>CM067845.1:141611911-144111911 GCA_034509565.1 Triticum monococcum | reverse complement strand
CAAGTCATCTTCATGTTCCTCGGGGGCATTGATCAGCTTGGCCCATTCTTCAATAGTGGGTTGGTACCTAGTACCTTCAGACATCCAAACTATCCTTCCATCTGGATAGAAGTGAGTTGTGGAGTAAAACTGCATGATGAGATCATCATTCCACTTGGTGAGCTTCTGGGCAACAAATGTATCAACTCCACATGCTTTGAAGCTTTCATATACTCCTAGATAGTGATCTTCATTCTCCTTGATGTACTCCCAGTCAACCCATCTCATGTCACAGACAATGGGCTTCTTGTCAAGCAGGACAGTCTCATAAAAGTCTTGTTGTTCCTTTATGTGGAACCTGTAGTCCACAACAATTCTCCTCCTAACAGTATATGGATCGGACTGTCTCCACAATCTCAGTCATGTATCCTTCCTGATCTTCATATTTTCTGCAACAGGATGTGCATCATTGTGGTCAGGGATCTTGGGCTTGAGCTTCCTTAGCACTTGGGCTTCATCATCTTCTTCATCAACAGTCTCAGACACTGGGGCCTTGTTCTTTTCTGCAGCTGAAATGTTCCTGGTGCTTCTCTTGGGTGCAGACTTTTGAGCTGGAGCTTTGGGGGCATACTTGGGCTTAGATGGATCAGCCCTTGATCTGATTGCATCTCCCCTAAGCTTCTGAGCTTTGGGTGCTGGAGCAGCATCCTCTTCCTCTTCTTCATCATCTCTCATCATTGATGGCTTGCCAATAACTCTGGCAATGGTCTTCTTGATCCTTTCTTTCCTCTTCTTGCCTTCACCTCTTTCTTTGGGTTCAAGAGTGAACTCCATTGTTTCTTGAGTGGAGGCTCTGGCTTTTGACATTGGAACTCTTCTTGCTGGAGCCTTTGTATTCATTCCAGGCTTACTTGCAGCAGTTGTGCCATACTCCTTTTTCAGCACCTTTTTCCTTGAAGTGGCTTCATCCTCAACAGCCACATAATCCTCATCCTCAGAATCTGAGGTTTTCTTCCTCCTTGTACCGGTAGCTGCCTTTGGCAAGTTGCTAGGTGTGCTCCTGCTGCCCTCATCATAGCTACTGGAGGGACTAGTGCCCTCACTCATCTTAACCTGCTCTTTAGACTTGTTTCGACTGTCACTTTGATCAGACATCTTCAGCCAAACTGTCAGCAGACCCTGTGAATAGGTTGTAGATGAGGTAGAGTAGATGAGAATCACAAAGTACAGAGGTTTTGCAAAACAATTGAGTCAAAAAGCTTACTTTTAGTTCTTTACAGAAGTGATCTCGGAGCTACCGAATTGACAAACTCGGTGATACCGAAGCAACACTTGGAACCTAAACTACGAAACTTGGTTGGGCCGAGTGATAGTTCTACAGTTCGGTCGGTCCGAGATGAGTTCTGCGGAGAGCTAACCCTAAAATTTTCTAATCAATCTAGACCTAAGGAAGTTTTAGCTGGATGGATCAATCTCAATCGTGGCAAGAAACATGGTTATGCTAGGAATCGGAGTGAAAAAGACAGCACAAGGGGTCAAACACTTACCCTAGAGCGGCGAGTGTTCTCTATGGTGGCCACGGCGAAGCAGATTGCCATTGACGGCGGCGGAGACCAGCAGTGGGAGGTCGTTGGCGGCGAGAGGATGATCCAGAGACCCGAAGAGGCAGAGCAGGTTACGCGCGGGAGAAGGGTTTCAAAAAAGTTTCCAAAATTTGACCTGTTAGTATATATAACCTGACCCTGTCAGTGTGACCGAGTGGAACAACTTGGTGGCATCGAGATGCAAAACTGTAGGCAGTTACTGCAACTCGGTGTGACCGAAAGGTTCTAATCGATTGCACCGAGATTGAAAACCTAGATCAACTAAGTGATCTCGGTAGGACCGAAAAGGATGAATCGGTCAGACCGAAATGCACAAAGAAGTTTTGGAAGTTTAAGTATATGAAGAATCGGGGACTCCGAGTGCTCCTCACACAGAGTGGTTCGAATCTAACTTGATCAAACTTTGTGATGTAGCATGAATAGAGTTTGAGACGAGGAAAGCATAGATAGCTAGAGGGAGTTCTTAGGCATTCTTGTCCATCCATTTGGTAAAAGATAAAAAGCCAAACAATCAAAGCAACAAATGGATGTCCTCGAGTGAGAAAAATATGCATTCAACATGCTCACGCAATTAAAATGGCAAATGAAATATGTGACAAAGCATGCACAAACACTCTAGCATCTATCAAGCAATTGGCGATGACTAGGTCATCTATATATGAGTATATTGACTTAGGAGTCAAATGAGAACATTTGATCATAGGTCATACTCATCGTTTAAGCACAAGTGGGGTTACCACTTTTACATAAAACATTGTTGTGCTCACACCATTTGAGTTGCTTTAGCTCAATTTTTAGAGTAAAGCTCCCCCTAGATGTGATATCCCCCTAAGAGGGATGAACTAACCTTGGGTTTTGTCGATGATGACTTCATGTAGGTAATGAAGATGTGGATGCTCAATGTTGATGTAGATCATTCGGAGCATTCCATTGGAGTGAGTTGCACTTTCAATACCTACACGGGTTAGTCCCACAAGGAACAAGCAAGGATATCTATAGACATAGAGTGATGTATACACAAGATGGTGTCCATGAATGCATTAGGTTACCTTGTCCCTTGCCTTACCAACAAGAGGGTTTGTGACTCCTTGAACTAGTGCAAGATATGGAAGTTGTTTGCACTTGTCCTCACCAAAATGATAAGAGTGAAGTATGTTGGCGGAGTCACCCTCAAGAAATCTCTATTTCTTCTTCTTTGGGATCCACACCATCTTGATGGGAATCCTTGGAGTTTTAGTCATACTTGATTAAGTAGAACTTGATGTAGTCTTGGGAACCCACTTGACCAAGGCCTTAGGTGCTTCTTCAAATGCATCAATCTCCTCTTGAAGCTTATCCTTGCCTTTTTGCTTCTGGTCTTGTGGTGGAAGATCATCTTGAGCTTGTGTTCCTTTGAAAGAAGTAGGATCATACTTCTCTTGTAGAGGAATAAACTTCGTCTTGGGGTATTGATCTTCTTCCCACTCAACTCCATTGGCATTGAACTTTCGTTCAAAACCAACACCTTGATTCTTCCGGTGCCTTCCTTGCTTGCGTACAATTTCCTCAAATTTCTTACTTTCGGCAAGGCTCTTGTAAACACATTTTTCTATAATTCCCTTCAATAAGCTATTTTCTTGCTCAAGTGTAACTTGGCTAAGTGAATCATTAGTGTAATCAATAGAACTACTAGAGGCAACAACATTGGATTTAGCATGATTGTTGTTACTACTAGATGAAGATTCTTTCTTGTTCTTGTTGCTAGATTTAACTGTGGCATGTAAGTAGACAAGAGTAAACACTTGGCAATGTAAGAAGAACTTTCTTGCGAAGGTCATCATTGATTTCTTTTAAGAACTCATGCTCTTGCTCAAGGTTGAGCTTTTCAAAGCGTAGCTTCTCATGAGTCTTTAAAAGTTCTCGATGATCTTTCAAGGTAGTTTCATGAGCTAACTTAAGAGTGTTTAGTTCTTTAGTTAGACGCTCAATCTCCTTCTTATCATCATCATTCGTTTTATCTTGATTAGCATGATTGATAGAAATTTCATCATAGTTTTCATAACTAGAGTTGTCAACAAGTAAATCATCATATCCTAGCAAATCATCTTCATCACTATTAAAATCAACATACTCGGGGTGTGTTACCTTTGGACCTTTAGCCACGAAGCATCTTCAATTCCTTCATTTGGTGAGTCAAATATGTCGTAGGAGTTGGTTGTCACAAGTGCTAGTCCAGCAACACCTTCATCTTGAGTATATTCGGAGTCGGAGTGATAACTTCTTTCGGAGTGATGGTCGGAGTCAGAGCCGGATACCCATTCACCAACATGAGCTTGACGTCTTCGTCTTGTGTAGCTCCTTGATGACTTGTCCTTCCTCTCTGAATCTTTGCTTCTCCGAGAGGGTTTTCGTTCATAACGATCATCTGTACTCCTCCTCTCTCTTGATGGTGATTTTCCTCTCCTACTTCTTCTCTTGGGAGAATCTTCTCTTCTTTTGTAGCGAGCCGTACACTCATTGGAATAGTGTCCAGGTCTTCCACAATTGTAGCAATTATGCTCACGACTAGAAGATCTTATGTAATTCTAGGACCTTGACTTGGAACTTCTTTCCTTGCTTCTACTCTTGTAGAACTTGTTGAAGTTCTTCACCATTAGGCTCAATTCTTCATTGAAGGTTTGATTCTCATTTGATGATGTGGGGGCATCACATGAGGCTTTGTAAGCACCACTTGACTTGTTGTGAAGCTCTTCCTTATCCTTAAGTGACATCTCATGAGCAACAATTCTTCCAATGACTTCCGTTGGCTTGAGATCTTTGTAGTTGGGCATCATTTGGATCAATGTGCACACGGTATCATATTTTCCATCCAAGGCTCTTAGGATCTTCTTGATGATAAATCTATCGGTCATATCTTCACTTCCTAAGCCGGCAATCTCATTTGTGATGAGAGCAAGCCTAGAGTACATTTCAGCGACAACTTCACCATCCTTCATTTTGAAATTGTTAAGTTGACTTTGAAGCACATCCAATTTGGATTCCTTGACAGAGTCGGTACCTTCATGCATATCAATCAAAGTATCCCAAATTTCCTTTGCATTCTCAAGATGGCTAATTTTGTTGAATTCTTTGGGGCATAATCCTTGAAGAGAATATCACAAGCTTGAGCATTGTATTGCAGCATCTTCAACTCTTCCGTGGTAGCGTCACGGTTCGGTTCTCTCCCATCAAATAATTCACCTTGCAAGCCAATACACACAATATCCCAACCGGCGAGGTTATGTCCAAGAATATGCATTTTCATCTTATGCTTCCAACTAGCAAAATTAGTACCATCAAAATAAGGACCTCTACGGTGGTAATTTCCCTCGCTAGACGCCATACTCTCCTAGGTTGTGAAACCAAGGCTATGACCACCAAAAGCTATGGAAATCAAAGCAAATGGAGACCAAAGCTCTGATACCACTTGTAGGACGAAGGTCCACGAAGAAGCAACCTTGTCTATCCTACCATGGCCATCGCCCACGAAGGACTTGCCTCACTCGGGTAGATCTTCACGAAGTAGGCGATCTCCTTGCCCTTACAAACTCCTTGGTTCAACTCCACAATCTTGACGGAGGCTCCGAAGTGACACCTAGCCAATCTAGGAGACACCACTCTCCAAGAAGTAACAAATGGTGTGTTGATGATGAACTCCTTGCTCTTGTGCTTCAAATGATAGTCTCCCCAACACTCAACTCTCTCTCTCTCATAGGATTGGATTTGGTGGAAATAAGATTTGAGTGGAAAGCAACTTGGGGAAGGCTAGTGATCAAGATTTATGTGGTAGGAATGGAATATCTTGACCTCAACACAAGTGTAGGTTGTTCTCTCTCAGAAAATGTATGTTGGAAGTGTAGGCATGTTCTGATGGCTCTCTCCACGAATGAAGAGTGGGTGGAGGGGTATATATAGCCTCCACACAAAATCTAACCGTTACACACAATTTACCAAACTCGGTGGGACCGATTCAGAGCACTCGGTCGGACCGATTTGGTTCATAATGCGACTGTTATGGTTTTTGGTGGGACCGACATGTCAACTCGGTGGGACCGATTTCATTAGGGTTAGGGCATAACGTCATCTCGGTGAGACCGATTACACAAACTCGGTGGGACCGATTTTGGTAATAGACTAACCAGAGAGTTGGTCAGGCAAACTTGGTGGGACCGATTCACTCATCTCGGTTGGTCCAAAACGTTACAAAGGGAAATAAAGAGTTTGCATTGCAATCTTGGTGGGACCGATCGCTCATCTCGGTTGGACCGAAACGTTACGAAGGGAAACAGAGAGATTACAATCCCATCTCGGTGAGACCTAAAAGACTAGGGTTTCTGGCAGTGGCTATGTCAAGAGAACTCAGTGGAGTCAGATAGAAAGTTTCGGTGGGGCCGAGTTTCACTTTTTGGTTTGGGACATATGTGGATGTTAGAAAGTGGTTGAGGGCTTTGGAGCATATCAAGCATTTTGAGCAAGAACCTCATTAAGCAGCACCTCACCCCCTCTTAATAGTATTGGCTTTTCCTATGGACTCAATGTGATCTTGGATCACTAAAATGAAAAATGTAGAGTCTTGTGCTTTGAGCTTGAGCCATTCCTTTTGTCCTTGGCATTTTGAGGGTTCCACTTTTCTAGTCCATGCCATGCCAATCATTGAGCTTTCCTGAAATATTTATCTTGAAATAGCATTAGCTCAATGAGCTATATGTTGTTAGGAATTACCAAAACCACCCAGGGATAATTGCACTTTCAGTTTTGAACCGTTTCAGGTGTAGTACTGGTAGTTTGCAAAATTACTCAATTATTGCACTCAGTTTCATAAGAAATTGTGGTAAAAACGTTACTCCACAGCCTGCTTCCCTTCTCCTTCCTCTTCCACCGCCCGCGCATGTCAGCGCGAAGCGACCGGTCAACCCTTATATTTTTTTTGAAACAAGGTCAACCCTTATATAGGAGTGCTAGCACGAAAATATGCATGCATGACCAGTAAAATTTCCAGATTAAAGCGTCGCTCCGGCGGGAGTATGGCGTATGTCGTTACCTTCAGCCGGGCCATGGCTACCGCCTACCGGGCGACGGCGACCAGAGAAGAGACGGCAGGAGGGGAATGAATGCAGCTACTGTTTGGGTTCACCGTCCGGCTTAAATAAATGCGCACCATCATGTGTACCCGTGGGTGCACAAATTGTAATATACGTGTCTGCTTAAGTGGGTGTCACATAACTGGTGTGTGAGAGAGACATTCTGGGAGACAGAGTGCGTGTGTGCGACTCTACTCTTCGGACATGTACTCAACCTTTTGCATCGGGATATAAGTATAATGGTATTACACTTTAGCTAGTGATTTACGTGTCCATGTTAACGTGGTTGTGTAAAAAAATGTCACTTCCTGCTCGTGATTTGCGTTATATAATTACAAGCAAGATGCTCGTGCATTGCACGGAACATCAATATGCATTTTTTTTACAAAACACCTGTTATGATTGACCCATGCAGGAGTAATCACATGTGTAAAAACTAATGATATCTCGAGAATTTTATCGGAAAACTGGTATCTCGAGAATTTCATCGAAAAAATGAAAGATGAGAAATAAGGTGAGGAGGAGTGGAGCATGGTGGTGACTGGTGGTCGGACTGAGCGGAGGCATGGGGATGGACGGCACCGGCAGGCGGCAGCGGCCACCATGCTAGATTGTTCCAGAGACTTCCTTTTTTAATTGCTAAGCAATGAGGTTGTGGAGAGAGGTGCGGGTATCTTTTGTAAAATTATCATAGTTTGCTTTCTATCCATCAGATATAGATTGGACGGTCTATATTACAAGATGGCAGGCACACCATCATCACCAACTCGTTTTTTTATAAGAGTAGAGATGATAAGTTTGCTAACTACTCAAGTAAAGTGGAATTTGTCCATGTTATACAAGTAAATTAAGGTGATTGTTTATCATACGGGTAAGGTTGGACGAAGGGTGGTAGGAACAAATGCTCCGCCTAGAGCATGTGTGTGTCAGATGGAGTCTTAGTGTGTGCGTGTGTGTCTGGGGGTGGGTGGGTGGGTGCATGTGTGTGTGTGTGAGAGAGAGAGAGAGAAAGAGATGGAGTCTTAGTGTGTGTGGGGGGTGGGTGGGTGCGTGTGTGGGGGTGGAGGTGCGCGCGCGTGCATGCGCGCGTGTGTGTGTGTGTGTGTGTGTGTGTGTGTGTGTGTGATGCGGGGGTCCTCGGTGGCAGATGTAATTTAAGTGTGTGTGGCTTCATCATAGAGAGGTGATGTGTATGGCAGAGGCCACCAACGATGGGGTGCGAGAGAGAAAAGGCTCGTAGAGAGGGAAGAGAAGTTGTGTGCGCGTGAGAGGAGTCGACATCGAGAGAACGTGTTTGTTCGAGAGACACCGAGGAAGACTACTATATATCGATGGTGCATGTAGGCGGAAATTAAACAAAGGGATGGTCTTATTAGTTTCGGGGATATTGGGGAAGAGTGAGAGGGGGTAGCTAGAAGGAGATTATTAAGTGTGAGTGTGTGTTTTACCCATCCAGACGGAAGTTATGTGCACACAAGAAGAGAAGGATTCGAGTGGCGTTAGGGTTGAGGGTAATTAACTACGTATGGAGACATAGAGATCTTGAACGTGCATGTGCGAGAGGTATACATGTATATGTGGATGTGTGTGTGTGTGCGCGCGCATGATCGGGATAAAAGAAAGAAGACATAAGTCATAAGATCAACGACATGGGAGAGACGGATCGGTATGACAATATGCATGCATGTGAGAGTGCAGGGAAGAAGGCCCGACAATTGAGCATGTGTTTTTGTCTTTAAGAGATAGTGGCGTGGGCTGGAGCATGCATCTATGGCGAGCAGAGGAGTGAGACACAACGATTGTGCAAAAGAGATCAACCTATAAATGCATGTGTGGAGAGACATATATAGTGTTGGGGAACGTAGCAGAATTAAAATTTTCTACGCATCACCAAGACCAATCTATGGAGTTATCTAGCAACGAGGGAAAGGGGAGTGCATCTACATACCCCTGTAGATCGCGAGAGGAAGCGTTCAAGAGAACGGGGTTGATGGAGCCGTACTCGTCGTGATCCAAATCACCGATGACCGAGTGCCGAACGGACGGCACCTCCGCGTTCAACACACGTACGGTTGGGAAAACGTCTCCTCCTTCTTGATCCAGCAAGGGGAAAGGAGAGGTTGATGGAGATCCAGCAGCACGACGGCGTGGTGGTGGAAGCAGCGGTGATCTCGCCAGGGCTTCGCCAAGCTCAGCGAGAGGGAGAGGTGTCACGGGAGGGAGAGGGAGGCGCCAGGGGCTTGGGTGCACAGCCCTACCTCCCCCTCTTTATATAGGGGTCCAGGGGGGCGCCGGCCCCTCTAGATCCCATCTAGATGGGGGGGAGGCGGCCAAGGGGGGTGGCTTGCCCCCAAGCCAAGTGGGGCGCCCCCCACCCCTAGGGTTTCCAACCCTAGGCGCAGGGGGAGGCCCAAGGGGGCGCACCAGCCCATCTGGGGCTGGTTCCCCTCCCACTTCAGCCCATGGGCTCATTGTCACCGGCATGACACCATGATCTCCATCATCGTGTCTTCATGAAGTTGTCTCGTCATCTATTACTTCTACTACTATGGCTAACGGTTTAGCAATAAAGTAAAGTAATTACATTACGTTATATGTTGACACACAGGTCATAAATAAATTAAGACAACTCCTATGGCTCCTGCCGGTTGTCATACTCATCGACATGCAAGTCGTGATTCCTATTACAAGAACATGATCAATCTCATACATCACATATATCATTCATCACATCCTTTTGGCCATATCACATCACACGGCACATGCTGCAAAAACAAGTTAGACGTCCTCTAATTGTTGTTGCAAATTTTTTACGTGGCTGCTATAGGTTTCTTAGCAAGAACGTTTCTTACCTACGCCAAAACCACAACGTGATATGCCAATTTCTATTTACCCTTCATAAGGACCCTTTTCATCGAATCCGATCCGACTAAAGTGGGAAGGACAGACACCCGCTAGCCACCTTATGCAACCAGTGCATGTCAGTCGGTGGAACCAGTCTCACGTAAGCGTACGTGTAAGGTTGGTCCGGGCCGCTTCATCCCACGATGCCGCCGAATCAAGATAAGATAGTAACAGCAAGTAAATTGACAATATCGACGCCCAAAACTGCTTTGTGTTCTACTTGTGCATAGAAACTATGCATAGACCTAGCTCATGATGCCACCTTGTAGATCGCGAGCGGAAGCATTCAAGAGAACGGGGTTGATGGAGTCGTACTCGTCGTGATCCAAATCACCGATGACCGAGTGCCGAACGGACGGCACCTCCACGTTCAACACACGTACGGTTGGGAAGACGTCTCCTCCTTCTTGATCCAACAAGGGGAAAGGAGAGGTTGATGGAGATCTAGCAGCACAACGGCGTGGTGGTGGAAGCAGCGGTGATCTCGGCAGGGCTTCGCCAAGCTCAGCGAGAGGGAGAGGTGTCACGGGAGGGAGAGGGAGGCGCCAGGGGCTTGGGTGCGCAGCCCTCCCTCCCCCCTCTTTATATAGGGGTCCAGGGGGGCGCCGGCCCCTCTAGATCCCATCTAGATGGGGGCGGCGGCCAAGGGGGTGGCTTGCCCCCAAGCCAAGTGGGGCGCCCCCCACCCCTAGGGTTTCCAACCCTAGGCGCAGGGGGAGGCCCAAGGGGGGCGCACCAGCACATCTGGGGCTGGTTCCCCTCCCACTTCATCCCATGGGGCCCACCGGGATAGGTGGCCCCACCCGGTGGACCCCCAGGACCCTTTCGGTGGTCCCGGTACAATACCGGAGACCCCCGAAACTTTCCCGGTGGCCGAAACTGGACTTCCTATATATAATTGTTCACCTCCGGACCATTCCGGAACTCCGCGTGACGTCCGGGATCTCATCTGGGACTCCGAACAACTTTCGGGTTACCGCATACTAATAACTCAACAACCCTAGCGTCACCCAACCTTAAGTGTGTACACCCTACGGGTTCGGGAGACACGCAGACATGACCGAGACGACTCTCCGGTCAATAACCAACAGCGGGATCTGGATACCCATGTTGGCTCCCACATGCTCCTCGATGATCTCATCGGATGAACCACGATGTCGGGGATTCAATCAATCCCGTATACAATTCCCTTTGTCAATCGGAACGTTACTCGCCCGAGACTCGATCGTCGGTATCCCAATACCTCGTTCAATCTCGTTACCGGCAAGTCACTTCACTCCTACCGTAATGCATGATCCCGTGATCAACCACTTGGTCACATTGAGCTCATTATGATGATGCATTACCGAGTTGGCCCAGAGATACCTCTCCGTCATACGGAGTGACAAATCCCAGTCTCGATTCATGCCAACCCAACAGACACTTTCGGAGATACCCGTAGTGCACCTTTATAGTCACCCAGTTACGTTGTGACGTTTGGCACACCCAAAGCACTCCTACGGTATCCGGGAGTTGCACAATCTCATGGTCTAAGGAAATGATACTTGACATTCGGAAAAGCTCTAGCGAACGAACTACACGATCTTGTGCTATGCTTAGGATTGGGTCTTGTCCATCACATCATTCTCCTAATGATGTGATCCCGTTATCAATGACATCTAATGTCCATAGTCAGGAAACCATGACTATCTTTTGATCAACGAGCTAGTCAACTAGAGGCTCACTAGGGACGTGTTGTGGTCTATGTATTCACACATGTATTACGATTTCCGGATAACACAATTATAGCATGAACAATAGACAATTATCATGAATAAGGAAATATAATAATAACCATTTTATTATTGCCTCTAGGTCATATTTCCAACATATCGTGTGGGTGATAGGAAGCAAGAGTGGGTGCGAGAAAGAGATCTTGACGTAGAAACTACAGATAGATACAAAGATGGAAATGCTAGCTAGAGGGACATCAGCTTGTTTGAGTGTTGGAGATGACCGCCGGGTGGTTCAGAGGGTGAAGTTATGTGTGTGTGAGAGAAAGATAAAAGGAGGGCACTTGAATGCATGTAGAGAGAAACATACATAGTGTGCGTGATAGGAAGCAAGAGTGAGGGCGAGAAAGAAGGTTGATGGAGAAACAGATAAATAGAAAGATAAAGATGCTAGCTAGTGTGCGTTAGAGATAGGAGTCGAGTGGATCAGAAGGCTGAGTTATGTGTGTGGGTGTGAGAGAGATGAAGAAAGGGTGCATATGACTCACATACAAACAAATATCGGAGAGAAATGAGATCCCGAGAGAAGGAGTTTTGTGTCTGCAAGAGAGAAAGATATTTCACAATGAGAGTGATAGCTAGAGAGACATATGAGGGAAGGCAAGATTCTCAAGGGAGAGAGAGTGTGTGTGAGAAACATACAAGAGAATGGTGGAGAGATATGAGACCCTGGGAGACAGAGTTTGTGTTTGTGTGTGAGAAAGAGATATTTAAGAGGAAGAGTCATAGCTTCTCATACCTAAGGAGCGAAAGACATCTCTGTGTGAGAGGGTGTGTGTGAGTGTCACACAGGGGAATAGTAGAGAGAAATGAGACCCCAGGAGACGAAGTTTGAGTTTGTGTGAGAGAAAGAGATTTCACATGGAGAATCATAGTAAGAGACACATAGCAGGCAGTGAGATATACTTAAAGAGAGATAGAGTGATGGAGGTCAAGGGAGAGAGTACCGTCAGTGTGATAGAGTGATGGAGGTCAAGGGAGAGAGTACCGTCAGTGTGTTACGAAGATAAAAGATCATTGTCGACATACAGGTAGCATGAGAGATACCCGAGAGATGATGAACATGTATAGGTCTAGAGAGATACTCCTATATAAGCATGAGTGATAGCTATATGAGACGAATGTCTGGATTAAAGGGGATTCAAATATTTAAACTGGAGATCATGACATCGATAATATCATAACGCAAATTGGTGTATCAAACATGCATATTCATTTGGATTTGGGGACACGTGTAATGTTATATAGTTTATCAATATTAGTGATCCATATATTCTTTAATTAGAGACAATGCATGGTTTATATGCAATTAATGTCTAAACAGGATTGCACTATATGTTGCGTGTGTGAAACACATTATACATGTTTGAGAAGTAAAAAAATAAAAAACCCGCATGAAACACACATTAATTGGAGACAGTTAGCGAGGAATGCATACATTGAATTTCAACATAAAGTGATTTCAAATATTTGAAAATCCAAATTAAGATGGATACAGCCTTATGAATCTGAGATATATATAGGACAACAATATTCTGATCTTAGGATCAGAATAGTTATTTGAATTACGGAGCGCCAGCCGTAGTAGTGTTCCCGAACTCCATCGAAAAAACGATCTTGTGTGTCGCACCTCCCGTGCCTGATCCCCACCTCGCTCGCCTTGATCCCCATCCGGCGACCCCTCCCCCACCCGCCGCTAGTGCTCCGCCCCGCCCCGGACCCCACCCCCGTCGTAGGTGCCCCACCCCACTGCCGCCTGGCTCCCTGCGCGTCGCTGCCCCGACCACCCGTGTGTCGCCGCCTGGCTCCCTGAGTGCTGTCGCCACGACCACATGCGTGCCGCCGCCCCGACCACATGCCCGCCGCCGGCCCGGCTCCATGCGCGCCACTGACTCCGACCATACGCGCGGCGCCGCCCCGACCACCTGCACGCCGCCGCCTGTCTCCCTGTGCGCCGTCGGCGTTGACCACCTGAGCGCCGGTGCCATGCCAAGATCCAAGCTGGAGGTACACTACATGTCAGCGTCTGATCTCCCGTGCTCCTCCCCTCGAGTTCTTCTCTTCCTGTGTCGCCAGAAGCCAGCCATGGTGAGCATCGTCCCTCCCCATCAACTCTCTCCGACCTTCCCTGTCAACTCTCTCTGACCTTCCCCGCACCTCTCCTAGCTGCAGCGCACAGTGCTTCGTGGCATCCCAGGTTCCTCTCCGAAAACAGTCGTGAGTAGTGCTCCCGTGAAAATCCTCTCGTGTGTGCAAAGCTATGCCATCCAACTAATATGGATAAATTTGTTTAGCAGTTTTTTCTCTTTGAACTAGCTGACAAAAATGCTCCAACTTATGGATGTGTGGCTCATGTGAAAAATGTGTTAACTTAACTTCACAATCTTGACCGGAGATGTTTTAAAAAATGTGTTAACCCCTGCTCCCACACATCGGCGACCATCCATCTCCAATCCTCGCGCGCACGTCGTAGCACTTGCATTTCGATGCTCCAATGCCTACTGGCACTGCCTGCATCTTTGTCCTACAAAAAACTCTAGCAGTGTTTAATTTCTTGTGATTTCTTGCAGCAGTTCAATATATATTATACAAGAAGAAGAAACTAACAATATGTTGCAGATGTTCTCTTTTGTGATTGTCGTAGACTTCCAATAGTTTAGATGTGGGCAAGTCAAACAGAGTTCTCTTTACTTCTGTTGATCTTCTTGGGTCATCAGGATTGTACACATTGGCAGGTCAAACAGAGTTCTCGTGGAAGGTCGAACAAAGATGCCCGTGGAGCCGTTTCTGCTAGTCGCCATCCCCTTGTTATGTCCACTAGGACTTTGAATGTCAAGGCCGCAAGCGAGGAACTCGAGCTACCGGAAGAAAGCGGCGGCGGGGGCGTCGTCTCACCACCACAACCACGGCAGCAAGGCGCACTACGTCCATGGCGGGAGACCGGCACCAAGGTGGCCTGCCAGGGTCATGGACAGGTTCAGGAAGATGCTGGTGGGCATGTTCACCTTCCCGCCGTGGCCGCCCAAGGTTACCTTCTCCGCCAACTCCAGGGGCGGTGGTGAGGACGCCGTGGCTGTGGCGCCCAAGAGGCCATCATGCAGTAGCTCCAACCTGCAGCCGGTGAACAAGGCGCACTACGACGAGGCCATCTCCGACTGCGTCGAGTTCTTCCACCGGTCCGCCAGGGTGGATGTCAGGTCACGGCCGTCGTCGTCGTCCCACTTCTGAATTTCCATCGTCGACAACTTTGTGCTAGCTTCAAGCATATCCCACTATGTGTCGGCATGTGTATGTGTGTCTGTCATGTTACTGTGTTCTTTCTTTTGACATCTGTCATGTTAGTATGTTACTGTGTTAGTAAAATGGACAGCGAGCCAACTGCTGCAGGTCAATGGTAACAAGTATCAAAGAGTTTTGGACGCGAGGATGTTGCAAAGTCCTAGTCGGCTAGCGATAACTATGTTATAACTTTATGGTAGGCCGATCATAGCTTGGATTAGTGTATTTCATTTCAGAGCATGGACTTTGTAACTTGTTAAGTTTATTGTGCAGAACCTTCAGAAAAGATACCAAAAAAGTATGTTATGGACCTTGTAACTCCTTCCCCTTTTTCCATTCATGCATGTTCTTTCACGTGATCTGATGTAAGGAAGTTTGTGTAAACCATATTGTTTACATACACCTAAAGGGGTATGTTTTTTTTAAGTAATATGGAAGTTCAAATATTATTGTATAGAGAGTTCAATCATTGTATTTTAGGAAGAATGCATCTTACTGCTAAAAAATGCTTAGAGAAAAAGCATTCATAAAAAAAGTAGCAAGCCGATTTTTGGGAGGTTCAAAATGTTAAATTCGCACAAAAAAAGAGTGTAGAAAAAGATGGGCGCCACAAAAAATGATACTAAACAAACAAATAATTTGAAGTACAAATTCGCGGAGTTGGGTAGTTCAATAAATGAAAAATACAAAACAAAAGACTAGTATGTAGGTTGCACAGGCCCATGACAAGCTCGTAAATTTAAAAATTGTTTTTTATGGTGGAAAATATCCTTTGATTTCAATTTTTACGTAGAGAAACAGTGAGCAAAAAAGACCACAATAAAAAATGATGTCATTTTTCGTGATTTTACCCGTTTTATGTAGAGAAAGAGTTAGCAAAAAAAGACTAGTCTGCAGGTTGTTCAACATAATGTTATTATTCACCAATGCACCGCTTTCTCTCTGGGAGCAGAAAAAGAGAGAAGTTCATCCTGGTAGCCCAATGTGGTTCAATTTGTATCTTAAAAGAAGACCCTAGAAGTTCAAAATTAAATAACGATACGGTTCAATTTTTATTTAGTAAGAAGCGATTTCCCTTGAGACTAAATAATCAAGCCACCAAGTTCACATTAATAATAACAAAGCAATCCAATATATACAAAAAAACTCAAGTTCTTCCTGTTTTCTAGAAAAAGAAAAGTACGACGTTCTATTTAAAAACTAAAAATACAGAAGGATTTTCACCGTTTCTAAATAAAAAAACTCTCGAAGTTCAAAGTAAAATAATGGAGCGGTTCGATGTTTACTAAAACTACTAGGATATTTTCCGTTACGAAAAAAACAAGAAGTCCAAGTTTTAAAAATGGAGAAGTTCGATGGGAAGAAAAAACTTAGATTTTTTCTCGTAGCTAAAGAATAAAATGAAGAAGTTCAAATTAAAATAATGGAATGTATCAAAAAGGTTTATAAAAAATGATTTCCCCATTTTCTAAAAATACCCGAGAAGCCCATATTAAAACAACATCATAGATCAATCTTTCCCAAAAAATAGAGCGCTTCAAAATTTCATAAAAAAGATTAAGAAAAAACCAGGAAGTCCATATTAAAAAATGGATAAGTTCGATGATTATAAAAAACTCAGATTTTCCTCGTTATTAAATAATGGAAACAAGAAGTTCAAAAATAAAAAAATAAGAAGTTCAAATTTTAAAAATAGAGCGCTTCAAAATTTCATAAAAAATGATTAAGAAATAAAACCAGGAAGTTCATATTAAAAAGATGGAGAAGTTCAATGATTATAGTGAACTCAGATTTTTCCTCGTTATTAAAGAATGGAAACAAGAAGTAAAAAAACAAGAAGTTCAACTTTTAAAAATAGAGCACTTCAAAATTCATAAAAAAATATTAAGAAAATTAGATTAAAAATTTATAAAAAAACTCACATATTTTCCCATAACCGAGTAATGCATTTCAGGTGACATTTAAAAGTGTAGAAAAATAAATCTTAAAAGGTTTGTTGAAAGAAGTTCAAGTGCTCTGTCCGGAGAAGTTCAAAAATTGTTGCGAGAGAGGTTCACCTTGTATTCCATGTTCGATTTTTTCCGTATAAAAATCTAATACAATTCTTTACTCAAAATATAAATAGGTGAAGTTCATATTGAAATAAGAGAGAAGTTTGAAGTATATTAAAACCTAGGATTAACTTGTTCAAAAAATAAAAAACACAACGCCATTTTTTGCACTTTTAAAAACAACTCATAAACGAAAAAAATGATTGCTGGAAGTTCAAGTGCTCGGTGAGGAAAAGTTCAAAAAATTCTTGTGAGAGAGGTTCACCGTGTATTTAGATGTCCAAAATACGTAAAAAAATATGTTGTTTTTTGGGTTTTAAAATAATTCTCTCAAACCAGAGAGAAGTTCAAAGTGATAATAACCAGAAGTTCACGTACTACATGATGTGTATTTCGTATAACAAAAATACAATAAAGTAAAACAGAGTGAAGTTCAAACAGACATGCCCCAGAAGTTCAACTACTTCACGTAGTGCAAAAAACAGCACATCAAAAACAAAATGATGTTCAAACAGACATACCCCGAGAAGTTCAACTACTTCATGCAGTGCGTTTCCATTCGCAATGAACGCAAAAATCATAATCTCGTCATTTCTCTAATTTATTTCAAAACGACAGGAATATCATCTGTGTAAGTTCAAGTCCTCGATCGGAGAAATTTAAAAAAATATTGTGAGAGAGGTTTGTACAAAAAGAGTATCATTTGTATAACACTGACGAAATGGATGAGAAAAATACAATGTAAAATACGTCATAGAAGTTCAACGTGAAAATAGCAGGAAGTTCGACTACTATAGTGAATGAATTTGATATGAAAAACTTTTAAAATTGTCGCGATTATGAAAAAATGATCAACACGGGAAAGTTGCGTGTTTACAATAGCTTTCCATCGGTATATGACTTGCTCAATTCCAGTGAGTGGATGGAGAGCTACGAGCAATGGATGAAGAGCTACGAGCAAGAAAAGCACATGAAAAAACAGAGTGAAGTTCAAGTACACGCGCCGAGAAGTTCAGGTTCTTCACGCGGTGCATTTTCGAAGAATCAGTTTCGCGATAGAGGCAGAACGAATGATCCCGCCGTTTTCAAAATTACTTGAAAACGGCTAGGAATCAGAGAAAACCATCAACATGAAAAAGTTTCGCATTTTTCGTAGCTTTTCAACAATATATTATTTGCCCCATTCCAATAAAGTTTGTAGAAATTACGGCGAAAATATGTTTTTCGCCATTTTCGAAACTGACTTAAAACCGTAAAGAATTGGGAGAAACAATACATACCAAAAAGTTTCGCATTTGTTCAAGATATCCAACGCCATATCATTTGCTGCATTCGGACGCACGGTTAAAAAATTAGCTCGAAAATACGAACTCGGTAGGACTAGGACCATTTTCTAAATTACTCTTAAACCATTCAAAATTAGAAAAAAAAACTTTCAAGATGAAAAAGTAGCGCATTTTCATAAGCTTTCCAATGCCGTATCATATGCCTCCATTGGATTAGCCATTTAGAAATGACATCAAAAAAACGAACTCAGCTGTTCGGTTTACGAAATTTTACCTTTCTTCAAATTACTCTTTAACCATAGGGAATTAGAGAAAACTTTCAACATGTGGAAGGAGTGGTTTTGCAGCAGCTTTCCAATACCATATTATATGCCTCATTCCGATAAACTATTTAGAATTGCGATTGAAAATACGATTCACGTTTTTTGTGTGAAGAAAAAAAAGTTTTCAAAACTGCTCTTAAACCGCTTATATTTTGCCAAAAATTTAAGTTGGGTCATGATATTGGTGTCCATAGCTTTCCAATGGTATACCGCAAGCCCCATTTGGGCAATGTTGGAGGAAGTTCAACCTAGTTCACAGGGAAGTTCAACGTACTACTAGCGGGGCAGGTCAGGTTGTGATCAGAATATTATTCTGATCCCGTGATCAGAATAGTGTTTATGTATATATATATATATATATGATGTATATAGAATTTTATTTCAATCAAAAATGGATCCTGCCCAAACAAAAATAGAATACAAACTAGAGTCGAATTGAGTTGGCACGGTAAACGTGCACTCTTGCTCTACAAAAATTTGAACGAAGCGAGGAAAGTCACAGTAACTGCCTGAAACCAAAATCTGCGAGATGGAAATTACTGCCTATCCCTGCCACGCAAAGCCTATCGGCTCGATTTCTATAGGTTTCGATAGGGGTAGGTTTGTAATTTCACTCAAACGTGACATAACCGCCTCTCACCCGGATTCATACACGGTGGGCGCCAAAACACAGTGTCTCCTCGATCGAAATCGACTCCCTCCCCGATTCATACACGGTGGGCGCCAAAAACAAACTCTCGTCGGCAAATATTCGGTGTATGTGAGATTACCGTCCTATCCCCAACCGACTAATATTGATGTGATGTAGGAAATTTTAAACGGAGGCTAAGTTTGTAAATTTCCTCGCATTTGAGATAAGCGCGCCCTGAAGACATGGTTCCCCCTTCCTCTCTCCCTCCATTTCCCCATTCGTACTCCGTGGGCGCCAAAAAACCCTCTTCACCCCAGCCTCCTCCGTCCGCCACCCCATCCACCGCCGTCCTCCTCCACCATGCCGAAGCTGATACCCCAATGCCGCCGGCCATTACAAGAGATCGACCTCTCTCATCCACGGCTTCGGACCGGGATCCTTGCATCCCATCCTCTCGCTTCATCCCTGCCGTCGTCCACCTTGTCAGCGCCGCTCCCACGACTGTCTCGTCCATCGCGCCCCGCCGCCACCGTCTACCCTCCTAGATCTGCTTCCATGCTGCCGACAGCCATCGCTACCGCGGCACCGTAAAATTCTCGGCAGATGCATACACGGCGCCGCACCAGAGGCGGTACTCTTTCGTATCTGCTCAACTTATTTATCACAGCAAGAAAATAGATCGCCACTGCTGTACTCTGATTTCTTGTCCATCACTTACTTGTTAGTTGAAAGCAAGCATTGGTTGTGAAGTTGCCTTTGTCCGGTTTGCACATTCAGATCTGCCATGGCACACTCAACACTATACTCGCAATGCTTATGGTTTTCCCCTTATATATTCCACACTAGTTAAATGATAGTAGACTAAATTTCAAAATTGGGTCAGTTGAATTTTGAGAGCTCGCCGGAGTTCGCCGGTGGGAAGGAAGGGGATCGGGTGGGGATGGTGGTTGTGGGGGCGGTGGTGGGGCCTCGCCGAACGAAGAAAACTCGACACGGGTGGGGGCACGGCTGGGGGGGTGACAGCGGAGGAACACAGGCGGTGGGGTCGGTGGTTCAGCTGGCGGCCCATGCGGTGTTCTGTATGGGAAGCACAGTATGTTCCTTGTCAGGAAGGGGGCAGGGACATTTGCAGCCGACACCTCTATTGGGCCGGTTCTGCTAAATGATTTCGCACTTCGAGTTGGTCTGCCATAATACCCCAAAAATGGTGGGAGCCGCGCGGTCTTTGATAGACTAAACTGATAGTAACAGTTGTGCGCCTTCAGATGAATAGAGCTGGCATGTAGGTGATCGATAGGCTGCATATTAGTAGCGGCAAAACCCTATGTTTTCTAGCCAGTTCTGCTTTGCCGATTTATTTATGGTGGTTATGGTGTACCCCTATCATCTACACTACGATCTGCCTGCTGGCTCTGCGCTCTTGTTATCATGGTTTGGCAATAAACTTTCTATATGATATATTATGAACCTATCATCTGCCAACTATCCTTACATCTGGGGGCCCCAACAGGGAGCCTATTTTTGTGTAGTTGTGCCAGATTATATTAATCTACTCACCATATTATAGCACACATGGGCTCTCTCATCAGAATCCAGTGATAGCACACAAGGGTTTACAGGGAGCCTCTATTATATTACAATATCCTCTGCATTACAAAGATGATCTCACTACTATTTGTGTTTTCATGCTTTACAGATATTGTACGTAATCACAATGAATATAAGAATGCGCACATCAGAAGAATATTGCAGAATAGTTCAATGGGTAACAAACTTGGCATCAAGGGATTGAGGTCCATTGTGGATGCAATGAAACCCACATGCTCCCGACCTATAGATTCGTATTCATAATATGATCCTAATGACTATTCTGAGCTCAAGGAGTCAAAGGCAGATGGCCTATCATGTTCACCCAATAAGGTGCATGTTCTAATTTGGCAAGGTTTTGTTGGTTGCACATATCTTGCATAAGGTGTCTTGCATTTCTTTTGCTTTGTTGCACCGCCATCTGCTTAGTTTACTCATGATATATGTGAAGATGCCATGCCCATCCATTATCAACACCTATTCCATCTGTCGTCATACCATGTTTTTTCATTCAAATGTTGTTCTTGTGTTTCATACATCCAAAAGGAAGAGGGTGATTGCAGAGTGAAGGCGTACAAGAAAAGTCCTTGAAAAAGGTGGTGCTACCGGAGAAATCACATAGCACCCGACGTATATTGGCGATAGAACCAGTGCCGCAAAACCTAGGATATTGCAACTATGTTGGTCGCTGCTTTGCTCGTGTGAGTACCTATTGTCCTGTCGTTGTCCTTAAATTCATACCTGGTGGATTATGTGACATCATTGTGCATTATAGTTTCTTATCCACTGTTTGCTCCAAATTATCATATATATATATATATATAAATGCTTAAATTAATGTAGAATAAACCCAATGCCTATGAAGAAATTTAGTTCTGCATTGTTCTTGTAAGTATATGTTGTCCTTATATTTGTCAGATAGTTCTTCATGTACACTTTGCAGCTTATTTTCCCTTGTCCTCCATTTTTCTACACATCAGATCTCCATTTACTCTTGCCAAAATATT
Organism: Triticum monococcum; assembly: GCA_034509565.1. Lineage (NCBI taxonomy): Eukaryota > Viridiplantae > Streptophyta > Magnoliopsida > Poales > Poaceae > Triticum > Triticum monococcum. The sequence continues at coordinate 144,090,389 of CM067845.1, read as the reverse complement.
GAATAAAACCAATATTACTGAAGAAGTTTAGCTCCTCATTGCTCTTGTCAGTGCCTTCTGCCTGTATGTTGTATTAACATTTGTACTCTGCATCTTAAGTTAAATAATCGCCATTTCTTCCTATATTTTCACATCTATATTTACTCTTAACAAAATGTAGAATAAAGGTAATACTCTTGAAGAAGAGTGTGAGGTAAACTTCTTGAATTGCCCCCCCCCCATCAATATGGACAAGGCCTTTATAGAGCCTGTCTTCACTACTAATGTAAGTTTGTCCTCCTCGAGCCTTCAAACTTTGTTGTTTATATTTGGATAGCTATGAGTGCAAATGTTGTTTATTTTTGTCTTCTGCATCAAATTGCTTGTTCAAAGTTTATAAAGTAGAAGTACATAAACATAAGTTTGTCGTTCTCAATTTCAGTCTTTAATTGTACAATCTAGTTCCTTATTCGTACCATGTAAATTAAACTAAACATAGCAAGTTATCTTATTTAGCACTATGTGTATGCTTGTGTTCTTGATATGTAATCCAGTGGTGTGGTGAGACTACCAACAACAGCACAATGGCATATCCTGCTATGTCTCAACTATGAACAATGGCATATTATATTATTGGTATTTAAATTGTGTCTCTTTATTTACCAATCTGAAATGGTATAAATTGACAGTACACTCACCATTCATGCTTATACGTTGTTTAGAACTACATATATGCTTGGGTTCTTGATCTGTAATCCAGTGGTCTGGTGAAGCTGGTCGCTCCTGCACAATGCCATTTCCTGCCGTCTTAACTATGAACAATGCCTATTATGTTAATGCTATTTTAAACCGTGTCTCTTTATTTCTGACAAAGAAATGAGATGAATTGACAGCATTGATGCTTATACATGCAAAACCTGTTATCTACCTACTTGTTTCTCTTTCAGGGTGACAACACTGCTCCTAGGAAGAACTACCACAATGATAGTTAGATGAACCCATTGTTTGTCCCTCTAACACATATTCCAGAGGAGAAGGCAAAACATATTGAGGGTAGGGATACAACCACGAAGTCACATCTTGATGTAGTGTCAAACTTACTCAGTGACACAAGCTCGATGAAGTCGCCGCCTAAATCTGTTTGACTTCTTCAGTCTGAAATTCAAGCGGAAATGCATGCTTCCGCTCAAATACGACTAGAACTCCAATATCTATGCAAGATTAACCATAAGTAAAAGACATTTATTGATGATGTGCAGCTTAAGTTGGTGGATATGAGCGCCAAAGGAGTGCAGTCTCATTAGGTTGCTAAGTTGCTTGCGCTGCAGCTGCTGGGCCGGGCTAACCTGTCTTGAACTGTGTTGAAGTGTTGTCGGTTCTGTCTATTATTTTGTCCGCCTGTTAACTTCCACTGGTGGCGACCTGCCCATTATTATCACTAGCGGTGAACTTTCATGCCAAGGGGATGTAATATGATGTAATTTCTTTGTTGTATAGTCTAGGTTTATTCTTGGTCGGTATGTTGTAATTTAGGCTGGAAGATTCATTGGATCTCAGTGTTGTCGGTCTTCAGGGCAGCACGTTACTCATATGGGCCAAAACGTGGGCCTATAATCATCTTGGGCCATTAGCAGGTTTAAACCTTATGGTTGTTTCCCGCCTTTAACGGACCGAGTAAAGTTCTGGCCAGCTGGGCCAGAGAACACAATGGGCTTTTAACATGCTAAAACCTAGATTGGGCTAGCGTTGAGCCAAAAAATTCACTGGCCAATACAGGCGGAAACTGCCTAAGGCCCATGTTTGGCCCAAATAGGACGAGCAGTTAACAGGCCAAAATATATCTCAGGCCCGTTTGGCCCAATAAAATTATGGGCTTTAAGTAGGCTGAATCCACGCGGGCCATAGGCCCAAAAGTGTCACGGGCCATTATCAGATGGGCTGTAAGCAGGCCGGATTCAACATGAGCTGTAATTAGGCCCAACTATTACACGGGCCATTAACAGGCTGATAGGCCAGTTGGGCTGAAATTTATCCACGAAGACTACGGGCCATTAAGAGGCCTAAAGTTACTTCGGACAAGAAATAGCCCAGTTTCTGCGTGGGCTGTTAAATGGCCTAAAGTTAAACCGGGCCGACAACATCCTAGATACTCCACGGGCTGCTAACAGGCCAAAACTATTATCGGGCCGAACTGGTAAATGGGTATTTAACAGGCTGGAATACAAACCTGTCTTAGAATGGGCCCAAAGTTACAGTGGCCTGTTAACGGGCCTGATCCAATATGGGCCGTAATTTGGCCCAAAACTCGGCAGGCTGTGAACGGGCCTGATCTGATATGGGCCTCAATTTGACCCAAAACATGGCAGGCTGTTAACAGGCCAGCCCACTAGTGTGTGAAAAAACATGGTGGGCCTTTAGCTGGGCCGGCCTTTTCACCGGAATGGGCCTCTATTGGGCCGGCCACATGTCGACGTATCATAGGCGCCTCCTGTCCAATGAGTGGATGACATTTGTCCCAACGAGGAGCTGACACATGGTTCCGTTGGCCAATGAGAATTTTACACGTGGAAAATCCCCATTGGTCCGGGCTGTTAACGGGTTATCGGATCCAAAACCGGACCTGGTAGCTTAACGGCGAGCCGTTACGGTTGATGTCATGTGTCGGTCACCCTTGACGAAAGCACTTCTATGACGCGTGATTTATCGTCATGGAAGTGGACACTTCTGTGATGATAATTTTGGTAATGTCATGGAACACTTATACGACAGCACAGGTATGACTATCTTGATTCTGTCATAAAATCGTCATGGGTGTACATGCATGACAGAAAACCTGACCTACTGTGACAAACACGTATCATCACGGAAGTGTATTTTTTGTAGTGATGTGAACGTAGAGCTTATCACACCCGATCATCATGTAGTCTCTCAGCATGATGAACTGTCGCAACGGTGCATACTCAGGGAGAACACTTATACCTTGAAATTTTAGTGAGGGGTCATCTTATAATGCTACCGCCGTACTAAGCAAAATAAGATGCATAAAAGATAAACATCACATGCAATCAAAATATGTGACATGATATGGCCATCATCATCTTGTGCCTTTGATCTCCATCTCCAAAGCACTGTCATGATCTCCATCGTCACTGCCTTGACACCTTGATCTCCATCGTAGTGTCATGGTTGTCTCGCCAACTATTGCTTCTACAACTATCGCTAACGCATAGTGATAAATTAAAGCAATTACATGGCGTATGCGTTTCATACAATAAAGAGGCAACCATAAGGCTCCTTCCAGTTGCTAGTAACTTTTACAAAACATGATCATATCATACAATAACGTATATCACATCATGTCTTGACCATATCACATCACAACATGCCCTGCAAAACCTAGTTAGACGTCATCTACTTTGTTGTTGCAAGTTTTACGTGGCTGCTACGGGCTTCTAGCAAGAACCGTTCTTACCTATGCATCAAAACCCACAACGGTCATTTATCAAGTTTGTTGTTTTAATCTTGAAAGTGCAACTATCCCTGGGTGGTTTTGATAATTCCTAACAACATATAGCTCATTGAGCTAATACTATCTCAAGCTAAATATTGCAGGAAAGCTCAATGATTGGCATGGCATGGATTAGAAATGTGGACCCCTCAAAATGCTAAGGACAAAAGATTGGCTCAAGCTCTAAAGCTCAAGACTCTACATTTTACCTTTTAGTGATCCAAGATCACATTGAGTCCATAGGAAAAGCCAATACTATTAAAAGGGGATGAGGTGTTGCTTAATGGGTTACTTGCTCAAAATGCTTAGTGATATGCTCCAAAATCCTCAACCACTTTCTCATATCCACATATGTCCCGAACCAAAAGTCAAACTCGGCCCCACTGAAACTTTCCATCCAATGCCACCGAGTTCAGTTGACATAGCCACTGCCACAAAACCCTAGTCACTTCGGTCCCACCGACAGGGATCTCGGTCTCACCGAGATGGGATTGCAAACTCTTTGTTTCCCTTTGTAACATTTCGGTCTAACCGTGATGAGCAATCGGTCCCACCGAGATCGCAATCCAAACTCTCTGTTTCCCCTTCGTAACGTTTCGGTCCAACCGAGATGAGTAAATCGGTCCCACGGAGTTTGCCTGACCAACTCTCTGTTTGCTTATTACCAAAATTGGTCCCACCGAGTTTGTGTAATCGGTCTCACCGAGATTACGTTATGCCCTAACCCTAACGAAATCGGTCCCACCGAGTTGACATGTCAGTCCCACGGAAAACCCTAACGGTCACATTATGAACCAAATCGGTCCGATCGAGTTCTCTGAATAGGTCCCACCGAGTTTGGTAAATTGTGTGTAACGGTTATATTTTGTGTGGAGGCTATATATACCCCTCCACCCACTCTTCATTCGTGGAGAGAGCCATCAGAACATGCCTACACTTCCAACATATATTTTCTGAGAGAGAACCACCTACACTTGTGTTGAGGTCAAGATATTCCATTCCTACCACATAAATCTTGATCTCTAGCCTTCCCCAAGTTGCTTTCCACTCAAATCTTCTTTCCACCAAATCCAATCCTATGAGAGAGAGAGAGTTGCGTGTTGGGGAGACTATCATTTGAAGCACAAGAGAAAGGAGTTCATCATCAACACACCATTTGTTACCTCTTGGAGAGTGGTGTCTCCTAGATTGGCTAGGTGTGACTTGGGAGCCTCCGTCAAGATTGTGGAGTTGAACCAAGGAGTTTGTAAGGGCAAGGAGATCACCTACTTCGTGAAGATCTACCCGAGTGAGGAAAGTCCTTCGTGGGCGATGGCCATGGTGGGATAGACAAGGTTGCTTCTTCGTGGACCCTTCGTGGGTGGAGCCCTCCGTGGACTCGCGCAACCGTTACCCTTCGTGGGTTGAAGTCTCCATCAACGTGGATGTACGATAGCACCACCTATCGGAACCACGCCAAAAATCTTTGTGTCTACATTGTGTTTGCTCCCTCAAAATTCCTCCCTTTACCTTCATATGCAATTGTTTTACATTCCGCTGCTATACTCTTAGAATTGCATGTGTAGATTGATTGCTTGCTTGTGCAAAGTTTATAAAATCTACCAAGAACTAAAATTGGGAAAAGGCTAGATTTTTATTTGGTCAAGTAGTCTAATCAACCCCCCCCCCCCTCTAGACATACTTTCGATCATACAAGTGGTATCAGAGCTTTGGTCTCCATTTGCTTTGATTTACATAGCTTTTGGTGTTCATAGCCTTGGTTTCACAACCTAGGAGAGTATGGCGTCTAGCGAGGGAAATTCCCACCATAGAGGTCCTTATTTTGATGGTACTAATTTTGCTAGTGGAAGCATAAGATGAAAATACATATTCTTGGACATAACCTCGCCGTTTGGGCTATTGTGTGTATTGGCTTGCAAGGTGAATTCTTTGATGGGGGAGAACCGAACTATGAAGCTACCGCGGAAGAGTTGAAGATGTTGTAATACAATGCTCAAGCTTGTGATATTCTCTTCAAGGATTGTGCCCCGAAGAATTCAACAAAATCAGCCGTCTTGAGAATGCAAAGGAAATTTGGGATACTTTGATTGATATGCACGAAGGTACCGACTCCGTCAAGGAATCCAAATTGGATGTGCTTCAAAGTCAACTTGACAATTTCAAAATGAAGGATGGTGAAGGTGTCGCTAAAATGTACTCTAGGCTTGCTCTCATCACAAATGAGATTGTCGGCTTAGGAAGTGAAGAGATGACCGATAGATTCATCATCAAGAAGATCCTAAGAGCCTTGGATGGAAAATATGATACCGTGTGCACATTGATCCAAATGATGCCAAATTACAAAGATCTCAAGGCAACGGAAGTCATTGGAAGAATTGTTGCTCATGAGATGTCACTCAAGGATAAGGAAGAGCTTCACAACAAGTCAAGTGGTGCTTCCAAAGCCTCATGTGATGCTCCCACATCATCAAGTGAGAAACAAGCCTTCAATGAAGAATTGAGCCTAATGGTGAAGAATTTCAACAAGTTCTACAAGAGTAGAAGCAAGGAAAGAAGTTCCAAGTCAAGGTCCTACACTAACAAAAGATCTTCAAGTCATGAATGAAATTGTTACAATTGTGGAAGACACGGACACTACTCCAATGAGTGTACGGCTCCCTACAAAAGAAGAGAAGATTCTCCCAAAAGGAGTAGGATAGAAGAATCACCACCAAGAGAGATAAGGAGTAGAGATGACCGTTATGAACGAAGAACATCATGGAGAAGCAAAGATTCGGAAAGGAAGGACAAATCATCAAGGAGCTACACAAAACAAAGACATCAAGCTCATTTTGGTGAATGGGTATCCGACTCCGACTCCAACAATCACTCCGAGAGAAGTTATCACTCTGACTCCGAATATACTCAAGATGAAGGTGCTGCCGGTCTAGCACTTGTGTCAACCAACTCCTACGACATATTTGAGTCACTAAATGAACTAATTGGAAGATGCTTCATGGCTAAAGGCCCAAAGGTATCACACCCCGAGTATGTTGATTTCAATAGTGATGAAGATGACTTGCTGGTGATGATGATTTACTTGTTGACAATTCTAGTGATGAAAACTATGATGAACTTGCTATTAATCATGCTAATCAAGATAAAACGAATGATGATGATAAGAAGGAGATTGAGCGTCTAACTAAAGAACTAAACACTCTTAAGTTAGCTCATGAAACTACCTTGGAAAATCATCGAGAGCTTTTAAAGACTCATGAGAAGTTACGCTTCGAAAAGCTCAACCTTGAGAAAGAGCACGGGTTCTTAAAAGCGATCAATGATGATCTTCGCAAGAAGAGTTCTTCTTACATTGCCAAGCGTTTACTCTTGTCTACTTACATGCCACAAGTTAAATCTAGAAACAAGAGTAAGAAAGATTCCTCTTCTAGTAGTAACAATAATCATGCTAAACCCAATGACGTTGCTTCTAGTAGTTCTCTTGATTCCACTAATGATTCTCTTAGCCAAGTTACACTTAAGCAAGGAAATAGCTTATTGAAGGGAATTATAGAGAAAGGTGTTTATAATAGCCTTGCCGGAAGTAAACAATTTGAGGAAATTGTACGCAAGCAAGGAAGACAACGGCAGAATCAAGGTGTTGGTTTTGAATGAAAGTTCAATGCCAATGGAGTTGAGTGGGAAGAAGATGAATACCCCAAGACGAAATTTTTTCCTCAACAAGAGAAGTATGATCCTACTTCTTTCCAAGGAACACAAGCTCAAGATGATCTTCCACCACAAGACCACAAGCAAAAAGGAAAGGACAAGCTTCAAGAGGAGATTGATGCATTTGAGGAAGCTCCCAAAGCCTTGGTCAAGTGGGTTCCCAAAACTACATCAAGTTCTACTTCATCAAGTATGACTACAACCTCAAGGATTCCCATCAAGATGGTGTGGATCCCGAAGAAAAAGAACTAGAGAGTTCTTGAGGGTGACTCCGCCAACATACTTCACTCATATCATTTTGGCGAGGACAAGTGCAAACAACTTCCACATTTTGCACTAGTTCAAGGAGTCACAAACCCTCTTGTTGGTAAGACAAGGGAGAAGGTGACCTAATGCTTTCATGGACATCATCATATGTGAACATCACTCTATGTCTATGGATATCCTTATTTGTTCCTTGTGGGACTAACCCGTGTAGGTATTGAAAGTGCAACTCACTCTAAAGGATTGCTCCAAATGATCTACATCAACATTGAGCATCTACATCTTCAACACCTACATGAAGTCATCATCGACAAAACCCAAGGTTAGTTCATCCCTCTTAGGGGGTATATCACATCTAGGGGGAGCTTTACTCTAATCAATTGAGCTAAAGCAACTCTAATGGTGTGAACACAGCAATGCTTTATGTAAAAGTGGCAACCCCACTTGTGCTTAAACGATGAGTATGACCTACGATCAAATGTTCTCATTTGACTCCTCAGTCAATATACTCATATATAGATGACCTAGTCATCGCAAATTGCTTGATAGATGCTAGAGTGATTGTCCATGCTCTGTAACATATTTCATTTGCCATCTTATTGTGTGAGCGTGTTGGTTGCATATTTTACTCATTCTAGGACATCCATTTGTTGCTTTGATTGTTTGGCTTTTTCTCTTTTGCCAAATGGATGGACAAGAATGCCTAAGAACCTCCTCTAGCTATCTATGCTTTTCTCGTCTCAAACTATATTCATGCTACATCACAAAGTTTGATCAAGTCAGATTCAAACCACTCTGTGTGAGGAGCACTCAGAGTCCCCGATTCGTCATAGACTTAAAATTCCAAAACCTCTTTGTGCATTTCGGTATGACCGAGTCATCCACTTCGGTCACACCGAGTTCACTAAGTTGATCTAGGTTTTCAATCTTGGTGCAACCGATTTGAACTTGTCGGTCACACCGAGTTGCAGTAACCACTCACGATTCTGCATCTCGGTGCCACCGAGTTGTTCCACTCGGTCACACCGACAGGGTCGGGATATATATACTCACGGGTTGAACTGGAAATTTCTCCAAAACTCTTCACCCCGCGCGTGTCCTGCTTTGCCTCCTCGGGTCTCTGGATCGTGTCCTCGCCATCAGCGACCTCCTGCCACTGGTCTCCGTCGCCGTCAATGGAAATCTGCCCCACCGTTGTCGCCGTAGCGAACTCCCGTCGAACTAGGGTATGGGTTCGACCTTTTGTGCTATTCTTTTACCTCTGATTCATAGCACATTGTTTTGCCATGATCCTTACCATGTATGCAAACACTCTATCCACTGAAAACATCCTTTAGGTTAAATTCGATTTGAAAATTTAGGGTTAGGTCTCCGCCGAACTCATCTCGTCCCGACTGAGTTGTAGAAATCGGTCGCACCGATTTGGCTTAGGCCATAGCACATGCATTTTGGGTCTGACCGAAAATTGCAAATCGGTGTGAGTGAGTTCGATTCTTTGTGAAACCCTAGAAGTCTCGGTGCCACCTAACTATGACTCGGTCTAACCGAGTTCACTAGTTTAGGTTCCAAAAGCTGCTTCGGTATCACCGAGTTTACAAATTGGTAGCTCCGAAATGCTTTCTATGGAGAACTAAAACTAAGTTTTTATGTCATCTGTTTTGCAAAATCTCTACACTTTGTGATGCTCATCCACTCTACCTCATCTAGATCTACTCACAGGGTCTGCTGTCAGTAAGTTTGCAAAGATGTCTGATCAGAGTGACAGTCACAATAGGTCTGAGGAACATGTGCAGCTGAGTGAGGGTTCAGATCCCTCAAGCACTTCTGATGATGGCAGTAGGAGCACTCCAAGTAACTTGCCAAAGGCAGCCACCAGATCTAGGAAGAAGAGAACCTCAGATTCATAGGATGAGGACTATGTGGCTATTGAGGAGGAAGTAAGCTCCAAGAAGGTGCTAAAAAGGAGTATGGCATAGCTGCTATAGTTAAGCCAGGGATGAATAAGAAGGCTCATGCAAGAAGGATTCCTATGTCTAGGGCCAAAGCCTCCACTCAAGAGACAATGGAGTTCACTCTTGAACCCAAAGAAGGTGGAGAAGGCAAGAAGAGGAAGGAGAAGGTCAAGAAGACCACTGCCAGAGTTCTAGGGAGATCATCCATGTTCAAGGATCCCGTAGAAGAAGATAAAGAGGAAGAGGATGCTCCAGCACCCAAAGCTCAGAAGCTTATGGGAGATGCCATAAAGTCAGGGGCTGCAACATCAAAGCCCAAAGCTACTCCAAAAGCTCAAGCTCAGAAGCCTCCTAAGCCCAATAGGAACACCAGAAGTATTCCTGATGAAGAGAAGAACAAGGCCCTAGTGCCTAAAGCTGAAGAAGAGGATGATGAGTCTCTTGTTTTGAGAAAGTTGAAACCCAAGATCCCAGACCACAATGATACTCATCCAATGGCTGAAGACATGCACATCAGAAAAGATGCTGGACTGAGATTGTGGAGACAGTCTAGTCCCTATGTTGTGAGGAGAAGGATTGCAGTTGACTACGGGTTCCACACAAAAGAACAGCAAGACTTCTATGAAACTATTTTGCTTGACAAGAAGCCCATTGTTTGTGACATGAGATGGGTTGATTGGGAATTCATCAAGGAGAATGAAGATCACTTCCCAGGAGTTTATGATAGCTTCAAAGCATGTGGAGTAGATGAGTTTGTTGGACAGAAGCTCACAAAATGGAATGATGAGCTGATCATACAGTTTTACTACACTGCTCACTTTTACCTAGATGGGAAGATCATTTGGATGTCAGAAGGTACTAGGTACCAGCCCACTATTGAAGAATGGGCCAAGCTGATAAATGCCCAGAGGAACATGAGGATGACTTGGATGTGTATGCCAAGAAGAAGAAAGACCACAACACTATGGCAAACATGTAGAAGGAGATCCTAGATAAAGCTTTGGAGACTCACAAGCTTGGATCAGTACATTACTTGTTGTCTGGTCTGCCTACCATCAACTGGATCCTTAGGCAAACATTGCTACCCAAGTCAAGAGATCACAAGATGATCATGGGGCATTCTATCAACCTGCTACAGCTTTTTGATGTCCCTCAAAAGTTCAAGGCCATGAGTCTGATTGTAGAGACAATCAAGAGGACTGTCGCTGACCAGAAGAGAAGCTATGGGTATGCTCCACACATTCAGGAGCTCATCAACTCCAAGATGGTCACAGGAACATATTCGTTGGATAAGGAGCATCTACCCTAATATCCTGATTTTGAAGACAACACTATAGTGATGAATGAGGAGGAACCATCATCAGCTCAAGCATAGGAGAAGAGAGCCAAAGCAAAGGCTAAGAAAGATGCCAAGATGCCAAGTATTGAAGAGGCATCTCAAGTTTTCTTGAAGAGCAACCAAGATCAACTTGCATATCTGATCCAGTCTACACTGAGGATTGAGAAGGGCTTGGCCACCCTGACTCAAACCCAGGAGATCTTAGAGAGGATCATAGAAACCAAATTTTATGATCTTGATCTAAAGGTAACTGAGATTCAAACAGCAGTTGAGCAGCTCTAGGAGGAAGCAGAAGAGAAGAGAGGGAAGGCAACTACTGATGCATTTCAGCGAGTGCCTAGAGGAAAGAGGTCTGCTGCAGTGCATGTACCTGATACAAGAGCAACAACATCAGCACCAGCAGCCGCAGCCTCAGTACCACCTCCAGCAGCCACTCCACCAGCTCCAACTACATCAATGGATGCCTTCGTCCTTGGAGTTCTCTCTACACCACCTCCCGAAGACCAAGCCTGAGAGACGCATAGCACTATGCATATTTGAACTTTTTGGTAACTTGTTGCCAAAGGGGAGAAATATGTATAGATCATAGGCTTCGAGAGAGTGTTTTGATTCTTTGCCTTTTGGTTGAACTTTTTATTGTATGCCTATGCAAGATATTGTATGTCCTTGTGTGAGATACTTGTGTGATCATGTGATTGATCATATGCTACTTTAATGCTTGCTTGGATGATACTATCTTTTATATCTCTATATGAGCATTCACTTTGCTTGGTGATGAGTGCATGCTTTTAAGTTATATCATTTTGAGCGCACCACCAAGATGTATGTGACATGTAAGAGTAACCCATGATCCTAATCGATTGTGCATTTGCATTCAAAAGAAAACTTTAAATAATGCACAAATTTAGGGGGAGCTCTTACTTTTCACATACTTCTCAAGGCGACGGTGTATTTCAATCTTATTATCATCTATCGAAGCTTTGATCTATATGTTGTCATCAACTACCAAAAAGGGGGAGATTGAAAGTGCAAATATCCCTGGGTGGTTTTGGTAATTCCTAACAACATATAGCTCATTGAGCTAATACTATCTCAAGATAGATATTTCAGGAAAGCTCAATGATTGGCATGGCATGGATTAGAAATGTGGACCCCTCAAAATGCTAAGGACAAAAGATTGGCTCAAGCTCTAAAGCTCAAGACTCTACATTTTACCTTTTAGTGATCCAAGATCACATTGAGTCCATAGGAAAAGCCAATACTATTAAAAGGGAATGAGGTTGTCGGATTTCACGGGTTCCGGCAGACCCTTAAGGTTCGAACACTGGGGTGCGTGCGGAAATCTCGCCTTCTACCTCCCCGTCTCGCAAAGATCTAAACTACTAAAAGAACCGCACAAAAGACACAAGATTTATACTGGTTCGGGCCACCATTGTGGTGTAATACCCTACTCCAGTGTGTGGTGGATGGATTGCCTCCTGGGGCTGGTGATGATGGACAGTACAAGGAAGAACAGCCTCGCGAGGGTCTGTTCTTGGCTGGGGTGATGAACTGCTGGGAGGAGTTTAGTCACCTTCTCTCTCTCTCACTTACTCTCTCTACTTGCTAGTCAGATCCACATGCCGAACCCTTTGCTACGTGGGTGGCCGTCCCTATTTATAGGGGCCCTGGTCCTCTTCCCAAATATCGAGCGGGAAGGGATCCAACAATGGCGGGCTAATTTGAAGGGGGACAGCAAGTACTCTTATCCTGACTAAAGTTGGTCTTCGCCTGCGAAAGACCCTACGGTGACGCCGTGCTGGGCTCCATGGTGACCTCCGTCTCGTAGTCCGCTTGGTCCTGGTCTCGTTGCACCGAAATGGCAACCTTTGCCTGATGCCTTAGTACTCCGCGGCTGCGCTTGCCCCCTTTGCACCAAAGAGGAAAGAAGGACGCTGCGCGCGCTGGCGCCCGCCTGGCACCCTTGATCGTCATGGCTTGCGTCATGGGCACCTCGCGAGGTAACCCGCCTTGATTCCTCCGCCTCCTCGCGAGCCAGCCTGAGGAGGCTGCGCCTGAGGATGCGCCGTGTCGTCCGCCTCGTGAGGCTTGGCCCCTCGCGAGGGTCTTGAGTCTTGTGTTGATGAAGATGGGCCATGCTGGGCCTCCTTTGAGCCACGCCGCAGGCCGTAGGTAGGCAAGTCTGGGGACCCCCGTTCCCAGAACACCGACAGTAGCCCCCGGGCCCAAGGCACGCATGGGCTTGGCCGTGCCGAGAGGCGAAAGGGCAAGGGCGAAGCGCCGCGGGCCCTAACAGCCTGCGGCCTTGGGCGCCGCGTGGCGGTTGATGGGACGTGGGTGCTTCAGCAACCGCGTAGGTTGGTAAAGGAGCGGCATCTGCCCAGACTTCGCCCTTTGCTCTCTCCGGTCGCTGCTCAGATCCCCTTTCTTGCGCCTTCCCTTTCTTCCTCCAAACTTCAGATCTACTCCAGCTGCGCGACCTAGGAAGCCATGGCGCCTCGCCAGCCTCCGGCCAAAGCTTGGTATTCCCCTGCTCTGGACCTGCCGAATGTGTCCAAGGCGAGCCTTGCCTGGCTGAGCCGGATGGCGACGGTGCAGGGCGTCAGCGGAACGGAGGTGTTCAAGACCGGCTTCGCCACCCCCGAGGGCCATGGGAGCACCTTTTGTCCTCTCTTTGTAAGGTCCATTGCTGCGGGCCTGGTGCCTCCCTTCTTCGAGTTCTTCTTCTCCGTCCTCTGCCATTACGACTTGCGGGATCTGCATCTCCACCCCAACTCTGTCCTCCTTCTGGCGATCTTCGCTTACTACTGCGAGGCCCACATAGGGGTGCAGCCTTCGGTGGCCCTATTGCGCCACTACTTCTCCCTCCGGGTCTCCGGCAGCTCTCTTTCTGTGTGTGCGGGCTTCGTCGCGTATGGCGGCACCATTGCCATCTCGAATCCGGAGAAGAGGATTGAGGGCTTCAGGAGCAAGTGGGTCTTGGCAGATGCCGGGCACATCCACCCTCGGCTGATCTTGCCCGCGGAGCAACCCGTGAGCTCCAGCGACTGGTGCCAAGCGGAGCTAATGGACCCCCGCGCGAAACTAGTGTTGGAGAAGATGGACGCGGACCTGAGGCCGGCCAACATGGTGGCAACGAAGCTGACTGGTGCGTCGCTGCTGAAGGAGTTCCTGGAGCACCAGCTGGCTCCACTCTGGCAGTACTCTCCTCCAATGTGGAGGCCTCATCCGAGCCCCGAGGCTGTGGACGGAGAGGATGTGACCGCGGTTCTCCAATCTCTGGTCGGGGGCGAGGTGGCAAGGTTGAAGGACGCCCCCAAGCCCTTGTTCCTTCGTGACGACTGGAAGCGGGTGGTGAAGTCCATGCCTGTTTTTAATAGGGACGGGCTCGTGCCCGCGGTGGCTTCTGAAGGACCGGTGGATGTGCCCTTCGGCGACTCCAGCGATGAGGAGGAGGAAGAGGAGCGGGGAGAGGGGCCTGACTCCGGGGCGACTGATGGAGAGTCGAGGGCTCCCCTCTCCTGGCGCGGGCCCCGCACTCTCCGCCTGAGCGATGACGATGATGATGATGATGATGATGATGATGATGATGATGATGATGTGCAGGGTAGCGGGAGCTCACCCACGATCCCGAAGAAGGACAGGACCGGGCTGATCTCCCGCGGGTCCGTCCTGACTCCGGGGCGAACCGGGGACGCGCCTTCTGCTTTTGAGGTCGACCCTTCCAGCCAGCTGTCAGGCTTCAAGTTAGGCCGGAGGCTGCCCGAGCTCACCGGCGAAGACCCATAAGTGCTTGATCCTTGATCTTTTGTTTCTCGTTCCGCCGACGAGGCTTGATGATTGCTTCTCTTGGATAGGCTGGCGCCAGCGGCGAAGAAACCGAAGGGAGCCCCCGAGGCCCCACTTGCGGCGACGCCTTCGCCTGCAGGGGAGGGGGATCGTGACGCGCGGGCCTCTCCTGCCCGTTCATCCTTGCGAGGCTTGGCTGAGCTGGCTGGGGTGAGCTCAGCCCCCATGGCTCGGACGGCTCCCGAGGCGCCCCCGTCTGGCGCCGCTGCTACAGCTGTGGAGGCGCAGCGGACTCCGCCTCAGGACACTGCGGCCTCGCCGCCGCTACTTTCTCCTCCCATTCCACTAACCGTTGTTTCCCCGGCTCCTCCTATTGTCTTGGGGCGCCCCGACGTTTCTCCGCCTCCTTCTTCCATCTTGGAGCGTGCCGTCGCCGAACTGGACCGGCTGCGGCAGGATCTTCTCGGCGCCGACCCTCGCCTGGTGGCCGGGCGCCTGGAACTGACTTCGGGGTGGATTCGTTCTGATGCTTCGATTCGGGCGGTGTTGGTTCAGGCCTCAACGGCCTGTGACGGGGAGAGGGAGGCCACCCTCGAGGCGAAGGCTGCTCATGACGCAGCCCTGGGGGAAGTGGTCGAAGTCCGCGATTGTTGCAAGGCGTTGGAGGACGAGATGCAAGGCCTGCGGGGCCAACTCGCGGAGGAGGTCCGCCTGCGCCAAGAGCTGGAGAAGGGGGCGAAGGCGCGCGAGGCGGCGCTCGAGGACCGGGAGGCCAAGCTCAAGAAGCGCCGCGACCACCTAGGCGCGTTGAAGAAGGAGCTGGAGGTGACGAAGGTCGAGCTGGACGCTAAGGCCCGGGTTCTTGCCGAGGATCGTGTGGCCTTCGCGTACATGGAGAAAGATGCCCGTGCTTCGCTGAAGATGCTTTACGAGAGCGGCTTGGACAGCCCGCTAGCCGGTGATGGGGACGGCCCCGCCAAGCTGCTTCCCTTCCTGGTTAAGGCCCTTGGGGATGTCGCCCTTGGCATTGGCCCCACGGCCGAGGCCGAGGCGCGTGTCTTGTCTTCTGTTGCGCTGACGCGGGTCTTTGCCCACATCTACCTCCATGATCCCAACGTCGACCTCGACGGCCTGCTGGAACCGGTGAGCGGCGAGGGTGCTGCCGCCGCTATCGAAGCCGTGAAGGGGCGCGCGGAGGCGCTGCTGGGGAAGTTCTGGGCCTTCAGCACCAAGCCAAAGCAAGGCGCTGCCGGCCCTGCTGCTCCATGAGGCGAAGCCACTCCACACAGCTTCACCGCCGACAAGTGGCTTCGTTCCATCCCTGTTCTCCTTTCAATTCCTGCACATGCATCACGCCTCGGGGAGGCATTTAAACTTGCGTTTGGTATTGAGATGACAGTATGGACTGTAATATTTGCTTTTAAATTCCTTGAGTTTTATGCTTTTTCTTTCCTACTTGCTTGTGTTCTGCACCGGCAGAGCCCGGCCCCGCGCGTGCCTCACCCAGCATTAGCCCCGACCGGAAACCAAGACGGGACCAAAGGAGTGAGGGGCTACGTGACAAGTTAGGCTCCTGAGTCGCGATGCTCAGGAGTCCCCCTTGGCGTGCGAACAACAAGTAGGGAGGCGCGATGTAGGTGTATCTTTTGTTCTACGTCTGCAGAGCCCGACTCCGCGCGTACCTCACCCAGCATAGCCTTTCGGAACTAAGGAGTGAGGGGCTATGAAGCCAGTTAGGCTCCTGAGTCGCGATGCTCAGGAGTCCCCCTTGACGCGCAAACAGCGGGTGATGAGGTGCGATGTAAGCGGGGCTACCGTTCTATGTCTGCAGAGCCCGGCCCCACGCGTACCTCACCCAGCATAGCCTTTCGGAACTAAGGAGTGAGGGGCTACGGGACCAGTTAGGCCCCTGAGTCGCGATGCTCAGGGGTCCCCCTTGACGCGCAAACGGCCTTCATACCTTGGCTCCGCTCGGGGAGAGACGCGCGGCGAACCAGGCCCGAGGGGCCTAGCTGGGCGGCGTATGTCTGGGTCTGACCCAGTCGTAACCCCCATGCCTAGCCCCCTCACGCGGCACTCCCGAGGGGAGGCGTTGCGACGAGGCCAGCCACTGAGCTCTGGGCTCCCTGAGGTTAATGCGGCCCGGAGGCCACCCCCAATTGTTTATCACCAGCGCGGAGCATAGCGCTTCCGTATGTGTACGGGCATAGCCGCTCCTCGGCAGTGTCGTCAGCCAGCGCGGAGCATGGTGCTTCCACTGGTAGGTGGGAGGGGGCTCCCCTCCGGGAGGAGCCCCCGGGGCGTGTACAGCCCCGCCCTGACACGTGGCCGGCACGGTAGGGCTAGGTGAGGTGTATCTGGGCACCCGTGAGCCAGCGCGGGACTCATGAGGCCCTACCTCTAGGCGGGTTGCGCCTGGCACTGGGCCGTATCTTGAGATGTGTCCCTGCAAAATTTGGTTAGATGCCGGTACTCTACGTCCTCGGGTCCCGGCCCTCGAGCTTGTCTCAGCCATCACTGGTATGCCAGGTCGCGATGCCGTGGACAAGGCCAAGAGGGTGAGGGCTGGAGAACCAGTAAGAGCCCTGAGTCGCGATGCTCAGGCACCCCCCCCCTTTAACGTGCAAGTGGCCGACATGGAGAAGAAAGGATGCCGCGGACAGGCACCAAGCAATCAAGCGTGATAGGCAAAGCATAGTTGGAAATAAACGCGAGGGAGATACACGCCACTGGGTCTGGCCCGAGTGGCTTGGGGATGATGCAGCCCGAGGGGCGCCCCCAACAAGGCAAACTAACGACCGAAAGATAAAAGGGGATACATGCCGCAGGGACGGACCCACGCGGCCTGGGAGTGATGCAACCCTGGGAGGGCGCTCCCAGCTGGGAATGGAACTTGAAAGATGTCACCTAAGGATGTCGTCGGCGTAGTGGCGTTGGTGCAGCAGACCTGATGGGCTGCAGAAGCCTATCCTCACGAGCCCCCAGGCCCTGGGGCCTCGGGAGGCTCTGAAGGCACCGGTGGCTCCTCACGAGCTGTCTTCATCTCCGCCAAGGCCGCGGAACACCTGTCTTCCTGAGCCTCCATGATGCCCGTCATGATGCGCTGGTACGCCGCAGCCATGCTCGGCAGGCCGTAAGGCATGCGAACATAGCTGTGGGGTGGACCCCGCAGCGCCCCACTTGCGAGGGCCAGAGATGCTCCGTCGCGGCGATCTGATTGAGCCCTGGTACGTCGACGCAGACGCGCAGCCCACCATCCTCGCCTGGATGTGGGGCCACAGCTGGTAGGCGGCGGCAACCTCTCATGATCCTTGTCTCCTGTAGTTCTTGAATGGCCTTGTTAACGAACTCCTGCTGGTCCGACCTTCCTTGCTTGGCTCCTTGTCGGGGGAAACGTGTTGCGAAGCACGCTTCCACATGGTGCCCAAGCGCCTCCCCCGTGACCCTGGCTAGGTCGGTGGCCCTCCAGGTGAGAGCCCCCGAGCCCTGCCTGAGGAGGGTGCCGGGCGCGCTTTCCTATGCGATGGATGGGGGGTCCCCCTAGGCAGACACGGGCCCTGAGGGGCCTGCCTCTTGAGGGGATGAGCCTGACGATGTCTTCTTCTTCTTCTTGGGGGTGGTCTCAGGAAGCCTCCTGCTTCCGCGATCTGGGTCTTCTAGCGATGCGGCCTGATAGGCCCGCTCCAGGGAACACACTGCATCCTTCTCTTCACAGGGCACCGTGATGACGCCGCCACTTCCTGGCATCTTGAGGACGTTGTAGCCGTGGTGAGTCACAGCCATGAACTTGGCCAGCGCTGGGTACCCGAGGATGGCATTGTACGGCAGGCTGATGTGGGCGGCGTCGAAGTCGATGAGCTCGGTGCGGTAGTTGCTGCGGGCCCCGAAGGTGACAGGGAGGCGGACCTGCCCGATCAGGACTGTGGAACCGTCGGTGATTCTGGAGAAAGGCTTGGTCGGCTGAAGCTGGTCATAGGGTACTTGGAGATTGTTGAATATTTCCACGGACAGGACGTTGAGCCCTACCCCACCATCGATGAGGGTCTTGGTGACCAGCACGTTGCTGATGACTGGGGAGCAAAGCATCGGGAGGAATCCTGTCGTGGCCGCGCACTTGAGCTGGTCTGCTGAGCTGAACGTGATGGAGCATGCTGACCACCTGAGGGGGCGCGTCGCTTCGAGCTTGGGGAGAACTGCATTCACTTCGCGGGCAAACTACTTGAAGATACGTTGAGAGGCTGGGGCTTGAGCTCCGCCTAGGATGCAGGCGATTGCACGCGGCTCCTGGAAGCCCCCAGCCCCTCGTCTTGATGGCAGTCTTCGTTCCTCCTTGGCTGAGGCGGCAGCGGAGGTAGGCCTGCGTTGCCATGAGGGCGATCCTCACGAGGCTGATCTCTCCAGTCTCCCTCGCGAGGCAGGTCCTGCCAGCGGTCCTCGCGAGGCTGGTCGCGCCACCCCGGGCGCGGGCCGCGATCTTCCCAGCGTCCTGGGTTTCTTCCTCCTCCTCGACCGTAGCCCCGGTCAGCACGGTCAGGGTGACGGCCGATCCTTCCTTCTCGCACGGCGCGGAGTTCTTGACATTCGTTGGTGTTGTGGGTGTGGAGGTCGTGGTACACACAGTACTGGCTGCCCCTGGAGGATTTGGGCAGATCCTTGCCCCGCTTGGTGTCTGGTTCTGCGGCGAGTACGGCAGCCCCCTTGCGCTTCACGTCCTTGGCCTTGGGCTTCTTCTCTTCTGGGTCCACGGCAGGCAGCTCGAGGAGGGAGAGACGTCCCTCCTCAGCCCTGGCGCACTTGTTCGCCAAGTTGAACAGCTCCAGGGAGGTGCAGAGGTCGTCGTGCATCGCCAGCTCCTCCTTCATCTTGACGTCGTGCACACCGTCGGGGAAGGCTGAGATGATGGCCTCCTCGGATACCTTGGGGATCTTGAGGCGCGCGCTGTTGAAGCGTTGGATGTATTTTTGCAGGGTCTCTCCGGGTTGTTGCTTGATGTGGCACATGTCGCTCATGGCGGGTGGCCGGTCGCGAGTACCTTGGAAGTTGGCGATGAAGCGGGCGCGCATCTGGTCCCAGGAGGAGATCATGCCTGGAGCCAGATTTAGGAGCCAGGTTCGAGCTCCTTCCTTGAGCGCCATGGGGAACCAGTTCGCCATGACCTTTTCATCCCCGCTGGCAGCCTCGATGCCCAGCTCATAGAGCTGGAGGAACTCTACGGGATCAGTCGTGCCATCGTAGTGGGGAGGCAGGTCTGGCTTGAACTTGTCGGGCCACGCGACGCTGCGCAGCTCAGTGGTGTAGGCGCGGCAGCCCGCGGTGGCCACAAAAGGCTTCGGTTGGTGGAGAGCTTGGTCTTGAGGGTCCCCACATGCTGCAGCTAGGAGCAGGGCGGGGTCTTGGCGCATCGGAGCTGGAGCAGGGTCGCGGCGTGCCGGAGCAGGGAGCGCCCTGGCAGCCCCTTGCGGGCGAGGGACTTCTTGGCAGCTCTGTTCTTGTTGCGCTGGCGCCTGATGGAGCGGGTTCCGCCCAGGGACCAAGCGCCTTGGAGCCATGGCATCTTCTTGGAGGGGAGGCGGCCGGTGCGCCTCTGGAGCTTCGTTGCCCGCGCGGGGCGGAGTGTGGCGCAGAGGAACGGACGGCGCGGAAGAGCCCCCTGCGGCGCGGACAAGCTCGGCGACGCGGTCGAGCCACTCTTCATAGATGTCATCAACGGGGCGGTAGCGCAGGAGCTCGTTTACCGCGAGGAGCACAGCTCGAGCCTCCAAGGGTGCGCGGAGCGCGCGGGAGGAAGAACCGGCTGGTGCGAGTGATGGAGTAGCGGTGCGGCCGTCTTGGCGCACGGACGGATGCTGAGACGACGCTTGTTGCTCGCCCCCCGCCGGGCCGGTGGCGGCGTTGACGGCGGGCGACGGGGAACGACGAGGACGCCCACAGACGGGGGCCGTCTGGGCGATGCGAGAAGCGATGGCGGCCCGGCGCTCGGCACGGGCCCGACGAGCGTCGGACATGGATGCGACGGTCGGAGGAGAACGGAGTGGCGGAGGACAGATTCCGGCGCACCCCTACCTGGCGCACCAAATGTTGGATTTCACGGGTTCCGGCAGACCCTTAAGGTTCGAACACTGGGGTGCGCACGGAAATCTCGCCTTCTACCTCCCCGTCTCGCAAAGATCTAAACTACTAAAAGAACCTCACAAAAGACACAAGATTTATACTGGTTCGGGCCACCATTGTGGTGTAATACCCTACTCCAGTGTGTGGTGGATGGATTGCCTCCTGGGGCTGGTGATGATGGACAATACAAGGAAGAACATCCTCGTGAGGGTCTGTTCTTGGCTGGGGTGATGAACTGCTGGGAGGAGTTCAGTCACCTTCTCTCTCTCTCTCTCTCTCACTTACTCTCTCTACTTGCTAGTCAGATCCACATGCCAAACCCTTTGCTATGTGGGTGGCCGTCCCTATTTATAGGGGCCCTGGTCCTCTTCCCAAATATCGAGCGGGAAGGGAGCCAACAATGGCGGGCTAATTTGAAGGGGGACAGCAAGTACTCTTATCCTGACTAAAGTTGGTCTTCGCCTGCGAAAGACCCTGCGGTGACGCCTGTTGGGGAACGCAGTAATTTCGAAAATTTTCCTACGCACACGCAAGATCATGGTGATGCACAGCAACGAGAGGGGAGAGTGTTGTCTACGTACCAACGCAGACCGACTGCGAAAGCGATCACACAACGTAGAGGAAGTAGTCGTACGTCTTCTTCCCGATCCGACCGATCCAAGCACCGTTACTCCGGCACCTCCGAGTTCTTAGCACACGTTCAGCTCGATGACGATCCCCGGGCTCCGATCTAGCAAAGCTTCGGGGAGGAGTTCCGTCAGCACGACGGTGTGGTGACGATCTTGATGTACTACCGACGCAGGGCTTCGCCTAAGCACTACAACGGTACGATCGAGGTGGAATTTGGTGGCAGGGGGCACCGCACACGGCTAAGGAGCGATCTCAAGGATCAAGTTGTGTGTCTTGGGGTGCCCCCTGCCCCCGTATATAAAGGTTGGAGGAGGGGGGTCGGCCGGCCAAGGGAGGGGAGGCGCAGGGGAGTCCTACTCCCACCGGGAGTAGGACTCCTCCCCCCAATCCTAATCCAATTAGGACTCCCGGGGGGGAAAAGAGGGAGAAGGGGGGCCGGCCCCTTATCCTATTCCTAATAGGACTTGGGGGGGCGCCGGCCAGCTAGTGGGCTTCCCTTTTCTCTTTTCCACTAAGGCCCAATAGGCCCATTAGTCTCCCGGGGGGTTCCGGTAACCCTCCCGGTATTCCGGTAAAATCGCGATTTCACCCGGAACACTTCCGATGTCCAAACATAGGCTTCCAATATATCAATCTTTACATCTCGACCATTTCGAGACTCCTCGTCATGTCCGTGATCTCATCCGGGACTCCGAACAACCTTCGGTACATCAAAATGCATAAACTCATAATAACTGTCATCGTAACGTTAAGCGTGCGGACCCTACGGTTCGAGAACAATGTAGACATGACCGAGACACGTCTCCGGTCAATAACCAATAGTGGGACCTGGATGCCCATATTGGCTCCTACATATTCTATGAAGATCTTTATCGGTCAGACCGCATAACAACATACGTTGTTCCCTTTGTCATCGGTATGTTACTTGCCCGAGATTCGATCGTCGGTATCCAATACCTAGTTCAATCTCGTTACCGGCAAGTCTCGTTACTCGTTCCGTAATACATCATCTCACAACTAACATATTAGTTGCAGTGCTTGCAAGGCTTATGTGATGTGTATTACCGAGAGGGCCCAGAGATACCTCTCCGACAATCGGAGTGACAAACCCTAATCTCGAAATACGCCAACCCGACATCTACCATTGGAGACACCTGTAGTACTCCTTTATAATCACCCAGTTACGTTGTGACGTTTGGTAGTACCCAAAGTGTTCCTCCGGTAAACGGGAGTTGCATAATCTCATAGTTATAGGAACATGTATAAGTCATGAAGAAAGCAATAGCAACATACTAAACGATCGGGTGCTAAGCTAATGGAATGGGTCATGTCAATCAGATCATTCAACTAATGATGTGACCTCGTTAATCAAATAACAACTCTTTGTTCATGGTTAGGAAACATAACCATCTTTGATTAACGAGCTAGTCTAGTAGAGGCATACTAGTGACACTCTGTTTGTCTATGTATTCACACATGTATTATGTTTCCGGTTAATACAATTCTAGCATGAATAATAAACATTTATCATGATATAAGGAAATAAATAATAACTTTATTATTGCCTCTAGGGCATATTTCCTTCAGTCTCCCACTTGCACTAGAGTCAATAATCTAGTTTCACATCGCCATGTGATTTAGCAATAATAGTTCACATCACCATGTGATTAACACCCATAGTTCACATCGTTATGTGACCAACACTCAAAGGGTTTACTAGAGTCAGTAATCTAGTTCACATCTCTATGTGATTAATACCCAAAGAGTACTAAGGTGTGATCATGTTTTGCTTGTGAGATAATTTTAGTCAACGGGTCTGTCACATTCAGATCCGTAAGTATTTTGCAAAATTCTTTGTCTATAATGCTCTGCACGGAGCTACTCTAGCTAATTGCTCCCACTTTCAATATGTATCTAGACCGAGACTTAGAGTCATCTAGATTAGTGTCAAAACTTGCATCGGCGTAACCCTTTACGACGAACCTTTTTATCACGTCCATAATCGAGAAACATATCCTTATTTCACTAAGGATAATTCTGACCGCTATCCAGTGATCTACTCCTAGATCACTATTGTACTCCCTTGCCAAATCAGTGCAGGGTATACAATAGATCTGGTATACAGCATGACATACTTATAGAACCTATGGCCAAGGCATAGGGAATGGCTTTCATTCTCTTTCTATCTTCTGCCGTGGTCGGGCTTTGAGTCTTACTCAACTTCACACCTTATAATACAGGCAAGAACTCTTTCTTTGACTGCTCCATTTTGAACTACTTCAAAATCTTTGTCAAGGTATGTACTCATTGAAAGAACTTATCAAGCGTCTTGATCTATCTCTATAGATTTTGAAGCTCAATATGTAAGCAGCTTCACCGAAGTCTTTCTTTGAAAAACTCCTTTCAAACACTCCTTTATGCTTTACAGAATAATTCTACATTATTTCCGATCAACAATATGTCATTCACATATACTTATCAGAAATGTTGTAGTGCTCCCACTCACTTTCTTGTAAATACAGGCTTCACCGCAAGTCTGTATAAAACTATATGCTTTGATCAACTTATCAAAGCGTATATTCCAACTCCGAGATGCTTGCACCAGTCCACAGATGGATCGCTGGTGCTTGCACATTTTGTTAGCACCTTTTGGATTGACAAAACCTTCTAGTTGCATCACATACAACTCTTCTTTAATAAATCCATTAAGGAATGCAGTTTTGTTTATCCATTTGCCAGATTTCATAAAATGCGGCAATTGCTAACATGATTCGGACAGACTTAAGCATAGATACGAGTGAGAAAAACTCATCATAGTCAACACCTTGAACTTGTCGAAAACTTTTGCGACAATTCTAGCTTTGTAGATAGTAACACTACTATCAGCGTCCGTCTTCCTCTTGAAGATCCATTTATTTTCTATGGCTTGCCGATCATCGGGCAAATCCATCAAAGTCCATACTTTGTTCTCATACATGGATCATATCTCAGATTTCATGGCCTCAAACCATTTCGCGGAATCTGGGCTCACCATCGCTTCTTCATAGTTCATAGGTTCATCATGATCTAGTAGCATGACTTCCAGAACTGGATTACCGTACCACTCTGGTGCGGATCTCACTCTGGTTGATCTACGTGGTTCAGTAGAATCTTGCCCTGAAGTTTCATGATCATCATCATTAGCTTCCTCACTGATTGGTATAGGTGTCGCAGAAACAGTTTTCTGTGATGTACTATTTTCCAATAAGTGAGCAGGTACAGTTACCTCGTCAAGTTCTACTTTCCTCCCACTCACTTCTTTCGAGAGAAACTCCTTCTCCAGAAAGTTTCCGAATTTTAGCAACAAAAGTCTTGCCTTCGGATCCGTGATAGAAGGTGTATCCAATAGTTTCCTTTGGATATCCTATGAAGACGCACTTCTCCGATTTGAGTTTGAGCTTATCAGGATGAAAGTTTTTCATATAAGCATCGCAACCCCAAATTTTTAAGAAACGAAAGCTTAGGTTTCTTGCCAAACCATAGTTCACACGGTGTCGTCTCAACGGATTTAGATGGTGCCCTATTTAACGTGAATGCAGCTGTCTTTAATGCATAACCCCAAAACGATAGTGGTAGATCGGTGAGATACATCATAGATTGCACTATATCCAATAAAGTACGGTTATGACGTTAGGGCACACCATTATGCTGTGGTGTTCCATGTGGCATGATTTTGTGAAACTATTCCACATTGTTTTAATTGAAGACCAAACTCGTAACTCAAATATTTTACCTCTACGATCATATCGTAGAAACTTTTATTTTCTTGTCACGATGATTTTCCACTTCACTCTGAAATTCTTTGAACTTTTCAAATGTTTCAGACTTATGTTTCATCAAGTAGATATACTCATATCCGCTCAAATCATCTGTGAAGATCAGAAAATAATGATACCTGTCGCGAGCCTCAATATTCATCGGACCACATACATCAGTATGTATGATTTCCAACAAATCTGTTGCTCGCTCCATTGTTCCGAAGAACGGAGTTTTAGTCATCTTGCCCAAAAGGCATGGTTCGCAAGCATCAAGTGATTCATAATCAAGTGATTTCGAAAGCCCATCAGCATGGAGTTTCTTCATGCTTTTTATACCAATATAACCTAAACGGCAGTGCCACAAATAAGTTGCACTATCATTATTAACTTTGAATCTTTTTGGTTTCAATATTATAAATATGTGTATCACTATGATCGAGATCCAACGAACTTGTTTCATTGAGTGTATGACCATTGAAGGTTTTATTCATGTAAACAGAACAACAATTATTCTCTGACTTTAATGAATAACCGTATTGCAATAAACATGATCAAATCATATTCACGCTCAACGCAAAAACCAAATAACACTTATTTAAGTTCAACACTAATCCCGAAAGTATAGGGGAGTGTGCGATGATGATCATATCAATCTTGGAACTACTTCCAACACACATCGTCACTTCACCCTTAACTAGTCTCTGTTTATTCTGCAACTCCCGTTTCGAGTTACTAATCTTAGCAACTGAACTAGCATCAAATACTGAGGGGTTGCTATAAACACTAGTATAGTACACATCAATAACATGTATATCAAATATACTTATGTTCATTTTGCCATCCTACTTATCCGCCAATCACTTGGGGTAGTTCCGCTTCCAGTGACCAGTCCCTTTGCAGTAGAATCACTTAGTCTCAGGCTTAGGATCAGACTTGGGCCTCTTCACTTGAGCAGCAACTTGCTTGCCGTTCTTCTTGGAGTTCCCCTTCTTCCCTTTGCCCTTTTCTTGAAACTAGTGGTCTTGTCAACCATCAACAATTGATGTTTTTCTTCATTTCTACCTTCGTTGATTTCAGCATCACGAAGAGCTTGGGAGTTGTTTCCGTTATCCCTTGCATATTATAGTTCATCACGAAGTTCTACTAACTTAGTGATGATGACTAGAGAATTCTGTCAATCACTATCTTATCTGGAAGATTAACTCCCACTTGATTCAAGCGATTGTAGTACCCAGACAATCTGAGCACATGCTCACTAGTTGAGCGATTCTCCTCCATCTTTTAGCTATAGAACTTGCTGGAGACTTCATGTCTCTCAACTCGGGTATTTGCTTGAAATATTAACTTCAACTCCTGGAACATCTCATATGGTCCATGACGTTCAAAACGTCTTTGAAGTCCCGATTCTAAGCCGTTAAGCATGGTGCACTAAACTATCAAGTAGTCATCACATTGAGCTAGCCAAACGTTCATAACGTCTGCATCTGCTCCTGCAATAGGTCTGTCACCTAGCGGTGCATCAAGGACATAATTCTTCTGTGCAGCAATGAGGATAAACCTCAGATCATGGATCCAATCCGCATCATTGCTACTAACATCTTTCAACACAATTTTCTCTAGGAACATATCAAAATAAACACAGGGAAGCAACAACGTGAGCTATTGATCTACAACATGATTTGCAAAATACTACCAGGACTAAGTTCATGATAAATTTAAGTTCAGTTAATCAAATTACTTAGGAACTCCCACTTAGATAGACATCCCTCTAATCCTCTAAGTGATCACGTGATCCAAATCAACTAAACCATAACCGATCATCACGTGAGATGGAGTAGTTTTCAATGGTGAACATCGTCATGTTGATCATATCTACTATATGATTCACGCTGGACCTTTCGGTCTCTGTGTTCCGAGGCCATATCTGCATATGCTAGGCTCGTCAAGTTTAACCTGAGTATTCTGCGTGTGCAAAACTGGCTTGCACCCGTTGTAGATGGACGTAGAGCTTATCACACCCGATCATCACGTGGTGTCTGGGCACGACGAACTTTGGCAACGGTTCATACTCAGGGAGAACACTTCTTGATTATTTAGTGAGAGATCATCTTATAATGCTACCGTCAATCAAAGCAAGATAAGATGCATAAAAGGATAAACATCACATGCAATCAATATAAGTGATATGATATGGCCATCATCATCTTGTGCTTGTGATCTCCATCTCCGAAGCACCGTCATGATCACCATCGTCACCGGCGCGACACCTTGATCTCCATCGTAGCATCATTGTCGTCTCGCCAATCTTATGCTTCCACGACTATTACTACCGTTTAGTAATCTAGTAAAGCATTACATCACGATTGCATTGCATACAATAAAGCGACAACAATATGGCTCCTGCCAGTTGCCGATAACTTAGTTACAAAACATGATTATCTCATACAATAAAATTAGCATCATGCCTTGACCATATCACATCACAACATACCCTGCAAAAACAAGTTAGACGTCCTCTACTTTGTTGTTGCAAGTTTTACGTGGCTGCTACGGGCTTAAGTAAGAACTCATCTCACCTACGCATCAAAACCACAACGATAGTTCGTCAAATAGACTCCGTTTTAACCTTCTCAAGGACCGGGCGTAGTCACACTTGGTTCAACTAAAGTTGGAGAGACAATCTTCCGCAAGCCATCTATGTGCAAAGCACGTCGAGGGAACCGGTCTCGCGTAAGAGTACGCGTAAGGTTGGTCCGGATCGTCTCAACCAACAATACCGCCGAACCAAAGTATGACATGCTGGTAGGCAGTATGACTTGTATCGCCCACAACTCACTTGTGTTCTACTCGTGCATATAACATCAAACCATAAAACCTAGGCTCGGATGCCACTGTTGGGGAACGCAGTAATTTCGAAAATTTTCCTACGCACACGCAAGATCATGGTGATGCACAGCAACGAGAGTGGAGAGTGATGTCTACGTACCAACACAGACCGACTGCGGAAGCGATCACACAACATAGAGGAAGTAGTCGTACGTCTTCTTCCCGATCCGACCGATCCAAGCACCGTTACTCCGGCACCTCCAAGTTCTTAGCACACGTTCAGCTCGATGACGATCCCCGGGCTCCGATCCAGCAAAGCTTCGGGGAGGAGTTCCGTCAGCACGACGGCGTGGTGACGATCTTGATGTACTACCGATGCAAGGCTTCGCCTAAGCACTACAACGGTACGATCGAGGTGGAATTTGGTGGCAGGGGGCACCGCACACGGCTAAGGAGCGATCTCAAGGATCAAGTTGTGTGTCTTGGGGTGCCCCCTGCCCCCGTATATAAAGGTTGGAGGAGGGGGGTCGGCCGGCCAAGGGAGGGGAGGCGCAGGGGAGTCCTACTCCCACCGGGAGTAGGACTCCTCCCCCCAATCCTAATCCAATTAGGACTCCCGGGGGGGAAAAGAGGGAGAAGGGGGGCCGGCCCCTTATCCTATTCCTAATAGGACTTGGGGGGGCGCCGGCCAGCTAGTGGGCTTCCCTTTTCTCTTTTCCACTAAGGCCCAATAGGCCCATTAGTCTCCCGGGGGGTTCCGGTAACCCTCCCGGTATTCCGGTAAAATCCCGATTTCACCCGGAACACTTCCGATGTCCAAACATAGGCTTCCAATATATCAATCTTTACGTCTCGACCATTTCGAGACTCCTCGTCATGTCCGTGATCTCATCCGGGACTCCGAACAACCTTCGGTACATCAAAATGCATAAACTCATAATAACTGTCATCGTAACGTTAAGCGTGCGGACCCTACGGTTCGAGAACAATGTAGACATGACCGAGACACGTCTCCGGTCAATAACCAATAGCGGGACCTGGATGCCCATATTGGCTCCTACATATTCTACGAAGATCTTTATCGGTCAGACCGCATAACAACATACGTTGTTCCCTTTGTCATCGGTATGTTACTTGCCCGAGATTCGATCGTCGGTATCCAATACCTAGTTCAATCTCGTTACCGGCAAGTCTCTTTACTCGTTCCATAATACATCATCTCACAACTAACATATTAGTTGCAGTGCTTGCAAGGCTTATGTGATGTGTATTACCGAGAGGGCCCAGAGATACCTCTCCGACAATCGGAGTGACAAACCCTAATCTCGAAATACGCCAACCCAACATCTGCCATTGGAGACACCTGTAGTACTCCTTTATAATCACCCAGTTACGTTGTGACGTTTGGTAGTACCCAAAGTGTTCCTCCGGTAAACGGGAGTTGCATAATCTCATAGTTATAGGAACATGTATAAGTCATGAAGAAAGCAATAGCAACATACTAAACGATCGGGTGCTAAGCTAATGGAATGGGTCATGTCAATCAGATCATTCAACTAATGATGTGACCTCGTTAATCAAATAACAACTCTTTGTTCATGGTTAGGAAACATAACCATCTTTGATTAACGAGCTAGTCTAGTAGAGGCATACTAGTGACACTCTGTTTGTCTATGTATTCACACATGTATTATGTTTCCGGTTAATACAATTCTAGCATGAATAATAAACATTTATCATGATATAAGGAAATAAATAATAACTTTATTATTGCCTCTAGGGCATATTTCCTTCAACGCCGTGCTGGGCTCCATGGTGACCTCCGTCTCATAGTCCGCTTGGTCCTGGTCTCGTTGCACCGAAATGGCAACCTTTGCCTGATGCCTCGGTACTCCGCGGCTGCGCTTGCCCCCTTTGCACCAAAGAGGAAAGAAGGACGCTGCGCGCGCTGGCGCCCGCCTGGCACCCTCGATCGTCATGGCTTGCGTCATGGGCACCTCGCGAGGTACCCCGCCTTGATTCCTCCGCCTCCTCGCGAGCCAGCCTGAGGAGGTTGCGCCTAAGGATGCGTTGTGTCATCCGCCTCACGAGGCTTGGCCCCTCGCGAGGGTCTTAAGTCTTGTGTTGATGAAGATGGGCCATGTTGGGCCTCCTTTGAGCCACGCCGCAGGCCGCAGGCAGGCAAGTCTGGGGACCCCCATTCCCAGAACGCCGACAGAGGTGTTGCTTAATGGGTTACTTGCACAAAATTCTTAGTGATATGCTCCAAAATCCTCAACCACTTTCTCATATCCACATATGTCCCAAACCAAAAGTCAAACTTGGCCCCACCGAAACTTTCCATCCGGCTACACCGAGTTCAGTTGACATAGCCACTGCCACAAAACCCTAGTCACTTCGGTCCCACCGATAGGGATCTTGGTCTCACCGAGATGGGATTGCAAACTCTCTATTTCCCTTCGTAACGTTTCAGTCTAACCGAGATGAGCGATCAGTCCCACCGAGTTTGCAATGCAAACTCTCTGTTTCCCCTTCGTAACGTTTCGGTCCAACCGAGATGAGCAAATCGGTCCCACCGAGTTTGCCTGACCAACTCTCTGTTTGCTTATTACCAAAATCGGTCCCACCGAGTTTGTGTAATCGGTCTCACCGAGATTATGTTATGCCCTAACCCTAATGAAATCGGTCCTACCGAGTTGACGTGTCGGTCCCACCGAAAATCCTAATGTTCACATTTTGAACTGAATCGGTCCGACCGAGTTTTTTGATTCAGTCCCACCGAGTTTGGTAAATTGTGTGTAACGGCTAGATTTTGTGTGGAGGCTATATATACCCCTCCACCCACTCTTCATTCGTGGAGAGAGCCATTAGAACATGCCTACACTTCCATCATACATTTTCTGAGAGAGAACCACCTACACTTGTGTTGAGGTCAAGATATTCCATTCCAACCACATAAATCTTGATCTCTAGCCTTCCCCAAGTTGCTTTCCACTCAAATCATCTTTCCACAAAATCCAATCCTATGAGAGAGACTTGAGTGTTGGGGAGACTATCATTTGAAGCACAAGAGCATGGAGTTCATCATCAACACAGCGTATATTACCTTTTGGAGAGTAGTGTCTCCTAGATTGGTTAGGTGTCACTTGGGAGCCTCCGTCAAGATTGTGGAGTTGAACCAAGGAGTTTGTACGGGCAAGGAGATCGCCTACTTCATGAAGATCTACCCTAGTGAGGCAATTCCTTCGTGGGCGATGGCCATGGTGGGATAGACAAGGTTGCTTCTTCGTGGACCCTTCGTGGGTGGGGCCCTCCGTGGACTCGCGCAACCGTTACCCTTCGTGGGTTGAAGTCTCCATCAACGTGGATGTACGATAGCACCACCTATCGGAACCACGCCAAAAATCTCCGTGTCTACATTGCGTTTTCTCCCTCCAAACTCCTCCCTTTACCTTCATGTGCAATGTTTTACATTTCGCTGCTATACTCTTAGACATGCATTTGTAAGTTGTTTACTTGACTAGTGCTAAGTTGCTAAAATCTGCCAAGACTTAAAATTGGGAAAAGGCTAGATTTTTATTTGGTCAAGTAGTCTAATCACCCCCCCCCCTCTAGACATACTTTCTATCCTACAAACCTTCAACAAGGACCGGCCACAATCAAATTCGATTCAACTAAAGTTGGAGAAACAGACACCCGCCAGCCACCTTTATGCAAAACTAGTGGCATGTCTGTCGGTGGAACCGGTCTCATGAACATGGTCATGTAAGGTTGGTCCGGGCCGCTTCATCCAAAAATACCGCCGAATCAAAATAAGACATTGGTGGTAAGCCGTATGACGATCACCACCCACAACTCTTTGTGTTCTACTCGTGCATATCATCTACGCATAGACCTGGCTCGGATGCCACTGTTGGGGAACGTAGCATGTAATTTCAAAAAAAAATCCTACGCTCACGCAAGAAATATCTAGGAGATGCATAGAAATGAGAGGGGGGAGTGTGTCTACGTACCCTCGTAGACCTAAAGTGGAAGCGTTTGACAACGCGGTTGATGTAGTCGAACTTCTTCTCATTCCGACCGATCAAGCACCGAACATACGGCACCTCCGAGTTCTGCACACATTCAGCTCAATGATGTCCCTCGAACTCTTGATCCAGCAAAGTGTCGAGGAAGTAGATGATTTATGTCAGCACGACGGTGTGGTGACGGTGATGGTGATGTGATCCGCGCAGGGCTTTGCCTAAGCACTATGAGAATATGACCGAGGGTGTAATCTATGGAGGGAGGCACCGCACACGGCTAACAGATGTTGGTGTGTGTGCTAGCGGTGCCCCCCTCATATATATAGGTTGGAGGGGAGGGGAGGCAGCCAAGGGGGCGCCCCAAGTAGGAGGAATCCTACTTCGGTTCCTCCCAATTCGGCCTCCCCCATTTCCTCTTTACTAGAGGGGGAAAGGAAAGAGAGGGGGAGGGAAGGAAGGGGGAGGCCGAATCCTCCCCTTTCCTTCTCCCTTCCCCTCTTTCCTTCTCCTCCTATTTCGGCCTATATGGGGGCGCATCAGCCCCTTGTGGGCTGGTCTGTCCCTCTCTTGGCCCATAAGGCCCATATCTTGTCGGGGGTGCCCAGAACCCCTTCCGGTGATCCAATATGTACCTGATACCCTCCGAAACACTTCCGGTGTCTGAATACTATTGTCCTATATATCAATCTTTACCTCTCGACCATTTAGAGACTCCTCGTCATGTACGTGATCTCATCCGGGACTCCGAACAACATTCAAGCACCAAATCACATAACTCATATAATACAAAATCGTCATCGAAAGTTAAGCGTGCAGACCCTATGGGTTCGAGAACTATGTAGACATGATCGACACACCTCTCCAGTCAATAACCAACGTCGGAACCTGGATGCTCATATTGGCTCCTACATATTCTACGAAGATCTTTATCGGTCAAACTGTTATGACAACATACGTTATTCCCTTTGTCATTGGTATGTTACTTGCCCGAGATTCGATCGTAGATATCTTCATACCTAGTTCAATCTCGTTACCTGCAAGTCTCCTTACTCATTCTGTAATACATCATCCCGCAACTAACTCATTAGTCACTTTGCTTGCAAGGCTTCTTATGATGTGTATTACCGAGAGGGCCCAGAGATACCTCTTTGATACTCGGAGTGACAAATCCTAATCTCGATCTATGCCAACCCAACAAACACCTTCAAAGATACCTGTTGTAATGCCCCGAGACCGATGTGCCAGGTGTCGTTCAGTTATTTGCTGGTGTTGCCTAGTCATTGTTTGCGTTTCATGCATCACATATCATGTCATCATGTGCATTTCATTTGCATACGTGTTCGTCTCATGCATCCGAGCATTTTCCCCGTTGTCTGTTTTGTATTCCGGCGCTTCGTTCTCCTCCGGTGGTCATTTCTACCTTTCTTTCATGTGTGGGGATTAAACATTTCCGGATTGGACCGAGACCGCCTGTCAAGTTTCGTATCATTTGGACTTGGTTTGATGCTCCAACGGTTAACCGAGGGACCGAAAAGGCCTCGTGTGTGTTGCAGCCCAACACCCCTCCAATTTGGCCCAAAACCCACCTAACTCTGCTCCATCATCTAGAGCGTTCGATCACGATCGCATGGCCGAAAACCGCACCTCATTTGGACTCTCCTAGCTCCCTCTACCTATAAATATGTGTCCCTCCCGGATTTTTCGCGCAGATGAACCCTAACCTCCTCCTCCGCGCGCCGCCGGACAATTCCTCACCGGCCGGACATGTCCACCCCGCCCGGCCACCTCACTCCGGCCAATGAGGAGATGCCACATCACCCTCCGCCGCCGGCCACAACCAATTGGAGCGCGCCACCTCACCCTCTCTCTCCTCCCACCACTGAGCGGCCCGCGGGACCCGGAACGGGCCCGCGCGAGCCCACGCCGTCGCCGTCGTTTGCCCGTTCGGCCCGCGCCCCAGCACCGCTCCAGCCACCGGAGCTTCTCCCGCCGGCGACCCCGCGTTGTCGCCGACCTCCCCGCCGGCCACCGCCCGCCGGTGCGTCGGCGCCGCCCGAGGCTCGCCTCCCCGTCGTCGTCGACTAGTCGCGCGCCGCCCGCCTACCTCCTGGCCGGAGCGCGCCACCGCCTCCTCCTGCTCCGGCCATCGCCGGCGACGAGCGCCAGCGCCACCTACCACTCCGGCGAGCCCGCGCCCGACACCGCCGGCGCCGTCCCTGTCCTTCTCCGGCCAGATCCGGCCTTCTCCGGTCTCCCCGCGACCTCACCACCTCGCCGGAGTAGAAGCTCCGGCCGGCCATCCTCGAACACCGCGCCGCTACAGCGTCGGCCCGATCTGGATCTGAGATCCGTTTGCCTCGGTTGACTTTTTCCCCTCTCCTCCTAATTTTTTATACATACTTTGACCAGTGATATCTCCGCATCCATACCTCCAATTTGGACATATAGTATATCAAAATGTTCGTCTCGATGAGTACATCATTTCATTACATTGCATCATTTTCATTTGAGTACATCTTGATGCCCGAAATGCTGTTAGAAGAGGGCTTCGTGAGTTAATTATCAGATCTGCTAGTTCATCTTAGACTTTTGTCATTTTTGCCATGATTGTTGTGTGCATGATATGCCTGTGAGTCCTTCATATATTTTGTTAAGCATCTTGTTATCTTTCCAGAGGTGCAACCCATGCATTTTTAGGATGTGTGTGGTGACTTGTGTAAGCTTGCAAAGTGAGGCACCCGGTAACTCTGTTTTCAGTGACTTTGTAGTTTTCACTAAGTCTGGGATTATTTAGTTCATGATGCCATATGTTCATGCTGTTTCCTAGTGATCCGTGCCTCTTTTGAGGATGATCAGTAAAGGAGTTTTGTTAATCTTGTAGTGCTCTATCCATCCATGTCTTTGTTTGCATATACGGAGCACCCTAGCTTGAGTCAATCGAGCTCTACATTTGCTTCGTGGTGAATCTGGGAAGATTGTCAACTTGTTTGCAATTTTGCCGGTGATGTTGTAGTTGAACCGTGCATGCTATGCCATTGTTCTTGCCATGTCTAGCTTGCATTTTGTGCCTTAATAATGGATGTATGCTTGCCTTTCCATGACTTGCACCCTGGTCAGTGCATCGAGCTTGTTTACATGCCTTCGTGAGTTATATTTCAGCATGTGTCAGTTTTCACTAAGTCTGAAAACTGATTATGTTTTTGCTATGTTCGTGTGCTTGTTAGTATATTTTGTGATCCCTTTCGGCCCTAGGTCACTAAGGGACTTTTGTTAAGATTGTTGAGTAGCTCCATGCCATGTCTTTCTTTGTCATATTCAGATCCTGTAGCATGTCGTTTTGCTGCTCCGAAGAGGGCTTCGTGATCTGAAATTCCAGACAAGTGTTAAATTTCACTAAGTCTGAGATCTGTTTACCATTTGCGTTTTTGCCATGCTTGTTTGAACCTCATAATGGATGAATTGGCCGTAGCTCAGTGCTAGTCTTTTGTTAAGCATCTTGAATGCCTCCCTACCATGTATTTTGATGCCATGTTTGGGTGCTGTAGCATGTTCATCTCATTGCATTTAGATGCCTACTTGCTGTAAATCGCAGACCGGTGTCATATTTGAATCGCTTGCCATTTCCAAACCGTAACTCCGATGCCGGCGATCTTTATATCGTTTTCAAGCGATTTCATCTCATCTTTCCAGTGGCACACTTGGTTTTCCAAGTTGAGGCCAGGTTCATGCATTTCCTGTCATATCTCGCATTTTGCATACCGCATCGCATCCCGCATCCCGCATCTCGCATCTCATACCATGTTCATGTGTTGGTTGTTTACTATGTTGTGTGCTTCTTTTTCCGGTGTTGCTTCTTCGGGTTGGTTCCGGTAACGTCGAGTTTGTGAGGACCCGTTCGACTACGTCCGTTTGTCTTCTTCATAGACTCGTTCTTCTTCCTTGCGGGATTTCAGGCAAGATGATCATACCCTCGAAATCACTACTATCTTTGCTTTGCTAGATGCTCGCTCTTTTGCTATGCCAATGCTACGATGCCTACCATTTGCTTTCAAGCCTCCCAAATTGCCATGTCAAACCTCTAACCCATCATGTCCTAGCAAACCGTTGATTGGCTATGTTACCGCTTTGCTCAGCCCCTCTTATAGCGTTGTTAGTTGCAGGTGAAGACTGAAGTTTGTTCCTTGTTGGAACATGGAGATGTTGTTCCTTGTTGGAACATGTTTACTTGTTGGGATATCACTATATATCTTATTTAATTAATGCATCTATATACTTGGTAAAGGGTGGAAGGCTCGGCCTTATGCCTGGTGTTTTGTTCCACTCCTGCCGCCCTAGTTTCCGTCATATTGGTGTTATGTTCCCGGATTTTGCGTCCCTTACGCGGTTGGGCTATAATGGGAACCCCTTGACAGTTCGCCTTAAGTAAAGCTCTTCCAGCAATGCCCAACATTGGTTTTACCATTTGCCACCTAGCCTTTTCTTTCCCTTGGGTCGGCCAGCCCAAGGGTCATCGTTATTTTACCCCCCCCCCCGGGCCAGTGCTCCTCTGAGTGTTGGTCCAAACTAGAGTCCTGTGCAGCGCCCCCTCGGGGAACTCGAGGTTTGGTTTTAGTTGGATGGAGAGCTCATCTGAGTGTGCCCTGAGAAAGAGATATGTGCAGCTCCTATCGGGATTTGTCGACACATTCGGGCGGTGTTGCTGGTTTAGTTTTACCCTGTCGAAATGTCTTATTGTACTGGGATACCGAGTCTGATCGGAATGTCTCGGGTGGAGGTCTATTCCTTCGTTGACCGTGAGAGCTTGTTATGGGCTAAGTTGGGACACCCCTGCAGGGATTTGAACTTTCGAAAGTTGTGCCCGCGGTTATGGGCAGATGGGAATTTGTTAACGTCCGGTTGTAGAAAACCTGAAGTTGACCTTAATTAAAATGAATCAACTGTGTGTGTAACCATGATGGTCTCTTTCCGGCGGGGTCCGGGAAGTGAACACGGTTGTTGGAGTTATGCTTGACGTAGGTTGTTTTAGGATCACTTCTTGATCATACTTTTATTGACCGTGCTTTGCCTTCTCTTCTCGCTCTCATTTGCGTATGTTAGCCACCATATATGCTAGTCGCTTGCTGCAACTCCACCTCATACCTTTACCTACCCATAAGCTTAAATAGTCTTGATCGCAAGGGAGCGAGATTGCTGAGTCCCCGTGGCTCACAGATACTTCCAAAACCAGCTTGCAGGTGCCGATGAGGTCGTGCAGATGACGCAACCAAGTTTAGGAGGAGCTCGTTGAAGATCTTGTCCTTTATGTTGTTTCGTTCTATTTGATCAGTAGTGGAGCCCAGTTGGGGTCGATCGGGGACCTTTGTTGCATTTGGGGTTCTTCTTTTATTTTGGTTCCGTAGTCGGACCTTGATTGTATCTGGATGATGTAATGCTTTATTCATGTAACTGTGTGAAGTGGCGATTGTAAGCCAACTATGTATCCCTCTTATTCCTTATTATATTACATGGGTTGTGTGAAGATTACCTCACTTGCGACATATGCTTTCAATGCGATTATGCCTCTAAGTCGTGCCTCGACACGTGGGAGATATAGTCGCATCAAGGGTGTTACAAGTTGGTATCAGAGCCTTCCCCGACCTTAGGAGCCCCCACTGATTGATCATTTTTAGCGGCCGAGTCGTGTCTAGAAAAATGTTTTGAGTCAATTAGGAATTATATATCAGAGAGTTTAGGAATTCTTTTTACTTCCTAGTCCCTTCATCGCTCTGGTAAGGCATCCTGACGTAGAGTTTTGACTCTTCTCTTCTCAAATTTCACTAAAAAAATAAATTTAGGATCACGCGGGTATCTTGGAATCGTTCCGATGGTTTTATGATGAGAACATTGTCTTGGTGCCTCCTGTCAGGGGTTTAGTGGAAGTGTCCCGGGGAGTTGAGCTCTGAGGTGTTGTCGTCATAATTTTATCGTTGCAATTCTGGAATACCTGAGTTTTAGCACGCCGACATCAAAATCTCTTTTATGCAGTTCGTTGGTGAGATAACCTCGACGCCACCCAGTACTGGGGCGGGAGTTCGGGAGTATCGCCATAACTTGTATAACGGATGCTTTTCGAAGGTTGAGGTAGATGATTTCCGAAGGTTTCTTGGTTATGTGTTGAAGGATGGATACAGCTGGATGTAGGATTTGCTAGTTTGGGTGAGATATTATGCTTCCCCTGTATCCCCAACACCTGATTGCATAACCGGAAAATTTCGGGAGTTTCATAGGTGGGAATTCAAGTAGCTCTTAGGTTATCTTTCCGTCAGATGTATGATATGAAATTGAGGTTCGACGTCTAGTGGTCTGCCTATTCACGGTCGATTTATTAGTGGTCTCGTTGTGTCTTAAAGAGTCCTTGGCATGCCGACTCGGGGACGCTTCGTATGTCATGTGCACTGCCTTGTACATGATGGTGCTGTACGATCGAGCCCGTGTAGGCCCCACCACGAAAACTTCGGACGAAATCTCTATCATATGTTTGTTCCGGCTTATTCTGCAAGCCAATCCTTTGTTTTGTTTTGAGTTGTGATATTCGAGTTGCTTCAATGTCAAGTGTTGATTCCATACCTTTCCTAAATGGTGTTCTCATACTCCGATGTGAATACCAATCCTTCTTGATCATCAAGATTGTCTTATCAATCCTTTTCACCGGTGTGTTTCTCTTCAAGTGGATCTGATCATTTCAACATCCGCAAGATTCAATCCCAGTTCTTCTCAACGGTGTTTGTTTCATCCATCTCCAAGTTGTCTTTGTTTTCCCACCCACCCACCCTTTCTCTTCTAGAACTCAGATTTCTTAATCAAGTATCATCTCATTGATGGGAAGCCTCTCCATTCTTTCCTTCAATGTTCTTATCCGGTGATTCTCATGAAGATTCTAACGGAGCTTCTAGTTCATCATGATTCGTTATTTTCTTCTCCGGTGGTTTCAAGTCAAGCTTTGTTGATCATATCTTTTCCTCATTTCAATACCTTCTCATACCGGCGCACCTCTTAATCATCTACTCCTCGCTATTCATTTGTTTCGGAGTGCCGAAGATATCTCAGAAGATTCCTGTTTCCACTCTGCTTTCATTCAAGATCTTTCGAGGATGTCACTTCATTCAAGCCATTTAATTCAACCGGTGCAACCTCTCTTTTAAATCATTTCAACGGTGTTTCTTTTGAGTGGGCCCTAACCCACAGGTCTTTTCCCAGGATCTTAACTGACTCTTCTTATTTTCCCGGAGCTATCCTCAAATTTCTTTCGAAGTTTGACGTAAGAATGATTTATCATCAGTCAAATGTCTTTCTCCAAGATCTTCCAAATTGTTTTCATCATTGGTTCAACTTTTCTATTCTTCTTTATTCTGGAGTGTCTCAACAATTCACGGTGGTGTTACTCATCGTCTTTTCCAACTTTTGAAGACCGAAGAAGAGTTTCTCCTCAATCTTGTACGTTCTCTCAAAGATTCATGATGCTAGCCTTATGCCATCCTCTCATAATTGTTTTCGATAGTGAGAATTCTTTTCACCCATCCGGAATAATTTAGGAGTCTTTTCAGTTTGATTCTCCGAAGCCCATCATTTCAGAAGACTTATTCATTCTCAGCTTTTAGCTATCATTCTCCAAATCTTACCGGTGCATCATTCAAGTGATCTCTAATCAGTTTGTGATCCCTTCGTTCTCATGTATCTAGATTGTCTCAAGTTTGTTCGTTCATTTGCTAATTCTTACCGGTGATTCATCCTTTACTTCGTTCATTTAATTCTTACGGTGGTTCGTGCAAGATTCCTCTTCTTTCGTTATCATATCAAATTCATTCGTTGTTTCGATTCCACCGGTGTTTCGTGGAAGGCATTCTCAAGTTGGCGCTATATCTATCTTAATCCTTTCTACGAGAATAAGTAGTATGCCAATTCCATTGCTTTTCATCAATTTTAATTGGTGAAGGATACACATAATGTAATTCTTATTCTTGTTTTATCCAAGTGATTAATTATTTATTCCGGAGGCTCATCAAATTATCGGTTTCACTTGATTCATTTTTCTTTCCCAGAGTCCCAAGCTCTCGCAATTATTTTATCACGGAGATCTCTATCTAAATCATTGCGAGGCTTCAATCTTATTCTTTCCATCAGTCAATTATTTTGGATCATTCTTTTATTACCGGAGTTCTTCATGAAGGTTCTACAGGATGGTTCATCAAGGATTTAATTCCTTCTCGAAGTGTTCATCAACATTCTTTTCTAAGGAGCTCAAGTATTCTTCTTCGTGCAATCTGGAGTGCAATTCTTTCCACCATATTATTGGAGATGGTATTATGTCATTCTTGATAATTCGGGTTCATGTTTCATGATTCACATGTTGTTAGGAATGACGTATTTTAAATCCATCAATCCCTCCTTTGGAGTTATATTGGGTTATATTTCACCTAAAGCTTTCCCTAAGGATTGTTGCTATTTATGGTGCTTATAAATGACCCAAGTTCTTCATTTATCTCTCCTGGTGAAATAGTTTCTCGTCTCCTTGTTGATGTCAATCCAATCAAATCTTTTCCGTGAGTGGCAAGTTGTCACCTCATAATGTTGAGATGCCTTCAATAAGACCATATCAAGCCTATTCTTTTCGTTGTTGGTGTTCCAACAATTCCGTTCGACCCTTCCCCTAAAGATGCCTTTTCAAGTTCTTTTGTGGCAGAAGTTGGCATTTTCTTCTCCATTCTTTTATTTCAATTATCTATAGTCTTCCGGAGGCAGTGTATTGTGATTTCATCAAGTATCTTCTCATCTTATCAAGTTCTTATTCAATTCCTTTTCTTTTCAGTCGGAGTGCTGCCCAAATTATATCAGTGTTATTCTTTCTCCATCTTAATCTTAACCGGAGTGTTTTCAGTATATATCTTCCCTTCAACCTCAAGTTTTTCGCAATGTTCTTTGTCCCTATTTTCTAACGGAGTGTTTTCGACTTTGTTCACCTTTGTTGTGTTCTTTTCTCGAATTCGTTCAACCTCTCAAGGTTCTTTGGTTTTACTCGTTTGTCAAAGAAGCAACTTAGTTTTACCTCTTCTCTTTCTCTTCCGTTTTCCCTCCGGTGCCATTCTAGATCTCGGGACGAGATCCTCTCGTAGTGGTGGGGTGTTGTAACGCCCCGAGACCGATGTGCCAGGTGTCGTTCAGTTATTCGCGGGTGTTGCCTTGTCATTGTTTGCGTGTCATGCATCGCATATCATGTCATCATGTGCATTTCAATTGCATACGTGTTCGTCTCATGCATCCAAGCATTTTCCCCGTTGTCCGTTTTGTATTCCGGCGCTTCGTTCTCCTCCGGTGGTCATTTCTACCTTTCTTTCGTGTGTGGAGATTAAAAATTTCCGGATTGGACCGAGACTTGCCATGCGGCCTTGGTTTACTACCGGTAGACCGCCTGTCAAGTTTCGTATCATTTGGACTTCGTTTGATGCTCCAACGGTTAACCGAGGGACCGAAAAGGCCTCGTGTGTGTTGCAGCCCAACACCCCTCCAATTTGGCCCAAAACCCACCTAACTCTGCTCCATCATCTAGAGCGTTCGATCACTATCGCGTGGCCGAAAACCGCACCTCATTTGGACTCTCCTAGCTCCCTCTACCTATAAATATGTGTCCCTCCCGGATTTTTCACGCAGATGAACCCTAACCTCCTCCTCCGCGCGCCGCCGGACAATTCCTCACCGGCCGGACATGTCCACCCCGCCTGGCCACCTCACTCCGGCCAATGAGGAGATGCCACATCACCCTCCGCCGCCGGCCACAACCAATTGGAGCGCGCCACCTCACCCTCTCTCTCCTCCCACCACCGAGCAGCCCGCGGGAACCGGATCGGGCCCGCGCGAGCCCGTGCCGTCGCCGCCGTTCGCCCATTCGGCCCGCGCCCCAGCACCGCTCCAGCCACCGGAGCTTCTCCCGCCGGCGACCCCGCGCCGCCGCCGACCTCCCCGCCGGCCACCGCCGACCTCCCCGTCGGCCACCGCCCGCCGGTGCGTCGCCGCCGCCTGAGGCTCACCTCCCCGCGCCGCGCTCGGTCCCCGTCGCCCCGTCGTCGTCGACTAGTCGCGCGCCGCCCGCCTACCTCCTGGCCGGAGCGCGCCACCGCCTCCTCCAGCTCCAGCCATCGCCGGCGACGAGCGCCCGCACCACCTACCACTCCGGCGAGCCCGCGCCCGACACCGCCGGCGCCGCCCCCGTCCTTCTCCGGCCAGATCCGGCCTTCTCCGGTCTCCCCGCGACCTCACCACCTCGCCAGAGTAGAAGCTCCGGCCGGCCATCCTCGAACACCGCGCCGCTCCAGCGTCGGCCCGATCTGGATCTGAGATCCGTTTGCCTCGGTTGACTTTTTCCCCTCTCCTCCTAATTTTTTATGCATACTTTGACCAGTGATATCTCTGCATCCGTAGCTTCGATTTGGGCATACAGTATATCAAAATGTTCGTCTCGATGAGTACATCATTTCGTTACATTGCATCATTTTCATTTGAGTTCATCTTGATGCCCAAAATGCTGTTAGAAGAGGGCTTCGTGAGTTAATTGTCAGATCTGCTAGTTCATCTTAAACTTTTGTCATTTTTGTCATGATTGTTGTGTGCATGATATGCCTGTGAGTCCTTCATATATTTTGTTAAGCATCTTGTTATCTTTCCAGAGATGCAACCCATGCATTTTTAGGATGTGTGTGGTGCCTTGTGCAAGCTTGCAAAGTGAGGCACCCGGTAACTCTGTTTTCAGTGACTTTGTAGTTTTCACTAAGTCTGGGATTATTTAGTTCATGATGCCATATGTTCATGCTGTTTCCTTGTGATCCGTGCCTCTTTTGAGGATGATCGGTAAAGGAGTTTTGTTAATCTTGTAGTGCTCTATCCATCCATGTCTTTGTTCGCATATACGGAGAACCCTAGCTTGAGTCAATCGAGCTCTACTTTTGCTTCGTGGTGAATCTGGGCAG
The DNA here is from genome assembly GCA_034509565.1 of Triticum monococcum. Classification (NCBI taxonomy): domain Eukaryota; kingdom Viridiplantae; phylum Streptophyta; class Magnoliopsida; order Poales; family Poaceae; genus Triticum; species Triticum monococcum. Next base: position 144,047,467 of record CM067845.1, on the reverse strand, counting down.
ATTGTCAACTCGTTTGCAATTTTGCCGGTGATGTTGTAGTTGAACCGTGCATGCTATGCCATTGTTCTTGCCATGTCTAGCTTGCATTTTGTGCCTTATTAATGGATGTATGCTTGCCTTGCCATGACTTGCACCCTGGTGAGTGCATCGAGCTCGTTTACATGCCTTCGTGAGTTATATTTCAGCATGTGTCAGTTTTCACTAAGTCTGAAAACTGATTATGTTTTTGCTATGTTCGTGTGCTTGTTAGTATATTTTGTGATCCCTTTCGGCCCTAGGTCACTAAGGGACTTTTGTTAAGATTGTTGAGTAGCTCCATGCCATGTCTTTCTTTGTCATATTCAGATCCTGTAGCATGTCGTTTTGCTGCTCCGAAGAGGGCTTCGTGATCTGAAATTCCAGACAAGTGTTAAATTTCACTAAGTCTGAGATCTGTTTACCATTTGCGTTTTTGCCATGCTTGTTTGAACCTCATAATGGATGAATTGGCCGTAGCTCAGTGCTAGTCTTTTGTTAAGCATCTTGAATGCCTCCCTGCCATGTATTTTGATGCCATGTTTGGGTGCTGTAGCATGTTCATCTCATTGCATTTAGATGCCTACTTGCTGTAAATCGCAGACCGGTGTCATATTTGAATCGCTTGCCATTTCCAAACCGTAACTCCGATGCCGGCGATCTTTATATCGTTTTCAAGCGATTTCATCTCATCTTTCCAGTGGCACACTTGGTTTTCCAAGTTGAGGCCAGGTTCATGCATTTCCTGTCATATCTCGCATTTTGCATACCGCATCGCATCCCGCATCTCGCATCTCATACCATGTTCATGTGTTGGTTGTTTACTATGTTGTGTGCTTCTTTTTCTGGTGTTACTTCTTCGGGTTGGTTCCGGTAACGTCGAGTTTGTGAGGACCCGTTCGACTACGTCCGTTTGTCTTCTTCATGGACTCGTTCTTCTTCCTTGCGGGATTTCAGGCAAGATGATCATACCCTCGAAATCACTACTATCTTTGCTTTGCTAGATGCTCGCTCTTTTGCTATGCCAATGCTACGATGCCTACCATTTGCTTTCAAGCCTCCCAAATTGCCATGTCAAACCTCTAACCCATCATGTCCTAGCAAACCGTTGATTGGCTATGTTACCGCTTTGCTCAGCCCCTCTTATAGCGTTGTTAGTTGCAGGTGAAGACTGAAGTTTGTTCCTTGTTGGAACATGGAGATGTTGTTCCTTGTTGGAACATGTTTACTTGTTGGGATATCACTATATATCTTATTTAATTAATGCATCTATATACTTGGTAAAGGGTGGAAGGCTCGGCCTTATGCCTGGTGTTTTGTTCCACTCCTGCCGCCCTAGTTTCCGTCATATCGGTGTTATGTTCCCGGATTTTGCGTCCCTTACGGGGTTGGGCTATAATGGGAACCCCTTGACAGTTCGCCTTAAGTAAAGCTCTTCCAGCAATGCCCAACATTGGTTTTACCATTTGCCACCTAGCCTTTTCTTTCCCTTGGGTCGGCCAGCCCAAGGGTCATCGTTATTTTACCCCCCCCCCCCGGGCCAGTGCTCCTCTGAGTGTTGGTCCAAACTAGAGTCCTGTGCAGTGCCCCCTCGGGGAACTCGAGGTTTGGTTTTAGTTGGATGGAGAGCTCATCTGAGTGTGCCCTGAGAAAGAGATATGTGCAGCTCCTATCGGGATTTGTCGACACATTCGGGCGGTGTTGCTGGTTTAGTTTTACCCTGTCGAAATGTCTTGTTGTACTGGGATACCGAGTCTGATCGGAATGTCTCGGGTGGAGGTCTATTCCTTCGTTGACCGTGAGAGCTTGTTATGGGCTAAGTTGGGACACCCCTGCAGGGATTTGAACTTTCGAAAGCCGTGCCCGCGGTTATGGGCAGATGGGAATTTGTTAACGTCCGGTTGTAGAAAACCTGAAGTTGACCTTAATTAAAATGAATCAACTATGTGTGTAACCGTGATGGTCTCTTTCCGGCGGGGTCCGAGAAGTGAACACGGTTGTTGGAGTTATGCTTGACGTAGGTTGTTTTAGGATCACTTCTTGATCATACTTTTATCGACCGTGCTTTGCCTTCTCTTCTCGCTCTCATTTGCGTATGTTAGCCACCATATATGCTAGTCGCTTGCTGCAACTCCACCTCATACCTTTACCTACCCATAAGCTTAAATAGTCTTGATCGCGAGGGAGCGAGATTGCTAAGTCCCCGTGGCTCACAGATACTTCCAAAACCAGCTTGCAGGTGCCGATGAGATCGTGCAGATGACGTAACCAAGTTCAGAAGGAGCTCGTTGAAGATCTTGTCCTTTATGTTGTTTCGTTCTATTTGATCAGTAGTGGAGCCCTGTTGGGGTCGATCGGGGACCTTTGTCGCATTTGGGGTTCTTCTTTTATTTTGGTTCCGTAGTCGGACCTTGATTGTATCTGGATGATGTAATGCTTTATTCATGTAACTGTGTGAAGTGGCGATTGTAAGCCAACTATGTGTCCCTCTTATTTCTTATTATATTACATGGGTTGTGTGAAGATTACCTCACTTGCGACATATGCCTTCAATGCGATTATGCCTCTAAGTCGTGCCTCGACACGTGGGAGATATAGTCGCATCGAGGGTGTTACACCTGTAGAGCATCTTTATAATCACCCAGTTATGTTGTGACGTTTGATAGCACACAATGCATTCCTCTGGTATCCGGGAGTTGCATAATCTCATAGTCGAAGGAATGTGTATTTGACATGAAGAAAGCAATAGCAATAAAACTGAACGATCAATATGCTAAGCTAACAGATGGGTCATGTCCATCACATCATTCTCCTAATAATGTGATCCCACTATCAAATGACAACTCATGTCCATGGTTAGGAAACCTTAACCATCTTTGATCAATGAGCTAGTCAAGTAGAGGCTCACTAGGGACTCCGTGTTTTGTCTATGTATCTACACATGTATTAAGGTTTTCGGTCGGTATAATTCTAGCATGAATAATAAACATTTATCATGATATAAGGAAATATAAAATAAAAACTTTATTATTGCCTCTAGGGAATATTTCCTTCACTCCTAACATGTGTTTTTATGGCTGTGTCAAAGAAAAACTCTTCCTTGCATTCCCGGCAAGCAAGTTTTACCTAGAGGAAATAGAACTGACTGTTGCAAAGTTGTTTTATCTAGTAGAGCAAAAACTTTGAGTTGATTATCTTTGCTTCACTAACACTTGCATAATAACCATGCCACCCCTACAGCTATACTAAGTTCTCAGGTCAATAAGCGGAGGGCTATCTAGGCGTACCGATCGCAAGTAACCAAAACCTTCTCATTATTTCGGTTTAAACTACTGAGTTCCTTATGATTCGGATTTCTCTCTATGTTGCTCGAGGATGATCAAGTTTAAACTTGAGGGAGTTGATGAGTCATTTTTTAAACTCATGTACTTAAACTGAGATATTTAAATTAAAATGAGATATTGCTACTATGACTAACGAATGCAAAGGATTCCACAAGTCCTCTCTTTCATGTCTTCCACGGGAAATGGGCTAAATATGGACGAAATCAAGTGAGAACATGGAAAGAAGTGAAGGAAGAGATAGAAGAAATATCGACGAGGCGCACCAGAAGAAACAGCACAAAAGATGGTGTTTCATGCGATCGAGACCACTCGCATGAGAGGTCGTATGGCGTGGAAACCGAGGCCTCTCGTCCACCTGAACAACTTTTATAAAGGGTTCGAGGCCGAAATGTCAACAAAACGTTCGTGAGCGAAGCCAAAATAGAGTCATCTTCATCCATCTCCATCAACCCTAGCCACTGCCATTTCCATCTCCATAGCCACCATCACCACCATATTTCATCTTCCTCTAGATCAAACTTGTAATCGTGCATCGCACATGACATTCATTGTAAGACATATTACCAATCAACCAATCTCCAAGATGTGTTCTTTGTGTGATCTGATCTCCATGTGTGAGTAGTTCGATAAGGTATGGGTTGAGGCAAGGTCCTTGCAACCCTCAGTATTTATTATGGGTATCAATGGAAGTGCTTTGAATTAATGTCCCGTATGTGTGAAAAAAATTGTTCCGTAGATGTCTCGTGTCTCATTTGCGTTATTCATCCCTTCACGTACATAGGATTGTGGATAGCGATCCTCAGATAGGCTAAGGGTAGGGAGACCATGAAGTGTTATTCTGAACACCAGTGACAGAAAGGTTTAGTACGGTAACACGGATCCAATCTCTGGGGATTCATGAGGTAGTAGTCATGAAACACCCAAAGCTCCTGACTGATTATTATATTCTTAATTATCAAGGCAACCCCGCGTGACGGATAGGGCATTCGGTTGGACAATTCCCCACTTCAGTTCCTAACAAGCACATCTCGATGGTGACTTCCAGCGCACAAATTAAGATCATATCTGGTTCCAACAAAAATGCATGGTTGTAAGCATTAAGACCTCATACCCATAGCACTTTTTATTATAAAGCTGGAATTGTTCTTTAACAAAAACTTGCTAGAGACCCTAGCTTGAAGGGACCTTCCTCTTGCGAGTTTGATAACCCAGGGTCACTTATGGGGAAATAGGTGGGGGTACTTTCTGTTCCATTTTTGGATCACTAAAAGGAGGTATCAACGTCCTGTACCGCACCAGCCTCGGAAAGCCGTCACCACCTCGAGATCGAGACTTCGCGTCGCCCGCACGACCACGGAGTCCGCCACCACCTTGATTCCGGGTGCTACAGGGAAGAACCCACCGTCGCATTGGCCATTTTCGTCGCCCATGCAACGGCAACCATCGTCACGGCCATCAAATCCGAGCGCTAGGTCCAGAATCCCTCACATGCCGCCCCACAGTCAGGCGCGCTTGACCTCCCATCACTGTGATGAGAAGGCCACCACTAGCTCCGATGCCCAAGGCCGCCACCCCGACACCCACCATCGCGTTGTCAGAAGGCCACGCCGGGTAGGGAGACACCGCCACGATGAGCAGCCTCCACGACCATGATGTAGTCAACAAACCGCAGCTCGTTCCTCCCGTGGGTCAGATCTAGCCACCACGAAGCCGCCTCCGCTGATCCAGAGCACGCTTCACCACACGTCGCCCTATGCGCATTTGCCACGCCGCTGGCGCCGCACTCTGGCCTAGTTGCCCTAGCCCGTGCCGAGTCCACCACACGAGAGGACGATAGATTCCTGCTACCGCCAGTAGCCGGACTTCGCCCAGTTGTCCCATCTAGCGACGGTGAGGGAGGAGAGTGAAGCAGGGGAGACCCCGACGGCGGCTAGGTTTTCCCTCCTGTCGCTCGCAGGAGCGACGGGATGGGCTGGAGGAGTAGGAGATTCCTTGCAGAAATTTATAAGACATGACATCTAATTCCGGTATTTTTTCTATCTTGTGTTCCAAATAGGGTTGCACGCACATCAAGATTTGTAGTTTCATACATGGTTCACTGAATATGAGGTCAAAAATAATTGCACGCTAACTTTGGGCTTGTGTATGATGTTAGTGGGCAATAGTATTTCTCGACCAAAATGCTTTGTACAAATTAATGTTATTAACAACTATCTACCTTTCTCTCATGAAAAGAGATTCTTTTAGGTCCAAAAAGTATATCCAAGACCTCCAAAATCTTCATTTCTATTTTTTCCTTTTTCTTAAACATACATCCAAATATGTGTCGTTATGTAATAGAATAAGTCAACAAGACAATGCAAAGTACAAGGCAGACGAAACAGAAAGTAAACAGACTAGCTAGGGAAAGAAAGAGCAACAATAGACATCAAAAGCAAAACAACAAGATCCTAACTCGTCATATCTAGTGTCATCTTTAGCATCCTACCTCTCGTGAAAAACTATAAAAGACCAAATTTGCAACGGTTTGAAATAATTGTAAAGTTTTTCCATCGCAAAGGAAAAACATCAATCTTCCAGTAACCAAAAGAAGTGTTCCTACAAAAGTCGATAATCTATAGGCCGACAAACATATCACGTTGAGGGAATCACTGTGTGTATGGTGTTTTTGTGTCTGACTTTCGTACAATGATTGCATGGATGGCCACAAGCCCACACACCGATCTGATGGACGGATCAGATTATTTGTCATATGGAACTCATATTTTTTGACATATATTGTATGCCTATCTTCACCAGTTCATACTTCTGAAAGAATTGGTTGGAGCATAAATTCAATATGTTATCAAAGCCGGGAGGTCTTCGGTTCAAGATTCTATCAATGTAGTAGTAGAAAAATATTTTGAGGCCTACATTTATCCCACGCGTAAGGACTAAAAAAGACTGGACGTGAGGAGGAGTGTTGAAATATATTATCCACTTCTTTTTTGTTGACTATATATACACAATAGAGCAATGCCCTATTGCAACTTTTTAAATAATTAAATAAAATGTCTTATAAGGCTTGAGATAAGCCATTACAAAGTAAAGAGAATAAAAAGGAAAAAAGAAAGAAGAAAATAAAAGGAAGAAAAGGAAAAAATAAAGATAGAAAGAAAGAGAAAGAAGAAAGAAACAAGACTATAAAACAAAGAAAGAAATTTACAACTAGTTGTCCAGCCAAAATTATACAAAGTGGCATGCTTCCTTTTCATTCTGTGTCTCGGTCATTGCAGTTCTTGAAAATAAGTTTCTTCCATCTTTGAAAAGAGGGGATGATCTGGTGGAAGATTAGATTGTTTCTGGTAATCCAAATTGCCCACGTGGCAAGAATCAAGATCTCCATGGAGAATGGTACATTAAACTTTGATTTCATATCCTAAAGAGTTTCCAACATGCCCACGGGAGTGTCTCTATTGGGGAAACGTAGTCCCAGCATCTTACTACAAAAGGGCATTATCAAAAGAGGTGGAATAAAGTTTCCTCCACTTGACAGTCTCTAAGGGCACAATTCTAAGATCAAGGTAAAAATGGTTTCCTTCTCACCAAGATTCATGTATTCACTCTATCATGTAAGACCATCCAGAAGAAAACTTCCTGTTTTGGTTGACGGGAGCTATTCTAGATCCATTGGAAATGAGGTGGCACTATTTTAATTCCAATCATGATGTTATAAGCCCTTGCAGAAGATAAGTTGGTAGTTCCCCAAATAAAGCTCCAAGTGTCAGTGCAATCTTTGAATTCAGAACCTTTTAGGTCATCACAAATCATCTCTAGTTGTAGGAATTGTTCATAAGCTTGTACTATAAGAGGTAAGTGAAATAAATCCTCTAAATATTCTCCATGGATAGGAGTATGGACAGTGATGAGAGGATCCCTTGCAAAAGAAAACATGTGTGGGAAGCAATGTTGGAGGCAGCTTATGTGCCACAAATCAGTCCAAAAATAAGCATAATTTTCATCCCCAACATTGCATCTAGCCATTGTTTCGTACATGCCAATCAAACCTAAATGGGCCTTCCACCAAAAGGAGTCAATCAATTGTTGCCCAGGTAATTTCCCATAAGAATAGTACGGTTCCCACAAGAGATTGATCCATGGTATGTTGTGTCTATTGAAGAATTTATGCATGTTTTTCATCATCAGTGCTTTGGATGCGGATATTTTTTATGCCCAGCCCACCCTGATTCTTTAGCCTGCAAACTACACTCCAAGCCACCATGGGATAGGTCTATGATCCTCTAAGTCAGACCCTCTCCAAAGACAATGTCCGAGGTATTTAATAATCTGCTTTTTAATGGTTTTAGGTAAATCCAGGCAGCACATGAAGAATATGGGCAAGTATGCAAGAATTTATTTTGCCAGAAGTAATCTGCCAGCTTGTGTCATAATGTAGATATTCCCATTAAGTTTTTGGCAATTCTGTTAACCAGAGGGAGACATTGCTCAACAGTAGGCTTTTGTAGTCCAAGAGGAAGGCCCAAGTATTTGAAGGGAAAAGTACCTCTAGAACAGTTCAATGTCTTGGTGAGTAACTCAATTCTCTCTCCAGACAAGTTAATTGGCATTAAATTTGACTTGTTGTAGGTCACTTTAAGACCTATGGCATCGGCAAAAGTGTTGAGCAGGACCTTGAGACACAACAGTTATTTGGTGTCAGCCTCTATTAATACCAGGGTGTCATCAGCATATTGCACAATTGGGAAGTCAGTGCATGATGTAAGATGTAGTGGGGATCTAAATAGACCTTGAAGCATTGCTTTGTTCAAGAGGGATTGTAGTAAATCTACAACAAGCACAAAACGTAGTGGCGAAACAGGATCACCTTGTCTAACACCCTTCTTACAATAAAATTTCTTTTCAAGGACACCATTAAGAAACACCTTTGATGAAGCTGAAGTGAATAACATTTTCATCCAAAGAATTCATTTTGGTCCAAAGCCCTTTTCTTGTAAGATCTGAATGATGTCCTTATGCTCAATAATGTCAAAAGCTTTTTCGAAGTCTAATTAAGAACCACCACGGCTGTTCCGGACGTGTGACATTTGTGAAGATATTCATAAGCCCGGCCAGGGCAGTCATGATAGCTCTATCTTTGAACAAACCATACTAATTAATATGCACTAATTTCAGGATCACCTTTTGCAGCATGTGTTGGGGAACGTAGTAATTTCAAAAAAAAAAAATTCCTACGCACACGCAAGATCATGGTGATGCATAGCAACGAGAGGGGAGAGTGTTGTCTACGTACCAACGCAGACCGACTGCGGAAGCGATCACACAAAGTAGAGGAAGTAGTCGTACGTCTTCTTCCCGATCCGACCGATCCAAGCACCGTTACTCCGGCACCTCCGAGTTCTTAGCACACGTTCAGCTCGATGACGATCCTCGGGCTTCGATCCAGCATAGCGTCGAGGAAGAGTTCTGTCAGCACGACGGCGTGGTGACGATCTTGATGTTCTACCGACGCAGGGCTTCGCCTAAGCTCTACAATGATATGACCGAGGTGGAATTTGATGGCAGGGGGCACCGCACACGGCTAAGGAACGATCAACAATGATCAACTTATGTGTCTATGGGGTGCCCCCTGCCCCTGTATATAAAGGATGGAGAAGGAGGAGGCCGGCCAAGGCAAAGGTGCGGCCAGGATAGGGAGTCCTACTAGGACTCCAAGTCCTAGTAGGAGTCCACCAAAAGGGGAGGAAGGGAGAAGGAATAGGAGGAGAAGGAGAGGTGGCCGGCCCCCTTTTCCCTAGTCCAATTCGGACCAAAGGGGAGGGGGGCGCAGCAGCCTTTTCCTCTTCCCACTAAAGCCCATCAAGACCCATTACCTCTCCCGTAACTACCCGGTACTCCGAAAAATACCCGAATCACTCGGAACCTTTCCGATGTCCGAATATAGTCGTCCAATATATCGATCTTTACGTCTCGACCATTTCGAGACTCCTCGTCATGTCCCCAATCTCATCCGGGACTCTGAACTCCTTCGGTACATCAAAACTCATAAACTCATAATATAACTGTCATCGAAACCTTAAGCGTGCGGACCCTACGGTTCGAGAACAATGTAGACATGACCGAGACACGTCTCCGGTCAATAACCAATAGCGGGACCTGGATGCCCATATTGGCTCCTACATATTCTACGAAGATCTTTATCGGTCAGACCACATAACAACATACGTTGTTCCCTTTGTCATCGGTATGTTTCTTGCCCGAGATTCGATCGTCGGTATCCAATACCTAGTTCAATCTCGTTACCGGCAAGTCTCTTTACTCGTTCTGTAATACATCATCCCACAACTAACTCATTAGTTGCAATGCTTGCAAGGCTTAAGTGATGTGCATTACCGAGAGGGCCCAGAGATACCTCTCCAACAATCGGAGTGACAAATCCTAATCTCGAAATACCCCAACCCAACATCTACCTTTGGAGACACCTGTAATGCTCCTTTATAATCACCCAGTTACGTTGTGACGTTTGGTAGCACCCAAAGTGTTCCTCCGGCAAACGGGAGTTGCATAATCTCATAGTCATAGGAACATGTATAAGTCATGAAGAAAGCAATAGCAACATACTAAACGATCGTGTGCTAAGCTAATGGAATGGGTCATGTCAATCAGATCATTCAACTAATGATGTGACCTCGTTAATCAAATAACAACTCTTTTGTCCATGGTTAGGAAACATAACCATCTTTGATTAACGAGCTAGTCAAGTAGAGGCATACTAGTGACACTTTGTTTGTCTATGTATTCACACATGTATTATGTTTTCGGTTAATACAATTCTAGCATGAATAATAAACATTTATCATGATATAAGGAAATAAATAATAACTTTATTATTGCCTCTAGGGCATATTTCCTTCAGCATGTTTGCAAGTAATTTGGTGGTGATTTTAGGCAACTGCTGAGCAGTGAAATTGGCCTGAAATCATTTGGCGTAATTGGGCTTGCCACCTTTGGAATGAGAGTGATGTAAGAGGAATTAATGCTTTCCAGGTTGACATTTCCATGAAAGAAGCCATGTACCAAATTTCTGATGCCAGGCCCAATGATATCCCGTCAAGCTTTAAAGAATTCACTATTGAAACCACCTGCGCCAGGAGATTTATCTTTTAACAGATCCTTTACCACATTATTGATCTCTTCATCAGTAAAAGGTTTTTCAATATCATCAAAGATTGCAGGGTCATGTTGCTCTTCATAAAGTAAAGGTAGATCAAAGTGCATGTTAGTTTCCTCAGAATTCCGTAGTCTTTTTCTGAAAGCATCCCATAGAATGGCTGCTTTGCGTGCATGTTCAGAGATATCAACTTGGTCTTCATTTTTTTAGAATGATAATGTGATTGTGCTTGTGATTAATAGTAGCTCTAGCATGGAAGAATTTAGTATTTTCATCACCAAATTTGACACCTTTAATTTTTGCCCCTTTATTTCCAGTATATCTTCTGATTTTTGAACAACCGAAGAAGTTCCTCTTTTAGAATATTTTTACAGTTCCACTCCATAATACTGAGGTCTCTAAATTTTTTAAAAAGGTCAGAAGATGCAGCCATTCAAAGCTTCAAATTGTGCCTTAAGTGAATAGAGACTTTTTGCCCAAATTTTAAGAGCTCTTCTCAAGTTTTTAGACTTTGCATTTACTTTTTTGCATAATCAAAAAATCCTACTGGAACATTCCGACCATTGGGAACCACATCTTCCAAAGAGTTGTGTTGAATCTAGTAATTTTCAAATCAGGAAATTTTGGCCCTAGGGATAGAAGTACCCACTTTTATCATACATGGAAGATGATCTTAAATAGGCCTAGCTAAGGGCAGAGCAAAGGTGTCAGGATATGAGGTCATCCAAGTGGCGGAGGTAAACAACCAATCACGTTTTCAAGTAGAGGGCTTTCTTGCATGTTGCTCCAGCTATATTTTCTACCCTTAAGAGGCGAGTCCACCAGACCCAACTTGTTGATGCTTCATTGAAAATTAACACTGCATTTACATCTCCTACATGTTTGTTTCTGTCTGATGAATCCCTACTAAAATTGAAGTCTCTCATGACAATCCAATTGATATCAATGGCCATACGGATACCAGAAAACCAGTTAATAAACTCTCATTGTTCTAGAAAAGCACCTCACCCTCAAAGTTACTCCCATTCCAAGAAATTAAAAGACCTCCAGAGGCACCAATAGAAGGTACAAAAGAAAATTTATTAAATTTGGAATGGCAAAAGCTTCTGATCTAGGCCATGTCAAAAAAAGTTATTTTTTTTGTTTCCTGCAGGCGTATAATATCAACATCACTTTCTTCTATTTTTTTATGTAAGGCCAACCATTTTTTCTGAGCATTCAACCCTCTAATGTTCCAATTCAAAATATTACATGTTGTTGAACTATTCGTGGGCACACAGCTGAGTACCGTAACTGCAAACAAGCCCCAGCACTTGTCCGATCAACCATTTAGAGAGGCAAAATAAGAAAATAAGGTGCAACAGAGTAACAAAATCATATTACATATCATTGAACAAGTCTTACACCTGATAGGCATTATCCACACAGTGCTCTTATTACAAAAGTGATGGAAAGTCTGAAAATAACCAGCTTTAGCCCTAGCACTAACTATGCCAAGACCCCTTGAATTTTTAGTAGCATGTCCATCATTTGGAAACCCTGGGGGAGATTCCTTCTCCTTGGACAAATGCACTTTGGCCAAGATCTCCTTATACTTCTTTTTTTTTCAAGTTTCTCCTCCAGTTCTTCCTCAACAACCTTGCAGAAAGATTTTGTAAGAACATTTTTCTGGGAAATAGGAGTTATATTACCGGTTTCACTCCATCAGTTTGGACTTCAAGAAGAATTGTTTGGAGCATCAATTTGATATATAGTATCCAAAACAGCGCATGAGTGTAGCGATGCGCTTGCGTCAATAGATGCATTCCTAAAGCACATATGCTCAGATAACATCAAGAAACAAGGGTGGTGGCAGGTAGAATTCTCCACGTTGTTTCAATCTTTGTTGAAAACTACGTTTCCAATCACACATATTTTCTATGTTCGGAAAACAAATCATGAGTTACAAACTGGTCGATTATCAAGATGGGCATGTTGTGCCTTTCGTCTAAAAGTCAATACACCGAGAGAAAAATGCATATCTTACTGAAATGATAAATTTATTTTGATTTATCATGAAATATTTGTACAAAATATGATTGTGAAAATTTACATCTTGAATATTAATGTGTCCTATATGATCTGCACTATCGTATTTATCTCCAACCATGCATGATGAAGAGCCCGCCTCATTGACCTCAGAAAATATTTAGCCATCTTCATTTTGCTATGCTATAGATATATTCAATAAATGTTTTGCAGCTATATCCGTCATTTTCCTATGCTAAATATATTCGCTAAGATATGCATTTCCCATCTTCATATACAATAAATTACACGTATTTTTAGTTCAGTTCTGATATTATTAATAAAAATATCCATGTTTCAGCAAATCTGATTCATATATATTGCAACCGATTTCGGCAGCAACGCCCGGATATCCTCCCTATAGTACATTTAAACTTTTGGAATAGTAATAACCGGCAGCATTTATCCTCAAAATGGTACTCCATCCATCCATCCATCGCGCAAGTTGTAAGCGTGAGAACGGAATGACGTGTGTTTGGAGCGTGTAGCCAGCCTGGTATTTGATGATGTTTGGTTCTCTAGTTCTAGAACTTTTTCTCGTCCTAATTAAAAAGTCCTTAGTCTCTAAAAAATCTTTTCCTGTTTGTTTTCAGAGACTAAAAAGTCTCTAGTCCCTTTTTAGAGGTTATTAAATGATCATGTTGCCTCTAGTATATAGAAAAATAGCAATCAAACAACACCATAAGGTGGCGGGCCAATGGATGCATGGAGGAGCATTGTTGAAAAAGTCTCAAAAAATCCTAAAAAGACTCTCCTTGAGAGTCTTCTTTATTTAGTCCCAAATGCCTAGTTTAGTCCCTAAAAAATCTCTCCCGTTTGATAAAAAAAAGTCTTTAAAAGAGGCTTTTTCTAGTCCCTACACAAAAAAGTCATTGGAAACAAACACCCCTTTAATTAGCAGCATTTAGGACGAGACAGGTTACGGATCCCACGAGATTTCCACGGAGATCCTTCCTGCAGGCGGTCCAAAAGGGCATGGTGAAATCAGTGAGCTGAAAAGCTCTGCTGCCACTGCCGGCCGCTACGGATCAACCTTTCCAGTTCTCACTGTCACGGTCCTTGGCCGTAGTCCCGAGCGCGCAGGACCAGCTTCGGCTGCTTCCCCCGACCCGTTTCCTCTCCCCTTCCCTTCCACCACGCCAGCGACATCGCCATCGCCAGCGGCAGTGCCAGTGGATCCTCTCGCTCCGCTGCAGACAGAGGTAGCTCGAGCAGCACTTCTCCTGTTCTTCCTTCTCCCTCGGTGACGATTTCGTGCGTCTGGTGGTTGAGCAAATTCCTTCTTATTTTCTGATGAATCCCTCTCCATCTCTCTTTGATCTGGTATATGCAACAGCAATGCATCTTCTCCTTCTTCTTCTTCTCCTCTTTGGAGGTAAAAAAAAGGGAAGGAATGTGGCTCTTCTTGGCCATTCTTCCCCAAAAAACAAGAGCTGGTGTCCCTTGATTCTTCTTCTCTTCCTGCCCAATTTTTTCACTGTTGCGTGGATGATTTTCACCCCATTCCTTCGGTGATTTGTTTTTCTTGCTCGAAATCCCAGGACGAGGCAAACTTACCCAAGGGAAATAATTGCCCGATTATTTCTTTATTTTTCCTTCTTGGTCTCGTCTGTCGCCTCGTTCCCCTGATTTCCGCCGTGATTTGGTGTGCGCAAGCCCACCCACTCCACCAAATCCCCATTTACCACCATTTTTTTAAACTGATTTCTTGCATTGACTTGTCTGCAGGTGACAGGGGATACAATGTGCGGCCCGGCGGTCTGCTTCTAGGACCAATTTGGGAGAAATAGGAAGCCAAACATGTTTGCTTTCTCGCGCCGGCGAATGAAGCTTGGAAGGTACACCTCCCATTTTGTCAATTATTAAGCTCCTGGACCTTATTCGATTCAGTACCAATTGCCCATTTTGGTTAATTTAATAAACACTGGGTTTGCATATGGTACTGGAGTGATGGTTTCTGGTGAGAAGCTTCTTCTTTCTTTCTTTTAATGGACTGTACCATGTTCAGACAAGCAGTGCTGATATAATTTTGTGAAATGTAAATCCAATGGTAACTTTATTGTGCAAACGATGAGAAAATGGTGAAAATCTAATGATTCTTTTGGTGAAATATAATCTAATGACTAAATTTGGTGAAATGTACTCCCTCCGTCCCAAAATATAAGAGCGTTTTTCATACTAGTGTAGTATGAAAAACGTTCTTATATTTTGGGACAGAGGGGGTACCTTTTAATCCAAAAACTCCGGATCCCGAGAAGTTTTGAAGATGGTGCTTACTTCGAATGAAATCCTCACTTGACTAAGCATAAGTGAAAACGTGGTTGAGGGGAGTGAGCAATTCCCTTTCATGGTGGTTGAGTCATGATTAGAAATATTGTGAAAGAAAGTGAAATGTCCTATCTCGTACTTAATGATAAAATTTGGTGACATGTGATCTAATGACAAATTTTGGTGAAATTTAATTTCATGATAAAACTTGGAGGATTGCAAATTTAAATTTAAGAAGCCACATATATTTGTAATGTGCGGTTAGCCTATGCACACTGTCTAGTAGTTCCTGAACTTACTGAAATCAAATTTCACATTTGAGGTCTGAATATTCTTGCTATAATTAATCGTATTTAGCTTCTTGTTATTCTTTTGCTCTTTTATCTTTCATGGCTGTACCTTCTTCAAGAATAACTAGAGATGATTCTCTCGCAAAGGAAAGCCGAGAGTGATGATCTCAAGACTTATGCAGGTCCAAGGGCCACAAGAGTGATCCTTTGCACGGCTCTAGGAGCCCTGGGGGGCACGTCAGCCTGTCAAATGTGAGCGCCTCTGTGACTAAAGTACTTATATCTATTGTTAGTTTTGTTATATTTGTGGCACATTTGGATGATAAGCACATTGGTTTGTTTCAGGGCGGTGACCCGATCACAGCATCGGTGAGTGGCCGTGCAGATGACCTTGCTTATCGCTGCTCTTCTGATTCATTTGATCTCGATGCCCGTGCATTGGATAGCTCGGAGAATTGGGCGGTGTTGCCCACAGAGGGCGACAAACCTGCTCCTCGTTTCTCTGTAAGCAACAACCTAAACTATGAACTCTTAACTGTGATCAAGTTCACAGCCCTCATCAGAATGTCGATATGTATGTGCAACAGCACGCGGCAGCCATTGTAGGCAGCAAGATGGTAGTTTTTGGTGGTGATTCTGGTCACCAGTTGTTGGATGATACAAAGGTAATTGTGGTTTTATGTGTTGTTATGGACTCCCTACTAGGAAATACTCCCTTTGTTCACAAATATAAGATGTTTTAGATATTTCAATATGGACTACATACGGACTGAAATGAGTGAACAAACACACTAAAAGGTGTCTATATACATCTGATTCACACAAAAATTAGAACATCTTATATTTGTAAACGGAGGGAGTATCATGTTATTCGGCAATTGACATTATGATCATACCTTTATGTTCATCAGATATTTAATCTGGAGAAGCTTACATGGGATTCTACCACCCCGAAAGTTCTTCCATCGCCAATTCGATCTACTTCCAAGTTGCCAGCCTGCAAAGGTCATTGTATGGTATACCTCTTGTAGCTCACTATTGTTGCAATTCTCACTATCTAATTCTTAATACAAATTAGCTTTATCAAGTTAATTGGCTACTAGTCATCTTATAATTATTTTTCCGTTGGGCCACTTTTTGCAATGGACCTGACAACTGAACAAATACACGAATGTGGCTTGATAGAGAAATAGCTAAGCTTGATCCTTTCGATGTACAGGTTTCGTGGGGGAATAGCGTTATTCTTGTTGGAGGCAAAAGTGAGCCTGCTACTGATCGTTTATCAGGTTCTCACACTTCCACAGCCCTTGGATTTATATGATGGTAACCTCCTCTGCCCGATAGATTACACAACCTGTGTTTGCTGCAGTTTGGGCTTTCAATACTGAAACGGAGTTTTGGTCACTGATGGAAGCCAAGGGTGATATCCCTGTAAGTTATTAAGTATTGAGTGCTATGCTGCGGTTAAATATCCATTTGACCTGACAGAGTTTGTTTGTGGTTCGGATTTTAGGCAGCTCGAAGTGGCCACACAGTGACCAGGGCAGGCGCTACGTTGATACTTTTTGGTGGTGAGGACGCGAAAGGAAAGAAGCGACATGATCTTCACATGTTCGATCTCAAGTCATCGACATGGCTTCCTTTGAACTATAAGTAAGTCATCCTTCTGAATTCCGAAGAATCCTGTGCAGTAGAATTTCTTATTCAAATTTGCTTCATGGTTACATTTTTAGGATGTAAGTTAGTTATAATCATTGATAATCTTTCACTGCCTAATACTCTTCATCAAGAAGCATTCTAGTTTTAGAATTTTTATTTGAATTTAACATGCATTCTTGTATGCTGCTTGTTGCAGAGGCTCCGGACCTTCTCCTAGATCCAATCATGTTGCTGCATTGTATGATGATAGGATCCTTTTAATATTTGGAGGCCACTCGAAATCCAAGACCTTGAATGATCTATTTTCTTTAGATTTTGAGACAGTAAGTTTCGTGAGGTTTCTTGATTACATCACCAATTATGTCACTCGGTATGATGCATGTTAATGGTTCTTTAAGTATCTATCTTCTTGTCAGATGGTATGGTCAAGGGTGAAGACAAATGGTCCTCACCCATCGCCTCGAGCAGGTTGTAGTGGAGCTCTATGTGGAACTAAGTGGTACATTACTGGTGGTGGAAGCAAGAAGAAACGTATGTTTCAAGCTCTCACTTTATGCCTAACATTTGAAAGATGAGTAGATAGATTCTGGTTCATATGTGCACGGCGTGCATTTTTAGAAGAATGCCGTGTCCATGTCATGTGGGAACTTCTAACAAGAAATCAAATTCTCAGGACAAGCGGAAACCTGGGTTTTTGATGTTCTAGAATCGAAGTGGACTGTTCGTGCAGTACCGCCTAGTTCCTCAATTACTACAAAGAAAGTAAGCCACTAGATATATGCTTGCCTCTCTTATGATGGTACTAAAATGCAACTCCGATTGTGTTCTAAGGAAGCAATACTAAAGTACAGAAATGATATTCATGTTTGTGTTCTGGACTTGTCGCTCACAATAGTTGAAATATTTATGTCTAGAGCAAAACTTCTTGCAGAAACAAAACCATGTACAAAGTGCAGTTCTAGTGTATAATACTTCCACAGGCCAACTAGTTATCATATTATCTCATTTTATCACATGAACCGATTTTTGCTTGGTTCATGCAGGGTTTCAGCATGGTTCCTTTGTACCACAGGGACAAGATCGTTCTTGTTGCTTTTGGAGGAAACAAAAAAGATCCATCCGACAAGGTGAAACTTTTACCATCGAGCATTTTCTTGTGTCACTTTGACGAGTTGCATTCTCATTTTGAACAAATATGATGGCAGTGTGTACTTCTCCTCGTGTTCTAAAGGCTTTCAACGAGCAACTTTTTTTTCAACGAGCAACTTTATCAGCGTTGTAGTGCTCACATTTTCTTCATAACATATTTTTTTCTCTCTCAAATCCCTTGAGTATATTTGGCACTTGCTTTCTAATTCTTGAAGTTTGTGTAATTGTCTCATCAACATGTCAATTGCCTGCACCTGAATATACTGAAACATTTGAATGTAAGAGTTTTGATGTCAAATTGAGATGCATCACTGAACATCTCTGTGGTTATCTGTAGGTTGAAGTACTGGTGGTGCTGCAAAACGACCATTCTTATAGCTGGCGGTCTGCCCCAGATGTAGACCCATTGCTGTATGAATATTCTCCAAGCACCAAAGAGCTCGCCGGGCATCTCAACAAATGTGCTCCCTTGTACTCTAATAGTTCTGTTGCAAGGCACAGTCTCGCCTCTACAGTCGAGCGTGCGTCTAGAGAGGAGCATGGAGTTCTGGGCACTTCGCTCCACAGGAAGTATGGTCAGGTAGAAGACTGCAGCAGCTTAGCCCAAAAGCTTGAGAAACTGATCGATGATGACAAATACGATGATGTCGATGACTGTTCTTCATGTCCAGCAAGCACCGTAAGTGACGCGCATCCAAGTCAATAGACAAGCACATACTTTGTTGCCATGTATATAGCTTGTTGTTTCTTGCAGCCGAAAGATCACCGGAGCAAGAGGACAGGGGCCGATACTCGGACTGACATGGCCAGAACTGTAGCCGTCAAGGAAGAAAATACTGACAACCAAGGACCAAGTGGAAGGAGGATAGCCAGGAGCTCTTCAGACATCAGCCATCTGTACAACAACAAAATAACAGATTTGATCAGAAGGAACGCGGCGCTTGAGGATCAGCTTGCAGCCGCACTGGCAAGCAAAGAGCAGGCAGAGAAGAACCTGTCCTTGGTCATGAGTAGTAGGGAGCAGCTGGAGAAGAGGCTGGCCAGTAGGGGGAAAGAGGCTGAGCTGCTCAAGGAGAAGATAGCAGGCTTGGAGTTGGCACAGGAGGAGTCTAACAGCCTGTCTAATGCCGTGCACGCCGACAATGTGCGCCTCGAGCGGGAAGTGGCGTTCCTCAAGGCCATCGCGGATGAGACCCGAAAGGCAAGGACGATCCCCTAGCGCATGATGATTTTGGCTGCCTTTATTTTTTTCTGTTCTGAGTTTGTTTTGCTGCTCCTGCAGGAGATGCATTCCACCCGCAGAGTTTTGGCGGGAGAGCAGTCGCGGACGTTCCAGCTACAGGTATTTGAGACCTTGAACAGACGTCTTGTATTATGGGACGGAGGGAGTAATTAGAATAGAATGCCGGTGCTTCTTAGGCCAGCATAGGTTTTCAGGGTGCATCAGACTCTTATTCGTTATAATAATGTGTAAAGTCTCCCAAAATCGTCTGACACTTCATACACTTTGACATAAATGAACTCTGTTCCTGAACACTCATGATCTTACTGTTTCTGATTGATCAGGTCGAGGTGTTCCATCTGAAGCAGCGGCTGCAGACGGCGGAAGGAAGATCCGTAACGCCAAGGAAGCCTCATAATCCTTAGTATTCAAAACAAGAAGCGGGGCGAGTTCATGATCATGTACTTATGCTAAATCTATGGGCTGTGGTTTGTAAATTGGCTTGGTACATCCATTTTATAGTTGAGCCTATATGTAACAATAGGTTCTGTGTGTGAATCATTGTGCTTCATGGATTGATGTTTGAAAGATTTACTGTAGATAGTCGACTGAGAGCAACTTCTTTATGATTGTCAACTTAATAACTGAAGTAATTTACAAATGCTGTTGCATTTCTTGCTTTCTCAGTGAGCTGATTTTCTTTCCTTGTCTGTGTAGATGACTTATTATTAATTTGATTAACTCAAGTCAGGTCTTCATTTGAAAAGGCTACAAGTTACTTGAAATGATATAATTTAAATCAAATAACCAAATTAAACTAGAAGGTGAGTCAGCAGTTTAGTCTTAGCATCCATAAATAACTTAGAAATGAAATGGCCACCTTTGTCTACACATCACCAACATTCCACTGTACAATTGTTATCACAAGCCCACATCACCATGATTCAATAAATGATGCTAGGTTACACCATAGATGAAAGTGAAGCAAAAACACATTACTTTTCATCGTCGTCTTCATCGTCGTCATCATCATCATCGTCAGCTGGCAAGGCAGCATCATCGCCGATACCTTGCAGCAGGGTGTCCACGTCCTCACCGAGCTCTGCCAGCCTTGCACTCAGCTTCTCAACTTTACTTTGCTCCTGTCCCAGGCAGACGAGTAGATCGTTCAGTTCCACCTCACTTTCCTTCTCTGCCTCTTCCTTGGCTTGCGCTTTTATTGCTTCTATGTCCAGATAGGGAGCACTGCCTCCCTGCCTCAAGGTTTTCACCTCAGCATCAAGGCGGTAGTTGGACTGCTCAAGACTGTTGTAAGCATCTGCCAAGCTCTTGAGATCAGATTCAAGTTTTACTGCAAGATTTCGTTGGTTGCTAGCTTCGGCTTCGATCTGAGCTTTTTCAGTTCTGAGCACCTCTATTCGCCGTGCTGTGCCCTCCAGTTCTTGTCTCAGGGCTTCAATTTGGACCCTTTCTCGGCCACTGCTCGGTTTCTCGGAAGAATCTGAAGTGCTGCCACCACCAGTTCTCACTAGATCTTCTGCTAAGATTGCATTTCGGCCTAGCAAGTCCTGAAAAATGAAATCAAATAATATATTGTTACGTATTTCTGTACCAGGTAGAGTACGGTGTCCTTGAAGCTACTAGCAACCACAACCTGCCAGTAACCCGTTTACTTGATTCGACCAGTTGCTTCGAAACTGATCAACTTATGAACTAGGATTTATGACCTTTTGTACCAAGATAAAAATTATCAACTGGGTTACTTGCATATTCTTGAATATATAAGCATGTTACATGAAATATTTTATGCTTGTGAAAGAAGGGAAGCATTCATACTCCCTCCGTTTCTTTTTAATCTGCATATAAAATTTGATCAAAGTCAAACTTTGTAAAGTTTTACTAAGTTTATATGAAAAAATACCAACATTCGCAATATGAAACAATATTTTTAGATGCATTATGAAATTAATTTTCATACTGTATAACTTTAGTATTGTAGATGTTAATAATTTTTTATATAAATTTCATCAAACTTTACTTAGTTTGACTTCAAACAAATCTTATATGCGGAGTAAAAAGAAACGGAGGGAGTATTTCTCAGTGATATTGAGTTTTGCAGGAAACCAGCTTTTTCTTCAGCTATTGCTCAGCAATACTGAGTCAGGCAGCCGATTGATCACCATACTGGCCTATTTTGTTATTGAGAACTGAACAAGCTATAATTACAGAGCTAGCCCAACATTCATCAAGCACAGTTTGCCACAGCTTGCCTAAGAAAGCTAGGCCATGTTTCATTCACTGCCCAATCTATGGTTTGCCACACTTTATTAGCCGCATGGTCCATTGGCCATTCGTCAGAGTAACATCTTTCAGCTAAGCTTGAGCATGTGGCTCCATTTTTCTTGGCTACAAGTTAGCCAAAAAAGTTTGCCATGCTTAGGTATTCTTAGGTTTCAACCAATCAGGCCTCTATGGTTTAAATTCTATTCACCACATCATAATATAGAAGCGAAAAACTGATTCAAGAACAATTACTTGTTGCTAAGATCATGCCAACAGAACCTCAGTATTTACACGTGGAAGGATATTTCTTTTTCATACACAACTTGGCGCTCATGTAAACTATTATCAGAAATTGTGCAAAAACCTTTTTTTGTGAGAATGGCAGGATTAGTTTGGGTAGATGAATTCTTTGCTTGGAATTAATGTAATGAATAGGAAACTAACCTGCATCTCGTTGCACTGTCTCTCTACAAATGACTTCAACCGCTTGATATACTCTCCGTCAACCTCCCCGTTCTTCTGCTCCAACTCAACAGGTAGAACTGCAGTTGCAGTTTTTGTTCGACTGAAGAGATCCATTATACATTCTCTAATATCAGTCTCAAGCTTACTGAGTAAACTAACGAATTGTGAATCAAAAATTTCCGAAAGGACTGGATGTTGATCGCCTTTATTTGTTTCCTCCTCTTCAATCTCTTGGAAATCAGACATACTGTTTGCACTTGACCGTGAAAGCTGCTTGTGGTTCTGCTGCCCTGATGGTAGGTGAAGAAAGCTTTTCCGCAGCTCATCGAACCTCAAAAAGTATGTAGTAAGGCCAATCTTTTGGCTTATAGCATCTGCAACAGCAAAGGCATCTCGGCCCTTCTCACGGCTTGCATTATTGAGGACACAAGCACCTAAAACAACAGCAGCTAATCCACGGACGCAACCGGTGAAACGTTTATTCGCAGCAAGCTCGATTATGTAGTTTAGGTGTACCGCTGATTCCAAAAGGCAATTTACAGCATTTGCACAGTCCGCAAGCCATGTGATGAGTAGCCGGAGAATAACAGGCTGAATATATGATCCTTCTGATTGACTGCTTTGGTCATTCTCTCCTTCTGCTAAAGCTGCAAAGGATAAACACGTAACAATCCGATGCAAGAGAGGCTCGGTGCGTCCCAAGGATGGCGTAGGTGTTTCAAGCTGAATTTGCAATACCTGAAAAGTTAAGTTGTTAGAAAGCCACCCATTGAAGCTGCATTGGTTTATGTTAGTTGTGAACTTGTAATTCAACAGTTAATCAATGCAAGAAAATCATATTAATAATAGAGTCAACCATTTGTTAGATAATCTCATCAATATGTTCAATTCAGACAAGTGGAATTACACAAAAATTAATTCTCAGCCAGTGGGTAGTTGGTTCTCCAGCCAATGAAAAGTTGCAAGGGAACATACGCGATCTTTGCATTGCAAGTTGTCCTTGATTATGTGAGTAAGAACACTAGATGCTCTGCAACATGCCTGCAAATTTTAGGATCAATCGTCAAAATCAGATAAGAGAGAGAAAAACTGCAGGTATTGATTACATGACATCTCGAACAATCAACTTTCTCATTCTAAACTAGACAATAAGACTTCATTAGAACACTACTAAATGAGGACTTCAATTCAGATTACATCGTATATATGTATACAATAGAAAAACAACTCGAACAATGATCACAGCATCCAGCCTCTTGGTCATAAAATAAACTGAAGAGGCATATATCAAATTTGAAGAGGAGAATGGTGGCAGAATGACAGCAAGGTCAAACAGCAAAGAAAGAATGTATGGCACTGTTTATATGTCCAAAAGAACTAGCAGCAGAGGGCATTGATTTATAATCATTTGGACCAAATTTAAAGAGATCTACTATCCGGTGTGTTGAATAGTGCGTTTGTATTAGAAGACATTACCTCCATATCTCCATTAACATCACTTGACACCAGAGCTTGCAGAAGTGCACTGCCATTACAATGGTAACATAAGTGAAGGTGCAATTTTATGAGTGATAGAATTCAGACTACAGAAAGCATCATGAAGTGTGGCAGAAACAGCAGCAACCATAGTGACATGTTATGATGAGGACTTGCCTCTATCATGTTATGGAGATGACAGAAATGGCCATCTCTAGTACAGTAGGTATAGGTGATCTCAGCAGTAAATTACGACATAATTAGAGCCAAAAGATAATGCTCCCATTGTACTAAATGCAACAGAAGGACCATAGACTAACCTTCCAAATGGCATGTCACTAGAAGCACCATGGGTAGCAGTTCCTTGGTTTGGATGTGGAGCAATAGTTGATGCTAATAATGCCTGGCCATTGGGATTTGTCTGTTCCATAAAGAGAAAACTCCTACTTATTATGTGCTTACACATACTGATATGCCAAAGGAGACCAAAAATTTAGCAGAAAGAATAGCCAATATTCTACTTAAGAAGTTATAACTGAAAATCTGATCAAAATGATGAAAAATACTAATTGCCTCATTTAATGTCTCCTTATCTCCTTACTAACATGTTCATGATTATTTGAACCAGCAAAAATATCAGGAAAAAGATCACCTCGCAGAAACACTTGAAGACATAATCAGCAGCAACAAATTCCTGTGCTACGGAGGTTCGCAGGATTATAGCTAAGATCGCATTCAGTGCAGGCTG
The DNA here is from genome assembly GCA_034509565.1 of Triticum monococcum. Lineage (NCBI taxonomy): Eukaryota > Viridiplantae > Streptophyta > Magnoliopsida > Poales > Poaceae > Triticum > Triticum monococcum. The sequence continues at coordinate 144,023,313 of CM067845.1, read as the reverse complement.
AACATGAGGTTTTTCCCCGACTTGCTTGCTTGCAAGAGAATCGAGATTTTGAGGATTTCTTAGTACCAAGCTGCCAATACACCGCAATGCCTGGAAAAAATGAACAGTGTACAAACATCCAACAACACAACTTAGTAAAACTATCATACATATAGTTGCATGGTACCTCAACTGTTATAAGGGACTCACCGTACAGCGAAGAGCTACAGGGGCCCACTGACTCTCAACGCCCAATAATAGAAGATGGTCAAGAATGTTTCTCTGTCATTTATTAGTAAAGCCCATATGATGAAACTTACTTCAATGTTATATCGTAGACACCTAGAAAAGATATAAAGGGAGAAAAGGGTACCTGAGCTAGTGCAGTTTGATTGGTGATCTTGCTAGTATCTTTACCTGTTTCACCCGGTGGGCCCCCCATCAAAAGCAGTTCGACAGTATGTAAGGCACCGAGAAGATTTACCGTCTAAAGAGACAAGAGTTTTAACTTCAGCGAAGTATTGTTGATACAAGCTTTTTGGGCCAAACAGAACTACTTGTCAGTTTGAGTAATCTATCTGTGAGGCTATATAGGTGATTTTATAATGGTGTACCTTTTGTTGGGTAAAATTGAATGCACTGCCTCTCCTAATCTTTAGTATTGATATCAATGGGTCAAAGCCCATTGTCTCTTTCAAAAGCATCTGATATTAGCACAAAGTAATGTCAATGAAAATATGACCATCTAACACTTCAAAACAATTGTTTGATAGAAACATACCTGATTGGACGCATTGTTCCGTATTAAATTATTTAAAAGTTCAAGGCAATCCTGCTCCACAAAAAAGAACAGATTAGCAACAACAAAGTTTTATACAAATTGAAAAACAGCTTTCAAATGGAAACTGAACAACCAGAACTTTTAGACAATTCGGGTACACAATGGATCAGATCAGATCATATAATATGGTTCCTGGATAATCACCTGAACAACGACGCCTCCATCAGAAAATCCCTCCTCCCCAATAATGCTAAACAACTTCTCAAATGCACCCTCAAATACAACAATTTTTTGAATTTCCTGAAAGGGTGAATTACCAGTCATTTAGTATTACACATATAGGTTCGAATTGATATCTGGAACATAATAAATCAACCAAGAATATGAGAGAGAAACCTCTGCGTCTCTGGTCAGATAAGTAAGAAGTAATAGTGCTTCATTCCTTATGACCTTCAACATGCATCAAAGATACCCATATGAGCTATATAACCAGGCAAGTAAAGAAACAAAGCAATAAAAATATGTTATAAATTGATGATGCTGGATTGCTGGGAACTCAACAATAACTTAGCATGACTTGTGGATTGCACCCATCAGAAAGTAATTTCAGCATTAACTGCATTTTTTAGCTTTTTCAAATAATTAACCCATGCTGCAGCCTAAGATAGAGGAGGTGCTACTGGAGTAAATGACATCTAATAATATAATTTATTTGTGACAGCACGTATATCAACTCCTTCAGAAGAACAGATAAGGGTCCAAATCAACATGATTGTACATCTCTACTTAATGTTGTAAATCAAAGTCATGCTGCTAACTGATTTCACACATTGTAACCATAAACCGTTTCCACATGCATTAGACTACTACTGCATGGATAACTTAGGATAAGCAAAACTGATATTAGCACAATAGATATGTCTGGATAGCATGTGTGCTTCTTTAGAGGAAGAGGAGAAAAGAGGTTGGTGCTAAACCTCGCGGTCCATAAGCATGTCCATTAAAACTGTTATGCCACGGGGAATTAATAGAATTGCCTCCTGTAATCTGAAACACCAAAAGGATAAAAAGGAGTTAAAAAGGTTTAAAGTGTAGTGGATGCATCCCAACAGAAAAAGACTTACTGGGCACCTTTTCAACGAGTTTGTAAGTAACGCTGTTAAAAGCTGGATTGTGTAATATCGCACATAGAAATCCTCCTCTGTCTTTGAACCAAACAGGAGGGAGAAATAAATCATGACAGATGAAGCAGGTAAAGCGAGTTACATGCAGTAAAAGCAAAGAATGTAAACTCACCAGTAAGCTCAAGAGAAGAGAAATATTGTCTGTTTCTCGAGAAAGCAAATCAGAGTTCATTGATGCCGGTTGGACCTCAGTTTTCAGTCCCTGTGACGTCTCAATAGGAGTCAGCGCGCTCACAAGGGTTTCTAGGGCACCTCTGACGAGCTCAACATCCTCACGGTCTTCTTTCAAAACGTTGAGAAGGACAGGGAAGCCTATTTTGCAAATTAGCAAGAATGTATCACACATCAGTCGCTCATAGAGATGAATGTACAAATACCAAGGACCCAAGTGGAATGATATACCCATAGCTCCAAAAGACATCTGAGCCGAACGGCTCTCCGCCACAAGGGACTGTAGCTCAGTCATGGCAGACCTCCTATCATCAGGCATCGTGCCGTTGCTTATGCGGTCAAGGAATCTCTCGACGTAGCTGTACAACATAATGCAGTTAGAGGGTCACTCGCTAAAAGTGGCATATGTCAATCAGGTGCTATGTTTTTCAGGCAACAATAGGCCTAAAAGTATGATTACACGACTGAACACAAATTCATGCCGAATTGCCTACCTATCTTCCTTGGACTCGGACGCCTCGTTGCCGAAAACGAATCCCCCAATCCCCTGTGAGACAACACCAACAGAACATGGAGTTAATAAACATCAAACTTGCTCCACCAACTTGTGATAAAATCATGGCATCACATTGGCCCAACTGCTACTAGAGCACGAGCTCCAACGGAATGAAGCATTCCATGCTAAAAAACGGAAAAAAAAAATTTAAAAAAAACCTATGAGACTAGAACTCGTTCATACGACCGGCGAAACGCCTCGTCGGGCTCCGACCTAGGGTGCGTCGGTGACAGGGAGGAGCAGGAGCGGTCGGGGACGGGTTCGATTAAGGTCGTGGGGGGAGGGGGTGTGCACCTGCATGATATTTTTTCCCGCGCTTCCGGCGAAGCCCCGAAGGTTGATCGACCGGGAGTCCATGGATCGCGAGCGCCTGTGGAGTAGCGAGGGACAGTTAGCCGGATCGTATAGGTTGAAGAAGACTTAGCAGAGGCGGTTCTAACCGAGAAAGATCGCCGCGGCGGCGGCGGCGGTGAGGTGGAGACTGGAGATCCGCCGGGGGGGGGGGGGGGGGGGTGGGGGGGCGGTGGGGGGTGGGGAGGGGGGGGGGGCAAGTCGGGGTCACGGGGGGATTTTGGTTTGCTGAGGTGACGTGGCATACCTCCTCCACTGTTTGCACCGAAGCAAGAGCAACCGTGGAAATGCTCTCGCTCATAAGGTTCTCACAGGCTCTAAGGGCATCTCTTCCGCCTAAAAATCGCCCTCTGGGGGCGCGCCGGCGTTAAACCACGCACTGGGGGCGTGATGCCCCCAGTCACGGCGCCCATGTTTTTTTTTAAATTTAAATACGGCGCAAACACGACTGAAATTTAACGCAAACATCGGCGAGTTCGTTCAAACTTAAACATATTTTATAAAAAAAAGAAAAAACTTCAGCGGGCTAACCCCGCCGTCCCCTTCGCCGCCCGCCTCGCCGCCCGCCCACGCAGTTTACATGCCGAGGAGGCGGTAGAACCGCGTGTAGTCGCCGCCACCGTCGTCGTCGTCGTCGTCACCGCCCACGGCCCCGCCTGCGCCTCCGTCGTCCCTGCTGCATCCCTCCCCCGGTTGGCGCGGCAGGTTGGACGGTCCGGGGGCGTCGTCGTCGTCGTCGCTGTCGAGGACCACGACGCCGTGCTCGTCCTCGCGCCCACGCTTGCGGGCGGCGATCTCCTCCAGGGCCCGGCGCTGCCGGACCATCTCGTCGCGGAGGTAGTCGTCCCGCGCCCACCGCAGGGCGTCCTCGTCGGAGATGCCGCGCCGGGCTATCTCCTCGTACTCCGCGGGGAGGCCGCGCTCCGGCTTGGGCTTGACGAGGACGAAGCGGCCGGTGGGTGGGGAGGCGTTGGCGCCGCCGATGCGGACGCCGGAGCTGCGCGTGCGGGCACTAACCGGCGTGTCCTGGGGCTCCGGCTTGACGGGGCGGAGGCAGGGCGAGCCGCCGGACGACGAGGAGGACCCCCCGGTCTCCATGCGCCTCGGGGTCCAGGAGCTTCCCCGACGGCGTGAGAAGGACGGGGGATCGGGGTACTCGAGGGGCGGCGTGTTGCCGCCCTCGATGTACTCGAGGACGGCCTCCAACATGCACCCGGGCACGCCCCACCACCGGCGCCGGCCGTTGGAGTTGAGCCTGCCGGAGGGCTCGACGCCGTTGGTGGCCTCGGACTGCTCGGCGTGACGGCGGCGGAAGTAGGACTCCCAGAGCGGGCTGTCGAGGACGTACCGTGGCCCCTCCCTCGCCGCCCGCGGTAGGGACGCGCGGATGCGTGCGATCTCCGCACGCCGCGCCGCCCCGGTGGGTGGTGGTGGCACCGGCACGCCGCCGGCGCTGATCCTCCACGCGCCGGGCACCCGCATGTCCGGCGGGACTGGGTACCCGGCCTCGTAAAGGAGGCGAGCCTCGTCTTCGTGGAGATGGCGGCGGCCGAAGCCGTTCGCCGCCGCGCCGTCACCAGGGAAGCGCTCGGCCATGGGTGGAGACGGCGAGAGAGAGGAGAGGGAGAAACGACGGCGAGAGAGAAGAGAGGGAGGAACGACGACGGCGAGAGAGTGTGGTCGCCGAGCACGCTGGTGCGTGTCTTATATAGGCCGAGACGCCGCCCGTACGCGTGGCCGCCGTGTGTACGCGTGGCGGGCGAGGGAGGGCGAGGGACGCGCGTCGTCCGGCCTTCACCGCGCCGCCCGTGAGGCATCAATGGTGCAGGCTGACCGGCGTGGCAGCGCGGCAGCTTTGGCATTGATTCTTCGCGGGAAACGAGGCGATGAGGACGACGAAGGGGCGAGAAGAGAGCCGTGTCGCTGATGCGGCGGGCCCGCGGCTTTTTCGCGCCAAAAAAGTTCGCCCGGCGCCCCCGGGCGCCCCCCAGCGCGCCGGGTTCGGCCTGGGTCCGCCGGCGCTGTTTTCGGCCCAGGCCGGCGAAAATCGGGCTTCTGGGGGCGCGACTGGGCCGATTTTTCGGCGCCGGCGCAAGAAAAACGCCTGGGGAGGCCTTCCTGGGGGCGCGGCTGGAGATGCCCTAACATCCTCTCGGGTCTTCGGCTTCGGTGGCGAGTTCGATGAGCTTGATATTCTAGTATTTTGAATTAATTTTTGATTTAAGGAAATTGGATTTGAGGTTTTTTCATGACGAGCTATATACCTTATGAGACAAGCAGACCCTTCCGAGGACCAATCATGGGTCCCAGCTGATAGTCTTCGGACACACCGCTCCTTAGGGTCCCACTGTTCATATGTCTAATCAAAAGACAAAAGAGTCATGGTGGCCCCGAATTCTACTTTAGTGGCACCATCAACGCCTGTCTTGATCTATGTGCGCACGTAAGGCACGACACCTGGGAAACACGCGGATTTACCGCTGCAAGACTCAAGCGTCCTATTACCCCGCGACCAAGTTTTTTTTCCATATAAAGTACAGGAAATGCGTCAAAGATTTCACATCCTTTCCACTCGTTCCATTGCCTTCATGCGGATCTCGTCTCCTTTCTCACCTCCATTGCTGCTTCGAAAGCTCAACATAATGGGGAACATCCCTAGCTCGTCAATCCGCCCCGCCGGTCCCCTTGAAGCAGAGTGGAAAAGTTGCTTGGTTGCTCAAGGGCAATTGAATCGTCATGCTACCCGGGGATACCTACCTGACCTAGAATTTGCATGGATTCGGCCTGGCTTGGTTGCTTTGGACGGCGACCTGCTCAATGATAATTTCCCGGCGCTGTAGGTTGACGAGCGGGTAAGCTTCGTCCAGGGGCTAGGCTTTCCAATCCACCCCTTCCTCCAGGTCCAGGGTCTCCTGAAGTTTTATGGGATCCAACTCCATCACCTCACGCCCCACTCAATCCTTCACATAGTCGGCTACGTCGCTTTATGTGAAGCCTTCCTTAGTTGTGAAACCCACTTTGACCTGTGGTGCAAGTACTTCTGCTTGGTCCCGCGTATTCGGGACAACATCATCTTTGAGGTAGGGGGCGTCGAGGTGTGCCGAATTGCTGGGGTTGGGTATCTTCCAAGCACCCCTAAGGAGGACAGCGAGACCTGGCAACACAAATGGTTCTACATCTTTGACGTTCCACTCGAGGATCCTCTTCGGCAAGGGCTTCCTCCCTTTACTCCTGGTCCTCCAAAAGAGTGATACAACTGTCGTCCGAGGACTCAAGCCCGAGATGGGGGCTCCAACGTGGCTAGGCTTGCCGCTCAAGTCACTTGCCTCGGCCATCACAAGCTCACCATCGTCAATGTGATGGCAGTGGCTCTTGCCCGAGGAGTCCAGCCTCTCCAGCAACACTTTCACCCATGTGGTAATATAATGGGGCCAACCACTCGACCTGCGCCATCAGGGAAAGGTTCACAAATCATCAAGAGATCGGAGCTGCGCTGGAGGCGATGTTTAAGGGCGAAGGGGGCGATCTTGCCAAAGATCCTATGTTCGACGGTTTTGCCAGCTATAAGCCGGTTGAAGCAGTAAGTTTTATTTACTTGCATCATATTTATTGACACATGGTATTTATCTTCTTGATCAGACGTTTAACATATTCGAGCAGAATTGGAGGCGATGGATCAAGACTGTGAATTCCCCCGCTCCTCAACCTAAGCTCCATGTTCGTGATGATGACCTCGACTTGACCGAGGATCCTCATACCGACCTCATCTTCAAAGATGGGGTCTTCTATTAAGAAGGCATCAACGGCACTAAAGTGCCTATTATGTTTGACCGTGTGGGGATGTTATCTCCCGTTGTCAATGCAGCCGTCGATCATCGCCCCGCAAAGCAAAAGCGGTCCCTCTCCCAGGCTGCTCTTGCCACGAGCACCTTTGCCCCTTCCAACAAAGGTTGTCAGTCTAAGCGCTCGAGAAGAGCTCCCGCCAAAGAAGGGGATGAACTGAGGATTAGCCCTAGGCCTATCATCAAACAGGTTGCCCCGAGGAGCTTGTAGTGCAAGAGACACCCTCCTTTACTTTCTAAGCGCATACCTGCAGTTTTTTTGCAAGTGATGGCTCTATAATTTACACATTTTTAGAGCTCATTTGTTGCTGTTGGGGAACGTAGTAATTTCAAAAAAAATCCTACGCACACGCAAGATCATGGTGATGCATAGCAACGAGAGGGGAGAGTGTTGTCTACGTACCCTCGTAGACCGAAAGCGGAAGTGTTAGCACAACGCGGTTGATGTAGTCATACGTCTTCACGATCCGACCGATCAAGAACCGAACACACGGCACCTCCGAGTTCAGCACACGTTCAGCCCGATGACGTCCCTCGAACTCCGATCCAGCCGAGTGTTGAGGGAGAGTTTCGTCAGCACGACGGCGTGGTGACGATGTTGATGTTCTACCAATGCAGGGCTTCGCCTAAGCACTGCTATAGTATTGTCGAGGTGGACTATGGTGGAGGGGGGCACCGCACACGGCTAAAAGATCAACTTGATCAATTGTTGTGTCTATGGGGTGCCCCCTCCTCCGTATATAAAGGGGGAGGAGGAGGGGGCCGGCCAAGAGGAGGAGGCGCGCCCAAGGGGGGCAATCCTACTCCAAGTAGGTTTTGCCCCCCCCCCTTTCCTATTCCAACTAGGAGAAGGGGGAAGGAGGAGGTGGAGAGAAGGAAGGAGAAGGGGGGCCGCGCCCCCTCCCCTTTCCCAATTCGGATTGGGGCAAGGGGGGTCACGCGCCACCTCCTGCTGCCTCTCCTCTTCCACCACTTTGGGCCCATGAGGCCCAATAACCCCCGGGGGGGTTCCGTTAACCCCTCGGTACTCCGGTATATATCCGATAACCTCCGGAACCATTCCGGTGTCCGAATATAGTCGTCCAATATATCAATCTTCATGTCTCGGCCATTTCAAGACTCCTTGTCATGTCCGTGATCACATCTGGGACTCCGAACAACCTTCGGTACATCAAAACTCATAAACTCATAATATAACCGTCATCGAAACATTAAGCGTGCGGACCCTACGGGTTCGAGAACTATGTAGACATGACCGAGACACGTCTTCAGTCAATAACCAATAGCGGAACCTGGATGCTCATATTGGCTCCTACATATTCTACGAAGATCTTTATCGGTCAAACCGCATAACAACATACGTTGTTCCCTTTGTCATCGGTATGTAACTTGCCCGAGATTCAATCGTCGGTATCTCAATACCTAGTTCAATCTCGTTACTGGCAAGTCTCTTTACTCGTTCTGTAACACATCATCCTGCAACTAACTCATTAGTTGCAATGCTTGCAAGGCTTATAGTGATGTGCATTACCGAGTGGGCCTAGAGATACCTCTCCGACAATCGGAGTGACAAATCCTAATCTCGAAATACGCCAACCCAACAAGTGCCTTCAGAGACACCTGTAGAGCACCTTTATAATCACCCAGTTACGTTGTGACGTCTGGTAGCACACAAAGTGTTCCTCTGGTAAATGGGAGTTGCATAATCTCATAGTCATAGGAACATGTATAAGTCATGAAGAAAGCAATAGCAAGAAACTAAACGATCAAGTGCTATGCTAACGGAATGGGTCAAGTCAATCACATCATTCTCTAATGATGTGACCCCGTTAATCAAATGACAACTCATGTCTATGGCTAGGAAACTTAACCATCTTTGATTCAACGAGCTAGTCAAGTAGAGGCATACTAGTGACATATTGTTTGTCTATGTATTCACACATGTATTATGTTTCCGGTTAATACAATTATAGCATGAATAATAAACATTTATCATGATATAAGGAAATAAATAATAACTTTATTATTGCCTCTAGGGCATATTTCCTTCAGTCTCCCACTTGCACTAGAGTCAATAATCTAGTTCACATCGCCATGTGATTTAACATCAATAGTTCACATCACCATGTGATTAACACCCATAGTTCACATCGTCATGTGACCAACACCCAAAGGGTTTACTAGAGTCAATAATCTAGTTCACATCGCTATGTGATTAATACCCAAAGAGTACTAAGGTGTGATCATGTTTTGCTTGTGAGGGAAGTTTAGTCAACGGGTCTGCCACATTCAGATCCGTATGTATTTTGCAAATTTCTATGTCAATAATGCTCTGCACGGAGCTACTCTAGCTAATTGCTCCCACTTTCAATATGTATCCAGATTGAGACTTTGAGACATCTGGATCAGTGTCAAAACTTGCATCGACGTAACCCTTTACGACGAACCTTTTGTCACCTCCATAATCGAGAAACATATCCTTATTCCACTAAGAATAATTTTGCCCAATGTCCAGTGATCTACTCCTAGATCACTATGGTACTCCCTTGCCAAACTCAAGGCAGGGTATACAATAGGTCTGGTACACAGCATGGCATACTTTATAGAACCTATGGCTGAGGCATAGGGAATGACTTTCATTCTCTCTCCATCTTCTACCGTGGTCGGGTTTTGAGTCTTACTCAACTTCACACCTTGTAAGACAGGCAAGAACTCCTTCTTTGACTGTTCCATTTTGAACTACTTCAAAATCTTGTCAAGGTATGTACTCATTGAAAAACTTATCAAGCGTCTTGATCTATCTCTATAGATCTTGATGCTCAATATGTAAGCAGCTTCACCGAGGTCTTTCTTTGAAAAACTCCTTTCAAACATTCCTTTATGCTTTGTAGAATAATTCTACATTATCTCTGATCAACTGAAAGGATCGATATGGTTGACTAGAGGGGGGGTGAATAGGCAACTAACAATTTTTAGTTGTTCTTTAGCAATTTAAACTTTGCATCAAAATAGGTTGTCTAGATATGCAACTAGATGAGCAACCTATATGATGCAACACGAATAGGAACACAAGCAAGCAAGATATATGAAACAAATAAGCTACACAAGTAAAGGCATGAGATAACCAAAAGTGGAGACGGTGGAGACGAGGATGTGTTGCTGAAGTTCCTTCCTTTGAGAGGAAGTACGTCTCCGTTGGAGCGGTGTGGAGGCACAATGCTCCCCAAGAAGCCACTAGGGCCACCGTAATCTCCTCACGCCCTCACACAATGCGAGATGCCGTGATTCCACTATTGGTGCCCTTGGAGGCGGCGACCGAACCTTTACAAACGAGGTTGGGGCAATCTCCACAACTAAATTGGAGGCTCCCAACGACACCACGAAGCTTCACCACAATGGACTATGGCTTCGCGGTGACCTCAACCGTCTAGGATGCTCAAACACCCAAGAGTAACAAGATCCGTAAGGGATTAGTAGGGGGAATTAAATATCTCTCGGTGGAAGTGTAGATCGGGGCCTTCTCAACCACTCCCAAGCAAATCAACAAGTTTGGTTGGCTAGGGAGTGAGATCGGGCGAAAATGGAGCTTGGAGCAATAATGGAGCTTTAATGGTGGAAGAGGTAAGTCAACGGGGAAGAAGGAGACTCTTTATATAGTGTGTGGAAAAGATCCAACCGTTACCCACCTACCAGCCCGCGGCCAGCGGTACTACCGCGCATGGCCAGCGGTACTACCGCAAGGCCGCGCGGTAGTACTGCTTGCAACCAAGCGATACTACCGCATGGCAGTGCGGTACTACCGTACCACCCTACGGCACTGCCGCGACCCCCAGCCAGGGAAACAGACGCAAGCTGGGGCGGTACTTCCGCACGCGCGGTACTACCGCGCCCCCCGTATGGTACTATCGTAAGGCAAAAAATCCCAATAGGGGGAAAGGGGAACTTCCGTGCATAGTTCCACAAAAAAGAACAGAAGTAGCAAAAACTCGACACAGTAGTACTGCCGAGGGGTGGTACTACTGCCTGACCGCCTAGCGCGGTACTACCGCACGGCGAAAGCGGTACTACCACGGTAGGTGCGGATGTAAAAAATTACATCCGCTCCTACTACCGCAAATGGGCGGCACTAGCCTGGTGGGCAGCGGTAGTACGGCTCCAGGGGAGCGGTACTACCGTGAGCACCAGCGGTACTACCGCGCGCCTGCGCGGTACTACCGTGGATGTCCACGGTACTACCGTTGATCCTGGAGCGGTACTACCACAACCACACAAGCAGCCAGTCAACTGTGGCAGGAAAACGGAGGAAGCTCCAAGGAAGAAAGGAGGGGATAAAAGGAGACGTGTACGTGATGATTCCACCCAAACCTTTCCAACGCGGACCCCCTCTTAATAGTACGGCTTTCCTACGACTCAAATCTACCAAATGGAAACGTAGAAAAGACGCCGTCTTTGTCAGTCTTCGAGGGGCACCCAATCGTCTTGTGCCTAGCAGAGAAGAGTCTGGAAAGCTCATGGCACATGATTAGTCCGCAAATGCGTTGTCATAAATCACCAAAACACTTAGGGATAAATATGACCTTACAATCTCCCCCTTTTTGGTGGATTGATGACAAAACGGGATTTGCACAAGGAAAAATACTATTGAGTAAAAGCAAACCCCTCCTCTCTATAATATAGACGGGCTCCCCCTAAATGTGTGCCACCTAGATGAGCACGAATGCTAGGAATCGAGCTCCCCCTATATTATAGAGACAAGGCAAATTTATCACTAGACAAGATAGTACAGGCATAAGATAACTAAGATAAATAGAGTGCTTAACTAAGATAGATAGAGTGCATATGTCTTACACCATATGGAGGAAAGGTCTCGGAAGCACAAACCGAACTAAAGCAAACGAGGTCCAAACGACAAAGCAAACAAAGCAAACAAGCACACCAAACACAATGCAAATCCCTACACTCTCTCCCCCTTTGGCATCGAGACGCCAAAAAGGCAGAGAGGACACCTACAACACAAGTGGTGGATCAAGCAGAGAAGTCGTCCCACTGCTCCTCGTGCTCCTCGTCAGACTCGGCGGCGGGGATAGTCTCCTCCATGTCATCCTCTGAACTGGTCCACTTGTAGCCCTGCTTAGACATCCAGGCAGCCTCAGGAGTGATGACGTCCTCAGACCCGCCAGACACATCCTCTCCAAAGAGCCTCATCACCTTCTTGTCACGGCGGCGACTCTCCTTGTCAGACACGTGAGCCCTGTACTGTCCCTTCGCCTGCATGCAGAAGAGAGTCTTCATCTTGTCCTTCAGCTTCTTGGCCCATGATGGCTCAGAGGAATAAGTGGTGGACCTGGCAGCACGGTCCTCAGCAGCCTCCCCCTGACCAGCAGCCCTCCTAGCAGAAGATGCCTCAGCTCGAGTAGTGGTGTTGGCCCAGTTGGGCTTGACGCGGAGGCAGATGGACTCATGGCGGATCCAGTCTGGAGCAAGGAACTCATCACCTGGATACGTCTTCTCCGAAGTGGTAGAGAGCAGCAGAAACAGGTACGGTCCATAGTTAGGAACCTTGCGAGTGAACACCGCAAACCGAAGCTCACACCACATGATGTGAGAGACATCAAGTGGCTGAGTCTGAGAAGTACGTGCCTCTGCACACAAGAGCAACATGTCCACTAGATATGCATGAACCTTGTCCTTGTCGCCAATGCATGGGAACAGAGTGTTGCGGAAGATGTGATGCATGATATCCAGAAAAGAGTTCAACACCCAAGCAGACTTTCCATTGGGGAGTACCTTCTCAACAAGGAAGGGCTGAAGCAGGTTCTTGTTGGCAAACTCAGAGTTGGCATGGGGGCGGACGCCAACGGGTGTGTGAAGCCCATCATCAGGAATGTGCAACAGATCCATGAACTCCTTCCATGTAGCAGACAGCTAACGGCCATTGGTCATCCAAGTCATCCTCCGGTCCTCCCCGGGATGAAAGTACACTAAGGCAAAGAACTGACAGATAAGCTCAGGGTCATAGTCAAGGTGAAAGGAGATCACTGGCTCAATAGCAAACTGCTCCACCAAGTCCAGAGCCTCTCCAAAATAGTCACGAAACTTGTCTTTCCGCATGTGATGCATATCTATCCACTTGACATCCACGTAGGTGTTCTGCTTGTTCTTGATCACATCCAGATAGATGAGAACCTGTTCTTGGTCCAGAACATCTCGGTGCCTTTGAGGGTAGCCCGAGGATTCACATAGGGATTGATCATCCGGCGCTCGATATACTCAGTGGTGGAGATCTCGTCCATGGCCTTAGCCGGTTCCTTTTGCTTGCTTGCAACGGACTTGACATTGCGCTTGGGGGCATTGGAGCCCTCTGGGGCTTCATCTTGTGGGTTGCGCAGACGCTTGGAGCCAGTGTCTTGACTGGGATTGGAACGGCGAGAGCCACCGCCTGAGACACAGAACGCAAAAACACCCACAACAGCCAAGAGAGATTAATGCAAAGATCACAACAAAGTCAAGTGAAACAAGTAGAAAGCACACATGATACATGCCTAGAGAGAGATTTGATCCCTATGATAGTACTGCCAAGAGCTGCGGAGCTAAGAGAGTAGTACGGCTCGTAGACGCGGTAGTACCGTGTAGGAGCACGGTAGTACCGGGTGTAGGAGCGGTAGTACACCCTTAGCACCGCGGCCGGCGCGGTAGTACCGCGTCCGCGGCGTGGTAGTACCACTCGGTGCGGTAGTACCGCGCCTGACGGGTGGTAGTACCGCGAGAGCGGTAGTACCGCACATCGGGCACGGTAGTACCGCACTGCATCAGATCTGAACTTGTTCAAATCTGAGAAAGCCCGCGAAACCACGACGGTACTACGGTAGGACAAAGCTACCACAAGACAGCATATCAAGTATGTTTCCTACGCATCACGACTCTCCTACTTCCTACTCTTGCATAGATTTAGCCTAAAATCTCAAGAACAACAAGTTTCTCCCCAAAAACCTAGAAGCAAGAGAACAACCAAGAAAAAGAGGGATTTGTGGAAAAACCTTGGTCCATGGCAAGAGGAAGTGGTGGGGAACGATCCCACCGGTCGGAATCCGAGGAGAGTGGCCGGAGACGGAGATCCGGCGAGGGCCTCCGGTGCCGTTCTTGAGAGGGAGAGACGTGGAGAGAGAGACAATGAGTGGGTATGGGGAGTGGTAACTCCCCTGCCCGAGTCATAACCCCCACGCGCCCTTGACGGCGCGGTAGTACCGTGCCCAAACACGGTAGTACCGCATGGTGCGGTAGTACCGTGCTGTGGCGCGGTAGCACCGTGCCTCCCAAGCGGTAGTACCGCGCCCAGACGCGGTAGTACCATGGGCTCAAGAAGATGCACGTTTCGAGCTCGAAAAAAAACTTGATCTTTGCACAAACTACTCTGAGCCAACACACCACCACAAGACCACGCAACACACAAAACCAGAAAGGCACACGACAAACGAACCAACCACGAGACACCACCTCTCCAAAAGAGAGGGCGGTGGCCGTAGCCACCTATGTTTGAGTCAATTGGTATGGCACCGCGAAGAATTATCCTTGGGTCCATGACCAAAACTCGTCTTTGAAGCACAAGTACCATCAAAAATGGCTAATGTGAAAGACTTGATTGATTTGTGCATAATGTGGGGAGGGAGAGTTCATTGAGAGAACATCACTCCCCCTATGTCCATGCCTACATCTAAATAGGACAACACATTGAGTATGGTGGGGTGTGCAAGGGTTCAAGCAACATTGCTCGAATCGATGATATTTAGCTCATGCCTTAACTCGCGAAATCTTGCTTCATCCAAGGGCTTCGTGAAGATATCTGCAAGGTTATCATGAGTGTTGACGTAGTTGAGCTCGATCTCTCCTCGCCTAATGTGATCCCGGATGAAGTGATACCGGATCTCAATATGCTTTGTCTTGAAGTGTTGCACCGGGTTGAGAGAGATCTTGATGGCACTTTCATTGTCACACCAAAGAGGCACTTTGTCACAAGTGACACCATAATCCTTTAAAGTTTGCCTCATCCATAAGAGTTGTGCACAACAACTACCGGCCGCAACATACTCCGCTTCGGTGGACGAGAGAGACACACAACTTTGCTTTTTGGAAGACCAACTTACCAAAGAGCAACCAAGGAATTGGCACCCTTCGGAAGTGGACTTCCTATCCACTTTGTCTCCCGCCCAATCAGAATCCGAGTACCCTACAAGCTTGAAGTTTGATCCTCTTGGGCACCATAAGCCAAAGTTTGGGGTATGAGCCAAATATCGAAAGATTCGTTTGACCGCCACATAGTGACTTTCCTTAGGTGCGGCTTGAAACCATACACAAATTCCCACACTCAACATGATGTCCGGTCTAGATGCACAAAGGTAAAGCAAGGATCCAATCATGGAACGATATACCTTTTGATCCACCACTTTACCATTGGGATCTAAGTCAAGTTGGCACTTGGTGGGCATTGGAGTGGAAGCCGGCTTGACGTCACTTAGCTTGAATCTCTTGAGCATGTCTTGAGTGTATTTGGATTGATTGATGAAGGTTCCTTCTCTTCTTTGCTTCACTTCGAACCCTAGAAAGAACTTCAACTCCCCCATGGAGGACATCTCGAACTTTGAGGTCATGAGAGCGGCAAATTCCTCATTGAAAGCTTTGTTGGGAGAACCAAAGATAATATCATCAACATATAATTGGCACACAAACAACTCCCCTTTGACCTTCTTAGTAAAAAGAGTGGGGTCGATTATCCCAACTTCAAACCCACGGTCTTGTAACAACTCGGTAAGGTGGTCATACCACGCACGTGGGGCTTGTTTAAGGCCATAGAGTGCCTTATCGAGTTGATACACATGATCGGGAAAGTAGGGATCCTCGAACCCGGGGGGTTGCTTGACGTACACCAATTCATTAATGGGACCATTAAGAAAAGCACTCTTCACATCCATTTGATGTAACTTAAAGTTATGATGAGAAGCATATGCAATCAACATGCGAATGGATTCAAGACGAGCAACGGGAGCAAAGGTTTCACCGTAGTCGATACCCTCGACTTGGGAGTAGCCTTGTGCTACCAAACGAGCCTTGTTGCGAATGATAATCCCATGGGCATCTTGCTTGTTCTTGAATATCCACTTGGGTTCCAATGACATTATGGTTCCCCGTTGGCCTTGGCACCAATGTCCACACTTTGTTGCGCTCGAAGTTGTTGAGTTCTTCGTGCATGGCATTGAGCCAATCCGGATCTTCTAGCGCCTCATAGACCTTGAGGGGTTCCACACAAGAGACAAACGCGTGATGCTCACAATAATTTGCTAATTGTCTACGAGTGCTTACCCCCTTTCTTAAGCTTCCAAGCACATTCGTCATGAGATGATCCTTGGTGGAGAGCTTGGAAGCAACCTTGGCGGCACGACGCTCTAATTCCTCCTCGGTGGTGATTTGAGGAGCGGTTACTTGATCATCTTGAGCGCCGTCATGAACTTGTTCTTGATCTTGAACTTGCTCGGGGGAGAGAACTTGACCTTGGGCATCACTTGGTGTCTCCACACCGTCTTGAGTATGATCTAGCCCTTGGTCTTGTTCATGAGGTTGAGGGCTTTCACTTTGTCCTTTGGAAGCATGTGGGCCTTGGGTTGGTGATGGCTCCACTTGAGTGGAGCATTGTCCTTCTCCTTCGTCCACAAGGGGTTCCTCAATGGGTAGGATGAAACCAACACCCATTCTTCTTATGGCTTGAGGAGGAATTTCATCACCTACATCACAAGTGCAACTTTGCTCCACTTGGGAGCCGTTATTCTCATCAAACTCCACGTTACACGTCTCCTCAATAAGTCCCGTGGATTTATTGAGGACACGGTAAGCATGAGAGTTTGTAGCATAACCAACAAATATGCCCTCATAAGCTCTAGCCTCAAATTTAGACAACCGAACACCTTTCTTGAGAATGAAACACTTACACCCGAATACCCGGAAGTACTTGAGGTTGGGCTTGTTACCGGTGAGTATCTCATATGGAGTCTTGTTCAAGCCCTTGCGGAGGTAGAGCCGATTGGATGCATGACACGCGGTGTTGATGGCTTCGGCCCAAAAGTTGTATGGAGACTTGAACTCCGCCATCATGGTCCTTGCCGCATCCATCAACGTCCAGTTCTTCCTCTCCGCAACACCGTTTTGTTGAGGGGTGTACGGTGCGGAATATTTATGCTTGATTCCCTCATCACTAAGAAATTCATCCAAGATGTAGTTCTTGAACTCGGTGCCGTTGTCACTTCTTATTGTCAAGATCTTTGCATTGTGTTGACGTTGTGCTTCATTTGCAAAGTCGATGACGGTTTGTTGGGTCTCGCTCTTCCTCTTGAAGAAATACACCCACATGTACCTTGAGTAGTCATCCACAATCACCAAGCAATACTTCCTACCTCCAAGACTATCAAAGGATGGAGGCCCAAAGAGATCCATGTGAAGGAGCTCCAAAGGCCTCTTTGAATAAATGATAGTCGTGGGAGGGTGAGCCTTCTCATGTAGCTTTCCTTTGATATAGGCACTGCAAGCATGATCTTTAGCAAAACTAACATTCGTTAGTCCACGGGCATGGTCCCCCTTTAGGAGACTTTGCAAAGATCTCATATTGACATGGGCTAAACGGCGATGCCAAAGCCATCCCACATCAACTTTAGTCATTAGGCATGTCGCGGTCTTAGTGGGTCGCTCCGAAAAGTTAATCACATATAGACCGTTCTCGACATGCCCAACAAAGGCTACTTTAAGAGTCTTGCTCCACAAGAGGGCCACGGTATCGATATCAAAGAAAGTGGCAAAGCCCATGATTGCAAGTTGACAAACGGAAAGTAAATTGTATGCAAGGGACTCAACAAGCATGACCTTCTCGATCGTGAGATCATGAGAGATGACAACCTTGCCAAGTCCCAATACCTTAGAAGATGAGGCGTCACCCCACTCTACATTGGTGGGCATAGATGGAACCTTGTGCACGTCCACCACCAAGTCCTTGCTTCCGGTCATATGATTTGTAGCTCCGCTATCGAGCAACCATGATCCACCACCGGAAGCAAACACCTACAAGAGATCAATGCTTGGTTTTAGGTACCCATTTTGTAATGGGTCCTTTGATGTTAGTAACAAGGGTCTTAGGAACCCAAATAGACCATTCAATGTACTCATGAAGAGAACCAACAAATTTGGCATAAACATGCCCATCACTAGCACGGCACAACACATAAGAAGGATTAAAATCGCCGGCTTTGTTGGGAGAGGTGACATTGCCCTTCTTGACTTTGTTGTTCTTCTTCTTCTCCTCGGAGACACTCTCTCCCGCCCTTACAAAGGTTTGCATGAGGGGAGGAGGTTGTTTGGTCTTGTCATTCTTCTTCTTGTTCTTGGAGTCGGGGACGTACCCAACCCCTTCCTTCGCCACACCTCCCTTTTGGTTGATCAAGAGATCATTGAGGTTCTTCTTGCCTTGTATGCAAGTCGCAAGACCTCTCTCAAGTTGCGCCTTCAAGTTAGCATTTTCCTCAACAAGATGCATATGCTCACAACACGGGTTAGTAGCATTTGCATTATCAATTAAAACCATATGAGGAAAAGTTCCTTCCTCCTTACTTAGCTTCACTTGGAGTTGATCATGAGACTCCTTGAGACTAGCGTGAATACCCTTCAAGGCCTTGTGGGCCTTGTCAAGTATATCAAACTCCTCTTTGAGTCTAGCAAGATCAACGCTGAGTTTGGCCTTCTCGGAATTTAGCACACGAGAAACAACGAGGGCATGATCATAATCTTTCTCTAACTTAGCATGATCAACGTTGTGTGACTCCTCAAGAGCGAAACGAAGACCACACTCTTCCTCAAGAGCATTGGAAAGATCCGAAATCTCATTGGCATAGTCATGACTATGCCCTTCCATCTTCGAGATGGTGTCTTCATGAGCCTCGATCATGTCATTGGCCTCACCAAGTTGTTCCAAGAGAGCAACAAAGTGCTTCTTGGATTTTCCCTTGAGTTTGCCCATAAAGGCCTCAAACTCGTTAGCCTCCACATTAGCTCCCTCATGTTCATCAATGCTATCCGTCGAAGAAGGATGATTAATGATGGTAGTTTTGATGTTGGGGGTTACCTTGTTGGTGGCTTTAGCCATAAGGCACTTGGCGGTGATGCTCTCGTTGGGTGAGTCCAAGAGAGACACTCGTGACGTTGTTGCAATGGCAACGGAGGCCATGGCAACCGACTCATCATCTTCATCATCGTCATCATCCTCATTGTACTCTTCTTGCACAACCAAGGCCTTGGGAGGAGTCTTCTTGGTGAAGTTGTTCTTGTTGGGGAACGACTTGGCCTTGTCCTTTCGGATGAGTTTGCCACCATTGTCTTCCCTCTTCTCATACGGGCATTCCGCAATGAAATGACTCACGTTGCCACAATTGTAGCAAGTCCTTACACGTTGCTTGCCCCTTGTGCCACTCGAGTTGTTTTTGCTAAAGTTGGGCCTCGAGTTTTTCTTGCTCCAAAATTGCCTTGAAGCAAGTGCCATATGTTCATGATATGCATACTTCGTATCTTCGGGGTTGCTCTCCTCTTCTTCCTCTTCTTCTTCTTCCACGGTGAGCTTGGCCTTCAATGCAAGGTTAGGCTTCTTTTCCCGTTGAGAACAGAGCACCGCATTGTCGGCGGTCTTGTCCAAAATGTTCATGGCCACAAACTCATCCAACACTTCGCTTGAGGTCAAAGTGTGGAAGTCCGGTCTTTGGCGAATGACGGAGGACATGCCCTTGTGGTAGGGCATCATTGCCTTGAGGAATTTGCGCTTGATCCAATTGTCATCCATGTCCTTGCTCCCCTGATCTCGTAGTGAGACCGCGAGTTTGGTGACTCTCCGATAAAGCTCACGAGGTTCTTCATCTTCCTTCATTGCAAACTCATCGGCCTCATCTTGTACCACTTCATAGTTGGAGCGTTGAATGCTTGCGCTTCCCTGGTAGAGAGACACGACACAATGCCATGCATCTTTGGCCAAGGCGAAGGGACGAAGATGAGGTAGGTCTTCGGGTGGAATTGCATCTTGAATGATGAAGAGAGCATTCTC
The DNA here is from genome assembly GCA_034509565.1 of Triticum monococcum. Lineage (NCBI taxonomy): Eukaryota > Viridiplantae > Streptophyta > Magnoliopsida > Poales > Poaceae > Triticum > Triticum monococcum. The sequence goes on along the minus strand of CM067845.1, from coordinate 144,003,329 downwards.
ATTGAATTGATTGTCTGCGGCTTCTCGGGGAGTGAAGTTGCTTGGATCATGTGGATAGAAACCTTCTTCAATGATTCTCCAAAGGTTAGTGTTCACATGATTTAAATGATGTTTAAAGCGGTAAACCCAAGAATCAAAATCCTCATTTTTCACAATCTTAGGAGGAGGACCGGCATGATTCAAATGAGTAGAAGGAACCGGTCCACCATAAACAAGTGGTGGTTCCACATGGGCAAAGATGCCGGTGCCATTCTTGCCACTAGAAGAAGGAGCCTTTTCACTACTAGCTTCCCCCTTGTCGGGGATAGCATCCGACACCTTGTTGGCGGGATTCCCCACTTTCAACGGTGCGGTGGATAGTTTAAGCCCCTCAAGAAATTTAGTAAACATGCTTTCAACTTCGGTCGTCATGGAGGTTTTCAATGTCTCCAAGGCTACATTGAACTCCTCACGAGAGACCGAAGTTCCCCCATCGCCCATAGACGAGATAGGATTCACACCGGAGTGTTCCTCCGCTCCGTCTACGGTATCAACCATACTCTTCGGACGGTAAAGTCCTTAATAAAGAGATGAGGCTCTGATACCAATTGAAAGGATCGATATGGTTGACTAGAGGGGGGGGGGGTGAATAGGCAACTAACAATTTTTAGCTTTTCTTTAGCAATTTAAAACTTGCATCAAAATAGGTTGTCTAGATATGCAACTAGATGAGCAACCTATATGATGCAACACGAATAGGAACACAAGCAAGCAAGATATATGAAACAAATAAGCTACACAAGTAAAGGCACGAGATAACCAAAAGTGGAGACGGTGGAGATGAGGATGTGTTGCCGAAGTTCCTTCCCTTTGAGAGGAAGTACGTCTCCGTTGGAGCGGTGTGGAGGCACAATGCTCCCCAAGAAGCCACTAGGGCCACCGTAATCTCCTCACGCCCTCACACAATGTGAGATGCCGTGATTCCACTATTGGTGCCCTTGGAGGCGGCGACCGAACCTTTACAAACGAGGTTGTGGCAATCTCCACAACTAAATTGGAGGCTCCCAACGACACCACGAAGCTTCACCACAATGGACTATGGCTTCGCGGTGACCTCAACCGTCTAGGATGCTCAAACACCCAAGAGTAACAAGATCCGCAAGGGATTAGTAGGGGGAATCAAATATCTCTCGGTGGAAGTGTAGATCGGGGCCTTCTCAACCACTCCCAAGCAAATCAACAAGTTTGGTTGGCTAGGGAGTGAGATCGGGCGAAAATGGAGCTTGGAGCAATAATGGAGCTTTAATGGTGGAAGAGGCAAGTCAACGGGGAAGAAGGAGACTCTTTATATAGTGTGTGGAAAAGATCCAACCGTTACCCACCTACCAGCCCGCGGCCAACGGTACTACCGCAAGGCCGCGCGGTACTACCGCATGGCAGTGCGGTACTACCGTACCACCCTACGGTACTGCCGCGACCCCCAGCCAGGGAAACAGACGCAAGTTGGGGCGGTACTTCCGCACGCGCGGTACTACCGCGCCCCCCGTGCGGTACTACCGTAAGGCAAAAAATCCCGATAGGGGAAAGGGGAACTTCCGTGCATACTTCCGCAAAAGAACGGAAGTAGCAAAAACTCGACACAGTAGTACTGCCGAGGGGCGGTACTACTGCCTGACCGCCTAGCGCGGTACTACCGCACGGCGAAAGCGGTACTACCGCGGTAGGTGCGGATGTAAAAAATTACATCCGCTCCTACTACCGCAAACGGGCGGCACTAGCCTGGTGGGCAGCGGTAGTACGGCTCCAGGGGAGCGGTACTACCGCGCGCTTGCGCGGTACTACCGTGGATGCCCACGGTACTACCATTGATCCTGGAGCGGTACTACCGCAACCACACAAGCAGCCAGTCAACTGTGGTAGGAAAACGGAGGAAGCTCCAAGGAAGAAAGGAGGGTATAAAAGGAGATGTGTACGTGATGATTCCACCCAAACCTTTTCAACGCGGACCCCCTCTTAATAGTACGGCTTTCCTATGACTCAAATCCACCAAAAGGAAACGTAGAAAAGACGCCATCTTTGCCAGTCTTCGAGGGGCACCCAATCGTCTTGTGCCTAGCAGAGAAGAGTCTGGAAAGCTCATGGCACACGATTAGTCCGCAAATGCGTTGCCATCAATCACCAAAACACTTAGGGATAAATATGACCTTACATCAACAATATGTCATTCACATATACTTATCAGAAATGTTGTAGTGCTCCCACTCACTTTCTTGTAAATTCAGGCTTCACCGCAAGTCTGTATAAAACTATATGCTTTGATCAACTTAACAAAGCGCATATTCCAACTCCGAGATGCTTGCACCAGTCCATAGATGGATCGCTGGAGCTTGCATATTTTGTTAGTACCTTTAGGATTGACAAAACCTTCTGGTTGCATCATATACAACTCTTCTTTAATAAATCCATTAAAGAATGCAATTTTATTTATCCATTTGCCAGATTTCATAAAATGCAGCAATTGCTAACATGATTCGGATAGACTTAAGCATAGATACGAGTGAGAAAGTCTCATCGTAGTTGTAAGGGCATATTTATCCCTAAGGTGTTTTGGTGATTGATGACAATGTGTTTGCGGACTAATCGTGTCCCTTGAGTATCCCAGACATTTCATCGCTAGGCACAAGACGGTTGGGTGCCCCTCGAAGACTGTTGAAGACGGCGTCTTTTCTACGTTTCTTTTTGGTGGATTTGAGTCGTAGGAAAGCCGTACTATTAAGAGGGGGTCCGCGTCGGAATGGTTTGGGTGGAATCATCACATACACGTCTCTTTCTAGTCCCCTCCTTTCCCTTGGAGCATCCTCCGCTTTCTCGCCTCCTTGTTCCTGGCTGCTGTGTTGGCTCGCGGTAGTACTGCTCCCAGGTGAGCGGTAGTACCGTAGGCACCAGCGATAGCACCGTGCTGCGGCGCGGTAGTACCGCAGGTGCCCACGGTAGTACCGCTCCCCTGGAGCTGCATTACCGTTGCCCACCAGGCTAGTACCGCTCCCTCGCGGTAGTAGGGGCGGATGTAATTTTTTACATCCGCGCCTACCACGGTAGTACCGCTTTCCTTCCACGGTAGTACTATGCTATGTTGTCAGGCAGTAGTACCGCCCCTCTGTAGTAGTACTGTGTCGGGTTTTTGCTTCTTTCGTTTCTTTGCGGAAGTAGGCACGGATGTTTCCTTCCCCCTGGCTAGGGGATTCCTGCCTTGCGGTAGTATCGCAAGGCGGCGCGGTAGTACCGCGCTCGCGGAAGTACCGCCCTCAGCTCTTGTGCTTCAGTTCTGACCTTGTTGTTGCTGGTGTTGCGGCAGTACCGCAGGCCTGTACGGTTGTACCGCATGACCGTGCGGTAGTACCGCTTGGCAGCAAGCGGTAGTACCGCGCAGCCCTGCGGTAGTACCGCTGGCCTGGAGCGGTAGTATCGCTAGCCGCGGGCTGGTAGGTGGATAACGGTTGGATCTTTGTCCCCCACTATATAAGGGGTCCCCTTCTTCCCAGTTGACTTATCTCTTCCAACCCTAAGCTCCATTGTTGCTCTAAGCTCCATTTTCGCCCGATCTCACTCCCTAGCCAATCAAACCTGTTGATTTGCTCGGGAGTGGTTGAGAAGGCCTCGATCCACACTTCCACCAAGAGAAATTTGATTTCCCCCCACTAATCCCTTTCGGATCTTGTTACTCTTGGGTGTTTGAGCATCCTAGATGGTTGAGGTCACCGCGGAGCCATAGTCCATTGTGGTGAAGCTTCGTGGTGTCGTTGGGAGCCTCCAATTGAGTTGTGGAGATTGCCCCAACCTTGTTTGTAAAGGTCCGGTCGCCGCCTCCAAGGGAACCAATAGTGGAATCACGACATCTCGCATTGTGTGAGGGCGTGAGGAGAATACGGTGGCCCTAGTGGCTTCTTGGGGAGCATTGTGCCTCCACACCGCTCCAATGGAGACGTACTTCCCCTCAAAGGGAAGGAACTTCGGTAACACATCCTCGTCTCCATCGTATCCACTCTTGGTTATCTCGTGCCTTTACTTGTGCAAGCTTATTTGTGTCATATCTCTTGCTTGCTTGTGTTCCTATCCTTGTTGCATCATATAGGTTGCTCACCTAGTTGCATGTCCAGACAACCTACTTTGATGCAAAGTTTAAATTGTTAAAGAAAAATTGTTAGTTGCCTATTCACCCCCCTCTAGTCAACCATATCGATCCTTTCAATTGGTATCAGAGCCTCGTCTCTTTATTAAGGACTTTACCGTCCGAAGAGTATGGTTGATACCATAGACGGTGTGGAGGAACACTCCGGTGTGAATCCGATCTCGTCTACGGGCGATGGGGAAACCTCGGTCTCTCGTGAGGAGTTCAATGTGGCCTTAGAGACATTGAAAACCTCCATGATGACCGAGGTTGAAAGCATGTTTACTAAATTCCTTGAAGGGCTTAAACTATCCACCGCACCGTTGAAAGTGGGTAATCCCACCGACAAGGTGACGGATGCTACCTCCGATAAGGGGGAAGCTAGTAGTGAAAAGGCTCCTTCTTCTAGTGGTAAGAATGGCACCGGTATCTTTGCTCATGTGGAACCACCACTTGTTTATGGTGGACCGTTTCCTTCCACTCATTTGAATCATGCCGTCCTCCCCCTAAGATTGTGAAAAATGAGGACTTTGATTCTTGGGTTTACCGCTTTAAACGTCATTTAAATCATGTGAACACTAATCTTTGGAGAATCATTGGAGAAGGTTTCTATCCGCATGATCCAAGCAACTTCACTCCTCGAGAAGCCGCGGATAATCAATTCAATGAGAATGCTCTCTTCATCATTCAAGATGCAATCCCACCCGAAGACCTACCTCATCTTCGGCCCTTCGCCTTGGCCAATGACGCATGGCTTTGTGTTGTCTCTCCCTACTGGGGAAGCGCAAGCATTCAACGCTCCAACTATGAAGTGGTGCAAGATGAGGCCGATGAGTTTGCAACGAAAGGAGATGAAGAACCTCGTGAGCTTTATCGGAGAGTAACCAAACTCGCGGTCTCACTCCGAGATCACGGGAGCAAGGACACGGATGACAATTGGATCAAGCACAAATTCCTCAAGGCAATGATGCCCTACCACAAGGCCATGTCCTCCATCATTCGTCAAAGACCGGACTTCCACACTTTGACCTCAAGCGAAGTGTTGGATGAGTTTGTGGCCATGAACATTTTGGACAAGACCGCCGACAATGCGGTACTTCGTTATCAAAGGGCAAAGAAGCCCAACCTTGCATTGAAGGCCAAGCTCTCCGTTGAAGAAGAAGAAGAGGAAGAAGAGGAGAGCAACCCCGAAGATACAAAGTATGCATATCATGAACACATGGCACTCGCTTCAAGGCAATTTTGGAGCAAGAAAAACTCGAGGCCAAACTTTAACAAAAACAACTCAAGTGGCAGGAAGAGCAAGCAACGTGTAAGGACTTGCTACAATTGTGGCAATGTGAGTCATTTTGTTGCGGAGTGCCCGTATGAGAAGAGGGAAGACAATGGTGGCAAGCTCATCTGAAAGGACAAGGCCAAGTCGTTCCCCAACAAGAGCAACTTCACCAAGAAGACTCCTCCCAAGGCATTGGTGGTACAAGAAGAGTACAATGAGCATGATGACGATGATGAAGATGGTGAGTTGGCTGCCATGGCCTCAGTTTCCATTGCGACGACTCCACGGGTGTCTCTCTTCGACTCACCCAATGAGAGCATCACCGCCAAGTGCCTCATGTCTAAAGCCACCAACAAGGTAACCCCCAACATCAAAACTACCATCATTAATCATCCTTCTTCAACGGATAACATTGATGAACATGAGGGAGCTAATGTGGAGGCAAATGAGTTTGAGGCCTTTATGGGCAAACTTAAGGGTAAATCCAAGAAGCACTTTGTTGCTCTCTTGGAACAACTTGGTGAAGCCAATGACATGATCGAGGCTCACGAAGATACCATCACTAAGATGGAAGGGCATAGTCGTGACTATGCCGATGAGATTTCGGATCTTTCCAATGCTCTTGAGGAAGAGCGTGGTCTTCGTTTGGCTCTTGAGGAATCACACAACGTTGACCATGCTAAGTTAAAGAAAGATTATGATCATGTTCTCATTGTTTCTCATGTGCTAAACTCCGAGAAGGCCGAACTTGAGGTTGATCTTGCTAGACTCAAAGAGGAGTTTGATCTACTTGATAAGGCTCACAAGGTCTTGAAGGGTGCTCATGCTAGCCTCAAAGAGTCTCATGATCAACTTCAAGTAAAGCTAACCAAGGAAAAAGCCACTTTTCCCCGTATGATGTTAATTGATAATGCAAATGCTACTAACCCGTGTTGTGAGCATGTGCATCTTGTTGAGGAGAATGCTAAGCTAAAGGGGAAACTTGAAGAGGTCTTGCGACTTGCATACAAGGCAAGAAGAACCTCAACGACCTCTTGATCAACCAAAAGGGAGTTGTGGCCAAGGAAGGGGTTGGGTATGTGCCCGAGTCCAACAACAAGAAGAAGAATGATAAGACCAAACGACCTCCTCCTCTCATGCAAACCTTTGTGAAGGAGGGAGAGAGTGCTTCCAAGGAGAAGAAGAACAATGCGAAGGGTGGCGCTGTCAAAAAGGGCAATGCCACTCCTCTCATCAAAGCCGACGACTTTAATCCTTCTTATATGTTATGTCGTGCTAGTGATGGGCATGTCTTTGACAAATTCGTTGGTTCTCCTCATGAATACATTGAATGGTCTATCTGGGTTCCAAAGACCCTTGTTACTAACATCAAAGGACCCATTACAAAATGGGTACCTAAAACCAAGCATTGATCTCTTGTAGGTGTTTGCTTCCAGTGGGGGATCATGGTTGCTCGATAGCGGAGCTACAAATCATATGACCGGAAGCAAGGACTTGGTGGTGGACTTGCACAAGATTCCATCTATGCCCACCAATGTCGAGTGGGGTGACGCCTCATCTTCTAAGGTATTGGGACTTGGCAAGGTGGTCATCTCTCATGATCTCACGATCGAGAAGGTCATGCTTGTTGAGTCCCTTGCATACAATTTACTTTTCGTTCGTCAACTTGCAATCATGGGCTTTGCCACTTTCTTTGATATCGATACCGTGGCCCTCTTGTGGAGCAAGACTCTTAAAGTAGCCTTTGTTGGGCATGTCGAGAATGGTCTATATGTGATTAACTTTTCGGAGCGACCCACTAAGACCGCGACATGCCTAATGGCTAAAGTTGATGTGGGATGGCTTTGGCATCGCCGTCTAGCCCATGTCAATATGAGATCTTTGCAAAGTCTTCTCAAGGGGGACCATGTCCGTGGACTAAGGAATGTTAGTTTTGCCAAAGATCGTGCTTGCAGTGCTTGTATCGAAGGAAAGCTACATGAGAAGGCTCACCCTCCCACGACTATCATTTACTCAAAGAGGCCTTTGGAGCTCCTTCACTTGGATCTCTTTGGGCCTCCATCCTTCGATAGTATTGGGGGTAGGAAGTATTTCTTGGTGATTGTGGATGACTACTCAAGATATACTTGGGTGTATTTCTTAAAAAGGAAGAGCGAGACCCAACAAACCGTCATTGACTTTGCAAATGAAGCACAACGTCAACACAATGCAAAGATCTTGACAATAAGAAGTGATAACGACACCGAGTTCAAGAACTACACCTTGGATGAGTTTCTCAGTGATGAGGGGATCAAGCATCAATATTCCACACCTTACACCCCTCAACAAAACGGTGTTGCGGAGAGGAAGAACCGGACGTTGATGGATGCGGCAAGGACCATGATGGCGGAGTTCAAGTCTCCGTACAACTTTTGGGCCGAAGCCATCAACACCGCGTGTCATGCATCCAATCGGCTCTACCTCCGCAAGGGCTTGAACAAGACTCAATATGAGATACTCACCGGTAACAAGCCCAACCTCAAGTACTTTCGGGTGTTCGGGTGTAAGTGTTTCATTCTCAAGAAAGGTGTTCGGTTGTCTAAATTTGAGGCTAGAGCTTATGAGGGCATATTTGTTGGTTATGCTACAAACTCTCATGCTTACCGTGTCCTCAATAAATCCACGGGACTTATTGAGGAGACGTGTAACGTGGAGTTTGATGAGAATAACGGCTCCCAAGTGGAGCAAAGTGGCACTTGTGATGTAGGTGATGAAATTCCTCCTCAAGCCATAAGAAGAATGGGTGTTGGCTTTATCCTACCCATTGAGGAACCCCTTGTGGCCGAAGGAGAAGGACAATGCTCCACTCAAGTGGAGCCATCACCAACCCAAGGCCCACACGCTTCCGAAGAACAACATGAAGGCCCTCATCCTCAAGAACATGACCAAGGGCAAGATCATGCTCAAGATGGCGTTGACACATCAAGTGATGCCCAAGGTCAAGTTCTCTCCTCCGAGCAAGTTCAAGAACAAGAACAAGCTCAAGACAACGCTCAAGATGATCAAGTGACCACTCCTCATCTCACCCCCGAGGAGGAATTGGAGCGTCGTGCCGCCAATGTTGCTTCCAAGCTCTCCACCAAGGATCATCTCATGACGAATGTGCTTGGAAGCTTAAGAAAGGGGGTAAGCACTCGTAGACAATTAGCAAACTATTGTGAGCATCACGCGTTTGTCTCTTGTGTCGAACCCCACAAGGTCTATGAGGCGCTCGAAGATCCGGATTGGCTCAATGCCATGCATGAAGAACTCAACAACTTCGAGCGAACAAAGTGTGGAGATTGGTGCCAAGACCGACGGGGAACCACAATGTCATTGGAACCAAGTGGATATTTAAGAACAAGCAAGATGCCCATGGGATTATCATTCGCAACAAGGCTCGTTTGGTAGCACAAGGCTACTCCCAAGTCGAGGGTATCGACTACGGTGAAACCTTTGCTCCCGTTGCTCGTCTTGAATCCATTCGCATGTTGATTGCATATGCTTCTCATCATTGTTGGGGAACGTAGCAGAATTTAAAATTTTCTACGCATCACCAAGATCAATCTATGGAGTTATCTAGCAACGAGGGAAAGGGGAGTGCATCTACATACCCTTGTAGATCGCGAGCGGAAGTGTTCAAGAGAACGGGGTTGATGGAGTCGTACTCGTCGTGATCCAAATCACCGATGACCGAGCGTAGAACGGACGACACCTCCGCATTCAACACACGTACGGTTGAGAAGACGTCTCCTCCTTCTTGATCCAGCAAGGGGGAAGGAGAGGTTGATGGAGATCCAGCAACATGACGGCGTGGTGGTGGAAGCAATGGCGATCTCGGCAGGGCTTCGCCAAGCTCATCGGGAGGGAGGGGTGTCACGGGAGGGAGAGGGAGGCGCCAGGGGCTAGGGTGCGGCTGCCCTCCCTCCCCCCACTATATATAGGGCCCCTAAGGGGGGGCACCGACCCTAGAGATTGAATCTCAAGGGGGGCGGTGGCCAAGGGGGTGGCTTGCCCCCCAAGCCAAGTGGGGCGCCCCCCACTCCTAGGGTTTCCAACCCTAGGCGCAGGGGGGAGCCCAAGGGGGGCGCACCAGCCCACCAGGGGCTGGTTCCCTTCCCCACTTCAGCCCATGGGGTCCCACCCGATGGACCCCCGGGACCCTTCCGGTGGTCCCGATACAATACCGGTGATCCCCGAAACTTTCCCGATGGCCGAAACTGGACTTCCTATATATAATTCTTCTCTTCCGGACCATTCCGGAACTCCTCGTGACGTCCGGGATCTCATCCGGGACTCCAAACAATTTTAGGGTTGCCTCATACTAATATCTCTACAACCCTAGCGTCACCGAACCTTAAGTGTGTAGACCCTACGGGTTCAGGAGACACGCAGACATGACCGAGACGACTCTCCGGTCAATAACCAACAACGGGATCTGGATACCCATGTTGGCTCCCATATGCTCCTCGATGATCTCATCAGATGAACCACGATGTCGAGGATTCAATCAATCCCGTATACAATTCCCTTTGTCAATCGGTACGTTACTCGCCCGAGACTCGATCGTCGGTATCCCAATACCTCGTTCAATCTCGTTACCGGCAAGTCACTTTACTTGTACCGTAATGCATGATCCCGTGATCAACCACTTGGTCACATTGAGCTCATTATGATGATGCATTACCGAGTGGGCCCAGAGATACCTCTTCATCACACGGAGTGACAAATCCCAGTCTCGATTCGTGGCAACCCAACAGACACTTTCGGAGATACCCATAGTGCACCTTTATGGTCACCCAGTTACGTTGTGACGGTTGGCACACCCAAAGCACTCCTACGGTATCTGGGAGTTGCACAATCTCATGGTCTAAGGAAATGATACTTGACATTCGGAAAAGCTCTAGCAAACGAACTACACGATCTTTGAGCTATGCTTAGGATTGGGTCTTGTCCATCACATCATTCTCCTAATGATGTGATCCCGTTATCAATGACATCTAATGTCCATAGTCAGGAAACCATGACTATCTTTTGATCAACGAGCTAGTCAACTAGAGGCTCACTAGGGACGTGTTGTGGTCTATGTATTCACACATGTATTACGATTTCCGGATAACACAATTATAGCATGAACAATAGACAATTATCATGAACAAGGAAATATAATAATAACCATTTTATTATTGCCTCTAGGGCATATTTCCAACAGTCTCCCACTTGCACTAGAGTCAATAATCTAGTTACATTATGATGAATCGAACACCCATAGAGTTCTGGTGTTGATCATGTTTTGCTCTAGGGAGAGGTTTACTCAATGGATCTGCTACATTCAGGTCCGTATGTACTTTACAAATATCTATGTCTCCATTTTGAACACTTTCACGAATGGAGTTGAAGTGACGCTTGATATGCCTGGTCTTCCTGTGAAACCTGGGCTCCTTGGCAAGGGCAATAGCTCCAGTGTTGTCACAGAAGAGAGTCATCGGGCCCGACGCGTTGGGAATGACGCCTAGGTCAGTAATGAACTCCTTCACCCAGATTGCTTCTTGTGCTGCCTCCGAGGCTGCCATGTACTCCGCTTCACATGTAGATCCCACCACAACGCTTTGCTTGCAACTGCACCAGCTGACTGCCCAACCATTCAAAATATACACGTATCCGGTTTGTGACTTGGAGTCATCCAGATCTGTGTCGAAGCTAGCATCGATGTAACCCTTTACGATGAGCTCTTCGTCACCTCCATAAACGAGAAACATATCCTTAGTCCTTTTTAGGTACTTCAGGATGTTCTTGACCGCTGTCCAGTGTTCCATGCCGGGATTACTTTGGTACCTTCCCACCAAACTTACGGCAAGGTTTACATCAGGTCTGGTACACAACATAGCATACATGATAGACCCTATGGCCGAGGCATAGGGGACGACACTCATCTTTTCTCTATCTTTTGCCGTGGTCGGGCATTGAGCCGTGCTCAATCTCGTACCTTGCAACACAGGCAAGAACCCCTTCTTTGACTGATCCATATTGAACTTCTTCAATATCTTGTCAAGGTACATACTCTGTGAAAGACCAATGAGGCGTCTCGATCAATCTCTATAGATCTTGATGCCTAATATGTAAGCAGCTTCTCCAAGATCCTTCATTGAAAAACACTTGTTCAAGTAGGCCTTTATGCTTTCCAAGAATTCTATATCATTTCCCATCAACAGTATGTCATCCACATACAATATGAGAAATGCTACGGAACTCCCACTCACTTTCTTGTAAATGCAGGCTTCTTCATAAGTCTGCGTAAACCCAAACGCTTTGATCATCTCATCAAAATGAATGTTCCAACTCCGAGATGCTTGCACCATCCCTTAGATCGAGCGTTGGAGCTTGCACCCCTTGTCAGCATTCTTAGGATCGACAAAACCTTCCGGCTGCATCATATACAATTCTTCCTTAAGGAAACCATTAAGGAATGTCGTTTTGACGTCCATTTTCCATATCTCATAATCATAGAATGCGGCAATTACTAACATGATTCGGACAGACTTCAGCTTCGCTACGGGTGAGAAAGTCTCATCGTAGTCAACCCCTTGAACTTGTTGATAACCCTTAGCGACAAGCCGAGCTTTATAGATGGTTACATTACCATCCGCGTCTGTCTTCTTCTTAAAGATCCATTTATTTTCTATGGCTCGCCGATCATTGGGCAACTCAGTCAAAGTCCATACTTCGTTTTCATACATGGATCCTATCTCGGATTTCATGGCTTCCAGCCATTTGTCGGAATCTGGGCCCGCCGTCGCTTCTTCATAGTTCAAAGGTTCTGTTGGAAATATGCCCTAGAGGCAATAATAAATTGGTTATTATTATATTTCCTTGTTCATGATAATCGTTTATTATCCATGCTAGAATTGTATTGATAGGAAACTCAGATACATGTGTGGATACATAGACAACACCATGTCCCTAGTAAGCATCTAGTTGACTAGCTCGTTGATCAATAGATGGTTACAGTTTCCTGACCATGGACATTGGATGTCGTTGATAACGGGATCACATCATTAGGAGAATGATGTAATGGACAAGACCCAATCCTAAGCCTAGCACAAAGATCGTGTAGTTCGTATGCTAAAGCTTTTCTAATGTCAAGTATCATTTCCTTAGACCATGAGATTGTGCAACTCCCGGATACCGTAGGAGTGCTTTGGGTGTGCCAAACGTCACAACGTAACTAGGTGGCTATAAAGGTTCACTACAGGTATCTCCCAAAGTGTTTGTTGGGTTGGCACGAATCGAGACTAGGATTTGTCACTCCGTGTAATGGAGAGGTATCTCTGGGCCCACTCGGTAGGACATCATCATAATGTGCACAATGTGACCAAGGAGTTGATCACGGGATGATGTGTTACGGAACGAGTAAATAGACTTGTAGGTAACGAGATTGAACAAGGTATCGGGATACCGACGATCGAATCTCGGGCAAGTACAATACCGCTGGATAAAGGGAATTGAATACGGGATTGATTGAATCCTCGACATCGTGGTTCATCCGATGAGATCATCGTGGAACATGTGGGAGACAACATGGGTATCCAGATCCCGCTGTTGGTTATTGGCCGGAGAGTTGTCTCGGTCATGTCTGCATGGTTCCCGAACCCGTAGGGTCTACACACGTAAGGTTCGATGACGCTAGTGTTATAGGGAAAGTATGTACACGGTTACCGAATGTTGTTCGGAGTCCCGGATGAGGTCCTGAACATCATGAGGAGTTCCGGAATGGTCCGGAGGTAAAGATTGATATATATGAAGTATGGTTTTGGCCACCAGAAGTGTTCCGGGCATCACCGGTAGTGTACCGGGACCACCGGAGGGGTCCGGGGGTCCACCAGGTGGGGCCACCAGCCCCGGAGGCCTACATGGGCCAATAGTGGGAAGGGACCAGCCCCTAGGTGGGCTGGGGCGCCTCCCACCAAGGCCCAAGGCGCCTCCAAGAGGGGAGGGGGGCAAACCCTAGGGCAGATGGGCCCTAAGGCCCACCTCAGGTGCGCCTCCCCCTCTCCCCTTTGTGGCCGCCACCCTAGATGGGATCTAGGGCTGCCGCCACCCCTAGGGAGGAAACCCTAGGTGGGGGCGCAGCCCTCCCTCTCCCCCTATATATAGTGGAGGCAGAGGGGCAGCCCAACATATGAAGTTCTTCCCTGTTGGCGCAGCCCTACCTCTCTCCCTCCTCGTCTCTCATAGTGCTTGGCAAAGCCCTGCTGGAGTCCCGCGCTCCTCCACCACCACCACGCCGTTGTGCTGCTGCTGGACGGAGTCTTCCCCAACCTCTCCTTCTCCCCTTGCTGGATCAAGGCGTAGGAGACGTCACCGGGCTGCACGTGTGTTGAACGCGGAGGCGCCGTTGTTCGGCGCTTAGATCGGAATCAACCGCGATCTGAATCGCTACGAGTACGACTCCTTCATCCGCATTCTTGCAATGCTTCCGCTTGGCGATCTACAAGGGTATGTAGATGCACTCCCCTTCCCCTCGTTGCTAGATTACTCCATAGATTGATCTTGGTGATGCGTAGAAAATTTTAAATTTCTGCTACGATCCCCACCAGTGGCATCATGAGCTAGGTCTATGTGTAGTTTCTATGCACGAGTAGACCACAAGTTTTTGTGGGCGTCGGTTTTGTCAATTTACTTTCCGTTACTAGTCTTATCTTGATTCGGCGGCATCGTGGGATGAAGCGGCCCGGACCGACCTTACACGTACTCTTACGTGAGACTGGTTCCACCGACTGACATGCACTAGTTGCATAAGGTGGCTAGCGGGTGTCTGTCTCTCCCACTTTAGTCGGATCGGATTCGATGAAAAGGGTCCTTATGAAGGGTAAATAGAAATTGGCATATTACGTTGTGGTTTTGGCGTAGGTAAGAAACGTTCTTGCTAGAAACCTATAGCAGCCACGTAAAAACTTGCAACAACAATTAGAGGACGTCTAACTTGTTTTTGCAGCATATGCCTTGTGATGTGATATGGCCAAAAGGATGTGATGAATGATATATGTGATGTATGAGATTGATCATGTTCTTGTAATAGGAATCACGACTTGCATGTCGATGAGTATGACAACCGGCAAGAGCCATAGGAGTTGTCTTAATTTATTTATGACCCGCTGTCAACATAAACGTCATGTAATTACTTTACTTTATTGCTAAAGCATTAGCCATAGTAGTAGAAGTAATAGATGACGAGACAACTTCAAGAAGACACGGTGATGGAGATCATGATGATGGAGATCATGGTGTCATGCCGGTGACAATGATGATCATGGAGCCCCGAAGATGGAGATCAAAAGGAGCAAAATGATATTGGCCATATCATGTCACTATTTGATTGCATGTGATGTTTATCATGTTTTACATCTTATTTGCTTAGAACGACAGTAGCTTAAATAAGATGATCCCTCACTAAAATTTCAAGAAAAGTGTTCCCCCTAACTGTGCACCGTTGCGAAGTTTCGTTGTTTCGAAGCACCACGTGATGATCGGGTGTGATAGATTCTAACGTTCGAATACAATGGGTGTTGACGAGCCTAGAATGTACAGACATGGCCTCGGGACACATGCGGAACACTTAGGTTGACTTGAGGAGCCTAGCATGTACAGACATGGCCTCGGAACACGGAAGACCGAAAGGTCGAACATGAGTCGTATAGAAGATACGATCAACATGAGATGTTCAGCATTGATGACTAGTCCGTCTCACGTGATGATCGGACACGGCCTAGTCGATTCGGATCATGTTTCACTTAGATGACTAGAGGGATGTCTATCTGAGTGGGAGTTCATTAAATAATTTGATTAGATGAACTCAATTATCATGAACATAGTCTAAATTGTCTTTGCAAATATGTTGTAGATAAATAGCTCACGTTGTAGCTCCCTGTTTCAATACATTCCTAGAGAAAGATTAAGTTGAAAGATATTGTAAGCAATGATGCGGACTGGGTCCGTTGTCCAAGGAGTGTCCTCACTGCTACACAGAAGGCTTACGTCTTTGATGCACCGATCGATGTGCAAACCCCTACAACGTCGTATGTGGATGTTGTGAACACCTGACAGACACATCCTGATGACTACTTGATAGTTTAGTGCACCATACTTTACGGCTTAGAATCGGGATTCCAATGACGTTTTGAACACCATAGAACATATGAGATGTTCCAAGAGCTGAAATTGGGATTTCAGGCTCATGCCCGTGTTGAGAGGTGTGAGACCTCTGACAAGTTCTTTTGCCAACAAGATGGAGGAGAATAGCTCAACTAGTGAGCACGTGCTCAGAATGTCTGGGTGCTACAATCACTTAAATCAAGTGGGAGTTAAACTTCCAGATAAGATAGTGATTGATAGAGTTCCCTAGCCACTATCACTAAGCTACTAGATCTTCATGATGAACTATGACATGCAAGGGATGGAGTTGATCCCGGAGCTGTTCGCGGTGCTTAAGACCGCAAAAGGTAGAAATCAAGAAGGAGCATCAAGTGTTGATGGTTTGACAAGACCACTAGTTTCAAGAAGGGCAAGGGCTAGAAGGGAAACTTCATCGATGGCAAACCAGTTGCCGCTCCAGTGAAGGAACCCAAGGTTGAACCCAAACCCGAGACTAAATGCTTCTATTGTAAGGGGAACGGTCACTGGTAGCGGAATTACCCCAAATGCATGGTAGATAAGAAGGCTGGCAACTTCAAAGTATATACGTGTTATTAATGTGTACCTCACTAGTACTCCTAGTAGCACCTGGGTATTGGATACCGGTTCAGTTACTATTATTGGTGACTTGAAGCAAAAGCTACGGACTAAACGGAGACTGGCTAAGGGTGAGGTGACGATGTGTGTTGGAAGTGTTTCCAAAGTTGATGAGATCACCATCGCACGCTCCATCTGCCTTCGGGATTAGTATTGAACCTAGATAAATGTTATCAGGTGTCTACGTTGAGCATGAATATGATTAGATCATGTTCATTGCAATACGGTCATTCATTTAAGTTAGAGAATAATGGTTATTCTGTTTACATGAATGATACCTTTCATGGTCATGCACCCTATGGGAATGGTTCATTGAATCTTGGTTGTGGTAATACACATGTTCATGCCAAAAGATGTAGAGTTAATAATGATAGTACCACTTTCTCGTGGCACTGCCGCTTAGGTCATATTGGCGTAAGATGCATGAAGAAACTCCATGTCGATGGATGTTTGGAGTCACTTGATTTTGAATTGCTTGACACATGTGAGCCATGCCTCATGGGCAGGATGACTAAGACCCCGCTTTCAGGTACAATGAAACGGGCAAGTGACTTGTTGGAAATCATACATGCTGATGCGTGTGATCCAATGAGAATTGAAGCGTGCGGTGGATATCGCTATTTTCTCATCTTCACTGATGATTTGAGTAGATATAGGTATATTTACTTAATGAAGCACAAGTCTGAAACGTTTGAAAAGTTCAAGCGATTTCAGAGTGAAGTTAAGAATCATCATAACAAGAAGATCAAATTCCTATGATCTGATCAATGAGAATATCTAAGTTATGAGTTTGGCAAACACTTAAGACATTGTGGAATTGTTTCACAGTTGAAGCCACCTGGAACACCACTGGGTTATGGTGTGTCCGGACGTCCTAATCGAACCTTATGAGATATGGTGCGATCTATGATGTCTCTTACCGATCTACCGTTTTCATTTTGAGGTTATGCGTTAGAGACAGCTGCATTCACTTTAGATAGGACACCATCTAAGTCCGTTGAGACGACGTCGTATGAACATTGGTTTGGCAAGAAACCAAAGTTGTCATTTCTTAATGTTTGGGGCTGCGATGCTTAAGGCTTCAGCCGGAGAAGCTCGAACCCAAAGCGGACAAACGCATCTTCATAGGATACCCAAAGGTGACAGTAGGGTATACCTTCTATCTCAGATCCGAGGGCAAATTGCTTTTCACTAAGAACGGGTCCTTTCTCGAGAAGGAGTTTCTCTCGAAAGAATTGAGTGGGAGGAAGATAGAACTTGATGAGGTTGTCGAACCTTTACTTCAACCAGAGAGTGATGCAACACAGAAAGATGTTTTCTGTGGCGCCTACATCTGTTGAATAAGAAGTTAATTATAGTGATCATGAAGCTTAGGATCAAGTTGCTATCGAACCTCGTAGGTCGACAAGGATATGTACTACTCCTGAGTGGTACGGTAATCCTGTCTTAGATATCATGTTGTTAGACAACAATGAACCTACGAGCTATGGAGAAGCGATGGTGGGCCCGTATTCCAACAAATGGTTAGAAGCCATGAAATCCGAGATAGGATCCATATATCAGAACAACGTATGGACTTTGGTGGACTTGCCCGATGATCGGCAAGCCATTGAGATAAATGGATCTTTAAGAAGAAGACGGACGTGGGCGGTAATGTTACCGTCTATGAAGCTCGACTTGTGGGAAAGAGTCTTTTCACAAGTTCAAGGAGTTGACTACGATGAGAATTTCTCACCCGTAGCAATGCTTAAGTCCGTCGGAATCATGTTAGCATTAGCTGTATTTTTCGATTATGAAATCTTACAGGTGGATGTCAAAACAAGTTTTCTTACCAGTTTTCGTAAGAAAAGTTGTATGTGATACAATAAAAGGTTTTGTCGATCCTAAGGATGCTAAAAGGTATGCTGGCTCCAGCAATCCTTCTATGGACTAGAGCAAGCATCTCGGAATCGGAATATATGTTTTGATGGAGTGATCAAAGCTTTTAGGTTTATACAATGTTTGCTAGAAACTTGTATTTACAAGAAAGTGAGTGGGAGCACTACAACATTTCTGATAAGTATATGTGGATGACATATTGTTGATTCGAAATGATGTAGAATTTCTGGAAAGCATAAACGGTTGTTTGAAGAGTGATTTTCAAAGAAAGACCTGGATAAAGCTGCTTACATATTGGGCATCAAGATCTATAGAAATAGATCAAGACGTCTGATGATACTCTCAAAGAACGCACACCTTGACATGTTTTTGAAGGAGTTCAAAATAGATCAGTCAAAGAAGGGGTTCTTACCTGAGTTGTAAGGTGTGAAGTTGAGTAAGACTCAAAGCTTGACCACGGCAGAAGAAAGAAGAAGGACGAAGGTCGTCCCCTATGCTCTTGTCATAGGCTCTATACGGTATGCCATGCTGAAGTACCGCACCTAATGTGTGCCTTGCCACATGTCTGGCAAGAGGGTACAAAGGTGATCTAGGAGTGGATCACCAGATAGCAGTCAAAATTATCCTTAGAGGAATAAGGAAATGTTTCTCGGTTATGGAGGTGATAAAGAGTTTGACATAAAGAGTTACGTCAATGCAAGCTTAACACCTATCCGGATAGCTCTGAGTAGAGATACCGGATACGTATAATGGAGCAATAATTTGGAATAGCTCCAAGTGGAACGTGGTAGCAGCATCTACGATATAAAGTTTTGCGAAATACATAGGGATCTGAATATGGCAACACCCGTTGACTACAACCTCTCTCACAAGCATAACATGATCAAACCTAGAACTCATTGAGTATTAATCACACAGTGATGTGAACTAGATTAGTGACTCTAGTAAACTCTTTGGATGTTGGTCACATGGCGATGTGACCTGTGAGTGTTAATCACATGGCGATGTGAACTAGATTATTGACTCTAGTGCAAGTGGGAGACTGTTGGAAATATGCCCTAGAGGCAATAATAAATTGGTTATCATTTGTTCATGATAATCGTTTATTATCCATGCTAGAATTGTATTGATAGGAAACTCAGATACATGTGTGGATACATAGACAACACCATGTTCCTAGTAAGCCTCTAGTTGACTAGCTCGTTGATCAATAGATGGTTACAGTTTCCTGACCATGGACATTGGATGTCGTTGATAACGGGATCACATCATTAGGAGAATGATGTAATGGACAAGACCCAATCCTAAGCCTAGCACAAAGATCGTGTAGTTCATATGCTAAAGCTTTTCTAATGTCAAGTATCATTTCCTTAGACCATGAGATTGTGCAACTCCCGGATACCGTAGGAGTGCTTTGGGTGTGCCAAACGTCACAACGTAACTGTGTGGCTATAAAGGTTCACTATAGGTATCTCCAGAAGTGTCTGTTGGGTTGGCACAAATAGAGACTAGGATTTGTCACTCCGTGTAACGGAGAGGTATCTCTAGGCCCACTCGGTAGGACATCATCATAATGTGCA
Source organism: Triticum monococcum (assembly GCA_034509565.1). Classification (NCBI taxonomy): domain Eukaryota; kingdom Viridiplantae; phylum Streptophyta; class Magnoliopsida; order Poales; family Poaceae; genus Triticum; species Triticum monococcum. The sequence continues at coordinate 143,983,642 of CM067845.1, read as the reverse complement.
CAATGTGACCAAGGAGTTGATCACGGGATGATGTGTCACAGAACGAGTAAAGAGACTTGCCGGTAACGAGATTGAACAAGGTATCGGGATACCGATGATCGAATCTCGGGCAAGTACAATACCGCTGGACAAAGGGAATTGAATATGGGATTGATTGAATCCTCGACATCGTGGTTCATCCGATGAGATCATCGTGGAACATGTGGGAGCCAACATGGGTATCCAGATCCCGCTGTTGGTTATTGGCCGCAGAGTTGTCTCGGTCATGTCTGCATGGTTCCCGAACCCGTAGGGTCTACACACTTAAGGTTCGATGATGCTAGGGTTATAGGGAAAGTATGTACGCGGTTACCGAATGTTGTTCGGAGTCCCGGATGAGATCCCGGACGTCACGAGGAGTTCCGGAATGGTCTAGAGGTAAATATTGATATATAGGAAGTATGGTTTTGGCCACCGAAAGTGTTCCGGGCATCACCGGTAGTGTACCGGGACCACCGGAGGGGTCCGGGGGTCCACCAGGTGGGGCCACCAGCCCCGGAGGCCTACATGGGCCAATAGTGGGAAGGGACCAACCCCTAGGTGGGCTGGGGTGCCTCCCACCAAGGCCCAAGGCGCCTCCAAGAGGGGAGGGGGGCAACCCTAGGGCAGATGGGCCCTAAGGCCCACCTTAGGTGCGCCTCCCCCTCTCCCCTTTGTGGCCGCCACCCTAGATGGGATCTAGGGCTGCCGCCACCCCTAGGGAGGAAACCCTAGGTGGGGGCGCAACCCTCCCTCTCCCCCTATATATAGTGAAGGCAGAGGGGCAGCCCAACATATGAACTTCTTCCCTGTTGGCGCAACCCTACCTCTCTCCCTCCTCGTCTCTCGTAGTGCTTGGCGAAGCCCTGCTGGAGTCCTGCGCTCCTCCACCACCACCAGACCGTCGTGCTACTGCTGGATGGAGTCTTCCCCAACCTCTCCTTCTCCCCTTGCTGGATCAAGGCGTAGGAGACGTCACCGGGCTGCACGTGTGTTGAACGCGGAGGCGCCGTTGTTCGGCGCTTAGATCGGAATCAACCGCGATCTGAATCACTACGAGTACGACTCCTTCATCCGCGTTCTTGCAACGCTTCCGCTTAGCGATCTACAAGGGTATGTAGATGCACTCCCCTTCCCCTCATTGCTAGATGACTCCATAGATTGATCTTGGTGATGCGTAGAAAATTTTAAATTTCTGCTACGATCCCCAACAGGTTCACCATTGTCTAACAACATGATTTCCAGGACAGGGTTGCCATACCACTCTGGTGCGGAACGTGTCCTTGTGGACCTACGAAGTTCAGTAGCAACTTGATCTGAAGTTTCATGATCATCATCATTAACTTCCTCTCTAGTCGGTGCAGGCACCTCAGGAACATTTTCTTGAGGTGCGCCACTCTCCGGTTCAAGAGGCAATACTTCATCAAGTTCTACTTTCCTCCCACTTACTTCTTTCGAGAGAAACTCTTTCTCTAGAAAGGATCCATTCTTGGCAACAAAGATCTTGCCTTCGGATCTGAGGTAGAAGGTATACCCAATAGTTTCTTTAGGGTATCCTATGAAGACGCATTTTTCCGACTTGGGTTCGATCTTTTCAGGTTGAAGTTTCTTGACATAAGCATCGCATCCCCAAACTTTTAGAAACGACAGCTTAGGTTTCTTCCCAAACCATAATTCATACGGTGTCATCTCAATGGATTTCGACGGAGCCCTATTTAAAGTTAATGCGGCAGTCTCTAAAGCATAGCCCCAAAATGGCAGCGGTAGATCGGTAAGAGACATCATAGATCGCACCATATCCAATAGAGTGCGATTACGACGTTCGGACACACCATTACGCTGAGGTGTTCCAGGCGGCGTGAGTTGTGAAACTATTCCACATTTCCTTAGGTGCGTGCCAAATTCGTGACTCAAGTATTCTCCCCCATGATCTGATCGCAAGAACTTGATTTTCCTGTCACGTTGATTCTCAACCTCACTCTGAAATTCCTTGAACTTTTCAAAGGTCTCAGACTTGTGTTTCATTAAGTAGACATACCCATATCCAATGTTGGGGATATCGCTTATCGGGAACTTATCGGTCGACCCATGATAAGGGGTAAATCGGCTAGTTTATCGGCATATTGGTCGATTTATCACCATGTCGGCTGATTTATCAGCCGATTTATCTTACCGGTCACACAACGATAAGCGGTAAATCGGCCGATTTATCGGAATATCGGAAGATATCTTGAACAGTGCCCATATCTACTCAAGTCATCAGTGAGGGTGAGAACATAACGATAGCCACCGCGAGCCTCAACACTCATTGGACCGCACACATCAGTATGTATGATTTCCAATAAGTTGGTTGCTCGCTCCATTGTTCCTGAGAACGGAGTCTTGGTCATTTTACCCATGAGGCATGGTTCGCACGTGTCAAATGATTCGTAATCAAGAGACTCCAAAAGTCCATCTGCATGGAGCTTCTTCATGCGTTTGACACCTATGTGACCAAGGCGGCAGTGCCACAAGTATGTGGGACTATCATTATCAACCTTACATCTTTTGGTATTCACACTATGAATATGTGTAACATTACGCTCGAGATTCATTAAGAATAAACCATTCACCAGCGGGGCATGACCATAAAACATATCTCTCATATAAATAGAACAACCATTATTCTCGGATTTAAATGAGTAGCCATCTCGAATTAAACGAGATCCTGATACAATGTTCATGCTCAAAGCTGGCACTAAATAACAATTATTGAGGTTCAAAACTAATCCCGTAGGTAAATGTAGAGGTAGCGTGCCGACGGCGATCACATCGACCTTGGAACCATTCCCGACGCGCATCGTCACCTCGTCCTTCGCCAGTCTCCGCTTATTCCGCAGCTCCTGCTTTGAGTTACAAATGTGAGCAACCGCACCAGTATCAAATACCCAGGAGCTACTACGAGTACTGGTAAGGTACACATCAATTACATGTATATCACATATACCTTTAGTGTTGCCGGCCTTCTTGTCCGCTAAGTATTTGGGGCAGTTCTGCTTCCAGTGACCACTTCCCTTGCAATAAAAACACTCAGTCTCGGGCTTGGGTCCATTCTTTGGCTTCTTCCCGGCAGCTTGCTTACCGGGCGTGGCAACCCCCTTGCCGTCCTTCTTGAAGTTCTTCTTACCCTTGCCTTTCTTAAACTTAGTGGTTTTATTCACCATCAACACTTGATGTTCCTTTTTGATCTCCACCTCCGCTGATTTCAGCATTGAATATACCTCAGGAATGGTCTTTTCCATCCCCTGCATATTGAAGTTCATCACAAAGCTCTTGTAGCTCAGTGGAAGCGACTGAAGGATTCTGTCAATGACCGCGTCATCCGGGAGATTAACTCCCAGCTAAGTCAAGCGGTTGTGCAACCCAGACATTTTGAGTATGTGCTCACTGACAGAACTATTTTCCTCCATCTTACAACTGAAGAACTTGTCGGAGACTTCATATCTCTCGACCCGGGCATGAGCTTGGAAAACCATTTTTAGCTCTTCGAACATCTCATATGCTCCGTGTTGCTCAAAACACTTTTCGAGCCCTGGTTCTAAGCTGTAAAGCATGCCGCACTGAATGAGGGAGTAATCATCAGCACCCTGCTGCCAAGCGTTCATAACGTCTTGGTTCTCTGGGATGGGTGCGTCACCTAGTGGTGCTTCTAGGACATAATCTTTCTTGGCAGCTATGAGGATGATCCTCAGGTTCCAGACCCAGTCCGTATAGTTGCTGCCATCATCTTTCAGCTTGGTTTTCTCTAGGAACGCGTTGAAGTTGAGGGCAACATTAGCGTGGGCCATTTGATCTACAAGACATATTGTAAAGATTTTAGACTAAGTTCATGATAATTAAGTTCATCTAATCAAATTATTCAATGAACTCCCACTCAGACAAACATCACTCTAGTCATCTAAGTGAAACATGATCCGAGTCAACTAGGCCGTGTCCGATCATCATGTGAGATGGACTAGTCAACATCGGTGAACATCTTCATGTTGATCATATCTTCTATACGACTCATGCTCGACCTTTCGGTCTTCCGTGTTCCGAGGCCATGTCTGTACATGCTAGGCTCGTCAAGTCAACCTAAGTGTATGGCATGTGTAAATCTGGCTTACACCCGTTGTAGTCGAACGTTAAAATCTATCACACCCGATCATACGTGGTGCTTCGAAACAATGAACCTTCGCAACGGTGCACAGTTAGGGGGAACACTTTCTTGAAATTATTATGAGGGATCATCTTATTTATGCTACCGTCGTTCTAAGCAAATAAGATGTAAAACATGATAAACATCACATGCAATCAAACAGTGACATGATATGGCCAATATCATTTACTCCTTTTGATCTCCATCTTCGGGGCGCCATGATCATCATCGTCACCGGCATGACACCATGATCTCCATCATCATGATCTCCATCATCGTGTCTTCATGAAGTTGTCTCGTCATCTATTACTTCTACTACTATGGCTAACGATTTAGCAATAAAGTAAAGTAATTACATGACATTTATGTTGACACGCAAGTCATAAATAAATTAAGACAACTCCTATGGCTCCTGCCGGTTGTCATACTCATCGACATGCAAGTCGTGATTCCTATTACAAGAACATGATCAATATCATACATCACATATATCATTCATCACATCCTTTTGGCCATATCACATCACACGTCACATGCTGCAAAAACAAGTTAGACGTTCTCTAATTGTTGTTGCAAGTTTTTACGTGGCTGCTATAGGTTTCTTAGCAAGAACGTTTCTTACCTATGCCAAAACCACAACGTGAAATGCCAATTTCTATTTACCCTTCATAAGGACCCTTTTCATCGAATCCGATCCGACTAAAGTGGGAGAGACAGACACTCGCTAGCCACCTTATGCAACTAGTGCATGTCAGTCGGTGGAACCAGTCTCACGTAAGCGTATGTGTAAGGTCGGTCTGGGCCGCTTCGTCCCATGATGCCGCTGAATCAATATAAGACTAGTAACGGCAAGTAAATTGACAATATCGACGCCCACAACTGCTTTGTGTTCTACTCGTGCATAGAAACTATGCATAGACCTAGCTCATAATGCCACTGTTGGGGAACGTAGCAGAATTTAAAATTTTCTACGCATCACCAAGATCAGCCTATGGAGTTATCTAGCAACAAGGGAAAGGGGAGTGCATCTACATACCCTTGTAGATCGCGAGCGGAAGCGTTCAAGAGAACGGGGTTGATGGAGTCGTACTCGTCGTGATCCAAATCACTAATGACCGAGCGCCGAACGGACAACACCTCCGCGTTCAATACACGTACGGTTGGGAAGACGTCTCCTCCTTCTTGATCCAGCAACGGGGAAGGAGAGGTTTATGGAGATCCAGCAGCACGACGGCGTGGTGGTGGAAGCAACGGCGATCTCGGCAGGGCTTCACCAAGCTTAGCGAGAGGCAGGGGTGTCACGGGAGGGAGAGGGAGGCGCCAGGGGCTAGGGTGCGGCTGCCCTCCCTCCCCCACTATATATAGGGCCCCTAAGGGGGGGGGGCGGCCCTAGAGATTGAATCTCAAGGGGGGGGCGGCCAAGGGGGGTGGCTTGCCCCCCAAGCCAAGTGGGGCGCCCCCACCCCTAGGGTTTCCAACCCTAGGCGTAGGGGGAGGCCCAAGGGGGGCACACCAGCCCACCAGGGGCTGGTTTCCTTCCCCAATTCAGCCCATGGGGCCCTCCGGGATAGGTGGCCCCACCCGGTGGACCCATGGGACCCTTCCGGTGGTCCCGGTACAATACCAGTGACCCCCGAAACTTTCCCGATGGCCGAAACTGGACTTCCTATATATAATTCTTCACCTCCGGACCATTCCGGAACTCCTCGTGACGTCCGGTATCTCATCCGGGACTCCGAAATTTTTTCGGGTTACCGCATACTAATATCTCTACAACCCTAGCGTCACCGAACCTTAAGTGTGTAGACCCTACGGGTTCGGGAGACACACACACATGACCGAGACGACTCTCCGGTCAATAACCAACAACGGGATCTGGATACCCATGTTGGCTCCCTTATGCTCCTCGATGATCTCATCAGATGAACCATGATGTCGAGGATTCAATCAATCCCGTATACAATTCCCTTTGTCAGTCAGTACGTTACTCGCCCGAGACTCGATCGTCGGTATCCCAATACCTCGTTCAATCTCGTTACCGGCAAGTCACTTTACTTGTACCGTAATGCATGATCCCGTGATCAACCACTTGGTCACGTTGAGCTCATTATGATGATGCATTACCGAGTGGGCCCAGAGATACCTCTCCGTCATACAGAGTGACAAATCCCAATCTCGATTCGTGCCAACCCAACAGACACTTTCGGAGATACCCGTAGTGCACCTTTATAGTTACCAAGTTACGTTGTGACGTTTGGCACACCCAAAGCACTCCTACGGTATCCGGGAGTTGCACAATCTCATGGTCTAAGGAAATGATACTTGACATTCGGAAAATCTCTAGCAAACGAACTACACGATCTTTGAGCTATGCTTAGGATTGGGTCTTGTCCATCACATCATTCTCCTAATGACGTGATCCCATTATCAATGACATCTAATGTCCATAGTCAGGAAACCATGACTATCTTTTGATCAATGAGCTAGTCAACTAGAGGCTCACTAGGGACGTGTTGTGGTCTATGTATTCACACATGTATTACGATTTCCGGATAACACAATTATAGCATGAACAATAGACAATTATCATGAACAAGGAAATATAATAATAACCATTTTATTATTGCCTCTAGGGCATATTTCCAACAATCATAACTTTAAGTTACAACAAATGGATGTGAAGAGTGCATTTCTTAATGGTCCCATTAATGAATTGGTTTATGTCAAGCAACCCCCCGGGTTCGAGGATCCCTACTTTCCCAATCATGTGTATCAACTCGATAAGGCACTCTATGGCCTTAAACAAGCCCCACGTGCGTGGTATGACCACCTTACCGAGTTGTTACAAGACCGTGGTTTTGAAGTTGGGCTAATCGACCCCACTCTTTTTACGAAGAAGGTCAAAGGGGTGTTGTTTGTGTGCCAATTATATGTTGATGATATTATCTTTGGTTCCCCTAACAAAGCTTTCAATGAGGAATTTGCCGCTCTCATGACCTCAAAGTTCGAGATGTCTTCCATGGGAGAGTTGAAGTTCTTTCTAGGGTTCGAAGTGAAGCAAAGAAGAGAAGGAACCTTCATCAATCAAGCCAAATACACTCAAGACATGCTCAAGAGATTCAAGCTAAGTGACGTCAAGCCGGCTTCCACTCCAATGCCCACCAAGTGCCAACTTGACTTAGATCCCAATGGTAAAGTGGTGGATCAAAAGGTATATCGTTCCATGATTGGATCCTTGCTCTACCTTTGTGCATCTAGACCGGACATCATGTTGAGTGTGGGAATTTGTGCACGATTTCAAGCCGCACCTAAGGAAAGTCACTATGTGGCGGTCAAACGAATCTTTCGATATTTGGCTCATACCCCAAACTTTGGCTTATGGTACCCAAGAGGAGCAAACTTCAAGCTTGTAGGGTATTCGGATTCCGATTGGGTGGGAGACAAAGTGGATAGGAAGTCCACTTCCGGAGGGTGCCAATTCCTTGGTTGCTCTTTGGTAAGTTGGTCTTCCAAAAAGCAAAGTTGTGTGTCTCTCTCGTCCACCGAAGCGGAGTATGTGGCGGCCGGTAGTTGTTGTGCACAATTCTTATGGATGAGGCAAACTTTAAAGGATTACGGTGTCATTTGTGAAAAAGTGCCTCTTTGGTGTGACAATGAAAGTGCCATCAAGATCTCTCTCAACCCGGTGCAACACTTCAAGACGAAGCATATTGAGATCCGGTATCACTTCATCTAGGATCACATTAGGCGAGGAGAGATCGAGCTCAACTATGTCAACACTCGTGGTAACCTTGCAGATATTTTCACGAAGCCCTTGGATGAACCAAGATTTCGCGAGTTAAGGCATGAGCTAAATATCATTGATTCGAGCAATGTTTCTTGAACCCTTGCACATCCCACCATACTCAACTTGTTGTCTTGTTTAGATGTAGGCATTGACATAGGGGGAGTGTTGTTCTCTCAATGAACTCTCCCTCCCCCATTATGCATAAATTGATCAAGTCTTTCACATTAGCCATGTTTGATGGTACTTGTGCTTCAAAGACGAGTTTTGGTCATGGGCCCAAGGATAATTCTTCACGGTGCCATACCAATTGACTCAAACATAGGTGGCTACGGCCACCGCCCTCTCTTTGGGGAGGTGGTGTCTCGTGGTTGTTTCGTTTGGTCGTTTGCCTTTCTGCCTTTGTGTGTAGCATGGTCTTGTGGTGTCGTGGTGCCTCGGAGTGTTCGTGCAAAGACCTCTTTTTCATGTGCTTGAAACGTGCATCTTCTTGAGCCCACGGTACTACCGCGGCTTGCCGCGGTACTACCACTTTGAGAGGGCACGGTACTACCGCGCCAGAGCACGGTACTACCGCGCCATCGAGTGAGCGTGGGGGTTATGACTCGGGCAGGGGAGTTCCAACTCCCCATACCCATTCACTTGTCTCTCTCCCCACGTCTCTCTCTCTCTCTTTTGCTCAAGAACGACGCCGGAGGTCCTTGCCGGATCTCCTTCTCCAGCCACTCTCCTCGGATTCTGACTAGTGGGATCGTTCCCCACCACTTCTTCTTGCCATGGACCAAGGTTTTTCCCCCAAATCCCTCTTTTTCTTGGTTGTTCTCTCGCTTCTAGGTTTTTGGGGAGATGCTTGTTGTTCTTGAGATTTTAGGCCAAATCTGTGCAAGAGTAGGATGTAGGAGAGTTGTGTTGCGTAGGAATCATACTTGATATGTTGTCCTGTGGTAGATTTGTCCTACCGTAGTACCGCCGCGGTTTTGCGGGCTTTTCCAATATTTGAACTTGTTCGGATCTGACGCGGTGTGGTACTACCGTGTCTCATGTGTGGTACTACTGCTCGTGCGGTACTACCGTCCATCAGGTGCGGTACTACCGCGCTAGCTCGTGCGGTACTACCGCCCATCAGACGCGGTACTACTGCGCTAGCTGTGGCACTAAGATCCTACTACCGCTCCCAGACCCGGTACTACCGTGGCCTTACACAATACTACCGTGACTAAGAGCGGTACTACAATCTTAGTACCGCAGCACTTGGCAGTACTACTGTAGGGGTCAAATCTCTCTCATGGCAATTATCTTGTGTCCTTCCTGCATGTTTCTTTTGCTTTGTTGTGGTCTTTGCATTGATCCTTCTTGCTTGTCGTGTGTGTTTTGTGCTTTGTGTCTTAGGTGGTGGCTCTCGCCGTTCTAATCCCAGTCGTGACACTGGCTCCAAGCATCTGCGCAATCCCCAAGATGAAGCACCAGAGGGCTCTAATGCCCCCAAGCGCAATGTCAAGACCACTGCCAGCAAGCAAAAGGAACCTGCTAAGGGCATGGACGAGATTTCAGTCAATGAGTATGTCGAACGCCGGAAGATCAATCCCTATGTGAATCCTCGGGCTGTCCTCAGAGGCACCGAGTTGTTCTGGACCAAGCAACATGCTCTCATCTATCTGGATGTGATCAAGAACAAGTAGAATACCTTCATGGATGTCAAGTGGATAGACATGAATCACATGCGGAAGGACAAGTTTCGTGACTATTTTGGAGAGGCTCTGGACTTGGTGGAGCAGTTTGCTATTGAGCCTATGATCTCCTTTCACCTAGACTATGACCCTGAGCTTATCTGTCAGTTCTTTGCCTCAGTTTACTTTCATCCCGGGGATGAGCAGAGGATGACCTGGATGACCAACGGCCATCAGCTGTCTGCTACATGGAAGGAGTTCATGGATCTGCTTCACATTCCTGATGACGGGCTTCACACACCCGTTGGTGTTCGCCCCCACGCCAACTCTGAGTCTGCTAACAAGAACCTGTTTCAGCCATTCCTTGTTGAGAAGGTGCTCCCCAATGGCAAGTCGACTTGGGTGCTGAACTCCTTTCTGGATACCATGCATCGCATCTTCCGCAACACTCTGTTCCCACGCATTGGTGACAAGGACAAGGTTCATTCTTATCTAGTGGACATGTTGCTCCTGTGTGCAGAGGCACGTTCATCTCAGACTCAGCCACTTGATGTCTCACACATCATGTGGTGTGAGCTTCGGTTTGCAGTGTTCACTCGCAAGGTACCTATCTATGGACCATACCTGTTTATGTTGCTCTCCATAGCTTGGGAGAAGATGTACCCTGGTGCCTGGTGATGAGTTCCTTGCTCCAGACTAGATTCGGCATGAGTCCATCAGTCTCCGCGTCAAGCCCAACTGGGCCAACATTACTACCCGTGTTGAGGCTTCTACTACTAGGAGGGCTGTTGGTGAGGAGGAGGCTGGTGCAGAGAATGTTGCTGAGGACCGTGCTGCTAGGTCTACCACACCTTCCTCTGAGCCGTCATGGGCCAAGAAGTTAAAGGACAAGATGAAGACTCTCTTCTGCATGCAGGCAAAGGGACAGTACAGGACTCACATGGCAGACAAGGAGAGTCGCCGCCGTGACAAGAAGGTTATGAGGCTCTTTGGATAGGATGTCTCTGGCGGTTTTGAGGACGTCATCACACCAGAGGCTGCCTGGATGGTGAAGCATGGGTACAAGTGGACCAGTTCAGAGGAGGACATCAAGGAGTCCGTGCCCGCCGCTGAGTCCGATGAGGAGCATGAGGAGCAGTGGGATGACTTCTCTGCCTGAGCCACCCCGTGTGTAGGTGTCCTCTCTGCCTTTTTGGCGTCTCGATGCCAAAGGGGGAGAGAATGTAGGGATTTGCGTCGTGTCGTGCTTGGTGTGTTTGCTTTGTCGTTTGAACCTCGTTTTCCTCATTTGCTTTTGTTTGGTTTGTGCCTTCGAGACTTATCCTACATATGGTGTAAGACATATGCACTCTATCTATCTTAGTTAACTTATGTTTGTGCTATCCTGTGTAGTGTTAGCCTTCCTATTACTAGATATGCCTTATCTCTATAATATAGGGGGAGCTTTGATCCTAGTATGTGTGTCGTGCAGTCCAAAGCACCCATCGAGTTGGCACACATCTAGGGGGAGCCCGTCTATATTCTAGAGAGGAGGGGTTTGCGGTTGCTTAATATTATTTTCCTTGTGCAAATCCCGTATTGTCATCAACCCACCAAAAAGGGGGAGATTGTAAGGGCATATTTATCCCTAAGGTGTTTTGGTGATTGATGACAACGCGTTTGCGGACTAATCATGTGCCTTGAGTATCCCAGACATTTCATCGCTAGGCACAAGACGGTTGGGTGCCCCTCGAAGACTGTTGAAGACGGCGTCTTTTCTACGTTTCTTTTTGGTGGATTTGAGTCGTAGGAAAGCCGTACTATTAAGAGGGGGTCCACGTCAGAAAGGTTTGGGTGGAATCATCACGTACACGTCTCTTTCTAGTCCCCTCCTTTCCCTTGGAGCATCCTCCGCTTTCTCGCCTCCTTGTTTCTGGCTGCTGTGTTGGCTCACGGTAGTACTACTCCCAGGTGAGCGGTAGTACCGTAGGCACCAGCGGTAGTACCATGCTGCGGCGTGGTAGTACCGCAGGTGCCCACGGCAGTACTGCTCCCCTGGAGCTGCACTACCGTTGCCCACCAGGCTAGTACCGCTCCCTCACGGTAGTAGGGGCGGATGTAATTTTTTACATCCGCGCCTACCATGGTAGTACCGCTTTCCTTCCGTGGTAGTATCGTGCTATGTTGTCAGGCAGTAGTATCGCCCCTCTGTAGTAGTATTGTGTCGGGTTTTTGCTTCTTCCGTTTCTTTGCGGAAGTAGGCACGGATGTTTCCTTCCCCCTGGCTAGGGGATTCCTGCCTTGCGGTAGAACCGCAAGGCGGCGCGGTAGTACCGCGCTCGCAGAAGTACTGCCCTCAGCTCTTGTGCTTCAGTTCTGACCTTGCTGTTGCTGGTGTTGCGGCAGTACCGCGGGCCTATACGATTGTACCGCATGACCGTGCGGTAGCACCGCTTGGCAGCAAGCGGTAGTACCGCGCGGCCCTGCGGTAGTACCGCTGGCCTGGAGTGGTAGTACCGTTAGCCGCGGGATGGTAGGTGGATAACGGTTGGATCTTTGTCCCCCACTATATAAGGGGTCCCCTTCTTCCCAGTTGACTTATCTCTTCCAACCCTAAGCTCCATTGTTGCTCTAAGCTCCATTTTCGCCCGATCTCACTCCCTAGCCAATCAAACTTGTTGATTTGCTCGGGAGTGGTTGAGAAGGCCTCGATCCACACTTCCACCAAGAGAAATTTGATTTCCCCCACTAATCCCTTGCGGATCTTGTTACTCTTGGGTGTTTGAGCATCCTAGACGGTTGAGGTCACCGCGGAGCCATAGTCCATTATGGTGAAGCTTCGTGGTGTCGTTGGGAGCCTCCAATTGAGTTGTGGAGATTGCCCCAACCTTGTTTGTAAAGGTCCGGTCTCCGCCTCCAAGGGCACCAATAGTGGAATCATGGCATCTCGCATTGTGTGAGGGCGTGAGGAGAATACGGTGGCCCTAGTGGCTTCTTGGGGAGCATTGTGCCTTAACACCGCTCCAACGGAGACGTACTTCCCCTCAAAGGGAAGGAACTTCGGTAACACATCCTCGTCTCCATCGTCTCCACTCTAGGTTATCTCATGCCTTTACTTGTGCAAGCTTATTTGTGTCATATCTCTTGCTTGCTTGTGTTCCTATCCTTGTTGCATCATATAGGTTGGTCACCTAGTTGCATATCTAGACAACCTGCTTTGATGCAAAGTTTAAATTGTTAAAGAAAAAATGTTAGTTGCCTATTCACCCCCCTCTAGTCAACCATATCGATCCTTTCAGTAGTCAACACCTTGAACTTGTCAAAAACCTTTTTGCGACAATTCTAGCTTTGTAGATAGTAACACTACTATCAGCGTCCGTCTTCCTCTTGAAGATCCATTTAATCTCAATGGCTAGCCGATCATTGGGCAAGTCAATCAAAGTCCATACTTTGTTCTCATACATGGATCTCATCTCAGATTTCATGGCCTCAAGCCATTTCGCGGAATCTGGGCTCATCATCGCTTCCTCATAGTTCGTAGGTTAGTCATGGTCAAGTAACATGACCTCCAGAACAGGATTACCGTACCACTCTGGTGTAGATCTTACTCTGGTTTACCTACGAGGTTTCGGTAGTAACTTGATCTGAAGTTACATGATCTTCATCATTAGCTTCCTCACTAATTGGTGTAGTAGTCACAGGAACAGATTTCTGTGATGAACTACTTTCCAATAAGGGAGCAGGTATAGTTACCTCATCAAGTTCTACTTTCCTCCTACTCACTTCTTTCGGGAGAAACTCCTTCTCTAGAAAGGATCCATTCTCAGCAATGAATATCTTGCCTTCGGATCTATGATAGAAGGTGTACCCAACATTTTCTTTTGGGTATCCTATGAAGATGCACTTCTCCGATTTGGGTTTGAGCTTATCAGGTTGAAACTTTTTCACATAAGCATTGCAACCTCAAACTTTAAGAAATGATAGCTTAGGTTTCTTGCCAAACCATAGTTCATACGGTGTCGTCTCAATGGATTTAGATGGTTCCCTATTTAACATGAATGTAGCCGTCTCTAATGCATAACCCCAAAATGATAGTGGTAAATCGTAAGAGACATCATAGATCGCACCATATCTGATAAAGTACAGTTACGATGTTCGGACACACCATTACACTGTGGTGTTCTAGGTGGCGTGAGTAGTGAAACTATTTCACATTGTTTTAACTGAAGGCCAAACTCGTAACTCAAATATTTTACTTCTGCAATCATATTGTAGAAACTTTTATTTTTGTTATGATGATTCTCCACTTCACTCTGAAATTCTTTGAACTATTCAAATATTTCAGACTTGTGTTTCATCAAGTAGATATACTCATATCTTCTCAAATCATCTGTGAAGATCAGAAAATAATGATACCTGTCGCGAGCCTCAATATTCATCGGACCATATACATCAGTATGTATGATTTCCAACAAATTTGTTGCTCGCTGCATTGTTCCGGAGAATGAAGTCTTAGTCATCTTGCCCATGAGGCATGGTTCGCAAGCATCAAGTGATTCATAAGCAAGTGATTCCAAAATTCCATCAGCATGGAGTTTCTTCATGCGCTTTACACCAATATGACCTAAACGGCAGTGCCACAAATAAGTTGCACTATCATTATTAACTTTGCATCTTTTGGCTTCAATATTATGAATATGTGTATCACTGCGATCAAGACAACAAACCATTTTATTGGGTGTATGACCATAGAAGGTTTTATTCATGTAAACAGAACATCAATTATTCTCTAATTTAAATGAATAATCGTATTGCAACAAACATGATCAAATCATATTCATGCTCAACGCAAACACCAAATAACACTTATTTAGTTTCAACACTAATCCCGAAAGTATAGGGAGTGTGCGATGATGATCATATTAATCTTGGAACTACTTCCAACACACATCGTCACCTCGCCTTTTACTAGTTTCTGTTTATTCCGCAACTCCCGTTTCGAGTTACTACTCTTAGCAACTGAACCAGTATCAAATACCGAGGGGTTGCTACGAACACTAGTAATATACACATCAATAATCTGTATATAAAATATACCTTTGTTCACTTTGCCATACTTCTTATCCGCGAAATACTTGGGGTAGTTCTGCTTCCAGTGACCAGTTCCTTTGCAGTAGAAGCACTTAGTCTCAGGCTTAGGTCCAGACTTGGTTTTTTTCACTTGAGCAGCAACTTGCTTGCCGTTCTTCTTGAAGTTCCCCTTTCTTCCCTTTGCCCTTTTCTTGAAACTAGTGGTCTTGTTAACCATCAACACTTGATGCTTTTCTTGATTTCTACCTTCGTCGATTTCAGCATCACGAAGAGCTTGGGAATCGTTTCCGTTATCCCTTGCATATTATAGTTCATCACGAAGTTCTAGCAACTTGGTGATAGTGACTAGAGAACTCTGTCAATCACTATCTTATCTGGAAGATTAACTCCCACTTGATTCAAGTGATTGTAGTACTCAGACATTCTGAGCACATGCTCACCAGCTGAGCAATTCTCCATCTTGTAGGCAAAGTACTGTCAGAGGTCTCATACCTCTCGACACGAGCATGAGTATGAAATACCAATTTCAACTCTTAGAACATCTTATATGCTTTGTGGCGCTCAAAACATTTTTTAAGTCCCGGTACTAAGCCATAAAGCATGGTGCACTAAACTATCAAGTAGTCATCATACCGAGCTTTTGTCAAACGTTCATAACGTCTGCATCTGCTCCTGCAATAGGTCTGTCACCTAGCGGTGCATCAAGGACATAATACTTCTATGCAGCAATAAGGTTAATCCTCAGATCACGGATCCAATCCGCATTATTGCTACTAACATTTTTCAACATAGTTTTCCCTAGGAATATATAAAAATTAAACAGGGAGCAACATCGTGAGCTATTGATCTACAACATAGATATGCTAATACTACTAGGACTAAATTCATGATAAATTAAAGTTCAATTAATCATATTACTTAAGAACTCCCACTTAGATAGGCATCCCTCTAATCCTCTAAGTGATCACGTGATCCATATCAACTAAACCATGTCAGATCATCACGTGAGATGGAGTAGTTTCAATGGTGAACATCACTATGTTGATCATATCTACTATATGATTCACACTCAACCTTTCGCTCTCCGTGTTCCGAGGCCATATCTGTTATATGCTAGGCTCGTCAAGTTTAACCTGAGTATTCTGCGTGTGCAACTGTTTTGCATGCGTTGTATTTGAACGTAGAGCCTATCACACCCGATCATCACATGGTGTCTCAGCACGAAGAACTTTCGCAATGGTGCATACTCAGGGAGAACACTTATACTTTGATAATTTAGTGAGGGATCATCTTATAATGCTACCGCTGAACTAAGCAAAATAAGATGTATAAAAGATAAAAATCACATGCAATCATAATATGTGACATGATATGGCCATCATCATCTTGTGCCTTTGATCTCCATCTCAAAGCATCGTCATGATTTCCATCGTCACCGGCATGACACCATGATCTCCATCATCTTGATCTATATCAATGTGTCGTCACATGGTCGTCTCACCAACTATTGCTCTTGCAACTATTGATATTGCATAGTGATAAAGTAAAGCAATTATTTGGCGCTTGCATCTTATGCAATAAAGATACACCCATAAGGCTTCTGCCAGTTGCCGATAACTTCAATAAAACATGATCATCTTATACAACAACTTATATCTCATCACGTCTTGACCATATCACATCCCAACATGCCCTGCAAAAACAAGTTAGACGTCCTCTACTTTGTTGTTGCAAGTTTTACGTGGCTGCTACGGGCTGAGCAAGAACCGTTCTTACCTACGCATCAAAACCACAACGATAGTTTGTCAAGTTAGTGTTGTTTTAACCTTCTCAAGGACCGGGCGTAGCCACACTTGGTTCAACTAAAGTTGGAGAAACTGACACCCGCTAGTCACCTGTGTGCATAGCACGGCGGTAAAACCAGTCTCGTGTAAGCGTACGCGTAATGTTGGTCCGGGCCGCTTCATCCAACAATACCGTCGAACCAAAGTATGACATGCTGGTAAGCAGTATGACTTATATCGCCCACAACTCACTTGTGTTCTACTCATGCATATGACATCTACGCATAAAACCTGGCTCGGATGCCATTGTTGGGGAACGTAGTAATTTCAAAAAAATTCCTACGCACATGCAAGATCATGGTGATGCATAACAACAAGAGGGGAGAGTGTTGTCTACGTACCCTCGTAGACCGAAAGCGGAAGCGTTAGCACAACACGGTTGATGTAGTTGTACATCTTCACGATCCGACCGATCAAGTACCGAACGCACGGCACCTCCGAGTTCAGCACACATTCAGCCTGATGACGTCCCTCGAACTCCGATCCAGCCGAGTGTTGAGGGAGAGTTTCGTCACGACGATGGTGTGGTGACGATGTTGATGTTCTACTATGGTGGAGGGGGGCACCACACACGGCTAAAAGATCAACTTGATCAATTGTTGTGTCTATGGGGTGCCCCTCCTCCGTATATAAACGGGGGGGGGGGGGGAGGAGGAGGGGGCCGGCCAACGGCCAAGAGGAGGAGGCGCGCCCAAGGGTGGCAATCCTACTCCAAGTAGGTTTTGCCCCCCTTTCCTATTCCAACTAGGAGAAGGGGGAAGGAGGAGGTGGAGAGAAGGAAGGAGAAGGGGGGCCGTGCCCCCACCCCTTTCCCAATTCGGATTGGGGCAAGGGGGGCTGCGCGCCACCTCCTGCCGCCTCTCCTCTTCCACCACTTTGGGCCCATGAGGCCCAATAACCCCCCCCCCCGGGAGGGGGGGGGGGGTTCCGGTAACCCCCTGGTACTCCGGTATATATCCGATAACCCTCGGAACCATTCCGGTGTCCGAATATAGTCGTCCAATATATCAATCTTCATGTCTCGCCATTTCGAGACTCCTCGTCATGTCCGTGATCACATCCGGGACTCCGAACAACCTTCGGTACATCAAAACTCATAAACTCATAATATAACCGTCATCGAAACGTTAAGAGTGCGGACCCTACGGGTTCGAGAACTATGTAGACATGACTGAGACACGTCTCCGGTCAATAACCAATAGCAGAACCTGGATGCTCATATTGGCTCTTACATATTCTACGAAGATCTTTATCGGTCAAACCGCATAACAACATACGTTGTTCCCTTTGTCATCGGTATGTAACTTGCCCGAGATTCGATCGTCGGTATCTCAATACCTAGTTCAATCTCGTTACCAGCAAGTCTCTTTACTCGTTCCGTAACACATCATCCCGCAACTAACTCATTATTTGCAATGCTTGCAAGGCTTATAGTGATGTGCATTACCGAGTGGGCCCAGAGATACCTCTCCGACAATCGGAGTGACAAATCCTAATCTCGAAATACGCCAACCCAACAAGTACCTTCGGAGACACCTGTAGAGCACCTTTATAATCACCCAGTTACGTTGTGACGTTTGGTAGCACACAAAGTGTTCCTCTGGTAAACGGGAGTTGCATAATCTCATAGTCATAGGAACATGTATAAGTCATGAAGAAAGCAAAAGCAACAAACTAAACGATCAAGTGCTATGCTAGCGGAATGGGTCAAGTCAATCACATCATTCTCTAATGATGTGACCCCATTAATCAAATGACAACTCGTGTCTATGGCTAGGAAACTTAACCATCTTTGATTCAACGAGCTAGTCAAGTAGAGGCATACTAGTGACATACTGTTTGTCTATGTATTCACACATGTATTATGTTTCCGGTTAATACAATTCTAGCATGAATAATAAACATTTATCATGATATAAGGAAATAAATAATAACTTTATTATTGCCTCTAGGGCATATTTCCTTCAGTTGCATGTTATCTTCATATACTATGTCCCATTAACCAAATAGTTGTCCATTATGCATGTTTACCTGTTTTTACTCTTTACCTTGTGAGCATTGCATATTTAGTATTTTATTTAGTTTTTATTTGTTTTTTGTGTCTACAAGTGTTTTGGAGAAACATACGACCAAGCACGATGAAAGGATCAAAGATGGGTTCAATACAGAGAGACCCCGGGGCCAGACTTAGCCATCTGAGAGGTCGGAAAAAAAATCATTTTTCCAAAGTTGTCCAAATAAAATATCTAGGACCAGATGGATCGACGTCGTTCTCATGAACCGAACGAGCCCAAGAATGTCAAAATTAGAGTCTGTGTGAATAAATGACGGTCGTTTTACTGGAGGAGGACAAAACAGAAGATGGTCTTTCATGCGACCGCGACCGGTCGTACGTCTTGTCGTATGACTTGCAGATAGATTCGAAAGTTGCTCTTCCAGATAGGATTCTTCATCGATTTCGTCCCCGTTCGATCCCACGAGATCCTTGGCTCGTAAAGAAGAGATTGGGAGAGGATAAGGCTCATCTAGAGCCCTTGGATGCAACCCATCAAGGGAGGAGGCAAGGGAGGCTCCCTATATATCATCTACAACCCTAACCATCGCATAAGCCATCTCATTCATCACCATCACATCCAAGTCCATCTCCATTGCTGCCCCATCCACCACAATAGTGTTGGAAATATGCCCTAGAGGCAATAATAAAATAGTTATTATTATATTTCCTTGTTCATGATAATTGTCTATTGTTCATGCTATAATTGTATTAAACGGAAACCGTAATACATGTGTGAATACATAGACCACAACATGTCCCTAGAGAGCCTCTAGTTGACTAGTTCGTTGATCAATAGATGTTTGTGGTTTCCTGACCATGGACATTGGATGTCGTTGATAATGGGATCACATCATTAGGAGAATGATGTGATGGACAAGGCCCAATCCTATGCACAACACAAGATCGTGTAGTTCGTTTGCTTGAGCTTTTCTAATGTCAAGTATCATTTCCTTAGACCATGAGATTGTCCAACTCCCAGATATCGTAGGAATGCTTTGGGTGTATCAAACGTCACAATGTAACTGGGTGGCTATAAAGGTGCACTACAGGTATCTCTGAAAGTGTCTGTTGGGTTGGCACGAATCGAGATTGGGATTTGTCACTCCGTATGACGGAGAGGTATCTCTGGGACCACTCGGTAATGCATCAACGTAACGAGCTCAATGTGACTAAGGAGTTAGCCACATGATCATGCGTTACGGAATGAGTAAAGATACTTGCCGGTAACGAGATTGAACGAGGTATGTGGATACCGATGATCGAATCTCGGGCAAGTAACATACCGATGGACAAAGGGAATTGTATACGGGATTGATTGAATCCCTGACATCGTGGTTCATCCGATGAGATCATCGTGGAACATGTGGGAGCCAACATGGGTATCCAGATCCCGCTGTTGGTTATTGGCCGGAGAGATGTCTCGGTCATGTCTGCATGGTTCCCGAACCCGTAGGGTCTACACACTTAAGGTTCGGTGACGCTAGAGTTGTTATGGGAAATTGTATGTGGTTACCGAAGGTTGTTTGGAGTCCTGGATGAGATCCTGGACATCACGAGGAGTTCCAGAATGGTCTGGAGGTGAAGATTTATATATGGGAAGTCCAGTTTCGGTCGCCGGAATGGTTTCGGGGGTTATCGGTATTGTACCGGGACCACCGAAAGGTGTCCGGGGGTCCACCGGGTGGGGCCACCTGCCCAGAGGACTTAATGGGCTGAATATGGGAGGGAACCAGCCCCCTAGTGGGCTGGTGTGCCCCCCAAGGGCCCAAGGCTCATAGGGGTGGAAACCCTAGGGGAGGGGGCGCCTCCCACCTTGCTTGGGGGGCAAGTCTCGCCCTCCTGGCTGCCGCACCCCCCCCTCTAGATGCATCTAAGGGGGCCGGGCCCCTCGCCCCTTTCCCCTATAAATAGTGGGGGTGGGACTATGGGAGGGCAGCCGCACCCCTTCCCCTGGCGCAGCCCCTCCCTCCTCCAACACCCCATCCTCCTCCATAGTGCTTGGTGAAGCCCTGCCGGAGAACCACGAGCTCCACTACCACAACGCCGTCGTGCTGCCAGAGTTCTCCCTCAACTTCTCCTCTCCCCTTGCTGGATCAAGAAGGAGGAGATGTCCCCGGGCTATATGTGTGTTGAGTGCGGAGGCGCCGTCCGTTCGGCGCTTGGATCAAATCTTCCGCGACTTGAATCGCCGCTAGTACGACTCCATCAACCGCGTTCTTGTAACGCTCTGGCTTAGCGATCTTCAAGGGTATGATGATGCACTCCCTCTCTATCGTTGCTAGTATCTCCTAGATTGATCTTGGTGACACGTAGGAAATTTTTGAATTATTACTATGATCCCCAACAGTGGTATGAGACCTAGGTCTATGCGTAGATTCTATGCACGAGTAGAACACAAAGTAGTTGTGGGCGATGATTTGGTCAATTTGCTTACCGTTACTAGTCTTATCTTGATTCGGAGGCATTGTGGGATGAAGCGGCCCGGACCGACCTTAGACGTACGCTTACATGAGACTGGTTCCACCGACTGACATGCACTTGATGCACAAGGTGGCTAGCGGGTGTCTGTCTCTCCCACTTTAGTCGGATCGGATTCGATGAAGAGGGTCCTTATGAAGGGTAAATAGCAATTGGCATATCACCGTTGTGGCTTTTGCGTAGGTAAGAAATGTTCTTGCTAGAAACCTATAGCAGCCACGTAAAACATTCAAGAACAATTAGAGGACGTCTAACTTGTTTTTGCAGGTTATGCTATGTGATGTGATATGGCCAAAAGGATGTGATGAATGATATATGTGATGTATGAGATTGATCATGTTCTTGTAATAGGAATCACGACTTGCATGCCGATGAGTATGACAACCAGCAGGAGCCATAGGAGTTGTCTTAATTTATTGTATGACCTGCGAGTCAATGTAAACGCCGTGTAATTACTTTACTTTATTGCTAACCGTTAGCCATAGTAGTAGAAGTAATAGTTGGCGAGACAACTTCATGGAGACACGATGATGGAGATCATGGTGTCATGCCGGTGACGAAGGTGATCATGCCGCGCCTCGAAGATGGAGATCAAAGGCGCAAGATGATATTGGCCATATCATGTCACTTTATGATTTGCATGTGATGTTTGTCATGTTTACATCTTATTTGCTTAGAACGACGGTAACATAAATAAGAGGGGTTTTTGACTTTTTGCCACCAATTACTTTGCACTTTGACAATTTGCCACTCTTTACATTGTAATTGATCTGTTGCCACTCTTTACATTGGAACTTGATTTTTAGACCTCTGTCAGATGGGCCCCGCATACAATGACCAAAATGCCCTTTCCTCCTAGATTGTCGACCAAGAACGGGAGAGGAGCTCTTGGTCGCTCATCTCATCCCCTTCCTCTGGCCGGCGGCAACCACAGGAGACGCCGACGGCTACTCAATGGCGAGTCGTGCTCAGTGGTCCTCGACGACCGACGACCCTGGTCATCCGTGGCGACTACATCCCAGCGGGGTGAGTCCTCTGTATCCTGCTCCCCCTCCCGCATCGGCTACATCCCGGCATGTGCTCCGCCGCCGGCCACCATGTTGTCATGATGTGAGTTGCCGCTGCTAATTGTAGCAGCCGGCCACCGCGTTGCTGTGTTGTGCACTGCCGCTGCGGTTCTGGTGACCACAGATGTAGGGACGAGTCGTACAGCATGGCGCCGGCGGGCCGACCCTTCCCTTCGCCGCCTCGGACAGCAGAAACTCCTCCATGGTGCGAAGTCGACGCCGTGCTCTACTTCATCCACCTGCTTGTGCAGGTCGTCCCGCGTGGTCCTCGAGCCACACGGCTGGTGCCTCTGTGCAGTTCATCCCGCGCCGTCCCCGAGCCGCATGGCTTCCACCTCCATGCAGGTCTTCGGCAGCAAGGACCGTCGGCCTTGTACATCTGCTGCTCCGTGACACGTCGTCTAGCTACATCATGCAGCCAGAGCCTGCAACTTTCTTTTCTTCTCTTTTTTGACGTTCTTAGAACCTGCATCTTGATCCATCTCTTCTTTGCATGGATGGATGTGTCAGTACGAAAAACAACATGTGATTCTATGTTCAGAACATCAATTTGGACAATAATTAATTAATTCATTACATTGTTCCCTCGCAGCTGCCGCCTTTCCTTGCAGTCGCTGCTTCATCTGCTTTTGCTACTTGCCGCTGTTGTTCCTCTCTGCAGCACAGCCCCGGCGGCCACGAGCCAGCTCATTCTTAGCAACGGGGAGGGTGCCACATACACTGCTACCTGGAGACGCGCCGGCCTCCTTCGTGCCGGGCGACGGTGTAACATCCCAAATTTTCAATTTGGAATGTTATACATAGATCATCCATGCATATCATGTTTTATTGCATTTCCGTTCCGTAATCCTCGAAATCCTAAGCAACTCAAGGACCCACGGAGAGAGTTGGGGATTTTCCGGTTTTCATATTTGATTTTTATCAAATAATGAAACGAGGATTTTGATTTTAATAATTTTTCTCTCTGAGAAATATTTCATATCAAATCAAATGAGTGGAGATAATATGACTTCTCCAAAATAATTGAAATATTGGAGGAAAAATATTAAAATCATTTATTGGATGTTATTTGGTTTTATTCGGATTTTATTTGCATTAGAAAAATTGCACATTTTCAAAATTGCATTTTAGGGCCAAGAAAATGTTCAACTCGTCCTAAATATTTTATTTAGACGGTGAAAATTTGTTTTGGCATTTTTAGATTTTTATTTATTTTTATAGGATTTTTCTTCTGTCGGCGGTATTATAAAAAAAAAGTTCCCGCGCCGACTGGACCTAAGGCCCAGCCGTGCCTGTTGGGGAACGTAGTAATTTCAAAAAAATTTCCTACGCACACGCAAGATCATGGTGATGCATAGCAACGAGGGGAGAGTGTGATCTATGTACCCTTGTAGATCGACAACGGAAGCGTTTGGTTGATGTAGTCGTACGTCTTCACGGCCCGACCGATCAAGCACCGAAACTACGACACCTCCGAGTTTTAGCACACGTTCAGCTTGATGACGATCCCCGGACTACGATCCAGCAAAGTGTCGGGGAAGAGTTCCGTCAGCACGACGGCGTGGTGACGATCTTGATGTACTACTGTCGCAGGGCTTCGCCTAAGCATCGCTACAATATTATCGAGGACTATGGTGGCAGGGGGCGCCACACACGGCTAAGAATAAGATCACGTGGATCAACTTCTGTATCTCTGGGGTTCCCCTGCCTCCGTATATAAAGGATCAAGGGGGGGGGGTGCGGCCGGCCTAGGAGAGGCGCGCCAGGAGGATTTCTACTCCCTCTGGGAGTAGGATCCCCCCCCCCAATCCTAGTTGGAATAGGATTCGCGAAGGGGGGAAAAGAGAGAGGGGTGCCGGCCCCCTCTCCTTGTCCTATTCGGACTAGGGGAGGGGAGGGGCGCACGACCCATCTTGGGCTGCCCCTTCGCTTTTCCACTAAAGCCCACTAAGGCCCATATAGCTCCCGGGGGGTTCCGGTAACCTCCCGGTACTCCGGTAAAATCCCGATTTCACCCGGAACACTTCCGATATCCAAACATAGGCTTTCGATATATCAATCTTTATGTCTTGACCATTTCGAGACTCCTCGTCATGTCCGTGATCACATCCGGGACTCCGAACAACCTTCGGTACATCAAAACGTATAAACTCATAATATAACTGTCATCGAAACCTTAAGCGTGCGGACCCTACGGGTTCGAGAACAATGTAGACATGACCGAGACACGTCTCCGGTCAATAACCAATAGAGGAACCTGGATGCCCATATTGGCTCCTACATATTCTACGAAGATCTTTATCGGTCAGACCGCATAACAACATACGTTGTTCCCTTTGTCATCGGTGTGTTACTTGCCCGAGATTCGATCGTCGGTATCTAATACCTAGTTCAATCTCGTTACCGGTAAGTCACTTTACTCGTTCCGTAATACATCATCTCGCAACTAACTCATTAGTTGCATTGCTTGCAAGGCTTAAGTGATGTGCATTACCGAGAGGGCCCAGAGATACCTCTCCGACAATCGGAGTGACAAATCCTAATCTCGAAATACGGCAACCCAACATGTACCTTTGGAGACACCTATAGAGCACCTTTATAATCACCCAGTTACGTTGTGACGTTTGGTAGCACACAAAGTGTTCCTCCGACACACGGGAGTTACATAATCTCATAGTCATAGGAACATGTATAAGTCATGAAGAAAGCAATAGCAACATACTAAACGATCGGGTGCTAAGCTAATGGAATGGGTCATGTCAATCAGATCATTCAACTAATGATGTGATCCCGTTAATCAAATGACAACTCTTTGTCCATGGTTAGGAAACATAACCATCTTTGATTAACGAGCTAGTCAAGTAGAGGCATACTAGCGACACTCTGTTTGTCTATGTATTCACACATGTATTATGTTTCCGGTTAATACAATTCTAGCATGAATAATAAACATTTGTCATGATATAAGGAAATAAATAATAACTTTATTATTGCCTCTAGGGCATATTTCCTTCAGTCTCCCACTTGCACTAGAGTCAATAATCTAGATCACATCACCATGTGATTAACATCGATAGTTCACATCATCATGTGATTAACACCCATAGTTCACATCGCCATGTGACCAACACCCAAAGGGTTTACTAGATTCAGTAATCTAGTTCACATTGCTTATGTGATTAACACCCAAAGAGTGATCATGTTTTGCTTGTGAGAGAAATTTAGTCAACGGGCCTGCCAAATTCAGATCCGTATGTATTTTGCAAAATTCTATGTCTACAATGCTCTGCACGGAGCTACTCTAGCTAATTGCTCCCATTTTCAATATGTATCCAGATGAAGACTTAGAGTCATCTGGATCAGTGCCAAAAACTTGTATCGACGTAATCCTTTTACGACGAACCTTTTGTCACCTCCATAATCGAGAAACATATCCTTATTCCACTAAGGATAATTTTGACCGCTGTCTAGTGATCTACTCCTAGATCACTATTGTACTCCCTTGACAAAATCAGTGTAGGGTATACAATAGATCTGGTACATAGCATGGCATATTTTATAGAACCTATGGCTGAGGCATAGGGAATGACTTTCATTCTTTTTCTATCTTCTGCCGTGGTCGGGCTTTGAGTCTTACTCAATTTCACACCTTGTAACACAGGCAAGAACTCTTTCTTTGACTGTTCCATTTTGAACTACTTCAAAATCTTGTCAAGGTATGTACTCATTGAAAAAACTTATCAAGCGTTTTGATCTATCTCTATAGATCTTGATGCTCAATATGTAAGTAGCTTCACCGAGGTCTTTCTTTGAAAAACTCCTTTCAAACACTCATTTATGCTTTGCAGAATAATTCTACATTATTTCCGATCAACAATATGTCATTCACATATACTTATCAGAAATGTTGTAGTGCTCCCACTCACTTGTAAATACAGGCTTCATCGCAAGTCTGTATAAAACTATATGCTTTGATCAACTCATCAAAGCGTATATTCCAACTCCGAGATGCTTGCACCAGTCCATAGATGGATCGCTGGAGCTTGCATATTTTGTTAACACCTTTAGGATTGACAAAACCTTCTAGTTGCATCGTATACAACTCTTCTTTAATAAATCCATTAAGGAATGCAGTTTTGTTTATCCATTTGCTGGATTTCATAAAATGCGGCAATTGCTAACATGATTCGGACAGACTTAAGCATAGATACGAGTGAGAACCTCTCATCGTAGTCAACACCTTGAACTTGTCGAAAACCTTTTGTGACAATTCTAGCTTTGTAGATAGTAACACTACTATCAGCGTCTATCTTCCTCTTGAAGATCCATTTATTCTCAATCGCTTGCCGATCGTCGGGCAAGTCAACCAAAGTCCACACTTTGTTCTCATACATGGATCCCATCTCAGATTTCATGGCTTCAAGCCATTTTACGGAATCTGGGCTCACCATCGCTTCTTCATAGCTCGTAGGTTCATCATGATCTAGTAGCATGACTTCCAGAACAGGATTACCGTACCACTCTGGTGCGGATCTCACTCTGGTTGATCTACGAGGTTCAGTAGTATCTTGTTCTGAAGTTTCATGATCATTATCATTAGCTTCCTCACTTATTGGTGTAGGTGTCACAGAAACAGGTTTCTGTGATGCATTACTCTCCAACAAGGGAGCAGGTACAGTTACCTCGTCAAGTTCTACTTTCCTCCCACTCACTTCTTTCGAGAGAAAATCCTTCTCCAGAAAGTTTCTGAACTTAGCAACAAAAATCTTGCCTTCGGATCTGTGATAGAAGGTGTATCCAATAGTCTCCTTTGGATATTCTATGAAGACACATTTCAATGATTTGGGTTTGAGCTTATCAGGATGAAACTTTTTCACATAAGCATCATAGCCCCAAACTTTAAGAAACGACAACTTTGGTTTCTTGCCAACCCACAGTTCATACGGTGTCGTCTCAACGGATTTAGATGGTGCCCTTTTTAACATGAATGCAGCTGTCTCTAATGCATAACCCCAAAACGATAGTGGTAAATCGGTAAGAAACATCATAAATTGTACTATATCCAATAAAGTACGGTTATGACGTTCGGACACACCATTATGCTGTGGTGTTCCAGGTGGCACGAATTTGTGAAACTATTCCACATTGTTTTAATTGAAGACCAAACTCGTAACTCAAATATTTGTCTCCGCGATCAGATCGTGGAAACCTTATCTTCTTGTCACGATGATTTTCCACTTCACTCTGAAATTCTTTGAACTGTTCAAATGTTTCAGACTTATGTTTCATCAAGTAGATATACCCATATCTACTCAAATCATCTGTGAAGGTTAGAAAATAATGATACCCGCCGCGAGCCTTAACACTCATCGGATCGCATACATCAGTATGTATAATTTCCAATAAGTCAGTTGCTCGCTCCATTGTTCCAGAGAACGGAGTCTTAGTCATCTTGCCCATGAGGCATGGTTCGCAAGCATCAAGTGATTCATAATTAAGTGATACCAAAAGCCCATCAGCATGGAGTTTCTTCATGCGCTTTACACCAATATGACTTAAATGGCAGTGCCACAAATAAGTTGCACTATCATTATTAACTTTGCATCTTTTGGCTTTAATATTATGAATATGTGTATCACTACGATCGAGATCCAACAAACCATTTTTGTTGGTGTGTATGACCATAGAAGGTTTTATTCATGTAAACAGAACAACAATTGTTCTCTAACTTAAATGAATAACCGTATTTCAATAATCATGATCAAATCATATTCATGCTCAACGCAAACACCAAATAACACTTATTTAGTTTCAACACTAATCCCGAAAGTATAGGGAGAGTGCGATGATGATCATATCAATCTTGGAACCACTTCCAACTCTCATCGTCACTTCACCCGTAACTAGTCTCTATTCATTCTTCAACTCCCGTTTCAAGTTACTAATCTTAGCAACTGAACTAGTACCAAATACTGAGGGGTTGCTATGAACACTAGTAAAGTACACATCAATAACATGTATATCAAATATACCTTTGTTTACTTTGCCATCCTTTCTTATCCACCAAATACTTGGGGTAGTTCCGCTTCCAGTGACCAATCCCTTTGCAGTAGAAGCACTTAGTCTCAGGCTGGGGATCAGACTTGAGCTTCTTCACTTGAGCAGCAACTCGCTTGCCGTTCTTCTTGAAGTTCCCCTTCTTCCCTTTGCCCTTTTCTTGAAACTAGTGGTCTTGTCAACCATCAAAACTTGATGTTTTTCTAGATTTCTACCTTCGTCGATTTCAGCATCACGAAGAGCTTGGGAATTGTTTTCGTCATCCCTTGCATATTATAGTTCATCACGAAGTTCTACTAACTTAGTGATGGTGACTAGAGAATTCTGTCAATCACTATTTTATCTGGATGATTAACTCCCACTTGATTCAAGCGATTGTAGTACCCAGACAATCTGAGCACATGCTCACTAGTTGAGCGATTCTCCTCCATCTTTTAGCTATAGAACTTGTTGGAGACTTCATATCTCTCAACTCGGGTATTTGCTTGAAATATTAACTTCAACTCCTGGAACATCTCATATGGTCCATGACGTTCAAAACGTCTTTGAAGTCCCGATTCTAAGCCGTTAAGCATGGTGCACTGAACTATCAAGTAGTCATCATATTGAGCTAGCCAAACGTTCATAACGTCTGCATCTGCTCCTGCAATAGGTCTGTCACCTAGCGGTGCATCAAGGACATAATTCTTCTGTGCAGCAATGAGGATAAACCTTAGATCACGAATCCAATCCGCATCATTGCTACTAACATTTTTCAACTTAGTTTTCTCTAGGAACATATATATAACATAGGGAAGCAACAACGCGAGCTATTGATCTACAACATAGATATGCTAATACTACCAGGACTAAGTTCATGATAAATTTAAGTTCAATTAATCATATTACTTAAGAACTCCCACTTAGATAGACATCCCTCTAATCCTCTAAGTGATCACGTGATCCAAATCAACTAAACCATGTCCGATCATCATGTGAGATGGATTAGTTTCAATGGTGAACATCACTATGTTGATCATATTTACTATATGATTCACGCTCGACCTTTCGGTCTCCGTGTTTCGAGGCCATATCTGTATATGCTTGGCTCGTCAAGTATAACCTGAGTATTCTGCGTGTGCAACTATTTTGCACCCGTTGTATTTGAACATAGAGCCTATCACACCCGATCATCACGTGGTGTCTCAACACGAAGAACTTTCGCAATGGTGCATACTCAGGGAGAACACTTCTTGATAATTAGTGAGAGATCATCTTAAAATGCTACCGTCAAACTAAGCAAAATAAGATGTATAAAAGATAAACATCATATGCAATCAAAATATGGGACATGATATGGTCATCATCATCTTGCGCCTTTGATTTCCATCTCCAAAGTACTGTCATGATCTCTATCGTCACCGGCATGACACCATGATCTCCATCATCTTGATCTATATCAATGTGTCGTCACGTGGTCGTCTTGCCAACAATTGCTCTTGCAACTATTGCTATCGCATAGCGATAAAGTAAAGCAATTATTGGATGCTTGCATCTTATGCAATAGAGAGACAACCATAAGGATTTTGCCAGTTGTCGATAACTTCAACAAAACATGATCATCTCATACAACAACTTATATCTCATCATGTCTTGACCATATCACATCACAACATGCCCTGCAAAAACAAGTTAGACGTCCTCTACTTTGTTGTTGCAAGTTTTACGTGGCTGCTACGGGCTTAAGCAAGAACCAATCTTACCTACGCATCAAAACCACAATGATAGTTTGTCAAGTTGGTGCTGTTTTAACCTTCGCAAGAACAGGGCGTAGGCACACTCGGTTCAACTAAAGTTGGAGAAACTGACACCCGCTAGTCACCTGTGTGCATAGAACGGCGGTAAAACCAGTCTCGCGTAAGCGTACGCGTAATGTCGGTCCGGGCCGCTTCATCCAACAATACCGCCGAACCAAAGTATGACATGCTAGTAAGCAGTATGACTTATATCGCCCACAACTCACTTGTGTTCTACTCGTGCATATAACATCAACACATAAAACCTAGGCTCGGATGCCACTGTTGGGGAACGTAGTAATTTCAAAAAAACTTCCTACGCACACGCAAGATCATGGTGATGCATAGCAACGAGGGGAGAGTGTGATCTACGTACCCTTGTAGATCGACAACGGAAGCGTTTGGTTGATGTAGTCGTACGTCTTCACGGCCCGGCCGATCAAGCACCGAAACTACGGCACCTCTGAGTTTTAGCACACGTTCAGCTCGATGACGATCCCCGGACTCCGATCCAGCAAAGTGTCGGGGAAGAGTTCCGTCAGCACGACGGTGTGGTGACGATCTTGATGTACTACTGTCGTAGGGCTTCGCCTAAGCACCGCTACAATATTATCAAGGACTATGGTGGCAGGGGGCGCCGCACACGGCTAAGAATAAGATCACGTGGATCAACTTCTGTATCTCTGGGGTTCCCCTGCCTCCATATATAAAGGATCAAGGGGGGGGGGGTGCGGCCGGCCTAGGAGAGGCACGCCAGGAGGAGTCCTACTCCCTCTGGAGTAGGATCCCCCCCAATCCTAGTTGGAATAGGATTTGTGGAGGGGGGAAAAGAGAGAGGGGGCCGGCCCCCTCTCCTTGTCCTATTCGGACTAGGGGAGGGGAGGGGCGCGCGGCCCATCTTGGGCTGCCCCTTCTCTTTTCCACTAAAGCCCACTAAGGCCCATATAGCTCCCGGGGGGTTCCGGTAACCTCCCGGTACTCCGGTAAAATCCCGATTTCACCTGGAACACTTCCGATATCCAAACATAGGCTTCCAATATATCAATCTTTATGTCTCGACCATTTCGAGCCTCCTCGTCATGTCCGTGATCACATCCGGGACTCCGAACAACCTTCGGTACATCAAAACATATAAACTCATAATATAACTGTCATCGAAACCTTAAGCGTGCGGACCCTACGGGTTCGAGAACAATGTAGACATGACCGAGACACGTCTCCGGTCAATAACCAATAGCGGAACCTGGATGCCCATATTGGCTCCTACATATTCTACGAAGATCTTTATCGGTCAGACCGCATAACAACATACGTTCTTCCCTTTGTCATCGGTATGTTACTTGCCCGAGATTCGATCGTCGGTATCTAATACCTAGTTCAATCTTGTTACCGGCAAGTCTCTTTACTCGTTCCGTAATACATCATCTCGCAACTAACTCATTAGTTGCATTGCTTGCAAGGCTTAAGTGATGTGCATTACCGAGAGGGCCCAGAGATACCTCTCTGATGATCGGAGTGACAAATCCTAATCTCGAAATATGGCAACCCAACATGTACCTTTGGAGACACCTATAGAGAACCTTTATAATCACCCAGTTACGTTGTGACGTTTGGTAGCATACAAAGTGTTCCTCCGGCACACGGGAGCTACATAATCTCATAGTCATAGGAACATGTATAAGTCATGAAGAAAGCAATAGCAACATACTAAACGATGGGGTGCTAAGCTAATGGAATGGGTCATGTCAATCAGATCATTCAACTAATGATGTGATCCCGTTAATCAAATGACAACTCTTTGTCCATGGTTAGGAAACATAACCATCTTTGATTAACGAGCTAGTCAAGTAGAGGCATACTAGTGACACTCTGTTTGTCTATGTATTCACACATGTATTATGTTTCCGGTTAATACAATTCTAGCATGAATAATAAACAGTTATCATGATATAAGGAAATAAATAATAACTTTATTATTGCCTCTAGGGCATATTTCCAGATTGCGATTTCTGATCTGATCTTAGTTTCTGTTTATCTTTTCGCTCGTTAGTCGGAATCAGGCGATTCAAGCGCCTGGTGTTTCGTCTCGAAACCCTCTTTCTGTTTAACCAACTCAAACAAGTTTTGCTACTATAAAATTTGACCTAGTTTCAGATTAGTAAACGAAGCTTCTTTCTTTCGCCGTTTGAGTTTCGTTGCTCCGTTTGATTTGATTCTTTTTGCGTACCGGAGTTCTTAAGTTGAACTTTCTGGTCAACCTCTCTTATTTGAGTTTTGCTTGTGCATCGTTGCTTGTTACTTATGTATGTTATTGTTTGCTTGCGATAGAATTCCCGGAGTGCGAAGCGTGTTACTACGAGTCTCTAGGATGCGCGGATCGTCAGCAAGGCAAGTAACACTTTGATCATATCCCATTATTACCTAGTTTTTATGAATTAGTTCCAATCCCCAAACATTGCATGATTAGGATGTCATTAACTTGTGGGTTGGGAAGTAGTTGCTGAGGTAGAACCTATTGCCCTGTTACATTCAACCCCTTGGGAGTTACTTCTACATATTGCTTATATTGCTATGCTATGCTCGTAGACGTGGTTTGGGTTTGAGTGAAATTCATGTCAGATGTGAGATTGTTAATTAATGGTTCAACTTAAGGTGGCAACTTAATCAAACAACTGGGTGGATTGAGGCACCTGGGGAACCCAGTGTTGTCTGTTTTTTTGGAAATCCCGAGGTACCCGTGTGATCTTCCTATGGACCGCCACCCAGGCTCAAAGGGAACTGAGATGATTCATGCTAGAAACTTCCGTGTGCAGCCACAAGCTATTATGGGCTCTAGCATAGTTGAGTAAGTTACGTGAAGCTCTTGAAGAGGTAGATCAGCAGGTAGTGGGTTTTGTAGGTTTGGTATGGTCTACCCGGAGTAGAGAGTTAACGTTTCTGAAAGACCGTGTCTCGGTCATCCGTTTCTCAAACACCGTGTAGTGCGAGAAATCCAGAGGAAGCAAACGAGTCTTGTGGGGAAAAGTGCGCAAACCTCTGCAGAGTGTACAATCTAATCATGGTTAGCCGTGTCCCCGGTTATGGACAATTCTTGAGTATCTAGTACTTGGGTTATCACATGTATCTCACCATGCTTAATTAAAACTGTTGGGATGTTAATTCACTTTAATTGGGATTGAGTTGGGGTTACCTTCTCAATGATGTTTCAACCACCATGATAGTAAATTAAAAATCTATTCCGTTGTTGTAGGGAAAAATTGGCTTTTTGCAAAACTACAACCATACAGCTTTCCACCACCCATATATGCATGTAGTGATAGCATTATTCTGTTTCTGCTCTACTATGTTACATTGCCAGCATATTCCATGTGCTGACCCGTTTCGGGCTGCAACGTATTATGTTGCAGACTTTTCAGATGAGGAGTAAGGTTCGTTAGGTCGTTGCTATGCAGCTCAGCTATGCCGTTGGAGTTAATGGACTCACTTTATCTTCCAAGCCTTCCGCTGTTATCGCATTAGATGGCCTTAAGCCATATTATTGTAATAAGTTCTCTTTGGAGACTTTTCGATGTAATAAGTGTGTGATTGCTACTCTGTTATAAATCCTCGAGTACTGTGTGTGTCAGCATTACCGATCCAGGGATGACACTAAAGCACAGAGACTTGACCATCTGAGGTCGGGTCGCTACAAGATGGTATCAGAGCACATGCTGAGTGTAGGACACGACCACTAAGATAAACCCTAGGTCACACTTCTCTTCTCATTTCCGACTCCTCTCCATTTTCTACTCTTTAGGATGACGGAGATGAAGAACAAGTTTGCACAACCGGATGAAGACACACCTTTTGGACGCCACTTGAAGGAAGTCACTAGGTACTTGAACATTGGAATACCAAGTTTCACCGGGATGTACAACGCCACTTTACTTGAAGAGGAGCGCTGGATGATTCAAGTACAAGTTCCAGGAAGGATGTTCTCGCCAACTTCTAAACCCATAGAATTTTCCTTCGACGCTCCAACCTGGAGTTTAGGAAAGAGTATGGCAGCTCACATCACCATGGGACGCATTGGAGAGGTTTACAACAGGGAGCTTAAGGACACTATTTACCAAATATGTGGGCGCTGAGACGAGCAATGGGAAGTAATCAACACCAGGAAGGATAGATCCATTGCGGCTTTCATCCAGGAGTTAAACCAGCACATTCGACGTCAGGAGAACCAGATGTGTGCGGACATGATGGACTTAAAGAAGGCGAAGACTAGGATCATCGAGCTAGAGGAAGAACTCAAGTTTACCCGCGATGGATATGAGGAGGAAATCAAGACACTACTGGAGAAGAATGACGACCTAGTCAAGAAGATCGGAGTATTCATGGGAGGACCAGCACCAATAGCAGAAGAAGAAGAACCCAAGGAAATACGCCCCGAGGACTACATCATCATCGACGACACCGACTCTGACCCTAGTGATGATGACTTTGAAGACGAAGCTGGAGCAGACATCATGGAGTCTTCCACCGATCAAAATTTCTAGATGACTACCATATATTAGTAGTATTTTCCCCATGTATATAGTAGTAGTGAGCACTT
Organism: Triticum monococcum; assembly: GCA_034509565.1. Lineage (NCBI taxonomy): Eukaryota > Viridiplantae > Streptophyta > Magnoliopsida > Poales > Poaceae > Triticum > Triticum monococcum. The sequence goes on along the minus strand of CM067845.1, from coordinate 143,949,058 downwards.
TTGCGATAGTTCTAGACTGTTTGTATGCCCTTGCTTGATTGATTGAGTGAAATGATTGTGTTTGTCTCATGTGCATATGGGTAGTGCTTTCTCATTAGACCCCTCTTCTATTCTAATCTCTTCCATCTAAACCCATCAGATGCCTCCGAGACGTGACACCAGTTTTGCCTTCCCGCCGGAGCTCACCCAGTTGATTCAGCAGCTGAATGCTTTGATGCAATTGCTAGTTCAGAACCAGGGCAGCAACAACAACAACAACAACAACAACAACAACCCACCGCCAGTGGACAACCTAGCCCGTTTTCTAAGGTTACAGCCGCCGGTGTTTTCTAGTAGCACCGAGCCTATAGTTGCTGATGATTGGCTATGCCGAATTGGAAGGGAGTTGAACACCGTAGGTTGCACAGATGCTGAGAAGGTGCGCTTTGCCGCACATCAATTGGATGGACCAGCAGCCTCATGGTAGGAGAATTACACAGCCAGTTTTCCTATAGCCAATGTCACTTGGGACCAGTTTCAGCAAGCTTTCCGCACAGCCCATGTCTCCGCTGGAGCTATGCAAATGAAGAAGCGGGAGTTCCACAACTTACGCCAGGGAACTGTACTGTGGCTCAGTACGTGGATGAGTTTAGCAAGTTATCTCGCTACGCCTCGGATGATGTGGCCACAGATGCCGCGAAGCAGGAGAAGTTTATGGAAGGGCTGAATGATGAGATGAGCATGCAATTGATGGTAGCAACCTTCAACAACTGCCAGGAGTTGGTAGATAAGGCTCTTATGATTGAAGGGAAACAACAGCAGATTGAGAGCCGCAAGAGAAAGTACAGACAAGGGAAGTATAACTCAGGAGCTCAGCAGAAGCCTCGCCTAACCCCGAACTTGGGAGGACTTGTTCACAACCATGGAGGTCACAACCACACTGGAGGAGGATCACATAACCACAGTAGTGCTAAGAATGGGAATGGGAATGGAGCTAACAACAATCAGAACCGCTCCAACCCGTCCACTCCCGCCAAAAGAGACCTAAGTCAGGTTACCTGTTTTAAGTGCGGGAAGATAGGGCACTATGCCAATGATTGCCCCGAAGGAAGGAATGGAAACGGAAATGGAAGCGCTGGGAAGAAGCCCAATCCATTCAACAAAGGACAAGTGAACCACGTTAACGTGGAGGAGGTTGAAGAGCAGCCGGACGCGGTAATAGGTAAGTTTTTGGTTAAGTCATTTACCGCTCTAGTTCTTTTCGATACTGGAGCATCGCATTCATACATATCAAGGGGATTCATGGATAAGTTTAAACTACCAACCCAAACCCTTAGGACCCCTCTTTTAGTGAGCTCACCCGGAGCAGAGTATATGGCTAGCAGATGGTGTGACCAGATACCCCTAACCATTGGTACACATGTTTTTCTGTCCGACCTGATTATCTTGGAGTCACAAGGATTGGATGTGATATTGGGTATGGAATGGATGTCAAAGTTTGGAGGAAGCATTGACTGTGTTAGTAAGTTGATTTATCTCACCACCCCAGAAGGAAAAAGGATTAAGTATGTATCTAGGCATGTGCCTAGGAGGAGTCAAGTGAATGCCCTTACGGGAGTTGTTCATGAGGAAATGCCTGTAGTGAAGGATTACCCGGATGTTTTCCCAGAGGAGTTACCAGGCATGCCACCGGACAGAGATATTGAGTTTTTGATAGAGCTGTTACCAGCAACAGGACCAATATCCAAGAGACCCTATCGGATGCCCGCAAATGATCTGGAAGAAATTAAGAAACAAATCAAGGAGTTATTGGAGAAAGGATATATCCGAAGAAGTTCATCACCTTGGGGAGCCCCAGTACTTTTGGTTGAGAAGAAGGATAAATCCCTGAGGATGGTTGTTGATTATCGAGCATTGAATGAAGTGACGATTAAGAACAAGTATCCACTGCCGATGATCAACGATCTGTTTGATCAGTTACAAGGAGCTAAAGTGTTTTCGAAGATCGATTTGCGATCTGGGTATCATCAGTTGAAGATACGAGAGAAGGACATACCAAAGATGGCGTTCACAACGCGATATGGATTATACGAGTACACGGTCATGTTGTTTGGACTGACTAACGCTCCTGCCTATTTCATGCGCATGATGAACAAGGTGTTCATGGAGTATTTGGACAAGTTTGTTGTGGTGTTTATTGATGATATTATGGTATACTCGAAGAACGAGGAGGAGCAGAAGGAGCATTTGCGCTTAGTTCTCGAGAAACTCAGGGAACACCAGTTGTATGCTAAGTTTAGCAAATGCGAGTTTTGGCTGAAGGAACTCGGATTCCTTGGACATGTTATATCAGGAGAAGGTATAGTAGTAGACCCCAGCAAGGTGCAGTCAGTCACTGAATGGTTGGCACCCACCTCAGTTAGCGAGATCTGCAGTTTTCTAGGACTCGCAGGATACTACCGGAGATCCATTGAGAATTTTTCCAAGATTGCAAAACCAATGACTGAACTGTTGAAGAAGGATACCAAGTTTAAATGGACAGAAGATTGTGAAGCAAGTTTAGCGAGATCTGCAGTTTTCTAGGACTCGCAGGATACTACCGGAGATCCATTGAGAATTTTTCCAAGATTGCAAAACCAATGACTGAACTGTTGAAGAAGGATACCAAGTTTAAATGGACAGAAGATTGTGAAGCAAGTTTCTAGGAGTTGAAGAAACATTTGACTACAGCCCCAGTGCTAGTACTGCTAGATATACATAAGGAGTTCCAAGTGTATTGCGACGCCTCTCGCTTAGGACTTGGATGTGTGCTTATGCAGGACGGAAGAGTTGTTTCGTATGCCTCACGACAACTAAAACCTCATGAGTTGAATTATGCCACGCATGATTTGGAGCTAGCAGCCATAGTGCATGCATTGAAGACTTGGAGACATTACCTTATTGGAAACCGTTGTGATGTGTACACGGATCACAAGAGTTTGAAGTACATCTTCACCTAGAAGGAGCTGAACCTTAGGCAGAGGAGATGGTTGGAGCTTATAAAGGATTATGACATGAAGCTACACTATCATCCAGGTAAGGCCAATGTCGTAGCAAACGCATTGAGTCGGAGGAGTTATGCTAATACCCTTGACAGTAACAGACTGCCAAAGGAATTAGCAAAGGACATCATGGAACTTCGGTTAGAGATTGTACCTAGAAGGTTCATTGCCACAATAGAGGTTCAGTCGACATTGCTGGACAAGATTCGGGAAGCTCAGAAAGATGATAAAGAGATTGCCGAGATAAAGGAGAAGATGGGCAAAGGAAAGGCCAAAGGTTTTCGTGAGGATGAGCACGATACCCTATGGTTTGAGGACCAAATTTACGTGCCCAACAACTAGGAGATCAGGAAGTTAATACTTCAAGAGGCCCATGACTCACCATACTCGATACACCCCGGAAACACCAAGATGTATTTGGATTTGAAGGAACGTTTCTGGTGGACTAGTATGAAGAAGGATATTGCCGAGTATGTAGCCATATGTGATGTATGTCAGAGAGTTAAGGCAGAACATCAGAAGCCAGCAGGATTGTTACAGCCTATGCCGATACCCGAATGGAAGTGGGATAAACTTGGCATGGACTTTATCACCGGATTACCCAGGACTAAAGCAAGATAGGATTCCATATGGGTAGTAGTGGATCATTTGACCAAAGTAGCTCACTTCATCCCAGTGAAAACCACCTATACAAGTGCAAAGTTGGCCAAGATCTATATGTCCAGGATCGTATGTCTGCATGGAGTTCCGAGGACCATCGTATCAGATCGAGGAACACAGTTCACTTCAAAGTTTTGGCATCAGTTACACCAAACTTTGGGGATGAGATTGGAGTTCAGTACATCGTTTCACCACAGAAAGATGGACAGACTGAGAGAGTCAATCAAATTTTGGAGGACATGTTGAGAGCCTGTGCGCTAGATTATGGATCCAGTTGGGATGACAATTTGCCATATGCAGAGTTCTCGTACAATAATAGCTACCAAGCCAGTTTGAAGATGGCACCGTTTGAAGCCCTGTATGGACGTAGGTGCAGAACACCGTTGATGTGGGATGAGGTAGGAGATCGACAGTTGTTTGGACCAGACTTGATTAAAGAATCTGAGGAGAAGGTAAAATTGATCCGAGACCGACTGAAGATTGCTTAGTCTAGGCAGAAGAGTTATGCAGACTCAAAACACAAGGAGGTAACCTACGAAGTCGGAGACCAAGTCTATCTTCGAGTATCACCACTTCGAGGAGTTAAGCGCTTTGTAGTTAAGGGAAAGTTAGCGCCACGTTTTGTAGGCCCATACAAAGTGTTGGAACGTATGGGAGAAGTTGCCTATAAGTTGGAATTTCCCGAAGGATTGTCAGGAGTTCACGATGTGTTCCACGTTTCACAGCTGAAGAAGTGTCATGCTGAGATGGCGGATATACCATTAAGAGATACAGTACCCTTGGAGGCGATTCAGTTGGACAATGATTTGACTTACGAGGAGAAGCCAGTTAAGATTCTTGAGTTTGCTAGCAGAGTCACCCGCAGTAAGGTTATCAAGTTTTGCAAAGTTCAGTGAAGCCACCATACCGAGGATGAAGCCATCTGGGAACGAGAGGATGATCTCCGCAAGGACCACCCATACCTATTTTTTAGCCAGCCCGAATCTTGAGGGCGAGATTCATCTTAAGGGGGTAGGTTTGTAACATCCCATATTTTCAATTTGGAATGTTATACATAGATCATCCATGCATATCAGGTTTTATTGCATTTCCGTTCCGCAATCCTCGAAATCCTAAGCAACTCAAGGACCCACAGAGAGAGTTGGGGATTTTCCGGTTTTCATATTTGATTTTTATCAAATAATGAAACGAGGATTTTGATTTTAATAATTTTTCTCTCCGAGAAATATTTCATATTAAATCAAATGAGTGGAGATAATATGACTTCTCCAAAATAATTGAAATATTGGAGGAAAAATATTAAAATCATTTATTGGATGTTATTTGGTTTTATTCGGATTTTATTTGCATTAGAAAAATTGCACGCTTTCAAAATTGCATTTTAGGGCCAAGAAAATGTTCAACTCGTCCTAAATATTTTATTTAGATGGTGAAAATTTGTTTTGGCATTTTTAGATTTTTATTTATTTTCTAGGTTTTTTATTGTGTCGGCGGTATTATATATAAAAAAAGTTCCCGCGCCGACTGGGCCTAAGGCCCGGCCGTGCCAGGCCGCCGCCGCCAGCTCCTACGCACGCGCGCGTCGCCGCCGCCGACTTGGACTAGGAGTCCGAGCCGGACTCCTCGCCGCCGCACCTTGCCCCCTCCTCCAAGCTGCCCCGCCCCACAAGCCGCCGCCCCGCCGCTGCCCCGCCTCCCTGGATCTCCCGCCGGAGGTAGCCGCCGCGCCCCGCCGCCGGTTTTTAGCGTTCGGTTTTAAAAAAAACCTAGATCCGTTTTTTTCGGATTCGCCGGTTTTTCTCGGTTCTTCTAGTTAGCGGACGTTCGTCCGAACGTTCGTTTTAATGAATGGTTTTTCGCCCGTTAGATACAGCTAACGAACGCTCATTCGTTAGTCCATTCGTCAGTTTTCTTTGATCGGACTTATTCTGCGATTTTTCCAGATCGCTATTTCTGATCCGATCTTAGTTTCTGTTTATCTTTTCCCTCGTTAGTCGGAATTAGGCGATTCAAGCACCTGGAGTTTCGTCTCGAAACCCTCTTTCCGTTTAACCAACTCAAACAAGTTTTTCTACTATAAAATTTGACCTAGTTTCAGATTAGTAAACGAAGCTTCTTTCTTTCACCGTTTGAGTTTCGTTGCTCCGTTTGATTTGATTCTTTTTGCGTACCGGAGTTCTTAAGTTGAACTTTTTGGTCAACCTCTCTTATTTGAGTTTTGCTTGTGCATCGTTGCTTGTTACTTATGTATGCTATTGTTTGCTTGCGATAGAATTCCCGGAGTGCGAAGCGTGTTACTACGAGTCTCTAGGATTCGCAGATCGTCAGCAAGTCAAGTAACACTTTGATCATATCCCATTAGTACCCAGTTTTTATGCATTAGTTCCAATCCCCAAACATTGCATGATTAGGATGTCATTAACTTGTGGGTTGGGAAGTAGTTGCTGAGGTAGAACCTATTGCCCTGTTACATTCAAATCCTTGGGAGTTACTTCTATGTATTGCTTATATTGCTATGCTATGCTCGTAGACGTGGTTTGGGTTTGAGTGAAATTCATGTCAGATGTGAGATTGTTAATTAATGGTTCAACTTAAGGTGGCAACTTAATCAAACAACTGGGTGGATTGAGGCACCTGGGGAACCCAGTGTTGTTTGTTTTTTTGGAAATCCCGGGGTACCCGTGTGATCTTCCTATGGACCGCCACCCAGGCTCAAAGGGAACTGAGATGATTCATGCTAGAAACTTCCGTGTGCAGCCACAAGCTATTATGGGCTCTAGCATAGTTGAGTAAGTTACGTGAAGCTCTTGAAGAGGTAGATCAGCAGGTAGTGGGTTTTGTAGGTTTGGTATGGTCTACCCGGAGTAGAGAGTTAACGTTTCTGAAAGACTGTGTCTCGGTCATCCGTTTCTCAAACACCGTGTAGTGCGAGAAATCCAATGGAAGCGATCGAGTCTTGTGGGGAAAAGTGCGCAAACCTCTGCAGAGTGTACAATCTAATCATGGTTAGCCGTGTCCCCGGTTATGGACAATTCTTGAGTATCTAGTACTTGGGTTATCACATGTATCTCACCATGCTTAATTAAAACTGTTGGGATGTTAATTCACTTTAATTGGGATTGAGTTGGGGTTACCTTCTCAATGATGTTTCAACCACCATGATAGTAAATTAAAAATCTATTCCGTTGTTGTAGGGAAAAATTGGCTTTTTGCAAAACTACAACCATACAGCTTTCCACCACCCATATATGCATGTAGTGATAGCATTATTCTGTTTCTGCTCTACTGTGTTACATTGCCAGCATATTCCATGTGCTGACCCGTTTCGGGCTGCAACGTATTATGTTGCAGACTTTTCAGACGAGGAGTAAGGTTTGTTAGGTCGTTGCCGTGCAGCTCAGCTATGCCGTTGGAGTTGATGGACTCACTTTATTTTCCAAGCCTTCCGCTGTTATCGCATTAGATGACCTTAAGCCATATTATTGTAATAAGTTCTCTTTGGAGACTTTTCAATGTAATAAGTGTGTGATTGCTACTCTGTTATAAATCCTCGAGTACTGTGTGTGTCAGCATTACCGATCCAGGGATGACACTGAAGCACAGAGACTTGACCATCTGAGGTCGGGTCGCTACAGTCGGGTGGGCACGGTTTTGGCTGTCATCCTTGTCAGGGCGGCAGGGAGTAACACGAGCAACAAGGATGGCGGGGAGCAGCAGGGCTGTGCCACCGACGACATCTTGTACTCCGGCGGTGGCGGCGCCGGTGAACTGGTTCATCCCCTCATGCATTGACTTCAATCGATGAATTGGCTGGATGCACTCGTCAAACTAGCACAAAGGGTAGTTTTGTCCATTGTTTTATGTGTATATTATGTTAATCATTATCAAGTATTGTTTTTATGTGAAAAAGTGGCAAAAGAATAAAGTCCAATGTAAAGAGTGGCAATAGATCAATTACAATGTAAAGAGTGGCAAATTGTCCAAGTGCAAAGTAATTGGTGGCAAAAAATCAAAACCCCTAAATAAGATGACCCCTCACTAAAATTTCAAGAAATGTGTTCCCCCTAACTGTACACCATTCCGAAGGTTCATTGTTTCAAAGCACCACGTGATGATCGGGTGTTATAGATCCTAACGTTCGCATACAATGGGTGTAAGCCAGATTTACACATGCGAAACACTTGGGTTGACTTGACGAGCCTAGCATGTACAGACATGGCCTCGGAACACGAGAGACCAAAAGGTCAAAGATGAGTCATATGGAAGATGCGATTAACATGGAGATGTTCACCGGTGATGACTAGTCTGTCTCACATGATGATCGGACATGGCCTAGTCGATTCGGATCATGTATCACTTAGATGACTAGAGGGATGTCTATATGAGTGGGATTTCATTAAATAATTTGATTAGATGAACTTAATTGTCATGAACTTAGTCTAAAATATCTTTACAATATGTCTTGTAGATCAAATGGCCCACGCTAATGTTGCCCTCAACTTCAACGCGTTCCTAGAGAAAACCAAGCTGAAAGACGATGGTAGCAACTATACGGACTGGGTCCATTACTTGAGGATCATCCTCATAGCTGCCAAGAAAGCATATGTTCTTAAAGCACCGCTAGGTGACGCACCCATTTTCCCAGCAACTCAAGATGTTATGAACGCATGGCAGTCGTGTAGTGATGATTACTCCCTAGTTCAGTGCGGCATGCTTTACATCTTAAAATCGGGGCTCCAAAAGCATTTTGAGCAGCACAGAGCATATGAGATGTTCCAAGAGCTGAAAATGGTTTTCCAAGCTCATGCCTGGGTCGAGATATATGAAGTCTCTGACAAGTTCTACAGTGGTAAGATGGAGGAAAACAGTTCTGCCAGCAAGCATATACTCAAAATGTCTGGGTTGCACAACCGCTTGTCTCAGCTGGGAGTTAATCTGCCAGATGACTCGGTCATTAACAGGATCCTCCAGTCGCTTCCACCTAGCTACTATAGCTTTGTGATGAACTACAATATGCAAGGGATGGAGAAGTTCATTACCGAGTTATATTCAATGCTGAAATCAGCGAAGGTGGAGATCAAAAAGGAACATCAAGTGTTGATGGTGAATAAGACCACTAGTTTCAAGAAAGGCAAGGGTAAGAAGAACTTCAAGAAGGACGGAAAGGGAGTTGTCGCGCCTTTGTTAAGTCAGTTGCCGGGAAGAAGCCAAAGAATGGACCCAAGCCTGAGACCCGGTGCTTTTATTTCAAGGGAAATGGTCATTGGAAACGGAACTGCCCCAAGTACTTAGCGGATAAGAAGCCGACAACGCCAAAGGTATATATGATATACATGTTATTGATGTGTACCTTACTAGCGCTCATAGTAGCTCTTGGGTATTTGATATTGGTGCGGTTTCTCATATTTGTAACTCAAAACATGAGCTGTGGAATAAGCAGAGACTGGCGAAGGATGAGGTGACGATGCACGCCGGGAATGGTTCCAAGGTCGATGTGATCGCCGTCGGCACGCTACCTCTACATCTACCTTCGGGATTAGTTTTAAACCTCAATAATTGTTACTTAGTGCCAACTTTGAGCATGAACATTGTATCTGGATCTCATTTAATGCGAGATGGCTACTCATTTAAATCCTAGAATAATGGTTGTTCTATTTATATGAGAGATATGTTTTATGGTCATGCCCCGCTGGTCAATGGTTTATTTTTATTGAATCTCGAACATGATGTTACACATATTCATAGTGTGAATGCCAAAAGATGTAAGGTTGATAATGATAGTTCCACATACTTGTGGCACTACCGCCTTAGTCACATTGGTGTCAAACGCATGAAGAAACTCCATGCAGATGGACTTTTGGAGTCTCTTGATTATGAATCATTTGACACGTGCGAACCATGCCTCATGGGAAAAATGACCAAGACTCCGTTCTCCGGAACAATGGAGCGAGCAACCAACTTGTTGGAAATCATACATACTGATGTGTGCGGTCCAATGAGCGTTGAGGCTCGCGGTGGCTATCGTTATGTTCTCACCCTCACTGATGACTTAAGTAGATATGGGTATGTCTACTTAATGAAACACAAGTTTGAGACCTTTGAAAAGTTCAAGGAATTTCAGAGCGAGGTAGAGAATCAACGTGATAGGAAAATAAAGTTCTTACGATCAGATCGTGGAGGAGAATACTTGAGTCACAAGTTTGGCACACACTTAAGGAAATGTGGAATTGTTTCACAACTCACATCGCCTAGAACACCTCAACGTAATGGTGTGTCCAAACATCGTAATCGCACTCTATTGGATATGGTGCGATCTATGATGTCTCTTACCGATCTACCGCTATCATTTTGGGGTTATGCTTTAGAGACCGCCGCATTTACTTTAAATAGGGCTCCATCGAAATCCGTTGAGACGACACAGTATGAATTATGGTTTGGGAAGAAACCTAAGTTGTCGTTTCTAAAAGTTTGGGGATGCGATGCTTATGTCAAGAAACTTCAACCTGAAAACTCAAACCCAAATCAAAAAATGTGTCTTCATAGGATACCCTAAGGGAACTATTGGGTATACCTTCTACCTCAGATCCGAAGGCAAGATCTTTGTTGCCAAGAATGGATCCTTTCTGGAGAAAGAGTTTCTCCTGAAAGAAGTAAGTGGGAGGAAAGTAGAACTTGGTGAGGTACTCCCTCTTGAACCGGAGAGTAGCGCAGCTCAGGAAGATGTTTCTGTGGTGCCTGCCCTGACTAGAGAGGAAGTTAATGATGATGATCATGATACTTCGGATCAAGTTGCTACTGAACTTTGTAGGTCCATAAGGACACGTTCCGCACCAGAGTGGTACGACAACCCTGTCCTGGAAATCATGTTGTTAGACAACGGTGAACCTTTGAACTATGAAGAAGTGATGGTGGGCCCGTATTCCAACAAATGGCTTGAAGCCATGAAATCTGAGATAGGATCCATGTATGCAAACAAAGTATGGACTTTGACAGACTTGCCCGATGATCGGCAAGCCATAGAGAATAAGTGGATCTTTAAGAAGAAGACTGACGCGGATGGTAATGTGACCGTCTATAAGGCTCAACTTGTCGCTAAGGGTTATCGACAAGTTCAAGGGGTTGATTACGATGAGACCTTCTCACCCTAGCGAAGCTGAAGTCCGTCCGAATCATGTTAGCAATTGCCGCATTATATGATTATGAGATATGACAAATGGACATCAAAATGGCATTCCTTAACGGTTTCCTTAAGGGAGAATTGTATATGATGCAGGCGGAAGGTTTTGTTTATCCTAAGAATGCTGACAAGGTATGCAAGCTCCAGCGCTCCATCTATGGGCTAGTGCAAGCATCTCGGAGTTGGAACATTCGCTTTGATGAAATGATCAAAGCGTTTGGGTTTATACAGACTTATGGAGAAGCCTATATTTACAAGAAAGTGAGTGGGAGCTCTGTAGCATTTCTCATGTTGTATGTGGATGACATACTATTGATGGGAAACGATATAGAAGTTTTGGAAGGCATAAAGGCCTACTTGAATAAGTGTTTTTCAATGAAGGACCTTGGAGAAGCTGCTTACATATTAGGCATCAAGATCTATAGAGATAGATTGAGACGCCTCATTGGTCTTTCACAAAGCACATACCTAGACAAGATATTGAAGAAGTTCAATATGGATCAGTCCAAGAAGGGGTTCTTGCCTGTATTGCAAGGTGTGAGATTGAGCATGGCTCAATGCCCGACCTCGGCAGAAGATAGAGAAAAGATGAGTGGCATTCCCTATGCCTCAACCATAGGCTCTATTATGTATGCCATGTTGTGTACCAGACTTGATGTGAACCTTGCCATAAGTTTGGTAGGGAGGTACCAAAGTGATCCCAGTATGGAACACTGGACAATGGTCAAGAATATCCTGAAGTACCTGAAAAGGACTAAGGATATGTTTCTCGTTTATGGAGGTGACGAAGAGCTTGTCATAAAGGGTTGCGTCGATGCTAGCTTCGACACAGATTTGGATGACTCCAAGTCACAAACCGGATACATGTACATTTTGAATGGTGGGGTAGTCAGCTGGTGCAGTTGCAAGCAAAGTGTCGTGGCGGGATCTACATGTGAAGCGGAGTACATAGCTGCCTCGGAGGCAGCACATGAAGCAGTCTGGATGAAGGAGTTCATCACTAACCTAGGAGTAATTCCCAATGCGTCGGGTCCGATGACTCTCTTCTATGACAACACTAGAGCTATTGCCCTTGCCATGGAGCCCAGGTTTCACAAGAAGACCAGGCACATCAAGCGTCACTTCAACTCCATTCATGAATATATTTAAGATGGAGACATAGATATTTATAAAGTGCATACGGATCTGAATGTCGCAGATCCATTGACTAAACCTCTTCCATGAGCAAAACACGATCAACACCAGAACTCTATGGGTGTTCGATTCATCACAATGTAACTAGATTATTGACTCTAGTGCAAGTGGGAGATTGTTGACTAAGACCATCGCTCGTACCCGACCGCCACTCATAAGGAAGACAATCAATAAATAAATCATGCTCCGACTTCATCACATAACGGTTCACCATACGTGCATGCTACGGGAATCACAAACTTAAACTCAAGTATTTCTCAAATTCACAACTACTCAACTAGCAATACTCTAATATCACCATCTTCATATCTCAAAACAATCATCAAGTATCAAACTTCTCATAGTATTCAATGCACTTTATATGAAAGTTTTTATTATATCCCTCTTGGATGCCCATCATATTAGGACTAAATTCATAACCAAAGCAAATTAACATGCTTTTTAGGACTCTCAAAATAATATAAGTGAAGTATGAGAGTTCATCTATTTCTATAAAATAAAACCACCATCGTGCTCTAAAAATATATAAGTGAAGCACTAGAGCAAATGACAAACTACTCCAAAAGATATAAGTGAAGATCAACGAGTAGTCGAATAACTATGCAACTTTGTGAAGACTCTCTAACATTTAATAATTTCAGATCTTGGTATTTTATTCAAACAGCAAGCAAAAGAAAAGAAAATAAAATGATGCTCCAAGCAAAACACATATCATGTGGCGAATAAAAATATAGCTGCAAGTAAAGTTACCGATGAACGAAGATGAAAGAGAGGATGCCTTCCGGGGGATCCCCAAGTTAGGCTTTTGGTTGTCCTTGAATATTACCTTGGGGTGCCTTGGGAATCCCCAAGCTTAGGCTCTTTCCACTCCTTATTCCATAGTCCATCGAATCTTTACCCAAAACTTGAAAACTTCACAACACAAAACTTAACAGAAAACTCGTAAGCTATGTAGTATAAGAAAATAAATAACCACTTAGGTACTGTTGTGAACTTATTCTAAATTCATATTGGTGTAATATATACTGTATTCCAACTTATATATGGTTCATACCCTCCGATACTACTCATAGATTCATCAAAATAAGCAAATAACACATCGAAAACAGAATCTGTCAAAAACAGAACAGTCTGTAGTAATCTGGATCAAACGTATACTTCTGGAACCCCAAAAATTCTAAAATAAATTGCTGGACCCGCGGAATTTATCTATTAATCATCTAAAAAAATAATTAACTAAATATCACTCTTCAAATAAAAATGGCAGCAATTCTCGTGAGCGCTAAAGTTTCTGTTTTTTTTACAGCATGATCATAAAGACTTCACCCAAGTCTTCCCAAAGGTTCTACTTAGCACAAACACTAATTAAACACATAAAACCACATCTAAAAAAATGCTAGATGAATTATTTATTACTAAACAGGAGCAAAAAGTAAGGAACAAAAATAAAGTTGGGTTGTCTCCCAACAAGCGCTATCGTTTAACGCCCCTAGCCGGGCATGATGATTTCAATGATGCTCACATAAAAGATAAGAATTGAAACATAAAGAAAGCATCATGAAGCGTATGACAAGCACATTTAAGTCTAACCCACTTCCTATGCATAGGGATTTTGTGAGCAAACAACTTGTGGGAACAAGAATCATCTTGCATAGGAAGGTAGAACAAGCATAACTTGAAAACTTTAAGCACATAGAGAGGAAACTTGGTATTATTACAATTCCTACAAGCATATATTCCTCCCTCATAATAATTTTCAGTAGCATCATGAATGAATTCAACAATATAACCATCACATAAAGCATTCTTTTCATTATCTACAAGCATAGAAATTTTATTACTCTCCACACAAGCAAAATTCTTCTCATGAATAATAGTGGGAGTATCATAAGAGACTTGAATACTATAAATTGTTTACACATTAAAAGAGTAATGTTCAGAAAAAGGGTAATCATAATCATGACAAGTTTTATAAATATAACCATCACTACTTTTTATAGCATATGTATCATCACAATAATTATCATAAGTAGGAGGCATGCTATCATCATTATAAATTTGCATATCAAAACTTGGGAGACTAAAATTATCATCTTCATTAAGTGTAGCATCCCCAAGCTTGGGGCAAACATTAATTGCAGCAAATATATTCTCAATGACATCATCTTCATCAAACATAGCATCCCCAAGCTTGGGCCTTTTCATATCATAAGCATAATCACTTTCATCATCAATAGTATGGATAGCACCAATAGTATAGCAATTATCATATTCTTCCAAGCAAGTGCCAAAAAGATTTTCAAGATCATAAGAAGTATCATTGTCTTCCACAATTATATTTTCATGAGGCACAATAGTAACAGGAGCAGCATTATTTGGGAGAGAAATCTTTTTACCTCTCTTCCTTTTTCTTTTCTTCTTCTTCTTCACCACATCATGTGTGGATTCAATCCTCTTTTTGGAGCTCCTTATTAATGAGATTGGTGGAATAGGAGGATCCTCCTCGTTACCTAATTCATCATAAGAAATAATAGGAGGGTATTGGGAAGTCTCTTCCCTTTCATTAGTATTCTCTTCATCTTCTATTTGTTTTCTTTTCTTTATGTAGTTGGCAATATAAGGATTTTCAATACAATTCACCACACAATACATATAAATTTCCTCTAGATCAAAACCAAGATGTTTATAATGGGCAAATTCTAGAAGATGCCCAGTTATATGTTTCATTTCTTCGCAACCCATAAGCAAGCTAAGTTCATTATAATGTGCAAGGGAAATCAATTCATCATAATTTTTGGAAACGATTAGATCATGAAACAATTTGCATCGGATAGCTAAATGACCACTTTCATTGCAAAGGCCACAAGTATGACAAAGAAAATTTAAATTTTTAGCACAATCATCTAGCCTTTCTTGCAACAATTTAGTTTCTAAGTGCTTATGCCTCTTGTAATATCTATCTTCCCTATTTGGTGTGTACTTGCAAACCCAATGCACTCCACAAAAATTGACATGTTTATAGGAGACATTTTCATCATAACTAGTGAAATCATCATTAGTATCATGGATATTCAAAGAATTCGTACTAACAACATTGCAATCATGCTCATCATTCACATATTTTATGCCAAGCATTCTATGTAATTCTTCTTCTAGTATTTGAGGACAATTTTCCTTTCCATCATACTCACGAAAGATATTAAAAAGATGAAGCGTATGAGGTAAACTCAATTCCATTTTTTATAGTTTTTCTTTTATAAACTAAACTAGTGCTAAAACAAGAAACAAAAAGATTCGATTGCAAGATGTAAAGATATACCTTCAAGCACTCACCTCCCCGGCAACGGCGCCAGAAAAGAGCTTGATGTCTACTACACAACCTTCTTCTTGTAGACATTGTTGGGCCTCCAAGTGTAGAGGTTTGTAGGATAGTAGCAAATTTCCCTCAAGTGGATGACCTAAGGTTTATCAATCCGTAGGAGGCATAGGATGAAGATGGTCTCTCGCAAACAACTCTGCAACCAAATAACAGAGAGTCTCTTGTGTCCCCAACACACCCAATACAATGGTAAATTGTATAGGTGCACTAGTTCGGCGAAGAGATGGTGATACAAGTGGTATATGGATGGTAGATAAAGGTTTTTGTAATCTGGAAATATAAAAACATCAAGGTAACTAATGATAAAAGTGAGCACAAACGGTATTGCAATGTGTTGAAACAAGGCCTAGGGTTCATACTTTCAATAGTGCAAGTTCTCTCAACAATAATAACATAATTGGATCACATAACTATCCCTCAACATGCAACAACAAGTCACTCCAAAGTCACTAATAGCGGAGAACAAACGAAGAGATTATGGTAGGGTACAGAACCACCTCAAAGTTATTCTTTCCAATCAATCCGTTGGGCTATTCCTATAAGTGTCACAAACAGCCCTAGAGTTCGTACTAGAATAACACCTTAAGACACAAATCAACCAAAACCCTAATGTCACATAGATACTCCAATGTCATGTCAAGTATCCGTGGGTATGATTATATGATATGCATCACACAATCTCAGATTCATTTATTCAACCAACACATAGAACCTCAAAGAGTGCCCCAAAGTTTCTACCGGAGAATCACGACGAAAACGTGTGCCAACCCCTATGCATAGGTTCATGGGAGGAACCCACAAGTTGATCACCAAAACATACATCAAGTGAATCACGTGATATCCCATTGTCACCACAGATACGCACGGCAAGACATACATCAAGTGTTCTCAAATCTTTAAAGACTCAATCCGATAAGATAACTTCAAAGGGGAAACTCAATCCATTACAAGAGAGCAGAGAGGGAGAAACATCATAAGATCCAACTATAATAGCAAAGCTCGCGATACATCAAGATCGTACCACCTCAAGAACATGAGAGAGAGAGATCAAACACATAGCTACTGGTACATACCCTCAGCCCCGAGGGGAGAGCTACTCCCTCCTCGTCATGGAGAGCACCGGGATGATGAAGATGGCCACCAGAGAGGGATTGCCCCCTCCAGCAGGGTGCCGGAACGGGTCTAGATTGGCTTTCGGTGGCTACGAAGGCTTCTGGCGGCGGAACTCCCGATCTATTGTGCTCCCCGATGGTTTTAGGGTATATGGAGATATATAGGCGGAAGAAGTACGTCAGGGGGGCCACGAGGGGCCCACGAGGGTGGAGGGCGCGCCCAGGGGTGGGCGCGCCCCCTGCCTTGTGGCCTCCTTGTTGATCCCCTGACGTGCACTCCAAGTCTTCTGGGTTTCTTCTAGTCCAAAAATAAGTTACATGAAGTTTCAGGTCAATTGGACTCCGTTTGATTTTCCTTTTCTGTGATACTCTAAAACAAGGAAAAAACAGAAACATGCACTGGGCTCTGGGTTAATAGGTTAGTCCCAAAAATCATATAAAATAGCATATAAAACATCCAAGGTTGATAATATAATAGCATGGAACAATCAAAAATTATAGATACGTTGGAGACGTATCACATAACGAGCTCAATGTGACTAAGGAGTTAGCCACGGGGTCATGCGTTACGGAACGAGTAAAGAGACTTGCCGGTAACGAGATTGAACAAGGTATGGGGATACCAACGATCGAATCTCGGGCAAGTAACATACCGATGGAAAAGGGAATTGTATACATGATTGATTGAATCCCCGACATCATGGTTCATCCGATGAGATCATCATGGAACATGTGGGAGCCAACATGGGTATCCAGATCCCGTTGTTGGTTATTGGCCGGAGAGATTTCTCGGTCATGTCTGCATGGTTCCCGAACCCATAGGGTCTACACACTTAAGGTTCGGTGACGCCAGAGTTGTTATGGGAAATTGTATGTGGTTACCTAAGGTTGTTCGGAGTCCCGGATGAGATCCCGGACATCATGAGGAGTTTTGAAATGGTCCGGAGGTGAAGATTTATATATGGGAAGTCTAGTTTTAGTCGCCGGAATGGTTTCAGGGGTTATCAGTATTGTACCGGGACCACCGAAAGGTGTCCGGGGGTCCACCTGGTGGGGCCACCTGCCTCGGAGGACTTAATGGGCTGAATATGGGAGGGAACCAGCCCCCTAGTGGGCTGGTGTGCCCCCCAAGGGCCCAAGGCGCCTAGGGTTGGAAACCCTAGGGGAGGGGGCTCCTCCCACCTTGCTTGGGGGGCAAGTCTCCCCCTCCTGGCCGCCGCCCCCTCTAGATGCATCTAAGGGGGACGACCCCCTCTTACCTTCCCCCTATAAATAGTGGGGGGTGGGAGGGCAGCCGCACCCCTTCCCCTGGCGCAGCCCCTCCCTCCTCCAACACCCCTCCTCCTCCGTAGTGCTTGGCGAAGCCCTGCTGGAGAACCACGAGCTCCACCACCACCACGCCGTCTTGCTGCCGGAGTTCTCCCTCAACTTCTCCTCTCCCCTTGCTGGATCAAGAAGGAGGAGATGTCCCCGTGCTGTACGTGTGTTGAATGCGGAGGCACCGTCTGTTCGGCGCTTGGATCGGATCTTCCGCGATTTGAATCGCCGCGAGTATGACTCCATCAACTGCGTTCTTGTAACGCTTTCGCTTAGCGATCTTCAAGGGTATGAAGATGCACTCCCTCTCTCTTGCTTATAGTCTAGATTGATCTTGGTGACACGTAGTAAAATTTTGAATTATTACTATGATCCCCAACAAATAGAAGAGGGACAAGATCAAGGGAAGCAGAGGAGGCTCGACCACATGAGCACCGGCCTTTGGGTCGGTGCCTTCTCCATCGGGCCGGCGATGCCATCTCCATCACCACCATCACCAATGTCGCCATCACCATCATTACCACCATGCCTCCTCCCTTCATCAGCTCGATGCTCTTTTGTATCTTAACCCTCTCCTTTATGTATGTCATTAACTTGTTTGAGTAGTAGTAGTACTTGTTCTCAAGGATATGGATGAAGTACTTTACGATTAGAATTGTTATGATTCCAAGCGATCCAATATGCTTTTGTTCATGTTCGAGTTAGTATTCTCACGACTGTTGAGAGGAGGCCTCGCTCACACTATTTCCGTGATTGGCCGTAGAGGAACTACTGTCACTGTATGGGTTAGGATGATGAGGGAATTTGAGGTGACAGTAAAATCACAATTCCTAGTGTTTGCAAGTTGATAGGGGAGTTCAGGTAAACCCATATCTGCTTGTGTCCATGGTGAAACCCTTAATTGACTATGTGATAACCGGTGTGGGGAAGCTACAGTTGGTGGCGTATGTGGCATGAAGTCCATGTTAGAGTAAAACCTGCTCTGTACCAGGAACCGCCCACTTATGCATATGAAGAGTGCATAGAGGATACGATAGAGAGTGTTTGCTCCACACTTGTTGTGCATGTCATATTAGTAGTGATGACTCCGGAGTCCTAGAGGACACTTTACTACTCAAACACCTTCACCACTAACGTAATATATTTTTATTCATGTGTTTACCACTACCAAAACACACTTATGTAATGATACATGTTTGTCATAGTAGGTCACGTTTTCTATCATGCATGTACATCTGTGACGATTTTATGACAGAATCAATATAGTCATACCTGTGCTATCGTAGAAGTGTTCCATGACAATACTCAAATTATCATCACAGAAATGTCCACTTCCATGATGATAAATGGCGTGTCATGGAAGTGTTTCCGTCAAGGGTAACCGACACATGACATCCACCATAATGGGTCGCTGTTAAGCTATGGGGTGCTGGGTTTAGATCCGATAACCCGTTACCAGCCCAGACCAATGGCGATTTCCACATGTAAAATTCGCATTGGGCAAAGGAACCACATGTCAGCTCTAAATTATGATAGGTGTCATTCATCCAATGGACGAGATGAGCCTATGAAACGTTGACACATGGCACGGCCCAACAGTGGCAAGTTTACATAAAAAGGCTGGTGTAACGCCCGGACAATTATGCTACAGTGAACCTATGCTAATGATGCCACGTCACCTCCGTCACTGTCGCTAATCTCGCATTAGTTCAAAAACCGATTCAAATTCAAAGTATGGCAAACAACAAAAAGTTTTCAAACATTTGAACTAAAATGTTTGAAATGTGAAAAAAAATTAAATATACCAAATTAGGTACAACTTTGGTATTTTACTAAAACTAAAGTATATTGAAAATTAGAGAAAACGGTAAAGAAAGAAAATAAATAAAAAGAAAAGACAAAACAAATAAAAAGGCAGGGAAAGAAATAAAAACACACCGGAGCCCCCCTCTCCCTGGGCCGAATGGCCCAACTGGCCATCCAGGCCACCAGGAGGCCCACCCCATCCCACCTTATCCCCCCGAGCAACCGAACCCTAGCCACTACCGCACCCATCCCCCCACTCGCTCCTCATGACCCCCTCCCCGATCTGGATCGGTGGAACGAACCGCGCCGACCGCCCCGGACGCCGCTGGACTGCGCCGTCGCCGTCCGCTGGAAGGACCTCGTCAGACTGCCTACCCGTCTCCGTCAACATCATCGTCTCCGTCCTCCTCCCAAGCCCCGTTGTCATTGCCCTACAACTACCTCATGAGGGCCCCCTCCTTCTCCTCTTCCCCGCGCCCCGCCAGTGCGTGTGCGTGCTGCCCACTTAGCCTCGGCCCCTCGCGAGCCCATGCCCATTGCCGCTCGGCCACGCCCTTGGTTGCGGCCCTCACGTCGCTCGTGCCCGCCCCGCTCAACATCCATGCTGCTCACGCACTGCCCCGCGACCCCCCTGTGCTCGCCCCCAGCGCGCACCCGCGCATGCCTGCACTCGTTGCGAGCCACTGCTCGCTCGCGCTTGCGGCGCCGTCCCGCTGCTCGCTCGACCGCTCCCGTCTCCGTGCGCAGTCCTGCTACTGCCGCTCGAGCCGCCCTGCGCGCGCACTTGCTCGCCTATGCCGACCGTAGCTCACGCGCGCGCCCCCGATGTGGCCTCACTCGCCTGCTGCTTCCCCCGTCGCTGCTCGCCTGCCACGGCTGCGCTGTTGCTTCACATGCGCCCCTGCCGCTCTGACCGCGCGCCCCGTTACCACTACTCTGCTACTGCGCCCACGCCGCCGCAGCCTGCAGCCCGCCCCCTCGCGCGACCCCCGACCGTCCTTTGTTAAAGTCCGCCACTCGGTCGGCCTCATCGGAGCCGTTCCCGGCTGGCCTCGCCGCAACCCCGGTCGTCGCACGGCGCCGGCGCCCATATGCGCCGCTCGGCCCTCGCCTGGTCGGGCGCCTGCTGATACGTCTCCAACGTATCTACTTCTCCAAACACTTTTGCCCTTGTTTTGGACTCTAACTTGCATGATTTGAATGGAACTAACCCGGACTGACGCTGTTTTCATCAGAATTGCCATGGTGTTATTTTTGTGCAGAAATAAAAGTTCTTGGAATGACCTGAAAATCAATGGAGAATATTTTTGGAATATATAAAAATACTGGCGAAAGAATCAAGGCCAGGGGCCCACACCCTGTCCACGAGGGTGGGGGCGCGCCCCATGCCCCGTGGGCCCCCTGGTGCTCCACCGACCTCTACTCCAACTCCATATATTCACGTTCGGGGAGAAAAAAATCAGAGAGAAGGATTCATCACATTTTATGATACGGAGCCGCCGACAAGCCCTAATCTCTCTCGGAAGGGCTGATCTGGAGTCCGTTCGGGGCTCCGGAGAGGGGAATCCGTCGCCATCGTCATTGCTACCTCTTGAACTTGCGTTGGATTTTCCCGAAGAGGAAAGGATGATGCAGCAGAGTAGCGTAATTATTTCCCTCAGTTTTTGAGAACCAAGGTATCAATCTAGTAGGAGGCCACACTCAAGTCCCTCGTACCTGCACAAAACGATAGCTACTCACAACCAACACGATTAGGGGTTGTCAATCCCTTCACGGTCACTTACGAGAGTGAGATCTGATAGATATAATATTTTTGGTATTTTTGGTATAGAGATGCAAAGTGAAAAGTAAAAGGCAAAGTAAAAAAGCAAAGCAAGATTAAAGCGATGGAGATTGATATGATGAGAATAGACCCGGGGGCCATAGGTTTCACTAGTGGCTTCTCTCAAGAGCATAAGTATTCTACGGTGGGTGAACAAATTACTATTGAGCAATTGACAGAACTGAGCATAGTTATGAGAATATCTAGGCATGATCATGTATATAGGCATCACGTCCGTGACAAGTAGACCGAAATGATTCTGCATCTACTACTATTACTCCACTCATCAACCGCTATCCAGCATGCATCTAGAGTATTAAGTTAAAAATAGAGTAACGCTTTAAGCAAGATGACATGATGTAGAGAGATAAATTCATGCAATTAAAAAATAGTATAACTCAGCCACCTACGGCCTCTCACAGTGATTTGAGATCTTTGACCATCCGATCAAACTAACCAACGTCCTTGATTGCTCAGTCGTCCCAGCACCTACCGCGATCCATTTCCACCTTTCGACCTGTGCGTTCTAGCTGGCCCAACGTTGATGCGCTGTTGCTCCCGGGATCTACCTGGGCCTCTTCTCAATAATTGGGCCAAGACTACGTGGCCCATAGCTTTCTTTGATAGACTCTTCACCGCGCATGAGGGAGAGGTTCCTCTCGACCACGAGCCTTCTCCTCTTCTTGCCTAAGAAGCCCCTAAACCTAATCAAACCTCTTATTTCCAAAAAAAACCTAATCAAACCTTTGGCAATAGCGGCAGCGGCTGGAAGCGTCCCAAATGGGCCGATGGGAATTGACGACAAGGGCGGCTCCGACGATGGTGCGTCACGACCTTGGTGATGGTGGAGATCAACGCCCGCAGGTGCACCCAAAATCCCACCTCCACGGAAATGGGCTTTTTCTCCCCTTCGTGTATCTATGGGGTGAAAATAGAAATCCACAATCACAGAGTGTACATCCGGAAGGTCACATCATGATCGCCAAATCACATCTCTCCTAATTCTGACCAATTCCTTACCTATGTCTCTTCATCTTTACATATTTGTATAAAACTTGTTGGTAATCTGAAGGAGATGTTTCCCTCATCAGTGTAGTCAATCTTATCAACATGACCTCCTGGCCCGATGGCATCAGGGTCACGTACAATGGGCGCCACTCCACTACATCAACACACCCGGCGGCCTCTGCAATGACTCCAATGACAACAAGGAATCCTCCATTGTTCTACTAATTTTTTTTCTGAACCACACTGTTCTACTAAACTAACTTCTGTGTGTAGCAATGAAAATGGTAGTGACCTTTCATATTTACATTTTTCACATTGGTTGGGTTCAGGGGCTGCAAGGACGAGGGCGCAAAAAAGGACGAGCGGCATTAAGGGCTGGTGTGTCATTGTATCCAATATATACACCTTCCAGCTCCGAACCTAAGGTTCACCGTCATCTTCTTGTTCTTTTGCACATACTGCTCAATTTGATCCTTCAATTGTTCCTTAGATGTATACCATATTGATGATATAGTACAGTAGATAACCCGACGCAAGAACTTTTGTTCCTCTCACAAGTCATGCGAGAGATCCACAAGGTACTAGACAATCAACGTACTATCCGAATCCAATTTTTTAGTGTGGAATTTGTGCCAATAAATTCTTTAAAGAAAAACTTGTTAAGGTGAACTAACTTACTGTGTGTGACTTGCAGATGCTGGTGGATTATATTGTTGATATTACAATCACATGTGATGCTGCAACCATTATGAAGATATTGGAAGTTGAGGGTCTAGCAGGGATGGTTATGCCTGATTGCATCCGACAGCCATCGCTATATAACAATAATTAATTTTGGTACTTATTAAATTTACTCATGAACATTGGTCCTATACTACACGTTGTTAGGTGATGCAAAAAGACCACATTTGGTTGGAACCTTTTCAAGAATGTTATATATTGATAATTGATCTTACACCATGTGCATGATGCATAGAAAGAATTTACTTCTCTCACGGTTTTCATGTATTGAGCTTTTTCGGTTCTTTCTCTTGCATGGTGGAGTGAGTTGGTATCTTCCTGTTGCTAAAAGTGCATACATTGTTCTCTTTTAGTACTTATATATAGTGGTAATCTCTCCATTCTGCCAGCCTTATCTCAAGAGTCAAGACAGACGGGCGCCGCAACGCGCGCCTTTATGATCTAGTATGAAATAAACCCCATCTTGTTATCCTCGATGGCAACGATGCAATACGTGCCTTGCTGCCCCTTTTGTCACTGGGAAAGGACACCGCAAGATCGAACCCAAAGCTAAGCACTTCTCCCATGGCAAGAAAAACCAATCTAGTAGGCCAAACCAAACTGATAATTCGAAGAGACTTGCAAAGATAACTAATCATACATAAAAGAATTCAGAGAAGATTCAAATATTATTCATAGATAGACTTGATCATAAACCCACAATTCATCGGTCTCAATAAACACACCGCAAAAAGAAGATTACATCGAATAGATCTCCACAAGAGAGGGGGAGAACTTTGTATTGAGATCCAGAAAGAGAGAAGAATCTATCTAGCTACTAACTATGGACCCGAAGGTCTGAGGTAAACTACTCACACTTCGTCGGAGGGGCTATGATGATGTAGAAGCCCTCCGTGATGACGCCCTCTCCGGCGGAGCTCCGGAACAGGCCCCAAGATGGGATCTCGTGGATACAGAAAGTTGCGGCGGTGAAATTAGGTTTTTGGCTCCTGTTCTGATCGTTTGGGGGTACATAGGTATATATAGGAGGAAGGAATACGTCGGTGGATCACCGAGGGGCCCACGAGGCAGGGGGGCACGCCCTAGGGGGTGGGCGCGCCCCACCCTCGTGACCGCCTCTTTGACTCCTTGGAGTAGGGTCCAAGTCTCCTGGATCACGTTCGGTGAGAAAATCATGTTCCCAAAGGTTTTATTCCGTTTGGACTCCATTTGATATTCTGTTTCTCCGAAATACTGAAATAGGCAAAAAACAGCAATTCTGGGCTGGGCCTCCGGTTAATAGGTTAGTCCCAAAAATAATATAAAAGTGGAAAATAAAGCCCAATATAGTCCAAAACAGTAGATAATATAGCATGGAGCAATCAAAAATTATAGATACATTGGAGACGTATCAGGCATCCCCAAGCTTAATTCCTGCTCGTCCTCGAGTAGGTAAATGATAAAAAGAGAATTTTTGATGCGGAGTGCTACTTGGCATAATTTCAATGCAAATCTTCTTAATTGTGGTACGAATATTCAGATTAGGAAGATTCAAGACAAAAGTTCATATTGACATAGAGAATAATAATACTTCAAGCAAACCAACAAAGCAATTATGTTTTCTTAAAGTAACATGGCTAAAGAAAGTTCATCCCTACAAAATCATATAGTTTAGTCATGCTCCATTTTCGTCACACAGAATGCTCTCATCATGCACAACCCCGATGACAAGCCAAGCAATTGTTTCATACCTTAATAATTTCAAACTCATAAACTTTCACGCAATACATGAGCGTGAGCCATGGATATAGCACTATGGGTGGAATAGAATATAATGATGGAGGTTATGTGGAGAAGACAAAAAGGAGAGAGTCTCACATCAACGAGGCTAATCAATGGGCTATGGAGATGCCCATCGATTGATGTTAATGCAAGGAGTAGGGATTGCCATGCAACGGATGCACTAGAGCTATAAATGTATGAAAGCTCAACAAAAGAAACTAAGTGGGTGTGCATCCAACTTGCTTGCTCACGAAGACCTAGGGCACTTGAGGAGGCCCATTGTTGGAATTTACAAGCCAAGTTCTATAATGAAAATTCCCACTAGTATATGAAAGTGATAACACAAGAGACTCTCTATATGAAGAACATGGTGCTACTTTGAAGCACAAGTGTGAAAAAAAGGAATAGTAGCATTGCCCCTTTTTATTTATTTTCTTTTTTTGGGCCTTCTTTTTTTTCTTTGGCATTTTTTGGGACAATGCTCTATTGAATGATGATCATCACACTTCTATTTATTTACAACTCAATGATTACAACTCGATACTAGAACAAAGTATGACTCTATATGGATGCCTCCGGCGGTGTACCGGGATATGCAATGAATCAAGAGTGACAAGTATGAAAAAATTATGAACAGTGGCTTTGCCACAAATACTATGTCAACTACATGATCATGCTAAGCAATATTACAATGATGAATGTGTCATGATAAACTAGATGGTGGAAAGTTGCATGGCAATATATCTCGGAATGGCTATGGAAATGCCATAATAGGTAGGTATGGTGGCTGTTTTGAGGAGGATATAAGGAGGTTTATGTGTGAAAGAGCTTATCATATCATGGGGTTTGGATGCACCGGCGAAGTTTGCACCAACTCTCGATGTGAGAAAGGGCAATGCACGGTACCATAGAGGCTAGCAATGATGGAAGGGTGAGAGTGCGTATAATCCATGGACTCAACATTAGTCCTAAAGAACTCATATACTTATTGCAAAAATCTACAAGCCATCAAAAACCAAATTATTACGCGCATGCTCCTAGGGGGATAGATTGGTAGGAAAAGACCATCGCTCGTCCGCGACCGCCTCTCATAAGGAGGACAATCAAATAACACCTCATGTTTCAAATTTGTTGCATAACGTTTACCATACGTGCATGCTACGGGACTTGCAAACTTTAACTCAAGCACTTCTCAAATTCACAATTACTCTACTAGCATGACTTTGATATTACTACCACCATATCTCAAAACAATTATCAAGCATCCAACTTTTCTTAGTATTCAACACACTCAAAAAGAAAGTTTCACAAATCTTGAATACCAAGCATGTTATTATTAAGCAAATTACCATGCTATTAAGACTCTCAAAATAATTTAAGTGAAGCATGAGAGTTCAATAGTTTCTTTAAAACAAATCCACCACCGTGCTCTAAAAAATCTAAGTGAAGCACACAGAGCAAAAGTATAGCCCTCGAAAGATATAAGTGAAGCACATAGAGCAAAAGTATAGCCCTCAAAAGATATAAGTGAAGCACATAGAGCAAAACTACTTAGCTCAAGAAGATATAAGTGAAGCACATAGAGTATTCTATCAAATTTTAATTCATGTATGGCTCTCTCAAAAGGTGTGTACAGCAAGGATGATTGTGGCACACTAACAACCAAAGACACAAATAATACAAGACGCTCCAAGCAAAACACATATCATGTTGGTGAATAAAAATATAGCTCCAAGTAAATTACTGATGGAAGTGGACGAAAGAGGGGATGCCTTCCGGGGCATCCCCAAGCTTTGACTTTTTGGTGTCCTTGGATTATCTTGGGGGTGCCATGGGAATCCCCAAGCTTAGGCTCTTGCCACTCCTTGTTCATAATCCATCACAAGAATTCACCCAAAACTTGAAAACTTCACAACACAAAACTTAAAGTAGAAAACTCGTGAGCTCCGTTAGCGAAAGAAAACAAAAAACCACTTCAAGGTACTGTAATGAACTCATTCTTTATTTATATTGGTGTTAAACTGTAACACCCCGGATGTAATTTACCTTATATGTACTCCAACTGTTGCCGTTTCCGGCACTAAGTTATTTTATTTCCTCGGGTTCGGGTTTTTGTCTCCGTTTATTGTTGTCGTTGTCATGCATCTCATATCATGTCATCATGTGCATTGCATTTGCATACGTGTTCGTCTCATGCATTCGAGCATTTTCCCCGTTGTCCGTTTTGCATTCCGGTGCTCCTATCTCCTCCGGTGGTCCTTTCTACCTCTTTTCATGTGTGGGGGTTAAACATTTCCAGATTGGACCGAGACTTGCCATGCGGCCTTGGTTTACTACCGGTAGACCACCTATCAAGTTTCGTGTCATTTGGACTTCGTTTGATACTCCAACGGTTAACCGAGAGACCGAGAAGGCCTCTTGTGTGTTGCAGCCCAACACCCTTCCATTTTGGCCCAAAACCCACCTAAAACCTCTCCATCATCTAGAGCGTTCAATCACGATCGCGTGGCCACAAACCGCACCTCATTTGGACTCTCCTAGCTCCCCCTATGCCTATATATAGATCCCCTCTTCGAAATCTCGGGTCTCCTTCCCTAAAACCCTAAAAATCTACCCCCCCCCCCCCCGCCGCCGGACAATGTCCGTTTTCAGCCGGACGAGACGCGCCGCCGCCCCGAGCCACTAGGGGGCCGCCACATGTCCTCCCCACCGGCGCCACCACGCGCGGCCCGCCCGGCCCGCGTAGGGCCCCCGCGGCCCAGGTCGGCGCGCCCCCGCCCATCTCCTTCCTCCTCCCGCGCGCCCGCTTCTTCTTTGACGAGCGCCGCCCGCCTCCCTGCTCAGGCCGCCGCGCGCCATCGCCAACTCGTTGCCGACCTCGCCAAGCACGCACCGCGCCGCCCCGAGGCTTCGGGTGCTGCCCCACCTCGCCGCCCCGCGTCCCCGAGAGCTCCACCGCCTCCTCCACGCCCTACTCCAGCCGAACTCCGGCGAACAGGGACGTCTCCGGCGACCTAGATCCGGCGGCTACTACAGTGCTCCCGATCCGCTGCTATAGTAAACCCTAGCGAGGGTTGACTTTCTCTCCACTCCCCTTAAATTTTGGCATTTTTCATTGCGCTATAACTCCGCATCCGTAACTCCGATTTGAGCGTGTAGCATATCAAAATGTTCGTCTCAGAGAGTACATCATTTCATCTCATTGCATCATTTTCATTTGAGCTGATCTTGATGCCCGAAATGCTGTTGGAAGAGAGCTATTTGAGATAATTGCCAGATTTGCTGCATCAAATAGCTATTTGTCATTTTTGCCATGATTAATGTGTGCATGATATGCTCCTGAGCTCTACATGAGTTTTGTTATATGCCATGCCATCTTTACATAGGTGCTTACCATATATTTTTGTGATATGTGTGGTGACTAGCACAAGCTTGCAAAGTAGTGCATTCGTTAATGCTGATTTCTGGGACTTAGAATTTCACTAAGTCCTTGATCTGATTTTATCAATATGCCATATGTTCATGTTGTTTCCTAGTGATCCATGCCTCTTTTGAGGATGATCAGTAAGGATGATTTGTTAACATTATGGTGCTCTATCCATCCATGTCTTTGTTTGCATTTATGGAGCAAACTAGCTTGAGTCAATCGAGCTCTACTTTTGCTATTTCGTGAATCCTGGCAGATTGTTGACTTGTTAGCGATTTTGCCGAGGATGTTGTTGTTGATCCATGCATGCTATGTTGTTGTTCTTGCCATGTATAGCTTCTATAATATTTATTTTTGATGGGTGTATGATTAGTTTGTCATGCCATGCTCTGTAGTGAGTGTATCGAGCTCGTGAACATGCCTACCCGTTAACAGATTTGCATGCTCCAGTTTTCACCAAGTCTGTAATCTGATTATGTTTTTGCCATGTTCACATGCTTGCAATTGTATTTTATGATCCCTTTTGGCTCAAGGTCACTAAGGGACTTTTGTTAAGTGCTTTGAGTAGCTTCATGTCATGCTTTGTTTTGCCATTTTAAGTTCCTGTAGCATATAGTTTTCTTGCTCCAAAGTGTGCTACCTGATGTGAAATTCCAGACTTGTGTTAATTTCACTAAGTTTGAAACCTGTTTATCGTTTGCATTTTTGCCATGCTTGTTTGAACCTGTTAATGGAGGAATTGGCCGTAGCTCAGTGTTCATCTTTTGTCAAGCATCATGAGTGGATCCCTTCCATGTATTTTGTTGCCATGTTTGAGTGCTGTAGCCTATTTATCTTGATGCATTTAGATGGCTACTTGCTGTTTATCGCAGACCGGTGCCATATTTGTTTTGCTTGCCTTTTCCAAACCGTGCATCCGATTCCGGTGATCTTTATATCGATTTCAACCGAAATCACCTCACCTTTCTAGTGGCACTCTTGGATTTCCATGTTGAGGCCAGGTTCAATCATTCCTTGTCATATCTAGCATATGCATCACATATCGCATCCCGCATAGCATACCATGTTTGCATCATGTTGTTCGAGCTTTGCATGTGGTTGATTGTGTTCCTTTTGCTTGTTTGTCTTGTTTGGGTAGAGCCGGGAGACGAGTTCTCTAAAGAGGAGCCCGTTGAGTTTGCTTACGAGGATCCAGTCAACTCTGACAACTTTACAGGCAAGATGATCATACCCTCGAAATCACTTCTATCTTTACTTGCTAGATGCTCGCTCTTTTGCTATGCTATGCTACGATGCCTACCACTTGCTTATCATGCCTCCCAAATTGCCATGTCAAACCTCTAACCCACCATGTCCTAGCAAACCGTTGATTGGCTATGTTACCGCTTTGCTCAGCCCCTCTTATAGCGTTGCTAGTTACATGTGAAGATTGGAGATCGTTCCTTGTTGGAACATTGTTTATTTGTTGGGATATCACTATATTATCTTGTTATCTTAATGCATCTATATACTTGGTAAAGGGTGGAAGGCTTGGCCTTTTGCCTAGTGTTTTGTTATGTTCCCGGATTTTGCGTTCCTTATGCGGTTGGGTGATAATGGGAACCCCTTGACAGTTCGCCTTGAATAAAACTCCTCCAGCAATGCCCAACCTTGGTTTTACCATTTTCCACCTAGCCTCTTTTTCCCTTGGGTTTCCGGAGCCCAAGGGTCATCTTATTTAAACCCCCCTGGGCCAGTGCTCCTCTGAGTGTTGGTACAAACTAGAGCCCTGTGCAGCGCCCCCTCGGGGAAACTCGAGGTTTGGTTTTAGTTGTATGGAGCGCTCATCTGATAGTGCCCTGAGAACGAGATATGTGCAGCTCCTATCGGGATTTTTCGGCACATTTGGGCGGTGTTGCTGGACTTGTTTTACCATTGTCGAAGTTGTCTTGTAGAACCGGGATGCCGAGTCTGATCGGAATGTCTCGGGAGAAGGTTTATCCTTCGTTGACCGTGAGAGCTTGTGATGGGCTAAGTTGGGACTCCCCTGCAGGGATTTGAACTTTCGAAAGCCGTGCCCGCGGTTATGGGTAGATGGGAATTTGTTAATGTCCGGTTGTAGATAACATGAACCTTAACTTAATTAAAATGAATCAACTGCGTGTGTTACCGTGATGGTCTCTTCTCGGCGGAGTCTGGGAAGTGAACACGGTGTTGGAGTAATGTTTGCCGTAGGTTGTTCTATAGTTCTTCGTTCGTGCTTTGCCTTCTCTTCTCGCTCTCCTTTGTGAACAAATTAGCCACCATATATGCTAGTCGCTTGCTGCAGCTCCACATATTACCCATGCCTTACCTATAAGCTTAAATAGTCTTGATCGCGAGGGTGCGAGATTGCTGAGTCCCCGTGACTCACAGATTACTTCCAAACCAGATGCAGGGCCCGATGACTCCGTTCCAGATTATGCGCTTGAGCTCAAGTGGGAGTTCGACGAAGACTCACACCGTTACTATGAGTCTTTCCCTGATGATCAGTAGTGGTGCCCAGTTGGGGCGATCGGGACCGTGTCGCATGTTCGGGTTGATCTTTTATTTTGGTACCATAGTCGGACCATGAGTGTGTTGGATGATTGTAATGTTATTTATGTATTTGTGTGACGTGGCGAGTGTAAGCCAACTATGTACCTTTTTCCCCTTTTATCTATTTACATGGGTTGTTGTGAAGATTACCTTACTTGCGACATTGCTTTCAATGCGGTTATGCCTCTAAGTCGTGCTTCGACACGTAGGAGATATAGCCGCATCGAGGGCGTTAAATAAACCTACTGTATTCCAACTTCTCTATGGATTATAAACTATTTTACTAACCATAGATTCATCAAAATAAGCAAACAACACACGAAAAACAGAATCTGTCAAAAACAGAACAGTCTGTAGTAATATGTAGCTAGCGCAATATCTGGAACCCCCAAAATTCTAAAATAAATTGCTGGACGTGAGGAATTTATCTATTAATCATATTCAAAAAGAATTAACTAAATATCACTCTCCAAATAAAAATGACAGCAGTTCTCGTGAGCGCTAAAGTTTCTGTTTTTTACAGCAAGTTCAACAAGACTTTCCCCAAGTCTTCCCAACGGTTCTACTTGGAACAAACACTAATTAAACACAAAAAAACACAACCAAAACAGAGGCTAAATAATTTATTTATTAATAAACAGGAGCAAAAATCAAGGAATAAAAATAAAATTGGGTTGCCTCCCAACAAGCGCTATCGTTTAACGCCCCTAGCTAGGCATAAAAGCGAGGATAGATCTAGGTATTGCCATCTTTGGTAGGCAATCCATAAGTGGCTCTCATGATAGTTTCATATGGCAATTTTATTTTCTTTCTTGGAAAGTGTTCCATGCCCTTTTTTAATGTAAATTGAAATCTAATATTCCCTTCCTTCATATCAATAATCGCACCAACCGTTCTAAGGAAAGGTCTACCAAGAATAATAGGGCAAGAAGGATTGCAATCTATATCAAGAACAATGAAATCTACGGGCACATAATTTATATTTGCAACAATAAGAACATCATTAATCCTTCCCACAGGTTTCTTAATAGTAGAACCCGCAAGATGCAAGTTTAGAGAGCAATCATCAAAATTGCGGGAATCTAGCAAATCACACAGAGTTTTGGGGATAGTGGAGACACTAGCACCCAAATCACATAAAGCATAAAACTCATAATCTTTAATTTTAATTTTAATAGTTATTTCCCACTCATCATAGAGTTTTCTAGGGATAGAAACTTTCAAATCAAGTTTTTCTTCATAAGATTGTATCAAGGCATCAACAATATGTTCGGTGAAGGCTTTCTTTTGACTATAAGCATGTGGAGAATTTAGCACGGATTGCAACAAGGAAATACAATCAATTAAAGAGCAGCTTTCATTATTAAATTCCTTGAAATCCAATATAGTGGGTTTAGCAACATCTAGATTTTTATTTCTTTCAATCCCACTTTCGTCAATTTCATCATAAAGATCTAAATACTCCGAAGTTTTAGAACGCCTTCTAGGTAAAGGAAGATCATATTCAGTTTCATCAAGATTCATATTGCAAAACAAAGATTTAATAGGAGACACATCAATAACTTTTAGATCTTCATCTTGATTTTCATAGGAATTGGAAGGACACGCTTTAATAAAGGCATCTTTGGAAGCACGCATCCTAGCAGTTATTTCCTTGCACTCATCAATGGAAATTCTCATGGCTTTGCGAGACTCATTGATATCATGCTTAGGAGGAATAGATCTAAGCTTTAAAGAATCAACCTCAAGAGAAATTCTATCAATGTTCCTAGCCAAATCATCAACTTTAAGCAATTTCTCTTCAAGCAAAGCATTAAAATTCTTTTGTGAATTCATAAACTCTTTAACACTATTCTCAAATTCAGAGGGCATCTTATTATAATTTCCATAAGAGTTGTTGTAGGAATTCCCATAATTATTAGAAGGATTACTAGGATATGGCCTAGGATTAAAATTCCCTCTATAAGCGTTGTTACCAAAATTATTCCTACCAACAAAATTCACATCCATAGATTCATTGTTATTCTCAATCAAAGTAGACAAAGGCATATGATTAGGATCAGAAGAAACACTCTTAGTAGCAAATAATTTCATAAGTTCATCCATCTTTCCACTCAAAACATTGATTTCTTCTATCGCATGCACTTTTTATTAGAAGATCTTTCATTATGCCATTGAGAATAATTAACCATAATATTATCTAGGAGTTTAGTAGCATCTCCTAAAGTGATTTCCATAAAAGTGCCTCCCGCGGCCGAATCTAAAAGATTTCTAGAAGCAAAATTCAATCCGGCATAAATTTTTTGTATAATCATCCACAAATTCAAACCATGAGTAGGGCAATTACGTATCATTAATTTAATTCTCTCCTGTGCAACATGTTCATGATCAAGTTGCTTAAAATTCATAATATCATTTCTAAGAGAGATGATCTTAGCGGGAGGGAAATACTTAGAGATAAAAGCATATTTGCACTTGTTCCAAGAATCAATACTATTTTTAGGCAAAGACGAAAACCAAGCTTTAGCACGATCTCTAAGCGAAAAAGGAAATAGCTTCAATTTAACGACATCATTATCGACATCTTTTTTCTTTTGCATATCACATAAATCAACGAAGCTATTTAGATGAGTAGCGGCATCTTCACTAGGAAGGCCGGCGAATTGATCTTTCAACAAGATTCAACAAAGCTGTATTGATTTCACAAGATTCAGTATTGGCAAGAGGAGCAATCGGAGTGCTAAGGAAATCATTATTATTGGTATTGGTGAAGTCACACAATTTGGTAGTATCTTGAGCCATCGCGTCAAACAAGCAATCTAACACACGGGCAAACAAAAAGGCTAGTGAGAAAAAAGGCAAACAAAGAAAGAGAAGGAGAAGGAGATTGTGAAAGAGAGGGCGAATAAAACGGCAAGGGTGAAGTGGGGGACAGGAAAACGAGAGGCAAATGGCAACTAATGTAATGCGAGATATAGGGATTGTGATGGGTACTTGGTATGTTGACTTTTTGCGTAGACTCCCCGGCAACGGCGCTAGAAATGGCTCGTTGTCGGGAGTCAAATCTTGACATGCGCGAACCTCCCCGGCAACGGCGCCAGAAATTCTTCTTGCTACCTCTTGAGCTTGCGTTGGATTTCCCCGAAGAGGAAAGGATGATGCAGCAGAGTAGCGTAAGTATTTCCCTCAGTGTTTGAGAACCAAGGTATCAATCCAGTAGGAGGCCACGCTCAAGTCCCTCGTACCTGCACAAAATGATAGCTACTCGCAACCAACGCGATTAGGGGTTGTCAATCCCTTCACGGTCACTTACAAGAGTGAGATCTGATAGATATAATATTTTTGGTATTTTTGGCATAGAGATGCAAAGTGAAAAGTAAAAGGCAAAGTAAAAAAGCAAAGCAAGATTAAAGCGATGGAGATTGATGTGATGAGAATAGACCCCGGGGCCATAGGTTTCACTAGTGGCTTCTCTCAAGAGCATAAGTATTCTACGGTGGGTGAACAAATTACTGTTGAGCAATTGACAGAATTGAGCATAGTTATGAGAATATCTAGGCATGATCATGTATATAGGCATCACGTCCGTGACAAGTAGACCGAAACGATTCTGCATCTACTACTATTACTCCACTCATCGACCGCTATCCAGCATGCATCTAGAGTATTAAGTTAAAAACAGAGTAACGCTTTAAGCAAGATGACATGATGTAGAGAGATAAATTCATGCAATATGAAATAAACCCCATCTTGTTATCCTCGATGGCAACGATGCAATACGTGCCTTGCTGCTCCTTCTGTCACTGGGAAAGGACACCGCAAGATCGAACCCAAAGCTAAGCACTTCTCCCATGGCAAGAAAAACCTATCTAGTAGGCCAAACCAAACTGATAATTCGAAGAGACTTGCAAAGATAACTAATCATACATAAAAGAATTCAGAGAAGATTCAAATATTATTCATAGATAGACTTGATCATAAATCCACAATTCATCGGTCTCAACAAACACACCGCAAAAAGAAGATTACATCGAATAGATCTCCACAAGAGAGGGGGGGAACTCTGTATTGAGATCCAGAAAGAGAGAAGAAGCCATCTAGCTACTAAGTATGGACCCGAAGGTCTGAGGTAAACTACTCACACTTCATCGAAGGGGCTATGATGATGTAGAAGCCTTCCGTGATGACGGCCCTCTCCAGCGGAGCTCCAGAACAGGCCCCAAGATGGGATCTCGTGGATACAGAAAGTTGTGGTGGTGGAATTAGGTTTTTGGCTCCTGTTCTGATCGTTTGGGGGTACGTAGGTATATATAGGGGGAAGGAGTATGTCGGTGGAGCACTGAGGGGCCCACGAGGCAGGGGGGCGCGCCCTAGGGGGTGGGCACGCTCCCCACCCTCGTGACCGCCTCTTTGACTCCTTGGAGTAGGGTCCAAGTCTCCTGGATTACGTTCGGTGAGAAAATCACGTTCCTGAAGGTTTTATTCCGTTTGATATTATGTTTCTCCGAAATACCGAAATAGGCAAAAAACAGCATTTCTGGGCTAGGCCTCCGGTTAATAGATTAGTCCCAAAAATAATATTAAAGTGGAAAATAAAGCCCAATACAGTCCAAAATAGTAGATTATATAGCATGGAGCAATAAAAAATTATAGATTCGTTGGAGACGTATCAGTCATCATCAACCTTCCTCCATCACCAATTTCATGATCCTCACTGCCGTGCGTGAGTAATTGCATCGTAGGCTTCCTGGACAGTGATGGGTTGGATGAGATTTAGCATGTAATCGAGTTAGTTTTGTTTGGGTTTGATCCCTAGTATCCATTATGTTATGAGATTGATGTTGCTATGACTTTGCTATGCTTAATGCTTGTCACTAGGGCCCGAGTGCCATGATTTGAGATCTGAACCTATTATGTTTTCATGAATATATGTGAGTTCTTGATCCTATCTTGCAAGTCTATAGTCACCTATTATGTGTTATAATCCGTTAACCCCGAAGTGACAATAATCGGGATACTTACCGGTGATGACCGTAGTTTGAGGAGTTCATGTATTCACTAAGTGTTAATGCTTTGGTCCGGTACTCTATTAAAAGGAGGCCTTAATATCCCTTAGTTTCCAATAGGACCCCGCTGCCATAGGAGGGTAGGATAAAAGATGCCATGCAAGTTCTTTTCCATAAGCACGTATGACTATATTCGGAATACATGCCTACATTAGGTGGCATGAACTGGAGCTAGTTCTGTGTCACCCTATGTTATAACTGTTGCATGAGGAATCACAGCCGACATAATTATCCATCACTGATCCATTGCCTACGAGCTTTTCATATATTGATCTTCGCTTATTTACTTTTCCGTTGCAATTGTTACAATCACTATAAAACCAAAACTGCTACTGTTACTTTTGCCATCGTTACCACTATTATCATATTACTTTGCTGCAAATATTAAGTTTCCAGGTGTGGTTGAATTGAAAACTCAGCTGCTAATACTTGAGAATAATCTTTGGCTCCCCTTGTGTCGAATCAATAAATTTGGGTTGAATACCCTACCCTTGAAAACTGTTACGATCCCCTATACTTGTGGGTTATCAAGACTATTTTCTGGCGCCGTTGCCGGGGAGCATAGCTCTATTCTTTGAGTCACTTGGGATTTATATCCCCTGATAACTATGAAGAACTTGAAAGATAAAAGAACCAATATTTTTCTCTCAACTACGAGGGGAGATAAGGAACTGCCATCTAGCTCTGCACCTACTCCTACTATTCATTCTGATATGTCACATGTTATTGATGATAACACTTCTTCTTTGCATGATACCTATGATGAAACTACTTCTATGCTTGATAATACTATGCCATTAGGTGAATTTCTTGATGAACAACTTGCTAGGGTAAGATAGAATGAAATTATTGAAACTAATAATATTGATGAAAGTGATGATGAAGATTCTCTCCCTAGATATGAATTGCCTGTTGTGCTTGAGGGTTATGTTATGGATGAAGAAACTGCTAGAGACTTTCTTGCTTGCAATGATAGATATGATTTTAAGAAATTATTAGCTAAGCTGAAAAAAATATCTTTGAATGCTAGAATGAAAGATGACCCTGCTTTTGCTACGTCACCTATCTTTATTACTGATAAGGATTATGATTTCTCTCTCGATCCTGAGTTAATTACTTTGGTCGAATATGATCCTTTTTATGGCTATGAATCTGAAACTGTTGTGGCACATCTTACTAAATTAAATGATATAGCCACCCTGTTTACTCATGACGAGAAAACTCGCTATTACTTTATCCTTAAGTTGTTTCCGTTCCCATTAAAGGGTGATGCTGAAACATGGTTTAATTCTCTTGATCCAGGTTGTGTGTGTAGTCCCCAGGATATGATTTATTACTTCTCTGCTAAATATTTCCCCGCTCATAAGAAACAAACTGCTTTAACAGAAATATTTTTTTTTGCAAATTGAAGAAGAGAGTCTCCCACAAGCTT
Organism: Triticum monococcum; assembly: GCA_034509565.1. Classification (NCBI taxonomy): domain Eukaryota; kingdom Viridiplantae; phylum Streptophyta; class Magnoliopsida; order Poales; family Poaceae; genus Triticum; species Triticum monococcum. The sequence goes on along the minus strand of CM067845.1, from coordinate 143,911,580 downwards.
GGGGGAGGCTTCTCCGATTACTTAATGCTTTGCCTGATCATCCTCTCAAGAAAAATGAAATACTTGATATCTTTTTTAATGGACTAACTGATGCTTCCAGAGACCACATGGATAGTTGTGTTTGTTGTGTTTTCAGGGAAAGAACTGTTGATCAAGCTGTATTGCTATTGAATAATATGTTGAGTAATGAAAATGATTGGACACTTCTTGAACCAACTCCTAAGCCAACTCCAAAGAAAAGAGGTATTCTATTTCTCAGTCCTGAAGATATGCAAGAGGCAAAGAAATCTATGAAAGAAAAAGGTATTAAAGCTGAAGATGTTAAGAATTTACCACCTATTGAAGAAATACATGGTCTTGATAACCCTACACAGGTAGTGAAGGTAAATTCCCTCTATAGGTTTGATGAAGGTGATATTCCTCATTATAAGTCTGCTAGCCAATGCTTAGATGAGTTTGATAATTTTATTATTAAACAAGAAAAGTTCAATGCTTATGTTGGTAGACAATTGAAACGTAATGCTTATATGATTGAACACTTGAATGATTATATGTCTAGATTTAAAGGTGAACTTAAACTTATTAGTAAACATGCTTCTATGGTTACCACTCAAGTAGAACAAGTACTTAAGGCTCTGAATGATTTTCTCAATGAATTAAACAATAAGAAAAATGATAATGCTGTTAGAGTTATGACTAGAGGGGGTAAAATGACTCAGGAACATTTGTATCCTGAGGTCCATCCTAAGAGAATTGAGCAAGATTCTCAGAGAACTAATGTTGATGCACCTAGTTCTTCTTAGAGGAAGAAAAAGAAAAATGATAGGGCTTTGCATGCTTCTAGTGAACCTGTTGCTGATACACCTGAGAATCCTAATGATATTTCTATTTCTGACGCTGAAACATAATCTGGTAATGAACATGAACCTAGTGATAATATTAATGATGATGTTCATGTTGATGCTCAACCTAGCAATAACAATGATGTAGAAATTGAACCTGCTGTTGATCTTGATAACCCACAATCAAAGAATCAATGTTATGATAAGAGAGACTTCATTGCTAGGAAGCACGGTAAAGAAAGAGAACCATGGGTTCAGAGACCCATACCTTTTCCTCCTAAACCATCCAAGAAAAAAGATGATGACAATTTTGAGTGCTTTGCTGAAATGATTAGACCTATCTTTTTGCGTATGCGTTTGACTGATATGCTTAAAATGAATCCTTATGCTAAGTACATGAAATGCATTGTTACAAATAAAAGAAAGATACCGGAAGCTGAAATTTCCACCATGCTTGCCAATTATACTTTTAAGGGTGGAATACCAAAGAAACTAGGAGATCCCAGAGTACCAACTATACCATGCTCCATTGAAAGAAACTATGTTAAAACTGCTTTATGTGATCTTGGAGCCGGTGTTAGTGTTATGCCTCTCTCTTTATATCATAGACTTGATTTGAATAAGTTGACACCTACTGAAATATCTTTGCAAATGGCTAATAAATCAAATGCTATACCTGTCGGTATTTGTGAGGATGTGCCTGTTGTGGTTGCAAATGTTACTATTTTAACGAACTTTGTTATTCTTGATATTCCCGAGGACGATAGTATTTCTATTATTCTTGGTAGACCCTTTTTGAATACTGTAGGGGCTCTTATTGATTGCAACAAAGGCAATGTCACTTTTCATGTTAATGGTAATGAGCATACATTACACTTTCTGAGGAAACAACCTCAAGTCCACAATATCAATTCTATTGGAAAAATTCCAATGATTACTATTGGAGGTTTTGAATTTCCTCTTCCTACTGTCAAGAAGAAATATGATATTCTTATTGTTGGGGACATGCATATCCCATTGAGGTAACTTAGTGCTACTCGAAAATTCTCTGGTTTCATGTTATTCGAAAAGAGTTTGTTAACAAGACTTGATCAACCTTGTTAGTGGATTCCAATTGATGAGCATGAGATGGGTGAAGGTAGAAAGCACAACTCTATGTACCCTCCTTTTACTTTCTATTATTTAGATTAAATAAAGCGAAAACAATGTTTTATGTCTGTTTTCTGAATTATCCTTGCAATAAAAAATACCCCAAAAATAAAAGTTCTCCAAATGTCCTGAAAATTTTATATGATTTTTTAGAATATTTAAGAATTATTGGCACTGAGAACACACCAGGGGGACCCACTACCTGGCCACGAGGGTCCAGGGCCCCCCCTGGGGCGCGCCCCCTGCCTCGTGGAGCCCACGTGCCCCCCTCCACTTATTCTTGCACCCAAACACTCCGTCTTCCTCCAGAAAAAATCATCCACCAGCTCAAACTCGAGTTCTAGCTCATCTTGCTGCCATTTTTGATCTCCTTGCTCAAAGCTCCATTCACAAAACTGCTTTGGGGGATTGTTCTTTGGTATGTGACTCCTCCAATGGTCCAATTACTTTTTGTTCTAGTGCTTTATTTATTGCAAATTTTTGCTATTTAGGTGACCCTGTTCTTGAGCTTGCATGTCAAATTTATGTGGTCAAAAGTAGTTTTAATGTATGATATGGCCTCTAGGCACTTGTAGGAGTAGTTGCTATCAATCTTGTTGAGTTTGGTTCACTTTTATTTTGAGTCACTAAAAATTTTAGAAATTTTTCAGAGAAAGAAAATGATGAAGAGATTGTTGAGGGGCTCTTCGAGCCGAAGCTCGAAGGATAAGCAAAGTGAAGAGAATAAGAAGCCCAAATATAATCTCCCTCGCACTACGGAGGTTCGGCCGTGCGAATGGCCTTGTGATGAGTTCTTGGGAGCAGCCGGGATTTATGAAGCTTTTATTATTTGGCTGAGAATGCAAGCCTCGTCTACTTCCTCCGCGACCAATGCGAACAGTATCTCTTCCTCACTAATATTTTCGTGCAAAATTTTCAATTTCATGCTAAGAAATCACCACCTTTGGTGGAATTTCACTTATATGATGAGGTTAAGGAGATGTCACTATATGAGTTTTGTCGGGTCTATAAGATACCCTTTGTGGGCAGCATAGAGGAACCACATCGTAATGATGTGGAGGGATTTATTGATATGATTGCTGTAGGGGAAACGAGGAAAGTTTCTGATGCAAGAATGGCTAGCATACGTGTTCCTGTTCTACGTTACTTTGCAATATTTGCTAGTAGATGCTTAATTGATCGTTGGAAGAGTGGAAATCTCAGTGCTCCTGATATTGTTATTTTGCACCATGCTTTGTTTCGTGATACCACTTTCAGTTTAGGCGCTATTGTTGCTAAACGTTTGAATCTGAACCGTATAAAGGGTCCCATCTTCGGAGGCATCTTTTCTTCGTGCCTTGCTGCACACTTTAACATACCTATTAGGCATTATGAGAAAGAGGAAAAGTTGATGCCCCTATTTTTCTAGATTATAAGAGTATGGTAGCACATGATTTTATTGTTACGGATAAGAAGAAGATGCTTAAGTATAGATTGATATTTGATAAAAACTACAATGAGATTACTACCTTGCCTGCTCCCTCTTTGTTTAACATATTTTTAGGCACATACATCATGTTGCCGGAAGCCGTTCATGCATACTGGAGTGTGACATCAGCTCCAGAGCCTGAGCCGGAGCCACCACTTGATCCTTACCATCAGTCTTTTATCAGTGGGACCCGGAGGAGATTGCCAACTAGTGGCTCCCAGAGGACACTCCTCCGTACACCAGAGAGGGCAGCTTTGAGCCCTGGCCATAGACCAACTTAGGCCAAAAGCCTAAGCTTGGGGGAGTACGTATTCCTCACCGACATTACATTCATGTTCACACACTCTTGACAGTTGTCGGTGCTCATACTTTTTCATTGTACTATCCTGATACATCTCCGTCGTATCTACTTTTCCAAACACTTTTGCCCTTGTTTTGGACTATAACTTGCATGATTTGAATGGAACTAACCCGGACTGACGCTGTTTTCAGCAGAATTACCATGGTGTTATTTATGTGCAAAAACAAATGTTCTCGAAATGACCTGAAACTTCACGGAGCAACATTTTGGAAAATATAAAAAATACTTGCAAAAGATGAAGGCCAGGGGGCCCACCACCTGTCCACGAGGGTGGGGGCGCGCCTGCCCCCCTAGGGCACGCCCCCTACCTCGTGGGCCCCCTGGTGCCTCTCCGACTCCAACTCCAACTCTATATATTGTGTTTCGGGGAGAAAAAAATCAGAGAGAAGAATTCATCGTGTTTTACGATATGGAGCCGCCGCCAAGCCCTAAAACCTCTTGGGAGGGCTGATCTGGAGTCCGTTCGGGGCTCCGGAGAGGGGAATCTGTCTCCATCATCATCATCAACCATCCTCCATCACCAATTTCATGATGCTCACCACCGTGCGTGAGTAATTCCATCGTAGGCTTGCTGGACGGTGATGGGTTTGATGGGATCTATCATGTAATCAAGTTAGTTTTGTTAGGGTTTGATCCCTAGTATCCACTATGTTCTGAGATTGATGTTGCTATGACTTTGCTATGCTTAATGCTTGTCACTGGGGCCCGAGTGCCATGATTTCAGATCTGAACCTATTATGTTTTCATCAATATATGAGTGTTCTTGATCCTATCTTGCAAGTCTATAGTCACCTATTACGTGTTATGATCCGTTAATCCCGAAGTGACAATAATCGGTATACTTACCGGTGATGACCGTAGTTTGAGGAGTTCATGTATTCACTATGTGTTAATGCTTTGTTCTGGTACTCTATTAAAAGGAGGCGTTAATATCCCTTAGTTTCCGTAAGGACCCCGCCGCCACGGGAGGGTAGGACAAAAGATGTCATGCAAGTTCTTTTTCATAAGCACGTATGACTATGTTCGGAATACATGCCTACATTATATCAATGAACTGGAGCTAGTTCTGTGTCACCCTAGGTTATGACTGTTACATGATGAACCGCATCCGGCATAATTCTCCATCATTGATCCATTGCCTACGAGCTTTCCATATATTGTTCTTCGCTTATTTACTTTCCCATTGCTATTGCTATCATCACTAAAAAATACCAAAAACATTACTTTTACTAATGTTACCTTTTGTTACCGTTACCACTACTATCATATTACTTTGCTACTAAATACTTTGCTATAGATACTAAGTTTCCAGGTGTGGTTGAATTGACAACTTAGCTGCTAATACTTGAGAGTATTCTTTGGCTCCCCCTGTGTCGAATCAATAAATTTGGGTCGAATACTTTACCCTCGAAAACTGTTGCGATCCCCTATACTTGTGGGTTATCAAGACTATTTTCTGGCACCGTTGCCGGGGAGCATAGCTCTATTCTTTGAGTCACTTGGGATTTATATCTCCTTATCATTATGAAGAACTTGAAAGATCCAAGAACCAAGATTTATTCCTCAACTACGATGGGAGGTAAGGAACTGCCATCTAGCTCTGCACTTGATTCACCTTCTGTTTTGAGTAAGCTTGCGACGCCTAAAACTGCTTCTACTATTCGTTCTGATATGTCGCATGTTATTGATGATGCTACTTCTGCTATACATGATACTTATGATGAAACTACTTCTATGCTTGATACTACTGTGCCACTTCGTGAATTTCTTGATGAACAACTTGCTAGGGCTAGAGAGATTGAAAATATTGAATCTGATAATACTGATGAAAGTGATGATGAAGAATCACTTGTTATTCCTGAGGGTTATGTTTTTGATCAAGAAGCTTCTTTAGCTATTTTAGCTTGCAAAGATAGATATGAACTTACGAGGTTATTAGCTAAATGCAACAAGCAATCTCTAAATGCTAGAATGAAACCTGACCCTGCTTTTGCTACTTCACCTATTTGTGTTACCGATAAGGATTATGAATTCTCTGTTGATCCTGATATAATTACTTTGGTTGAATCTGATCCTTTTCATGGCTATGAATCTGAAATTGTTGTGGCACATCTTACTAAGTTAAATGATATAGCCACCCTGTTCACTATTGATGAGAGAACTCGTTACTTTTATATCCTTAAAATATTTCCGTTCTCATTAAAGGGTGATGCTAAGATATGGTTTAATTCTCTTGATCCTAGTTGTGTGCGTAGTCCCCGGGATATGATTTATTACTTCTCTGCTAAATATTTCCCTGCTCATTAGAAACAAGCTGCTTTAAGGGATATATATAATTTTGTGCAAATTGAAGAAGAGAGTCTCCCACAAGCTTGGGGCAGGCTTCTCCAATTACTTAATGCTTTGCCTGATCATTCTCTTAAGAAAAATGAAATACTTGATATCTTTTATAATGGACTAACCGATGCTTCCAGAGATTACCTGGATAGTTGTGCTGGTTCTGTTTTCAGGGAAAGAACACCAGATGAAGCTGAGATTCTATTGAATAATATGTTGACAAATGAAAATAATTGGACACCTCCAGAGCCAATTCCTGAGACTATTTCTAAACCAACTCCGAAGAAGAGGGGTATTCTATTTCTCAGTCCTGAAGATATGCAAGAGGCAAAGAAATCTATGAAATAAAAAGGTATTAAAGCTGAAGATGTTAAGTATTTACCTCCTATTGAAGAAATACACGGTCTTAATTTACCGCCTATTGAAGAAACTCATGGTCTTGATAACCCGACACAGGTAGTAAAGGTAAGTTCTCTCTATAGATATGATAAAGCTAAAATCCCATTCACTAAGTTTGCTAGCCCATGTTTAGATGATTTTGATAAATTTATGGCTAAGCAAGAAGACTTTAATGCTTATTTTGGTAGACAATTGAAATACAATTCAAATATGCTTGAACACTTGGGTGATTATATGGCCAATGTCAAAGGTGAACTTAAACTTATTAGTAAACATGCTTCTATGGTTAACACTCAAGTAGAACAAGTACTTAAAGCTCAAAATGATTTGCTCAATGAATTGAATAGTAAGAATAATGATAATGATGTTAGAGTTATGACTAGAGGTGGTAAAATGACTCAGGAACCTTTGTATCCTGAAGGCCACCCTAAGAGAATTGAGCAAGATTCTTAGAGAAATAATATAGATGCACCTAGTCCTTCTAAAAGGAAGAAAAAGAAAAATGATAGGACTTTGCATGCTTCTAGTGAACCTGTTACTGAAACACATGAGAATCCAAATGATATCTCTATTTCTGATGCTGAAACACAATCTGGTAATAAACCTGAAACTAGTGATAATGCTAATAATAATGTTCATGATGATGCTCAACCTAGTAATGATAATGATGTAGAAACTGAACCTGTTGTTGATCTTGATAACCCACAATCAAAGAATCAATGTTATGATAAGAAAGACTTTGTTGCTAGGAAACATGGTAAAGAAAGAGAGCCTTGGGTTCAGAAACCCATGCCTTTTCCTCCCAAACCATCCAAGAAAAAGGATGATGATGATTTTGAGCGCTTTGGTGAAATGATTAGACCTATCTTTTTGCGTATGCGATTAACTGATATGCTCAAAATGAATCCTTATGCTAAGTATATGAAAGAAATTGTTACAAATAAAAGAAAGATACCGGAAGCTGAAATTTCCACCATGCTTGCTAATTATACTTTTAAGGGTGGAATACCAAAGAAACTTGGAGATCCAGGAGTACCCACTATACCATGCTCTATTAAAAGAAACTATGTTAAAACTGCTTTATGTGACCTTGGAGCCGGTGTTAGTGTTATGCCTCTCTCTTTATATCGTGGACTTGATTTGAATAAGTTGACACCTACTGAAATATCTTTGCAAATGGCTGATAAATCAACTGCTATACCTGTCGGTATTTGTGAGGATGTGCCTGTTGTGGTTGCAAACGTTACTATTTTAACGGACTTTGTTATTCTTGATATTCCCGAGGACGATAGTATGTCTATTATTCTTGGAAGACCCTTTTTGAATACTGCAGGGGCTGTTATTGATTGCACTAAAGGCAATGCCACTTTTCATGTTAATGGTAATGAGCATACGGTACAGTTTCCGAGGAAACAACCTCAAGTTCACAGTATCAATTCTATTGGAAAAATGCCATCGATTATATTTGGAGGTTTTGAATTTCCTCTTCCTACTGTCAAGAAGAAATATGACATTCTTATCATTGGGGATGTGCATATCCCCGTTGAGGTAACATAGTGTTATTCGAAATTTCTCTGGTTCCATGTTATTCTGAATGTGTTCATTAACAAGACTTGATCAACCTTGTTAGTGGATTCCTTTTGATGAGCATGAGATGGATGAAACTAGAAAGCACAACCTTTTGTACCCCACTTTTACTTTCTGTTATTTATATTAAATAAAATAAAAATAAATATTTTTCTGTCTGTTATCTAATTATCCGTGCAATATAAAAATACCCCAAAAATAAAAGTTCTACAAATGCCCTGAAATTTAAATATGATTTTTTCTAGAATATTTGAGAATATTTGGCACTGAGAACATAGCAGGGGGTCAGCCACCTGCCCAAGAGTGTGGAGGGCGCGCCCTACCCCCTAGGTGCGCCCCCTGCCTCGTGGGCCCATGGTGGCCCTCATCCACTTATCCTTTCACCCACACACTCCTTCTTCCTCCCCCAAACATGAATAACCAGCTCAAACCCGAGTCCAAGCTCATTTTGCTGCCATTTTAGATCTCCTTGCTCAAAGCACCTCTCACAAAACTGCTTAGGGAGATTGTTCCTTGGTTTGTGACTCCTCCATTGGTCCAATTAGTTTTTGTTCTAGTGCTTTATTCATTGCAAATTTTTGCTGCTTAGGTGACCCTGTTCTTGAGCTTGCATGTCAAATTTATTTGTTCAAAACTAGTTTTGATGCATGATATAGGCCCTAGGCACTTGTAGGAGTAGTTGCTATCAATATTATTGAGTTTGGTTTACTTTTATTTTGAAGTTACTAAAAATTTCATAATTTTTCATAAAATGATGAAGAGACTTTTGAGGGGCTCATCGAGCCAAAGCTCGAAGGAAAAGGCACCAAGGCCTAAGTATAATCTGCCTCGCACCACGGAGGTTCGGGCGTGTGAATGGCCTTCCAATGATTTCTTAAGAGCAGCCGGGATTTATGAAGATTTTCATGAATTGGCTAAGAATGCAGGCCTCACCGCTTTCCTCCACGACCAAATGCGATCAGTATCTCTTACTCACAAATATCTTCATGCAAAACTTTCATTTTCATTCTAGGAGCTCACCACCTACGGTGGAGTTTCATTTATATGATGAGCATAAGGAGATGTCACTTTATGATTTTTGTCGGGTTTATTTAGTCTCTTTCGAGGGCAAGACGGAGGAACCACATCGCGAGGATGTGGACGGGTTTATTTATAATATCACTGTAGGGGAAACAAGGAAGGTTTCCGATGCACGAATCACTAGCATACACTTTCCTAACCCAATTGCTCAAGACCCCCTCTCATTCCACGATACACCGCCAGCCATGATGACATGAACAAACTCTTTGAAATCCTCCATGCTGCCATGAAAATATGTACTGCAGAAAAAATATGAACGTATTTTAGAAGTGTATTAAAGGTCTATGGAATTTAAATCATAGAAACCGGGTGATAAATGTGACAGGACTTGCTTCATGGGTATTTTTTGCCACTTTATATATCTAATATTTAATTTAAATAGATTTTGAATGTGTAAATTTCCTCGTTTTATTAAAACTTAATATTTTCATTAAGATTTTAAAACCTTTTGAAGAGTAGTATAAAAAATTATGTAAATCGGCACATTTCTCTATGTAATATTTTTATGTAAATTAATTATTTCTATTTTACATTTTGAAATTTTTTTGTAGTTAGTAGTGCTTTTTGGGTGATTTTTAAGTGTTTTTAAAAAAAGAACAAACATATTTGTTGAAATGTTTTTAAACTATTTTTATATGTGTGATTTTGTTGGCATTTTTGTTTGGTAATTTTTATATTTTTCTAATCCAATTGTTTAAACATTAGAAATAAGGTTACACCAAGTATTTCTTTTTGGACTTTGTAATTTGGATGTATCCCAACAATGTTTGTGATGACCTATTGAGCTCCTAATTTTCATTTCATCCTATTAAAAAGTGTCAACCTTTTTTTCAGTAAAACAATTTTTTTTATTTCTTTGATTATGTTTTTTAGATTTTCCAGAATATTTTTTAGAATTGAATTTTTTATGGTGAAAGATTTTTTGGAATATTATATTGCATGTCTTATTTATTTAGCACTACTTTTGTGTTTGGTCCATTGTTTTTTTTTGAAACTATGGTCTTGAGAGTGTTTGTGTTATTTTTGGTAGCAGCTATAGCTGAGATCTCAGAGTCGTTTGCTCTAAAAGAAAAAGCCCACGGCTGTCCATTCCGTAAGACCCCCATCCCCGGCCACTCCATCCGTCTCCTCTGCCCTGTGTGAAGACGCGCTCCTCCTCCCCCACCTCCTCCTCCGCCTCAACCTGCTCCTCCACGGCGCTCACCGTCGCCTCGCCGCTCCTCTCCTTCAACTCTTCCTCCCCTCAAGGATCTCCAGGGCCTCCTCCGCTCTAACCCGACCGCGCCCTCGTCGTCCCCGTCGGAGCCCCCGCACAAGGCCTCGTGCTCCCCTTCCGCCGCCCGCGTTTTCCACCGCGTCCGTGTGGCCGCCTCAGCCCTCCACGTGCTCCGCACCCTTCAGGCGCCGTGCACCGCCGCCGAAGCCGATCGCCGCGTCTCCCTCGTCTCCGGCGGCGAGCATCGTCTGGGGTCCTTCTTGTTCGCGCCGGCGGCGGCTTTGGAGTTTTCGGGGGCGTTTCTTGGGTGGCTGGCCGAGCCATTTCTCTAGCCACCGTGACACCGCGAGGTAGCCTCGCGTCCGGTTAAGGAGCTTATGTGCTTTGGTGCCACACACCCCCGGTGGTTTTCAGGTCTGACTGAAACCGAGGTGAGTGAGGACTTTTTAGTAAGTAATGTTATCGATTGTTTAGTGTCAATTCCGGCGTTGGTTTGAAAATGTCGAGGATTAATTGTTTATGTGGATGTAAAATTAGTGGTTTCTAGAATGTAAAGAGCAAGTCTTTTCTATACCAATTTGATAATTTTTCTTTTCATACTGCAGATTGGTCTGGATGGAATCCCTATGGTTGATCCCAGTAGGCCAGTACAAACAGGACCCTAAGGATTTATCCCCTCGATACACTGACGAAATGGGAGGTTTGTTCATCAGGATATTTTCAAAATTTATTGTCATATTTTCTCATCATTGTTATGGTACTTAGTAGTTATGGTACTCTAATTGTTGAAACTTTGCTTATTTAGGTTTTGGATTCAACTGTAATTGTGATTTGTGCAAACACTTTGGTATACATTGAAGCAAAGCTAACAAGGCCGAAGTCAAACAACTATACCTCCAATGCTTTGCTTGATACTGTGACAGTAGCAAAAGTCCAGGTATTAGAACAGCAACATTATCTTTTCTGGTTACTTTGTAATGTTAAAATAATATACATATGCCTATCATGTGTAAATATGAAGATCACCGTTATCTTTTCTGGTTACTTTGTAAGGTTAAAATAATATACATATGACTATCATGTGAGTAGTCTACTACAACAAAACAATGAACATAGCAACCCTCATTGCTGCATTCATGGTCACACACCACTTCCATGAAAAAGACATGCCACGGTTCTTTCGTAGATGCCACCATACTGGTTTCATCTTCCTGAATCCTGTAAATAGAAACAAAACTGAACAAACAAATGAGTCTTGTCTCCTTGAAGATGATGAAGTACTGAATTCTAACTGCGAATTTGTCACTTGGCTACAATGTTTCTGTAGAATCCAAGTAATATGTTTAAGGTTAAAAAATAAGCAATGCAATTTGAAATATAAACACTTTAGTTTTTTTAAATGATGATCCTTTGAAGTAGCAAGTGAAATTTCGAAGAAATTGAAAGGTTGTATTACCTATTTGGTTAGGACTTCCTTGTAGACAATATTTTTCGTATATGTCCCGCTTGTGCTGGTCCTTTCCTTTTTCTTTTTCTTCTCTCCCTTTGTGTATGTGTCGTCTATGTTGTTCTTTTTCTTCTTCTGTTTGCTCTCATCATGTGTACCTGTTAGTACCTTTATATTTGATGTCGCGGTTGCTCTAGATAGTGCGACATATAGTTGACCATGTGAGAAAACGGGTTCAGGCAGGTAGATGTCGACAGTCGGTATTGTCTGGCCTTGTGATTTGTTAATTGTCATAGCAAAACTGAGTCTGATTGGAAACTGTTTCCTCTTGAAACTGAAAGGAAAGATGTCATCGTCAGAGGGTCATAATGGTATCCTGGGCAGGAAAACTCGCATTCCACAGTGTTGTCCCACCACAATCTCTGCGTCAATTGTATTTTTTTGAAATCCACGTACGACCAACCTCATGCCGTTGCATAGTCCATTAGCAGGGTTGATGTTCCTGAGTAGTATGATTGGGCAATTAATTTTGAGCTTCAACATATGTGGAGGCAATCCATTTGGGGTGAGAGTATTTAGGAATTCTGGTGGATAGTAGTTATGTGGGTCGTCTTCTACCAAATCGAAGCTGTGGTACACCATCTCCTCCCCTAGAAGCGATCAATCATTTTTAGGTTAATCCTGTCTACGGAGTCATTCCTTGTTGATAGAATTGCTCTTGACGTGATGTACTTTGGATCTTTTAGGGAAGCATTGTCCGTTTCGTAGACACTGTCGATGAGCATATCCAGGCCATTGTCATCCAACTTATTTGCCACACATATACTTGTTGGTAGTAGTATTTCACCATCTTCATTTGTCTCCTCTGTTCCGTTTCCAGTGCGTAGGAGGTATTCCGCGAACCAGTTGTCGTTTTGAGCCCTCATGTTGCGCATGAGCTTCAGTTGACACATTGAACTCCAGAGCTCGGACCTGCGTAGTGATGCATCTACTATCTGGGCTCTTGTTCCCTTTCGAACAACAGGTAGCACTTGCCTAAAATCGCCTCCAAATACTATTGTTTTTCCACCGAATGGAAGTTCTGGTCTGTCCATTATGTCCCGCATGCTTTTGTCTAGCGCCTCCACTGTCTGCCTCTTGGTCATGGATGCTTCATCCCAGATTATTAGTGATGCTGCTTTGAGTAGCTTGGCTGTCCCACTCTGTTTGGTGAATCCACAAATAGCCCCGTCGTCTATTTTTAGTGGAATCTTGAACCTCGAGTGTGCGGTCCTCCCTCCGGGCATTATTGAAGCAGCAACACCGGAAGTGGCTGTCGCCACAGCAATCTTGCCTTGTCCGCGTATTGTGGCCAAGAGCGCCCTGTAAAGAAAAGTTTTTCCCGTGCCTCCAGGTCCATCGACAAAGAATATACCTCATCTTTGGCGATCAATTGTTGCTAGGGTTTCATCGTAGGCCTCCTTCTGCTCCTTGTTTAGGTTCTTATGCAAAGATGCATCCTCGGGTTCCACCTCGATGGAGGTCTCCTCGATGATCTCCCTCGGTATGTCGTCTGTCATCTCATGTTGTTCGTCGATCTCTGGAAGAGGAAACGATTCTATGTCTTTTCCCATCGAGTGCAACATGTCTTTGATATTTTTCAAAACCATCTGTTCAACTGTGTGCTTGCATTTGCAATTTCTGCTGTAGTCCTCTGACATTGCCTCAAGGTGCTTGTTCCAGATGCTACGTACATCGCTGGGTTCGCAAAAAACCAAGATTGTCGCAAATAGCCTTCGCAGCGATGATGGCATTCTAAACAACTCCGCTTTTGTCATGCAGTCGTCCAATGTGGTATCTACCTCAATGAGCCTTCTTTTTTCTGCAGCTTCACGAAAGGTTGGCATTACTTGTCCATCGATCGTTCATAGGTCTTCGTAGCTGGTGGCGCCTGTCACGTGGTTTAGGAGGACCCGAAGATAGTATTGTTCTCCTTCGGCCGGGTGTGATGCGATGATCCTACCAACCTGGAACACAGCGGCTCGCTTCCTCGGTTGCCAAAACTTCCCCTGACTCTGCCACGTATAATGTTCTGGAAAATCTCTGTATAGTATGCCTCGTGCTTTCTCATGTGAGTTGTTTGCTTCAAAGTATGCAGTCAAGATTGATCTTTCCGTGCCTTCATGGTCGATAACATTCTGTACTTTCTCCATGGCATGATATGAAACCATGTGCATATTTGGGAGATGCAGCTGCAGTTGCAGGACTGGTGGGTGCATTTTGCTTTGTTCGAAGCCATATATTCTCCACAGTGCTTCAGGAGGTGTCACCCACCAGGCGTCTCTGTACTGTTTAATCTCGTCGATTTCGACTTCCTCTACTTTGTCAGTTACAGATACAGTCGTGGCCCTTGTAGATGTACTTGAATAGGTACTTAACGGCTTTAATGCTTGAGCATATCTCAACATTTATGTGGCAGTTGAACATCCTTAACAGATAGGGATTGTAAGGAACCACCCACCTGTTATCTAATGTGCAATTTTGGACCATTTCAGTCCGGCCGTCGTCGCGCCTCCTATATATTGGGTAGGTGTCCTTGCCTTGAATTGTAGTTTCATTAAATGGCCTTGGATAATTGTTCTTGCATGATGGATGATTTTTTGTGCATGGACACAATTTGTTCAATGCACCGCAAGGACCATGCATCATATGTTTGATTACCAGTTTGTATAGTTCTGGGTACTTGTGCTTGTTAGGGAGCTCGGCGGAGATGATTCTGTCATACTGCTCTAGACATGTGTACTTGTATCTTCCAGTCATGATGAGCAAAAAGTGAGCATGGGGTAATCCCCTCTTTTGGAACTCTACGACATATGTATATGCCTGAACCTTTCTAAGAATGCCCTTCTCGAATAGTTGTTGCTTCATTTCTTGTAGCTTCGCCCTAAAAACACGAACGACAATGTCTGGGCGATCTTGTGGTGTTTGTCCAGTCTCTAGTTCACGTGTGATCTCCTCCCAGTTGGGGTTGCAGGTCATTGTTAGGAATACGTCTGGCTTTCCATATTTTCTAACTAAAGCCACAGCGTCGAGATACCGACGAAGTCTATCTCATGGCCCTCCAATAAATGATGTGGCAAGTACTCTCCGTTTTCCGACCGCATCTCCATTCTGTTCTCCAGCTTGAATGCTGTCTAGAAGGCCTTGGTATAGGTCAGCCCTTATTTTCTTTTGATTGTGCCAGATGTAATCCAGTCTGGAGCTTTCAATCTTGATGTATGTATCTACAACAAACTGCTGGAATAGGCGCCCGCCATGCAAAATTGGGTTGAATATGCCTAGTCGTGTATGGAATTTATAGCAGTAGTATTCTTTCATTGTTACCCATAGGCTACTGACCGAATCTGTGCAAATATTGCAACATAAAAAGTTAGTTGCATAGGTGGTAGTATATGAAAATTGAATTTGAATGTAATAGTATTTGAATTTTTTTACCTGGGTCATCATCATTACTGATATTTTCAGCACAAATATCTTCCTGTTGTGTTTCCCTCTTGGGGATTTTCCTATGCCAACCCAGTTCAGCTCTTGGAAAGAATAGAGGATATGATAACGGATCATAGCACCCGTAATATGATCGAATGTGCTCTTTTTCGGTGTTGTTCCCATGTAATATTACATTTCTGTCATAAGTATCTCTTCTTTCATTTCCTTCAATCCACACTGCAGCTACCTCCGAATTGATTGGCTCGTTGTATGTTCTTTGGTCCAATCTCTGGTCAAGGTTCAAGATCAGTCTGTAGTCCTCAAGGTTTTGGGCTTGTCCCAAACTCCTAAACTGCTGAGATTACGGGTTACCGCGTAGTATGTCTGTTAATATTGCCATCACATGCTTGTCTTGCTCGTACATTTCCTCACGGCAATGGCGGTATCGATGCTCTAAGCTTGGATCATCGTCGTAGAAGTATAGTTCTAGATGCTTTGGATCTGAGTGACTATTACCAAATGAGTGTATGTTGTGATATATTTGACCATGTGCTCGAAAGGTGTAAATATCGGCCGTTCGCAAGTCTGTTGTATCTCTGTCGAGCTGGCAATATAGTGTAGTAAATGAGAAGTGCCCATTGAAAAATCTTATATTTTGCCGAAAATGTCTTGCATCAGAGTCGTTGCTTGTCCAAAGCCTCATAAGTTCCGGTGGTGTATTTGGATTGGCTAGTCTTATCTGTCCTTTTTACAACATAATCCCTCACTTTCATACTTGAATTTGGTTGCATGGCAGAAAGAGCAATCTTCTTCTTTTTCGAGCACGTTTGTGCTTGTTGGTATGTTGTTGTAGACGAGATCATATGGATCAGGGTTGTGGTCTTCCTCGCCTTCTGTGATTTCAATTTCCACTTCTCTATCCCACTCTATTTGATATACAACATATTAAATTTAGTAAGTGCTATTGTAATGTTGCAAAATTATTTTAATTGTATTGAGCATACCTTCACCGGTGAACATGTATTCATCTTCGTCTGTGTCGTCTTCAAATATTACTCCATCATTACCTGTGTTGTAATTTTTTATATATTAGGGAAAGAATATATATATTTGTTTGAATTGCCAAAGAACATATGTGAAATTGATAACCTTACCTTGATCCTCGTTGTACATTGATTTTGCTACCCCATCTATTTCTTTAATGATTACTTCTTGCTCATATATGATTCCGTCATTACCTGTGTAATAGTTTTTTTACTGTTATGTATATAAAATGTTTTTGTATCAAAGTACTTATATATATATTATTTTTATTGCGTAAGAACATATATGAAATTGATAACCTTACCATGATCCTCGTTGCACATTGATTTTGCTGCAACATCTATTTCCTTAATGGTTGCTTCTTGCTGGAATGTTTGTATATATTATTTTTATTGCGTAAGAACATATATGAAATGTTTGTATATTAAAGTATTTATATGTAATTTATAACCTTACCGTGGTTATCATTGTAGAATGATATTATTCGTGCATCCACTTCTTTGATTGCTGGAAGCATTGAGGAGGGTATGTCTGGCCAAAGAGCCACTTCACCATGATCATCATTGTATAATGGTTGTGTTGGTTCATTTGTTTCTCTGATGCTTGGAAACATTGAGGAGGGGATGTCTGTCCAGAAAAGATGGTTAGTTGTACAGACAGATTTATATTTACTTGGAATGCGAGTATTATATAAAATTGTGATTATTACCATAAGTCATGAATTGTGGTTGCTCCAGAGGTTCTTTGTTTTCGTCGGTGTTTTTCATCATGGATGCATCTTCTTTTGATGATACGGAAACAGTTTGCCTCTGTCTTCTCATGAATTGTTCGTTACGATGGTGTAGCAATGTTTGCCTTTTTCCTGCTGGCACATTATCCCTGTGTTTTACAGCAAATGTACTAACCTCTTGTTCGGTTGCGACATATTCAGGGATCTCCATTTCAAGTGAATCTTTGGATGGTGTGCTACGCTCCATTTGACGGCGAGCTTTATTTTGTTCTACCCTTGCTTTCTTTTCTTGTGGCTGCATGCTTGCATATTTTTGTTTTTTTGTGCGCATTGTGCTGCCTTCTGTTCTGCTCTTTTCTCTGAATCTTTCTTTTGATGATAGGCCTCACGGCGTTTTTTGAGTTTGTCCTGCCTTTCTTCATCAGTCATGTGTTCATTCCGCTCTTTATAGCGCTCTTGATCTCTCTTTCTTTTTTGTTCCTTAGCATTTTTCAGTTTCTCCTGCCTTTGTTCATTGGTCATCCATTCATATCGCTCTCTATCTCTTTTTCTTCTTTTCTCCTGCGCATCCATGGCTTGCCTGCATCAAAGTTTGTATAGGGTAGTTCATTAGAAATCTAGATGATAGAAACCACCTATTTTAACATTCTATGAACAATATGCAAGGGCACGGGCATCATCTACATCAAAGGAACATACTTGACGGCTGCTTTGTTTTGGTTGGCGCTGTAGCTTGGAGATTGCTTGGCATGTACTAAGCTGGTGGCACTTTTTTCTCTGGGCATTCAATCTCTGAGAGCTGGGTTATTTATATTAGTATAGAACCTATGGCAGTCCGAGTTCCTGTATGCTTCCCGATTGGTTTTCTTCTTCCATGACCGAGTCCAAGTTGGTGTATGTTTTCCATGTCCGACTCCAAGTTGGTGTATGCTTCTGATTGTATTTTTCTCATCCATGTCCAATCCAGTAGGTTGGAGTATGCTTTGAGATTTGTTCTAAATTTACTTTTTTTGTCTGGGCGTCCAAACTGAGTATGCTTTGAGATTTGTTCTAGATTTACTTTTTTCTGTCTGGGCGTCCAAACTGAGTATGCTTTGAGATTTGTTACCTGTGCAGAACGAAACGTTTTTGACTTAAAAAAAGTATTGCGGGTTAAATTAGCCAGAATACAGGGACCCTTGTGTAAAAATGCCGCGCCGGTGAACCCGGAGACTCAATCCATGCTTTATTATTAGGCAGAGATTTGCTAGTCGTTGTTTAATTGGTTGTGGAAACTGTGGAAACCTTAGTATCCCTGATATTATTATTTTTCTCCACAGTTTTACGGTGATAACTCTGTTAGTATGGGCGGCATTATTGCTAAACGGTTAAGTCTGAACCGTACCAAGGGCCCCATCTTTGGAGGCATCTATGCTTCTCGCCTAGCTGCACATTTTAACATTCCTATTAGGCATTATGAGAAGGAAGAAAAAAGTGCTGCCTCGTGTTTATCTAGATTATAAAAGTATGGTGGCACATGATTTTATTGTTAAGAATAGGGAAGGAGAGCTTAAAAATACAAATTATTCTTTAATAAACATCATCTTGAGACTATTACCCTGCCTACTCCTTCTTTGTTTGATTTATCTGTAGGCCAGTACCTTGTTCCGTTGAAGGTTATTCACGCCTACCGGAACCCTGCACCAGCCATGGAGCCAGAGCCGGAACCACAAGTTGATCCTTCACGACAGTCTAATTACTAGTGGGATCCGGAGATGATCGCCAGCCAGTGGCAATCGGAGTCTTCTTCTTCTTCTTCTCAGTATGACCCCAACTATTATTATGGATACCCGCCAGGCCAGCCATGGCCATAGACCAACTTAGGCCAAAAGCCTAAGCTTGGGGGAGTACGTATTTCCCACCGACATTACATTTATGTTCACACACTCATTGCTAGATGGCGGTGCTCATACTTTTTCATTGTATCATCCATGCTAGTTTATTTTTCCTTTTTATGCTTTCATCTTGTGTGTTTAATAAACCTTAAGAAAACCCCCAAAAAAATTAGTTGTAGCTTTTAGTTAGTTTAATTTCCATGCTTGTAGTAGTAATTAAAAAGAAAACCCAAAAAGATTTCCTGTTCTTCTTTTTACCTGTTGGGAGCTCTCCCGTGTAAATAGTTTTATTTTTTTGTTTTCTTTGGGGGTCGATAGGAGAAGACCATGATTAAATTGTTGAAGTGGCTCTTATATACATTATTGTTGATCTTACAAAAGAGCCCATAT
This sequence comes from Triticum monococcum, assembly GCA_034509565.1. Classification (NCBI taxonomy): domain Eukaryota; kingdom Viridiplantae; phylum Streptophyta; class Magnoliopsida; order Poales; family Poaceae; genus Triticum; species Triticum monococcum. The sequence continues at coordinate 143,892,191 of CM067845.1, read as the reverse complement.
TGCCTTGTCTTCTCCTGTTTATTGAATACTTGCAGATTCCAGCTTAGTCCAATGCACTCGCACTATTATTATTATTCACATTGTTCGGTCGTGCAAGTGAAGGGCAATTATGACGATATATGATGGACTGACTGAGATGAGAAAAGCTGGTATGAACTCGACCTCTTTTGTTTTTGTAAATATGATTAGTTCATTGTTCCTGATTCAGCCTATTATGGATAAACATGTTTGCAAGGACAACTAGAGATCATAGTGCTTATGCCATGCTTGATTAGCTATGAGTTATAATGGTTTACCTTGCGTGCCAACATGCTATTGAAATGGTTATGATGTGGTATAATAGGGTGGTATCCTCCTCTGAATGATTTAAGCGACTTGACTTGGCGCATGTTCACGCATGTAGCTGAAACAAAATCAACATAGCCTTCACGATATTTATGTTCATGGTGGATTATATCCTACTAATGCTTGCATTCGGTGTTGATTAATTTTAATGCATGTTCATGACTGTTGTCGCTCTCTAGCTGGTCGCTTCCCAGTCTTTTGCTAGCCTTCACCTGTACTAAGCGGGAATACTGCTTGTGCATCCAATCCCTTAAACCCCAAAGTTATTCCACATGAGTCCACTATACCTACCTATATACGGTATCTACCTGCCGTTCCAAGTAAATTTGTATGTGCCAAACTCTAAACCTTCAAATAAATATCCTGTTTTGTATGCTCGAATAGCTCATGTATCAACTAGGGCTGTCTGTATCTTCCATGTTAGGCGGGTTATTCTCAAGAGGAGTGGACTCCGCTCCTCACTCACGAGATAAATGGCTGGTCACCGGGATGCCCAGTCCCATGCTTTATGCAAACTAAATCAAAATAATTGCAAACAAAACTCCCCCTGGGATTCTTGTTAGTTGGAGGCACTCGTTGTTTCGAGCAAGCCATGGATTGATGCTTGTTGGTGGAAGGGGGAGTATAAACTTTACCATTCTGTTTGGGAACGGCCTATAATGTGTGTAGCATGGAAGATATCGCCATCTCTTGGTTGTTATGTTGATAATGAAAGTATACCACTCAAAATATTATTCACCTCTGTTTCAAAACCAAGCTCTGGCACCTCTACAAATCCCCGCTTCCCTCTGAGAAGGGACTATCTATTTACTTTTATGTTGAGTCATCATCCTCTTATTAAAAAGCACCAATTGGAGAGCACCGCTGTCATTTGCACACATTACTATTAGTTTACACTGAGTATGACTGTGACTGGATCTCTTTTACCATGAATTACAATGTTTAGTCAGTCCTTGATCTTCAGAGGTGCTCTGCACTTATGTTTTGCGGTCTCAGAAAGGGCTAGCAAGATACCATCTTGTTATATTATATTATGATTGTTTTGAGGAAGTGTTGTCATCCGAGATTTACTATTATTACTCGCTAGTTGATTATGCCATTGATATGAGTAAACATGAGACCTAAATGTTATTGTGAATATGGTTAGTTCATAATCTTTGCTGAAAACTTGAATGCTGACTTTACATATTTACAACAACAAGATCAAACAGAGTTTGTAAAAGTTTTTCTTGATCACTTTTAGTTTGTCAACTGAATTGCTTGAGGACAAGCAAAGGTTTAAGCTTGAGGGAGTTGATACGTCTCCATCATATCAACTTTTTCAAACACTTTTGACCTTGTTTTGGACTCTAACTTGCATGATTTGAATGGAACTAACCCGGACTGATATTGTTTCCAGCAAAATTGCCATGGTGTTATTTTTGTGCAGAAATAAAAGTTCTCGAAATGACCTGAAACTTCACAGAGAATATTTTTGGAATATATAAAAATACTAGCGAAAGAATCAACGTCAGGGGGGCCACACCCTGTCCACGAGGGTGGGGGCGCGCCCCCTGTCTCATGGGCCCCCTGAGGCTCCACCGACCTCAACTCCGACTCTGTATATTCACGTTCGGGGAGAAAAATCAAGGAGAAGGATTCATTGCATTTTACGATACAGAGCCGCCGCCAAGCCCTAATCTCTCTCGGGAGGGCTGATCCAGAGTCCGTTCAGGGCTCCAGAGAGGGGAATTCATCGCCATCGTCATCATCAACCTTCCTCCATCACTAATTTCATGATGCTCACCGCCGTGCGTGAGTAATTCCATCGTAGGCTTGCTGGACGGTGATGGGTTGGATGAGATTTATCATGTAATCGAGTTAGTTTTGTTAGGGTTTGATCCCTAGTATCCATTATGTCCTGAGATTGATGTTGCTATGACTTTGCTATGCTTAATGCACTACAAAAAAATACACTTCCGTGATGATACGTGTTTGTCATAGTAGGTCGCGTTTTTGGTTATGCATGTACATCCATGACGATTTTATGACAGAATCAAGATAGTCATACCTGTGCTGTCGTAGAAGTGTTCCATGACATTACCAAAATTATCATCACGGAAGTGTCCACTTCCATGACGATAATTCGCGCGTCACAGAAGTGCTTTCGTCAAGGGTGACCGACACGTGGCATCCACCGTAACCTAACGTTGTTAAGCTATCGGGTCGGATTTTGGATCCGATAACCCGTTAACAGCTCTGACCAATGGGAAATTTTCACGTGTAAAATTCTGATTGGCCGAAGGGAACACCTATCAGCTCGTTAGTGGGCCAGATGTCGCCCGTCCGTTGGAGGAGACATGCCTATGATACGTCGATAGGTGGCTGGGCCCAACAGAGGCCCATATAGGTTAAAAATGCCGGCCCAGTGCTACCTCTTGAGCACTGCGTTGGATTTCCCCGAAGAGGAGAGGATGATGCATCAAAGTAGCGTAAGTATTTCCCGCAGTTTTTGAGAACCAAGGTATCAATCCAGTAAGAGGCTACGCGCGAGTCCCTCGTACCTACACAAAAACAATAGCTCAACGCAACCAACGCGCTTAGGGGTTGTCAATCCCTTCACGGTCACTTACGAAAGTGAGATCTGATAGAGATGATAAATAATATTTTTGGTATAGAGATGCAAAGTAAAAAGTAAAAGCAAAGTAAAAGCAAAGAAATAATAAAGTGATGGAGATTGATATGATGAGAAAGAGACTCGGGGGCCATAGGTTTCACTAGTGGCTTCTCTCAAGAGCATAAGTATTCTACGGTGGGTGAACAAATTACTGCTGAGCAATTGACAGAATTGAGCATAGTTATGAGAATATCTAGGTATGATCATGTATATAGGCATCACGTCCGAGACAAGTAGACCGACTCCTGCCTGCATCTACTACTATTACTCCACTCATCGACCGCTATCCAGCATGCATCTAGAGTATTAAGTTAAAAACAGAGTAACGCCTTAAGCAAGATGACATGATTTAGAGGGATAGTTTCATGCAATATGATAAAAACCCCATCTTGTTATCCTCGATGGCAACAATACAATACATGCCTTGCTGCCCCTTCAGTCACTGGGAACGGACACCGCAAGATCGAACCCAAAGCTAAGCACTTCTCCCATGGCAAGAAAAACCAATCTAGTAGGCCAAACCAAACTGATAATTCGAAGAGACTTGCAAAGATAACCAATCATACATAAAAGAATTCAGAGAAGATTCAAATATTATTCATAGATAGACTTGATCATAAACCCACAATTCATCGGCCTCAACAAACACACCGCAAAAAGAAGATTACATCGAATAGATCTCCACGAGAGAGGGGGAGAACATTGTATTGAGATCCAAAAAAAGAGAAGAGGCCATCTAGCTACTAACTATGGACCCGTAGGTCCGAAATAAACTACTCACACTTCATCGGAGGGGCTTGGATGATGATGTAGAAGCCCTCTGTGACCGATGCCCCTTCCGGCGGAGCTCCGGAACAGGCCCCAAGATGGGATCTCTAGGATACAGAAAGTTGCGGTGGTGGAATTAGGTTTTTGGCTCCATCCGCGATCGTTTGGGGGTACGTAGGTATATATAGGAGGAAGGAGTACGTCGGTGGAGCTTCGAGGGGCCCACGAGGCAGGGGGGCGCGCCCTTGGGGGGGGGCGCCCTCCACCCTCGTGACCGCCTCGTGGCTTTCTTGACGGAAGGTCCAAGTCTCCTGGATCTTATCTGATGAGAAAATCACGTTTCCGAAGGTTTCATTCCGTTTGGACTCCGTTTGATATTCTGTTTCTCTGAAACACTGAAATAGGCAAAGAACAACAATTCTGGGCTGGGCCTCTAGTTAAAAGGTTAGTCCCAAAAATAATATAAAAGTGGAAAATAAAGCCCAATATAGTCCAAAATAGTAGATAATATAGCATGGAGCAATCAAAAATTATAGATACGTTGGAGACGTATCACCCAGTCAAAGGCCCGTAGAACTTAATCAGGTACTAGTGGGCCAGCCCAATAACGGCCTGCTTAATAAAGGCCCATTTGCGGCCCGAAGCCAGATCTGGCCAGTTAATTGTTCGCCCAATATTTGGGCCCATTTACGCCCCGAAGCCGGATCTGGCCCGTTAATTGTTCGCCCAATATTTGGGCCCATTTGTGGCCCGAAGCCAGATCTGGCCCGTTAATTGTTCGCCGAATATTTGGGCCCAACTACACCCCAGTGACTTTTGGCCTGTTAGAGGCCTGATGTAGACATGGGCCCATTTTAGCCCGGTGTGACTTTCGGCCTGGGAATGGCCCGTGCTGCCCATGGGCCATACATGGTCCGACGGGACATTGGGCCCACTAACGGCCCGTGCTAAAGGTGGCAACAGTTAAGCCCAATGTGACTTTGGGCCTGTTAAAGACCTATCGCGTAATTCGGCCCGTTGATGCTTGTGCTAACCTTTCAGCCTCTTAAAGGCCCATGATATCAGTGGGCCAACTAAGGCCCGAGATATGTTTCGGCCTGGTAATGACCCGTGAGCTAACTTGGCCCAAAACGGCCCGTTCTACATTTCGGCCTACTGAAGGCCCGTCGGCGACTAGTGAAAATTGAGGCCCAACATGCATTTTGGCCTGCTAAAGGCCGTGGTTTCATCTCGGCCGTAACAAGCCATTACAATATTCAGCCTATTAATGGCCGAACGCTACCTAGGCCAAACTAAGCACTGGGTCGACAAAAGGCCCAACTAAAATATAGGCCGGTGTAAGTTTGGGCCTGGCGCAATGTGTGAAGGCCCCAAACATTTGGGCCCAAGAAAGACGCAGGCCGGCCTAATTGTGGCCCGCTAAAAACCTGGCCCATTAGAGTCGAATGTTTCGGTCCGGTCGACTACATCTGATTTTTTTTCAAATAGTGAATGATGGCAGTAACTAGTAGGAATTAAGAACAAACCTACTCTATACAATAAAGAAATTACGGCATAGTAACTAAGAATAAACCTACACTATACAATAAAGGATTTAAGTTATATTACATCCACTGGGCATCGAAGTTCGCCACCAGTGATCATAAAGCGCAACGAAGAAGCAGATTACAAAAACTGGGCACCATTGCAGCGTAACAAAATAATACTGAACCGAGACTACTTCCAAGACAGTTCAAGAAAGGTTAGCCTTGCAGGGGAACTGCTGCGCAAGCTGTTGAGCAAGGCTGTGAGACCGACCTAGCATGTCGGTCATAGCTTCTAGGTGTAGCTGTTTAGCGATGAGGTTCTCATTGGTGTTCTCCGCAATCTTTCTTAGAGATAGGACTTCAAGTCGAAGTTGAGTTGCAGAATGCCTTTCTGCTAGAACTTGGGACTGAAGAAGTCAAACTGATTCAGACAATGAATTCTGTGAGCTTGTCTGACTATTAGTCTCAAGTAACTTGAACACTGCGTCAAGACAAGACTTTGGGGTTGTCTCGCTATCTTCAAGATGGTTTGCCTTCTTTGCTGCAATATATGTTGGGTTTGTCTCATAGCCTTCAGCAGACTCGTGCATTCCATCAGGCATATCACCCTAAAACAAAGTAGAGAGATGACAGGTTTTGCACATGTATAAACAAAGATGATAATTGTTCTGTCAATTCTATCCAATTTCAAATTAGAAAATAAATAGTAAGTTCAAAATATCAATAGCATAATTTGGCATTGTTCATAATGCGGGGAGCTTCACCACACTACTGGATTACCATGTCAACATAACAAGCATAGATGAAGGGCAAAGAAAATCATTGTATCTATTTTGGATAATATGCATGGCATGTAGTTCATATCATCAACCACATCAGTAAGATAAAACAGGAGATGACAAGGTGCAAACGTGGGCTGCTTCACCACACACTGGATTATAGATCCACAAAAACAAGCATACATATAGGGAGTATTATGTAATGTGCATGGTATGAATAAGGAATTTGGTTTTACAAGGAAAACTTAGAACTTACGGTTCTTACGAACATGCATTTTGGTAGAAACAGCAAACTAAACAACAGTAAACGATAGGGAGTATGAGCAAATTAAACAGAAGTTGAGGATAAAGGCTTTAGAAGGACTGGCTTACATTAACAGTTAACACCGGCTTTATAATGCCCTTCTCCATGTCAAGGGAAGGATAACTCAAGAATTTCAGCACATAATCTTCTTCATAAGCATTGCCTGTACTCTACATTTTGTAGATAGTAATTATAGATATGATAATACTGGAAGGGATAGAGGATAATGAAGATAAGATGCAGATTGATGCTACATAATCAACTACCAATCCCTGAAAGTACAAGCGTTACAGGACAAAATGTACTGACAAGAGCAATGGGCTACACTTCTGCACTAGCATTGTCTGTGTATTCTACTTGTTGGTAAGATTAAATATAGATCTGATCTTTTTTAGTAAATGGTGGGCGAGGGAGATAAGATGCAGAATGCTACAAAATGAACCAATCCCTCTTCCCATAATACAAGAGTGTTTTGAACACTGGTGTACTGTACAAAACGTTCTTATATTATGGGACGGAGGGAGTAGCTGTTAATGTAAGTACAGTGATAGACCACGTTTAGTCCTTACAAGAGGACTGCAGAGCTAAACCTCTTCAAAAGCATTGGGTTGGTTCTAAATTTATGTAAGAGTCCATACGGATCTTATAATCTCCACCAAATGGACGATTACGAGGCTAACATGTGCAGTGATGCTACATAATCAAACAACTATGAAAGTAAGTATGGTCATACAGGGCAAGAGGTACTCACAAGAGCAATGCAGTGTGAAGTATAGTTGCGAGATTCTGTGGTCCCTTGAGAACGAATGTTCTTCTGCTAATAGTTTTCGTACAAGTGAGACATTAAGGCAAATGCAAAAATGTAGTTCAAATTGTGATGTGATATAATAGACAGTACCTTACGCTGCAACCGAGACCAATGTGTAACAAGATTATTCCAGTCACCGTCAGATAAATTTAGCACCGGAGACTTTACAGAAATTTCATTCAGAGGCTTTCCATCGAAGTGCGCTTGCCTCAGGTAGGAACGATACTTCATCAACGAGTGCTTGAAAAGCGCAACCAACCCTTGCTCTTCATCACAATCCAGTTTGCTCCTTGCCTATTTAAAAGAATGAAATCTTGTGTCTTCTGTCAGCAGAAACATATGCAGTAATGACCATGAATAACATTAGTACATTACTTACGCGTAAGTTGCGGAGGAAGACTTCAAATTGTTCTGTGTCTGCGGTATAATCTTTCCATGAAGGAAAGATGCGCACAAAGTTCCTGACAACAACATAAGCTTCGTCTTCTAAACTGGGAAGAAATGGAACAAGGGTCCTAGTTGCTGCAATTGGGGCTCTCTCTGGTTCGAAAAGGGATTTGGCAACTGGATTTGGTGTACACTTTGCTGGAATGGGGGTTTTGCGTCGTACAGCTGGTGCTATGTCAACTGGCATAATCATACTGTTTGCTGCAGTTGGGGTCTGCTGAGTTGGGGCATCAGAAATGACTAGTGTAGTAGGGCTAGAGTCTGCTAGAGTTGGGGTATTTTGTGGGTCAGGTGATATTGCAACTACACCTAATGGCCTATTTGATTTATCAGGTGCCACTACCTTTTCCAAATACTTTGCTTGTGCTCCTCCACGATCAGCAATCGCCCTCTTCCTTTTGAACGTCTGATACACAAGAACAGCATTTGAATGGATAAATATGGTATGATGACAGATGGAATATGTACTAAAAATGGATAGGCAGGGCGTATTCACATACACGATGTGTAAACTAAGCTAATGGCAGTTCAACAAAGTAGAAGCAATGCAAAGCATCAGTTGCAAGATATGTGCGAGCAATGTAACCTTGGAAAGTTAGAGCAAGTACCTTGATGGGTGAATAAGATAGGGCATCTTCCTCTGACTCCTCCACTAGGGAGCTACATTGACTTAGGTCTCCCTCTAGCTCAGAATCACTGTTAGGATCATATTCTGAGCATGAATCTATAGGTGGAGAGTGTTTGCATTGCATTGCATCCAGACTTGATTTCAGTCCCTTAATGCCAAGTTTGACAGCCATGGCATTGTTATGCTTTATTCTTTTCACGCGCACAAGCTCATAATCATTATGATGCTGTTCAGAATCTGGGATTCATGAAAACATAAAAAGTAGTCAGATTATCTATGGAATGCATTGCGGATTCAACTCGAAGAGTGTCTCCCTATAAACCCCTGCATATGCAAAGTTCACCTCCCAAACCGTGCTGACAGACCACACATAGAAATACAAACCCCTTACGTCTCTATAACAGGCAGACACACATTTCAAAACTGAAGTAGGAACATTAGAATCATATGAAATTCGTATTTGAACAAATAAACTAAGCAATTATGAGTGGCGTAATGTTTAGCTTCAAGGGTGGAGTGTTGGTAGTGCGACACAAAGCAAGTAGGCAGATTGTATTCCATGTAAAAGATCGAAACCTATGTAAAAGCTGGAAATGACACTTTGTTTCTATACAATGCAGTGTTTGTTACCCACACATGATGGAAGAGATCACATAGAGAAATACTATTCACTCATGTCTACGGTTCCAGTATTTAGAAACAGGGTGGTCCACCCTAAAAGAATATTGACAACAAATATGACAAGGCAAGCATAGATGTAGTGAATCAATCATTTACTTGTGAGCTTACTAGGACAAGTATGCAGAATTGTAACTGCAGTAAGAGACCGTCCAAAATCTAAATGAAGAAGTTTGTCTAGCACTTATTGTTTGCAACTAATCGACGTGAATAATTGGATATTATATCGAATGAATAAGAAAGACAAGTAAAATTGTCAACAAACCTGACTTGCACTAGTAATCTGGGTCAATGTCACTACGACCAACAATCCAAAATGACTAGTTTCTGTTTCGAGGGCCGGAATTTTGAAAACCCTATGAACTTTAGAGGTACTAAAGATTACCGAAATACATCTGAACCATTAAGTGTAGGTAGCACTGAGCACACAACAAACCCTAGTGACAGTCCTGCCTAATGAGTAATGAATCAATTAGAAAATGGGTGATGAGGAGTGGCTGCTGAGTGTTGAGGACGTATCTCAGGATAAATCGGGTTGGCTTGGTGGGTGCTGCACGCCTGAGCCCTGAAGGGATTGGGAAGGTAGGCACAGCGGCGCGCCCGGGCAGCGGTGACGCTGTTGGGCGAGTGGCTCCTGGCCTCCTGTTAGTCTGGCGTCTCCTCCTAGACTCATGCCGTCCGGGGATGGCAAGTCGTTGGCGAGGCAGGCGGCTGGGGGCGAGTAGAGATCGGAAGCGCACAACAGAACAGAGGGGAATCGGGGCCTGGGACGACCCAAAATCCCAGGGTGGGCCAGCCCACTATGGGCACCCTGTAGAGATACACACCCGAGCGGCGAACATGCATTTTCGAAACTAATTTAGGAACATTTAGCTGACCAATTAAACAACTCTGTTTTAATAATATCAGATTCGTATTTGAACAACTAAGCTTGTTTAGCTTGATGGGTGGAGCAGTGTTATTATGACACGAAGCACGTATTCTGATCGTATAGTGGTCATAAAAGGGGGAAACTCTAAGCATATTTTTTTTAGCAAAAGAGGGTTTCCCCTCCGATTTCTATTAAAGAAACCACCACGGAACCAACATGATCAATTAAACCCTAAGCATGATCAATTAAATCGTATTATGGCTATGCCATGGCAGATTTGAAGCTGCAAACCGGAGAAATGATATTTAGCATCCATTGTTTGCTCCAAACTAAGAACTAATTTCTAAGAGCTGAAAAGAAAGTAGAGTAACCAAGTTAAGATCTATTTTCTGGTTGAGATCAAAAAGTTGAGGAGATATGAAGTACCACCTCTCTTGCGGCGCCGTGTAGGCATTGGGGGTGCGATGGCTGTCGGTGGCGTTGAAGCAGATCTGCGACGGTGGACGGGTGCATCGGGGGATAAGTCCCGTTGCGGTGGAAGAGAAGGTCGTGTGAGCGGCCCCGGCAAAGAGGACGACGGCGCCAATGAAGCGAGACGACGCGATGCAAGGCTATTGGTCTGTCGCCGTGGATGAGAAACGTCCATCTCTAGCAGTGGACGACGCGGTCTTGGTAGGCGCTCCGGCATAGTGGAGGACAGTGGCGATGGATGTGGTGGAGGACGGCGACGATGGATGGGGTGGCCGACGGAGGCTGGTGTGGGGTGCTACCTCTTTTAGCACTGCGTTGGTTTTCCCCGAAGAGGAAGGGATGATGCAGTAAAGTAGCGTAAGTATTTCCCTCAGTTTTTGAGAACCAAGGTATCAATCCAGTAGGAGGCTACGCGCGAGTCCCTCGCACCTGCACAAAACAAATAAATCCTTGCAACCAACGCAAATAGGGGTCGTCAATCCCTATAGGGCCACTTACGAGAGTGAGATCTGATAGATATGATAAGATAATATTTTTGGTATTTTTATGATAAAGATGCAAAGTAAAATAAAGGCAAAGTAAATAGCTAAGTAGTAGGAGATTGATATGATAAAGATAGACCCGGGGGCCATAGGTTTCACTAGTGGCTTCTCTCGAGAGCATACGTATTCTACGGTGGGTGAACAAATTACTGTTGAGCAATTGACAGAATTGAGCATAGTTATGAGAATATCTAGGTATGATCATGTATATAGGCATCACGTCCGAGACAAGTAGACCGACTCCTGCATGCATCTACTACTATTACTCCACTCATCGACCGCTATCCAGCATGTATCTAGAGTATTAAGTTAAAAACAGAGTAATGCCTTAAGCAAGATGACATGATGTAGAGGGATAGACTCATGCAATATGAAGAAAACCCCATCTTGTTATCCTCGATGGCAACAATACAATACGTGCCTTGATGCCCTTACTGTCACCGGGAAAGGACACCGCAAGATTGAACCCAAAGCTAAGCACTTCTCCCATTGCAAGAAAGATCAATCTAGTAGGCCAAACCAAACTGATAATTCGAAGAGACTTGCAAAGATAACCAATCAGACACAAAAGAATTCAGAGAAGATTCAAATATTATTCATAGATAGACTTGATCATAAACCCACAATTCATCGGTCTCAACAAACACACCGCAAAAAGAAGATTACATCGAATAGATCTCCACAAGAGAGGGGGAGAACATTGTATTGAGATCCAAAAAGAGAGAAGAAGCCATCTAGCTACTAACTATGGACCGTAGGTCTGAGGTAAACTACTCACACTTCATCGGAGGGGCTATGGTGTTGATGTAGAAACCCTCCGTGATCGATGCCCCCTCCGGCGGAGCTCCGGAACAGGCCCCAAGATGGGATCTCGTGGATACAGAAAGTTACGGCGGTGGAATTAGGGTTTCGGCTCCGTATCTGATCGTTTCGAGGTACGTGGGTATATATAGGAGGAAGAAGTACGTCGGTGGAGCAACAGGGGGCCCACGAGGGTGGTGGGTGCTCCTGGGGGGGGGGGGGGGTTAGGCGCGCCCCCTACCTCGTGGCCTCCTATTACGTGTCTTGACGTAGGGTCCAAGTCTCCTGAGTTGTATTCGATGAGAAAATCACGTTCCCGAAGGTTTCATTCCATTTGGACTCCGTTTGATATTCCTTTTCTTCGAAACCCTAAAACAGGCAAAAACAGCAATTCTGGGCTGGGCCTCCAGTTAATAGGTTAGTCCCAAAATTAATATAGAAGTGGATAATAAAGCCCAATAATGTCCAAAACAGTAGATAATATATCATGGAGCAATCAAAAATTATAGATACGTAGGAGACGTATCAAGCATCCCCGAGCTTAATTTCTGCTCGTCCTCGAGTAGGTAAATGATAAAAACAGAATTTTTGATGCGGAGTGCTACTTGGCATAATTTTAATGTAATTCTTCTTAATTGTGGTATGAATATTCAGATCCGAAAGATTCAAGACAAAAGTTCATATTGACATAGAAAATAATAATACTTCAAGCATACTAACAAAGCAATTATGTCTTCTCAAAATAACATGGCTAAAGAAAGTTATCCCTACAAAGTCATATAGTCTGGCTATGCTCTATCTTCACCACACAAAATATTTAAATCATGTATAACCCCGATGACAAGCCAAGCAATTGTTTCATACTTTTGACATTCTCAAAACTTCTTCAATCTTCACGCAATACATGAGCGTGAGCCATGGATATAGCACTATAGGTAGAATAGAGTGGTGGTTGTGGAGAAGACAAAAAGGAGAACATAGTCTCACATCAACTAGGCGTATCAGCGGGCTATGGAGATGCCCATCAATAGATATCAATGTGAGTGAGTAGGGATTGCCATGCAACGGATGCACTAGAGCTATAAGTATATGAAAGCTCAAAAATAAACTAAGCGGGTGTGCAACCAACTTGCTTGCTCATGAAGACCTAGGGCAATTTGAGGAATCCCATCATTGGAATATACAAGCCAAGTTCTGTAATGAAAAATTCCCAATAGTATATGAAAGTGATAACATGAGAGACTCTCTACTATGAAGATCATGGTGCTACTTTGAAGCACAAGTGTGGTAAAAGGATAGTAACATTGTCCCTTCTCTCTTTTTCTCTCATTTTTATTTTTTTATTTGGGCCTTTTCTCTTTTTTATGGCCTCTTTTCTTTCTCATTTTTTATTTGGGCTTTTTGGCCTCTTTTATTTATTTTTCGTCCGGAGTCTCATCCCGACTTGTGGGGGAATCAAAGTCTCCATCATCCTTTCCTCACCGGGACAATGCTCTAATAATGATGATCATCACACTTTTATTTTTCTTACAACTCAACAATTACAAGTCGATACTTAGAACAAAATATGACTCTATGTGAATGCCTCCGGCGGTGTACCGGGATATGCAATGATGCATGAGTGACAAGTGTGAAAGAATTATGAACGGTGGCTTTGCCACAAATACTATGTCAACTACATGATCATGCTAAGCAATATGAAAATGATGGAGTGTGTCATAAATGGAACGGTGGAAAGTTGCATGGCAATATATCTCGGAATGGCTATGGAAATGCCATAATAGGTAGGTATGGTGGCTGTTTTGAGGAAGGTATATGGTGGGTGTATGATACCGGCGAAAAGGTGCGCGGTATTAGAGAGGCTAGTAAAGGTGGAAGGGTGAGAGTGCGTATAATCAATGGACTCAACATTAGTCATAAAGAACTCATATACTTATTGCAAAAATCTACAAGTTATCAAAGCAAAGTATTACGCGCATGCTCCTAGGGGGATAGATTGGTAGGAAAAGACCATCGCTCGTCCCTGACCGCCACTCATAAGGAAGACAATCAATAAATAAATCATGCTCCGACTTCATCACATAATGGTTCACCATACGTGCATGCTACGGGAATCACAAGCTTCAACACAAGTATTTCTCAAATTCACAACTACTCAACTAGCATGACTTTAATATCACCACCACTATATCTCAAAACAATTATCAAGTATCAAACTTCTCATAGTATTCAACACACTCATAAGAGAGTTTTATTATTAATATTGCACACCAAGCATATTAGGATTTGAAGCAAATTACCATGCTATTAAGACTCTCAAAATGATCTAAGTGAAGCATGAGAGATCACTAGTTTCTATAAAACAAATCCACCACCGTGCTCTAAAAGATATAAGTGAAGCACACAGAGTATTCTAAAAAATTCCAAATCATATATGGCTCTCTCAAAAGGTGTGTACAGCAAGGATGATTGTGGTAAACTAACAAGCAAAGACTCAAATCATACAAGACGCTCCAAGCAAAACACATATCATGTGGTAAATAAAAATATAGCTCCAAGTAAAGTTACCGATAGAAGTAGACGAAAGAGGGGATGCCTTCCTGGGCATCCCCAAGCTTTGGCTTTTACGTGTCCTTAGATTATCTTGGGGGTGCCATGGTCATACCCAAGCTTAGGCTCTTGCCACTCCTTGTTCCATAATCCATCAAATCTTTACCCAAAACTTGAACACTTCACAACACAAAACTTAAAGTAGAAAATCTCATGAGCTCCGTTAGCGAAAGAAAACAAAAGACCACTTCAAGGTACTGTAATGAACTCATTATTTATTTATATGGGTGTTATATCTACTGTATTCCAACTTCTCTAAGGTTTATAAACTATTTTACTAGCCATAGATTCATCAAAATAAGCAAACAACACACGAAAAACAGAAACTGTCAAAAACAGAACAGTCTGTAGTAATCTGTATCTAGCGCAAGATCTGGAACCCCAAAAATTCTAAAATAAATTGCTTGATGTGCGGAATTTATCTATTAATCATCTGCAAAAAGAATTAACTAAATAGCGCTTTCCAAATAAAAATTACAGCAGTTCTCGTGAGCACTAAAGTTTCTGTTTTTTACAGCAAGTTCAACAAGACTTTCCCCAAGTCTTCCCAACGGTTCTACTTGGCACAAACTAATTAAACACAAAAACACAACCAAAACAGAGGCTAGATAATTTATTTATTACTAAACAGGAGCAAAAAGAAATAAATAAAAATAAAATTGGGTTGCCTCCCAACAAGCGCTATCGTTTAACGCCCCTAGCTAGGCATAACAAGCAAGAATAGATCTAGGTATTGCCATCTTTGGTAGGCAATCCATAAGTGGCTCTCATAATAGATTCATAAGGTAATTTAATTTTCTTTCTAGGAAAGTGTTCCATGCCTTTCCTTAATGTAAATTGGAATCTAATATTTCCTTCCTTCATATCAATAATTGCACCAATCGTTCTAAGGAAAGGTCTACCAAGAATAATAGGACCTGAAGGATTGCAATCTATGTCAAGAATAATAAAATCTATGGGCACATAATTCCTATTTGCAACAATAAGAATATCATTAATTCTTCCCATAGGTTTCTTAATAGTGGAATCCTCAAGGTGCAAGTTTAGCGAGCAATCATCAAAATCACGAAAACCTAACAAATCACACAAAGTCTTTGGAATCATGGAAACACTAGCACCCAAATCTCATAAAGCATATCATTCATGATCTTTAATTTAAATTTTAATAGTTGGTTCCGACTCATCATAAAGTTTTCTAGGGATAGAAACTTCCAATTCAAGTTTTTCTTCATAAGATTGCATCAAGGCGTCAATGATATGTTTAGTAAACGCTTTATTTTGACTATAAGCGTGAGGAGAATTTAGAACAGATTGCAACAAGGAAATACAATCAATCAAAGAGCAATTTTCATATTTAAATTCCTTGAAATCCACAATAGTGGGTTTAGCAACATCTAGGGTTTTAATTTCTTCAATCCCACTTTTATCAAATTTAGCATCAAGATCAAAAGATTCAGAATTCTTGGAACGCCTTCTAGGTAAAGGTGGATCATATTCAGTCCCATCATTATCAAGATTCATATTGCAAAAGAAAGATTTAATAGGGGACACATCTATAACTTTTAGATCTTCATCATTATTTTCATAGGAACTAGAAGAACACGCTTTTATAAAGGCATCTTTCTTAGCACGCATCCTAGCGGTTCTTTCTTTGCACTCATCAATGGAAATTCTCATGGCTTTGAGAGACTCATTGATATCATGCTTAGGTGGAATAGATCTAAGTTTCAAAGAATCAACATCAAGAGCAATTCTATCAATGTTCCTAGCCAAATCATCAATCTTAAGCAATTTTTCTTCAATCATAGCATTAAAATTCTTTTGTGAAGTAATAAATTCTTTAATATTAGAATCAAAATCAGAGGGCATCTTATTATAATTTCCATAAGAATTGTTGTAGGAATTACCATAATTATTACAGGGATTACTAGGATAAGGCCTAGGATTGAAATTTCCTCTATACGCGTTGTTACCAAAATTGTTCCTACCAACAAAATTCACATCCATAGATTCATTATTATTCTCGATCAAAGTAGACAAGGACATATCATTAGGATCAGAAGAAACACTCTTATTAGCAAATAATTTCATAAGTTCATCCATCTTTCCACTCAAAACATTAATTTCTTCTATCGCATGCACCTTTTTATTAGTAGATCTTTCAGTATGCCATTGAGAATAATTAACCATAATATTATCTAGGAGTTTAGTAGCTTCTCCTAAAGTGATTTCCATAAAAGTGCCTCCCGTGGCCGAATCTAAAAGATTTCTAGAAGCAAAATTCAATCCGGCATAATTTTTTTGTATAATCATCCATAAATTTAAACCATGAGTAGGGCAATTACGTATCATTAATTTCATTCTCTCCCAAGCTTGTGCAACATGTTCACGATCAAGTTGCTTAAAATTCATAATATCATTTCTAAGAGAGATGATCTTAGCAGGAGGAAAATACTTAGAGATAAAAGCATCTTCGCACTTGTTCCATGAATCAATACTATTTTTAGGCAAAGACGAAAACCAAGCTTTAGCATGATCTCTAAGCGAAAAAGGAAATAGCTTCAATTTAACAATGTCATTATCCACATCTTTCTTCTTTTGCATGTCACACAAATCAACGGAGCTATTTAGATGGGTAGCGGCATCTTCACTAGGAAGGTCGGAGAACGGATCTTTCATAACAAGATTCAGCAAAGCAGCATTAATTTCACAAGATTCAGCATCGGTAAGAGGAGCAATTAGAGTGCTAATAAAATCATTGTTGTTGGTATTGTTGAAGTCACACAATTTAGTATTATCTTGAGCCATTGTGACAAGCAAGCAAACTAACACACAAGCAAACAAAAAGCAAGCGGACAAAAGGAGGCAAATAGAGAAAGAGAGGGAGGATAGAGAGAGAGAGGGCGAATAAAACGGCAAGGGTGAAGTGGGGGAGAGGAAAACAAGAGGCAAATGGCAAATAATGTAATGCGGGAGATAAGGGTATGTGATGGGTACTTGGTATGTTGACTTTTGTGTAGACCTCCCCGGCAACGGCGCCCTAAATCCTTCTTGCTACCTCTTTTAGCACTGCGTTAGTTTTCCCCGAAGAGGAAGGGATGATGCAGCAAAGTAGCGTTAGTATTTCCCTCAGTTTTTGAGAACCAAGGTATCAATCCTCGCAACCAACGCAAATAGGGGTTCTCAATCCCTATAGGGCCACTTACGAGAGTGAGATCTGATAGATATAATAAGATAATATTTTTGGTATTTTTATGATAAAGATGCAAAGTAAATAACTAAGTAGTAGGAGAATGATATGATAAAGATAGACCCGGGGGCCATATGTTTCACTAGTGGCTTCTCTCGAGAGCATAAGTATTCTATGGTGGGTGAACAAATTACTATTGAGCAATTGACAGAATTGAGCATAGTTATGAGAATATCTAGGTATGATCATGTATATAGGCATCACATCCGAGACAAGTAGACCGACTCATGCCTGCATCTACTACAATTACTCCACTCATCGACCGCTATCCAGCATGCATCTAGAGTATTAAGTTAAAACAGAGTAACTCCAGAAGCAAGATGACATGATGTAGAGGGATAGACTCATGCAATATGAAGAAAACCCCATCTTGTTATCCTCGATGGCAACAATACACTACGTGCCTTGCTGCCCTTACTATCACCGGGAAAGGACACCGCAAGATTGAACCCAAAGCTAAGCACTTCTCCCATTGCAAGAAAGATCAATCTAGTAGGCCAAACCAAACTAATAATTCGAAGAGACTTGCAAAGATAACCAACCATACATAAAAGAATTCAGAGAAGATTCAAATATTATTCATAGATAGACTTGATCACAAACCTACAATTCATCGGTCTCAACAAACACACCGCAAAAAGAAGATTACATCGAATAGATCTCCACAAGAGAGGGGGAGAACATTGTATTGAGATCCAAAAAGAGAAAAGAAGCCATCTAGCTACTAACTATGGACCCGTAGGTCTGAGGTGAACTACTCACACTTCATCAGAGGGGCTATGGTGTTGATGTAGAAGCCCTCCGTGATCGATGCCCCCTCCAACGAAGCTCCGGAACAGGCCCCAAGATGGGATCTCATGGATACAGAAAGTTACGGCGGTGGAATTAGGGTTTTGGCTCCATATCTGATTGTTTGGGGGTACGTGGGTATATATAGGAGGAAGAAGTACGTCGGTGGAGCAACAGGGGGCCCATGAGGGTGGAGGGCGTGCCTGGGGGGGGGGGGTTGCCCCCTACCTCGTGGCCTCCTGTTAGGTGTCTTGACGTAGGGTCCAAGTCTCCTGAGTTGTATTCGATGAGAAAATCACGTTCCCGAAGGTTTCATTCCGTTTGGACTCCTTTTGTTATTCCTTTTCTTTGAAACCCTAAAACAGGCAAAAAACAGCAATTCTGGCTGGGCCTCCGGTTAATAGGTTAGTCCCAAAAATAATATAAAAGTGGATAATAAAGACCAATAATGTCCAAAATAGTAGATAATATAGCATGGAGCAATCAAAAATTATAGATACGTTGGAGACGTATCATGGGGATGGGGTGTTCTAGCGCGGACGGTGTATGAATGGGAAAATGGAGGGAGAGGTACGGGGAACCATGTTTTTGGGACGCACCTGTCTGAAATACGGGAAAGTTACGAACTTAGCCCCTATTTAAAATTTGGACGTCTCATCGGTTGGGGATAGGACGGTATATCTCGCATCTCGCCAATATTTGCCCAGAGCGATTTCGACCGAGGAGAGGGTGGTTGGCGCCCATGGTTGGCGCCCACGGTGTATGAACGGGGCTGACATGTAGGGCGGTTGTGTCACGTCTGAGTGAAGTTACAAACCTGCCCCTATTGAAAATATTTGCCTACATCAATTTCGGCCGAGTCGAGTTTGTTTTGCCACCCATCGTGTATGAATGGGGAATGGAGGGAGAATGTAAGAGCCTGGATTTTGGCCCTTTTCTTTTTCTTTTTGATTTATTGGTTTTTGCTCTGTTTTCTTTTTGGAGTGGTTCTGTGGCCTTGTCACCTGGGGGATCATCCTCTTTTTCCCTCCCAGTGGCTCATCATTCTCAAAACCTTGCCAAGATCATGTCACTCCACTGCTTGACCAAACCCTAATTTCTTTTTCTTAGGAATATTCCTTTTTCTATTAAAAGAATAACCCTGTCTGCCCTAGGTTGTGAAGCAACCTTTATTTCCATCACTCCTAAAATTCCCAAATAATTCTCATAAATTGTTTGTGTCATATCTTTATCAAATATGGCAAAATATTTCATTTGTCATGTTTATCATATTGCTCAAATAATTCATTTCCTATTCTGCCCTAAATGGCACATTGTGAAGCAAGTGCCATTTTCCTTTTCTCAATTGACCTCAAACTCCTTGGACACGTTTTCCTGTCCATATCATTGCCACATGCCAAAATGCAACCTCATTTTCCTAGTAATTATTTAATTATGATTTTCCAAAGTTCCTATCTGAGGGAAGTGGTTGTGAAGGAAGTACAATCTAGGCATATCCAAATGAGTTGCCATTTTGCATGATCCCTCACATCATCATATAATAGCCCTCCACCAAAGTAGAGCTCATGTTATGTCTCCATGTGAGCTCACCTTCAATTCTTTGATTCTGCCCAAAATTTTAGTTTGTGAAGCAAGTATATTTATCTTGCTCCATTATGGCTGCCAATTGTTATAGGCCTTCTATTATCCATATACCCTACCTCCACCCATTTTGGGCATGTTTCATCAAGCCATTATTCCTCTAGAATTTTTGCAAGTTTCTGGTCAGCAAGGATGTTTGTGAAGCAAGTACCATTTTGGTGAATCCAATTGGTATGAAACTTATACAGCATCTTTATATGATCAAATCATAAAGCCTTGCCAAAATTGAGATCAATTGGCCACACCATTTGAGTGCATCATCCAAATCTCATTCCTGGATCATTTTGGTCAGTTGCAAAGCAACTATGATTTAACTTGATCCAATTCTTCTCCAAGTTACCAGGATGAAAGTCCTTCTTTACCTCAACCTCGCAGACAACTCCATTCGATCCAAAACCTTTCCTGTTGATCAGCAGTTCTCACCCAAGTTTACTGCAGTAAACTTCAGACGTCATTTACCATTTAACCACAGCACCTCAGATCGAGCCAATGGCACATTAATGCTCTATCTTGGAAGGACATAACGCTAGACACCATTTCCCTGCCTCTCGTGTCCTCCCTGTGCCATGTCGTGTGGTGACTGCGCAGCTGGCATGCACATTTACACGCTCTGTGCACTGTGGCGTGTCCAGAGCACCGTTTGTGCTTTGGCACCGCTCCCCCTCGCCGGCTTCGAGCGCGTGAGCATGTCCCTTGGCTTCACCTCATCGTCGCCGATCACCTGGACCCCGCCCCCCTCCGGCAGCTTGCTCATCGACGGAAACCGTCGTGTGCCCACGAGGGCACAGTGCTCCGTTTGGCTCTACTCGTCGTCGTCGTCTTCCTCCCTGCGTTCCCTTGGCCTCCTCTACCCCGTGAGACCTCCACTGCACCTCCCTCATCGCCTGCCTCCAAGTTCATGCATGTGGGCACGCGTCCGCGGCACCGGCCACGCGTCCGCGGCGACGCTAGCTCGGCCCCCTTGCCCCCGGCTATATATAGGCCTCCCCCGAGCCGTTCGAGCACACCAGCAGCCTCACTCCTCTCCCCTAGACCTCCCCGACCAGTCAACCGAGCTAGACAGCCTCTCCTGCCCCTCCCATGGCCGAAGCCTCGCCAGGGGCGGACCTACGTTGAAGACTGTGGGGGCAGCTGCCCCCACTCGATTTTTTCAGCACGTATATACTTTCGTATGTATAGCTACGTGCCCCCACTCAGCCCAACACCTTGCCCCCACTCAGCTCTGTTATTTGGGTAATTTTGGAAGCCCACGTAATCTAAACTCAAAACAAGAAGCCCATTAAACAAATAGGAATTGCTTGAGCCTGCAGCCTACGCACGTCCTCATTGCCTACCTCTCAAAAGAAAAGAAAAACTCAATCGTGGCCAGATTTCAGGTTTACATGGGCATGTAGAACGGAATCACGGACTCCTCTACTTCGCCGCTCATGGGGTCCTCCAGTCGTCCATTTGTTGCGCCTGTCCACCGCGGCTCGCGCCACCTCGCTGCCTTGCAAGTTGCAACGCCGCCGCCAATGCGGCTGCACAACCACATCACCAAACAGGGACCTCAATTATGCAATTCCCTAATTCCAATTGATATCAAGGTAAGCCGTATCTTTATCTAGGGTTCTTTTCTTTTCCAAATTTCTTTTTGTTTGCAATTTCTAACTCAGAAATCATGTAATCTCATCAAGTTATCTATATTTACTTACTTGGATGATTATGTCAGTTCAAATAGTTTTATCTGTGAACATAAATTTTAATATCTTACTTTCTACATACGCTCAATGGCCAATTAAACAAAAATCATGTAATCTCATCAAATTATCTCTCTTTATTTGACATTGCTTTTTTTCTTGCAGGTTATAGGTTATATTGTACAATGTGTCAATGCTCTTTTGCAACTTCAGAATAAGTTATTATCATATTGATGCAAGTCAATTTATCGCAAATGGTTAGTTTTCTTTCACTTTTCATTGAATTTGGTTACTACATGAAGAATAAATGAACATGTCTATGTTTAAATTTTATATAGCTACTTGCTTTGTTGGTTCATAAATTTGGCCAAATATATTTGCCCCCTCTCAATATTTTTTCTGGGTCCGCCCCTGAGCCTCGCCGTTGGCCTCTGCTTAAATTCGGCCGAACCGAGCACTCCCTCATCATTCCGTCGCCACCAGAGGCCTCTCCACTACCCCTAGCCTCCCATCCCCTCGCCTAGTCGCCAGAGTAGGCGTGGCCGCGCTTCCCCCAGGATCGTCCACCTCGTGCTCCATCCCTCCCCGGCGCCCGCAGCCTGCCCAGATGGATGCGCCGCTCCTCGCTGGTCTTGTCGGTGGCCTCGGCACAGCCGAGGACTGCCGGGGCCATCGGGGCAGTCACCGGCGTCGCCTCTCCCCTGCCCCTCCTCTACTTCGGTCGGGCCAGCGGGAGGAAGAAGGAGACAGGAGCCAGGCAGGCCCCGCTCCTCCTCCCTGACCCCACCCGTCAGCCGCACCCACCTGGCCCCGCCTCTGCGCGCGTTGACCTGGTCGGCCGACGTGGATAAGTGACGGCCCCCGCCCCGTGGGACCCGCACGTCAGCGACCAGCATACCTGGCCCCGCCTCTGCCCGCGTGGCAAGTGGAAGCGTCAACCCGTAGTACGTGTTCGTTTTCTGAAAGCGTATTCCATCTCCTTTTGCTCAAAATACATTTTCTTATTCTGAAAGCGTATTTCCTCTCTGTTTCAGCCCGGAATACGTTTTCTTAAACAGAAAGCGTATTTCTAACCTTGCGCTTCTGCCTAATCCACTCAGGGACTTGTTTGTGATGACATTTTTGCAGAAAAGTCCCTGAACTTTAAACCTTTATAACTTATTAACCACAACTCCAAATCAGGTGATTCCAAAGCCCACGTCTTCGTTTTATCGAGCCCGTTCTGATGGAACCATTTTCACCATGTTTTGACATTCTAAAAATGACCGTTTTGCCCCTGCCCTTATTTAGCCCTGAAAGGCGTTATATCGACTAGAGGGGGGGTGAATAGGCGATTTTTATGAAAGTCTTCAAAACGTGGAAGTTATGAAGACAAACAATAGAGATATGCCTATTACTATGCAGCGGAAGGTAGACTACACTAGGCAAGCCATGGTCAAGTATTCAATAGAGTGAAAGCATAATGACAAATAGCTGCAGTGTAATAAGGATCAGGTAGGAAGATATTATGAAGCCAAACAGATCATACATTCGCGTTGTGAAGACAAAAGATAGAGCAAACATGCAATGACTTCACAATGAGTAACAGTAAGTAAAAGGAAGTGAAGATGAAACCAGTGACTCGTTGAAGACAATGATTTGTTGGACCAGTTCCAGTTGCTGTGACAACTGTACGTCTGGTTGGAGCGGCTAGGTATTTAAACCTTAGGACACACAGTCCCGGACACCCAGTCCTGAACACGCAGCTCAGGACACCCAGTCCTCACCGTATTCTCCTTGAGCTAAGGTCACACAGACCTCGCCCAATCACTCTGGTAAGTCTTCAAGGTAGACTCCCAAACCTTCACATACTTCGTTCACCGGCAATCCACAATGTCTCTTGGATGCTCAGAACGCGACGCCTAACCGGCTGGAGGATGCACAGTCCTCAAGTGTAATAAGTCTTCAGATCACTCAGACAAGAAGACTTAAGTGATGCCCAATTCTCTCTGGCTCTGGGTGGTTAGGGCTTTATCCTCGCTAGGTATTCTCTATCTCAAAGGCTTCGAGGTGGGTTGCTCTCAAACGACAAAAGCCGTGCATTGAATCTGAGCAGCCAACCGTTTATGGTTGTAGGGGGTGGGCTATTTATAGCCACTTGGCAACCCGGCCTGATTTGTCCGAAATGACCCTGGGTCACTAAGGAAGTGACACGTGTTTCAACGGTCAGATTTCAAACCCACACGGCAACTTTACTTGGGCTACAAGAAAAGCTGACTTGTCTGACTCTGGACAAGATTTGCTCTCATAGTCTTCACTCGAAGACATAGGTTTTTTGTTTAGGCATCACTTCAGTCGTTCTGACTGGTTCTCTTGGACCCCACTTAACAGTACGGTGGTTCCTATGACTCAACACAAATGAAAGAGAACTATGAAAGAGCTAAGTCTTCGAGCTCCATAGGCTTCACGTGGTGTCTTCTCTTGTCATAGTCTTCAATGTGAATATCTTCATATACCACCATTGACTTCAATGTCTTCGTACATTTTTAGGGGTCATCTCTGGTAGGAAAACCGAATCAATGAGGGACTTCTACCTGTGTTATCCTGCAATTCTCACAAACACATTAGTCCCTCAACTAGGTTTGTCGTCAATACTCCAAAACCAACTAGGGGTGGCACTAGATGCACTTACAATCTCCCCCTTTTTGGTGATTGATGACAAACTAGTTGAAGTTTTCAACGGGGAATATAATCTATGAAATTTTAAAGGATAAGGAATTGTCTTCATAAGTTGCAAGGGCTCCCCCTGAAGATGTGCATATAAGTAATTTTCTTTTGGAATGCAAATGCACATGGCAGGTTGTACTTGTGGAGATCCACTTCACCTTATGATGACATTCCACTATGCATGTGAAACTATATGAAGATAATGACATGCATAATGAAAAATGGACGTCTGCAGAATGATCTAAGTGCGGAATTTATCTTCGCACATACGGAATTTATCATCGCAAAACAAGTTGGCAAATAAGTAGCAGACGACCATCGAGTTTAAGTGTTACAACTCAAAGAACCAAATGTAGCAAAACGAGAGTTGTAAGCACGAAGCAAAATATAAAGTACCCGCCCATATGGACCCGCTTGAAGACTATCAACCTCATATGCTTCTCCCCCTTTTGTTAGTGAGGACCAAAAAGGTTTGAAGACATAGAGCATCTACTCGTTCCCATGAGGAGTAGGTGAAGTAGCAGGTTCTTCGGTGGTGTTTGGCGGTGCAGACGAACTTGGAGAAGTATTGATGTGTGTTGAAGGAGGTGGCGCTGAAGTAGCATCATCTTCCTCCTCGATAACTCTGGCAGTCACTGTGGCAGCAGAGGAAGAAAACTCAGAGTCTTCAAGGGATGGTGTTCCTCGCAGCACAGCCCTTCTAGGAGGTGTGGAGTCAAACTTGAATCGCTCAGTCAAGCCATCCTCTTGAAGATCAGCTTCAGAACACATCATTGTTAGCCCTTTCCATGTACGGCGACGGGTTTCATGGGTAACGAAAGCATTCTTGGTGGCAAGATTTCGAATGCGATTAACATCCACCAAGAGGCTTTTCATCTGACGCTTCAGCCAGTCATGATGCCTATCCTGTTTTTGATGAAGGGCCACAAGAAGCTCTCGGTCATTGAGAACACGAGTGCGCTTCTTGGGTCTTGGAGCAGTTGTGCTGTCAGTGGCTTCAGTGGAAGCAGGGCGTGGTGCACGTGTAGTGCCAGCCAACGGATACACCCGAGAGACTGCTTCAACTCCTTCAATGTTTTGAGTGAAGCTCTGGTGTTCTGCATTCTGAAGGCTTAGAGGTTGCTTGGCAGGCTCAGGATAGATGGCTTCAGCAGAGGTATCCACATCTGGCAAGAAGATATGATGGTTGCGGGCTGAGGGCTGATACGAGATAGCAGAGTGAAGCTTGATCAGGCGCATGACCCAAGGGGCGTAGAACTTCAAACCAAACAGATCAGTGCCTGATGCAGCTAGTTGGCGTATGAAGAAGTCCTGTGCATTGAAGCATTTGCCTTAAAGGATATAGAATATCAAAGTCTTCATTGCACCCTCAATCTTGGCATTTGGAGAGTGTCCTTTAATGGGCCACAAAGTCCGCCTAATGATGTGATAGATGGTTCTTGGCAGATACTCAAGGTCTTCAACGAAGAACTCTATGGGATAAGCAGCATCTTGGGGCACTGGCTTCATCATGCTGAGCATCTGACTCATATCAGGTTCAGGCCTCTGAAAGATGCTCTCAATAGCTTTAGTATGCAGCTGACAGCCTTGCTCCAAGAGATCGCCAGGAGTGGGCAAGCCAGTGAGCTCAATGATGTCAAATGCATTGGCTTCGTGATGAACATTGCCGGTCATCCACTCCAGGACCCAAGTCTTCAGATCTCTGTTGTACCCACGGATGTGGAGTGTGGCATAGAATTGGAGCAGCAGCTCTTCATTCCAATGCTCTTGGTCAGTTATGAATGGCAGCAGTCCAACTTGCTTGAAGCAATCCAAAGCTTCTTCTAGGCAGGGCAGATCAGCTATAGCTTCAACGTCAAGGCGCTTGTGTGGGAAGATGCGACCTTGGTTGTACAGTATGCATGAGTAATAATTTCGCTGAGGATAGCTCCAGAACCGATCTGATGAAATCCTTTCCCTTGAGTAGGGGTTCTTGGAGCTATTGAAGAATGTATTGTCTGCCCTGAAGCCATTGATGTTGAAGGAGCCAGGTGCTGATGCAGGACCTGGGAACCTTGGCAGTCTTGGGTTGGCTTCTGTACCTGAGGCATGTGCTCAACATGATAGTCGAACTGGTGACCGGTAGCAGACTCAGGAACAGAAGTGTCAGGATCAGTGGCTTCGCTGTCTTCTGATGCTTTTGGTGGGAAGGGCTACACATTAGCTTCATTGTTAGTTGTGGCAGCCACACGATTTTCATCCTCCACTTGACGAGTTGGAGGGTCGGACACAAGCATGTTCTCTATAAGAACTGCTTCTTGGTGAGACGAGGAGACTTGTGGTACTTCTTCTTCTTCGGCTGATGCAGCCGGAATGTCTTCAGCAGAGACGTGAGGCCTTGGACCTTTGCGAAGCCTGCGCAACGCGGGCGACGCATGTGGAGTTTGAGTGGGCTGGGCCTCATTGTCTTCTTCCTCTTGTGGGTGATCCACCCATGAGGCATCCTGGGCAATTGGCGTCAATGGACGACCAATGCTGATGAGTTCGCTGTTGTCTTGCTGAGGAAGGACTGCATCATCTTCTACATTGTCATGTTGACCAATGTCTTCAACAGCGATGGGATCAGCTGCTGGAATGTCTTCAGCTCCACGAGCCTCTGTGAAAGCAGGCACATCGATGGTCAGTTGGCGTTCTTGTGGATTGGCATCGGGGTGAACCATGGAAATGGGTTCAACAACCAAGGGCTCTGTGGGAGCAGCCCTATCTTTCTTGGTCTTTCTCTTTTTCTTGGAGGGGGCAGTAGGAGAGGCTTCAGGATATTTCCTTTTCCTCGCTTCAGCCTCAACAGTCCTCGTCTTCTTGAGCTCTGAAGCTGTTGACCGGCTTTTTGGCTTCGAGCCAGTCATTCTTGTGGGGAAGACAACCGGAACTGCTTCCTGCCTTGGTGCATCGGGTTCAGCTGTAACAGGCTTCTTCTTCTTCTTTGCGGCCATCCTGGGGTCGATGCCAGGACGCCCAAGTGCCTTGCGCTTCTTAGCCTCATTGTAGGCTTGCACACATCTGTCAGTCAGAGTCTTCATGCGCTCACGTGAACCCTGAGCTTCTGCACGTTTCTTCAGAAAGGCTTCCTTGAGCTCGTGCAGCATGATCTTGAAGTTCTTCACACCTTGCACGCTGAGCTTGGCCATATGCTTCTTGAACTGAGCCTTTTCATAGTCAATCTTCTGCTTCAGCTCAATAACGCGTTGGGTGATGGCTAGTTCTGAAGCAATGGCGCCATGGAAGGCGACACTGAGGCCAATGGGTAGCTGCAGATCATCAAAGCTGATGTTGGGCGTGTCAAACCACTCGTCAATGAAGTTGTGGATGATGGTTACATCAAAGAGTGGCAGATCATTGAAGATTTCTGCTTCTCCTTTGCTCTTGATGAGTTGCTCAAGAGCGTCATCTGCTAGGTCTTCATCACTTGACAGGTCAATGTCATCATTGCGCAGAATGGCAGCAGCTGTGAGCTCTTGGCCGCTATGTGGCAGAGGCACCTTGGCCTTCTGGGGCTTTGAGATGCGTGATAAGTCTTCAGACGGCACACTGTCTTCAGGAGGTGCAGTTGCCAGTGGCTTCGCCCTTGAAATTTTGGGTGAAGGGGCAGGCTTTGAAGCTTTAGGCTTATTCATCTTCTTTGGCTTCAGCACTGCAGGAGCTTCTTCTGATTCAGAGTCAGCTGGAGGCTCATTCACTGCAGTCCCTTGAACTAAGATGCGGGTGATGAGGCCTTCAAGGTTGGCATAAGGACTGATGACATTGGGTTCTACTTCTCGTGTGCCATCTGCCCTTGGTGCTGAGGGACCAGGGTTGAAGTCTAACCCAAATTTCTTCTTGTTCTGCTTTGCTGAGTTTTGGGCAAACTGGAAGTTGCGCTTGAACAGATGGTTGTCACGACACCAGAGTAGTGACAACGGATGTGCATCATCAGGCTGTGGCCCACGGACCATGCATGGATAGAAGCTTTGGGCAATGGCTTCATCTCTGGACCTGGGTAGAAGATTCTTGTATAGGATGTCTCCCCACAGTCTTTTGATGGCACTTTTCTCAGCATACTCTTGGGTTGTGAAGCGGTATTTGAACCATTGTTCTGCCCAATATCGTCGAATCCATTGGATTCAGGTCTTGCGCTGACTGTAATCCTCTTTA
This sequence comes from Triticum monococcum, assembly GCA_034509565.1. Lineage (NCBI taxonomy): Eukaryota > Viridiplantae > Streptophyta > Magnoliopsida > Poales > Poaceae > Triticum > Triticum monococcum. Next base: position 143,863,722 of record CM067845.1, on the reverse strand, counting down.
GGATTTGTCTTGTACATTTCTGCGAGTTCATCTGGCAGATCTTTGGATGTTCCGCCACGACATTGTCTGCCCCCCTTCCTTGCTGCTTTCTCTGAAGCCATAAACTTTAACTTGGAAGGCTTCAAGACGTTCAAAGGCTTCAAAGGCTTTCTCTTGCTGGACCAACAGGAACTGGCTTCAGGAGAATTATCTGATGCTGTAAGAATTCTGCAAATGAATGCAAACTATGAGAACCAAAGAATTCTCCCACGGACATGTACCTGTGACAGCATTAAGGTGCGAGGGAAGGGGAAGAGGTCATATGCATTCTCAGAAGATTTTGAAGATAAATCAGTTTAGAAGACATTGACCTCATCGTGCGAAGACATTCGCTCATAGATAAGAAGTTGGTTCCAGATTTGTACGAACCCACAAATCAGTACAAGTGAGCAATCTAACTACTTTGTGAAGCACAAGTGAATATACTAGGCATGTTATGAGATGCAGTATGAGAGAGATCTAACTTGTGTGAATAGAAACTTCTTATGGTAGAAAGTGACAAAGCCATATGATCAAAAGGGGCCGTAAAAAGAAGTTTTATTTACCACACTGGGAACTGCTAGACGGAGTGGGAGATGAGGCCGAGCATTTCAATCTTCCGTGCCCTAACTTGGCGACGGAGGACACCTACGGCGACGGCGGAGAGGACGATGTCCGCGATCGGCGTGAAGACGGTGTGAGTGTGTATTTATAGGTACAGGGGTGGCACTGCGCTATTACACAGGTGCCCCTGGCCATTCGCATCTGAGTAACACGTGGCCATCATGCAGAATTTTGGGGTTTGTTCCACGTCCCACGCATGCCTGGATTGTCGGGTGGTCGTTCCTACTTCTCCGGATTTCATGTGGATGAATGAGCATTTAAAACGGACTTAAAGGTTGTCTTTGTGTCTTCTGTTGACAAGGGCGCAGAGAAGACATTCGACAGTTTCATAGAATGCATATGACTTGGAGAGATAGAATTTGAGATAGAAAGCATAGAGAGGTTAGGGTCCGATCACATTCACTTAGTTCAAAAGATTCAAGGAAGACATAGCTATAAGTGAATGTTGTAGAGGACAAAACACTAGTATATAAATATCTATATAATCAACGTAGTGAAGATAATCATGAAGACATGTTGAGATTGAAGCCAAACCAAATGTGAAGACATTGCAAGGTAATGCCATGAGTGAAACACTTCAAAATAGAACATTTGGTGGTGGCATTACCCACCGTATAGGAAGTATTAGACCCAGACACGGCGCACAATTATCATGGCGCTCCGAAGTAAAATTCCACATTAATGTATTCACACTTAGAATGTATGTCTTCATTGATTGAAGATATACATTACTTCATGTGTTGCACATCTAAGTCATCAATATGCATAAGTGTTAGGATGTGTGCCTGATCACAGGACATTTGTAACACCCTCGATGCGACTATATCTCCCACGTGTCGATGCACGACTTAGAGGCATAATCGCATTGAAGGCAATGTCGCAAGTGAGGTAATCCTCACACAACCCATGTAATATAATAGGGGGAAAAGTTACATAGTTGGCTTACAATCGCCACTTCACACAATTACATGAATAAATCATTACATCAATCAAATACACTCATGGTCCGACTACGGAACCAAAATAAAAGAAGAACCCCAAAATGCGACAAAGGCCCCCGATCGACCCCAACTGGGCTCCACTACTGATCAACTAGAACGAAACAACATAAAGGACAAGATCTTCATCGAGCTCCTCCTGAGCTTGGTTGCGTCATCTGCACGGACTCATCGGCACCTGCAAACTGGTTTTGGAAGTATCTGTGAGCCACGAGGACTCAGCAATCTCGCACCCTCGCGATCAAGACTATTTAAGCTTATGGGTAAGGTAAAGGTTTGAGGTGGAGCTACAGCAAGCGACTAGCACATATGGTGGCTAACATACGCAAAAGAGAGCGAGAAGAGAAGGCAAAGCACGGTCGATAAAAGTATGATCAAGAAGTGATCCTGGACTACCTACGTCAAGCATAACTCCAACAACCGTGTTCCCTTCCCGGACTCCGCCAGAAAGAGACCATCACAGTTACACACGCGGTTGATTCATTTTAATTAAGGTCAAGTTTAGGTTTTCTACAACCGGACGTTAACAAATTCCCATCTGCCCATAACCGCGGGCACGGCTTTCGAAAGATCAAATCCCTGCAGGGTGTCCCAACTTAGCCCATCACAAGCTCTCACGGTCAACGAAGGAATAGACCTCCACCCGAGACATTCCGATCAGACTCGGTATCCCAGTACAACAAGACATTTCGACAGGGTAAAACTAAACCAGCAACACCGCCCGATGCGCCGACATCCTGATGGGAGCTGCACATATCTCGTTCTCAGGGCAACACCGGATTGTCTAAACTTCCGGTAGGCCAGCCCAGAGTTGCCCCTGGTAGCCACCGGCGGCTGACAGTTTGGACCAACACTTAGACAAGCACTGGCCCGGGTGGGTTAAAATAAAGATGACCCTCGGGATGCGCGACTCCCAAGGGAAAAAGGCTAGGTGGCAAATGGTAAAACCAACGTTGGGCATTGCTGGCAAAGCTTTACTTAAGGCGAACTGTCAAGGGGTTCCCATTATAGCCCAACTGCGTAAGGGACGCAAAATCCGGGAACATAACACCGATATGACGGAAACTAGGGCGGCAAGAGTGGAACAAAACACCAGGCATAAGGCCGAGCCTTCCACCCTTTACCAAGTATATAGATGCATTAATTAAATACGATATATTGTGATATCCCAACAAGTAAACATGTTCCAACAAGGAACGGCCTCCAAACTTCACCTGCAACTAACAACGCTATAAGAGGGGCTGAGCAAAGCGGTAACATAGCCAATCAACGGTTTGCTAGGACAATGGTGGGTTAGGGGCTGAACATGGCAATTTGGGAGGCTGACAAGCAAGTGGTAGGCATCATAGCAATGGCATAGCAAAAGAGCGAGCATACTAGCATAGCAAAGATAGTAGTGACTTCGAGGGTATGATCATCTTGCCTGAAATCCCGCAAGGAAGAAGAATCGAGTCCATGAAGAAGATAAACGGACGAAGACGAACGGATCCTCACAACACGACGTTATCGGAACCAACCCGAAGAAGCAATCACCGGAAAAGAAGCACACAACATAGTAAACAACCACGACATCAACATGGCATGATGCACAATCAAGTATGATGCATGTCCGGTTTAAAGAGGTATGGCATGGCAAAGTGCACAAACGAACCTACACATTAAGTGGAGCTCAATATGCATCGGGATGCATATTGACAAAACACCACATCAATTATTTAGTTCTCTCTCGTTTATGTACCCAACAATATTAAATGTTGATTAACCTGGCAAGAGGGTGAAGCAAAAGAAAACTATCTAATCTAGACAAGTTTAAATGAGGCCGGAAGCAACGAACAACAATTCCGGTAAATCCCCATAGCATATTTTATGGTTTGGACCTGATCTGTCCTAAACACAATTTTAGAGTTGTTTAACATGCAAAGTGATGCCACCATGATAAACTAGGCGAAATTCTACCCCATTTACATATAAAGTTTATTTAATTCGGAGCTACGGTTATTTCGATATGGATTAAATCATTTTAGCATGGCATGGGAGCAAATTTAACCAAACATCAATTTAAACAATTTTAATTGCCGTTATCATGATGCGGATGACATGAACAAGTATAAAGCAATTTTATGAAAATGTCGATATGAGAATGTGAAGCATATGTCACCGTGGTGGAAGGAATAAGGGGTGCCACGGCAACGAATCCGAAATTGATGCCACGGCAACATATCGGTTCCGGTAACTCGATCGAGATCCCGGTGCAAAAGAAAAAGTGACGGGAGCGTGACACGCGATAGAAGGTGGGGTGATCCCGGATACCGGGTTCCCACAAGATGGTGGCAAGGCAAAAGAGGGGCAACATGCACCGAACAACTCCGACATGGAGCAAACACGAGCATTTCATACATCACACATGCATTCATTCGCGGCGGTCGTCTCGGGGTTATACCTTCGAAGCGTGCAAAGGAGACGGTTCGGAGGGGAAGTAGTCGTTCTCGCGATGGTAGTGGAAGTAGGGGTACATGACGACGTAGAGGTACTCACGACGGTAGTCGTTCACGTTCACGTTACACGGGTCTTCGGCAACGGTCGTCGTACATGGTCCACAAGACGTCGATCGTTCGGGGTCCGATTTGCGGATCTTGCCGACATGAAGGGGTACTTGGCGTTCTCCGGACTTGCTGGTCTCGTCGAAACGAAGGGGTACTTGGCACAATCCTCATAGTCGTGCACTTGTCGGTCCATGAAGTCGTTCTCCCGCGTCTTGACTATCGGAGACGAACTTGGTGTATCCATGTACTTGGCGTTTCCTGGTTCGGTGACCGTTTTTCGGCATCGGACGTCGAGGTACTTGGCGGATCCGCGTAGTCATGCACGTTCCAACATCACACTTGAAGGAACACCGACGGCGTGGTACTTGACGCAAAACTTTGTAGTCGCTCGGGCGCCTGTGGTCTTGAGGGTACGAGAGGAGAGGCAAGGCCATGATGACGCAGCGGGGTGCTTGGCGGAGTCGGCCATCCATGGGGTCGCCAGGGTCCCTGTCCAAGGTCCGAGAGAGAGCAGGATATGCTGCGGGCGACGGCGCTCCTCGAGGTAGCCGACGGTGGCGAACGCGCGGATCCGGGCAGCAGCAGACGGGGTCCAGCGGCGAGCGGCTCTGGCTTTTCGAAGCAGGGGCGCGGCAGGGACCGAAGCAGGTCGTGAAGACGACAGCGGCGCGGGACTTGGCGTTCCGGTAGCAGCTTGCAGGGTTGTCTCGGCGCGGGGTTGGTCTCCACTAGCGCGCAGGAGTGCTTCCGGCGACGGAGGGGAGTCCTGCCGGCGCGGTCGTCGCACCATGGCCCGAGGCAGGGGAGGAGCAGTCTTGGGACGGCCAGCGAGGGAGGCGCGGCCAAGGCGGGTGCAGATGGCGGGGACGAACTCGCGGGCACGGGAGCGGGGCCTCGCTAGAAGAAGGAGGTCGTCGGCGGTGGAGCGGGCAGGGACTGGACGCGGGGCAGAGGAGGACTTGGGGCTCCGGCGGGAGGAACTTGCGGCGCAGGGGGCGGCGAGCTCGAGCACATCCGGGCGAGGGTGGCTTGCAGCCCGGACGGGAAGTGAGTGGCGGCGGAGCCCCGAGCTCGGCTAGGCGCGGCCATGGAGGACGGCGGCGCCGAGGCGGGGCAGTGACAGGGGAACTGGGGTCGGCCCCCCTGGTGAGAGCGAGAGGGAGAGGCGGCCATGGCGCGAGGAGGAGAGCAGGAGGAAGGGATCGGGCGCGGGGCGCTCGCTCCTCTCTGTCTCTGCGAGTGGCGGCGCCAGGAGGAGAACGAAGGGAAAAGAGGACCGAGGGGGATCGGGCTAGGGTTAGGTAGTGGGCTGCGGGGGCCTTGGCCCAAGGTAGGTGGCCTGGCTGCGGCTGGCCTAGGAGGCCGCAGGGATGGGCCGACTGGAGGCCTGCTGGGCTGCTCTCTCCCTCCTTTCTCTTATTTTCTTTGCAGAAAAACGAATAAAGAGAAAGAAAAGAAAGAGGAGGTTAGGGGAAGACGGTGGACACGCGAATAATTTTTCCGGACTCACAAAAATGCACATGTTCCGAGAAAAATGAAGTGGGCAAGATTGCAAGAATTAAATTCAAAGTCATTTGAATTTAATTAGAAAGGTTTGCACAAGGACTAGGATTTAGGAGAGTCCAAAAATGTTGAGAAATTATGTGGAGCTTCGGAAAATGATGAAAGGACACATGACAAAGTTAGAGGCCAAGAGAAGAAATAATAAAAGGCGTTGGGATTTTGCAAGTGTGTTCCGGTTAATTCCAAAAGAATGGAATATTTATTATAGTAGCTCCACTAATATCGGGAGGATATATTATAAAGAGAAGTCATCCTTCCCTCGAATTAAATGGATCGAAGACCCATACGAATTATTTAGTTGAGATGCAAAGATTATGACATGATGACATGATGCAATGCACATGATGACGTGACATGATGCAACACGCAAGCACATGACAACGCAACAACATCGAATGACTGCACGACACCTGGCACATCGGTCACGGGGCGTTACAACATTTGAGGATTCCAGGATATTTAGCTCACACCGTAACTTGCAAAATCTCTTCTCATCCAAGGGCTTGGTGAAGATATCTGCCAATTGCTCTTCAGTGTTGACGTGTATGATATCAATATCTTCCTTCACAAGATGATCTCTGAGAAAGTGATGACGAATTTCTATGTGCTTTGTCTTCGAGTGCTGAACTGGGTTGTTGGCAATCTTGATGGCGCTTTCGTTGTCGCAGTAAAGTGGCACTTGCTTCAGATGAATGCCATAGTCCTTGAGAGTTTGCTTCATCCACAGAAGCTGAGCGCAGCAAGATCCAACAGCAATGTATTCAGATTCAGCAGTGGAGAGGGATACATAGTTCTGCTTCTTTGAAGACCAACATACAAGTGATCGTCCCAGAAAGTGACATGTGCCTGATGTATTCGATCAACCTTGTCACCAGCATAATCAGCATCCAAGAATCCAACCAGATCAAACTCTGAGCCCTTTGGATACCATAATTCGAGAGTTGGGGTGTGAGCCAAATATCGAAGAATTCGCTTCACAGCTAAGTGATGCGACTCCTTTGGTGCCGCTTGAAATCGAGCACACATGCAAACACTAAGCATAATATCTAGCCTAGATGCACATAAATAAAGCAAAGAACCAATCATGGAGCGGTATACCTTTTGATCGAACTCTTTACCATTGTCGTCGGGACCCAGATGATGTTTGGCTGGCATTGGTGTTGTGAAGCCTTTGCAGTCTTGCATGCCAAACTTCTTCAGGCACTCTTTGAGATACTTCTCTTGAGATATGAAGATGCCATTGCGTTGTTGTCGTATTTGAAGACCAAGGAAGAACTTCAGCTCCCCCATCATAGACATCTGATATTGCTCTTGCATCATATAGCCAAACTCTTCACTGTACTTCTGATTGGTGCAGCCAAAGATAATGTCATCCACATATATTTGGCACACAAACAGTTCACCATCATATGTCTTCGTGAAGAGAGTGGGGTCTAGGGAACCAGGTATGAAGCCTTTGCTCTTCAGGAAATATTTGAGTGTGTCATACCAGGCCCGAGGGGCTTGTTTGAGGCCATACAGTGCCTTGTTGAGCTTGTATACCATGTCAGGATGTTTTGGATCTTCAAACCCAGGTGGTTGTGCAACATACACTTCTTCAATCTTGCCATTGAGAAAGGCACTCTTCACATCCATTTGATATAGAAGTATGTTATGATGATTTGCATAGGCCAGCAGTATACGTATGGCTTCAAGTCTAGCCACAGGAGCAAATGTTTCATCGAAATCAATGCCTTCCACTTGAGTATATCCTTGAGCAACGAGACGAGCTTTGTTTCTGACAACTTGACCATGCTCATCTTGCTTGTTGCAGTATATCCATTTGGTGCCTATTATATTGTGCTTCCGTGGATCAGGACGCTTAACCAGTTCCCATACATTGTTCAGCTCAAACTGTTGAAGCTCTTCTTGCATAGCTTGAATCCATTCAGGTTCCATGAAGGCTTCTTCAACTTTCTTGGGTTCTGTAATTGAGACGAATGCGAAGTGCCCACAGAAATTTGCCAGCTGAGTTGCCCTTGAACGAGTGAGTGGACCGGGTGCATTGATGCTGTCAATTATTCTTTCAATCTGCACTTCATTGGCAACGCGTGGATGTATAGGGAGAAGACTTTGCTCTTGCTGATCATTGTCGTTGTTGGAGGGATTGTCTTCAGGTTGAGCATTGTCTTCAGGTTGATCTGGTGCGGAGATGATGAGTTCCTCTTCAGGATGAGCTTCAGAAGGTATGATTTCTCCAGTTCCCATTAGCTTGATTGATTCACTGGATGGAACTTCATCTAGCACATTTGGCAGGTGCTCTCTTTGTGAACCATTGGTCTCATCGAACCGCACATCCACTATTTCAACCACTTTGTAATGAAAGAGATTGAAGACTCTGTAGGAGTGCGAATCCTTTCCATATCCAACCATAAAACCCTCATGTGCTTTTGGTGCAAACTTTGAGGTGTGATGTGGGTCCTTAATCCAGCACCTTGCGCCAAATACTCTGAAGTAACTGACATTTGGCTTCTTGCCAGTTAGGAGTTCATAAGATGTCTTGTTAAGAAGCTTGTGAAGATAAACACGGATGATTGTATGGCATGCAGTGTCAATGGCTTCAGGCCAAAATTTTCTTGGAGTCTTGTATTCATCTAGCATCGTTCTGGCCATCTCAATGAGTGTTCTGTTCTTGCGTTCGACGACGCCATTCTGCTGTGGCGTGTATGGGGCTGAGAATTCATGTGTGATGCCCAAGGTATCAAGATATGTATCAAGGCCAGTGTTCTTGAATTCAGTGCCATTGTCACTTCTGATGTGCTTTATCTTGGCGCCATAGTTGTTCATTGCTCGATTGGCGAAGCGTCTGAAGACATCCTGCACTTCAGTCTTGTAAAGGATTATGTGCACCCAAGTATATCTAGAGTAATCATCAACAATGACAAAGCCATATAGGCAAGCAGTAGTGGTAAAAGTTGAGTAGTGAGTGGGACCAAAAAGATCCATGTGAAGCAGTTCGAAGGGTCGAGTAGTGGTCATGACTGTCTTCGAGGGATGTTTGGCCCTCGTCATCTTCCCTGCTTCACAGGCACCGCATAAGTGATCTTTCTTGAACTTGACGCCCTCGATGCCTATGACATGCTTCTTCTTCGCAAGGGTATGGAGGTTCCTCATGCCAGCATGCCCAAGCCTCCGATGCCAAAGCCAGCATTCTGAAGCTTTTGCTAGAAGACATACTGCAAGCTATGGCCCTGCTGAGAAATCTACTACGTACAAATCATCTTTCCGATACCCTTCAAACACTAGAGACTTGTCAGATTCCATTAGTACCAGGCAACGATATTTTCCAAATATTACGATCATGTTCAAATCGCAAAGCATTGAGACAGACATTAAGTTGAAGCCAAGGGATTCAACAAGCATGACTTTATCCATGTGTTGATCCCTTGAGATTGCAACTCTACCTAGACCCAATACCTTACTTTTACCAGTGTCAGTGAATGTGATGTGGCTCTTGTCGGATGGACGTAAGGTTGAGTCCATAAGAAGGCTTCTTTTGCCGGTCATGTGATTTGTACACCCACTGTCAATAATCCATTCTGAAGACGCTGGTGTCGTACCCTAGAGTGGAGTTAGGGGGATAGGCTTCACAAAGAGAATTGTGAAGCAAAAACATTTGACGAACCAGTGGGTATGAAAACTTAGATCCAGATTAGGACTAATAGGGAGAGTAGCATGCGATTCAGGAACGAAGTACATAGTAATGCCATTCGGGCATTTGATCTTGCGCCCTACAAGATGTTTAAGGTCCCCAACAATAGCGTCAGAAGATTTTGGTTTTCTGTTGGAGACCTTTCCCTGCAAAAGAGAGTTAAGCTTTCTTAGCCACCCACATCTTCAAGGGTGGCTTAGAAGCAATAAGTCTAAGTGCAGCATCTGAGAATTTTGGCTTTGGAGCCCTAGCAAACAGTCTAGCAGGTGGACAGCAGTACTCATAAGAATAGGCAGAATAGTTCTTGGTCATATGAACATGGCGGTTTGATGAACCGCTCTCATATTCATATGCCTGAGTATGGTTTCCCTGCAAAACATTTGCGTTAGTGTGACTCAGGTGAGTCCTCTGTCTGTATGAAGCCTTTGGACCGTCTGAAGCCTTTGGTCTGAGGTTTGTCTTCTTCATGTGAGGTGTCATGAAGACATTCATAGGAAGATTTTCCAGACACCTTTTCGGAACCCAGATCTTCTTCATGGGCGGTCCATTCCTGCAGTTAGTACCAATGTACCTGGAAAACACTTCACCATACTGATTCTTAAACAGTACATAGTTTGCATCAAAGGATTCATCAATGTTAATGGGGTTAGCACAAGTGAAGCCAGATAGATTGGATGGATTTGCTGAAGGTTCCTTTGCAGCAACCCACATGGTTTTGGGGTACTGCTCAGGTTTCCAGTAAGAGCCATCTGCATTCATTTTCCTTACGAACCCAACACCCTCTTTCCTAGGGTTTCGGTTCAGAATCTGCTTCTTGAGGACATCACATAATGTCTGATGCCCTTTAAGACTTTTGTACATCCCTGTTTCAAGCAATGTCTTCAACCTAGCATTCTCATCAGCAATAGCGGTGGTATCCTCAGCAGAGGGGTTAGTTACCACATTAACAGTTGAAGATATTGCAACAGCAGTAGCAGTGGAACATTCAGCAACAGAAGTAGCATTATCACGCTCAATGCATTTAAGACATGGTGGTTCAAATCCTTCCTGAGCGGAACTGATCTGTTTGGTGCGAAGTGACTCGTTTTCCTTTTGAAGATCTTCATGAGCCGCTCTCAATTTCTCAAGATCTTGCTTCCTTTGAAGATAATCATAGGAAAGCTTTTCATGAGTTGTTGAGAGAGTATCATGACGACTTTCAAGTTCCTAATACTTAATGTGAAGATTTTTTATGTCTTCAATTAAGGATTCAGATCGAGTCATTTCAGCACCCAACAGATCATCACTTCTGTCTAACAATTTTTGAATATGTTCCATAGCTTTCTGTTGTTCAGTTGCAATTTTAGCAAGTGTTTTATAGCTGGGTTTCGAACCACAATCAGAGTCATCGTCACTAGATGTTTGATAGTGAGTAGTGCGTGTGTTTACCTTGGCACCGCGTGCCATGAAGCAGTAGGTAGGAGTGGAGTAGTCCTTGTCATTTGCATCGGCGTCGGTGATGAAGTCATTGTCTTCAGTGTTGAAGATGGACTTGGTGATGTATGCTGTAGCCAGACTTGCAATGCCAGAATCAGACTCCTCCTCAGACTCCACCTCTGCCTCCTCAGAAGCGGACTCCTCCTCTGAATCCATTTCCTTGCCAACAAACGCACGTGCCTTGCCAGATGAGCTCTTCTTGTGTGATGAAGACTTTGAGGAAGACTTGGAAGAAGACTTTGAGTATTTCTTCTTCTTCTTGTCGTCAGAGTCATATTCCTTGCTCTTCTTCTTCTTTCTATTCTCATTGTCCCACTATGGACACTCAGAGATGAAGTGTCTAGTTTTCTTGCACTTGTGGCATGTTTTCTTCTTGTAGTCATGAACAGAAGCTTCATCATTCCTTGAGCTTGATCGTGAAGACTTTCTGAATCCTTTCTTCTTGGTGAATTTTTGGAACTTCTTCCCAAGCATTGCAAGTTCCCTTCCAATGTCTTTAGGATCATCAAAACTGCTGTCAGATTCTTCTTCAGACAAGGAAACAGCTTTTGCCTTCAAGGCACGAGTTCGCCCATAGTTTGGACTGTAGATATCTCTTTTCTCAGAAAGCTAAAACTCATGTGTGTTGAGCCTCTCGAGTATGTCAGACGGATCGAGTGTCTTGAAATCAGGACGTTCTTGAATCATTAGGGCTAGGATGTCAAACGAACTATCAAGTGATCTCAGCAGCGTCTTGACGACTTCATGTTTCGTGATCTCAGTAGCGCCGAGGGCTTGAAGCTCATTTGTGATGTCAGTGAGTCGGTCAAATGTGTGCTGGACATTCTCATTGTCATTTTGCTTGAAGCAGTTGAGGAGGTTGCGAAGGACACTTATTCTCTGATCTCTCTGGGTTGAGATGCCTTCATTGACCTTGGAGAGCCAGTCCCAGACCAACTTGGATGTCTTCAAAGCACTCACACGGCCATACTGTCCTTTGGTCAGATGACCACAGATGATATTCTTGGCAATAGAGTCCAGTTGAACAAATTTCTTGACATCAGCAGCAGTGACATCTCTAGCCTTGGGAACGCTGTTCTCGATGACATACCATAGGTCGACGTCAATGGCTTCAAGATGCATGCGCATCTTATTCTTCCAGTAGGGATATTCAGTTCCATCGAAGACAGGGCATGCGGCGGTGACTTTAATTATCCCTGCAGTCGACATAGCTAAAACTCCAGGTGGCTAAACCGAATCACACAGAACAAGGGAGCACCTTGCTCTGATACCAATTGAAAGTGCGTTATATCGACTAGAGGGGGGTGAATAGGTGATTTTTATGAAAGTCTTCAAAACGTGGAAGTTATGAAGACAAACAGTAGAGATATGCCTATTACTATGCAGTGGAAGGTAGACTACACTAGGCAAGCCATTGTCAAGTATTCAATAGAGTGAAAGCACAATGACAAATAGCTGCAGTGTAACAAGGATCAGGTAGGAAGATATTATGAAGCCAAACAGATCATACATTCACGTTGTGAAGACAAAAGATAGAGCAAACATGCAATGACTTCACAATGAGTAACAGTAAGTAAAAGGAAGTGAAGATGAAACCAGTGACTCATTGAAGACAATGATTTGTTGGACCAGTTCCAGTTGCTGTGACAACTGTACGTCTGGTTGGAGCGGCTAGGTATTTAAACCTTAGGACACACAGTCCCGGACACCCAGTCCTGAACATGCAGCTCAGGACACCCAGTCCTCACCGTATTCTCCTTGAGCTAAGGTCACACAGACCTCGCCCAATCACTCTGGTAAGTCTTCAAGGTAGATTCCCAAACCTTCACAGACTTCCTTCACCGGCAATCCACAATGTCTCTTGGATGCTCAGAATGCGACGCCTAACCGGCTGGAGGATGCACAGTCCTCAAGTGTAATAAGTCTTCAGATCACTCAGACTAGAAGACTTAAGTGATGCCCAATTCTCTCTGGCTCTGGGTGGTTAGGGCTTTATCCTCGCTAGGTATTCTCTCTCTCAAAGGCTTTGAGGTGGGTTGCTCTCAAACGACAAAAGCCGTGCACTGAATCTGAGCAGCCGACTGTTTATGGTTGTAGGGGGTGGGCTATTTATAGCCACTTGGCAACCCGACCTGATTTGTCCGAAATGACCCTGGGTCACTAAGGAACTAACACGTGTTTCAACGGTCAGATTTCAAACCCACACGGCAACTTTACTTGGGCTACAAGCAAAGCTGACTTGTCCGACTCTGGACAAGATTTGCTCTCATAGTCTTCACTCGAAGACATAAGTTTTCTGTTTAGGCATCACTTCAGTCGTTCTGACTGGTTCTCTTGGACCCCACTTAACAGTATGGTAGTTCCTATGACTCAACACAAATAAAAGAGAACTACGAAAGATCTAAGTCTTCGAGCTCCATAGGCTTCACGTGGTGTCTTCTCTTGTCATAGTCTTCAATGTGAATATCTTCATATACCACCATTGACTTCAATGTCTTCGTACATTTTTAGGGGTCATCTCTGGTAGCAAAACCGAATCAATGAGGGACTTCTACCTGTGTTATCCTACAATTCTCACAAACACATTAGTCCCTCAACTAGGTTTGTCGTCAATACTCCAAAACCAACTAGGGGTGGCACTAGATGCACTTACAAGCCCCCTTCGAGAGAGTACGTTTTCCGGCGATCCTTTCCGCGAGTTTCTCGCACTTTCGTCCCATGATTTCTTCCACCACAGGCAAGCCACACCCTCCATTTGCATGATCGCAATGCAGTGACATGGTTTAAATTATTTGAACTTGTTTAAAATATTGCTTTAGCTACATGACTTTGTGCATGGCAATTTCTCAGAGTTGTATTTTTATCTTGTTATTGCCATGATGTTGCTTGGAGTTCTAGGACTTATATTTTGCAGCTTATGTGGTTGACATGTTGCCATTGGATTATTAGTGGCTTATGTTTTTATTATTTTCATGGTGGTGTTGGATATGATATTTTTGGAGTATAACTTTGGATATCATGCTACCTTTGGATTATTAGTGGTTAGTATGATCATTTTCATGATGATACCTATTATTATCTTTGGGGGTATTACCTTGGATATCATGCTACCTTTGGATTATTAGTGGTTAGTATGATTATTTTCATGATGATACCTGTTATTATCTTTGGGAGTATTACCTTGGATATCATGCTGCCTTTGGATTATTAGTGGTTAGTACGATTATTTTCATGATGATACCTGTTATTATCTTTGGGAGTATTACCTTGGATATCATGATGCCTTTGGATTATTAGTGGTTAGTGTGATTATTTTCATGGTGCTAGTTGTATTCTGTTGCTTGGAGTATTATTTTCGGAAATGATGTTTACATGTGGATCTTAACCGAATAGCTTTGTTCTTGTTATTGGAGTAGTAGGATTATTGTTTCCGGATTCATCATGACAGTAGTGTAGTGCTACCCTTGGAGTATTTTGAGATGATGATATTATGCTTAATTATTTGTTGGATATGGATATGATTTAGATTATAGTTTGATAGTTGATATCGGAGTATCAGTTACCACAACTATATTTTTGGGGATAAATTCCATCATTAAGTTGGTCAGGTGCCGCCGAACCAGGCTTTTCCAGTGCAACCACATTTGCCTTTATGGGAATGCCCTAATGTAGTCTATTGCCGTGCCTCTCGCCGGTGCCTCCAACTAGGGAAGGTTATGGGCGTGCGTACCCTGGCCCGGTAAGCAGACATAACCTTGTGTGCCCGTAGTTGGGTTTTGCGCGCGTGTCCCTGAGTGGGAGTGTCCGCGAGTGGGAGTGTTTTGACCACGACGGTGGTCGGGGTGTCTTTGGTAGATACGGGGCCACCCAGGACTAGCCCAGTTGGGAGTGGGTCGGAGTGGCCGGGAGAGCGTCATGGCAGTAGATCGGTTTTGTCGGAACGCCGTTGGTCCACCCGAATGGGAGTACGAGGCCATGGGTTCTGTGGTGTGGGTACAGTGTGCTACCTCTGCAGAGTGTATTAATCTATCGATAGTCGCGTCCGTATTAGGTCCCACCGTTCAATCAACACTCACATGACGGAATGACTTATAGGTGATTTATATGTTGTTGAGCAGTACATATTGGCAAGATGTTGATGATGATGTTTGAGACCAATTTTTGGTCGTGGTAGTGATCGCCGAAAAGATCACAGTTTGGTTTTGATCACGAGGTGATCGAGATGGTATATTGCTTGGCCGGTTAGCCAAGAGAGATATGGTTATGGAGATATGAGATGTTGGTTCATCAGTATTGTAGTAGTTTCATATCATGCTTAGTAGTTGCTGTTGTATCATGGAAGTTGTTAATTAATTAACCTATTAATACTATGTTATTGTCTTGCCTTGATGTTTATGGTTGTTGTGAGCTTGCAAGTACATTCAATGTACTGACCTGGCGTGTCATGCCAGATTGCAGGTGATGCCGTGATTGCTTGATTGCTTGTGGTGGTTTCCGTTCGTGCGAGCTAGATCGTGTCCCAGCCAGAGTCCCTGTGGAGTGGAGTTCACCACCTTCGTCGCTGTTCCGCTGCTAGAAGTTTTCCGCTGCTACGAGATGTTCTGCTGCTAGCCTAGAGCAAGTGTAGTATATCGCAGGCATAGTGTCGCCATGCTGATGTGATCATTGTAACATCAGACCAGTGTAATTGTTGTTCTTCTAATAAGAGTTGATTTGTTCTATGTAAACAGTGTCGTATTCCAAAGACTTCTCCTCGATCTCTGGGCTGGAATACGGGGCCTTCCGGTTTCTCAGAGCCGGGGTGCCACATGCTTGGTATCAGAGCAGGTCTGGCTGTAGGACGCCCTAGTCAGCGCGAGCGGTAGAAACCAGTAGAAATCGGTAGTTTAGAGTCTGGCATGTTTATTGCATTTGGTTGCTGCATTTGTTTGTTGCGTAGCATGCATATAGCCTTATTTTGTTACTAACGGTTTAATCTTGTGAGTGTAGATGGCATCGGTCCGGATCCACTACAGCTCAGCCTTTGCATTTCTCCAGTTCTCCTTTCTTGCTCATTCTTCGGTGTTTGGTATCATTTCTGTCCCAGCAGAGTGATGCCAAGTGATCGTGACACTGTTTGCAAAAATGGTGCTCAGGTATGGCACCGAGTTATTTCCTTCAGCCCCACCTTTTGTTTCACTGGTAGACATGCTTCTATCATGGATCGTCCTTTTGCTTGTCATTTTGGCAACCCTTAATGATCGTAGTTATCAACAAAGGGCAATGTCAGCAGCCTCAGTTTTTCCCCGTTATCCTATTTCTTGGACGAGTACGGATCTTTTTCCGACCGTTTGATAATAATGTGGCTGCGACCTTCGTGTCCCGCTACATGATTACCGAGTGCGTCCTCGCCTCTGAGCTAGTCCAGGTTGCTACCTGGCCAAGCTAGCACTTGGTGTAGCGCTACTTACACCAATTTTTCCACACATTTATTCATCCTCGTGCACAACGTCACATCATGCTAGATCGTAGAGCCGGAGATCCCGCGAGAATTATGTGCTTAAGTAGGCATGCATATTGTGTGACTAGCAGTAATATGTGACATTGATTGTGTGTGAATTGATTGTTGTTGTGTGTTTTTGTTTAGTTGAGTTATCTTTTGCTTCTTTCTTTTTGGGCCCCGGTGTTACATTATTTTTCCCCTATAAAGAGTTGCTCATCAACTGACACCGGACTCGAAGAAGTAATAAGTATTTCAAATATTTGGAAGAAGCTCAGCTAAACATTATGGCCTTCTCAGTCAACCGCATGATATGAGGAATATCTGCCCAGAATACCAATTGTGTCTTGGATTGATTATCCACATCAATTCTACAGCAGTAATGATCCAGCCAGCAGAAAGACAAGTCAGATGCAAGACCAACGGTATATTTTTCAGTCAAAGGTATGGATCATAGGCAAAGTTTTGGCTCAGCAATAAATGATACATGAAATATGTTATACTCCAAGAGAAAGCCAGGATGTGATATGCTCAATGAAGACAGTCAAACAAATTTTCTCATGCAAATGATCAGCCACAAAATATTATGGACATGTGCATGGGTTTCAGTCTGCATATCAATATGAAGTTTTGGATATAAGAAACCCAGCATTATTCCACACGCTATCGGAAGAAATTTATGAGGCAATGCTCCTCAATTTTTTTTCCGCAGCATGATATGTGAATAATTTCCGGTCCACGATATCCGGTCTTTCTCATCAAGATACCTCGGTAAAAGCTTCTGACAGACGGAAATGAATTTTTTTCAACAAGCAAACCCGAGGAGAAGCTTCTCAAGTACGGAAACCCGGCTTCTCCTGCACACTACTCAGGTCAAGCTTCGTGTGTAAGCTATCAAGGCTTCTTCTGCACGCTACCCAGACAAAAGCTTCGAGCAGAAGCTAATGAGCCTTCCTTGGCAAGCTACACGAATGGCTTTTCTCTGCAGATCAAGGATCAGATTTGCAATAAGTTTGTCAGAGATATACCTAAGAAAGGTATGGATCTAACAACCTCGTGAGCCATGCAAATGAATATAAGCAGAGATACATCTCATGAATTACAAGGATCGACAAGATCGGGAGATGACATCACAAAATCATCAGTCATCAAGGTCATTATTCCCACACCAGACAAGGTGATATATAAACTCTTGTCACCTTCTTGTATGATTGGCCTCAGCAATGAGCTCCGTACAGCTAGAAACCTCGAGTACATGTCATATATGTGCGGACACAGGTCATAAAAACAAGCACAAGGAATAATGTCAAAAACATTAATCACATCCATGGTCATACGAAGAATCAATGACATGTGTGGCCAAGTATTTCAGCAAGGTATCCTGACAAAGAAAATCATGACCGTTAAAGGGTGAGACTGACAACAAAGGTATGATGTATTTTGCACGACCATCAGGGTCCGGATACCCAAATTAGTTGGAGGCCATAATTCCATATGGATCCACAAAGACATACACCTTCAGCGGCCTACTCTATTTACAAGGATTTTCATATCAGGCTGACTCGCTTGACAAGGTTAGTGTGGAATATCCAAGTCTGTTCTGTCAGATCCAAGATTCCTTTGCAACCTCAACAATTTGACCTCAACGGCAAAGTTAAAACATATCACAATGTACTGCCAAAAATGGGTATACTGACAAAATGAGAAAGTCAAAAGCCGAATAATCAGCTCAGACCCGGTATACTCGCCGACAGGATCAAGTACACCGTCAGTCTGTCAGGAAAAGCATTTGTCCGTCAGCCCCTGTCGGGCAAAGTCTCAAGATATAAATATTTGAGGTATGACATAGCTATAACTCCATGCACCGTTATATTGCTCACGACAAAAGGCAGTCAAATCTCTGGTATATGCCACATGCTCGAGCCAAAGGAAATCAATCAAGATGAATCAGTGCAGTCAGATCCCGTCAGAAGATGGCCCTGATTAATTCTAAGCATTTATTGAACCAAGAAGGCTTGCAGCAACCCCATGACAGAAATAAAAAGGTTTTCATGACCAAAAAAGAAGTTTATGATCAGATCCATCGGACATCATCGCGGATATGAGAAAATCAACGTTAGCAAAAGGATTTGGTATATGAGCAAAGACCCATGAAAATTTGGGAAAACCACCCCAGAGCAAGGTAAGTTGATCAGCTGAAATTCTTGGGGGAACAATAAATAAAGGAAATAGGATGCCCGAGTTGGAAACGGTATCCTCAAGTCATACTTGTTCCCAGAGCAACTAAATCTCGAGGACGAGATTTCTTTAAGGGGGTAAGAGTTGTAACAGCCTGGATTTTGCCCCTTTTCTTTTTCTTTTTGATTTATTGGTTTTTGCTCTGTTTTCTTTTTGGAGTGGTTCTATGGCCTTGTCACCTGGGGGATCATCCTCTTTTTCCCTCCCAAGTGGCTCATCATTCTAAAAACCTTGCCAAGATCATGTCAGTCCACTGCTTGACCAAACCCTAATTTCTTTTTCTTAGAAATATTCCTTTTTCTATTAAAGGAATAACCCTGTCTGCCCTAGGTTGTGAAGCAACCTTTATTTCCATCACTCCTAAAATTCCCAAATAATTCTCATAAATTTTTTTGGTCACATATTTCTCAAATATGGCAAAATATTTCATTTTTCATGTTTATCATCTTGCTCAAATAATTCATTTCCTATTCTGCCCTAAATGGCACATTGTGAAGCAAGTGCCATTTTCCTTTTCTCAATTGACCTAAAACTCCTTGGACATCTTTTACTATCCATACCATAGCCACATGAAAAAAATGAAACCTCATTTGCCTAGTAATTATTTAATTATGATTTTCCAAAGTTCCTGACTGAGGGAAGTGGTTGTGAAGGAAGTACAAGCTAGGAATATCCAAATGAGTTTCCATTTTTCATGATCCCTAACATAATCATATAATGGACCTCCACCAAAGTAGAGCTCATGTTATGCCTCCATGTGAGCTCACCTTCAATTCTTTGATTCTGCCCAAAATTTCAGTTTGTGAAGAAAGTATATTTTATATTGCTCCATTATGGCTGCCAATTGTTATAGGCCTTCTATTATCCATATACCCTACGTCCACCCATTTTGGGCATGTTTCATCAAGCCATTATTCCTCTAGAATTTTTTCAAGTTTCTGGTCAGCAAGGATGTTTGTGAAGCAAGTACCATTTTGGTGAATCCAATTGGTATAAAACTTATACAGAATCTTTATATGATCAAATAATAAAGCCTTGGCAGAATTGAGATCAATTGGCCACACAATTTGAGTGCATCATCCAAATCTCATTTCTGGACCATTTTGGTCAGTTGCAAAGCAACTATGATTTAACTTGATCCAATTCTTCTCCAAGTTACCAGGATGAAAGTCCTTCTTTACCTCAACCTCGCAGACAACTCCATTGGATCCAAAATCTTTCCTGTTGATCAGAAGTTCTCACCCAATTTTACTGCAGTAAACTTTAGACGTCATTCACCGTTTAACCACCGCACATAAGATCGAGCCAATGGCACATTAATGCTCTATCTTGGAAGTACATAATGCTAGACACTATTTCACTGCCTCTCGTGACCTTCCTGTGCCATGTCGTGTGGTGACCGTGCAGCTGGCATGCACATTTACACGCTCTGTGCACTGTGGCGTGTCCAGAGCACCGTTTGTGCCTTGGTACCGCTCCCCCTCGTCGGCTTAGAGCGCGTGAGCATGTCCCTTGGCTTCACCTCGTCATCGCGGATCACCTGGATCCCGCCGCCCTCCGGAATCTTGCTCACCGACGCAAACCGCCGTGTGCCCACGAGAGCACAATGCTCCGTTTGGCTCTGCTCGTCGTTGTCGTCTTCCTCCCTGCGTTCCCTTGGCCTCCTCTGCCCCGTGAGACCTCCACTGCACCTCCCTCGTCGCCTGCCTCCAAGTTCATGCGCGCGGGCACGCGTCCGTGGCGCCGGCCACGTGTCCGCGGCGATGCAAGCTCGGCCCCCTCGCCCCCGGCTATATATAGGCCTCCCCCGAGCCGTTCAAGCACACCAGCAGCCTCACTCCTCTCCCCTAGACCTCCTCGACCAGTCAACCGAGCCGGAGAGCCTCTCCTGCCCCTCCCATGGCCGAAGCCTCGCCGCCGGCCTCTGCTTAAATTCGGCCGAACCGAGCACTCCCTCATCGTTCTGTCGCCACCAGAGGCCTCTCCACTACCCCCTAGCCTCCCCATCCCCTCGCCTAGTCGCCGGAGTAGGCGTGGTCGCGCT
The DNA here is from genome assembly GCA_034509565.1 of Triticum monococcum. Taxonomy (NCBI): domain Eukaryota; kingdom Viridiplantae; phylum Streptophyta; class Magnoliopsida; order Poales; family Poaceae; genus Triticum; species Triticum monococcum. The sequence continues at coordinate 143,843,048 of CM067845.1, read as the reverse complement.
TCCCCTAGGATCGGCCGCCGCCCGGTTCTCTGTTGCCACGGCCACCTCGTGCTCCATCCCTCCCCGGCGCCCGCAGCCTGCCCAAATGGATGCGCCGCTCCTCGCTGGTCTTGTCGGTGGCCTCGGCATAGCCGAGGACTGCCGGAGCCGTCGGGGCAGTCGCCGGCGTCGCCTCTCCCCTGCCCCTCCTCTGCTTCGGTCGGGCCAGCGGGAGGAAGAAGGAGACAGGAGCCAGGCGGGCCCCGTTCCTCCTCCCTAACCCCACCCGTCAGCTGCACCCACCTGGCCCCGCCTCTGCGCGCGTTGACCTGGTCGGCCGACCTGGATAAGTGATGGGCCCCGCCCCATGGGACCCGCACGTCAGCGACCAGCGTACCTGGCCCCGCCTCTGCCCGCGTGGCAAGTGGAAGCGTCAACCCGTAGTACGTGTTCGTTTTCCGAAAGTGTATTTCCGTCTCCTTTTAATGAAACTACGTATTTCTTATTCTGAAAGCGTATTTCCTGTCTGTTTCAGCCGGGATACGTTTTCTTAAATAGAAAACGTGTTTCTAACCTTGCGGTTCTGCCTTATCCACTCAGGGACTTGTTTGTGATGATATTTTTGTAGAAAAGTCCCTGAACTTCAACCCTTTATAACTTATTAACCACAACTCCAAATCAGGTGATTCCAAAGCCCACGTCTTCGTTTTATCGAGCCCGTTCTGATGGAACCATTTTCACCATGTTTTGACATTCTGAAAATGACCATTTTGCCCCTGCCCTTACTCAGCCCCCTCCGAGAGAGTACGTTTTCCGGCGATCCTTTCCGCGAGTTTCTCGCACTTTCGTCCCATGATTTCTTCCACCACAGGCAAGCCACACCCTCCATTTGCATGATCGCAATGCAGTGACATGGTTTAAATTATTTGAACTTGTTTAAAATATTGCTTTAGCTACATGACTTTGTGCATGGCAATTTCTCAGAGTTGTATTTTGATCTTGTTATTGCCATGATGTTGCTTGGAGTTTTAGGACTTATATTTTGCAGCTTATGTGGTTGACATGTTGCCATTGGATTATTAGTGGCTTATGTTTTTATTATTTTCATGGTGGTGTTGGATATGATATTTTTGGAGTATAACTTTGGATATCATGCTACCTTTGGATTATTAGTGGTTAGTATGATCATTTTCATGGTGATACCTATTATTATCTTTGGGGGTATTACCTTGGATATCATGCTACCTTTGGATTATTAGTGGTTAGTATGATTATTTTCATGATGATACCTGTTATTATCTTTGGGAGTATTACCTTGGATATCATGCTGCCTTTGGATTTTTAGTGGTTAGTATGATTATTTTCATGATGATACCTGTTATTATCTTTGGGAGTATTACCTTGGATATCATGCTGCCTTTGGATTATTAGTGGTTAGTATGATTATTTTCATGGTGCTAGTTGTTGTTCTGTTGCTTGGAGTATTATTTTCGGAAATGATGTTTACATGTGGATCTTAGTCGAATAGCTTTGTTCTTGTTATTGGAGTAGTAGGATTATTGTTTTAGGATTCATCATGACAGTAGTGTAGTGCCTACCCTTGGAGTATTTTGAGATGATGATATTATGCTTAAATTATTTGTTGGATATGGATATGATTTAGATTATAGTTTGATAGTTGATATCGGAGTATCAGTTACCACAACTATATTTTTGGGGATAAATTCCGTCATTAAGTTGGTCAGGTGCCGCCGAACCGGGCTTTTCCAGTGCAACCACATTTGCATTTATGGGAAGGCCCTAATGCGGTCTATTGTCGTTTCTCTCGCCGGTGCCTCCAACTAAGGAACGTTATGGGCGTGCGTACCCTGGCCTGGTAAGCAGACATAACCTTGTGTGCCCGTAGTTGGGTTTTGCGCGCGTGTCCCCGAGTGGGAGTGTCCCTGAGTGGGAGTGTCCCTGAGTGGGAGTGTTTGACCACGGCGGTGGTCGGGGTGTCTTTGGTAGACAAGGGGCCACCCAGGACTAGCCCAGTTGGGAGTGGGTCGGAGTGGTCGGGAGAGCGTCATGGCAGTAGATCGGTTTTGTCGGAACGCCGTTGGTCCACCCGCATGGGAGTACGAGGCCATGCACTACAAAAAAAACACACTTCCGTGATGATACGTGTTTGTCACAGTAGGTCGCGTTTTTTGTCATGCATGTACATCCATGACAAATTTATGACAGAATCAAGATAGTCATACCTGTGCTGTCGCAGAAGTGTTCCATGACATTACCAAAATTATCATCATAGAAGTGTCCACTTCCATGACGATAAATCGCGCGTCACAAAAGTGCTTTCGTCAAGGGTGACCGACACGTGGCATCCACCGTAACGGAACGCCATTAAGCTATCAGGTCGGGTTTTGGATCCGATAACCCGTTAACAGCCCCGACCAATGGGGATTTTCCACGTGTAAAATCATCATTGGCTGGAGGAAACACATGTCGGCTCATCGTTGGGACAGATGTCATCCACTCATTGGACAGAAGGCACCTATGATACGTCGACACATGGCACGGCTCAACAGAGGCCCATTCCTGTGAAAAGGCCGGCCCGTTTGACTTGGTCAAAAGGTGGCGGGCCGGCCCATGGAAAGCCTGTTAACGGCCTGTTCGCATATAGCCCATTTACAGCCCACTAACCCAAGGCCCGTTACGCCCTATCCGAATTAGGCCCAGTAGCATCATCTGGGCCATCCAATATGATTCCAGCCTGTTTTCACTTCTGGCCAATGTATGGCCCATGACTTCTTTCGGCCCATATGAGGCCCTATGTAACTCTTGGCCTATTAACGGCCCGTGGTGAAACTGACCCGTAATGAACAGTGTATCACTTTACACCCATTAACGGCCCTTGGTGAAACTGGCCCATAATGAACAGTGTATCACTTTATACCCATTAACGGCCCGTTATTCCATTGGGCCGTTTCTAGCCCATGTTATCTTTCGGCCTTCTCAGAGCCCATTTATTCTTGGGCTCATTTCCGGCATTCGTTTACTTACGGCCCGTTACTGTCATTTTCTGCTTGTGGGCCAAATTCAGCCCGTAGTTACAGTAGGCCCGTTTGTGGTCCGTTAATACGTTGGGCCATTTTCATAGCGTCATCAAATACGGCCTATTAACGATGGCCCGTTTACGGCCATAATGCGGCCTGTTATTGGCCCGTGTTTGGCCAATCGATCATACGTCCCGTATAAGGCCCATTGATGATACGGCCCGTAGAAGGCCCATTGTTTCTACGGCCCGTAGAAAGCCCATTGTTTCTACGGCTCGTAGAAGGCCTACTGTTTCTACGACCCGTAGAAGGCCCATTGTTTCTACGGCCCGTAGGAGGCCCAATGTCACTACAGTAAATATTAGCCCATGGTTATTGTGGCCTAGTTTTAAAAAATAGGTTATTGCAGCCACTAGTTAACCGTGGAAAAAGAACTGCAATGACTACAAGCAAACAAATAAACAAGACAATAAGGAAATAAATAAGCAAGCAACTAATGCCAGGCTATCACGACTATTACACATATTACATCCACTAGGTATCAAAGTTCGCCACCAGTGCAAATATAGGGAACAAAGCAGCATATCATATACACTGGCCGTCAAAATTGGCCACCAGTGCAAATAAACGCGGCAAAAAAACAAGAGCATAACTGAAACAACATCAGAAGAGCTCAAGAAACGCTATCCTGGGTATCCACCATGCTGGCAATAAGCTTAGCAAGCTTATTAACTTTGTCTTGTTTGGCGCTAAAATCCTCCAATGCTTGCTATTGCACCAGGAAGTATGCATCTGAATGCTCCAGGGACTTCCGCAGTCCTTCCGCTTCTTGTCGCAGCACAACTTAACGATGTCTTTCAGCTTGTAGTTGAGACTCAAGAAACCGAACTGATTCAGACAATGAGTTTGAATAGCTTGTGCAAGCGGTAGTGGCCAGTAACTCCAACACTAAACCAAGACAGGATGTGTCACTATCCTGAACCTTATCTGCATTACTTCCTTTACCGTTGCTTAATAAGGCACTCTTCCCCAATATTCTGTCAGCATTCTAAAAGAAGAAACAAGCAGACACATAACAAGTTTAGCATGTACTAGTATATGAAACTCATTTCGGTGAACCAGTTCATTAGTAAGGTGGACAGGATTAAATTACCAAGTCTTCTATTGCCAAGTACTAGTACATAATAAAAGCATCAAACAAACATATATCTATGTCCTATGGTAGCAATGGAATCTTAAATTAGAACAGTTGTTCTTCAGGTTTAGGCACTTGTTCTACATGAATAGAGTACAGTAAGACGCAAGAATATAATACTTAAAAATAGAATATGAGCTCATAGACCTTACCACATTCTTGGTTCGGGACCAGTACAGGACAAGGCGTTCCCAGTCATCGTCCAGTAAATGTGTCTCAGGAGAACGTAAGGGAATTCGATGAGTTTCTTTGCCGGTGAAGTATGTTTTCTTCAGGTAATTCTGATACTGCCACCAAGCATTCTTGAAGATAGCAGAGGTATTAGAACAGGTTACCTCATCCTGAGTTTCCAAATCGGTCCTTCTCTATAGAGAAAAATGGGAAAATTTGCTGTATTATAACCATCATGGAGGTAGGATGTATGGGACGAAGCAAAGTAATTGCCATGAATAACATTACTTACACATAATTCCTGGACAAACACCTGCAACTGGCATTTTCCTTCATCTTCAGTATAATATTTCCAAGATGGGAAGATATGCACATACGATTTAACAACATCAAATGCGATAGATGCTAAACTACGACTAGCTGGTTGTGCTTCCTCCACAGGAATAGGCGTACTAACTGGTGGAGTTGGGGTTTGCCGTGATAGTACTGGCCCTTTAGGCACTAGAGCTGCCTTACTAACTGCTCTTGTTTGGGAGCTCTGTGGTGGAGATGGTGTTGTGTCAACAGGAACTGGGTTACTATCGGCTGGGGTTGGGGTTAGATTGGGTGAAGCTGGTTCTCTGTCCATCGTAGTAGGGGTACAATCTGCGAGAGTTTGGGTTATGTGTGGTAGGGCTGGTTCTTGTGCATGTACAACCGGGGTGCTATCTCCACCAAGAGGTAGCACTGTTTTATTTGAAGACCATGTTTTTAGTCCGCTAGATACTGGCATCACCCGCTCCAATTCAAATGGCTGATATACAGGAAATATAGTTGAATGTACACATCGTATGAGAGACAAATGCAATAGATAGTGTGGAAAAAAGAGGGCATGAAATAGTTGACATGTATATTGTTTAACTAAAACGGATAGCATGACATAATTTCACATATATGATGTCTATCTAAACGGGATAGCATAGCATAACATAATTCAAAGATATGATGAATAACTAAGCAGGATCGCATGACATAATTCACCTACATGTTATCTAAGTAATCAGGATCGCATCATTTAATTCACATATGTGATTTATATGCTAAACAGAGAGCATTCGATATGATGTCTGAACTAAGAACATGGTGTTGAATATTGTGTATATGATGTCTAAACTATGCAATGCAAGACACCGTATGCATGATATGAGCAGTATAACTGTGCCAAGTTAGAGCATACACCTCAGTGGGGGAATAGGACTGGTCATCTGTCTCTAAATCCATCTCTGAGGAGCTATCGGGACCCAACAAGAGATCTTCTTCGACAGGTAGCACCGTCTGCTCTAAAGGCCTTGTTTTCACTCCAGATTTTTCCTTCTCCCACCCAAATGGCTGATTCACAGGAAGAGTAGTTTAATGTACAAACATTGTCGACAAATGGAAATGTAATGAAGAAAAGGATGGGCAAGATATCATTCAAATATGTGATGCTGGTTAAACAGGATGGCATTGCACATTTCACATATATTATGGCTGGCTAAAAGACATGAGACTGCATAATTCCCATATATGATATAGAAACTAAACAGGTGGCATTACAGAACATGTCTAAACTAAGAAGATGACATATATGATGTCAAAAGTAGGCACTGCAAGGCAACATATGCATGATATGACTAACATCATCATGCCAAGGTAGAGCAAACACCTTGGGGTAAATAGGAGTGGTCAACGGCGTCCGAATCCGCCTCAGAATAGATATCTTCCTCTGGATTACAATCTGGAGAGGGGTGGGGAGGGTTTGCCATTGAACCCACCATGGAGCGATATCTGCATGACATTGTATTGCTGTGCAAAACTCTTCTCTTTTGCTCTACATGTTCAGCATGACTATGTACAATATCTGACATGCATACGAAAAAAATATGGTGAGATTATGTAAGGAGAACATGCAGAAATTTAGAGTGATGGTAACAACCAATGGATCGATGTTTTTCCGTTGAACCAAAATAGCCCTAATGGATCGACGTGAATGTATAGTAATAAGTGATGCAACAAGTGTACAACCTCTTTGCTGTAGCCGTGTCGACCTCAGCAGCATTGGGTTGGTCGCTGAAGCAGTTGAGGCAGAGGTGGCTGTCGGAGGTGTGGAGGAAGATCTGAGGAATCTGTAGACGGCGTCTAGGGCACTGCTCTATTGTGATGGATCATTCTGTCGTTGGAGCAGCTCCGGTGAGCCGTAAGACGTCAAGGCTGAAGCAGCACAAGACAGACATCGTCAATCTCAAGTGGGATTCTAATAGCATCTCCAAAAGATGATGTAAAATGGATGTAAAATTAACATCACCAAAAACCACCTGACTACAACAGATGAGGTAAAAACTGTTGACCCTGAACTTAACTATCGAAACTGAAATTTACTGTGGAATCTGAATGCTACTGTCGAAACAGAATGCAATGGTAGCAGAGAGGCACTTGACATGTAGTTCAGGGAGGGCCTGCAGTTCATCTTCAACCTGCACCCCCCTGAGCCGCCAGCCACCACCGGCCGAACCGCCGGCCCCAGCGCCACCTCGCCGCCCCGAAACAACTCGCCACCGCCGCCCCGGCCAGCCCTCTAGGCCCCCCGCCCCACCCTGAACCCTAATATAGATAGTGGGGTACCTCTCCAGCGAGCCCCCGTCCCCGCTACGGGTGGTTCTTCCTTAACTCCGGCGAGCCCCCCCAACCCCTGAAAATCGACTGACCCAAAAGTCAATTCAGTCAACTGAAGTGTGGCTTGATCGGAGCAGAGCAGCAGCACGAGCGAGGGGGAGAGCAGCAGCAGCAGCAGCTGGGCGAGCGAGCGATCGAGCGAGAGCCAGAGCAGCAGCAGCAGATCCGGCTGGTATGGACGCCGCCACCGAAGGGGCCTCGCACTGGGGGAGAGCCGCTATGGAGATGTCACCCGCGGCGCCGGCTTCAAGGTAGCCGCTCCATGGGGGTGCGGGATGGAGCACCGTCGGCGCCAGGAGGTCGAGTTAAGGAGAAGGTGCGATGCGATGAGTGTACAACCTCTTTGGTGGCGCCGAGTAGGCCTCTGCTTCGTCCGAGGAGTCGGTGAGGATGCTGCGGTTCCGGTGGAGCAGGTTAAGGCGGAGCTGTGGGATGGAGCAGCCACGATAGACGAGGCGATTGTCGGAGCAGCTCCTTGGAGGTGGAGGATGGGGCGGCTGAACCGGCGGGACGGCGAGATGGACGACGGATCCTCATCCGAGGAGGTGCATGAGGGACGTCGAGCTGTTGCGGTGGATGATGTTGTCGGGGAAGAGGCTCTGGCTGGGCAGCGGTGATGTGGCGGATGGAGGAGGGTGGGGTTTCGCGGCTGGAGCGGAGAGGTTATGGCGGCTTGGGATTTCGAATGGCGAAAAGGGGGCGATGGGAGGGGGTGAAGCATGACTTAGGAACGCGCTTGTCCAAAATGTAGGGTGTGTTACAAAAGTACCCCCACCGATTTGAACTAGCGGCCCTTTCGGCTCAGGGTTAGAAGGGGGATTTCGCGTGTCGGGATTTGTCAACTGGAGGGAGTTTTCACGCGCGTTGTAATTTCAGGATAGCAAGGCTCGGGTTGTGAAGGCGCCAGTTCTAGGAGCACGATATCTGAATTTTCGGGATATAACAAGACGCGGGTTGAATTTTAGGGACAAGCCTAACGTGTAGTAATATTGTACTTGTACGTACCAAATCAATTCGCACTTCCCTCAACCAAAAAGAAAACGAAAAAATAAAACTATTCACACCACACAAAGAGAGAGTCTTGCCCCGTTTTACTATACAAATGCTATTCAAAGCTACTCCGTCCTTCCATCTATATAGGGCCTAATGCGTTTTTCGATGCTAACTTTGACCAAATATTAGAGCAATGATATATGACATGCAACTTACACAAAGCACACCGTTAAATTCGTCTGTGAAAGGTTCTTTCAATGATATAATTTTCACATTGTGCATGGCATGTACTATTAATCTTGTGAATAGTCAAAGGCGGTCTTAAAAATCTCATTACGCCCTATATAGATGGAAGGAGGGAGTATGAATCCATGTTATGTCCGATTCAATTTTTTCGCTTGCTGTATATTGCATGTAACCTACTCATACCAACATTTTCGTGCATTCCAAATGTCTATACTACCGTTGCAATTCGAACTAAATTTGAATTCGTTTCTCTATTTCAATAAGAATCTACAATCATGATTGTTGCCAACTTCAACCATCATAGTTTCCTTGCTATCCGCCAGATATAAATCAGACGGCCTATAATGCAGGATGGCAGGCACACCATCATCAACAACTCCGTTTTTATAAGAGTAGAGATAAAACATATTAAATGTAGTATACCATGTTCATAACCACACCATGTGTATCACCGTTATATATATTCACACATCTGTCGATTTGAAACACTATGATAAATTCTTCAAATATCCGAATTTACTTTTTATAATGAAGTATATATGATCTCTATTCATCTTTTACACCCTCTTATCTTTGTAGCTAGCGCTAACTTTCTCTTGTGCATGCATACGCCCGCATCCCTCTCACCCTCCCTCAGCATTCTCTAGCTCCATCGCGCAAATTCATCTTTTCACTTTAGGTCGTTCACCCACGGTGCGTGTAGGCCCCCCAGCTCCTTCTTTACGGCACACATCGATTGATATGCCTCTCTAGTCAGGTGTGCCTAGCACAAACACAAGCTTCCCCTCTTCTCTTGTCACCATCCATGCCTCAGCCCCACCACTCTTTTCATCATTCTCGTACTCGCATACTCCTCCCTCGATATAGTATGCCTCTCGTACCACCTCCTACATGCATCCCTCTCTCTCTATCCTTCTCCTCGTGCCTCATTTGCTTCTAACACACACATGCATGTATACCGATCGATCTCCCAACATATACCTATATCGACTTTAACTACCCCCCATTGATCGACGTACCTCACAAGTTATGTCTCTCCTTTCTCTTACAAAGGGCGATTGATCTTCCTATGTAGTTATGTCTGCTTACCACAGCCACATCGCCCCCCCTCATCATTCATGCATGCCTCCAGACCCGTCTCTCACACGCACGTGCACAGACAATAAGCAGCCATCTCCTCTCTTATTGATATTGCGGGCGTGCCCTCCGTTTGTCTAGCAAGCCTATCCCACCATTTGTTAGAAGCAACTTGTAACACCCCGGATATGATTTACCCAATTTGTAATCCAACTCTTGCCGTTTCTGGCTTTAAGTTAATTTATTTTCTCGGGTTCGGGTCTTTGTCTCCGTGTGTTGTTATCGTTGTCATGCATCTCATATCATGTCATCATGTGCATTGCATTTGCATACGTGTTCGTCTCATGCATTTGAGCATTTTCCCCGTTGTCCGTTTTGCATTCCGGCGCTTCGTTCTCCTCCGATGGTCATTTCTAGCTTTCTTTCGTGTGTGGGGATTAAACATTTCCGGATTGGACCGAGACTTGTCATGCGACCTTGGTTTACTATCGGTAGACCGCCTGTCAAGTTTCGTACCATTTGGACTTCGTTTGATGCTCCAACGGTTAACCGAGGGACCGAAAAGGCCTCGTGTGTGTTGCAACCCAACACCCCTCCAATTTGGCCCAAAACCCACCTAACTCTGCTCCATCACCTAGAACGTTCGATCACGATCGCGTGGCCGAAAACCGCACCTCATTTGGACTCTCCTAGCTCCCTCTATGCATATAAATAGGTCCCCCTCGAAATATCCCGGATCCCCCCTCGTCCAAACCCTAGATCCAACCCACCGCGCCGCCGGACGAAATCTGCACCGACGGACATTGTCCGCCCCGCCGTCCTTCGCCACATGGCACCTTCCCACTCGCCCGCGCCCGCGCCCCACATCGCCGGCCCGCTCAGCCCACGTCGGGCCCCCGAGCCCGTTTGCCACCGCGCCGCCCGCGCCTGCTCGTCCCTGCCCGAGCCGGCGGGTCCTTCGATGCCGGCCACCGCGAGCGCCATCGCCGGTCTTCGCCGCCCCGCCGCCGCAGGTCGTCGCCGGCCACCTCCGCCACCACGCCGAGCCTCGCCGCCGCCCTCACCCCTCGCGGCCGTCGCCTCCCCGCGGCCCGAGGCCGGATTCGGCGCCCCGACCTCCTCCTCCAACGTACTCCGGCGAGCTCGAGCTCCAAGTCCGGCGAACCTCGTTTTCCGCGCATCCCGATCTGGATCTGAGATCCAAAACTCGGTTGACTTTTCCCTCCGAACCCTAATTTTTTGCTATCTTTGACCTGTGATATCTCCGCATCCGTAACTCCGATTTGGGCATATAGCATATCAAAATGTTCGCCTCAGAGAGTACATCATTTCATTCCATTGCATCATTTTCATTAGAGTTCATCTTGATGCCCGAAATGCTGTTAGAAGAGGGCTACTTGAGTTAATTGTCAGATCTGCTAGTTCATCTTAGACATTTGTCATTTTTGCCATGATTATTGTGTGCATGATATGCCCATGAGTCCTACATATGTTTTGATAAGGGTTTTGTCATCTTTCTAGAGGTGCAACCCATGTATTTTTGTGATGTGTGTGGTGCCTAGTGCAAGCTTGCAAAGTGAGGCACCCGGTAAATCTATTTTCAGGGACTTAGTAGTTTCACTAAGTCCTGGGATTGTTTAGTTCATGATGCCATATGTTCATGTTGTTTCCTAGTGATCCGTGCCTCTTTTGAGGATGATCAGTAAAGGAGTTTTGTTAATATTGTAGTGCTCTATCCATCCATGTCGTTGTTTGCATATATGGAGCACCCTAGCTTGAGTCAATCGAGCTCTACTTTTGCTTCGTTGTGAATCTGGGCAGATCGTCAACTTGTTTGCGATTTTGCCGATGTTATTGTAGTTGATCCGTGCATGCTATGCCATTGTTCTTGCCATGTCTAGCTTGCAGTTTGTGCCTTCTTAATGGATGTATGCTTGCCTTGCCATGACTTGCTCGGTAGCGAGTGCATCGAGCTCGTAAACATGCCTTCGTGAGTTATGTTTCAGCATGTCCCAGTTTTCACTAAGTCTGAAAACTGATTATGATTTTGCTATGTTCGTGTGCTTGTTAGTATATTTTGTGATCCCTTTTGGCTCAAGGTCACTAAGGGACTTTTGTTAAGCTTGTTGAGTAGCTCCATGCCATGTCTTTCTTTGTCATGTTCAGGTCCTGTATCATGTTGTTTTGTTGCTCCGAAGAGGGCTATATGATCTGAAATTCCAGACAAGTGTTAATTTCACTATGTCTGAGATATGTTTACCATTTGCGTTTTTGCCATGCTTGTTTGAACCTCTTAATGGATGAATTGGCCGTAGCTCAGTGCTAGACTTTTGTTAAGCATCTTGAATGCTTCCCTGCCATGTATTTTGATGCCATGTTTGAGTGCTGTAGCATGGTCATCTCATTGCATTTAGATGCCTACTTGCTGTAAATCGCAGACCGGTGTCATATTTGAATCGCTTGCCATTTCCAAACTGTAACTCCGATTCCGGTGATCTTTATATCGTTTTCAAGCGATTTCATCCCATCTTTCCTGTGGCACTCTTGGTTTTCCAAGTTGAGGCCAGGTTCATGCATTTCCTGTCATATCTTGCATATGCATCCCGCATTGCATCCCGCATAGCATACCATGTTTGCATCATCTTGTTTGATCCTTGCACGTGGTTGATTGTGTTCTTGTTGCTTGTTTGTATTGTTTGGGTAGAGCCGGGAGACGAGTTCGCTAACGAGGAGCCCGTTGAGTTTGCTTTCGAGGATCCAGTCAACTCTGACAACTTTGCAGGCAAGATGATCATACCCTCGAAATCACTACTATCTTTGCTATGCCAGTTTGCTCGCTCTTTTGCTATGCCAATGCTACGATGCCTACCACTTTCTTTCAAGCCTCCCAAATTGCCATGTTCAGCCTCTAACCCACCATTGTCCTAGCAAACCGTTGATTGGCTATGTTACCACTTTGCTCAGCCCCTCTTATAGCGTTGCTAGTTGCAGGTGAAGATTGGAGACCGTTCCTTGGTGGAACATTTATTTAATTGTTGGGATATCATTATATTTCCATGTTATCTTAATGCATCTATATACTGGTAAAGGGTGGAAGGCTCGGCCTATCGCCTAGTGTTTTGTTCCACTCTTGCCGCCCTAGTTTCCGTCATATCGGTGTTATGTTCCTGGATTTTGCGTTCCTTACGTGGTTGGGTTATAATGGGAACCCCTTGATAGTTCGCCTTGATTAAAGCTTTTCCAGCAATGCCCAACATTGGTGTTACCATTTGCCACCTAGCCCCTTTTCCCTTGGGTTTCCGGAGCCCAAGGGTCATCCTATTTTAAACCCCCCCGGGTCAGTGCTCCTCTGAGTGTTGGTCCAACCTAGAGCACCTTGCAACGCCATCTCAGGGAAACTCGAGGGCTGGTTTTAGTTGTACGGATTGCTTATCTGAGTGTGCCCTGAGAAAGAGATATGTGCAGCTCCTATCGGGATTTGTCGGCACATTCGGGCGGTGTTGCTGGTCTGGTTTTAACCTGTCGAAATGTCTTGTTGTACCGGGATACCGAGTCTGATCGGAATGTCTCGGGTGGAGGTCTATTCCTTCATTGACCGTGAGAGCTTGTCATGGGCTAAGTTGGGACTCCCCTGCAGGGATTGAACTTTCAAAAGCCGTGCCCGCGGTTATGGGCAGATGGGAATTTGTTAATGTCCGGTTGTAGATAACTTGAACCTTAATTTAATTAAAATGAATCAACCGAGTGTGTAGCCGTGATGGTCTCTTCTCGGCGGAGTCCGGGAAGTGGACACGGTGTTGGAGTAATGTTTGCGCAGGTTGTCCTCTAGTTTCTCGCTCACGCTTTGCCTCCTCTTCTCGCTCTCTTTATATATGCTAGTCGCTTGCTGCAGCTCCACATATATTTACCTTACCCTACCTATTAAGCTTAAATAGTCTTGATCGCGAGGGTGCGAGATTGCTAAGTCCCTGTGGCTCACAGATTACTATTACACCAGATGCAGGGCTAGATGATACAGCTCCAGATGGCGTGCTTGAGCTCAAGTGGGAGTACGACGAGGGCTCTCAGCGTTACTATGTTTCTTTTCCTGATGATCAGTAGTGGTGCCCAGTTGGGGTGATCGGGACCATGTCGCTTGTTGGGTTATCTTTTATTTTGGCGCCGTAGTCGGGCCATGAGTGTTTGGATGATGTATGTTATTTATGTACCTGATTGATGTGGCGAGTATAAGCCAACTATGTTATCCCTTTTATTCATCTATATTACATGGGATGTTTGTGATGATTGCCTGACTTGCGACATATGCCTTCCATGCGATTATGCCTCTAAGTCGTGCCTCGACACGTGGGAGATATAGTCGCATCGAGGGTGTTACAAGTTGGTAATCAGAGCCTTCCCCAACCTTAGGAGCCCCCACTGATTGATCGTTTTTAGCGGCCGAGTTGTGTCTAGAAAAATGTTTTGAGTCTTTAGGAATTATATATCGGAGAGTTTAGGAATTCTTTTTACTTCCCAGTCTCCTCATCGCTCTGGTAAGGCATCCTGACGTAAAGTTTTGACTCTTCTCTTCCCAAATTTCACTAAATTTTTTTTAGGATCACGCGGGTATCTTGGAATCGTTCCGATGGTTTTATGTTGAGAACATTGTCTTGGTGCCTCCTGTCAGGGGTTTAGTGGAAGTGTCCCGGGGAGTTGAGCTCTGAGGTGTTGTCATCATAATTTTATCGTTGCAGTTTTGGAATACCTAAGTTTAGTACGCCGACATCGAAAATCTCTTTTATGCAGTTCGTTGGTGAGATAACCTCGACACCACCCAGTACTGGGGTGGGAGTTCGGGAGTATCGCCATAACTTGTATAACAGATGATTTTCGAAGGTTGAGGTAGATGGTTTCCGAAGGTTTCTTGGTTATGTGTAGAAGGATGGATACAGCTGGATGTAGGATTTGCTAGTTTGGGTGAGATATTATGCTTCCCCTGTATCCCCAACACCTGATTGCATAACCGGAAAGGTTCGGGAGTTTCATAGGTGGGAATTCTTGTAGCTCTAGCTCTTCTTCCACGGATATTGGCTTGAGATTGGGGTCTCTTACCGATTATTCGTTCTTGATCCGTACCTTGTTGATTTACTTCTTCTACCTAATTCTACGTGGCTTCGCAATTTATGGATATGTGACCATTTCAAGAGGATTGCATTCATTCGTTTTGTTCGGATGTGAAGACTTTATGTTGCTATTTTCATTCCGTTGGATTCAGCTTCAATATTTATCTGTCAATGTGCTAATGGTGGTCAACCTCTTCAGGATGGCTCCTCCAACGCGCACGACTCCGAATCCTGATCCACCACCACCTCCACCTCCTCCGGAGGCATGGCAAGCTGTGATGGCCGCAACCAATGCAAACACACAGTTGATCATGCAAATTCTCCAAGAGCGCAATCAAGGCAATCAAGGGAATCAAGGCAACAATCAGAACCACTTTGCTACACTGAACCAGTTCCTTGCTAATGGGCCGAAGACATTCAACAATTGTGTTGAGGCAACCGATGCCGACGATTGGCTTGTGGATCTGTGTAAGCATTTTGAATGCAGCAACGTCAGGCCTGAAGATTTCATCAAGTTCGCTTCCTTCCAACTCAAAGATCAAGCTGCAGAATGGTTCCAGCAGTACAAGGATTCCAGAGGTGGACATCTGATCACTTGGGATGAATTTCGTCAAGATTTCCGAGCTCATCACATACCTCAGAGTGTGACTGAAAGTAAGCGTGAGGAATTCCGCAACTTGAAGCAAGGCTCTTTGTCTGTCTATGACTACAACAAGTTGTTCCAGAAGCTCGCCCGCTTTGCCAAGCAGGACGTACCTGATGAGAAGAGCATGATATACCAGTTCAGGGGTGGTCTCAGAGAAGAAATTCAGCTCGCTCTTGTCCTCTTTGAGCCGTTGAGGTACGATGAGTTCTACAACATGGCACCGAAGCAAGAGGCTGCTCAGTTGAGGTGTCATGCTTCCAAGAAGCGAGTCAGAGATGCTACTCCTTCTTCCTCTACTCAAGTGGCCAAGCAGTAGAAGTTTTGGCTTCCTCCTCCTCCGTTCCGTCAGCCGTATCAGAAGAGCAAAGGTGGCAGTGGTTCTTCCCACCCACCCAACCCTGGCTTTCAGAACAAGACTTCGTCGCAAGCTCCAAGATCGAGTGCTCCGTACCACCATCCGCTTTCAGAGGTCACGTGCAACAAGTGCCAACAGAAGGGTCACTATGCCAACAAGTGTTTCAACCAGAGGCGTCTTCCTGCTCCTCCTCCTGTCAGATCGGCAAGTACAGCTGTGGTCAAGCATAACCCCAAGTACGCCAAGGTCAATATGGTGAATGCAGCTTAGGCAGAGGATTCATCAAATGTCATCATGGGTAACCTTCCTGTTAACGATATTCCTGCAAGAGTTCTTTTTGACATTGGTGCATCGCATTGTTTCATGTCGAGACCTTTTGCATCTAAGCATGATTTTGTTACTCAAGTGTTGTTGAAACTGTTGGCTATTGTTTCTCCGGCCCGTCAAATGACATCTCGAGTATGTGTTCCGGATGTTACAATCACTTTGGGTGATTATAAGTTCTTGGCCTCTCCAAATGTTCTTGGTGATTCCGATATTGATCTTATTCTCGGGATGGATTGGCTCTCTAAGCACAAAGCTTAGCTTGATTATGCAGCCAGGCAGATTCAATTGACTCATTCGTCTGAGGATGTAATTGTCTTTGCCGCTTGTGATGATACCATCCGTCTGTTTTCTCTCAATGAGAAGGGTGAACTGGATGCTATCTCGCAGATTCTAGTCGTTTGTGAATATCAAGACGTCTTTCCAGAAGAGCTTCCAGGAATGCCTCTGCACCGGCCAGTTGAATTTGTTATTGATCTTGAGCCCGGTACGGAACCTGTGTGCAAGCGTCCTTACAAGCTCGGACCTAAAGAGTTGAAGGAGCTGAAGAAGCAACACGATATTCAAGAAAGAATGGGTCTCATCCGGCCTAGTTCTTCTCCATGGGGTTGTGGTGTTCTTTTTGTGAAGAAGAAGGATGGAACGGACCGACTTTGTGTTGATTACCGTCCATTGAACAAGAAGACCATCAAGAACAAATACCCACTTCCCAACATCAATGAGCTGTTCAAACAACTCAAGGGTGCCAAAGTATTCTCCAAGCTTGATCTCCGTATGGGTTATCATCAGATCCGAATCCGTGAGCAAGATATTCCCAAGACGGCCTTCAGGACAAGCTATGGTTCATATGAATACACTTTCATGTCTTTTGGCCTCGTCAACGCTCCTCCGACGTTCTCTCGCATGATGAACTTCATCTTCAACCCCTACACCAATGACTTTGTTTTGGTCTATCTCGACGACATTCTGGTTTTCTCGAAGAACAAGGAAGATCATGCCAAGCACTTGCGTTTGGTTCTTGATAAGCTGAGGGAACACCAGTTCTACGCCAAGTTCTCCAAGTGTGAATTTTGGCTCGATGAGGTTCTTTATCTTGGTCATATCATCTCTGGCAAGGGCATTGCCGTGAATCCTGAGAAGGTGTCTACAATTGTGAATTGGGAACCTCCTCAGAACGTGAAGCAACTCCGTAGCTTCCTCGGTCTCGCATGCTACTGTCGAAGATTCGTTGAAAACTTTTCTAAGATCGCGAAGCCTCTCTCAAATCTTCTCTAGAAGCACGTCATGTACGTTTGGTCTCCGGAGTGTGACATTGCTTTCAACACTTTGAAAGAGAAATTGATCACTGCTCCAGTTCTGACTCCGCCTGATGAGTCCAAGCCGTACGAGGTCTTTTGTGATGCCTCTCTCCAAGGTCTCGGTGCAGTATTGATGCAAGAGAAGAAAGTTGTTGCTTATACCTCTCGCCAGTTGAAGCCTAATGAGAAGAACTACCCCACTCATGATCTCGAGTTGGCGGCAGTTGTGCATGCTCTTTTGACTTGGAGACATCTTCTATTGGGAAGAAAAGTGGACATTTTCACTGATCACAAGAGTCTCAAGTACATCTT
This sequence comes from Triticum monococcum, assembly GCA_034509565.1. NCBI lineage: Eukaryota > Viridiplantae > Streptophyta > Magnoliopsida > Poales > Poaceae > Triticum > Triticum monococcum. The sequence continues at coordinate 143,825,621 of CM067845.1, read as the reverse complement.
CACTCAGCCTAATCTCAACCTCAGGCAAACTCGATGGGTCGAAATGATTCAAGAGTATAATCCGAGTATCGAGTATACTCCAGGCAAGGCCAATGTGATTGCGGACACTTTGAGAAGGAAAGCGTATTGCAACAGTCTGATTCTCAAGCCCTATCAACCCGAGCTTTGTGAAGCTTTCCGCAAACTTAATCTGCAAATTGTTCCTCAAGGTTTCCTCGCCAACCTTCAAGTCTCTCCTACCTTGGAAGACCAGATTCGCCAAGCCTAGCTTCTTGATGCTATGGTGAAAAAGGTGAAGATTGGGATTGCCAAGAGTCAACTCAAGTACAAGTGTTACCGCCTTGATGACAAGGACACTCTCTTCTTCGAGGATCGAATTGTTGTACCCAAAGGTGACCTTCGCAAAGTGATCATGAATGAGGCTCACAATTATCTCCTCTCCATCCACCCTGGGAGCACGAAGATGTATCAGGACCTTAAGCAGACTTATTGGTGGACTCGAATGAAGCGCGAGATTGCTCAATTCGTGAATGAATGTGATGTCTGCAGAAGAGTGAAGGCAGAACACCAAAGGCCAGCAGGTCTCCTCCAACCTCTTGCCATTCCAGAATGGAAGTTTGACCACATTGAAATGGACTTCGTGACTGGGTTTCCAAAGTCCAAGCGTGGCAATGATGCTATATTCGTTGTCATTGACAAACTCACCAAAGTGGCTCACTTTCTGCCTATCAAAGAGTCAATCACTGCAGCTCAATTGGCGGAACTCTATACCTCTCGAATTGTCTCTCTCCACGGTATTCCTCAGGTGATCTCTTCAGACCGTGGCAGCATCTTTACCTCAAAGTTTTGGGATTCTTTTCAGAAGGCCATGGGCACCAACATCCGCTTCAACACAGCTTTCCATCCTCAAACAAGCGGTCAAGTCGAGCGTGTCAAACAGATTCTTGAAGATATGCTCAGGGCTTGTGTGATCTCCTTCGGCATGAAGTGGGAGGATTGTCTTCCTTATGCTGAATTCTCCTACAACAACAGTTTTCAAGCAAGTTCGGGCAAGGCCCCATTTGAAATTCTGTATGGCAGGAAGTGCCGTACCCCTCTCAACTGGTCTAAAACCGGTGAACGTCAGCTGCTGGGTAATGACTTGATCACAGAGGCAGAAGAAATGTGCAAAGTCATTCGTGATAACCTCAAAGCAGCCCAATCCCGCCAGAAGAGCTACTATGATAGTAAGCACCGTGATTTGGCTTTCGAGATCGGAGATCATGTTTACCTCCGCGTCTCTCCTATGACAGGTAATCGTCACTTCGGTATCAAAGGGAAGCTTGCCCCCAGATACGTGGGACCTTTCAAGATTGTCAGCAAGAGAGGCGACCTCGCCTATCAACTCGAGCTTCCGTCAAACTTTGCAAATGTTCATGATGTGTTCCATGTCTCTCAGCTCCGAAAGTGCTTCAAAACGCCTGACCGCACCGTCAACTTCGAGGACATTGAGCTCCAAGAAGATCTCTCTTATCATGAGTACCCCGTGGCTATCCTTGAAGAGACTGAACGCAGGACTCGCAACAAGTCAATCAAATTTCTCAAAGTAAAGTGGTCACACCATTCCGACCTTGAAGCTACCTGGGAACGTGAGGATCACCTCCGTTCTGAGTACCCGGCGTTCTTTCAGTCCTAGATATCGGGACGAGATCTTTTCGTAATGGTGGAGTGTTGTAACACCCCGGATATGATTTACCCAATTTGTAATCCAACTCTTGCCGTTTCCGGCTTTAAGTTAATTTATTTTCTCAGGTTCGGGTCTTTGTCTCCGTGTGTTGTTATCGTTGTCATGCATCTCATATCATGTCATCATGTGCGTTGCATTTGCATACGTGTTCGTCTCATGCATTCGAGCATTTTCCCCGTTGTCCGTTTTGCATTCCGGCGCTTCGTTCTCCTCCGGTGGTCATTTCTAGCTTTCTTTCGTGTGTGGGGATTAAACATTTCCGGATTGGACCGAGACTTGTCATGCGGCCTTGGTTTACTACCGGTAGACCACCTGTCAAGTTTTGTACCATTTGGACTTCGTTTGATGCTCCAACGGTTAACCGAGGGACCGAAAAGGCCTCGTGTGTGTTGCAGCCCAACACCCCTCCAATTTGGCCCAAAACCCACCTAACTCTGCTCCATCACCTAGAGCGTTTGATCATGATCGCGTGGCCGAAAACCGCACCTCATTTGGACTCTCCTAGCTCCCTCTATGCCTATAAATAGGTCCCCCTCGAAATATCCCGGATCCCCCCTCGTCCAAACCCTAGATCCAACCCACCGTGCCGCCGGACGAAATCTGCACTGACGGACATTGTCCGCCCCGCCGTCCTCCGCCACGTGGCACCTTCCCACTCGCCCGCGCCCGCACCCCACATCGCCGGCCCACTCCGCCCACGTCGGGCCCCCGAGACCGTTTGCCACCGCGCCGCCCGCGCCTGCTCGTCCCTGCCCGAGCCAGCGGGTCCTTCGACGCCGGCCACCGCGAGCGCCATCGCCGGTCTTCGCCGCCCCGCCGCCACAGGTCGTCGCCGGCCACCTCCGCTACCACGCCGAGCCTCGCCGCCGCCCTCACCCCTTGCCGCCGTCGCCTCCCCGCGGCCCGAGGCCGGATACGGCGCCCCGGCCTCCTCCTCCGACGTACTCCAGCGAGCTCGAGCTCCAAGTCCGGCGAACCTCGTTTTCCGCGCATCCCGATCTGGATCTGAGATCCAAAACTTGGTTGACTTTTCCCTCCAAACCCTAATTTTTTTGCTATCTTTGACCTGTGATATCTCCGCATCCGTAGCTCCGATTTGGGCATATAGCATATCAAAATGTTCGTCTCAGAGAGTACATCATTTCATTCTATTGCATCATTTTCATTAGAGTTCATCTTGATGCCCGAAATGCTGTTAGAAGAGGGCTACTTGAGTTAATTGTCAGATCTGCTAGTTCATCTTAGACATTTGTCATTTTTGCCATGATTATTGTGTGCATGATATGCCCATGAGTCCTACATATGTTTTGTTAAGGGTTTTGTCATCTTTCCAGAGGTGCAACCCATGTATTTTTGTGATGTGTGTGGTGCCTAGTGCAAGCTTGCAAAGTGAGGCACCCGGTAAATCTGTTTTCAGGGACTTAGTAGTTTCACTAAGTCCTGGGATTGTTTAGTTCATGATGCCATATGTTCATGTTGTTTCCTAGTGATCCGTGCCTCTTTTGAGGATGATCAGTAAAGGAGTTTTGTTAATATTGTAGTGCTCTATCCATCCGTGTCTTTGTTTGCATATATGGAGCAACCTAGCTTGAGTCAATCAAGCTCTACTTTTGCTTCGTTGTGAATCTGGGTAGATCGTCAACTTGTTTGCGATTTTGCCGATGTTATTGTAGTTGATCCATGCATGCTATGCCATTGTTCTTACCATGTCTAGCTTGCAGTTTGTGCCTTCTTAATGGATGTATGCTTGCCTTGCCATGATTTGCTCCGTAGCGAGTGCATCGAGCTCGTAAACATGCCTTCGTGAGTTATGTTTCAGCATGTCCCAGTTTTCACCAAGTCTGAAAACTGATTATGTTTTTGCTATGTTCGTGTGCTTGTTAGTATATTTTGTGATCCCTTTTGGCTCAAGGTCACTAAGGGACTTTTGTTAAGCTTGTTTAATAGCTCCATGCCATGTCTTTCTTTGTCATGTTCAGGTCCTGTAGCATGTTGTTTTGTTGCTCCAAAGAGGGCTATATGATCTGAAATTCCAGACAAGTGTTAATTTCACTAAGTCTGAGATATGTTTACCATTTGCGTTTTTGCCATGCTTGTTTGAACCTCTTAATGGATGAATTGGCCGTAGCTCAGTGCTAGACTTTTGTTAAGCATCTTGAATGCTTCCCTGCCGTGTATTTTGATGCCATGTTTGAGTGTTGTAGCATGTTCATCTCATTGCATTTAGATGCCTACTTGCTGTAAATCGCAGACCGGTGTCATATTTGAATCGCTTGCCATTTCCAAACCGTAACTCCGATTCCGGTGATCTTTATATCGTTTTCAAGCGATTTCATCCCATCTTTCCTATGGCACTCTTGGTTTTCCAAGTTGAGGCCAGGTTCATGCATTTCCTGTCATATCTTGCATATGCATCCCGCATTGCATCCCGCATAGCATACCATGTTTGCATCATCTTGTTTGATCCTTGCACGTGGTTGATTGTGTTCTTGTTGCTTGTTTGTCTTGTTTGGGTAGAGCCGAGAGACGAGTTCGCTAACGAGGAGCCCGTTGAGTTTGCTTTCGAGGATCCAGTCAACTCTGACAACTTTGCAGGGAAGATGATCATACCCTCGAAATCACTACTATCTTTGCTATGCCAGTTTGCTCGCTCTTTTGCTATGCCAATGCTACGATGCCTACCACTTGCTTTCAAGCCTCCCAAATTGCCATGTTCAGCCTCTAACCCACCATTGTCCTAGCAAACCGTTGATTGGCTATGTTACCGCTTTGCTCAGCCCCTCTTATAGCGTTGCTAGTTGCAGGTGAAGATTGGAGACTGTTCCTTGGTGGAACATTTATTTACTTGTTGGGATATCATTATATTGCCATGTTATCTTAATGCATCTATATACTGGTAAAGGGTGGAAGGCTCGGCCTCTCGCCTAGTGTTTTGTTCCACTCTTGCCGCCCTAGTTTCTGTCATATCGGTGTTATGTTCCCGGATTTTGCGTTCCTTACGCGGTTGGGTTATAATGGGAACCCCTTGATAGTTCGCCTTGATTAAAGCTTTTCCAGCAATGCCCAACATTGGTGTTACCATTTGCCACCTAGCCCCTTTTCCCTTGGGTTTCCGGAGCCCAAGGGTCATCTTATTTTAAACCCCCCCGGGCAGTGCTCCTCTGAGTGTTGGTCCAACCTAGAGCCCCTTGCAGCGCCACCTCGGGGAAACTCGAGGGCTGGTTTTAGTTTTATGGATTGCTTAGCTGAGTGTGCCCTGAAAAAGAGATATGTGCAGCTCCTACCGGGATTTGTCGGCACATTCGGGCGGTGTTGCTGGTCTGGTTTTAACCTGTCGAAATGTCTTGTTGTACCGGGATACCGAGTTTGATCGGAATGTCTTGGGTGGAGGTCTATTCCTTCGTTGACCGTGAGAGCTTGTCATGGGCTAAGTTGGGACTCCCCTGCAGGGATTGAACTTTCGAAAGCCGTGCCCGCGGTTATGGGCAGATGGGAATTTGTTAATGTCCGGTTGTAGATAACTTGAACCTTAATTTAATTAAAATGAATCAACCAAGTGTGTAGCCGTGATGGCCTCTTCTTGGCGGAGTCCGGGAAGTGGACACGGTGTTGGAGTAATGTTTGTGCAGGTTGTCCTCTAGTTTCTCGCTCAAGCTTTGCCTCCTCTTCTCGCTCTCTTTTGCGAATAAGTTAGCCACCATATATGCTAGTCGCTTGCTGCAGCTCCACATATATTTACCTTACCCTACCTATTAAGCTTAAATAGTCTTGATCGCGAGGGTGCGAGATTGCTGAGTCCCTGTGGCTCACATATTACTATTACACCAGATGCAGGGCCAGATGATACAGCTCCAGATGGCGCGCTTGAACTCAAGTGGGAGTACGACGAGGACTCTCAACGTTACTATGTTTCTTTTCCTGATGATCAGTAGTGGTGCCCAGTTGGGGTGATCGGGACCATGTCGCTTGTTGGGTTATCTTTTATTTTGGCGCCGTAGTCGGGCCATGAGTGTTTGGATGATGTATGTTATTTATGTACCTGGTTGACGTGGCGAGTGTAAGCCAACTATGTTATCCCTTTTATTCATCTATATTACATGGGATGTTTGTGATGATTGCCTGACTTGCGACATATGCCTTCTGTTGGGGAACGTAGTAATTTCAAAAAAATTCCTACGCACACGCAAGATCATGGTGATGCATAGCAACGAAAGGGGAGAGTTTTGTCTACGTACCCTCGTAGATCGAAGCGGAAGTGTTGACGCAAAGTAGAGGAAGTAGTCGTACGTCTTCCCGATCCGACCGATCCAAGCACCATTACTCCGGCACCTCCGAGTTCTTAGCACACGTTCAGCTCGATGACGATCCCCGGGCTCCGATCCAGCAAAGCTTCGGGGATGAGTTCCGTCAGCATGACGGCGTGGTGACGATCTTGATGTTCTACTGTCGCAGGGCTTCACCTAAGCACTACAACAATATGACCGAGGTGGAATATCGTGGAAGGGGGCACCGCACACGGCTAAGGAACGATCACAATGATCAACTTGTGTGTCCTAGGGTGCCCCCTGCTTCCGTATATAAAGGATCCAAGGGGGGGGGGGGTGCGGCCGGCCCTAGAGGAGGCGCGCAGGAGGAGTCCTACTCCTACCGGGAGTAGGACTCCCCCCTTTCCTTGTCCAATTAGGAGAGGTGGGGGAAGAGAGGAAAAAAAGGGGGGGGCCGCCCCTCCCTCCTTGTCCAATTCGGACTAGGGGAAGAGGGGGCGCGCGGCCTGCCCTGGCAGCCCCTTCCTCTTCTCCATTTTAGGCCCATGAGGCCCATTAACCCCCCGGGGGGTTCTGGTAACCCCCCCGGTGCTCCGGTTTTATCCGAAACTTCCCCGGAACGCTTCTGGTGTCCGAATATAGTCATCCAATATATCAATCTTTATGTCTCGACCATTTCGAGACTCCTCGTCATGTCCATGATCACATTCGGGACTCCGAACTAACTTCGGTACATCAAAATGCATAAACTCATAATAACTGTCATCATAACGTTAACCGTGCGGACCCTATGGTTCGAGAACAATGTAGACATGACTGAGACAAATCTCCGGTCAATAACCAATAGCGGGACCTGGATGCCCATATTGGCTCCTACATATTCTACGAAGATCTTTATCAGTCAGACCGCATAACAACATACGTTGTTCGCTTTGTCATTGGTATGTTACTTGCCCGAGATTCGATCGTTGGTATCCAATACCTAGTTCAATCTCGTTACCGGCAAGTCTCTTTACTCGTTCCGTAATACATCATCTCGCAACTAACTCATTAGTTGTATTGCTTGCAAGGCTTAAGTGATGTGCATTACCGAGAGGGCCCAGAGATACCTCTCCGACGATCGGAGTGACAAATCCTAATCTCGAAATACGTCAACCCAACATGTACCCTTGGAGACACCTGTAGAGCACCTTTATAATCACCCAGTTACGTTGTGACGTTTGGTAGCACACAAATGGTTCCTCCGGCACACGGAAGTTACATAATCTCATAGTCATAGGAACATGTATAAGTCATGAAGAAAGCAATAGCAACATACTAAACGATCGGGAGCTAAGCTAATGGAATGGGTCATGTCAATCAGATCATTCAACTAATGATGTGACCTCGTTAATCAAATGACAACTCTTTGTCTATGGTTAGGAAACATAACCATCTTTGATTAATGAGCTAGTCAAGTAGAGGCATACTAGTGACACTCTGTTTGTCTATGTATTCACACATGTATTATGTTTCCGGTTAATACAATTCTAGCATGAATAATAAACCTTTATCATGATATAAGGAAATAAATAATAACTTTATTATTGCCTCTAGGGCATATTTCCTTTAGTCTCCCACTTGCACTAGAGTCAATAATCTAGATTACACAGTAATGATTCTAACACCCATGGAGCCTTGGTGCTGATCATGTTTTGCTCGTGGAAGAGGCTTAGTCAACGGGTCTGCTACATTCAGATCCGTATGTATCTTGCAAATCTCTATCTCTCCCACCTGGACTAGATCCCGGATGGAATTGAAGCGTCTCTTGATGTGTTTGGTCCTCTTGTGAAATCTGGATTCCTTTGCCAAGGCAATTGCACCAGTATTGTCACAAAAGATTTTCATTGGACCTGATGCACTAGGTATGACACCTAGATCGGATATGAACTCCTTCATCCAGACTCCTTTGTTTGGTGCTTCCGAAGCAGCTATGTACTCCGCTTCACATGTAGATCCCGCCACGATGCTTTGTTTAGAACTGCACCAACTGACACCTCCACCGTTTAATGTAAACACGTATCCGGTTTGCGATTTAGAATCGTCCGGATCAGTGTCAAAGCTTGCATCAACGTAACCGTTTACAATGAGCTCTTTGTCACCTCCATATACGAGAAACGTATCCTTAGTCCTTTTCAAGTACTTCAGGATGTTCTTGACCGCTGTCCAGTGATCCACTCCTGGATTACTTTGGTACCTCCCTGCTAAACTTATAGCAAGGCACACATCAGGTCTGGTACACAGCATTGCATACATGATAGAGCCTATGGCTGAAGCATAGGGAACATCTTTCATTTTCTCTCTATCTTCTGCAGTGGTCGGGCATTGAGTCTGACTCAACTTCACACCTTGTAACACAGGCAAGAACCCTTTCTTTGCTTGATCCATTTTGAACTTCTTCAAAATTTTGTCAAGGTATGTGCTTTGTGAAAGTCCAATTAAGCGTCTTGATCTATCTCTATAGATCTTTATGCCTAATATGTAAGCAGCTTCACCGAGGTCTTTCATTGAAAAACTCTTATTCAAATATCCCTTTATGCTATCCAGAAATTCTATATCATTTCCAGTCAGTAATATGTCATCCACATATAATATCAGAAATGCTACAGAGCTCCCACTCACTTTCTTGTAAATACAGGCTTCTCCGAAAGTCTATATAAAACCAAATGCTTTGATCACACTATCAAAGCATTTATTCCAACTCCGAGAGGCTTGCACCAGTCCATAAATGGATCACTGGAGATTGCACACTTTATTAGCTCCCTTTGGATCGACAAAACCTTCCGGTTGCATCATATACAACTCTTCTTCCAGAAATCCATTCAGGAATGCAGTTTTGACATCCATCTGCCAAATTTCATAATCATAAAATGCGGCAATTGCTAACATGATTCGGACAGACTTAAGCATCGCTACGGGTGAGAAGGTCTCATCGTAGTCAACCCCTTGAACTTGTCGAAAACCTTTTGCGACAAGTCGAGCTTTGTAGACAGTAATATTACCGTCAGCGTCAGTCTTTTTCTTGAAGATCCATTTATTCTCAATCGCTTGCCGATCATCGGGCAAGTCAACCAAAGTCCATACTTTGTTCTCATACATGGATCCCATCTCATATTTCATGGCTTCAAGCCATTTTGCGGAATCTGGGCTCACCATCGCTTCTTCATAGTTCGTAGGTTCATCATGATCTAGCAGCATGATTTCCAGAACAGGATTACTGTACCACTCTGGCGCGGTTCTCACTCTGGTTGATCTACGAGGCTCAGTAGTATCTTGTTCTAAAGTTTCATGATCATTATCATTAGCTTCCTCACTAATTGGTGTAGGTGTTGCAGAAACAGTTTTCTGTGATGTACTACTTTCCAATAAGGGAGTAGGTACAGTTACCTCATCAGGTTCTACTTTCCTCCCACTCACATCTTTCGAGAGAAACTCCTTCTCCAGAAAGTTTCCGAATTTAGCAACAAAAGTCTTGCCTTCGGATCTGTGATACAAGGTGTATCCAATAGTTTCCTTTGGATATCCTATGAAGACACATTTCTCCGATTTGGGTTCGAGCTTATCAGGTTGAAGCTTTTTCACATAAGCATCGCAGCCCCAAACTTTCAGAAACGACAACTTTGGTTTCTTGCCAAACCATAGTTCATAAGGCGTCGTCTCAACGGATTTTGAAGGTGCCCTATTTAACATGAATGCGGCCGTCTCTAAAGCATAACCCCAAAACGATAGCGGTAAATCAGTAAGAGACATCATAGATCGCACCATATCTAGTAAAGTACGATTACGACATTCGGACACACCATTACGCTGTGGTGTTCCGGGTGGCGTGAGTTGCGAAACTATTCCGCATTGTTTCAAATGTACACCAAACTCATAATTCAAATATTCTCCTCCACGATCAGATCGTAGAAACTTTATTTTCTTGTTACAATGATTTTCAACTTCACTCTGAAATTCTTTGAACTTTTCAAATGTTTCAGACTTATGTTTCATTAAGTAGATATACCCATATCTGCTTAAGTCATCTGTGAAGGTGAGAAAATAACGATATCCGCCACGAGCCTCAATATTCATCGGACCACATACATCTGTATGTATGATTTCCAACAAATCTGTTGCTCTCTCCATAGTACTGGAGAACGGTGTTTTAGTCATCTTGCCCATGAGGCACGGTTCGCAAGTACCAAGTGATTCATAATCAAGTGGTTCCAAAAGTCCATCCGTATGGAGTTTCTTCATGCGCTTTACACCGATATGACCTAAACGGTAGTGCCACAAATAAGTTGCACCATCATTATCAACTCTGCATCTTTTGGCTTCAACATTATGAATATGTGTATCACTACTATCGAGATTCAATAAGAATAGACCACTCTTCAAGGGTGCATGACCATAAAAGATATTACTCATATAAATAGAACAACCATTATTCTCTAATTTAAATGAATAACCGTCTCGCATTAAACAAGATCCAGATATAATGTTCATGCTCAACGCTGGCACCAAATAACAATTATTTAGGTCTAATACTAATCCCGAAGGTAGATGTATTGGTAGCGTGCCGACCGCGATCACATTGACTTTGGAACCGTTTCCCACACGCATCGTCACCTCGTCCTTAACCAATCTTCACTTAATCCGTAGTCCCTGTTTCGAGTTGCAAATATTAGCAACAGAACTAGTATCAAATACCCAGGTGCTACTGCAAGCATTAGTAAGGTACACATCAATAACATGTATATCACATATACCTTTGTTCACCTTGCCATCCTTCTTATCCGCCAAATACTTGGGGCAGTTCCGCTTCCAGTGACAAGTCTGCTTGCAGTAGAAGCACTCAGTTTCAGGCTTAGGTCCAGACTTGGGTTTCTTCTCTTGAGCAGCAACTTGCTTGCCGTTCTTCTTGAAGTTCCCCTTCTTCTTCCCTCTGCCCTTTTTCTTGAAACTAGTGGTCTTGTTGACCATCAACACTTGATGCTCCTTTTTGATTTCTACCTCCGCAGCTTTCAGCATTGCGAAGAGCTCGGGAATAGTCTTATTCATCCCTTGCATATTATAGTTCATCACAAAGCTCTTGTAGCTTGGTGGCAGTGATTGGAGAATTCTGTTAATGACGCAATCATATGGAAGATTAACTCCCATCTGAATCAAGTGATTATTATACCCAGACATTTTGAGTATATGCTCACTGACAGAACTGTTCTCCTCCATCTTGCAGCTATAGAACTTATTGGAGACTTCATATCTCTCAATCCGGGCATTTGCTTGAAATATTAACTTCAACTCCTGAAACATCTCATATGCTCCATGACATTCAAAACGTCGTTGAAGTCCCGATTCTAAGCCGTAAAGCATGGCACACTGAACTATCGAGTAGTCATCAGCTTTGCTCTGCCAGACGTTCATAACATCTGGTGTTGCTCCAGCAGCGGGCCTGGCACTCAGCGGTGCTTCCAGGACGTAATTCTTCTGTGCAGCAATGAGGATAATCCTCAAGTTACGGACCCAGTCCGTGTAATTGCTACCATCATCTTTCAACTTTGCTTTCTCAAGGAACACATTAAAATTCAACGGAACAACAGCACGGGCCATCTATCAACAATCAAACATACATAAGCAAGATACTATCAGGTACTAAGTTCATGATAAATTTAAGTTCAATTAGTTAAATTACTTAAAGAACTCCCACTTAGATAGATATCCCTCTAATCCTCTAAGTGATCACGTGATCCAAATCAACTAAACCATGTCTGATCATCACGTGAGATGGAGTAGTTTCATTGGTGAACATCACTATGTTGATCATATCTACTATATGATTCACGCTCGACCTTTCGGTCTCCGTGTTCCGAGGCCATATCTGTATATGCTTGGCTCGTCAAGTATAACCTGAGTATTCCGCGTGTGCAACTGTTTTGCACCCGTTGTATTTGAATGTAGAGCCTATCACACCCGATCATCACGTGGTGTCTCAGCACGAAGAACTTTCGCAACGGTGCATACTCAGGGAGAACACTTCTTGATAATTTAGTGAGAGATCATCTTATAATGCTACCGTCAATCAAAGCAAGATAAGATGCATAAAAGATAAACATCACATGCAATCAATCTAAGTGATATGATATGGCCATCATCATCTTGTGCCTGTGATCTCCATCTCCGAAGCATCATCATGATCACCATCATCACCGGCGTCACAACTTGATCTCCATCGTAGCATCATTGTCGTCTCGCCAATCTTATGCTTCCACGACTATCGCTACCGCTTAGTGATAAAGTAAAGCATTACAGCGCGATTGCATTGCATACAATAAAGCGACAACCATATGGCTCCTGCCAGTTGCCGATAACTCGGTTACAAAACATGATCATCTCATACAATAAAATTTAGCATCATGTCTTGACCGTATCACATCACAACATGCCCTGCAAAAACAAGTTAGACGTCCTCTACTTTGTTTGTTGCAAGTTTTACGTGGCTGCTACGGGCTTAAGCAAGAACCAATCTTACCTACGCATCAAAACCACAACGATAGTTTGTCAAGTTGATGCCGTTTTAACCTTCGCAAGGACCGGGCGTAGCCACACTCGGTTTAACTAAAGTTGGAGAAACTGTCACCCGCAAGCCACCTATGTGCAAAGCACGTCGGGAGAACCGGTCTCGCGTAAGCGTACGCGTAATGTCGGTCCGGGCCGCTTCGTCCAACAATACCGCCGAACCAAAGTATGACATGCTGGTAGGCAGTATGACTTATATCGCCCACAACTCACTTGTGTTCTACTCGTGCACATAACATCAAACCATAAAACCTAGGCTCGGATGCCACTGTTGGGGAACGTAGTAATTTCAAAAAAATTCCTACGCGCACGCAAGATCATGGTGATGCATAGAAAAGAAAGGGGAGAGTGTTGTCTACGTACCCTCGTAGACCGAAGTGGAAGCGTTGATGCAACATAGAGGAAGTAGTCGTACGTCTTCCCGATCCGACCGATCCAAGCACCGTTACTCCGGCACCTCCGAGTCCTTAGCACACGTTCAGCTCGATGACGATCCCCGGGCTCCGATCCAGCAAAGCTTCGGGGATGAGTTCCGTTAGCACGACGGTGTGGTGACGATCTTGATGGTCTACCGTCGCAGGGCTTCACCTAAGCACTACAACAATATGACCGAGGTGGAATATGGTGGAAGGGGGCACCGCACACGGCTAAGGAACGATCACAATGATCAACTTGTGTGTCCTAGGGTGCCCCTTGCCTCCGTATATAAAGGATCCAAGGCGGGGGGGGGGGGGGGGTGCGGCCGGCCCTAGAGGAGGCGCGCTTTTTTTTTAACAGCCCCTTGGCAGGTCGTGGAATGCTTTTGTTCTCCTCTTATTCCATATGGAATACAATCAGTTAAAATAAGAAGGAATAGGGGAATATTCGATCGTTCACTCCAAAAAGAGGGTCCTATTGAAAAAGAAATTATCCAAAATAGAAAGAAGTTTTTTTTTCAAATTCAATTGTTTATTTATCTCTTATTCAAAAATTTCCCTGAAAATTGAATTTCATTTTTTCATTCAATGGGGTTAGATGATCTAGTTCTTAATATTATTACTTTACTCAATTGACAAATTCCACAACAAATCTCTTGATTCGGAATTAGGGACTCATGTATCATCTGATGAATCCACTTTCTTTTACACTTCTGTATCTTACTCTATCTTGTTTTTTAGTATTATCTAAAATAACTGATGAATTATGAATTTTCCATAACTTAGGTAAATGCTTTACCAACATATGTAGTGTAGTAAAAAAATAAATAAATGGAATTTAACTCTTTCATGCTTACTTTAACTAGTTATTTTGGTTTTCTACTGGCTGCTTTAACTATAACCCCAGCTCTATTTATTGGCTTGAACAAGATACGCCTTATTTGAATTGACTGAATAATTATAATTCAGAAAAGAAAAATCTTTCTTTGGGATTCCTGGCATTCTACGACTCTTTTCCAGACTAATTAGGAATTCTTTTCTTGGTCATTGAGATTCATGGATAATTTAGAGTACTATTTAGGGATAGATCGTACCTCTTTTTTTATCCCCTCGAACAAATCGAAATGAGAGGTGGGAGGAGGGAAAAAGGGGGGGCGCCGCCCCTCCCTCCTTGCCCAATTCGGACTAGGGGAAGAGGGGGCGCGCGGCCTGCCCTGGCAGCCCCTTCCTCTTCTCCACTTTAGGCCCATGAGGCCCATTAACCCCTCGGGGGGTTCCGGTAACCCCCCCCCCCCCCGGTGCTCCGGTTTTATCCGAAACTTCCCCGGAACGCTTCCGGTGTCGGAATATAGTCATCCAATATATCAATCTTTATGTCTCAACCATTTCGAGACTCCTCGTCATGTCCGTGATCACATCCGGGACTCCGAACTAACTTCGGTACATCAAAATGCATAAACTCATAATAACTGTCATCGTAATGTTAAGCGTGCGGACCCTACGATTCGAGAACAATGTAGACATGACTGAGACAAATCTTCGGTCAATAACCAATAGCGGGACCTGGATGCCCATATTGGCTCCTACATATTCTATGAAGATCTTTATCGGTCAGACCGCATAACAACATACGTTGTTCCCTTTGTCATCGGTATGTTACTTGCCCGAGATTCGATCGTCGGTATCCAATACCTAGTTCAATCTCGTTACCGGCAAGTCTCTTTACTCGTTCCGTAATACATCATCTCGCAACTAACTCATTAGTTGTATTTCTTGCAAGGCTTAAGTGATGTGCATTACCGAGAGGGCCCAGAGATACCTCTCCGACGATCGGAGTGACAAATCCTAATCTCGAAATACGTCAACCCAACATGTACCTTTGGAGACACCTATACAGCACCTTTATAGTCACCCAGTTACGTTGTGACGTTTGGTAGCACACAAAGTGTTCCTCCGGCACACGGGAGTTACATAATCTCATAGTCATAGGAACATGTATAAGTCATGAAGAAAGCAATAGCAACATACTAAACGATCGGGTGCTAAGCTAATGGAATGGGTCATGTCAATCAGATCATTCAACTAATGATGTGACCTCGTTAATCAAATGACAACTCTTTGTCTATGGTTAGGAAACATAACCATCTTTGATTAATGAGCTAGTCAAGTAGAGGCATACTAGTGACACTCTGTTTGTTTATGTATTCACACATGTATTATGTTTCCGGTTAATACAATTCTAGCATGAATAATAAACCTTTATCATGATATAAGGAAATAAATAATAACTTTATTATTGCCTCTAGGGCATATTTCCTTCACCTTCCATGCGATTATGCCTCTAAGTCGTGCCTCGACATGTGGGAGATATAGTCGCATCGAAGGTGTTACACAACTCCACTACCACCCCCTCCAACACTCTAGCTCTGTCTCTCTCCCAACCTTATTCATATCCTGCACATATGCATGGATGCCGATCGATCTCCCTTAATACATGAGGCAGATCGATCTCCTTAATACATGAGGTAGGCCTCTCTCCTCGTCCACACATATACCAGCCATTGTACCTCTATAGTTAATTGGGCCTCCCTCTTCCCCCAACACACTGATAGTCGAGCGCTGCAGGTAGGTATCCATGCCACAGAGACAAACTACACATGTCCCATCTCACATTCCAGTAGGCCAGCCACTCTATATCTTTGACATGGGCACACACAAATTCGATGGCACTCTTTATCGATCGTGCACGCGCGCGCACACACACACATCATCATCATCATCATCCCTCTCTTCAATTCTATGGACACCTCAAGTCGATGATACCTCCACTCTCTTCTCGTGGATCGCCCCCTCTATATATATATTATATCCAGGACTCTATTTCACACACATTGCATATGTTAAATTTTTTGATTGATCCCCCCCCCCAAAAAAAACTCTCAAGAACCCACACACTATATCTCTCTAGGTTTGTATCTCTCTCACACAACCCCACGTAGGTGGTGTACGTATACAAGAAGAGAATAGGTGCACCGTGCACATACTCACGCTTCGTGCCCAGTCACACCCGTGCGGGTACACGGTGGAGCTCATTTCTCCGCAGAAGCTGAATTTGTTTTTGAAACATCAAGTGGCCAGAGACTCGAAAACTTATTTGCCCATTAGTGACTTGTCAGGACGGTGGATTTTAGTTTGTACGATAATGCTGCATCCACCTAAAGTAACAAAAGTTCTTACGTAAACTTCCTAGTAATTCCCTCTTCGTAGGTGCAGCATTACTCCTAACATTTGTAATATCGGTTTGAAACTTGTAATATTGCCGTGTCCTATTCCCGCGTTTTCAAAATCCTGCGAATCAAATAGGTCCTGAGTTGGTGATGATGTTGTGCCTCCCATCTTTCACTAGTAGCTGTTGGATCTAGATCTGACGCATACAAACCAAGCTTCTCCATTTTTGCAAAAAGATGCTCGCACTTGTTCCCTATTTACAAACAACTCCTTGTCTCTCACAATCAGCCTCATCTCCTCCCCGCCACATCTAGGAGTAGAAGGCCATGGAAAAATCTGGCACGATGGCCGCTGCCGGAGCCGTCCACCCCCAATCTTGGTGTTCCGTCCAATGCATGGGCATCTATGCACGGGAAATTATGTCGAACAGGGCTAGTTGTAAGCAGGCTAGCTCTACAGCCATGATGATAGTGACTGCAGACGGTGAGGCTGACTATGGTATGCCGAACACGGTGCCTATACTCAGGTGTCATCTCCGGCGCAGGGTTTTGTCACTTCACTGTGGGGAGGAGCACGTAATAATTTGACCAACGGGTAGTACAGTGCTAGTACTCCTACTACTACTTTGGTAGTACTACTACTAGTACTAGTAGCACCACCGTCTGGATTTAGGAGTACTACCACGTCCATCTGGATTTTATTATTTTACTAGCAATATCTAGTAATGCATGTCACCAAAAATGTACTAATCCCTCTGTAAATAAATACATGGTGTTTTATTCCTATCGGCGAGAGAACTTAATGTTTTTTTGCTACTCCTAACTAGAGTACTAATAGGATTACATGCAATGAACTAAACACTGCATGTCATGTTTGGTAGTCTCAAGTCATTGAAAGCATGCACGGCCCACATCTCTCATTGGTTGATATGTCACGAAATAAGAAACAAGGAGGGAGTTAATGCACCGTGCCTAAGTATTTTAGGATTATTTGGTTTTCGTAAGGTGACTTACACAACATTTTTGTTTACATGCATTAAAATTTTATTAGTTAAATCAAAGGTCAAAACTTGGAGCAAAATGCAAAGGGGACCAATAAACCAGTAAACATCAAACTTCTCTCGTTTGGCCCCAACTAGAGGTCCGGTGAGATGACTATACTGCACCGGCATGGAGGGGGACGCAGCTTCATTGACTTACGTAACTGCCTTTGGGTGAATGACACGTGGCCCCAGGGGGTGGCTGGCCCACCTATCATACAGCCAAAGGCAGGTCCAGTAGAGGGCCGAGGAGTAGTACGAAATCCTACGCACCTACGCACGTTAACCAAGGGCTGAGTGATCACTCGAATCGCAAGATCAGTTGACTAGAAGCTACGCTAGACCCATGGAGGCGATGAGCGCGAGCATCAGCCGGCTGTGCCAGATGGTCCACGATGCCGGTCTGCAGCCCGACACCGAGGAACGTCTCCAGGTAGTATTGCTTGAGGCCGCCAGGGCGAGGGGCCAGCTGGACGACATCTTCGTCTTCTTGTTCGACGAGGTCCTCGTCGGTCTCCTCGACAAGTTCACCATCGTCAAGAAGCTTGCGGACGACTTTGACATAAGCCTCCAGCCGACGCGCCCAGGCTGTGTGATGCCCACCACCCTCAACGGCTACTATGGTAACAACCTCTTCGACGCACTGGTGGCCCTGCGACTGCCCATTGTCGCGCCGGAGAATGTCCACCTCGAGGTCGCACTCGTCGCGCAGCACCTGGCGCAGCAAGACACCATCGACATAATCACCCACGTCTACGCGCAAATCGTCCACAAGGACTACTACATGCAAGAGGAGGACGATAGGACGCTGGCCTTCTTGGAGCGCAGGGAAACCTTCGACGGCACAGTTCAGAAGCACGTTGAGCTCGCCGCCAATGCCGCTGCTCCTCATACGTCGGTTGGTGACCCGGTGCACTAGGGCGTGAGGATGTCTTTGAACATTGATGGATCTGTATGTATTTTTATCCTTCTGTCAAATCCATGTAGTAGTATATGATACTACAATAATTATCTTACCTTTCGCATCAACTTCATAATTTTCGTACGTACTCCATGCATGAACGGCGCTAGAACCAAACTTCTCATTACTCTAGGCAAAATCGTTATTTTCTATCTATCGGTCGCGCCATGGAGCAGAACCAAATTTTACAAGTTACGAGTTCAAAAGGAAAAGCCTGCCGTGTTCGCGTCGCACCCCCACACAGTTGGTCCGGCACATCGCTCAAGTGGTAATGCGTGCGGTGTTGCATTTTCACTTACAAGTGGGACCGCAGTTGAGCAAACCGACTATTGGCAAACCCCCACCCCGCCCACCGCGCGATGGCTGAGAAAACAAGAGGGAGAAGAGATGGCTGTAGCATGGACTCCAAGAAAATTGGTGTCGGATGGGACTCGTGTGGGTGGAGTGTGCCATACTGCTAGACATGAATGCTAGTTATGGCCCATGCCACCCCACTATATCGAGCCTATATCGAGGTACGTAGAACAAACTTCCTCCAGTCCGTGCTCAGCCCTCCTCTATCTCTCTTCTCAGCCAGCCAACGAACGCGCGGAGCCCATCGTATGTTTGCTCACATGCGGCCCACATGTCAGTGAAAACGCAAGAGGACCCACTGAACTTGCACATCTTTCACCTCGACGTGCTGGTGATGAAAAACAAATCCAATAAAGATCTTCTGTGGCCGCTTTTGGAGTTACTCAAGAGTAGTAAGATTCTATTTACAGTTTAACCCAAGATGCACATCTCGTGGCTTCAACTACCACTCTATTTTCTTTCATGACATGACCTGGATGCTGGATGTCCCATGTGTCAGCAAAAGAAGGAAGAACCCGACCAAATCTTCGCTTCTGCTCTCGGATTAGACTAGTTGTGCTAACTTAAAATTTTTATTGTGTACTCCCTCCGTTCCAAAATACTTGACTTCCATTTGTCCAAAAATGGATGTACCTATATACTAAGACATGTCTAGATACATATATATTTTGACAAATAGGAGGCATGTATTGTGCAACGCCCTCGTATTGAATTGCATCACAGTACTCATCCGTGTACAGAAATTGATTTTTGAGCAATATCCATCGAGTCGAACCACCAAGGACGGCAACAAGCTTGTCGAAGATAGCAACAACTTGATAGTTGTTGTAATTCCAAGAGCGGTTGGGAACTCGACAAATTGCTATCTTTCGTAGAAGACAGTCACCATGATCGTATTTGAACGTGCGTACATTACTGGTGTGCTGAACCTCTGGGAAGTGTGCTGAGATTTTTGGAAGAGGAACCCGGTGACGAGTGTACACATTCACAAATTCCCACTCGCAGTTGGACCCAATGTAAACAACCCAATCTCCATTTGTGCCCGCCCAAGCCTTGCCCTCAAGCGATGGCATCTTAACATCATACGTATCATTATCAAGCGGCATCAACTAGCACAGGGCAAGGCCTCTGTCGTGCCGGCGCCAGTCATTAGGGTCACAACGAAGAAGATAGGGGAGATCAAACCGCTCCTTGACTCTTGGGTTCTTTGTAATGATGTTATTAGTTGAGTCGAGAATGGGCTTGAACGAACCTGCCATGCTAGCCAAGGTGATGACGTCACACCGATCAATGAGTTCCTCCACCACGTCATCTTTCAGATCGGGGCAAGAATAACAGGGTCGTTTCCGGCCTATTCCCTCCATGGAGAAGATGATCGAACAATGGCAGAAGAAAGGGTGAAGGGCTGATGAAAAATGGAGGAGGGAGAGGAAGAGCGTGCGACACCAGTTCCAAATCGAGAGGGAAAGGCAAAGATTCGGTGGACGGTTGCGAGTTTGCCACGGTTCACGAAGAGGCGCCCCGGCCTACACGTCCGTTCGGAAATACTCCTACTACTCGCCGTCGTCTCACTGATATGTTGGAACGGGACCACATGTCAACGAAACATGGTGTGTAATTTCTCGTGCAAAATGCGATCTGGCCGCGTTGGCCTGAGGTGCCGCATTAGTTATCGACCTTTATTTTTTTAATGGCGTGCCGATCAGTTTTGAAGCATGACTAACTAGTACTGTACGTGGAGAGGATGACAACAGGGACCCGCCAAGGTCATGGCAGTATGCAAGCAAGTGCCTCCTTATTTCAAGCCAATAAAAAATGGCTCCTCCCAGTGGATTTCTGACATCTGGGTCCCATGCCATTGTCAACGTAGTCAATAAACGAGAGAATTGCACAATGAGCGGCTGACACTAGGGACCCAGCAGCTCGCTAGGTTATTTTGTTTTGGGTTAATTTGATAAATGACACTCCAAATCTGGTGTATCCGAGAAATGCCACTGCAATTTCCAAACTTTGAAAAATGCCATTTCATGCCATTTCTAGTGGCATTTTTTGAAGTCTGGACTGGCATTTTTCAAAGTTTGCAAACTGCAGTGGCATTTTTCAAAGTTTGCAAAAATTGCCGTGGCATTTTTCAAAGTTTGGAAATTGTAGTGGCATTTTTATGAATCGCCATAATTAGAGTGGCATTTATCTAATTTTTTTTTGAGACAGAAGCAGGGTGTCAACTGGGCTGTGCGGGACACTCTGACCTGTCTAGACAACCTTTTCTTTTATGTTTACCATAGACCAGCCCAGTAGTTTTTTTCTTTCTGAAAATGGCTAGCCCAGTTTTTTTGTGATTGTCAAGTTAGTCGCTTTATCGGGCCTGTTGGACTGCAAATCTTTAAAGACGAGGAGAGCTTCATTGGGCTGGCCGAGAAAATGGCCAATCAGTAATGAGAAATGGGTTGTACATTTTTAAAACACATCAAACCGGCAATTATTTTCAAATATCTTTTTTTCATTTTGAGATTTTAAATTGCATTGATTTTTATGCGTGGACAATTTATTGGATTTTATATTGATATACATTTATTTTTAAAATCAGTCTGAATGTAACTCGAAATTTCGGGATTAAAAACAGTTCAGACCGCACCGGCATATGCAAAATTTCGTATAATTTTTTAACCGTGGCCACAATATGGGCTGTAATGCTAACATAAAGAATATGGGCTCCAAAAAAACCCGTAAGAATTAGCAAATGGGCTGTAAATTATTTGAAATAAAGGAAGATGGGCTGTATGCTATTTTCCTCATATGGCCTGTATACTGTTGGATGTCCATCCAACGGCCGTCGTGCTTCTTGAATCTCTGCTCTTCTGCTCCAGCCGCTCAAACAAGCGCCGGCGGGACTGCCTGCTCCCTCCTCCCTGCGGCCGGCTGTGCTGCCGCGCAGGCCTCACCGCCCCACCGTACTCCCATCGCTGGCCTAGCCATCCCTCTACTCACCCACACCTGTTGTTATTCTTCGGACGGCAGACGAACCAGTAAACCCTCGTACAGTCATACTCCCCTCCGCGTGGGAAACAAAAACAACGGCCGAGTCTTCCCTGCCTCCGTGTTGTTCCCTTCCTAGGCCTCGTCATCGTCCACCGCCCTGGTGCTCTCGGCGTGGCATGGTCAGCGTGGTCAACGACCGACATGCATCTGAAGTGGACTGTACGTGGAGAGGCCGACAGCTGGGTCCACGGCCACATGCAAGGAAATGCCTCCTTATTACGCGCAAAATAATGATTTCCTCCACCTGACATCTGGGACCCACTGAAACGGCCTCTGTATTTCACGAAAAAATGTTACCGCCGCTGACAGCTTGGACCCACCAGCTATATCTTCGCACGCAAGGAAGTGCCTCCTTATTACGCACAAAAAAATGAATACTCCCCCTGCTAGCTGGGACCCAGTATAGTGGGCCTACTAAGTTGACGGGGCGAAGGGCTTTGTCAACTTAGTCAATATGCACAATTCTAGCTCGACTGACCGTACGATGTCCATCCAATGGCCGTAATGCTTCTTCAACCTCTGGTCTTCTTGCTCCAGCCGCCCAAAGCAACGCCGGTCGTGCCGCCTGTTCCTGCCTCCCGTGGCCGTCTGTGCTGCCACGGAGGCCTCACCGCCCCCATACTACTCCCACCGCTGGCCAGGCCATCCCTCCACTCCACTCACCCACACCCCCTGTTATTCTGCAGCGACGGCAGCGCAACCGAACTAGTGAACCCTCGTACTCCTCTCCACGTGGGCATCCACTGCCGTGTCTTCCCCGGCTCCGCATCGTCCCCTTCCTAGGCCTCGCCGTCGTCCACCGCCGTGGTGCTGTCGGTGCGACATGGTCAATGTGGTCAACGATCGAATTCCATTGGAAGAATACTGTACGTGGAGAGGCTGACAAGTGGGTCCACGGCAGCCACAAGGAAGTGCCTCCTTATTACGTGGAAAATAATAATTCCTCCACCTGATAGCAGGGACCCACCGGACGCCCACTAGTATATCACAAAAAAAGTTTGCCCCTGACTGCTGGGACCCACCTGATGGGCCCCCGTATTTCGCAAAAAAACATTCCCCCTGTTGTTAGCTCGGACCCACCGGAAGTGCCTCCTTATTATGCACAAAAAAATGAATACGCCCCTGCTAGCTGGGACCCACCTTGGTGGGAGGCTGACTTGTGGGCCTACTAAGTTGACGGGGACGGAGGGCTTTGTCAACTTAGTCAATATGCACGATTCTAGCTCCAGTGACCGTACGATGTCCATCCAATGGCCATAGTGCTTCTTCAACCTATGGTCTTCATGCTCCAGCCGCCCAAACCAGCGCCGGTCGTGCCTCGTGCTCCTGCCTCCCGTGGCCGGCTGCGATGCGGCGGAGGCCTCACTGCCCCCTATTACTCCCACCGCTGGTCAGGCCATCCCTCTACTCACCCACACCCCCTGTTATTCTGCGGCGACGGTAGCCTCACACCGCAGCGAACCAGTGAACCCTCGTACTCCTCTGCGTGTGGGCATCCACTACCGCGTCTTCCTCGGCTCCGCGTCATCCCCTTCCTAGGCCTCGCCGTCGTCCACCGCCCTGGTGCTCTCGGTGTGGCGTGGTCAACGTGGTCAAGGAACGGCTTCCATCAGACGTGGACTGTACGTGGAGAGGCTGACGGCTGGTTCCACGGCCGCAGCAAGGAAGTGCCTCCTTATTACATGCAAAATAATTATTCCTCCACCACAGTGGGGACTCACCGGACGGGCCACCATATTTTGCGAAAAAAACATTTGCCCCTGACTGCTGGGACCCACCAGCTACATCTTCGCACGCAAGGAAGTGCCTGACAGTCGGGACCCACCTGGTCGAAGCGTACGTAGCGTTGTCATTCTGGTCGCGAACGTGTACGTACATATATACTGGTGGATGTAGAGGCGCGCACATGTCGTAGTAGAGGCGCGCACGTAGCATGTACACGTACGTACAACGGCCAGGGTGCAAGAAAGAAAATACGGCCATGTATGTGTACATACGAGCGGGGTCTCGAACGCCTACTCGCGCATACGTACGGCCAGGGCTCGTGTACATGGCTGGGTCGGAACAGAGAAACAGCGTCGTCGTCGTGTTCATGGGGAGGCAACGGAATGCGTCGTGTTCATCGGGAGGGCTTGGACAGAACAGGAGATGGAAACGAGGCCTGGCGTATCGCAGAACGGAGGAAACGGCCTTGTGTTCGACCGGCCACATTTGAAACGGGATCCTGTTGATTGGGAGGGGTCTAGCGTACCGCAAAACGGAGGAAATGGACCTCCTACGGCCGAAACGGGGGTCTTGTTCATCGGGAGGTGTGTGGCGTACCGCAAAACGGAGGAAACAGACTTGTGTTGGAGCGCTACGATCGAAACGGGGGTCCTATTCATCGGGAGGGGTGTGGCGTACCGCAAAACAGGACTCCACGGGACACTGTTCATCTCCACCGTGGACCCCCTCTAGCCTCCACGAGCTATTGTTCATCCACCATCGACCTCCTCCAGCCTCCACTTGCAACTATTCATCCACGGGCTCATGTTCGTCCAGCCTCCACCGCGCGCTATGATGTCTACTACACAACCTTCTTCTTGTAGACGTTGTTGGGCCTCCAAGTGCAGAGGTTTGTAGGACAGTAGCAAATTTCCCTCAAGTGGATGACCTAAGGTTTATCAATCCGTAGGAGGCATAGGATGAAGATGGTCTCTCGCAAGCAACCCTGCAACCAAATAACAAAGAGTCTCTTGTGTCCCCAACACACCCAATACAATGGTAAATTGTATAGGTGCACTAGTTCGGCGAAGAGATGGTGATACAAGTGGTATATGGATAGTAGATAAAGTTATTTGTAATCTGAAATTATAAAAACAGCAAGGTAACAAGTGATAAAAGTGAGCGTAAACGGTATTGCAATGCTAGGAAACAAGGCCTAGGGTTCATACTTTCACTAGTGTAAATCCTCTAAACAATACTAACATAATTGGATCATAAAACTATCCCTCAACATGCAACAAAGAGTCACTCCAAAGTCGCTAATGGAGGAGAACGAACGACGAGATTATGGCAGGGTACGAAACCACCTCAAAGTTATTCTTTCCAATTAATCCGTTGGGCTATTCCTATAAGTGTCACAAACAACCCTAGAGTTCGTACCAGAATAACACCTTAAGACACAAATCAACCAAAACCCTAATGTCACCTAGATACTCCAATGTCACCTCAAGTATCCGTGGGTATGATTATACGATATGCATCACACAATCTCAGATTCATCTATTCAACCAACACGAAGGACCTCAAAGAGTGCCCCAAAGTTCTACTGGAGAATCACGATGAAAACGTGTGCCAACCCCTATGCATAGGTTCATGGGCGGAACCCGCAAGTTGATCACCAAAACATACATCAAGTGAATCACGTGATATCCCATTGTCACCATAGATACGCACGGCAAGACATACATCACGTGTTCTCAAATCTTTAAAGACTCAATCCGATAAGATTACTTCAAAGGGGAAACTCAAT
The DNA here is from genome assembly GCA_034509565.1 of Triticum monococcum. Lineage (NCBI taxonomy): Eukaryota > Viridiplantae > Streptophyta > Magnoliopsida > Poales > Poaceae > Triticum > Triticum monococcum. Next base: position 143,800,482 of record CM067845.1, on the reverse strand, counting down.
TCATTACAAGAGAGAAGAGGGGGAGGAGAAACATAAGATCCAACTATAATAGCAAAGCTCGCGATACATCAAGATCGTGCCAAATCAAGAACACGAGAGAGAGAGAGAGAGATCAAACACATAGCTACTGGTACATACCCTCGGCCTCGAGGGAGAACTACTCCCTCCTTGTCATGGAGAGCCCCGGGATGATGAAGATGGCCACCGGAGAAGGATTCCCCCCTCCGGCAGGGTACCATAACGGGTCTAGATTTGTTTCGGTGGCTACGGAGGCTTTTGGCGGCGGAAATCCCGATTTATTATGTTCACATATGTTTTTAGGGTATATGGAGATATATAGGCAGAAGAAGTACATCAGGGGGGCCACGAGGGGCTAACGAGGGGCTCACGAGGGTGGAGGGCGCGCCTAGGGGGGTGGGCGTGCCCCCCTGCCTCGTGACCTCCTCACAGATCCCCCGACGTGCACTCCAAGTCTTCTGGGCTTCTTTCCTTCCAAAAATGAGTCCCGTGAAGTTTCAGGTCAATTGGACTCCGTTTGATTTTCCTTTTCTTCGAAACCCTAAAACAGGATAAAAACAGAAACTGGCACTGGGCTCTGGGTTAATAGGTTAGTCCCAAAATGATATAAAAGTGTATAATAAAGCCCATAAACATTCAAAACAGTAGATAATATAGCATGGAGCAATCAAAAATTATAGATACGTTGGAGACGTATCAGCATCCCCAAGCTTAATTCCTGCTCGTCCTCGAGTAGGTAAATGATGAAAACAGAATTTTTGATGCGGAGTGCTACTTGGCATAATTTCAGTGTAATTCTTCTTAATTGTGGTATGAATGTTCAGATCCGAAAGATTCAAGACAAAAGTTCATATTGGCATAAAAATGATAATACTTCAAGCATACTAACTAAGCAATTATGTCATCTCAAAATAACATGGCCAAAGAAAGTTCATCCCTACAAAATCATATAGTTTAGTCATGTTTCATTTTCGTCACACAAGAATGCTCTCATCATGCACAACCCCGATGACAAGCCAAGCAATTGTTTCATACGTTAGTAATCTCAAACCTATAAACTTTCACGCAATACATGAGCGCGAGCCATGGATATAACACTATGGGTGGAATAGAATATGATGATGGGGGTTATGTGGAGAAGACAAAAAGGAGAAAGTCTCACATCAACGAGGCTAATCAATGAGCTATGGAGATGCCCATCGATTGATGTTAATGCAAGGAGTAGGGATTGCCATGCAACGGATGCACTAGAGCTATAAAATGTATGATAGCTCAACAAAAGAAACTAAGTGGGTGTGCATCCAACTTGCTTGCTCACGAAGACCTAGGGCACTTGAGGAGGCCAATTGTTGGAATTTACAAGCCAGGTTCTATAATGAAAATTTCCCACTAGTATATGAAAGTGACAAAACAAGAGACTCTCTATCATGAAGATCATGGTGCTACTTTAAAGCACAAGTGTGGAAAACGGATAGTAGCATTGTCCCCTTTTTTTATTTGGCCTTTCCCTTTTTTTATTTGGCATTTCTCTTTTTTTTGGCCATCCTTTTTTTATTTGGCCTTTCTTTTTTTCTTTTTTTTCTTTTTGGGACAATGCTCTATTAATGATGATCATCATACTTCTATTTATTTACAACTCAATGATTACAACTCGATACTAGAACAAAGTATGACTCTATATGAATGCCTCCGGTGGTGTACCGGGATTGCGATGAATCAAGAGCGACATGTATAAAAAATTATGAACGGTGGCTTTGCCATAAATACGATGTCAACTACATGATCATGCAAAGAAATATGAAAATAATGAATATGTCATGATGAACGGAATGGTGGAAAGTTGCATGGCAATATATCTCGGAATGGCTATGGAAATGCCATAATAGGTAGGTATGGTGGCTGTTTTGAGGAAGATATAAGGAGGTTTATGTGTGAAAGAGCGTATCATATCACGGGGTTTGGATGCACCGGCGAAGTTTGCACCAACTCTCAATGTGAGAAAGGGCAATGCACGATACCGAAGAGGCTAGCAAGGATGGACTCAACATTAGTCATAAAGAACTCACATACTTATTGAAAAATCTACAAGTCATCAAAAACCTCGGCACTACGCGCATGCTCCTAGGGGGATAGATTGGTAGGAAAAGACCATCGCTCGTCCCCGACTGCCACTCATAAGGAAGACAATCAAATAACACCTCATGTTTCAAATTTGTTACACAACGTTTATCATATGTGCATGCTACGTGACTTGCAAACTTCAACACAAGTATTTCTCAATTTCACAACTACTCAACTAGCATGACTTTGATATTATTACCTCCATATCTCAAAACAATCATCAAGCATCAAACTTCTCTTAGTATTCAATACTCTATATGAAAGTTTTTACTATTCTTGGATGCCTTGCATATTAGGATTTTAAGGAAATTACCATGCAACTATGACAAACTACTCCGAAAGATATAAGTGAAGATCAATGAGTAGTCGAATAATTATGCAACTATGTGAATACTCTCTAACATTTAATAATTTCAGATCTTGGTATTCTATTCAAACAGCAAGCAAAGCAAAATAAAATGACATTATAAGAATGGAAAACATCATGTGAATAAGCAAAAATTTAGGATCAACCGAAACTAACCGATAGTTGTTGAAGAAGAAAGGTGGGATGCCAACCGGGGAATCCCGAAACTTAGATGCTTGAGACTTCTTGAAATATTATCTTGGGATGCCTTGGGCATCCCCAAGATTGAGCTTTTGTGTCTCCTTAATTCCTCTCATATCACGGTCTCCCTAAATCTCAAAAGCTTCATCCACACAAAACTCAACGAGGACTCGTGAGATAAGTTAGTATAAACCATTGCAAAAACCTTATCATACTCTACTGTAGCAAATCACTAAAATTATTATTCAACATTGCATACTAAATTCCTCTGAATATTTAATAGTCCTATCCTCAAATAGAATCATTAAAGAAGCAAACATATGCAAATAATGCAAACATAACAGCAATCTACCTAAACAGGATAGTCTGTAAAGAATGCTGCAACATCCATACTTCCCTAGCTCCAAAAATTATGAAAGAAAATTCCCACTGTAGTAAATTTATCAGAGGTTAATATGCAAAAGGTTTCAACATTTTATCACATTCTGACTTTTCTAGGGAATTATTGCAACAGCGGTAAACTTTCTGTTTTCAAACAGCAACATGTGGACTTCTAAAATAGGCATAGTAAAGACTATCAATGCTACTTTTATTGAAATAAAAGATGAAAAAAAAATATAAATAAAAGCAAGCAAATCCTAACCAAATAAATTGACGCTCCAAGCAAAACACATATCATGTGGCGAATACAAATGTAGCTCCAAGTAAAGTTACCGATGAACGAAGACGAAAGAGGGGATGCCTTCCGGGGCATCCCCAAGCTTAGGCTCTTGGTTGTCCTTGAATATTACCTTGGGGTGCCTTGGGCATCCCCAAGCTTAGGCTCTTACCACTCCTTGTTCCATAGTCCATCGAATCTTTACCCAAAACTTGAAAACTTCACAACACAAAACTTAAAGTAGAAAATCTCGTGAGCTCCGTTAGCGAAAGAAAACAAAACACCACTTCAAGGTACTATAATGAACTCATTATTTATTTATATTGGTGTTAGACCTACTGTATTCCAACTTCTCTATGGTTTATAAACTCTTTTACTAGCCATAGGTTCATTAAAATAAGCAAACAACACATGAAAAACAGAATCTATCAAAAACAGAACAGTCTGTAGTAATCTGTAGCTATCGCAAGATCTGGAACCCCAAAATTTCTAAAATAAATTGCTGGACGTGAGGAATTTATCTATTAATCATATCCAAAAAGAATTAACTAAATATCACTCTCCAAATAAAAATGGCAGCAATTCTTGTGAGCGCTAAAGTTTCTGTTTTTTACAGCATGATCAACAAGACTTTCCCCAAGTCTTCCCAAAGGTTCTACTTGGGACAAACACTAATTAAAGGCATAAAAATACATATAAACAGAGGCTATATGAATTATTTATTACTAAACAGGAACAAAAAGCAAGGACCAAAAGTAAAGTTGGGTTGCCTCCCAACAAGCGCTATCGTTTAATGCCCCTAGCTAGGCATGATGATTTCAATGATGCTCACATGAAGGATAAGAATTGTAACATAAAGAGAGAATCTTGAAGAATATGACTAGCACATTTAAGTCTAACCCACTTCCTATGCATAGGGATTTTTTGGGCAAACAACTTGTGGGAACAAGAATCAACTTGCATAGGAAGGTAAAACAAGCATAACTTCAAAACTTTAAGCACATAGAGAGGAAACTTGACATTATTGCAATTCCTACAAGCATATATTCCTCCCTCATAGTAATTTTCAGTAGCATCATGAATGAATTCAACAATATAACCAGCACCTAAAGCATTCTTTTCATGATCTACAAGCATAGAAATTTTATTACTCTCCACATAAGCAAAATTCTTCTCATTCGGAATAGTGGGAGCATCATAGGAAACTCGAATACTAGAAATTGTTTCCACACTAAAAGAGTAATGTTCAGAGAAGGGGTAATCATAATCATGAATTTTTTTATAAATATAATCACTACTTTTTATAGCATAAGTATCATCACAATAATCATCATAAGTAGGAGGCATGCTATCATCACTATAAATTTGCATATCAAAACTTGGGAGACTAAAAATATCATCTTCATTAAGCGTAGCATCCCCAAGCTTGGGACAAACATTAATTGCAGCAAATATATTCTCAAAAACATCATCTTCATCAAACATAGCATCCCCAAGCTTGGGCCTTTTTATATCATAAGCATAATCACTCTCATCATTAATAGTATGGATAGCACCAATAGTATAGCAATTATCATATTCTTCCAAGCAAGTGCCAAAAAGATTTTTAAGATCATAAGAAGTATTATTATCTCCCCAATCATAATCATCACAACAAGCAATAGGCATAACGAGATCATCATCAAGTGTATCATCTTCATTTTCATGAGGCACACCAATAACAGGAGCAACCTTATTTGGAAGAGATATATTTTTACCTCTCTTCCTTTTTCTTTTCTTCTTCCTCACCTCATGTGTGGGTTCAATCCTCTTTTTGGAGCTCCTTATTAATGAGATTGGTTGAATAGAAGGCTCCTCCTCGTTACCTGATTCATCATAAGAAATAATAGGAGGATATTGGGAAGTCTATTCCCTTTCGTTAGTATTCTCTTCATCCTCTATTTGGTTTATTTTCTTTATGTAATTGGCAATATAAGGATTATCAATACAATTCACCGCACAATACATATAAATTTCCTCTAGATCAAATCCAAGAAGTTTATCAAGATTAAACTTTGGAATACGCTCAGTTATACATTTCATTTCCTCATACCCCAAAAGAAGACTAAGCTCTTTATGATGCTCAAGGGTAATCAAATTATCACAATTTTTGGACACGATTCGGTCATGAAACAAGTTGCATTGGAGATTTAAATGACCATGTTCATTGAAAAGTTGACAAGGGGCGCGAAAAATATTGAATTTTTCAGCACAATCATCAAGACTTTATTGCAACAATTTAGTTTCTAAGTACTTATGCCTCTTGCAATATCTATCTTCCCTATTTGGTGTGTACTTACAAACCCAATGCACTCCACAAAAATTGACATGTTTATAGGAGACATTTCATCATAACTAGTGCAATCATCATTAGTGTCATGGATATTCATAGAATTCGTACTAACAACATTGCAATCATGCTCATCATTCAAATATTTAGTTCCAAACATTCTAATGCATTCTTCTTCTAGCACTTGAGCACAATTTTCCTTTCCATCATACTCACGAAAGATATTAAAAAGGTGAAGCGTATGAGACAAACTCAATTCCATTTTTTATAGTTTTCTTTTACAAACTAAAGTAGTGATAAAACAAGAAACTAAAAGACTAGATTGCAAGATCTAAAGATATACCTTCAAGCACTCACCTCCCCGGCAACGGCGCCAGAAAAGAGCTTGATGTCTACTACACAACCTTCTTATTGTAGACGTTGTTGGGCCTCCAAGTGCAGAGGTTTGTAGGACAGTAGCAAATTTCCCTCAAGTGGATGACTTAAGGTTTATCAATCCGTAGGAGGCATAGGATGAAGATGGTCTCTCTCAAGCAACCCTGCAACCAAATAACAAAGAGTCTCTTGTGTCCCCAACACACCCAATACAATGGTAAATTGTATAGGTGCACTAGTTCGGCGAAGAGATGGTGATACAAGTGGTATATGGATAGTAGATAAAGGTATTTGTAATCTGAAATTATAAAAACAGCAAGGTAACAAGTGAGAAAAGTGAGCGTAAACGGTATTGCAAGGCTAGGAAACAAGGCCTAGCGTTCATACTTTCACTGGTGTAAGTCCTCTCAACAATACTAACATAATTGGATCGTAAAACTATCCCTCAACATGCAACAAAGAGTCACTCCAAAGTCACTAATAGCGGAGAACGAACGAAGAGATTATGGTAGGGTACGAAACCACCTCAAAGTTATTCTTTCCAATCAATCCATTGGGCTATTCCTATAAGTGTCACAAACAGCCCTAGAGTTCGTACTAGAATAACACCTTAAGACACAAATCAACCAAAACCCTAATGTCACCTAGATACTCCAATGTCACCTCAAGTATCCGTGGGTATGATTATACGATATGCATCACGCTATCTCAGATTCATCTATTCAACCAACACAAAGGACCTCAAAGAGTGCCCCAAAGTTCTACCGGAGAATCACGGCGAAAACGTGTGCCAAACGCTATGCATAGGTTCATGGGTAGAACCCGCAAGTTGATCACCAAAACATACATCAAGTGAATCATGTGATATCCCATTGTCACCACAGATACGCATGGCAAGACATACATCAAGTGTTCTCAAATCTTTAAAGACTCAATCCGATAAGATTACTTCAAAGGGGAAACTCAATTCATTACAAGAGAGAAGAGGGGGAGGAGAAACATAAGATCCAACTATAATAGCAAAGCTCGCGATACATCAAGATCGTGCCAAATCAAGAACACGAGAGAGAGAGAGAGATCAAACACATAGCTACTGGTACATACCCTCAGCCTCGAGGGAGAACTACTCCTTCCTCGTCATGGAGAGCACTGGGATGATGAAGATGGCCACCGGAGAAGGATTCCCCCCTCTGGCAGGGTGCTGGAACGGGTCTAGATTGGCTTTCGGTGGCTACGGAGGCTTCTGATGGCGGAACTCCCAATCTATTATGTTCACGGTTGTTTTTAGGGTATATGGAGATATATAGGCGGAAGAAGTATGTCAGGGGGCCACGAGGGGCTCAGGAGGGTGGAGGGCGCGCCCCCCTGCCTCGTGACCTCCTCGCAGATCCCCCGACGTGCACTCCAAGTCTTCTGGGCTTCTTTCCTTCCAAAAATGAGTTCCGTGAAGTTTCAGGTCAATTGGACTCCGTTTGATTTTCCTTTTCTTCGAAACCCTAAAACAGGGTAAAAACAGAAACTGGCATTGGGCTCTGGGTTAATAGGTTAGTCCCAAAAAATGATATAAAAGTGTATAATAAAGCCCATAAACATTCAAAGCAGTAGATAATATAGCATGGAGCAATCAAAAATTATAGATATGTTGGAGACGTATCACGCTACTCCACTGGCTACTGTTCAACCAGCCCTCTCCACGGGCTCCTGTTCAACCACCCCTCCACGGGCTACTGTTCATCCTGCCCTCCACCGTCTACTGTTCATCCTGCCCTCCACGGGGTGGTCCTGTTCATCCAGCCCTCCACGGGGTCCTGTTCATCCAGCCACAACCGGCTCGATCGATCGCGGTCCTGTTCATCCAGAGGCAACACCACGGGGTCCTGTTCATCCACCCCCACCGGGAACTGTTCATCCAACCCCCCCCCCCCCCCACAACGCTCACTGTTCATCTAGAGGCAGCATTGATCAACTTCAGTTAGCAGCAGTAGTGAAGGAATCGCTAGATCAGGTTCAGTTAACAGCCATCGATCGATCGCTCGGGTTCAGTAACACGTAGCCTGCAGTGCAATCGCTCGGGTTCAGTTAGATCCCAACGCCTTGCTCGGGTTCAGTTAGAGCCAACGCCTCGCACACATGCGCGTACGTGTACGAGAGAAGCGCGCATCGCTCGGCCCCCGACCTCCCACCGTAACTGGGAACTCCCCAAAATTTTCCTCCCCCTCGCTTCTACCACAGTTTTTTCCGTCATGGATGGCCCAAAGAATGTCATGCAGCTGCGTCTCCGACCCGCCTAGGACGAAAAGCCCATTTTCTGTCATGATTTTTTGTCATAGAAGTAGGAGCCCACCACATCTATGATGATACCGGGTTTTGTCACAATTATCGTCATAGAAGTGTCATATGTATGACAAAAAAAATATTCATTTGGCCCAAAATGTTAGGGATGTGTCTTTTTTTGTAGTGATGGGTTCTGTGGTGTGGGTACAGTGTGCTACCTCTACATAGTGTATTAATCTATCGATAGTCGCGTCCGTATTAGGTCCCACCGTTTGATCAACACTCACATGACGGAATGACTTATAGGTGATTTATATGTTGATATGTTGAGCAGTACACATTGGCAGGATGTTGATGATGATGTTTGAGACCAAGTTTTGGTCGTGGTAGTGATCGCCGGAAAGATCACTGTTTGGTTTTGATCACGAGGTGATCGAGATGGTATATTGCTTGGCCCGTTAGCCAAGAGAGATATGGTTATGGAGATATGAGATGTTGGTTCATTAGTATTGTAGTAGTTTCATATCATGCTTAGTAGTTGCTGTTGTATCATGTAATTTGTTAATTAATTAACCTGTTAATGCTATGTTATTGTCTTGCCTTGATGTTTATGGTTGTTGTGAGCTTGCAAGTACATTCAATGTACTGACCTGGCGTGTCATGCTAGATTGCAGGTGATGTCGTGATTGCTTGATTGCTTGTCGTGGTTTCCGTTCATGCGAGCTAGATCGTGTCCCAGCCAGAGTCCCCGCGGAGTGGAGTTCACCACCTTCGTCATTGTTCCGCTGCTAGAAGTTTTCCGCTGCTACGAGATGTTCCGCTGCTAGCCTAGAGCAAGTGTAGTATCGCATGCGTAGTGTCGCCATGCTGATGTGATCATTGTAACATCAGACCCGTGTAATTGTTATTCTTGTAATAAGAGCTGATTTGTTCTATGTCAAGCAGTGTCGTATTCCAGAGACTTCTCCTCGATCTCTGGGCTGGAATACAGGGCGTTCCGGTTTCTCAGACCCGGGGTGCCACAGAGAAACAGAGGTCTTTTGGACGAGCTTGAATCAAATGAGTTTTCCCGCCCATGTTTGACGCCCACCGTGTCAGAATGGGCTCAGAGGCGGTTGTGTTACGTCTAATTGAAGTTACTAACCTACCCCTATTTAGAGCAGTGGAAATCGGGCCAATGGATTGTCTGTGTAATGGGTAGACAGTAATTTGCATCTCCCAAACACTTGGCTTCGGTCAGCCGATGTGGGAGTGGACTTTTTGCTGCTTCTTTCGAATTTTGGGACAATAAGCATCCATGTTTACCCTGGCAACTAAATTCGGATCCATTTTGTATTCCTATATGAATCTTCATAAATCATTCTATGTGTTTTATATATCTTCAAAAGGACGACAAAGATGTATTCCACTGTCATATATGAATATGGTTTACAAATGCCGATACTCAAATTCAAAAACTATAATCCAGTTTAAGGTGAATTCGAATATTTGGAACACTTCATGTCCAACTCAAATGTCGCACGCAGCATAATGTGTACTCCCATTTAGATATGTACACAAGCGATGTATCAAGAATCAAATACTGAGTCAATCAACCAAGAATGTACAGAACTAACAGACATATAAACACTTATAGAGTATATGGATCAATAATATCAACTAACATACATAAGCCAGGCCACTGTACTTTTTTTGGCTACAACAGCATCCTTTTTTTAGCCAGCATCTTGGCCCTTTCCGATGCGTGCCACTTATGGTCCATCTATACTACGACTATTGTTGAATGCACATTCAGCCCGATTGGCATATTTGTAGGTCTGGCACAGCAATCCAAATGAAATGTCTCCGAGTCTTATCAATTAATACAGACTTGTGCTCAAATAAAATTACAAACCAAAAAAACCAATTATTACATGATCTCTAAAACAAATGGTTTGATTGATTACATGAACAGACAACACAAAGGTTATTCAACTATTGAAAGAACATTTCACCTATGATTTACCAAGTAGGAATTTTATTTCCTTTTTTCCTTCAGGACCTTAACAATCTGGTCAGTCTCAACTTGCTTCGTTTTGAAATCCACCAAATATTTAATGGTTGTCTTGAGTACTACTTGTGATTGTGCTGTTTGCTTCCTCAACATGTCAACTTCATCTCTAAGTGCAGAAGCAGAATCTCTTTCTACCACTAGTTTAGCCTCTAGAGCATCCATAGTTGGCAATTCATAATGCATGATTGGGCCGGTGCCACTGCTGTGGGATGATGCAACGTCCATGGGGACCTCGCTCTTTGATCTTGGGCTAACCTGTTTTGCCATTAAAGTTCCGATTGGATTCAGAAAAGTTGAAGTTAGCAAAACATCTCAACTGGGAGTTATAACAGCAAACCAGTTAAACAAACAAGGAATTAAAGAGTTTCAATTGGATACTGAAAAGTAGTTATTAACATCATTGTAACCCGCTGTTGCAGCAGCAAAGCAGTTAAACAAACAAGTAGATATTTAAGTTAAGGCAAACAGGTAATTCTTAACAGTAAGTATCAAACACATAGATAGGCGCAGTCTACAATATGATTAACAGGCTGTGCCATTATGTAATCAGTAGCAAACTAAATTAAGCCAAGCAACATAATTGAACAATTTTGCAATAAGTGGCTAACTAAAATTCTGAGAAGCGGGTAACTGAACTTATGCTAGTTCTTTGTACAGGCACACTGCAACTTATTTTTCGCTTACAAGGTTGTACGAAGGAGTCCATGGCATCAATTGCTTGGATACGCAGTCCCAATACTTCTTTCTTCCCACACTGCATGGGCAAGTCGAATGGTTAATCTGGTAAGATGGTGCGTCCTTGATATGTTATATGAGGACGTGTAGTCAGACTAGTTGTAGCCAAACACATGACACTGCTTTTACTGTATATTTCATGCGATTACTTTTGGCATATCGAGATCTAAGCAATCTACAATAGGATGAAAAGACTGGCATCCTTCACATTATTGGCGAACTCAGTTCATAGAAATAAGAAATTCAACCATTCTGTGGGTAAATCAAAAGCGCCACTGGAATATTTTTCACTATCCAATCATACACGCAAAAAGGGGTGACGCCACCATAGGGGCTGGTATGGGCGGCCGCCTCAGGTGGCTGGAAAGTGTGCACCTAGTTTGAGTCGTCCAGGTTGGCCCACGCTAGTTTTGTTTGTCCCAACGCACGAGCAGGCAATGTAAAAAATGAAGAAAAATGTTTCAATTTGGATGGGCCAATAACATAAGTGCAAGGCAGGCCCTATAGCAGGCTCGCGGCCCAAACAAGCGCCTCCCATATCGATCGACAACAGGAAAAATCCCAATTCATTCGCTCTAGCCTCCAGTCTGGTTCGCTCCTAACCTAGCCGTCGCTAGACAGACCGACACAGCACTTCCTCGCGCCCTCGTTGGAGGGCGGTCGTCGGGCTTCAAGCGAGCGGAAGGACAAGAAGGTGAAGATCCAACCCTGGGTGTAGCCTACGTGGGAGGCAGCGGTGGCAGCACGGGCATGGCATCGAGCTTGCGCAAACGGACAATCGTAGCTTGCAAGAGTAGCATGCGCAACGAGCAGGTACATCACATCCCTGATTATATCTAATTCAATTCTTCAATTTCTGGCCAATTGTTAAACCTGACGGTGTTGTAAAACTGCTTGTATGTAGGGAATCTATGAGAAAATGAAACCAATTTCTACTTATTTTATAACTCCCCGAATCAATACTGAACTGACTGAATCTGATGTATCTAATCAAGTTTCCGGTGCAAACATACAAGCTCATGTTGTTCTTGAGCCTGAAGTGTCTAATGAACAGACTGCTAATGAAGGATTTGATGCAAACATTTCACATGCTCCTGGTGATGAACATATAGTGTCTAATGAGGGATCTAATGCAAGCATTTTGCAAGCTCATTGAAGGATTTAGTGTCTAATGATGATCTACTATGTTGAGAGAGACAGAGATTTGCAGGCATTGACGATAAGCAAATTATAGTGCATTTTCATAGCTCGAGGAAACGTCGAGGCCATCTACCAGAAAGTCCCCGTATCATGACAACATAGCATAAATACTTTTCTAATCTGTTGTTTAAAACTATTGGCATACTTGTGCAGGATAGATATATTGATATGCAGTTTGCGCATTGGTTATACGTGCAATTACACTTTGATATTTTTAGCCAGAGAATGAATAATTCAAGCAGGTACAGACCATGTTTGTAGTCCTTGTACACCATGTTGCATTTTGTGTTTTTGGTGCTTGCATCATTTAGTGTTTATAATCTGAACTACTTTGGATCATTAGCTGGTTTTCAAAGTGCATGTAGCTTCACACTTCTCAAGTTATGTTGATTTCCGGAGTGCAAGTGCCTTCGTATTTTTTAAGTTAAATGTTCGCCCTGGTAAGTTGAATTCGTGGATCAGCCACTGCACACAAATCATACATGAATGCCAGTACGAATTAAATGAAATGCAGGGACTTACGCTAGCTCGTTGTACAGGCTCACTGCAGCTCTGCTTGCGCTTGGGATGTTCCATGTACAAGTCCATGTTACCACTTGCTTGGATGTGCAGGCCTTGTGCTCCTTGCATCCACCTCTGCATTTTTGACATGGAGAATGGTTGATCAAATAAGAGGAATCGACCTTGATGCTGTACCGGAGGATAGATACTTACAAGGTTATACGGGTGTGCAAGATGTGTACCAGATCCCGTAGCGCCACCATGCTTCGCTAAAAAATGGATTTGCTTGTTTCAGATGATATCTCCAGAAGAAATAAGAGTTAAAGTCAGAGTTGCATAGGCGTGTAAGCTAAGAGAGCAGTGAAAGGATATCCAAACATTGTCGGAACAGTGCACAAGGGAGTGATGTGTGGATACCTAGTTCGGACCGGCGTTTGAGCATGCTCGCCTAGCTAGAGTGCGGGTCACTTCAGAGTTGTTGAGGGTGATGCACTGGCGTTGGCTAGTCGCACACGGATGCAGATCTTGAGTGGCAGCGGAGCGCTACGACGCGGTGGACGAGACCGTTGGTGAAGCCCCAACGGCCTCGGGGGGCGGAGGTGTGACGATGTGCTTGGTGAAGTAGCCCCGGTGAGCTGGGAGACGACGTCGGTGAAGCACACCTGATGCGGTGGAACTCAGTGTCTGTGAGGCACGTCGGTTGCGGCGGCCGACGTTGTTAGTGGACCACCCGGTGCGGTGGTGAAGCGCGACCGTTGTCTTCGTCGTCGTCATCCGGCACAGAGGTGGTGAATGGTGGGGAAAGAGACGAGATGAGGGGCGATTCGAGGGTTGGCGGTGAATTAGGGATTTGAACAATCTAGGCACGGAAGGGGACGGTGGAGAAGAGAGATTTTGCAGGGCTGGAATTGGGGCCGCCATATATTTCAATCCGAAACGTGGAAGCGCGAATTTATATTGTCGTCATCCTTTTGGGGGGGAGGGGGGTGGGTGGCTGGGTGCTACGCGTCCGTCCGACACACGCGACCACCCCGACAGGACTATGCTTTGGTGCCTTAAGGCACCTGCCTTTGTGTCCATGACATGTGGGCCCAACAGGTGCCTGGCCCACATGCCAGTGACCCAAAGGCAGTTGCCTTTAAGGCACCGAAGCAGCGTCCACCCCGACACGACCCTGGTCTGCCTGGTGCGCCTACATTTGAGAATGCAAACGAATCTTCTTTCATTTGCAAACGAATCTGTATGTATTACCATGCCCATGTTTTTCTTGCAATAATTAGTCATTTGAAACGAGATACTCCATTCGTTCACTTTTGTAAGTCGTTTCAGACAACTTAAAATGAACTATTTTGCACATTGTTTGAAATGTCTTCAAGGTCTTATAAAAGTGAACAAAGGGAGTACTATAAATTAATTAATGAGGAGCTATTTGAAAAAAAAATTCGAAACGGTACCCATGCTAACGTGGATTAGAGTGTGTGTCACATAATTAGTTATTTGAATTAGAGTGTGTGTCACGTAGTTAGTTAATTGAATTAGAGTGTGTGTCACGTAGCGATCTCCAATTCTAACGTGGATTCCGCATTTCACTGTATCCACACTACTTTTTTAATGCAAATTCATATGTATATGATGAACACCACGGTAGTGAGAAAACTTTTGGATGGATTCAAACATATGACTTACAAAATAGCACAACAAACTGAGTCAATGTCAACTTTTCAAAACTTAGCATGGCACGAATTCGAAATAATTACCCGTATGCCTGGTCCTCGGTTCAAATCTTACAATGTACACCGGATTGAAACATCGATATTAAGTCTCGTACTATGTACATTCAAATGTTGTTTTTAGCCCCCCCCCCCCCCCGCACAAATGCTACATACTTCCTGTATCGGTCAATCTTCCTCTCCTAACCACCTTAGGAAGCTATCGGTTTCCAACACATGTTCATTCTTTGTCTCCATGTTTCGATCTCTAAGTCTCTCAACTACACAACCCCTTTTTCCACTCTGTTACCAAATGTATTTACCTCACACACCCGCCATTGCACCCATGCCGAGCTCTCTCTCTCTCTCTCTCTCTCTCCCCTCTCCCTCGCACCCTCTCGCGCTAAATACATGCATTGCCTATCTAGCCCCCAACCTCTCGTGCGCACGCACGCACGTTGTATATCTAGGTCACTCCCTCGAGACTGTCTCACTCTTTCTTCCGCACGGCGGGCCACACTCGCTCAATCTCGCTCTCTTTATCTGAGTCTCGTTTAACCTCGTTTTCTTTCACACACAAATTATATATCTCCCTGTTCGGGCCTCGATCGAGACACTCTATACTCTCTCACGCAGATTATCTATCTAGGTCAGTCCATCCAAGCCGCCGCCACTCTTTCGACCTCATGGTGGGCCACAATCACTCAATCTCTCTCTCTCTCTCTCTGTATGTCTTGATTGACCTTGCTCTTTCTCGGACAAAAACGATATATCACCATGTTTGAGCCCAATTCGACCTATTCACATTGTATACTCTCTCACACACATCGTCTATCTAGGTCACTCTCTCCAACCCGTCTCACTCTTTCGATCGCACGGCGACCCTATGTGATCGGTTGACCTTGCTTCCTCCCATGCACAAGATATATCTACACGTCTGTGACTGGATCATCTCTCAAGCTCTATCTTACAGCCCTCACCCTTGCCAAAAAGCTCAATTGGACAATATCTCTCCAGAGCATATATATTTGTTCAATGAATGTCGGACCACACTCACTTTGTCTCATCTATATGTCTCTCGATTGACCTCGCTTTATCACACCGTATCTTCCACGCGTTGAAGCTACTACCTCTCCATCCCTCGCAAAGCCGGAGCTATTTACATTGCGAGGGGCACTCCAACCTTAGATTAATTTGTGTAGGCTTTTGTTCCGGTCGGTTTAGATTATATTTTCGTAGCATTCGGCCCACAACTACTCCAAACACCGTTGCAACCCACGCAACTCCCCTAGTTGATTTCCCTCTGGCTCGGTCATCGCTCTCTCGCACGTCCTTTCTCCCCTTCAACGTCACACCATGGTATTATTGGAAAATCTATGTTGTTCTCTTTAATTATTATAAATTAGCTACAAAACTACACACTGATAGTCCACTTGGAATGGAACAAATTTCGACCCACAAATTAAAGTGCTACAAACTACACACCGAGGGGCCTACATGTCATGAAAAATTTTAGACCCATATACAAATTAAAAATAAAGGACGAGGATCGAACATGCGACCTGGCCTTCATGCCGCACGTCAATAGGCAACATACGTAGAATAGCAATGTTTGTTGTACCCCCTTTGTTCACATAATGTTTTTATATTACCACATCCTAATTAATGGATAACATGTAATATTATTTTTAGTACTATTCGCCTTCACTTACTGGTGGGTTCCATGTGTGCTCTCTCTCTCTCCTCCCCTTCTGCGTTTAAACGCATAGGCAAACAGGAAGAACTCACGGGCGATGTTGTTGTTGACCATATCTGGACGCGTTCACAAGTCACGGCACCAGTTTCACGTACTAGTGGCACTAGTCAGTGTGTACGTGCAATGCACGTTAATTTGGAAGTATATTAAGTGCATGCAGATATTAACTACTAAGATATTATTTGCGTGTTGTCATGTGATTAGCACTATTTTTGGCATGAAATTAACTGCACGCTAAACGTGTTGAGCACTCGACATTGAAGCAGTCTAGGTCGTTGGATGACAAGGAGTACATGTGGCTTGATGATGTTTTATATTTAATTTGATACGGCTCTAGCAGAACATTCAATCGATCAAACCACACATTTCGTTCTTTCTGACTCCGACTTTAAATTATACGATAATCGATATAAATAAACGGAAATGATAAACGTTCGGATTTTAAGCATGGCAATCCGAACGTTTTTCATGGTAAATTTAGATTACGCGGCGGCGGCGGGGGTGTCTCGCGGTGGGAAGCATCTCCTCTACCTTGCTCTGTGTGTCGTCGAGCCACTAACCGACGGCGACGACGGCGTCTTGCGCCGTTGTTGGCGTACTCCTAGACGTTGGCCTAGCTTCAAGGAAGGCCAAAATGTTCTGGACTTTGGAGTGAGTCAACTGGCGGGAGGAGGCGACTGGCATTGGTGCAAGGAAGCGATCAATGGCGGCCATCCATGCTGCTGAGGGGGGCACTGGCACCCACGCGGGGACATGCGCTATCAACGGTGCGGCAGAGACATTCGTGTGCACGGGTGCGCACGTCAGTGCACACGCAGGCGCATGCGCGTCAGTGCACGCGCAGGCGCATGCGCTGGCAGGTGCACGGGGATGGGCGCTGGCGCAGTCGGGGCGGCGGGAGCCAGAACGGGAGCGGGGACAGGCGCGGCGTCTTCCCGCAAGGCCAGTTCAAGCTCGTCCCAAAGCGCCTTATGTTCTTAAGACTCCGGCTGGGTGTCTTCCTCAGGAAACTGGAACACGAAGGGCAGACCATCGTGATGCGGCATGGTGTACATTTAGGTCAGGCTAGTTGGAGGTAGACGATGGGAGAATTGGAGAGGAAGAGAGAGGATTGTAGCGATACCGGGTAGTGCGGGGTTGATTTTAAACTACGGCGCTGGCGACATTAAAAGTGGGAGCAGTTGGGACGACGCTGGGCGGCGGAGCCTGGTCAAAGGGCTCGCCTCCCGGTGAGCCTACACAGTGGTCTGCTCGCACACCTCCCTGACAGCCGGCGCAACGGTCTGCGCGCACGCCTCCTGTCGACTCACACGCTTGCTCGGACGGCACCTGCCGATGAGAAGCGGGGACTCGTGGCGGCACGTAAACGCCCACGGTTTCAATAGTGAAAGCATTCGCCTTTACGTGACAGGTCTTTGTTCCAAAATACCTTGGCTCTTCATTTGTGCAACTTGTCATAAGCAGCTTGTCTCAAATTGAAGAAAAAACTTACGAAGTAATATTTGTGCCATATCACATGACCATGCTTAGTTTCAAGAATTTATGCTCACTTTTGGATTTTCTAAAATTTAAGATCCAGGATTCGAAACAATACCATAACCTGCATCATGCAATAAATTTTCAAGCCGTACATCTGTCATGTTGTATTTCTTAAGAATGGATTTGGTCAAACATTTTTCTTAGTTAGACTTCAGACAAGTTATATATGCATAGTAAAAGGATAATCCCTCCATACCAGTGCATTGCCTGGTATATTAACTCAAGTACTAGGCATAAACAAACGGGCTCAATTCTGTGCTCATCCTGGTGTAGTAGTAGTACTAGGCAATGAAGTTGACGGGTGACCTTGACGAGCGGCGCCCGAGGGAATTGAACCATGCTCGGCACGGTAGGTAACGTTGTCTAGTTACTAAAGCATCCATCCGTTGTTCATCGGTAGTCATTATGGGCCGGGGACATGAGGGGAATTTCCTAGGGCTGGAATTCTGGCCATCAGATATTTCGACTTGAAACGCTGAGGCTCGACTGGTTGGGGTTGCCTAATGTGCGTACCACACACGCCACCGAAGGACACGAGCCCGGTTTTTTTAGGATCAACACGAGCCAAGGTCTGGCTGGTACGCCGTTGGTTCCTACCATTCGAGAATACGAAAGGAACCTTTTAAATTGCCGAACGAATCTATGTGTATTACAATACCCGTATTTTCCTTGCAAATACTAATCTCAACGTGGTAATTGATTTATGACGAGTTTTTGAATTAGAGTGAGTTTGTGATATAGTGATCTCAACATGGATTTCACATTTCATGGTATCCCTAGTAAGTTTTCCAATGCAAATTCAAATTTAAAAGATGAACAATATGGAGGTGAGAGAACTTTGTATGTATCAAGCATATGACCACACACACACACACACACAGAGAGAGACACACACGCACGAACACAACAACAATCCAATAAGTGAAGTGCATCTATTTTTCCAAACCATGCATGTATGACACGAATTCAAAAATACTCCTTCTATTCCTAAATATTAGTATTTTAGAGAGTTCAACAAGTGACTACATACGGAGCAAAATGAGTGAATCTAGACTCTAAAATATGTCTATATACATCCGTATGTGCCAGTCCATTTGAAGCCTCTAAAAAGACTAATATTTAGGAATGAAGGGAGTAAAATGTAAGACATCCATGGTCCTCAGTTCAATATTTAAAATGAACATGAAACTAAAACATGAATATTAACTCTAGTACTACAGTACATGCAAATATTGTGTTTAGGCGGAGGTATGATTGTCGGGGGTCAACCCCTCGACCTTAGATAAAATTGTGGAGCTCTGTTTAGGGTTGTTTAGATTATATTTGTCCCCACCCTTCCAACCACCGATTGGTTGTGCACCCCCACCCCTCCTCCCCGAGAGAATATCATGTGCCCCCATACCTTAGATGCTATATGCCGATACGAGTTGCTTGGAGCTTGTAGATCTGAGATATAGCAGCTCACATGATGTGTCTTAATATTTTTGCAGGAAACCTTGATGAGTTTGAGAATTGCACACAATTTGTACAAAAACTACTTAGATGCCCTTTGATCCCATATCCAACAACCTCAAAGCTCGTATCACCGTAGCATCTAAGATGAAGGAGGACATCATATTCTCCTGTATGTAAGAATATCATGTGCTAACACACCTTAGATGCTTTGGTGATACAGGCTCTTCGGAGGCGTTGGATTTGTGACCCAACACCTCCTCGGTGGTTCAAATGTTTTTTTGCAGAAAAGCCCCAAAAGAGTTCGGGCACTGCTTACAAGCACAAAGATTGCTCAGATGCCATTGGATCTCAGATCAAACGACCTCCAAGCTCGTATCACCATAGCATCCAAGCTGCGATAGCACCTTATGTTTTCTCGCACGGGAGAGTATGAGGTGCTCCCGCACCGTAGATTCTATGGTGATACGAGTTCACTGAGATCTAACGTCCCACGGTAGGAGGTTTGAATGTTTTTGCAATATACGGCTGATAGAGTTTGGGAAATGCGCATAAAGTACAAGTACTATGCATGTGCCATCTAATCGCTGATCATACGACCTAGATGCTCATATCACCGCAGCGGGTAATTAAGCTATGGGGAGCACCTAATATGAGCACCGGGGAGCCGTTGGATCGAAGATGCAGCGGCACACACGAGGCCTGAATGTTTTATTTGCACAAAAACCTTTGGAGAGTTTAGAAATTGCACATAATTACAAAGACTACTCCCAAAGCCATTGGATCTCACTTCCAACGGTGTAAAAACTCGTATCACCATAGTATCTAAGCTGCGGGGTGGATGTGATATTCTATGCCACTGTCATTTTTGTTCGTAAAGTTGCAAAATACATGTAACTCGTGCCGTTACTTGTCTAACCACGCAAAGTGTTTGTTCAAAAAAACCATCCTACACTGAAATATCGGAACAACACACGGGGGTCCCACTTGTCATTAATCAAATTTGGACCTAAAACTAACAAATCTGAAAGACAACATTCAAACTGGCAACCTGGACTACAAAGCGTAAGTCGATTGCCTGAAAAAAATGAATGGTTGTTGGATTTGTCCCATAACTTGATTTTATACAGTACTTGCGTTGAGTAGAGTAGAGGGAGTGCCTCGTCAACACGTGCATGACCGTTGTCTCACGTACTGGTGGGTCCCAGGTCTGCGATCTCAATCTCTCTTCTCTCCATCGTCTGACCTTTGCACGGGCACACACGAAGAGTGGTGCTAGCTTGCCGTGGTGTTATTACAACTGAAAAAAACCTTGGAAAATAGAAGAATCGCCTAGAACAAGAGACGTTGTGGCTGGTCGAGACGGAGCTAACCACATCTACCCTCCGTGCCACGTTTGCATGATGAAGCTGCGTGGCTAGTGGGGTGTTTTCGACCGACTGGCTGGGTCCCAAGGTCGAACCATAGGTACTATGTCTGATACAGTATATTTTTACACGCACATTTTTCCTCCGTGCCAAGACGTGGCACACCATACCGCGCGGTTTCGGGGTCCTCGCAGGTGGTGCATGCACATATCCTTCCTGACGTGGGACGCCCTACGAAGCGTTTTCTGGGTCCTCCTCGGTCGTAGCGCCGAAGCAAGTAAATGAGTCGTCAAATCACGAAAGACCACCTTTCCCGCCGAGTACATCAGTGAAGCAGGGTGGCTAGCTAGTTGGGCTAGTTCGACCGATTAGCTAGGCCGCCACCACATTTGTTTTTTCACGCTGTTTTTTTATCTACTTGCCGGCAGGTAAATTTAAATATCCACCGCGGCGTTGCTCTGGTCTTTGGGTGCGGCCGGTTTTTTAATTTTTTGATTGACGGGAGCAGGCGCGACAGGCATTTTAATTTTTTGATTGACCGGAGCAGGCGCGGCAGCAATTAGTCATGATGACTCCGCCTGTAAAAACCCACTGCTCCCTGATGTGAGAAGTCATCGACTGGTGTTTTACCGTGGTGAAAATCAAAAGATTCCCCGCTCCCTCCGCCTTCCCGTAGATTGCATTGCCTTTCAGCCGTTTCGCCCCGTTTGCTTCCTCTCCCCATTTCTTCTACCTGGTGCCATGGCGGCACAGCAGATCACGGAGTCCGAGGTGAGGCTCCTGGCACAGGAGCTGCATTTCAAGGATGCGGAGCTCAGGGCCAAGGACGTGGAGTTCCGTGAGCTCAAGGAGGAGAGGAGTGACATTCTCCTCCGTTATGTGCGGGAGTTCACAGAGCTTCAAAAGCGGCAGGCGTCCACCACAAAGATGCTCAAGGCGTCAGCGACGTTGCTGCAGAAAGCGGGAGATACGAGAGGCTGTCAGGGGAGCTGGCTGGAGCGCGAGCGGGCCGATCATGACGAGGTCCAGGATCGCCTCAGCCACTTGGTGAACCAAGTTGCCACGCACGTGTTGCAGCTGCGTGATGCCTACCGTCGTGCCAGCGCGACGATGCCGGCCGTTGGGCTAAACCCGTTCGACTTCAATGAGCTGCGGCTTCCTGACCTGGTCTCCTTCTCCGAGGAGCTGAGCCGTCTCCACGCGATGGTGGGGGCTGAGCTGGACAAGGAGGGGTTGCGGGCTGCCGTCGCCGTTGCCGGGCGAATCCTTTCAGGGCTCCGTCACCGAAATCCATTCGTGCCATTGGATGCCATCTTTGACGAGCTGGCTCCTGTCGACCTGGAGCGGGCTCTGCGGCCAGTTGCACCCTGCATCACTAACGTCGTGCGCCTCGAGAAGCAGAGGGACTTTGGTGGTGTTTAGGCGCCCTCTGCATGGGCATGTCCATGTCTCGGCGCAACATGACCATTGGATCAAACTCAGACGGTGCAGATCGGTCACTGTAGCACAAAGCATGTGGGTGTGTTTGGTTGCATTCTCATCTGAATATAGTTGTTTCCTCTTCGTGTGTTTCTGTCAACCTACTAGTGTGGACTCATGCACCCTTCGTGCACTCTGCCAAACACCCAAAAGTGGGTCGAGAAGGGAACTTTTTCTCCCATCCCGTGCACCCTTCATACACCCTGCCTAACACTATTCGTGCTTCATATGGTTCATGTTTCGTGGAGTACTGTAGCACCGTACTCTCCATGCGTTGTGGACCTAGTTCTGTTAACATTGATCTCACCGTTCATTCTTGACCGGACAATCGAAAAAGTGGTACCATACATATAGGAGTAGTTGACATGCGCACAACATCATTTGTTATCGTCATATCTTACTACACTAGCAACAAGATTGTGTAGTACTGACGTATGAACCACTGCACATGCCTTGTAGTAGGAGCACTGTGTATGTTCAAGTGGCTACCGTGTTTCGCACTCCTCCGTCGTAAGAGTAGAAACGCTTGTTGTAATCATTTTTTTTCTTCAGAAAAACAGTGCACACGCTCTACCGTGCGGATCCTCCTCCAACCAAGCACTAAATTACTCACTTTCGCCGACATGTGGGATAGCCAGCACCTGGGTCCACCAGCCATGCACTAAATTACTCTGTAGTAGAGTAATGGTAGATTACCCCAATCGAACCGCCGCAGTAATGCCCAATGAGCCGTCAAATCACAAAACCCCCTCCTTTTCCAGCAGTAAGTTGGACGGACGAAGCAACCATCATTTCACTCTTCTCTCTCAGCTTCCTCTCTTGAAGAAAACCCCCACTCGCTTCGCTTCTCCCTCATCTCGTTCTTCCTTTCACTCTTCTCTCTCAACTTCCTCTCTTGGATGGACGCCAAAGCACCGGCCGACGTGATGTCTATGGCTCTGGCCAAAACCGTCGAGGCTCATGGTACGAAGAAGCGCAAGCACCCCACCGAGACTACCGCAGACAAGCTCAAAGCCATCGCCCTGTCCAAGCCCCCCTCTCCGGGATCCCTCATTAAGCAAGTCCATGTAATGTCTCTTGTTGACGATCTTTTTCTTGATCTTGATCGCGTTTTTTCATCTAACATGCAGTACTAGTACTGGTAGTACAACTTTCTGGGTGATCTTGCATGTGATTTTAGTGTGCCAAATGACGGTTCTAAATTCCTCTTTTGACCAAAACATGCGAGAGGTTGACATTGATTTCTTATAGACTACTTTCAACTACTCCCTCTATCCCAAATTTCTTGTCTTAGATTTGTCTAGATACGGATGTATCTAATACTAAAATGTGACTTGATACATCCGTATCTAGACAAATCTAAGACAAGAATTTTGGGACGGAGGGAGTACTTTATGAACATCAATGCTACCTTTTAAGAGGGTATATTTGCCTCAGTAACTTGTGTTATGGATATTGCATGTAATCCCTCAGCTCTCATGCCTTTGAAGACATGTTCTAGTGTATTTGTTCACTCATTTCTGTGCGTATATGTAGTCATATATGGAGTATAATATCGAAAATCATCTTATATTTCCGAAGGAGGTAGTAATAAAATATGGTTTTTGTTTGAATTAGAACCAGGTCCGTGGTGGAGATGAAGTTCTCAAAGTCATGCCATGTGAACTGGAAGACCTGATGATTAGTTCTGCTGCTGAACTATCCAGCTGATGTGTCCTTGTCGCCACGTGTACTGAACTAGTGTTTTCCTGTAGCATTGTTGTCAGGCGTGTTCTCGAGGCTGTACTTGACCACAACAATTTCCTGGCTGTGCCTTCGATTACGAATGGTGTGGTTCTTGTAAAGCTTCCCAACAAATCTGATGCGGCATGTCTTCATCGTCATGTTTATGAGTGGAAGGACCACTCTGTTAGGTTCTCCAAGGTTGACAAGATGGTGATGGTGCATGTAGACACCTCACACGAAGTCCATGGCCTAGTCAGTTATGCGGGGTTCATCCCGTAGGTCGGTGGCAAGAAATAGTCTGCAGAGTTTAGTTAGTGCAACTTTGCTTGTCTGTAGTAAGTACTATTGTTCAGTACTTGATTTGTGTTTGTGAACCCTGTATTGTTTATTAGTACTACCGCTTTTGGTGTGTGGTCAGTCCAAAGAACGGTCTATTTTAATGTCTGTCCACTCAATTCAGTCTGTATATTTTGAAGTATCCAGATCATATTTTTTGTGAGGACGGTTTATCAATTATGGTTACACTCCAATATCTGTATGCATTGCAGGGTTTATCGCACCCACCAGGATTTCCAGTCCCATGGAATTTCGGTCCATATGATTTGTCACGACTTTGGACTGTCCTGCTTATGGGAGTAGGCGGGGCCCCTGCATGCCACGCGTAGTTGGACGATCAATCTTCTGTTTAGTCCTTCAACATAGTGATTTCCTGGTTAGGATTCACTCGTGTCACATCAAGTAAATCTTATTGATTTACTATCTAAATCTTATTGATTTAATGTCATGTTTTCTTTCTTTTCCTGCAATTTTACGATGCAGGTTTTGCCATGTGACATTCATCACAGGATAAACCGTTTGGTTTGCTCTAAGATGGCTATTTTTGCAGGTTTCACTTCTTATGGCGTGTCAGTAACGAAGGCACTGTCCGTCACTTATATTACTGGAAAAAATTGGACCAGTCTATTGTCTGAGTACTAGCTGAATCCCTATGATGAACTGCAGTTTGGTTTAACAAAAATGCCACTGGATCACGGTCACGGATCCTAGTCAAGTTAGAAAGCTGATCATAGCAGACCAGACATGATCGCCACTGTCTCGCACAGATCGAGCACCGACAGTTGCTCTAGCACTGACAGCGGCAGCAGCTCAGTCTGATCCAGTTGAGGATTGGGCACCGACCATGTCAGCGGATCAGTCTGATCTACCGGAGGATCGAGCATCGACACCGTCACCTGCTCCGACACTGGCACCAGCTCTATAAGGAGCAGCATCTCCGGCAGCAGTAGCAGCGGCTTCGGCACCTGCACCAACACTTGCACTTGCATCTACTCTGTCCCGTGCAGTTGCACCGGAAATAGACTGGGCTGCAGTTCGCACTTCATGTACCAAAGTCCTTACAAAAACCAACATGTCCACCTTCTTGGTAAGCATTGGCCGCCCAAGTGCTTCATTCTTTTTTCTTTCCATGTTGTTTCACATGATTCACTGTGTTGACCTAACTGTTTGGGTATGTCTTCTTGTTTGCAAACAGATAATTCCTAGAGCAACGAGGGAGTCGTTCAACAATCAAGGCGACCGCGGCCAAGTTTCTCTTACCATGCGCATCCTTGGTGTGAATGAACTTGCTCAATATACTGTAAGTACAAAGGATGGTCACATGATGATTGATGCTAAAGGATGGTCAAGGTTCAAATCTAAATCATATCTTGCGGTAGGGGATGATGTCAAAATCGAACTTTCTCGGCAAGGAGAGCTGGTCCAAATCAACTTTGAAATTCTTCAGTAGCAGCACGCAACTGCTGAACTGATCTATCCTCCGAGAGATCTTGATGTAATAATCTGGCATGGTGAAACAAGTGTCCTGTGTGTATAAGTAGTACGGCAATGTTATTTATCACATGGTATATCGTTGATAGAATTGCAACTCTGATTGCTGGTTAGGAACTGTCGTTCGATTTCATTCCAACAGCTATCGTGCTTTATTCAATTTTGTGTATTCGCCTTGCGACAACATCTAAAACCAGCGCCGTAGCGATCGCTTGCAATATGAAAAGCACTGAGGTAGAACACATGGGCCCCCAAACATGCAGGGTCGGCCTATCTGAGTATTATATTCTCAGCTGAACCCCCATAATGCCCGTGCGTTGCAGAGGGAGTATATTTCTCGGCAAGGTGAGCCTGTGATATAAAAGATTTGTATATTTCTTTACAAAGGGAGTATCTCTCTGTCAAAAAATATATTTATGTGTAACTAGTTACTCCTGTCTTTCTACTTCCTTT
Organism: Triticum monococcum; assembly: GCA_034509565.1. Taxonomy (NCBI): domain Eukaryota; kingdom Viridiplantae; phylum Streptophyta; class Magnoliopsida; order Poales; family Poaceae; genus Triticum; species Triticum monococcum. The sequence goes on along the minus strand of CM067845.1, from coordinate 143,774,364 downwards.
CGCTGATATGTGGGGCAACCGGCAACAGGGTACACGTGCCATATGCACAAATTAGAGTGCACAACTTCACGGTAGACACACCCCGGTCGTAGCGCCGCAGTAATGCCAAATGAGCCGTCAAATCACAACCCCCCTTTCCCACTTTAGCAGTAAGCTGGACGGACAAAGCGGCAATATTTCACTGGGCCTGAATCCCCTTCTCCCTCGTCTGCTTGTTCAGAGAAAACCCCCTCTCGGCGATTGCATAGGGTTTTCTCATGGAGAACCAGGTACGAATTCTTCATCCATCCCCGATAAATCCAAGTCCCTTGGTCGCAGGTAATCCTAGGATGGCAGCCGCCGCCGTTGATGCATTTTTCTTCCTGCTGAATCTAGTGTGTTTCATTTGTAGTGCCCAAAGTGCGAGTACCCTACAGGTTTCTGCACCCTCGGCGAGACGCCACACTTGTTCGTTCTCATCCTAACACAACATTTTGAAACACGCATAGTATGTTCCTAGAATCCTCTTTTCTATCTGGGAGGGTGGGGGTTTTTTGAACATGATGTGTTCTCATATTATTTTTCCTATAGTGTTATTTGCTCTGCCAGAACACATGCACTCAAGATGCTCGGCCTTGCCATAACTGAATACACTAGTTTAATGGTCACAGAGAAGACAAGCCATGGATATAAGTTCCGAGTTGGGTTCATGAACCAAGAAGATCGCTGCTTTTTTTATGGCCGAACTTGGATAAACTTTCTCAAGTGTTACGGACTGAAAGTTGGCGCACGAATGTTGATGGAAATAGCAGAACCTGGTCTCATCTTCACTGCGATCTTCCACCCCGACGTCGTTCCAATTGTTCGTCCATGTTAGTTTTGTATCTGGTTCTTGCTTGTTGCCTCGATTACTTCTTAATCCACCTATTCTGTCTAACTAATCGCAATTTAACTTTAGAAGTAGCAACGAATCTCTCACGAAGATGCTACTTCTAACTAATATTTTCTTATAATTCGTGGCACGTGTAGGTTTTTTCAGAGTTAAGAAGTCTGCTCGTTTGTTACTCTATAGTAACTCGGCTGTTACTAATGGCACTGAAGTTGACTGGGTCGACATCCACAAGTTCCTACACTTTATTGATCGTCTTGAGGTCCTTGTGGGGCATTTCAATGGTGGAAGGCCACGTGGGATATGTGTGCCACTGCTGCACTCGTTGAACAGGTCCAACTATGTCGAGAAACTTATGGTACGAGCTGTTTTCTATTATATTTGTTGTTCATAAACTATTGCTTATACACAGTTTTACAGTTGTGATCTTCTTGAAACAGGAACTGCCGAGTTCTATTGTTCCTATACAGATGCCTGACCATCGTCGGGTCAGACTTGCGCTTGGTCACAACATGATGTTTATGTCGACCTACTCAATTCCCCTTGGAGGTGAAAAGATACTTATTCATGGGCGGTCTCAAATAATGAAGGCCCGTCCATCTTGGAGAATAGGACAGAAGATTATGTTCATGCTTTTCCATGGCTCTAAAGTGAATATCCTGTTTATTGACCACGTTGCGAGATGAAGCCGCTTTCAGAAGGTTGTGGATGCACGGGGTGGCGCCTGGGCCTTGTCCTGGGGCTTGGTGGCCTCACCTTTGGTTAACTGTAGACAAAGTAGCACTATTCGAGGCGTGCTTTGTACGGTTGAACCTGTATAAGTACTCATACTGCTTTCAGCTTTGGTTGTTAAGTGCCCCTACTGGTTTCAGTTAAGGTTGTTAAGTACTCCTGCTGCTTTTACAGTCTGTCATGTTTCTTCAGTCCTATCTTCCTCCAGCCGCCAAAACCAAACCAATGCCAGCGGGGCCGCTTGCTTCTGTCTCCCACGGCTGGCTGCGCCTCAGCGCACGCATCGCCGCCCCACCGTCTCCAAAATCATTAACGCCGACGCCCTCCGCGCGCTTTGGTGTGCTCGCCGCGGCACCACCCTCTCGCGTTGTCAACATGGTCAACAAACAATAGGAATCAACAGAAGTACGTGGAGAGGATGACAGTAGTGGCCCACCACGTCAGCGTATGGAAAAATAAAATGCTTCCTCCTAGTGTTTTCCTGACATCTGGGACCCATGACATTGTGAGCGTATATAGTCAATAGACAAGAGAACAGCACAAGATCGGCTGACACCTGGGACGTAGCTACTCGAGCAGTATTTTTTGTTTGGTATTGTTGAGACGGAGTAGGGTTTGAACTGGGCTGTGGCCCGTCTAGCCCAGGCTTATATTTTATGTTCAACATGTGACCAGCCTAGCTATTTTGTCATTGTGAAAATGAGCCCATTTTTTTCTGAAGAATACCCAATCCAGGCCCTGATGGGCTGCAACTCTTTCAAGACGCCTGCAAATCTTGAAAGTAATATGAAATGGGTTGTAAATATAAAAACAGATGACAAATTGGCAATTACTTTATAATTTCTGAATTTTTTCACATTTTCAGATTCCTATTTCACTGGGCATTAACCTAATTTAAATATATCTTCAAAGTACTTTAAATCTGGCTCGACATTTCGGTATTAAAAATAGTTTGGAACCCACATAAATATGCGAAATTGGCCCTGGCCAACAAAAAAAACGACTGCAATAAATTGCAAAAGAAGTTGCCATGAGCTATATATAAATTATTAAAAAAAGAGGGAGTGGTCTGACTTGTGGGCCTGTTTAGTTGACGCGTATGCAAGATTTGTTTAGTTATTATATATGTCAACAAACAATTCTAGCAGACGTAACTGTTGGATGTCAATCCAACGACTGTCGTGTTTCTTCAATCTCTGATCTTCTTGCTCCAGCCGCCAAAGCAACGCCGGCGGGACCGCCTACTCCCGCCTCCCGTGGCCGGCTGTGCTGCCGCGCAGGCCTCAGCGCCCCCTACTACTCCCACCGCTGCCAGGGCATCCCTCTACTCACCCACACCGCATGTTATTATGCGGCGACGACAGCCTCACACTGCAGCTGAACCGGTGAACCCTCGTACTCCTCTCTGCGCGAGCTTCCACTGCCGCGTCTTCCCCGGCTCCGCGTCGTCCCCTTCCTAGGCCTCGCCGTCGTCCACCGCCGTGGTGCTCTCGGCGCGGCGTGGTCAATGTGGTCAACGATCGACTTCCATCGGAAGAGTACTGTACATGGAGAGGCTGTCAGCTGGGTCCATGGCGGCTGCAAGGAAGTGCCTCCTTATTACGCGGGAAATAATTATTCCTCCACCTGACAGTAGAGACCCACCGGACGGGCCACCAGTATTTCGCGAAAAAATGTTCCCCCCTGACTGCTGGGACCCACAGGACGTGCCACCATATTTTGCGAAAAAATGTTCCCCCCGCTGTCAGCTCGGACCCACCGAAAGTGCCTCCTTATTACGCACAAAAAAATAAATACCCCCTGCTACCTAGGACCCACCTTGGTGGGAGGCTGACTTGTGGGCCTACTAAGTTGACTGGGACGGAGGCCTTTGCCAACTTTAGTCAATATATGAACGATTCTAGCTCCAGTGACCGTACGATGTCCATCCAACGGCCGTAGTGCTTCTTCAACCTCTGGTCTTCTTGCTCCAGCCGCCCAAAGCAGCGCAGGTCGTGCCGCCTGCTCCTGCCGCCCATGGCCGGCTGTGATGCCGCGGAGGCCTCACCACCCCCTACTACTCCCACCGCTGGCTAGGCCATCCCTCTATGCACCCACACCCCTTGTTATTCTACGGCGACGGCAGCCTCACACCGCAGCCAAACGAGTGAACCCTCATACTCCTCTACGCGTGGGCATCCACTGTCGCGTCTTCCCCGGCTCCGTGTCGTCCCTTCCTAGGCCTCACCGTCGTCCACCACCCTGGTGCTCTCGGCGCGGCGTGGTCAACGTGGTCAAGGAATGGCTTCCATCGGACGTGGACTATACGTGGAGAGGTTGACAGCTGCGTCCATGGCTGCAGCAAGGAAGTGCCTCCTTATTACGCGCAAAATAATTATTCCTCCACCTGACAGCGGGGACCCACCGGACGAGCCACCGTATTTCGCGAAAAAAACATTTCCCCCTGACTGTTGGGACCCACCAGCTACATGTTCGCACGCAAGGAAGTGCGTTAAAAAAGCGATTCGCCCCCCTGACTGCTGGGACCCACCAGCTACATCTTCGCACGCAAGGAAGTGCATCCGAAAAAAAAACGATTCGTCCCCCTGAGTGCTGGGACCCACCAACTACATCTTCGCACACAAGGAAGTGCGTCCGGGCAAAAAAACAAAACGATTCCCCCCTGACTGCTGGGACCCAGCAGCTACATCTTCGCACGCAAGGAAGTGCGTCCAGGCAAAAAAAAACGATTTGCCCCCTTTACTGCTGGGACCCACCAGCTACATCTTCGCAGGCAAGGAAGTGCCTGACAGTCGGACCCACCTGGTCGAAGCGTACGTAGCGTTGTCATTCTGGTCGCGAACGTGTACGTACATATATACTGGTCGATGTAGAGGCACGCACGTGTCGTAGTAGAGGCGCGTACGTGCCGTAGTAGAGGCGCGCACGTAGCATGTACACGTATGTACAGCGGCCAGGGTGCAAGAAAGAAAATTCGACCACGTACGTACATACGGGCAGGGTCTTGAACGCCTACTCACGCATACATATGGCCAGGGCTCGTGTACATGGCTGGGTCGGAACGGAGAAATAGCGTCATCGCCGTGTTCATGGGGAGGCAACGGAATGCGTCGTGTTCATGGGGAGTGTGGGAGTCCTGGATAAGGGGGTCTCCGGACAGCCGGACTATATCCATTGGCCGGACTGTTAGACTATGAAGATACAAGATTGAAGACTTCGTCTCGTGTCCGGATGGGACTCTACTTGGCGTGGAAGGCAAGCTAGGCAATACGGATATGTATATCTCCTCCTTTGTAACCAACCTTGTGTAACCCTAACCTCTCCGGTGTCTATATAAATCGGAGGGTGTTAGTCCGTAGGACAACATACAATCATACCATAGGCTAGCTTCTAGGGTTTAGCCTCTCCGATCTCGTGGTAGATCTACTCTTGTACTACCCATATCATCAATATTAATCAAGCAGGATGTAGGGTTTTACCTCCATCAAGAGGGCCCGAACCTGGGTAAAACATTGTGTCCCTTGCCTCCTGTTACCATCCGCCTTAGACGCACAGTTCGGGACCCCCTACCCGAGATCCGCCGGTTTTGACACCAACGTTGGTGCTTTCATTGAGAGTTCCTCTGTGTCGTCGCCGTTAGGCTTGATGGCTCCTACTATCATCGATAGCGATGCAGTCCAGGGTGAGACTTTTCTCCCCGGATAGATCTTAGTGTTCGGCGCCTTTGCACTACGGGCCAATTCACCTGGCCATCTGGAGCAGATTGAAAGTTACGCCCCTGGCCACCAGGTCAGTTTTGGAAGCTCAAACTACGCGGCCGATATCCGTGGAGACTTGATCTTCGACGGATTCGAGCCTATGCCTTGTGCGTCACGCGGTCACGATGACTACGACTTAGCTCTACCATCGGACAGTGTTAAGGAGATCGCACCGGCGGCCGCTCCGACCCTCAATTCGGAGCCAATTGCGCTTTCCGCGGACGGGTGGATGGACCCCGCCATGGAGGCCTCACCCTTAGCGGCGATCGAGCCGAACATCGACTTTACATTGCACGAGAGCCGTGTTGTTGAACTGCCGGATACTTCTCTGGCCACGGACTCCGAACCGCCTGCGCCCGTTCCGATCGAATCCGGTTGGGCGCCAATCATGGAGTTTACCTCCGCGGATGTCTTTCAACACTCGCCCTTCGGTGATATACTGAAGTCATTAAAGTCTCTCTCCTTGTCAGGGGAATCCTGGCCGAACTATGCCCAACAGGATTGGGATGCGGATGATGAAGAAATTCACCGCCCACCCACCACCCACTTAATAGCCACTGTCGATGACTTAACCGACATGCTCGACTCCGACTCCGAATACATCGACGGTATGGACGACGATGCAGGAGACGAACAGGAACCACTGCCCCCAGGGCACTGGACGCCCACTTCACCACATGACGTATACATGGTGGACACACCAAAGGAAAACGACGACGAGGAACGGAAGGACGCAACGAAGGGTTGTTCCCTCGAGAAGCATTCAAAACGGCGGCGTAAGCACCGCCCCAAATCCCGCCTCGGCAGAAACAAGGATCATACAGACCCAGCGTTAGAGCAGGGGGAACCATTGCCGGACCATGGCAACACGGAGAATAAAGCCGAACAACCGGACTCTGTCAAAGGTCATAGTCCAGATGACGTCACACCGGACGGACACCCGGAGCAACAGAATGCCCATCAAAGGCTCGTTGCCACCGCGAGGAGTCTAAAAAAGCAGAAGCAAAGGCTCAAGGCTGCGCAAGACACACTCCAAATCAGATGGAGCAAAGTACTCAACACAGCAGCAAAGTACGGCGGTAATCGCCCCACAAAGAGCTACCCGAAGCGGAAGTTGCTACCTCAATTCGATGAGGAGGCCTTCGATCCCCCACAACCAAAAATCAAAACAGCCATCTGGCCGGATAGGCGACCTCACGGCCAACATAGAGCGGCAAACAACGCCGCACATAAGCCAATACGTGATCCATGCGAGGACTCGCATCAAAAGGACGACACAACCAGATCCATCTATGGACCACGTAAACGCGCTCCAGCATACAATGCAACACAACAAACATCTGAAGAAGGCGGTACACCCGGATACAGGGGTGCCGCACACCCCCTATGTTTCACCGATGAGGTGCTGGATCATGAATTTCCAGAGGGATTCAAACCCGTAAATATAGAAGCATACGACGGAACAACAGACCCTGGTGTCTGGATTGAGGATTATATCCTCCATATCCATATGGCTCGAGGAGATGACCTCCACACCATTAAGTATTTACCCCTCAAATTCAAAGGGCCAGCTCGGCACTGGCTTAAGAGCCTCCCCGAAAGTTCCAATGGAAGCTGGGAAGAGCTCGAAGATGATTTTCGGGCAAATTTTTAGGGGACTTATGTCCGACCTCCGGACGCGGACGATTTGATTCATATAACTCAACAGCCCGGAGAGTCAGCCCGAAAACTTTGGAACAAGTTTCTTACTAAAAAGAACCAAATAGTCGACTGTCCGGACGCGGAACTTTGGCAGCTTTTAAGCATAGCGTCCGTGACGAATGGCTTGCCAGACACCTCTGCCAAGAAAAGCCGAGAACAATGGCAGCATTAACAAGCCTCATGACCCGCTTTTGCGCGGGTGAGGATAGCTGGCTAGCCAGATGCAGCATCAGCGACCCAAGTACATCCGAAGTTAGAGATGGAAATGGGAAATCACGGCGCAACAACAATAACAAACGCCGGAATAAAGAAGACAGCACGAAGAGCACGCCAGTAAATGCCGGATTTAGAAGCTCTCGACAAAGTCAGCAAAAGAAGCCCTCTAAAGGCGCCAGAGACGAACTGTCTAGCCTAAACAAAATTCCGGACCAAGTATGTCAGATCCGTAGCACCCCCGGTGAACCTGCTAATCATACCCACTGAGAATGTTGGGTCTTCAAGCAGTCCAGCAAGCTCAACGCCGTACACAAGGGGGAGGATACACCAAGCGAAGACGAGGATGAGCCTCCCAAGCAAGACACTGGGGAACAAAAGAAGTTTCCACCAGAAGTCAAAACAGTCAATGTGTTACACGTGATCAAGGGGAGAAACAAAGCGGTGCTCCTAGAAAAATATGCCCAAGGGCCTATCACCGCGGAGTCCTGCCACTGGTCGTCTCAACCAATCACTTTCGACCATCGTGATTACTTAGCAAGTATCCGGCGTGCAGGATGGGCTGCCTGGTATTAGACCCAATAATTGACGGATACCACTTTACACGAGTCCTGATGGACGGTGGCAACAGTTTAAAGCTGATATACCAGGATACAATCTGCGAAATGGGGATAGATCCAATGAAAATTTACCATAGCAACACTACCTTTAAAGGAGTAACGCCAGGCCTAGGGGCTCACTGCACGGGCTCCCTGCTACTAGAGGTTATATTCGGCTTCCCCGATAACTTCCGTATCGAACATTTAACCTTCCACATTGCTCCGCTCCAAAGTGGCAATCAAGCACTACTTGGACGTGAAGCTTTCGCTTGCTTTAATGCAATACCGCATTACGCTTCCCTCATGCTCAAGATGCCCGGTCCACGTGGCATCATTGCAGTGCATGGAAATATTGAGCGACATTTGCGCGCCGAAGAGAGTGCGACTACCTTGGCAGCCGCACACTAAAAACGGCCTCACCAACTAAAGCATTTGATAGGTCGTCAAGACCACGGACATGGTTAGACGAGTCCGGTGCAGCTATATGTAATTCATACCGGATTGATGGCCACACCCCTATTACAAATACAAGGGGCTCAATGCGCGCAGACAAGTGGCATTTTTTACTTATCTTTAATTATACATGGTTTCTTTAAAAACTACCTTTTTGCATGACAACTTTTCACCTAAGTTCGTCTCTTTTATAGATGACCATCATGCTACACCCGTCCAGCATACGTCACAACGGAGACACAGGCGCAGACGTGCAGCAGGGACCCGCTCCAAGGATTCTTTTTAGATTAAGACCCTGCGTAAAACTTTTTTACTGTCTCTTGTTGATATACATCCCTCGGATTCTCAGTACAAATTGAGAAGGATGCTGACGTCTTGGCATGTGGCCACGTCAGAATAACGCACGTACCCGGACACAAGGGGCTTCTTACAAAGGGCACAATTTAGGCCCGGTTTATACCATAAAGACCGAATACCTTAGGGAGTGTTCGGCGTCGCGAGTTTGGCCTTATATGCATCAGCTCCGAATCATGTCTTTGGTCAAATGTTGGGTTTGCCCGGCTCCTGTGTTTTGGTGCCTTACGTTCCGTTCTATCGGCTAAGGCAACACCAGGAGAACTACTGCGATTGTGCCCTAGTTCGTCCGGACGAGCACCTCAGTAGAGAAACCCGAAAACTGACTATCATGATATGGCGCGAGACTGGTCAACCACTCAATGACCTATCAGAATGTTAGAATTCCTCCGCTTTAACAAAGGGCCGTTTCCCGGCCAGGCATATACGCACCCCGAGTTCGGGAGAGTGCGGAGCCACCATGGGCTATATAGTAGCCCCACCGTCAAACTCCTATGTCTAAGTGAAAGTGTTAAAGCATCATAGTTCGGTTGCCTCGTTCGTTGCGCTATCACCTCCTTAATAGGACCAAGATGTTGGGTTAAGTGTGAACATGCATTTTCTGCGAGCACCTCCGCATTATATGCGTGGGGGTTGAAGCCGACGACTGCAATCTTTCAGGTTATATACATATATACATAAACAGCCGCACAGGAGGCACCATATTACTTTCCGGCAAAATTATAAATACAGCCTTACTACATTTCATAAAAACATTGTGTTTACAATGGGGATACATGTCACTCAAACATAATATTCTTCGAGCACTGGGCCTCTATCAAACGAGCACCCTCAAGAACCTCTTCAAAATAGTGCTCGGGAGCTACTCGGCCTATGGCCGAACCTTGCGCCGCAACAGTGGTAGCATCCATCTCCGCCCAGTATGCCTTGACACGGGCAAAGGCCATCCGCGAGCCTTCTATGCACGCCGACCTCTTCATCCCATTGATGCGCGGCACCGCACCAAGGAACTACTGCACTAAGCTGAAATAGTTGTTCGGCTTCGGCTTCTCCGGCCACAAATGATCTACGACGGACCTCATGGCAAGTTCGGACAACCTATTAAGTTCGGCCCATTCGGCTAGCTGACCAGTCAAGGGAAGCGGACGCTCTGGAACGTTAAATTGCGACCAGAACAGCTCGTCCACTTCACGATCTGTCTGATCTCGGAAGTATTCGACCGCATCGACAACGCTTGCCGCCAAGTCCATATATGCGTCTGCCTAACTCCACAACCAATCCAGAGGGGCATACCGCGGATCTCCGAACTTCCTCCGCAGCAGAAAGGGCTTCCCAGCCGCAATATCCCCGGCTTCGCGTAGCTCCTCCTTCTTCGCCCTCATAGTAGAGCGAGTGTCTTTGGTCTCCATCGTGGCCTTTTCAAGGTCCGCTGCCTTCACTCGGTTCTCTTCTTCAAGGAACTGGCAACGGTCGGCAGTGTCTTTTAATTCTACGGCCATCTTGGCCATCTTCTCCTTGCTTTCGCAATGCGCGGCCTTCTCGGCTCTTAACTCCGCCATCAAAGCAGCCGCATTACTACTCTTGCTTATTCCTTGGCTCGGGCAAGTTCCGCCCGAAGGGTCTCCATGGTGGAAGCTCCGTCTGCAGTCACAACATATTAAAGATACTGGCATCATGCTACTCTTATTATGTGACATTCACTAGAAAACATTACTTACCCCGTGACTCGTCAAGCCGCTTGTTAACAAGCTCGATGTCAGCGTCTGCCGCATCCAGTTGCCGCTTTAGTTCGGCAAACTCATTTGTCCGGCTAGCCACCGGAGCTTCCACCACCTGCACATAAAGGCAGTACTGGTTATTACCTGGGACTATGATCCTCTGTTCGCCTCCGTTCTCGACGACAACCGGAGTCTCAGGGGCTACTATCTACACATGGCACACCTAACATGTGCGGTACTATCAAAAAGTATATCATTTCACGTACCTCAAAGCCTGTCAGTAGACTCATAAAGGCTTCATGTAATCCGCTTTTGGCGGACGAAATTCCTTCCATCACCGTACCCATCAACGTACGGTGTTCTTCTGAGATGGCCGCTCGCTCCAACAGCTCCCTCAGAATGTCTGACCGCATACCAGATGGTGCCGGACTCTTTTGTTTGCTCTCTTCGAGAGCTGGACGCTGGGGACTTCAGGTGACTATGGGATTATCTTCTGGCCTCACCGGATCTGGAGAGGCCCTCCGTGACAACACTTCGAGGTCACCCGCTTCTTGAGCGGGGGAGTCCAGGGGAGGCGTTTCGCTCTCCATCATCTCTGGAAGAAGATCCCCCGAAGACGAGCTCAGCTAAGAAGGGCTCAGGTCCGAACTGCAAGATATATGCTTCGGTTATTTTCCTCAGAGGAAAGGTAGTATACCTTCACTATTAAAGTATTTTTTTGATCACTTATGACTCGTTGGAGGGCCGATCCCTGCACGGACTTTGTGTGGCAAAAGCACCCCCGAGGCAGGACCCTCTGTTGGAGACTTCTTCTCCCGTTTGGAGGCCTCGGTTTCCGGATCCTCAGAGGCAGTCCTCTTCCTCCCCCGTAGCGAGAGAAGGTCAGAATCTTCTCCCTGGTTATCCTCCCTTATAGAGGCGCTCATTCCCTCGGTTGGAACTCGCAGCGATGGGGGCCCGCTTTCGCCCATATTATTCCCCCCGTATCTTGCTTCGAGGGCTCCGGGCAGGGTGCGAGCTCGAGCATCTTTTCCAGTACCAGGTTTTCCAAACCCTCAGGGAGGGGGGCCGAACACCGAATCATCTTCTCCTTTGTTAACCAGTCCTGGTCAAAGGGCGATTTCTCAGGAATGGTGTTATGGTAAATAAAAGACGGTGTGTCCGGCTAGAGGATTACTTACTTGTTCGGTGGCCCGGTTGCTACTCAGGCCCACGTCATCAGTAGTATCCGGACACTCTGTTTGAGTTCCGAAGAATGACTTGTACATCTCCTCGTGCGTTAGGCCGAGGAAGCTTTGAATAGCGCGCGGTCCTTCTGGGTTGAACTCCCACAAGCGAAGGGGCCGGCATTTGCAAGGCTGGACTCGATGAACCAGCATGACTTGCATTACCATGACCAAATTAAAATCTCCCTCGAAGAGATCTTGAATGCGGCTTTGCAGTATAGGCACGTCCTTGGATGGACCCCAGCTCAGCCCTCTGCTAATCCATGACATCAGTTGTGGTGGGGGCCCGAGCGGAAAGCGGGGGGAGCCACCCACTTAGCACTTCTGGGAGCTGTGATGTAAAACCACTCCCGTTACCATAATTCGGATACCTCTGGAAAAGAACCTTTTGGACACGGAGCTCCCGCAATCTTGCTTATTAATGCTCCTTCACACGCTGCATGCTGTCCCTCGACTGTCTTCGGCTTCACATCAAAAGTCTTGAGACACAGGCCGAAGTGAGGGGTAACACGGAGGAAGGCCTCACACACGACAATAAATGCCGAGATGTGAAGAAAGGAGTCCGGGGCTAGATCGTGGAAGTCTAGCCCGTAGGAAAACATCAAACCCCTTACGAAGGGATCCAGAGCGAGGCCTAAACCTCGGAGGAAGTGGGAGATGAACACGACATCTTCGTTAGGTTCTGGAGTAGGGACGACCTGCCCTCGGGCAGGCAGCCGATGCGAAACTTCGGCGATCAGATATCTGGCCGCCCTCAATTTCTTGATATCTTCTTCTGTAACGGAGGAGGGCATCCATCGGCCTTGAAGGCTGGATCCGGACATGGTTGAAGATCCGGAGCACCTGACCTGGGCTTTGGGTGTTAGAACTCGAGGCGGGGGAAGGATTCGATTGAGCACGGGAGGGAAAAAAGTGAAAGTCTTGGCCCTTTATAAAGAGGGTGAATACCAAGCGTCCTCTCCGTGGCCGTTTGGGGCTTGCCTATAATCTAGGAGTCCTAGACGCGGTTGGGTTACCCACGCCCGTATTGATGAGAATCCCGTGATAAGGGGACACGATCTTTTCTTTGACGAGACGTGTCAAAAAACTGTCTTGCATTATGTGCAGGGCTAGTTAAAAGAAACAGTTCAAATAATCATCGGGCCGTGACATAATGTCGTGTTGCCAAAACAAGTCAGCAAATTGGATTTGTGGAAATATTATTCTCTCTACGGTGGTATGTGGAACTTATTTTGCAGGGTCGGACACTATATTTGTATTCAAATTCTTCCGTGGTGTATTCGGAGGAGGAACCCGCCTTGCAATGCCGAAGACCACACTGCGCGCCGGACTCATCGTCATTGAAAGCCTGGTTCAGGGGCTACTGTGGGAGTCCTGGATAAGGGGGTCTCCGGACAGCCGGACTATATCCATTGGTCGGACTGTTAGACTATGAAGATAAAAGATTGAAGACTTCGTCTCGTGTCTGGATGGGACTCTACTTGGCGTGCAAGGCAATACGGATATGTATATCTCCTCTATAACCGACCTTGTGTAACCCTAACCTCTCGAGTGTCTATATAAACTGGAGGGTTTTAGTCCGTAGGACAACATACAATCATACCATAGGCTAGCTTCTAGGGTTTAGCCTCTCCGATCTCGTGGTAGATCTACTCTTGTACTACCCATATCATCAATATTAATCAAGTAGGACGTAGGGTTTTACCTCCATCAAGAGGGCCCGAACCTGGGTAAAACATTGTGTCCCCTGCCTCCTGTTACCATCCGCCTTAGACACACAGTTCGGGACCCCCTACCCGAGATCCGCCGGTTTTGACACCGACAGGGAGGCAACGGAATGTGTCGTGTTCATGGGGAGGCAACAGAATGCGTCGTGTTCATCGGGAGGCAACGGAATGCGTGGGAGCCAACCGGCAGGGTCGGAACGGAATGCGTGGTCGTGTTCATCGGGAGGGCTTGGACGGAACAGGCGATGGAAACGAGGCCTGGCGTACCGCAAAACGGAGGAAACAGCCTTGTGTTCGACCGACCACGTTCGAAACGGGATCCTATTCATCGGGAGGGGTCTGGCGTACCACAAAACGGAGGAAACGGACCTCCTACGGTCGAGACGGGGGTCCTGTTGATCGGGAGGGGTGTGGCGTACCGCAAAACGGAGGAAACATACCTCCAATGGTCGAAACGGGGGTCCTGTTGATCGGGAGGGGTGTGGCGTACCGCAAAACGGACAAAATGGACCTCCTACGGTCGAAACGGGGGTCCTGTTCATCGGGAGGGGTGTGGCGTATCGCAAAACGGGACTCCACGGGATACTGTTCATCTCCACCGTCGACCTCCTCCAGCCTCCACGGGCTACCGTCGACCTCCTCCAGCCTCCACGGGCTCCTGTTCATCCAGCCTCCACCGCGCGCTACTCCACCGGCTACTATTCAACCACCCCTCCACGGGCACCCCTCCACCGTTTACTGTTCATCGAACCCTCCACACCACGCGGTCCTGTTCAACTACCCCTCCACGGGCACCCCTCCACCGTCTACTGTTCATCCAACCTTCCACCACACCACGGGGTCCTGTTCATCCATAGGCAATGCCACCGCTCACTGTTCATCCAACCCCCCTGCAACGCTCACTATTCATCCCAGAGGCAGCATCAATCGGCTTCAGTTAGCAGCAGTAGCGAAGGAATCGCTCGATCGGGTTCTGTTAACATCCATCGATCGATCGCTCGGGTTCAGTAACGCGTAGCCTGAAGTGCAATCGCTCGGGTTCAGTTAGAGCCCAATGCCTCGCTCGGGTTCAGTTAGAGCCAACGCCTCGCACACACGCACGTACGTGTACGAGAGAAACGCGCATCGCTCAGCCCCCGACCTCCCACTGTAACCGGGAACTCCCCGAAATTTTCCTCCCCCTCGCTTCTACCATGGTTTTTCCGTCATGGACGGCCCAAAGAATGGCATGCAGCTGCGTCTCTGGCCCGCCCAGGACAAAAAGCCCATTTTCTGTCATGATTTTTTTCATAGAAGTAGGAGCCCACCACATCTATGATGATACCGGGTTTTGTCACAATTATCGTCATAGAGGTGTCATATGTATGACAGAAAAAAAAATTCATTCGGCCCACAGTGTCATGGATGTGTCTTTTTTTGTAGTGATGCTTGTCACTAGGGCCCGAGTGCCATGATTTCAGATCTGAACCTATTATGTTTCCATGAATATATGTGAGTTCTTGATCCTATTTTTCAAGTCAATAGTCACCTACTATGTGTTATGATCCGGTAACCCCAAAGTGACAATAATCAGGCCACTCCCGGTGATGACTATAGTTTCAGGAGTTCATGTATTCACTAAGTGCTAATGCTTTGTTCCGGTACTCTATTAAAAGGAGGCCTTAATATCCCTTAGTTTCCAATAGGACCTAGCTGCCACGGGAGGGTAGGACAAAAGATGTCATGCAATTTCTTTTCCATAAGCACGTATGACTATATTTGGAATACATGCCTACATTACATTGATGAACAGGAGCTAGTTCTGTGTCGCCCTATGTTATAACTGTTGCATGAGGAATCGCATCTGATATAGTTATCCATCACTGATCCATTGCCTACGAGATTTTCACATATTGTTCTTTGCTTAGTTACTCTTCCGTTGCCACTGTTACAATCACTAAAAACCAATACTATTACTTTTGCCACTGTTACTGTTACTTCGATATTACTTTGCTACTAAATACTTTGCTACAAATATGAAGTCTTTCAGGTGTGGTTGAATTGACAACTCAACTGTTAATACTTGAGAATATTCTTTGGCTTCCCTTGTGTCAAATCAATAAATTTGGGTTGAATACTCTACCCTTGAGAACTATTGCGATCCCCTATACTTGTGGGTTATCAAGTACATGGCTGGTATGATGCAACAGTTCGAGCTGAATCGCCAGTTCATGGAGCATATTATGGCTCAGTTTCCTCACCCCAATATGAACTAGCAGCCAGCCCAAGTGACTCTGCAGGATTTCATGCGCCTCAACCCAACTGTGTACCGTAGCTCAACTTAGCCTCTGGATGCTGATGACTGGCTCTGTGACATCACCTATGAGATGGAGTCTGTTGATGTAGCCCCTGCCAGCTATGTCACCTTTGCTTCTTTCTGTTTGAAGGGACCCGCTGCTCAATGGTGGGACAACCATAGGTGTACTCTGCCGGTTGGAACAATCATCACCTGGCTAGACTTTCAAGCTGCTTTCCGTGCCCGCTTCATTCCTCGGGGAGTCATGGACCGGAAGAAGCGTGAGTTCCGCAACCTCATCCAGGGCAACAAAACTGTGGAAGCTTATCAGCGGGAGTTTCTAGACTTGTCCCACTATGCTGAAGAGGACATTGCAACTGATGCGTGCAGACAGGAGAAGTTCTGTGATGGACTACAAGCTGACATCAAGCTCGCACTACTAGTGCATGACTTTGCTGATTTTGCCACCTTGGTGAACAAGGCCATCAATGTCGAAACTGGACTGCAGGAACACCAGAGCTCTCATAGGCGCAACCGTGACACGGGCTTATCTTCGGGCCCGCCCTCACAGAAGCGTAGGATATGGATTCCCAACAGCATGTACCAGCCAACTGCACCTGCCCAAGGCAGACCTATGCTACACCTCGTCTACCTCCTCCACCACCTAGGCAGCCAAGGCTTCCAGCACCACCACCCCGAGCTCCTGCTCCCACTCCCACTCCCAATAATGGTCTGTGCTTCAGGTGTGGTCAACCAGGACACTGTGCTAGGGAATGCAACCAGAACCAGAATCAACTGGCCCTTCCAGCAGCTGGCCGTGGAAGCAACCAACCCCGCAAAAACAATGCCAAGTCTTATGGTCGTGTTCATGCCAGCCATGTTGATCTGAAAGAAGCTCAAGACCAATCTGCTACTATGATGGGTACACTCCTCGTAAATTCAGTACCAACATCGGTTTTATTCGATTCAGGAGCATTGCATTCATTCATGTCAGAAGATTTTGCATTCATGCATGGCATTAAAAGTGAAGATATGAATGCTTCGCTATTAGTACACACCCATACGGGCCAATGTCGAACCTCCATGATTTGCAATGACGTCCCCGTTGAAATTGAAGGACTGGAATTCCTTGTCTCTCCCATCGTACTGAAGTTCTGTAGCATTGATCTCATTTTGGGAATGGATTGGTTGAAAGCGCATACTGCTTCTATAGTTTGCGCCACTAAGACCGTCCATCTGCTACACCCTTCCGAATAATAAGCTACAATGCTCATCTAGTTTTGAATGCCAAGGCAAGGCTTTATGCGTTGAATGCATTGAACACTGCATCACTCAAGGGCATTGAAAACATTCCCGTCGTGCGTGAATTCCTCGATGTCTTTCCTGAAGAACTTCTAGGGATTCCCCCTGCTAGAGCTGTCGAATTCATCATCGACTTGAAACCAGGCACCACTCCTATAGCCAAGCGACCCTACAAGATGCCGCCGCATGAACTCATTAAGCTTAAGGAGGAAATCGACGAATCTCTTCGCAAAGGTTTCATTCTCCCAAGTTGCTCTCCTTGGGGTGCACCTTCTATCTTTGTCAAGAAGAAGGATGGGACAAACTGTTTAGTCTAAGACTACCGTCCTATAAACCAAGCTACCATACAAAATAAACATCCTCTTCCTCAGATCAATGATCTTTATGATCAACTGGCTGGTTCATCAGTGTTCTCTAAACTTGACTTGAGGTTTGATTACCACCAGATCTGTGTTCATGAAGAGGATATCCCGAAGACCGCACCGTGACTCGATATGGTTCATACGAGTACACCGTCATGTCATTCGGCTTAACCAATGCTCCATCCACGTTTTCTCGTCTAATGAACTATATATTCATGGATTACCTCGACAAGTTTGTCGTGGTTTATCTGGATGATATCCTTGTATTTTTCCAAGAACAAAGAAGAGCATGTTGAACATCTTCGACTTGTGCTGGAAAAGCTACGAGAGCATCAACTATATGATAAGTATGCCAAGTGTGAATTCTGGCTTCCCGAAGTAACTTATCTTGGGCATGTCATCTCTAAGGATGGTATTGCCGTCAACCCTGAACGAGTCCAGGCTATTCTCGATTGGACTCCTCCGAAGAATGTCAAGCAAGTCAGAAGTTTTCTCGGACTCGCCAGCTATTGCCGTCAATTCGTCGAGAACTTCTCCAAGATCGCCAGGCCTCTGACTAACGTGTTGCATAAGGGCGTCAAGTTCCAATGGACAGACAAGTGCCAGGAAAGTTTCCAGGCACTCAAAGACAAGTTGACTTATGCCCGGGTGCTTTCTCCACCTGATACTAAGAAGGATTTCATCATTTACTGCGACGCTTCCCGTCAAGGATTAGGCTGTGTCCTAATCCAAGAGTGCAAAGTGATTGCTTATGCCTCTTGTCAATTGCGCCCTCACGAAGAGAAGTACCCGGTTCACTACCTCGAGCTTGCTATTGTCATTCATGCACTAAAGCAGTGGCTACATTACCTTCTCGGTAATCGTTGCGAGATCTTCACGGATCATCAAAGTTTGAAGTATCTGTTTACTCAGCCAGACCTGAACCTCCGTCAGCAGAGATGGATGGAGACTATTGCAGACTTTGACTTGGGTATTTATTATACACCAGGCATGGCTAATGTAATGGTTGATGCCTTGAGCCGCAAGTCTTACTGCAACCACCTCCAGGTTCGAAAAGTTCAGCCCTCGTTTATCGAAGAATTCAGAAAGCTGAACCTCCATATAGTTCCTCCTGGTGCACTCGCTCCCCCTCCTCCAGAGTGCCGCAAGATGAACCTCCACATTGTTTCACAGGCTTCTCTCAGTACCCTGGTTGCTAAACCTGATCTCGTGGACAACATCAAAATGCTACAGAATTACGACTCTCAAGCCCACAAGATTAAGCGCTACCTTGCTGAAGGAAGGCCCGCGTTCTTCACTATTGCTGCTGATGACATCTTGTACTTCAAGGGCGGCCTAGTGGTGCCATGTTCAGAGGAAAACCATGATATGACACAGGAGGTTATGAAAGAAGCACATGATACGCCTCTATCTACCCATGCTGGTAGTACAAAGATGTACCAAGACATCTGTCAGAGATTCTAGTGGTCTAATATGAAGCAAGACATTGCTTGTTATGTTGATGAGTGTGACATTTGCCGTCGAATCAAAGCTGAGCATCAAAGGCCAACTGGAACTCTGCAACCCATCTCTATTCCTGAATGGAAATGGGACCATGTTGAAATGGACTTCGTCACTGGGTTTCCCAAATCGTAGAAAGGTAATGATGCTATTCTTGTCGTAATTGACCGGCTTTCTAAAGTTGCATATTTTCTGGCGGTCAAAGAAACGATCACTGCTAGTCAGCTTGCAACTCTCTACATGTCCAGAATTGTTTCACTTCACGGTATTCCACTGGTCATCAGTTCGGACCGTGGCAGCTTATTCACTTCCAGATTCTGGGCAAGTTTCCAAGAAGCTATGGGAACTCATCTGTCATTCAGTACTGCATTTCACCCTCAGTCGCAAGGGCAAGTTGAACGTGTCAACCAAGTTCTCGAAGAAATGCTTTGGTATTGTGTTATTTACTTCGGCAAGAAATGGGAGGAATCTCTTCCGTATGCTGAGTTCTCCTATAACAATAACTATCAAGCTAGTCTGAAGATGGCCCCCTTCGAAGTGCTATATGGACGAAAGTGCCGAACCCCTCTAAACTGGTCTGAAACTGGGGAACGTCCACTCTTCGATCCGGATATTATCCAACATGCCGAAGAACAAGTCCACATCATTCGTGAGAATCTCAAGACTGCTCAGTCACATCAAAAGAGTCAGTATGACCGCCATCACAAAGACATGGTCTATCAACCTGGCAAAAAGGCTTATCTTAGAGTCACACCAATGAAGGGTGCTCACCGCTTCGGGATCAAGGGCAGACTAGCTCCTCGCTATATTGGTCCATTCACTATTCTCTAAAGGCATGGAAAAGTGGCATATTAACTGGAGCTTCCGTCAAACCTTTCTCAGGTTCACGATGTGTTCCACGTGTCACAACTCCGCCGCTGCTTCAAGGACCCAATCTGAGCAGTGGATCATGAAGTACTCGAGTTGCAATAGGACCTCGCCTATAAAGAGCATCCGGTCCGCATTCCTGGCCAAGCTGAACGCCGCACACGTCAGAAGGCGATCAAGTTCCTCAAGGTCCAGTGGTCGCACCATTCTAAAGATGAAGCCACTTGGGAACGCGAGGATCGCCTGCGTGATGGATACCCCACACTGTTTCCTTCTACCTCCTAAATCTCGGGACGAGATTTCTTGTAGTGGAGGAGATTTGTAACGCCCGAACAATTATGCTACAGTGAACCTATGGTAATGATGCCACATCACCTCCGTTATTGTCGCTAATCTCGCATTGGTTCAAAAACCGATTCAAATTCAAAGTATGGCAAACAACAAAAAGTTTTCGAACATTAGAACTAAAATGTTCGGTATGTGAAAAAATACCAAATTAGGTACAACTTTGGTATTTTACTAAAACTAAAGTATATTGAAAATTAGAGAAAACGGAAAAGAAAGAAAATAAATAAAAATAAAAGGCAAAACAAATAAAAGGCAGGGAAAGAAATAAAAACACACTGGAGCCCTCCCTCTCCCTGGGCCGAATGGCCCAACTGGCCATCCAGGCCACCAGGAGGCCCACCCCATCCCACCTTATCCCCCCGAGAAACTGAAACCTAGCCACTACCGCACCCCCACTCGCTCCCCACGTTCCTCCTCCCCGATCAAGATCTAGATCGGGGGAACGAACCATGCCGACCGCCCCCGACACTGCCGGACTGCGCCGTCGCCGTCTGCTGGAAGGACCTTGCCGGACCTCCCCGCCGGACTGCCTACCCGTCTCCGTCCTCCTCCCCAAGCCCCGCTGCCATTGCCCTACAACTACCTCGTGAGGGCCCCCTCCTTCTCCTCTTCCCCGCTGATAACCCACAAGTATAGGGCATCGTAGCAGTTTTCGAGGGTAGAGTATTCAACCCAAATTTATTGATTCGACACAGTGGGAGCCAAAGAATATTCTCAAGTATTAGTAGCTGAGGTTTCAATTCAACCACACCTGGAAACTTAATATTTGCAGCAAAGTATTTAGTAGCAAAATAATATGATAGTAGCAGTAACGGTAGCAAAAGTAATAGTTTTGGTTTTATAGTGATTGTAACACTAGCAACGGAAAAGTAACTAAGCAAAGATCAATATATGAACAGCTCGTAGGCAATGGATCAGTCATGGATAATTATGTCGGATTCGATTCCTCATGCAATAGTATAACATAGGGTGACACGGAACTAGCTCCAGTTCAGCAATGTAACATAGGCATATATTCCGAATATAGTCATACGTGCTTATGGAAAAGAACTTACATGACATCTTTTGTCCTACCCTCCCGTGGCAGCGGGGTCCTATCAGAAACTAAGGGATATTAAGGCCTTCTTTTAATAGAGTACCGGACCAAAGCATGAACACTTAGTGAATACATGAACTCCTCAAACTACGGTCATTACCGGTAAGTATCCCGATTATTGTCACTTCGGGGTTAACGGATCATAACACATAATAGGTGACTATAGACTTGCAAGATATGATCAAGAACTCACACATATTCATGAAAACATAATAGGTTCAGATCTGAAATCATGGCACTCGGGCCCTAGTGACAAGCATTAAGCATAGCAAAGTCACAGCAACATCAATCTTAGAACATAGTGGATACTAGGGATCAAACCCTAACAAAACTATCTCAATTACATGATAAATCTCATCCAACCCATCACCGTCCAGCAAGCCTACGATGGAATTACTCACGCACGGCGGTGAGCATCATGAAATTGGTGATGAAGGTTGATGATGATGATGGCGACGGATTCCCCTCTCCGTAGCCCCAAACGGACTCTAGATCAGCCCTCCTGAGAGAGATTAGGGCTTGGCGGTGGCCCCGTATCGTAAAATGCGATGAACCCTTCTCTCTTATTTTCTTTCTCCCCGAACGTGAATATATGGAGTTGGAGTTGAGGTCCGTGGAGCGTCAGGGAGCCCACAAGGCAGGGGGGCGCCGGGGGGGGGGGGGGGGGTGGGGTAGGCGCACCCCCACCCTCGTGGACAGGGTGTGGGCCCCTGGCCTTGATTCTTTCACTAGTATTTTTTATATATTCCAAAAATAATCTCCGTTGATTTTCCGGCCATTCTGAGAACTTTTATTTCTGCACAAAAATAACACCATGGCAATTCTGCTGAAAACAGCGCCTGTCCGGGTTAGTTCCATTCAAATCATGCAAGTTAGAGTCCAAACAAGGGCAAAAGTGTTTGGAAAAGTAGATATGTTGGAGACGTATCAACTCCCCCAAGCTTAAACCTTTGCTTGTCCTCAAGCAATTCAGTTGATAGACTGAAAGTGATAAAAAAACCTTTACAAACTATGTTTGCTCTTGTTGTTGTAAATATGTAAAGCTAGCATTCAAGTTTTCAGCAAAGATTATGAACTAACCATATTCACAATAACATTTAGGTCGCATGTTTACTCATATCAATGGCATAATCAACTAGCGAGCAATAATAATAAATCTCGGATGACAACAGTTTCTCAAAACAATCATAATATGATATAACAAGATGGTATCTCGCTAGCCCTTTCTGAGATCGCAAAACATAAATGCAGAGCACCCTAAAGATCAAGGGTTGACTGGAAATTGTAATTCATAGTAAAAGAGATCTAGTCACAGTCATACTCAATGTAAACTAATAGTAATGCATGCAAATGACAGCGGTGCTCTCCAACTGGTGCTTTTTAGTAAGAGGATGATGACTCGACATAAAAGTAAATAGATAGGCCCTTCGCAGAGGGAAGCAGGGATTTGTAGAGGTGCTAGAGCTCGATTTTGAAATAGAGATGAATAATATTTTGAGCGGTATGCTTTCATTGTCAACATAACAACCGAGAGATCTCGATATCTTCCATGCTACACACATTATAGGCGGTTCCCAGGCAGAATGGTAAAGTTTATACTCCCCCACCACCATCAAGCATCAATCCATGGCTTGCGTGAGACAACGGATGCCTCCAACTAATAACAATCCTGGGGGAGTTTTGTTAGCAATTATTTTGATTTGATTTGAGCTTGGGACTGGGCATCCCGGTGACCAGCCATTTTCTCGTGAGTGAGGAGCGGAGTCCACTCCTCCTGAGAATAACCCGCCTAGCATGGAAGATACAGACAGCCCTAGTTGATACATGAGCTATTGGAGCATACAAAACATAATTTTTATTTAAAGGTTTAGAGTTTGGCACATACAAATTTACTTGGAACGGCAGGTAGATACCGTATATAGGAAGGTATGGTGGACTCATATGGAATAACTTTTGGGGTTTATGGAGTTGGATCCACAAGCAGTATTCCCGCTTAGTACAAGTGAAGGCTAGAAAGAGACTGGGAAGCGACCAGCTAGAGAGCGACAACAGTCATGAAAATGCATTAAAATTACTCAACACTGAATGCAAGCTTGAGTAGGATATAATTCACCATGAACATAAATATCGTGGAGGCTATGTTGATTTTGTTTCAACTACATGCGGGAACATGTGCCAAGTCAAGCCACTCCAATTTTTCAAAGGAGGATACTACCCTATCATACCACATCACAACCATTTTAATAACATGTTGACACACAAGGTAAACCATTATAAACTCCTAGCAAATTGAGCATGGCATGGGCAACTATAATCTCTAATTGTCATTGCAAACACGTTTCATTCATAATAGGCTGAATCAGGAACGATGAACTAATCATATTTACAAAAACAAGAGAGGTCGAGTTCATACCAGCTTTTCTCATCTCAACCAGTTCATCATATATCGTCATTATTGCCTTTCACTTGCACGACCGAATGGTGTGGATAATAATAATAGTGCACGTGCATTGGACTAAGCTGGAATATGCAAGCATTCAATTCAAGGGAGAAGACAAGGCAATATGGGCTCTTTGTTAGATCAACAATAATGCATATGAGAGCCACTCACCATTTTCATTATGGTCTTCTCCTCTCGACCCCCAAGGAAAAGAAAGGAAATAAAACTATTTACACGGGAAAGCTCCCAACAAGCAAAAGAAGAATGAGAAATATTTTTGGGTTTTCTTTTTAATTACTACTACTACAGGCATGGAAAGTAAACTAGCTAAAAGCTACAACTAATTTCTTTTGTTTTTCTTAAGGTTTTTCAAACACACAAGAAGAAAGCTTAAAAAGAAAATAAACTAGCATGGACGATACAATGAAAAAGTATGAACACCGACAACTGGCATGAGTGTGTGAACATGAATGTAATGTCGGTGAGAAATATGTACTCCCCCAAGCTTAGGCTTTTGGCCTAAGTTGGTCTATGGCCACGGATCAAAACTGCCCTCTCCGGTGTACTGAGGAGGGTCTTCGGGTGCCACTGGTTGGCGATCTCCTCCGGATCCCATTGATAAACAGACTGACGGTGAGGATCAGATAGTGGCTCCGGCTCTGGAGCTGATGTCAGGCTCTGGTATGCCTGAACGGCCTCCGGCAAAACAAGGCATGTGCCTGAAAATATGTTGAACAAAGAGGGAGCAGGCAAGGTAATAGTCTCAAAGTGTTTCTTATCAAATATCAGTCTATAGTTAAGCATCCTCTTCTTATTCTTAACAATAAAATCATGTGCTACCATGCTCTTATAATCTAGAAAAATATGAGGCAACAACTTTTCCTCTTTCTCATAATGCCTAATAGGTATGTTAAAATGTGCAGCAAGGCGTGAGGCGAAGATGCCTCCTAAGATGGGACCCTTTGTACGGTTCAGATTTAACCGTTTAGCAACAATAGCGCCTAAACTAAAAGTGGTATCACGAAACAAAGCATGGTGCAAAATAAGAATATCAGGGGCACTAAGATTTCCATAGTTCCCACAACCAATTAAGCATCTACTAGAAAATATTGTAAAGTAATGTAGAACAGGAAAATGTATGCTAGTGATTCTTGCATCGGAAACTTTCCCCGTTTCCCCTACATCAATCATATCGATAAATCCCTCCACATCATTACGATGTGGTTCCTCCATGCTGCCCTCAAAGGGTATCCTACAAACCCGGCAAAAATCATAAAGCGACATCTCCTTATGCTCATCATATAAATAAAATTCCACCGAAGGTGGTGATCTCCTAGCATGGAAATGAAAATGCTGCACAAAAATATTGGTGAGTAAGAGATACTATTCGCGCTGGTCGTGGAGGAAGTCGGTGAGGCCTGCATTCTCAGCCAAATAATAAAAATCTTCATAAATCCCGGCTTCTCTCAAGAACTCATCACAAGGCCATTCACATGGCCTAACCTCCGTAGCACGAGGGAGATTATACTTTGGCTTCTTATTTTCTTCACTTTGCTTATCCTTAGAGCTTCGGCTCGATGAGCCCCTCAAGAATCTCTTCATCTTTTTCTGAAATTTTTTAGTAACTTAAAATAAAAGTGAACCAAACTCAACAATATTGATAACAACTACTCCTACAAGTGTCTAAAGGTTATATCATGCATTAAAACTACTTTTGACCACATAAATTTGAGATGCAAGCTCAAGAACAGGGTCACCTAAGCAGCAAAAAATTGCAATAAATAAAGCACTAGAACAAAAACTAATTGGACCATTGGAGGAGTCACATACCGAAGAACAATCCCCCAAAGCAGTTTTGTGAATGGGGCTTTGAGCAAGGAGATCGGAAATGGAAGCAAGATGAGCTAGAACACGGGTTTGAGCTGGTGGATGATTTCTTCTGCAGGAAGACGAAGTGTGTGGGTGCAAGAATAAGTGGAGGGAACCCACATGGGGTCCACGAGGTAGGGGGCATGCCTAGGGGGGTGGGCGTGCCCTCCACCCTCATGGGCACATAGTGGGCCCCCCTGATGTGTTCTCAGTGCCAATAGTTCTTAAATATTCTCGAAAAAATCATATTTTATTTTCAGGGCATTTGGATAACTTTTATTTTAAGGGTATTTTTTATTGGAAGGATAATTTAGAAAACGGACAGAAAATACTATTTTTGCTTTATTTAATATAAATAACAGAAAGTATAAAGAGGGTACAAAAGGTTGTGCTTTCTAACTTCATCCATCTCATGCTCATCAAAAGGAATCCACTAACAAGGTTGATCAAGTCTTGTTAACAAACTCATTCCGAATCGCATGAAACCGGAGAAATTTCGAATAACACTAGGGTACCTCAATGGGGATATGCACGTCCCCAACAATAAGAATATCACATTTCTTCTTGATAGTTGGAAGAGGAAATTCAAAACCTCCAATAGTAATTGTTGAAATTTTTACAATAGAATTGATACTATGGACTTGAGGTTGTTTCCTCGGAAAGTGTATCGTATGCTCATTACCATTAACATGAAAAGTGACATTGCCTTTGTTGCAATCAATAGCAGCCCCTGCAGTATTCAAAAAGGGTCTACCAAGGATAATCGACATACTATCATCCTCAGGAATATCAAGAATAACAAACTCCATTAAAATATTAACGTTTGCAACCACAGCAGGCACGTCCTCACAAATACCGACAGGTATAGCAGTTTATTTATCAGCCATTTGCAAATATATTTCAGTAGGTGTCAACTTATTCAAATCAAGTCTACGATATAAAGAGAGAGGCATAACATTAACACCGGCTCCAAGATCACATAAAGCAGTTTTAACATAGTTACTGTTAATGGAGCATGGTATAGTTGGTACTCCGGGATCTCCTAGTTTCTTTGGTATTCCACCCTTAAAAGTATAATTAGCAAGCATGGTGGAAATTTCAGCTTCCGGTATCTTTCTTTTATTAGTAGCAATATCTTTCATGTACTTAGCATAAGGGTTCATTTTAAGCATATCAGTCAAACGCATACGCAAAAAGATAGGTCTAATCATTTCAGCAAAGCGCTCAAAATTTTCATCATCCTTTTTCTTGGATGGTTTAGGAGGAAAAGTCATGGGTTTCTAAACCCATGGTTCTCCTTCTTTACCATGCTTCCTAGCAAAAAAGTCTCCCTTATCATAATGTTGATTCTTTGATTGTGAGTTATCAAGATCAACAACAAGTTCAATCTCTACATCATTGTCATTGCTAGGTTGAGCATCAACATGAACATCATCATTAACATTGTCACTAGGTTCATGTTCATTACCACATTGTGTTTCAGCATCAGAAATAGAAATATCATTGGGATTCTCAGGTGTGTCAACAACAGGTTCACTAGAAGCATGCAAAGTCCTATCATTTTTCTTCTTCTTCTTCTTAGAAGAACTACGTGCATCAACATTAGTTCTCTGAGAATCTTTCTCAATTCTCTTAGGATCGCCCTCAGGATACAAAGGTTCCTGAGTCATTTTACCCCCTCTAGTCATAATTCTAACAGCATTATCATTTTTCTTATTATTATTTTCATTGAGCAAATCATTCTGAGCTTTAAGTACTTGTTCTACTTGAGTGGTAACCATAGAAGCATGTTTACTAATAAGTTTAAGTTCACCTTTAACTTTAGACATATAATCACTCAAGTGTTCAATCATATAAGCATTACATTTAAATTGTCTACCAACATAAGCATTGAAGTCTTCTTGCTTAACCATAAAATTATCAAACTCATCTAAGCATTGGCTAGCAGACTTATAATGAGGAATATCACCTTCATCAAATCTATAGAGAGAATTTACCTTTGCTACCTGTGTCGGGTTATCAAGACCATGTATTTCTTCAATAGGTAGTAAATTCTTAACATCTTCAGCTTTAATACCTTTTTCTTTCATAGATTTCTTTGTCTCTTGCATATCTTCAGGACTGAGTAATAGAATACCCCTTTTCTTTGGAGTTGGCTTAGGAGTTGGTTTAGGAAGTGTCCAATCATTTTCATTACTCAACATATTATTCAATAGCAATTCAGCTTGATCAATAGTTCTTTCCCTGAAAACACAACCAGCACAACTATCCAGGTAGTCTCTAGAAGCATCGGTTAGTCCATTATAAAAGATATCAAGTATTTGATTTTTCTTGAGAGGATGATCAGGTAAAGCATTAAGTAATTGGAGAAGCCTCCCCCAAGCTTGTGGGAGACTCTTGATAACCCACAAGTATAGGGGATCGCAACAGTTTTCGAGGGTAAAGTATTCAACCAAAATTTATTGATTTGACACAAGTGGAGCCAAAGAATACTCTCAAGTATTAGCAGCTGAGTTGTCAATTCAACCGCACCTGGAAACTTAATATCTACAGCAAAGTATTTAGTAGCAAATTAATATGATAGTAGTGGTAACGGTAGCAAAAGGTAACAGTAGTAAAAGTAATGTTTTTTGGTATTTTGTAGTGATTATAGCAATAGCAACGGGAAAGTAAATAAGCGAAGAACAATATATGGAAAACTCGTAGGCAATGGATCAGTGATGGAGAATTATGCCGGATGCGGTTCATCATGTAACAATCATAACCTAGGGTGACACAGAACTAGCTCTAGTTCATCAATGTAATGTACGCATGTATTCCGAATATAGTCATACGTGCTTATGGAAAAGAACTTGCATGATATCTTTTGTCCTACCCTCCCGTGGAAGCGGGGTCCTTACGGAAACTAAGGGATATTAAGGCCTCCTTTTAATAGAGTACCAGAACAAAGCATTAACACATAGTGAATACATGAACTCCTCAAACTACGGTCGTCACCGGTAAGTATCCCGATTATTGTCACTTCGGGGTTAACAGATCATAACACATAATAAGTGACTATAGACTTGCAAGATAGGATCAAGAACACTCATATATTGATGAAAACATAATAGGTTCAGATCTGAAATCATGGCACTCGGGCCCTAGTGACAAGCATTAAGCATAGCAAAGTCATAGCAACATCAATCTCAGAACATAGTGGATACCAGCGATCAAACCCTAACAAAACTAACTCGATTACATGATAGATCTCATCCAACCCATTACCGCCCAGCAAGCCTACGATGGAGTTACTCACGCACGGCGGTGAGCATCATGAAATTGGTGATGGAGGATGGTTGATGATGACGATGGCAATGAATTCCCCTCTCCGGAGCCCCGAACGGACTCCAGATCACCCCTCTCCAGAGGTTTTAGGGCTTGGCGGCGGCTCCGCATTGTAAAACGCTATGAATTATTCTCTCTGATTTTCTCTCCCCGAAACACAATATATAGAGTTGGAGTTGGATGAGCTCCAGGGGGCCCACGAGGTAGGGGGCGCGCCCTAGGGGGGCAGGCGCGCCCCCACCCTCGTGGACAGGTGGTGGGCCCCCTGGCCTTCATCTTTTCCAGGTATTTTTTTATATTTTTCAAAAAGTTGCTCCGTGAAATTTCAGGTCATTCCGAGAATGTTTATTTCTGCACATAAATAACACCATGGTAATTCTGCTAAAAACAGCGTCAGTCCCGGTTAGTTCCATTTAAATGATGCAAGTTAGAGTCCAAAACAAGGGCAAAAGTGTTTGGAAAAGTAGATACGATGAAGACGTATCAACTCCCCCAAGCTTAAACCTTTGCCTGTCCTCAAGCAATTCAGTTGACAAACTGAAAGTGATAAAGAAAAACTTTTGCAAACTCTGTTTGCTCTTGTTGTTGTAAATATGTAAAGCCAGCATTCAAGTTTTCAACAAAGATTATAACTAACCACATTTGCAATAATTCTTAGGTCTCTAGTTTACTCATATCAATAGCATAATCAACTAGCAAGCAATAATAATAAATCTCGGATGACAACAGTTTCTCAAAACAATCATAATATGATATAACAAGATGGTATCTCGCTAGCCCTTTTTGAGATTGCAAAACATAAATGCAGAGCACCTTTAAAGACCAAGGACTGACTGGACATTGTAATTCATGGTAAAAATAGATCCAGTCAAGTCATACTCAATTTAAACTAACACTAATGAATGCAAATGAAAGCGGTGCTCTCCAACTGGTGCTTTTTAATAAGAGGATGATGACTCAGCATAAAAGTAAATAGATAGGCCCTTCGCAAAGGGAAGCAGGGATTTGTAGAGGTGCCAGAGCTCGGGTTTTGAAATATAGGTGAATAATATTTTGAGCGGTATACTTTCATTGTCAACATAAAAACCAAGAGATGGCGAAATCTTCCATGCTACACACATTATAGGCGGTTCCCAAATAGAATGGTGAAGTTTATATTCCCCCTTCCACCAACAAGCATCAATCCATGGCTTGCTCGAAACAACGAGTGCCTCCAACTAACAAGAGTCCCAGGGGGAGTTTTGTTTGCAATTATTTTGATTTAGTTTGCATAAAGCATGGGACTGGGCATCCCGGTGACCAGCCATTTATCTCGTGAGTGAGGAGCGGAGTCCACTCCTCTTGAGAATAACCCGCCTAACATGGAAGATACAGACAACCCTAGTTGATACATGAGCTATTCTAGCATACAAAATAGGATATTTATTTGAAGGTTTAGAGTTTGACACATACAAATTTACTTGGAACGGCAGGTAGATACTGTATATAGGTAGGTATAGTGGACTCATGTGGAATAACTTTGGGGTTTAAGGGATTGGATGCACAAGCAGTATTCCTGCTTAGTACAGGTGAAGGCTAGCAAAAGACTGGGAAGCGACCAGCTAGAGAGTGACAACAGTCATGAACATGCATTAAAATTAATCAACACCGAATGCAAGCATGAGTAGGATATAATCCACCATGAACATAAATATCGTGAAGGCTATGTTGATTTTGTTTCAACTACATGCGTGAACATGTGCCAAGTCAAGTCACTTAAATCATTCAGAGGAGGATACCACCTTATCATACCACATCATAACCATTTTAATAGCATGTTGGCACGGAAGGTAAACCATTATAACTCATAGCTAATCAAGCATGGCACAAGAAACTTTGATATCTAGTTTTCATTGCAAACATGTTTATTCATAATAGGCTGAATTAGGAATGATGAACTAATCATATTTACAAAAACAACAGAGGTCGAGTTCATACCAGCTTTTCTTATCTCATTCAGTCCATCATATATTGTCATAATTGCCTTTCACTTGCACGATCGAACGATGTGAATAATAATAATAGTGCATGTGCATTGGACTGGGCTGGAATCTGCAGGCATTCAATAAACAGGAGAAGACAAGGAAGTATGGGCTCTTTTGTCAGATCAACAATAATGTATACAAGAGCCACTTCAACAATTTAATTATGGTCTTCTCCTATCAACCCCCAAAGGAAAGAAAAGAAATAAAACTATTTACACGGGAGAGCTCCCAACAAGTAAAAGAAGAACAGGAAATCTTTTTGGGTTTTCTTTTTAATTACTACTACAAGCATGGAAAGTAATCTAATTAAAAGCTACAACTAATTTTTTTTGGGTTTTCTTAATGTTTATCAAACACACAAGAAGAAAGCATAAAAAGGAAATAAAGTAGCATGGATGATACAACGAAAAAGTATGAGCACGGACATCTAGCAATGAGTGTGTGAACATAAATGTAATGTCGGTGAGAAATACGTACTCCCCCAAGCTTAGGCTTTTGGCCTAAGTTGGTCTATGTCCACGGCTGGCCCGGCGGATATCCATAATAATAGCCGGGGTCATACTGAGATGCAGTGGCTATCGCCTCCTGAGCTGCAGCGTGGCGACGAGCGGCCTCCGCTCTCCTCTCGCACTCATCTGCCTCCTCTCTAGTAATAACATATCTTCCTTTTGCCTGATGATCAAAGAAGGCAGGAGTAGGGAGAGTAATATGGACAACACGGCGTCTGTCAAAGATTAGTCGATACTGGAGAGGTGATTCGTTCCTCTCGACAAACTGGTGGTGAACCATAGCATTAAAGTCTAGGTAAGCAGGGGGTAATTCAATATCATCTTCGCGTATGGCTACACCAAAAAAAATTAGCTATGCGGGTTGCATAAATTCCTCCAAAGAACCATTAAATCTATTAAGATGCAACCTACATGCAACAATGGCTCCCAAATTATAAGATTCATCTCCTAACACAGCACTCCTAAGAATACTGTGGTCAGGGACACACATGTGACATGCCTCATCTTTACCATTAAAGCATCTACCTATGAAGAGAGCAAAATAATGTATAGAAGGAAAGTGAATGCTCCCTATGGTGGCTTGTGTTATATCTCTAGATACTCCCACAGTTATGCTAGCAAGAAAATCTCTAAATTCATACTTGCGAGGATCCCTTATACTACCCCATTGTGGAAGTTTGCAAGCAATGGCAAAATCCTCTAAGTCCATAGTATAAGAATTTTCATAAAGATCAAACAGGACAGTTGGAGAATTACGTGAAGATGAAAATTCAAACCTCCTCACAAAGGTACTAGTGAGATTGTCATACTGGCTGCACTTCTCTTCCTCGAAGCTCACAAGATCGGCGTTACACAAATATGCGTTGAATTCTTCCTTAATCCCTGCTCAATCCATAAAGTTTTCAGAAGGCCACTCACAAGGATGCACTGGAGCGTCTCTTGGTGGCTCTTCATCAGCATCGCGCATTGCAAGCCTGGGTCCTTGCTTCCTTGAGGAACCACCTTGGAACATTTTCCTAAGCATTTTTCTTCCTCTGAAAAATTCTGAGTTTTTTTAGTAACTTCAAAATAAAAGTAAACTAAACTCAATAATATTGATAGCAGCTACTCCTACAAGTGCCTAGGGCCTATGTCATGCATCAAAACTACTTTTGACCATACAAATTTGACATGCAAGCTCAAGAACAGGGTCACCTAAGCAGCAAAAAATTGCAATGAATAAAGCACTAGAACAAAAACTAATTGGACCAATGGAGGAGTCACATACCAATGAACAATCTCCCCAAGCAGTTTTGTGAGAGGTGCTTTGAGCAAGGAGATCGAAAATGGCAGCAAAACGAGCTTGGACTCGGGTTTGAGCTGGTTATTCGTGTTTGGGGGAGGAAGAAGAAGTGTGTGGGTGAAAGGATAAGTGGAGGAGGGCCATTGTGGGCCCACGAGGCAGGGAGGCGTGCCCAGGGGGGTAGGGCGCGCCCTCCACCTTCGTGGCCAGGTGGATGACCCCCCTGTCGTGTTCTCAGTGCCAAATATTCTCAAATATTCCAGAAAAAATCATATTTAAATTTCAGGGCATTTGGAGAACTTTTATTTTCGGGGTATTTTTATATTGCACGGATAATCAGATAACAGACAGAAAAATACTATTTTTATTTTATTTAATATAAATAATAGAAATTAAAAGGAGGGTACAGAAGGTTGTTCCTTCTAGTTTCATCCATCTCATGATCGTCAAAAGCAATCCACTAACAAGGTTGATCAAGTCTTGTTAATGAACTCATTCCGAATAACATGGAACCGGAGAAATTTCGAATAACACTATGTTACCTCAATGGAGATATGCACATCCCCGATAATAAGAATATCATATTTCTTCTTGATAGTAGGAAGAGGAAATTCAAAACCTCCAAACATAATCGATGGAATTTTTCCAATAGAGTTGATACTATGAACTTGAGGTTGTTTCCTCGGAAAGTGTACTGTATGCTCATTACCATTAACATGAAAAGTGACATTGCCTTTAGTGCAATCAATAACATCCCCTGCAGTATTCAAAAAGGGTCTTCCAAGAGTAATAGACAAACTATCGTCCTCGGGAATATCAAGAATAACGAAGTCCGTTAAAATAGTAACGTTTGCAACTACAACAGGCACATCCTCACAAATACCGACAGGTATAGCAGTTGATTTATCAGCCATTTGCAAAGATATTTCAGTAGGTGTCAACTTATTCAGATCAAGTCTACGATATAAAGAGAGAGGCATAACACTAACACCGGCTCCAAGATCACCTAAAGCAGTTTTAACATAGTTTCTTTTAATGGAGCATGGTATAGTGGGTACTCCTGGATCTCCGAGTTTCTTTGGTATTCCACCCTCAAAAGTATAATTAGCAAGCATGGTGGAAATTTCATCTTCCGGTATCTTTCTTTTATTTGTAACAATATCTTTCTTTTATTTGTAACAATTTCTTTCATATACTTAGCATAAGGATTCATTTTAAGCATATCAGTTAATCGCATACGCAAAAAGATAGGTCTAATCATTTCAGCAAAGCACTCAAAATCCTCATCATCCTTTTTTGGATGGTTTGGGAGGAAAAGGCATGGGTATCTGAACCCAAGGCTCTCTTTCTTTACCATGTTTCCTAGCAACAAAGTCTTTCTTATCATAACGTTGATTCTTTGATTGTGGGTTATCAAGATCAACAGCAGGTTCAATTTCTATATCATTATCATTACTAGGTTGAGCATCATCATGAACATTATTATTAGCATTATCACTAGTTTCAGGTTCATTACCAGATTGAGTTTCAGCATCAGAAATAGAAATATCATTTGAATTCTTAGGTGATTCAATAATAGGTTCACTAGGAGCATGCAAAGTCCTATCATTTTTCTTTTTCTTACTTTTAGAAGGACTAGGTGCATCTATATTATTTCTCTAAGAATCTTGCTCAATTCTCTTAGGGTGGCCTTTGGGATACAAAGGTTCCTGAGTCATTCTACCAGTTCTAGTAGCCACTGTAACAGAATTATCATTATTCTTACTATTCAATTCATTGAGCAAATCATTTTGAGCTTTAAGTACTTGTTCTACTTGAGTGGTAACCATAGAAGCATGTTTACTAATAAGTTTAAGTTCACCTTTGACATTATCCATATAATCACCCAAGTGTTCAAGCATATTTGAATTGTATTTCAATTGTCTACCAAAATAAGCATTAAAGTCTCCTTGCTTAACCATAAATTTATCAAACTCATCTAAGCATGGGCTAGCAAACTTAGTAAATGGGATTTCAGCTTTATCGTATCTATAGAGAGAATTTACCTTTACTACCTATGTCGGGTTATCAAGACCATGAATTTCTTCAATAGATAATGGATTAAGATCATGTGTTTCTTCAACAGGCGGTAAATTAAGACCATGTATTTCTTCAATAGGAGGTAAATTCTTAACATCTTAAGCTTTAATACGTTTTTCTTTCATAGATTTCTTTGCCTCTTGCATATCTTCAGGACTGAGAAATAGAATACACCTCTTCTTCGGAGTTGGTTTAGGAATAGGCTCAGGAATTGGCTCCGGAGGTGTCTAATTATTTTCATTTGTCAACATATTATTCAATAGAATTTCAGCTTCATCCGGTGTTCTTTCCCTGAAAATAGAACCAGCACAACTATCCAGGTAATCTCTGGAAGCATCGGTTAGTCCATTATAAAAGATATCAAGTATTTCATTTTTCTTAAGAGGATGATCAGGCAAAGCATTAAGTAATTGGAGAAGCCTCCCCCAAGCTTGTGGGAGACTCTCTTCTTCAATTTGCACAAAATTATATATATCCCTTAAAGCAGCTTGTTTCTTATTAGCAGGGAAATATTTAGCAGAGAAGTAATAAATCATATCTTGGGGACTACGCACACAACCAGGATCAGTAGAATTAAACCATATCTTAGCACCACCCTTTAATGAGAATGGAAATATTTTAAGATTATAAAAGTAACGAGTTCTCTCATCATTAGTGAATAGGGTAGCTATATCATTTAATTTAGTAAGATGTGTCACAACAGTTTCAGATTCATAGCCATGAAAAGGATCGGATTCAACCAAAGTAATTATATCAGGATCAACAGAGAATTCATAATCCTTATCGGTAACACAGATAGGTGAAGTAGCAAAAGTAGGGTCATGTTTCATTCTAGCATTTAGAGATTGCTTATTCCATTTAGCTAATAACTTCTTAAGTTCGAATCTATCTTTGCAAGATAAAATAGCTATAGAAGCTTCTTTATCAAAAACATAACCCTCAGGAATAACAGGCAAGTCTTCATCATCAATTTCATTAGTATTATTAGATTCAATATTTTCAGTCTCTCTAGCCCTAGCAAGTTGTTCATCAAGAAATTCACCAAGTGGCACGGTAGTATCAAGCATAATAGTAGTTTCATCATAAGTATCATGTATAGCAGAAGTAGCATCATCAATAACATGCGACATATCAGAACGAATAGCACAAGCAGGTTTAGGTGTCGCAAGCTTACTCAAAACAGAAGGTGAATCAAGTGCAGAGCTAGATGGCAGTTCCTTAACTCCCCACGTAGTTGAGGGATAAATCTTGGTTCTTGGATCTTTCAAGTTCCTCATAATGATAAGCAGATATAAATCCCAAGTGACTCAAAGAATAGAGCTATGCTCCCCAACAACGGCGCCATAGAATAGTCTTGATAACCCACCGTATAGGGGATCGCAATAGTTTTCGAGGGTAAAGTATTCAACCCAAATTTATTGATTCAACACAAG
Organism: Triticum monococcum; assembly: GCA_034509565.1. NCBI lineage: Eukaryota > Viridiplantae > Streptophyta > Magnoliopsida > Poales > Poaceae > Triticum > Triticum monococcum. Next base: position 143,738,302 of record CM067845.1, on the reverse strand, counting down.
GGGAGCCAAAGAATACTCTCAAGTATTAGCAGCTGAGTTGTCAATTCAACCACACCTGGAAACTTAATACCTGCAGCAAAGTATTTAGTAGCAAAGTAATATGATAGTAGTGGTAACGGTAGCAAAAGGTAACATCAGTAAAAGTAATGTTTTTTGTATTTTGTAGTGATTATAGCAATAGCAACGGTAAAGTAAATAAGCGAAGAACAATATATGGAAAGCTCGTAGGCAATGGATCGGTGATGGAGAATTATGCCGGATGTGGTTCATCATGTAACAATCATAACCTAGGGTGACACAGAACTAGCTCCAGTTCATCAATGTAATGTAGGCATGTATTCCGAATATAGTCATACGTGCTTATGGAAAAGAACTTGCACGACATCTTTTGTCCTACCCTCCCGTGGCAGCGGGGTCCTTACGGAAACTAAGGGATATTAAGGCCTCCTTTTAATAGAGTACCGGAACAAAGCATTAACACATAGTGAATACATGAACTCCTCAAACTACGGTCATCACCGGTAAGTATCCCGATTATTGTCACTTCGGGGTTAATGGATCATAACACATAATAGGTGACTATAGACTTGCAAGATAGGATCAAGAACACTCATATATTGATGATAACATAATAGGTTCAGATCTGAAATCATGGCCCTCGGGCCCTAGTGACAAGCATTAAGCATAGCAAAGTCATAGCAACATCAATCTCAGAACATAGTGGATACTAGGGATCAAACCCTAACAAAACTAACTCGATTACATGATAGATCTCATCCAACCCATCATCGTCCAGCAAGCCTACGATGGAATTACTCACGCACGGCGGTGAGCACCATAAAATTGGTGATGGAGGATGATTCATGATGACGATGGCGACGAATTCCCCTCTCCGGAGCCCCGAACGGACTCCCGATCAGCCCTCCCAAGAGGTTTTAGGGCTTGGCGGCGGCTCCGTATCGTAAAACACGATGAATTCTTGTCTCTGATTTTTTCTCCCCGAAACACAATATATAGTTGGAGTCGGAGGAGCTCCAGGGGGCCCACGAGGTAGGGGGCGCTCCCTAGGGGGTTAGGCGCGCCCCCCACCCTCGTGGACAGGTGGTGGGCCCCCTGGCCTTCATCTTTTGCAAGTATTTTTTATATTTTCCAAAAAGTTGCTCCGTGAAGTTTCAGGTCATTCCAAGAACGTTTGTTTCTGCACATAAATAACACCATGGTAATTTTGCTGAAAACAACGTCAGTCCGGGTTAGTTCCATTCAAATCATGCAAGTTAGAGTCCAAAACAAGGGCAAAAGTGTTTGGAAAAGTAGATACGATGGAGACATATCAACTCTCTTCTTTAATTTGCACAAAATTATATATTTCCCTTAAGGCAGCTTGTTTCTTATGAGCAGGGAAATATTTAGTAGAGAAGTAATAAATCATATCCTGGGGACTACGCACACAACCAGGATCAAAAGAATTAAACAATGTTTTAGCATCACTCTTTAATGAGAATGGAAACAACTTAAGGATAATAGCGAGTTTTCTCATCATGAGTAAACAAGGTGGCTATATCATTTAATTTAGTAAGATGTGCCACAACAGTTTCAAATTCATAACCATAAAAAGGATCAGATTCAACCAAAGTAATTAACTTAGGATCGACAGAGAAATCATAATCCTTATCTGTAATAAATATAGGTGAAGTAGCAAAAGCAGGGTCATATTTCATTCTAGCATTCAAAGACTTTTCTTTAAGCTTAGCTAATAATTTCTTAAGATCAGATCTATCACTGCAAGCTAAGAAGTCTCTAGCGGTTTCTTCATCCATAACATAATCCTCAGGCACAACAGGCAATTCATATCTAGGGTGAGAATCTTCATCATCACTTTCATCAATATTATCAGTTTCAATAATTTCATTCTCTCTAGCCCTAGCAAGTTATTCATCAATAAATTCACCTAGTGGCACAGTATTATCAAGCATAGAAGTAGTTTCATCATAAGTATCATGCAAAGCAGAAGTGGCATCATCAATAACATGCGACATATCAGAACTAATAGCAAGAGTAGGTGTCGCATGTTTACTCAAAACAGAAGGTGAATCTAGTGCAGAGCTAGATGGTAGTTCCTTACCTCCCCTCGTAGTTGAGGAAAAAAATCTTGGTTCTTGGATCTTTCAAGTTCTTCATAGTGATCAGCAGATATAAATCCCAAGTGACTCAAAGAATAGAGCTATGCTCCCCGGCAACGGCGATAGAAAATAGTCTTGATAACCCACAAGTATAGGGGATCACAACAGTTTTCAAGGGTAGAGTATTCAACCCAAATTTATTGATTCGACACAAGGGGAGCCAAAGAATATTTTCAAGTATTAGCAGCTGAGTTGTCAATTCAACCACACCTGGAAACTTAATATCTGCAGCAAAGAATTTAGTAGAAAAGTAATATGATAGTAGAGGCAACGGTAGAAAAAGTAATAGTTTTTGTTTTATAATGATTGTAACAATAGCAATGGAAAAGTAACTAAGCAAAGATCAATATATGAAAAGCTCGTAGGCAATGGATTAGTGATGGATAATTATGTTGGATGCGATTCCTCATGCAATAGTTATAACATAGGGTGACACATAACTAGCTCCAGTTCATCAATGTAATGTAGGCATGTATTCCGAATATAGTCATACGTGCTTATGGAAAAGAACTTGCATGACATCTTTTGTCCTACCCTCCCGTGGAAGCGGGGTCCTATCAGAAACTAAGGGATATTAAGGCCTTCTTTTAATAGAGTACCGGACCAAAGCATGAACACTTAGTGAATCATGAACTCCTCAAACTACGGTCATCACCGGTAAGTATCCCGATTATTGTCACTTCGGGGTTAACGGATCATAACACATAATAGGTGACTATAGACTTGCAAGATATGATCAAGAACTCACATATATTCATGAAAACATAATAGGTTCAGATCTGAAATCATGGCACTCGGGCCCTAGTGACAAGCATTAAGCATAGTAAAGTCACAGCAACATCAATCTCAGAACATAGTGGATACTAGGGATCAAACCCTAACAAAACTAACTCGATTACATGATAAATCTCATCCAACCCATCACCGTCCAGCAAGCCTACAATGGAATTACTCACTCACGGCGGTGAGCATCATGAAATTGGTGATGGAGGAAGGTTGATGATAACCATGGCGACGAATTCCCCTCTCTGGAGCCCTGAACGAACTCCAGATCAGCCCTCCCGAGAGAGATTAGGGCTTGGCGGAGGCTCCGTATCGTAAAACATGATGAATCCTTCTCTCTTATTTTTTTCTCCCCGAACGTGAATATATGGAGTTGAGTTGAGGTCGGTGGAGCATCAGGGGGCCCACGAGGCAGGGGGCGCGCCCCCACCCTTGTGGATAGGGTGTGGGCCCCCTGGCCTTGATTCTTTCGCCAGTATTTTTTATATATTCCAAATATAATCTCTGTTGATTTTCAGGTCATTCCAAGAACTTTTATTTCTACACAAAAATAACACCATGGCAATTCTGCTGAAAACAGCGTCAGTCGGGGTTAGTTCCATTCAAACCATGCAAGTTAGAGTCCAAAACAAGGGCAAAAGTGTTTGGAAAAGTAGATACGTTGGACACGTATCACCCGCGCCCCGCCGGTGCATGCGCGCGCGCATGATGGCCGTGCTCGCCGCGCGTGATACGTCTCCAACGTATCTATAATTTTTGATTGCTCCATGCTATATTACCTACTGTTTTGGACATTATTGGGCTTTATTATCCACTTTTATATTATTCTTGGGACTAACCTACTAACCGGAGGCCCAGCCCAGAATTGCTGTTTTTTGTGCCTATTTTAGGGTTTCGAAGAAAAGGAATATCAAATGGGAATGAAACCTTCGGGAACGTGATTTTCTCACCGAACATGATCCAGGAGACTTGGACCCTACGTCAAGACACAAAAGAGGAGGCCACGAGGTAGGGGGGCGCGCCCTCCACCCTCGTGGGCCCCCTGTTGCTCCACCGACGTACTCCTTCCTCTTATATATACCTACGTACCCCAAACGATCAGATACAGAGCCAAAACCCTAATTCCACCGCCGCAACTTTCTGTATCCACGAGATCCCATCTTGGGGCCTGTTCCGGAGCTCCGTCGGAGGGGGCATCGATCACGGAGGGCTTCTACATCATCACCATAGCCCCTCCGATGAAGTGTGAGTAGTTCACCTTAGACCTATGAGTCCATAGTTATTAGCTAGATGGCTTCTTCTCTCTTTTTAGATCTCAATACAATGTTCCCCCCCTCTCTTGTGGAGATCTATTCGATGTAATCTTCTTTTTGCGGTGTGGTTGTTGAGACCGATGAATTGTGGGTTTATGATCAAGTCTATCTATGAATAATATTTGAATCTTCTCTGAATTATTTTATGTATGATTGGTTATCTTTGCAAGTCTCTTCAAATTATCAGTTTGGTTTGGCCAACTAGATTGATCTTTCTTGCAATGGGAGAAGTGCTTAGCTTTGGGTTCAATCTTGCGGTGTCCTTTCCCAGTGACAGTAGGGGCAGCAAGGCACGTATTGTATTGTTGCCATCGAGGATAACAAGATGGGGTTTTCATCATATTGCATGACTTTATCCCTCTACATCATGTCATCTTACTTAAGGCGTTACTCTGTTTTCATTAACTTAATACTCTAGATGCATGCTGGATAGCGGTCGATGAGTGGAGTAATAGTAGTAGATGCAGGCAGGAGTCGGTCTACTTGTCTCGAACGTGATGCCTATATACATGATCATACCTAGATATTCTCATAACTATGCTCAATTCTGTCAATTGCTCAATAGTAATTCGTTCACCCACCGTAGAATACTTATGCTCTTGAGAGAAGCCACTAGTGAAACCTATGGCCCCCGGGTCTATCTTCATCATATTAATCTTCCAATACTTAGTTATTTCATTTGCTTTCTACTTTACTTTTATTTTACTTTGCCTCTTTATCATAAAAATACCAAAAATATTATCTTATCATATCTATCAGATCTCACTCTCATAAGTGGCCGTGTAGGGATTGACAACCCCTTACCGCGTTGGTTGCGAGGATTTATTTGTTTTGTGCAGGTACGAGGGAATCGTGCGTAGCCTCCTACTGGATTGATACCTTGGTTCTCAAAAACTGAGGGAAATACTTACGCTACTTTGTTGCATCATCCCTTCCTCTTCGGGGAAAACCAATGCAGTGCTCAAGAGGTAGCAAGAAGGATTTCTGGCGCCGTTGCCGGGGAGGTTCACGCAAGTCAAGATTTGACTCCCGACAACGAGCCATTTTTGGCCCCGTTGCCGGGGAGTCTACGCAAAAGTCAATATACCAAGTACCCATCACAATCCCTATCTCCCGCATTACATTATTTGCCATTTGCCTCTCATTTTCCTCTCTCCCACTTCACACTTGCCATTTTATTCGCCCTCTCTCTCTCTATCCTCCCTCTCTTTCTCTATTTGCCTCTTTTTGCCCTTTTCACCTTCTAATGTTATGTCTGAAATTGGGGAAATTATTGTCGATATGGACAATAATAATATCATGAAAAATTCTGATGCTCCTGCTAAAGAACCACCCATCTTACATACAAAAAATTTAGGTGTTGGTAGTGGTAATATTATTGGAAAAGGAGTTATTCAAGATTTCTTTACTTGCGTCGGTGCTTTACCTTCTATGGGTAGTTCTATCCTTTACAGAACTAGTAGTCTTGTGGACGCTATTGCCATGCTTGCAGTTGAACTTGAAAGACAATTCATGCACATGCATCCTTGCATACAAAGGATTTTCCTAGAATTTTCTAATATTGAGCATTCTTCTGTTGAGCGTGCCGCTACTATCTTTTTGGCTCATGAGTTTGGATTCATAATAAAAGAGGCCAAAGAAATCTTTGCGCATTATAGGGTGGACGCTTGTCGTCCTCCCATAGAGGCCATCCTCTTTGATCAAGAAGAAATAATGCGTTTTCAATCTCTAGACTATGTTGCTTTCAATGAAAATCTTAGAAAAAGGGTTCCTACAAATGTTTTAGTTGATAGAATTTCTGAACTTAATGATGATTTGGCTATTCGAAATAATGAACTAGGATATTCTCTTGAATATAGGCTCACAAAGTTCTGTTAAAAGAATGCTTATAATGATGAATTGGTTGTGCAATACGAAGGACCAAAGGAGGAACCTATACCTCCCAAGGTTGATCTCGGGGACTTTTGCCCCATTAAATTTAGCCCTTTTGATTACTTTTGGTTGCCTTAAAGAAAACTTGCTGCCAAACGTAGAGAATATGAAATGATTTTTAATGATCTATCTTACTATTATGGCAATACCTAGACCTATCCTTGCTTTTTATGCCTAGCTAGGGGCGTTAAACGATAACGCTTGTTGGGAGGCAACCCAATTTTATTTTTATTCCTTGCTTTTTGCTCCTGTTTAGTAATAAATAATTTACTTAGGCTCTGTTTAGGTTGTGTTTTTATGTTTAATTAGTGTTTGTGCCAAGTAGAACTGTTGGGAAGACTTGGGGAAAGTCTTATTAATCTTGCTGTAAAAAACAGAAACTTTAGAGCTCACGAGAATTGCTGCCATTTTTATTTGGAAAGTGCCATTTAGTTAATTCTTTTTGAAGATGATTAATAGATACATTCCTCAGGTCCAAAAATTTATTTTATAATTTTTGGGGTTCCAAATCTTGTGCTAGCTACAGATTACTACAGACTGTTCTGTTTTTGACAGATTCTGTTTTTCGTATGTTGTTTGCTTATTTTGATGAATCTATGGCTAGTAAAATAGTTTATAAACCATAGAGAAGTTGGAATACAGTAGGTTTAACACCAATATAAATAAAGAATTAGTACGTTACAGTACCTTGAAGTGGTCTTTTGTTTTCTTTCGCTAACGGAGCTCACGAGATTTTCTACTTTAAGTTTGGTGTTGTGAAGTTTTCAAGTTTTGGGTAAATATTTGATGGATTATGGAATAAAGAGTGGCAAGAGCCTAAGCTTGGGGATGCCCATGGCACCCCAAGATAATCTAAGGACACCTAAAAGCCAAAGCTTGGGGATGCCCCGGAAGGCATCCCCTCTTTTCGTCTACTTCTATCGTTAACTTTACTTGGAGCTATATTTTTATTCACCACATGATATGTGTTTTGCTTTGAGCGTCTAGTATTATTTGAGTATTTATTTGTTAGTTTACCACAATCATCCTTGTTGTACACACCTTTTGAGAGAGTCATACATGATTTGGAGTTTGTTAGAATACTCTATGTGCTTCGCTTATATCTTTTGAGTTATATAGTTTTGCTCTAATACTTCACTTATATCTTTTAGAGCACGGTGGTGGATTTGTTTTATAGAAACTATTGATCTCTCATGCTTCACTTAGATTATTTTGAGATTCTTAAATAGCATGGTAATTTGCTTAAATAATCTTAATATGCTAGGTGTTCAAGATTAGTAAAAAAATTCCTAGGAGTGTTTTGAATACTAAGAGACGTTTGATGCTTGATGATTGTTTTGAGATATGGAGGTAATAATATCAAAGTCGTGCTAGTTGAGTAATTGTGAATTTGAGAAGTGCTTGTGTTGAAGTTGCAAGTCCCGTAGCATGCACGTATGGTAAACGTTGTGTAACAAATTTGAAACATAAGGTGTTTTTTGATTGTCTTCCTTATGAGTGGCGGTCGGGGATGAGCGATGGTCTTTTCCTACCAATCTATCCCTCTAGGAGCATGCGCATAGTGCCGAGATTTTTGATGATTTGTAAATTTTTGCAATAAATATGTAAGTTCTTTATGACTAACTAGCTAAATACCCGTGCGTTACTACGAGATGAAGCGATATTTAAAAAGTTATTGTCTGTAAGCGATTCTCCTCGGTCATCACGTCGTCCTCGATGGAGTAGAAGCCCCAACCGTCAGCGCTTGGTCATCCTCGAGCGTGCGACCATTGACCTCGTTCTCTAGTGCCTATTGCCCTCACCCGCAAACGATTCGACAACTGCCAGCCTGTGATGTTTTCCAGAGTATGGACACCATCCATCTTAGTGAACCCTTGGTTGCCCATGGTGATTGTCCATGTTGGCAAGCATTGGCCGACCATGTCGTTGAGTGCCTGCTGGCAGTCGGCAACGTCGGCGAGAGCCTGCTGGCCGTTCCTGCCCATAGTGCTTTCAACTTGATTCGGTGTGATTAACTATTTGCCTAATTAATTAATAATGGACCTAATTAACTGCATGTCCAATTATCTACATGTCTAATTAACTGTCTGCCTAATTACTAATTAGAAAAAAAATACAAACACGTCGATCAAATGGTTGTTTCAATTTAAAAATGTGTATCAACCAATATGTAATATGATTTTTATTTATTTAGTGACAAACGACTTTCTCTTCCGCCACATCCTTGGCAATCACCATGTATATCATGTTCCTACAAGAAGATATGTCTCTTTCTCTAAAATCATTGTCCGTTCAAAACTCTGCCGTCTCACCCTAACATAGGAAATCTATGCAATAGTTTTGAACGTACTGCAAGAGATGATGGTGTATTGTATGTCTGATTTTTACAAAGAAAAAGAAAACCTTCCATCTAAAAGGGCACATCTAGATGTGCTTTAGCAAAAATGATTATCTAATTATAGATCAATGAAAAAAAACAGCCGCATAGAGGAAAAGAAAAAAAACAAATCGTATACATGCATGCTGAAAATTGAGATTTGTAAGCTCAACAACAATCTACTCATTAGTGCTCTACGGATTCAAAGGTTGCTGACTTGTTAATTTAAGTTTCTCTAATCAGCCCGTAAAGAAAAATCATTTACCGTAATTAAAACTCAATGCATGGAAAATTAGCATATCTCCACTCCTAAAATGGGAGTCCATAAGTCGTTTCATTCGTTCGTTCTATCTCCTCCTCACATGACGAATAATCAGCCCCCCACCGATTTTCTTTTCCTCCGGAACGCTCCCCCCTACCGATCCCCCACCGGCTTATCCAAGAAAACCACTGCCCTCACCCTTTCCGCCCCTCACATCGTTAGGGTTTCAAGTCTACCGTTGTTACCTGCTGCTACAGTGAGTTGAAATGGAAAAAGAAATTTAGTGAGAAATGCATATAAAAATCAGCCATTTATCTCTATCCCAACCCTCTGTTCGTAATGGCAATTCCCTGATGTGTTTGGTTGCTCCTCCTTTACTATTCCATCTCCCTCCCGTCAAATGCCACCAAGAAAATCATATATTATTAAGTCCAATTTTGAGTTACCACATAGGGAAAGACGTTATGCCTCTTCTGTTTCATTTCCTTTGTTTACACCCTTGTTCTGCTTTTGGTTTTGTTGCAAATGAATCTCCAATCACTTAATGCCCTTGTGTGTTGCCATAGAATAAAAATACAGTCATGCAAACAATTATTCTAGTTTAGATATTTGACGAGTATGCCATCATTTGATTTATATTCATATAGGAAAAAATACACACTCTCTCTCGTTTCTTTCTTCCCCGACGGGCAATGTGTATCCTTAATCACCTAACCGCCCTCTTCTTGCAACTTGTCAATCTCATGAGGCCTCTAGGCGAGGCCCCACGAGCATTTTATTTTCCTTGTTGGACTTAATAGGACTATTTCCACGTCTGTGTTGCATGTTGTCATTGCCCCCATGCTCCATTTCTATTCTAACAAAAGCTAGCGAAATCTTTTGATAAATATCCAGTCCACCCTTCGTCTATCTTCTTTTTTATGTTTTATAAACAAAAAGTACAGAAGTAGAATAACAAACCTTCGATGAAGCAGCCATTAATAAAGAGGCAATTGTATATATGAAATATTCCATCTGTCTTGAATCAAGATGTTCTTTACAAGGGAAGCAACCTAGTAGAAAAATATACATCTTTAGATACCCAATGCGAACAATTTTATTCAAATATATTTGTTTTCGAGAGTATTAGACAGTTGATCTCATGAAAACCAAGTATGTTCCTCTATTCACTTCACATATGTTTATTGCAGCATGTGGTTCCTGGAAAGATCTCTCGATGTGCTTCTTTATATTGTAGCCTTGGTGAAGTGTACCTTCATGGTGCAGTCAATATACGATTCAGGTTTAAAAAAGGATCTCAAAACACTATGGGATATATATGTTATTTCATTTTGGAACAAAGTCCGTGGCAGCTGAGTAATAAGTATGCAAATTGTTCGTCAATTCGGTGCGAAAGAAATTAGAGCAAACATGGGGTCGACATCATGTCCCCATCAGCCAAGTTCTCTCCTTGTCGTACTAAAATGTGTACACATTCAAACAACTTAGAGCAAGCATACATTCTTCTTAGGCAATCAAATGGACTGCATGCCTTTATAATTGAAAAGATACAATAATACAAATGCATTTAGCTAACCAAATCACCGATCCATGAATCTTGGGAAAGACCATTGGGTTTCTAGTCACCAATCCTTCTTATATTTTGATTAATCACCGGTCCGGCAGCTGGTAAACATTATTCTGAATATTCCATCCGTTAACTGGAACTAACCGTAGAAACACGGGATCGACATGCATGCATATATGTCCATTCCTGGAGTAGGTCGCGCGCGGCATAAACCATAAATGGCAAATAACTTCTTGAACGATCAAACCATGCGTACATGCAGCAGCTAATTATTTGTGATTCCTCTAGGAGCTTTGACTGACTGAATGAATCGTTGCATACCTTCTTGATATGACGATTGTCAGTGTAAGTCCTTCCCTTTAGGAGCTCCTTTCCGTCAGTTATCTGCACACAACGCTCTGATCTCGGTTACAGGCTTGCAGTGCAGACCAATAGCCATGATGAACAATGCAGCATCTCATTTGTAGCCACACATGATCCTTGGTTATTGGGCTGGGGCTGCCAAGCAAACTGGGCCTCGTTTGTTCCTAATTCATAAGAACATAGAAAGATACTGCACTTGCACGTGCAGAAGTGCCCCGTAAATTATAGACGAGCATTGCATTACCTTTCATTACAATGCGGGCATTCGAAAGTCATCACAACAACATGCAGATTTATCACTAAGAGAGTCCTGAATTAGAGGGTCTCCGGACAGCCGGACTATCTTCATTGGCCGGACTGTTAGACTATGAAGATACAAGATTGAAGACTTCGTCTCGTGTTTGGATGAGACTTTACTTGGCGTGGAAGGCAAGCTAGGCAATACGTATATGGATATCTCCTCCTTTGTAACTGACCTTGTATAACCCTAACCCTCTCCGGTGTCTATATAAACCGAAGGTTTTTAGTCCGTAGGACAACAATCACAATATACAATTATACCATAGGCTAGCTTCTAGGGTTTAGCCTCTCTGATCTTGTGGTAGATCTACTCTTGTACTACACATATCTTCAATATTAATCAAGCAGGACGTAGGGTTTTACCTCCATCAAGAGGGCCCGAACCTGGATAAAAACTTCGTGTCCCTTGCCTCCTATTACCATCCGGCCTAGACGCACAGTTCGGGACCCCCTACCCGAGATCCGCCGGTTTTGGCACCGACATTGTTGTTTTCATTGAGAGTTTCTCTGTGTCGTCGCCGTTAGGCTTGATGGCTCCTACTATCATCGATAGCGATGCGGTCCAGGATGAGACTTTTCTCCCCGGACAGATCTTCGTATTCGGCGGCTTTATACTGCGGGCTAATTCGCTTGGCCATCTGGAGCAGATTGAAAGCTACGCCCCTGGCCATCAGGTCAGATTTGGAAGTTTGAATTACACGACCCAACATCCGTGGGGACTTGATCTTCGACGGATTCGAGCCACAGCCGGGCGCGCCGCACTGTCGCGATGGGTATGACCTAGCTCTGCCACCGGACGGTACCCCAGAGGCCGCGCCCGCATCAGCTCCGACCCTTAGCTTGGAGCCAACTGCGCCAATCGAGGACGGGTGGCTAGACACCGCCTAAGGGGCTGCAGTCTCGACGCCGATCGAGCCAAACACCAACATAATCCTCTGCGCAGCCCGTGACTCCTAGGTGCCGGATTCTCTTCCGGACCCCGAACCATCCGCGCCCCTGCCAATCGAATCCGATTGGGTGCCGATCATGGAATTCACCGCCGCGGATATCTTTCAGCACTCGCCCTTTGGCGACATTCTGAATTCACTAAGGTCTCTCTCTTTGTCAGGAGAGCCCTGGCCGGATTATGGCCAACAGGATTAGGATGCGGACGACGAAGAAATTCGACGCCCACCCACCACCCACTTTGTAGCCACTATCGATGATTTAATCGACATGCTCGACTTCGACTCCGAAGACATCGACGGTATGGACGACGATGTAGGAGACGAACATGAACCAGCACCTATAGGGGACTGGAAATCCACCTCGTCGTATGACATATACATGGTGGATACACCCAATGAAGGCAATGGCGACGAGGTAGCGGAGGATGACCCCTCCAAGAAGCAACCCAAGCGCCGACGTCAGCGGCGCCGCTCTAAGTCCCGCCAAAGCAAAAGTGGTGATACCGGCACAGGAGATAATAACACTCCAGATAGCGCCGGAGACAACAACAATCCCCTCCAGCAAGATTTAGAGCAGGAGGATGAAGGAGCCAGCTCTCCTGAGAGAGCGGCTGACGGAGAGGAGGAGGATGACAATTACATGCCCCCCCTCCGAAGACGAGGCAAGCCTCGGCGACGATGAATTCACCGTACCAGAGGATCCCGTCGAACAAGAGCGCTTCAAGCGCAGGCTTATGGCCACGGCAAATAGCCTGAAGAAAAAGCAGCAGCAGCTTCAAGCTGATCAAGATCTGCTAGCTGACAAATGGACTGAAGTCCTAGCGGCCGAGGAATATAAACTCGAGCGTCCCTCCAAGAGTTACCCAAGGCGCAGGTTACTACCCCGACTGGAGGAAGAAGCGTATGATACGGCTGATCGGCCACCTCGTGGCCGTGATAGAGAGGCATTCCAGCCAAAAGCTCAGCCTCCACCTCAACGCCATCCAAATAAAAAGGCATGGGGAGATACGCCAGACTTGCGAGACATATTGAAGGACAAAGCAAAACATTCAACATCGATCTACGGATCATGAGGGTGTACCACTCTACTTGACGGTAAACGTTACGCCTGATACAGTAAAAACAAATCCGGTCAGGCCGAGCACAGCGGGCAGGACCCATTCGAGCTGCGTTGTGATATAGCCCAATACAGAGGCGCCGCACACCCCTTATGCTTCACAGATGAAGTAATGGAACATCAATTCCCAGAAGGCTTCAAACCTGTAAACATTGAATCATACGACGGCACAACAGATCCCGCAGTATGGATTGAGGACTTCCTCCTCCACATCCACATGGCCCGCGGTGATGACTTACATGCCATCAAGTACCTCCCACTAAAACTCAAAGGACCAGCGTGACATTGGCTTAATAGCTTGCCAGCGGACTCCATTAGCTGTTGGGAAGATCTGGAAGTCGCATTCCTCGACAACTTTCAGGGCACTTATGTGCGACCACCAGATGCCGATGACTTGAGCCACATAATTCAGCAGCCAGAAGAGTCGGCCAGGCAATTCTGGACTCGGTTCCTTACAAAGAAAAATCAAATCGTCGACTGTCCGGATGCGAAGGCCTTAGCGGCTTTCAAGCACAACATCCGAGACGAGTGGCTAGCCCGGCACCTTGGTCAGGAAAAGCCAAAATCTATGGCAGCTCTCACGACGCTCATGACCCGCTTTTGTGCGGGAGAAGACAGCTGGTTGGCTCGCAGTAATAACATATCAAAGAACCATGGTACCTCAGATACCAAGGACGGCAATAGCAGGTCACGTCGCAACAAGCATAAGCGCCGCATTAACAGCGGAAGTACTGAGGATACGGCAGTCAATGCAGGATTCAAAGGCTCTAAACCCGGTCAGCGGAAAAAGCCATTCAAACAAAGTACGCTGGGTCCATCCAGCTTGGACCGTATACTCGATCGCTCGTGTCAAATACACGGCACCCCAGACAAGCCAGCCAATCACACCAACATGGATTGTTGGGTGTTCAAGCAGGCCGGCAAGTTAATTGCCAAAAACAAGGACAAGGGGCCGCATAGCGATGATGAGGAAGAACCCCGGCAGCCGCACACTGGAGGACAGAAGAGGTTTCCCCCGCAAGTGCAGACGGTAAACATGATATACGCAACCCACATCCCCAAGAGGGAGCGGAAGCGTGCGCTCAGGGACGTATATGCGTTGGAGCCAGTCGCCCCAAAGTTCAACCCTTGGTCCTCCTGTCCGATCACCTTTGATCGCAGGGACCACCCCACTAGTATCCATCATGGCGGATTCGCTGCAGTGGTCCTAGACCCAATCATCGACGGATTTCACCTCACTCGAGTCCTTATGGATGGCGGCAGCAGCCCGAACCTGCTTTATCAGGACACAGTGCGCAAAATGGGTATAGACCCCTCAAGGATCAAACCCACAAAAACGATCTTTAAAGGCATCATTCCAGGTGTAGAGGCCCACTGCACAGGCTCAATTACACTGGAAGTGGTCTTCAGATCCCCGGATAACTTCCGAAGCAAAGAGTTAATCTTCGATATAGTCCCGTTCCGCAGTGGTTATCACGCGCTGCTCGGACGAACCGCATTTGCTAGATTCAATGCGGTACCACATTATGCATACCTCAAGCTCAAGATGCCAGGACCTCGCCGAGTTATTACAGTCAATGGAAACACAGAGTGCTCTCTCCGAACAGAGGAGCACACCGCGGCCCTTGCAGCAGAAGCGCAAAGCAGCCTCTCAAGGCAATCTACCAGTTCGGCGTTTCAAAGCCCGGACACCTTCAAGCGCGCTCGGGGCAATCAGCAGACAGACCGCCTGGCGCGATCTGAGCTCGCGTAGCAATACGGTGGCCACCCCAATCCCAGCCCAACGGTGTTATTCGTGCCGCGCATACATAATTACGCATTAAAAATACCATGGGCACAGGTGGGGAGGTGGGGCACAATTGCGGCACGCCCCAAAGCGCGGCCTAAACCGCACTAGGGGCTTCCCGTTTTGTTATTTTTCTTTTTCTTTCAGGACTTTAATCTCTGGAAACACTGTCCGGCAGCTCTATTGCCGAACACATGATACATCAACCAAGAAGGCAGACAACTACGTTATACAACGGAATTCCCAGGTTGATTACAGATTTCATATCATTCCTCAGCTCGCCCTTGGAAGGGACATAGTCCTACTCTTTTGCTTATTGCACTATCTGTATCACTCTGCTTTAATGCAATTTTTTAATATACAATGCATGATATTACGACTATTATTGCATTTTTGTTATATATATATGTGTGTGTGTGTGTGTGTGTGTGTTCATTAATGACGCCTTGCAACCGTACACTCTGGTACGGCCAATGCACCAGGGGCTTACGTACCCACAATATGGTGTGAAAAGTCCGAACATTTTCACAAGTGCGGCACCCCGAACTTATAGCATTATATGCATCAGCTCCGAATCATGTCTTTGGTCAAATGTTGGGTTTTCCCGGCTCCTATGTTTTGGTACCTTACGTTCCGCTCTATCGGCTAAGGTAGCGCTAGGAGAACTACTACGATTGTGCCCCGGTTCTGCCGAGCCGAGCACCTCAGTAGAGAAAGCTAAGACTGACTGTCATGATAAGGCGAGAGACTGGTCACTGTTCGGCGAGGTTTTTCGAGTCCCTAAAGACTTATGCCGCTTAGGGCGAGGGGCCGGCTCCGTCCGGCTTATAGGCGTGTATCGTGCCCCGAATTCGGCCTTCCGAATACCAGGGGCTTCGCCGAAATTTGAAATTATAGAATTCTATGGCTAAGTGAGAGTGATAAAGCATTATTAGTCTGGTTGCCTTGTTCGTTGTGTTGAGCACCTCCCTCGAAGGACCCAAACATGGGAACAAGAGTGCTCAAGTTTATCCCGAACACCCCAGCACTAGTGGTATGGGGGCAGAAGCCGAGGACTAGCCATCTCTCAGATTGGATAAACAACCAAACAGAAGGTAATATTTTAAATTCTAACAAGTGTTGCATAGCGAACATGATACAAGTTTTCATACATACAGGACAACACGAGCAAGTCTCATTCAAATATTACATTTTGCGAACACTCATCCGCGATAAGACAGGCACCCGGCAGAACACCCTCATAGTACATCTCGGGGTGGCGGTGCTCCTTGCCCTCCGGTGGCCCCTCCTTGATCAGCTTCACGGCGTCTAGCTTGACCCACTGCATTTTTACACGGGCGAAAGCCCGACGTGCACCTTCTATGCAGACGGGTCGCTTGACGACCTCCAGCCAAGGGCAGGCATCCACAAGCCGCCTCACCAGGCCGAAGAAGCTGTTCAGAAGGGCGTCGCCAGGCCACAACCGGACTATGAAGCCCTTCATGGCCTGATCGGCCGCCTTATGAAGCTCGACCGTCTGCTTCAGCTAGGTCGCTCATTGGCACCGGATGTTCGGCCTCAGCATACTGAGACCAGAACAGCTTCTCCGTCGAGTTTCCGTCCTCAGTCTGGTAGAATTGTGCGGCATCGGACATACTGCGGGGCAAATCTGCGAATACTCCTCAAGAGCTCCGGATTCGGGTAAGTAATCGTTAATTCACCTTTATATGCTTGCTTTGCATATAGAAAGCCTTACCCGTCGCTATCTTCTTCATCGCGTCGATCTCCTGAAGGGCCTTCTGGGCCTCGGCCTTGGCACTCTTTGCGCTCTCACGGGCCGCGGCAAGCTCAGACTCTCGCGTCTTCAAGTCAAGCTCCAACGCCTCGTGCTTCGTCACGAGAGCCTGGGGCTCTTGCTGCACCTCGCCCACCCGAGCCTCGTGCCTCTCTCGCTTGGTGCGCTCCTTGGCCGCTGTATCTTCGGCCTTGGTCAGCGCTTGCTTCAGGATCGCCACCTCGGTCGTGGCCCCTGGCAAAACATACAATGATGCTCTCATTTTGCAATCGCGTCCTTTTTATATACATATATCTATAGACGGGGTATTACTTACCCTCGTTCTCCTCGAGCTGCCTCTTGACAAGGCCGAGCTCTTTCTTGGACCCATCGAGGTCCTGCTTCAGTGCGGCGACCTCCGCAGTTAGTGCGGCGGACGCCAGCAGAGAAGCCTGCATATGCATATTGACATACTTATATTAGACTCCTGCGATATTATTTGATCCTCTGTTCGGCTTTTCTTTGCGAACACAGAACAAAGCATCAGGGCTACTGTCTATGCGGTACTACTTCTACTACATTTTAAAACACTTACCTCGAAGCCTGTTAGAAGGCTAGTACAGGCTTCACTCAATCCGCTCTTGGCGGACTGAACCTTCTGGATCACCGCACTCATGATAGTGCGGTGCTCCTCCTCGATGGAAGCGCTGCGAAGCGCTTCCAACAGATTGTCCAGCGTCTCTGGCTGGACAGAGGTCACCGGCACAGGCGTCTCACCCCTCTTAGAAGGAGACAGCCTACCCGAGCCCGGAACAGTTGGAGGTTCCGGCGCAGTGTTCGGCTGAGGGCCGAACTCGGAGCTCTCAGGGGCCCCGTCCCCTCTGCTCCCGGAGTCCGGAAGGTCGCCTTGAGGCGCCTCCGGGACTGTCTCCCCTCGATCCGGTGCCTCTTGAGACAACACCTCGGCGTCTTCGGCAGGATGAGGGGAGGTGGCAGTCGGGACTGGATCGCTATCCATGTCCGACGAACCCAGGGAGCCGTCTGATGATACCTCGATATTGGCTCGTGGCGGCCTGCGTAATTATGTTCGGCGATTAGGGAACGCAATTGTAACGCCCTCGATGCGGCTATATCTCCCACGTGTCGAGGCACGACTTAGAGGCATAACCGCATTGAAAGCAATGTCGCAAGTTAGGCAATCTTCACAACATCCCATGTAATATAGATAATAAAAGGGAGATAACATAGTTGGCTTACACTCGTCACGTCAATCAAGTACATAAATAGCATTACAACATTCAAACACTCATGGCCTGACTATGGCGCCAAAATAAAAGATAACCCAACATGCGACACGGTCCCGATCGCCCCAACTGGGCACCACTACTGATCATCAGGGAAAGACACGTAGTATCGGCGTGAGTCCTCGTCGAACTCCCACTTGAGCTCAAGCACGTCATCTAGAGCGGAATCATCAGGCCCTGCATCTGGTTTGGAAGTAATCTGTGAGCCACAGGGACTCAGCAATCTCGCACCCTCACGATCAAGACTATTTAAGCTTATAGGTAGGGAAATATATGTGGAGCTGCAGCAAGCGACTAGCATATATGGTGGCTATCCTGTTCGCAAAAGAGAGCGAGAAGAGGAGGCAAAGCGCGATCGAATAATCTAGAGGACAAACCTGTGGCAAGCATTACTCCAACACCGTGTCCACTTCCCGGACTCCGCCGAGAAGAGGCCATCACGGTAACTCACATAGTTGATTCATTTTAATTAAGTTAAGGTTCAAGTTATCTACAACCGGACATTAACAAATTCCCATCTTCCCATAACCGCGGGCACGGCTTTCAAAAGTTCAAATCCCTGCAGGGGAGTCCCAACTTAGCCCATGACAAGCTCTCACGGTCAACGAAGGAATAGACCTCCTCCCGAGACGTTCCGATCAGACTCGGTACCTCGTTTCTTCAAGACACTTTGACAAGTTAAAACAAATCCAGCAACACCACCCGAATGTGCCGATAAATCCCGATAGGAGCTGCACATATCTTGTTCTCAGGGCACATTCAGATGAGACTAGCTACGAGTAAAACCAACCCTCAAGTTTCCCCGAGGTGGCCCCACAGGCAGCTCAGTCGGACCAACACTCAGAGGAGCACTGGCCCAGGGGGGTTTAAAATAAGATGACCCTCGGGCTCCGGAAACCCAAGGGAAAAAGAGGCTAGGTGGCAAATGGTAAAACCAAGGTTGGGCATTGCTGGAAAAGCTTTATTCAAGGCGAACTATCAAGGGGTTCCCATTATAAACCAACTGCGTAAGGAACGCAAAATCCGGGAACATAACACCGATATGACGGAAACTAGGGCGGCAAGAGTGGAACAAAACACTAGGCGAGAGGCCGAGCCTTCCACCCTTTACCAAGTATATAGATGCATTAAGATAACATGGCAATATAATGATATCCCAACAAGTAAATAATGTTCCAACAAGGAACGGTCTCCAATCTTCACCTGCAACTAGCAACGCTATAAGAGGGGCTGAGCAAAGCGGTAAGATAGCCAATCAATGGTTTGCTAGGACATGGTGGGTTAGAGGTTTGACATGGCAATTTTGGAGGCTTGAAAGAAAGTGGTAGGCATTGTAGCATAGGCATAGCAAAAGAGCGAGCATCTAGCAAAGCAAAGATAGTAGTGATTTCGCGGCTATGATCATCATGCCTGCAAAGTTGTCAGAGTTGACTGGATCCTCGAAAGCAAACTCAACGGGCTCCTCGTTAGCGAACTCGTCTCCCGGCTCTACCCAAACAAGACAAACAAGCAACAAGGACACAATCAACCACGTGCAAACTCAAACAATATGATGCAAAGATGGTATGCTATGTGGGATGCAATATGTGATGCATATGCAAGATTTGACAAGGAATGCATGAACCTGGCCTCAACTTGGAAAACCAAGTGTTCCACTGGAAAGATGAGATGAAATCGCTTGAAAACGATATAAAGATCACCGGAATCGGAGTTACGGTTTGGAAATGGCAAGCAATTCAAATATGACCACGTTCTGCGATTTACAGCAAGTAGCCATCTAAATGCAACAAGATGAACATGCTACAGCACCTAAACATGGCATCAAAATACATGGAAGGGATCCATTCAAGCTACTTAACAAAATTCTAGCACTGAGCTACGGCCAATTCATCTATTAACAGGTTCAAACAAGCATGGCAAAAATGCATTTGGCAAACAGATCTCAGACTTAGTGAAATTAACACTTGTCTGGAATTTCAGATCAGATAGCACACTTTGGAGCAACAAAACTACATGCTACAGGACCTGGACATGGCAAAGTAAAGCATGGCATGGAGCTACTCAAAGAGCTTAACAAAAGTCCCTTAGTGACCTTGAGCCAAGAGGGATCAGAAAATACATTTACAAGCATGTGAACATGGCAAAAACATAATCAGATCACAGACTTAGTGAACACTGGAGCATGCTGAAAACAGATATCAAGTAGGCATGTTTACGAGCTCGATGCACTCACTACAGAGTAAGTCATGACAATCTAAGCATACACCCATCAAGAATACACAAAATGCAAGCTAGACATGGCAAGAACAATAACATAGCATGCATGGATCAACTACAACATCCTTGGCAAAATCGCTAACAAGTAGACAATCTGCCCAGATTTACGAAATGAAAAAAGTAGAGCTCGATTAACTCAAGCTAGGGTGCTCCATAATTGAAAACAAAGACATGGATGGATAGAGCACTACAAGATTAACAAAACATCCTTACTGATCATCCTCAAAAGAGGCACGGGTCACTAGGAAACAACATGAACATATGGCCATATGAGATAAAGAGCTCAAGGACTTGGTGGAAATGCTAAGTCCCTGAAATCAGCATTAAGGAATGCTCCACTTTGCAACCTTGTGCTAGTCACCACACACATCACAAAAATACATGGGTTGCACCTCTAGAAAGATGGCAAAACATATAACAAAACACATGTAGAGCTCATGGGCATATCATGCACACAACAATCATGGCAAAAATGACAAATATCTAATTGGAGCAGCAGATCTGAAAATTATCTCAAATAGCATTCTTCTAACAGCATTTCGGGCATCAAGATGAATTCAAATGAAAATGATGCAATGAGATGAAATGATTTACTCTCTGAGACGAACATTTTGATATGCTACATGCCCAAAACGGAGCTACGGATGAGGAGTTACGGCACGATGAATAGGAGCAAAAATATTAGGGTTTTGGGAGAAAGTCAACCCAGACGAGATCCAGATCCGGTTCGGCGCGCTTCCCGAGGTTCGTCCTCGCCGGAGATGTCCCTGTTCGCCGGAGTTGGAGAGGTGGCCGGCTTGAAGCTCGGAGGATCCGGCAACGAGGGGAGGAGGAGGCCAGATCCGGCAGTGGCGGCGGTCGGCCGCGGCGCCGGCGAGGCTTGAGGCGAGGGGCGGCGAGGAGGTCCGGCCGGCGGAGCTCGCTCCGGCCGGCACTGGCGCGGTGGCGGCGGCCTTCGGGCGTGAGGAGGCGGTGAGCCGGGCGGCGGGGCGGCGCAGGGGCGGCTCGGCCCGGGCGGCGGCGGAGGAGGGCCCGCCCTGGGCCTCGCGGGCCGGAGGCGGAGGGAGGCCCTGCGCGGGACAGGTGGCGGTCTTCTACTGGCGGCGGCGATGTGTCTGGTCGGTGGAGGCGGTGAGCTAGGTTAGGGTTGGATCTGATCCGGAATTTCGGGAAGGAGTGCTCTTTTATAGGTAGGAGGAGCTAGGAAGCTCCAAATGAGGTGCGGTTTGTGGCCACGCGATCGTGATCGAACGATATAGATGATAGAAGGTGTTTAGATGGGTTTTGGGTCACTTTGGAGGGGTGTTGGGCTGCAACAGACACGAGGCCTTTTCGGTCCCTCGGTTAACCGTTGGAGCATCAAACGAAGTCCAAATGGTACGAAACTTGACAGGCGGTCTACCTGTAGTAAACCAAGGCCGCTTGGCAAGTCTCGGTCCAATCCGAAAATGTTTAATCACCACACACGAAAGAAAGGTAGAAATGACCACCGGAGGAGAACGAAGCGCCGGAATGCAAAACAGACAACGGAGAAAATGCTCGGATGCATGAGATGAACACGTAAGCAAATGCAATGCACATGATGACATGATATGAGATGCATGACAACGGCAACAACACACGGAGAAAAAAACCCGAACCCGAGGAAATGAAATAACTTAAGGCCGGAAACGGCAAGAGTTGGAGTACATATTGGGTAAATCATATCCGGGGTGTTACAACACCCCACCACTACGAAAGGAAATCGTCCCGAGATCTAGGACTGAAAGAACGCCGGGTACTCAGAACAGAGGTGATCCTCGCGTTCCCAGGTAGCTTCACGGTCGGAATGGTGTGACCACTTGACTTTGAGGAATTTGATTGACTTGTTGCGAGTCTTGCGTTCAGTCTCTTCAAGAATAGCAACTAGGTGCTCACGATAGGAGAGATCTTCTTGGAGCTCAATGTCCTCGAAGTTGATGGTGCGGTCAGGAGTCTTGAAGCACTTTTGGAGCTGAGAGACATGGAACACGTCATGAACATTTGCAAAGTTTGAAGGAAGCTCGAGTTGATAGGCGAGATCGCCTCTCTTGCTGACAATCTTGAAAGGTCCCACGTATCTGGGGGCAAGCTTCCCTTTGATACCGAAGCGACGAGTCCCTTTCATAGGAGAGACGCGGAGGTAAACATGATCTCCGATCTCGAAAGCCAAATCACGGTGCTTACTGTCATAGTAGCTCTTCTGGCGGGATTGGGCTGCTTTGAGGTTATCTCGAATGACTTTGCACATTTCCTCTGCCTCTAAGATTAAGTCATTTCCCAAAAGCTGACGTTCACCGGTTTCAGACCAGTTGAGAGGGGTACGGCACTTCCTGCCATACAGAATTTCAAATGGGGCCTTGCCCGAACTTGCTTGAAAACTGTTGTTGTAGGAGAATTCAGCATATGGAAGACAATCCTCCCACTTCATGCCAAAGGAGATCACACAAGCCCTGAGCATATCTTCAAGAATCTGGTTGACACGCTCGATTTGACTGCTAGTTTGAGGATGGAAAGTTGTGCTGAAGCGGATGTTGCTGCCCATGGCCTTCTGAAAAGAATCCCAAAAATTGGAGGTAAAGATGCTGCCACGGTCTAAAGAGATCACTTGTGGAATACTGTGTAGGGAGACAATTCGAGAGGTATAGAGTTCCGCCAATTGAGCTGCAGTGATTGACTCTTTGATAGGCAGAAAGTGAGCCACTTTAGTGAGTTTGTCGATGACAATGAATATAGCATCATTGCCACGCTTGGACTTTGGAAACCCAGTCACGAAGTCCATCTCAATGTGGTCAAACATCCATTCTGGAATGGCAAGAGGTTGGAGGAGAACCGCTGGCCTTTGGTGTTCTGCCTTCACTCTTCTGCAGACATCACATTCATTCACGAACTGAGCAATCTCGCGCTTCATTCGAGTCCACCAATAAGCCTGCTTGAGGTCTTGATACATCTTCGTGCTCCCAGGATGGATGGAGAGGAGAGAATTGTGAGCCTCGTTCATGATCACTTTACGAAGTTCACCTTTGGGCACAACAATACAATCCTCGAAGAAGAGAGTGTCCTTGTCATCAAGGAGGTAGCACTTGTACTTGGGTTGACTCTTGGCAACCCCAATCTTCACCTTCTTCACCATAGCATCAAGAAGTTGGGCTTGGCGAATCTGATCTTCCGAGGTAGGAGAGACTTGAAGGTTGGCGAGGAAACCTTGAGGAACAACTTGCAGATTAAGTTTGCGGAAAGCTTCACAAAGCTCGGGTTGATAAGGCTTGAGAATCAGACTGTTGCAATAAGCCTTCCTGCTCAATGCGTCATCAATCACATTGGCCTTGCCTGGAGTATACTCTATGCTCGGATTATACTCTTGAATCATTTTGACCCATCGAGTTTGCCTGAGGTTGAGATTAGGCTGAGTGAAGATGTACTTGAGACTCTTGTGATCAGTGAAAATGTCCACTTTTCTTCCCAATAAGAGATGTCTCCAAGTCAAAAGAGCATGCACAACTGCCGCCAACTCAAGATCATGAGTGGGGTAGTTCTTCTCATTGGGCTTGAACTGGCGAGAGGTATAAGCCACAACTTTCTTCTCTTGCATCAACACTGCGCCAAGACCTTGGAGAGAGGCATCACAAAAGACCTCGTACGGCTTGGATTCATCAGGCGGAGTCAGAACTGGAGCAGTGATCAATTTCTCTTTCAAAGTGTTGAAAGCAATGTCACACTCCAGAGACCAAACGTACTTGACGTGCTTCTGGAGAAGATTTGAGAGAGGCTTCGCGATCCTAGAAAAATTTTCAACGAATCTTCGACAGTAGCTTGCGAGACCGAGGAAGCTACGGAGTTGCTTCACGTTCTGAGGGGGTTCCCAATTCACAATTGCAGACACCTTCTCAGGATTCACCATAATGCCCTTGGCAGAGATGATATGACCAAGATAAAGATCCTCATCGAGCCAAAATTCGCACTTGGAGAACGTGGCGTAGAACTGGTGTTCCCTCAGCTTATCGAGTACCAAACGCAAGTGCTTGGCATGATCTTCCTTGTTCTTCGAGAAAACCAGAATGTCGTCGAGATAGACCAAAACAAAGTCATTGGTGTAGGCGTTGAAGATGAAGTTCATCATGCGAGAGAACGTCGGAGGAGCGTTGACGAGGCCAAAAGACATGACAGTGTATTCATATGAACCATAGCTTGTCCTGAAAGCCGTCTTGGGAATATCTTGCTCACGGATTCGAATCTGATGATAACCCATATGGAGATCAAGCTTGGAGAATACTTGGGCACCCTTGAGTTGTTCGAACAGCTCGTTGATGTTGGGAAGTGGGTATTTGTTCTTGATAGTCTTCTTGTTCAATGGACGGTAGTCAACACAAAGTCGGTCCGTTCCATCCTTCTTCTTCACAAAAAGAACACCACAACCCCATGGAGAAGAACTAGGCCGAATGAGACCCATTCTCTCTTGAATATCGAGTTGCTTCTTCAGCTCCTTCAACTCTTCAGGTCCGAGCTTGTAAGGATGCTTGCACACTGGTTCCGTGCCAGGCTCAAGATCAATGACGAATTCAACTGGCCGGTGCGGAGGCATTCCTGGAAGCTCTTCTGGAAAGACGTCTTGATATTCGCAAACGACTGGAATCTGCGAGATGGCATCCAGTTCACCCTTCTCATTGAGAGAAAACAGACAGATAGTATTATCCCGAGCGGCAAAGACAATTACATCCTCAGACGAATGAGTCAATTGAATCTGCCTGGCTGCACAATCAAGCTGAGCCTTGTGCTTAGAAAGCCAATCCATCCCGAGAATAAGATCAATATCCGAGTTACCAAGAACCATTGGAGAAGCCAGAAACTTGAAATCACCCATCATGATAGAAATATCCGGAATCATCATACTAGAACTCAGACGCTTAGCTGGAGAGACGACTTGCATAGCTCTAGGTAATTCCTTAGTACTAAAATTGTTCTTTGATGCAAAAGGGAATGACATGAAGGAATGCGATGCACCAGAGTCAAAAAGAACTTTTGCAGGAATATCATTAACAGGAAGGTTACCCATGATGACATCTGATGAATCCTCTGCCTGAGCTGCATTCATCAAGTTGACCTTGGCGTGCTTGGGGTTATGCTTGACCACAGCTGTACTGGCCGATCTGACAGGAGGAGGAGGAGGAAGACGCCTCTGGTTGAAACACTTGTTGGCATAGTGACCCTTTTGTTGGCACTTGTTGCACGTGACCTCTGAAAGCGGGCGGTGATAGGGAGCACTTGATCTTGGAGTTTGAGATGAAGTCTTGTTCTGAAAACCAGGGTTGGGTGGGTGGGAAGATCCACTGCCACCTTTGCTCTTCTGATACGGCTGACGGAACGGAGGAGGAGGAAGCCAATACTTCTGCTGCTTGCCCACTTGAGTAGAGGAAGAAGGAGTAGCATCTCTGACTCGCTTCTTGGAAGCATCACACCTCAGTTGAGCGGCCTCTTGCTTCAATGCCATGTTGTAGAACTCATCGTACCTCAAGGGCTCAAAGAGAACAAGAGCTAGCTAGATTTCTTCTTTGAGACCAACCCTGAATTGGTATATCATGCTCTTCTCATATAACAAAACACATGTAGAGCTCATGGGCATATCATGCACACAATAATCATGGCAAAAATGACAAATATCTAATTGGAGCAGCAGATCTGACAATTATCTCAAATAGCATTCTTCTAACAGCATTTCGGGCATCAAGATGAACTCAAATGAAAATGATGCAATGAGATGAAATGATGTACTCTCTGAGAAGAACATCTTGATATGCTATATGCCCAAAACGGAGCTACGGATGAGGAGTTACCGCACGATGAACAGGAGCAAAAATATTAGGGTTTCGGGAGAAAGTCAACCCAGACGAGATCCAGATCCGGTTCGGCGCGCTTCCCGAGGTTCGTCCTCGCTGGAGATGTCCCTGTTCGCCGGAGTTGGAGAGGCGGCCGGCTTGAAGCTCGGAGGATCCGGCGACGAGGGGAGGAGGAGGCCGGATCCGGCGGTGGCGGAGGTCGGCCGCGGCGCTGGCGGGGCTTGAGGCGAGGGGCGGCGAGGAGGTCCGGCCGGCGGAGCTCGCTCCGGCTGGCAATGGCGCGGCGGCGGCGGCCTCCGGGCGCGAGGAGGCGGCGAGCCGGGCGGCGGGGCGGCTCGGCCCGGGCGGCGGCGGAGGAGGGCCCGCCCTGGTCCTCGCGGGCCGGCGGTGGAGGGAGGCCCCACGCGGGACAGGTGGCGGTCTTCTACTGGCAGCGGCGATGTGTCCGGTCGGCGGCGGACATTGTCCGGCCGCGCGGTGGAGGCGGGGAGCTAGGTTAGGGTTGGATCTGATCCGGAATTTCGGGGAGGGGTGCTCTTTTATAGGTAGGAGGAGCTAGGAAGCTCCAAATGAGGTGCGGTTTGCAGCCACACGATCGTGATCGAATGATATAGATGATAGAAGGTGTTTAGGTGGGTTTTGGGCCACTTTGGAGGGGTGTTGGGCTGCAACACACACGAGGCCTTTTTGGTCCCTCGGTTAACCGTTGGAGCATCAAACGAAGTCCAAATGGTACGAAACTTGATAGGCGGTCTACCGGTAGTAAACCAAGGCCGCTTGGCAAGTCTCAGTCCAATCCGAAAATGTTTAATCCCCACACATGAAAGAAAGGTAGAAATGACCATCGGAGGAGAACGAAGCGCCGTAATGCAAAATGGACAACGGAGAAAATGCTCGGATGCATGAGATGAACACGTATGCAAATGCAATGCACATGATGACATGATATGAGATGCATGACAATGACAACAACACACGGAGACAAAAACCCAGACCCGAGGAAATAAAATAACTTAAGGCCGGAAACGGCAAGAGTTGGAGTACATATTGGGTAAATCATATCCGGGGTGTTACAGCAATGCGACAAAGGAATCCTATGGGTTACTTTGGTATCTGAATACTTACGATCTCCCCTGGGGCTTGGCCCTGGGAAACCACTCGTCTTCACTTTCGTCGGCGGCGGTGGAGCTGTCCGGAAGGAGAGTCCTTCCCTTCTTGGACCCTCCGGCCTCCTCAGTTGGGGCGGCCTTCCTTTTCTTGTCTCCCCCAGTCGGTGGGGGAGCCTCTTCTTCCTCTTCCTCGTCTTTGGGGGAAGAGTGCGCCGCAGAGTCATCGGACGGTGAGTCCGACGACGCGTGGTGTCGGGAACTCTTTCGAGCTCCCTTGGCCTTCTTGGTCTTCTCCGGCACCTTATAAGGGGCCGGAGTCAACATCTTCGCTAGAAGGGCATCTACAGGGCCTTCGGGCAAGGGAGCCGGACAGTCGATTTGTCTGGCCATCTTCTGCCAGTCTTGTTAACGGCACGGGAGTTTAGATCCCGCATAGAGTCAATCTATATAGAAAACAAGTATCCTGTGAAAAGTAAAACAGCTTACCGCACTGGCTTGGCGCTTCACGCTGAATCCGCGATCCTCAGTAATGGGGGGAGGGACCGCGGCGCCCTTGAACAGCACCCTCCAGGCATCTTCATGAGTCATGTCCAAGAGCCTGTTCAGAGTTCGGTGCTGCGCCGGGTTGAACTCCCACAAGGTGAACTCCCGTTGTTGGCACGGGAGTATCCGGCGGATGAGCATAACCTGGACTATGTTGACGAGCTTGAGCTTCTTGTCCACCATGTTTTGAATACATGTCTGGAGTCCGGTCAGCTCTTTTGAATTACCCCAGGACAGGTCCTTCTCTTTCCAGGAGGTGAGCCGCATGGGGATGCCAGATCAGAACTCGGGGGCCGCTACCCATGCGGGGTCGCGCAGCTCGGTGATATAGAACCACCCCAATTGCCACCCCTTTATGGTAGAAGGAGCCCTCGAGCCATGTGATGTTGGGCATCTTTCCCACCATGGCACCTCCGCACTCCGCCTAGCGGCCGCTCACTACCTTCGGCTTGACATTAAAGGTCTTCAGCCATAAGCCGAAGTGGGGCTTGATACGGAGGAAGGCCTCGCACACGACGATAAACGCCGAGATGTTGAGGATGAAGTTCGGGGCCAGATCATGGAAATCCAGGCCGTAATAAAACATGAGCCCCTGGACGAAGGGATGGAGAGGGAATCCCAGTCCACGGAGGAAATGGGTGAGGAATACCACCCTCTCATGGGGCCTGGGGTGGGGATGAGCTGCCCCTCATTTGGGAGCCGGTGCGCGATGTCGTCGGGCAGGTATCCGGCACTCCTCAGTTTCTTGATGTCTCCCTCCATGACGGAGGAGACCATCCACTTGCCTCCTGCTCCGGACATGGTTGGAGAAGGTTGAGATGGAAGTGAGAGCTTGGGCCCTAGAGATCGAGTGTGCGGGAGCGGATGAGCAGAGGAGGAAGAAGGCGTGGATAGAAAGGTGAATCCTTATCCCTTTATATGGGCGGACAAAATTAAGCGTCCCTACTTGCCTGGTAAAACTCGCTTATCCCCAAGCGCTGCAATTGATGGCGCGGTTGGGTTACCCACGCCCGTATTGATGAGAATCCCGTAATAAGGGGACACGATCTCTGCTTTGACAAGATGTGTCGAAAAACTGCCTCGCGTTATGTGCGGGGCTGGTTAAAAGAAATGGTTCGAATAATCACCGGGCCATGACATAACGTCATGTTGCCAAAACAAGCTAGCAAATTAGATCTGCAAAAACATTATTCTCTCTACGGTGGAATGTGGAACTTATTTTGCAGGGTCGGACACTATCCTCGTATTCAAATTCTTCTGTGACGTATTTGGAGAAGGAACCCGCCTTGCAATGCTGAAGACAACTGTGCGCCGGACTCATCGTCATCGAAGATAACTGAGGGAGTCCTGGATTAGGGGGTCTCCGGACAGCCGGACTATCTCCATTGGCCGGACTGTTAGACTATGAAGATACAAGATTGAAGACTTCGTCTCATCCCCGGATGAGACTCTACTTGGCGTGGAAGGCAAGCTAGGCAATACGTATATGGATATCTCCTCCTTTGTAACCGACCTTGTATAACCCTAACCCTCTCCGGTGTCTATATAAACCGAAGGGTTTTAGTCCGTAGGACAACAATCACAACATACAATCATACCATAGGCTAGCTTCTAGGGTTTAGCCTCTCTAATCTCGTGGTAGATCTACTCTTGTACTACACATATCTTCAATATTAATCAAGCAGGACGTAGGGTTTTACCTCCATCAAGAGGGCCCGAACCTGGGTAAAACTTCGTGTCCCTTGCCTCCTGTTACCATCCGGCCTAGACGCACAGTTCGGGACCCCTACCCGAGATCCGCCGGTTTTGACACCGACAACCACCGTTCTCCAATAAGAGCAACAAACTTTCACAAAGCAGGCAGAACCTCACCTCTTGGAACATGGGAATCGTAGTCAACAGCAACCTCGTGGTGCCCTAACCAGAAGAAAATATGTCTCAGAACTCGCGATGAATCAAGCTGAAACCAAAGGAAAGGGGGGATTAGGAGCGGTATCACAGGTCAAGTCTCTTACATTCTCGCCCCAGCGCATGCAAATATACTCAATGTCATGAGGCGCCTCATCCCCGCAGCCGACACCGCAGCAACACACCCTTCCTCGCGGGAGTTGTCCATGGTTTCTCACCCTGCTGCGTACCGGTCGGCGATTCTGATGGCTGCAATTGGTCGACGGGCATCACCGTCATAGCTGAGAGAGATCACCTAGAGGAGGGAACTTGGCTGACGGGGACATGAGGAGCAGACGGCCGGGGAAGAGTTAGACAGGGCTGGCGGCGGCGCGTTTGTGTGTTTTGCCCTAATAGATGGTCCAAGGGGAGGGGAGGGAGAGGCGACCTGGTTTAACCGGTTTTGATGCGTGCTAGGCTGGAGAGAAAAACAGGAACGGAAAAATCGGTAGGGGAGGATCGAGCGAGGGGTAGAGGGGCTAACCGACCAACGAAACGAGCGAACGACGACGTACGTAATGAGACTTTACGAGTAGAGATTCGATATGATTTGATTTGATTGGCATTGTATATGGAAGGGAAGGATGGAAGGATTGGTGTTTTATATGGAAGGGTTGGCTTGGTTCTCGTGATGCATGAACAAAAATCGGTCTTGGTTTTTGAAGGGAGGAAAAAAATCGGTGGGGAGAGGGAGATCGCCTGGTGGGTAGATCGATGGGAGGGTGGGAACAAACGAAACGAACGAACGACTTACATACTGAGATATTAGGAGTAGAGATGTTGAGTCCATGGATTATACGCACTCTCACCCTTCCATCATTGCTAGCCTCTTCGGTACCAAGCATTGCCCTTTCTCACATTGAGAGTTGGTGCAAACTTCGCCGGTGCATCCAAACCCCGTGATATGATACGCTCTTTCACACATAAAACTCTTTATATCTTCCTCAAAACAACCACCATACCTACCTATTATGGCATTTCCATAGCCATTCCGAGATATATTGCCATGCAACTTTCCACCATTTCGTTTATCATGACACATTCATCATTGTCATATTGCTTAGCATGATCATGTAGTTGACATAGTATTTGTGGCAAAGCTACCATTCATAATTCTTTCATACATGTCACTCTTGGTTCATTGCATATCCCGGTACACCGCCGTAGGCATTCATATAGAGTCATCTTTTGTTCTAGCATCGAGTTGTAAATAAATAGAAGTGTGATGATCATCATTTTATAGAGCATGGTCCCAAGTGAGGAAAAAAAGAAAAAACGAGAAAGGCCATATAAAAAAAGAAGGGGAAAAGGCCTAAATAAAAAATTGAGAGAAAAAGAGAGAAGGGACAATGTTACTATCCTTTGCCACACTTGTGCTTCAAAGTAGCACCATGATCTTCATGATAGAGAGTCTCTTGTTTTTTCACTTTCATATACTAGTGGGAAATTTTCATTATAGAACTTGGCTTGTATATTCCAACAATGGGCCTCCTCAAGTGCCCTAGGTCTTCATGAGCAAGCAAGTTGGATGCACACCCACTTAGTTTCTTTTGTTGAGCTTTCATACATTTATAGCTCTAGTGGATCCATTGCATGGCAATCCCTACTCCTTGCATTAACATCAATCGATGGGCATCTCCATAGCCCATTGATTAGCCTCGTTGATGTGAGACTTTCTCCTTTTTTTGTCTTCTCCACATAACCCCCATCATCATATTCTATTCCACCCATAGTGCTATGTCCATGGCTCATGCTCATATATTGCGTGAAAGTTTATATGTTTGAGATTGCTAAGGTATGAAACAATTGCTTGGCTTGTCATCGGGGTTGTGCATGATGAGAGCATTCTTGTGTGACGAAAATGGAGCATGACTAAACTATATGATTTTGTAGGGATGAACTTTCTTTGGCCATGTTATTTTGAGAAGACATAATTGCTTAGTTAGTATGCTTGAAGTATTATTATTTTTATGTCAATATGAAATTTTGTCTTGAATATTTTGGATCTGAATATTCATACCACAATTAAGAAGAATTACATTAAAATTATGCCAAGTAGCACTCTGCATCAAAAATTCTGTTTTTATCATTTACCTACCCGAGGACGAGCAGGAATTAAGCTTGGCGATGCTTGATACGTCTCCAACGTATCTATAATTTTTTATTGCTCCATGCTATATTATCTACTCTTTTGGACATTATTGGGCTTTATTATCCACTTTTATATTATTTTTGGGACTAACCTACTAACCGGAGGCCCAACCCAGAATTGCTATTTTTTGCCTATTTTAGGGTTTCGAAGAAAAGGAATATCAAACGGAGTCCAAACGGAATGAAACCTTCGGGAACGTGATTTTCTCACCGAACATGATCTAGGAGACTTGGAACCTACGTCAAGACACAAAAGAGGAGGCCACGAGGTAGGGGGCGCGCCTACCCCCCCCCCCCCGGCGCGCCCTCCACCCTCGTGGGCCCCCTGTTGCTCCACCGATGTACTCCTTCCTCCTATATATACCTACGTACCCACAAACGATCAGATACAGAGCCAAAACCCTAATTCCACTACCGCAACTTTCTGTATCCACGAGATCCCATCTTGGGGCCTGTTCCGGAGCTCCACTAGAGGGGGCATCGATCACGGAGGGCTTCTACATCATCACCATAGCCCCTCCGATGAAGTGTGAGTAGTTCACCTTAGACCTACGAGTCCATAGTTATTAGCTAGATGGCTTCTTCTCTCTTTTTAGATCTCAATACAATGTTCCCCCCTTCTCTTGTGGAGATCTATTCGATGTAATCTTCTTTTTGCGGTGTGGTTGTTGAGACCGATGAATTGTGGGTTTATGATCAAGTCTATCTATGAACAATATTTGAATCTTCTTTGAATTCTATTATGTATGATTGGTTATCTTTGTAGGTCTCTTCGAATTATCAGTTTGGTTTGTCCTACTAGATTGATCTTTCTTGCAATGGGAGAAGTGCTTAGCTTTGGGTTCAATCTTGCGGTGTCCTTTCCCAGTGACAGTAGGGGCAGCAAGGCTCGTATTTTATTGTTGCCATCGAGGATAACAAGATGGGGTTTTCATCATATTGCATGAGTTTATCCCTCTACATCATGTCATCTTACTTAAGGCGTTACTCTATTCTCATTAACTTAATACTCTAGATGCATGCTGGATAGCGGTCGATGAGTGGAGTAATAGTAGTAGATGCTGGCAGGAGTCGGTCTACTTGTCTCGGACGTGATGCCTATATACATGATCATACCTAGATATTCTCATAACTATGCTCAATTATGTCAATTGCTCAACAGTAATTCATTCACCCACCGTAGAATTCTTATGCTCTTGAGAGAAGCCACTAGTGAAACCTATGGCCCCGGGTCTATCTTCATCATATTAATCTTCCAATACTTAGTTATTTCATTTGCTTTCTACTTTGCTTTTATTTTACTTTGCATCTTTATCATAAAAATACTAAAAATATTATCTTATCATATCTATCAGATCTCACTCTCGTAAGTGGCCGTGTAGGGATTGACAACCCGTTACCGCGTTGGTTGCGAGGATTTATTTGTTTTGTGTAGGTATGAGGGACTCGCGCGTAGCCTCCTACTGGACTGATACCTTGGTTCTCAAAAACTGAGGGAAATACTTACGCTACTTTGCTGCATCATCCCTTCCACTTCGGGGAACACTAACGTAGTGCTCAAGAGGTAGCAGCGCGCCGCCCGCTTAGCCTCGGCCCCACGCGGGCCTGTGCCCATTGCCGCTCGGCCACCGTAGCGCCCCGAGACCGACGTGCCAGGTGTCGTTCAGTTATTCGTTGTTGTTGCCTTGTCATTGCTTGCGTGTCATGCATTGCATATCATGTCATCATGCGCATTTCATTTGCATACGCGTTCGTCTCATGCATCCGAGCATTTTCCCCATTGTCCGTTTTGCATTCCGGCGCTTCGTTCTCCTCCGGTAGTCATTTCTACCTTTCTTTTATATGTGGGGATTAAACATTTCCAGATTGGACTGAGACTTGTCATGCGGCCTTGGTTTACTACCGGTAGACCGCCTGTCAAGTTTCGTACCATTTGGACTTCGTTTGATGCTCCAACGGTGAGCCGAGGGACCGAAAAGGCCTCGTGTGTGTTGCAGCCCAACACCCCTCCAATTTGGCCCAAAACCCACCAAACTCTGCTCCATCACCTAGAGCGTTCAATCACGATCGCGTGGCCGAAAACCGCACCTCTTTTGGACTCTCCTAGCTCCACTTATGCCTATAAATACATCCCCTCCGTTTTCGGATCTTCCCTCTCCCCGAAACCCTAAAGATCAGATCTCGCGCCGCCGGACAAATCCCCGTCCGACCGGACAACGTCCGCTTCACCCCGCCGCTGCCACATGTCGCTTCCGGATTCGCCCGCCGGCCGCGCCCCACATCGCCGCGCCTCCCACCGCGCCGGCCCGCATAGGCCCGTAGCGGGCCCTCCCCGGCCCAGGCCGCCGCCGACCGACGCCCGTGCCCGCGTCGCTTCTCCTCCCGCGCCGGCGCCGTGCTCCGCCGCCTCCGCCGCGACACTGCCACTCCGGCCGCCGCCATCATCGCCGGACGTCGCCTCCTCTTCGCCCGACCACTGCATCACTGTGCCGGAGTCACCACCGTTCGTCGAGGAGCTCGCCGGCGACACCCCGGCCTCGGATCCGGCGTCCTCCGGAGTCCCCTCGCCCTTCCCTCGCCGGAACAAGCCCACCGGCTCGCCAGAGACCTCGGGCGCCTCGAGCTGCTATAGTACCACCGCGCCAGTTCTAGATCTGGGATCCTCTCGGTTGACTTTTTCCCCTCCGAACCCTAATTTTTTTGCAAACTTTGACCTGCTATATCTCCGCATCCGTAGCTCCGATTCATGCATATAGCATATCAAAATGTTCGGCTCGAGGAGTACATCAGTTCATTCCGTTGCATCATTTTCATTTGAGTTCATCTTGATGCCCTAAATGCCGTTAGAAGAGGGCTTCGTGAGTTATTTGTCAGATCTGCTAGTTCATCTTAGACTTTTGTCATTTTTGCCATGATTATTGTGTGCATGATATGCCTATGAGTCCTTCATATGTTTTGTTAAGCATCTTGTTATCTTTCCAGAGGTGCAACCCATGCATTTTTGTGATGTGTGTGGTGTCTTGTGCAAGCTTGCAAAGAGAGGCACCCGTTAAATCTGTTTTCAGGGACTTAGTAGTTTTCACTAAGTCCTGGGATTACTTAGTTCATGAGGCCATATGTTCATGTTGTTTCCTAGTGATCCGTGCCTCTTTTGAGGATGATCAGTAAATGAGTTTTGTTAATATTGTGGTGCTCTATCCATCCATGTCTTTGCTTGCATATATGGAGTACCCTAGCTTGAGTCAATCGAGCTCTACTTTTGCTTCGTTGTGAATCTGGGCAGATCGTCAACTTGTTTGCGATTTTGCCGGAGTTATTGTAGTTGATCCGTGCATGCTATGCCATTGTTCTTGCCATGTCTAGCTTGCATTTTGTGCCTTCTTAATGTATGTATGCTTGCCTTGCCATGACTTGCACCGTAGTGAGTGCATCGAGCTCGTTTACATGCCTTCGTGAGTTATATTTCAGCATGCCTCGGTTTTCACTAAGTCTGAAAACTGATTGTGTTTTAGCTATGTTCGTGTGCTTGTTAGTATATTTTCGGATCCCTTTTGGCTCAAGGTCACTAAGGGACTTTTGTTAAGCTTGTTGAGTAGCTCCATGCCATGTCTTTCTTTGTCTTGTTCAGGTCCTGTAGCATGTTGTTTTGGGGCTCCGAAGAGGGCTTCATGATCTGAAATTCCAGACAAGTGTTAATTTCACTAAGTCTGAGATCTGTTTACCATTTGCGTTTTTGCCATGCTTGTTTGAACCTCCTAATGGATGATTTGGCCGTAGCTCAGTGCTAGTCTTTTGTTAAGCATCTTGAATGCTTCCCTGCCATGTATTTTGTTGCCATGTTTGAGTGCTGAAGCATGTTCATCTCATTGCATTTAGTTGGCTACTTGCTGTAAATCGCAGACCGGTGTCATATTGGAACCGCTTGCCATTTCCAAACCATAACTCTGATTCCGGTGATCTTTACATCGTTTTCAAGCAATTTCATCCCATCTTTCCAGTGGCACACTTGGTTTTCCAAGTTGAGGCCAGGTTCATGCATTCCTTGCCCAATCATGCATATGCATCGCATACCGCATCTCGCATATCATACCATGTTCATGTGTGGTTTGTTTACTATGTTGTTTGTTTCTTTTCCGGTGATTGCTTCTTCGGGTTGGTTCCGATAACGTCATGTTTGTGAGGACCCGTTCGTCTACGCCCGTTTGTCTTCTTCATGGACTCGTTCTTCTTCCTTGCGGGATTTCAGGCAAGATGATCATACCCTCGAAATCACTACTATCTTTGCTATGCTAGTCTGCTCGCTCTTTTGCTATGCCAATGCTATGATGCCTACCACTTGCTTGTCCGCCTCCTAAATTGCCATGTTCAGCCTCTAACCCACCATTGTCCAAGCAAACCGTTGATTGGCTATGTTACCGCTTTGCTCAGCCCCTCTTATAGCGTTGTTAGTTGCAGGTGAAGATTGAAGTTTGTTCCTTGTTGGAACATGGAGATGTTGTTCCTTGTTGGAACATGTTTACTTGTTGGGATATCACAATATATCTTATTTAATTAATGCATCTATATACTTGGTAAAGGGTGGAAGGCTCGGCCTTATGCCTAGTGTTTTGTTCCACTCTTGCCGCCCTAGTTTCCATCATATCGATGTTATGTTCCCGGATTTTGTGTCGCTTACGCGGTTGGGCTATAATGGGAACCCCTTGACAGTTCGCCTTAAGTAAAGCTTCTCCAGCAATGCCCAACATTGGTTTTACCATTCGCCACCTAGCCTTTTCTTTCCCTTGAGTCGGCCGGCTCAAGGGTCATCGTTATTTTACCCCCCGCCCCCCCCCCCCGGCCAGTGCTCCTCTGAGTGTTGGTCCGAACTAGAGTCCTGTGCAGCGCCCCCTCGGGGAAACTCGAGGTTTGGTTTTAGTTGTATGGAGAGCTCATCTGAGTGTGCCCTGAGAAAGAGATATGTGCAGCTCCTATCGGGATTTGTCGGCACATTCGGGCGGTGTTGCTGGTTTAGTTTTACCCTGTCGAAATGTCTTGTTGTACCGGGATACTGAGTCTGATCAGAATGTCTCGGGTGGAGGTCTATTCCTTCGTTGACCGTGAGAGCTTGTGATGGGCTAAGTTGGGACACCCCTGCAGGGATTGAACTTTCGGAAGCCGTGCCCGCGGTTATGGGTAGATGGGAATTTGTTAATGTCTGGTTGTAGAAAACCTGAAGTTGACCTTAATTAAAATGAATCAACCGCGTGTGTAACCGTGATGGTCTCTTTCCGGCGGAGTCCGGGAAGTGAACACGGTTGTTGGAGTTATGCTT
Source organism: Triticum monococcum (assembly GCA_034509565.1). NCBI lineage: Eukaryota > Viridiplantae > Streptophyta > Magnoliopsida > Poales > Poaceae > Triticum > Triticum monococcum. Next base: position 143,701,128 of record CM067845.1, on the reverse strand, counting down.
GACGTAGGTAGTCCAGGATCACTTCTTGATCATACTTTGTCGACCGTGCTTTGCCTTCTCTTCTCGCTCTCATTTGCATATGTTAGTCACCATATATGCTAGTCGCTTGCTGCAGCTCCACCTCATACCTTTTACCTTACCCATAAGCTTAAATAGTCTTGATCGCGAGGGTGCGAGATTGCTGAGTCCCCGTGGCTCACAGATACTTCCAAAACCAGCTTGCAGGTGCCGATGAGTCGGTGCAGATGACGCAACCAAGCTCAGGAGGAGCTCGATGAAGATCTTGTCCTTTGTGTTGTTTCATTCTAGTTGATCAGTAGTGGAGCCCAGTTGGGGTCGATCGGGGACCTTTGTCGCATTTGGGGTTCTTCTTTTATTTTGGCTCCATAGTCGGGCCTTGATTGTATTTGGATGATGTAATGCTTATTCATGTAATTGTGTGAAGTGGCGATTGTAAGCCAACTATGTATCTTTTTCCCTTATGTATTACATGGGTTGTGTGAAGATTACCTCACTTGCGACATTGCTTTCAATGCGGTTATGCCTCTAAGTTGTGCTTCGACACGTGGGAGATATAGCCGCATCGAGGGCGTTACAAGTTGGTATCAGAGCCTTCCCCGACCTTAGGAGCCACATTGCTTGATCGTTTTTAGTAGCCGAGTTGTGTCTAGAAAAATATTTTGAGTCATTTAGGAATTATATATCGGAGAGTTTAGGAATTCTTTTTACTTCTCAGTCTCCTCATCGCTCTGGTAAGGCATCCCGACGTAGAGTTTTGACTCTTCTCTTCCCAAATTTCACAAAAAAAATTAGGATCACGCAGGTATCTTGGAATCGTTCCGATGGTTTTATGATGAGAACATTGTCTTGGTGCCTCCTGTCAGGGGTTTAGTGGAAGTGTCCCGGGGAGTTGAGCTCTGAGGTGTTGTCATCATAATTTTATCGTTGTAGTTCTGGAATACCTGAGTTTAGTACGCCGACATCGAAAATCTCTTTTATGCAGTTCATTGGTGAGATAACCTCGACGCCACCCAGTACTGGGGCGGGAGTTCGGGAGTATCGCCATAACTTGTATAACGGATGTTTTTCGAAGGTTTAGGTAGACGGTTTCCGAAGGTTTCTTGGTTATGTGTTGAAGGATGGATACAGCTGGATGTAGGAATTGCTAGTTTGGGTGAGATGTTATGCTTCCCCTGTATCCCCAACACCTGATTGCATAACCGGAAAGGTTCGGGAGTTTCATAGGTGGGAATTCAAGTAGCACTTAGGATATCTTTCCGGCAGATGTATGTTATGAAATTGGGGTTCGATGTCTAGTGGTCCGCCTATTCACGGTCGGTTTTACAGTGGTCTCGTTGTGTCTTAATGAGTCCTTGGCTATGCCGACTCGGGGACGCTTTGTATGTCATGTGCACTGCCTTGTACATGATGGTGATGTACGATCGAGCCCGTGTAGGCCCCACCACGAAAACTTCGAACGAAATCTCTATCATATGTTTGTTCTGGCTTATTCTGTAAGCCAACCCTTTGTTTTGTTTTGAGTTGTGGTATTCGAGTTGCTTCGAAGTCAAGTGTTGATTCCATACCTTTCCCAACTGGTGTTCTCATACTCCGATGTGGATACCAACCCTTCTTGATCATCGAGTCTGTCATGTCAATCCTTTTCACCGGTGTGATTTCTCTTCAAGTGGATCCCATCACTCCAATATCAGCAAGATCTATTATGACTTCTTCTCAACGGTGTTTGTTTCATCCGTCTCCAAGTTTCCTTTGTTTTTTCCCGCCCACCCACCCTTTTTCTTCAAGGATTCAGATTTCTTAATCAAGTATCCATCTTATTGATGTGAGGCCTCTTCATTCCTTTTCCGTCAATGTTCTAATCCGGTGTTTCTCATGAAGATTTTAACGGAGCCTCAAGGTCATCACCCTTAATTCTTTTCTTCTCCGGTGGAACCAATTCAAGCTTTCGGTGTTGATCATATATTTCTCCTTGTTTCTAATACCTTCTCATGCCGGTGCACCTCATATTCATTCACTTCTCGCTATTTAATTGTTCCGGAGTGCTGAAGATATGTCGAAGATTCATGTATCCACTCTTCTTTCGTTCAAGTTCTTTCGAGGATGTTCCCTCATTCAAGCCATTTAACTCAACCGGTGCAACCTCTCTTTTAAATCATTCAACAGTGTTTTCTCTTGAGTGGCCCCTAACCCACAGGTCTTTTCCCAGGATCTTACCTGACTCTTCTAATTTTTACCAGAGCTATTCTCAAATCTTTTAAAGTTTGACGTAAGAATGAATCATCATCAGTCAAATGTTTTTCTCCAAGATCTTTCAAATTCTTTTCATCATTGGCACAACTTTTCCATTCTTCATTCTGGTGTGCCTCAATAATTCTTGGTGGTGTTTCTCGTTGTCATTTGAAGACCGAAGAAGAGTTTTACCTCCATATCTTATCCGTTCTCTCAGAGAATCGTGGTTCTAATTCGAGGTCATCCTCTCATAATTGTTTGATTGTGAGAATTCTTTTTATCCATCCGGAGCAATTCAGGAGCTTTTTTTTCAGTTTGTTCATCCGGAGCCTATCATCTAAGATTTATTCATTCTCAGCTTTCAGTTATCATTCTCCGATCTTACCGGTGCATCGTTCAAGTGATCTCTAATCGGTCCATGATCTATTATATTAAATTGTATCTAAATTCTCTCAAGCACCTTCGTGCATTTGATAATTCTTCCCGGTGATTCGTCATCTTTTATTCGTTCTTTTTCAATCCTTACGGTGGTCCGTTTAAGATTTCTCTTCCTTCTTTATCATACCAATTTATTCGTTGTCAATCCTACCAGTGTTTTGTGGAAGGCATTCTCAAGTGGCGCTATATCTATCTTAATCCTTTCTACGAGAATAAGTAGTGTGCCAAATCTGTTGAGTGTCATCAATTTAATTGGTGAAGGATACGCATAACATAATTCTTATTCTTGTTTCATCCAAGTGATCTATTCTTGATTCCGGAGGCTCATCTAAATTCTTGATCTCAATTGTTCATCTTATTTTTTTTCCAGAGTTCCAAGCTTTCACAATTACATCTCCACGGAGGTCCATCTAAATCATTGCAAGGATTCACCTTGTGTTTTCAATTTCTTCTTCTTGTTATTCTTTTCTTACCAGAGTTTCTTCATGGAGGCTATACATGATGGTTCATCAAGGATTTAATTCCTTCTCGAAGTGTTCATCAACATTCTTTTCTAAGGAGCTCAAGCATTCTTCATCTTGCATTTTAAAGTGCAATTCTTTCTACCGTGTCATTTGAGGTGGTATTATGTCATTCTTGATAATTTGAGTAAATGTTTCATGATTCACATGTTGTTAAGAATGAGGTATTGTAAATCCATCAATCTCGTCATTGGAGTTATCTTGGGTTATATTTCACCTAAAGCCATCCCTAAGGACTGTCGCTATCTATGGTGTTTATTAATGACCCAAGTTCTTCATCTATCCTCCCGGTGAAATAATTTCTCGTCTCCTTGTTATTATCAATGCAATTCTTTTCCCGCGAGTGGCAAGTTGTCACCTCATAATTTGAGATGTCTGTCATAAGACCATATCAAGCTTATCTTTTCGTTGTTGGTTTTTCCAACAACTCCGTTCTAGCATTTGTTGTTATCGTGCTATCTCAAGATCTTGTTTCACTTCGTTCATTCCATTCCACTCTTTGTTCTATTCCGGAGGCATTGTGATGTTCCTCTCTGCAACCCATCTTCTTGTTTTGTCAGGATCGTGTTCTTTTCGTCCTTACCCTTTTAACCGGACTGCCGCCGGAAATCGTTCTTACCCATTGTGCCATTCTTTCAATAGTCCCGGAGGCAGTATGTTGTTGATCTCATCAAGCATCCTATCATCTTGTCAAGTTCTTGTTAATTCCTTCCATTTGCAGTCGGAGTGCTGTCCAAATTATATCATTCTTAATCCTTCTCTATCTTGTTTTAATCGGAGTGGCTTCAATGTCTATATTGTCACTTAAGCTCGTCTTTTTCGTCGTATTTCTGACTCATCGGCTAATGGAGTGTTTTTCACTTTGTTTATCTTCGTTGTATTATTCTTTTCTATTTGTTCAACCTCTCAAGGTTCTTTGGTTTCACTCGTTTGTCAAAGAAGCAACTTAGTTTTACCTTTTCTCTTTTCTCTTTTCCGTTGGTTCCCCGGTGCCATTCTAGATCTCGGGACGAGATCCTCTCGTAGTGGTGGAGTGTTGTAGCGCCCCGAGACCGATGTGCCAGGTGTCGTTCAGTTATTCGTTGTTGTTGCGTTGTCATTGCTTGCGTGTCATGCATTGCATATCATGTCATCATGCGCATTTCATTTGCATACGCGTTCGTCTCATGCATCCGGGCATTTTCCCCGTTGTCCATTTTGCATTCCGGCGCTTCGTTCTCCTCCGGTGGTCATTTCTACCTTTCTTTCATATGTGGGGACTAAACATTTCCGGATTGGACCGAGACTTGTCATGCGGCCTTGGTTTACTACCGGTAGACCGCCTATCAAGTTCCGTACCATTTGGACTTCATTTGATGCTCCAACGGTTAACCGAGGGACCGAAAAGGCCTCGTGTGTGTTGCAGCCCAACACCCCTCCAATTTAGCCCAAAACCCACCAAACTCTGCTCCATCACCTAGAGCGTTCGATCACGATCGCGTGGCCGAAAACCGCACCTCTTTTGGACTCTCCTAGCTCCACTTATGCCTATAAATACATCCCCTCTGTTTTCGGATCTTCCCTCTCCCCGAAACCCTAAAGATCAGATCTCGCGCCGCCGGACAAATCCCCGTCCGACCGGACAACGTCCGCTTCACCCCGCCGCCGCCACGTGTCGCTTCCGGATTCGCCCGACGGCCGCGCCCCACATCACCGTGCCTCCCACCGCACCTGCCCGCAGAGGCCCGTAGCGGGCCCTCCCCGGCCCAGGCCGCCGCCGACCGACGCCCGTGCCCGCGTCGCTTCTCCTCCCACGCCGGCGCCGTGCTCCGCCACCTCCGCCGCGACTCTGCCACTCCAGCCGCCGCCATCATCGCCAGACGTCGCCTCCTCTTCGCCCGACCACCGCATCACCGCGCCGGAGTCGCCGCCGTTGGCCGAGGAGCTCGCCGGCGACACCCCGGCCTCGGATACAGCGTCCTCTGGAGTCCCCTCGCCCTTCCCTCGCCGGAACAAGCCCACCGGCTCGCCAGAGACCTCGGGCGCCTCGAGCTGCTACAGTACCACCGCGCCAGATCTGGATCTAGGATCCTCTCGGTTGACTTTTTCCCCTCCGAACCCTAATTTTTGTGCAAACTTTGACCTGCTATATCTCCGCATCCCTAGCTCCGATTCATGCACATAGCATATCAAAATGTTCGCCTCGAGGAGTACATCATTTCATTCCATTGCATCATTTTCATTTGAGTTCATCTTGATGCCCGAAATGCTGTTAGAAGAGGGCTTCGTGAGTTATTTGTCAGATCTGCTAGTTCATCTTAGACTTTTGTCATTTTTGCCATGATTATTGTGTGCATGATATGCCTATGAGTCCTTCATATGTTTTGTTAAGCATCTTGTTATCTTTCCAGAGGTGCAACCCATGCATTTTTGTGATGTGCGTGGTGTCTTGTGCAAGCTTGCAAAGAGAGGCACCCGGTAAATCTGTTTTCAGGGACTTAGTAGTTTTCACTAAGTCCTGGGATTATTTAGTTCATGAGGCCATATATTCATGTTGTTTCCTAGTGATCCGTGCCTCTTTTGAGGATGATCAGTAAATGAGTTTTCTTAATATTGTGGTGCTCTATCCATCCATATCTTTGTTTGCATATATGGAGTACCCTAGCTTGAGTCAATCGAGCTCTACTTTTGCTTTGTTGTGAATCTGGGCAGATCGTCAACTTGTTTGCGATTTTGCCGGAGTTATTGTAGTTGATCCATGCATGCTATGCCATTGTTCTTGCCATGTCTAGCTTGCATTTTGTGCCTTCTTAATGTATGTATGCTTGCCTTGCCATGACTTGCACCGTAGTGAGTGCATCGAGCTCGTTTACATGCCTTCATGAGTTATATTTCAGCATGCCTCAGTTTTCACTAAGTCTGAAAACTGATTGTGTTTTAGCTATGTTCGTGTGCTTGTTAGTATATTTTCGGATCGCTTTTGGCTCAAGGTCACTAAGGGACTTTTGTTAAGCTTGTTGAGTAGCTCCATGCCATGTCTTTCTTTGTCTTGTTCAGGTCCTGTAGCATGTTGTTTTGTGGCTCCGAAGAGGGCTTCATGATCTGAAATTCCAGACAAGTGTTAATTTCACTAAGTCTGAGATCTGTTTACCATTTGCGTTTTTGCCATGCTTGTTTGAACCTCCTAATCGATGATTTGGCCGTAGCTCAGTGCTAGTCTTTTGTTAAGCATCTTGAATGCTTCCCTGCCATGTATTTTGTTGCCATGTTTGAGTGTTGTAGCATGTTAATCTCATTGCATTTAGTTGGCTACTTGCTGTAAATCGCAGACCGGTGTCATATTGGAACCGCTTGCCATTTCCAAACCGTAACTCCGATTCCGGTGATCTTTATATTGTGTTCAAGCGATTTCATCCCATCTTTCCAGTGGCACACTTGGTTTTCCAAGTTGAGGCCAGGTTCATGCATTCCTTGCGCAATCATGCATATGCATCGCATACCGCATCTCGCATATCATACCATGTTCATGTGTGGTTTGTTTACTATGTTATGTGTTTCTTTTCCGGTGATTGCTTATTCGGGTTGGTTCCGATAACGTCGCGTTTGTGAGGACCCATTCGTCTACGCCCGTTTGTCTTCTTCATGGACTCATTCTTCTTCCTTGCGGGATTTCAGGCAAGATGATCATACCCTCGAAATCACTACTATCTTTGCTATGCTAGTTTGCTCGCTCTTTTGCTATGCCAATGCTACGATGCCTACCACTTGCTTGTCTGCCTCCTAAATTGCCATGTTCAGCCTCTAACCCACCATTGTCCTAGCAAACCGTTGATTGGCTATGTTACCGCTTTGCTCAGCCCCTCTTATAGCGTTGTTAGTTGCAGGTGAAGATTGAAGTTTGTTCTTTGTTGGAACATGGAGATGTTGTTCCTTGTTGGAACATGTTTACTTGTTGGGATATCACAATATATCTTATTTAATTAATGCATCTATATACTTGGTAAAGGGTGGAAGGCTCGGCCTTATGCCTGGTGTTTTGTTCCACTCTTGCCACCCTAGTTTCCGTCATATCGGTGTTATGTTCCCGGATTTTGCGTCCCTTACACGGTTGGGCTATAATGGGAACCCCTTGACAGTTCGCCTTAAGTAAAGCTTCTCCAACAATGCCCAACATTTGTTTTACCATTCGCCACCTAGCCTTTTCTTTCCCTTGATTCGGCAGGCTCAATGGTCATGGTTATTTTACCCCCCCCCCCCCGGGCCAGTGCTCCTCTGGGTGTTGGTCCGAACTAGAGTCCTGTGCAGCGCCCCCTCGGGGAAACTCGAGGTTTGGTTTTAGTTGTATGGAGAGATCATCTGAGTGTGCCCTGAGAAAGAGATATGTGCAGCTCCTATTGGGATTTTTCGGCACATTCGGGCGGTGTTGCTGGTTTAGTTTTACCCTGTCGAAATGTCTTGTTGTACCGGGATACTGAGTCTGATCGGAATGTCTTGGGTGGAGGTCTATTCCTTCGTTGACCGTGAGAGCTTGTGATGGGCTAAGTTGGGACACCCCTGCAGGGATTGAACTTTCGAAAGCCGTGCCCGCGGTTATGGGCAGATGGGAATTTTTTAATGTCCGGTTGTAGAAAACCTGAAGTTGACCTTAATTAAAATGAATCAACCGCGTGTGTAACCGTGATGGTCTCTTTCCGGCGGAGTCCGGGAAGTGAACACAGTTGTTGGAGTTATGCTTGACGTAGGTAGTCCAGGATCACTTCTTGATCATACTTTGTCGACCGTGCTTTGCCTTCTCTTCTCGCTCTCATTTGCGTATGTTAGTCACCATATATGCTAGTCGCTTGCTGCAGCTCCACCTCATACCTTTTACCTTACCCATAAGCTTAAATAGTCTTGATTGCGAGGGTGTGAGATTGCTGAGTCCCCGTGGCTCACAGATACTTCCAAAACCAGCTTGCAGGTGCCGATGAGTCCGTGCAGATGACGCAACCAAGCTCAGGAGGAGCTCGATGAAGATCTTGTCCTTTGTGTTGTTTCGTTCTAGTTGATCAGTAGTGGAGCCCAGTTGGGGTCGATCGGGGACCTTTGTCCCATTTGGGGTTCTTCTTTTATTTTGGCTCCGTAGTCGGGCCTTGATTGTATTTGGATGATGTAATGCTTATTCATGTAATTGTGTGAAGTGGCGATTGTAAGCCAACTATGTATCTTTTTCCCTTATGTATTACATGGGTTGTGTGAAGATTACCTCACTTGCGACATTGCTTTCAATGTGGTTATGCCTCTAAGTCGTGCTTCGACACGTGGGAGATATAGCCGCATCGAGGGCGTTACAGCCACGCCCTTGGCCGCGCCCCCCATGCCGCTCGTGCCTGCCCTGCTCGACATCCATGCTGCTCGCGCGCTGCTCCGCGACCCTCCCGGTGCTCGCCCCCAGCGCACACCCATGCACGCCCGCACTTGTCGTGAGCCACTGCTCGCTCGCGCTTGCCGTGCCATCCCGCTGCTCCCTCGACCGCACCCGCCTCCGCACACCGCCTTGCTACTACCGCTCGAGGTGCCCCGCGCGTATACTTGCTCGCCTGCGCCGACCGCAGCGCACGTGCGCACGCCCCCGATGCGGCCTCACTTGCCTGCTGCTTCCCCCATCGCTGCTTGCCTGTCGTGGCTGCGCTGCTACTTCACACGCGCCCCTGCCGCTCTGACCGCGCGCCCCATTATCGCTGCTCTGCTGCTGTGCCCACGCTGCCGCAGCCTGCAGCCCGCCCCCTCACGCGACCCACCACCGTCCTCTGTTGCAGTCCGCCACTCGGTCGGCCTCGCCGGAGCCGTTCCCGGGCGGCTTCGCCGCAACCTGATACGTCTCCAACGTATCTATAATTTTTGATTGTTCCATGCTATTATATTATCTGTTTTGGATGTTTAATGGGCTTTAATATGCTCTTTTATATTATTTTTGGGACTAACCTATTAACCGGAGGCCCAGTGCCAGTTTCGGTTTTTTTGCTATTTTAGAGTTTTGCAGAAAAGGAATACCAAACGGAGTCCAAACAGAATGAAACCTTCGCGATGATCTTTCTTTGACCGAAAGAAATCCAGAAGACTTGCAGTCGAAGTCTGGAACTCCATGAGGAAGCCACAAGGCAGGAGGGCGCGCCCAGGGGGTAGGCGCGCCCCCACCTTCGTGGGCCCCTCATAGCTCCACCGACGTACTTCTTCCGCCTATATATACTCTTATACCGTAGAAACATCAGGGAGAGCCACAAAACCACTTTTCCACTGCCGCAACCTTCTGTACCCGTGAGATCCCATCTTGGGGCCTTTTCTGGCAATTTGCCAGAGGGGGAATCAATCACGGAGGGCTTCTACATCAACACCATTGCCTCTCCGATGAAGCGTGAGTAGTTTACCACAGACCTTCGGGTCCATAGTTATTAGCTAGATGGCTTCTTCTCTCTCTACGATTCTCAATACAAAGTTCTCCTCGATGTTATTGGAGATCTATTCGATGTAATACCCTTTTGCGGTGTGTTTGTCGAGATCCGATGAATTATGGATTTATGAACAAGATTATCTATGAATATTATTTGGTTCTTCTCTGAATTCTTATATGCATGATTTGATATCTTTGCAAGTCTCTTCGAATTATCGGTTTAGTTTGGCCTAGTAGATTGATCTTTCTTGCAATGGGAGAAGTGCTTAGCTTTTTGTTCTATCTTGTGGTGTCCTTTCCCAGTGATAGTAGGGGCGGAAAGACACGTATTGTATTGTTGTTGCATCGAGGATAAAAATATGGGGTTTATATCATATTGCTTGAGTTTATCCCTCTACATCATGTCATCTTGCTTAATGCGTTACTCCATTCTTATGAACTTAATACTCTAGATGCATGCTGGATAGCGGTCGATGTGTGGAGTAATAGTAGTAGATGCAGAATCGTTTCGATCTACTTGACACGGACGTGGATGCCTATATTCATGATCATTGCCTTAGACATCTTCATAATTATGCGCTTTTCTATCAATTGCTCGGCAGTAATTCGTTCACCCATCGTAATACATGCTATCTTGAGAGAAGCCACTAGTGAAACCTATGGCCCCCGGGTCTCTTTCCTATTATATTATATCTCTTTTATTTACATCGCATCTCGTTTACTATTTTGCAATCTTTACTTTCCAATCTATACAACAAAAATACCAAAAATATTTACTTTACTATCTCTATTAGATCTCACTTTTGCGAGTGACCGTGAAGGGATTGACAACCCCTTTATCGCGTTGGTTGCGAGGTTCTTATTTGTTTGTGTAGGTTCGAGGTTACTCAGGCCTCCGGCCTGTGTGACATGGGCCGGACTAATGGGCTATGAAGATACAAGACAGAAAACTCTCTCCCGTATCCGGATGGGACTCTCTCGTGTCTCGTGTCTGGATGGGACTCTCCATGACCCTTCTCCTGTCTGCCGACTCGTCCTACAAGCCGGCTTCTGACTTCATGCTTGTTTTTGCTTCTAGCATAGAGTATTTTCCTGGTCATGTCGTCGCCATAGGCCAGGCCATCGAGGCTTGCCGCGAGGAGCGAAGGCTGGCTGGTGTGAAAATCGCGCCCAACGCCCCGCGGACCCTTGCCGAGCAGCTTTTCGGCATCCAAGCTCGTCTCCAGCCAACGCATAGGGCGTTTCGCCATCTGCGGCGCGCCAGAGCCCAGGTGGTCTCCGCCCTCTGGCCACGCACTCCAGCTCTGTGTACCCCCAGCCGGACCTCCAACTGGTTGGAGGTGGCCGTCGCCCGCCTTGAGGCGTGGAAAGGCTCTGCAGGCCGGTCAGGCACAAGACGGGCCTTGGAATTTGATAAGGGGTGGTATCCTGGTCTGAACTTAGACCATCTTGCAACCCTCCGTGCTGAAGTCGCTGAGGAGCTGGCAGTGGTGGCGCCCGATCTCTATCACCGTGCCGCGGTGATAGCTGAGTATACGGACACTAGCATCTTCCTCCCGGAGTTGAACGAGGAGGGCGAGGAGGCGCCACCCAACTGGTTCGAGCTGAACCCAGAGGAGCGCGGGGAGTAGGTGGAGGTGATCGCCTCCAGCGACGAAGGCGAGGAGGAGGAGGAGGAGGATGAGGACGACGAAGACGATGCGCCAGATGGTGAAGACAAGCGCCGGCCTCAGCCTGACCAGGCTTCGACTAATGGGCGGCACACCGACGAGCCGGCTGCCACTGGAGCCGATCAAGACGAAACCACCCAAGCGACCTCTCCACCACCCGGAGCTTCGACCTCCGCCGACCCCTCCGATCCGGCTGCTGCTCACTTGGCCTAGGCGGCCAAGCTATCCTTTTCTTTTCCTTCTTTGTAATCTTTTGAACAAAATTGTTAAGCTTGCGCAGTTCCACCCGCTGGGGGTGTATTCACACTTCATTGAATGTCGGCCATGAGCCTTTATGTAAATTACTTTTTCCGATTCTTGACTTGTCTTTCTCCTTCTGCTCATTTGGCTTTTTTCCTTTGCTGCCTTCCCTTAGCTGTCGTCTTGCTGGCCAGACAGCCGCTCTGCGGTCTGTGGCTGGGTCAAGTACGTGGCCGCTTTGGGAAGGCAAGTACTTAGCCGTTTGTAGAGCATAGGGAGTTAAATTTTTAGAAACTAGCCGGCCGGCTGCTCAACAGCCGGTCGGCGAGGCAAGGAGCCGGCTTGGCCTATGCGAATGCTTTGGTCCTTATCCATTTTTCGTGTGGGCACCGTTTCCTGCCTTTAACTCTTGTCAGTCGGACATTCGCTCTACGAGCTGCGGCTGATGTCAAGAGAGAGCCTAGGTGCCGGCACACTACTTGTCTGACTCCAGGAAGCATTGACATAGTACAAGGCGGCAAGCCCCCGGGCCGACTGGTCGAACCCACTGCCGGACATAAATAATTGGAAGACACATTCATAGGTGCAGAACTTATCATATAGATAAAGAGGGTAGCCCTTGAGTGCTCCTCGAGGGACCCGATGTCTTAGTGCCTAATACAAAAGGTAGCGTGGTACATACTGCATCAACTGTAAAATCTTCGGAGGAGGTTTGCATTCCATGGACGCTTTGATTCCTTGTCATAGTCATCTCTCTTGCGTGCTCTAGGCTTCTATGCATCGATCAAGTAGTAGGAGTCATTGCCTAATGCTTTGCTGATGACGAAGGGGCCTTCCCATGGGGCCGACAGCTTGTCTTGGCTGGCTATTCGCTGGATCAGCCAGAGCACAAGCTATCCTTCTTGGAAGGATCTTGGCTTGACCTTCCGACTGTGGTATCGGCGTAAGCTCTACTGGTAGATGGTGGACCGGCTGAGTGCTAACAGTCGGCCCTCTTCCAGCAGATCGACACCGTCTTCTCACGCCTCTGCTTCCGTGTACATGGTGACACGAGGTAAGTCGAACTCAATGCCAGTTGGGATGACAGCCTCGGCCCCATACACAAGGAAGAAAGGAGTGAGGCCGGTGGATTTGTAAGGCGCGGTACGCAGGCTCCAGAGGACGGCCGGCAGTTCGTCGATCCAGCAGCCGGCCGACCGCTCCAGAGGCTCGACCACTCAGGGCTTGATGCTGGAGAGGATGAGTCCATGTGCTCGCTCAACTTGGTCGTTTGACTACGGATGGGCAACAGACGCTAAGTCCAGCCGGATGCCCTGCGTCGCGCAGAAATGAGCCAAAGCTCATTTGGCAAAATTAGTGCCATTATCGGTGATGATGCTATGCGGCACACAGTACCGGACGGTGATATCTGCAATGAAGGTCACAGCAGTCGGACCGTTAAATTTCTTGATTGGCTTTGCTTCAATCCATTTGGTGAATTTGTCCACGGCGACAAGCAGGTGGGTCATGCCGCCGCGTGCTGTCTTGAATGGTCCCACCATGTCCAACCCCCACACGGCAAAGGACCAACTGAGGGGGATGGTCTTGAGTGCAAAAGTTGGCAAATATTGCTTGGAGATGAACTTCTCGCACCCTTTGCAATGCTTGACCAACTCCTTGGCATCTTCCAAAGCGTCGGCCAGAAAAAACCATAGCGGAAGGCTTTGGCGACAAGGCTTCTCGAGGCCGTGTGGTGGCCACACTCGCCTTGGTGGATATCTGTAACACCCACGATGCGGCTATATGTCCCACGTGTCGAGGCACGACTTAGAGGCATAACCGCATTGTGGTTTTTTCGCAAGAGGGGTAATCTTCACACAATCCCATGTACTGAATAAGAAAGTGATAAAGAGTTGGCTTATAATCGCCACTTCACACAATACAAGTTAAACATACATCATCTAGAATACAATCAAAGGTCCGACTACGGAACCAAAATAAAAGAAGACAACCCCAAATGCTAGATCCCCGATCGTCCCAACTGGGCTCCACTACTGATCAACAGGAAATGAAACAACACAACGAACAAGATCTTCATCGAGCTCCCACTTGAGCTCAGTTGCGTCATCTGCACGGGTATCATCGGCACCTGCAACTGTTTGGAAGTATCTGTGAGTCACGGGGACTCGGCAATCTCACGACCGTGAGATCAAGATTATTTAAGCTTATGGATAGCACAGGGGAGTGAGGTGGAGCTGCAGCAAGCACTAAGCATATATGGTGGCTAACAGACGCAAATAAGAGTGAGAAGAGAAGCAACGCACAGTCAAGTAGCTATAAGTGACCAAGAAGTGATCTTGAAACTTCTTACGTTCAAGCATAACACAAGAACCATGTTCACTTTCCGGACTCCCCGAGAAGAGACCATGACGGCTACACACGCACTTGATGCATTTTAATTAAGTGAAGTGTCAAGTTCTCTACAACTGGATGTTAACAAATTCCCATCTGCCACATAACCGCGGGCATGGCTTTCGAAAGTTCAAACCCTGCAGGGGTGTCCCAACTTAGCCCATCACAAGCTATCACAGTCAACGAAGGATATTCCTTCTTCTAGGAAGACCCGACCAGACTTGGAATCCCGGTTACAAGACATTTCGACAATGGTAAAACAAGACCAGCAATGATGTGCCGACAATCCCGATAGGAGCTGCACATATCTCGTTCTCAAGGCAACACTGGATGAGACATCCTATGAGTAAAACCAAACCTCAAGTTTCCCCGAGGTGGCCCCGCAGTTTACTTAGTTCGGACCAACACTTAGAGAAGCACTGGCCCGGGGGGTTAAAATAAAGATGACCCTCGGGTTGGCCGACCCAAGGGAAGGGTAATAGGTTGTTAGGCAAATGTAAAACCAAGGTTGGGCCTTGCTAGAGGATTTTTATTCAAAGCAAACTTTCAAGGGGTTCCCATAACACCCAACCACGTAAGGAACACAAAATCAAGGAACATAACACCGGTATGACGGAAACTAGGGCGGCAAGAGTGGAACAAAACACCAGGCATAAGGCCGAGCCTTCCACCGTTTACCAAGTATATAGATGCATTAATTAAATAAGAGATATTGTGATATCCCAACATATCCATGTTCCAACATGGAACAAACTTCATCTTCACCTGCAACTAGCAACGCTATAAGAGGGACCGAGCAAAAGCGGTAACATAGCCAAACAACGGTTTGCTAGGAAAGGTGGGTTAGAGTCTTGACATGGCAATATGGGAGGCATGATATAGCAAGTGGTAGGTAGCGCGACATAGCTATAGAACGAACAACTAGCAAGCAAAGATAGAAAAGATTTCAAGGGTATGGTCATCTTGCCTGAGATCCCGCAAGGAAGAAGAACGAGTCCAAGAAGTAGACGAACGAGCGTAGTCGAACGAATCCTCACAACTCCGGAACGAAACCGAAGCTAACGAGAGAAGCAACCCGAAAATAAGAAAGCAACATAGTAAACAACCATCACATGAACATGGCATGATGCACAACCAAGTATGATGCATGTCCGGCTTAATGAAGCATGGCATGGCAAAGTGCACAAACAATACTACAAGTTAAGTGGAGCTCAATATGCAACGAGTTGCATATTGACGGAACACCACATCAATTATTTAGTTCGGTCTCATTTATGTACCAAACAATATTAAATGTTGTTAAACATGGCAAGAGGTGAAACATAAAGAAGCTATCTATCTGGGCAAGTTTAAATGAGGCCAGAAATAACAACAACAATTCCAGAAAATCCTCATATGCATATTTTAAATTAGCTACTATTCTGCCCTAAGCACAATTTTAGAGTTGTTAAACATGCAAAGTAAGTGAACCATGTTATTCTAAGCTTTTTTCTACCCCATCTACATATAAAGTTTATTAAATTTGGAGCTACGGTTATTTAATTATGAAATAAATCATTTTAGCATGGCATTTGAGAAAATTTAAACAGACATCATTTTAAACATTTTAACATGGATGAAAGTTGGATATTGTGAAACTACATAAAATTATAAGCATTTTACATATAAAGTTTAATTAATTCCGATGCATGGTTATTTAATTATGAGCAATGCAAGAAAATGGCATTTCTGTAATATGCATGTCCAGGATATTTAGCAAAACGTCCAAGGAAAAAAAAAGACCACAGGCTGAAACTGAACTGGCCCAGTAGTAATAAAAAAAGGAGGGGCCCTGGGGTCAGCTCACCCATGGGCTTGGCCCGGTGGGTGGAGGAGGAAGCAGCAGGCCGGATCGGGAGGTGGGCCTTGGCACAGCTGGGCCTACGTGCTGCTGGCCTATGAACTGCGTGGGAGGCTGGCCAGTTTGCACGACGAGGAGGGGCACGGTCAACGGGAGCGGGGTGGCACTACGAGCGTCTCCTCCTGCTCGAGGCAGAAGCAGGGGAGGTCAGCGACGGCGCGGGACTTGGCAGCGGGCGGCACCGGCGGCAAAGCGGACGGGCAACTTTGGGCGAGGGCGACCGCGAGGCGCCGGATCTGAAGGAGAAACACAGCAGCGGCAGAGCTGCTCGAAGTACTCCCCTGGGGCCTCTACAGGAAGAAGACACAGAGAGAGGGAGCGAGATGTGAGACGAGGAGAAAGGGGAAACGAAGGAGAAGGCGCGGACTCATCTCCGGCGAGGGGGCTCCGGCGGCTACGCTAACCAGCGGCGACTGGTCGGTGAAGGAGCTCCTCGGAGCTGCAGTGGCGGGGTCGAGCGGGGGAACTCGGGAGGAGCGGCAGCGAGCGGATGGCGCGCGCGGGGCACTCGGGCCCAGATCCGGCCCGGGCAGGCCCCGATCTGTGTTTCACGGGCCTCGGGCGGGCTGCGGCGGCGCGGGGAGTCCAGGGGCGATGTGGAGGCACAGGATTGGAGGGGAGCGGCGGCTCAGGTGGTTTCCGGTGGCGGCACGGTGATTGGGGCGGCGACAAGTGGCGGCGAGGGAGCGGGCAGGCACGGAATTTGAGGAGGGAGGTGGAAGAAGGCCAGGTTTGGCATGGAGAGGTGTTTAAATAGGTAGGGGCTAGGGTTTGAGGATTTTTGGAGGGATTCATAGTACCCGATCGTGATCCGACGGTTTCGATCGAGAGGAGGGTTTTAGCTTGGTTAGCTGGGCTGTGGAGAGTGGGTTGGGTTGAGGGGAGAGAGACGGAGATGCAGCCCGGCAAGGTTTCCAGAGACTGAAAACGTCCGATGATAGACCGGCTATACTGCCCCTATAAATTTAACAGTTGGGCTATCAAACGAGCTCCGAATGCGATGAAACTTGGCAGGCGGCCTACCTACAACATAACAAGACCACACGCCCACTCTCATCCCATTCCAAGAACATTTTTAGGCCACTTATAAAATAATATTTCGGACGTGTCGCGGGCACGTGCAGGTGTGTCTGGGCTTAGAACGGACAACAGAAAGAACTGGGAGACCCAGACGAATGCAAGTTTTGAAAACAATGCAGATGCAATGCACATGATGACATGGCAAGATGCAACACGCAAGCAAATGACAAGGCAACAACATCGAATAACTGGAAGACACCTGGCACATCGGTCTCGAGGCATTACAATATCCTTAAGAATTGCTTGGCCCTTCTCTAGCTCTACGCAGCACTGGAAGGCTCCAGTCATGCTGCATCTGACAAGCTCTCTGTTTACTATCGTGTAGGCTCCTGCCCGATGTTGCACTTGCTAGGCCGAGATCTCATCAGTCGGCAGCTCTCTGTTCACCAGAAATTTGAGGATGAGCTGTGCCCATGAAGGTGCTTGAATTTCTTCTATTGCCACCACGGCTACTTGCACTAGGGTGGCTGGACTGGGAGGTGGTGGGCTGGCTGCCGCTTGCTGCATCGTTGAAGTCTCCGTGCCGATTGTTGCAGCCCCCAGGCCGAGTTGTGGAGTCCCTGGGCCGGGTGCGATAGCCCCCGGGCCGGGTTGTGGAGTCCCTAGGCCGGGTGCGACTGTTGTAGCCCCCGTGCCGCCTGCCGAAGTCCCCGAGCCGACTGCTGCAGCCGCCAATTCGGATCCGACTGCTTCAGGAGGAGCCGGATGCTACCTCTTAAGCATGCGTTGGTTTTCCCTTGAAGAGGAAAGGGTGATGCAGCAAAGCAGCGTAAGTATTTCCCTCAGTTTTTGAGAACCAAGGTATCAATCCAGTAGTAGACCACGCGCGAGTCACCTCATACCTACACAAACAAATAAGAACCTCGCAACCAACGCGATAAAGGGGTTGTCAATCCCTTCACGGACACTTGCAAGAGTGATATCTGATAGAGATAATAATAATAAGATAAATATTTTTAGTATTTTCATGATATAGATTGAAAGTAAAGAAAAATAAACGGTGCCAGAAATAGCTAGTTGACGGGAGATTAATATGATGGAAGATAGACCCAGGGGCCATAGGTTTCACTAGTGGCTTCTCCCAAGATAGCATAAGTATTACAGTGGGTGAACAAATTACTGTCGAGCAATTGATAGAATTGAGCATAGTTATGAGAATATCTAGGTATGATCATGTATATAGGCATCACGTCCGTGACAAGTAGACCGACTCCTGCCTGCATCTACTACTATTACTCCACACATCGACCGCTATCCAGCATGCATCTAGAGTATTAAGTTCGTAAGAACGGAGTAACGCTTTAAGCAAGATGACTTGATGTAGAGGGATAAACTCATGCAATATGATATAAACCCCATCTTTTTATCCTCAATGGCAACAATACAATACGTGTCGTTTCCCCTAGTGTCACTGGGATCGAGCACCGCAAGATTGAACCCAAAGCTAAGCACTTCTCCCATTGCAAGAAAGATCAATCTAGTAGGCCAAACCAAACTGAAAATTCGAAGAGACTTGCAAATATAAAAAATCATACATAAAAGAATTCAGAGAAGATTCAAATATTGTTCATAGATAATCTTGATCATAAACCCACAAATTCATCGGATCTCTACAAACACACCGCAAAAGACGATTACATCGAATAGATCTCCAAGAGAATTGAGGAGAACTTTGTATTGAGATCCAAAGAGAGAGAAGAAGCCATCTAGCTAATAACTATGGACCCAAAGGTCTGAGGTAAACTACTCACACATGATCGGAGAGGCTATGGTGTTGATGTAGAAGCCCTCCGTGATCAATGCCCCCTCCGGCGGAGCGCTGGAAAAGGCCCCAAGATGGGATCTCACGGGTACAGATGGTTGCGGCGGTGGAATTAGGTTTTCGTGGTGCTCCTCGATGTTTTCAGGGTACGTAGGTATATATAGGAGGAAGAAGTAGGTCGATGGAGCCACGAGGGGCCCACGAGGGTGGAGGGCGCGCCCCCTGCCTCGTGGCCTCCTCGTTGGTTGCTTGACGTCCACTCCAAGCCCTCTGGATCACGTTTGTTCCAAAAATCACGCTCCCGAAGGTTTCATTCCGTTTGGACTCCGTTTGATATTCTTTTTCCGCGAAACACTGAAATAGGCAAAAAAAACAACAATTTGGGTTGGGCCTCCAGTTAATAGGTTAGTCCCAAAAATAATAAAAGTGTATAAATAAGCCCATTAAACATCCAAAATAGAATATATATATATATATATATATATATATATATATATATGTATATAATAGCATGGAGCAACAAAAAATTATAGATACGTTGGAGACGTATCAAGCATCCCCAAGCTTAATTCCTGCTCGTCCTCGAGTAGGTAAATGATAAAACGGAATTTTTGATGTGGAATGCTTCCTAACATATTTCTCAATGTAATTTTTCTTTATTGTGGCATGAATGTTCAGATCCGAAAGATTCAAGATAAAAGTTTAATATTGACATAAAATAATAATACTTCTAGCATACTAACTAAGCAATCATGTCTTCTCAAAATAACATGGCCAAAGAAAGTTCATCCCTACAAAATCATATAGTTTGATCATGCTCCATTTTCGTCACACAAGAATGCTCTCATCATGCACAACCCCGATGACAAACCAAGCAATTATTTCATACTTTAGTACTCTCAAACTTTTTTCAACTTTCACGCAATACATGAGCATGAGCCATGGATATAGCACTATGGGTGGAATAGAACATAATGAAGGGGGTTATGTGGAGAAGACAAAAAGGAGAAAGTCTCACATTGACGCGGCTAATCAATGGGCTAGGGAGATGCCCATCAATTGATGTCAATGCAAGGAGTAGGGATTGCCATGCAACGGATGCACTAGAGCTATAAATGTATGAAAGCTCAACAAAAGAAACTAAGTGGGTGTGCATCCAACTTGCTTGCTCGCGAAGACCTAGGGTACTTGAGGAGGCCCATTGTTGGAATATACAAGCCAAGTTCTATAATGAAAAATTCCCATTAGTATATGAAAATGACAAAACAAGAGACTCTCTATCATAAAGATCATGGTGCTACTTTGAAGCACAAGTGTGGACAAAAAGGATAGTAGCATTGCCCCTTTTTATTTTTATTTTTTGGGCCTTCTTAATTTTTTTATTTGGACTTTCTATTTTTTGGGGACAATGCTCTATTAATGATGATCATCACACTTCTATTTTTATTTACAACTCAATGATTACAACTCGATACTAGAACAAGATATGACTCTATATGAATGCCTCCGGCGGTGTACCGGGATGTGCAATGACTCATGAGTGACATGTATGAAAGAATTATGAACGGTGGCTTTGCCACAAATACGATGTCAACTACATGATCATGCAAGGCAATATGACAATGATGATGCGTGTCATAATAAACGGAACAGTGGAAAGTTGCATGGCAATATATCTCAGAATGGCTATGGAAATGCCATAATAGGTAGGTATGGTGGCTGTTTTGAGGAAGATATAAGGAGGTTTATGTGTGATAGAGTGTATCGTATCACGGGGTTTGGATGCACCGGCGAAGTTTGCAACAACTCTCAAGGTGAGAAAGGGCAATGCACGGTACCGAAGAGGCTAGAAATGATGGAAGGGTGAGAGTGCGTATAATCCATGGACTCCACATTAGTCATAAAGAACTCACATACTTATTGCAAAAATCTACAAGTCATCAAAAGCCAAGTATTACGCGCATGCTCCTAGGGGGATAGATTGGTAGGAAAGGACCATCGCTTGTCCCCGACCGCCACTCATAAGGAACACAATCAAATAACACCTCATGTTTCAAATTTGTTACACAACGTTTACCATACGTGCATGCTACGGGACTTGCAAACTTCAACACAAGTATTTCTAAAATTCACAACTACTCAACTAGCATAACTTTAATATCACTATCTCCATATCCCAAAACAATCATCAAGTACCAAACTTCTCTTAGTATTCAATGCACTTATATGAAAGTTTTTTTATAATATCAAAAGCAAATTACCATGCTGTTCTAAAGGACTGTCAAAATAATATAAGTGAAGCATGAGAGATCAATTATTTCTATAAAATGAAACCACCACCGTGCTCTAAAAGATATAAGTGAAGCACTAGAGCAAAAACTATATAGCTCAAAAGATATAAGTGAAACACATAGAGTATTCTAATAAATTCCGATTCATGTGTGTCTCTATCAAAAGGTGTGGACATCAAGGATGATTGTGGTAAACTAAGAAGCAAATACTCAAATCATATAAGACGCTCCAAGCAAAACACATATCATGTGGTGAATAAAAATATAGCTCCAAGTAAAGTTACCGATGAACGTAGACAAAAGAGGGGATGCCTTCTGGGCATCCCCAAGCTTAGGATTTTGGGTGTCCTTGGATTTTACCTTTGGGTGCCTTGGGCATCCCCAAGCTTAGGCTCTTGCCACTTCTTGTTCCATAATCCATCAAATCTTTACCCAAAACTTGAAAACTTCACAACACAAAACTTAACAGAAAATCTCGTGAGCTCCGTTAGCGAAAGAAAACAAAACACCACTTCACGGTAATGTAATGAACTCATTCTTTATTTATATTGGTGTTAAACCTACTTTATTGCAACTTTTATATGGTTTATAAACTCCATTACTAGCCATAGATTCATCAAAATAAGCAAACAACACACAAAAACAGAATCTATCAAAAAAAGAACAGTCTGTAGTAATCTGTAACTAACGCAAACTTCTGGAACCCCAAAAATTCTAAAATAAATTGCTAGACGTCAGGAATTTATCTATTAATCATCTTCAAAACGAGTTAACTAAATATCACTCTCCAATAAAAAATGGCAGCAATTATCGTGAGCGCTAAAGTTTCTATTTTTACAGCAAGATCAAAAAGTCTTCCCAACGGTTCTACTTGGTACAAACACTAATTAAACACAAAAAACACAACCAAAACATAGGCTAGATAAATTATTTATTACTAAACAGGAACAAAAATCAAGGATCAAAAATAAAATTGGATTGCCTCCCAACAAACGCTATCGTTTAACGCCCCTAGCTAGGCATTGATAATTTCAATGATACTCACATGAAAGACAAGAATTGAAGCACAAAAGGATCATCATAAAACATGTGACAAACACATCTAATTCTAACATACTTCCTATGCATAGGCATCTTACAGGCAAACAAATTATCAAGGCAAGCAAAAACTAGCATATGCAAGGAAGCGGAAAGAAACAATAGCAATCTCAACATAACGAGAGGTAATTTAGTAACATGAAAATTTATACAACCATATTTCCCTCTCTCATAATAATTACATGTAGGATCATAAGCAAATTCAACAATATAGCTATCACTAAACATATTCTTAACACGATCCACATGTATGCAAAGTTGACACTCTTCCAAAATAGTGGGATTAAAATTAACTAAAGTCATGACCTCTCCAAACCCACTTTTATCAAAAAATTAATTAGATTAAACATTCTCCAAATATGTGGGATCTAAAGTTGACACTCTTCCAAACCCACTTTCAATAATATTGCAAACACTATTATCAATCTCATATTCATCATGGGGCTTAAATAAATTTTCAAGATCAAAAAAAGAATCACCCCAATCATGATCATTGCAACAAATAGTAGTCATAGCAAAACTAGCATCCCCAAGCTTAGGGTTTTGCATATCATTAACACAATTGACATTAAGAGAATTTATAATGACATCATTGCAATCATGCTATTCACCGAAGGGACTATCAAGTATGGGTGCGATAGCAACGATCTCATGTTTAACATAAGGAACTATAGCAAACTCATCTTCATAAATATTGGCATCATGGCCACAAGAATAGCAAGCATCATGTTCAGCAAGGAATATTTCAATCAAATCATCGGAATCATAATTATCTATAGATTCATGCATATCATTATTTTCTTCCGAAGCAACGGTCATTCTTTCAATAAATTCTTTGACATACACATTATGAGAATAGTTCTCATAGGAATATTTAAGTATGTCCAAATTTTCAGATTCGTAGAGAGTAATATCATACTTTTCAAACAAAGAAGCAACTTCATAAGCACCCTTAAAAGCAAAAAATTCTTCAACGTGTTCGATATCGTAGTAACTATAAACACCCTTTGCATAAGAAGATAAGATTTCATTACCATTAAAATCACATAGGTAGGGGAGGTGTTTTTTAGGGTTCTTAGAGCAACAAGTAAGATCACAAATTGCACAAAGATTCCAAGCATAACATAGCAATCTGTTTATTTGATCCCATAAGAGTGTCCCTTTTCAGACAAACGGTGACGCACAAAATGAGCATGCTCATCTAAATATTTCCCATCAACTAGGCTAGTTGGGGTTTTAGCACGAGCGCATAAGGATCGAAGACGATCCAAGTAGAACACTTTAAGTGGATCCATATCAATAGATTTTAGCAAGCAAAGATGCAAGCAAATAGAAGGCACATGGAAACACAAAGAAAGTTACATACGGGGAGAAGACGAATGGAAAAAGGGCGAATAAAACGGCAAAGGTGAAGTGGGGAGAGGAAAACGAGAGGCAAATGGCAAATAATGTAATGCGAGGGATAAGAGTTTGTGATGGGTACTTGGTATGTCTTGACTTGTGCGTAGACTCCACGGCAACGGCGCCAGAAATCCTTCTTGCTACCTCTTAAGCATGCGTTGGTTTTCCCTTGAAGAGGAAAGGGTGATGCAGCAAAGTGTTGGAAATATGCCCTAGAGGCAATAATAAATTGGTTATTATTATATTTCCTTGTTCATGATAATCGTTTATTATCCATGCTAGAATTGTATTGATAGGAAACTCATATACATGTGTGGATACATAGACAACACCATGTCCCTAGTAAGCCTCTAGTTGACTAGCTCGTTGATCACTAGATGGTTACGGTTTCCTAACCATGGACATTGGATGTCGTTGATAACGGGATCACATCACTAGGAGAATGATGTGATGGACAAGACCCAATCCTAAGCCTAGCACAAAGATCGTGTAGTTCGTATGCTAAAGCTTTTCTAATGTCAAGTATCATTTCCTTAGACCATGAGATTGTGCAACTCCCGGATACCGTAGGAGTGCTTTGGGTGTGCCAAACGTCACAATGTAACTGGGTAGCTATAAAGGTACACTACAGGTATCTCCGAAAGTGTCTGTTGGGTTGGCACGAATCGAGACTGGGATTTGTCACTCCGTGTAAATGGAGAGGTATCTCTGGGCCCACTCGGTAGGACATCATCATAATGTGCACAATGTGATCAGGGAGTTGATCACGGGAGGATGTGTTACGGAACGAGTAAAGAGACTTGCCGGTAACGATATTGAACAAGGTATCGGATACCGACGATCGAATCTCGGGCAAGTACAATACCGCTAGACAAAGGGAATTGCATACGGGATTGATCGAATCCTCGACATCATGGTTCATCCGATGAGATCATCGTGGAACATGTGGGAACCAACATGGGTATCCATATCCCGCTGTTGGTTATTGACCGGAAAACGTCTTGGTCACGTCTGCATGGTTCCCGAACCCGTAGGGTCTACACACTTAAGGTTCGATGATGCTAGGGTTATAGGGAATAGATGTATGTAGTTACCGAATGTTGTTCGGAGTCCCGGATGAGATCCCGGACGTCACGAGGAGTTCCGGAATGGTCCGGAGGTAAAGATTTATATATGGGAAGTCATCATACGGTCACCGGAATATTTCGGGACTTACCGGTATTGTACCGGGACCACCGGAGGGGTTCCAGGGGTCCACCGGGAGGGTCCACCTGCCCCGGAGGGCCCTATGGGCTGTATGTGGAGAGGGACCAGCCCCTTAGTGGGCTAGGCGCCTCCCCCCCTAGGGCCCATGCGCCTAGGGTTTGGGGGAACCCTAAAGGGGGGGGGGGCGCCCCCCTTGCCTTGGGGGGCAAGGCAACCCCCCTTGGCCGCCGCCCCCTCCTCAGATTGGATCTGAGGGGGCCAGCCCCCCTCTCCCTTGCCCCTATATATATGTGGGGGTGGGAGGGCAGCCGCAACCCAAGTCTTGGCGCAGCCCTCCCCCTTTCCCAAGTTCTCCTCTTCTCCAGCGGTGCTTGGCGAAGCCATGCAGGATTGCCACGCTCCTCCTTCACCACCATGCCGTCGTGCTGCTGCTGGATGGAGTCTTCCCCAACCTCTCCTTCTCCCCTTGCTGGATCAAGGCGTAGGAGACGTCACCGGGCTGTACGTGTGTTGAACACGGAGGTGCCGTCCGTTCGGCACTAGGATCATCGGTGATTTGGATCATGACGAGTACGACTCCATCAACCCCGTTCACTTGAATGCTTCCACTTAGCGATCTACAAGGGTATGTAGATGCACTCTCCTTCCCCTCGTTGCTAGATTACTCCATAGATTGATCTTGGTGATGCGTAGAAAATTTTGAATTTATGCTACGTTCCCCAACACAAAGCAGTGTGAGTATTTCCCTCAGTTTTTGAGAACCAAGGTATCAATCCACTAGGAGACCACGCGCGAGTGACCTCGTACCTACATAAACAAATAAGAACCTCGCAACCAGCGTGATAAAGGGGTTTTCAATCCCTTCACGACCACTTGCAAGAGTGAGATTTGATAGACATAATAATAATAAGGTAAATATTTTTGGTATTTTTATGATATAGATTGAAAGTAAAGAAAAATAAACGGTGCCAGAAATAGGTAGTTGACGGGACATTAATATGATGGAAGATAGACCCGGGGGCCATAGGTTTCACTAGTGGCTTCTCTCAAGATAGCATAAGTATTACGGTGGGTGAACAAATTACTGTCGAGCAATTGATAGAATTGAGCATATTTATGAGAATATCTAGGTATGATCATGTATATAGGCATCACGTCTGTGACAAGTAGACCGACTCCTGCCTGCATCTACTACTATTAATCCACACATCGATCGCTATCCAGCATGCATCTAGAGTATTAAGTTCATAAGAACGGAGTAACGCTTTAAGAAAGATGACATGATGTAGAGGGATAAACTCATGCAATATGATATAAACCCCATCTTTCTATCCTAGATGGCAAAAATACAATACGTGTAGTTTCCCCTACTATCACTGGGATCGAGCACCGCACGATTGAACCCAAAGCTAAGCACTTCTCCCATTGCAAGAAAGATCAATCTAGTAGGCCAAACCAAACTGAAAATTCGAAGAGACTTGCAAAGATAACCAACCATACATAAAAGAATATAGAGAAGATTCAAATATTGTTCATAGATAATCTTGATCATAAACCCACATTCATCGGATCTCGACAAACACACCGCAAAAGAAGATTACATCGAATACATCTCCAAGAGAATCGAGGAGAACTTTGTACTGAGATCCAAAGAGAGAGAAGAAGCCATCTAGCTAATAACTATGGACCCGATGGTCTGAGGTAAACTACTCACACATCATCGGAGAGGCTATGGTGTTGATGTAGAAGCCCTCCGGGATCAATGCCCCCTCCGGCGGAGTGCCGGAAAAGGCCCCAAGATGGGATCTCATGGGTACAGAAGGTTGCGGCGGTGGAATTAGGTTTTCATGGTGCTCCTCGACGTTTTCAGGGTACGTAGGTATATATAGGAGGAAGAAGTAGGTCGGTGGATCCACGAGGGGCCCATGAGGATGGAGGGTGCGCCTAGGGGGGTAGGTGCGCCCCCTGCCTCGTGGCCTCCTCGTTGGTTGCTTTACGTCCACTCCAAGTCCTCTTGATCACGTTTGTTCCAAAAATCACGCTCCCGAAGGTTTCATTCCGTTTGGACTCCGTTTGATATTCTTTTTCTGCGAAACACTAAAATAGGCAAAAAATAACAATTTGGGCTGGGCCTCTGGTTAATAGGCTAGTCCCAAAAATAATATAAAAGTGTATAAATAAGCCCATTAAACATCCAGAACAAAAATATATAATAGCATGGAGCAATCAAAAATTATAGATACGTCGGAGACGTATCACCGGCACGAATATGGACTCGGATTCTGGAGAAGGCTTGATTGATGGCTTGTGAAGGTACTGAAGGGAGACGCTGGCTGGTATTGCTTGACGGGTGGAGCCGATCCATGCTAGAGCATCATATGGCTCATTTTCATTCCGTGGCACGTGAAGGAACTCACACCCCTCAAAATATCCGCTGAGCTGCTGAACAAGGAAGCGTAACTTGCCATGTGTAACGCCCCAGATACGACTTTCCCAATTTGTACTCCAACTCTTGCCGTTTCCGGCATTAAGTTATATTTATTTCTCGGGTTCGGGTCTTTGTCTCCCTGTGTTGTTTTCATTTTCGTGCATCTCATATCATGTCATCACGTGTGTTGCATTTGCATATATGTTCATCTCATGCATTTGAGCATTTTTCCCGTTGTCCGTTTTGCATTCCGGCGCTTCGTTCTCCTCCGGTGGCCATTTCTAGCTTTCTTTCATGTGTGGGGATTAAACATTTCCGGATTGGACCGAGACTTGCCATGCGGCCTTGGTTTACTACCGGTAGACCGCCTGTCAAGTTTCGTGCCATTTGGACTTCGTTTGATACTCCAACGGTTAACCGAGGGACCGAAAAGGCCTCGTGTGTGTTGCAGCCCAACACCCCTTCAATTTGGGCCAAAACCCACCAAACTCTGCTCCATCGTCTCGGTCGTTCGATCACGATCGCGTGGGCGAAAACCGCACCTCATTTGGACTCTCCTATCTCCCTCTATGCCTATATATAGCTCCCCCCATTCCAAATCTCGGTTCGTCTCCCCCCTAACCCTAAATAAATTCGTCTCCGCCGCCACCGGACACGTCCGGACGGAGCCGGACGCGTCCGCCCGCCGCCGCCATCCAACCCGCCGCCGCCACGTGTCCCCCGCGGGACCACATTGCCGCCGCTCCCGCCGGCCCGCCCAGGCCCGCGCGGGGCCCGCCTCCTCGCCGCACGGGCCAGTTCCAGCCGCGCCTCATGCCCGCGACCCCGCCGCCTTCTCCCTCAACGCCGGCGGCCGACCTCGCCGGGCCGCCGCACCGCCTCTCCCGCGGCGCCTCGGGCGCCTCTCCGCCGCGGCGCGCCGTCCTCCGCAGGACCTCGCCGGCGCGCGAGTCCGTGGCGCCGCCGCCTCTCCGGCTCCCCGCCGGCCGGATCCGGCGAGATCCGGCCCGGGAGCGCCTCACCGCCGTCAACCCCGCGCCGCCTCCTCCATTTTCCGGTGAACTCGAGCTCGGATTGCTACAGTGCCCGATCCGGCTACAATAACCCTAGATCTGAGGGTTGACTTTCCCTCTTCTCCCTCATATTTTTATGCCTACTTTGACTGTTCATATCTCCGCATCCGTAGCTCTGTTTTGGACATATAATATATCAAAATCTTGGTCTCGACGAGTACATCATTTCATTCCATTGCATCATTTGCATTTGAGTTCATCTTGATGCCAAAAATGCTGTTAGAAGGAGGCATTGTGAGTTATATTGCAGATCCGTTAGCTCATCATTGACTTTTGTCGTTTTTGCCATGATTATTGTGTGCATGATATGCCTGTGCCCCTTTGGGATGAATTGTTAAGAATTTTGCCTTCTTTCTAGAGGTGCCACCCATGAATTTTTAGGATGTGTGTGGTGTCTTGTGCAAGCTTGCAAAGAGGGGTACCTGAGATTGCTGTTTTCAGGGACTTGGTGATTTTCACTAAGTCTGGGATGTTTTAGTTCATGATGCCATATGTCCAGGTTGTTTCCTAGTGATCCGTGCCTCTTTTGAGGATGATCAGTAAGAGTGATTTTTTAATCTTGTTATTCTCTATCCATCCATGTCTTTACTTGTTATGTTGGAGCACCGTAGGTTGAGTCAATCAAGCTCAATTTTTGCATCGTTGTTAATTTGGGCAGATCGTGAACTCTTTTGCGATTTTGCCGGTGCTATTGTTAGTGATCCATGCATGCTATGCCATTGTTCTTGCCATGTATAGCTAGAATTTTGTGCCTTCTTTATAGATATATGCTTGCCTTGCCATGACTTGCACCGTAGTGAGTGCATCGAGCTCGTTTACATGCCTCCATGAGTTATAATTTCAGCATGTCTCAGTTTTCACTAAGTCTGAAAACTGATTGTGTTTCATCTATGTTCGTGTGCTCGTTAGAGTATTTTGTGAACCCTTTTGACCCCAGGTCATTTTGGGTGTTTTGTTGAGCTTGTTGAGTAGCTCCATGCCATGCTCTTACTTGCCATGAGCAGGTTATGTTTCATGTTGTTTTGCTGCTCCGAAGAGAGCATCGTGGTCTGAAATTTCAGACTAGTGTTAATTTCACTAAGTCTGAAATCTGTTTTGCTTATTCAGTTTTGCCATGCTTGTTTGAACCCCTTAATAGATGAATTTGCCTATGGCTCAGTCCTGGTGATTTGTTAAGCATCTTGTGTACATCCCTACCATGCATTTTGTTTTCATGTTTGGTGGCTGTAGCATGTTCATTTCGTTGCATTTAGGAGCCTACTTGCTGTAAATCGCAGATCGGTTCGTTTCGTAAAACGCTTGCCATTTCCAAACCGTAGCTCCGATTCCTATGATCTTTATATCGTTTTCAGGGGATTTCTTCCCCTCTATCCAGTGACACACTTGGTTTTCCAAGTTGAGGCCAGGTTCATGCATTTCCTGTCACGTCTTGCATTTTGCATCCCGCATCGCATCCCGCATAGCATACCATCTTTGCATATAATTGGTTGCCCTTGTACGTGGTTGATTGTATCCTTGTTACTTGTTTGTGTTGTTGGGTAGAGCCGGGAGACGAGTCCGCTAACGAGGAGCCCGTTGAGTTTGCTTTTGAGGATCCAGTCAACTCTGACAACTGTGCAGGCAAGATGATCATACCCTCGAAATCACTACTATATTTGCTATGCTAGTTTGCTCGCTCTTTTGCTTTGCCAATGCTACGATGCCTACCACTTGCTTGTCAGACTCCCAATTGCCATGATTGAGCCTCTAACCCACCTTTGTCCTAGCAAACCATTGATTGGCTATGTTACCGCCTTGCTCAGCCCTTCTTATAGCATTGTTAGTTGTAGGTGAAGATTGGAGCCGTTCCTTGTTGGAACATTTATTTACTTGTTGGGATATCATTACATTGCTATGTTATCTTAATGCATCTATATACTTGGTAAAGGGTGGAAGGCTCGGCCTCTCGCCTAGTGTTTTGTTCCACTCTTGCCGCCCTAGTTTCCGTCATATCGGTGTTATGTTCCCGGATTGTTGCGTTCCTTACATGGTTGGGCTATAATGGGAACCCCTTGATAGTTCGCCTTGATTAAAGCTTTTCCAGCAATGCCCAACATTGGTTTTACCATTTGCCACCTACCCCTTTTTCCCTTGGGTTTCCGGAGCCCGATGGTCATCTTATTTTAACCCCCCCCCCCGGGCCAGTGCTCCTCTGAGTGTTGGTCCAAACCGTCAGCCGCCGGTGGCTACCAGGGGCAACTCTGGGCTGGCCTACCGGAAGTTTAGACAATCTGAGTGTGCCCTGAGAAAGAGATATGTGCAGCTCCTATCGGGATTTGTCGGCACGTTCGGGCGGTGTTGCTGGACTTGTTTTAACCTGTCGAATCATCTTGTCGTACCGAGATACCGAGTTTGATCGGAATGTCTTGGGTGGAGGTCTATTCCTTCGTTGACCGTGAGCGCTTGTTATGGGCTAAGTTGGGACCCCCTGCAGGGATTGATCTTTCGAAAGCCGTGCCCGCGGTTATGGGCAGATGGGAATTTGTTAATGTCCGGTTGTAGATAACTTGAACCTTAATTAATTAAAATGAATCAACTGAATGTGTTGCCGTGATGGCCTCTTCTCGGCGGAGTCCGGGAAGTGGACACGGTGTTGGAGTTATGTTTGCGCAGGTTGCTCTCTAGTTTCTCGCTCGTGCTTTGCCTCCTCTTCTCGCTCTCTTTTGCGAATAAGTTAGCCACCATATATGCTAGTCGCTTGCTGCAGCTCCACTTACATTACTCCTTTCCTACCTATTAAGCTTAAATAGTCTTGATCGCGAGGGTGCGAGATTGCTGAGTCCCTGTGGCTCACAGATTACTATTACACCAGATGCAGGGACGGATGATACAGCTCCAGATGGCGCGCTCGAGCTCAAGTGGGAGTACGACGAGGACTCTCAGCGTTACTATGTGTCTTTTCCTGATGATCAGTAGTGGTGCCTATTCGGGGTTAGATTCAGGGCCTTGTCGCATGTTGGGGGTTTTTCCTATTTTGGCGCCGTAGTCGGGCCATGAGTGAATTGTATGATGGATGTTATTTATGTACTTTGATGTGACGTGGCGAGTGTAAGCCAACTATGTTATTCCCCTTTATATTATTTATGTACATGGGATGTGTAATGATTTCCCGACTTGCGACATATGCCTTCAATGCGATTATGCCTCTAAGTCGTGCCTCAACACGTGGGAGATATAGTCGCATCGTGGGTGTTACAAGTTGGTAATCAGAGCCTTCCCCGACCTTAGGAGGCCCCATTGCTTGATCGTTTTAGCAGCCGAGTTGTGTCTAGAAAAATGTTTTGAGTCCTTAGGAATTATATATCGGAGAGCTTAGGAATTCTTTTTACTTCCCAGTCTCCTCATCGCTCTGGTAAGGCATCCTGACGTAGAGTTTTGACTCTTCTCTTCTCAAATTTCACTAAAAAAAATTTAGGATCACGCGAGTATCTTGGTTTTGTTCCGATGACTTATGATGAGAATACTGTCTTGGTGCCTCCTGTCAGGGGTTTAGTGGAAGTGTCCCGGGGAGTTGAGCTCTGAGGTGTTGTCATCATAATTTTATCGTTGCAATTCTGGTATACTTGAGATATGTTCGCAACATCGAAAATCTCCTTTATGCAGTTCGTTGGTGAGATAACCTCGACGCCACCCAGTACTGGGTCGGGAGTTCGGGAGTATCGCCATAACTTGTATAACAGATGCTTTTCGAAGGTTGAGGTAGATGGTTTCTGAAGATTTCTTGGTTATGTGTTGAAGGATGGATACAGCTGGATGTAGGATTTGCTAGCTTGGGTGAGATATTATGCTTCCCCTGTATCCCCAACACCTGATTGCATAACCGGAAAGTTTCGGGAGTTTCATAGGTGGGAATTCAAGTAGCTCTTAGGATATCCTTCCCACAGATGTATGATATGAAATTGGTGTTCGAAGTCTAGTGGTTCGCCTATTCACGGGCGATTTTACAGTGGTCTCGTTGTGTCTTAAAGAGTCCTTGGCTATGCTGACTTGGGGACGCTTCGTATGTCATGTGCACTGCCTTGTACATGATGGTGCTGTACGATCGAGCCCGTGTAGGTCCCACCATGAAAACTTCGGACGAAATTTCTATCATATGTTTGTTCCGGCTTATTCCGCAAGCCAACCCTTGGTTGTATTTTCAGTTGTGGTATTCGAGTTGCTTCGATGTCATATGTTGATTCCATCCCTCGTTGATGTACCTCTTCTACCTGATTCTTCGTGGCTTCACAATTTAGGAATATGTGACCACTTCAAGAGAAGTGCATTCGTTCATTTTGTTCGGATGTGAAGACTTTATGTTGCAATTTTCATTCCGTTGGATTCAGCTTCAATATTTGTCTATTTGTGTGCTAATGGTGGTCAACCTCTTTAGGATGGCTCCTCCAATGCGCACGACTCCGAACCCTGATCCGCCACCACCTCCACCGCCTCCGGAGGCTTGGCAAGCTGTGATGGCCGCAACTAATGCAAATACACAGTTGATCATGCAAATCCTCCAAGAGCGGAATCAAGGCAGTCAAGGGAATCAAGGCAACAATCAGAACCATTTTGCTACTCTGAACCAGTTCCTCGCTAATGGTCCAAAGACGTTCAGCAATTGTGTTGAGGCTACCGATGCTGACGATTGGCTAGTGGATCTGGGCAAGCATTTTGAATGCAGCAACGTCAGACCTGAAGATTTCGTCAAGTTCGCTTCTTTCCAGCTCAAAGATCAGGCTGCAGAGTGGTTCCAGCAGTACAAGGATTCCAGAGGTGGACGTTTGATCACTTTGGGATGATTTCCGTCGTGATTTCCGAGCTCATCACATTCCTCAGAGTGTGACTGAAAGCAAACGTGAGGAATTCCGCAATCTGAAGCAAGGCTCTTTGTCTATCTATGACTACAATAAGTTGTTCCAGAAGCTCGCCCGTTTTGCCAAGCAGGATGTTCCTGATGAGAAGAGCATGATCTATCAGTTCAGGGGTGGTCTCCGTGAGGAAATTCAGCTCGCTCTTGTCCTCTTCGAGCCGCTGAGATACGATGAGTTCTACAACATGGCACTGAAGCAAGAGGCTGCTCAGTTGAGGTGTGATGCTTCCAGGAAGCGAGTCAGAGACACTACGCCTTCTTCCTCTACTCAAGTGGCCAAGCAGCAGAAGTATTGGCTTCCTCCTCCTCCGTTCCGTCAGCCGTATCAGCAGAAGAGCAAAGGTGGCAGTGGTTCATCCCACCCACCCAACCCAGGCTTTCAGAACAAGACTTTGTCTCAAGCTCCAAGATCGAGTGCTCCGTACCACCGTCCGCTTTCTGAGGTCACGTGCAACAAGTGCCAAATGAAGGGTCACTACGCCAACAAGTGTTTCAACCAGAGGCGTCTTCCTCCTCCTCCTCCTGTCAGATCGGCAAGTACAGCAGTGGTCAAGCATAACCCCAAGTCCGCCAAGGTCAACTTGCTGAATGCAGCTCAGGCAGAGGACTCGCCAGATGTGATCATGGGTAACCTTCCTGTTAACGATGTTCCCGCTAAAGTACTTTTTGATACTGGTGCATCGCTTTCGTTTATTTCAACTCCATTTGTGGCCAAGCATGATTTTGTGACCGAAAGGATTCCTGTTCCGTTGAAGATTGTGTCTCCGGGCAAGCAAATGACTTATAACAATTGTGTCCCGGATGTCTCTATCACATTGGGCGATTACAAGTTTCTCTCTTCTCCGGTGATTCTTGGTAATTCTGATATCGATCTTATTCTTGGGATGGACTGGCTCTCTAAACACAAGGCTCAGCTCGATTGTGCAGCCAAGCAGATTCAACTGACTCATTTGTCTGAGGATGTCATTGTCTTTGCTGCTCGGGATAATACCATCCGGTTGTTTTCTCTCAATGAGAAGGGTGAATTGGATGCTATTTCGCAGATTCCGGTTGTTTGTGAGTATCAAGACGTCTTCCCAGAAGAACTCCCAGGAATGCCTCCGCACCGGCCGGTTGAATTTGTTATTGAACTTGAGCCTGGTAAGGAACCTGTGTGCAAACGTCCCTACAAGCTCGGCCTCGAAGAGTTGAAGGATTTGAAGAAACAACTCGATGTTCAAGAAAGAATGGGTCTCATTCGGCCTAGTACTTCTCCGTGGGGTTGTGGTGTTCTTTTTGTGAAGAAGAAGGATGGAACGGGCCGACTTTGTGTTGATTATCGTCCATTGAACAAGAAGACCATCAAGAACAAATACCCACTTCCTAACATCAATGAGCTATTCGAACAACTCAAGGGTTCCCAAGTATTCTCCAAGCTTGACCTCCGTATGGGTTATCATCAAATTCGCATTCGTGAGCAAGATATTCCCAAGACGGCGTTCAGAACAAGCTATGGGTCTTATGAATACACTGTCATGTCTTTTGGCGTCGCCAACGCTCCTCCGACGTTCTCTCGCATGATGAACTTCATCTTCAACCCCTACACCAATGACTTCGTTTTGGTCTATCTCGACGACATTCTAGTTTTCTCCAAGAACAAGGAAGATCATGCCAAGCACTTGCGTTTGGTTCTTGACAAGCTCAGGGAACATCAATTCTACGTCAAGTTCTCCAAGTGTGAATTTTGGCTCGATGAGGTGCTTTATCTTGGTCATATCATCTCTGCCAAGGGCATTTCCGTGGATCCTGAGAAGGTGTCTGCAATTGTTAATTGGGAACCTCCTCAGAATGTGAAGCAACTCCGTAGCTTCCTCGGTCTCGCAAGCTACTGCCGAAGATTCGTTGAAAACTTTTCTAAGATCGCGAAGCCTCTCTCAAATCTTCTTCAGAAGCACGTCAAGTACGTTTGGTTTCCGAAGTGTGATATTGCTTTCAACGCTTTGAAAGAGAAATTAATCACTGCTCCAGTTCTGACTCCGCCTGATGAAACCAAGCCGTACGAGGTCTTTTGTGATGCCTCTCTCCAAGGTCTAGGTGCTGTACTGATGCAAGAGAAGAAAGTTGTTGCATATACCTCTCGCCAGTTGAAGCCTAATGAGAAGAACTACCCCACTCATGATCTCGAGTTGGCGGCAGTTGTGCACGCTTTGTTGACTTGGAGACATCTTCTATTGGGAAGGAAAGTGGACATTTTCACTGATCACAAGAGTCTCAAGTACATCTTCACCCAGCCTAATCTCAACCTCAGGAAAACTCGATGGGTCGAAATGATTTAAGAGTACAATCCGAGTATTGAGTATACTCCAGGCAAGGCCAATGTGATTGCTGACGCTTTGAGCAAAAAGCATATTGCAACAGTCTGATTCTGAAGCCTTATCAACCCGAGCTTTGTGAAGCTTTCCACAAACTTAATCTGCAAATTGTTCCTCAAGGGTTCCTTGCCAACCTTCAAGTCTCTCCTACCTTGGAAGACCAGATTCGCCAAGCCCAGCTTTTGATGCTATGGTCAAAAAGGTGAAGATTGGTATTGCAAAGAGTCGGTCCAAGTACAAGTGCTACCGACTTGATGATAAGGACACTCTCTTCTTCGAGGCTCGAATTGTTGTGCCCAAAGGTGACCTTCGTAAAGTGATCATGAACGAGGCTCACAACTCTCTCCTCTCCATCCACCCTGGTAGTACGAAGATGTATCAGGATCTGAAGCAAACTTATTGGTGGACTCGAATGAAGCGCGAGATCGCTCAATTCGTGAATGAATGTGATGTCTGCAGAAGAGTGAAGGCAGAACACCAAAGGCCAGCAGGTCTCCTCCAACCTCTTGCCATTCCAGAATGGAAGTTTGACCACATAGAAATGGACTTCGTGACTGGGTTTCCAAAGTCCAAGCGTGGCAATGATGCTATATTCGTTGTCATCGACAAGCTCACCAAAGTGGCTCACTTTCTGCCTATCAAAGAGTCAATCACTGCAGCTCAATTGGCGGAACTCTATACCTCAAGAATTGTCTCTCTGCACGGTATTCCTCAAGTGATATTGTTGCTTCCGCTGACTCGTCTATGATCGAGTTCTTGTATTCGAGCCTTCGAGGCCCCTGGCTTGTAATATGATGCTTGTATGACTTATTTTATTTGTAGAGTTGTGTTGTGATATCTTCCTGTGAGTCCCTGATCTTGATCGTACACGTTTGCGTGTATGATTAGTGTACGATTAAATCGGGGGCGTCACAACATGTCAGGAAACTACCTCGCGTTATGTGCGGGGCTAGTTAAAGAAAAAAACGGTTCGAATAATCACCGAGCCATGGCATGATGTCATGTTGCCAAAACGTGTCAGCAGATTAGATTTGTGGAAATATTATTCTCTCTACGGTGGCATGTGGAATGTATTTTGCAGGGTCGGACACTATCCTTTTATCCAAACTCTTCTGTGGTGTATCTGGGGGAGGAACCCGCCTTGCAATGCCGAAGACAACACTGCACACCGGACTCATCGTCATTGAAGCCTGGTTCAGCTACTGAGGGAGTCCTGGATTAGGGGGTCTCTGGACAGCCGGACTATATCCTTTGGCCGGACTGTTGGACTATGAAGATGCAAGATTGAAGACTTCGTCCCGTGTCCGGATAGGACTCTACTTGGCGTGGAAGGCAAGCTAGGCAGTACGGATATGGATATCTCCTCCTTTGTAACCGACCTTGTGTAACCCTAGCCCCCTCCGGTGTCTATATAAACCGGAGGGTTTTAGTCCGTAGGACAACATACAATCATACCATAGGCCAGCTTCTAGGGTTTAGCCTCTCCGATCTCGTGGTAGATCAACTCTTGTAATACTCATATCATCACGAATAAATCAAGCAGGACGTAGGGTTTTACCTCCATCAGGAGGGCCCGAACCTGGGTAAAACATCGTGTCCCCTGCCTCCTGTTACCATCTGCCTTAGACGCACAGTTCGGGACCCCCTACCCGAGATCCGCCGGTTTTGACACCAACACTTATGATTCAGATTTTTCTTTATGTTGCTCAACTTTAAGCCTGGGGGGTTGATGAGTGTTATTTTTACACTCCTCTAACCTAAGTATAAATCGGTATATTTCATTAAAACTGAGATATTCGCTTCGATATTGCCATTAATGACTAATGAATGCATAGGATTTCAAAAATCTTTTCTTTATTTTGTTTCCATGGGAAATGGGCTACATATGGACGAAATCAAGTCAGAACAAGGAAATGAGTAAATTAGGAGATAGAAGAAATCAAGTGGAGGCGCACCCGAAGAAATGGAGTAAAAGATGGCGGTCCATGCGATCGCGCCCACTCGCATGAGCGATCGTATGGCATGGAAACCGATGCTTCTCATCCACCTGAACAAACTTTATGAAGGGGTCGAGTCCAAAATGTCAACACGGGAGCCATAGGACCGCAAAACAGAGAGTCATCTCCATCCCCTTCTTCATCAACCCTAGCCACTACAATTTCCCATCTCCATAGCCACCATCCCCATCTCCGCCATAGTTATTCCTCCGCTAGTCATACTTGTAATAGGGTATCACACACAACATCCATTGTAAGACATATTATCAATCAATCTACATTCATGATGTGTTCTTGATCTGGTCTACATGTGTGAGTATTTCCGTAAGGTATGGGTAGAGGCAAGTGTTGGAGAACGTAGTATTTCAATTTTTTTTGCCTACGATCACGCAAGATCTATCTAGGAGAAGCATAGCAACGAGCGGGGAGAGTGTGTCCACATACCCTCGTAGACCGAATGCAGAAGCATTTAGTAACATGGTTGATTTAGTTGAACATCTTCGCGATCCAACCGATCAAGTACCGAACGCACGGCACCTCTGCGATCTGCACACGTCAGCTTGGTGACGCCCCTCGAACTCTTGATCAAGTTGAGGCCGAGGGAGAGTTCCGTCAGCACGACGGCGTGGTGACAGTGATGATGAAGTTACCGGCGCAGGGCTTCGCTTAAGCACTACGACGATATGACCAAGGTGTGTAACTGCGGAGGGGGGCACCGCACACGGATAAAAGATCAACCTGTGTGTTCTAGGGGTGCCCCTGCCTCCGTATATAAAGGAGGGAGAGGGAGAGGCAGCCGGCCCTAGGGGGCGCGCCAAGGTGTGGAGTCCTACTAGGACTCCCTAGTTCTAGTAGGATTCCACCTCCCACACGTAGTAGGAAAGGGGGAAGGGAGAAGGGAAGGAAAGGGGGGCCGGCCCCCTTCTCCTAGTCCTAATCGGCCTCCTGCCCCAGGGGGCGCACCAGCCCATTGTGGGCTGGTGTGCTTCCCTCTTATGGCCCATAAGGCCCATAACTTCTTCCGAGGGGTTCCGGTAACCTCTCGTTACTCCGAAAAAATGCCCGAACCACTCAGAACCATTCTGATGTCCAAATGCAACCTTCCAATGTAGGATTATTTACCCCTCGACCATTTCAAGACTCCTCATCATGTCCGTGATCTCATCCGGGACTCCGAACAAACTTTGGTTCATCAAATCACATAACTCATAATACAAATCGTCATGGAACGTTAAGCGTGCGGACCCTACGGGTTCGAGAACTATGTAGACATGACCGAGACACATCTTCGGTCAATAACCAATAGCAGAACCTGGATGCTCATATTGGCTCCTACATATTCCACGAAGATCTTTATCGGTCAAACCGCATAACAACATATGTTATTCCCTTTGTCATCGGTATGTTACTTGCCCGAGATTCGATCATCGGTGTCATAATACCTAGCTCAATCTCATTACCGGCAAGTCTCTTTACTCGTTCCGTAATGCATCATCCCGCAACTAACTCATTAGTCACATTGCTTGCAAGGCTTATAGTGATGAGCAATACCGAGAGGGCCCAGAGATACCTCTCCGATACACGAAGTGACAAATCCTAATCTTGATCTATGCCAACCCAACAAACACCTTTGGAGACACCTGTAGAGCATCTTTATAATCACCCAGTTACGTTGTGATGCTTGATAGCACACAAGGTGTTCCTCTGGTATTCGGGAATTGCATAATTTCATAGTCAGAGGAACATGTATAAGTCATGATGAAAGCAATAGCAATAAAACTGAACGATCATTTATGCTAAGCTAATGGATGGGTCTTTTCCATCACATCATTCTCCTAATGATGTGATCCCATTCATCAAATGACAACACATGTCTATGGTCAGGAAACTTAACCATCTTTGATTAATGAGCTAGTCTAGTAGAGGCATACTAGGGACACTTTGTTTTGTCTATGTATTCACACATGTATCAAGTTTTCGGTTAATACAATTCTAGCATGAATAATAAACATTTATCATGATATAAGGAAATATGAATAACAACTTTATTATTGCCTCCAGGGCATATTTCCTTTAGCAAGAGCCTTGCAACCTGATGTATTTGTTGGAGGGTTCAATGGGAGTGCTTTGAATTAACATCATGTTGAAGGAAATATGCCCTAGAGGCAATAATAAAGTTATTATGTATTTCCTTATATCATGATAAATGTTTATTATTCATGCTAGAATTGTATTAACCAGAAACATAATACTTGTGTGAATACATAGACAGACAAAGTGTCACTAGTATGCCTCTACTTGACTAGCTCGTTGAATCAATGATGGTTATGTTTGACATGAGTTGTCATTTTATTAACGGGATCACATCATTATATAATGATGTGATTGACTTGACCCATCCGTTAGCTTAGCACGATGATCGTTTAGTTTGTTGCTATTGCTTTCTTCATGACTTACACATGTTCCTATGACTATGAGATTATGCAACTCCCGTTTATTGGAGGAACACTTTGTGTGCCACCAAACATCACAACATAACTGGGTAATTATAAAGGTGCTCTACAGGTGTCTCCGAAGGTACTTGTTGGGTTGGCGTATTTCGAGATTAGGATTTGTCACTCCGATTGTCGGATAGGTATCTTTGGGCCCACTCGATAATGCACATCACTATAAGCCTTGAAAGCATTGCAACTAATGAGTTAGTTGCGGGATGATGTATTACGGAACGAGTAAATAGACTTGCTGGTAACGAGATTGAACTAGGTATTGAGATACCGACGATCGAATCTTGAGCAAGTAACATACTGATGACAAAGGGAACAACGTATGTTGTTATGCGGTCTGACCGATAAAGATCTTCGTAGAATATGTAGGAGCCAATATGGGCATCCAGGTCCCGCTATTGGTTATTGACCAGAGAGGTGTCTCGGTCATGTCTACATAGTTCTCGAACCCGTAGGGTCCGCACGCTTAACGTTCGTTGACGATATAGTACTATATGAGTTATGTATGTTGGTGACCTAATGTTGTTCGGAGTCCGGGATGAGATCACGGACATGACGAGGAACTCCGGAATGGTCCAGAGATAAAGTTTGATATATGGGATAATAGTGTTTGGTCACCGAAAGGGTTCCAGAATTCATCGGAAGGGGTTCCGGATGTTTCCCGAAATGTTTGGGTACGAGAACACTTTATTTGGGCCAAAGGGGAAAGCCCACAAGGTTTTTGGAAAGCGCAAAAGGAAGTTTTGCAGAGTCCAGGGGCCAGACGCCAGGGTCCCTGGCGTCTGGCCCTGGAGTCCGAGAAGGACTCTTGTCTTTCGGGTGAAACCGACTTTATAGAGGCTTTTACTCCAAGTTTCAACCCCAAGGCTCAACATATAAATAGAGGGGTAGGGCTAGCACCCAAGACACATCAAGAAACACCAAGCCGTGTGCCGGCAACCCCGTCCCCTCTAATTTGTCCTCCATCATAGTTTTCGTAGTGCTTAGGCGAAGCCCTGCGAAGATTGTTCTTCACCAACACTGTCACCACGCCGTCGTGCTGCCGGAACTCATCTACTACTTCGCCCCTCTTGCTGGATCGAGAAGGCAAGGACGTCACCGAGCCGAACGTGTGCAGAACTCGGAGGTGCCGTGCTTTCGGTACTTGGATCGGTCGGATTGTGAAGACGTACGACTACATCGACCGCGTTGATATAACGCTTCCGCGAACGGTCTACAAGGGTATGTAGACAACACTCTCCCCTCTCGTTGCTATGCATCACCATGATCCTACATGTGCGTAGGAATTTTTTTGAAATTACTACGTTC
This sequence comes from Triticum monococcum, assembly GCA_034509565.1. Lineage (NCBI taxonomy): Eukaryota > Viridiplantae > Streptophyta > Magnoliopsida > Poales > Poaceae > Triticum > Triticum monococcum. The sequence goes on along the minus strand of CM067845.1, from coordinate 143,659,922 downwards.
CCCAACAGTGGCATGCGAGCCAGGTTTTATGCATAGATGTCATATGCACAAGTAGAACACAAGTGAGTTGTGGGCGATATAAGTCATACTGCTTACCAGCATGTCATACTTTGGTTCAGCGGTATTGTTGGATGAAGAGGCCCGGACCGACATTACGCGTACGCTTACGCGAGACTGGTTCTACCGACGTGCTTTGCACACAGGTGGCTGGCGGGTGTCAGTTTCTCCAACTTTAGTTGAACCGAGTGTGGCTACGCCCGGTCCTTGCGAAGGTTAAAACAGCACCAACTTGACGAACTATCATTGTGGTTTTGATGCGTAGGTAAGAACGGTTCTTGCTAAGCCTAGTAGCAGCCACGTAAAACTTGCAACAACAAATTAGAGGACGTCTAACTTGTTTTTGCAGGGCATGTTGTGATGTGATATGGTCAAGACATGATGCTAAATTTTATTGTATGAGATGATCATGTTTTGAAACCGAGTTATTGGCAACTGGCAGGAGCCATATGGTTGTCGCTTTATTGTATGCAATGCAATCACTCTGTAATGCTTTACTTTATCACTAAGCGGTAGCAATAGTCGTAGAAGCATAAGATTGGCGAGACGACAACGATGCTACGATGGAGATCAAGGTGTCACGCCGGTGACAATGGTGATCACGACGGTGCTTTGGAGATGGAGATCATAAGCACGAGATGATAATGACCATATCATATCACTTATATTGATTTCATGTGATGTTTATCTTTTATGCATCTTATCTTGCTTTGATTGACGGTAGCATTATAAGATGATCTCTCACTAAATTTCAAGATAAAAGTGTTCTCCCTGAGTATGCACTGTTGCCAAAGTTCGTCGTGCCCAGACACCATGTGATGATCGGGTGTGATAAGCTCTACGTCCATCTACAACGGGTGCAAGCCAGTTTTGCACACGCATAATACTCGGGTTAAACATGGCGAGCCTAGCATATGCAGATATGGCCTCGGAACACTGAGACCGAAAGGTCGAGCGTGAATCATATAGTAGATATGATCAACATAGTGATGTTCACCATTGAAAGCTACTCCATTTCACATGATGATCAGTTATGGTTTAGTTGATATGGATCACGTGATCACTTAGAGGATTAGAGGGATGTCTATCTAAGTGGGAGTTCTTAAGTAATATGATTAATTGAACTTAAATTTATCATGAACTTAGTACCTGATAGTATCTTGCTTGTCTATGTTAATTGTAGATAGATGGCCCGTGCTGTTGTTCCGTTGAATTTTAATGCGTTCCTTGAGAAAGCAAAGTTCAAAGATGATGGTAGCAATTACACGGACTGGGTCCGTAACTTGAGGATTATCCTCATTGCTGCACACAAGAATTACGTCCTGGAAGCACCGCTGGGTGCCAGGCCTGCTGCAGATGCTACTGACAATGTTAAGAGTTTGGCAGAGTAAAGCTGATGACTACTCGATAGTTTAGTGTGCCATGCTTTACAGCTTAGAACCGGGACTTCAACGACATTCTGAACGTCATGGAGCATATGAGATGTTCCAGGAGTTGAAGTTAATATTTCAAGCAAATGCCCAGACTGAGAGATATGAAGTCTCCAATAAGTTCTATAGCTTCAAGATGGAGGAAAATAGTTATGTCAGTGAACATATACTCAAAATGTCTGGGTATCATAATCACTTGACTCAACTGGGAGTTAATCTTCCTGTTGATAGTGTCATTGACAGAGTTCTTCAATCACTGCCACCAAGCTAAAAGAGCTTCATGATGAACTATAACATGCAAGGGATGGATAAGATGATTCCCGAGCTCTTCGCAATGCTAAAGGTTGCTGAGGTAGAAATCAAGAAGGAGCATCAAGTGTTGATGGTCACTAAGACCACCAGTTTCAAGAAAAAGGGCAAAGGGAAGAAGAAGGGGAACTTCAAGCAAAACAGCAAACAAGTTGTTGCTCAAGAGAAGAAACCCAAGTCTGGACCTAAGCCTGAGACTGAGTGCTTCTACTACAAGCAGACTGGTCACTGGAAGCGGAACTACCCTAAGTATTTGGCGGATAGGAAGGATGGCAAGGTGAACAAAGGTATATGTGATATACATATTATTGATGTGTACCTTACCAGAGCTCGCAGTAGCACCTGGGTATTTGATACTGGTTCTGTTGCTAATATTTGCAACTCGAAACAGGGACTACGGATTAAGAGAACACTGGCCAAGGACGAGGTGACGATGCACGTGGGAAACGGTTCCAAAGTCGATGTGATCGTCGTCGGCACGCTACCTCTACATCTACCTTCGGGATTAGTATTAGACCTAAATAATTGTTATTTGGTGCCAGCGTTGAGCATGAATATTATATCTGGATCTTGTTTGATGCGAGACGGTTATTCATTTAAATCAGAGAATAATGGTTGTTCTATTTATATGAGTAATATCTTTTATGGTCATGCACCCTTGAAGAGTGGTCTATTTTTGATGAATCTCGATAGTAGTGATACACATATTCATAATGTTGAAGACAAAAGATGCAGAGTTGATAATGATAGTGCAACTTATTTGTGGCACTGCCGTTTAGGTCATATCGGTGTAAAGCGCATGAAGAAACTCCATACTGATGGACTTTTGGAACCACTTGATTATGAATCACTTGGTACTTGCGAACCATGCTTCATGGGCAAGATGACTAAAACGCCGTTCTCTGGAACTATGGAGAGAGCAACAGATTTGTTGGAAATCATACATACAGATGTATGTGGTCCAATGAATATTGAAGCTCGTGGCGGATATCATTATTTTCTCACCTTCACAGATGATTTGAGTAGATATGGGTATATCTACTTAATGAAACATAAGTCTGAAACATTTGAAAAGTTCAAAGAATTTTAGAGTGAAGTTGAAAATCATCGTAACAAGAAAATAAAGTTTCTATGATCAGATCGTGGAGGAGAATATTTGAGTTACGAGTTTGGTCTACATTTGAAACAATGCGGAATAGTTTCACAACTCACGCCACCCGGAACACCACAGCGTAATGGTGTGTCCGAACGTCGTAATCGTACTTTACTAGATATGGTGCGATCTATGATGTCTCTTACTGATTTACCGCTGTTGTTTTGGGGTTATGCTTTAGAGACAACTAAATTCATGTTAAATAGGGCACAATCGAAATCCGTTGAGACGACGCCTTATGAACTGTGGTTTGGCAAGAAACCAAAATTGTCGTTTCTTAAAGTTTGGGGTTGCGATGCTTATGTGAAAAAGCTTCAACCTGATAAGCTCGAACCCAAATCGGAGAAATGTGTCTTCATAGGATACCCAAAGGAGATTGTTGGGTACACCTTCTATCACAGATCCGAAGGCAAGACATTCGTTGCTAAGAATGGATCCTTTCTAGAGAAGGAGTTTCTCTCGAAAGAAGTGAGTGGGAGGAAAGTAGAACCTGATGAGGTAAATGTACCTGCTCCCTTATTGGAAAGTAGTTCATCACAGAAACCGGTTCCTGTGACGCCTACACCAATTAGTGAGGAAGTTAATGATGATGATCATGAAACTTCAGATCAAGTTATTACTGAACCTCGTAGATCAACCAGAGTAAGATCCGCACCAGAGTGGTACGGTAATCCTGTTTTGGAAGTCATGTTACTAGACCATAATGAACCTACGAACTATGAAGAAGCGATGGTGAGCCCAGATTCCGCAAAATGGCTTGAAGCCATGAAATCTGAGATGGGATCCACGTATGAGAACAAAGTGTGGACTTTGGTTGACTTGCCCGTTGATCGGCAAGCCATTGTGAATAAATGGATCTTCAAGAAGAAGACTGACGCTAACGGTAATGTTACTGTCTATAAAGATCGACTTGTTGCGAAAGGTTTTCGACAAGTTCAAGGGATTGACTACGATGATACCTTCTCACCCGTAGCGATGCTTAAGTCTGTCCGAATCATGTTAGCAATTGCCGCATTTTATGATTATGAAATTTGGCAAATGGATGTAAAAATTGCATTCCTGAATGGATTTCTGGAAGAAGAGTTGTATATGATGCAACCAGAAGGTTTTGTCGATCCAAAGGGAGCTAACAAAGTGTGCAAGCTCCAGCGATCCATTTATGGACTGGTGCAAGCCTCTCAGAGTTGTAATAAACGCTTTGATAGTGTGATCAAAGCATTTGGTTTTATACAGACTTTTGGAGAAGCATGTATTTACAAGAAAGTGAGTGGGAGCTCTGTAGCATTTCTGATATTATATGTGGATGACATATTGTTGATTGGAAATGATATAGAATTTCTGGATAGCATAAAGGGATACTTGAATAAGAGTTTTTCAATGAAAGACCTCGGTGAAGCTGCTTATATATTAGGCATCAAGATCTATAGAGATAGATCAAGATGCTTAATTAGACTTTCACAAAGCACATACCTTGACAAAGTTTTGAAGAAGTTCAAAATGGATCAAGCAAAGAAAGTGTTCTTGCCTGTGTTACAAGGTGTGAAGTTGAGTAAGACTCAATGCCTGACCACTGCAAAAGATAGAGAGAAGATGAAAGATGTTCCCTATGCTTCAGCCATAGGCTCTATCATGTATGCAATGCTGTGTACCAGACCTGATGTGTGCCTTGCTATAAGTCTAGCAGGGAGGTACCAAAGTAATCCAGGAGTGGATCACTGGACAACGGTCAAGAACATCCTGAAATACCTGAAAAGGACTAAGGATATGTTTCTTGTTTATGGAGGTGACAAAGAGCTAGTCGTAAATGGTTACGTCGATGCAAGCTTTGACACTGATCCGGATGATTCTAAATCGCAAAACGGATATGTGTTTACATTGAACGATAGAGCTATCAGTTGGTGCAGTTCTAAACAAAAGCGTCGTGGCGGGATCTACATGTGAAGCGGAGTACATAGCTGCTTCAGAAGCAGCGAATGAAGGAGTCTGGATGAAGGAGTTCATATCCGGTCTAGGTGTCATACCTAGTGCATCTGGTCCAATGAAAATCTTTTGTGACAATACTGGTGCAATTGCCTTGGCGAAGGAATCTAGATTTCACAAGAGAACCAAGCACATCAAGAGACACTTCAATTCCATCCGGGATCTAGTCTAGGTGAGAGACATAGAAATTTTCAAGATACATACGGATCTGAATGTTGCAGACCCGTTGACTAAGCCTCTTTCACGAGCAAAACATGATCAACACCAAGGCTCCATGGGTGTTAGAATCATTACTATGTAATCTAGATTATTGACTCTAGTGCAAGTGGGAGACTAAAGGAAATATGCCCTATAGGCAATAATAAAGTTATTATTTATTTCCTTATAATTATATCATGATAAATGTTTATTATTCATGCTAGAATTGTATTAATCGGAAACATAATACTTGTGTGAATACATAGACAAACAGAGTGTCACTAGTATGCCTCTACTTGACTAGCTCGTTGAATCAATGATGGTTATGTTTCCTAACCATAGACATGAGTTGTCATTTGATTAACGGGATCACATCATTAGAGAATGATGTGATTGACTTGACCCATCCGTTAGCTTAGCACGATGATCGTTTAGTTTATTGCGATTGCTTTCTTCATGACTTATACATGTTCCTATGACTATGAGATTATGCAACTGCCGTTTACCGGAGGAACACTTTGTGTGCCACCAAACATCACAATGTAACTGGGTGATTATAAAGGTGCTCTACAGGTGTCTCCGAAGGTACTTGTTGGGTTGGCGTATTTCGAGATTAGGATTTGTCACTCCGATTGTCGGAGAGGTATCTCTGGGCCCACTCGGTAATGCACATCATTATAAGCCTTGCAAGCATTGCAACTAATGAGTTAGTTGTAGGATGATGTATTACAGAACGAGTAAATAGACTTGCTGGTAACGAGATTGAACTAGGTATTGAGATACCGACGATCGAATCACAGGAAAGTAACATACCGATGACAAAGGGAACAACGTATGTTGTTATGCGGTCTGACCGATAAAGATCTTTGTAGAATATGTAGGAGCCAATATGGGCATCCAAGTCCCGCTATTGGTTATTGACCAGAGAGGTTTCTCGGTCATGTCTACATAGTTCTTGAACCCGTAGGGTCCGCACGCTTAACGTTCGTCGACGATATAGTACTATATGAGTTATGTATGTTGGTGACCGAATGTTGTTCGGAGTCCGGGATGAGATCACGGACATGACAAGGAACTTTGGAATGGTCCGGAGATAAAGTTTGATATATGGGATAATAGTGTTTGGTCACCGGAAGGGTTCCGGAATTCATCGGAAGGGGTTCCGGATGTTTCTCGAAATGTTTGGGTACGAGAACACTTTATTTGGGCCAAAGGGGAAAGCCCACAAGGTTTTTGGAAAGCGCAAAAGGAAGTTTTGCAGAGTCCAGGGGCCAGACGCCAGGGTCCCTGGCGTCTGGGTCCAGGCGCCGGGAACCCTAGCGTCTGGCCCTGGAGTCCGAGAAGGACTCTTGCCTTTCGGGTGAAACCGACTTTGTGGAGGCTTTTACTCCAAGTTTCGACCCCAAGGCTCAACATATAAATAGAGGGGTAGGGCTAGCACCCAAGACACATCAAGAAACACCAAGCCGTGTGCCGGCAACCCCGTCCCCTCTAATTTGTCCTCCGTCATAGTTTTCGTAGTGCTTAGGCGAAGCCCTGCGAAGATTGTTCTTCACCAACACCGTCACCACGCCGTCATGCTGCCGGAACTCATCTACTACTTCACCCCTCTTGCTGGATCGAGAAGGCGAGGACGTCACCGAGCGGAACGTGTGCAGAACTCAGAGGTGTCGTGCTTTCGGTACTTGGATCGGTCGGATCGTGAAGACGTACGACTACATCAACCACGTTGATATAACGCTTCCGCGAACGGTCTACAAGGGTATGTAGACAAAACTCTCCCCTCTCGTTGCTATGCATCACCATGATCCTGCGTGTGCGGAGGATTTTTTTTTAAATTACTACGTTCCCCAACACGTGTATGTGTGAAATAAAATTGTTCCGTAGTTGTCTCTTTTCTCGTTTGCGTTCTTCATCCCTGCAGGTACCCAGGATCATGGATGATGAGCCATAGAGAGGCTAAGGGCAGGGAGACCGTGAAGTGTTATTCTGAACATCAGTGACAGAGGTTTAGTACGGTAACACGGATCCTATCTCTGGGGATTCAAGAGGTGTAGTCATTAAACGCCCAATGCTTTTGTCTTATTATTGCAATCTTAATTATCGAGGCAACCCTGCAAGATGGATAGGGTGTTCGGTTGGACAACTGACTCTTGATGCAAGATGCATGCTGGTCATGACGTAATTTGGACATATCCCCCACTTGAGTTTGTAACAAGCACATCTCGATGGGTGACTTCCAATGCACAAATTAAGATCATATATGGCCCCTTCACACACATATGGTTGTAAGCATTAAGACCTCATACTCGTACCTATTTTTATTATAAGTGTTTCTAGTGCCAAGTTTGATTTACGACCCGATCAAAAGCTGGAATAATCCTTTAGAGAAAGCTTGTCTGAGAGCCTAGCTTATAGGGCATCATCCTCCCATGGGTTCGATAACTCAGGGTCACCTCTGGGGAAAAAGGCGAGAATCCTTTTATGCTCCATTTCCGGATCACCAAAGGAAGTAATCATGGGCCTCCAAGCACGGAGTTTTGTAGGACCGTAGCAATTTTTTCTCAAGTGGATGACCTAAGATTTATCAATCCATGGGAGGTGTAGATTAAAGATGGTTCTGTCTCATATAGCCCTGCTCAAATACAAGAAATCTCTTGTGTCCCCCCCCCCACACACACACACACATCGAATAAAGTTCTCAAGTGTATAAGTGCACCGGTTCAGCGAAGAGAGGGTGATATATGTGTAATATGGATGGTAGAAATATTTTTTTATAATCTAAACAAATAGAAAAATCTAGGTAGCAAGTAATAAAAGTAGGCAAAACAGTGTCTCAATACTTGGAAACAAGGCCTAGGGTTCATACTTTCGCTAGTCCATCTCAGGTCAAACCCTTTCTTATGAAGCACCTCCTCTGTGCAATACCATATCACACAACCATACGCCTTCTCGAAGTCTAACTTGAGAAATAAATGTCTTCGTGAAGGATTGCGATCCCATCAAGGACACTCCCCCTTGGATAAACATCATCTGGTTAGGCCGGATTACCTTATGAACCACTGGTGCAAGTCTAGAGGCAAGCCCTTTTGCCATACGTTTAAAACTCACATTTACTAATGTGATCGACCTAAGCTGCCAAATGTTGTCCACCCCATTCACTTTCGGGAGTAACATTAGCACCCCATATTAAAGCCCCTTAATATCAATAAGACCTCGTGTGAAGTCATCAGTCAACCTAAAAAATATGGGATCCCACAATAGCCTATAATCTCTTATAGAAAATCATGGGAAACGTCCGGGCATGGGGTCGTGTGCGTCTTACTTTCCTCGAGGGATTTCATGATCTTTGTGAGGAAGAAGGGTGGCACAAATTCCATATTGTCCTTCTCCGTGACCTGACCTTCCCCCAATCCCTTTTCGAGATATGATCCCTTCCCGGGTCCGAGACCCCTAGGAACTCGTGGTATAAATCATAGATGTGGTGCCGGAGCACGAGATTCCCAGAGATGAACGTGTCATCCATCCGGAGAGCCCTAATCATATATTGGCTCCGCCTCCCATTAACGATAGCATGGAAAAGTGTGGTGCTCGTGTCCCCCTCTAGAATCCATTGTTACCTCCCCCTTTGCTGCTAGTATAACTCCTCGTAGCATGTGAGAAAGGCCAGTTTTGTCTTCAATCTCATGCTTTCGTGCCCACTCCATGGGCGAAAGGTCCAGTCCATACCCTCAGCCATGATGGCTTCTTTCCTACGCTTAAGATTGCTACCCATATTCGCGCCCAACCTCGAAGATGATGTCACAACCGACTAATACAATGTTGCCATCCATCCAACTCATCACACAAAGGCACGCATTGGTGCGGGGGTCGAGCCTTCGCCTGATTCCACACGTCGATCACCATGTCCACAAGAAACATTTGGATCAACTATTGTTTCTCAATGAAGAAACGCCTCACAAGCCACCTCTCCTCCTCCCTAGAGAACAACTGGAGAGTACAATGATTGGATCCCAGCTTAAGTTCCCCTGCGAGGGACCATCACGAGAATCTAGTCTCCCAATCACTAGTCATAAACACTTGATCTAGCATGCACTGCACAGGGTCATCTCTCTCTCTCTCTCTCTCTCTCTCTCTCTCTCTCTCTCTCGCGCGCGCGCGCGCGCGCGCGTGCGCGCTCGTGCAAACTCTTGTGTGTGGTTCTAAGTCTATAGAAATCGCAGATGAGCGACATTAGAGAGATTAGAGTTCCTTAGTTGACATTTATATGTGACTCATCCTAATTTGCACATTCTTGATAATTTTTAGAGAATAATGCTGCAAAAACATTCACGTCCTCTTTGCATTGGCATACCGCTTGAATTCTCGCCTCCCATGCTCCGCTAGTCAGCCACCTAATTCATGCTTTGTGCAATGCTCAGTCTAGGTCAAACGTGTTATCGATGATCTCAGCGTTGACCTGGCAAGGAAAAGGAAAGATGAAGGGAAAGTGTGAGGCAAATCCACCAAAGCTGAGAAAACCAATTCAGGCAACAAAATAAATAAACAACAGCAACGCGAGTTAAATAAACCGGTTAGGGCTAAACTACGCTTTCCAACTCCAATCCCAACTACTAGTACACACTACTAGTACCAGGTTTTCCATTCCTGCCCTCCGAGAATCTGCTCTTGTCCGGAAACACCCTCCAAATTTGTTACATTTACATTTTCTTTCTGGTGACAAAGCTGACCTCCAAAAACAACCAAGAAATCTCACGACGCGTCCTCCTCCCACTCCTCTCCTCCCCCCTCTCGCCATGGCCGGCCGCCTCCTCGCCGCCCCTCTCCTCCTCCTTGTGCTCCTCCAGCTCCCCGTGCCGTCCCAGGTGCACGCGTACCCGCTCGCGGCGGCACACTCTGGTCGGTGCCGAAGGCCGGAGGAGAGGCCGCCGCCGTTCCTCCAGGGGCTCCGGCGAACCTGCCGCACCGCGACGGAGGGGCACCCGGCCGAGGAGGTGCGTATCTCAACCATAGCTCCGAGCTGGATTGGTTGGCTACAAATTGTTTGCTTTTTTTGGGTGTGCCTGTGCATTTATTGTGTGGATGAATCCGGAGATTCGTTCGTACGGTTCTTCATCGATCTCTTTCTCTCGTGAATTCGGGTTCGCCCCTCGATTCGTATGTCACACAATTTAATGTCCGGTTCCTAAATCTTGATGCTATTTAGGTGCCACCAAGTTAGTTTTGTTTTTTTACAGGTTTCAGAAGTAAATTGAGCGAATTCACTTTGCAATTCTTGGGGGGGGGGGGGGGGGGGGGGGGGGAGTTGACGTTTATCATGATGGGATTCTGTTCTATAGTTTTGATTTGGTTAGGCGATTTCCCTTCAATTTCATTCGGGGCGAAATAAACCGTTCTTGTTTTATTTATTTTTGTGCAAGCTGATTGGGTATTAGTCAACGCAGGAGTATGAAGGTTCAGTTGGGTGGCTAGTCTGGCTCTTATCCTGCATCAAATCATCTTTTGTTTTCCACAAATATTGCGCTCGAAAATAAATTTATTTGGAATGCCTTGGCATCTTTCATCGGTTCAAGCTTTTCAAGATGCCAATTTAGGGGCAATTCAGCTAGATTCCGTGTGTTGTTTCGGTGTCATTGAGCGGATCAGTGTCCTCATTTCCGCAACTTATTGTGCTTATGGCACCAGTTCTTGTCAGTTCATTCTGCAAGTAAAATAAAATTTCATGTAGTAGTGAATCAGAACGTATAAGTTACCATTGAGCGTTTGGGATGCCTGCATTCGGATTCACTTTTCTAAGAGGTTTAAATGCCTCAATGGATTGCCTGCCAATGAAACGGCGGTAATATGATGGTTATGCCATAGCAGTTCCCTATAGTCTCTGCTCTCTAGTCAATTTGCTGTAGTGTGGATAATTAGCAAATAGACTGTGAAAATCATCCTCTTATGAAGTGTGAGTCCTTTGGTCCGTGCCGTGCTTAATATTAACCTCACCTTGAAAAACTTTGCAGGTTAATGGGGAGGAACTTATCAGAGAGTTGGGTGGAAAGGAGTACACTGCTGTCCTCTTCTATGCATCATGGTGCCCTTTCTCTCATAGAATGAGACCAATCTTCGACGATCTTAGCTCAATGTATCCACATATTAAGCACTTGGCTGTAGAACAGTCCAACGTGATGCCAACGTAAGACCGTTATGCGCAGTGGTGTTCCTGTCATCCTTGCCCATTAATATGACCGACGGCCTTAACTAATACCTCCTTATGATTTGCAGAGTTTTATCAAGATATGGTGTCCGCAGCCTTCCTTCTATACTAATAGCACATGAGTCATATGCATTTTGGCCTCTTGTTGCCAAAGATCTCAACTCACTGGTCAACTTCTACTCTGCTGTTACTGGTAGGTTTCTCAATGCTCATTGTGCATTTACTGAGTTGTAACCCACCTGATATCCTTATGTGATTAGCAAATTATGGGTACAGTGGTACGCCACTGTTTTAGTATGAAATATTAATCATCTTACTGTCCAAACAGCCTGTGCTCTATTGGCACAACTGGAAAGACGGGAATAGTAGTTCTATGGATAAGATGGCAACAGTAATTCCCTGGAGGAGAAATGGCAATACAATTATATGTATGTTAAATATGCACAGATGTAATTGCCATTATTTTACTATAACCTAACCAGTATGATTGTTAGATTAGATACTGCACTAGCATTAGCTCGTCACACTTCGATAATGTTACTAAATTCATAGAAAAATAGGAAGTATGTGGTGGTACTCTTGTTCTGTCTTAACAGAGACTCTGTTCGATGCAGGAGAAGAACCAGTTGCATATCTTGGTCCACGGAAGGGGAACACAACCGAAAGAAGCACACAGTATGCGAAGCTTTGGAGTGGTTCAGTCAGCGAATCAGTGAAGAGCGAGCCCTACCTAGCATTCAGCATCCTCTTTATTTGCCTGAGGATATTCTTGTTCTTCTTCCCAAAGTTCTTCGCCTGCATCAAAGGCTTGTGGGCCCAATACTTCCGGCATGCCAACTTTGGAGTCCTTGCCAAATTGACCCAGCTGCTCGAATGTGTGCCCCATGCCGTGGATGTAAGGAAGATGTGGAGCAAATGGAGGCTCATGGTTGGAGCCATAAACATGAGAGTCTGGGCATCATCTCTAGCTTCCGTGTCTCTTGGTGGGCAATCTTCTCCCCGAGCTGCTAGACTGGATTGATGGTTTGGATTTTAACGTCGAGCAGGAGAGCATGCAGGCTGTTTGAATTGCGCTGGATGTGGAAGCTCCTGTAACTCACATGAACATGTAGTGAAACATCTTGTTTGTAGCCTGTAAATCTTAGGGATACTGTTGAGCCTGTGTAGACCACACTGTAACATTAATCATGAGTACCAATTGTCATAGTTTTTGAGCAACTGGGCACACATCATAAGCCCTTGTACTATTTTTCACATGTAATCTGCAATTGCAGTATGTTCATCTGTCTTGTACTAATAAGTGAAAGACATTTCGACCTATGTTTTCATATAGTACCACCAGGGATAAAAAGTGTAAAATCAATTCTTCTGGCTAAAGCAAAACCTGAAGTAAAACATGGAACCAGAAACCAATTTAATTTGCTGTAATCCTTTCATGGACAATATATTGATCTCTCCTGTCATCTACATTGAAGGTGTGCAAAAAAGTGTGTTGTTTGTAACCAGGAACAATGGTAACAAGTGATACAAAATTATACATGGAACTCAGTACAAACTAGCAGCAGCTATGCACCACGATGAATCAAAATGTGCCCGGCTCCTGATGCCATGGATTGTAGCGGAGGTCACTGTCTCATTTATCAGTTCTCGCCGAGGGTATACCTGACAAACCTCCGTACCTTGATGTTCTCCCCCAGGCCGGCGATCGTCTCCTTAACGAGATCCTTCACCGTCTTGCTGTCATCCTTGATGAAGGGCTGCTCCAGGAGGGCCATCACTCCGAGCCTCTTTGATATCCGCCCTTCCACGATCTTCTCCCTGATGTTTTCGGGTTTCGACTGCAGGTCCTCCCTCTGCATCTCAATCTCCTTCTCCTTGCTGACAACACTCTCTGGTATGTCCTCCATTGAGACATATTCAACCTGTGGGCATGCCACCACTTGCATTGCGAGGTCATTCACCAGCTCCTTGAATTTCTCATTGCGAGCCACAAAGTCGGTCTCAGAGTTGATTTCAATCATGCACCCTATACGGTTGTCGTGGATGTACGAGCCAATCAGGCCTTCAGCGGTCAGGCGAGAAGACTTCTTGTCTGCAGACGAGAGGCCCTTTTTCCTGAGGAACTCCTGAGCCCCCTGAAGGTCACCCCCAGTCTCAGCCAGCGCTTTCTTGCAGTCCATCATACCAGCGCCAGTTTCATCTCGGAGTTGCTTTACCAATGCAGCTGAAATTGCCACAGCTGGTTTCCTGGAAACATAGGTATGTCAAGTTATATTGAGTGTTGACTTTAGGGGAAATGATCTATGCAATTAGAAGTTAGAAATGCCAAGACAGTAAAAACATTCTGGTGCACATATTATGCACACCCCAAGAAACATAAACAGCACATATGAGCAACATGAGATTCTGAGAGGAAGATTACTTCTCTGCAGCTTCAACCGATTCCTCAGGCTTGTCATCCTTCAGAGGAGCAGCTGGCGGTGGCTTCGCGGCTGTCTGGGCTGCAACTTCAGCAGCAAAATCCTGGCTTTTTTTCTCCAACCCTTCTCCCAGGTTGTACCGAACAAACCTCCTCACCTTCATGTTCTCTCCAATTGTAGCAATAGTTTGCTTCACCCATTCACCCGTTGTGACCTTGTCATTCTTGATGAATGGTTGTTCAAGCAATGCAAATTCTCCAAGCCTCTTCTTTACTCGGCCCTCGACAATCTTAGCGCGGATCTGCTCAGGCTTCGACAGCAAGTCCTCCCTCTGCATCTCCAACTCTGTCTCCTTCTTCACAACCTCCTCAGGGACATCGTCAATGGAAATGTAATTTACTTGAGGGCAAGCAGCAGCTTGCATGGCAAGATCATCGACCAACTCCTTAAAGACATCACCTCGTGATACAAAGTCAGTCTCACAGTTCAATTCAATAAGGATACCGATTCTGCTGTCATGTATGTAAGAACCAATTCTTCCCTCTGCAGTGGCTCTTCCAGCCCTCTTGTCAGCAGCAGCCAGCCCTTTCTTCCGGAGGAATTCTTGAGCTTTATCAATGTCACCACTCGATTCAGCAAGAGCCTTTTTGCAGTCCATCATGCCTGCTCCAGTTGCGTCACGCAACTGCTTGACAAGAGCAGGAGAAATAGTTGCTGCACAGATGCAGAAAAGAACATCAAAATCTTTCTTCTGCTGCCCTAACAACAGTTCATCAATAAAGTACAATATGCAGTGAACTGTGCTGCAGAAAATGCAGGGACAGGTATGTTTTTTAAAATGAAATTGCAAATAATGGAGGTGTTAATTAGAAGAATTAGTGCACCTGTTAACTTACACTGCATCCATAAAAGCTTTAGGACCATCAACTGGTGTCGCATTTTATAATAAGTTCTGATTGATATTTGAAAATCAAAATTTGCATCGGGCAATCACTTTCTAAATGCATTTACGGGACACAGTTACACGTCATAGAGAAATCTCTTTATGCCATATATTAAACAAAAAACTTAAAACTTTCAGTGCTGTCAACAAATTTGTAGGAAAATGTGTAGTTGCCACATGAAACAAAACAAAAATCAGACCGAAGCTATGCAAATGGAGAGGAAGAAAGCATCCTAATGCGATGTTCCAAAAACTGAAGCCAAACCAAAGTGTCATGTTGAGGCTTATCCTCCATAGTTCAAAACTGTACAGTGGAGGATGAGGTGATATCTGGATTGTACATGTTGAGGCTTATCCGACCAACTCAAACCTTTGAGCCAGCGAGGAAACAAAATTAAGTGCATTGATTCTTGCGTCATTTACCAAAGTAAGGAACAATACCACAAGAAGAAATGTAAAAAGAACTGGCAAAAGGAGTTGCTTGAACAGTTTACATGCAATCTATCCTAATACTCTTCCTAATTAGGTAGAGTTGCTTGAAGAGCCTTTCGCAGACAGGATGTGACTGATCAAATTACTACATGTCAGGGCCTTTTGCAGATAAGATCTTGTCGACAAAATTACTGCTGACCTGTGGTTGTGCTTACTTCTGCAGCTCCAGCAGCAGAAACCTCTGTGGTTTTCTCATCCGAGGCTGCTACTTCCTCAGTTACCACAGCAGGCTCGCTACTTGCAGTTGCAGGAACCTCCGGCACTGATTCTTCTGGCTCCTCAACCTTATCAAGAGGAGTGATTTCCTCAACGGCGCCAGTGACAGCTTCTGTTGAAGGGCTGTCCTCCTCTTTGCTTTCAACTTCAGTAGCAGAAACTGTAGGAGGCTCAACGGCGCCAGTGACAGCTTCTGTTGAAGCGCTGTCCTCCTCTTTGCTTTCAACTTCAGTAACAGAAACTGTAGGAGGCTCAACGAGCTTGTCGCCAACGGTGCTTTCAACCCCAGAAGTCGAAACTGAAGTCTCAGTCTCAACTTCTGTTTTCACTTCTGGAGCCGTAACCTTTTCCCTCTGGTCCAAGAATGCAGAGATTTCCTTGCTCCTACGGAAAGCTAACTCGAAAGCGTTGGTCCCTCTGGACCATCCCTGCTTCAGGTTGGTGTTTAACGACGACAACTCGTCGTCATCATCTTCTCCCCCCTTCATCGTCAATGTGACCTGGCCTCGTGCTACATTCAACACTTTCACCGTTACCTCTTGACCAACCTCCAGTGCGGAATGCCCGATAAGGGTAAACAGTGCCGCTGCTTCCTCTTCCCTTGGGAGGAATCCTTCTTCTCCATCAGGCAGTGTCACAAATGACCCTGTTCTTGTCGAATTTTTCACAGTGCCAGTCAGAGATTGTCCTCGTGTATACTTTGCCTCGTCTATCTTCTTGAAATCCTTTGTTTGCCTTGGTGAGCTTCTAGGCGCAGCTGCAGTTGGGCTCCTCCCACCGCTTGGAGCCGTAGGTGCTTCCTTGACATAATCTCCACCTGTCCGCATTGTCAAGGAGATGCGCCTTGTTTCTTTATTTACTTCCACTAATTTCACTGACACCTCTTGCCCAACAGTGAAGAGGGTAGATATATCTTCGACAAAACCGTCACTTACTCTGGAGATATGAACAAGGCCTTCGGTGAATGCTCCAATGTCGACAAAGACTCCAAATGGCTTGATAGACCTGACTTTCCCGGTAAAGGATGCACCAGGAACTAGATCACCATCCTTCAACGGCGGCATCTCGCTCTTACGTGGGTTGCGACCTAACTTGGGAGGGGAGGAAGCCGGGCTCTTGCTAGCCACAGCCTGCCCAGTAGTTTCAGCAGCGGCAGGTGCGGCATCGGAAGTTTCTCCTGCCGGAGATGACGAACCCTCCACCGTGACATCGGTCCCAACAGCTGCTGCTGACAAGGTCCTTAGCCTGTTGTTAGCAGAGGACCAGCTCCTTTTGTACATGCTGATCAAGTGGAATGGTGTCTGTGGCTGCAGCAGCCCATGGCGCGAGGGCGATGTGACTCTTGAATACCTCTCTGAACCACGGAACCTTCTTATCTGGATTTCTCGGCTGGGCCTGAAACTGCCTATGTGGAACAGGCTGATGGTGCCAACAGAGCAATGAACCACCGGCGTCATGCTGAATTCAGGGGAGCTGTATCAGAATCTTGATTCCTTGAGAACCCTGCACGAGGACAGAGACTCGTTTCAGCACCACGCAAGAAGAGCAAAATAATCTGACGAACAAAGAGCAATACATGATAGAGATGCTGTGAAAGAGCATCACTTGAGAAGTGCAAACATGCATGCATAGGCAGTCTCTGACCCAGCAAAATTTTGGGGGAGCAACTATTGCACTGGATTCTGAATATGCTTCCTGTCCAGCATTCCAGTGCCTACGTACACAGCGAGTACCACCCTACAACTTATCGCTTTACAGGGTGGGAGAACGGGCTGTAGTGCTCCGAAACAAGACGACCGTCCGCAGTCGGCGCAGGCATACCCACAAACACGTCCCGCGCAAGCGATAGGAAAGGAGATGCTCGAGAGGGCAGGGCAAGGGCGGGAGGGAGACGAGAGGCATGGACGACGGCGCTGGCCGCATTAGGGTCGCCGACGAGCTAGCTACGCGGGACAGGGGCGGCACGGGCGGGAACACGGCGTTACCTCGTCGGGGCGACGGCGAGCTCCCGCGGTGGCCGTCGTGAGGAGAGGGAGGGAGGCTGAGGAGGAGGCGGAGGGGTCGCTGGGGATATATAGCCTTATCTGGAAACGAAACGGAGGAGCAGAGGTG
The DNA here is from genome assembly GCA_034509565.1 of Triticum monococcum. Classification (NCBI taxonomy): domain Eukaryota; kingdom Viridiplantae; phylum Streptophyta; class Magnoliopsida; order Poales; family Poaceae; genus Triticum; species Triticum monococcum. Next base: position 143,642,410 of record CM067845.1, on the reverse strand, counting down.
ATAGACTGATGCTAGCAGTGGATGGACGGGGCGCGCAGTTTTGCTGTGCCGCTGGACCTGGCCTGCTCCGCTGCCCCGACGGGTTGCCTTTGAGTTCCGTCGGTCTTTTTTTTTTTTGAGGGGAGAGTTCCGTCGGTCAGTTGTGTGTGTCCCATGTGTGTGTGTGTGTGTGTGTGTGTGTGCAGGTTTTTTCAAAGTCGTGCGTGTGCAGGTTCTCCACCTTGTAAAAACCGTGGCTGTCTATCTGACACCTTGTAAGAACCGTGGTTATCTGATAGGACAGGGACAGCCAGTGCTGTTTTTGAGCGTTTTCTCCACCGCCGCCGTCCGGTTCGTCCCCGCCGCTGTTTCCGCCGTCGCCGCAGCCACCACCCAACCGCCAAGCATCCACCCATCCATCACCGCACCGCCCGCATGCTGTGAATCGACTGTATTTTGTGCCGCTCCACTGCCGGCGCCTGGTTCGTTTCTGCCGCCGTTTTCGTTGTCGCTGCCGCTCATCAGCCATTGCCGCCCCGCCGCACAGCTTTTGTCCCACGGCCGCGGCCCGGTTCAAACGCCGCGTTATGACCGCCGTCGCTCAGCCATCTCAATTCTAGTTTTTACATCTTCATTTGCATCATCTATTGGAGTTACACTTTTACATCATCAATTTACATCATTTGTTGAAGTTGCCTCTTTTTTGGAAATGTAAATAACACTTTTTGAATATGTAAATTTTCACCTTTCCTGTTTTACATCTTCAAATTTCCATCTTCTATTGAAGATGCTCTAAGTATATAAATGTACAGGCAGCGCGGCCTCAGTAATACCACAATAACCAGGACAACAAACGTGGTGTCGTATGGTCTAAGCATTCCTACAGCGAATCCATTCGCACAAATTCAACAGGGCTCGCAAAAAAAAAAACACCTGCATCATAGGATTCCGGCGGTTTGTGCACATATTTGCGGTTTGTGCACATATTTGTACTCAGCCGTATCCACCGACCACCCAACAGAAAAAAAAACACAGTTCAGTGATGTACCTCCCCGTTCATATAGTCATATCAGTTTCATAATGCATGAAGATGTTTCTAAAAAGAATAATGCATGAACATATGCAAGCTGACGGTTAAGAAAAACATCTCTACAGAAGTTTCTTCCATGCCAACACTCATGTTCCCATGTCAGCAAAACAACCCAGCTCAAGCAAAAACGGTGAAATTTTCATGCGGACACTCTTACATTAATAAGGTAGTTAAAGAGGTTGCAACAATTCCCGAGTGCTGGAGCCCACTCGTTGCAGCAGCGTTCGAGAAAGACCACGCTACACGACCAGATGATCACACAGAGCATGGGCCGTCCCTTGTAGAGGAACCGATCTACCACTGCTCTTTAAGTTTCTACTGCGGGGCCACCAAAGAAGTGACGCCATTTCTACTCTCCGTTCATGCACTGATTTATTCGTTGCTCGGATTCTCCGTCTTGGTACCTTCTATGCCCACCATGTCATCTTCCGTCTTGGTACCTTCTATGCCCGCCGTGTCATCTTCCGTCTTGGTACCTTCTATGCCCGCCATGTCATCTTCCGTCTTCGTACCTTCTATGCCCGCCATGTCATCTTCCGTCTTGGTATCTTCTTTGCCCGCCGTGTCATCTTCCGTCTTGGTACCTTCTATGCCCGCCATGTCATCTTCCGTCTTGGTACCTTCTATGCCCGCCATGTCATCTTCCGTCTTCGTACCTTCTATGCCTGCCATGCCATCTTCTTTAGGGGCCTCCTGCTGCAATCAAGAATGGAGAAGGTCAGGCGAAGTAATTACTAGACAATCATCTGAGCATGTATGATTCCACCATACTGTCACTTAAATCTACTTGTTTTCCTGGTACTAGTGTTAACATACCTACTTAGCACATGCACAATGATTTCAAAAGAGAACTAGTTGTGAGTCCTCTAAAAAGATCAAGCTACGTTAGGAGAAGATGTCATGCTAAATTTCAGGATTTGGATTTACAGTTCTCAACATTCTTGATTGTTCAGAAACATGGGCAGGTTCTGTAATTCAACAAGAGGTACAAAATCAATCATTGCCAGTCTGCCTTAGCCGCTAGCCGTGTAATAGGTAAATACTCACATTCTTTTCCTCCTCAACCCCACTGCCTTCATCATTATTTTCTGGATTATCCTCCAACTGAGAAAAGAGGGGAAGGGGCACAGGTTAAGAAACCGTTTCACAAAATTTAATGAAGTGCTACTATAACCATTAATAAGACAAGTGCTTATCATATATGGTTGCAACTACCTATGTATCCATGAATTGCTCAAACTAATCATTATAAGAACACAAGTAATTAATACCGTATGGTTGCAATAAGTTATACATCCGAAAATATATTGACAGGATAGTTAATGTTTGAGCAGGTATACTAAACCAGAAATATACTTACTTTCAGGTCCCCCATGTTTGCTAATGCACCCTCACTTGTATTTTCCTCCACACTTCCTTTGTTCCCATCAGTTTCGGTAGAATCTTCTAGCTGAAAGAAAATGAAGCAGACATTGAACAAAAAAGGTAGACAGCAATGCTTTACACCATCATGAATGTAAAATAGGCAATTACCCATCCGAAAATATATTGACAGGATAGTTAATGTTTGAGCAGGTATACTAAACCACCCGCAAAAAAAAGAGCAGGTATATTAAACCAGAAATACACTTACTTTCAGGTCCCCCATGTTTGCTAATGCACCCTCACTTGTATTTTCCTCTCCAGTTCCTTTGTTCCCATCAGTTTCGGTAGCATCTTCTAGCTAAAGGAAAATGAAGCAGACATTGAACAAAAAAGGTAGACAGCAATGCTTTACACCATCATGAATGTAAAAAAGGTAATCACCCCCAAATTCTTCAAGCTAATAGTCACATCTTCCTGTTGCTTCTTAAGGGTGGTCCTCAGTTCTTGGAAATCCTGGTATGGGCAAAGGAGATAAAGCAGTTAGCCAACGGTACCAAAATAAGAGATTAATAGTTAAAACCTTTTTACAGAATATTGGGACACGTCCTTACTGATTTCAGCTGGTCTATTTCACTATTAAGTGCAGTTTTGATATCGGAGATTTCCTGCAAGACATAGAATGATAATAAGTTGGTATTCAAATGCAAGGAGTGCTGCAGCACAAGTGCTAGCTCACAGTTAGTTTGCATTCGTTCAAGGAAGGTTGTATTGTTTGGAAGTATGGACACATGTAGAAACTTTCTGACCAAAGGAACTATCATCCTTCATTATCCCCTTGCATGTTTTATTGAACCCAGACCCAAAAACAAAGCAAACTATCATCCAATCACTGAAATATGACAACAGTTCTGCAAATAATGTGTCTATACAATACAGTAGTTCTGGTGATACAAGAGAGAACATATGTAAATTCAGAAAAACAAATTATTGATATAGAAGATATCATCAAGTGAAGTGCGCAGAGACTCACAGTTTTGTATTTCTGCACTTGGGTGTCTAAATTGCTTCTCCAGCTCTGCAAATCCTAAAAAAGAAACAGGGCAATTATATTAACAAAGCACTTCCAATATTAACAATTCCAAGTGAAGAAATGAAATAATGTGCAAATTGTAACAAAAAGTAAACACGCCCATTATGCATTTAAGGGCTTTGCTCTGAAAATATAACCATATCCATATTACTCCATGTTTTAGGTATTACAAGTAAAGACAACAAAGATGTAATTTCTATTTCTGGTGAGCCCACGCTCATTAAGGTGTGCCCTTCAAATGGTAAGATGAAACTTGCGCGCACAGATACCATGTTATTACACTACTATGGAACAAATGGGAACCATCTAACAAAGCAAAACATTCATTAAATAAATTAAGAAAGATGCATGAAAAGAAGAATAAAGATGTCTACTTTACAATATTTCAGCATACCTCCTTAAGACCTCGAAGTCTTCCCAAAAGCTCTGACTGTGATTCATTTAATTCCTGTTATTCAAAAACACAGAAAGGTTCATTTCCTTCTTTCTCTCAGAATCTTAGAATACAAGCATAGTTTATAAACATATCAGCACAAAAGGACAATGCTGAATCGAAGAGCTATGGTAGATTCAATATAATCAGAAACAAGGGACTTGGGACAATTTATGGGTGAAATAACATAGCATGGTAACCACTTACTGAACAATTATGAGATTGGTCGCATTGACAAATTGACAAAATGCTACATACCTATATATCAGAACTAGAATTGTTCATCCATGAATCCTAGAATAGGAAGGTCCAGGATTCAGCGCTCAACACAGAAGAAGGTTACCCCCACACATTGATTCAGATGAAACTGGTTCTTGAACATTATTTTTATCACTTTTTTCATTGAAGATTGAACACGTGATTTTCTGATCTTAATCACTGAACTCCAAATCTTCTGAATTCTAGAAGCATGGTCTGTAACTTTGACGATGAAGCCATTGTTTAGTATCCCTAGTCCCTACTAATGAGGTGGAGAATATGGATGTTGTTCTCAAAGTGCTGGGCTTTGGTGGAATTCAGGAACCAAGTATGTAGGAATGCAAGTAAAATAACTAATTATGGTACGTAATGACTTCTCAAACATGACGCAAGTTGGTAATGCAGTCGTGTTCCTTAGGACTTGATGGTGCAAGCATTTACAACAATCATGGTTACAACCACTATACTAATCTGCTCGTAGCTGGCAATCCAACCAGTAACGCTTAGCTAACATGTGTTCTAGTTGCACTTGTTTTTTCTATCTCCCCGTCTTCATGCTCACAAATGTCACACACACACACACACACACAAAAATAATGCTGCGATTCAGGAAACCTACAATTCATCGTAGCCTAAAAAAAATGCTGCTAATATAAGAGAACTTCAGAAAGAAATACGAGGAAAGGGGATCCTCACCGAGATCTTCTCCGCCACCGGCAGCAGCTCCTCACTCCTCTGCAAAACGAGGCAAACGATCAGAAACCAGACCGCGGGTACTGAGATCGGAGGATGAGGATGGGCTGGCCGGTGCTCACCGCCGGAGACGGGGAGTTCTCGCCCGTCGCCGCCTCCGCTGCCGCAACCGCAGCCGCGGGCATCGGGGATGCTTCGGAATCGGACATGAGGATCGAGGGAGGGAGCGCGCTGGTGGTGGCTAGGGTTAGGGTTTCGCAGGGGGGCGGCACTAACGTTGCGCGTGAGACAGAGAGATTTGAAACTCAAACCGAAATGGGAAGGACGGAAGGTGGTGGGTGGTCTGGTTATACGAGGAGAGGCCGCTGCGCTTGGTCTCTCACCGTCAGTTTTTTTTTTTCAAGTTTATTGAACGACTTAAAACGCAGGATTTTTCTGGCCGGTCGGCCGGCTAACGCTAGCGCCGGTCGCTCGCGGGCCATCTGATCAACAATGCACCGCTCGCTCCCGGCCGTCTGATCAAAGATCACACGAGATTCGCTCCCGCATCACATGGTAGCTACCACGTAATTATTCCACTCGTGCTTTATCTCTCGTGCTTATCTTCGACGAAGCCTCTCAGCCACTCATTTTCTTATCTTTCCACTAGTAAATGTGTACACGCACGTCTTCATTAGAATACAAAATTATTATTTTTAATATGTAATAATACTAAAAATAGTGGAGTTTTCATCAAAATAATGGATACAATTCAACAAATGTTTTTTATTGATCATTAAACGCAATTGTAAAGACCTCTATTTCAACCAGTGGTGGGTCCACCAATGAGTATAATTTTTCAAATATGTTTATTTTGATGTTGCTATAGCTGTAATTTATTTAATTAGTTGGTTTACACAAAAATAAAAAGGAAAATATATTGTTATGTCATTGCCAGTGCCATGGATTGGTTGCATCGCCCTATCCTTAAGACATGGATGATCAAGTTCGCACCATCTGGAGAAGACTGGTCGAGTTCGCACAATGTAATTTTACAATGAAATAGAATAATTTGGTCCGCAACAGGGGAGTTAGCAAGATACCTATCACGTCATGTTAAAGAAATTTACAGCAGGAATGTGCAGCTGAATAAGCAGTTGAAGGACGTTCGTATTTTTTACATGGACATTGCCCCTTGGGCCAATTTATGAATTCAACACTCCTTTTCTTTTTTGCCGCCAGCACTGCTACCGGCCGCTGCTGCCTCCAATGTTCCTGGCTGCTAGCTCCTCCCGTGCTCAACCCAGTCGCCCCTTGCACTACCCTAGGCCACTGCCTGCATTGCTTCTACTGCCGTCTGCAGCCTCCCAGGTCGCCGTTGGTGTTTGGTGTTGGTGATGTTGATGACGGTCGGCATCTTGTGGCAGTTGAGACACACCCGACATGCTATAGATACATGTTTTGTTCACTTTGTCATCGGCGCCTGAACCTGAAGCTTGAAGCAACAGTGTGTTGGATACAGAACCTGAACTTTGCTGAATCTATAGCATGTAGCAATGTGATGTATATCATCATTGCTTGCTTGATGTTCCAATTAGCTGATGCATTGATTGTAGTTGCTCCAATTAGCTGTAGCAATGATGATATACATGAGTAGATAATCAGGTTTGCACAAGAATAACTCTGTTTGCACTTGCAACACTGGTAACTCTGTTTGCACAAGAATACATGCAAAATGTAAAAGCAACAGTTGACAATAGTTAGTTCAATACCAGAGCTTGATGAACAGAGACACCACACTGCAGGATCACCACTATCTTAGCAAGAACTTACGCATACTTTACTGAAACACAAATGCCACCTGAAGACAAAAGGTTGGATATTCCGGTGAAGCCAAACTAAAGAGAATTAAAATGACATCTTCATTATGTAGAAGACACTCTTAGCATTACTTTAATGCTGAAGTAATTGGATATTACCCAGTCTAGCAAAGAGACCTACTCCCTCTCTCTCAGTTTACAAGGCGTGCGCGTACCCCTAGGTCGTCAATTTGACCAACCTAATATAAGTCATATATTACAAAAAACATACCATTATAAACTTCAGATGTTCTAATTTCAAACGGTATAATTTTTGTGTTATATAGTTTATATTACGGTGATAAAATTGGCAACCTACGTATACACGCATGACTTGCAAACTGAAACGGAGGGAGTACCATTTATCTATTGCTGAAGTAATTATTCACTAATGGCCGGTGTCCGTGAGGATACGGGGATGGCATAGGCAAGAATTGGTGATATATAATTACCTGAATTTCCAGTGTTCGTCAGGTTCTGAAATGGTGTCCGTATCCCAAATTTCCAGTGTTCGTTAGGTTCTGAAATGGTGTCCGTATCCCATTATGCTGAGAGGATGCCATATGCAGCTGTGAATCAACACTAGACAGGAAACATCAACTTTCAAAGACATTGATAAGCGATGGTAAGATTCTTTAAAATTCATTGGCCTGCATGATTCTCGTCCTATTTGTTAAGAGAACAATCAAAACCCAAAGAACAAGACATCAAAAACTCAGTTTACATCTAGACATGGAATAATAGTGGGTATGTTTGGTTGGAGCCCCATGCAGCATTGCCAAAATTTGGCATGGCCAAACCAAGGGCATGACCCAGATATTGGAAAGTCTCCGTTGTTTGGTTGTAGCCATGTCACCTACCTTTTTCTGGCAAAATCATAGGTTTCCATTTTGGTTGAAGCCAAAAGACTTCAGAACATTTGGCAACATATATTGGTATGTGTGTGGTTTGGTACTGAAATTCAGAGTTTAAGTGATGAGTCAACAAAAGATACTCCCTCCATTCCCTTATACAAGGAAACAAATTCAGATTACAGGTACTAAGGTAAAATTTAATGACTGCTTTGAAAGCCAATTTTTCTTTTCATTAACCGGATTCATTAATACGTCTGCATACATGCAAGGAAGGAATGGAAAGGAAGTAGCACAGTGTCATTATGACTACATGCATGCAAGTATTAAACCCAATCTCTGTCTATAAGCTCTATGTGCTAATTCGATATATGTTAGACTAGCCACAATGGATAGTAACATAGACTAGTAACATACACATATCCCTAGACTATGTTACTACCTTTATAGTGGGTAGTAACTTAAGGGTGGTAACATGCAAAAATTCATTTATTAGGTTATAGACTCATATTGCATTGGGACATGTGATGTTACAGTAAGGCCTCATTCGGTTTGGAGGATTTTTGTAGGAAAAACATAGGAACAAAGATCCCGGAGGAAAATTTCCTATATATGCATTCGGTTTGTAGGAAATGGCTACAGGAATTTCGTAGGAATGCTACTCATTTCCTATGTTTTTGGAGGAAATTACACATCCACTCAAAGCTCATTTTGCGCGTAGGAACGAGGCAAGTCAATTCCTTAGGATGGCAAGTGCCATCCTATCAAATTCCTATACTACTCCTAGTTCCTACGTTTTGATTTCCTTCAAACCGAATGAGCCCTAATTAGCTAAGTTACTATAACTACCTCTCTCCTCATTAACTCATTGCCACATAAGCAAATTTGCTGAGTTGGACTTGATGTTACTGCTGAAGTTACTTCCACTGTGGCTAGTCTTACTGGAGTATGACATGCAATGGAACTTATAATAGTATCGTTGCAAGCCAGACTAACTGAATTTTCAGTCGACATAGTTTATACATATATTATTCAAGGTAATAACATCAGACTTAATATACAACATGCATCAGCTTTGTTGCCTCGTCAGTCTAATACATGTACTGTCAACAAGATGGATGGATGCAATTTCAAGCTCTAATCAACAAAAATGACAGATGATCAATCGTGTTCAAAGTTTAGGAACTAAGGATCCAACAAGTTCAAAATGCTCAAATGTTCATAATTTCATGCCAATATTTTGTAAGACCAGGTTTGGTGGCGATCCAAACGTACCCAAAATGCTCAACCTTTGGCCGGCAATCCAAACGTATCCAAACAACCGAGCTCCCGCAGCTAAGTTGCCGCAGCCCCATAGACTGGCGTCGGCGCCGTGCACCGCCTCTCGCAGAATACCATGGCCTCTGGAGGGCCACCATTGAGGCTGCCGGGCCCCTGCCCTTCCTCCTCAGCTATTAGCAACAACTGACTGTTAGCATGCGGTCATCAAGTTAGCAAAGACACAATATCTTGGAAGAGGATTAGAGGAATATTTTACTTGAATTTTGTTGTTGCATTTGGATGCTCTGCACACTTCTCAAGCTTTTATATGTTTTTGAAAAACAAAACTATGATTTTGAAATAGAAGCATATGCTTTTGCCTCATCGATTAATAATCAAACAAAAACTGGGATTCAGAAAATAGATACTGAGAAATAGCAAAGGAATTGTAATATATAAAAGTTTTTGTTTCCACGCTGGGAAGCAGTATAGCACAATGCTTTGATCTAGAGAATTAGGCAAGACTAATGACCGTACTGAATCAGAGTAGCAGTGGTGTTTGGTGTTCAGTACAAGGTATACGGGGGAGATGGTGACATGGACGCTGTTGTTTGATTTCCGTTAGTAGCAGATGAATAAATGGCCAAGATAATTAGCATAATTCAAGAGGAGATGGAGAACCTGGTGGCTGCCTTGCCGGATGCCCTCTCCGCTGCTTGCCACCGTGCCTCTGACGCCGGTGTGTGCACACGCGCATGGCCTTGTCGCCTTACGGTTCCGTTCAATGCATGATGCATCGTGTTACTGCAACGCCGTGTGCCGTGCGGCCGTTGAAACTAATCATACACACGCATGCCTACAAACCAGATCATACACACGCATGCCTACAGACCAGATCATACACATGCATGCCTACAGACCAGATCATACACACGCATGCCTACAAACCAGATCAAAGATGAGGTGTTACCGGCAAGCTCCTGCGACCTGCTCGATCTAGATCGCCGGCTCAATCCTACTGATGCACATGGAGCTTATAGACAGAGATTGGGTACAGAGGAGAACGACCATGGAGGCCGATGTGGGAGGCGCAAGAAGGTGATGCGCCAGGTGGTACTGCCGTCCAAATCAAGGGCGCGTACGGCCTCGGAGCGGAGGAGAAGAAGCCGGGGCTATGCAGATGGATGAGGGCATCAACTCCCGTGGTGAAGGGCACGTCGGCTCTCTCCCGCGGCGAAGGGAGGAACGGCAGGGGGCGGCAGCTCCCCGCGACGAGGAGGAACGGCGGGGGCAGCGGCTCTCTCCCGCGGCAAAGGGAGGAGCGACGGGGGGCGGCGGCTCCCTCCAGGGGCGAGAGGAGGAACAACGCGGCGGCGGGGGGGGGGGGAGTTGGGGCGAGAGGTCGTGCGGTCGTGTTGTGGCGTCCGTTGGGGCGAAAGTCGTGTTTGCAGCGTTTTTCTCTAACGGCGGTGAGGGTTAGTGATCGATGGGTTAGTGGGCTTAATGCGTGGCTTGCAGCCTTAAACATCAGAGGATTAAGAGCCATTAGATCTTGATGATGGATGGATGTGATTGTTTGGATCTGCCCCTCTCTTTCTTTTATAGGGGTAGTAGATAGTAGATGTCTCCCGCATGTTGACTAATCTCTACTTCGTCAATCTCCCTCTTTTGAGCTGCCGCGCGCTACTTCAAGCCCTGACCAGCCGCTCTGTTGTTAGCCGGCCACCGCCAACCGGTGCGTGGTGTGCTACAACCAACAGGTCATCGTGTGACGAATGGGGAAGACGCACATCTGCGGAGGAGGACACCTAGCCCATTCCAGCTTGGCCAGTCGCCGATTGCAACTCTACTCTGGCCGCGGTTGCAGCTCTGCCACTAGCTGGTTCCAGCTCCACCCCAAAACGGATGCAACTCTGGCCTAATGGTTGCAACTCCGTCATTCGCGGGTTCCAACTTTGCCCTTGCTGGATGCAGCTCTACTCCCTGGCGGTTGCAACTCCTCCACTGGCCGGTTCCAACTCCGGCATTGAGCGCTGCTACGTCCTAGCGAGTTATACTACGAGCGGTGCTAGAACCGGTGTCTATTGGTGCTGGGACCAGTGCATAGGAAAGCTGGAACTAGCATCCTTTTTTGCTACTACTATCTTGGTTTTCCTGGAGCACACCCAATTTTTCTATAACTGGCTTCGATTTTTTCTCGAACTCAGCAATCATTTTTACTAACACTTTCTTTTGTTTTTACTGGAACCATCCCCAATTTTGCTTTCACCGGCTTCGATTTTTTATGGAACCAACATTTTTTTTGCTACCATCGGCTTTGTCTGCGAACAAGTCCGCTGTCGCCATTGGTGCTGCAACCAGCGGTGGGCACAACCGGCGAGGGACAGTGTTGCGGTCGGCGCCGCGGAGCTACCATGGATGCAACACGGAGGCGAAAGAAAAAGTTGCTACGGTCAACGGCCTTTTTGTTGTGAGCGGCGGCGACGAGCATCGACCGTGAGCGTCTGCGGCGAGGCAAACAGGTAAGGTTCGGCGAGCGCGGGTCGTGGGGGGCCGAGGACGAGCATGGCGTTGGTATATTTCCCCTTTCTTTTTTCTCCTCTGCTTTTTTCTGCAACGTTTTCTATAAGGTTGACTAAGGAATCGTACGGTTTAAAAAAACTACATTGTGCGATGGGCGCAGTGACCGGCCGAAATTTGGGCCGGTCGAATGATGCCTATCAGAAAATATAATTCTGGCACGTGTGTTAAGCAGTGCGGACTACTCTTTTTTGCAGTGACATGCTACTCATGAGCAGTTTTTTTGCGGGGTTCAGGAGCGGCTTTTGTCTTAGGACATTTCCTGACCCGCAAATTTGCTGCCGCATCTGTCCGTGGATTCGGATGCGGGAGCCGGCCATCTAACGCTGCTCGCATACATTTCGAACTAAGTTTCAACTAACTGGACGAAATTCATGCAAACACGGTGAATTTTTATATAAACAGATGAAATTTGTTACAGCATTTTTCATTAATAAAATTTGCCGACCCTAAACCTATCCTACATTGGCGCACGTCATCCACTTGCTTTGTTAATATAGCCAGATCATATGGTGTTTCTCTCTATCTACCTTATTGTGATGAATTGAATTTTTACTTTTAAGGTTTCACTATTATCGGATTGTATACTTTTTGAATTTGAAAACACTTAATGTATGTCTTGCATGTGGATATCCATGGTGAAAATGGGGTATTCTATTAATTCACTTGATATATGTTTTGGTATTCAACTTGCGGATTTATCATGACATTGGGGTAATCTATGCATAGGGGTTGATGCATGTTTTCGTCATACTTTCTCCGGTAGAAACTTTGAGGCACTCTTTGAAGTTCTTTATGTTGGATTGAATATTATGAATCTAAACTTGTTTGATGCATATCGAATAAATCAAGGATACTTGTGGTGACATTGAAGTATCTAGGTGACATTGCAGTTGGTTGATGTGTATCATATGGTGTTATTTTAGTACGAACTCTAGTGTTGTTTATGACACTTATAGGGATGACTCAATAGATTGATCGGAAAATGTAACTTTTTAAGGTGGTTTCATACCCTACAACAATTTCATCTTATGTTCTCCACTAGATAAGAACTTTGAAGTTATTCTTTGTCGCTTGTTGAGGGATTGTTATATGATTCAATTATGTTAGCACTGTTGAGAGATTTCACCAGTGAAAGTATGAACCCCAGGCCTTGCTTTCAAGCATCGCAATACCGTTTGTGCTCACTTTTGTTACTTGCTACCTTGCTATTTTTATATTTTCAGATTACAAAAACTTATATCTACTTCCATATTACACTTGTATCAACATCTCTTCGCCGAACTAGTACACCTATAAAATTTTCCATTGTATTTGGGTGTGTTAGGGACACAAGAGTTTTTTGTATTTGATTGTAAGATTGTTTGAGAGAGGCTATCTTCATCCTACGCCTCCCACAGATTGATAAATCTAGATCATCCACTTGAGAGAAACTTGCTACTGTCGTACAAAACTCTATGCTTGAAGACCCAACAGAGTCTACAACAAATACAGTTACATAGTAGACATCATTTACTTTCAAGAAAATCAAACAGTGCATCATTTGGAGTCCTGAGTCAAAGGATATGAGAGTTCCGATGCAAATTGACCATAGCAATAATTGTTACATGAGGCTCAATGCGTTTTCTCCCTTTCCCTGCTATTTAGCACGAATGTGAGCCCCTATTTTGGAATGGTTTCACACCTAAGCTAGGAGGGTTGTTTCTAGTATAAATACCCCTTCCCACTTTATCCACAACTCTTTGGCAATTTGGTTCATCATAGGTTAGCTAAGTGAAATCATAATCTTATTTTAGAGTTCACTTCCCCCTTAGCTCTTGTAATCTTGCCTTGTGAGAGAGTAAACTCACTTTGTGATTTTACAACAGTAGCTGTTGAGCGTGATGACCAGTTCATGCTTCAAACTTCTTGCATGGTTGTGTGTATTGGAAACTTAGAGGGTGGTTGGGCGAATACTTGTTGATTTTTGTGTATCAAATAGTTGGCTTCGGTCTCATCATGTTGCACTAGTTATTTTTACCTGACAACGTTATTGGCCAGGATTGAGGGTTTTCTTCATACCCTTCAGGTGGCGCTGATTTACTTTGCCGAACAGATCCTCCACGAAGATCAGGCAACCCCGTATTAGGCAGTGAAGAAAGGGGTGTTTTTATTGAAGTGTGTAATTTTACTTGTAGTTTCCTTTGGATTAGTTTTCTCTTAGCGAAGAACTGATGAATATGTGACCAAATGTCATTTAATGAAGTAATTGAGTAGTGAAGTTTAACTCCATGGCCCAAAAGTAAAATAATTTGTGTTAATTATTTCAAGGAGTTTTAGGGTTTGGTTAGAAACCGCAAATTTATAGAGGGGTAAATATAAGGAGTTAAAAGATATGAGGCCATATCGAGGCCTAAATTATAATCGATCGGTTAGAGATGCTCTAAGATTTACTCTCTCCGTCTCAAAATAAGAGCAACTCCAATGTGCTGACCCAAACGGACACGCCGCCCGCTCGTCGTTCGCATTGTTTTTTGTTTGGGTCGGCAGTGCGCCCAACGCGCGGACCCATTTTCGCCCACGCGGTCGGTGATACGTCTCCAACGTATCTATAATTTATGAAGTATTCATGCTATTATATTATCCATCTTAGATGTTTTATATGCATTTATATGCTATTTTATTATGATTTTTGGGACTAATCTATTAACCTAGAGCCCAGTGCTAGTTTCTGTTTTTTTCCTTGTTTTTGAGTTTTACAGAAAAGGAATACCAAACGGAGTCCAATTGACGTGCCAATTTTTGACGATTTTTTATGGACCAAAAGAAGCCCCTGGAGTAAAAGAGTTGGGCCAGAAGAGTCCCGGGCTGTCCACGAGGGTGGGGGGCACGCCCCACCCCCTGGGTGTGCGCCGCTATCTCGTGGACGACTCGGAGACCCCCCTGACGTGAAACCGATGCCAAAAATTCCTATAAATACAGAAACCCCCAGAAAATAACCTAGATTGGAAGTTCCGCCACCGCAAGCCTCTGTAGCCACGAGAAATCAATCTAGGCCCTCTTTGGCACCCTGGCGGAGGGGGCCATCATCACCGGAGGGCATGGAGGAGGATCCCGGAGGGGCCATCATCACCATGAAGGCCAAGGACCAGAGGGAACCTCTCCCCATCCAGGGGGGAGGCCATGGAGGAGGAAGCACAAGGGGGAGAACCTCTCATCCTTTCTCTCGGTGGCGCCGGAGTGCCATCAGGACGGGAATGATCGTCGCGGTGATCGTCTTCATCAACATCACCATCATCATCACCATCCTCATCTCTTTTAGACGGTCCACTCTCCCGCACCCCGTTGTAATCCCTACTTGAACATGGTGCTTTATGGCACATATTATGATACAATGATGTGTTGCCACCCTATGATGTTTTGAGTAGATATCCTTTGTCTTTGGGTTGATTGATGATCTAGATTGGTACGTGTTGTATGTTTTATTTTGGTGTTGTCCTATTGTGCCCTCCGTGTCATGCAAACGTGAGGGATTCCCGCTGTAGGGTGTTGCAATACGTTCATGATTCGCTTATAGTGGGTTGCTTGAGTGACAGAAGCATAAACCCGAGTAAGGGGGTTGTTGCGTATGGGATAAAGGGGACTTGATGCTTTAATGCTATGGTTGGGTTTTACCTTAATGATCTTTAGTAGTTGCAGATGCTTCCTAGAGTTCCAATCATAAGTGTTGGGGAACGTAGTAATTTAAAAAAAATCCTACGCACACGCAAGATCATGGTGATGCATAGCAACGAGAGGGGAGAGTGTCGTCCACGTACCCTCGTAGACCATTAAGCGGAAGCGTTATGACAACACGGTTGATGTAGTCGTACGTCTTCACGATCGACCGATCCTCAGTACCGAACGTATGGCACCTCCGCGTTCAGCACACGTTCAGCTCGGTGACGTCCCGCGAACTCACGATCTAGTAGAGCTCGAGGGGGAGTTTCGTCAGCACGACGTCGTGGTGACGATGTTGATGAAGCTACCGACGCAGGGCTGCGCCTAAGCACCGCTACGATATGACCGAGGTGGATTATGGTGGAGGGAGGCACCGCACACGGCTGGGAGAGATCAATGATCAACTTGTGTGTCCTATGGTGCCCCTGCCCCCGTATATAAAGGAGCAAGGGGGGAGGCCGGCCAGCCCTGTAGGGCGCGCCAGGAGGAGGAGTCCTCCTCCTAGTAGGAGTAAGACCCCCCCCCCCTCTTTCCTACTCATACTAGGAGGGGGAAAGGAAGGGGGAGAAGGAAAGGGGGGCGCCGCCCCCCTTCCTAGTCCAATTCGGACCAGAGGGGGAGGGGGCGCGCGGCCTGCCATGGCCGGCCCCTCTCTCTCCAGTAGGGCCCAACAAGGCCCATTAACCCCCGGGGGGTTCCGATAACCCCTCCAGCACTGGTAAAATTCCGATTCCCCCCAGAACTCTTCTGATGTCCAAATGCAGGCTTCCAATATATCAATCTTTATGTCTCGACCATTTCGAGACTCCTCGTCATGTCCGTGATCATATCCAGGACTCAGAACTACCTTCGGCACATCAAAACATATAAACTCATAATACCGATCGTCACAGAACTTTAAGCGTGTGAACCCTACGGATTCGAGAACTATGTAGACATGACCGAGACATGTCTTCGGTCAATAACCAATAGCGGAACCTGGATGCTCATATTGGTTCCTACATATTCTACGAAGATCTTTATCGGTCAAACCACATAATGATAACCCACAAGTATAGGGGATCGCAACAACTTTCAAGGGTAGAGTATTCAACCCAAATTTATTGATTCGACACAAGGGGAGCCAAAGAATATTCTCAAGTATTAGCAGCTGAGTTGTCAATTCAACCACACCTGAAAACTTAGTATCTGCAACAAAGTGTTTAGTAGCAAAGTAATATGATAGTGATGGTAACGGTAACAAAAGAGTAATGAAAGCAAAGTAATGTTTTTGGTGTTTTGTAGTGATTGTAACAATAGCAACGGGAAAGTAAATAAGCGTAAACCAGTATATGGAAAGCTCGTAGGCATTGGATCAATGATGGATAATTATGCCGGATGCGGTTCATCATGTAACAGTCATAACATAGGGTGACACAGAACTAGCTCCAATTCGTCAATGTAATGTAGGCATGTATTCCGAATATAGTCATACGTGCTTATGGAAAAGAACTTGCATGACATCTTTTGTCCTACCCTCCCATGGCGGCGGGGTCCTAATGGAAACTAAGGGATATTAAGGCCTCCTTTTAATAGAGAACCGGAACAAAGCATTAGCACATAGTGAATACATGAACTCCTGAAACTACGATCATCACCGGTAAGTATCCTGATTATTGTCACTTCGGGGTTAGTGGATCATAACACATAATAGGTGATTATAGACTTGCAAGATAGGATCTAGAACTCTCATATATTGATGAAAACATAATAGGTTCAGATCTGAAATCATGGCACTCGGGCCCTAGTGACAAGCATTAAGCATAGCAAAGTCATAGCAACATCAATCTCAGAACGTAGTGGATACTAGGGATGAAAGTGCAACTATCCCTAGGTGGTTTTGGTAATTCATAACAACATATAGCTCATTGAGCTAATGCTATTCCAAGATGATTATTTCAGGAAAGCTCAATGATTGGCATGGCATGGATGTTGAAAGTGGATCCCTAAAAATGCTAAGGACAAAGGATTGGGTCAAGCTCAAAAGCTCAAGACTCTTCATTTTATATTTTAGTGATCCAAGATCACATTGAGTCTTTAGGAAAAGCCAATACTATCAAGGAGGGATGAGGTGTTGCTTAATGAGCCTCTTGCTTCATGTGCTTAGTGATATGCTCCAAAACCCTCAACTACTTTTCCATATCCACATTTGACCTAAACCCAAAGCCAAACTCGGTCCTACCGATTCTTTCAACCCGGCGCCACCGAGTTTCACTTGTCATAGCCATTGCCAAACCCTAGCAAATCGGTTCTACCGATAGGGATCTCGGTCTCACCGAGATGGGATTGCAAACTCTCTGTTTCCCTTTCGTAACTTTTCGGTCTCACCGAAAGAGCGGATCGGTCCCACCGAGATTGCAATGTAAACTCTCTGTTTCCTTTTTGTAACATTTCGGTCTCACCGAAAGAGCAAATCGGTCCCACCGAGTTTACCTGACCAACTCTCTGGTTAGCTTATTACCAAAATCGGTCTCACCCAGTTTGTGTAATCGGTCTCACCGAGATTATGTTATGCCCTAACCCAAACCATATCGGTCCTACCGAGTTGCATGTCAGTCCCACCGAAAATCTCTAACAGTCACTAGGTTTACTATTTCGGTCTGACCGAGTTTGTTGATTCGGTCCCACCGAGATTGGTAAATTGTGTGTAACGGTTAGATTTTGTGTGGAGGCTATATATACCCCTCCACCTCCTCTTCACTCGTGGAGAGAGCCATCAGAACACATCTTATGTTCTGAGAGAGAACCACCTACTCATGTGTTGAGGCCAAGATATTCCATTCCTACCATATGAATCTTGATCTCTAGCCTTCCCCAAGTTTCTTTCCACTCAAATCTTCTTTACACCATATCCAAATCCTGTGAGAGAGAGTTGAGTGTTGGGGAGACTATCATTTGAAGCACAAGAGCAAGGAGTTCATCATCAACACACCATTTGTTACTTCTTGGAGAGTGGTGTCTCCTAGATTGGCTTGGTGTCACTTGGGAGCCTCCGACAAGATTGTGGAGTTGAACCAAGGAGTTTGTAAGGGCAAGGAGATCGCCTACTTTGTGAAGATCTACTGTTAGTGAGGCAAGTCATTCATGGGCGATGGCCCGGGTGGGATAGACAAGGTTGCTTCTTCGTGGACCCTTCGTGGGTGGAGCCCTCCATGGACTCGCGCAACCGTTACCCTTCGTGGGTTGAAGTCTCCATCAACATGGATGTAGGATAGCACCAGCTATCCGAACCACGGGAAAAACATCCGTGTCTCCAATTGCGTTTGAATTCTCCAAACCCTTCCCTTTACATTCTTGCAAGTTGCATGCTTTACTTTCCGCTTCTAATATACTCTTTGCACGCTTGCTTGAATTGTGTGATGATTGCTTGACTTGTCCTAAAGTAGCTAAAATCTGCCAAGAACTAAAATTGGGAAAAGGTTAAGTTTTTATTTGGTCAAGTAGTCTAATCACCCCCCTCTAGACATACTTTCGATCCTACAAGTGGTATCAGAGCTTTGGTCTCCATTTGCTTTGATTTCCATAGCTTTTGGTGGTCATAGCCTTGGTTTCACAACCTAGGAGAGTATGGCGTCTAGCGAGGGAAATTATCACCGTAGAGGTCCTTACTTTGATGGTACAAATTTTGCTAGTTGGAAGCATAAAATGAAAATGCATATTCTTGGACATAACCCCGCCATTTGGGCTATTGTGTGTGTTGGTTTGCAAGGTGACTTCTTTGATGGGAAAGAACCAAACCGTGAAGCTACCATGGATGAGTTGAAGATGTTGCAATACAATGCTCAAGCTTGTGATATTCTCTTCAATGGATTGTGCCCCAAAGAATTTAACAAAATCAGCCGTCTTGAGAATGCAAAGGAAATTTGGGACACTTTGATTGATATGCACGAAGGTACTGACTCCGTCAAGGAATCCAAATTGGATGTGCTTCAAAGTCAACTTGACAAGTTCAAAATGAAGGATGGTGAAGGTGTCGCTGAAATGTACTCTAGGCTTGCTCTCATCACAAATGAGATTGCCGGCTTAGGGAGTGAAGAGATGACCGATAGGTTCATCATCAAGAAGATTCTAAGAGCCTTGGATGGAAAATATGATACCGTGTGCACATTGATCCAAATGATGCCAAATTACAAAGATCTCAAGCCAATGGAGGTAATTGTAAGAATTGTTGCTCATGAGATGTCACTTAAGGATAAAGAGGAACTTCACAACAAATCAAGTGGTGCCTACAAAGCCTCATGTGAAGCCCCTACATCATCAAGTGAGAAACAAAACTTCAATGAAGAATTGAGCTTAATGTTGAAGAACTTCAACAAGTTCTACAAGAGTAGAAGCAAAGATAGAAGCTCCAAGTCAAGGTCCTACAATGACAAAAGATCTTCTAGTCGAGAGTGAAACTGCTACAATTGTGGAAGACCCGGACACTATTCCAATGAGTGTACGGCTCCCTACAAGAGAAGAGAAGACTCTCCAAAAAGAAGAAGCAAAAGAGAAGAATCACCACCAAGAGAGAGAAGGAGTAGAGATGATCGTTATGAACGAAGATACTCATGGAGAAGCAAGGATTCAGAAAGGAAGGAAAAATCATCAAGGAGCTACATAAAACGAAGACATCAAGCTCATGTTGGTGAATGGGTATCCGGCTCCGACTCCGACGACCACTCCGAGAGAAGTTATCACTCCGACTCCGAATATACTCAAGATGAAGGTGTTGCCGGTCTAGCACTTGTGACAACCAACTCCTATGATATATTTGACTCACCAAATGAAGGAATTGGAAGATGCTTCATGACCAAAGGTCCTACGGTAACACACCCCGGGTATGTTGATTTGAATAGTGATGAAGATGACTTGTTAGGTGATGATGATTTACTTGTTGACAACTCTAGTGATGAATACTATGATGAAACATCAATTAATCATGCTAATCAAGATAAAACGAATGACAATGATAAGGAGAAGATTGAGACTCTAACTAAAGAACTAAACACTCTTAAGTTAGCTCATGAAACTATCTTCGAAGATCATCGAGAACTTTTAAGAGCTCATGAGAAGTTACGCTTTGAAAAGCTCAATCTTGAGCAAGAGCATGAGTTTTTAAAGGCAATCAATGATGATCTCTGCAAGAAAAGTTCTTCTTACATTGCCAAGCGTTTACTCTTATCCACTTACATGCCTCAAGTCAAGTCTAGTAACAAGAACAAGAAAGATTCTTCCTCTAGTAGTAACAATGATCATGATAAATCCAATATTGTTGCTTCTAGTAGTTCTCTTGATTCCACTAATGATTCTCTTAGCCAAGTTATACTTGAGCAAGAAAATAGCTTATTGAAGGGAATTATAGAGAAAGGAGTGTACAAAAGCCTTACTGGGAGTAAGCAATTCGAGGAAATTGTGCGCAAGCAAGGAAGGCACCGGAAGAATCAAGGTGTTGGTTTTGAACGAAAGTTCAATGCCAATGGAGTTGAGTGGGAAGAAGATCAATACCCCAAGATAAAGTTTGTTCCTCAACAAGAGAAGTATGATCCTACTTCCTTCAAGGGGACACAAGCTCAAGATGATCTTCCACCACAAGACTACAAGCAAAAAGGCAAGGACAAGCTTCAAGAGGAAATCGATGCATTTGAAGAAGCTCCTAAGACCTTAGTCAAGTGGATTCCCAAGACCACTTCAAGTTCCACTTCATCAAGTACGACTACAACTCCAAGGATTTCCATCAAGATGGTGTGGATCCAAAAGAAGAAGAACTAGAGAGTTCTTGAGGGTGACTCAGCCAACATACTTCACTCTTATCATTTTGGCAAGAACAAGTGCAATCAACTTCCACATCTTGCACTAGTTCAAGGAGTCACAAACCCTCTTGTTGGTAAGACAAGGGACAAGGTAACCTAAAAGTTTTCATGGACATCATCTTGTGTGTCCATCACTCTATGTCTATGGATATCCTTGTTTGTTCCTTGTGGGACTAATCCATGTAGGTATTGAAAGTGCAATTCACTCAAATGGATAGCTCCAAGTGATCTACATCAACATTGAGCATCCACATCTTCAACATCTACATGAAGTCATCATCGACAAAACCCAAGGTTAGTTCATCCCTCTTAGGGGGGATATCACATCTAGGGGGAGCTTTACTCTAAGACTTGAGCTAAAGCAACTCTAAAGATGTGAACACAACAATGCTTTATGTAAAAGTGGTAACCCCACTTGAGCTTAAACGATGAGTATGACCTATGATCAAGTGTTCTCACTTGACTCCTAAGTCAATATACTCATATATAGATGACCTAGTCATCGCCAATTGCTTGATAGATGCTAGAATTGGTTGTGCATGCTTTGCCACATATTTCATTTGTCATTTTATTGTGTGAGCATGTTGGTTGCATAATTTATTCATTCGAGGACATCCACTTGTTGTTTTGATTGTTTGGTTTTATTTCCTTTTGCCAAGTGGATGGACAAGAATGCCTAAGAACCTCCTCTAGCTATCTATGCTTTTCTCGTCTCAAACTCTATTCATGCTACATCACAAAATTTGATCAAGTCAGATTCGAACCACTCTGTGTGAGGAGCACTCGGAGTCCCCGATTCGTCATAGACTTAAACTTCCAAAACCTCTTTGTGATTCTCGGTCCGACCGATATCCTACTTTCGGTCCTACCGAGATCATTAAGTTGATCTGAATTTTCGATCTCGGTGCAGCCGATTTGAACCATTCGGTCACACCGAGTTGCAATAATTGTATACAGTTTTGCATCTCGGTGCCACCGAGTTGTTCCACTCGGTCACACCGACAGGGTCGGGCTATATATAGTCACGGGCAAAAATTTGGAAATTTCTCCGAACCCCTTCGCCCACGCGATAGCCTGCTCTGCCATCGTGGTCTCTGGATCGTCTCCTCGCCGCCAGCCTCCTCCAATCGCTGGTCTCCATCACCGTCAACGGAATTCAACCCCGCCGTTGCCACCGTAGCGAGTCTCCGCCGAACTAGGGTATGGACTCGATCACAGTGCTATTCCCCGTCCGATTCTTAGCACACTGTGTTCGTAATGATTCTTGCCACGATTGAAACACTCCTATCCAGTCAATGCGTTCGTAGATTAGTTTTGATTCAAAAAATTTAGGGTTAGGTTTCCGCCGAAACCATCTCGGACCCACCGAGTTGAAAAACTCGGTCCCACCGATTTGGCTCATGCCATTGCACAAGTAAGACTCGGTCTGACCGAGAATTACTAATCGGTGTGACCGATTTTGGAACTTTGTGAAACCCTAGCAGTCTCGGTGCCACCGAACTGTGACTCGGTCTGACCGAGTTCACTAGTTTAGGTTCCAAAACTGCTTCGGTATCACCGAGTTTAAAAATCGATAGATCCGAGATGATTTTTGTGGGAAACTAAAACTAAGATTTTGAGTCATTCTTTTGCAAAAATCTCTGCATTTTGTGATGCTCATCTATTCTACCTCATCTATAAACTATTCACAGGGTCAGCAGACAGCTTGTTCATCATGTCAGATCAGAGTGACAGCCAGAATGTGTCAGAACAGCAAGTGCACATGAGTGAGGGCACTAGTCCCTCCAGTTCTTCTGATGAAGGCAGCAGGAGCACCCCTAGCAATTTGCCAAAACCTGCCACCAGACAAAGGAAGAAGAGAACCTCAGACTCAGAGGATGAGGACTATGTGGCAGAAGAGGAAGCTACTTCCAAGAAAGTAGTGCTCAAGAAGGAGTATGGCTCAGCTAAAGGCACAAAGCCAGGATTGAAAATGAAAAGGCCAACAGGTAGACAGCCTATGCCAAAAGCCAGAGCTTCAACTCAGATTCCTGAAAAGCCTGCACCCATAGAGCCAGTTACTGCTGAAGGGAAGAAGAGGAAGGAAAGGGTCAAAAAGACCACTGCCAGAGTGCTTGGGAGATCCTCAATCATGAGAGACTCAGAAGAGGAAGAGGAAGAAGAGGTTGCTGCACCAGCACCTAAGGCACCTAAGCTTATGGGTGATGCTATAAGATCAGGGGCTGCCACGTCTAAGCCCAAAGAAGCACCCAAAGCTGCCTCCAAGCCCAAGTCAGCACCCAAGAGGAATACAAGGAGCATACCTGCAATTGAAAAGAACAAGGCCCCAGTGCCTGACATTGCTGAAGAAGAAGAAGGTCAAGTGCTCAGGAAGCTTAAGCCCAAGATTCTAGACCACAATGATGCTCATCCTGTGGCTGAGGACATGAAAATCAGAAGAGATTCAGGGCTAAGGAAGTGGAGAGAAGCAGATCCATATGCTTCAAGGAGAAGAACTGCTGTTGATTATAGATTCCACACTAAGGAACAGCAGGACTTCTATGAGACAGTTTTGTTGGACAAGAAGCCCATTGTTTGTGACATGAGATGGGTCAATTGGGAGTACATCAAGGATAATGAAGAACACTATTCTGGACTGTATGATAGCTTCAATGCTTGTGGAGTAGCAGACTTTGTTGGGCAGAAGCTCACAAAGTGGAATGAAGAGCTGATCATGCAGTTCTACTCCACAGCACACTTCTATCCAGATGGAAGGATTGTGTGGATGTCAGAAGGGACAAGGTATCAATCAACAGTCGCCGAGTGGGCTCAGTTGATCAATGCCCCAGAAGAGCAGGAAGATGACTTGGATATCTATGCCAAGAAGAAGATGGACCACAACTCTATGCCCAATATGTACAAGGAAATTCCAAATGAAGCTCTTGAAACTTTCAAATTTGGCTTAGTGCATTATCTTCTGTCAGGGCTGCCAACTATTAATTGGATTTTGAGGCACACTCTCTTGCCCAAGTCAGGTGATCACAAGATGATCAGAGGCCATGCAATCAATTTGCTTCATGTATTTGATGTACCTCAGAAATTCAAGGTCATGAGCCTCATAGTAGAGACTATCAAGAGGACTACAGCAGATCAGAAGAGGAGCTGTGGTTATGCCCCTCAGATTCAGGAGTTGATCAACTCAAAGATGGGCATGGGCATATACTTATTGGACAAGGAACACCTGCCCATCCATCCAGACTTTGAGGACAATCAAGTTGTCATGATTGAGAATGAACCATCATCTGCACAAGCACAAGCAAAGAAGGAGAAGGCAAGGAAGGAGAAAGTTGCCAAGATGCCAACTCAAGCAGAGGCATCTAAGTATTTCTTGAAGACCAAACAAGAGCAGCTTGGTTACTTGATTGCATCCACACTAAGGATTGAGCAAGGACTGGCCACCCTCACTCAGAATCAGCCGAGCTTAGAAAGAATCATGGAACAGAAGTTCTATGACCTAGATGTGAAGGTGACAGAAATTCAGTCTGCAGTGGAGCAACTTCAGGATGTTATGCAAGAGAGGAAGGGCAAGACTACAACTGATACATTTGCCAGAGTGCCACGAGCTCAGAGGTTGACTGCAGTGCCATTTCCTGACACTAGAGCCACCACCTCAGCTCCAGCTACAGCACCAGCCCAACCAGCTCCAGCATCTACTTCAGCTTCAACTCCAACCACGTCTACAGAAGGCTTCGTCCTTGGAGTGCTCCGGACTCCACCACCACCAGAAGATCAAGCCTGAGAGTCGATCTAGCACTATGCATTTGTAGGAACTTTTTGGTAACTTGTTACCAAAGGGGGAGAAAAATGTATAGATCACAGGCTTCGAGAGAGAGAGTGTTGCTTTTATTCTCTCTTGCTTTATTTGGTGGTTTTTCGAACTTTGTTTGCTTTTGGTTGAGATACTTTGATATGCCTGTGAGACATTTATGATCATGTGTTTGATCATAAGCTACACTTATGCATGCTTGATATATCCTATCTATCTTATGTGATCATTCACTTTATTTGGTGATGAGTGCATGTATTTCAATTCTTATCATTTTGAGCGCTCCACCAAGATGTATGTGACATGGAAGAGTAACCCATGAGTCTAACTCCTTGTGCATTTGCAGTCCAAAGCAAACTTTAAATATGCACAAATTTAGGGGGAGCTCTTACTTATCACACACTTCTCAAAGCGACGATATATTCCATTCTTATTATTATTTGTCAAAGCTTTGATCTATATGTTGTCATCAATTACCAAAAAGGGGGAGATTGAAAGTGCAACTATCCCTAGGTGGTTTTGGTAATTCATAACAACATATAGCTCATTGAGCTAATGCTATTCCAAGATGATTATTTCAGGAAAGCTCAATGATTGGCATGGCATGGATGTTGAAAGTGGATCCCTCAAAATGCTAAGGACAAAGGATTGGGTCAAGCTCAAAAGCTCAAGACTCTTCATTTTATATTTTAGTGATCCAAGATCACATTGAGTCTTTAGGAAAAGCCAATACTATCAAGGAGGGATGAGGTGTTGCTTAATGAGCCTCTTGCTTCATGTGCTTAGTGATATGCTCCAAAACCCTCAACTACTTTTCCATATCCACATTTGACCTAAACCCAAAGCCAAACTCGGTCCTACCGATTCTTTCAACCCGGCGCCACCGAGTTTCACTTGTCATGGCCATTGCCAAACCCTAGCAAATCGGTTCTACCGATAGGGATCTCGGTCTCACCAAGATGGGATTGCAAACTCTCTGTTTCCCTTTCGTAACTTTTCGGTCTCACCGAAAGAGCGGATCGGTCCCACCGAGGTTGCAATGTAAACTCCCTGTTTCCTTTTTGTAACATTTCGGTCTCACCGAAAGAGCAAATCGGTCCCACCGAGTTTACCTGACCAACTCTCTGGTTAGCTTATTACCAAAATCGGTCTCACCGAGTTTGTGTAATCGGTCTCACCGAGATTATGTTATGCCCTAACCCTAACCATATCGGTCCTACCGAGTTGCATGTCAGTCCCACCGAAAATCTCTAACGGTCACTACGTTTACTATTTCGGTCTGACCAAGTTTGTTGATTCGGTCCCACCGAGATTGGTAAATTGTGTGTAACGGTTAGATTTTGTGTGGAGGCTATATATACCCCTCCACCTCCTCTTCACTCGTGGAGAGAGCCATCAGAACACATCTACACTTCCAACTCTTATGTTTTGAGAGAGAACCACCTACTCATGTGTTGAGGCCAAGATATTCCATTCCTACCATATGAATCTTGATCTCTAGCCTTCCCCAAGTTGCTTTCCACTCAAATCTTCTTTACACCATATCCAAATCCTGTGAGAGAGAGTTGAGTGTTGGGGAGACTATCATTTGAAGCACAAGAGCAAGGAGTTCATCACCAACACACCATTTGTTACTTCTTGGAGAGTGGTGTCTCCTAGATTGGCTAGGTGTCACTTGGGATCCTCCGACAAGATTGTGGAGTTGAAGCAAGGAGTT
Source organism: Triticum monococcum (assembly GCA_034509565.1). Lineage (NCBI taxonomy): Eukaryota > Viridiplantae > Streptophyta > Magnoliopsida > Poales > Poaceae > Triticum > Triticum monococcum. The sequence continues at coordinate 143,615,921 of CM067845.1, read as the reverse complement.
TGTAAGGGCAAGGAGATCGCCTACTTCGTGAAGATCTACCGCTAGTGAGGCAAGTCCTTCGTGGGCGATGGCCATGGTGGGATAGACAAGGTTGCTTCTTCGTGGACCCTTCGTGGGTGGAGCCCCCCGTGGACTCGCGCAACCGTTACCCTTCGTGGGTTGAAGTCTCCATCAATGTGGATGTAGGATAGCACCACCTATCCGAACCACGGGAAAAACATCCGTGTCTCCAATTGCGTTTGAATTCTCCAAACCCTTCCCTTTACATTCTTGCAAGTTGCATGCTTTACTTTCCGCTGACAATATACTCTTTGCATGCTTGCTTGAATTGTGTGATGATTTCTTGACTTGTCCTAAAGTAGCTAAAATCTGCCAAGAACTAAAATTGGGAAAAGGTTAAGTTTTTATTTGGTCAAGTAGTCTAATCACCCCCCCCCCCTCTAGACATACTTTTGATCCTACAAGGGATCACACCCTAACAAAACTAACTCGATTACATGGTGAATCTCATCCAACCCATCACCGTCCAGCAAGCCTACGATGGAATTACTCACGCACGGCGGTGAGCATCATGAAATTGGTGATGGAGGATGGTTGATGATGATGACGGCGACGAATTCCCCTCTCCGGAGCCCCGAACGGACTCCAGATCAGCCCTCCTGAGAGGTTTTAGGGCTTGGCGGCGGCTCCGTATCGTAAAACGCGATAATTTCTTCTCTCTTATTTTTTTCTCCCCGACAGCAGATATATAGAGTTAGAGTTGGAGTCGGGGGGGGGGGGGGTCTCCAAGGGGCCCACGAGGTAGGGGGCGCGCCCTAGGGGGGCGCCCCCACCCTCATGAGAAGGATGTGGGCCCCTGGTCTTCATCTTTGGCGAGGATTTTTTTATTATTTATTGTAAGATATTTCTTGGAGTTTCAGGTCATTCCGAGAACTTTTGTTTTCTGCACATAAAACAACATCATGGCAATTCTGCTGAAAACATCGTCAGTGCGGGTTAGTTCCATTCAAATCATACAAGTTAGAGTCCAAAACAAGGGCAAAAGTGTTTGGAAAAGTAGATATGACAGAGATGTATCAACTCCCCCAAGCTTAAACCCTTGCTTGTCCTCAAGCAATTTAGTTGACAAACTTAAAGAAATAAAGAAAAACTTTTACAAACTCTGTATGTTCTTGGTGTTTGTAAATATGTCAAGCTAGCATTCAAGTTTTCAGCAAAGATTATAACTAACCACATTTGCAATAATTCTCAGGTATCATGATTACTCATATCAATAACATAATCAACTAGCAAGCCATAATAATAAATCTCGGATGACAACACTTTCTCAAAACAATCATAATATGATATAACAAGATGGTATCTCGCTAGCCCTTTCTGAGACCGCAAAACATAAATGCAGAGCACCTTTAAAGATCATGGACTGACTAGACATTGTAATTCATGGTAAAAGAGATCCAATCATAGTCACACCCAATATAAATTAACAGTAATGAATGCAAATGACAGTGGTGCTCTCCAACTGGTGCTTTTTAATAAGAGGGTGATGACTCAACATAAAAGTAAATAGATAGGCCCTTCGCAGAGGGAAGTAGGGATTTGTAGAGGTGCCAGAGCTCGGTTTTGAAATAGAGGTGAATAATATTTTGAGCGGTATACTTTCATTGTCAACATAACAACCAAGAGATGGCGATATCTTCCATGCTACACACATTATAGGTAGTTCCCAAACAGAATGGTAAAGTTTATACTCCCCCTCCACCAACAAACATCAATCCATGGCTTGCTCGAAACAACGAGTGCCTCCAACATACATCAAGTCCCAGGGGGAGTTTTGTTTGCAATTATTTTGATTTAGTTTGCATAAAGCATGGGACTAGGCATCTCGGTGACTAGCCCTTTATCTCGTGAGTGAGGAGCGGAGTCCACTCTTCTTGAGAATAACCCGCCTAACATGGAAGATACAGACAACCCTAGTTGATACATGAGCTATTCGAGCATACAAAACATGATGATTATTTGAAGGTTTAGAGTTTGGCACATACAAATTTACTTGGAATGGCAGGTAGATACCGCATATAGAAGGTATAGTGGACTCATGTGGAATAACTTGGGGTTTAAGGAGTTTGGATGCACAAGCAGTATTCCCGCTTAGTACAGGTGAAGGCTAGCAAAAGACTGGGAAGCGACCAACTAGAGAACGACAACAGCCATGTACATGCATTAAAATTAATAAACATTGGATGCAAGCATGAGTAGGATATAATCCACCATGAACATAAATATCATGAAGGCTATGTTGATTTGTTTCAACTACATGCGTGAACATGTGCCAAGTCAAGTCACTTAAATCATTCAGAGGAGGATACCACCCTATCATACCACATCATAACCATTTTAATAGCATGTTGGCATGCAAGGTAAACCATTATAACTCATAGCTAATCAAGCATGGCACAAGCAACTATGATCTCTAATTGTCATTGCAAACATGTTGTAACACCCTCGATGCGACTATATCTCCCACGTGTCGAGGCACGACTTAGAGGCATAATCGCATTGAAGGCATATGTCGCAAGTGAGGTAATCTTCACACAACCCATGTAATATAATAAGGGAAAAAGTTACATAGTTGGCTTACACTCGCCACTTCACACAATTACATGAATAACACATTACATCAACCAAGTACAATCAGGGCCCGACTATGGAGCCAAAATAAAGAAGAACCCCAAATGCGACAAAGGTCCCCGATCGACCCCAACTGGGCTCCACTACTGATCAACTAGAATGGAACAACACAAAGGACAAGATCTTCAACGGGCTCCTCCTGAGCTTGGTAGCGTCATCTGCACGGTCTCACCGGCACCTGCAAACTGGTTTTGGAAGTATCTGTGAGCCACGGGGACTCAGCAATCTCGCACCCTCGCGATCAAGACTATTTAAGCTTATGGGTAAGGTAAAGGTATGAGGTGGAGCTGCAGCAAGCGACTAGCATATATGGTGGCTAACCTATTCGCAAAAGAGAGCGAGAAGAGAAGGCAAAGCACGGTCGATAAAAGTATGATCAAGAAGTGATCCTGGACTACCTATGTCAAGCATAACTCCAACAACCGTGTTCACTTCCCGGACTCCGCCGGAAAGAGACCATCACGGTTACACACACGGTTGATTCATTTTAATTAAGGTCAAGTTCAGGTTTTCTACAACCGGACGTTAACAAATTCCCATCTACCCATAACCGCGGGCACGGCTTTCGAAAGATCGATCCCTGCAGGGTGTCCCAACTTAGCCCATCACAAGCTCTCACGGTCAACGAAGGAATAGACCTCCACCCGAGACGTTCCGATCAGACTCGGTACCTCGGTACAACAAGACATTTCGACAGGGTAAAACTAAACCAGCAACATCGCCCGATGCGCCGACATCCTGATAGGAGCTGCACATATCTCGTTCTCAGGGCAACACCGGATGAACACTACGTACAGCTAAAACCAGCCCTCAAGTTTCCCCGAGGTGGCGCCGCAAGTGGCTCTAGTTTGGACCAACGCTTAGACAAGACTGGCCCGGGGGGGGGGGGGTTAAAATAAAGATGACCCTCGGGATGCGCGACTCCCAAGGGAAAAAGGCTAGGTGGCAAATGGTAAAACCAATGTTGGGCATTGCTGGCAAAGCTTTACTTAAGGCGAACTGTCAAGGGGTTCCCATTATAGCCCAACCGCGTAAGGGACGCAAAATCCGGGAACATAACACCGATATGACGGAAACTAGGGCGGCAAGAGTGGAACAAAACACCAGGCATAAGGCCGAGCCTTCCACCCTTTACCAAGTATATAGATGCATTAATTAAATACGATATATAGTGATATCCCAACAAGGAAACAATGTTCCAACAAGGAACGATCTCCATGTTCCAACAAGGAACAAAACTTCATTCTTCACCTGCAACTAACAACGCTATAAGAGGGGCTGAGCAAAGCGGTAACATAGCCAATCAACGGTTTGCTAGGACAAAGGTGGGTTAGGGGCTGAACATGGCAATTTGGGAGGCTGACAAGCAAGTGGTAGGCATCGTAGCAATGGCATAGCAAAAGAGCGAGCAAACTAGCATAGCAAAGATAGTAGTGATTTCGAGGGTATGATCATCTTGCCTGAAATCCCGCAAGGAAGAAGAACGAATCCATGAAGAAGACAAACGGGCGTAGACGAACGGTTCCTCACAAGCACGACGTTATCAGAACCAACCCGAAGAAGCAATCACCGGAAAAGAAGCACACAACATAGTAAACACCCAACACATCAACATGGCATGATGCACAAACGAGTATGATGCATGTCCGGTTTAATGAAGCATGGCATGGCATGGCATGGCAAAGTGCACAAACAACACTACAAGTTAAGTGGAGCTCAATATGTCACGAGGTGCATATTGACGGAACACCACGTCAATTATTTAGTTCGATCTCGTTTATGTACCCAACAATATTAAATGTTGATTAACATGGCAAGAGGTGAAACATGATGAAACTATCTAATCTAGGCATGTTTAAATGAGGCCGGAACAACAAACAACAATTCCGGAAAATCCTCATGTGAAAATATTAGGTTAGGTCCTGATCTGTCCTAAACACAATTTTAGAGTTGTTTAACATGCAAGATGAGTGCACCGTGATAAACTAGGCAAAATTCTACCCCATTTACATATAAAGATTATTAAAATCGGAGTTACGGTTATTTAGTTATGAATTAAATCATTTTAACGTGGCATTTAAGCAAAATTAACCAAACATCAATTTAATCAATTTTGATTGTTGTTATCATGATGCGGATGACATGAACAAGTTTAAAGCAATTTATGCAAAATGTTGATAAGAGCATTATGAAGCATTGTCACCGTGGTGGAAAGAAGAGGGGTGCCACGGCAACGAATCCGAAAAATGATGCCACGGCAACATATCGGTTCCGGTAACTCGCGGAGATACCGGCGCAAAAGGAAAAGTGACGGGAGCGTGACACGTGATAGGAGGTGGGGTGATCCCGGATACCGGGTTCCCACAAGATGGTGGCAAGGCAAAAGAGGGGCAACGTGCACCGAACAACTCCGACACGGGGCAAACACGAGCATTTCATACATCACGCATGCATTCGTTCACGGCGGTCGTCTCGGGGGTTATACCTTCGAAGCGTGGGTTATCGGAGCGCTTCGGTTCAAGCGGGGTAGAGGAAGTAGTGGAAGTAGACGTTCTCAGGCGTCGAGGGAAGTAGTGGTTCACGCGACGGTAGTCGAAGTAGTCGTTCTCGCACGCTCTAGGGTCGACGGTAGAGGTTCTCGCGACGGTAGTCGTTCACGTTCACGTTTCACGGGTCTTCGGCGACGGTCGTCGTACATGGTCCACAAGATGTCGATCGTTCGGGGTCCGATTTGCGGATCTTGCCGACATGAAGGGGTACTTGGCGTTCTCCGGACTTGCTGGTCTCGTCGAAACGAAGGGGTACTTGGCGTTTCCTGGTTCGGTGACCGTTTTTCGGCATCGGACGTCGAGGTACTTGGCGGATCCGTGTAGTCATGCACGTTCCAACCTCACACTTGAAGGAACACCGACGGCGTGGTACTTGACGCAAAACTTTGTAGTCGCTCGGGCGCCTGTGGTCTTGAGGGTACGAGAGGAGAGGCAAGACCATGATGAAGCAGCGGGGTGCTTGGCGGAGTCGGCCATCCATGGGGTCGCCAGGGTCCCTGTCCAAGGTCAGAGAGAGAGCAGGATATGCTGCGGGCGACGACGCTCCTCGAGGTAGCCAACGGTGGCGAACGCGCGGATCCGGGCAGCAGCGGACGGGGTCCAGCGGCGAGCGGCTCTGGCTTTTCGATGCAGGGGCGCGGCAGGGACCGAAGCAGGTCGTGAAGACGACAGCGGCGCGGGACTTGGCGTTCCGGTAGCAGCTTGCAGGGTCGTCTCGGCGCGGGGTTGGTCTCCACTAGCGCGCAGGAGTGCTTCCGGCGACGGAGGGGAGTCCTGCCGGCGTGGTCATCGCACCATGGCCCGAGGCAGGGGAGGAGCAGTCTTGGGACGGCCAGCGAGGGAGGTGCGGCCAAGGCGGGTGCGGATGGCGGGGACGAACTCGCGGGCACGGGAGCGGGGCCTCGCTGGAAGAAGGAGGTCGTCGGCGGTGGAGCGGGCAGGGACTGGACGCGGGGCAGAGGAGGACTTGGGGCTCCGGCGGGAGGAACTTGCGGCGTAGGGGCATGGCGATGTTGATGGCCTCACAGGCCCTGGTTCCGGCGGAGCTGCTCACTGGTGGCGGCCGCGGGCGCCGGCGGCGGGGCACCATGGCTGCCTGAGGAGGAAAGGGGGCGACGCAGGTTGGAGCTCGGCGCGCGAGAGGCCCGGCGAGGCCGCGGCTTGAGCTGCACATCCATGGCGCGGCGGCAGAGGGGGCCTTGTGCTCCGGCGAGGGCGAAGGGGCGCGCTGGCGACGCAGGGGAACCGAGCGCGGGGCGAGCGAGGGGGATCGGGGAGGACTGGTGCGATGCGGGGCGAGGAAGGGCGAGGAGAGGGGATCGGGACGAGGACGAAGGGTGGCGGCGCTGGAGTTGGGTCGAGGGAAAAGGGGAATCGGGCTAGGGTTTACAGCGGGGCGTGCCTGGGCCTTAGAGGCCGGCGCTGGGGTAAGGGAGATGGGCCTTGGCCCAAGGTAGGTGGCCTGGCTGCGGCTGGCCTAGGAGGCCGCAGGGATGGGCCGGCTGGAGGCCTGCTGGGCTGCTCTCTCCCTCCTTTCTCTTATTTTCTTTGCAGAAAAACGAATAAAGAGAAAGAAAAGAAAGAGGAGGTTAGGGGAAGAAGGTGGACACGCGAATAATTTTCCCAGACTCACAAAAATGCACATGTTCCGAGAAAAATGAAGTGGGCAAGATTGCAAGAATTAAATTCAAAGTCATTTGAATTTAATTAGAAAGGTTTGCACAAGGACTAGGATTTAGGAGAGTCCAAAAATGTTGAGAAATTATGTGGAGCTCCGGAAAATGATGAAAGGACACGTGACAAAGTTAGAGGCCAAGAGAAGAAATAATAAAAGGCGTTGGGATTTTGCAAGTGTGTTCTGGTTAATTCCAAAAGAATGGAATATTTATTATAGTAGCTCCACTAATATCGGGAGGATATATTATAAAGAGAAGTCATCCTTCCCTCGAATTAAATGGATCGAAGACCCATACGAATTATTTAGTAGAGATGCAAAAGATTATGACATGATGACATGATGCAATGCACATGATGACGTGACATGATGCAACACGCAAGCACATGACAACGCAACAACATCGAATGACTGCATGACACCACCTGGCACATCGGTCTCGGGGCGTTACACATGTTTATTCATAACAAGCTGAATCAAGAACAATGAACTCATCATATTTACAAAAACAAAAGAGGTCGAGTTCATACCAGCTTTTCTCATCTCAGTCAGTCCATCATATATCATCATAATTGCCTTTCACTTGCACGACCGAACGATGTGAATAATAATAAGAGTGCACGTGCATTGGACTAAGCTGGAATCTGCGAGCATTCAATAAACAGGAGAAGACAAAGCAATATGGGCTCTTGGTTAAATCAACAATAATGCATATAAGAGCCATTTCAACAATTTAATCATGGTCTTCTCCTACTGACCCCCAAAGAAAAGAAAAGAAATAAAACTATTTACACGGGAAAGCTCCCAACAAGCAAAAGAAGAACAGGAAATATTTTTGGGTTTTCTTTTTAATTACTACTACAAGCATGGAAAGTAAATTAATTAAAAGCTACAACTAATTTTTTTGGTTTTTCTTAAGGTTTATTAATCACACAAGAAGAAAGCATAAAAGAAAATAAACTAGCATGGATGATACAATGAAAAAGTATGAGCACCGACATTTAGCAATGAGTGTGTGTGAACATAAATGTAATGTCGGTGAGAAATACGTACTCCCCCAAGCTTAGGCTTTTGGCCTAAGTTGGTCTATGGCCACGACTGGCCTGGCTGATATCCATAATAATAGTTGTTGGGGTCGTACTGTGATGAGGAAGAAGAAGGCTCTGTTTGCCACTGGCTGGCAATCATTTCCGGATCCCACTGATAGTTAGACTGTCGTGAAGGATCAAATTGTGGTTCCGGTTCTGGCTCCTCGGCTGGTGTAGGGTTCCGGTAGGCGTGGATAGCCATCAACGGAACAAGGTACTTGCCTACAGTCAAATCAAACAAAGCAGGAGCAGGCAAGGTAATAGTCTCAGGATGATGTTTATTAAAAAACAATTGATATTTAAGCTCTCCTTCCCTATTCTTAACAATAAAATCATGTGCCACCATACTTTTATAATCTAAATAAACACGAGGCAGCACTTTTTCTTCCTTCTCAGCATGCCTAATAGGTATGTTAAAATGTGCAGCTAGGCATGTAGCATAGATGCCTCCAAAGATGGGACCCTTAGTATGGTTCATACTTAACTGTCTAGCAATAATGCTGCCCATACTAAAAGTGTTATCACTGTATAAACCTTGGAGCAAAATAATAATATCAGGGATAATAAGGTTTCCACAGTTTTCGCGACCAATTAAGCAACGACTAGCAAATAATGCAAAGTAACGTAAAACAGGAAAAATGTATGCTAGTGATTTGTGCATCAGAAACCTTCCTAGTTTCACCTACAGTGATAATATTAATAAATCCCTCCACATCATCATGATTCTTCTGTCTTGCCCCCAAAAGGGACTAAACAAATCCGACAGAAATCATAAAGTGACATCTCCTTATGCTCATCATATAAATGAAACTCCACCGTAGGTGGTGAGTTCCTAGAATGAAAATGAAAGTTTTGCACAAAGGTATTTGTGAGCAAGAGATACTGATCGCATTGGTCGTGGAGGAAAGCGGTGAGGCCTGCATTATGAGCCAACTCATGAAAATCTTCATAAATCTCGACTGCTCTCAAGAAATCCTCAGAAGGCCATTCACACGCCCGAACCTCCGCGGTGCGCGGCAAATTATACTTAGGCTTCGGTGCCTTTTCCTTCGAGCTTTGGCTCGATGAGCCCCTCAATAATCTCCTCATCATTTTCTGAAAAATTCTGAAAATTTTAGTAACTTCAAAATAAAAGTATACCAAACTCAATAATATTGATAGCAACTACTCCTACAAGTGCCTAGGGCCTATATCATGCATCAAAACTACTTTTGACCATATAAATTTGACATGCAAGCTCAAGAATAGGGTCACCTAAGCAACACAAATTTGCAATGAATAAAGCACTAGAACAAAAACTAATTGGACCAATGGAGGAGTCACATACCAAGGAACAATCTCCCCAAGCAGTTTTGTGAGAGGTGCTTTGAGCAAGGAGATAAAAAATGGCAACAAAACGAGCTTGGACTCGGGTTTGAGCTAGTTTTTCGTGTTTGTGTGAGGCCATAGATGTGGGTACAACTGCCCATGCACAAGTAAAGGGATACACAAAGGCCCCTACTTTTGTACGCTGACAAAGTCTTATTAACAAACTTCTTCCGAATGACATGAAACCGGAGAATTTTCGAATAACACTAAGTTACCTCAACGGGGACATGCATGTCCCCAGCAATAAGAATATCATATTTCTTCTTGATAGTAGGAAGAGGGAATTCAAAACCTCCAATAGTAATAGTTGAAGTTTTTTCAATAGAATTGATACTATGCACTTGAGGTTGTTTCTTCGGAAAGTGTACCGTATGCTCATTACCATTAACATGAAAAGTGACATTGCCTTTGTTGCAATCAATAATAGCCCCTGCAGTATTCAAAAAGGGTCTACCAAGGATAACAGACATACTATCGTCCTTGGGAATACCAAGAATAACAAAGTCTGTTAAGATATAACGTTTGCAACCACAACAGGCACATCCTCATAAATACCGATGGGTATAGCAATTGATTTATCAGCCATTTGCAAAGAGATTTCAGTAGGTGTCAACTTATTCAAATCAAGTCTACAATATAAAGAGAAAGGCATAACACTAACACCGGCTCGAAGATCACATAAAGCAGTTTTAACATAGTTTCTTTTAATGGAGCATGGTATAGTAGGTACTCCTGGATCCCCAAGTTTCTTTTGTATTCCACCCTTAAAAGTATAATTAGCAAGCATGGTGGAAATTTCAGCTTCCGGTATCTTTCTTTTATTCGTAACAATATCTTTCATGTACTTAGCATAAGGATTCATTTTAAGCATATCAGTCAATCGCATACGCAAAAATATAGGTCTAATCATTTCAGCAAAGCGCTCAAAATCCTCATCATCCTTTTTCTTGGATGGTTTGGGAGGAAAAGGCAAGGGTTTCTGAACCCAAGGTTCTCTTTCTTTACCATGTTTCCTAGCAACAAAGTATTTCTTATCATAACGTTGATTCTTTGATTGTGGGTTATCAAGATCAACAGCAGGTTCAATTTCTACATCATTATCATTACTAGGTTGAGCATTATTATGAACATCATCATTAACATTTTCATTAGGTTCATGTTCATTACCAGATTGAGTTTCAACATCAGAAATAGAAATATCATTTGGATTATCAGGTGGTTCGGCAATAGGTTCACTAGAAGTTTGCACAGTTCTATCATTTTTCTTTTTCTTCTTTTTTGAAGAACTAGGTGCATCAATTTTATTTCTTTGAGAATCTTGCTCAATTCTCTTAGGGTGGCCTTTAGGATACAAAGGTTCCTGAGTCATTCTACCAGTTCTAGTAGCCACTTTAACAGCATAATCATTTTTCTTATTATTCATCTCATTGAGCAATTCTTTTTGAGCTTTAAGTACTTGTTCTACTTGAGTGGTAACCATAGAAGCATGTTTGCTAACAAGTTTAAGTTCACCTCTAATATTAGCCATATAATCACCCAAGTATTTAATCATATCAGCTTCTTGTTTTAATTGTCTACTAAAATAAGCATTGAAGTCTTCTTGCTTAAACATAAAATTATCAAACTCATCCAAGCATTGACTAGCAATTTTAGTAGGAGGGATTTCAGCTTTATCATATCTATAGAGAGAATTTACCTTTACTATCTGTGTCGGGTTATCAAGGTCTGGAGGTTCTTCAATAAATAAAGGATTAAGATCATATATTTCTTCATCAGGCGGTAAATTAAGACCATGTATTTCTTCAATAGGAGGTAAATTCTTAACATCTTCAGCTTTAATACCTTTTTCTTTCATAGATTTCTTTGCCTCTTTCATATCTTCAGGACTGAGAAATAGAACACCTCTCTTCTTCAGAGTTGGTTTAGGAATAGGATCATTAATTGGAGCAGGAGCTGCCCAATTATTTTCATTTGTCAACATATTATTCAATAAGATTTCAGCTTCATCCGGTGTTCTTTCCCTGAAAAGAGAACCAACACATCTATCCAGGTAATCCCTGGAAGCATCGGTTAGTCCATTATAAAAGATATCAAGTATTTCATTTTTCTTAAGAGGATGATCAAGCAAAGCATTAAGTAACTTGAGAAGCCTCCCCCAAGCTTGTGGGAGACTCTCTTCTTTAAGTTACACAAAGTTGTATATTTCCTTTAAAGCAGCTTGTTTCTTATGAGCAGGGAAATATTTAGCAGAGAAGTAATAAATCATATCCTGGGGACTACGCACACAACCAGGATCAAGAGAATTAAACCATATCTTAGCATCACCCTTTAATGAGAACGGAAATATTTTAAGGATATAAAAGTAGCGAGATCTCTCATCATTAGTGAACAGGGTGGCTATATCATTTAATTTAGTAAGATGTGCTACAACAGTTTCAGATTCATAACCATGAAAAGGATCAGATTCAACCAAAGTAATTATATCAGGATCAACAGAGAATTCATAATCCTTATCAGCAACACAGATAGGTGAAGTAGCAAAAGCAGGGTCAGGTCTCATCCTAGCATTTGGAGATTGCTTATTCCATTTAGCTAATAACCTTTTGAGTTCATATCTATCTTTGCATGCTAAAATAGCTAAAGAAGCATCTTGATCAAATAAATAACCCTCAGGAATAACAAGTGATTCTTCATCATCACTTTCATCTTCATAATCAGATTCAATATTTTCAATCTCTCTAGCCCTAGCAAGTCGTTCCTCTAAAAAATCACTAAGTGGCATAGTAGTATCAGGCATAGAGGTAGTTTCATCATAAGTATCATGCATAGCAGAAGTAGCATCATCAAAAACATGCGACATATCAGAACGAATAGCAGAAGCAGGTGTAGGTGTCGCAAGCTTACTCATAACAAAAGGTGAATCAAGTGCAGAGCTAGATGGCAGTTCCTTACCTCCCCTCATGGTTGAGGAATAGATCTTGGTTTTTGGATCTCTCAATTACTTCATAGTGTCCAGCAGATATAAATCCCAAGTGACTCAAAGAATAGAGCTATGCTCCCCGGCAACGGCGCCAGAGATTAGTCTTGATAACCCACAAGTATAGGGGATCGCAACAGCTTTCGAGGGTAGAGTATTCAACCCAAATTTATTGATTCGACACAATGGGAGCCAAAGAATATTCTCAAGCATGGCCGCAGATGTGGGTACAACTGCCCATGCACAAGTAAAGGGATACACAAAGGCCCCTACTTTTGTACACCGACAAAGTCTTATTAACAAACTTCTTCCGAATGACATGAAACCGGAGAATTTTCGAATAACACTAAGTTACCTCAACGGGTACATGCATGTCCCCAGCAATAAGAATATCATATTTCTTCTTGATAGTAGGAAGAGGGAATTCAAAACCTCCAATAGTAATAGTTGAAGGTTTTTCAATAGAATTGATACTATGCACTTGAGGTTGTTTCTTCGGAAAGTGTACCATATGCTCATTACCATTAACATGAAAAGTGACATTGCCTTTGTTGCAATCAATAATAGCCCCTGCAGTATTCAAAAAGGTTCTACCAAGGATAACAGACATACTATCGTCCTCGGGAATATCAAGAATAACAAAGTCTGTTAAGATATAACGTTTGCAACCACAACAGGCACATCCTCATAAATACCGATGGGTATAGCAGTTGATTTATCAGCCATTTGCAAAGAGATTTCAGTAGGTATCAACTTATTCAAATCATGTCTACAATATAAAGAGAAAGGCATAACACTAACACCGGCTCGAAGATCACATAAAGCAGTTTTAACATAGTTTCTTTTAATGGAGTATGGTATAGTAGGTACTCCTGGATCCCCAAGTTTCTTTGGTATTCCACCCTTAAAAGTATAATTAGCAAGCATGGTGGAAATTTCAGCTTCCGGTATCTTTCTTTTATTTGTAACAATATCTTTCATGTACTTAGCATAAGTATTCATTTTAAGCATATCAGTCAATCGCATACGCAAAAATATAGGTCTAATCATTTCAGCAAAGCGCTCAAAATCCTCATCATCCTTTTTCTTGGATAGTTTGGGAGGAAAAGGCAAGGGTTTCTGAACCCAAGGTTCTCTTTCTTTACCATGTTTCCTAGCAACAAAGTCTTTCTTATCATAACGTTGATTCTTTGATTGTGGGTTATCAAGATCAACAGCAGGTTCAATTTCTACATCATTATCATTACTAGGTTGAGCATTATTATGAACATCATCATTAACATTTTCATTAGGTTCATGTTCATTACCAGATTGAGTTTCAGCATCAGAAATAGAAATATCATTTGGATTATCAGGTGGTTCGGCAATAGGTTCACTAGAAGTTTGCACAGTTCTATCATTTTTCTTTTTCTTCTTTTTTGAAGAACTAGGTGCATCAATTTTATTTCTTTGAGAATCTTGCTCAATTCTCTTTGGGTGGCCTTTAGGATACAAAGGTTCCTGAGTCATTCTACCAGTTCTAGTAGCCACTTTAACAGCATAATCATTTTTCTTACTATTCATCTCATTGAGCAATTCTTTTTGAGCTTTAAGTACTTGTTCTACTTGAGTGGTAACCATAGAAGCATGTTTGCTAACAAGTTTAAGTTCACCTCTAATATTAGCCATATAATCACCCAAGTATTTAATCATATCAGCTTCTTGTTTTAATTGTCTACCAAAATAAGCATTGAAGTCTTCTTGCTTAAACATAAAATTATCAAACTCATCCAAGCATTGACTAGCAATTTTAGTAGGAGGGATTTCAGCTTTATCATATCTATAGAGAGAATTTACCTTTACTACCTGTGTCGGGTTATCAAGGTCTGGAGGTTCTTCAATAAATAAAGGATTAATATCATATATTTCTTCATTAGGCGGTAAATTAAGACCATGTATTTCTTCAATAGGAGGTAAATTCTTAACATCTTCAGCTTTAATACCTTTTTCTTTCATAGATTTCTTTGCCTCTTGCATATCTTCAGGACTGAGAAATAGAACACCTCTCTTCTTCGGAGTTGGTTTAGGAATAGGAACATTACCGGTAAGTATCCCGATTATTGTCACTTCGGGGTTAACGGATCATAACACATAATAGGTGACTATAGACTTGCAAGATAGGATCTAGAACTCTCATATATTGATGAAAACATAATAGGTTCAGATCTGAAATCATGGCACTCGGGCCCTAGTGACAAGCATTAAGCATAGCAAAGTCATAGCAACATCAATCTCAGAACATAGTGGATACTAGGGATCAAACCCTAACAAAACTAACTCGATTACATGGTGAATCTCATCCAACCCATCACCGTCCAGCAAGCCTACAATGGAATTACTCACGCACGGCGGTGAGCATCATGAAATTGGTGATGGAGGATGGTTGATGATGACGACAGTGATGAATCCCACTCTCTGAAGCCCCGAACGGACTCCAGATTAGCCCTCCCGAGAGGTTTTAGGGCTTGGCGGCAGCTCTGTATCGTAAAACGCGATAATTTCTTCTCTCTTATTTTTTTCTCCCTGAAAGCAGTTATATAGAGTTGGAGTTGGAGTCGGGGGGTCTCTAGGGGGCCCACGAGGTAGGGGGGCGCGCCCTAGGGGGGGCGCCCCCACCCTCATGAGAAGGGTGTGGGCCCCCTGGTCTTCATCTTTGGCGAGGATTTTTTATTATTTATTGTAAGATATTCCATGGAGTTTCAGGTCATTCCGAGAACTTTTGTTTTCTGCACATAAAACAACATCATGGCAATTCTGCTGAAAACAACGTCAGTCCAGGTTAGTTCCATTCAAATCATACAAGTTAGAGTCCAAAACAAGGGCAAAAGTGTTTGGAAAAGTAGATACGACGGAGACGTATCACATAACAACATACATTGTTCCCTTTGTCATCGGTATGTTACTTGCTCGAGATTCGATCATCGGTATCTCAATACCTAGCTCAATATCGTTACCGGCAAGTCTCTTTACTCGTTCCGTAATGCATCATCCCGCAACTAACTCGTTATTCACATTGCTTGCAAGGCTTATAGTCATGTGCATTACCGAGAAGGCCCAGAGATACCTCTCCGACAATCGGAGTGACCAATCATATTCTTGATCTATGCAAACTCCACGAACCCCATCGGAGACACCTATAGAGCACCTTTATAGTCACTTAGTTGCGTTGTGATGTTTGGTAGCACACAAAGTGTTCCTCCGGTATTCGGGAGTTGCATAATCTCATAGTCATAGGAACATGTATAAGTCATGAAGAAAGCAATAGCAGTAAACTAAATGATCAAGTGCTAAGCTAACGGAATGGGTCAAGTCAATCACATCATTCTCCTAATGATGTGATCACGTTAATCAAATGACAACTCAAGTCTATGGTTAGGAAACTCAACCATCTTTGATCAACGAGCTAGTCAAGTAGAGGCATACTAGTGACACTATGTTTGTCTATGTATTCACATATGTATTATGTTTCCGGTTAATACAATTCTAGCATGAATAATAAATATTTATCATGATATGAGGAAATAAATAATAACTTTATTATTGCCTCTAGGGCATATTTCCTTCAGTCTCCCACTTGCACTAGAGTCAATATTCTAGATTACACAGTAATGATTCTAACACCCATGGAGTCTTGAT
The DNA here is from genome assembly GCA_034509565.1 of Triticum monococcum. NCBI lineage: Eukaryota > Viridiplantae > Streptophyta > Magnoliopsida > Poales > Poaceae > Triticum > Triticum monococcum. Next base: position 143,599,898 of record CM067845.1, on the reverse strand, counting down.
GCTGATCATGTTTTGCTCGTGGAAGAGGCTTAGTCAACGGGTCTGCAACATTCAAATCCGTATGTATCTTGCAAATCTCTATGTCTCCCACCTGGACTTGATTCCGGATGGAATTGAAGCGTGTCTTGATGTGTTTGGTTCTCTTGTGAAATTCGGATTCCTTTGCCAAGGCAATTGCACCAGTATTGTCACAAAAGATTTTCATTGGTCCCGATGCACTAGGTATGACACCTAGATCGGATATGAACTCCTTCATCCAGACTCCTTCATTTGCTGCTTCCGAAGCAGCTATGTACTCTGCTTCACACGTAGATCCCGCCACGACGCTTTGTTTAGAACTACACCAACTGAGAGCTCCACCGTTCAATGTAAACATGTATCTGGTTTGCAATTTAGAATCATCCGGATTAGTGTCAAAGCTTGCATCGACGTAACCATTTACGACGAGCTCTTTGTCACCTCCATAAACAAGAAACATATCCTTAGTCCTTTTTAGGTATTTCAGGATGTTCTTAACCGCTGTCTAGTGATCCACTCCTGGATTACTTTGGTACCTCCCTGCTAAACTAATAGCAAGGCACACATCAGGTCTGGTACACAGCATTGCATACATGATAGAGCCTATGACTGAAGCATAGGGAACATTTTTCATTTTCTCTCTATCTTCTGCAGTGGTCGGGCATTGAGTCTGACTCAACTTCACACCTTGTAACACAGGCAAGAATCCTTTCTTTGCTTGATCCATTTTGAACTTCTTCAAAACTTTATCAAGGTATGTGCTTTGTGAAAGTCCAATTAAGCGTCTTGATCTATCTCTATAGATTTTGATGCCCAATATATAAGCAGCTTCACCGAGGTCTTTCATTGAAAAACTCTTATTCAAGTATCCTTTTATGCTATCCAGAAATTCTATATCATTTCCAATCAGCAATATGTCATCCACATATAATATTAGAAATGCAACAGAGCTCCCACTCACTTTCTTGTAAATACAGGCTTCTCCAAAAGTCTGTATAAAACCATATGCTTTGATCACACTATCAAAACGTTTATTCCAACTCCGAGAGGCTTGCATCAGTCCATAAATGGATCGACAAAACCTTCTGGTTGCATCATATACAACTCTTCTTCCAGAAATCCATTCAGGAATGCAGTTTTGACATCCATTTGCCAAATTTCATAATCATAAAATGCGGCAATTGCTAACATGATTTGGACAGACTTAAGCATCGCTACGGGTGAGAAAGTCTCATCATAGTCAACTCCTTGAACTTGTCGAAAACCTTTCGCAACAAGTCGAGCTTTGTAGACAGTAACATTACCGTCAGCGTCAGTCTTCTTCTTGAAGATCCATTTATTCTCTATGGCTTGCTGATCATCGGGCAAGTCAACCAAAGTCCATACTTTGTTCTCATACATGGATCCCATCTCAGATTTCATGGCCTCAAGCCATTTTGCGGAATCTGGGCTCACCATCGCTTCTTCGTAGTTCGTAGGTTCGCCTTGGTCAAGTAACATGACCTCCAGAATAGGATTACCGTACCACTCTAGTGCGGATCTTACTCTGGTTGACCTACGAGGTTCGGTAGTAACTTGATCTGAAGATTTATGATCAACACCATTAACTTCCTCACTAATTGGTGTAGGTGTCACAGAAAACTGGTTTATGTGATGAACTACTTTCCAATAAGGGAGCAGGTACAGTTACCTCATCAAGTTCTACTTTCCTCCCACTCACTTCTTTCGAGAGAAACTCCTTCTCTAGAAAGGGTCCATTCTTAGCAACGAATGTCTTGCCTTCGGATCTGTGATAGAAGGTGTACCCAACAGTCTCCTTTGGGTATCCTATGAAGACACATTTCTCCGATTTGGGTTCGAGCTTATCAGGTTGAAGCTTTTTCACATAAGCATCGCAACCCCAAACTTTAAGAAACGACAACTTTGGTTTCTTGCCAAACCACAGTTCATAAGGCGTCGTCTCAACGGATTTAGATGGTGCCCTGTTTAACGTGAATGTAGCCGTCTCTAAAGCATAACCCCAAAATGATAGCGGTAAATCAGTAAGAGACATCATAGATCGCACCATATCAAGTAAAGTACGATTATGACGTTTGGGCACAGCATTACGCTGTGGTGTTCCGGGTGGCGTGAGTTGCGAAACTATTCCACATTGTTTCAAATGTAGACCAAACTCGTAACTCAAATATTCTCCTCCACGATCAGATTGTAGAAACTTTATTTTCTTGTTACGATGATTTTCCACTTCACTCTGAAATTCTTTGAACTTTTCAAATGTTTCAGACTTATGTTTCATTAAGTAGATATGCCGATATCTGCTCAAATCATTTGTGAAGGTGAGAAAATAACGATACCCGCCGCGAGCCTCAATATTCATCGGACCGCATACATCAGTATCTATGATTTCCAACAAATCCGTTGCTCGCTCCATTGTTCCGGAGAACGACGTTTTAGTCATCTTGCCCATGAGGCATGGTTCACAAGTACCAAGTGATTCATAATCAAGTGATTCCAGAAGTCCATCAGTATGGAGTTTCTTCATGCGCTTTACACCAATATGACCCAAACGAGAGTGCCACAAATAAGTTGCACTATCATTATCAACTCTGCATCTTTTGGCTTCAACATTATGAATATGTGTATCACTACTATCAAAATTCATCACAAATATACCACTCTTCAAGGGTGCATGGCCATAAAAGATATTAATCATATAAATAGAACAACCATTATTCTCAGATTTAAATGAATAACCGTCTCGCATCAAACAAGATCCAGATATAATGTTCATGCTTAACGCTGGCACCAAATAACAATTATTCAGGTCTAAAACTAATCCCGAAGGTAGATGTAGAGGTAGTGTGCCGACGGTGATCACACCGACTTTGGAACCATTTCCCACGCGCATCATCATCTCGTCCTTAGCCAGTCTTCGCTTAATCCGTAGTCCTTGTTTCGAGTTGCAAATATTAGCAACAAAACCAGTATCAAATACCCAGGTGCTACTGCGAGCTCTAGTAAGGTACACATCAATAACATGTATATCACATATACCTTTGTTTACCTTGCCATCCTTCTTATCCGCCAAATACTTGGGGCAGTTCCGCTTAGACCAGTCTGTTTGCAGTAGAAGCACTCAGTCTCAGGCTTAGGTCCAGACTTAGGTTTCTTCTCTTGAGCAGCAACTTGTTTGCCGTTCTTCTTGAAGCTCCCCTTCTTCTTCCCTTTACCCTTTTTATTGAAACTGGTGGCCTTGTTGACCATCAACTCTTGATGCTCCTTTTTGATTTCTACCTCCGCAGACTTTAGCATTGCGAAGAGCTCGGGAATTGTCTTATCCATCCCTTGCATATTATAGTTCATCACGAAGCTCTTGTAGCTTGGCGGTAGTGATTGAAGAATTTTGTCAATGACACTATCATCTGGAAGATTAACTCCTAGTTGAATCAAGTGATTGTTATACCCAGACATTATGAGTATATGTTCACTGACAGAACTATTCTCCTCCATCTTGCAGTTGTAGAACTTATTGGAGACTTCATATCTCTCAATCCGTGCATTTGCTTGAAATATGAACTTCAACTCCTGGAACATCTCATATGCCCCATGACATTCAAAACGTCGTTGAAGTCCCGGTTCTAAGCTGTAAAGCATGGCACACTGAACTATCGAGTAGTCATCAACTTTGCTCTTCTAGACGTTCTTAACATCGTTAGTTGCATCTGCGGCAGGCCTGGCACCCAGCGGTGCTTCCATGACGTAATTCTTCTGTGGAGCAATGAGGATAATCCTCATGTTACGGACCCAGTCCGTGTAATTGCTACCATTATCTTTCAACTTTCCTTTCTCAAGGAATGCATTAATATTCAATGGAATAACATCACGTGCCATCTATCTAGAACAACATAGACAAGCAAAACACTATCAGGTACTAAGGTTATGATAAATTTAAGTTCAATTAATCATATTACTTAAGAACTCCCACTTAGATAGACATCCCTCTAATCATCTAAGTGATCACGTGATCCATATCAACTAAACCATAACCGATCATTACGTGAGATGGAATAGTTTTCAATGGTGAACATCACTATGTTGATCATATCTACTATATGATTCACGCTCGACCTTTCGGTCTCAGTGTTCCGAGGCCATATCTGCATATGCTAGGCTCGTCAAGTTTAACCTGAGTATTATGCGTGTGCAAAACTGGCTTGCACCCGTTGTAGATGGACGTAGAGCTTATCACACCCGATCATCACGTGGTGTCTGGGCACGACGAACTTTGGCAACGGTGCATACTCAGGGAGAACACTTTTTATCTTGAAATTTAGTGAGAGATCATCTTATAATGCTACCGTCAATCAAAGCAAGATAAGATGCATAAAAGATAAACATCACATGCAATCAATATAAGTGATATGATATGGTCATCATCATCTTGTGCCTTTGATCTCCATCTCCAAAGCACCGTCATGATCACCATCGTCACCGGCGCGACACCTTGATCTCCATCGTAGCATCGTTGTCGTCTCGCTAACTATTGCTTCTACGACTATCGCTACTGCTTAGTGATAAAGTAAAGCAATTACAGGGCGATTGCATTGCATACAATAAAGCGACAACTATATGGCTCCTGCCAGTTGCCGATAACTCCGTTACAAAACATGATCATCTCATACAATAAATATAGCATCATGTCTTGACCATATCATATCACAACATGCCCTGCAAAAACAAGTTAGACATCCTCTACTTTGTTGTTGCAAGTTTTACGTGGCTGCTACGGGCTGAGCAAGAACCGTTCTTACCTACGCATCAAAACCACAACGATAGTTCGTCAAGTTAGTGCTGTTTTAACCTTCTCAAGGACCGGGCGTAGTCACACTCGGTTCAACTAAAGTTGGAGAAACTGACACCCGCCAGCCACCTGTGTGCAAAGCACGTCAGTAGAACCAGTCTCGTGTAAGCGTACGCGTAATGTCGGTCCGGGCCGCTTCATCCAATAATATCGCCGAACCAAAGTATGACATGCTGGTAAGCAGTATGACTTGTATCACCCACAACTCACTTGTGTTCTACTCGTGGATATAATATCTATGCAATAACCTGGCTCGGATGCCACTGTTGGGGAACGTAGTAATTTCAAAAAAAAAATCCTACGCACATGCAAGATCATGGTGATGCATAGCAACGAGAGGGGAGAGTGTCGTCCATGTACCCTCGTAGACCGTTAAGCGGAAGCGTTATGACAACGCGGTTGATGTAGTCGTACGTCTTCATGGTCGACCGATCCTCAGTACTGAACGTACGACACCTTCGCGTTCAGCACACGTTCAGCTCGGTGACGTCCCGCGAACTCATGATCCAGACGGAGAGTTTCGTCAGCACGACGGTGTGGTAACGATGTTGATGAAGCTACCGACGCAGGGCTTCGCCTAAGCACTGCCACGATATGACCGAGGTGGATTATGGTGGAGGGGGGCACCGCACACGGCCGGGAGAGATCAATGATCAACTTGTGTGTCCTAGGGTGCCCCCTGCCCCCGTATATAAAGGAGCAAGGGGGGAGGCCGACCGGCCCTGTAGGGCGCGCCAGGAGGAGGAGTCCTCCTCCTAGTAGGAGTAGGACTCCCCTCTTTCCTACTCCTACTAGGAGGGGGAAAGGAAGGGGGAGAAGGAGAAGGAAAGGGGGGCGCCGCCCCCCTTCCTAGTCCAATTCGGACTAGAGGGGGAGGGGGCGCGCGACCTGCCCTGGCCGGCCCATCTCTCTCTCCACTAGGGCCCAACAAGGCCTATTAACCCCCGGGGGGTTCCAGTAACCCCTCCGGCACTCTGGTAAAATCCTGATTTCACCCGGAACTCTTCTGATGTCCAAATGTAGGCTTCCAATATATCAATCTTTATGTCTCGACCATTTCGATACTCCTCGTCATGTCCGTGATCATATCCAGGACTCCTAAGTACCTTCGGTACATCAAAACATATAAACTCATAATACCGATCGTCACAGAATTTTAAGCGTGCGGACCCTGCGGGTTCGAGAACTATGTAGACATGACCAAGACATGTCTCTGGTCAATATCCAATAGCGGAACCTGGATGCTCACATTGGTTCTTACATATTCTACGAAGATCTTTATCGGTCAAACCGCATAACAACATACATTGTTCCCTTTGTCATCGGTATGTTACTTGCTCGAGATTTGATCGTCGGTATCTCAATACCTAGCTCAATATCGTTACCGGCAAGTCTCTTTACTCGTTCCGTAATGCATCATCCCGCAACTAACTCATTAGTCACATTGCTTGCAAGGCTTATAGTGATGTGCATTACCGAGAAGGCCCAGAGATACCTCTCCTACAATCGGAGTGACAAATCCTATTCTTGATCTATGCCAACTCCACGAACACCATCGGAGACACCTGTAGAGCACCTTTATAATCACTCAGTTACGCTGTGACGTTTGGTAGCACACTAAGTGTTCCTCCGGTATTCGGGAGTTGCATAATCTCATAGTCATAGGAACATGTATAAGTCATGAAGAAAGCAATAGTGGTAAACTAAACGATCAAGTGCTAAGCTAACGGAATGGGTCAAGTCAATCACATCATTCTCCTAATGATGTGATCCCATTAATCAAATGACAACTCATGTCTATAGTTAGGAAACTCGACCATCTTTGATCAACGAGCTAGTCAAGTAGAGGCATACTAGTGACACTATGTTTGTCTATGTATTGACACATGTATTATGTTTCCGGTTAATACAACTCTAGCATGAATAATAAACATTTATCATGATATGAGGAAATAAATAATAACTTTATTATTGCCTCTAGGGCATATTTCCTTAAATAAGTGCACATGATCCAAGAAGAGAAAGTATGTTAGCTTATGCCGCTCCCTCATATGAAATTGCAATGACGAATATCGGTTTTGTTAACAATTGCCTAGGCCAATTCCGCACACCGACCCATCATTATTCCACACTCGCTATTTATAATATTTAGTAATAAATTCTAACTATGATAACAACACCTATTTTTATATTTTAGCTCTTCGATATCATGCAAAGTTATCCTCTTCATACCCACAACGTAGTTTTATTTCTCGTTTCTAGTTGGAAGCAAATGTTCGGTGTACGTAGGGTCATATCAGTGGAAGATAGGACTTGAGATAATATTGAGCTTACCTTTAGCTCCTTGTGGGTTCGACACTTCATACTTATCACTTCCACCTTTGGGAATTGCTATGATGATTCCCTACACTTGGGGATTATCAGTCGGCTTGTTGTTGTTTTCCAAACATAATTCAAAAAAATACAAACATTTCACATAGTTCACAAGCCAAAATAAATATGTCATAGTTTACAAGCCAAATGAAAAGTGAATTGCCTCAAATAGTTAAAAAAAGATACATCTATTGGTTGCCAGCGTGAGCCCGCATATGCTCAACCAAACCATCTTGTAATTGAATGTGAGTTTCCCAATCACACATTTGATGGTGAAATTGGGTGAACTATGCAAATTTTGTCGCTCCTCCATGCTCAAGCACAACATTGTCACCATGGAACTGAAAGCCTTGGTCGTAGATGTTGGGGAACGTAGTATTTCAAAAAAAATTCTAAGATCACGCAATATCTATCTAGGAGATGCATAACAACGGGAAGGGAGAGTGTGTCTATGTACCCTCGTGGACCGAAAGCGGAAGCGTTTAGTAACGCAGTTGATGTAGTCGAACGTATTCGTGATCCAACCAATCCAAGTACCGAACGCACGACACCTCCGCGATCTGCACACGTTTAGCTCGGTGACGTCCCTTGAACTTTTGATCCAGTTGAGGCCGGGGGAGAGTTTGTTCAGCACGACGGCGTGGTGACGGTGATGATGAAGTTACCGATGCAGGGCTTCGCCTAAGCACTACGACAATATGATCGAGGTGGAAAACTGTGGAGGGGGCACCGCACGTGGCTAAGACAAATCTTGAAGTGCCTTTGGGGTGCCCCCCTTCCCACGTATATAAAGGAGGGGGAAGAGGAGGCCGGCCTAGGAGGGGTGCGCCTATAGGGGGATCCAACTAGGATTCCCAATCCTAGTTGGAGCCCCCTTCATTTTCCAAGAGGGGAGAGAGGGAAGGAGTGGGAGAGGGACAAGGAAAGAGAGGGGGGGGGGCTGAAAGTGCAACTATCCCTAGGTGGTTTTGGTAATTCCTAACAACATATAGCTCATTGAGCTAATGCTATTTCAAGATTAATATCTCAGGAAAGCTCAATGATTGGCATGGCATGGATGAGAAAAGTGGACCCCTCAAAATGCTAAGGATGAAGGATTGGCTCAAGCTCAAAGCTCAAGACTCTACATTTTCTATTTTAGTGATCCAAGATCACATTGAGTCTATAGGAAAAGCCAATACTATCAAGGAGGGATGAGGTGTTGCTTAATGAGGTTCTTTCTCAAAATGCTTAGTGATATGCTCCAAAACCCTCAACTACTTTCTCACATCCACATATGACCTAAACCAAAAGTCAAACTCAACCCCACCAATTTTTCCTATCCGGCGCCACCGAGTTTCAAATGTCATAGCCACTGCCACAAACCCTAGGCAAATCGGTCTCACCGATAGGGATCTCGGTCTCACTGAGATGGGGTTGTAATCTCTCGGTTTCCCTTCGTAACATTTCGGTCTCACCGAGATGAGCGATCGGTCCCACCGAGATTGCAATGTAAACTCTCTGTTTTCCCTTCATAACGTTTCGGTCTCCCCGAAATGAGCGATCGGTCCCACCGAGTTTACCTGACCAACTCTCTGGTTAGATTATTACCAAAATCGGTCTCACAGAGTTTGTGTAGTCGGTCTCACCGAGATTATGTTATGCCCTAACCCTAATCATATCGGTCCCACCGAAAAACCCTAACGGTCACTAGCTTTGCTAAATCGGTCAGACCGAGTTTAACCATTCGGTCCCATTGAATTTGGGAAGTTATGTGTAACGGTTAGATTTTGTGTGGAGGCTGTATATACCCCTCCACCTCCTCTTCATTCATGGAGAGAGCCATCAGAACAAACCTACACTTTCAACCTATATTTTCTGAGAGAGAACCACCTACACTTGTGTTGAGACCAAGATATTCCATTCCTACCATATGAATCTTGATCTCTAGCCTCCCCAAGTTGCTTTCCACTCAAATCTTTTTTCCACCAAATCCAAATCCTGTGAGAGAGTTGAGTGTTGGGGAGACTATCATTTGAAGCATGATACGTCTCCAACGTATCTATAGTTTTCGATTGCTCCATGCTATATTATCTACTGTTTTGGACATTATTGGGCTTTATTGTCCACTTTTATATTATTTTTGGGACTAACCTATTAACCGGAGGCCCAGCCCAAAATTGCTGTTTTTTGCCTATTTTAGGGTTTCAAAGAAAAGGAATATCAAACAAAGTTCAAATGGAATGAAACCTCTGGGAACGTGATTTTCTCAATGAATAAGACTCGGAGACTTGGACCCTACGTCAAGAAAGAAAAGAAGAGGCCACGAGGTAGGGGGAGCGCCTACTCCCCCAGGCGCGCCCTCCACCCTCGTGCCCCCCCTATTGCTCCACCGACGTACTCCTTCCTCCTATATATACCTACGTACCCCCAAACGATCAGATACAGAGCCAAAAACCTAATTCCACCGCCGCAACTTTCTGTATCCACGAGATCCCATCTTGGGACCTGTTCCGGAGCTCCGCTGGAGGGGGCATCGATCACGGAGGGCTTCTACATCAACACCATAGCCCCTCCGATGAAGTGTGAGTAGTTTACCTCAGACCTACGGGTCCATAGTTAGTATCTAGATGGCTTCTTCTCTCTTTTTGGATATCAATACAATGTTCTCCCCCTCTCTTGTGGAGAACTATTCGATGTAATCTTCTTTTTGCGGTGTGTTTGTTGAGACCGATGAATTGTGGGTTTATGATCAAGTTGATCTATGAATAATATTTGAATCTTCTCTGAATTCTTTTATGTATGATTGGTTATCTTTCCAAGTCTCTTCGAATTATCAGTTTGGTTTGGCCTACTAGATTGATCTTTCTTGCAATGGGAGAAGTGCTTAGCTTTGGGTTCAATCTTGCGGTGTCCTTTCCCAGTGACAGTAGGGGCAGCAAGGCACGTATTGTATTGTTGCCATCGAGGATAACAAGATGGGGTTTTCATCATATTGCATGAGTCTATCCCTCTACATCATGTCATCTTGCTTAAGGCGTTACTCTGTTTTTAACTTAATACTCTAGATGCATGCTGGATAGCGGTCGATGAGTGGAGTAATAGTAGTAGATGCAGACAGGAGTCGGTCTACTTGTCTCGGACGTGATGCCTATATACATGATCATACCTAGATATTCTCATAACTATGCTCAATTCTGTCAATTACTCAACAGTAATTTGTTCACCCACCATAGAATACTTATGCTCTCGAGAAAAGCCACTAGTGAAACCTATGGCCCCCGGGTCTATCTTCATCATATTAATCTCCTACTAGTTAGTTATTTCCTTTGCTATTTACTTTGCCTTTATTTTACTTTGCATCTTTATCATAAAAATACCAACAAATATTATCTTTATCATATCTATCAGATCTCACTCTCGTAAGTGGCCTTATAGGGATTGACAACCCCTATTTGTGTTGGTTGCGAGGATTTATTTGTTTTGTGCAGGTACAAGGGACTCGCGCGTAGCCTCCTACTAGATTGATACCTTGGTTCTCACAAACTGAGGGAAATACTTACGCTACTTTGCTGCATCATCCCTTCCTCTTCGGGGAAAACCAACGCAGTGCTCAAGAGGTAGCAAAGCACAAGAGCAAGGAGTTCATCATCAACACACCATTTGTTACTTCTTGGAGAATGGTGTCTCATAGATTGGCTAGGTGTCACTTGGGAGCCTCCGACAAGATTGTGGAGTTGAACCAAGGAGTTTGTAAGGGTAAGGGGATCGCCTACTTCGTGAAGATCTACCGCTAGTGAAGCAAGTCCTTCGTGGGCGATGGCCATGGTGGGATAGACAAGGTTGCTTCTTCATGGACCCTTCGTGGGTGGAGCCCTCCGTGGACTCGCACAACCGTTACCCTTCGTGGGTTGAAGTCTCCATCAACGTGGATGTACGATAGCACCACCTATCGGAACCACGACAAAAACATCCGTGTCTCCAATTGCATTTGAATCCTCCAAACCCTTCCCTTTACATTCTTGCAAGTTACATGCTTTACTTTCCGCTGCTCATATACTCTATGCATGCTTGCTTGAATTGTGTTAAGATTGCTTGACTTGTCCAAAGTTGCTAAAATTTGCCAAGAACTAAAATTGGGAAAAGGCTAGATTTTTATTTGGTCAAGTAGTCTAATCACCCCCTCTAGACATACTTTCGATCCTACAAGTGGTATCAGAGCTTTGGTCTCCATTTGCTTTGATTTTCATAGCTTTTGGAAATCATAGCCTTGGTTTCACAACCTAGGAGAGTATGGCATCTAGCGAGGGAAATTACCACCGTAGATGTCCTTACTTTGATGGTACTAATTTTGCTAGTTGGAAGCATAAGATGAAAATGCATATTCTTGGACATAACACCGCCATTTGGGCTATTGTGTGTGTTGGCTTGCAAGGTGAATTCTTTGATGGGAGAAAACCGAACCGTGAAGCTACCGCGGAAGAGTTGAAGATGCTACAATACAATGCTCAAGCTTGTGATATCCTCTTCAACAGATTGTGCCCCGAAGAATTCAACAAAATCAGCCATCTTGAGAATGCAAAGGAAATTTGGGATACTTTGATTGATATGCACGAAGATACCGACTCCGTCAAGGAATCCAAGTTGGATGTGATTCAAAGTCAACTTGACAAGTTCAAAATGAAGGATGGTGAAGGTGTCGCTGAAATGTACTCTAGGCTTGCTCTTATCACAAATGAGATTGCCGGCTTAGGAAGTGAAGAGATGACCAACAAATTCATCATCAAGAAGATCCTAAGAGCCTTGGATGGAAAATACGATACCGTATGCACATTGATCCAAATGATGCCAAATTACAAAGATCTCAAGCCAACAGAAGTCATTGGAAGAATTGTTGCTCATGAGATGTCGCTCAAGGATAAGGAGGAGCTCCATAACAAGTCAAGTGGTGCTTACAAAGCCTCATGTGAAGCTCCCACATCATCAAGTGAGAAACAAACCTTCAATGAAGAATTGAGCCTAATGGTGAAGAACTTCAACAAGTTCTACAAGAATAGAAGCAAAGAGAGAAGTTCCAAGTCAATGTCCTATAATGACAAAAGATCTTCTAGTCGAGAGCGAAACTACTACAATCGTGGAAGACCCGGACACTATTCCAATGAGTGTACGGCTCCCCACAAGAGAAGAGAAGATTCTCCCAAAAGAAGAAGTAGAAGAGAAGAATCACCGTCGAGGAAGAGAAGGAGTAGGGATGATCGTTATGAACGAAGACCCTCCCGGAGAAGCAAGGATTCAGAAAGGAAGGACAAGTCATCAAGGAGCTACACAAAACGAAGACACCAAGATCATGTTGGTGAATGGGTATCCGGCTCCGACTCCGACAGTCACTCCGAGAGAAGCTATCACTCCGACTCCGAATATACTCAAGATGAAGGTATTGCCGGTCTAGCACTTGTGTCAACCAACTCCTACGACATATTTGATTCACCAAATGAAGGAATTGGAAGATGCTTCATGGCTAAAGGCCCAAAGGTATCACACCCCGAGTATATTGATTTCAATAGTGATGAAGATGACTTGTTAGGTGATGATGATTTACTTGTTGACAACTAAAGTGATGATTACTATCATGAAACGTCAATTAATCATGCTAATCAAGATGAAACGAATGACAATGATAAGGAGAAGATTGTGTCTTTAACTAAAGAACTAAACACCCTTAAGTTAGCTCATGAAACTATCTTAGGAGATCATCGACAACTTTTAAGGACTCATGAGAAATTACGTTTTGAGAAGCTCAATCTTGAGCAAGAGCATGAGTTCTTAAAGGCAATCAATGATGATGTTTGCAATAAAAGTTCTTCTTACATTGCCAAGCGTTTACTCTTATCCACATACATGCCTCAAGTCAAGTCTAGTAACAAGAACAAGAAGGATTCTTCCTCTAGTAGTAACAATAATCATGCTAAATCCAATGTTGTTGCTTCTAGTAGTTCTCTTGATTCCACTAATGATTCTCTTAGCCAAGTTACACTTGACCAAGAAAATAGCTTATTGAAGGGAATCATAGAGAAAGGTGTTTACAAGAGCCTTGCCAGGAGTAAGCAATTCGAGGAAATTGTACGCAAGCAAGGAAGTCACCGGAAGAATCAAGGTATTGGTTTTGAATGAAAGTTCAATGCCAATGGAGTTGAGTGGGAAGAAGATCAATACCCCAAGACGGAGTTTGTTCCTCAACAAGAGAAGTATGATCCTACTTCTTTCAAAGGGACACAAGCTCAAGATGATCTTCCCACAAGACCACAAGGAAAAAGGCAAGGACAAGCTTCAAGAGGAAATTGATGCATTTGAAGAAGCTCCTAAGGCCTTGGTCAAGTGGGTTCCCAAGACTACATCAAGTTCCACTTCATCAAGTACAACTACAACTCCGAGGATTCCCATCAAGATGGTGTGGATCCTGAAGAAGAAGAACTAGAGAGTTCTTGAGGGTGACTCCGCCAACATACTTCACTCTTATCATTTTGGCAAGAACAAGTGCAATCAACTTCCACATCTTGCACTAGTTCAAGGAGTCACAAACCCTCTTGTTGGTAAGACAAGGGACAAGGTAACCTAATGCTTTCATGGACATCATATTGTGTGTGCATCACTCTATGTCTATGGATATCCTTGTTTGTTCCTTGTGGGACTAACCTATGTAGGTATTGAAAGTGCAACTCACTCCAAAGGATAGCTCCGAATGATCTACATCAACTTAGAGCATCCACATCTTCAACACCTACATGAAGTCATCATCGACAAAACCCAAGGTTAGTTCATCCCTCTTAGGGGGGGATCTCACATCTAGGGGGAGCTTTGCTCTAACAATTGAGTTAAAGCAACTCTAATGGTGTGAACACAACAACGCTTTATGTAAAAGTGGTAACCCCACTTGTGCTTAAACGATGAGTATGACCTACGACCAAATGTTCTCATTTGACTCCTAAGTCAATATACTCATATATAGATGACCTGGTCATCGCCAATTGCTTGATAGATGCTAGAATTGTTTGTGCATGCTTTGCCACATATTTCATTTGTCATTTTATTGTGTGAGCATGTTGGTTGCATAATTTACTCATTTGAGGACATCCACTTGTTGTTTTGATTGATTGGTTTCTTTTTCTTTTGCCAAGTGGACGGACAAGAATGCCTAAGAACCTTCTCTAGCTATCTATCCTTTTCTCGTCTCAAACTCTATTCATGCTGCATCACAAAGTTTGATCAAGTCAGATTCGAACCACTCTGTGTGAGGAGCACTCGGAGTCCCCAATTCGTCATAGACTTAAAAATCCAAAACTTCTTTGTGCGTTTCGGCCTGACCGATTCATCCATTTTGGTCATACCGAGATCACTAAGTCGATCTAGGTTTTCAATCTCGGTGCAACCGATTTGAACTTTTCGATCACACCGAGTTGTTCCACTCGGTCACACCGACAGGGTCAGGCTATATATATATCCACGGGTCAAATTTTGGAAAACTTTCGGAACCTCCTCTGCATCCCTGGGTCTCCAGATCATCCTCCTCGTCGCCAGCCGCCTCCTGTCGCTGGTCTCCGCCGCCATCAACGGGATCATCTCCGTTGTTGCTGCCGTAGCAAGTTCATCACCGAACTAGGGTATGGACTTGAACTTTGTGTTGTTCTAACTCCGATTCCCCAGCACATTGCTTTGCCATGTATCTTGCCACGATTGAGATCAATCTATCCATCAAAAACACTTCGTAGTTTAGTCGTGAATTGAAAATTTAGGGTTAGGTTTCCGCCGAAACCATCTCGGACCGACCGAGTTGATGAAATCGGTTCCATCGATTTGGCTTAGGCCATTGCACATGTGATTCTCGGTCTGACCGATAATTGCAAATCGGTGTGACCGAGTTCAGCACTTTGTGAAACCCTAGCAGTCTCGGTGCCACCGAACTGTGACTCGGTCTGACTGAGTTCACTAGTTTAGGTTCCAAAAGCTGCTTCGGTATCACCGAGTTTGCAAATCGGTAGATCCGAAATGCTTTCTGTGGAAAACTAAAACCAAGTTTTTAATTCATTCTTTTGCAAAAACCTCTATACTTTGTGATGCTTATCCACTCTACCTCATATATAATCTATTCACAGGGTCTGCTGTCAGTGTTTGCATCATGTCAGATCAGAGTGACAGTCAGAACAAATCTGAGGAGCAAGTTCAGATGAGTGAGGGCACTAGTCCCTCTAGCAGCTCAGATGATGGAAGTAGGAGCACACCCAGCAATCTGCCAAAGGCTGCCACCAGGGCCAGCAAGAAAAGAACCTCAGAGTAAGAGGATGAGGACTATGTGGCTGAGGAAGAAGAAACCACCTCAAAGAGGAAAGTCCTGAAAAAGGAATATGGCACAACTACTGCCACCAAGACAGGGATGAAGCAAAAGGTTCCTGCCAAGAGAGCTCCAATGTCTAAAGCCAGAACATCTACTCAAGAGACTTTGGGATCTGCACCCAAAGAGTAGGTTGTGGTAGAAAAGAAAAGGAAGGAAAGGGTCAAGAAGACCACTGCCAGAGTGCTTGGGAGATCTTCAATCATGAATGACTCTAAAGAAGAGGAAGAGGAAGAGGATGCAGCACCAGCACCCAAGGTCAGAAGCTTATGGGAGATGCCATAAGATCAGGGGCTGCTCCATCTAAGCCCAAAGGATCTTCTAAGCCAGATGCTCCAAAACCCAAAACTGCACCCAAGAGGAGCACCAGGAACATCCCAGCAGCAGAGAAGAACAAGGCCCCAATGCCTGAAGTTGCAATAGAAGAAAAAGATGATTCTGTTGTCTTAAGGAAATTGAAGCCAAAAATTCCAGACCACAATGATGCTCATCCAGTTGCAGAGAACATGAAAGTCAGGAAGGACTCTAGTCTAAGGCTATGGAGAGAGTCTGATCCATATGCCACCAGGAGAAGGACTGCTGTGGACTACATGTTCCATACAAAGGAACAGCAAGACTTCTATGAGACCATCTTGCTTGACAAGAAGCCCATAGTGTGTGACATGAGATGGGTCGATTGGACATTCATTAAGGAAAACGTGGATCACTTCCCTGGTGTATATGACAGCTTCAAGGCTTGTGGAGTTGATGAGTTTGTGGCTCAGAAGCTCACAAAATGGATTGATGAGCTCATCATGCAGTTCTACTCCACGACTCACTTCTACCCAGATGGAAGGATTGTCTGGATGTCTAAAGGTACTAGGTACCAGTCCACAGTTGCAGAATGGGCTAAGTTGATCAATGCCCCAGAAGAGAGTGAAGATGACTTGGATGTCTATGCCAAGAAGAAGAAGGATCACAACACGATGGCACACATGTACAAGGAGATCCTAGATGCTGCTCTTGAGACACACATGTTTGGATCTGTACATTACCTTATGTCAGTCTTGCCAACTATCAACTGGATCCTCAGGCACACTCTCTTGCCAAAGTCAGGTGATCACAAGATGATCAAAGGCCATGCAATTAACTTGCTTCACATCTTTGATGTCCCACATAAGTTCAAAGTCACGAGCCTAATAGTGGAAACCATAAAGAGGACAGCTACAGATCAGAAGAGGAGTTGTGGGTATGCCCCATAGATCCAGGAGCTGATTAACTCCAAGATGGGCACTGACACATATCTGCTGGACAAGGAGCACCTGCCCATCTACCCAGACTTTGAGGACAACACTGTGGTGATGGATGAAAATGAACCATCTTCCGTGCACGCACAAGCCAAGAAGGAGAAGGTAAAGGCTGAAAAGGCTGCAAGGATGCCAACTACTGAAGAAGCATCTCAGTATCTTCTAAAGAGCAAGCAAGATTAGCTTGGCTACTTGATTGCCTCCACTCTGAGGATTGATAAGGGACTGGCCACCCTGACTCAAAACCAGGAGAGCTTGGAGAGGATCGTGGAGCAGAAGTTCTATGACCTAGATGTGAAGGTCACTGAGATCCAGTCAGTCATTGAGAAACTTCAGGATGAAGTGCAGGAGAAGGAGGGCAAGACAATCACTGATGCTTTTGCTAGAGTGCCCAGAGGTTAGAGGTCTGCTATAGTGCCTATTCCAGACACCAGAGCTACTTCATCTGCACCAGCTACAGCTTCAGTGCCACCGGCTCCAGCACCTACTCCACCAGCTCCATCTACATCGACTGATGCCTTCGTTCTTGGAGTTCTGTCTACACCACCACCTGAAGACCAAGCCTGAGAGTCGATTTAGCACTATGCATTTTTATGAACTTTTTGGTAACTTTTTGCCAAAGGGGGAGAAAATGTATAGATCATAGGCTTCGAGAGAGAGCACTGCTTTTTTATTCTCTCTTTTTGTTTGGTGGTTAAACTTCGTTTATTTGCTTCGTTGAGATACTTTATGCCTTTGTGATACTTGGATGATCATGTGTTTGATCATATGCTACCTTAATGCTTGTTGGATGACATTATCCTTTTTATATTCCATATGATCATTCACTTTGCTTGGTGATGAGTGCATGTATTTTAATTATTATCATTTTGAGCGCTCCACCAAGATGTATGTGACATGGAAGAGTAACCCATGATCCTAACTCTTTGTGCATTTGCAGTCCAAAGCAAATCTTAAACTATGCACAAATTTAGGGGGAGCTCTTGCTTTTCACATACTTCTCAAAGCGACAATGTTTTTCACTCTTATTATCATTTTTCGAAGCTTTGATCTATATGTTGTCATCAATTACCAAAAAGGGGGCGATTGAAAGTGCAACTATCCCTAGGTGGTTTTGGTAATTCCTAACAACATATAGCTCATTGAGCTAATTCTATTTCAAGATTAATATCTCAAGAAATCTCAATGATTGGCATGGCATGGATGAGAAAAGTGGACCCCTCAAAATGCTAAGGACAAAGGATTGGCTCAAGCTCAAAGGTCAAGACTCTACATTTTCTATTTTAGTGATCCAAGATCACATTGAGTCTATAGGAAAAGCCAATACTACCAAGGAGGGATGAGGTGTTGCTTAATGAGGTTCTTGCTCAAAATGCTTAGTGATATGCTGCAAAACCCTGAACTACTTTCTCACATCCACATATGACCTAAACCAAAAGTCAAACTCGGCCCCACCGATTTTTCCTATCCGGCGCCACCGTGTTTCAAATGTCATAGCCATTGCCACAAACCCTAGGCAAATTGGTCTCACCGATAGGGATCTCGGTCTCACCAAGATGGGGTTGTAATATCTCTGTTTCCATTCGTAACATTTCGGTCTCACTGACATGAGCGATTGGTCCCACCGAGATTGCAATGTAAACTCTCTGTTTTCCCTTCGTAACGTTTCGGTCTCACCGAAATGAGCGATCGGTCCCACCGAGTTTACCTGACCAACTCTCTGGTTAGCTTATTACCAAAATCGGTCTCACCGAGTTTGTGTAATCGGTCTCACCGAGATTACGTTATGCCCTAACCCTAATCATATCGGTCCTACCGAGTTGCATGTTGGTCCCACCGAAAAACCCTAACGGTCACTAGCTTTGCTAAATCGGTCAGACCGAGTTTAACCATTCGGTCCCACCGAGTTTGGGAAGTTATGTGTAATAGTTAGATTTTGTGTGGAGGCTATATATACCCCTCCACCTCCTCTTCATTCATGGAGAGAGCCATCAGAACAAACCTACACTTCCAACCTATATTTTTTCTAAGAGAGAACCACCTACACTTGTGTTGAGACCAAGACATTCCATTCCTACCATATGAATCTTGATCTCTAGCCTCCCCAAGTTGCCTTCCACTCAAATATTTTTTCCACCAAATCCAAATCCTATGAGAGAGAGAGTTGAGTGTTGGGGAGACTATCATTTGAAGCACAAGAGCAAGGAGTTCATCATCAACACACCATTTGTTACTTCTTGGAGAGTGGTGTCTCCTAGATTGGCTAGGTGTCACTTGGGAGCCTCCGACAAGATTGTGGAGTTGAACCAAGGAGTTTGTAAGGGCAAGGGGATTGCCTACTTCGTGAAGATCTACTGCTAGTGAGGCAAGTCCTTCGTGGGCGATGGCCATGGTGGGATAGACAAGGTTGCTTCTTTGTGGACCCTTCGTGGGTGGAGCCCTCCGTGGACTCGCGCAACCGTTACCCTTCATGGGTTGAAGTCTCCATCAACGTGGATGTACGATAGCACCACCTATCGGAACCATGACACAAACATCCGTCTCTCCAATTGCGTTTGAATCCTCCAAACCCTTCCCTTTACATTCTTGCAAGTTACATGCTTTACTTTCCGCTGCTCATATACTCTATGCATGCTTGCTTGAATTGTGTTAAGATTGCTTGACTTGTCCAAAGTTGCTAAAATCTGCCAAGAACTAAAATTGGGAAAAGGCTAGATTTTTATTTGGTCAAGTAGTCTAATCACCCCCCCTCTAGACATACTTTCGATCCTACAGGGGCGCCGTCCCCTCCCTAGTCCAATTCGGACTTGCCATGGGGGGCGCGCGGCCACCCCCCTTGAGGCCCTTCTCTCCTTTCCTGTATGGCCCATTAAGGCCCACTACTTCCCCCAGCGAATTCCCGTAACTCTCCGGTACTCCGAAAAATACTCGAATCACTCGGAACCTTTCCGATGTCTGAATATAGCCATCCAATATATCGATCTTTACGTCTCGACCATTTCGAGACTCCTCGTCATGTCCGTGATCTCATCCGAGACTCCGAACAACCTTCGGTACATCAAATCACATAACTCATAATACAAATCGTCATCGAACATTAAGCGTGCAGACCCTATGGGTTCGAGAACTATGTAGACATGACCGAGACACATCTCCAGTCAATAACCAATAGCGAAACCTAGATTCTCATATTGGCTCCTACATATTCTACGAAGATCTTTATCGGTCAAACCGCATAACAACATACGTTGTTCACTTTGTCATCGGTATGTTACTTGCCCGAGATTCGATCGTCGGTATCCTCATACCTAGTTCAATCTCGCTACCGGTAAGTCTCTTTACTCGTTCTGTAATGCATCATCCCGTAACTAACTCTTTAGTCACATTGCTTGCAAGCCTTATAGTGATGAGCATTACTGAGAGGGCCCAGAGATACCTCTTCGATAATCGGAGTGACAAATCCTAATCTCGATCTATGCCAACTCAACAAACACCATCGGAGACACCTGTAGAGTATATTTATAATCACCCAGTTACGTTGTGATGTTTGATAGCACACTAAGTGTTCCTCCTCTATTCGGGAGTTGCATAATCTCATAGTCATAGGAACATGTATAAGTCATGAAGAAAGCAATAGCAACAAACTAAATGATCATAGTGCTCAGCTAACAGATGGGTCTTGTCCATCACATCATTCTCTAATGATGTGATCCCGTTCATCAAATGACAACACATGTTTATGGCTAGGAAACTTAACCATCTTTGATTAACGAGCTAGTCAAGTAGAGGCATCCTAGGGACACTCTGTTTGTCTATGTATTCACACATGTATCAAGTTTCTGGTTAATACAATTCTAGCATGAATAATAAACATTTATCATGATATAAGGAAATATAAATAACAACTTTATTATTGCCTCTAGGGCATATTTCCTTCAGTGTCCCACTTGCACGAGAGTCAATAATCTAGTTCACATCGTCATGTGATTTAACACCAATAGTTCACATCTTTATGTGATTAGTTCACATCTCCATGTGACTAATACCCAAAGGGTTTACTAGAGTCAATAATCTAGTTCACATCGCTATGTGATTAACAGCCAAAGAGTGATCATGTTTTGCTTGTGAGAGAAATTTAGTCAACGGGTCTGCCACATTCAGAGCCGTATGTACTTTGCAAATTTTTCTATGTCTACAATGCTCTACATGGAGCTACTCTAGCAAATTGCTCCAACTTTCAATATGTATCTAGATTGAGACTCAGAGTCATCCAGATCGGTGTCAAAACTTGCATCGACGTAACTCTTTACGACGAACTTTTTGTCACCTCCATAACCGAGAAACATATCCTTATTCCACTAAGGATAATTTTGACCGATGTCTAGTGATCCACTCCTGGATCACTATTGTACCCTCTTTCCAAACTCTTGGTGAGGTACACAATAGGTCTGGTACACAGCATAGCATACTTTATAGGCATAGGGAATGCCTTTTCATTTTCTTCCTATTTTCTATCGTGCTCGGCTTTTGAGTCTTTACTCAACTTCACACCTTGCAACACAGGCAAGAACTCCTTCTTTGACTGTTCCATTTTGAACTACTTCTAAATCTTGTCAAGGTATGTACTCATTGAAAAATATATCAAGCGTCTTGATCTATATCTATAGATCTTGATGCTCAATACGTAAGTAGCTTCACCGAGGTCTTTCTTTGAAAACTTCTTTCAAACACTCCTTTATGCTTTCTAGAAAATTCTACATCATTTCCGATCAACAATATGTCATTCACATATACTTATCAGAAAGGCTGTATGCTTCCACTTCCTTTCTTGTAAATGCAGGCTTCACCGCAAGTCTGTATAAAACCATATGCTTTGATCACTTTATCAAAGCATATATTCCAACTCCGAGATGGTTGCACCAGTCCATAGATGGATCGCTGGAGCTTGCACACTTTGTTAGCACCTTTAAGAAATCTATTGAGGAATGCAGTTTTGACATCCATTTGCCAGATTTCATAAAATGTGGCAATTGCTAACATGATTCGGACAGACTTAAGCATCCCTACAAGTGAGAAAAACTCATCGTAGTCAACATATTGAACTTGTCGAAAACCTTTTGCGACAATTCGAGCTTTGTATATAGTAATACTACTATCAGCGTCTGCCTTCCTCTTGAAGATCCATTTATTCTCAATGGCTTGCCGATCATTGGGCAAGTCTACCAAAGTCCACACTTTGTTCTTATACATGGATCCCATCTCAGATTTCATGGCCTCAAGCCATTTTGTGGAATTTGGGCTCATCATCGCTTCCTCATAGTTCGTAGGTTCATCATGGTCTAGTAACATCACTTCCAGACAGGATTACCATACCACTCTGGTGCGGACCATACTCTGGTTGACATACGAGGTTCGGTACTAACTTGATCTGAAGTTTCATGATCATCATCATTAGCTTCCTCACTAATTGGTGTAGGAATCACTAGAACTGATTTCTGTGATGAACTACTTTCCAATTCAGGAGAAGGTACAATTACCTCATCAAGTTCTACATTCCTCCCACTCACTTCTTTTGAGAGAAACTTCTTCTCTAGAAAGGATCCATTCTTAGCAATGAATACCTTGCCTTCGAATCTATGATAGAAGGTGTACCCAATAGATTCCTTTGGGTATCCTATGAAGACGCATTTCTCCGATTTGGGTTTGAGCTTATTAGGTCGAAACTTTTTCACATAAGCATCATAGCCCCAAACTTTAAGAAACGATAGCTTAGGTTTCTTGCTAAACCACAGTTGATATGGTGTCGTCTCAACGGATTTAGATGGTGCCTTATTTAACGTAAATGCAGTTGTCTCTAATGCATAACCCCAAAATGATAGTGATAAATCGGTAAGAGACATCATAGATCACACCATATCTAATAAAGTACGGTTATGACGTTCAGACACACCATTACGCTGTGGTGTTCCAGGTGGCGTGAGTTGCGAAACTATTCCACATCGTTTCAAATGAAGACCAAACTCGTAACTCAAATATTTGCCTCCACGATCAGATCGTGGAAACTTTTATTTTCTTGTTACGATGATTCTCAACTTCGCTCTGAATGTCTTTGAACTTTTCAAATGTTCCAGACTTGTGTTTCATTAAGTAGATATACCCATATCTGCTCAAATCATCTGTGAAGGTCAAAAAATAACGATACCCACCGCGAGCCTCAACACTCATCGGATCGCATACATAAGTATGTATTATTTCCAACAAGTCAGTTGCTTGCTCCATTGTTCCGGAGAACGGAGTCTTAGTCATCTTGCCCATGAGGCATGGTTTGCAAGCATCAAATTATTCATAATCAAGTGATTCCAAAAGCCCATCAGCATGGAGTTTCTTCATGAGCTTTACACCAATATGACCTAAACGGCAGTGCCACATATAAGTTGCACTACTATTATTAACTTTGCATCTTTTGGCTTCAATATTATGAATATGTGTATCACTATGATCGAGATTCAATAAACCATTTATATTGAGTGTATGACCATAGAAGGTTTTATTCATGTAAATTGAACAACAATTATTCTTTGACTTAAATGAATAATTGTATTGCAATAAAACATGATCCAATCATATTTATGCTCAACGTAAACACCAAATAACATTTATTTTAGGTTCAACACTAATCCCGAAGGTAAAGGGAGTGTGCAATGGTGATCTTATCAACCTTGGAATCACTTCCAACACACATCGTCACCTTGCCCTCAACTAGTTTCTATTCATTTTGTAACACCTGTTTCAAGTTACTAATCATAGCAACTGAACCAGTATCATATACCCGGGGGCTATTATGAACACTAGTAAAGTACACATCAATAATCTGTATATCAAATATACCTTTGTTCACTTTGCCATCCTTCTTATCCGCCAAGTATTTGGGGTAGTTCTGCTTCCAGTGACCATTCCCTTTGCAGTAGAAGCACTCAGTTTCTGGCTTAGGTCTAGCTTTGGGTTTCTTCACGGGAGTGGCAACTTGCTTGCCATTCTTTGAAGTTCCCTTTCTTTTCCTTTGCCCCTTTTTCTTGAAACTAGTGGTCTTATTAACCATCAACACTTGATGCTCTTTCTTGAATTCTACCTTCGTCGATTTCAGCATCACGAAGAGCTTGGGAATCGTTTTCGTCATCCCTTGCATATTATAGTTCATCATGAAGTTCCAGTAACTTGGTGATAGTGACTAGAGAACTCTGTCAATCGCTATCTTATCTGGAAGATTAACTCCCACTTGATTCACGTGATTGTAGTACTTAGACATTCTGAGCACATGCTCACTGGTTGAGTTATTCTCCTCCATCTTGTAGGCAAAGTACTTGTCAGAGGTCGCATACCTCTTGACTCGGGCATGAGTCTGAAATACCAATTTCAGCTCTTGGAACATCTTATATGCTCCGTGGCATTCAAAACGGTTTTTGAAGTCCCGGTTCTAAGCCGTAAAGCATAGCGCACTAAACTATCAAGTAGTCATCATACCGAGCTTGCCAAACGTTCATGATGTCTGCATCTGCTTCTGCAATAGGTCCTTCACCTAGCAGTGCATCAAGGACATAATTCTTCTGTGCAGCAATGAGGATAATCCTCAGATCACATACCCAGTCGGCATCATTGCTACTATCATCTTTCAACTTATTTTTCTCTAGGAACATATCAAAAATAAAACAGGGGAGCTATACGCGAGCTATTGATCTACAACATAGATATGCAAAAACTACCAGGACTAAGTTCATGATAAATCAAAGTTCAATTAATCATATTACTTAAGAACTCCCACTTAGATAGACATCCCTCTAATCATCTAAGTGATCACATGATCCATATCAACTAAACCATGTCCGATCATCACGTGAGATGGAGTAGTTTTCAATGGTGAACATCACTATGTTGATCATATCTTCTATATGATTCATGCTCGACCTTTTGGTCTCAGTGTTCTGAGGCCATATCTGCATATGCTAGGCTCGTCAAGTTTAACCCGAGTATTCTTCGTGTGCAAAACTGTCTTGCACCCATTGTATGTGAATGTAGAGCTTATCACACCCGACCATCACGTGGTGTCTCGGGACGACGAACTATCGCAACAGTACATACTTAGGGAGAACACTTATACCTTGAAATTTAGTGAGTGATCATCTTATAATGCTACCGCCATACTAAGCAAAATAAGATGCATACAAGATAAACATCATATGCAATCAAAATATGTGACATGACATGACTATTATCATCTTGTGCCTTTGATCTCCATCTCCAAAGTATCGTCATGATCTCCATCGTCACCGGCATGACACCATGATCTCCATCATCTTGATCTCTATCAATGTGTCATCACATGGTTGTCTCGCCAACTATTGCTTTTTGCAACTATTGCTATCGCATAGCGATAAAGTAAAACAGTTTTATGGCGCTTGCATCTTTATGCAATAAAGAGACAACCATAAGGCTTCTGCCATTTGCCGATAACTTTAACAAAACATGATCATCTCATACAAAAAATTATATCATGTATGGACCATATCACATCACAACATGCCATGCAAAAACAAGTTAGACGTCCTCTACTTTGTTGTTGCAAGTTTTACGTGGTTGCTACAGGCTTCTAGCAAGAACCATTCTTACCTATGCATCAAAACCACAACGAGTTTTTGTCAAGTGTGCTATTTTAACCTTCAACAAGGACCGGGCGTAGTCACACTCGACTCAACTAAAGCTGGAGATAGCCACCTGTGTGCGAAGCACGGCGGTAGAACCAGTCTCATGAACACGGTCATGTAATGTCGGCCTGGGCCGCTTGATCCAACAATACCACCGAATCAAAGTATGACATGCTGGTAAGCAGTATGACTATTATCGCCCACAACTCTTTGTTTTCTACTTGTGCATATAACATCTACGCATAGACCTGGCTCGGGTGCCACTATTGGGGAACGTAGTATTTAAAAAAAATTCCTACGGTCACGCAAGATCTATCTAGGAGATGCATCGCAACGAGAAGGAAGAGTGTGTCTACATACCCTCGTAGACCGAAAACGAAAGTGTTTAGTAATGCGGTTGATGTAGTCGAATGTCTTCACGATCCAACCGATCCAAGTACCTAAAGCACGACACCTCCGCGATCTGCACACGTTTAGCTCGGTGACGTCCCTCAAACTATTGATCCAGTTGAGGCCGAGGGAGAGTTTCGTCAGCATGACGGCGTGCTGACGGTGATGATGAAGTTACCAACGCAGGGCTTCGCCTAAGCACTATGACAATATGACTAAGGTGGAAAACTGTGGAGGGGGGCACCACACACGGCTAAGACAAATCTTGGAGTGCCTTTGGGGTGCCCCCTGCCCACGTATATAAAGGAGGGGGGAAGAGGAGGCCGGCCTAGGAGGGGCGCGCCTATAGGGGGAGTCCAACTAGGATTCCCAATCCTAGTTGGAGCCCCCTTCCTTTTCCAAGAGGAGAGAGAGGGAAGGAGTAGGAGAGGGAGAAGGAAAGAGAGGGGGGCACCGCACCCTCCCTAGTCCAATTCCGACTTGCCATGGGGTGGGGGGGGGCACCCCTTGAGGCCCTTCTCTCCTTTTTCCGTATGGCCCATTAAGGCCCACTACTTCCCCCAGCTAATTCCCGTAACTCTCCGGTACTCCGAAAAATACCCGAATCACTCGGAACCTTTTCGATGTTCGAATATAGCCTTCCAATATATCGATCTTTACGTCTTGACCATTTCGAGATTCCTCGTCATGTCCGTGATCTCATCCAGGACTCCGAACAACCTTCGATACATCAATCACATAACTCATAATACAAATCGTCATCGAACGTTAAGCGTGCGGACCCTATGGGTTCGAGAACTATGTAGACATGAGCGAGACACATCTCCAGCCAATAACCAATTGCGGAACCTAGATGCTCATATTGGCTCCTACATATTCTACGAAGATCTTTATTGGTCAAACCGCATAACAACATACGTTGTTCCCTTTGTCATCGGTATGTTACTTGCCCGAGATTCGATCGTTGGTATCCTCATACCTAGTTCAATATCGTTACCAGCAAGTCTATTTACTCGTTCCGTAATGCATCATCCCGTAACTAACTCTTTAGTCACATTGCTTGCAAGGCTTATAGTGATGAGCATTACCGAGAGGGCCTAGAGATACCTCTCCGACAATCGGAGTGACAAATCCTAATCTTGATCTATGCCAACTCAACAAACACCATCGGAGACACCTGTAGAGTATCTTTATAATCACCCAGTTACGTTGTGATGTTTGATAGCACACTAAGTGTTCCTCCGATATTCGGGAGTTGCATAATCTCATAGTCATAGGAACATGTATAAGTCATGAAGAAAGCAATAGCAACAAACTAAACGATCATAGTGCTAAGCTAGCGGATGGGTCTTGTCCATCACATCATTCTCTAATGATGTGATCCCATTCATCAAATGACAACACATGTTTATGGCTAGGAAACTTAATCGTCTTTGATTAATGAGCTAGCCAAGTAGAGGCATACTAGGGACACTCTGTTTGTCTATGTATTCACACATGTATCAAGTTTCTAGTTAATACAATTCTAGCATGAACAATAAACATTTATCATGATATAAGGAAATATAAATAACAACTTTATTATTGCCTCTAGGACATATTTCCTTCAGTAGATACGTTCTGGGCGTTCATCCTCTACGATCATATTATACATGATCACACAAGCATCCATCACCTCCCACAACTTCTTGGTGCTCCAAGTTCTAGCAGGATACCGAACGATGCCCCACCAAGATTGGAGAACACCAAAGGCACGCTCCACATCCTTCCTGGCACTCTGCTCTTGTGCAAATGTCCGCCTCTTCCTACATGGTTGAATGTTGTTTTCACAATGAAGGAAATATGCCCTAGAGGCAATAATAAAGTTGTTATTTATATTTCCTTATATCATGATAAATTTTTATTATTCATGCTAGAATTGTATTAACCAGAAACTTAGTACAAACAGAGTGCCACTAGTTTGCCTCTACTTGACTAGCTCGTTGAATCAATGGTGGTTATGTTTCCTAACCATAGACATGAGTTGACATTTGATTAACGGGATCACATCATTGGAGAATGATGTGATTGACTTGACCCATCCGTTAGCTTAGCACGATGATCGTTTAGTTTGTTGCTATTGCTTTCTCCATAACTATACATGTTCCTATGACTATGAGATCATGCAACTCCCGAATACCGGAGGAACACTTTGTGTGCTACCAAACATCACAACGTAACTGGGTGATTATAAAGGTGCTCTACAGGTGTCTCCGATGGTATTTGTTGAGTTGGCATGGATCAAGATTAGGATTTGTCACTCCGATTGTCGGAGAGGTATCTCTGGGCCCTCTCGGTAATGTACATCACTATAAGCCTTGCAAGCAATGTAGCTAATGAGTTAGTTACGGGATGTAGCATTACGAAACGGGTAAAGTGACTTGCCGGTAACTAGATTGAACTAGGTATTGAGATACCAACAATCGAATCTCGGGCAAGTAACATACCGATGACAAAGGGAACAACCTATATCGTCATGAGGTTTGACCGATAAAGATCTTCGTAGAATATGTAGCAACCAATATGAGCATTGATACGTATCCAACGTATCTATAATTTTTTGATTGTTCCATGCTATTATATTATCTGTTTTGGATGTTTATGGGCTTAATTATACACTTTTATATTATTTTTGGGGCTAACCTATTAACCCAAGGCGCAGTGCAAATTGTTGTTTTTTTTGCCTATTTCAGTCTTTCACAGAAAAGGAATATCAAACGAAATCCAAACGGAATGAAACCTTCGGGAGAGTTATTTTTGGAACAAACGTGATCCAGGGGACTTGGAGTAGACGTCAAGAAATCAACGAGGAGGCCACAAGGCAGGGAGGTGCGCCTGCCCCCTGGGTGCGCCCCCGCCCTTGTGGGCCCCTCATAGCTCCATCGACCTACTTCTTCCTCCTATATATGTCCATATACCATGAAAACATCCAGGAGAACCACGAAACCCTATTTCCACCACCGCAACCTTCTGTACCCAAGAGATCCCATCTTGGGGCCTTTTTCGGAGCTCCGCCGGAGGGGCAATCGATCACGGGGGGCTTCTACATCAACACCATAGCCTGTCCGATGATGTGTGAGTAGTTTACCACAAACCTTCGGGTCCATAGTTATTAGCTAGATGGCTTCTTCTCTCTCTTTGGATCTCAATACAAAGTTCTCCTCGATCTTCTTGGAGATCTATTCGATGTAACTCTTTTGCGGTGTGTTTGTCGAGATCCGATGAATTATGGGTTTATGATCAAGTTTATCTATGAACAATATTTGATTCTTCTCTGAAATCATTTATGTATGATTGGTTATCTATGCAAGTCTCTTTGAATTATCAGTTTGGTTTGGCCTACTAGATTGATCTTTCTTGCAATGGGAGAAGTGCTTAGCTTTGGGTTCAATCTTGCGGTGTCCTTTCCTAGTGACAGCAGGGGCGGCAAGGCACGTATTGTATTGTTGCCATCGAGGATAAAAATATGGGGTTTATATCATATTGCTTGAGTTTATCCCTCTACATCATGTCATCTTGCCTAATGCGTTACTCTCTTCTTATGAACTTAATACTCTAGATGCATGCTAGATAGCGGTCGATGTGTGGAGTAATAGTAGTAGATGCAGAATCATTTCGGTCTACTTGTCGCGGACGTGATGCCTATATACATGATCATGCCTAGATATTCTCATAATTATGTACTATTCTATCAATTGCTCGATAGTAATTTGTTCACCCACCGTAATACTTATGCTATCTGGAGAGAAGCCACTAGTGAAACCTATGGCCCCGGGGACTAACTTTTATCATATAAGTTTCCAATATTTTTTTACTTTGCAATCTTTACTTTCAATCTATATCATAAAAATACCAAAAATATTTATTTATCTTATTATCTCTATCAGATCTCACTCTCGTAAGTGACCATGAAGGGATTGACAACCCCTTTATCACTTTGGTTGCGAGGTTCTTATTTGTTTGTGCAGCTATGAGGGACTTGCGTGTAGTCTCCTACTGGATTGATACCTTGGTTCTCAAAAACTGAGGGAAATACTTACGCTACTTTGCTGCATCACCCTTTCCACTTCAAGGGAAAACCAATGCAGTGCTCAAGAGGTAGCAAGAAGGATTTCTGGCGCCGTTGCCGGGGAGATCTACACACAAGTCAAGACATACCAAGTACCTATAATAAACTCTTCTCCCTCGCATTACATTATTTGCCATTTGCCTCTCGTTTTCCTCTCCCCCACTTCACCCTTGCCGTTTTATTCGCCCTCTTTTCCGTTCGCCTCTTTTTCGCTTGCTTCTTGTGTGCTTGTGTGTTGAATTGTTTGTCACGATGATAATACTAAATTGTGTGACTTTTCCAATACCAACAATAATGATTTTATTAGCACTCCGATTGCTCCCCTTACCGATGCTGAATCTTGTGAAATTAATACTGCTTTGCTGAATCTTGTCATGAAAGATCCGTTTTCCGGCCTTCCTATTGAAGATGCCGCTACCCATCTGAACAACTTTGTTGATTTGTGTGATATGCAAAAGAAGAAAGATGTGGATAATGATATTGTTAAATTGAAGCTATTCCCGTTTTCGCTTAGAGATCGTGCTAAAACTTGGTTTTCTTCTTTGCCTAAAAATAGTATTGATTCATGGAATAAGTTCAAAGATGCTTTTATCTCTAAGTATTTTCCTCCCGCTAAGATCATCTCTCTTAGAAACGATATTATGAATTTTAAGCAACTAGATTATGAGCATGTTGCACAATCTTGGGAGAGGATGAAATTAATGATTCGCAATTGCCCTACTCATGGTTTGAATTTATGGATGATCATCCAAAAATTTTATATGCTAGATTGAATTTTGCTTCTAGAAATCTTTTAGATTCGGCCGCGGGAGGCACTTTTATGGAAATCACTTTAGGAGAAGCTACCAAACTCCTAGATAATATTATGGTTAATTATTCTCAATGGAACACCGAAAGATCTACTAGTAAAAATGTTCATGCTATAGAAGAAATTAATGTTTTGAGTGGAAAGATGGATGAACTTATGAAATTGTTTGCTAATAAGAGTGTTTATTTTGATCCTAATGATATTCCTTTGTCTACTTTGATTGACAATAATAATGAATCTATGGATGTGAATTTTGTTAGTAGGAATAATTTTAGTAACAACGTGTATAGAGGAAACTTTAATCCTAGGTTGTATCCTAGTAATTCCTCTAATAATGATGGTAATTCCTACAACAATTCTTATGGAAAATTTCAATAAGATGCCCTCTGATTTTGAATCTAGCATTAAAGAATTTATTAGTCCGCAAAAGAGTTTCAATGCTTTGATTGAAGAAAAAATGTCTAAGATTGATGAGTTGGCTAGGAACGTGGATAGAATTTCTCTTGATGTTGATTCTTTGAAACTTAGATCTATTCCACCTAAGCATGATATCAATGAGTCTCTCAAAGCCATGAGAATTTCCAATGATGAGTGCAAAGAAAGAACCGCTAAGATGCATGCAAAAAAAAGATTGCTTTATAAACGCGTGTTCTTCTAGTTTTGATGATAATAAGGATGAAGATCTAAAAGTGAATGATGTGTATCCTAGTAAATATTTGTTTTTCAATATGAATCTTGATAATGATGGGACTGGAGATGAGTCAACTTTAGTTAAAAGGTGTCCCAATGCTTCAAAGAGTTTAGATCTTGATGCAAAAATTAATAAAAGTGGGATCGGAGAGGTCAAAACTTTACATAGCAATGAACCAACTATTTTGGATTTCAAGGAATTTAATTACGATAATTGCTCTTTGATAGATTGTATTTCCTTGTTGTAATCTGTGCTAAATTCTCAGCATGCTTATAATCAAAATAAAGCTTTTACCAAACATATCGTTGATGCTTTGATGCAATCTTATGAAGAAAAGCTTGAATTGGAAGTTTCTATCCCTAGAAAACTTCATGATGAGTGGGAACCTACTATTAAAATTAAAATTAAAGATCATGAATGCTGTGCTTTATGTGATTTGGGTGCTAGTGTTTCCACGATTCCAAAAACTTTGTGTGATTTGTTAGGTTTCCGTGAATTTGATGATTGTTCTTTAACTTTGCACCTCACGGATTCCACTATTAAGAAACCTATGGGAAGAATTAATGATGTTCTTACTGTTGCAAATAGGAATTATGTGCCCGTAGATTTCATTGTTCTTGATATTGATTGCAGTCCTACATGTCCCATTATTCTTGGTAGATCTTCCTTAGAACGATTGGTGCAATTATTGATATGAAAGAAGGGGATATTAGATTCCAATTTCCATTAAGGAAAGGCATTGAACACTTTCCTAGAAATAAAATAAAATTACCTTATGAATCTATTATGAGAGCCCCTTATGGATTGCATACTAAAGATGATAACACCTAGATCTATTCTTACTTTTATGCCTAGCTAGGGGCGTTAAACGGTACCGCTTGTTGGGAGGCAACCCAATTTTATTTTTGTTTCTTGCTTTTTGGTTCTGTTTAGTAATAAATAATCCATATAGCCTGTGTTTATATGTGGTTTTATGCTTTTAATTAGTGTTTGTGCCAAGTAGAACCTTTGGGAAGACTTGGGGAAAGTCTTTGCGATCATGCTGTAAAAAACAGAAACTTTAGCACTCACGAGATTTGCTGCCATTTTACACTGGAGAGTGCGATTAGGTTAGTTCTTTTTGCAGATTATTAATAGATAAATTCCTCACGTCCAGCAGTTTATTTCATAACTTTTGAGGTTACAGAAGTATTCGAAACCTACAGATTACTACAGACTGTTCTGTTTTTGACAGATTCTGTTTTTCGTGTGTTGTTTGCTTATTTTGACTAGTAAATGCATACGTGCAACACCATCAGCGGCAGGTCCACCTCTCCTACAAGTCGATTGAAAATTGTACTAATCCAATTGAGAATCACCCCCTAATTCCCTTCCTTACGTACATGAAGGGGCGGTTCATCGTGGCAATTTCCTTTCTTGTGAAAGGTGTACGTAAGGAAGGGAATCAGGGAGAGAAATGATTGATTAGCAGTAAACATGTTTAGCTTTAAATGTGTTTAGTTACTCACCATTAGGACAATAAGGGCTGTCAGATTAATGCTAATGGATGGCCGTGATCTATTGGATCTGCCCCACTTGGTCTTTTTATATTGGTATAGATGAATCTATGCCTAGTATCGGAGGGTATGAACCATAGAGAAGTTGGAATACAGTAGTTTTAACAAAAATTTAAATAAAGAATGAGTTCATTATAGTACCTTAAGTGGTGGTTTGTTTTCTTATATGAACGGAGCTCATGAGATTTTCTGTTGAGTTTTGTGTTGTGAAGTTTTCAAGTTTTGGGTAAAGATTTGATGGATTATGGAATAAGGAGTGGCAAGAGCCTAAGCTTGGGGATGCCCAAGGCACCCCAAGGTAAAATTCAAGGACAAGCAAAAGCCTAAGCTTGGGGATGCCCCGGAAGGCATCCCCTCTTTCGTCTTCGTCCATCGGTAACTTTACTTGAGGCTATATTTTTATTCACCACATGACATGTGTTTTGCTTGGAGCGTCTTGTATGATTTGAGTCTTTGCCTTTTAGTTTGCCACAATCATCCTTGCTGTACACACCTTTTGGGAGAGACACACATGAATTCGAATTTATTAGAATACTCTATGTGCTTCACTTATATCTTTTGAGCTAGATAATTTTGCTCTAGTGCTTCACTTATATCTTCTTAGAGCACGGTGGTGGTTTTATTTTATAGAAGTTATTGATCTCTCATGCTTCACTTATATTATTTTGAGAGTCTTTTAGAACAGCATGGTAATTTGCTTTGGTTATGAAATTAGTCCTAATATGATAGGCATCCAAAGATTGGTATAATAAAACTTTCATAAAAAGTGCATTGAATACTAGGAAAAGTTTGATACTTGATAATTCTTTTGAGATATAAAGGTGGTAATATTAGAGTTGTGCTAGTTGAGTAGTTGTGAATTTGAGAAATACCTGTGTTTAAGGTTGCAAGTCCCGTAGCATGCACGTATGGTAACCGTTGTGTAACAAATTTGAAACATGAGTTGTTCTTTGATTGTCTTCATTATGAGTGGCGGTCGGGGACGACCGATGGTCTTCTCCTACCAATCTATCCCCCTAGGAGCATGCGCGTAATGCTTGGTTTTTGATGACTTGTAGATTTTTGCAATAAGTATGTGAGTTCTTTATGACTAATGTTGAGTCCATGGATTATACGCACTCTCACCTTTCCATCATTGCTAGCCTCTTAGGTACCGTGCATTGCCCTTTCTCACCTTGAGAGTTGGTGCAAACTTCGCCGGTGCATCCAAACCCCGTGATATGATACGCTCTGTCGCACATAAACCTCCTTATATCTTCCTCAAAACAGCCACCATACCTACCTATTATGGCATTTCCATAGCCATTCCGAGATATATTGCCATGCAACTTTCCACCGTTTCATTTATGACACATTTCATCATTGTCATATAGCCTTGCATGATCATGTAGTTGACATTGTATTTGTGGCAAAGACACCATGCATAATTTATGATACATGTCAATCTTCATTCATTGCCCTTCCCAGTACACCGCCGGAGGCATTCATATAGAGTCATATTTTGTTCTAGTATCGAGTTGTAATCATTGAGTTGTAAATAAATAAAAGTGTGATGATCATCATTAATAGAGCATTGTCCCAAATAAAAAAAAAGAGAAAGGCCAAATAAAAAAAGAAAGGCCCGAAAAAAAGAAAAAATAAATAAAAAGGGCAATGCTACTATCCTTTTTTCCACACTTGTGCTTCAAAGTAGCACCATGATCTTTATGATAGAGAGCCTCTTGTTTTGTCACTTTCATATACTAGTGGGAATTTTTCATTATAGAACTTGGCTTGTATATTCCAACAATGGGCTTCCTCAAATGCCCTAGGTCTTCGTGAGCAAGCAAGTTGGATGCACACCCACTTAGTTTTCTTTTGTTGAGCTTTCATACATTTATAGCTCTAGTGCATCCGTTGCATGGCAATCGCTACTCCTTGCATTGACATCAATTGATGGGCATCTCCCTAGCCCGTTGATTAGCCACGTCGATGTGAGACTTTCTCCTTTTTTGTCTTGCCCACATAACCCCTATCATTATATTCTATTCCACCCATAGTGCCATGGCTCACACCCATGTATTGCGTGAAAGTTCAAAAAAGTTTGAGATTACTAAAGTGTGAAACAATTGCTTGGCTTGTCATCGGGGTTGTGCATGATGAGAGAATTCTTGTGTGACGAAAATGGAGCATGACCAAACTATATGATTTTGTAGGGATGGAATTTCTTTGGCCATGTTATTTTGAGAAGACATGATTGCTTAGTTAGTATGCTCTAAGTATTATTATTTTTTATGTCAATATTAAACTTTTGTCTTGAATCTTTCGGATCTGAACATTCATGCCACAATAAAGAAAATTACATTGAGAATTATGCTAGGTAGCATTCCACATCAAAAATTCTGTTTTTATCATTTACCTACTCGAGGATGAGCATGAATTAAGCTTGGGGATGCTTGATATGTCTCCAACGTATCTATAATTTTTGATTGTTCCATGCTATTATATTATCTGTTTTGGATGTTTATGGGCTTAATTTTACACTTTTATAATATTTTTGGGACTAACCTATTAACCCAAGGCCCAGTGCAAATTACTGTTTTTTTGCCTATTTCAGTGTTTCGCAGAAAAGGAATATCAATCAGAATACAAACGGAATGAAACCTTCGGGAGAGTTATTTTTGGAACAAATGTGATCCAGGGGACTTGGAGTAGACATCAAGAAATCAACGAGGAGGCCATGAGGCAGGGAGGCACGCCTGCCCCCCTGGGCGTGCTCCCCAACCTCGTGGGCCCCTCGTAGCTTCACCGACCTACTTCTTCCTCCTATATATGCCCATATACCCGAAAACATCCAGGAGCACCACGAAACCCTATTTCCACCGCCGCAACCTTCTGTACCCAAGAGATCCCATCTTGGGGCCTTTTCCGGAGCTCCGCCAGAGGGGGAATCGATCATGGAGGGCTTCTACATCAACACCATAGACTCTTTGATGATGTGTGAGTAGTTTACTACAGACCTTCGGGTCCATAGTTATTAGCTAGATGGCTTCTTCTCTCTCTTTGGATCTCAATACAAAGTTCTCCTCGATCTTCTTGGAGATCTATTCGATGTAACCCTTTTTGCGGTGTGTTTGTCGAGATCCGATGAATTGTGGGTTTATGATCAAGTTTATCTATGAACAATATTTAATTATTCTCTGAAATCTTTTATGCATGATTGGTTATCTATGCAAGCCTCTTCGAATTATCAGTTTGGTGTGGCCTACTAGATTGATCTTTCTTGCAATGGGAGAAGTGCTTAGCTTTGGGTTCAATCTTGTGGTGTCCTTTCCCAGTGACAGCAGGGGCAGCAAGGCACGTATTGTATTGTTGCCATCGAGGATAAAAAGATGGGGTTTATATCATATTGCTTGAGTTTATCCCTCTACATCATGTCATCTTGCCTAATGCGTTACTCTGTTCTTATGAACTTAATACTCTAGATGCATGCTGGATAGCGGTCGATGTGTGGAGTAATAGTAGTAGACGCAGAATCGTTTCGGTCTACTTGTCGCGGAAGTGATGCCTATAAACATGATCATGCCTAGATATTCTCGTAATTATGCACTATTCTATCAATTGCTTGACAGTAATTTGTTCACCCATCGTAATACTTATGCTATCTTGAGAGAAGCCACTAGTGAAACCTATGGCCCCCGGGTCTAACTTTTATCAAATAAGTTTCCAATCTATTTTTACTTTGCAATCTTTACTTTCAATCTATATCATAAAAATACCAAAAATATTTATTTATCTTATTATCTCTATCAGATCTTACTCTCATAAGTGACCGTGAAGGGATTGACAACCCCTTTATCGCGTTGGTTGCGAGGTTCTTATTTGTTTGTGAAGGTATGAGGGACTTGCGTGTAGTCTCCTACTGGATTGATACCTTGGTTCTCAAAAACTGAGGGAAATACTTACGCTACTTTGCTGCATCACCCTTTCCTCTTCCAGGGAAAACCAACGCAGTGCTCAAGAGGTAGCAAGCATCCAAGTTCCTCTATTGGTTATTGACCGGAGACATGTCTCAGTCATGTCTACATAGTCTCAAACCCGTAGGGTCCGCACACTTTACATTCGGCGACGATCAGTATTACGAGTTTATGTGTTTTGATGTACTGAAGGTAGTTCGGAGTCCCGGATTTGATCATGGACATGAAGAGGAGTCTCTAAATGGTCGAGACGTAAAGATCGATTATTGGAAGCCTATGTTTGGACATCGGATGGTTCTGGGTGAAATCGGGAGTATACCGGAGTACCAGGAGGTTACCGGAACCCCCCGGGAGGTATATGGGCCTTATTGGGCCTTAGTGGAAGAGAAGGGAAAGAAGCAAAGGAGGGGGCGCGCCCCCCCAAGCCCAATCCGAATTGGGAGGGGGCCGGCCCCACTTTCCTTCCTTCTTTCTCTCCTAAAACCAACAAAGGGAGGGGGAATCCTACTCCCGGTGGGAGTAGGACTCCCTTGGGGCGCGCCTAGAGAGGCTGGCCCCCTCCTCTCCTCCACTCCTTTATATACGGGGAAGGGGGGCACCCCATAGACACACAAGTTGATCATTGCTCTTTAGCCGTGTGCGGTTCCCCCCTTCACCATAATCCACCTCGGTAATATCGTAGCGGTGCTTAGACGAAGCCCTGTTGCGGTAGCAACATCATCACCGTCATCATGCCGTCGTGCTGACGAAGCTCTCCCTCGAAGCTCTACTGGATCATGAGTTCGCGGGACATCACCGAGCCGAACGTGTGCATATCGCGGTGGTGTCGTATCTTCGGTACTAGATCGGTCGATCGTGAAAACGCATGACTATATCAACCGTGTTATCATAAACGGTCTACGAGGGTATGTAGATGATACTCTCCCATCTCGTTGCTATGCATCACCATGATCTTGCATGTGCGTAGGATTTTTTTTAAAATTACTGCGTTCCCCAAGAGTGGTATCAGAGCCAGGTTTATGTGTAGATGTTATATGCATGAGTAGAACACAAAGGAGTTGTGGACGTGGGTTGCTACCTCTTTAGCACTGCGTTGGTTTTCCCTTGAAGAGGAAACGGTGATGCAGCAAAGTAGCGTAAGTATTTTCCTCAGTTTTTGAGAACCAAGGTATCAATCCAGTAGGAGACTACACGCAAGTCCCTCGTACCTTCACAAACAAATAAGAACCTCGCAGCCAACGCGATAAAGGGGTTCTCAATCCCTTCACGGTCACTTACGAGATTGAGATCTGATAGATTTAATAAGATAAATAAATATTTTTGGTATTTTTATGATATAGATTGAAAGTAAAGATTGCAAAGTAAAACTAGATTGGAAACTTATATGATAAAAGTTAGACCCGGGGGCCATAGGTTTCACTAGTGGCTTCTCTCAAGATAGCATAAGTATCACGGTGGGTGAACAAATTACTGTCGAGAAATTAATAGAATGGTGCATAATTATGAGAATATCTAGGCATGATCATGTATATAAGAATCACTTCCGCGACAAGTAGACCGAAATGATTCTGCATCTACTACTATTACTCCACACATCGACCGCTATCCAGCATGCATCTAGAGTATTAAGTTCATAAGAACAAAGTAACGCATTAGGCAAGATGACATGATGTAGAGGGATAAACTCAAGCAATATGATATAAACCTCATCTTTTATCCTCGATGGCAACAATACAGTACGTGCCTTGCTGCCCCTGTTGTCACTGGGAAAGGACACCGCAAGATTGAACCCAAAGCTAAGCACTTCTCCCATTGCAAGAAAGATCAATCTAGTAGGCCAAACCAAACTGATAATTGGAAGAGACTTGCAAAGGTAATCAATCATACATAAAAGATTTCAAAGAAGAATCAAATATTGTTCATAGATAAACTTGATCATAAACCCACAATTCATTGGATCTCGACAAACACACCGCCAAAATAATTACATCGAATAGATCTCCAAGAAGATTGAGGAGAACTTTGTATTGAGATCCAAAAAGAGAGAAGAAGCCATCTAGCTAATAACTATGGACCCGAAGGTCTGTGGTAAACTACTCACACATCATCGGAGAGGCTATGGTGTTGATGTAGAAGCCCTCCGTGACCGATTCCCCCTCCGGCGGAGCTTCGGAAAAGGCCCCAAGATGCGATCTCTTGGTTACAGAAGTTTGCGGCAGTGGAAATAGGGTTTTGTGCTGCTCCTGGCTATTTTGGGGTATATGGATATATATATAGGAGGAAGAAGTAGGTTGGTGGAGCTGCGAGGGGCCCACGAGGGCGGGGGGCACGCCCAGGGGGCAGGAGCGCCTCCCTGCCTCATGGCCTCCTCGCTTCTTTCTTGACGTCTACTCCAAGTCCCGTGGATCACGTTTGTTCCAAAAATAACTCTCCCAAAGGTTTCATTCCGTTTGGATTCCGTTTGATATTCCTTTTCTGCGAAACACTGAAATAGGCAAAAAAACAACAATTTGCACTGGGCCTTGGATTAGTAGGTTAGTCCCAAAAATAATATAAAAGTGTATAATAAAGTCCATTATACATCCAAATAGATAATATAATAGCATGGAACAATAAAAAATTATAGAGACGTTGGAGACGTATCAAGCATCCCCAAGCTTAATTCCTGCTCGTCCTCGAGTAGGTAAATGATAAAAACAGAACTTTTGATGTGGAATGCTACCTAGCATAATTCTCAATGTAATTTTCTTTATTGTGGCATGAATATTCTGATCCGAGAGATACAAGACAAAAGTTTAATATTGACATAAAAATAATAATACTTCAAGCATACTAACTAAGCAATCATGTCTTCTCAAAATAAGAAGGCAAAAGAAAGTTCATCCCTACAAAATCATATAGTTTGGTCATGCTCCATTTTCGTCACACAAGAATGCTCTCATCATGCACAACCCCGATGACAAGCCAAGCAATTGATTCATACTTTAGTAATCTCAAACGTTTTTCAATTTTCACGCAATACATGAGCGTGAGCCATGGATATAGCACTATGGGTGGAATAGAATATAATGATGGGGGTTATGTGGAGAAGACAAAAAGGAGAAAGTCTCACATCGACGCGACTAATCAACATGCTAGGGAGATGCCCATCAATTGATGTCAATGCAAGGAGTAGGGATTGCCATGCAACGGATGCACTAAAGCTATAAATGTATGAAAGCTCAACAAAAGAAACTAAGTGGGTGTGCATCCAACTTTCTTCCTCACGAAGACCTAGGGCATTTAAGGAAGCCCATTGTTGGAATATACAAGCCAAGTTCTATAATGAAAAATTCCCACTAGTATATGAAAGTGACAAAACAAGAGACTCTCTATCATAAAGATCATGGTGCTACTTTGAAGCACAAGTGTGGAAAAAAGGATAGTAGCATTGTCCCCTTTTTATTTCTCTTTTTTCTTTTTATTTCTTTTTTTGTGCCTTTCGTTTTTTATTTGGCCTTCCCCCCTTTTTTGGGACAATGCTCTATTAATGATGATCATCACACTTCTATTTTTTTACAACTCAATGATTACAACTCGATACTAGAACAAAATATGACTCTATATGAATGCCTCCGGCGGTGTACCGGAAGGGCAATGATCCAAGAGTGACATGTATGATAAATTATGCATGGTGGCTTTGCCACAAATACGATGTCAACTACATGATGATGCAAGGCAATATGACATTGATGAAGCGTGTCATAAATGAAACGGTGGAAAGTTGCATGGCAATATATGTCGGAATGGCTATGGAAATGCCATAATAGGTACGTATGGTGGCTGTTTTGAGGAACATATCGGGAGGTTTATGTGTGATAGAGCGTATCATATCACGGGGTTTGGATGCACCGGCGAAGTTTGCACCAACTCTCAAGGTGAGAAAGGAAATGGACGGTACCGAAGAGGCTAGCAATGATGGAAAGGTGAGAGTGCGTATAATCCACGGACTCAACATTAGTCATAAAGAACTCACATACTTATTGCAAAAATCTACAAGTCATCAAAAACCAAGCATTACATGCATGCTCCTAGGGGGATAGATTGGTAGGAAAAGGCCATCGCTCGTCCCCGACCGCCACTCATAAGGAAGACAATCAAAGAACACCTCATGTTTCAAATTTGTTACACAATGGTTACCATACATGCATGCTACAGGACTTGCAATCTTCAACACAAGTATTTCTCAAATTCACAACTACTCAACTAGCACAACTCTAATATCACCATCTTTATATCTCAAAACAATTATCAAGTATCAGACTTCTCATAGTATTCAATGCACTTCTTTATGATTGTTTTTATTATACCAATCTTGGATGCCTATCATATTAGGACCAATTTTATAGCCAAGGCGAATTACCATGCTGTTCTAAAGGACTCTCAAAATAATATAAGTGAAGCATGAGAGATCAATAATTTCTATAAAATAAAACCACCACCGTGCTCTAAAATATATAAGTAAAGCACTAGAGCAAAATTATCTAGCTCAAAAGATATAAGTGAAGCACATAGAGTATTCTAATAATTCCAATTCATGTGT
Organism: Triticum monococcum; assembly: GCA_034509565.1. Classification (NCBI taxonomy): domain Eukaryota; kingdom Viridiplantae; phylum Streptophyta; class Magnoliopsida; order Poales; family Poaceae; genus Triticum; species Triticum monococcum. The sequence goes on along the minus strand of CM067845.1, from coordinate 143,558,205 downwards.
GTCTCTACCAAAAGGTGTGTACAGCAAGGATGATTGTGGCAAACTAAAAGGCAAAGACTCAAATCATACAAGACGCTCCAAGCAAAACACATGTCATGTGGTGAATAAAAATATAGCCTCAAGTAAAGTTACCGATGGACGAAGACGAAAGAGGGGATGCCTTCCGGGGCATCCCCAAGCTTAGGCTTTTGCTTGTCCTTGAATTTTACCTTGGGGTGCCTTGGGCATCCCCAAGCTTAGGCTCTTGCCACTCCTTATTCCATAATCCATCAAATCTTTACCCAAAACTTAAAAACTTCACAACACAAAACTCAACAGAAAATCTCATAAGCTCCGTTAGTATAAGAAAACAAACCACCACTTAAGGTACTATAATTAACTTATTATTTATTTATATTGGTGTTAAACCTACTGTATTCCAACTTCTGTATGGTTCACACCGTCCGATACTAGCCATAGATTCATCAAAATAAGCAAACAACACACGAAAAACAGAATCTTACAAAAACAGAACAGTATGAAGTAATCTGTAGGTTTCGAATACTTCTGCAATCCCAAAAATTCGGAAATAAATTGGTGGACGTGAGGAATTTGTCTATTAATCATCTACAAAAATAATCAACCTAATCGCACTCTCCAGTAAAAAATTGCAGCAAATCTCGTGAGCGCTAAAGTTTCTGTTTTTTACAGCAAGATCGCAAAGACTTCCCCCAAGTCTTCCCAAAGGTTCTACTTGGCACAAACACTAATTGAAATCATAAAACCACATCTAAACATAGGCTAGATGAATTATTTATTACTAAAGAGAACCTAAAAGCAAGAAACAAAAATAAAATTGGGTTGCCTCCCAACAAGCGCTATCGTTTAACGCCCCTAGCTAGGCATAAAAGCAAGAATAGATTTAGGTATTATCATCTTTGGTATGCAATCCATTAGTGGTTCTCATAATAGATTCATAAGGTAATTTAATTTTCTTTCTAGGAAAGTGTTTCATTCCTTTCCTTAACGGAAATTGGAATCTAATATTCCCTCCTTTCATACCAATAATTGCACCAATCGTTCTAAGGAAAGGTCTACCAAGAATAATGGGATATGTAGGATTGCAATCAATGTCAAGAACAATGAAATCTACGGACACATAATTCCTATTTGCAACAATAAGAACATCATTAATCCATCCCATAGGTTTCTTAATAGTGGAATCCGCGAGGTGCAAATTTAAAGAACAATCATCAAATTCATGGAAACCTAACAAATCACACAAAGTTTTTGGAATCGTGGAAATGCTAGCACCCAAATCACATAAAGCATAGCATTCATGATATTTAATTTTAATTTTAATTTTAATAGTAGGTTCCCACTCATCATGAAGTTTTCTAGGGATAAAAACTTCTAATTCAAGCTTTTCTTCATAGGATTGCATTAAAGCATCAACAATATGTTTGGTAAAAGCTTTATTTTGACTATAAGCATGCGGAGAATTTAGCACAAATTGTAACAAAGAAATACAATCTATCAAAGAGCAATTTCCATAATTAAATTCCTTGAAATCCAAAATAGTGGGTTAATTGCTATGTAAGGTTTTGACCTCTCCAGTCCCACTTTTACCAAATTTTGCATCAAGATCTAAAAACTCCGAATCATTGGGACGCCTTTTAACTAAATTGACTCATCTCCAGTCCCATCATTATCAAGATTCATATTGCAAAACAAAGATTTAATAGGAGACACATCAATCACTTTTATATCTTTATCCTTATTATCGTCAAAACTAGAAGAACACGCTTTTATAAAGCAATCCATTTTTGCACGCATCCTAACGGTTCTTTCTTTGCACACATCAATGGAAATTCTCATGGCTTTGCGAGACTCATTGATATAATTCTTAGGTGGAATAGATCTAAGTTTCAAAGAATCAACATCAAGAGAAATTATATCCACGTTCCTAGCCAACTCATCAATCTTAGACAATTTTTCTTCAATCAAAGCATTGAAACTCTTTTGCGAACTAATAAATTCTTTAATACTAGATTCAAAATCAGAGGGCATCGTATTATTATTTCCATAAGAATTGTTGTAGGAATTACCATAATTATTAGATGAATTACTAGGATACGACCTAGGATTAAATTTTCCTCTATACGCGTTGTTACCAAAATTGTTCCTACAAAAAAAATTCACATCCATAGATTCATTACTATTCTCAATCAAAGTAGACAAAGGCATATCATTAGGATCAGAAGAAACACACTTATTAGCAAACAATATCATAAGTTCATCCATCTTTCCACTCAAAACATTAATTTCTTCTATAGCATGAACCTTTTTACTAGTAGATCTTTCGGTGTGCCACTGAGAATAATTAACCATAATATTATCTAGGAGTTTGGTAGCTTCTCCTAAAGTGATTTCCATAAAAGTGCCTCCCGCGGCCGAATCTAAAAGATTTATAGAAGCAAAATTCAATCCAGCATAAATTTTTTGTATGATCATCCATAAATTCAAGGGACATTTACATCTGTGCCCCTAACTCAAACCCACTACTCATATTTGCCCCTAATTTTGAAGCATGCTCAAATTTGCCCCTCCGCCGTTAAGTCACTACTCAGAAATGCCCTTCCGTACAGTACTGTAGCACTTTCCGTCCAATACTGTAGCACTTTCCGTCTGCTACAGTACACATGGGCCTTTGACGGTCAAAGGCCTTTGACTGGACGGAAGGGCATTTCTGAGTAGTGACTTAACGGCAGAGGGGCAAATTTGAGCATGCTTTGAAATTAGGGGCAAATCTGAGTAGGTGGTTTGAGTTAGGGGCAGAAATGCAAATGGCCCTAAATTCAAACCATGAGTAGGGCAATTGCGAATCATTAATTTCATCCTCTCCCATGCTTGTGCAACATGCTCATGATCTAGTTGCTAAAAGTTCATAATATCGTTTCTAAGGGAGATGATCTTAGCGGGAGGAAAATACTTAGAGATAAAAGCATCTTTGCACTTGTTTCAAGAATCAATACTATTTTTAGGCAAAGACGAAAACCAAGTTTTAGCACGATCTCTTAGTGAAAACGGGAACAGCTTCAATTTAAAAATATCATTATCCACATCTTTCTTCTTTTGCATATCACACAAATCAACAAAGCTGTTTAGATGGGTAGCGACATCTTCACTAGGAAGGCCAGAAAATAGATCTTTCATGACATGATTCAGCAAAGCAATATTAATTTCACAAGACTCAGCATCGTTAAGAGGAGCAATCGGAGTGCTAATAAAATCATTATTGTTGCTATTGGAAAAGTCACACAATTTAGTATTATCTTGAGCCATCGTGACAAACAATCCAACACACAAGCACACAAGAGGCGAGCGGAAAAGAGGCGAAGGGAAAAAAGTGGGCGAATAAAACGGCAAGGGTGAAGTAGGGGAGAGGAAAACGAGAGGCAAATGGCAAATAATGTAATGCAGAGGATAAGAGTTTGTGATGGGTACTTGGTATGTCTTGAGTTGTGCATAGATCTCCCTGGCAACGGCGCCAGAAATCCTTCTTGCTACCTCTTGAGCACTGCGTTGGTTTTCCCTTGAAGAGGAAAGGGTGATACAGCAAAGTAGGTAAGTATTTACCTTAGTTTTTGAGAACCAAGGTATCAATCCAGTAGGAGACTACATGCAAGTCCCTCGTACCTGCACAAACAAATAAGAACCTCGCAACCAACACGATAAAGGGGTTGCCAATCCCTTGATGGTCACTTACGAGAGTGATATCTGATAGAGATAATAAGATAAATATTTTTGGTATTTCTATGATATAGATTGAAAGTAAAGGTTGCAAAGTAAAATAGATTGGAAACTTGTATGATAAAAGATACACCCGGGGCCCATAGGTTTCACTAGTGGCTTCTCTCAAGATAGCATAAGTATCACGGTGGGTAAACAAATTACTGTCGAGCAATTGGTAGAAAAGTGCATAATTATGAAAGTATATATGCATGATCATGTATATAGGCATCACGTCCGTGACAAGTAGACCGAAATGATTCCGCATCTACTACTATTACTCCACACATCGACCGCTATCCAGCATGCATCTAAAGTATTAAGTTCATAAGAACAAAGTAACGCATTAGGCAAGATGACATGATGTAGAGGGGTAAACTCAAGCAATATGATATAAACCTCATCTTTTTATCCTCGATGGCAACAATACAATTCGTGTCTTGTTGCCCCTGTTTTCACTGGGAAAGGACACCGCAAGATTGAACCCAAAGCTAAGCACTTCTCCCATTGCAAGAAAGATAAATATAGTAGGCCAAACCAAACTGATAAATTCGAAGAGACTTGCAAAGATAATCAATCATACATAAAAGATTTCAAAGAAGAATCAAATATTGTTCATAGATAAACTTGATCATAAACCGACAATTCATTGGATCTGGACAAAGACACCGCAAAAAGAATTACATCAAATAGATCTCCAAGAAGATCGAGGAGAAGTTTGCATTGAGATCCAAAGAGAAAGAAGAAGCCATCTAGCTAATAACTATGGACCCGAAGGTCTGTGGTAAACTACTCACACATCATCGGAGAGCCTATGGTGTTGACGTAGAAGCCCTCCGTGATCGATTCCCCCTCCAGCAGAGATCCGGAAAAGGCCTCAAGATGGGATCTCTTGGGCACAGAAGGTTGCGGCAGTGGAAATAGGGTTTCGTAGTGCTCCGGGCTGTTTTTGGGGTATATATTGATTGCATATGATGTTTATCCTTTATGCATCTTATTTTGCTTAGTTCGACGGTAGCATTATAAGATGATCTCTCACTAAATTTCAAGGTATAAGTTTTCTCCCTGAGTATGCACCGTTGCTACAGTTCGTCATGCCAAGACACCACGTGATGATCGGGTGTGATAAGGTCTACGTTCACATACAACGGGTGCAAGCCAGTTTTGCACACACGGAATACTCGGGTTAAACTTAACAAGCCTACCATATGCAGATATGGCCTCGGAACACTGGAGACCGAAAGGTCGAGCGTGAATCATATAGTAGATATGATCAACATAGTGATGTTCACCATTGAAAACTACTCCATCTCACGTGATGATCGGACATGGTTTAGTTGATATGGATCACGTGATCACTTAGATGATTAGAGAGATGTCTATCTAAGTGGGAGTTCTTAAGTAATTTGATTAATTGAACTTTAATTTATCATGAACTTACTACCTGATAGTATTTTGCATGTCTATGTTGTTGTAGATTGATGGCTTGTGCTATTGTTCCGTTGAATTTTAATGCGTTCCTAGAGAAAGCTAAGTTGAAAGATGATGGTAGCAACTACACGGACTGGGTCCGTAACTTGAGGATTATCCTCATTGCTGCATAGAAGAATTACGTCCTGGAAGCATTGCTAGGTGACAAACCCACTGCAGGAGCAACACCAGATGTTGTGAACACCTTGCAGAGCAAAGCTGATTACTACTCAATAGTTCAGTGTGCCATGCTTTACGGCTTAGAACCGGGACTTCAATGACGTTTTGAACGTCATGGAGCATATGAGATGTTCCAGGAGTTGAAGTTAATATTTCAAGCAAATGCCCGGATTGAGAGATATGAAGTCTCCAATAAGTTCTACAGCTGCAAGATGGAGGAGAATAGTTCTGTCAGTGAACATATACTCAGAATGTCTGGGTACCACAACCACTTGACTCAACTGGGAGTTAATCTTCCTGATGATAGTGTCATTGGCAGAGTTCTTCAATCACTACCACCAAGCTACAAGAGCTTCGTGATGAACTATAATATGCAAGGGATGGATAAGATGATTCCTGAGCTCTTCGCAATGCTAAAGGCTGCGGAGGTAGAAATCAAGAAGGAGCATCAAGTATTGATGGTCAACAAGACCACCAGTTTCAAGAAAAAGGGTAACAGGAAGAAGGGGAACTTCAAGAAGAACGGCAAGCCAGTTGCTGCTCAAGTGAAGAAACCCAAGTCTGGACCTAAGCCTAAGACTGAGTGCTTCTACTGTAAAGGAACTGGTCACTGGAAGCGGAACTACCCCAAGTATTTGGCAGAGAAGAAGGATGGCAAAGTGAAAGGTATATTTGATATACATGTTATTGATGTGTACCTTACTAATGCTCGCAGTACTGTCTGGGTATTTGATACTAGTTCAGTTGGTCACATTTGCAACTCGAAACATGGGCTATGGATTAAGCGAAGATTGGCTAAGGACGAGGTGACGATGCGCGTAGGAAATGGTTCCAAAGTCGATGTGATCGCCGTCGGCACGCTACCTCTACATCTACCTTCGGGATTGGTTTTAGACCTGAATAATTGTTATTTGGTGCCAGCGTTGAGCATGAACATTATATCTGGATCTTGTTTAATGCGAGACGGTTATTCATTTAAATCAGAGAATAATGGTTGTTCTATTTATATGAGTAATATCTTTTATGGTCATGCACCCTTGATGAGTGGTCTATTTTTACTAAATTTTGATAGTAGTGATACACATGTTCATAGTATTGAAGCCAAAAGATGCAGAGTTGATAATGACAGTGCAACTTATTTGTGGCACTGCCGTTTAGGTCATATTGGTGTAAAGCACATGAAGAAACTCCATTCTGATGGACTTCTGGAATCACTTGATTATGAATCACTTGGTACTTGTGAACCATGCCTCGTGGGCAAGATGACTAAAACTCCGTTCTCCGGAACAATGGAGCAAGCAACTGACTTATTGGAAATAATACATACTAATGTATGCAATCCGATGAGTGTTGAGGCTCGCAGCAGGAATCGTTATTTTCTGATCTTCACAGATGATTTAAGCAGATATGGGTATATCTACTTGATGAAACATAAGTCTGAAACATTTGAAAAGTTCAAAGAATTTCAGAGTAAAGTGGAAAATCATCGTAACGAGAAAATAAAGTTTCTGCGATCTGATCGTGAAGGAGAATATTTGAGTTACGAGTTTGGTCTTCATTTGAAACAATGCGGAATAGTTTCGTAACTCACGCCACCTGGAACACCACAATGTAATGGTGTGACCGAACGTCATAACTGTAATTTATGGTGCAATCTATGATGTCTCTTATCGATTTATCACTATCATTTTAGGGTTATGCATTAGAGACAGCTGCATTCACGTTAAATAGGGCACCATCTAAATCCGTTGAGACGACACCATATGAACTATGGTTTAGCAAGAAACCAAAGCTGTCGTTTCTTAAAGTTTGAGGTTATGATGCTTATGTGAAAAAGTTTCAAACTGATAAGCTCGAACCCAAATCGGAGTAGTGCGTCTTCATAGGATACACAAAAGAAATTATTGGGTACACCTTCTATCACAGATCCGAAGGCAAGATATTTTGTTACTAAGAATGGATCCTTTCTAGAGAAGGAGTTTCTCTCGAAAGAAGTGAGTGGGAGGAAAGTAGAACTTGATGAGGTAATTGTACCTTCTACCGAATTCAAAAGTAGTTCATCACAGAAATCAGTTCCAGGTATTCCTACACCAATTTGTGAGGAAGCTAATGATGATGATCATGAAACTTCACATCAAGTTACTACCGAACCTCATAGGTCAACTAGAGTACGGTCTGCACCAGAGTGGTACGGTAATCCTGTTCTGGAAGTCATGTTACTAGACCATGACGAACCTACGAACTATGAGGAAGCGATGATGAGCCCAGATTCTGCAAAATGGCTTGAGGCCATGAAACCTGAGATGGGATCCATGTATGAGAACAAAGTATGGACTTTGATTGACTTGCCGGATGATCGATGAGTCATTGAGAATAAATGGATCTTCAAGAGGAAGACGTACGCTGATAGTAGTGTTACTATCTACAAAGCTCGAATTGTCGCAAAATATTTTCGACAAGATCAAGGTGTTGACCACGATGAGATTTTCTCACTCGTATCGATGCTTAAAAGTCTGTCCGAATCATGTTAGCAGTTGCTGCATTTTATGAAATGTGGCAAATGGATGTCAAAACTGCATTCCTTAATGGATTTCTGAAAGAAGAGTTGTATATGATGCAACCAGAAGGTTTTGTCTATCTTGAAGGTGCTAACAAAGTGAGCAAGCTCCAGCGATCCATCTATGGACTGGTGCAAGCATCTCAGAGTTGGAATATATGCTTTGATAAAGTGATCAAAGCATATGGTTTTATACAGACTTGCGGCGAAGCCTGCATTTACAAGAATGTGAGTGGGAGCACTACAACATTTCTGATAAGTATATGTGAATGACATATTGTTGATTGGAAATAATGTAGAATTTTCTGGAAAGCATAAAGGAATGTTTGAAAGGATTTTTTCAAAGAAAGACCTCGGTGAAGCTACTTACATATTGAGCATCAAGATCTATAATGAGTACATACCTTGACAAGATTTTGAAGTAGTTCAAAATGGAACAGTCAAAGAAGGAGTTCTTGCCTGTGTTGCAAGGTGTGAAGTTGAGTAAAGACTCAAAACCCGACCACGACAGAAAAATAAAGAGAATGAAAAGTCATTCCCTATGCCTCAGTCATAGGTTCTACAAAGTATGCTATGCCGTGTACCAGACCTATTGTGTACCTCACCATAAGTTTGGCAAGAGGGTACAATAGTGATCCAGGAGTGGATCACTGGACAACGGTCAAAAATATCCTTAGTGGAATAAGGAAATGTTTTTCGGTTATGGAGGTGACAAAGAGTTCGTTGTAAAGAGTTACGTCGATGCAAGCTTTGACACCGATCTGGATGACTCTAAGTCTCGATCTAGATACATATTGAAAGTGGGAGCAATTAGCTAGAGTAGCTCCGTGCAAAGCATTGTAGACATAGAAAATTTGCAAAATACATACGGCTCTGAATGTGGCAGACCCGTTGACTAAATTTCTCTCACAAGCAAAACATGATCACTCTTTGGGTGTTAATCACATAGCGATGTGAACTAGATTATCGACTCTAGTAAACCCTTTGGGTGTTAGTCAGATGGAGATGTGAACTATTAGCGTTAAATCACATGACAATGTGAACTAGATTATTGACTCTAGTGCAAGTGGGAGACTGAAGGAAATATGCCCTAGAGGCAATAATAAAGTTGTTATTTATATTTCCTTATATCATGATAAATGTTTATTATTCATGCTACAATTGTATTAACCGGAAACTTAGTACATGTGTGAATACATAGACAAACAGAGTGTCACTAGTTTGCCTCTACTTGACTAGCTCGTTGAATCAATGATGGTTATGTTTCCTAACCATAGACATGAGTTGACATTTGATTAACGGGATCACATCATTGGAGAATGATGTGATTGACTTGACCCATCCGTTAGCTTAGCACGATGATCGTTTAGTTTGTTGCTATTGCTTTCTCCATAACTATACATGTTCCTATGACTATGAGATCATGCAACTCCCGAATACCGGAGGAACACTTTGTGTGCTACCAAACATCACAACGTAACTGGGTGATTATAAAGGTGCTCTACAGGTGTCTCCGATGGTATTTGTTGAGTTGGCATGGATCAAGATTAGGATTTGTCACTCCGATTGTCGGAGAGGTATCTCTGGGCCCTCTCGGTAATGTACATCACTATAAGCCTTGCAAGCAATGTAGCTAATGAGTTAGTTATGGGATGTAGCATTACGGAATGAGTAAAGAGACTTGCCGGTAACGAGATTGAACAAGGTATTGAGATACCGATGATCGAATCTCAGGCAAATAACATACCGATGACAAAGGGAAGAACATATATCGTTATGCGGTTTGACCGATAAAGATCTTCGTAGAATATGTAGGAACCAATATGAGCATCCAGGTTCCGCTATTGGTTATTGACCGAAGACATGTCTCGGTCATGTCTACATAGTTCTCGTACCCGTAGGGTCCGCACGCTTAACGTTCGGTGACGATCGGTATTACGAGTTTATGTGTTTTGATGTACCAAAGGTAGTTGGAGTCCCGGATTTGATCACGGACATGACGAGGAGTCTCGAAATGGTCGATACGTAAAGATCGATATATTGGAAGCCTATGTTTGGGCATCGGAATGGTTCCGGTGAAATTGGGAGTATACCGGAGTACTCGGAGGTTACCGGAACCCCCCGGAAGGTATATGGGCCTTATTGGGCCTTAGTGGAAGAGAGGGGAAAGAAGCAAAGGAGGGCCCCCCAAGCCCAATCTGAATTGCGAGGGGAGCCGGGCCCCCTTTCCTTCCTTCTTCCTCCTCCTTCCTTCTCTCCTAAAACCAACAAAGGGAAGGGGCAAGGGAGTCCTACTCCCGGGCGCGCCTAGAGAGGCCGCCCCCTCCCCCTCCTCCACTCCTTTATATACAGGGGAGGGGGCACCCCATAGACACACAAGTTGATCATTGATCTTTTGCCATGTGCGGTGCCCCCCTCCACCATAATCCACCTCGGTAATATCGTAGCGGTGCTTAGGCGAAGCCCTGTTCCGGTAGCAACATCATCACCGTCATCACGCCGTCGTGCTGACAAAGCTCTCCCTCTAAGCTCTACTGGATCGTGAGTTCGTGGGACGTCACCGAGCCGAACGTGTACAAATCTCGGAGGTGCCGTATCTTCGGTACTAGATCGGTCGATCATGAAGACGTACGACTACATCAACCGCGTTGTCATAATGCTTCCGCTTACGGTCTATGAGGGTACATAGACGATACTCTCCCCTCTCGTTGCTATGCATCACCATGATCTTGCGTGTGCGTAGGATTTTTTTTGAAATTACTGCGTTCCCCAACACACAATAGCTGTCCACTGAGGATAGATACCGTCAGCTAGGTAGTATCCTTTGTTGTAGTTGTGGCCGTCGATGTTAACATTCATCGGCGGGCAGTTGCCTTCGGCAAGCCTTGCAAACACTGGAGAGCGTTGAAGCACGTTGATATCATTGCACAATTCGGCAATGCCGATAAAAGAGTGCTAGATCCAGAGATCTTGTGAGGCCACGACCTCAGGTATGACAGTGCAGCCCTTGACATGGCCCCTATATTGCCCCTGCCAAGCAGAAGGGCAGTTCTTCCACTCCCAGTGCATACAATCTATACTACCAAGCATCCCCGGGAAGCCCCTGCTGGCTTTCATCGCCAACAAGCGGGTTGTATTTGTAGCGTTTGGCTCTCTCAAGTACTCAGTGCCAAAACTGCAATCACAACCTTGCAGAACATGTACATGGACTCTAGGCACGTGGAGTCGCTTGTACAGGCGTACTTATCAATGAGATCACCAGGAACTCTGTACGCAAGCGTCTGAATAGCCGCAAAGCATTTCTGATAAGAGGAGAATCCAATCTTTCCAAGGGCATCCTCCTTGCACTCGAAATACTTATCGTACCCGACCACCGCGTCTCGAATACGGTTGAAAAGATGGCTAGCCATGCGGAAATGGTGCCGGAATTGGTGATGTTTGAAGAGCGGGTTGGGTGTCTCAAGGTAGTCCTTCCAAAGAAGGAAATGGCCGCTCTCTCGGTTGAGGTTCAACGCCGGAGTGTGCCCCGGGATCGAGCCTCGAAACAACGGCCGCTGATTACTAAGGTGGTCATGGACGACGAACATAGCAGCCACCATCTCCTCATTGTCAGATGAAGAATCATCCGAGTCGCAAATAAAATTATGGAAAAGAACTCGTCGGCAGAGTCCATTTGTACCTTGCAGGCAAACCATCGAACAACTTACGGGCGTCGTCGAAGAAGCAGGCCCGCGAAGAGACGCGCGCCTGCCCTGGACCAGTGGCTGCCCTGGCAGCATCCGGCTAGCGTGGCGGCGTCAGACGAGCGTGCCTGCGTTGTCGGAGGAGCTGGCCAGGGACGCGGGGGGTGCGGGTCCAAGGAGGTGCTCGTGTCGATATCGAGGGGGGGGGGGTGGCCCGACGGCGAGGCAGTGGTGCCGGTGACGTGCGTGGGGGGATGTATGTGGGTGCGGACTACTGGCGAGGGCACCGGAACTGGGCGGCGGCGGCGGGGTGGGATGGCCGTTTCGTGTCCGCGCCGACGCAAATGAGGCTCAAATTTGGGCCGGAAATGGGTCGGCAGGCGAACAAAAAGCGGACGCGTGTCCGTTTGGATCGGCGCATTGGGCCGATTTTTGTGTCCGTTTTGACCCAACGAACACACGTATGAAATGGGTCGGTGCGTTGGGTTACTCAAGTGTCTTTGATTTAGTACAAATACTTATTTTAAGACGAAGGGAGTATATGTTTGTTTTAAGTGAATAGGTCAAGCAATTCACACATAGATTTCGGCAGTCATGACAATTCACAATGCAAGGACAATTCATCATCACCCGCAAAAAAAAAAGAACAATTCATCACAATGAAAATAAATGGCGCTATGTTATCCTAGTTTGAGACATTTCTTTCAAGGAAAAAGCACTGCAGCTTGATTCAAGCATAGCTGTCTTGACTTTATCGACAAGGAAAACACTTTATGAAGTTACAAAACACGGAAGCCTGACAAACGGAGTGGACCAGAGGAAGCCACGAATAGCATCACCTTTCATTTAATCCCCCGAGCCAGCAAACACATCAACGACTCCACATAAATTCCACCATTGTGATGGGGACCTCCTGAGAAGTGGCGCTCCACAATGCACTCCCTTCAAATCCAGCTGAAACATGAACCCGGGGAAATTTCAGTCGACAGCTTACTTAATGAAGAAAACTAAACAAAAGGCCCTTTTGACTCACCTCCGAGGCAGAGTCATCGTTAATTTTATCAGCTTCATCTCCCAGACTCTCCTGTGAGGCCACCTCTCTGGCTTCGTCGTCATTCTCGAAACCATCAAATGCCTCATTTCTTGGTGTCTGACGGTTCTCAAAGATGTTGCAAATTACAGCAGATGCAGGATCGGGTGCCTCTGCTTCTGCTGTGCTGTGTTTGGTAACCTCTTCCTGTTTGTCATCTTCATAAACCAAATAATGGTGGGATGAAGCATCTGAGGAGGCTGCATCTTCACAAACAGAATGAAGTGACACCATTGATGCTTCCTTCTCGCTGCTGGAATCCTGACCTTCGTTTGAAGCTCCAACACTCTGCTCTGCATTTGCCTCCGTGATCAGAACTTCGGGCACGTTTTGTACTTCTTGCTTTTCACGAAAATCTTCCAGAGTCGCTATGCTATCAACAACCAGTTCAAGTACACTCTTTGCATCTTTTTCTTGGGTACTCCCTTCATCTGAGGATTCAAACTGTCCGGTTTCCTCATCTTCAACAAAAGAACCGTCAGGTGCCTGGTCTCTTGTTTCGTGCTTGTCAATGAAATCAACAATTTCATATGTACCACAAGCTGATAACTCCTTCCTATCGTCACGATATTCTTCACCATATTCGTCGCTAATACTATGATGATGACACGAAGTATTTGATGACACGACCATATTTTGCTTGCTTTCAGCAAGGAAGTCCGGTGACATCCCTCTCGGTTCGTCCATGTCAGGCAAATCATGAATTTCAGCTGAATCAGTGGAATACAGAGATGGAAATAAATCATCTGGTGTGCTACTGCTGTCCACTCTGATGTTGTGTTCATCCACAAACCAATCGACCGGCACATCCTGTACCTGACGCCATCCGGAAAATCCCTCTGAATCAGCCATGGTGGCACTGCTTGTCTCAAAGATATTCACATCTTCGACCAGTTTGTCGTCGTTCGTCCGAGGTACTTGAGAGAATCCATCAGCCCGAACTTCTTTTATCTCGAGTCTCCTGAAAGAATTGTCAGCCGTAGCAGAATCACCAGTCAGGTGTTCCGCCGCATGCCTCACAGCTTCCCCTTTCGCCTCTGAATTCCCCTCTTGCCCACTGTCTTCGACGTCGCTGGCAGGGCCGCCGATGCCGACATTCTTGACGGATTCGAGATCGTCATCCTTGCTCAAGAGCGAGGCGACGAAATAGAGCAAGGTGAACCAGAGAAACGACACCACAAAGGCAAGCAGGGCGAAGGAGAGAACAGGAGGAACCAGGAGGTAGGAGAGCAGCGAGAGGCGAGGGCGAGGCAACCACCGGAGGAGCGAGACTCGCCTGCGTGGCAGGTGGTAGTGGACGTGGACATGGCGGCATCTGCACCGGCATCTCGCCTCCCCTCCATGCTTCCTCTTGGCGCAGCCCGAAGCCATGTCAGCCGCAAGAAGCGATTCTTCTCTTCTCAATTAGAAATGGCAGGAAAGAGGATTCCAGGCGTCGCCTGTCTTCTCTCCGCTTGCTTTTCTGCCCGGTTGAAGGCGGAAATTTTTGAAATCTTCCACTATCGGATCGGGACCCGCCAAGAAGTTTTCAAGCCGACGCAAGGGGGGCAGAGACGGGTTCCATGGTCTGTACTTTATGGACGGGAACCTTGTCTTGTGATCATGATGGGTCGGGTAAAGTTGGGTCATGGATGCCTATCAGCAGCGAGTGTGGTCACAAAGATTGCAAGGAAGAAAGGTGGGGAAATTGGTCTTATCTCTCCGAGTGGGATTAGATGCCACTGTCATGCTGGCCACTGAGCATAGCAATTACATTAAGGCAAATTTTAAGATGGTCCCAACTATTAAGGACCCACCATTATTTCTGATCCAAGGGTCTAGATTGAACGAGGTAATAGGTTATCCAACACTCATATTTGGCAAGTTTTAGAAAAATAGGTCTCCCAACATTCATATTTGCCAAGTTTTAGAAAAATAGTAGAATACCCGTGCGTTGCCATGGGCGTCTGAAATACTTTGCTAGAGTTATTATACAAAGATAATGCATGCTAGATTTTACATGTAGAGACAATATAACACACGCACAATCGGATGATAATTGAAGCCCACGCACTTGCGATTATTAAGGACAAAGGTTATGCGGTTGGTCTTACACCATTGTGCAAGATCATATCATCTTTCATAAGGCATTTCAACTCATTGTTTGATAATAAGGCATCTCTACTGTCCACAAAGTTGGTTTTCTTGGGAGCAGACATGGTTGGCTCGATGTCAGTGATATATTTAGATGTATAAACATAGTTTACCGTCATGATACAAAAATGAGCCAAGCTAGTTCAACACAAAAAACAATATGACAAAGTAAGGACTGATAATAACATTGAAAAAATACCTTGTGCGATGACATTTATATTTGTTTTTTCTTGATTTGTTATTAGCGCTTGCACATCATTATGTTGTAAAAGGCTTTGGAAACTTTCAACCCCTTCCAACAACATGGCCTCGGAACCCTTGTCGATGGATTCTTTTTAAACATCGCCAGAATACATCTGTCTCTCCCATGTTCTGCAACAATAATCATATAAAAATGCACCTTTTGTATAACATACATATAAAGAAGGTTTAGACGTATGCACCTCTTCTCATGGTGTATTAGTTTGGTCCGTCATCGTTACATAAGTGCTTATGTGAGATGATATTTAAAAAAACATCGGAATCCATCACTTATTATTTCTGATGAACAAAAGTGGAATTGATAAAAATATTTTATACTACATTATATAAATAAACATATAAAATATATTTAAAAAAGTGAGACTAACACATTTTTATTTGCAATAAAAAGCTGGGTACCACTAATTACATATAAATATATACAAATCATATTAATAAACATGAATGACACAATCCCCAAAAAATTTCACCTACCCAGCGTCACCCTCAAGTCACCCCCACTCTCACCATAGTCACCGGCATTCCTCACTCCCTCCGCCTCTCCAACTCCATCTCAATCCCCTCTCACTCTCCTACACGGCGGCATGAGGCACAGAGGCGATGCGGCGGTGTCGTTTGCAGAGGAAGACGACCAGAGGCGGCGGCGACGGATCCCGACCGATCTACCCAAACTCTCCCCGCTAGAGTTGGATATCACAAAGCATGTTGACAGGGCACTATTAAACCCCAAGATTAATCGCTAGCTCCTGTCCTGTCTATATAAAAACGAGAGGATGCATTACATCCCATACGTCTTTCTAGCTAAACCTACACTCTGTAATTTATATTGAAATCTCTTAAAACACATATATTTAGGAACGGAGGGAGTATATTTGATATGAACATTTGTGTTTATCAGTACTGTTAACATCTTGGAGTACTGTCTGCATCTACATCACTAATTGTGACTATTCCTGATACGATAGTTATATTTCCTTCCATGATTGTTATCTGAGTTTCAATCTGCACTAAAAGATCTTCAGCGTACCATTGTTTTAGTTTTGCAGGCATCAAAACTATATCCATGGTTGTACATGCCGCTGACCTTAGCCTACTTCTATGAGAGCTTTAGCAATGTCAGCGAAGTCTCCACTGGGCCGCCAAGATCACCAATGGTACTTAGATGGATGCATTACTTTGTTGTGAAGATGATAATGCGTTAAAGATAGACAAGGGATGGCAAGTAAATGTGGGGCACCAAATGTACCTGTCCGAAGCATGTAATGCTACCTAGCTGAAGCATTTGTCTAAGAATGTGATGTACAAACTCCAAAGAGTCATACTATGTTCAACAGCGGATACGGAGGACACGGATAGAAGTAGGCTAAGGTCAGCGGCCGGCTCGTGGCAGGAAGACATACCATGTGATGGTGTTGCCACTGCGGCCGCCGCAGCAGTCGAAGCTTGCTCCCTCAAGACGTCTCCGTGGTAGGGAGTCTGGTGTGGCCCTTGCAGGCGCAGCGTCACCTGAGGTTCCGAGGGGCGGCGTGGTCACAGGAGCCTCCTCTTTTTTTGGAAGCCAAATCAAGGCACGTCCTGGTTCCTGTTTTTTGGAAGCCTAATCAAGGCGATTCTTTATTCTTGATAGCCAAATCAATGCGACTGCTTTTTTTGGCAGCCACATCAACGCGTCTTTGTTTTTGGAAGCCTAATCAAGGTGATTCTTTATTTTTGATAGCCAAATCAATGTGATTCCTTTTTTTTGACAACCAAATCAACCCGCCTCCCTTTTCTGGGAGTAAATATTGGCGGCCTAGGGTTTTTAGTGGGGTTTGGTTTTTCAATGGGAGGAAAAAAATCGAGTGGGACGGGGTGGTGGGAGATGAGGTAAAAAAAACCGCGGTTACCGGCCTACCATCTAGGACTTTAGGAGTAGAGATAGGAAGCACCAGAACCGAAGGTGATATATTCCTACCATATAGTCACACACTAGTAAAAGGAAACAATTGCATTCCTAAATAACATTATCAATGTCATTAAATGCAATGATGACACTACAGAAAATATTCCTACCATGTAATGATATATCATGAGGTCACACAATAGCGTGACAGTAGAGAAAAAATATGAATGTTTTAAATTTTTCCATAATTTATTAGTGGGTGTAAAAATGCACATATATACCCATGTACTCTACCGGGTGGCAGACCCGGTAAGTAATCTCAAACCTTAATATATGCAAAAAAAAATTTTACTCATGTACACCAACAAAGTTGAAGAAATAAAGAAAATGTGGCATCGTCCTGGTTAGCACAATTATCTATTAAGCTGTGAGTTCGAAACTTTGTATTCTTTTGCTACTTTCATCTATTTTTATTTTCCACTTTTTTATTTGATGTGATCACAACTAATTTATTTTATTTGAAGGTCTGTAGACCACCTAATAGTGACTACAAACACTGGAGCGAGCTGAAGCCACGTCATCATCATCGCCTCTCCATCACCAAAACCAAGCAAAACTTCTTAACTAGCAGCTTAAGGGAAACTCCAACGCTGCACAATGTTCGTGGATGCATCAGGACGTGTCCGTGGATAGCTTGCGAGAAGCCGACCATCCAACCCGAGATTTGCTACAACTACAGGGGATTACGGGCTAAGAGCAACTATAACCAATCCCCTAAATTTAAGAGGAGTAAACGGTCAAGTATCATTTGGAGAAGTACTTTTACTCTTTTAAAAATTGGTCGTTTCTAACCGATCCCCTAAACTTGGAGTAAAATTTTGTTTTTGCCAAAAAAAATCAATTTTAGTTTGCACACATATTAAATATTTGAACTAATATTAAATCCAAACATAATAATTAAGCTTCACACAATTCATGAATATTACAAATTCATAGGGTACAAACCAAATTATTCAAATTCAAACACACAAAAGGGTTCAATGAAGTGAATAGCATGACAAAAGCACAACTACGAAGTGCTATGGAAATGCCAATGGTGCTCAACAAAATCATCTTGGAGATGAACTTCTTGGTTCACGATCCTGTGATGTGCCATGAGGAGTCTTTGTATCCTATTTGTGTTGTGCTCCGGCTCAACATGATTCACATAGGTGATGTATAGATAGTTCTCAGACATGACTCTCTCATCTTCGATGCCATGTTATGCAAGATGATGCAGCATGTCATGATCTTCCACAAAACCTTGGGTTCCAATACTCGGCAAGGCCCGAAGGATGGCAAAGCGCTTCTGAAGCACACCGAAAGCTCTCTCTACATCCTTCATTATCGACTCTAGACACCTTTTGGACGTGAGATTGTCTTGATAAATGTGGCCCATGGAGGATAGATGTCATTTGCAAGGTAGTAACCCATCGTGTACTCATGGCCATTGACCTTGTAGTTGTAAGGACGAGCCTATTTGAAAACAATCCTAGAAAATAGCGGTGATCTTGATGGCACATCATGTCATTATGAGGCCCATGCAATTCAAATAATGAATGTCAAATCCATAGATCCTCTGATGCAATAGCCTCAAGAGTCAGGAATGATTGTTGGATTGTTGCAGTGGCCTTTGTGCTGACCTTTCCACCCCGCAGGACAATTCTTTCATCTCCAGTGCATGCAGTCAATTGATCCTACCCTCCTAGGCCATCCTATTTCTTCACTTAATGCCTACAACCTCTCAATGTCTTCCTTGGTGGTTTCCCTCAAGTACTCCAGCCCAAAGTGTAACACCACAATGCGGCTATATCTCCCACGTGTCGGGGCACGACTTAGAGGCATAGCCGCATGGTAGGTTTGTCGCAAGAGGGGTAATCTTCACACAATCCCATGTACTGAATAAGAAAGGGATAAAGAGTTGGCTTACAATCGCCACTTCACACAATACATGAATAGTTCATACAACATCCAGAGTACAATCAAGGTCTGACTACGAAACCAAAATAAAAGAAGATAACCCCAAATGCTAGATCCCCGATCATCCCAACTGGGCTCCACTACTGATCAACAGGAAACGAAACAACACAATGAACAAGATCTTCATCGAGCTCCCACTTGAGCTCGGTTACGTCACATGCACTGTCATCATTGGCACCTGCAACTGTTTGGAACTATCTGTGAGTCAGGAGGACTCAGCAATCTCTCATCTGCGCGATCAAGACTATTTAAGCTTATGGATAGGAAAGGGGTAGTGAGGTGGCGCTGCAACAAGCACTAAGCATATATGGTGGCTAACATACGCAAATAAGAGCGAGAAGAGAAGCAACGCAACGGTCGAGAAGCTAGAAGTGATCCTGAAACTACTTACGTTCAAGCATAACACAAGAACCGTGTTCACTTCCCGGACTCCGCCGGAAAGAGACCATCACGGCTACACACGCGGTTGATTCATTTTAATTAAGTTCAGTGTCAAGTTCTCTACAACCGGACATTAACAAATTCCCATCTGCCCATAACCGCGGGCACGGCTTTCGAAAGTTCAAAACCCTGCAGGGGTGTCCCAACTTAGCCCATCACAAGCTCTCACGGTCAACGAAGGATATTCCTTCTCCCAGGAAGACCCGATCAGTCTCGGAATCCCGGTTGCAAGACATTTCGACAATGGTAAAACAAGACCAACAAAGCCACCCGATGTGCCAACAATCCCGATAGGAGTCGCACGTATCTCGTTCTTAGGGCAACACCGGATGAGACAGGCTATGAGTAAAACCAGCCCTTGAGTTTCCCCGAGGTGGCCCCGTAGGAAGCTCGGTTCGGACCAACACTTAGAGAAGCACTGGCCGGGGGGGGGGGGGGGGGGGTTAACATAAAGATGACCCTTGGGAGCGCGACTCCCAAGGGAAAAGTAGATGGTGGTGCGGCAAATGGTAAAAGCAAGGTTGGGCCTTGCTGGAGGAGTTTTATTCAAAGCGAACTGTCAAGGGGCCCCCAGAACACCCAACCGTGTAAGGAACGCAAAATCAAGGAACATAACACCGGTATGACGAAAACTAGGGCGGCAAGAGTGGAACAAAACACCAGGCATAAGGCCGAGCCTTCCACCCTTTACCAAGTATATAGATGCATTAATATAAATAAGAGATATTGTGATATCCCAACATATCCATGTTCCAAACGTGGAACAAACTTCAGCTTCACCTGCAACTAGCAATGCTATAAGAGGGGCTGAGCAAAAGCGGTAACATAGCCAAACAACAGTTTGCTAGGAAAGGAGGGTTAGAGGCTTGACATGGCAATATGGGAGGCATGATATAGCAAGTGGTAGGTATCGCGGCATAGCAATAGAGCGAATAGCTAGCAAGCAAAGATAGAAGTGATTTCGAGGGTATGGTCATCTTGCCTTAGATCTCGCAAGGAAGAAGAACGAGTCCATGAAGAAGACAAACGGACGAAGTCAAACGAATCCTCACAAACGCGACGTTATCGGAACTAACCCGAAGAAGCAACACCGGAAAGAAGCAAACAACATGGTAAACAACCATCACATAAACATGGCATGATGCACAACCAAGTATGATGCATGTCCGGTTTAATGAGGCATGGCATGGCAAAATGCACAAACAATCCTACAAATTAAGTGGAGTTGCATATTGACGAAACACCACGTGACTTATTTAGTTCTCTCTCGTTTAGGTACCCCAACAATATTAAATGTTGATTAACATGGCAAGAGGTGAAGCACAACACAACTACCCATCTAGGCAAGTTTAAAAGAGGCCAGAAACAACGAACAACAATTCCGGTAAATCCCCATATGCATATTTTAGATTTGGTGCTGTTCTGCCCTAAACCATATTTTAGAGTTGCTAAACATGCAAGAGGAGTGCACCATGTTAAACTAGGCATTTTTCTACCCCATTTACATATAAAGTTTATTAAGTTTGGAGCTACGGTTATTTAGTTATGAAATAAAGCATTTTAACATGGCAAGAGGCAAAATATATGCAAACATCATTTTAAACATTTTTAACATGCATGAAAGTTGGATATTATGAAACTAGATAAAATTCTAAGCATGTTTCATATGTAAAACATTTTAATACGATGCACGGTTAAAGAGTTATTATATGCATGAAGTTTAGGGGCTAAACTGCAAAATTGCTGGTCTCTGAATAATGCTAAAATCGCAGATGCTAAAAAATCATACATGGGCCGAAACAGAGGCTGGCCCAACAGTGGAAAAGGCCGGGAGGCTGCTCACCCAACGGCCAGATCTGGCTGGGCCGAACGAGGGGGAGGCCCGTGGGCGAGGCAGAGGGGGGTTGGGTCCTGGCGCTCGTCGACGCTGGCTCGGATCGAGGCTACGGTCAACGCGAGGTAGGGACGCGCGCTCCAGGTCGTGACGCTCATCTCCCACGAAAAGAAGGCGCAGCAGCAGAACCGGTCAACTGGCACGACGACGCACGGGACTCCAACGACGAGGCCTGGCGGCGATGCAGGGAAGGGAAGCGGCGAGACTCGTGCTCGAGACGAATAGAGGGACGCAGCGGCTCGATGAATAGGCTCAACGGCAGCGGCTTGCGGAGGTGCTGGTGGTCGAGGTCGTCGGCGGGAAGGCGAGGAAACAGCTTGGCGGTGATGAGATCCAGGCGAAGAAGGCCCCGGCGCGACGCGAGTGACACGGCAGCGTGGACGGGGCGACTTGGCGCTGGAACGGGTCAATGCAGGGGCGGTAACGCTCGCTCGATGTGTTCATCTCCAAGCGCAGACGAGCAGGACGTGGGGCAACACCTGCAGTGGCTGGACTTGGGGCTCAAGCAGTAGCAACGTCGCGTGCAGGGGAGGTGGACGTCGGCGGGGCTCCACCGGATCTGACGAGGGAAGCCAGTCCCCGATGGTGGGAGTCGAACAATACAATGACGGCTCGGCTCCGGAGCTTCGCCAGAGGCATGCGGGCACGGCAGCGCTGTCGGAGGAGATGCAGGCGTCGAGGAGGGTTCGGGACGGGGATGCCAGCGTGGAGAGGAGCACTCGGGCGCGGCTACTTCTTGGGGCGACGAAGAGGAGCTCCTCTCCTCGTGGAGCTCCGGGACGAGGGGGCGACGGGATCACGGGCGTGGGCCGTTCTGGGAGGTGCTGGAGGGTGCTAGCAGTGGAGAGGCTCGACGGAGCAGACCAGGGCGCGGGGTCGAGGTCTGGTGCACGCGCACGGGAGGAGCGTGGCTCTGCTTGCGGGAGGCTGGGAGCGAGGCTGCGGTGGATGCAGAGAGTGGAGGCGGAGGGGATTGGATCGGGGAAACAGTGGAGGCGCTGGGTTGGGCGATGGGGATCCCGAGGTGGGAGAAAGACAGTGGCGGCGACAAAGAAAGATTTGATGGATGGGACAAACTGCCTAGGATCTAGGGTTGGTGTAGTTTATATAGTGAGTGGGTTAGATTAGGGGCTATCTCGTCCCTCCGATCAAAATCAGACGGTCAGGAAAAATAGGCTAGGGAGTCCAAATAAGAAAATGGTGATGTTTTGTAGATGTTTGGGGATGATCCGGACCCGTTGGTAACGTCAGAGCGGGTCGGGTTTAGGACAGTTTCAGACATGGGCGAGGGTTCGATGCACTGTGCAAAGAGGGAGTAGGTGGTTTGACAAGAGGGAAACGATAACCCGGTTGGTCTCGGAACGGTCAACGAAGGTGAGTGATGTCTACTACACAACCTTCTTCTTGTATACGCTGTTGGGCCTCCAAGTGCAGAGGTTTGTAGGACAGTAGCAAATTTCCCTCAAGTGGATGACCTAAGGTTTATCAATCCGTGGGAGGCGTAGGTGAAGATGGTCTCTCTCAAACAACCATGCAACCAAATAACAGAGTCTCTTGTGTCCCCCAACACACCCAATACAATGGTAAATTGTATAGGTGCACTAGTTCGGCGAAGAGATGGTGATACAAGTGCAATATGGATGGTAGATATAAGTTTTTGTAATCTGAAAATATAAAAACAGCAAGGTAGCTAATGATAAAAGTGAGCACAAACGGTATTGCAATGCTAGGAAACAAGGCCTAGGGTTCATACTCTCACTAGTGCAAGTTCTCTCAACAATAATAACATAATTGGATCATATAACTATCCCTCAACATGCAACAAAGAGTCACTCCAAAGTCACTAATAGCGGAGAACAAACGAAGAGATTATGGTAGGGTACGAAACCACCTCAAAGTTATCCTTCCTGATCGATCTATTCAAGAGTTCATAGTAAAATAACATGAAGCTATTCTTTCCATTCAATCTATCATAGAGTTCGTACTAGAATAACACCTTAAGACACAAATCAACCAAAACCCTAATGTCACCTAGATACTCCAATGTCACCTCAAGTATCTATCGGTATGATTATACGATATGCATCACACAATCTCAGATTCATCTATTCAAACCAACACAAAGTACTTCAAAGAGTGCCCCAAAGTTTCTACCGGAGAGTCAAGACGAAAACATGTGCCAACCCCTATGCATAGGTTCATGGGCGGAACCCGCAAGTTGATCACCAAAACATACATCAAGTGGATCAATAGAATACCCCATTGTTACCACATGTATCCCACACAAGACATACATCAAGTGTTCTCAAATCCTTAAAGACACAATCCGATAAGATAACTTCAAAGGGAAAACTCAATCCATTACAAGAGAGTAGAGGGGGAGAAACATCATAAGATCCAACTATAATAGCAAAGCTCGCGATACATCAAGATCGTACCACCTCAAGAACACGAGAGAGAGAGAGAGAGAGAGAGAGAGAGAGAGAGAGAGATCAAACAAATAGCTACTGGTACATACCCTCAGCCCTGAGGGATAACTACTCCCTCCTCGTCATGGAGAGCACCTGGATGATGAAGATGGCCACCGGAGAGGGATTCCCCCCTCCGGCAGGGAGCTGGAACGGGTCTAGATTGGTTTTCGGTGGCTACGGAGGCTTCTGGCGGCGGAACTCCCGATCTATTGTGCTCCTCGTTGTTTTTAGGGTATATGGGTATATATGGGAGGAAGAAGTACATCGGTGGATCTCCGGGCTGTCCACGAGGCAGGGGGCGCGCCCAGGGGGTGGGAGCGCCCGCACCCTCATGGGCAGCCTGGGACTCTCCTGGTCCATCTCCGATACCCCGTGGGCTTCTTCTGGTCCGAAAATAAGTTCCGTGAAGTTTCAGGTCAATTGGACTCCGTTTGATTTTCCTTTTCTGCGATACTCTAAAACAAGGAAAAACCAAAAACTGGCACTGGGCTCTGGGTTAATAGGTTAGTCCCAAAAATAATATTAAAGTGTATAATAAAGCCCATAAACATCCAAAACAGATAATATAATAGCATGGAACAATAAAAAATTATAGATACATTGGAGACGTATTAGCGAGGGGTTTGATGGGCTCAGAAAAGAGAGAGAAGAGAGATACTCGACAGCAGTTTCGGAGACCGAAATGTCCGAAGAAAGACCGACTACTATTGCTGCTATAGTTATCCGTTGGGGCGTCAAACGGACTCCGAAAGCGATGAAACTTGGCAGGCGGCCTATCTACACTAAAACAACACCGCATGCCAACTTTCATTCCATTCCGAGAACATTTTCCGGCCACTTATAAAATACTATTTCGGACATGTCGCGGGCGCGTGCGAGTGTGGTTGGGCTCAGAACGGACAACGGAGAGAACGGGGAGACCCGGACGAATGCAAGTTTTGAAAACATGATGATGCAATTAAGATGATGACATGATACAATGCAACACGCAAGCAAAAGACATGGCAACATCGGCAAATAACTGGAAGACACCTGGCGCATCGGTCTCGGGGCGTCACAACACTCCACCACTACGAGAGGATCTCGTCCCGAGATCTAGGATGGCATCAGAGGGAAACAGAAGAGGAAGAGAAGAGGTAAAACTAAGTTGCTTCTTGGACAAACGAGTGAAACCAAAGAGCCTTGAGAGGTTGAACAACTTGAAAGAAAGAATACAACGAAGATGAACAAAGTTGACAATCTCCGTCAGAAAAGAGGAACAAGGAAGAACAAATTCGGACAACACTCCGGTTGAAAAGAGATGCAAGACTTGATAAGATGAAAAGAACTTGAGCAGACGACACAACACTCCGGTTAAGTGGATAAGCATCCCAATAGCAACATTCCCAATGGAAGGGTTTCGGTGAAATCTAAACCAAGATACTCCAACGAAGAGATTAATGGATTTAAAATACCTCATTCTTGATAACTTATAAATCATGAAACACGAAGGGAAATTATCAAGAATGACATAACACCACCTCAAAAGATAAGGGAGAAGGGATTGAACTTTGAAATGCAAGATGAAGAATACTTGAGCTCCTCTAAAAAGAATCTCGATGAACACTTCGAGAAGGAATTTAATCCTTGATGAACCATCACGTAGAGCCTCCATGAAGAACTCCGGTAATAAAAGGATGATAGAAAGAAAGAGAAGTTGAAAACACAAGGTGAATCCTTGCAATGATTTAGATGAACCTTCATGGTGATATAGTTGAGAGATCTTTGGAACTCCGGGAAAAGTATGAAGCACTTGAACCGAGAATTTACTCATTGTGAACAAACTCTGGAAGAATGAATCCATCATTTGGATGAAGCAAGAATAAGAATTATGTTATGCGTATCCTTCACCAATTTAAATTCATGCCAATCAACGGATTGGATACAACTTATTCTGGTAGAAAGGATTAAGAGAGAGATATCGATAACTTGAGAAGGTCTTCAACGAACCACCGGTAGGATTGGAACAACGAATGAATTAATATGATAACCATGGAAGAGAATCTTGAGCAAACCACCGTAAGAATTGAAAATGAACGAAGAAAAGATAAGGAAACACCGGGAAGAATTAGAAAACGAACGAAGATACTTGAGGGAATTTGATACATGAGAACGAATAGATCACGAACTAATTAGAGAATATTTGAATGATGCACCGGTAAGATTTGGAGAACAATAGCTGAAAGCGGAGAATGAATAAATCTTCTGAAATGATGGCCTTCAGAGAATCAAACTAAAAAGACTCCTGAATTGCTCCGGATGGTTGAAAATAATTGTCATAATCAAAAACAATTATGAGAGGATGGCATCAAGCTTGAACTACGCATCTCTGAGAGAACGGATAAGATTTGGAGGAAAAACTCTTCTGCGGTCTTCAAATGTTGAGAATGTCGATGAGAAACACCACCTTGAATTGTTGAGGCACTCCGGGATAAAGAATAGAAAGGTTGAACCAACGATGAAAAGAATTTGAAAGATCTTGGAGAAAGACATATGACTGATGACAATTCATTTTTACGTCAAACTTTGAAGATTTTAGAATAGCTCCAGAAAAATTAGAAGAGTCAGGTAAGATCCTGGGAAAAGACCTGTGGGTTAGGGCCCACTCAAAAGACACACCTTCGAACGATTACTTGAAAGGGAGATTGCACCGGTTGAATTAAATGGCTTGTATGAGATAACAACCTCAAAATAACTTGAACGGATTGAGAATGGAAACGTGAATTTTTTGAGATATCTTCGGCACTCCGGAACAAATGGGAAACGAGAGGTGAAAGATTAGGGGGGGGGGGGTGCCCGGCAAGAGAAAGCATTTGAAATGAGGAAATGGATATAATCAACACCAAAAGCTTGAATTGCATCCACCGGAGAAGAAAGAGAATGAAGAATGATGAACTTGAAGCTCCGTTAGCATCTTCCTCAGAATCACCGGATAAGAACATTGATGGAAAAGAATGGAGAGACTTCCCATAAATAAAAGGATACTTGAATAATAAATTTGAGTCCTTATAGAAAAAGGGTGCGAGGGCGGGAAAACAAAGGCAATTTCAGACGGATGAAACAAATAACGTTGAGAAGACTTTGAGTTGATCTTGCGGATGGGAAAATGATCGGATCCACTTGAAGAGAAACACGCCGGTTGAAAAGGATTGACATGACAATCTCGATTATCATGAAGGATTAGTATTCACATAGAAATATGAGAACACCGTTTAGGAAAGGTATGGCATCAACACTTGGCATTGAAGCAACTCGAATACCACAAACCAAAACAAACACAAAGGATTGGCTTGCAGAATAAGCCGGAAACAAACATATGATAGACCCCATATCGTATCATGTGTCTGCTGGAAGGATATCCTACGTGATACTTGAATTCCCACTTATAAACTCCCGAAACTTTCTGGTTATGCAATCGGATGTTGGGTATACAGGGGAAGCATAATATCTTACCCAAACTAACAATTCCTACATCCAGCTATATCCATCCTTCAACACATAACCAAGAAACCTTCGGAAATCATGTACCTCAACCTTCAAAAAGCATCCGTCATACAAGTTATGGCAATACTCCCGAACTCCCGCCCTAGTACTGGGTGGCGTCGAGGTTATCTCACCAACAACTGCATAAAAGAGATTTTCAATGTCGGCGAAACTCGGGTATTCCAGAACTTCAACGATAAAATTGTGACGACAAGACCTTGGAGCTCAACTCCCCAGGACACTGTCACAACCCCTAAATGTCAGGAGGCACCAAGAACAATGTTCTCGTCACAAAACCATCGGAACAATTCCAAGATACCAGCGTGATCCTAAAAAAAAATCGTGAAATTTGAGGAGGGAAGAGTCAAAACCCTACGTCAGGAGGCCTCACCAGAGCCACGAAGGGACTGAGAAGTAAAAAGAATCCTACTCTCCGATATATATAATCCTAAGACTCAAAATATTTTGTTCTAGACTCAACAACGTCAGCGATTCGATCAAGCAGGGGATCCTAAGTCGGGGATGGCTCTGATTACCAACTTGTAACACCCACAATGCGGCTATATCTCCCACGTGTCGGGGCACGACTTAGAGGCATAGCCGCATGGTAGGTTTGTCGCAAGAGGGGTAATCTTCACACAATCCCATGTCCTGAATAAGGAAGGGATAAAGAGTTGGCTTACAATCGCCACTTCACACAATACATGAATAGTTCATACAACATCTAGAGTACAATCAAGGTCCGACTACGGAACCAAAATAAAAGAAGACAACCCCAAATGCTATATCCTCGATTGTCCCAACTAGGCTCCACTACTGATCAACAGGAAACGAAACAACACAACGAACAAGATCTTCATCGAGCTCCCACTTGAGCTCGGTTATGTCACCTACACTGTCATCATTGGCACCTGCAACTATTTGGAAGTATCTATGAGTCACGAGGACTCAGCAATCTCACACCCGCGAGATCAAGACTATTTAAGCTTATGGGTAGGAAAGGGGTAGTGAGGTGGAGCTGCAACAAGCACTAAGCATATATGGTGGCTAACATACGCAAATAAGAGCGAGAAGAGAAGCAATGCAACGGTCGAGAAGCTAGAAGTGATCCTGAAACTACTTACGTTCAAGCATAACACAAGAACCGTGTTCACTTCCCGAACTCCGCCGGAAAGAGACCATCACGGCTACACTGGAGGAGTTAAAATAAAGATGACCCTCGGGAGCGCGACTCTCAAGGGAAAAATAGGTGGTGGTGAGGCAAATGGTAAAACCAAGGTTGGGCCTTGCTGGAGGAGTTTTATTCAAAATGAACTGTCAAGGGGTCCCCATAACACCCAACCACGTAAGGAACGTAAAATCAAGGAACATAACACCAGTATGACGGAAACTAGGGCGGCAAGAGTGGAACAAAACACTAGGCATAAGGCCGAGCCTTACACCCTTTATCAAGTATATAGATGCATTACTATAAATAAGAGATATTGTGATATCCCAACATATCCATGTTCCAAACATGGAACAAACTTCAGCTTCACCTGCAAATAGCAACGCTATAAGAGGGGCTGAGCAAAAGCGGTAACATAGCCAAACAACGGTTTGCTAGGAAAGGAGGGTTAGAGGCTTGACATGGCAATATGGGAGGCATGATATAGCAAGTGGTATGTATTGGGGCATAGCAATAGAGCGAACAACTAGCAAGCAAATATAGAAGTGATTTCGAGGGTATGGTCATCTTGCCTTAGATCCCGCAAGGAAGAAGAACGAGTCCATGAAGAATACAAACGGATGAAGTCGAACGAATCCTCACAAACGCGATGTTATCGGAACTAACCCGAAGAAGCAACACCGGAAAGAAGCAAACAACATGGTAAACAACCATCACACATAAACATGGCATGTTGCACAACCAAGTATGATGCATGTCCGGTTTAATGAGGCATGGCATGGAAAAATGCATAAAGAATCCTACAAATTAAGTGGAGCTCAATATGCAACTCCATTGCATATTGACGAAACACCACCTGACTTATTTAGCTCTCTCTCGTTTAGGTACCCAACAATATTAAATATTGATTAACATGGCAAGAGGTGGAGCACAACAAAACTACCCATCTAGGCAAGTTTAAAAGAGGCCGGAAACAACGAACAACAATTCCGATAAATCCCCATATGCATATTTTAGACATGGTGCTGTTCTGCCATAAACCATATTTTAGAGTTGTTAAACATGTTAAACTAGGCATTTTTCTACCCCATTTACATATAAAGTTTATTAGGTTTGGAGCTATGGTTATTTAGTTATGAAATAAAGCATTTTAACATGGCAAGAGGCAAAATATATGCAAACATCATTTTAAACATTTTTAACATGTATGAAAGTTTGATATTATGAAACTAGATAAAATTCTAAGCATGTTTCATATGTAAAACATTTTAATACGTTGCACGGTTACAGAGTTATTATATGCATGAAGTTTAGGGGCTAAACTGCAAAATTCCTGGTCTCTGAGTAGTGCTAAAATCGCAGATGCTAGAAAAACATACATGGGCCGAAATAAAGGCTGGCCCAATAGTGGAAAAGGTCGGGAGGCTGCTCACCCAACGGCCAGATCTGGCTGGGCCAAACGAGGGGGAGGCCCGTGGGCGAGGCAGAGGGGGGTTGGGTCCTGGCGCTCGTCCACGCTGCCTTGGATCGAAGCCGCGGTCAACACGAGGTAGGGAAGCGGGCTCCAGGTCGTGACGCTCATCTCCCACAAAAAGAAGGCGCAGCAGCGGAATCGGTCAACTGGCACGACGACGCACGGGACTCCGGCGATGAGGCATGGCGGCGATGCAGGGAAGGGAAGCGGTGGGACTCGTGCTCAAGACGAATAGAGGGACGCAGCGGCTCGATGAAGAGGCTCAGCGGCAGCGGCTTGCGGAGGTGCTGGTGGTCGAGGTCGTCAGCGGGAAGGCGAGGAAACAGCTTGGTGGCGATGAGATCCGGGCGATGAAGGCCTTGGTGCGACGCGGGTGACACGACGGCATGGACGGGGCGACTTGGCGCTGGAACGGGTCAATGCAGGGGCGGCAACGCTCGCTCGATGTGTTCATCTCCAAGCGCAGACGAGCAGGACGCGGGGCAACACCTACAGTGGCCGGACATGGGGCTCAAGCAGCGGCGACGTCGCGTGCAGGGGAGGTGGACGGCGGCGGGGCTCCACCGGATTTGACGAGGGAAGCTGGTCCCCGATGGTGGGAGTCGAACAATACAACGACGACTCGGCTCTGGAGCTTCGCCAGAGGCATGCGGGCATGGCAGCGCTGCCGGAGGAGATGCAGGCGTCGAGGAGGGTTCGGGACGGGGATGCCGGCGTGGAGAGGAGCACTCGGGCGCGGCTGCTTCTTGGGGCGACGAAGAGGAGCTCCGGAACGAGGGGGCGACGGGAGCACGAGCGCGAGCCGTTCTGGGAGGTGCTGGAGGGTGCTAGCGGTGGAGAGGCTCGACGGAGCAGACCAGGGCGCGGGGGCGAGGTCCGGTGCACGCGCACGGGAGGAGCGGGGCTCTGCTTGCGGGAGGCTGGGAGTGAGGCTGCAGTGGATGCAGAGAGTGGAGGCAGAGTGGATTGGATCGGGGAAACAGTGGAGGCGTTGGGTTGGGCGATGGGGATCCCGAGGTGGGAGAAAGACAGTGGCGGCGGCGGAGGAGGATTTGATGGATGGGACAAACTGCCTAGGATCTAGGGTTGGTCTAGTTTATATAGTGAGTGGGTTAGATTAGGGGCTATCTCGTCCCTCCAATCAAAATCGGACGGTTAGGAAAAATAGGCTAGGGACTCCAAATAAGAAAACGGCGATGTTTTGTAAATGTTTGGGGATGATCCGGACATGTTGGTAACGCCAGAGCGGGTCGGGTTCGGGACAATTTCAGACATGGGCGAGGGGTCGATGCACTGTGCAAAGAGGGAGTAGGTGGTTTGACAAGAGGGAAACGATAACCCGGTTGGTCTCGGAATGGTCAACAAAGGTGAGGGGTTTGATGGGCTCAGAAAAGAGAGAGAAGAGAGATGCCCGACAGCAGTTTCGGAGACCAAAACGTCCGACGAAAGACCGACTACTATTGCCGCTATAGTTATCTGTTGGGGCGTCAAACGGACTCCGAAAGCGATGAAACTTGGCAAGCGGCCTATCTACACTAAAACAACACTGCATGCCAACTTTCATCCCATTCCGAGAACATTTTGTGGCCACTTATAAAATAGTATTTCTGACATGCCGCGGACGCGTGCGAGTGTGGTTGGGCTCAGAACGGACAACGGAGAGAACAGGGAGACCCAGACGAATGCAAGTTTTGAAAACATGATGATGCAATGCACATGATGACATGATACAATGCAACACGCAAGCAAAAGACATGGCAACATCAGCGAATAACTGGAAGACACCTGGCGCGTCGGTCTCGGGGCGTCACACAAAGATATCAATCATGGCTCTTATGTATCTTTTGAACAACCTCCAAGATTGTACCTTCTCCAATGCGAACATAGTCATTAATGGCATCGGCGGAATACTCACAGGCTAGTAGTTGAACGGTCGTGATACACTTTATCAAAGGGCCCACACTTGTATCTCCACATACATTCCTCGTGACCTTGAACCGATCATTATGTTTCTCCACGACATTTGAAATGGTGAGAAAGATACTTGTGTGCATTCAAAATAGCTAGCAATACTACTTCTCCAGATAGGTTGGATTAGGGTCTACATAATCCCTCATGATCTTGGCATGGCCCTTCGCTTATCACAATTGAAGTGTATGCGGACGAACTATGATCATCTCCTCGGTCGCCGAATATCATCGTTGAAGATCATGCCAGTGACCATTTCAAAGTCAGCGTCATCTTCTTCCTTAGATGATGATGAAGAGTCCACTAACATCATCTCTCTCAGCCTCTTCATCTTCAATTTAAATGACTGGGTTCAATTCAATTGACAAAAGGAAAAACAAGGAAAAGCAAAAAAAAACTCATCGAACACTTGCAAGGCGGTGGATGTGTCACGGCTGATCGGCGATGTTGAATCGATAGTAGGGGTGGCATGGCCTAGAGATGGCCGACACAACACGGTGAGGAGTCGGTGAGGCTACAAGGAAGAAGATCTGATCCGCTTTCCGACAATGGCGACATATGAGCTCGATTCTAGTGACCGCCTTTGTAGGATCGTAAGTAGGTCTAGAGGGGGTGATTAGACTACTTGACCAAATGAAAACCTAGCTTTTCCCAATTTTAGTTCTTGGCAAGTTTTAGCAATTCTCACAAGCCAACACATCAACCAACTCTAATGTCACCTAGATACTCCTGAGTGAGAGAACGGATAGAGAAAGGTTTCTTGGCAATGTGGTTGAGGGACCACCAGCATCCTCATCTGACTAGATCCTCTTCCTTGCAGCATCTCGGTGAGAGGTTCATGTTCGACCTCCATGAGGTCACGGTGGCAGTCGCGGACGATTATGAGCCCCCCAAGGACGAGTCCAAGACAATTAGTGCACGACTGAGGTAGGTGCTCACCGAATGATGTCGTCGCCCCAAGCATTGGAGGTTTGTCCACACCGGTGCTCCCTCTCCGATTGTAACATAAATTTGGTTCGGTTTCCTTCTCATTGGGAGACACAAATACGATAGTTATCAATCCACACGTTGCCCTGCCTCAATGAAATAAATGCCCCAGAACCCCCAACCCAGACCACCTTGCACCAAAGTGTTGGGGAACGTAGTAATTTCAAAAAAAATTCCTACGCACACGCAAGATCATGGTGATGCATAGCAATGAGAGGGGAGAGTGTTTTCCACGTACCCTCGTAGACCGTAAGCGGAAGCATTAGCACAACGCGGTCGATGTAGTCGTACGTCTTCACGATCCGACCGATCAAATACCGAACGTACGGCACCTCCGAGTTCAGCACACGTTCAACCCGATGACGTCCCTCGAACTCTGATCCAGCCGAGTGTTGAGGGAGAGTTTCATCAGGACGACGGCATGGTGACGGTGTTGATGTTCTACCGACGCAGGGCTTCGCCTAAGCACCGCTACAGTATTATCGAGGTGGACTATGGTGGAGGGGGGCACCGCACACGGCTAAGAGACAATCGACTTGATCAACTTGTGTGTGTAGAGGTGCCCCCCTGCCCCTGTATATAAAGGAGCAAGGGGGGAGGCGGCCGGCCTAGGAGAAGGGCGCGCCAAGGGGGGAGTCCTACTCCTACCGGGAGTAGGACTCCTCCTTTCCTTGTTGGAGTAGGAGAGAAGGAAAGAGGAGGAGAGGGAGAAGGAAAAGGGGGCTGCACCCCTTGTCCAATTCGGACCAGAGGGGGGGGGGGCGCAGGCCTCCTTCCTTTTGGCCTCTCTCCTCTATTCCCGTATGGCCCAATAAGGCCCATATACTCCCCGGCGAATTCCCGTAACTCTCCGGTACTCCAAAAAATACCCGAATCACTCGGAACCTTTCCGAAGTCCGAATATAGCCGTCCAATATATCGATCTTTATGTCTCGACCATTTCGAGACTCCTCGTCATGTCCCCGATCTCATCCGGGACTCCGAACTCCTTTGGTACATCAAAACACATAAACTCATAATATAACCGTCATCGAACTTTAAGCGTGCGGACCCTACGGGTTCGAGAACTATGTAGACATGACCGAGACACGTCTCCGGTCAATAAACAATAGTGGAACCTGGATGCTCATATTGGCTCCCACATATTCTACGAAGATCTTTATTGGTCAAACCGCATAACAACATACGTTGTTCCCTTTGTCATCGGTATGTTACTTGCCCGAGATTCGATCATCGGTATCTCAATACCTAGTTCAATCTCGTTACCGGCAAGTCTCTTTACTCATTCCGTAATACCTCATCCCGCAACTAACTCATTAGTTGCAATGCTTGCAAGGCTTAAGTGATGTGTATTACCGAGTGGGCCCAGAGATACCTCTCCGACAATCGGAGTGACAAATCCTAATCTCGAAATACGCCAACCCAACAAGTACCTTCGGAGACACCTGTAGAGCACCTTTATAATCACCCAGTTACGTTGTGACGTTTGGTAGCACAAAGTGTTCCTCCGGTAAACGGGAGTTGCATAATCTCATGGTCATAGGAACATGTATAAGTCATGAAGAAAGCAATAGCAACATACTAAACGATCGAGTGCTAAGCTAACGGAATGGGTCAAGTCAATCACATCATTTTCGTAATGATGTGATCCCGTTAATCAAATGACAACTCATGTGTATGGTTAGGAAACATAACCATCTTTGATCTACGGGCTAGTCAAGTAGAGGCATACTAGTGACACTCTGTTTGTCTATTCACACATGTATTATGTTTCCGGTTAATACAATTCTAGCATGAATAATAAACATTTATCATGATATAAGGAAATAAATAATAACTTTATTATTGCCTCTAGGGCATATTTCCTTCAGTCTCCCACTTGCACTAGAGTCAATAATCTAGTTCACATCGCCATGTGATTTAATACCAATAGTTCACATTATCATGTGATTAACACCCATAGTTCACATCCACATGTGACCAATACCCAAAGGGTTTACTAGAGTCAATAATCTAGTTCACGTCGCTATGTGACTAATACCCAAAGAGTACTAAGGCGTGATCATGTTTTGCTTGTGAGAGAAGTTTAGTCAACGGGTCTGCCACATTCAGATCCGTAAGTATTTTGCAAATTTCTATGTCAAAAATGCTCTGCACAGAGCTACTCTAGCTAATTGCTCCCACTTTTAATATTTATCCAGATTGAGACTTTGAGTCATCTGGATCAGTGTCAAAACATGCATCGACGTAACCCTTTACGACGAATCTTTTGTCACCTCCATAATCGAGAAACATATCCTTATTCCACTAAGGATAATTTGGACCAATGTCCAGTGATCTACTCCTAGATCACTATTGTACTCTCTTGTCAAACTCAGGGTAGAGTATACAATAGGTCTGGTACACCGCATGGCATACTTTATAGAACCTATGGCTGAGGCATAGGGAATGACTTTCATTCTCTCTCTATCTTCTGCTGTGGTCGGGTTTTGAGTCTTACTCAACTTCACACCTTGTAACACAGGCAAGAACTACTTCTTTGACCGTTCCATTTTGAACTACTTCAAAATCTTGTCAAGGTATGTACTCATTGAAAAAACTTATCAAGCGTCTTGATCTATCTCTATAGATCTTGATGCTCAATATGTAAGCAGCTTCACCGAGGTCTTTCTTTGAAAAACTCCTTTCAAACACTCCTTTGTGCTTTGCAGAATAGTTCGACATTATTTCCGATCAACAATATGTCATTCACATATACTTATGAGAAATGCTGTAGTGCTCCCACTCACTTTCTTGTAAATACAAGCTTCACCGCAAGTCTGTATAAAACTATATGCTTTGATCAACTTATCACAGCGTATATTCCAACTCCGAGATGATTGCACCAGTCCATAGATGGATCGCTGGAGCTTGCATATTTTGTTAGCACCTTTAGGATTGACAAAACCTTCTGGTTGCATCATATACAACTCTTCTTTAATAAATCCATTAAGGAATGCAATTTTGTTTATCCATTTGCCAGATTTCATAAAATGTGGCAATTGCTAACATGATTCGGACAGACTTAAGCATAGATACGAGTGAGAAACTCTCATCGTAGTCAACACCTTGAACTTGTCGAAAACCTTTTTGCGACAATTCTAGCTTTGTAGATAGTAACACTACTATTAGCGTCCGTCTTCCTCTTGAAGATCCATTTAATCTCAATGGCTTGTCGATCAATGGGAAAGTCAATCAAAGTCCATACTTTGTTCTGATACATGGATCTCATCTCAGATTTCATGGCCTCAAGCCATTTCGCGGAATCTGGGCTCATCATCGCTTCCTCATAGTTCGTAGGTTCGTCATGGTCAAGTAACATGACCTCTAGAACAGGATTACCGTACCACACTGGTGTGGATCTCACTCTGGTTTACCTACGAGGTTCGGTAGTAACTTGATCTGAAGTTACATGATCATCATCATTAGCTTCCTCACTAATTGGTGTAGGAGTCACAGGAACAGATTTCTGTGATGAACTACTTTCCAATAAGGGAGCAAGTACAGTTACCTCATCAAGTTCTAATTTCCTCCCACTCACTTCTTTTGAGAGAAACTCCTTCTCCAGAAAGGATCCATTCTCAGCAACAAATGTCTTGCCTTCGGATCTATGATAGAAGGTGTACCCAACAGTTACTTTTGGGTATCCTACGAAGACGCACTTCTCCAACTTGGGTTTGAGCTTATCAAGATGAAACTTTTTCACATAAGCATCGCAACTCCAAACTTTAAGAAATGACAACTTTGGTTTCTGGCCAAACCATAGTTCAAACTGTGTCGTCTCAACGGATTTAGATGGTGCCCTATTTAACGTGAATGCAGCTATCTCTAATGCATAACCCCAAAACGATAGTGATAAATCGGTAAGAGACATCATAGATCGCACCGTATCTAATAAAGTACGGTTACGACGTTCGGATACACCATTACACTGTGGTGTTCCAGGTAGCGTGAGTAGTGAAACTATTTCACATTGTTTTAACTGAAGGCCAAACTCGTAACTCAAATATTCTCCTCCACGATCAGATCGTAGAAACTTTATTTTCTTGTTATGATGATTTTCCACTTCACTCTGAAATTATATGAACTTTTCAAATATTTCAGACTTTTGTTTCATCAAGTAGATATACTCATATCTGCTCAAATCATCTGTGAAGATCAGAAAATAATGATACCTGTCGTGAGCTTCAATATTCATCGAACCACATACATTAGTATGTATGATTTCCAACAAATCTGTTGCTCGCTCCATTGTTCCAGAGAACGGAGTCTTAGTCATCTTGCCCATGAGGCATGGTTCGCAAGCATCAACTGATTCATAATCAAGTGATTTCAAAAGCCCATCAGCATGGATTTTCTTCATGCGCTTTACACCAATATGACCTAAACGGCAGTGCCACAAATAAGTTGCACTATCATCATTAACTTTGCATCTTTTTGGCTTGAATATTATGAATATGTGTATCACTACAATCGAGATCCAACAAACCATTTTTGTTGGTGTGTATGAACATCGAAGGTTCTATTCATGTAAAGAGAACAACAATTGTTCTCTAACTTAAATGAATAACCGTATTGCAATAAACATGATCAAATCATATTTATGCTCAACGTAAACACCAAATAACACTTATTTAGGTTCAACACTAATCCCGAAAGTATAGGGAGTGTGCGATGATGATCATATCAATCTTGGAACCAATTCCAACACACATCGTCACTTCACCCTTAACTAGTCTCCGTTCATTCTGTAACTCCTGTTTCGAGTTGCTAATTTTAGCAACCGAACAAGTATCAAATACTCAGGGGCTACTATAAACACTAGTAAGGCACACATCAATAACCTGTATATCAAATATACCCTTTGTTCACTTTGCCATCTTTCTTATCCACCAAATATTCAGGGAATTTCCGCTTCCAGTGATCATTTCCTTTGCAGTAGAAGCACTCGGTTTCAGGCTTTGGTCCATCTTTGGAATTCTTCACGGGAGTGACAACTTGCTTATCATTCTACTTGAAGTTCCCTTTCTTTCCCTTTGCCCTTTTCTTGAAACTAGTGTTCTTGTCAATCATCAACACTTGATGCTCTTTCTTGATTTCTACCTTCGTCGATTTCAACGTCACGAAGAGCTCGGGAATCGTTTTCGTCGTCTCTTGCATACTATAGTTCATCACGAAGTTCTAGTAACTTGGTGATGGTGACTAGAGAACTCTGTCAATCACTATCTTATCTGTAAGATTAACTCCCACTTGATTCAAGCGATTGTAGTACCCAGACAATCTGAGCATATGCTCACTGCTTGAGCTATTCTCATCCATCTTTTAGCTATAGGACTTGTTGGAGACTCCATATCTCTCAACTCAGGTATTTGCTTGAAATATTTAACTTCAACTCCTAGAACATCTCATATGGTCCATGACGTTCAAAACGCCTTTGAAGTCCCGATTCTAAGCCATTAAGCGTGGTGCACTAAACTATCAAGTAGTCATCATATTGAGCTAGCCAAATGTTCATAACGTCTGCATCTGCTCCTGCAATAGGTGTGTCACCTAGCGGTGCATCAAGGACATAATTCTTCTGTGCAGCAATGAGGTTAATCCTCAGATCACAGGTCCAATCCGCATCATTGCTACTAACATTTTTCAACATAGTTTTCTCTAGGAATATATAAAAAATTAAACAGGGAGCAATATCGCGAGCAATTGATCTACAACATAGATATGCTAATACTACCAGGACTAAGTTCATGATAAATTAAAGTTCAATTAATCATATTACTTAAGAACTCCCACTTAGATAGACATCCCTCTAATCCTCTAAGTGATCACGTGATCCAAATCAACTAAACCATGTCCGATCATCACGTGAGATGGAGTAGTTTCAATGGTGAACATCACTATGTTGATCATATCTACTATATGATTCACGCTCGACCTTTCGGTCTCCGTGTTCCGAGGCCATATCTGTTATATGCTAGGCTCGTCAAGTTTAACCTGAGTATTCCGCGTGTGCAACTGTTTTGCACCCATTGTATTTGAATGTAGAGCCTATCACACCCGATCATCACGTGGTGTCTCAGCACGAAGAACTTTCGCAATGGTGCATACTCGGGAAGAACACTTATACTTTGATAATTTAGTGAGGGATCATCTTATAATGCTACCATCAATCAAAGCAAGATAAGATGCATAAAAGATAAACATCACATGCAATCAATATAAGTGATATGATATGACCATCATCATCTTGTGCTTGTGATCTCCATCTCCGAAGCACCTCCATGATCACCATCGTCACCGGCGTGACACCTTGATCTCTATCGTAGCATCATTGTCGTTTCGCCAATCTTATGCTTCTATGACTATCGCTACCACTTAGTGATAAAGTAAAGCATTACAGGGCGATTGCATTGTATACAATAAAGCGAGAACTATATGGCTCCTGCTAGTTGCCGATAACTCGGTTACAAAACATGATCAACTCATACAATAAAATTTAGCATCATGTCTTGACCATATCACATCACAACATGCCCTGCAAAAACAAGTTAGACGTCCTCTACTTTGTTGTTGCAAGTTTTACGTGGTTGCTACTGGCTTAGCAAGAACCGTTCTTACCTACGCATCAAAACCAAAATGATAGTTTATCAAGTTGGTGTTGTTTTAACCTTCGCAAGGACCGGGCGTAGCCACACTCGGTTCAACTAAAGTTGGAGAAACTGACACCCGCCAGCCACTTGTGTGCAAAGCACGTCGGTAGAACCAGTCTCGCGTAAGCGTACGCGTAATGTCGGTCCGGGCCACTTCATCCAACAATACCGCCAAACCAAAGTGTGACATGCTGGTAAGCAGTATGCCTTATATCGCCCACAACTCACTTGTATTCTACTCGTGCATATTACATCAACGCATAAAACCTGGCTCGGATGCCACTGTTGGGGAACGTAGTAATTTCAAAAAAATTCTTACGCACACCCAAGATCAATGTGATGCATAGCAATGAGAGGGGAGAGTGTTGCCCACGTACCCTCGTAGACCGTAAGCAGAAGCGTTAGCACAACGCGGTTGATGTAGTCGTACGACTTCACGATCCGACCGATCAAGTACCGAACGTACGGCACCTCCGAGTTCAGCACACGTTCAGCCCGATGACGTCCCTCGAACTCCGATCCAGCCGAGTGTTGAGGGAGAGTTTCATCAGCACGACGGCGTGGTGACGATGTTGATGTTCTACCGACGCAGGGCTTCGCCTAAGCATCGCTACAGTATTATCGAGGTGGACTATGGTGGAGGGGGGCACTGCACATGGCTAAGAGACGATCAACTTGATCAACTTGTGTGTCTAGAGGTGTCCCCCTACCCCTGTATATAAAGAAGCAAGGGGGGAGGCGGCCGGCCTAGGAGAAGGGCGCGCCAAGGGGGGAGTCCTACTCCTACCGGGAGTAGGACTCCTCCTTTCCTTGTTGGAGTAGGAGAGAAGGAAAGAGGAGGAGAGGGAGAAGGAAAAGGGGGCTGCACCCCTTGTCCAATTCGAACCAGAGGGGGGGGGGGCGCAGGCCTCCTTCCTTTTGGCCTCTCTCCTCTATTCCCGTATGGCCCAATAAGGCCAATATACTCCCCAGCGAATTCCCGTAACTCTCCAGTACTCTGAAAAATACCCGAATCACTCGGAACCTTTCCGAAGTTCGAATATAGTCGTCCAATATATCGATCTTTATGTCTCGACCATTTCGAGACTCCTCGTCATGTCCCCGATCTCATTCGGGACTCCGAACTCCTTTGGTACATCAAAACACATAAACTCATAATATAACCATCATCGAACTTTAAGCGTGCGGACCCTACGGGTTCGAGAACTATGTAGACATGACCGAGACACGTCTCCGGTCAATAACTAATAGCGGAACCTGGATGCTCATATTGGCTCCCACATATTCTACAAAGATCTTTATCGGTCAAACCGCATAACAACATACGTTGTTCCCTTTGTCATCGGTATGTTAGTTGCCCAAGATTCGATCGTCGGTATCTCAATACCTAGTTCAATCTCGTTACCGACAAGTCTCTTTACTCGTTTTGTAATATATCATCTCGCAACTAACTCATTAGTTGCAATGCTTGCAAGGCTTTAAGTGATGTGCATTACCGAGAGGGCCCAGAGATACCTCTCCGACAATCGGAGTGACAAATCCTAATCTCAAAATACGGCAACCCAACAAGTACCTTCGGAGACACCTGTAGAGCACCTTTATAATCACCCAGTTACGTTGTGATGTTTGGTAGCACACAAAGTGTTCCTCTGGTAAACGGGAGTTGCATAATCTCACAGTCATAGGAACATGTATAAGTCATGAAGAAAGCAATAGCAACAAACTAAATGATCAAGTGTTATGCTAACGGAATGGGTCAAGTCAATCACATCATTCTCCTAATGATGTGATCCCGTTAACCAAATGACAACTCATGTCTATGGCTAGGAAACTTAACCATCTTTGATTCAACGGGCTAGTCAAGTATAGGCATACTAGTGACATACTGTTTGTCTATGTATTCACACATGTATTATGTTTCCGGTTAATACAATTCTAGCATGAATAATAAACATTTATCATGATATAAGGAAATAAATAATAACTTTATTATTGCCTCTAGGGCATATTTCCTTCACAAAGCGCCCATCTTTCCTCTCTTCTACCGCCACCGCTATCGCACTAGGGTTTTCCCTAATCCCCAATCCACCAAAGCATTGAATATTATTGCATAAAATTTGATGGTAGATGGAGACCAACGAACTCTGCATTTCCTCTTTGAATCATATATTTAACATGTCTAGGATATTTGCAATGAGCACTTTTTATCATAAGTACAATCTTCTCCTATATAGAAACTTAAATTTAAGTGTCTATGACAAACTTTAGTGCTCAGGCAGAAGCCAAATTAGGAAACCACAATACAACTATGTCCCATGATTTAACATTGATAAATGTTTAATCCATCTACACGGTCCAAATTTGGGTCACTTCCTTGTGAGGTCCGACACTCTATCCTACCAGGCGTTGCTGACCCTCCCCCATTAAATATCCCAACCCGGACCCTAGAAGCCCAACCCATCTTACAACAACAAAATCATCCATCTTTCCTATCTCCACCACCACCATGTTTCCTCTTCCTCACCCTGTTAGGGTTTCGCCTAGCCGCTACCACTG
Organism: Triticum monococcum; assembly: GCA_034509565.1. Lineage (NCBI taxonomy): Eukaryota > Viridiplantae > Streptophyta > Magnoliopsida > Poales > Poaceae > Triticum > Triticum monococcum. The sequence goes on along the minus strand of CM067845.1, from coordinate 143,515,989 downwards.
CCGAGGAGGAGGAAGGGGAGGTGGTGGTGATGGTGGGTGGTGGGGCTGTTGGAACAGAGGAGGACATTCACGATGCATCGAGGAACTACAACGTTGGTCACGTATTAAATATCCCAACCCGGACCCTAGAAGCCCAACCCATCTTACAACAACAAAATCATCCATCTTTCCTATCTTCCACCACCACCATGTTTCCTCTTCCTCACCCTGCTAGGGTTTCGCCTAGCCGCTACCACTGCCGAGGAGGAGGAAGGGGAGGTGGTGGTGATGGTAGGTGGTGGGGCTATTGGAAAAGAGGAGGACATTCACGATGCATCGAGGAACTACAACATTGGTCACGTACTTGCAAAGGTCGGCATTGGAGGAGACGAGGAATGGCATAGAGGAGATGGCCGGAGAAGGGGGTCCTGGTGGTGGTGGGCGACCGCGATAAAGAGGAGGCATGTGTGGCATTGGGGCGCGGGATGGTGTGGGCCCACCATGCTAGATCGGGATCCACGGCTGGCTGGAGGACGTTGGGGGGAAGGGATGAGGTTGCACGGGGAGACAAAGTGGTTTTGTGCAAAAGCAAAGAGCGGAGTGGCAGAAACCTTTTTGTAAAAGTGCAACTGCTGGCCTTGCATGCGCTAGATATAGATCGGATGGTGGAATATGTACTCGGACCCTTGCTCCTACAGATCTCATAAAACAAATCCCGTCCAAATTTGGTTTGATTTGGTTTGGTAGTACTTGGCTTCGTTTCCTTGTGATGTACGATAGATAGGTGTCCATTCATGTGTTGCCCCGCCTCAATAAATAAATTCCCCTGGAACCTAGCCCAGCCCACCCACAACAACCAAATCTCCCATCTTTTCCTCTCCTCTGCCGTCGTCACCGCCGCTGTGTTTCTAGGGTTTCCCCAATCCCCAATTCATCCGCCCCCACCTTAGCCCAGATCCAGCAGATGGCGACCGTAGAGGCATGTGAGAAGAAGATGATAATGCTCAAGTCGGCCGATGGCGAGGAGTTCGAGGTGGAGGAGGCAATCACCATGGAGTCGCAGACCATCCGCCACATGATCGAGGATGACTGTGCCGACAAAGGCATCCCAATACCCAACATCAACTCCAAGGTCCTCTCCAAGGTCATCGAGTACTGCAACAAACATGTCCTGGCCAAGACAGTCGACGTCTCTAGTGGAGCCACAGGTGCTACTGCGTCTGACACCATGGCTCCTGCCGCCCTAGCCGAGGACCTCAAGATCTGGGACGCAGAATTCATCAACGTCGACCCTGACACCCTCTTCGAACTCATCAAGGTATGATATCCTTCAATTCGACCATTTAGTTTTTCTAGATCTACTTTTTCTTGATGTTCCCCTTTTGGCACTCGAATCTAGATTGGGCTTGCTCGTCTTGCTACTGTTTATATTAGATTGGATGGACTCCTCGTACAAGCATCAAGGTAGATTTGGTTCGATTCGATTGGACTAGATTAGGTTTAGATTATACATGACTATGATTTATTAGTGATGTACACATTGGTCGGCCATACAAAATCCTAGTAAATAGGTTAGGGTATCATCTTGTGATCTGATATGTTTCACTGATATGTGTATGTCATTGTTATGTGTAACCTATGAAGCTTTATTATGATCAGTGTGAACTTACCAAATGCACTATCATTGTGCCAGCAAATTTTATGTGATTAACATGCGGAAACATCAGACGATAGGTCACTTCATGTGTTGTTTTATGTTTTATGATTATGCTACATATATTAATGCTTCTCTCTCACATGATAGGTCACTTCATGTGTTGTTTTGTGTTTTATTAGCTTGTAACACATCTTAATGCAAGACGATCTATCTAATTATCCATGTTCTATAGCCATTAATGCTTCTCTCTGACACCCTATGGTTCTTTCTGCCCCCTCTCAGGCTGCAAGTTACCTCGACATCAAGGGGTTGTTGGACCTGACTTGCCAGACTGCTGCAGACATGATTAGTGGCAAACCTCCAGAGGAGATCCGTAATTTCTTCAACATCGAGAACGACTACTTGCCAGAGGACGAGGAGAATATCCGCAGGGAGAACCCGTGGGCATTTCAGTAGAGGAGCATCTATGTGGTGTTGAATGAACGCTTAGTATTTGTCATGTCAACCTTTTAGCTGCACTCTTTATGTTTTAATTGGTTGTAATTACACTGGAGTCTATGAAGTGGTGTCGGTGAACATCTTCAGTGTTTATGCTTGCGTGAGCAAAAAAAGTATTGTGGTCAGTGGCCAACACTTGCCAAACATCTTAGTATTTTCATAAGATTAATTCTGACATTCACCTAAAGCACTCATGTCAAGTAACATTTTCTCCCGAGCCAATCCGAATCATTATTTAGTTGTTTAACAGGACAATATGCTTTATGTTTTATCTTCAAGGTAGATTACATGATGTTGCATAAACCATTTGAAATGGTAACATACCCATAGAATTCTTATAAGAAGTTATTGATGGTACAAGGTACTGTGGGTGGCTCACCTCCTGGGAAGCCAGACGATAAACCGACTTCAATGCCAACCAGGCCCAAGGGACATGATATGATCCTAGGCTGTGGAAGCTGATCTTCCAAAACAATCTCCACCAACTTTTTGATCAAGAAAGGATCACCAATCTGGTCACCCTCTTAGCGGTGACCCTATGTGACACCCCAAAAAATTAACCATGCTTTTGTTAAGTAAAACGTGGACAGAAATAAAATTTTGAATTATATTAGGACTTTTATTATTTCTAGTTTCTTTTCTAATATTCTTCCCTCCATATAGAAAATTTTGAAAAATATTGTGTGTTTGAGAGTGTTCTTAAATCATTTCATTTAACTTTTAAAATTCAGTAAGAAATATTTCCATAATAAAAGTTTGCCCAAAGATTATCTTTTATGGTATTTTTTGAACTTTAGAATGTTTTTGTTGCACTAAAACTAATTCAAATAATTTCTTTTTGGTGTTTAAAGTTTTCTTGTGATTTATATATGATGGTTTTCTTTTCACAAGTATCCTGAAAAGTTTCATATTTTAAATTATTATGGAAGTAATTTTTTCTTCAATTGTCTAATTTGTTTTATTTATTTATTTAAAACTGGGGCCCTTTTAGACCCAAATTTATTTCAAAATGTGTTCTCAAGCACCTCCCCTGCCCTATGGCAGAATCCATACCTCATTCTACCCACACAAAAATTTCTTTTGTTATTCAAATTATTTCTAAACCCAATTTTCCAACAATTATTGATTCTTGAGGATTGCAAAGGAACTATGATCTCCTTAGCACTTCTGGCCTCACAAATCCTACTACAACAAAACATCAATACCCTCATTCAATTTCTTAAAAAACATTCAGGTCCATAGTTCAAATAATTCAAATTCCATTTGAATGAAATTTGGACCAGATTCATATTCCTTGCTTAAAACCCAATCTCTCCTACTCCAACAATTCTGGAACTTTTACAGCATCTTAGAACTGCATCAGAGAGCCTCCACAAAAAGTTTCAAATTTTTCAAAAATGCCTAGCTAGCATTGGCATTTCGTCGAACACCTTCTGTTCACCATACTGATTTTGGGGGAAAAAAAATCAGAGGACCTCTTCCTCCCCTTCATTGCAAACCTTCTAGACTACGGCCTAGACCGGTGCAATGGCCGCCGGCCAAGCCACGGGCAGCCGCCAGCTAGCCACTGCCACCGACGCGCCATTACACCCCGCACTGCCCAGGCCTACCCCTTCCTCCAGGCGGCACTACCTCGCGACGCCAGACCACCGTCTAGACAGCTCAGGCCCTGTTGTCAGTCGCCGGAGCTGGCGTCGTCCGCCATGGCCGTACGGGAGATTCACTGTGGGCGAGGCGGTGGAGCTTGGAATCGAGCGCGCTGGCGCTTTGAGGAGATTCCACCGATCACATCGACACCCACCGTCCACGCGCATCGGCCATAGCTACCTCCACCGGCCAAATCAACTCCGGCGTGATCCGATCGTCTCCTATCGTCGCCGCTCGGGTTTTAAAACGGCAATCCAAGCCCCGTTTTGAGCACACACCACCTCCACCAATTCCCAATCGCACACCAGAGGGATCTAACGGCCTCGGGGAGGTCTTCTTCCCCAACTCCAGCCGCCCGATCCGCCTTTGATCCCAAGAAGAAACCGACGCTGTTCGTCCACCTCCACCTCCACCTCCCAAATTTCACCAGTAGCCTCAAAATACGTTTCTTCATCTGACCCGTGCGTCAATTTGACGTTCGGAGGTCCCTCCGATGAGATCCCACATCACCTGAAGCCACCGTCCGCCGGAGTCGACGTCGCCGTCGTTACGCTGCTCATCGGCGACCAAATACACTACCTACCGATGCGTACAAGCACTCTGAGCACACCTGCACCATCGCCATCCCCTGGATCGTCGTCGATCGCTGCCGGTGACCACCCCCTCCTACCCTTTGTTCTGGCCCGCGATTTTCAAACCTGACGGGTGGGACCCATCTGCCAGGATTCTATTCTTTTCCGTCTGAATCGCTGGCTCGTTCGGCTTAGTACGTTTACCCTACAGGGAGACGTATTTATGTCCGGACCGTTTTCTTTTTAAGTTTTAAATTAAAAATAGATTTGACCACAATTTTGACCGCCTCTAGTGTTTAAAGCACAACTCCAAACAACTTGATTCTTTTTCTGTTATTCCTAAAATTTTATCTAGTTTATCTTAGTATTTATTTCAAAAATTTACAAACAACTTTTTGTACTATTATGGTTTTATGTGAGATTTGCATTATTTTGAAAATAGGAAAGTGGAGGGAAGATGATGTTTTCAAAGCTTGTGAAGTACACCCAACCTTTCTGCACGCTCAAGGCAAGCACCTTTAACACTTGATATGGTGAAAGTTTGGTTGTTTGCTTGCTAGAATAATTTTGATCATGTGTATGGTAATTCAAATAAAAATTTGCATAATGATATTTAGGCATGTGAGGATTCTTTGATAGAATTATTTCACTTAGACATGACATGAACTCATGTGGATGTGGTTATTGCCTCTGTGACACCCATGGCTATATTTGTTCTGACTAACATGCAGGAAAGAATCTGTCACTAGTGAAAGTGATCGTGAGACATGGATCTCGTTGTGACGAGTATGAATAGTGAGTGCATGTTGGGACATGCCATGGGGTGGCCCTGTTGGGTACCACCAAGGAAATATATTGTGCTAATCATTGCAAGAAAATATAAATCTCCCGAGTTGACCATAGATCGAGTCTTGTTCCGGTAACCCCCATACTTGATTCATGCCCCCACTTGTCCCTTCCATAGGTAGGGTACGATTTAGTAAGTTGTTAACCCCTTTCCTGCGCACACCATACAGAGGGCCACGATGCGGGTTTCCCGGTTCCAGGAATAATGCCAGTCATCGGGTCAGGGGGCATGAGTGTTTCCGGCGGAGGCCGAGAGGAGGGCACCCCTTAGTTAGCGCGTAGTATAAATTGTGATCCCATGCAAGGTTGTGACCTCTCCGTCTTAGAGTTTTCTTGAGAGATGCTTTCGGTGATTCCTGACATCAGGAAATTTAAGTTGGTGTGTGCTAGTTAGGTGTGTTGTCAACCGAAAGGCTGTAACTGGAATTAGTCAATGTCTCGGTGTTGACTAAAGAAATTGTGGGTAAAGGGTACAACCTCTGCAGAGTATAAAACCTATTCAAATAGCCGTGTCCGCGGTTAAGGACTATAGTCTAGGATCGGTCAAGTGTCGGTCTTAGTGTTGGTCTTCGGAGGAAAAAGGAACTAAATCAGAAACTGGTTATGATTTATGATGGAAGATTGTGATCACTAATGTTATTATGGACTAACCCTTTCTCTTATATTAATTGTTGAGTATCTCTGGGAAGGTTTTACCACCTGGATACTTGTGGTTTTATTTTCTTGTAAGCCCTTTATGAGGCGCCGCTTCAGACACCCGACTGTGGCATTTATTTTCAAGACCTTTCGAGGCGTCGTTTCAGACACCTGACTAGCTCATATATTATTTTCTTTTGGAATTCACCGGGCGGTTCTAGCACCTAGAATTCCCTTTGCCTTTAATTCCAATTGAAGTAAAGCCCTTTGTGTGGCGTCGCGAAGACATCCAACTGTAGCATTGTTTTACCTTTTTCTCTTGGGTTCCTTCGGGACGGTTCTACCTTCTGAGGCCCGAATCTAAATTTCTATGCAACATTATGATTTACTTATAACTTACTGATATTAGTTGACAACCTTTATTAATTGTGCATATATAATACTTCACATGATAGCTTTAAATTCTTATCACGACATGGTAGAATATACTTAGAATTAGTTGCATGCATTCTGCCTGCTTTTATTATATCTTTTGTTCATGATATTTGCGAGCACATTCAAGCGTACTCACTGGCTTGTACTTGGCTACTGTCTTGGCCAAATTTACAATTCGGAGACGAGGACTACGAAGACATCTTGCAACCTAGAAATTGGAGATAGCAGCCACGTGAGATAGAAGTTAGCTAGGCCAGTTGTTCCTGTGGGAATGGAGTCCCATCAACGTTGGAGATCCACGAGTCGCTTCCATCATCCACCACTAGAGATCCTTGATATACTCAATGGACCTTTATGGTCTTGTATTCAAATTCTTGTAACTACTTGGAATTCTATATCAAGGAAGTGTCCACCAACAACAGTAAAATCCTGGGGACGGTGATGACACAAGGGTTATTTGCTGGGATTTTATGTCTCAGAAAATCCGGCAATGACAATCTTGGTACCAGAGCTAGGCTGACCATTTGCTAATCCTATCATAGCCTGGTCACTGTCCTTAGGTCTCCACACCATCCACATCCTTCCGTGTCCATAGTCAAGCCCGTCCTATCCGACAACCTGTAGTGGCCAGTCGACACCTTTCAGCAGTCGGTGCCCAACCTACCTCCCTAACCGACAACAACAGTAATACGTCACATTTTGTGATTTATATCTGCGACTTTGACCCCGACCACTCTAGAACAGAGCCGATACCCAAAATCGTACCCACACTAAAATATGTTTCCTAGCCAAACACTATATAAGAGGCCACTCTCGTGACTATAACCACCATCCCTCACTTTGTACACTGCCTCCACAACCATTTCCCCCATGTCGCACCTTGGGATTCATCTGAGAACCCTAGATGCAACCCCGGGTAGTTTTGTCAATATATTGTGGGGTTTCACCCGCAACACTCTTGGCTCCACTCAACCACCCTAGTACGAGCTATTCAAATCGAGGATCAACCACAACGCCTTGAAATATTGTGTAGTCGTGCACATCCCACTAGTAGACCCAAACCAAGACCCTACAAATGTCGTTTTCATTGGGAAATCTATGCGAACTTCAGAAATGGCTATAGAAATTGCTGCCTACGAAGTGATTACCCGTCTTCGGTTCGCAATGCCTCGTTCTAGCGAAAGGGGGTATCACTACTACACGAGCCGTGCAGCACCCAGAGAAGAAGCATCTTTCCCTTGCGGACAATCAGAGAGAGATCCAATGCTGGCCAACCTTGTTCAATATGTCATCACACAGGAGCATTTGGCCCAGCAAGTGATGGACTTCCTCCAGACTCTTGCTATTTTGAATCCTTAGATCGTCATCGACAGACCACTATTGCTAGACTAAGGAGGGAACATTCTCCGACCCCTCCATCGAATTTCCCCGGAGGAAGAAGGATGTGTCCCAATGCCGGGGATATTTCCTCAGAACCCTAGCGATCTTACCTTTGTACCATAGACACCATGGTTGTGTTCGTTAGTCTAGTGTTTAATTGTATGATTTGATATTTGTGTCGCATCTCAGGATTTACCCTATGAGTGAATGGTTTGGTTGTAGTTGCATATGAGTAATTTTGCTGCCATGATTTATAATCGATTTTTCACCCATAACAAATCTCAGATTGAGACTTTATTAAGGACCACCGCGGCAAATAATTTTACCATCATAGAATTAATTCACGCACTACCACGACATCCTGCTTGCAGCCACACTCACTCCACCACATGCACGAAGTGCAGAGACCACACACCCTTGGCACCTAATCAAACACCTCATTTGTCGGATCACTAACACCACACCATAGTTTTTCACAGAAAACTTGTGGGTCTTATTTATGCGAAACCTACCGCCACATGCACTAACAATCACTCTTACACTCGCCACGTCAAACAAAGTACATAAATAGCATTACATCATCCAATCACTCATGGTCCGACTACGGTACCAAAATAAAAGATCAACCCAACTTGTGACACGGTCCCGATCGCCCCAACTGGGCACCACTACTGATCATCAGGGAAAGACACATAGTATCGGCGTGAGTCTTCGTCGAACTCCCACTTGAGCTCAAGCGCATCATCTGGAACGGAGTCACCGGGCCCTGCATCTGGTTTGGAAGTAATCTGTGAGCCACAGGGACTCAGCAATCTCGCACCCTCGCGATCAAGACTATTTAAGCTTATAGGTAAGACAAGGTAATATGTGGAGCTGCAGCAAGCGACTAGCATATATGGTGGCTAACCTGTTCGCAAAAGAGAGCGAGAAGAGAAGGCAAAGCACGAACGAAGAACTAGAGTACAAACTACGGCAAGCATTACTCCAACACCGTGTTCACTTCCCGGACTCCGCCGAGAAGAGACCATCACGGTAACACACACAGTTGATTCATTTGAATTAAGTTAAGGTTCAAGTTATCTACAACCGGACATTAACAAATTCCCATCTGCCCATAACCGCAGGCACGGCTTTCGAAAGTTAAAATCCCTGCAGGGGAGTCCCAACTTAGCCCATGACAAGCTCTCACGGTCAATGAAGGATATACCTTCTCCCGAGACATTCCGATCAGACTCGGTATCCCGGTTCTACAAGACAACATCGACAAGTTAAAACAAATCCAGTAACACCGCCTGAATGTGCCGACAAATCCCGATAGGAGCTGCACATATCTCGTTCTCAGGGCACACTCAGATGAGCAATCCATACAACTAAAACCAAACCTTGAGTTTCCCCGAGGGGGCGCTGCACAGGGCTCTAGTTTGGACCAACACTCAGAGGAGCACTGGCCCGGGGGGGGGGGGGGTTAAATAAGATGACCTTTGGGCTCCGGAAACCCAAGGGAAAAAGAGGCTAGGTGGCAAATGGTAAAACCAAGGTTGGGCATTGCTGGAAGAGTTTTATTCAAGGCGATTTGTCAAGGGGTTCCCATTATTACCCAACCGCGTAAGGAACGCAAAATCCGGGAACATAACACCGATATGACAGAAACTAGGGCGGCAAGAGTGGAACAAAACACTAGGCAAAAGGCCGAGCCTTCCACCCTTTACCAAGTATATAGATGCATTAAGATAACAAGATAATAGAGTGATATCCCAACAAGAAAATAATGTTCCAACAAGGAACGATCTCCAATCTTCACCTGCAACTAGCAACGCTATAAGAGGGGCTGAGCAAAGCGGTAACATAGCCAATCAACGGTTTGCTAGGACATGGTGGGTTAGAGGTTTGGCATGGCAATTTTGGAGGAATGATAAGCAAGTGGTAGGCATCGTAGCATAGGCATAGCAAAAGAGCGAGCATCTAGCAAGCAAAGATAGAAGTGATTTCGAGGGTATGATCATCTTGCCTGCAAAGTTGTCAGAGTTGACTGGATCCTCGAAAGCAAACTCAACGGGCTCCTCGTTAGCGAACTCGTCTACCGGCTCTACCCAAACAAGACAAACAAACAAAAAGGACACAATCAACCACGTGCAAATCTCAACCAACATGATGCAGACATGGTATGCTATGCGGGATGCGATATGTGATGCATATGCAAGATTTGACAAGGAAAGAATGAACCTGGCCTCAACTTGGAAAACCAAGTGTGCCACTGGAAAAGGTGAGGTGATTTCGGTTAAAATCGATATAAAGATCACCGGAATCGGATGCACGGTTTGAAAATGGCAAGCAAAACAAATATGGCAACGGTCTGCGATAAACAACAAGTAGCCATCTAAATACATCAAGATAATCATGCTACAGCACTCAAACATGGCAACAAAATACATGTCAGGGGTCCACTCATAATGCTTAACAAAAGATGAACACTGAGCTACGGCCAATTCATCCATTAACAGGTTCAAACAAGCATGTCAAAAGTGCAATTGGTAAACAGGTTTCAGACTTGGTGAAATTAACACTAGTCTGGAATTTCAGATCAGGTAGCACACTTTGGAGTAAGAAAACTATATGCTACAGGAACTTAACATGGCAAATCAAGGCATGACATGGAGCGACTCAAAGAGCTTAACAAAAGTCCCTTAGTGACCTTGAGCCAAAAGGGATCAGAGAATACAATTGCAAGCATGTGAACATGGCAAAAACATAATCGGATCACAGACTTAGAGAAAAATTGGAGCATGCAAATATGATAGCAAGTGGGCATGTTTACGAGCTCGATGCACTCACTACATAGCATGGCATGACAAACTAAGCATACACGCATCAAGAATACACATTTTATAAGCTAGAAATGGCAAGAACAACAACATAGTATGCACGGATCAACTACAACATCCTCGGCAAAATCGCTAACAAGTAGACAATCTGCCCAGATTCACGAAATATCAAAAGTAGAGCTCGATTGACTCAAGCTAGGGTGATCCATAATTGCAAACAAAGACATGGATGGATAGAGCACTACAAGATTAACAAATCATCCTTATTAATCATCCTCAAAAGAGGCACGGATCACTAGGAAACAACATGAACATATGGCATATTGATAAAAACAGATCAAGGACTTAGTGATATTTCTAAGTCCCTGAAATCGGCATTAACGAATGCACCACTTTGCAAGCTTGTGCTAGTCACCACACACATCACAAAAATACATGGATAGCACCTCTGGAAAGATGGCATGGCATATAACAAAACACATGTAGAGCTCAGGAGCATATCATGCACACATTAATCATGGCAAAAATGACAAATAGCTATTTGGTGCAGCGGATCTGACAATTAACTCAAATAGCACTCTTCCAACAGCATTCCGGGCACCAAGATGAGCACAAATGAAAATGATGCAATGAGATGAAATGATGTACTCTTTGAGACGAACATTTTTATATGCTACACGCGCAAAACGGAGCTACGGATGCGGAGTTACGATGTGTCAAAGTTTGCCAAAAATACTGAGAAACTGGGGACTTAGAGAAAAATATACCCTCCGGATCTAGGGTTACACTGTAGCACGGGGGCCGATGCGGCGGCGGATCCCGCCGGAAAACTCGCCGGAGAGCTCGGGGAAGCAAGGGCCGACCGGGGCAGGCGGAGCTAGGGTCGCGGCCGCCGGATCTGGCCGGATCCAGGGCAGGCGCGGCTCCAGCGGCGGACCTGGGCGGCGGGGCGGGGACTGAAGAGGCGCGGCGGCCGGAGTTGAGGTTCGCCGGTCGGGACAAAGATATGGGGCGGCGCGGGACTCCGGCCACCGGAGTTGGAGAAGGAGGCGGCGGAGCGCGGCGGGGGCGGCGGCCCGGATCGCCGCGGGAAGAGGGCCCGCCTTGGGCCCGGGCGGGCCGGCGGCACTGGGCGGCAAAGTGGGGTGCGCGGGCCATGTGGCAAGCCCCGGTTGGCGGGGGCGATATCGTCCGGCCGGACCAGACGTGTCCGGCCGCACGGAGGTGCTGGGACTAGGGTTTCGGGGGGAGAGGAACCGAGATTTTTGGAGGGGGTTCTATTTATAGGCATAGAGGGAGCTAGGAGTGTCCAAATGAGGTGCGGTTTTCAGCCACGCGATCGTGATCGAATGCTCTAGATGATGGAGAGGGTTTTGTGGGTTTTGGGCCAAATTGGAAGGGTGTTGGGCTGCAACACACACGAGGCCTTCTCGGTCCCTCGGTTAACCGTTGGAGCATCAAACGAAGTTCAAATGGTACGAAACTTGACAGGCGGTCTACCGGTAATAAACCAAGGCCGCTTGGCAAGTCTCGATCCAATCCGGAAATGTTTAACCCCCACACACGAAAGGAAGGTAGAAATGACCACCGGAGGGGATAGGAGCGCCGGAATGCAAAACGGACAACGGGGAAAATGCTCGGATTCATGAGACTAACACGTATGCAAATGCAATGCACATGATGACATGATATGAGATGCATGACAACGGCAATAACACACGGAGACAAAAACCCGAACCCGAGGAAATAAAATAACTTAGCGCCGGAAACGACAAGAGTTGGAGTACATATTGGGTAAATAACATCCGGGGTGTTACACCTTGGGACTCCGCGCCTGCGCTTGCCTCTTTAGCACCAAAGAGGAAACCTGCTGTACTGCGCCCGCTGGTGCCCGTCTGGCCTTGGTCGTCATGGCATGCATCATCTGAACCTCACAAGCTGAGGGCTCGCATGGAAATCTCCGCCCCTCAGGAGCGAGCCCAAGGAGGCCACTCCTTCTAGAGGTCTTGGCGTCGTCCGCCTCGCGAGGCTTGGACCCTCGCGAGGGTCTTATGTTGTTGGTGCTGAAGAGGGTTGTACCAGGCCATTGATTGAGTCACGCCGTGGGCCGCAGGCAAGTAAATCTGGGTACCCTAGTTCCCAGAACGCTGATAGTAGCCCCCGGGCCCAAGGCGCACTAGGACTTGGCCTCGAAGCGAAGCCAAAGAGCAAGGGCGGAGCGCCGCGGGCCCCAACCGCCTGCGTCCCCGGTCGACGCGTGGTGCTTGATGGGGTGTGGGCGTCTCCGCCTCCCCACGCTGCCTCGACAACCGTTCGACTTGACAAGAGCCTGCTGCATGTGAAAAGATCATCATTACTGGCGATCATGGAGGCCGGCGGTTGGCCTCCCTCTGGCTATAAATGCGGGGAGGGCAGAGCCCCTGCTCATCTCCGCCTTCTCGCTGCTTGTTGCTTCTTCTTCCTTCTTGTCACACCGTCTTGCCAAAGCGCCCATGGCGCCAACGAGGAGGTTTTCTGCTGCGGAGAAGGGAAAAGCCCCCAAGGAGGGGTCGGGCTCGCCGCCACCAAAGAGAGGTCGTGGGTAGCCTCGAAAGCACGCGGCGACCCTGACAGCGGCCCCTCGGGGGCGCGGGTGCATTCCTCTGACGACCGGCGCTGCCTCCGGCAGCCGTGTGGGGCTTCCTCCCACGGCAGGGGCTGACGTGGACAGGGCGACCTGGGCGATGGGGGGAGGCGCGCGACGATCGTCTGGCCACCGCGACCGCGCTCCCACTCGACCGACATGCCTGTGGAGTTCATCATTTGGTCGAAGAGGCCAGCGGGCATCTGGTTCCAGCTTCTGCGCTCCTTCACGAGTGCGCTGCCGACTGGAGGGCCTGGCGGCCTCTGGTTGCAGGCCGACAGCTGTTGCAGCAAGGCCTCGTGGGTGGATGTTGAAGTCATCACCGCTGGCAATGTGTTCCTGAACCGTAGGTGGCAACCATTTGTCCGCGCGCGTGGTCTGCATGGGAGGTGCACCCTCCACTTCAAGTATGACGGCGCCGCGGCCCTCTACATCAGGGTCTTTGGGGAGAGCGGCCGACGTCTGGGGTGCTGCCCGGAGAGCGACAACGACGATGACGGCGACGGCGAAGGTGCCTGTCACACCGTGATTATCATGCTACAACACTTAAGCTAATAAATCATGATAAAATGTGGTTTGACAAAAACTTTTGATTGTTTGGTCTTTGTTTGATTGGATTTGCTTTGCTGTTTGCAAGTGCTCTAAAAATCAAATAAATCCTCCAACCCATATACTTCATCTCCTTGATCCAAAACTTTGCCCAATGTTCATGCCATGTGTATAGATTAGAACATAATTTTCTTGTAAAAATAATTTGGCCAAAAAGTATTTTCTAAATTAGGTTTTCCAAAAGCCCCTAACTTGAGACTTGAACTACAAGTACTTAATGAAGGGTGTGAAAAATCTTTCAAAAATTATATTTGACTCCTATTAGACATAGGACATCCATAAACCACAAAAATATAATTTTAAAAGTTATTTTCATATTTTATTTAAAGGCTTTTTCTTAAGGCCAAAAATGGTCTTTAATAGGTTAAAATTATTTTAAAGCTCTAAAAATATTTTAGAAAAATTAAGGAAATTCAGTGGACATATATTTTCCATATATACGAGTTTCAACACATGGTCATGTTCAAATTATTGGTCAAACCCCTCAAAAACCCTTTCTGGATATTTCAAGCTTTTGAAATATTTACAAAGGAAATTTCTTCATTAATTCCAAGAAAATTCTAGCATGTCACATATGACATATTGTATGATCTTGCAAGGCCTCATGCCTTTCATATCAAGAAAACATCATCAAACCCCCTCAAAACCATTTCTGTCCTTTTCCAAGTTTGGACAACTTTGCACTGCCAAACATGTTCGAATGCTCTCAAACTTGGTGCACATTTTCAAATGGTGTAATAATGCATCTAGACCAAATGGCACAATTTGGAGAGAAGGATATCATGATCAAAGTGTTCTAAAACCCTTCCTGTCCAGAACCAAATTTGAACAACTCTACATTGCCAAGTGTCTCCTTTTGATCTAAATTTTTGTGGACATGTTAAAACCCTCAAATTATGACACTACACCAAGTGGTGCATCAACGAGAATAGATTTTCATGACTAAATCTTGGAGAAGCCATTTCTGTTGATTTCCAGGGTTTACCAAAGTTACATTGGCCACTTTGCCCAAATGAGCTCAAATTTGGTGGAACACCCTAATTATATGTTCCATTTCACCCTGTTAATCCTCATGTCAAGTGGAATCCATTTGCTTGACCAAACCACCATCAAACACCTTCTAGCAGAATTTCCAAATGCATGTTTCAACCCCTTCTACTAATCTCCATGAGCTAAAACTCTTCCCACAGCCTCATCTGGTCCTCCTCTATCTCCTAAATGCTTTGCTGCCCAAGGATCAATGATTAAGGGGGAAGAGACCCATTTTTCTTCCTTGGACAACAATTTTCCCTCTTTCTCTCAACCCCACCGCTCCTCCAGTGGCTCCCCAGGGCATCCAATGCCACTTTCCCATTGTTTACTCTCCCCTGTAGCTGCCACACACAAGAAAAGCCGCATACACCGGCCAAAGACGTGCTCTAGAGCACGTCATCGCGCTCCCGACCGTTGACGCTGCGTCCCCCGACCACCTCGAGCCTCCCCCTCGCGCCATTCTAGGCCCTCGATGTCCGCAACACGACAGCCGTGCGGGCCCCCTCCTCTCCCCCTCTCTCTCACCCCTGCTGCCCGTGCACAACACCGCCCAGCTCGGCCAATGGGCGAACGAGCTCGGGACCCTCCTGGAGCACGCCCCGCTCCCCCTTTCCTTCTCCCCGACTTGGACCATGCCCACGAGCACCGCAAACAGCCCCGAGCCTCCTCCCGTGGCCACCACGGCCATTTCCGTGGGTGCCCATAGGCCGCGTCCACTGTGAGCCGTGGCCTCGCCATATAAGGCCGCCCCATGCCTCCCTCTGGAGCCACTTCGCTCTCTCTCCCTCCGAGCGACCCCTTGACCAACCCGCACCTCCTCCCGTGCCCTCCAACCTCTTCCATGGCCGGAGAAGAGCCGCCGGTCATCGCCTAAATTCTCGCTATACGAGCCCCCTCCTCTCCACTTATGGCGGTCATTGCATCACCGCAACCACCACGGAGCTCCCCCGCACTCCATTTACACTCCCCGGAGGCCGTGGTGGCAAGTTCATCCTCAGCGGCACCCTGGGCCGCCGCACCCGAAGCTCCTCCTCTTCCCAGGCTCCCCCGCGGGCGTGATGCACATGTACATGTGCTCCGCGTCACGTTGAGTCCGCCGGTCTGCCGGGCGCTGCCGGAGGTGGCCCGTGCTGCCCGGGAGAGCGCTGGTGCCCGCTCGGCCTCACCTCCCCTGCCTCTGCTCTGTTCGAGCGGGAGGTAGGCGATGGCCTGAGCGCTGGGCCCCACGCGTCAGCGACCCAGCGGCTGGGCCCCGCCATTTAAGTTGAGAGGCGCTAGGGGAAATCCGCTTTCCCCAGTCCAAGGCACACTCCTGTAACGCGCCTCCGACGTCACCTCTCCCTACCCGCGCGGCCGAGCCACTGGGCCGGCCCACTGTCTATCTGTCGCCCAGTGCTCCGGATAAGGGTAATGCCTTATTCTCTTTTCTTTTTCCAGATAACTTGTAAAATCCATAGATAAAACATCCTAACTCCAAATTTGATGATTCAAATTTCTGGTGACTCCATAAATCATGTTCTACCTGTTGGTCCAGCATGCACATTTTTCCAGAACACCCCTCTTCACACAAATCCAATAAAACCCCATCTTCCAATTCTGTGATGAAATTTAGAAAATCACAAAGAGCTCAAAATTGATCCAAATGCCATTATTCAAAATCCCAGATACTTCTATGTTCATAACTTAGTTTTGAACATTTTTTAATACTTTTTGTGCCACACAAAATAATGAGCCATTTCTTCATATTTGTCAACTTTGCAAATTCATAGGGAAGTCATTTGAACTCCAAATTAAGTGGAACCAACTCCTAGGAGATTCTAAAATCATCCTTTGTTAAATGGATGCCATTGCTCATTTTTCAAAAATATATTTCTGTACACTTCTTGCAAATCCACAAATCCCTTGATTCCATTGGATTGAAATGTTCAGAGATATCCATTGATCAAACCCAAATGAAACCACTTTGTTCATTCCTGATATGGCCAAGGGCATCCTAGAAAAGTCCAACTCACATTTTTAGAGCACTTTTATTTCCTACCTTGTTGTGTTGCTTACTATGACTGTTTCCGACATTAGTTGACGAAGTAGACGAAATACTCGGAGATGGACCAGAAGATTTGAAGACTCTGATGAACCAGGCAAGCAACCCTTTGACCATGTTGAACCCTTTTATATCACGAGAACATTTGCACTGTTTCATCGAGTGCATGATGGTTCTTGAATGGCAACCTTGCTGGGCTTGCCTCTGTTTCATACCCATTGATACTTGCATTGTTCATGACTCTATCCTTGTTTAGAGTTGTGCTGATGGATTGTAGAAATATGCTATAGTAGTTGGCTACACAAAAGGTGTCAGGGTTATGCATGGAAAGAAACAAGTGTGGATGACATACTTGCATGTCGCCTAGTGGGTGCCACTAATGCCCCTGGGAGATGATGATGAATTAGGTCACTACTTGGTGGAGAGGTAGTGTACCGAGGCTTAATGAAAGTGTTGTTTACAGAGACGGGTTAGATTGAAGATTGTCTACCGTCCCAACCAAACATGTACAACCACACTAGCCCTTATGGGACGGGGCATTATTGATTACCTAGTTCATGCTAGCATGGATGCCCGCATTACTAGTGACGGGAGTGACGTGGTCACTCTCAGGATGGGATTGTGCTTGGATTGTGTCGGATCACGGGTTCCAGCAGACCCTTAAGGTTCGAACACTGGGGTGCGCGCGGAGATCACGCCTTCTACCTCCCCGTCTCGCAAAGATCTAAACTATTAAAAGAACTGCACAAGAGACACAAGGTTTATACTGGTTCGGGCCACCGTTGTGGTGTAATACCCTACTCCAGTGTGTGGTTGGTGGATTGCCTTCTGGGGCTGGTGATGATGAACAATACAAGGAAGAACAGCCTCGCGAGGGTCTGTTCTTGGCTGGGGCGATGAACTGCTAGGAGGAGTTCAGTCACCCTTCTCTCTCTCACTCACTCTCTCTGCTTGCCAACCGAACGAACGAAAAAAACCCCTTGCTATGCGGGTGGCTGGTCCTATTTATAGGCAAAGGCCCTGGGCCTCTTCCCAAATATTGAGCGGGAAGGGCGCCACAATTGGCCAATTCGAAGGGGAACATCTAGTACACTTATCATGACTAAAGTTGGTATTCGCCTGCCAAAGGCTCTGTGGTGACGCCGTGCTGGGCTCCATGGTGACCTCCGTCTCGTAGTCCTCCTGGTCTTGGTCTCGTTGCACCGAAATGGCAACCTTTGCCTGATGCCTCGGTACTCCGCGGTTGCGCTTGCCCCCTTTGCACCAAAGAGGAAAGAAGGACGCTGCGCGCGCTGGCGCGCGCCTTGCACCCTTGATCGTCATGGCTTGCGTCATGGGCACCTCGCGAGGTACCCTGCCTTGATCTATCTACCTCCTCGCGAGCCAGCCTGATGAGGCTGCGCATGAGGATGCGCCGTGTCGTCCGCCCCGCGAGGCTTGGCCCCTCGCGAGGGTCTTGAGTCTTGTGTCGATGAAGATGGGCCGCACTAGGCCTCCTTTGAGCCACGCCACAGGCCGCAGGCAGGGAAGTTTGGGGACCCCCGTTCCCAGAACGCCGACAGTAGCCCCCGGGCCCAAGGCGCGCATGGACTTGGCCGTGCCGAGAGGCGAAAGGGCAAGGGCGAAGCGCCGCGGGCCCTAATAGCCTGCGGCCTTGGGCGCCGCATGACGGTTGATTGGACGCAAGTGCTTCAGCAACCGCGCAGGTTGATAAAGGAGCGGCATTTGTCCAGACCTTGCCTTTTGCTTTCTCCGGTTGCTGCTTAGATCCCCTTTCTTGTGCCTCCCCTTTCTTCCTCCAAACTTCCAGATCTACTCTGGCTGCGCGACCTAGGAAGCCATGGCGCCTCGTCAGTCTCCGGCTGAAGCTTGGTATTCCCCTGTTCTGGACTTGCCGAATGTGTCCAAGGCTGGCCTTGCCCGGCTGCGCCAGATGGCGGCGGCGCAGGGCATCAACGGGACGAAGGTCTTCAAGGCCGGCTCTGCCACCCCTGAGGGCCGAGGGAGCACCTTTTATCCTCTCTTTGTAAGCTCCATTGCTGCGGGCCTGGTGCCTCCCTTCTCCGAGTTCTTCTTCTCTGTCCTCCGCCATTACAACTTGCAGGCTCTGCATCTCCACCCCAACTCTGTTCTTCTTCTGGCGATCTTCGCTTACTACTGCGAGGCCCACGTAGGGGTGCAGCCTTCGGTGGCCTTGCTGCGCCACTACTTCTCCCTCCGGGTCACTCGCAGCTCTCCTTCCGCGTGCGCGGGCTTCATCGCGTATGGTGGCACCATTGCCATCTCGAATCCCGGGAAGAGGATTGAGGGCTTCAGGAGCAAGTGGGCCTTGGTGGATGCCGGGCGCGTCCATCCTAGGCTGATCTTGCCCGCGGAGCCGCCCGCGAGCTCCGGCGACTGGGGCCGAGTGGAGCTCACGGACCCTCGCGCAAAACTGGTGCTGGAGAAGATGGACGCGGACTTGAGGCCGGCCAGCATGGCGGCGACGAAGTTGACCGGTGCGTTGCTGCTGAGGGAGTTCTTGGAGCACCAGCTGGCTTCACTCCGGCAGTACTCTCCTGCAATGTGGAGGCCTTATCCGAGCCCCGTGGCTGTGGGCAAAGAGGATGTGACCGCGGTTCTCCAATCTCTGGTCGGGGGCGAGGTAGCAAGGTTGGAGGGCGCTCCCAAGCCCTTGTTCCTTTGCGACGACTGGGAGCAAGTGGTGAAGTCCATGCCCGTTTTTAACGGGGACGGGCTCGTGCTCGTGGCGGCTTCCGAAGGACCGGTGGATGTGCCCTCTGGCGACTCCAACAAGGAGGTGGACGAAGAGGAGCGGGGAGAGGGGCCCGACTCTAGGGCGACCGATGGAGAGTCGAGGGCTCCCCTCCCCCGGTGCAGGTCCCGTACTCTCCGCCTTTCGCTGAGCGATGATGATGATGATGACGATGACGTGCTGGGTAGCGGGAGCTCGCCCTCGATCCTGGAGAGGGGCAGGACCGGGTCGATCCCCCGCGGGTCGGTCCTGACTCTGGGGCGAACCGTGGACGCGCCTTCTGCTTCTGAGGTCGATCCCTCCAGCCGGCTCTCAGGCTTCAAGTATGGCCGGAGGCAGCTAGAGCTTTCTGGCGACGACCCGTAAGTGCTTGATCCTTGATCTTTTGTTTCTCATCCCGCCGACGAGGCTTGATGATTGCTTCTCTTGAATAGGCTGGCGCCCATGGAGAAGAAGCCAAAGGGAGCCCCCGAGGCCCCATCTGCAGCGATGCCTCCGCCTGCAGGGGAGGGAGATCATGACGCGTGGGCCTCTCCTGCCCGCTCATCCTCGCGAGGCTTGGCTGAGCTGGCTAGGGCGAGCCCAGCCCCCATGGCTCGAACGACTCCCGAGGTGCCCTCGTCTGGCACCGCTGCTACGGCTGTGGAGGCGCAGCGGACTCTGCCTCGGGACACTGCGGCCTCGCCGCCGCTACTTTCTCCTCCAGTTCCACCGACCGTTGCTTCCCCAGCTCCTCCTGTTGTCTTGGAGCGCACCGATGTTTCTCTGCCTTCTTCTTCCATCCTAGAGCGTGCCGTTGCTGAACTAGACCGGCTGCGGCAGGATCTTCTCGGCGCCGACCCTCGCCTGGTGGCCGAGTGCCTGGAACTGGCTTTGGGGTGGATTCGCTCTGATGCTTCGATTCGGGCGGCGTTGGTTCAGGCCTCAACGGCCTGTGACGGAGAGAGAGTGGCCACCCTCGAGGCGAAGGCTGCCCGAGACACGGCCCTGGGAGAGGTAGCTGAAGTCCGCGGTTGTTGCAAGGCGCTGGAGGATGAGCTGCAAGGCCTGCGGGACCAGCTCGCGAAGGAGGTTCGTCTTCGCCAGGAACAAGAAGAAGGCATGAAGGCTCGCGAGGCGGCCATCGAGGGCCGGGAGGCCAAGCACAAGAAGCGCCGCGACCGCCTAAGTGCACTGGGGGAGGAGCTTGAGGCAACGAGGGTCGAGCTGGAGAGCAAGGCCAAGGTTCTTGCCGAGGATCGCGTGGCCTTCGCGGACATGGAGAATGATGCCCGCGCTTCGCTGAAGACACTTTACGAGAGCGGCCTGGACAGCCGGCTAGCCGGTGACGGGGACGGCCCCGCCAAGCTGCTTCCCTTCCTGGTTAAGGCCCTTGGGGATGTCGCCCTTGGCATCGGCTCCACGGCCGAGGCCGAGGCGCGCGTCCTGTCTTCTGCTGCGCTGACGCGGGTCTTCGTCCACATCTACCTTCACGATCCCAACGCCGACCTCGACGGCCTGCTGGAACCGGTGAGCGGCGAGGGTGCTGCCGCCGCTGTCAAAGCCGTGAAGGGGCGCGCGGAGGCGCTGCTGGGGAAGTTCCGGGCCTTCAGCACCAGGCCAAAGCAAGGCGCTGCCGGCCCTGCTGCTCCACGAGGCGAAGCCACTCCACACAGCTTCACCGTCGACAAGTCACTCCGTTCCATCCCTGTTCTTCTTTCAATTCCTGCACATGCATCACGCCTCGGGGAGGCATTTAAACTTGCGTTTGGTACTGAGACGACAGTATGGGTTGTAATATTTGCTTTTAAATTCCTTGAATTTTATGCTTTTCTTCCCTACTTGCTTGTGTTCTACGCCGTCAGAGCCCGGCCCCGCGCGTGCCTCACCCAGCATTAGCCCCGACCGGAAACCAGGATGGGACCAAAGGAGTGAGGGGCTACGTGACAAGTTAGGCTCCTGAGTCGCGATGCTCAGGAGTCCCCCTTGGCGCGCGAACAACAAGTAGGGAGGCGTGATGTAGGTGTATCTTCCGTTCTACGTCTGCAGAGCCCGACTCCACGCGTACCTCACCCAGCATAGCCTTTCGGAACTAAGGAGTGAGGGGCTACGGAGCCAGTTAGGCTCCTGAGTCACGATGCTCAGGAGTCCCCTTTGATGCGCAAACAGTGGGTGCTGAGGTGAGATGTAAGCGGGGCTACCGTTCTACGTCTGCAGAGCCCAGCCCCGCGCGTACCTCACCCAGCATAGCCTTTCGGAACTAAGGAGTGAGGGGCTACGGGACCAGTTAGGCCCCTGAGTCGCAATGCTTAGGGGTCCCCCTTGACGCTCAAACGGCCTTCATACCTTGGCTCCGCTCAGGGAGAGACGCGCGACAAACCAGGCCCGAGGGGCCTGGCTGGGCGGCGTATGTCTGGGCGTGACCCAGTTATAGCCCCCGTGCCTAGCCCCCTCGCGCGGCACTCCCGAGGGGAGGCGTTGCGATGAGGCTAGCCACTGAGCTCTAGGCTCCCTGAGGTTAATGCGGCCCAGAGGCCACCCTCAGGTGTCTATCACCAGCGCGGAGCATAGCGCTTCCGTATGTGTACGGGCATAGCCGCTCCTCGGCAGTATCGTCAGCCAGCGCGGAGCATGGTGCTTCCACTGGTACGTGGGAGGGGGCTCCCCTCCAGGAGGAGCCCCCGGGGCGTGTACAGCCCCGCCCTGACACGTGGCCGGCACGGTAGGGCTAGGTGAGGTGTATCTGGGCACCCATGAGCCAGCACGAGACTCACGAGGCCCTACCTCTGGGCGGGTTGCGCCTGGCACTGGGTCGTATCTTGAGATGTGTCCCTGCAAAATTTGGTTAGATGCCGGTACTCTACGTCCTCGGGTCCCAGCCCTCGAGCTTGTCTCTGCCGTCGCTGGTATGCCAGGTCGCGATGCCATGGACAAGGCCAGAGGGTGAGGGCTGGAGAGCCAGTAAGAGCCCTGAGTCGCGATGCTCAGGCACCCCCCTTTAACGTGCAAGTGGCCGACATGGAGAAGAAGGGATGCTGCGGACATGCATCAAGCAATCAAGCGTGATAGGCGAATGCATAGTTGGAAATAAACGCGAGGGAGATACACGCCGCTGGGCCTAGCCCGAGCGGCTTGGGGATGATGCAGCCCGAAGGGCGCCCCCAACAAGGCAAACTAACGACCGAAAAATAAAAGGGGATACATGCCGTAGGGACGGACCCACGCGGCCTGGGAGTGATGCAACCCTGGGAGGGCGCTTCCAGTTGGGAATGAAGCTTGAAAGATGTCACCTGAGGATGTCGTCGGCGAAGTGGCGTTGGTGCAGCAGACTCTGTGGGCTGCGAAAGCCGATCCTCACGAGCCCCCAGGCCCCGGGGCCTCGGGAGGCTCCGGAGGCACTGGTGGCTCCTCGCGAGCTGTCTTCATCTCCGCCAGGGCCACGGAATGCCTGTCTTCCTGAGCCTCCATGATGCCCCTCATGAGGCGCTGGTACGCCGCAGCCATGCTCGGCAGGCCGTAAGGCATGCGAACATAGCTATGGGGTGGACCCCCGCAGCGCCCCACTTGCGAGGGCCAGAGACGCTCCATCGTGGCGATCTGATTGAGCCCTGGTACGTCGACGCAGACGTGCAGCCCACCATCCTCGCCTGGATGTGGGGCCACAGCTGGTAGACGGCGGCAACCTCTCATGATCCTTGACTCCTGTAGTTCTTGAATGGCCTTGTCAACGAGCTCCGACTGGTCTGACCTTCCTTGCCTGGCTCCTTCTCGAGGGAAACATGCTTCGAAGCACGCCTCCACATGGTGCCCAAGCGCCTCCCTCATGACCCTGGCTAGGTCGGTGGCCCTCCAGGTGAGAGCCCCTGAGCCCTGCCTGAGGAGGGCGCCGGGCGCGCTTTCCTATGCGATGGATGGGGGGTCCCCCTGGGCTGACACGGGCCCTGAAGGGCCTGCCTCCTGAGGGGCTGAGCCTGACGATGTCTTCTTCTTCTTGGGGTGGTCTCAGGAAGCCTCCTGCTTCGGCGATCTGGGTCTTCTAGCGATGCGGCCTGATAGGCTCGCTCCAGGGAACACACTGCATCCTTCTCTTCACAGGGCACCGTGATGACGCCGCCACTTCCTGGCATCTTGAGGACGTTGTAGCCGTGGTGAGTCACGACCATGAACTTGGCCAGCACTGGGTACCCGAGGATGGCGTTGTACGGCAGGCGGATGTGGGCGACGTCGAAGTCGATGAGCTCGGTGCGGTAGTTGCTGCGGGCCCCGAAGGTGACAGGGAGGCGGACCTGCCCGATCGGGACTGTGGAACCGTCGGTGACTCCGGAGAAAGGCTTGGTTGGCTGAAGCTGGTCATAGGGCACTTGGAGGTTGTTGAATGTTTCCACGGACAGGACGTTGAGCCCCTCCCCTCCGTCGATGAGGGTCCTGGTGACCAGCACATTGCTGATGACTAGGGAGCAAAGCATCGGGAGGACTCCGGCCGTGGCCGCGCACTTGAGCTGGTCTGCTGAGCTGAACGTGATGGCACACGCCGACCACCTGAGGGGGCGCGTTGCTTCGAGCTTGGGGAGAGCTGCATTCACTTCGCGGGCAAACTGCTTGAAGATACGTTGAGAGGCTGGGGCTTGAGCTCCGCCCAGGATGCAGGCGATTGCGCGCGGCTCTTGGAAGCCCCCAGCCCCCTCGTCTTGATGGCGGTCTTCGTTCCTCCTTGGCTGAGGCGGCAGCGGAGGTAGGCCTGCGTTGCCATGAGGGCGATCCTCACGAGGCTGATCCCTCCAGTCCCCCTCGCGAGGCAGGTCCCGCCAGCGGTCCTCGCGAGGTTGGTCGCGCCACCCCTGGCGCGGGCCGCGATCTTCCCAGCGTCCTAGGTTTCTTCCTCCTCCTCGGCCGTAGCCCCGGTCGGCACGGTCAGGGCGACGGCCAATCCTTCCTTCTCGCACGGTACGGAGTTCTTGACATTCATTGGTGTTGTGGGTGTGGAGGTCGTGGTACACACAGTACCGGCTGCCCCTGGAGGGTTCAGGCAGATCCTTGCCCCACTTGGTATCTGGTTCTGCTGTGAGTACGGCAGCCCCCTTGCGCTTCACGTCCTTGGCCTTGGGCTTCTCCTCTTCTGGGTCCGCGGCGGGCAGCTGGAGGAGGGAGAGACGTCCCTCCTCAGCCCTGGCGTACTTGTTCGCCAAGTTGAATAGCTCCAGGGAGGTGCAGAGGTCTTCATGCATCACCAACTCCTCCTTCATCTTGACGTCGCGCACGCCATCGGAGAAGGCCGAGATGATGGCTTCCTCGGACACCTTGGGGATCTTGAGGCGCGCACTATTGAAGCGCTGTATGTACTTTTGCAGGGTCTCCCCAGGTTGCTGCTTGATGCGGCGCATGTCGCTCACGGCGGGCGGCCGGTCGCGGGTACCTTGGAAGTTGGCGATGAAGCGAGTGCGCATCTGGCCCTAGGAGGAGATCATGCCCGGAGCCAGATTCAGGAGCCAGGTGCGAGCTCCTTCCTTCAGTGCCATGGGGAACCAGTTCGCCATGACCTTTTCATCCCCGCTAGCAGCCTCGATGCCCAGCTCATAGAGCTGGAGGAACTCTGCGGGATCAGTTGTGCCATCATAGCGAGGAGGCAGGTCTGGCATGAACTTGCCGGGCCACGCGACGCTGCACAGCTCGGTGGTGTAGGCGCGGCAGCCTGCGGTGGCTACGGGAGGCTTCTGTTGAGGGAGAGCTTGGCCTTGAGGGTCCCCACGCGCTGCAGCTAGGAGCAGAGCGGGGTGTTGGCGTGCCGGAGCTGGAGCAGGGTCGCGGCGTGCCGGAGCAGGGAGCGCCCGGGCAGCTTCTTGCGGGCGAGGGACTTCTTGGCAGCTCCGTTCTTGCTGTGCTGGCATCTGGCGGAGCAGGTTCCGCCCAGGGGCCACGCGCCTTGGAGCCATGGCGTCTTCCGGAGAGGAGGCGGCTGGTACGCCCCCGGAGCTTCATTGCCCACGCGGGGCAGGGTGCGTCGCAGCGGAGCGGACGGCGTAGGAGAGCCCCCTGCGGCGCGGACGAGCTCGGTGACGCGGTCGAGCCACTCCTCGTAGACGTCGTCGACGGGGCGGTAGCGCAGGAGTTCGTTTGCCGCAATGAGCGCAGCTCGAGCCTCCAAGGGTGCACGGAGCGCGCGGAACAAAGAGCCGGCTGGGGTGAACGATGGAGTAGCGGTGCGGCCGTCTTGCCGCACGGATGGATGCTGAGACGACGCTTGCTGCTCGCCCCCTGCCGGGCCAGTGGCAGCGTTGACGGCGGGCGACGGGGAACGACGAGGACGCCCACCGACAGGGGCCGTCTGGGCGACGCGAGAAGCGATGGCGGCCCGACGCTCGGCGCGGGCCCGACGAGCGTCAGACTTGGATGCGATGGTCGGAGGAGAGCGGAGTGGTGGGAGACAGATTCCGGCGCACCCCTACCTGGTGCGCCAAATGTCGAATCACGGGTTCCGGCAGACCCTTAAGGTTCGAACACTGGGGTGCGCGCGGAGATCACGCCTTCTACCTCCCCGTCTCGCAAAGATCTAAACTATTAAAAGAACTGCACAAGAGACACAAGGTTTATACTGGTTCGGGCCACCGTTGTGGTGTAATACCCTACTCTAGTGTGTGGTTGGTGGATTGCCTTCTGGGGCTGGTGATGATGAACAATACAAGGAAGAACAGCCTCGCGAGGGTCTGTTCTTGGCTGGGGCGATGAACTGCTAGGAGGAGTTCAGTCACCCTTCTCTCTCTCACTCACTCTCTCTGCTTGCCAACCGAACGAACGAAAAACCCCCCTTGCTATGCGGGTGGCTGGTCCTATTTATAGGCAAAGGCCCTGGGCCTCTTCCCAAATATTGAGCGGGAAGGGCGCCACAATTGGCCAATTCGAAGGGGAACATCTAGTACACTTATCCTGACTAAAGTTGGTCTTCGCCTGCCAAAGGCTCTGTGGTGACGCCGTGCTGGGCTCCATGGTGACCTCCGTCTCGTAGTCCTCCTGGTCTTGTTCTCGTTGCACCGAAATGGCAACCTTTGCCTGATGCCTCGGTACTCCGCGGCTGCGCTTGCCCCCTTTGCACCAAAGAGGAAAGAAGGACGCTGCGCGCGCTGGCGCCCGCCTGACACCCTCGATCATCATGGCTTGCGTCATGGGCACCTCGCGAGGTACCCTGCCTTGATCTCTCCGCCTCCTCGAGAGCCAGCCTGATGAGGCTGCGCCTGAGGATGCGCCGTGTCGTCCGCCCCGCGAGGCTTGGCCCCTCGCGAGGGTCTTGAGTCTTGTGTCGATGAAGATGGGCCGCACTGGGCCTCCTTTGAGCCACGCCGCAGGCCACAGGCAGGCAAGTTTGGGGACCCCCGTTCTCAGAACGCCGACAGATTGGCGGCCATGACTGTTTTCACAGTGCACCGGACACACCATTGGTACCCCCGTGCATGTCAGATGTGATGAGTATGGGAGCGTGGCTCCACCAAATTAAATTGTGAAAATGTTTGGCACGGGGGCTGTTACCAATCGAGTGGACTGTATGTTGGTCACGACTAGGGAAAGGTAGTGATCGGGTGCTTACCCCGGGTACTTAAGGTACCGGGGGTCATGGATGACACGAGAGCTTCCCGGATCTTGTGGATAAAGTGTGCAACCTCTGCAGAGTGTCAAACTATTCGAATAGCCGTGTCCATGGTCAAGGACAGTTGGGTGGTGCTTCTTAGACTATGTCCATAAGTTTCTGGAAAATAACACGGTTTGGTAAATATGTTGACGTGATTCGTGAGGAAGTCACGGTGAGCGTGAGCATGAGTTGTTCATAACTCTTTCTCGATGTTGATGTCTGTAACCTCCTGATACTTGTTCCAGACACATTCATGTCCGTGATAAATGATGATCATACTTGCATGAGAAAAACTAGCTTTCCGCAAAAATGCCAAATTAGCAGTAGAGCCTTGCACAATTATTCTGTTATCACTCTTGGGTTGCTTGCGAGTACATTCAAAGTACTCATTGCCTTGCCACTGGTTATTTTATTGGCCAGGCATGAAAGAACAGGATATGATGAAGAATACTTCGGTGACGAACATGCGAGCTAGGAAGTTTCCCAGTCAGAATGCCTGTAGGGTTAAGGCATATGACATCGGTCCAAGTTATCGATGAAGATTTCCGCTGCGAAGTTATACTCAAGACTTGACCATAATGGTCATATTTTATGTAAGACGGTATGTATGGATGTAAGACTCTTGTTATTCAGCTTCTTTGTGTTCAGTGAGCATTGATCTCTGGGATCACTGTACACGTGCATTCGGTGATCATGACTTATGAGTCGGGGTCCCCACAATGCCGCTGCCGGTGAGCTTTCCCTTGGCAACGGCTCCAGCAGGGTGCCTCCTTCTCTGGGCAGAGCACGAGCGATGCCGACTACGATGAGCCGATGCGCCGCCAGGCTCGGATCAGGGAGGGCGACGAGCCGCATAGCCAGCGCACCGCGGTGAAACAGAAGGAAGACTCCGACTGAGCTCGGGTGTTTCCGGGGCCAAGCCTTAGGAGTTGCCGTGGTCGCATGATTTCTTTCATTACCTCTTTTCTCCTGCATCGAAAAAAGTAGAGGGCCCTGCTGGGGTGTGTGATGAACCATGTCGGTTGCGTCGTTATGCTATGCTCATTTATATTATGTTGTGATATCCGCGTTTCCACTAGGTGCGGTTAGGGTAACTTAGCTCGATGTGCTTGAGGTTGACTCTTACGTCACGAGGGCGTGCCTTTCCAGGGGCATCTTCCAGAGCTTCCTTCTTGAGGAGCCGAGAGTCGTTGGGCCTTAGAAGACGTCTTGTAGCTGCAGGGTTAGAAAGCCTCATGAGGTGTCTCGTCCTACCTCGGGCAAGCTCCCGAGCGTGGACTGGTTGTGGCTAGCGCACCATGTTGCGATGCCCGGATGCACGGACTTAAGAGGGCGCACATGTCCACGAGCTCATTCGAGGGCGTCTCGCGAGGATTAAGGGCGCCAAAGCTGGGGCGGCAAGGCGTCGGCGAGGTGTGGTCGCGGGCGAGCCCAGTGGCGCACACCGTACCTATCTCTTGCGTGTGGGACGCGCGAGGAAGAGCGACAGGCAACTACCGCTCCTCCTGAGACGCGATTGGAAAGGCGAACAAAAAGCAAAGAGAGAGAAAATTTCCAACACTGGCGAACGAAAGACACAAAAGCTCCAAATTTCATTCAAGAAGTTGCAAACCAGCTACAGAAAGCAAGCAAAAGAACAGCTATGTCCGGCACCTAGACTAGTCTTCTTGTCTTCCCACTAGCGCGGAGCATGGGGCCTCCACTAAGACGTGGGTGGGAGACCCCATGAGGCCCAGGGGCAACACTTAGGAGACTCCAAGGCGTGTATAGCCCCAACTCATTATTACATGAGAGTGTCACGAGTGGAGCCCTTTACAGGCACGGGGCCTTGCTTGTGCTGGATGTTCCAGGCGTTCTAGATCCTATCCTGCGTCTCCAGGTGCGCGGCGCCAGGCTGGAGACACGGGCGATCCTGAATGGGCCCTCCCACATGGGCGAGAGCTTATGCAGCCCTTCTTTGGAGAGCACCCACCTCAGGATGAGATCACCCACCTCGAGCGTCCTGGAGCAGACGCTGTGGTAGTGGTACTGCCGCAGTGCCTGCTAGTACCTCGCTGCTTGGAGCGAGGCTTGGCGGCGGCGTTCCTCCCCTAGCACGAGGTCCATCCCCCGCGAGGTGTCCTGGCATGCCTCGTCAAACGCCAAGACCCACACGGATCGACGCCTGCCTCGTGAGGGAGAACCGCTTTAGCTTCGTAGACGAGGAAGAATGGAGTTTCGCCCGTTGGCTTGGTCACGGTGGTGCGGATGGACCACATCATGGACTGGAGCTCATCGAGCCAGCCCTTGCCACAGGCCTCGAGCTTCTTCTTGAAGGTCCTTGCCTTGAGGCCTCTCAGGACCTCTGTGTTGGCACGCTCAGCCTGACCGTTGCTCTGAGGGTGTGCCACCGAAGTGTAGCATATCTATGTTCCAAGGTTAGCACAATATGTTTTGAAAAGGTTGCTGGTGAACTACGAGCCATTGTCGGTGATGATGCGATTTGGAACCACGAAACGACTCATGAGGCCCTTGATGAACTTGACGGCCGAGCCGGCCTGGATGGTGCGGACGGCCTCTACCTCGGCCCACTTGGTGAACTTGTCGATGGCGACGTAGAGGTAGCGGTAGCCCCCGGACGCTCGAGGGAACGGGCCCAGGATGTCCAACCCCTAGATCACGAACGGCCATGAGAGAGGGATGGTCTGGAGACCCTGAGCAGGCAGGTGGATCTACTTGGCATGGAATTGACAAACATCACAGGATCTTACCAGCTCGGTGGCATCATTGAGCGATGTGGGCTAGTACAATCCGCTATGGAATGCCATGCCCACGGGAGTGTGTGATGAGGAATGATGCCTGCAGTCCCCGCCATGTATGTCGGCCAACAACTCGCATCCCTGCTCCCTGGAGATGCAATGTAGAGAAACATCGTTTGGCCGTTTTCGGCAGAGCTCACCGTCCTGGATTAGTACGCAGTGGCCTGGCGGGCCACACGCTCTGCGTGTTCCTCCTTCTCCGGCAAGGTGCCTTGGAGCAGGTACGCCTTGAACGCCTCGGTCCTGCACCCCTCCTGAGGCTCAAGCGCGAGGAGCAGGCGGGCTCCCAAGGTCGGGCCGCAAGCTAGGGCGCCTGAGGGGGGGTGCTAGAGGAAGCTCCTCTTGAGGCGATGCTGGTCCCGCAGCGAGGGGAGCTGCCGATGGCTTGAAAAGCCATTCCTCAAAGACGACAGGCTCCTGGGGTAGACGCCGAGACACCCTCTTGGTGATGTCGTCTGCCTCCTTGTTCGTCGCACGACACATGCTGCAATTCCAGGCCCAATAATCGTTTCACGATTTTGCGTACCTCCTCGAGGTATGCCTCCATGTGCTCGTCCTTGGGCTTGTATGCTTTTTTGGAGAAGTTGACGAGGAGTTGGGAGTCGCCCCTGATGGTGAGGCGCCTCACCCCCAAAGCCGCTGCAGCCTTGAGGCCGGCGACCGGGCCTTCATATTCCGCGATGTTGTTGGAGACCTTCTCGCCTTGCTGGAAGCAGAGATGCATGACATAGTAGAGCTTGTCCTGGGTGGGCGAGATGAGCACGGCTCTAGCCCCCGCGCCATGATGCACGAATGCGCTGTTGAAGTACTTGACCCAACCATTCGGTGCTTCATTTCCGGGTGAGAGGGAAATGTCCTCGCCCACTTCTCGGTCGGGGACGTCAGTCCATTCCGCCACGAAGTCGGCGAGGGCCGCACCCTTGATGATCCTAGTGGTGCTGAATTCCAACTGGAATACCTACAGTTCAATGTTCCATTCGGCAACCCTCCCTGCGGCATTAGGGCTCCCGAGAACCCTCTCCAGGGGGTAAGCTAAGACAACCTTGTGAAGGAAATATGCCCTAGAGGATATACTAAAGTTTTTATTTATATTTCCTTATATCATGATAAATGTTTATTATTCATGCTAGAATTGTATTAACCGGAAACTTAGTACATGTGTGAATACATAGACAAACAGAGTGTCACTAGTATGCCTCTACTTGACTAGCTCGTTAATCAAAGATGGTTAAGTTTCCTAACCATAGACATGAGTTGTCATTTGATAAACGGGATCACATCATTAGAGAATGATGTGATTGACTTGACCCATCCGTTAGCTTAGCACAATCATCATTTAGTTTATTGCTATAGCTTTCTTCATAACTTATACATGTTCCTATGACTATGAGATTATGCAACTCCCGAATACCGGAGGAACACTTAGTGTGCTATCAAGCGTCACAACGTAACTAGGTGACTATAAAGATTCTCTACATGTGTCTCTGATGGTGTTTGTTGAGTTGGCATAGATCAAGATTAGGATTTGTCACTCCGTGTATCGGAGAGGTATCTCTAGGCCCTCTCGGTAATGCACATCACTATAAGTCTTGCAAGCAATGTGACTAATGAGTTAGTTGCGGGATGATGCATTACGGAACAAGTAAAGAGACTTGCCGATAACGAGATTGAACTAGGTATTGAGATATCAACGATCGAATCTCGGGCAAGTAACATACCGGTGACAAAGGTAACAACATATGTTGTTATGCGGTTTGACCGATAAAGATCTTCATAGAATATGTAGGAACCAATATGAGCATCCAGGTTTCGCTATTGGTTATTGACCGGAGATGAGTCTCAGTCATGTCTACATAGTTCTCGAACCCGTAGGGTCCGCATGCTTAACATTCGATGACGATCAGTATTATGAGTTTATGTGTTTTGATGTACCGAAGGCAGCTCGGAGTCCCGGATGTGATCACGGACATGACGAGGAGTCTCAAAATGGTCGAGACATAAAGATCGATATATTGGAAGGCTATGTTTGGAGACTGGAATGGTTCCGGATGAGTTCGGGCATTTTCCAGAGTACTGGGAGGTTACTAGAACCCCTCGGGGATTCAATGGGCCTTATTGGGCCTTAGTGGAAGAGAGGAGGAGGCAGCCAGGTGGAGGGCACGCCCTGATACGTCTCCAACGTATCTATAATTTTTGATTGTTCCATGCTATTATATTATCTGTTTTGGATGTTTAATGGGCTTTAATATGCACTTCTATATTATTTTTGGGACTAACATATTAACTGGAGGCCCAATGCCAGTTGCTGTTTTTTTGCCTATTTTAGTGTTTCACAGAAAAGGAATATCAAACGGAACGAAACCTTCGCAAGGATCTTTTTTTGGAACAAACGCAATCCAGGAGACTTGGAGTGGAGGTCAAGGAAGGAACGACGCGGCCACGAGATAGGGAGGTGCGCCTAGGGGGTAGGCACGCCCCTACCCTCGTGGGCCCCTCGTAGCTCCACCGACCTACTTCTTTAGCCTATATATACTCTTATACCCTGAAAACATCCAGGGGAGCCACGAAACCACTTTTCCTCCACCGCAACCTTCTGTACCCGTGAGATCCCATCTGGGGACCTTTTCCGGCGATCTGCCGGAGGGGGAATCGATCACGGAGGGCTTCTATATCAACACCATAGCCTCTCCGCTGATGTGTGAGTAGTTTACCACAGACCTTCAGGCCCATAGTTATTAGCTAGATGGCTTCTTCTCTCTCTTTGGTTCTCAATAGAAAGTTCGCCTCGATGTTCTTGGAGATCTATTTGATGTAATATTCTTTTGCAGTGTGTTTGCCGAGATCCGATGAATTGTGGATTTATGATCAGGTTTATCTATGAACAATATTTGGTTCTTCTCTGAATTCTTATATGCATGATTTGATATCTTTGCAAGTCTCTTTGAATTATCGGTTTAGTTTGGCCTACTAGATTGATCTTTCTTGCAATGGGAGAAGTGCTTAGCTTTGGGTTCAATCTTGCGGTGTCCTTTCCCAGTGACAGTAGGGGGAGCAAGGCACGTATTGTATTTTTGCCATTGGGGACAAAAGATGGGGTTTATAGCATATTGCTTGAGATTATCCCTCTACATCATGTCATCTTGCGTAATGCGTTACTCTGTTCTTAAGAACTTAATACTCTAGGTGCATGCTGGATAGCGGTGGATGTGTGGAGTAATAGTAGTAGAGGAAGAATCGTTTCGGTCTACTTAACACGGACGTGATGCCTATATTTCATAATCATTGCCTAGATATTCTCATAACTATGCGCTCTTCTATCAGTTGCTCGACAGTAATTTGTTCACCCACCGTAATACTTGCTATCATGAGAGAAGCCACTAGTGAAACCTATGCCCTGGGTCTCTTACTTATTATATTGCATCTCTTTTATTATCGCATCTCGTTTACTATTTTGCAATCTTTACTTTTCAATCTATACAACAAAAATACCAAAAATATTATCTTATTATCTTTATCAGATCTCACTTTTGCAAGTGGCCGTGAAGGGATTGACAACCCATTTACCGCGTTGGTTGCAAGGTTCTTGATTGTTTGTGCAGGTACTAGGCGACTTGCGTGTAATCTCCTACTGGATTGATACCTTGGTTCTCAAAAACTGAGGGAAATACTTACGCTACTTTGCTGCATCACCCTTTCCTCTTCAAGGGAAAACCAACACATGCTCACGAGGTAGCTAGAAGGATTTATGGCGCCGTTGTCAGGGAGATTTGCACCAAGTCAAGTCAAGATTTGATCTCCCGTCAACTAGTCATTTATGGCGCCGTTGTCGGGGAGATCTACGCTCAAGTCAAGACATACCAAGTACCCATCACAAACTGTTATCCCTCGCATTACATTATTTTCCATTTGCCTCTCGTTTTCCTCTCCCCCACTTCACCCTTGCCGTTTTATTCGCCTCTTTTCCCTTTGCCTTTTCTTTGCTTCTTTCCGCTTGCCTCTTGTGTATTTGTTCTTAGTGCGGTTTGTTACCATCATGTCTGAAATTGGGGAGATTATCATTGATAAGGATAATAGTAACAACGGGGGGAACCTTGATGCTTTTGATAATCCTCATGAAGAACCTACTATATTACACACTAAAAAGTTTCGGATCGGTAGTGGTAATGTTATTGGAAAAGGAGTTATTCAAGATTTCTTTACTTGTGCTAGTGCTTTGCCCACTATGGGAGGGTCTATTCTTCATAGAACTAGTAGTCTTGCGGATGCTATATCTTTGCTCATAGTTGAACTTGAAAGACAATTTATTCATATGCATCCTTGCATTTAAAGGATTTTTCTAGAATTTTCCAATATTGAGCATTCTTCTGTTAAGCGAGCAGCTACCATCTTTTTAGCTCATGAGTTCATATTTACAATAAAAGAGGCCAACGAAATTTTTGCGCATTATAGGGTGGATGCCGGTTGTCTTCCCATAGAAGCGATCTTTTTTTTATCAAGAAGACATAATGTGTTTACGATCTCTAGATCATGTTGCTTTTAATGAAAACCTTAGAAAAAAGGTTCCTACTGATGTTCTAGTTGACAGGACTTCTGAACTTAATGATAACTTTGCTATCCAGAACAATGGGTTAAGTTTTTGCCTTGAACAAAACCTCATGACTTTTTGCCAAAAGAATGCTTATAATGATGAATTGGTTGTGCAATATGAGGGGCCAAAGGAGGAACCAATACCTCCCGAGCTTGATCTAGGGGACTTTTGTCCCATTAAATTTAGCCCTTTTGATTACTTTTGCTTGCCACAAAGAAAACTTGCTGCTGAACATATGGAGTATGAGATGAGTTTTCGCGATTTACCTTATCATTATCATGGCAATACTTAGATCTATTCTTGTTTTTATGCCTAGCTAGGGGCGTTAAACGATAGCGCTTGTTGGGAGTTAACCCAATTTTATTTTTGTTCATTGCTTTTTGTTCCTGTTTAGTAATAAATAAATCATCTATCCTCTGTTATGATTGTGTTTTTCATGTTTTAATTAGTGCTTGTGCCAAGTAAATCCTTTAGGATCTTTTTGGGTGATTGTTGTTTGATCTTGCTGAAAAAAGCAGAAAGTATGTGCTCACGAGAATAATTTTCATTTTTTACTACAGAGCGATTAAATACCAATTCCAACTGCAGTAGATCAATATAAAAATTATTTAGGACTTCCTAGTTTTTTAGGATTTTTGGAGTTACATAAGAATTAAAAACCTCCAGATTGCTACAGACTATTCTGTTTTTGACAGATTCTGTTTTTCGTGTGTTGTTTGCTTATTTTGATGAATCTATATGGCTAGTATCGGGGGTATGAACCATAGAAAAGTTGGAACACAGTAGGTTTAACACCAATCTAAATAAATAATGAGTTCATTACAGTACCTTGAAGTGGTGGTTTGTTTTCTTATACTAACGGAGCTCATGAGATTTTCTATTGAGTTTTGTGTTGTGAAGTTTTCAAGTTTTTGGATAAAGATTTGATGGATTTTGGAATAAGGAGTGGAAAGAGCCTAAGCTTGGGGATGCCCCGGAAGGCATCCCCTCTTCCGTCCTCGTATTCACCACATGGTATGTGTTTTTCTTGGAGCGTCTTGTATGATTTGAGTCTTTGCTTTTTAGTGTACCATAATCATCCTTGCTGTACACACCTTTTGTAGAGACACACATGAATCGGAATTTATTAAAATACTCTATGTGCTTCACTTATATCTTTTGAGCTAGATAATTTTGCTCTAGTGCTTCACTTATATATTTTTAGAGCATGGTGGTGGTTTTATTTTATAGAAATTATTGATCTCTCATGCTTCACTTATATTATTTTGAGAGTCTTTTAGAATAGCATGGTAATTTTCTTTGGCTATAAAATTAGTCCTAATATGATGGGCATCCAAGATGGGTATAATAAAAAACTTCCATATAGAGTGCATTGAATACTATGAGAAGTTTGATTCCTTATGATTGTTTTGAGATATGAAGATGGTGATATTAGAGTCATGCTAGTTGAGTAGTTGTGGATTTGAGAGATACTTGTGTTAAAGTTTGTGATTCCCGTAGCATGCATGTATGGTGAACCGTTATGTGATGAAGTCGGAGCATGATTTATTTATTGATTGTCTTCCTTATGAGTGGCGGTTGGGGACGAGCGATGTTCTTTTCCTACCAATATATCCCCCTAGGAGCATGCGCATAGTACTTCGTTTTGATAACTAATAGATTTTTGCAATAAGTATTTGAGTTCTTTATGACCAATGTTGAGTCCATGGATTATACGCACTCTCACCCTTCCACCATTGCTAGCCTCTCTAATACCGTACACCTTTCACCGGTATCATACACCCACCATATACCTTCATCAGAACAGCCACCATACCTACCTATTATGGCATTTCCATAGCCACTCTGAGATATATTGCCATGCAACTTTCCACTGCTTCGTTTATTATGACACGCTCCATCATTGTCATAATGCTTTGCATGATCATGTAGTTGACATCGCATTTGTGGGAAAGCCACCTTCATAATTTTTTCATACATGTCACTCTTGATTCATTGCACATCCCGGTACACCGCCGGAGGCATTCACATAGAGTCATATTTTGTTCTAAGTATCGAGTTGTAAGTAAATAAAAGTGTGATGATTTTCATTATTAGAGCATTGTCCCATGTGAGGAAAGGATTATGGAGACTATGATTCCCCCACAAGTCGGGATGAGACTCCGGACGAAAAAAAGGCCATAAAAAAGAGAGATGGCCCAAATAAAAAAATGAGAGAAAAGGAGAGAAGGGGCAATGCTACTATCCTTTTTTCACACTTGTGCTTCAAAGTAGCACCATGATCTTCATGATAGAGAGTCTCTTATTTTGTCACTTTCATATACTAGTGGGAATTTTTCATTATAGAACTTGGCTTGTATATTCCAATGACGAGCTTCCTCAAAATTGCCCTAGGTCTTCATGAGCAAGCAAGTTGGATGCACACCCACTTAGTTTCTTTTGTTGAGCTTTCATACGCTTATAGCTCTAGTGCATCCGTTGCATGGCAATCCCTACTCACTCACATTGATATCTGTTGATGGGCATCTCCATAGCCCATTGATACGCCTAGTTGATGTGAGACTATCTTCTTCTTTTTGTCTTCTCCACAACCACCATTCTATTCCACCTATACTGCTATATCCATGGCTCATGCTCATGTATTGCGTGAAAGTTGAAAAAGTTTGAGAACATCAAAAGTATGAAACAATTGCTTGGCTTTTCATCGGGGTTGTACATGATTTAATATTTTGTGTGATGAAGGTAGAGCATAGCCAGACTATATGATTTTGTATGGATAGCTTTCTTTGTCCATGTTATTTTGAGAAGACATGATTGCTTGGTTAGTATGCTTGAAGTATTATTATTTTATGTGAATATTGAACTTTTGTTTTGAATCTTTCGGATCTCAACATTCATGCCACAATAAAGAATATTACATTGAAAATTATGTTAGGTAGCATTCCACATCAAAAATTCTATTTTTATCATTTACCTACTCAAGGACGAGCAGGAATTAAGCTTGGGGATGCTGATACGTCTCCAAAGTATCTATAATTTTTGATTGTTCCATGCTATTATATTATCTGTTTTGGATGTTTAATGGGCTTTAATATGCACTTTTATTTTATTTTTGGGACTAACCTATTAACCGGAGGCCCAGTGCCAGTTGCTGTTTTTTGCCTATTTCAGTGTTTCGCGGAAAAGGAATATCAAACGGAATGAAACCTTTGCGAGGATCTTTTTTTTGGAACAAACGCAATCTAGAAGACTTGGAGTGGAGGTCAAGGAAGCAACAAAGTGGCCACGAGATAGGGAGGCGTGCCCAGGGGGTAGGCGCGCCCCCACCCTCGTGGCCCCCTCGTAGCTCCACCGACCTACTTCTTTAGCCTATATATACTCTTATACCCTGGAAACATCCTGGGGAGCCACGAAACCACTTTTCCACCGCCGCAACCTTCTATACCTGTGAGATCCCATCTGGGGACCTTTTCCGGCGATCTGCCAGAGGGGGAATCGATCACGGAGGGCTTCTACATCAACACCATAGCCTCTCTGATGATATGTGAGTAGTTTACCACAGACCTTCGGGCCCATAATTATTAGCTAGATGACTTCTTCTCTCTCTTTGGTTCTCAATACAAAGTTTGCCTCGATGTTCTTGGAGATATTCGATGTAATATTCTTTTCCGGTGTGTTTGCTGAGATCCAATGAATTGTGGATTTATGATCAAGTTTATCTATGAACAATATTTGGTTCTTCTCTGGATTCTTATATGCATGCTTTTATATCTTTGCAAGTCTCTTCGAATTATCGGTTTAGTTTGGCCTACTAGATTGATCTTTCTTGCAATGGGAGAAGTGCTTAGCTTTGGGTTCAATCTTGCAGTGTCCTTTCCCAGTGACAGTAGGGGCAGCAAGGCACGTATTGTATTGTTGCCATCGAGGATAAAAAGAAGGGGTTTATATCATATTGCTTGACTTTATCCCTCTACATCATGTCATCTTGCTTAATGTGTTACTCTGTTCTGATGAACTTAATACTCTAGATGCATGCTAGATAGCGGTCGATGTGTGGATTAATAGTAGTAGATGCAGAATCATTACGGTCTACTTAACACGGACGTGATGCCTATATTTCATAATCATTGCCTAGATATTCTCATAACTATGCGCTCTTCTATCAATTGCTCGGCAGTAATTTGTTCACCCACCGTAATACTTGCTATCATGAGAGAAGCCACTAGTGAAACATATGGCCCCCGGGTCTCTTATTTATTATATTGCATCTCTTTTATTATCGCAACTCGTTTACTATTTCACAATCTTTACTTTGCAGTCTATACAACAAAAATACCAAAAAAATTATCTTATTATCTTTATCAGATCTCACTTTTGCAAATGGCCGTGAAGGAATTGAGAACCCCTTTATCGCGTTGGTCGCAGGGTTCTTGATTGTTTGTGCAGGTACTAGGCGACTTGCGTGTAATCTCCTATTGGATTGATACTTTGGTTCTCAAAAACTGAGGGAAATACTTACGCTACTTTGCTGCATCACCCTTTCCTCTTCAAAGGGAAAACCAACACATGCTCAAGAGGTAGCACGCCCCCCAAGCCCAATCCAAATTGGGGTGGGGGGGGGGGGCTTTCCTTCTCTCCCTCTCCCTCTTCCTTCTTCTCCTACTCCAACTAGGAAGGGGGGAAACCTACTCCTACTGGGAGTAGGACTCCCCCTTGGGCGCACCCTATGAGGGCCGACCCTCTCCTCCTCCCCCCTTATATATGGGGGAGGGGCACCCCATAGAAACACAAGTTGATTGTTTGGCCGTGTGCGGTGCCCCCTCCACATAATTCCACCTCGATCATATCGTTGTAGTGCTTAGCGAAGCCCTGCATCGGTAACTTCATCATCACTGTCATCATGCCGTCGTGCTGACGAAACTCTCCCTCGGCCTCAATTGGATCTAGAGTACGAGGGACGTCATTGAGCTGAACGTGTGCAGATCGTGGAGGTGTCGTGTGTTCGGTACTTGATCGGTTGGATCACTAATACGTTCGACTACATCAACCGCATTTCATAACGCTTCCACTTTCGGTCTATGAGGGTACATAGACATACTCTCCCCCTCTCGTTGCTATGCATCTCCTAGATAGATCTTGTGTGATTGTAGGAATTTTTTTTGAAATACTGCGTTCCCCAATAGTGGCATCCGAGCCAGGTCTATGCGTAGATGTTATATGCACGAGTAGAACACAAAGGAGTTGTGGGTGTGGGTATATACATATTGCTTGCCGTCACTAGTTGATTCTTGATTCGGCGATATTGTGGATGAAGCGGCTCAGACCGACATTACGCGTACGCTTACGTGAGATTGGTTCTACCGATCTGCTTCGCACATAGGTGGCTAGTGGGTGTCTGTTTCTCCAACTTTAGTTGAATCGGATTCAATGAACATGGTTCTTTCTAAAGATCAAAAAGCAATCACTATACTGCATTGTGGTTTTTGATGTGTAGGCAAGAACGGTTCTTGCTAAGCCTGTAGCAGCCACGTAAATCTTGCAACAACAAAGTAGAGGACACCAAACTTGTTTTTGCAGGGCATGTTGTGATGTGATATGGTCAACACATGATGTAGACAAGATCTATCTTTGTAGAGATAGACCCCCATCATTTTCTCCTTAGTAGCAATGATACATACGTGTTGTTTCCCTTTCTGTCACTGGGATCAAGCACCATAAGATCGAACCCACTACAAAGCACCTCTTCCCATTGCAAGATAAACAGATCAAGTTGGCCAAACAAAACCCAAATATTGGAGAAGACATACGAGGCTATAAGAGATCATGCATAAAAGAGATCAAAGAAACTCAAATACTTTCATGGATATAAAAACATAGATCTGATCATAAATACAAAGTTCATCGATCCCAACAAACACACCGCAAAAAGAGTTACACACTGGTGCGCGTCGGTCCTAAACAAACGGTTTTTAACCCCTTTTCGCGATGGCATATGGAACTATCTCCAAGTGAGTGTGGGCGATAGGGGGGTCCTTCACACACGACCCAGAAACCGTCGAGGATAGGGAGCCTTGATGCATACAGTTGTCCCTATATAACCGTTTCCGATATCTCGAATATCCCAAATGCTTCATCCTTGCTACTCGTTTGTGCTCACATTGCCATCACAGTCGGAGTTTTGTGGTTCTGCCTAAAACCAAGCAAATTCCAGGCACGGGAGTTTTCCAGGCAGATTCTAGGCACGGGTGTTTTACGACGCCTGGCACATCACAAACAGTTCATGATTATAAACCGTGTACGATAAGTAGATAATCACACACATTTAGTTTTCCCACACCATATGTGATAGTGTCTGACATCAACACGCTTGGCAAACGAAAACTGTGTGCATGCTTGCACACGTTTCCTCTCTGTGAACCGTCTCGGATTATGGTGTATATCGCAAACGTTTGTGTTTTACCAACTATGTGTGCCATAATGACCTGCACAACATAATTTCACCCTAATTTAATTGCTTCTATTTAAAATTGTACCTAATTTAAAATTGAAAGAAGTCTATAGCTTTATTCATATCCATCAGGTTCAAACAACCAATGCATTATTTGATTCACAGGTACATATGTTTAAGAATTACAGAAGCACCAAATAAAGAATGATGTACCAGGGTTCTATACTTGTACTATTACAGATGGTAAAGAAAGAGGCGACAGACATTCCAGTTGCTGAACAAGGTGAAGCGGAATGGCCCTATTGTGCTCTCCTGAATGCAGAAGGCATGCAGAACTCTAGTCCAACCCCTTGTGATGGCCGCATGCCAATCATGTAGTTTGATAGGTAATCTTGAGTAAACTGCTTCAGGATCCACTTCAAAAGAAAAAAGATTCAGATATTGTCATCTAACACGACTCATTACGGGCAGTAAAAAGAAGGCTGCAGGGTTCTTACATACCATCCTGCAGTTCATTGTTGTCTTGCATAAAGTGTAAACAAATAGTTCGATTGACATCTTTTGACCCATTTTAATAACAATCTTTATCAGTTTCCTCACTTGATACTGGTTCATGAATATATCATTGCCCCATACGCAGAAAGGGTCGAAGTGTGGATCTTTGGCAATGATATATGTACCTAAAAGCACCAAGTTAATATTAGAAGCTAAACAACAATTGAAAAATGATGTAGTACAACACTCCATCCATCCCATTATATAAGATTTTATTGCATGTATATCTAGATATCATCAGAACATTAAGGTAACACTCTTCCTTGTTGCTATGTAGCCTGGGATTGCATATTTAGTCATTTAGTACAATGCATGTTGCTAAACAACAATTGAAAAACGAAAACGCATGTCAACTGCAATATCCTTAACAACAACCAAATCTCGTAATTCATAGTGGTATTGTTGAAACTGTTATTCATGAAATTGAACTACACGGCAAATAGTTGCACATATAGAGCATCACATTGTGAAGAACTGAAATAAACAAGTCATAAGGACATCTCTAGGCGAACCTTAAAAAGTTAAAGGACTAAAACCCTTAGTGGATATATATATATATATATACTCCAGCAATTTTTGGCCTTTTCTAGTCGATCCCCTAAACTTAAGGTTGTAAACTTCAAT
Organism: Triticum monococcum; assembly: GCA_034509565.1. Taxonomy (NCBI): domain Eukaryota; kingdom Viridiplantae; phylum Streptophyta; class Magnoliopsida; order Poales; family Poaceae; genus Triticum; species Triticum monococcum. Next base: position 143,473,847 of record CM067845.1, on the reverse strand, counting down.
TTGATCAAGTTCAAAGCAGGTTCAACCGAAAGTAGCATGCATTCAAACATAAACATAGAAAGTTTCGCATAACCGAACATAAAACATAAATTTAAACTAAGCTAAACTACTTTCAGTCGATGTAGAGGTCGAGCCAATCCTTCCTTCATGTACGGTGTGCCGCGAGACGGGTCAGGGCCAGAACCGTCATCGGGGTCGCTGGGGAAGGCACTCCTCCACTCGTTGATGTCGGTCTCCTCGTCCTCGGGGCCCACCTCGACACCCTCCACGCTGCCATCGCCGCCGCCTTCGACCTCATCATCAGAGGAGAGCGCGATAACCTCACCGCCCTTTGTGTCGCCGTCCTCGCCGCCTTCGACCTCGTCATCGGAGGAGAGCGCGATAACCTCGCCGCCCTCCGCACCGGCAAAGATCCGTCCCTCCGCCTCCATGAGCTCCGGGTGCTGCCGGTGGAGCTCTTGCATGTAGGCCTCATCGGCGGCCTCGGCCTCGAGGCACTCCCACGCCTCGCGGTCCTCCCGTCCCATAGCAAAGCTCACCACCCTGGTTCCGGTGGAACGAGGTGGACCGACATGTTCCGAAGGGGAAATTAAGCCTAGCCGCTGCGCCGTGGTAGCGGACCTACCAGCGGTCGTACTGCATGGCCGAGCTCGGCCGTGTGGAAGCTACTGAGCCATAGGCGGGTGTGGGTCTCCCGATCTGTAATCTCGGCGACCCACGTCCCCCACCGCTGTTGTTGGACCCCGAGGTAGGACTTCGTCGGCTGCCAGGTCCGGGGGAGGACGGGGAAGTCCTCGAACCGGCGTAGGGGCGCGGCGGCGGGCGGATCGGGGGACCGGTGATGGTGGATCGGGCCCGTGGAGGATGACGGGGACACCTCGGCGGCCACCTCGCCGATGTCGGGTGAAAAGGCCGCGATAAACCTCTTTTTGGCCATTGGCTACTCGTGCTCCCCGGCACACAGGCAGAGGTTGAGGATGGAGGCGCCGGCGATGGCGGTGACCTACCAATGGTTTCGAGGGTTGTGTGTGTCTGTGTGAGTGGAGGTTGTGTTTGAGGAAATACTATGGCAACTGAAAATTTTACTAGGTGGGAGTAACAAGACGGGGCTACTAAAAATTTGGATCAAGGGCGAGCAGATATTTTTGAGATTGCGAGGGATGCAGAGGCAGGAGTAAAATACCGGGGCTACTAAAAATTTGAATGAAGGGACTGAAGCAGAGCGGGAGTAACATACATCGCACATGGTCTGCACATACTAATCGTGTGCTATCAAACAATAAAACCTTCCAGGCGGTAGATATGTTTGAGATTGCGAGGTATGCAGAGGCGGGAGTTTTGGGGAGCGAGCTAGTGTGCTTGACACGCCGACTGTGGACTGTAGCCGACGCACCTTCTTGCGTAAGCCATAGGCGTACTATACACCGACGGTGCTCCAAGATATTTTGTACAACATCTCACACGGTTGGTGATAATAAACTATGTGGGATCTACTTGATTTGAATTACAAAATGGGGTCACGGCGGCAATGGACGTTGTTTGAATTGCTAGACCTTTTATCTGCAGTGAACACGCAACTATATGTGTGTCATAAAAGAATTGGAATTATTCAGGGTTCGTTTGGACATTTCATACATTAAACTAGTTTTCTAGCCATTTTAGGTGCACAATTCAAAATTAAACTACCCGCACATGCTCCGGTGCATACAAATTGGTTGAAAAATCAAATCTGTGTCCTTCAGTGCATGCTTAGGTCCCATGCAAGAAATGGGAATGAATTTTTCGGGGTTCGTTTGGTCTTTCTTATACATTAACAGGGTTTTCTAGGCATTTTATGTGCATAATTCAAATTTGAACTACAAGCACATGCTCCAATGCACTAAAGTTGGTTGAAAAATCACATGTGTGTCCTTGGGTGAATTTCTAGGTCCCATGCAAGAGATGGGAATGAATTTCAAACACCAGGGCACTATTGATTGCCGGCAAAACGTTGAGATACCTCGTGTTTAAGTTCTAGTAAATCCAAAACTCGTCCGAAATTCATGAAACTTGGCATGCTATCATGGAGCGGCATCAACTTGCCGTGGTGAAAATTTTGTCCCATTTGGGGCAGGTTTGGGTACAAGCTTCTCACAAACCAGAGCTTCTCACAATAGGCATGATGGTTTTGATAGGGAATGTACCACCTTTGGGGACGGGATGATATCTGTTGCCTCTTATTGCATTCAAAAAAATTCTAGTGTCAACATAGAACAACAGGAGTGTTGTGTTCAATCTTCGAATTTTCGAGGTTCGTTTGGACTTTTTTATACATTAACTTGGTTTTCTAGGCATCTTATGTGAATAATTCAAATTTGAACTACAAGCACATGCTCCAATGCACCAAAGTTGGTTGAAAAATCACATGTGTGTCCCTGGGTGAATTTGTAGGTCCCATGCAAGAGACGGAAATGAAATTCAAACACCAGGGCACTGTTGATTGCCGGCAAAACGTTGAGATGCCTGGTTTTTAAATTCTAGTAAATCCAAAACTCGTATGAAATTCATGAAACTTGGCATGCTACCATGGAGCGACATCAACATGTCGTGGTAAAAAAATTGTCCCATTTGGGGCAGGTTCGGGTATAGGATTCTCACAAACCAGAGCTTCTCACAACAAGCATGATGGTTTCGACAGAGAACGTCCCACCTTTGGGGACAAAACGATATCCATTGCCTCTTATTGCTTTCAAAAACTTTCTAGTGCCAACATAGGACAACAGGAGTGTTGTGTCAATTTTTGTGATTTTCGGGGTTCGTTTGGACATTTTTATGCATTAACTGGGTTTTCTAGGCATTTTATGTGCATAATTCAAATTTGAACTACTAGCACAGGCTCCAATGCACTAAGGTTGGTTGAAAAATCTAATCTGTTTCCTTGAGTGAATTTCTAGGTCCCATGCAAGATATGGAATGAAATTCAAACACCAGGGCACTTTTGATTACCGGCAAAACGTTGAGATACCTGGTTTTTAAATTCTAGTAAATCCAAAACTCGTCTGAAATTCATGAAACTTGGCATGCTATGATGGAGCGGCATGAACATGCCGTGTTAAAAAAACTGTCCCATTTGGGGTAGGTTCGGGTATATGCTTCTCACAAACGAGAGCTTCTCACAACAAGCATGATGGTTTTGGTAGGAAACGTCCCACCTTTGGGGACGAAACGATATCCATTGCCTCTTATTGCTTTCAAAAAATTTCTCGTGTCAACATAGAACAATAGGAGTGTTGTGTCATTTTTTGGGATTTTTCGGGGTTCGTTTGGACATTTTTATGCATTAACTAAGTTTTCAATGCATTTATGTGCATAATTCAAATTTTAACTACATGCACATGCTCCAGTGCATATAAATTGGTTGAAAAATCAAATATGTGTCCTTGGGTGCATGCTTAGGTCCCATGCAAGAAATGAGAATGAATTTCAAACACGAGGGCACCGTTGATTGCCAGCAAAACATTGAGATGCCTCATTTTTAAATTCTAGTAAATCCAAAACTCGTCTGAAATTCATGAAACTTGGCATGCTTTCATGGAGCGGCATCAACATGCCGTGGTAAAAATTTTGTCCCGTTTGGGGCAGGTTTGGGTATATGCTTCTCACAAACCAGAGCTTCTCACAACAAGTATCATGGTTTCGGTAGGGAACGTCCCACCTTTGGGGACGAAACGATATCCACTCCCTCTCATTGCTTCCCATTTTTTTCTCATGTCAACATAGAACAACAGGAGTGTTGTGTCAATTTTTGTGACTTTTCGGGGTTGTTTTGGACATTTTTATGCATTAACTGATTTTTCAATGCATTTATGTGCATAATTCAAATTTGAACTACGTGCACATGCTCCAGTGCATATAAATTGGTTGAAAAATCAAATCTGTGTCCTTGGGTGCATGCTTAGGTCCCATGCAAGAAATGGGAATGAATTTCAAACACTAGGGCACCGTTGATTGCGGGTAAAACATTGAGATGCCTGGTTTTTAAATTCTAGTAAATCCAAAACTTGTCTGAAATTCATGAAACTTAGCATGCTATCATGGAATGGCACCCCACATGATGTGATATTTTTCGTGTCTATTTTGAGAGAAGGCGCACTCGAATAATGAAAACCAACAAAGGCATTTTGAAAAAATAGCTGCCACTTTAATATCTCAAACATTTGTATAATTAAAACCATGTGCGTTCTGTTAACCATTCACGTGACGCCACGTGTCTTGGTTTTAATGGCTGTAGGAGGTGCCGTGTGGACAACTGCTTGACCTTGACTGAACGGGAGGCGTGCGAGCGCAGTCCGGTGCGCAGGCTGACCGAGAGGCATGCAAGCTATCCTCCAATGCGCAGGCTCACCGGGAAGTGTGCGAGATGTACGCTGCGTAGGCTTACTGGGAAGCGAGCCCTTTGACTTCCATGGCCGCCCGCCTTCCTCTCCATTAATGGCACCCGAGCCGCTATTTAATATGGGTGGCCTTACTGTTTGCCTCCCATTCCCCTCCCCCCCACTGACCTGCACCAACACCATGGCGCAGAATGATCATCTGCCACTAGTCTTCAAGTTTGGTGAAGTCGACTCCAAGCCGGAGGAGATAGAAAATAAGGAGGAATGGGGCCTCATGGACATGGCCCAGAACGAGCTGGCCTCAGCGGTTGCTTCCCCCGCTCCCGTCCTAGCTCCCATCCCCGCGCCCGCGCCAGCGACCATCCCCGTAGCATTGATGCGCTGGCTGCCGATCACTATCGCAGAGCCGGAAGCCACGGGCGTCAGCGAGGTCTCCGCAGACCCGCGCGAGCTCATGTACATGCCAGTGCCAGCGCCCGTGCCTGTGCCCGTGCGCGCTCCTCCACCCATCGTGGCGCCGGCCCCGTGTGTTTGACTGCACCCGCCGTGCCCGTGCGCGCCCCTCCACCCACCGCGGCGACCGGTCCCCATGCATTTGGCTGCACCCGCTGCGCCCCTGCATGTGCCCATGCGCGTGCCCCCTCAGCGGCATGGGACGCTGCCGTCGACCGCTACCTCTCAGCGATGCCAGTTGCCGTCCTCCCGTGCCCCGCCTGTCGATCGCGCGACAACATGATGTTTGATTTACAAGTGAAGAAAAAATTGTGCTTCCTTGAAGACTTCAACAACGGTGTCCCGGAGGACGACAACGACAACGACGGCGCGGCACGCCGCCTCCGTCGCTGCCGGAAATATTTTTTTTGGGGTTTAATACTGTATCTCGAATTCTCGATCATATGAATATAAATTCGCAGTGTGACTGAATGAAAGATATGGTTTGAACGAACTTGCGTTTTTCTCTCTTAATGTACAGACTTATCAAACGATTTTATTTTGAAAAAAGGTCAATGGTTTGTAAATATAAAACACTCATCACAAACATTTTAGTTAGAACACCCGTATGCAAACCGACAGCTTCCCCAGGAAGCCAAGGGAAAATGTGCCAAACGGGATTTCTGCATCCCTTCAACGCAAACAGTTGTTTTGCATGACCCGTGTGCAACCACGTACAAACAAGTGGGTAAGATTTGCATATCCATCATTTTGGGTATGCTGCCATTTATCAAAATGGAAAGATTGACATTTGTTTATCTAGTAACACTGCCATTTTCAACCTTATAACACTGCGATTTGTCAAAATATGCAGCTACAAATCACTAGCACTATCTAATTTTTGCAACTAAAATCACTAGCACTGTTCATATGGACACCACTAGCAGGCGTGAGTTCATGGACGCATATGCAAATGTACCATTGATTACATACAACAAGTCATCAACCCACAACGACAACGAGGATACACGTTGGATTATAGATCATTTCCAACAAAACATTCTAGTAAAGTTTTTCTCACACAACAAATAACAAAGCGATGAAATGAACTTCAGCTCAACCACTCATCAGCATTGGAAATGTTTGCTTTGAACCAGAAGTGATTCTCTGGGAAGGGCCAACTACTATCAATCTCGAGACCAACGCAGGACTGATCATCGAGGCTGAATCGGCCTATGTTAGGACCCATATTGGGATGATAGGGAAGCATAGTAATATCCAAGGTATATATACAATTGCTTCTCATAAATGGTAGTAACTTTGTGTCAACAACATCTGGATCGCCTTCCACCATCATTGGATAGTTTTGTCCAAGGAAGAGCGAGTTTCCTCCAAGACTTTCAATACTGAACCAGGGAGAAGGTGTTGGTGCTAGTACACTAGTATCCATCTCGAATACCCTGCAACGGATGTTGGAATAGGTCCGGAGAGTGCGACCATATGAGACAACACCTACTTCCTTAGTAACATCAGCAGTGCCTTGTATACATACAAGAAGACGTGATCCATTGGAATAAGTTGCTAGGCGCCACTGAGTATATGGGTCCTGCTCGTCCTCATGCTCGTGAATAAAATTTTCAATTATAGGTGGTGGAATGTTCACAGGACCTTGGAAACACAAGAAGGTTAATTAGTAAAGCGAAACTAGCTAACCCGCATGCATGTGGATGAAACAATTATAATTACGGTGGAAGACAAACGTACCGAAATCATAAGGATTCCATGCAAAAACAGTGCCACGAGTGGTGGCAGCAAACACAAGACCCTCGTATTGAATTGCATCACAGTACTCATCCGTGTATAGAAACTGACTTTTGAGCAATATCCATCGAGTCGAACCATGAAGGACGGCAACAAGGTTGTCAAGATAGCGACAACACAAGCATTCCTATAACCCCAAGAGCGGTTGGGAACTCGACAAATTGCTATCTTCCGTAGATGATAGTCAGCATGATCATATTTGAACTCACGTAGAATACCGGTGTACTCAACCTCTCGGCAGTTGTCTGAGATTTTTGGAAGTGGAACCCGGTGACGAGTGTACACATTCACAAGTTCCCACTCGCAGTTGTACCCAATATAAACAACCCAATCTCCATTTGCGCCTGCCCAAGCCTTACCCTCAAGTGATGGCGTCTTAACATCATACATATCATCATCAAGCGGCATCAACTTACACAAGGCGAGGCTTCCCTCATCCCCGCGCCAGTCAGCAGGGTCACGACGAAGAAGATAGTGGAGATCAAAGCGCTCCTGGACCCTTTGATTCCTTGTAATTATGTTATTAGTTGAGTCGAGAATGGTCTTGAACGAACATGCCATTCTAGCCGAGGTGATGACGTCGCACCGATCAATGAGTTCCTCCACTGCGTCATCATTCAGACCGGGGCAAGAATAATGGGGTCGTTTCCAGCTTGTTCCCTCCATGGAGAAGACGATCAAACAATGGAAAGGAAGGGTGAAGGAAAATGGAGGAGGGAGGAAGAGCTAGCGCGCGACAGCAGTTCCAAATCAAGAGGGAAAGGCCAAGAGTCGATGGACAGTTGCCATGGTACACGAAGAGGTGCCTGGGGAGCGAACGGTTGCCACAGAGGTCACATACTAACGACAAGTGCCAAGTGAACCGCATGCAATCCCATCGCACAACACACACGTCTTGTTAAGTTGAACCATTTTTGTTCTCTTGTGTCAACACAAATAGTTCATCCGAGTGAACTGCATGCCGTATATCGCACACACCTTGATCTGGCTGACCGTTTCTTTTGTGTTGCCTAATCACAAACAGTTTATCCGAGTGAACCGTATGTTGTATATCGCACACACCTTCATTTGGCTCCTCGTTTCTTTTGTGTTGCCTAATCACAAATAGTTCATCCGAGTGAACCGTATGCTGTGTATCACACACACCTTCATCTGGCTGTCCGTTTCTTTTGTTCCTCCTCATCGCAAACAGTTAATTGAACTGAACCATATGACCTTCATCACACACGCAACTAAAATCTGAGCTGTGTTTGATGCATCCTGCACCGCAAACATTTTGCACCTTTTTTGACAGTTTTCATAAACCACCATTTGTGATTATTGCATCGCACATAGTTTCTCGAAGGGTCTCTGATCATAGTGTCGCATTAGCACCATCCTGCAGTAGTGAGGTGTCAAGTCGGTGACGATGGTGATCATGACGGTGCTTTGGAGATGGAGATCAAAGGCATAAGATGATGATGGCCATATCATATCACTTATATTGATTGCATGTGATATTTATCCTTTATGCATCTTATTTTCTTAGTACGGCGGTAGCATTATAAGATGATCTCTCACTAAATTTCAAGGTACAAGTGTTCTCTCGGAGTATGCACAGTTGCTACAGTTCGTTGTGCCGAGACACCACGTGATGATCGGGTGTGATAAGATCTACGTTCACATACAACAGGTGCAAGCCAGTTTTGCACAAGCAGAATACTCGGGTTAAACTTGACGAGCCTAGAATATGCAGATATGGCCTCGGAACACTGAGACCGAAAGCTTGAGCGTGAATCATATACTAGATATGATCAAAATAGTGATGTTCACCATTGAAAACTACTCCATCTCACGTGATGACCGGACATGGTTTAGTTGATATGGATCACGTGATCACTTAGATGATTAGAGGGATGTCTATCTAAGTGGGAGTTCTTAAGTAATATGATTAAATTGAACTTTAATTTATCATGAACTTAGTACCTGATAGTATTTTGCATGTCTATGTTGTTGTAGACAAATGGCCCATGTTGTTGTTCCGTTGAATTTTAATGTGATCCTAGAGAAAGCTAAGTTGAAAGAAGATGGTAGCAATTACACAGACTGGGTGCATAACTTGAGGATTATCCTCATTGTTGCACAAAAGAATTATGTCCTAGAAGCACCGCTGGGTGACAAGCCTGCTGCAGATGCTGCTGACGACATTAAGAATGTCTGGCAAAGCAAAGCTGATGACTACTCGATAGTTCAGCATGCCATGCTTTACGGATTAGAACCGAGACTTCAATGACGTTTTGAACATCATGGATCATATGAGATGTTCCAGGAGTTGAAGTTAACATTTCAAGCAAATGCCCAGATTGAGAGATATGAAGTCTCCAATAAGTTCTACAACTGCAAAATGGAGGAGAATAGTTTTGTCAGTGTACATATACTCAGAATGTCTGGGTACCACAACCACTTGACTCAGCTGGGAGTTAATCTTCCTGATGATAGTGTCATTGACAGAGTTCCTCAATCACTGCCACCAAGCTACAAGAGCTTCGTGATGAACTATAATAAGCAAGGGATGGATAAGACAATTCCCGAGCTCTTCGGAATGCTAAAGGCTGCGGAGGTAGAAATCAAGAAGGAGCATCAAGTGTTGATGGTCAACAAGACCACCAGTTTCACGAAGAAGGGCAAAGGGAAGAAGGGGAACTTCAAGAAGAACAACAAGCAAGTTGTTGCTCAAGTGAAGAAGCCCAAGTCTAGACCTAAGCCTGAGACTGAGTGCTTCTACTGCAAAGGGATTGGTCACTGGAAGCGGAACTGCCCCAAGTATTTGGTGGATAAGAAGGATGGCGATATATTTCATATACATGTTATTGATGTGTACCTTACTAATGCTTGCAGTAGCGCCTATGTATTTGATACTGGTTCTGTTGCTAATATTTGCAACTCGAAACAGGGGCTATGGATTAAGCGAAGATTGTCTAAGGATGAGGTGACGATGCACGTGGGAAATGGTTCCAAAGTCGATGTGATCGCCTTCGGCATGCTACCTCTACATCTACCTTCGAGATTAGTTCTAAACCCGAATAATTGTTATTTGGTGCCAACATTAAACATGAACATTATATCTGGATCTTGTTTGATGCGAGATGGTTATTCATTTAAATCAGAGAATAATGCTTGTTCTATTTATATGAGTAATATCTTTTATGGTCATGCACCCTTGATGAGTGGTCTATTTTTTGCTAAATCTTGATAGTAGTAATACACATATTCTTAGTATTGAAGCCAAAAGATATAAGTTTAATAATGATAGTGCAAATTATTTGTGGCACTGCCATTTGGGTCATATTGGTGCAAAGCGCATGAAGAAACTCCATGTTTGATGGACTTTTGGAATCACTTGATGCTTGCAAACCATGCCTCATGGGCAAGATGACTAAGACTCTGTTCTTCGGAACAATGGAACGAGCAATAGACTTATTGGAAATAATACATACTGATGTATGCGGTTCGATGAGTGTTGATGCTCGTGGCGGGTATCGTTATTTTCTGAACTTCACGGATGATTTGAGCAGATAGGGGTATATCTACTTGATGAAACATAAGTCTGGAACATTTGAAAAGTTCAAAGAATTTCAGAGTGAAGTAGAAAATTATCGTAACAAGAAAATAAAGTTTCTACGATCTGATCGTGGAGGAGAATATTTGAGTTACGAGTTTGGTCTTCATTGGAAACAATGCGGAATAGTTTCGCAACTCACGCCACCTGGAACACCACACCGTAATGGTGTGTCCGAATGTCGTAACCGCACTTTATTAGATATGGTGCGATCTATGATGTCTCATACAGATTTACCGCCATCGTTTTGGGGTTATGCTTTAGAGACGACTGCATTCACGTTAAATAGGGCACCATCAAAATCCGTTGAGACGACACCTTATGAACTATGGTTTGGCAAGAAACTCAAGTTGTCCTTTCTTAAAGTTTGGGGTTGCGATGCTTATGCGAAAAAGCTTCAACCTGATAAGCTCGAACCCAAATCAGAGAAATGTGTCTTCATAGGATACCCAAAAGAGACTGTTGGGTACACCTTCTATCACAGATCCGAAGGCAAGATATACGTTGCTAAGAATGGATCCTTTCTAGAGAAGGAGTTTCTCTCAAAAGAAGTGAGTGGGAGGAAAGTAGAACTTGATGAGGTAATTGTACCTGCTCCCTTATTGGAAAGTAGCTCATCACAGAAATCCGTCCAGTGATTCCTACACCAATTAGTGAGGAAGCTAATGATGATGATCATGAAACTTCTGATCAAGTTACTACTGAACCTCGTAGGTCAACCAGAGTAAGATCCACACCAGAGTGGTACGGTAATCCTATTCTGGAACTCATGTTACTTGACCATGATGAACCTACGAACTATGAGGAAGTGATGATGAGCCCAGATTCCACAAAATGGCTTGAGGCCATGAAATATGAGATGGGATCCATGTATGATAACAAACTATGGACTTTGGTTGACTTGCCCGATGATCGGCAAGCCATAGAGAATAAATGGATCTTCAAGAAGAAGACTGGCGCTGACGGTAATGTTACTGTCTACAAAGTTCGACTTGTTGCGAAAGGTTTTCGACAAGTTCAAGCAGTTTACTATGATGAGACCTTCTCACCCGTAGCAATGCTTAAGTCCGTCCGAATCATGTTAGCAATTGCTGCATTTTATGGTTATGAAATTTGGCAAATGGATGTCAAAACTGCATTCCTTAATGGATATCTTAAAGAAGAGTTGTATATGATGCAACCAAAAGGTTTTGTCGATCCAAAAGGTGCTAACAAAGTGTGTAAGATCCAGCGATCCATTTATGGCCTGGTGCAAGCATCTCGGAGTTGGAATATACGCTTTGATAGTGTGATCAAAGCATATGGTTTTATACAGTCTTTTGGAGAAGCCTGTATTTACAAGAAAGTGAGTGGGAGCTCTGTAGCATTTCTGATATTATATGTGGATGACATATTGTTGATCGGAAATGATACTGAATTTCTGAATAGCATAAAAGGATACCTGAATAAGAATTTTTCAATGAAAGACCTCGGTGAAGCTGCTTATATATTGGGCATCAAGATCTATAGAGATAGATCAAGTCGCTTAATTGGACTTTCACAAAGCACATACCTTGATAAAGTTTTGAAGAAGTTCAAAATGGATCAAGCAAAGAAAGGGTTCTTGCCTGTGTTACAAGGTGTGAAGTTGAGTCAGACTCAATGCCCGACCACTTCAGAAGATAGAGAGAAAATGAAAGTTATTCCCTATGCTTCAGCCATAGGTTCTATCATGTATGCAATGCTGCGTACCGGACCTGATGTGTGCCTTGCTATTAGTTTAGCAGGGAGGTAACAAAGTAATCCAGGAGTGGATCACTGGACAATGGTCAAGAATATCCTGAAATACCTGAAAAGGACTAAGGATATGTTTCTCATTTATGGAGGTGACAAAGAGCTCGTCATAAACGGTTACGTCGATGCAAGCTTTGACACTGATCCGGATGACTCTAAGTCACAAACCGGATAAGTATTTTTATTGAATGGTGGAGCTGTCAGTTGGTGCAGTTCTAAGCAAAGCGTCGTGGCGAGATCTACGTGTGAAGCAGAATACATAGCTGCTTCGAAAGCATCAAATGAAGGAGTCTGGACGAAGGAGTTCATATCCGATCTAGGTGTCATACCTAGTGCATTGGGTCCAATGAAAATCTTTTGTGACAATACTGGTGCAATTGCCTTGGCAAAGGAATCCAGATTTCACAAGAGAACCACACACATCAAGAGACGCTTCAATTCCATCCGCGATCAAGTCAAGGAGGGAGACATAGAGATTTGCAAAATACATACGGATCTGAATGTTGCAGACCCATTGACTAAGCCTCTCTCATGAGCAAAACATGATCAACACCAAGACTCCATGGGTGTTAGAATCATTACAATGTAATCTAGATTATTGATTCTAGTGCAAGTGGGAGACTGAAGGAAATATGCCCTAAAGGCAATAATAAATTTGTTATTTATATTTCCTTATATCATGATAAATGTTTATTATTCATGCTAGAATTGTATTAACCGGAAACTTAGTACATGTGTGAATACATAGACAAACAGAGTGTCACTAGCATGCCTCTACTTGACTAGCTCATTAATCAAATATGGTTAAGTTTCCTAACCATAGACATGAGTTGTCATTTGATAAATGGGATCACAGCATTATAGAATGATGTGATTGACTTGACCCATCCGTTAGCTTAGCACTATGATCGTTTAGTTTATAGCTATTGCTTTCTTCATAACTTATACATGTTCGTATGACTATGAGATTATGCAACTCCCGAATACCGGAGGAACACTTAGTGTGCTATGAAATGTCACAACGTAACTGGGTGACTATAAAGTTGCTCTACAGGTGTCTCCGATGGTGTTTGTTGGCATAGATCAAGATTAGGATTTGTCACTCCATGTATCGGAGAGGTATCTCTGGGCCCTCTCGGTAATGCACATCACTATAAGCCTTGCAAGCAATGTGATTAATGAGTTAGTTGCGGGATGAAGCATTACGGAACGAGTAAAGAGACTTGCCTGTAACGAGATTGAACTACGTATTGAGATATCGACGATCGAATCTCGGGCAAGTAACATACCGATGACAAAGGGAACAACGTATGTTGTTATGCGGTTTGACCGATAAAGATCTTCATAGAATATGTAGGAACCAATATGAGCATCTGGGTTCCTCTATTGGTTATTGGCCGAAGATGAGTCTCAGTCATGTCTACATAGTTCTTGAACCCGTAGGGTCCGCACGCTTAACATTCGATGACGATCAGTATTATGAGTTTATGTGTTTTGATGTACCAAAGGCAGTTCGGAGTCCCGGATGTGATCACGGACATGACGAGGAGTCTCAAAATGGTCGAGACATAAAGATCGATATATTGGAAGGCTATGTTTGCACACCGGAATGGTTCCGGATGAGTTCAGGCATTTTCCGAAGTACCGGGAGGTTACTGGAACCCCCCGGGGAGACAATGGGCCTTATTGGGCCTTAGTGGAAGAGAGGAGGAGGAAGCCACATGGAGGGCGTGCCCCCCCAAGCCCAATCCGAATTGGGGTGGTGGGGGGTGACCCCCTTTCCTTCTCTCCCTCTCCCTCTTCCTTCTTCTCCTACTCCAACTAGGAAGGGGGGAAACCTACTCCTACTGGGAGTAGGACTCCCCCCCTTGGGAACACCCTATGAGGGTCGGTCCTCTCCTCCTCCCCCCTTTATATACGAGGGAGGCGGTCACCCCATAGAAACGCAATTTGATTGTTTAGCCGTGTGCGGTGCCCCCCTCCACAGAATTCCACCTCGATCATATCGTTGTAGTGCTTAGGCGAAGCCCTGCGTCGGTAACTTCATCATCACCTTCATCACACCGTCGTGCTGATAAAACTCTCCCTCGGTCTCAATTGGATCAAGAGTACGAGGGACGTCACCGAGCTGAACTTGTGCAGATCGCGGAGGTGTCGTGCGTTCGGTACTTGATCGGTTGGATCGCGAAGACGTTCAACTACATCAACCGTGTTTCATAACACTTCCGCTTTCGGTCTACGAGGGTACATAGACATACTCTCACCCTCTTGTTGCTATGCATCTCCTAGATAGATCTTACGTGATCGTAGGAATATTTTTTTGAAATACTGCATTCCCCAACACCTTAATGGGGTGGCCTTGGAAGTAGTGGCGTAGCTTTAGGGAGGCGACAAGGAGCACGAGCAATAACTTCTGCGGCATCAGGTAGCGCACCCGCACATCGCGCAACACCATGTTGACGAAGTACACCGGGTGTTTGACGAGGGTGGAGGCATTGGCGGGGTCCTATTCCTCCCGAGGCTGGGGGGCCTCAGGAGCCTTGTCATTTGTCAGGGCTGCCATGGCCTCGAGGGCACCATCCTCAGGAGCCCCGCCGACTGGTGGGGCGGCCGAGGACTCAGGAGTGTCGTCCTGAGGCCGCGGCACCTCAACTGGGTGCGAGGTGCTGCTCCGTGAGCCCCTGGTCGGGCGCTCCTCGCGGACCGCCACCAGCACTGCGCTGGCAGAGTGAGCCATGGCGGCTTGGTAGAGCACCAAAGGTTCAATGGGGCGCGACGCTACCATCACCCGTGGGCTAGTGAGGTACTTCTTAAGGTCTTGGAAGGCCGTGTTAGCCTTCGGAGTCCACTCGAATGGGTCCTTCTTTTTCATCAACTTGAAGAAGAGGAGGGCGCACTCCCCCAGCTTGGAGATGAAGCGCTCGAGCGAGGTTACGCAGCCCGCCAGCTTCTGCATCTCCTTGAGGGTTTTTGGCGAACTCATCCTTTCTATGGCCTTGACTTTCTCTCAGTTGGCCTTGATCCCTTTGTGCGATACCAGGAAGCCCAGTAGCTTGCCAGACGGGACACAGAATACACATTTCTCTAGGTTGAGCCACAGGTTTACCTTGTGCAGGCTGGCGAAAGTCTCCTCCAGATCCTCGATAAGTGTTCTTGCCTCCCGAGATTTCACCACTATGTCGTCGACGTACGCCTCGGCGTTCCTCTCAAGATGCAGGCCCAAGGCGATGTGCATTAGCCACTGGAAGGTTGCTCCGGCATTGCGTAGCCCGAACGGCATGCACGTGCAGCAGTACACCCCATGACGGGGTCAGAAAAGCTATCTTCTCAACGTCCTGCACCGCCATCTTGATTTGGTGGTAGCCCGAGAAGGCGTCCAAGAAGCATAGTAAATCACACTCGGCGATGGAGTCGACGATTTGGTCGATGCTGAAGGAAATATGCCCTAGAGGCAATAATAAAGTGGTTATTTATATTTCCTTATATCATGATAAATTTTTATTATTCATGCTAGAATTGTATTAACCAGAAACTTGATACATGTGTGGATACATAGACAAAACTCAGTGTCCCTAGTAAGCCTCTACTAGACTAGCTCGTTAATCAAAGATGGTTAAGTTTCGTAGTCATAGACATGTGTTGTCATTTGATGAACGGGATCACATCATTAGGAGAATGATGTGATGGACAAGACCCATCCATTAGCTTAGCATAGTGATCGTTAAGTTTTATTGCTATTGCTTTATTCATGTCAAATACATATTCCTTCAACTATGAGATTATGCAACTCCCGGATACCGAAGGAATACCTTGTGTGCTATCAAACATCACAACGTAACTAGGTGATCATAAATATGCTCTACAGGTATCTCAGAAGGTGTTTTTTGGGTTTGCATAGGTCGAGATTAGGATTTGTCACTCCGAGTATCGGAGAGGTATCTCTGGGCCCTCTCGGTAATGCACATCATGATAAGCCTTGCAAGCAATGTGACTAATGAGTTAGTTGTGGGATGATGCATTATGGAACGAGTAAAGAGACTTGCCGGTAATGATATTGAACTAGGTATGAAGATACCGATGATCGAATCTCTGGAAAGTAACATACCGATGACAAAGGGAATAACGTATGTTGTCATTATGGTACGACCGATAAAGATCTTCGTAGAATATGTGGGAACCAATATGAGCATCTAGGTTCCTCTATTGGTTATTGACTGGAGAGGTGTCTCGGCCATATCTACATAGTTCTCGAACCCATAGGGTCCGCATGCTTAAACGTTCGATGACGATTTTGTATTATATGAGTTATGTGATTTGGTGATAGAATGTTGTTTGGAGTCCCAGATGAGATCACGGACATGACGAGGAGTCTCTAAATGGTCGAGAGGTAAAGATTCATATATAGGACGATAGTATTTGGACACCGGAAGTGTTCTGGGGGTACCGGGTACGTATCGGGTCACCGGAAGGGGTTCCGGGCTACCCCCGGAAAACTATATGGGCCTTATGGGCCAAGAGGGGAAACACACCAGCCACCAAGGGGCTGGTGCGCCCCCATATGGGCTGGCCAAATTGGAGAAGGAAAGGGGAAGGAGGAAAGGAAACAAGGGAATCGGATTCCCCCTTCCCTCTCTTCCCTTCCTACTCCGAATTGGAATAGGAAAGGGGGGAGGCCGAATTGGGAGGTGCGCAAGTAGGATTCCTCCTACTTGGGGCACCCCCTTGGCTGCCTCTCCTCCCCTGCAACCTATATATATGAGGGGGGGGGGGGGGGGACGGCTAGAACACACAACAAACATTGCTATCCGTGTGCGGCGCCCCCCTCCATAGTTTACGCCTCCGATCATATTCACACAGTGCTTAGGCAAAGCCCTGCACGGATCACTTCACCATCACCGTCACTACGTCGTCGTGCTGACAGAACTCTCCCTTGACACTTTGCTGGATCAAGAGTTCGAGGTACGTCATCGAGCTAAACATGTGCAGAACTCGGAGGTCCCGTACGTTCGGTGCTTGATCGGTCGGAACAAGAAGAAGTTCGACTACATCAACCGCGTTGTCAAATGCTTCCACTTTCGGTCTATGAGGGTATGTGGAAACAGTCTCCCCCTCTAGTTGCTATGCATATCCTAGATAGATCTTGCGTGAGAGTAGGAATGTTTTTGAAATTGCATGCTACGTTTCCCAACAGATGCGCGGGAGAGGGAAGGGGTCTCGAGGACCGGCCTTGTTGAGGTTGGTGAAGTCAACACACATGCGCTCCTTCCCGCCCTTCTTGGGGACAATGATCGGGTTCCCGAGCCAATCTGGGTGCCGCACTTCCCGAATGATGTCGGCCTCCTGGACGATGAATGATTGCTTCTCCGGGGCTTGCCCCCGCGTCTTCTGCTTTACAGGGCGTGCATTGGGGCACACCATCAGGTGGTGCTCGATTACCCCGCGTGGGACCCCGACCAGGTCCGCTGCTTCCCACGCAAACACATCCTTGTTCGTGCGGAGGAAGCTGACCAGCGCCTCTTCTTGGTCTGGGGGGAGGCCGGCGCCTATGGCGAAGGTAGAGCCCGGTCCCCCGTCTTCATCGACCGGCACCTGCTTCGTTTCGACCCAATCTTGAGAGAACAAGTGCTTCTTCTTTGCTGGTGCAGCCCTTGGGTCCTCCGGGGCTCCCTTCCCGCTTGGCAGCACGGCCGCCGTGGCCCTGAAGGCGAGCTTGAGGGCCAAGAGCGCATCCTTGGTGTCCCCCGCCACGGTGAGTACGCCACTGCTTCCCAGCATCTTCATGAGGTTGTAGCCAGGATGGGTTGCCGCCATGAATTTTGCCAAGGCCGGGTACCCGAGAATGGCGTTGTACGGGAGGCCTATGCGGGTGCCGTCGAAGTCGATGAGCTCGGTGCGGTAGTTGTCGCAGGTGCCGAAGGTGACGGGGAGGCGGATCTGCCCCAGGGGGCAGGTGGAGCCGTCAACGACCCCGGAGAAAGGCTTGGTGGGGCAAAGCCGGCCGTGGGGCACATGAAGCAGGCCGAATACTTCCACGGAGAAGGCATTGAGGCTGGCGCCGCCGTTGATGAGGGTGTTGGTGACCGCTACATTGCAGATGGTGGGGGTGCAGAGCATCGGGAGCGCGCCGACGCCGGCCGTGGTCGCGGGGTGGTCCCTTGAGTCAAAGATGAGGTCGGCCTTAGGTGCCACCTAGCCCGGGGGATCTCCCCGCTGCACGTGGGCGACGCCCATCTAGCGGATGAACTGCTTGACATGGCGGTCCGAGGCCGGCGCCTGCGAGCCGCCAATGAGGCCCGTGATGGCATGGAGCACTGGCGGCGCGAAGCGCGTGATGAAAAGTCCACGCAGCTCCTCCCAGGAGACCATTGAAGACTCCGGCAAACCCAGGAGCCAGGCGCGCGACACACCCATAAGGGCTATGGGTAGCCAGTTCGCCATGGCCTTGCCGTCTCCGCCAGCCGCCCAAACAGCCTCCGTATACACCTAGAGAAATCCTGCCAGATCTGCCGCGCCGTCCAACCAAGGCGGCAGCTTCGTCCTAAACTTGGGCGGCCACTACACTCGTCACAAGGCGGGGGTGAAGGCTCGGAGGCCTATGGCGCCTCCAAACGCACTTGATGGTACGGTCGGTGGAGCGACGCCCGCCATGAGAGCCGAACAGCGCGGGCGGGTACAGCAGACGAAGAGGTGAATCTTCTACGCATCCCTACCTGGCGCGCCAAATGTCGGATTCGAGGCTCCGCAGACCCAAGATAGATTCAAACTCTGGGGTGCGTGCAAAGAACTCAACCTCCCCAGTCTGCCAACTCGTCGATATCACGGCCTAGCTCGATGAACTAAGGAAGAACGGGACAAGGCAGTTTACCCAGGTTCGGGCCATCTTGCGGTGTAATACCCTACTCCTGCTTTGTGGTGGATTATCCTCGAGGTGGACTGAGGATGAACTAGTACAATGGAAGAACAACCTCAGGAGGTGTGTTCTTGTGCGTGTGAGGGTGTGGATGGTCCGAATCCCCTCTCTATGGTGGTGGCTAGGCTATACTTATAGTGGCCTTGGTCCCCTTCCCAAAATGAAGGCGGGAAGGGATCCCACAATGACCAAAATTGAAGGAAGACAACTAGTACATCTTATCCTGTCGAAAGGTGGTCTGCGCCTGCAAAGCTTCTGGTCGTGACATCGTGGTGGGCTCGGCGATGACCTCCATCCTGCCATCCTGGCGGTCTTGGTCTTGTAGCATGGAAATGGAAACCTTTGGTTGATTCCTCGGGACTCCGAGCGTGCGCTTGCCTTTTTAGCACCAAAGAGGAAACATGTTGTACTACGCCCGCCGGGGCCCGCCTGTCCTTGGTCATCATGGCTTGCATCATCTGAACCTCATGAGGTGAGGGCTCGCATGGAAATATCCGCCCCTCAGGAGCCAGCCCAAGGAGGCCACTCCTTCTAGAGGTCTTGGCGTCGTCCGCCTCGCGAGGCTTGACCCCTCACGAGGGTCTTGTGTTGTTGGTGCTGAAGATGGGCCGTACCAGGCCGTCGATCGAGTCACGTCATGGGCCGCAGGCAGGCAAGTCTGGGTACCCCGGTTCCCAGAACGCCGACACAAATATCCTGAAAAGTTTCATATTTTAAATTATTATGGAAGTAATTTTTCTTTAATTGTCTAGTTCATTTTCTTTTTTAAAATTGGGGCCCTTTTAGACCCAAATTTTATTTCAAAAAGTGTTCTCAAGCACCTCCCCTGCCCTATGGCAGAATCCATACCCCATTCTACCCACACAAAAAATTCTTTTGTTATTCAAATTATTTCTAAACCCAGTTTTCCAACAATTATTGATTCTTGTGGATTGCAAAAGAACTATGATCTCCTTAGCACTTCTGGCCCCACAAATCCTACTACAACAAAACATCAGTACCCTCATTGAATTTCTTCAAAAACATTCAGGTCCATAGTTCAAATAATTCAAATTCCATTTGAATGAAATTTGGACCAGATTCATATTCCTTGCTCCAAACCCAATCTCTCCTACTCCAACAATTCTGAAACTTTTACACAATCTTAGAACCGCATCAGAGAGCCTCCACTAAAAGTTTCAAAATTTTCAAAAATGCCTAGCTAGTATTGGCATTTCGTCGAACACCTTCTGTGCACCATACTGATTTCGGGCAAAAATCAGAGGAAGGCACTGCCATGCACTCCACTCTTCCTCCCCTTCATTGCAAACCTTCTAGACGACGCCCTGGCCCGCTCGCCAGTAGCTTAGCACCGACCAGCGGGGCACCAGACCAGTGCAACGGCCGCCGGCCAAGCCACGGGCAGCCGCCAGCTAGGCACTGCCACCGACGCGCCATTACACGCCGCATCGTCCAGGCCTACCCCTTCCTCCACGCGGCACTTCTTCGCGGTGCCAGACCACCGTTCAGACTGCTCAGGGCCCTGCTGTCAGTCGCCGGAGCTGGCGCCGTCCGCCCTGGTCGTACGGGAGATTCGCTGTGGGCGAGGCGGTGGAGCTTGGAATCGAGCGCGCTGGCGCTTGGAGGAGATTATACCGACCACACCGACACCCACCGTCCACGCGCACCGGCCATAGCTACCTCCACGGGCCAAATCAACTCCGGCGTGATCCGGTCGTCTCCTGTCATCGCCGCTCGGGCTATAAAAGGGCACCTCGAGCCCCGTTTTGATCACACACCACCTCCACCCATTCCCAATCGCACACCAGAGGGATCTAACGGCCTCGGGGAGGTCTTCTTCCCCAACTCCGGCCGCCCGATCCGCCTTTGATCCCCGAGAAGAAACCGACGCCGTTCGTCCACCTCCACCTCCCAAATTTCACCAGTAGCCTGAAAATCCGTTTCTTCGTCTGACCCGTGCATCAATTTGACGTTCGGAGGTCCCTCCGATGAGATCCCACATCACCCGAAGCCGCCGTCCGCCGGAGTCGACGTCGCCGTCGTTACGCTGCTCGTCGGCGACCAAATCCACCACCCACCAATGCGGACAAGAACCCTGAGCACACCTGCACCATCGTCATCCCCTGGATCGTCGTCGATCGCTGCCGGTGACCACCCCCTCCTCCCCTTTGTTCTCGCCCGCGATTTTCAAACCTGACGGGTGGGACCCACCCGTCAGGATTCTATTCTTTATCGTCTAAATCGCTGGCGCATTCAGCATAGTGCATTCTCCCTACAGGGAGATGTATTTCCGTGCGAACCATTTTCTTTTTAAGTTTTAAATTAAAAAACAGATTTGACTACAACTTTGACCGCCTCCAAGGCAACTCCAAACAACTTGATTTTTTTTCTGTTATTCCTAAAATTTCATCTAGTTTATTGTAGTATTTATTTTAAAAATATACAAACAATTTTTTTGTACTGGTATGGTTTTATGTGAGATTTGCATTATTTTAAAAATAGGAAAGTGGAGGGAAGATGGTGTTTTCAAAGCCTACGAAGTACACCCAACTTTTCTGCATGCTCAAGGCAAGCATCTCGAACACTTGATATGGTGAAAGTTTTGTTGTTTGCTTGCTAGAATAATTTTGATCATGTGTATGGTAATTCAAATAAAAATTTGCATAATGATATTAAGGCATGTGAGGATTCATTGATAGAATTGTTTCACTTAAACATGAACACATGTGGATGTGGTTATTGCCTCGTGACACCCATGGCTATATTTGTCCTGACTAACATGCAAGAAAGAATCTGTCACTAGTGAAACTGACCGTGAGACAGGGATCTCGTTGTGACGAGAATGAATAGTGAGTGCATGTTGGGACATGCCAGGGGGTGACCATGTTGGGTAGCACCAAGGAAATATATTATGCTAATCATTCCAGGAAAATATAAATCTCCCGAGTCGACAGTAGATCGAGTCTTGTTCCGATAACCCCCATACTTGATTCATGCTTCCACTTGTCCATGCCACATGCAGGGTACGGTTTAGTAAGTTGTTAATCCCTTTCCTGTGCACACCATACAGAGGGCCACGACGAGGGTTTACTGGTTCTAGGAATAATGCCAGTCATCGTGTCAGGGGGCATGGGTGTTTCCGGCGGAGGCCGAGAGGGGGGCACCCCTTAGTTAGTGTGCGGTATAAATTGTGATCCCATGCAAGGTTGTGAACTCTCCATCTTAGAGTTTTCTTGAGAGATGCTTTGGGTGATTCCTAGCACCCAGAAAGTTAAGTTGGTGTGTGCTGGTTAGGTGTGTTGTCAACCGAAAGGCCATAATTGGAATTAGTCAACGTCTTGGTGTTGACTAAAGAAATCCTTTACTTGTGGGTAAAGGGTACAACCTCTGCAGAGTATAAAACCTATTCAATTAGCCGTTTCCGCGGTTAAGGACTACAGCATGGGATGGGTCAAGTGTCGGTCTTAGTGTCAGTCTTCGGAGGAGAAAGGAACTAAATCAGAAATTGATTATGATTTACGATGGAAGATTGTGATCACTAATGTTATTATGGGCCAACCCTTTCTCTTATATTAAATGTTGAGTATCTTTGGGAAGGTTTTACCACCTGGATACCCGTGTTTTTATTTTCTTGTAAGCCCTTAATGAGGCGTCGCTTCAGACACCCGACTGGCTCATATATTATTTTCTTGTGGAATTCATCGGGCGGTTCTACCACCTAGAATTCCCTATGCCTTTAATTTCAATTGAATTAAAGCCCTTTGTGTGGCGTCGCGAAGACACCCAACTATGGCATTCTTATACCTTTTTCTCTTGGGTCCCTTCGGGGCGGTTCTACCTCCTGAGGCCCGAATCTAAATTTCTATGCAACATTATGATTTACTTATACCTTACTGATATTAGTTGATAACCTTTATTAATTATGCATATATAATACTTCACATGATAGCATTAAATTCTTATCATGACATGGTAGAATATACTTAGAATTAGTTGCATGCATTTTGCCTGCTTTTATTATATCTTTTGTTCATGATGTTTGCGAGTACATTGAAATGTACTCACTGGCTTGTCCCTGGCTATTGTCTTTGTCAGATTTACAATTCGGAGAGTAGCACTATGAAGACACCCCACAACCTAGGAATTGGAGATAGCGGCCACGTGAGATAGAAGTTAGCCAGGTCGGCTGTTCCTATGGGAATGAAGTCCCATCAACGTTGGAGATCCACGAGTCGCTTCCGTCATCCACCACTAGAGATCCTTGATATACTCAGTGGACCTTTATGGCCTTGTATTCAAATTCTTATAACTGCTTGGAATTCTGTATCAAGGAAATGTCCACCAGCAACAGTAAAATCCCGGGGCTGGTGATGACACAAGGGTCATTTGCTAGGATTTTATGTACCGGAAAATCCGGCCCTGACACCCGACAAAATTTTAACCTTATGCCTCGTCACCTTTATATAAGATAAGGCCAGGAAGTAGCTAGAGATACATCTTATATAGGAACATAGGCTCGATAGCAATATCCAAACCCCCTTGTAAACCTTCACAAGAGAGGCCCCCTCCATTAATCAATCAAAATAGGAGTAGGGTATTACCTCCATCATGAGGGCTCGAACCTTGGTAAATCCCCCAAGTGTGATCCCCTCTGGTACTACCTATCGGAATCGCGACTCCAAGGATCCAAGAAAGGTTCGAACTCTAGGGTGTGCGCAGAATCTTGCCGAGCCCTGTCTAGCTACACACTATCTAACGGTGATATGATACGTCTTCGTTGTATCTATAATTTTTGATTGTTCCATGCCAATATTCTACAACTTTTACATACTTTTGGCAACTTTTTATACTATTTTTTCAGACTAACATATTGATCCAGTGCCCAGTGCCAGTTCCTGTTTGTTGCAATTTTTTTGTTTCGCAGAATACCCATATCAAATGGAGTCCAAACGGGATAAAAACTTACGGAGATTATTTTTGGAATATATGTGATTTTTGGGAAAATGAATCAACGCGAGACGATGCTCGAGGGGCCCGCAAGGACGGAGGGCACGCCCCTTGATCTTGGGGACACCCCGTAAGGCGGTTGATGCCCTTCTTCTGGCACAAGAAAGATAATATCTAGATAAAATCGTGTTAAATTTCAGCCCAATCGGAGTTACGGATCTCCGAGAATTTAAGAAAAGGAAAAAGGCCAGAATCCGGGAACGCAGAAACAGAAGGAAACACACACACACACACACACACACACACACACACACACACAGAGAGAGAGAGAGAGAGAGAGAGAGAGATCCAATCTCGGAGGGGCTCACGCCCCTCCGCCACCATGGAGGTCATGGATCAGAGGGGAAACCCTTCTCCCTTCTAGGTGTAAGGTCAAGGAACAAGAAGAAGAAGAAGAAGAAGAAGAAGAAGAAGAAGAAGAAGAAGAAGAATAAGGGGGGGATCTCTCCCCCTCTGTCTTGGTGGCGCCGGAACACCGCCGGACCATCATCGTGACTGCGATCTACACCATCAACTTCACCACAGTCATCACCAACTTTCTCCCCCTCTATGCAGTGGTGTAACACATCTTCTTCCTGCTGTAATCTCTACTAAAACATGGTTCTCAATGCTATATATTATTTCCCAATGATGTATGGCTATCCTATGATGTTTGGGTAGATCCGTTTTGTCCTATGGGTTGATTGATGATCTTGATTGGTTTGAGTTGCATGTTTTATTATTGGTGCTATCCTATGGTGATCTCCATGTCGCGCAAGCGTGAGGGATCCTCGCTATAGGGTTTGCAATGTTCATGGTTTGCTTATTGTCTACGTTGCGTGAGTGATAGAAACACAAACACGGATAAGTTGGTTATGGCGTATGGGAATAAAGAAGACTTGATACTTTAATGCTATGGTTGGGTTTTACCTTAATGATCTTTAGTAGTTACATATGTTTGCTATAGTTCCAATCATAAGTGCATATGATCCAAGAAGAGAAATTATGTTAGCTTATGCCTCTCCCTCATATAAAATTGCTATAATGATTACTGGTCTAGTTATTGATTTCCTAGGGACAAATAACTTTCTCATGACAAAAAGCTCTCTACTAAAAATAACTTACTTGTGTCTTTCTCTAAACAACCCCTACTTTTTATTTACGTGCTCTTTATATTTTTGCAAACCTATCCCACAACACCTACAAAGTACTTCTAGTTTCATACTTGCTCTAGGTAAAGCGAATGTTAAGCGTGCGTAGAGTTGTATCGATGGTCGATAGAACTTGAGGGAATATTTATTCTACCTTTATCTCCTCCGTGGGTTCGACACTCTTACTTATCTAAAGAGGCTTCAACTGATCCCCTATACTTGTGGGTTATCAAGGCCTTTTTCTGGCGCCGTTGCCGGGAGCAATTGTGTGCGGTGAATATTCTCATGTGTGCTTGTTTGCTTTATCACTAAGTAGATCTTATTTGCTGTTCTAAGTTGTTCTCTATCTTTAGTTATGAATATGGAACACGAAATACCAAAAAAATTAGGTGTACTTGCTACTCATGGAGATGGGGAACCTCCTAAAACCCTCGATGCTCATTATGTGAAAGATATTATGCACTACATTAATAATCTTGAGAAAACCCCATTCAATTATATGATGGGAGACACGTTGGATCAACGTGAATACTTTAGGGATTATCGCTTGACTCAAAAAGGGAAACTATTATGGGATTAAATTCATATGTTGCATTGGTATGCTCGGCAACTATGCTAGAGATATGATTATACTTTTTGCTCTAGGATGAAGGCTCCACACCTTCCCTTTTCATGTAAATTTAATGATAATGAAACCTTGGCTTCTTATGCTAATGGTATATATGATTACTATGATGTGGAATGAATAGAAGAATTCATTGCTTTTAAGGGTGCTTATGAAATTGAATCTTTGTTTGAAAAGTATGAAGCTTTTGATGATGATGTTTATAGTCCTAAAAATTTTGCTATACTTAAATATTTCTATGAGAATTATGAATATAATGCTGATATTGATGCGTTTATTGAGAAAGTCTCCGCTGTCCAAGAAGAGACTAATATTTTGCAGGAAACCATGTAATAAGAAATTGATGACACTGTGAGCTCATTAGATGAAAAAGATGACGAGGAGAGTGAAGAATAAAAGGAGGAAGAGCGGATTAGCTACCCATGCCCACCTTCTAATGAGAGTAACTCTTCAACTCCTACATTGTTTAATTTCCCTTCATGCTTATCGAAGGATGAATGCTATGACGATTGCTATGATCCCTTGGATTTGTTAGAAATATCCCTTTTTGATGAACTTGATGCTTCCTATGCATGTGGCCAAGATGCCAATATGAATTATGCTTATGGAGATGAACTTGCTATAGTTCCTTATGTTAAGAATGAAATTGTTGCTATTGCACCCACGCATGATAGTCCTAGTATCTTTTTGATTTCTCCCTACTACACTATATCGGAGAAGTTTGCTTATTAAGGATTATATTGCTGGGTTGCGTTTTACTACTACACATGATGATTTTGATAGATATAATATGCATGTGCTTGCTGTTCCTACTTGCAATTATTATGAGAGAGGAACTACATCTCCGCCTCTCTATGTTTCCAATACGATAAAATTGCAACAAACTGTTTATACTATGCATTGGCCTTTACTTTGTGTGCATGGATTGTTCTTTTATGACATGCCGATGCATAGGAAGAGGGTTAGACTTCTTCATTACATGATATATGTTACTTTGTGCTCACTACTAAATTAAAAATCATGGTTAATTAAAATTGGCTTTGATATACCTTAGGATCCGGGTGGATCCATTACTTGAGCACTATATGCCTAGCTTAATGGCTTTAAAGAAAGTGCTGCCAGGGAGACAACCCAGAAGTTTTAGATAGTCATTTAGTTTTGTTGTGTGCTTTTATATAGTTTTAAAAACAAAAAAATAGAGAGGGGAACTTAAATTTTTTTCACAAAAGAGAAGCAATTGGAAGTTATGCATTGGAGAAGTGATGGTCGACCTTGAACACTTATGTTCATGCTCATGGAAACAATATAGATTTTTTCATGAAGATTCTCACAAAAAGAATTACCCCCTTGTACAATTCCATTGTATTTTAAAATAATGTGCCAATATTTGCCTTTAGGATGATTAGATTGCTTGTTTGGTATGTGCGCTGCAAAAACATAAAATTTGGCTGTAGTGCGCGATTTTACATTTTTTACCGGAAAGTCAAACGCTTATGAAACTTTTTGCACAGTAATTATATACAATTTTTTTTTACTTTTTCCTATTTTTTTAGAATTTTTGGAGTTACAGAAGTATGGTTGATGTTCAGATTACTACAGACTATCCTGTTTAAGACAGATTCTGTTTTTGATGCATTGTTTTGCTTGTTTTGATGAAACTATCAATTCTATCGGTGGTATAAGCCATGTAAAAGTTATATTACAGTAGCTACGATGCAAAAATAAAATATGAATGAGTTTTCAACAGTACTTGAGGTGGTGATTTGGTTAATTAAACTAATGGATCTCATGAGGTTTTGTTAAGTTTTGTGTGATTAAAGTTTTCATGTTTTGGGTGAGCTCACGATGGATGATGGAATAAGGAGTGGCAAGAGCCAAAGCTTGGGGATGCCCAAGGCACCCCAAGGTAACATTCAAGGACTCCCAAGCAACTAAGCTTGGGGATGCCCGGAAGGCATCCCCTCTTTCTTCTAACAATCATCGGTAATTTTACTTGGAGCTATATTTTTATTCGTCACATGATATGCGTAAATCCTGGAGCGTCGTGTGCTTTTTATTTTTCTTTTAGTAATGCACCATGCTGGTATGAGATAGTCCTTGGTTTATTTATAGAATGCTCTTTGCACTTCATGTTCGCACATGAACACGTCATCGTGTACCTCCAACGCCGAGGGTGATGCACCGCAGCTCACGTCAAAGGAGACCCGTCCGGAAGTACGGTACGCAAGCAATCCGGCGGGTGCTTTTCAGGACCCGAAACCCTACGCACCCAGGAGGGACCCCGTCTGGACGTGCGGCGCCTATGGGCTGCCCTAGGTCGGTTCGCCTGCCTCTAGAGCTTCGAGGATCGCTGTCCTTCAACACAAAGAACGAACGAAGAACGAGAGAGAAAGAACATGGGTGGGATGTAAAACTAGGGTAAAAAGTAGATGTGTTTTGCGATTGTGTGTTGTTGCTCAATCGGCCGTCATCCCTTGGGTATATAAGAGGCGGCTGGACTTCCCGTGCAAGGAAAAGGTTTGGATTCACGTCCAAAACCCTGGTCAAATTCGGATTGGTTTTGTCCAAACTTTCTAAAACTATTCGATTTAAACTGGCTGCACCTTGCGGGTCTTTTTTGTGGTGGTAAAGGACCTCGGATGAAAACAAGCGCCAAAAGAAATCTTGACCATTTCGACGAGGCGAACAACTTTCATGTTGAACGTTTTTTGATCCGAGGTCATCTTTACGGCCAAATTGCTCGCACAAAATAGCTAAATATTCACGCAGCTCATCAGACATATCCACACACGTCTGATGAGCTGCGTGAATATTTAGCTATTTTACGCGAGCAATTTGGCCGTAAAGATGGCCGTAAAAATATTCACGCAGCGTCATATTTTGCCCATTGGAGGGTCGCATTGTGCGGGCTCTAACTTTTGCATACGACCTCGGATTGGGATGATATTTATATTAAAATCGATCGTTTCGTCGAGACGAAGACAATCTGTGTAGAAACTTTTCCCATATGAGGCCATCTTGGGGGCATAATCTGCCGAATAGTGTTCTGGATACAAAATTTGAGTACTTCGAACACAACTTCAGCCTTAGAGGTGAGACTGGATGACTATGGCCCAAATATCAAAGTTTTTCATTTTGACGATACGAAACTTTTTCACTTTGAGCACTTCTCCATTTGAGGCCATCTTAATTAAGTTCTTCGCCATGCCAAAATCTGGTGTCAACACATGCCCTCCTGTTTTTCGGCAAACTTGTGTGCCGAAAAATAACTTGCACGATGCTTTTCCTAAGGATGATGTCAACACTCCATCGGCCATTTTATGTGCTTAGGGCGATAATTTCTATATCGACCATGTTTAACTTCTTGTTTACATCATACCCTGGAACCGATTACCACCAATAGGCTTTAAAGAGATGGGAATGAACCCATTCCTCGTAGCACTAAGGAAATAAAACTCCGAGAGGTCACGCCCTGTTAAGCAAGTAACATCCGGATGGTTCCAATCAATCGATGCATCGGCCAAAGCAACACAAGCCGAATTATCCGCATGAATGACTTCTACCTCATCATCGACCCACCGTATTAAGAATTGATGCGTGGTAGATGGCACACATTGGTTAGCATGAACCCAATTGTAGCCTAATATAACATTATAGTTACCTTGCACCTCGGCGATGAAGAATGTGGTGGCCAAAGTTCTGCTTCCCATGGTGAGTTCCATGCACATCACACCTTTGGCCTCTGTCTTTTCTTTACCCTCAAATCCATTAACTACCATATTGGTCTTCATCAATGCATCATTATCTAATCCCAACTTCTTGAAGACCGAGTAGGGCATAAGATTTACCACAGCACCACCATCAACGAGCATCCTAGCAACCGGCGATCCATTAATATGACCTTTGAGGTACAATGGCTTCAAGTGTTTCACCGGTTCTTTTGGCTTCTCGAAGATAGCGTTCTTTGGACCAAAATCCAGTTGAGCCACCTCCCCTTCTTCACCTATAGCACGAAACTCGGCAGGTAAGTAATACACCATATTAATATCCATACCTTCCCGAACCGGCGTAGAGTCGTAATCCACCATCTCATCTTCATCCCCCAATGTGTATATTGGGCTCAAAGTTTCCTCAATTGAAGGGGATTTTCAGGTGGTGTGGACGATGTAATAGGGGTCACATCATCCTCTTTTGGTGGTGAAGGTGTTGCTGCAGCTAATGTAGAAGCATCTATGTTTTGTTTTTGTTTAGGCCTCCACACTTATTTTGTGAGTGCCATGGGCCGAATTTCACTTAACAATTCGTCCCTTTGCCTCTCCTCTTTGTTCCCTACCTTCTCGTGGTTCCTCATGCGTTGTAATCTCCTTTTCATGGTCTTGGTTAAACCGGGAGGACACCACTTAGGTTGAGTATATTTGGGATCCCTTGGTTTTGCCCTGCTTGTGCTTGCCTCATGATCACTAACCATGGAACCCTGCTGAACAATAACAATATCACAATTAGAAGTAGCCAGATTACCAACAACCGGCTTTTCGATCTCCTTTTGCTTGTCACATTCTACAATTTCCGCATTACGTGACTTAACACGCCACACTTTTTTGTTGGCCTTACTTGGAGAAATTTTTATTGGCCGATTAGCACCATAGCTCAAAACGACCTTGTGTGGGATAATAAAGCCTCTTTGTGAGCAGGCCTTCTAGGTGCTGCCCACCCCATATGAAAAGCATAAGGAGCCATTGGGGGCTGCCACCATCCTCCATTGATGTCTCTCGTGTAATATGGCGCATAGGAGGGTTGTGACATCCATGGTGTCGGTGCCCATGGCCCATATGGCCTTGCATAGCATCGAAACTCTTGTTCCGGAGGTGATCTTGAACGCTTTGAATGTGATGGCCAATTAGAGCTAGAACCGGTCGCTTGACTTGCATATTTGGATAGCAACATATCAAAAGTTGGCCTAATTCGCTTGCGCTTAGCTTCAATCTTTCCCCACTTGCCAACTTCTGAATTCTTGGGCTTGATAAATTTAACATGAGTATCTTCTTGTACTTGTGGTTGCCCCCCGAGTGCAGGATTTTTTATGGTGATCTTCAGTACTTCCTTGCCATCGGGTTGCTTATCAAGCACAACCTCTCGTCCCAAGACTTTGTCACCTTCCTTGCATTTCCTGGGTTCACCAATAAGAACATTATCTTTATTAGCAGATTCGGCTATGCTAGGCCGAATCAACATTTTCTTTCCCTCCAAGTCCATGGTGTTCATCGGGAAGGGTTGTTTATCAACTTGCATCTCAGCAAAATTCAATCGTCCATCATTAATGGCCGATTGTATCTGTCATCTGAAAACATTGCAATCGTTAGTAGCATGAGAAAATGAATTATGGTACTTGCAATAAGCACGCCGTTTCAGCTCCTCAAATGGCGGTATGGTGTGTGATATTCTAATCATCTTATCTTGCAAGAGAGCATCAAATATTTTATCACACTTTGATATATCAAAAGCAAACCTCACTTCCTCATCCCGATTCTTGCGAATCAGCTTAAGAGCGTTGCACATATAAGGTTTGGCCTTTGAGGACCAAAAAAATTCGGTAGTATAGACATCAACCTCATTGTTCGAATTATCATCATTGTGTTCAACCATATGCATTCTAGGACAATCAGTTGTAGCCCTATGGACCACTTTACTTCGACTCTCTTGGGCCATGGCTTTTTGTAAGACTTGATTAATGCTCAAAAACTCATAACTTTCTAACCTCTCTTTAATGTAAGTTTTCAAACCATTAAGAACAAGATCCGCCAAGTCTCTATTAGTTATCACTAAGCTATAACATCGCTTCTTTATATCTCTAAATCTCTTGACGTAATCGGTAACCGATTCATCATGTTTCTGCCTAACCGATGTAAGATGTGATAACTTTAGCTCATTATCGCCG
The DNA here is from genome assembly GCA_034509565.1 of Triticum monococcum. NCBI lineage: Eukaryota > Viridiplantae > Streptophyta > Magnoliopsida > Poales > Poaceae > Triticum > Triticum monococcum. Next base: position 143,442,243 of record CM067845.1, on the reverse strand, counting down.
CCATAAAAGTGATCACGAAACTTTTGCTCTAATTGCGACCATAAGAGAATTGAGCCATGTGGTAAAGCAGCAAACCATGAAAATGCGGTACCAATTAAAGATAATGGAAATAAACGCACTTTCAATTCTTCTATGGAACCTGCTTCACCCAACTGCGCTAGATACTGACTCACATGCTCCCAAGTCATTTTCGTACCCTCACCACTTAATTTAACAAAATCAGGAACCTTATAACCTTGAGGGTAAGAAATTGCATCGAAGTGTTCAGGATAAGGCTTTTGGTACACACGACTCTTTACTTTCGGCTCATTTCCGAAAGTTTCTAGAAACATATTATGCAAATCCTCCCTTAATTTAGCTAAAATTGGATCCGAGGTAGATGACGATGTTTGTGATAATGACATAGGAGCAACCTGAGTACTAGCTATTGGTGCCACTTTTGAGATGGGCGCCGAACCATAATTCGGCGGAAGACCAAACATGCTTGCGCCTATGGGTGGTGTGACAAAGTGATTCAGCGTTGACGCCGAATTGGGCACACTCATAATAGGATTAGGGTATGTAGGTGTAGTCACAAGCTGGTTGGTTTGTGTAGGGTAAAAAATCAATGGCAAATTATATTGTTGTTGCATAGGTGGTGCCGATGAAATAGGTAAAATTGGACTAGGGTTTTCGTATATACCAACAATACCATTAGATGATGGAGGCATATTTTTCTGATTATTAGCACTAGCCACAAAATAATTGTATACCATCACATTACCCTTACTAACAAGACTTTCAATCACAGCCACTTGCTCTGGAGAAAAAACTTTACTCACAGTGATCACATCTTGTTCGTCGATGAGGGGAAGAAAATTGACGTTTCTAGTCGGAGTGATGTTGCCTTGACGGTCGTTCTTGAAACTTGAAAGAAACGCTTCCAAATCCTCCTCCTCGTGCTTCTTCTTGAGCGCCTCAAAAGCCTCTTCACGCTGCTTCTTGCGCGCTTCGTAGGCTTGGCGATGTTCATCCGATAGTTCATCAAGGCCGGGCTTAATGATGTTATCAGTGTCAACTTCTGAGGGCTTGGGGCGAATTGACATGGTTGATGATGATTCTTGATCTTTCATCCCCAGCGGAGTCGTCAAAAAGTGTGTTCGCACACGAACACGTCACCGTCTACCTTCAACGCCGAGGGTGATGCACCGCAGCTCACGTCGAAGGACACTCATCCGGAAGCGCGGTACGCAAGCAATCCGGCGGGTGCTTTTCAGGACCCGAAACCCCACGCGCCCGGGAGGGACCCTGTCTGGACATGCGGCGGATATGGGCTGCCCTAGGTTAGTTCGCCCGCCCCTAGAGCCTCGAGGATCGCTGCCCTTCAACACGAAGAACGAACGAAGAACGAGAGAGAAAGAACAAGGGATGGATGTAAAACTAGGGTAAAAAGTAGATGTGTTTTGCGATTGTGTGTTGTTGTTCAATAGGCCGTCACCCCTTGGGTATATAAGAGGCGGCTGGACTTCCCGTGCAAGGAAAAGGTTTGGATTCACGTCCAAAACCCTAGTCAAATTCGGATTGGTTTTGTCCGAACTTTCCAAAACTGTTCGGTTTAAATTGGCTGCACCTTGCGGGTCTTTTTGTGGCGGTAAACGTCCTCGGATGAAAAGGAGCCCAAAAGCAATCTTGACCGTTTCGACGAGGCGAACAACTTTCATGTTGAACGTTTTTTGATCCGAGGTCATCTTCATGGCCAAATTTCTCGCGCAAAACAGCTAAATATTCACGCAGCTCATCAGACATACCCACACATGTGTCTGGTTCCGGGCGTCATATTTTGCCCATTGGAGGGTCGCGCTGTGCGGGCTCTAACTTTTGCATACCACATCGGATTGGGACGATCTTTATATTAAAATCGATTGTTTCGACGAGACAAAGACAATCCGTGTAGAAACTTTTCCAATAGTGTTCTGAATACAAAATCTGAGTACTTCGAACACAACTTCAGCCTTAGAGATGAGACCGGATGACTATGGCCCAAATATCAAAGTTTTTCCTTTTGATGATACGGAACTTTCTCACTTTGAGCACTTCTCCATTTGAGGCCATCTTAATTAAGTTCTTCGCCATGCCAAAATCCGGTGTCAACACTTCACTTATATCTTTTGAGTATGGCTTTATAGAATGCTTCATGAGTTTCACTTATATCATTTGAAGTTTGGATTGCCTGTTTCCCTACACATAGAAAACCACCATTTGTAGAATGCTCTTTTGCTTCACTTATATTTGTTAGAGCGTGGGCATATCTTCTATAGAAAGAATTAAACTCTCTTGCTTCACTTATATCTATTTAGAGAGTTGACAGGAATTGGTCATTCACATGGTTAGTCATAAAATCCTACATAAAACTTGTAGATCATTGAATATGATATGTTTGATTCCTTGCAATAGTTTTGCGATATAAAGATGGTGATATTAGAGTCATGCTAGTGGGTAGTTGTGGATTGTAGAAATACTTGTGTTGAAGTTTGTGATTCCCGTAGCATGCACGTATGGTGAACCGTTATGTAACGAAGTTGGAGCATGAGGTATTTATTGATTGTCTTCCTTATGAGTGGTGGTCAGGGACGAGCGATGGTCTTTCCCTAACAATCTATCCCCCTAGGAGCATGCACATAGTACTTTGTTTCAATGCCTAATAGATTTTTGGAATAAGTATGTGAGTTCTTTATGACTAATGTTGAGTCCATGGATTATACGCACTCTCACCCTTCCATCATTGCTAGCCTCTTCGGGACCGTGCATTGCCCTTTCTCACTTCGAGAGTCGGTGCAAACTTCGCCGGTGCATCCAAACCCTGTGATATGATACACTCTATCACACATAAGTCTCCTTATATCTTCCTCAAAACAGCCACCGTACCTACCTATCATGGCATTTCCATAGCCATTCCGAGATATATTGCCATGCAACTTCCATCATCATCATATTCATGACTTGAGCATTTATTGTCATATTGCTTTGCATGATCGTAAGATAGCTAGCATGATGTTTTCATGGCTTGTCCTTTTTTGATTTCATTGCTACGCTAGATCATTGCACATCCCGATACACCGTCGGAGGCATTCATATAGAGTCATATCCTTGTTCTAGTATCGAGTTGTAAGTAAATAAAAGTGTGATGATCATCATTATTAGAACATTGTCCCATGTGAGGTTATCAAAATAAAAGTGGCCAAAGAAGCCCAAAAAAGAGAGAGAGAGGCCAAAGAAGCCTACAAAAAAAGAAAAAAAGAAAAAAAGAGATATAAAAGAGAAGGGACAATGTTACTATCCTTTTGCCACACTTGTGCTTCAGAGTAGCACCATGTTCTTCATATAGAGAGTCCCTTGAGTTATCACTTTCATATACTGGTGGGAAATTTCATTATAGAACTTGGCTTGTATATTCCAACGATGGGCTTCCTCAAATGCCCTAGGTCTTCATGAGCAAGCAAGTTGGATGCACACCCACTTAGTTTCAGTTTGAGCTTTCATACACTTATAGCTCTAGTGCATCTGTTGCATGGAAATCCCTACTCCTCGCATTGACATCAATTGATGGGCATCTCCATAGCCCGTTGATTAGCCGCGTCGATGTGAGACTTTCTCCTTTTTTGTCTTCTCACACAACCTCCATCATCATATTCTATTCCATCTATAGTGTTATATCCATGGCTCACGCTCATGTATTGCATGAAAGTTGAAAAGGTTTGAGAACATCAAAAGTATGAGACAATTGCTTGGCTTGTCATCGAGGTTTTGCATGATTTGAATATTTTGTGTGATGAAGATGGAGCATAGCCAGACTATATGATTTTATAGGGATAAGCTTTCTTTGGCCATGTTATTTTGAGAAGACATAATTATCTTGTTAGTATGCTTGAAGTATTATTGTCTTAATGTCAAATGATAGACTATTGCTTTGAATCACTCGTGTCTTAATATTCATGCCATGATTAGATTATATGATCAAGATTATGCTAGGTAGCATTCCACATAAAAATTATCTTTTTATCATTTACCAACACGAGGACGAGCAGGAATTAAGCCTGGGGATGCTGATACCTCTCCATCATATCTAAATTTTTTGATTGTTCCATGCCAATATTCTACAACTTTTACATACTTTTGGCAACTTTTTATACTATTTTTTGGGACTAACATATTGATCCAATGCCCAATGCCAGTTCCTGTTTGTTGCATGTTTTTTTGTTTCGCAGAATACCCATATCAAATGGAGTCCCAACAGGATAAAAACTTATGGAGATTATTTTCGGAATATATGTGATTTTTGGGAAAAAGAATCAACACGAGACGATGCTCGAGGGGCCCACAACGATGGAGAGCACACCCCATGGGGTAGGGCGCGCCCCTTGACCTTGTGGACACCCCGTAAGGCGGTTGATGCCCTTCTTCTGGCACAAGAAAGCTAATATCCGGATAAAAACCGTGTTAAAATTTCAGCCCAATCGGAGTTACAGATCTTCTGAAATTTAAGAAACGGCGAAAGGCCAGAATCAGGGATCGCAGAAACAGAAGGAAATAGAGAGAGAGAGAGAGAGAGAGAGAGAGAGAGAGAGAGAGAGAGAGAGATCCAATCTCGGAGGGGCTCTCGCCCCTCCGCGCCATGGAGGCCATGGACCAGAGGTGAAACTCTTCTCCCTTCTTGGGGGAAGGTCAAGGAAGAAGAAGAAGAAGAAGAAGAAGAAGAAGAAGAAGAAGAAGAAGAAGAAGAAGAAGAAGAAGGGGGGCTCTCTCTCCCCCTCTCGGCGCCGGAAGACCGCCAGGGCCATCATTGTGACCGATCTATACCAACAACTTCACCACCGTCATCACCAACTCTCTCCCCCTCTATGCAACGGTGTAACACCTCTTGTCCCCACTATAATCTCTACTTAAACATGGTGCTCAACACTATATATTATTTTCCAATGATGTATGGCTATCCTATGATGTTTGAGTAGATCCGTTTTGTCCTAGGTTGATTGATGATCTTGATTGGTTTGAGTTGCATGTTTTATTATTGGTGCTACCCTATGGTGCTCTCTGTGTTGCGCAAGCATGAGGGATCCCCGCTGTATGGTTTGCAATATGTTCATGGTTTGCTTATTTTCTGCGTTGCATGAGTGATAGAAACACAAACATAGATAAGTGGGTGATGGCGTATGGGAATAAAGAGGACTTGATACTTTAATGCTATGGTTGGGTTTTACCTTAATGATCTTTAGTAGTTGCGGATTGAAAGTGTGTTATATCGACTAGAGGGGGGGTGAATAGGCGATTTTTATGAAAGTCTTCAAAACATGGGAGTTTCGAAGACAAACGATAGAAATAAACCTATTACCATGCAGCGGAAGTTAGACTACACTAGATAAACCATAGTCATGTATTCAATGAAGTGAAAGCACAATGACTAATAGCAGCTAGGTAGTAAGGATCAGGCAGGGAGATATTAAGAAGTCAAACAGATCACACAGTCACTCAGTGAAGACAAAAGATAGTGCAAACTTACAATGACTTCACACAGAGTAACAGTAAGTAAAGAGAAGGGAAGGATGAAACCAGTGACTCATTGAAGACAATGATTTGTTGGACCAGTTCCAGTTGCTGTGACAACTGTACATCTGGTTAGGGTGGCTAGGTATTTAAACCAAAGGACACACAGTCCCGGACACCCAGTCCTGAACACGCAGCTCAGGACACCCAGTCCTCACCGTATTCCCCTTGAGCTAAGGTCACACAGACCTCGCCCAATCACTCTGGTAAGTCTTCAAGGCAGACTCCCAAACCTTCACAGACTTCGTTCACCGGCAATCCACAATGTCTTTTGGATGCTCAGAACGCGACGCCTAACCGGCTGGAGGATGCACAGTCCTCAAGTGTAATAAGTCTTCAGATCACTCAGACAAGAAGACTTAAGTGACGCGTAATTCTCTTTGGCTCTGGGTGGTTAGGGCTTTATCCTCGCAAGGAATTCTCTCTCAAAGGCTTCGAGGTGGGTTGCTCTCAAACGACAAAAGCCGTACTCTGAATTTGAGCAGCCAACCGTTTATGGTTGTAGGGGGTGGGCTATTTATAGCCACTAGGCAACCCGACCTGATTTGTCCGAAATGACCCTGGGTCACTAAGGAACTGACACGTGTTCCAACGGTCAGATTTCAAACTCACACGGCAACTTTACTTGTGCTACAAGCAACGCTGACTTGTCTGACTCTGGACAAGATTTGCTCTCATAGTCTTCACTCGAAGACATAGGTTTTTGTTTAAGCATCACTTCAGTCATTCTGACTGGTTCTCTTGGACCCCACTTAACAGTACGGTGGTTCCTATGACTCAACACAGAAGAAAAAGAACTACGAAAGATCTAAGTCTTCGAGCTCCATAGGCTTCATGTGGTGTCTTCTCTTGTCATAGTCTTCAATGTGAATATCTTCATATACCACCTTTGACATCAATGTCTTCATACATTTTTAGGGGTCATCTCTGATGGGAAAACCGAATCAATGAGGGACTTCAACTTGTGTTATCCTGCAATTCTCACAAACACATTAGTCCCTCAACTAGGTTTGTTGTCAATACTCCAAAACCAGCTAGGGGTGGCACTAGATGCACTTACAATCTCCCCCTTTTTGGTGATTGACGACAAACTAGTTGAAGTTTTCAACGGGGAATATAATATGTGAAATAGTAATGGATAAGGAATTGTCTTCATAAGTTGCAAGGGCTCCCCTGAAGATGTGCATATAAATAATTTGCTTTTTGCGGAATTTATCGTCGCACATGCGGAATTTATCATCGCAACACAAGGTGGCAAATAGGTAGCAGACGACCATCAAGTTTAAGTGTTACAACTCAGAGAACCAAATGTTTCAAAATGAGAGTTGTAAGCACGAAGCAAAATATAAAACACCCGCCTATATGGACCCGCTTGAAGACTATCAAACTCATATGCTTCTCCCCCTTTTGTCAGTAAGGACCTGTGACGCCCGGATATTTAAGCTACAGTAACCCTCTACTAAGGATGTCACATCACCACGATTACTGTTGTTGATCTCACGATGATTAAAATCCCGTTTGAATTCAAAATTCAAAATCAAGTCAAATGGTAAAGTTTTCAAACATTAAAATTAAAATGTTCTAGAGGCGGCAAATATTGCATAGGTAATTATGGTGGAGGAACACATTTTTATAAAATAATTAAAAGCGCTAAACTAAATAGAACGGTGGCTTAAACAAATAATTAAATGCATTTTATAAATATTAAAACATTAAACTATTTTTTAGGTATGAGAAATTAATGTGGCAATAGAGTATTTATAAATACTAATTTAGGGGCTAGTGGTATATTTTATAAAACTAAAAATAAAGTAAAACTAAAATGAAAACAGGAACTATAAATAAAACAGAAATAAAAGAAAAGAAAATACAAAAGCAAAAAAAACAAAACAAAACTAAAAAGAATAAAAGGGCCCCCCTGGCCAACTGGGCCAGACGGCCCAGCTCACCGGCCAGGCCGGCCCACCTAGCCCAGCCAGCCCACCCCGGGCTATAACCCCCCCGCCCCACTACCAGAAACCCTAACCACCCCAGCGCCCCACTCCCCCCGCACCACTCGCTCTCGCCCCCCCATTCCCCCGATCCAGATGGGGATCGGGGCGACCACGCCCCCGTGCCCCGACGCTCCTCGCTGGGCCTCCTCCCTGGCGCCCCCTCCACCTCGCCGCCCTCCCTGCCGGACTCCCTCTGCCTCCTCTCGATCTGGATCGAGGGGATCCGCCCCGACCCCGATCCCGCGCCGCGCCTCCTCATCCTTCTCCCCGCCTGGACCTCGCTGGCGCTCCCCCCACCGGCCCGCCTCCTCGACGATGCCGCCCCCGACGCCCCCCTCGACCCCCGCTGCCTTGGCCCTACCATCCCCCCGTGAGCTGCCCCTCCTCGCTTCCTTCTCTACTCGCTGCTGCCGCGCCCGAGCGCACCCTCGCCACGGCTGCGCGCGCTGGCCGCGCCCGCACCGTGCCCGCGCCTCCCTGCTAGCACAGTCGCGCCCCGCGCCGTCCCGCTCAGGCCACGGCCTGCGCGCCCCTCCTCTCTCTCCCCCTCTCTCGCTCACCGCGCCGTCCGCGCTCCGGCACGACCGCGCCTCGACGGCGCCCGCGCGGTCACAGCAGCAGTCCCGCCGCTCCTCACCGCCGCCTCGCGCTCACCGTGGCCCTCGCGCTCACCGTGGCCCTCGCGCCCGCGATCGCGCTCACCACGCTCCGGTTCCTCCCTTCCCTTCTCTGTCATCGGCGCCGTCTCCCCCGCCGCGCCCAACACGTGCGAGACTGCGCTCCCGCGCGTCCTCGTCCACCACTGCGGCCGCCGACGCGCCGTCCTGCTCCGCCCCACCTCCGGCTCGCTGGGCCGCCGCCCTGCCGTGGCCTCGCCGCGGCCATCCCCGACGCCCGGCGCCCGCTCGGCCCTCGCCCGGGTCTGGGCGCCCACACACCCCTTGCCCGTTAACCGCCCGATCCGCTAAGGCCCCCGGGGCCAATGACAAGTGGGCCCCTGCCCAGAATGTTTTAATAAAAAAAATATATATAAAACAATAATATTAATAATTAAATTAATCACTTAATTAACTAAATTAATTAAGTTAATTAATCCTGTTTAATTAATCTAATTAACTAGTTAGTTTAATTTAATAGTAATTAGTTTAACTAAAACCTAGTTAACCTAAACAGAGTATGACAGGTGGGTCCCACGGGACCCACATGTCAGTTTGACCTGGTCAATTGCTGACGTCATGCTAACGTCAGCAAACACTATTCTGGATAATGTTAATTTAAATAATTAATTAAAATCAGAAAATGATTTAAATCTTTAGAAAATCATATCTTTTAATCCGTAACTCGGATGAAAATACTTTCTACATGAAAGTTGCTCAAAACGACGAGACGAACCCGGATACACAGCCCGTTCGTCCGTAACGCATCCCTAGGATAGCAAACTCGCAACTTTCCCCCTCCGGCTCCTCTGCCCGAAAACGCAAAACACCGGGGATACTTTCCCGGATGTTTTCCCCCTTCGCCGGTATCACCTCCTACTGCGTTAGGTCACCCCTAGCACGGCGTATCACCATGTTATGCTTTGTGTTGCTTTGATTGCTCTGTTATTTATTATGTTCCCCCTCCGTTACTTTTTCCGGTAGACCCCGAGACCGCTGCCGGTACCCCTGTGATCGACTACGGTGTTGACGACCACTCTCTCTTGCCAGAGCAACCAGGCAAGCCCCCCCTTTGATCACCAGATATCGCCTACTCTTCTCTATACTGCTTGCATTAGAGTAGCGTAGCCTGTTACTGCTTCCCGTTAATCCTATACTGATGCATAGCCTGTCCTTGCTACTACTGTTGTTACCTTTACCTGCAATCCTAATACTTAGTATAGGATGCTAGTTTATCATCAGTGGCCCTACATTCTTGTCCGTCTGCCATGCTATACTATTGGGCCGTGATCACTCGGGAGGTGATCACGGGTATATACTATATACTTTATACATGATACATGTGGTGACTAAAGACGGGTAGGCTCGTAGGAGCACCCGCGAGTGGATCTTTGAGGCGGAGCGACAGGGCAGGTTCCGACCACCTAGGAGAGAGGTGGGCCTGGCCTTGGTCGGTGTTCGCGGATACTTAACACGCTTAACGAGATCTGGGTATTTGATCTGAGTCTGGCCATTTGGTCTATACGCACTAACCATTTACGTGGGAGCAGTTATGGGTATCCCGGCGTTGCGGTATCAGCCAAAGCCTTCGTGACGTCAGCGACTGAGTGGCGCGCGCCGGATTGGACTGGAAAGCCACTAGGCCAGGTCTGCTTCCGGCCACGTACGCAACGTGCAGGTGTGCAAAGGGCGATGGGCCCAGACCCCTGCGCCATAGGATTTAGACCGGCGTGCTGACCTCTCTGTTGTGCCTAGGTAGGGCTACGACGTGTTGATCTTCCGAGGCCGGGCATGACCCAGAAAAGTGTGTCCGGCCAAATGGGATCGAGCGTGTTGGGGTATGTGGTGCACCCCTGCAGGGAAGTTTATCTATTCGAATAGCCGTGTCCCTCGGTAAAAGGATGACCCGGAGTTGTACCTTGACCTTATGAAAACTAGAACCGGATACTTAATAAAATGCACCCTTCCAAGTGCCAGATACAACCGGTGATCGCTCTCTCACAGGGCGACGAGGGGAGGATCATCGGTTAGGATTATGCTATGCGATGCTACTTGGAGGACTTCAGTCTACTCTCTTCTACATGCTGCAAGGCGGAGGCTGCCAGAAGCGTAGCCTTCGACAGGATTAGTTATCCCCCTCTTATTCTGGCATTCTGCAGTTCAGTCCACATATGATACCCTTATTCCATTTGATACCCATGCATATGTAGTATAGCTCCTTGCTTGCGAGTACTTTGGATGAGTACTCACGGTTGCTTTCTCCCTCTTTTCCCTCTATCCCTTCTACCTGGTTGTCGCAACCAGATGTCGGAGCCCAGGAGCCAGACGCCACCATCGACGACAACTCCTACTACACCGGAGGTGCCTACTACTACGTGCTGCCCGCTGACGACGACCAGGAGTAGTTAGGAGGATCCTAGGCAGGAGGCCTGCGCCTCTTTCAATCTGTATCCCAGTTTGTGCTAGCCTTCTTAAGGCAAACTTGTTTAACTTATGTCTGTGCTCAGATATTGTTGCTTCCGCTGACTCATCTATGATCGAGCTCTTGTATTCGAGCCTTCGAGGCCCCTGGCTTGTAATATGATGCTTGTATGACTTATTTTATTTGTAGAGTTGTGTTGTGATATCTTCCCGTGAGTCCCTGATCTTTATCGTACACGTTTGCGTGTATGATTAGTGTACGACTAAATCGGGGGCGTCACAGGACCAAAAAGGTTTGAAGACATAGAGCCTCTACTCGTTCCCATGAGGAGTAGGTGAAGCAGCAGGGTCATTGGTGGCGTTTGGCGGTGCAGACGAACTTGGAGCTGTGTCGACGGGTGCTGAAGGAGGTGGCGTTGAAGTAGCATCGTCTTCATCCTCGATCACTCTGGCATTCACAGTTGCAGCAGAGGAAGAGAACTCAGAGTCTTCAAGTGATGGAGTTTGTCACAGCACTGCCCTTCGAGGAGGTGTGGAGTCTAACTTGAAGCGCTCAGTGAAGCCATCCTCTTGCAGATCATCTTTAGAACACAGCAGCGTCAGCCCTTTCCATGTGCGTCGAGAAGTTTCATGAGCAACAAAGGCGTTCTTGGTGGCAAGATTGCGAATGCGATTAACATCCACCAAGAGGCTTTGCATTTGACACTTTAACCAGTCAAGATGCCTATCCTGTTTCTGATGAAGGGCCACCAGAAGCTCTCGGTCGTTGAGAACACGAGTGCGCTTCTTGGGTCGTTGAGCAATGGTGCTATCAGTGGCTTCAGTGAGAGCAGGATGCATTGCACGTGTAGTGCCAGCCAAAGGATACACACGAGTTACTGCTTCAACACCTTCAACGTTCTGAGAGAAACTTTGATGCTCTGCATTCTGAAGACTGGGAGGTTCCTTGGCAGGCTCAGGATATATGGCTTCAATAGACATATCCACATCAGGCAAAAAGATCCGATGATTGCGGGCAGATGGCTGATAGTAGATAGCAGAGTGAAGTTTGATCAGCCGCATCACCCAAGGGGCGTAGAACTTCAACCCAAACATATCAGAGCCAGATGCAGCAAGTTGGCTAATGAAGAAATCCTGTGTATTGAAGCATTTTCCATGAAGAATATAGAAGACCAAAGTCTTCATTGCACCTTCCAGCTTGGCATGGGGAGAATGTCCTTTGATTGGCCAGAGAGTTCGCCTTATGATATGATAAATGGTCCTTGGCAGATACTCAAGGTCTTCAACAAAGAACTCCGTGGGATAAGCAGCATCTTGGGGGCAATGGCTTCATCATACTGAGCATCTGACTCATATTGGGTTCAGTCTTCTGAAAGATGCTCTCAACAGCTTCACTGTGAAGCTGACAGCCATGCTCATAGAGATCGCCAGGAGTGGGCAAGCCAGTGAGCTCAATGATGTCAAAGGCTTTGGCTTTGTGATGAACATTTCCAGTCATCCACTCCAGGACCCAAGTCTTCGGATCTCTGTTATGCCCGTGGATGTGAAGTGTGGCATAGAATTGGAGCAGCAACTCTTCATTCCAATGCTCTTGGTCAGTAACAAACGGCAGCAGCCCAACTTCTTTGAAGCAATCCAGAGCTTCTTCCAGACAGGGCAGACCAGCTAGGGCTTCAATGTCAAGGCGCTTGTGTGGGAAGATGCGACCTTGGTTGTAAAGAATGCATGAGTAATAGCTGCGCTGCTGATAGCTCCAGAACCGATCAGATGATATTCTTTCCCTTGAGTAGGGGTTCCTGGAGCTATTGAAGAATGTGTTGTTTGCTCTGAAGCCATTGATATTGAAGGAGCCATGTGCTGATGCAGGACCTGGGAACCTGGGCAATCTTGGGATTGGCTTCTGGACCTGTGGCATGTGCTCAACATGATAGTCGAATTGGGGACCGGCAGCAAACGCAGGAACAGAAGCAGCGGGATCAGTGGCTTCGCTGACTTCTGGTGCTGTTGGGGGTGAGGGCTTCACATTAGCTTCAGCCATGACAGCGTCAGTGGCTTCAGTGGTGTTGGTGGTGACAGCCTCAAGATTTTCAACCTCCACTTGACGAGCTGGAGGGTCGGTCATGGTCACGTTCTCCTCGAGAACCGCTTCTTGGTGGGGCAGGGGAGTAGCAGCTTGTGGGACGTCTTCTTCTTCAGCGGCTGATGCAGCCGGATTGTCTTCAGCAGTTTGATCTTCAGATGCAGAGACTTGAGGCCTTGGACCTTTGCGAAGCCTGCGCAACGCTGGCGACACCTGTGGAGTGGGTGTTGGCTGGGCCTCAAAGTCTTCTTCCTCTTGTGGGCGATCCGCCCATGAAGCATCCTATGCAATTGGCGTCAGTGGACGACCAATGCTGATGAGTTCGTTGTGCGTTAGCACAGGCGATGATACCTATTGGTGCTCTAGATGAGGAAGGGCTACATCATCTTCAACATGGTCATGGTGACCAATGTCTTCAGCTTCATGAGCCTCTGTGAAAGCAGGCTCATGGACAGTCAGTTGACGTTCTTGTGGATTAGCATCGGGGTGAACCATGGAAATGGGTTCAACAATCAAGGGCTCTGTGGGAGCAGCCCGTTCCTTCTTGGTCTTTCTTTTCTTCTTGGCAGGGGCAGTAGCAGAGGCTTCAGGATGTTTTCTCTTCCTTGCTTCAGCCTCAGCAGTCCTGGTCTTCTTCAGTTCTGAAGTGGTTGACCCGGCCTTTGGCTGTGGGCCAGTCATGCTAGTTGGGAAGACTATGGGATCTGCTTCCTGCCTTGGTGCTTCAGGTTCAGCCATAGCGGGCTTCTTCTTGGTAGCCATCCTGGGGTCGATGCCTGGACGCCCAAGGGCCTTGCGCTTCTCAGCCTCATTGTAGGCTTGCACACACCTATCAGCCAGGACTTTCATGCGCTCACGTGAACCCTGAGCTTCTACACGTTTCTTTAGAAAGGCTTCTTTGAGCTCGTGCAGCATAATCTTGAAGTTCTTCACATCTTGCACGCTGAGCTTGGCCATATGCTTCTTGAACTGAGCTTTCTCATAGTCAATCTTCTGCTTCAGTTCAACAACGCGTTGGGCAATGGCTAACTCTGAAGCAATGGCACCATGGAAGGCGACACTGAGGCCAATGGGTAGTTGGAGATCTTCGAAGCTGATGTTTGGCGTGTCAAACCACTCATCAATAAAGTTGTGGATGATTGATACATCAAAGAGCGGCAGATCATTGAAGATTTCTGCTTCTTCTTTGCTCTTGATGAGTTGCTCAAGAGCGTCATCTGCAAGATCTTCATCACTTGATAGATCAATGGCATCATTGCGCAGAATGGCAGCAGCAGTTAGCTCTTGGCCGGTGTGTGTCAGAGGCATCTTGACCTTCTGGGGCTTGGAGACGCGTGACAAATCTTCAGACTGCACACTATATTCAGGAGGTGCAGTTGCCAGTGGCTTCGCCCTTGAGATTTTTGGTGAAGGGGCAGGCTTTGAAGCTTTGGGCTTCTTCAACTTCTTTGGCGTCGGCGCAGCAGGCGCTTCATCTGATTCAGCGTCAGCTGCAGGCTCATTCATGGCTGTCCCTTGAACCAAGATATGGGTGATGAGACCTGCAAGGTTGTAGAAAGGACCGACGACATTGGGTTCTGCATCGCGTGTGCCATCAGCCCTTGGAGCAGAAGGACCAGGGTTGAAGTCTAATCCCAAAGACTTCTTGTTCTGCTTCGCTGAGTTCTTGGCAAACTGGAAGTTGCGCTTGAACAGATTGTCGTCATGACACCATAGTAGTGACGATGGGTGTGCATTTGCAGGCTGTGGCCCACGGACCATGCAGGGATAGAAGCCTTGTTCAATGGCTTCTTCTCTGGACCTGGGTTGAAGATTCTTGTATAGGATATCTCCCCACGGTCTCTTGATGGCATTTTTCTCAGCATATTCCTGGGTCACAAACCAGTATTTGAACCATTGTTCTGCCCAATATCTTTGAATCCATTGGATTCGGGTCTTGCGCTGATTGTAATCCTCTTCAGGATCTGTCTTGTAAAGCTCTGAGAGGTCATCAAGCAAATCTTTTGATGTTCCCCCACGACGCTGTCTGCCACCCTTCCTTACTGATTTCTCTGCAGCCATGAACTTCAAACTGAAAGGCTTCAAAATGTTCAAAGGCTTCAAAGGTTTTCCCTTGCTGGACAAACAGGAACTGGCTTCGGGAGAATTTATATGATGCTGTAAGAATTCTGCAAATGAATGCAGACTATGAGAACCAAGGGATTCTCCCACGGACATGTACCTGTGACAGCATTAAGGTGCGAGGGAAGGGGAAGAGGTCATATGCATTCTCAGAAGATTTTGAAGATAAATCAGTTTAGAAGACATTGACCTCATCGCGCGAACACATTCACTCATAGATAAGGAGTTGGTTCCAGATTTGTACGAATCCAGAGATCAGTACAAGTGAGGAATCTAACTACTTGTGAAGCATAAGTGAACATACTAGGCATGTTATGAGATGCAGTATGAAAGAGATCCAACTTGTGTGAATAGAAACTTCTTGTGGTAGAAAGTGACAAAGCCATAGGATCAAAAGGGGCCGTAAAAGGAAGTTTTATTTACCACGCTGGGAACTGCTAGATGGAGTGGAAGAGGAGGCCGAGCAGTTCGATCTTCCGTGCCCTAACTTGGCGACGGAGGACACCTACGGCGACGGTGGAGAGGACGATGTCCGCGGTCGGCGTGAAGACGGCATCAGAGAGGTTGTGGCAGTGAAGCGCTTTGTCGCTGGCATTGTCGAGGGCTAGCGGTGGTGCTAGGGTTCGTGCGAGAGTGGAAGAAGAGATAATGACCGCTGTGAAGGGTGAATTTATAGGTACAGGGGCGGCACTGCGTTATTACAGAGGTGCCCCTGGCGATTCACATCTGAGGAACACGTGGCCATCATGCAGTATATTGGGGTTCGTTCCATGTCCCACGCACGCCTGGATTAGCGGGTGGTCGTTCCTACTTGTCCGGATTTCTTGTGGATGAATGAGCATTGAAAACGGTTTTAAAGTTTGTCTCTGTGTCTTCTGCTGACAAGGACGCAGAGAAGACATTCGACAGTTTCAATAGAATGCATATGATTTGGAGAGATAGAGTTTGAGATAGAGAGCACAGAGAGGTTAGGGTCCGATCACATTCACTTAGATCAAAAGATTCAACAAGAAGACATAGCTATAAGTGAATGCTGTAGAGGACAGAACACTAGTATATATATGTATAATCAACATAGTGAAGATAATCATGAAAACATGTTGAGATTAAAACCAAACCAAATGTGAAGACATAGCAAGGTAACGCCATGAGTGAAACACTTCAAATAGAACATTTGGTGGTGGCGTTACCCACCGTATAGGAAGTATTAGACCCAGACACGACGCACAATTATCGTGGCGCTCCAAAGTCAAATTCCACATTAATATATTCACACTTAGAATGTATGTCTTCATTGATTGAAGATATACTTTACTTCGTGTGTTGCACATCTAAGTCATCAATATGCATAAGGGTTAGGATGTGTGCCTGATCACAGGACATTTGAGGATTCCAGGATATTTAGCTCACACCGTAACTTGCAAAATCTCTTCTCATCCAAGGGCTTGGTGAAGATATCTGCCAATTGCTCTTTAGTGTTGACGTGTATGATATCAATGTCTTCCTTCACAACATGATCTCTGAGAAAGTGATGACGAATTTCAATGTGCTTTGTGTTCGAGTGCTGAACAGGGTTGTTGGCAATCTTGATGGCGCTTTCGTTGTCGCAGTAGAGTGGCACTTGCTTCAGATGAATGCCATAGTCCTTGAGGGTTTGCTTCATCCACAGAAGCTGAGCGCAGCAAGATCCAGCAGCAATGTATTCAGATTCAGCAGTGGAGAGAGATACACAGTTCTGCTTCTTTGAAGACCAACATATAAGTGATCGTCCCAGAAAATGACATGTGCCTAATGTAGACTTGCGATCCACCTTGTCACCAGCATAATCAGCATCCGAGAATCCAACCAGATCAAACTCTGAGCCCTTTGGATACCATAATCCTAGAGTTGGGGTGAGAGCCAAATATCAAAGAATTCGCTTCACAGCTAAGTGATGCGACTCCTTTGGTGCCGCTTGAAATCGAGCATACATGCAAACACTAAGCATAATATCTGGCCTAGATGCACATAGATAAAGCAAAGAACGAATCATGGAGCGGTATACCTTTTGATCGAACTTTTTACCATTGTCGTCAGGACCGAGATGATGCTTGGCTGGCATTGGCGTCGCGAACCCTTTGCAGTCTTGCATACCGAACTTCTTAAGGCAATCTTTGAGATACTTCTCTTGAGATATGAAGATGTCGTTGCGTTGTTGTCGTATTTGAAGACCGAGGAAGAACTTCAGCTCTCCCATCATGGACATCTGATATTGCTCTTGCATCATATATCCAAACTCTTCACTGTACTTCTGATTGGTGCAGCCGAAGATAATGTCATCCACATATATTTGGCACACAAACAGTTCACCATCATATGTCTTCATGAAGAGAGTGGGGTCGAGGGAACTAGGTATGAAGCCTTTGCTCTTCAGGAAGTATTTGAGTGTGTCATACCAGGCCCGAGGGGCTTGTTTGAGGCCATACAGTGCCTTGTTGAGCTTGTATACCATATCAGGATGTTTTAGATCTTCAAAGCCAGGTGGTTGTGCAACATACACTTCTTCTGCGATCTTGCCATTGAGAAAGGCGCTCTTCACATCCATTTGATAAAGAAGTATGTTGTGATGATTTGCATAGGCCAGCAGTATGCGTATGGCTTCAAGTCTAGCCACAGGAGCAAATGTTTCATCGAAGTCAATGCCTTCCACTTGAGTATATGCTTGAGCAATGAGACGAGCTTTGTTTCTGACAACTTGACCATGCTCATCTTGCTTGTTGTGGTATATCCATTTTGTGCCTATTATGTTGTGCTTCCGAGGATCAGGACGCTTAACCAGTTCCCATACATTATTCAGCTCAAACTGTTGAAGCTCTTCTTGCATAGCTTGAATCCATTCAGGTTCCATGAAGGCTTCTTCCACTTTCTTGGGTTCTGTTATTGAGACGAATGCGAAGTGCCCACAGAAATTTGCCAGCTGAGTTGCCCTTCATCGAGTGAGTGGACCAGGTGCATTGATGCTGTTAATTATTCTCTTAATCTACACTTCATTGGCAACACGAGGATGTACAGGGCGAATGTAAGTGCATCTAGTGCCACCCCTAGTTGGTTTTGGAGTATTGACGACAAACCTAGTTGAGGGACTAATGTGTTTGTGAGAATTGCAGGACAACACAGGTAGAAGTCCCTCATTGATTTGGTTTTACTACCAGAGATGACCCCTAAAAATGCACGAAGACATTGAAGACAATGGTGGTATATGAAGATATTCACATTGAAGACTATGACAAGAGAAGACACTATGTGAAGCCTATGGAACTCGAAGACTTAGATCCTTCGTAGTTTTATTTCATTTGTGTTGAGTCATAGGAACCACCGTACTGTTAAGTGGGGTCCAAGAGAACCAGTCAGAATGACTGAAGTGATGCCTAATTCAAAACCTATATCTTCGAGCAAAGACTATGAGAGCAAATCTTGTCCAGAGTCGGACAAGTCAGCTTTACTTGTAGCCCAAGTAAAGTTGCCATGTGAGTTTGAAATCTGACCGTTGGTACATGTGTCAGTTCCTTAGTGACCCAGGGTCATTTCGGACAAATCAGGTCGGGTTGCCCAGTGGCTATAAATAGTCCACCCCCTACAACCATAAACGGCTGGCTGCTCAGATTTCAGTGCACGACTTTTGTCGTTTGAGAGCAACCCACCTTGAAGCCTTTGAGAGAAAATTCCTAGCGAGGAGAAAAGCCCTAACCACCCAGAGCCAGAGTAAATTGGGCATCACTTAAGTCTCCTTGTCTGAGTGATCTGAAGACTTATTACACTTGAGGACTGTGCATCCTCCAGCCGGTTAGGCGTCGCGTTCTGTGCATCCAAGAGAAATTGTGGATTGCCGGTGAACGAAGTCTGTGAAGGTTTGGGAGTCTACCTTGAAGACTTACCTGAGTGATTGGGCGAGGTCTGTGTGACCTTAGCTCAAGGAGAAAACGGTGAGGACTGGGTGTCCTGAGCTGCGTGTTCAGGACTGGGTGTCCGGGACTGTGTGTCCTTTGGTTTAAATACCTAGCCGCTCCAACCAGACGTACAGTTGTCACAGCAACTGGAACTGGTCCAACAAATCATTGTCTTCAGCGTGTCACTGGTTTCATCTTCACTTCCTTTTACTTACTGCTACATATTGTGAAGCCATTGCATGCTTGCTTTATCTTCTGTCTTCACAACATAACTGTATGATTCGTTTGGCTTCATAACTTCTTCCTACCTGATCCTTATTACACTGCAGCTATTTGTCATGTGCTTTCACTCTATTGAATACTTGACCATGGCTTGCCTAGTGTAATCTAACTTCCGCTGCTTAAGTGATAGGCATATCTGTACTGTTTGTCTTCATAACCTTCACGTTTTGAAGACTTTCATAAAAATCGCCTATTCACCCCCCCTCTAGTCGATATAACGCACTTTCAGCGAAGATTTTGCTCTTGCTGATCATTGTCGTTGTTGGAGGGATTGTCTTCAGGTTGAGCATTGTCTTCAGGTTGATCTGGTGCAGAGATGATGAGTTCCTCTTCGGGATGAGCTTCAGAAGGTATGATTTCTCCAGTGCCCATTAGCTTGATTGATTCACTGGATGGAACTTCATCTAGCACATTTGGCAGGTGCTCTCTCTGTGAACCGTTAGTCTCATCAAACCACACATCCATGGTTTCAACCACTTTATAATGAAAGAGGTTGAAGACTCTGTAGGAGTGCGAATCCTTTCCATATCCAAGCATAAAACCCTCATGTGCTTTTGGGGCAAACTTTGAAGTGTGATGTGGGTCCTTGATCCAGCACCTTGCGCCAAATACTCTGAAGTAACTGACATTTGGCTTCTTGCCAGTGAGGAGCTCATACGATGTCTTGTTCAGAAGCTTGTGAAGATAAACACGATTGATTGTATGGCATGCAGTATCAATGGCTTCAGGCCAGAATTTTCTTGGAGTCTTGTATTCATCTAGCATTGTTCTGGCCATCTCAATGAGTGTTCTGTTCTTGCGTTCGGCGACGCCATTCTGCTGTGGCGTGTACGGGGCTGAGAATTCATGTGTGATGCCCAAGGTATCAAGATATGTATCAAGGCCAGTGTTCTTGAATTCATTGCCATTGTCACTTCTGATGTGCTTTATCTTGGCGCCATAGTTGTTCATTGCTCGATTGGCGAAGCGTCTGAAGACATCCTGCACTTCAGTCTTGTAAAGGATTACATGCACCCAAGTATATCTAGAATAATCATCAACAATGACAAAGCCATAGAGACAAGCAGTAGTAGTAAGAGTTGAGTAATGAGTGGGACCGAAAAGATCCATGTGAAGCAGTTCGAAGGGTCGAGTAGTAGTCATGATTGTCTTCGAGGAATGTTTGGCCCTCGTCATCTTTCCTGCTTCACAGGCACCGCATAAGTGATCTTTCTTTAACTTGACGCCCTCGATGCCTATGACATGCTTCTTCTTTGCAAGGGTGTGGAGGTTCCTCATGCCAGCGTGCCCAAGCCTCCGATGCCAGAGCCAGCATTCTGAAGCTTTTGCTAGAAGACACACGGCAAGCTGTGGTCCTGCTGAGAAATCTACCACATATAGATCATCTTTCCAAAACCCTTCAAACACTAGAGACTTGTCAGATTCCATTAGAACAAGGCAACGATATTTTCTAAATATTACGATCATGTTCAAATCGCATAGCATTGAGACAGACATTAAGTTGAAGCCAAGGGATTCAACAAGCATGACTTTATCCATGTGTTGATCCTTTGATATTGCAACTCTACCTAGACCCAATACCTTACTTTTACCACTGTCAGCAAATGTGATGTGGCTCTTGTCGGATGGACGTAAGGTTGAGTCCATCAGAAGGCTTCTTTTGCTAGTCATGTGATTTGTACACCCACTATCAATAATCCATTCTATAGACGCTGGTGTCGTACCCTACAGTGCAGTTAGGGGATAGGCTTCACGAAGAGAGTTGTGAAGC
This sequence comes from Triticum monococcum, assembly GCA_034509565.1. Taxonomy (NCBI): domain Eukaryota; kingdom Viridiplantae; phylum Streptophyta; class Magnoliopsida; order Poales; family Poaceae; genus Triticum; species Triticum monococcum. The sequence continues at coordinate 143,421,412 of CM067845.1, read as the reverse complement.
AAAAACATTTGACGAACCAGTGGGTTATGAAAGCTTAGATCCAGATTAGGACTGATAGGGAGAGTAGCAAGCGATTCAGGAACGAAGTACATAGTAAGACCATTCGGGCATTTGATCGTGCGCCCTACAAGATGTTTAAGGTCCCCAGCGATAGCGTCAGAAGATTTTGGTTTTCTGCTGGAGACCTTTCCCTTGGCACCACGTGCCATGAAGCAGTAGGTAGGAGCAGAGTCGTCCTTGTCATTTGCATTGGCGTCGGTGGTGAAGTCATTGTCTTTAGTGTTGAAGATGGACTTGGCAACATATGCTGTAGCCAGACTTGCAACGCCAGAATCGGACTCCTCCTCAGACTCCATCTCCGCCTCCTCAGAAGCGGACTCCTCCTCTGAATCCATTTCCTTGCCAACAAACGCACGTGCCTTGCTAGATTAGCTCTTCTTGTGTGATGAACACTTTGAGGAAGACTTGGAAGAGGACTTTGATTATTTCTTCTTCTTCTTGTCGTCAGAGTCATATTCCTTGCTCTTCTTCTTTCTGTTCTCATTGTCCCACTGCGGACACTCAGAGATGAAGTGGCCAGTTTTCTTGCACTTGTGACATGTTTTCTTCTTGTAGTCATGAGCAGAAGCTTCATCATTCCTTGAGCTTGATCGTGAAGACTTTCTGAAGCCTTTCTTCTTGGTGAATCTTTGGAACTTCTTTACAAGCATAGCAAGTTCCTTTCCAATGTCTTCAGGATCGTCAGAACTGCTGTCAGATTCTTCTTCAGATGAGGAGACAGCTTTTGCCTTCAGGGCACGAGTTCGCCCATAGTTTGGACCGTAGATATCTCTTTTCTCAGAAAGTTGAAACTCATGTGTGTTGAGCCTCTCAAGTATGTCGGACGGATCTAGTGTCTTGTAATCAGGCCGTTCTTGAATCATCAGGGCTAGGGTGTCAAACGAACTGTCAAGTGATCTCAGTAGTGTCTTGACGACTTCATGCTTGGTGATCTCAGTGGCGCCAAGGGCTTGAAGCTCATTTGTGATGTCAGTGAGTCGGTCAAATGTGAGCTGGACATTCTCATTGTCATTTCTCTTGAAGCGGTTGAAGAGGTTGCGAAGAACACTGATTCTCTGATCTCTCTGGGTTGAGACGCCTTCGTTGACCTTGGAGAGCCAGTCCTAGACCAGCTTAGATGTTTCCAAAGCACTCACACGGCCATACTGTCCTTTGGTCAGATGACCACAGATAATATTCTTGGCAGTAGAGTCCAGTTGAACGAACTTTTTGACATAAGCAGCAGTGACACCTTCTCCAGCCTTGGGAACGCCGTTCTTGACGACATACCATAGGTCGACGTCAATGGCTTCAAGATGCATGCGCATCTTATTCTTCCAGTAGGGATATTCAGTTCCATCGAAGACGGGACACGCAGTGGAGACTTTAATTATCCCTGCAGTCAACATAGCTAAAACTCCAGGTGGTTAAACCGAATCACACAGAACAAGGGAGCACCTTGCTCTGATACCAATTGAAAGTGCGTTATATCGACTAGAGGGGGGTGAATAGGCGATTTTTATGAAAGTCTTCAAAACATGGAAGTTTCAAAGACAAACGATAGAAATAAACCTATTACCATGCAGCAGAAGTTAGACTACACTAGATAAACCATAGTCATGTATTCAATGAAGTGAAAGCACAATGACTAATAGCAGCTAGGTAGTAAGGATCAGGCAGGAAGATATTAAGAAGTTAAACAGATCACACAATCACTTAGTGAAGACAAAAGATAGTGCAAACTTACAATGACTTCACACAGAGTAACAGTAAGTAAAGAGAAGGGAAGGGAAGGATGAAACCAGTGACTCGTTGAAGACAATGATTTGTTGGACCAGTTCCAATTGCTGTGACAACTATACGTCTGGTTAGGGCGGCTAGGTATTTAAACCAAAGCACACACAGTCCCGGACACCCAGTCCTGAACACGCAGCTCAGGACACCTAGTCCTCACCGTATTCCCCTTGAGCTAAGGTCACACAGACCTCGCCCAATCACTCTGGTAAGTCTTCAAGGCAGACTCCCAAACCTTCACAGACTTTGTTCACCGGCAATCCACAATGTCTTTTGGATGCTCAGAACGCGACGCCTAACCGGCTGGAGGATGCACAGTCCTCAAGTGTAATAAGTCTTCAGATCACTCAGATAAGAAGACTTAAGTGATGCCTAATTCTCTTTGGCTCTGGGTGGTTAGTGTTGGGGAACGTAGTAATTTGAAAAAATTTCTACGCACACGCAAGATCATGGTGATGCATAGCAGCGAGGGGGAGAGTCTGATCTACGTACCCTTGTAGATCGCAACGGAAGCGTTGACACAACGTAGAGGAAGTAGTCGTACGTCTTCTTCCCGATCCGACCGATCCAAGCACCGTTACTCCAGCACCTCTGAGTTCTTAGCACACGTACAGCTCGATGACGATCCCCGGGCTCCGATCCAGCAAAGCTTCGGGGAGAAGTTTCGTCAGCACGACGGCGTGGTGACGATCTTGATGTTCTACCGACGCAGGGCTTCGCCTAAGCTCTACAACAATATGATCGAGGTGGAATATGGTGGCAGGGGGCACCGCACACGGCTAAGGAACGATCTCAATGATCAACTTGTGTGTCTAGAGGTGCCCCCTGTCCCGTATATAAAGGATCTAAGGGGGAGGGGCTGGCCGGCCAAGAGGAGGGCGCAGGAGGAGTCCTACTCCTACCGGGAGTAGGACTCCCCCTAATCCTATTCCAAATAGGACTCCCAAGGGGGAAAGAGAGAGAGAGAGGTGGCCGGCCACCTCTCCTAGTCCTAATAGGACTAGGGGAGGGGGGGAGGCGCGCAGCCCACCATGGCAGCCCCTTTCACCTTTCCACTAAAGCCCAATAAGGCCCATATGGCTCCCGGGGGGTTCCGGTAACCTTCCGGTAATCCGGTAAAATCTCGATTTTACCCGGAACACTTTCGATATCCAAATATAGGCTTCCAATATATCAATCTTTATGTATCGACCATTTCGAGACTCCTCGTCATGTCCGTGATCACATCTGGGACTCTGAACTACCTTCGGTACATCAAAATGCATAACTCATAATTACTGTCATCGTAACGTTAAGCGTGCGGACCCTATGGTTCGAGAACAATGTAGACATGACCGAGACACGTCTCCAGTCAATAACCAATAGCGGGACCTGGATGCCCATATTGGCTCCTGCATATTCTACGAAGATCTTTATCGGTCAGACCGCATAACAACATACGTTGTTCCCTTTGTCATCGGTATGTTACTTGCCCGAGATTCGATCGTCGGTATCCAATACCTAGTTCAATCTCGTTACCGGCAAGTCTCTTTACTCGTTCTGTAATACATCATCCCGCAACTAACTCATTAGTTGCAATGCTTGCAAGGCTTCTGTAATGTGCATTACCGAGAGGGCCCAGAGATACCTCTCCGACAATCGGAGTGACAAATCCTATTCTCGAAATACGCCAACCCAACATCTACCATTGGAGACACCTGTAGAGCTCCTTTATAATCACCCAGTCACGTTGTGACGTTTGGTAGCACACAAAGTGTTCCTCCGGCAAACGGGAGTTGCATAATCTCATAGTCATAGGAACATGTATAAGTCATGAAGAAAGCAATAGCAACATACTAAACGATCGGGTGCTAAGCTAATGGAATGGGTCATGTCAATCAGATCATTCAACTAATGATGTGACCTCATTAATCAAATAACAACTCTTTGTTTATGGTTAGGAAACTTAACCATCTTTGATTAACGAGCTAGTCTAGTAGAGGCATACTAGTGACACTCTGTTTGTCTATGTATTCACACATGTATTATGCTTCCGGTTAATACAATTCTAGCATGAATAATAAACATTTATCATGATATAAGGAAATAAATAATAACTTTATTATTGCCTCTAGGGCATATTTCCTTCAGTCTCCCACTTGCACTAGAGTCAATAATCTAGATTACACAGTAATGATTCTAACACCCATGGAGCCTTGGTGTTGATCATGTTTTGCTCGTGGAAGAGGCTTAGTCAACGGGTCTGCAACATTCAGATTCGTATGTATCTTGCAAATCTCTATGTCTCCCACCTGGACTAGATCCCGGATGGAATTGAAGCGTCTCTTGATGTGTTTGGTCCTTTTGTGAAATCTGGATTCCTTTGCCAAAGCAATTGCACCAGTATTGTCACAAAAGATTTTCATTGGACCCGATGCACTAGGTATGACACCTAGATCGGATATGAACTCCTTCATCCAGACTCCTTCGTTCGCTGCTTCCGAAGCAGCTATGTACTCCGCTTCACATGTAGATCCAGCTACGACGCTTTGTTTAGAACTGCACCAACTGACAGCTCCACCGTTTAAAGTAAACACGTATCCGGTTTGCGATTTAGAATCGTCTGGATCAGTGTCAAAGCTTGCATCAACGTAACCTCTTACGGTGAGCTCTTTGTCACCTCCATATACGAGAAACATATCCTTAGTCCTTTTTAGGTATTTCAGGATGTTCTTGACCGCTGTCCAGTGATCCACTCCTGGATTACTTTGGTACCTCCCTGCTAAACTTATAGCAAGGCACACATCAGGTCTGGTATACAGCATTGCATACATGATAGAGCCTATGGCTGAAGCATAGGGAACATCTTTCATTTTCTCTCTATCTTCTGCAGTGGTCGGGCATTGAGTCTGGCTCAACTTCACACCTTGTAACACAGGCAAGAACCCTTTCTTTGCTTGATCCATTTTGAACTTCTTCAAAATCTTGTCAAGGTATGTGCTTTGTGAAAGTCCAATTAAGCGTCTTGATCTATCTCTATAGATCTTTATGCCTATTATGTAAGCAGCTTCACCGAGGTCTTTCATTGAAAAACTCTTATTCAAGTATCCCTTTATGCTATCCAGAAATTCTATATCATTTCCAATCAGCAATATGTCATCCACATATAATATCAGAAATGCTACAGAGCTCCCACTCACTTTCTTGTAAATACAGGCTTCACCGAAAGTCTGTATAAAACCAAATGCTTTGATCACACTATCAAAGCGTTTTATTCCAACTCCGAGATGCTTGCACCAGTCCATAAATGGATCGCTGGAGCTTGCACACTTTGTTAGCTCCCTTTGGATCGACAAAACCTTCCGGTTGCATCATATACAACTCTTCTTCCAGAAATCCATTCAGGAATGCAGTTTTGACATCCATCTGCCATATTTCATAATCATAAAACGCGACAATTGCTAACATGATTCGGACAGACTTAAGCATCGCTACGGGTGAGAAGGTCTCATCGTAGTCAACCCCTTGAACTTGTCGAAAACCTTTTGCGACAAGTCGAGCTTTATAGACAGTAACATTACCAGCAGCGTCAGTCTTTTTCTTGAAGATCCATTTATTCTCAATTGCTTGCCGATCATCGGGCAAGTCAACCAAAGTCCATACTTTGTTCTCATACATGGATCCCATCTCAGATTTCATGGCTTCAAGCCACTTTGCGGAATCTGGGCTCACCATCGCTTCTTCATAGTTCGTAGGTTCATCATGATCTAGTAGCATGACTTCCAGAACTGGATTACCGTACCACTCTGGTGCGGATCTTGCTCTGGTTGATCTACGAGGTTCAGTAGTATCTTGTTCTGAAGTTTCATGATCATTATCATTAACTTCCTCACTTATTGGTGTAGGTGTCGCAGAAACAGTTTTCTGTGATGTACTACTTTCTCATAAGGGAGCGGGTACAGTTACCTCGTCAAGTTCTACTTTCCTCCCACTCACTTCTTTCGAGAGAAACTCCTTCTCAAGAAAGTTTCCGAATTTAGCAACAAAAGTCTTGCCTTCGGATCTGTGATAGAAGGTGTATCCAATAGTTTCCTTTGGATATCCTATGAAGACACATTTCTCCAATTTGGGTTCGAGCTTATCAGGTTGAAGCTTTTCACGTAAGCATCGCAGCCCCAAACTTTCAGAAACGACAACTTTGGTTTCTTGCCAAACCATAGTTCATAAGGCGTCGTCTCAACGGATTTTGATGGTGCCCTATTTAACGTGAATGTGGCCGTCTCTAGAGCGTATCCCCAAAACGATAGCGGTAAATCGGTAAGAGACATCATAGATCGCACCATATCTAGTAAAGTACGATTACGACGTTCGGACACACCATTACGCTGTGGTGTTCCGGGTGGCGTGAGTTGCGAAACTATTCCACAATTTTTCAAATGTACACCAAACTCGTAACTCAAATATTCTCCTCCACGATCAGATCGTAGAAACTTTATTTTCTTGTTACGATGATTTTCTACTTCACTCTGAAATTCTTTGAACTTTTCAAATGTTTCAGACTTATGTTTCATTAAGTAGATATACCCATATCTGCTTAAATCATCTGTGAAGGTGAGAAAATAACGATATCCGCCACGAGCCTCAATATTCATCGGACCGCATACATCTGTATGTATGATTTCCAACAAATCTGTTGCTCTCTCCATAGTACCGGAGAACGATGTTTTAGTCATCTTGCCCATGAGGCACGGTTCGCAAGTACCAAGTGATTCATAATCAAGTGGTTCCAAAAGTCCATCAGTATGGAGTTTCTTCATGCGCTTTACACCGATATGACCTAAACGGTAGTGCCACAAATAAGTTGCACTATCATTATCAACTCCGCATCTTTTGGCTTCTACATTATGAATATGTGTATCACTACTATCGAGATTTAACAAGAATAGACCACTCTTCAAGGGTGCATGACCATAAAAGATATTACTCATATAAATAGAACAACCATTATTCTCTGATTTAAATGAATAACCGTCTCGCATTAAACAAGATCCAGATATAATGTTCATGCTCAACGCTGGCACCAAATAACAATTATTTAGGTCTAATATTAATACCGAAGGTAGATGTAGAGGTAGCGCGCCGACCGCGATCACATCGACTTTGGAACCGTTTCCCACGCGCATCGTCACCTCGTCCTTAGCCAATCTTCGCTTAATCCATAGTCCCTTTGTTCACCTTGCCATCCTTCTTATCCGCCAAATACTTGGGGCAGTTCCGCTTCCAGTGACCAGTCTGCTTGCAGTAGAAGCACTCAGTTTCAGGCTTAGGTCCAGAATTGGGCTTCTTTTCCTGAGCAGCAACTTGCTTGCCGTTCTTCTTGAAGTTCCCCTTCTTCTTCCCTTTGCCCTTTTTCTTGAAACTAGTGGTCTTGTTAACCATCAACACTTGATGCCCCTTCTTTATTTCTACCTCCGCAGCTTTCAGCATTGCGAAGAGCTCGGGAATAGTCTTGTTCATCCCTTGCATATTATAGTTCATCACGAAGCTCTTGTAGCTTGGTGGCAGTGATTGGAGAATTCTGTCAATGACGCAATCATCTGGAAGATTAACTCCCATCTGAATCAAGTGATTGTTATACCCAGACATTTTGAGTATATGCTCACTGACAGAACTGTTCTCCTCCATCTTGCAGCTATAGAACTTATTGGAGACTTCATATCTCTCAATCCGGGCATTTGCTTGAAATATTAACTTCAACTCCTGGAACATCTCATATGCTCCATGATGTTCAAAACGTCGTTGAAGTCCCGATTCTAAGCCGTAAAGCATGGCACACTGAACTATCGAGTAGTCATCAGCTTTGCTCTGCCAGACGTTCATAACATCTGGTGTTGCTCCAGCAGCAGGCCTGGCACCCAGCGGTGCTTCTAGGACGTAATTCTTCTGTGCAGCACTGAGGATAATCCTCAAGTTACGGACCCAGTCCGTGTAATTGCTACCATCATCTTTCAACTTTGCTTTCTCAAGGAACGCATTAAAATTCAACGGAACAACAGCACGAGCCATCTATCTACAATAAACATAAAGAAGCAAGATACTATCAGGTACTAAGTTCATGATAAATTTAAGTTCAATTAATCATATTACTTAAGAACTCCCACTTAGATAGACATCCCTCTAATCCTCTAAGTGATCACGTGATCCAAATCAACTAAACCATGTCCGATCATCACGTGAGATGGAGTAGTTTCATCGGTGAACATATTATGTTGATCATATCTACTATATGATTCATGCTCGACCTTTCGGTCTCCGTGTTCCGAGGCCATATCTGTATATGCTTGGCTCGTCAAGTATAACCTGAGTATTCCGCGTGTGCAACTGTTTTGCACCCGTTGTATTTGAACGTAGAGCCTATCACACCCAATCATCACGTGGTGTCTCAGCACGAAGAACTTTCGCAACGGTGCATACTCAGGGAGAACACTTCTTGATAATTTAGTGAGAGATCATATTATAATGCTACCGTCAATCAAAGCAAGATAAGATGCATAAAAGATAAACATCACATGCAATCAATATAAGTGATATGATATGGCCATCATCATCTTGTGCTTGTGATCTCCATCTCTGAAGCACCGTCATGATCACCATCGTCACCGGCGCGACACCTTGATCTCCATCGTAGCATCGTTGTCGTCTCGCCAATCTCATGCTTCCACGACTATCGCTATTGTTTAGTGATAAAGTAAAGCATTACATCGCGATTGCATTGCATACAATAAAGCGACAACCATGTGGCTCCTGCCACTTGCCGATAACTCGGTTACAAAACATGATCATCTCATACAATAAAATTTAGCATCATGTCTTGACCATATCACATCACAACATGCCCTGCAAAGACAAGTTAGACGTCCTCTACTTTGTTGTTGCAAGTTTTGCGTGGCTGCTACGGGCTTTAAGTAAGAACCAATCTCACCTACGCGTCAAAACCACAACGATAGTTTGTCAAATAGACTCCGTTTTAACCTTCTCAAGGACCGGGCGTAGCCACACTCGGTTCAACTAAAGTTGGAGAGACAGTCGCCCGCAAGCCATCTATGTGCAAAGCACGTCGAGGGAACCGGTCTCGCGTAAGCGTACGCGTAAGGTTGGTCCGGGTCGTCTCGTCCAACAATACCGACGAACCAAAGTATGACATGCTGGTAGGCAGTATGACTTATATCGTCCACAACTCACTTGTGTTCTACTCGTGCACATAACATCAAACCATAAAACCTAGGCTCTGATACCACTGTTGGGGAACGTAGTAATTTCAAAATTTTCCTACGCACACGCAAGATCATGGTGATGCATAGCAACGAGGGGGAGAGTCTGATCTACGTACCCTTGTAGATCGCAACGGAAGCGTTGACACAACGTAGAGGAAGTAGTCGTACGTCTTCTTCCCGATCCGACCGATCCAAGCACCGTTACTCCGGCACCTCCGAGTTCTTAGCACACGTACAGCTCGATGACGATCCCCGGGCTCCGATCCAGCAAAGCTTCGGGGAAAAGTTCCGTCAGCACGACGGCGTGGTGACGATCTTGATGTTCTACCGACGCAGGGCTTCGCCTAAGCTCTACAACGATATGATCAAGGTGGAATATGGTGGCAGGGGCACCGCACACGGCTAAGGAACGATCTCAATGATCAACTTGTGTGTCCAGAGGTGCCCCCTGCCCCCGTATATAAAGGATCCAAGGGGGAGGGGCTGGCCGGTCAAGAGGAGGGCGCAGGAGGAGTCCTACTCCTACCGGGAGTAGGACTCCCCCCCCCCAATCCTATTCCAAATAGGACTCCCAAGGGGGAAAGAGAGAGAGAGGTGGCCGGCCACCTCTCCTAGTCCTAATAGGACTAGGGGAGGGGGGAGGCACGCAGCCCACCATGGCAGCCCCTTTCACCTTTCCACTAAAGCCCAATAAGGCACATATGGCTCCCGGGGGGTTCCGGTAACCTCCCGGTAATCCGATAAAATCCCGATTTTACCCGGAACACTTCCGATATCCAAATATAGGCTTCCAATATATCAATCTTTATGTTTCGACCATTTCGAGACTCCTCGTCATGTCCGTGATCACATCCGGGACTCCGAACTACCTTCGGTACATCAAAATGCATAAACTCATAATAACTGGCATCGTAACGTTAAGCGTGCGGACCCTACGGTTCGAGAACAATGTAGACATGACCGAGACACGTCTCCGGTCAATAACCAATAGCGGGATCTAGATGCCCATATTGGCTCCTGCATATTCTACGAAGATCTTTATCGGTCAGACCGCATAACAACATACGTTGTTCCCTTTGTCATCGGTATGTTACTTGCCCGAGATTCGATCGTCGGTATCCAATACGTAGTTCAATCTCGTTACCGGCAAGTCTCTTTACTCATTCTGTAATACATCATCCCGCAACTAACTCATTAGTTGCAATGCTTGCAAGGCTTGTGTAATGAGCATTACCGAGAGGGCCCAGAGATACCTCTCCGACAATCGGAGTGACAAATCCTATTCTCGAAATACGCCAACACAACATCTACCATTGGAGACACCTGTAGAGCTCCTTTATAATCACCCAGTTACGTTGTGACGTTTGGTAGCACACAAAGTGTTCCTCCGGCAAACGGGAGTTGCATAATCTCATAGTCATAGGAACATGTATAAGTCATGAAGAAAGCAATAGCAACATACTAAACGATCGGGTGCTAAGCTAATGGAATGGGTCATGTCAATCAGATCATTCAACTAATGATGTGACCTCATTAATCAAATAACAACTCTTTGTTTATGGTTAGGAAACTTAACCATCTTTGATTAACGAGCTAGTCTAGTAGAGGCATACTAGTGACACTCTGTTTGTCTATGTATTCACACATGTATTATGTTTCCGGTTAATACAATTCTAGCATGAATAATAAACATTTATCATGATATAAGGAAATAAATAATAACTTTATTATTGCCTCTAGGGCATATTTCCTTCAGTTAGGGCTTTATCCTCGCAAGGAATTCTCTCTCAAAGGCTTCGAGGTGGGTTGCTCTCAAATGACAAAAGTCGTACTCTGAATCTGAGCAGCCAACCATTTATGGTTGTAGGGGGTGGGCTATTTATAGCCACTAGGCAACCCGACCTGATTTGTCCGAAATGACCCTGGGTCACTAAGGAACTGACACGTGTTCCAACGGTCAGATTTCAAACTCACACGGCAACTTTACTTGGGCTACAAGCAACGCTGACTTGTCCGACTCTGGACAAGATTTGCTCTCATAGTCTTCACTCAAAGACATAGGTTTTTGTTTAAGCATCACTTCAGTCATTCTGGCTGGTTCTCTTGGACCCCACTTAACAGTACGGTGGTTCCTATGACTCAACACAGAAGAAAAAGAACTACGAAAGATCTAAGTTTTCGAGCTCCATAGGCTTCATGCGGTGTCTTCTCTTGTCATAGTCTTCGATGTGAATATCTTCATATACCACCTTTGACATCAATGTCTTCATACATTTTTAGGGGTCATCTCTGGTGGGAAAACCAAATCAATGAGGGACTTCAACCTGTGTTATCCTGCAATTCTCACAAACACATTAGTCCCTCAACTAGGTTTGTCGTCAATACTCCAAAACCAACTGGGGGTGGCACTAGATGCACTTACACGGATGTTTGCTATAGTTCCAATCATAAGTGCATATGATCCAAGAAGAGAAAGTATGTTAGCTTATGCCTCTCCCTCATACAAATTGCAATAATGATTACCAGTCTAGTCATCATTGCCTAGGGACAAATAACTTTCTCGTGACAAAAACGCTCTACTAAAACTAACTTAGTTGTGTCTTTCTCTAAACAGCCCCTACTTTTTATTTACGTGCTCTTTATATTTTTGCAAACCTATCCCACAACACCTACAAAGTACTTCTAGTTTCATACTTGTTCTAGGTAAAGCAAATTTTAAGCGTGCATAGAGTTGTATCGGTGGTCGAAAGAACTTGAGGGAATGTTTCTTCTACCTTTAGCTCCTCGTTGGGTTCGACACTCTTACTTATCGAAAGAGGCTACAACTGATCCCCTATACTTGTGGGTTATCATGATGCTACGGTGTGCTTGAGCGAGAGGGGAGATGAACACGGACACGACAGTTTACCTAGGTTCGGGCCGCCTTGCGGTGTAAGACCCTACCCCTGCTTTGTGGTTTGATGGCCTCACGAGGGAGGATGAGTGTGTGTGTACAAGGAGAACGAACAGCCTCAAGAGGCTCTAATCTCTCTGGAGGATTCGGTACCTCTCTACCATGGTGGCTTGCCTCTACTTATACTGGCCTCGGTCCTCTTCCCCCAAAAACACAAGGCGGGAAGGGTTGCCACAACAACCAATTCAACGGGGAACAAGAGTACATCTGATCCTGATTAAAGGTGTTCTTCGCCTGCCAAATCTCCTTGTTGTGACGCGCCGGTGGGCTCGGTGATGACCTCAGTCCTGGCAAGCCCGTTGTCCTAGTCTTCTTGCACCAAACAAGCAACCTTTGGGGGAGGCTTCTGTAGGATTTCGAGTTCCGGCAAAACCCTTGAGGTTCGAACACTAGGGTGCGCACGAAGATCTCTCCCCCTCTCTAGCTCGCACGCATCATGATCTCACATCCTAGCTCGACGAACCCAAAGAACAAGAGACACGAGAGTTTATACTGGTTCGGGCCACCGATGTGGTGTAGTCCCCTACTCCAGTGTGGTGTGGTGGATTGTCTCTTGGGCTGAGGATGAACAGTTACAAGGGAAGAACAACCTCCTGAGGAGAGGTGCTCTTGTGCTTGGTGAGTGTGGTGGCTTTGGTGGAATGAATCCGGTCCAAGATGAGATGCCTCCCTACGGTGGTGGCTAGTCCTATATATAGAGGCCCGGGTCATGTTCCCAAATATTGAGAGGGAAGGGATCCCACAATGGCCAAATTCAAAGGGGGACAACTAGTACAAGTTATCCCGACAAAAGTAGTCTTCGCCTGACAAAGGCTCTGGTGGTGACGCCGTTTTGGGCTCCACGGTGACCTTCGTCCTGTCATCCTGCTGGTCTTAGTCTCGTTGCACCGATATGGAAACCTTTGTCTGATGCCTTGGGACTCCTCGCCTGCGCTTGGCTCTTTAGCACCAAAGAGGAAACGAGGACACTGCATGCTGGTGCCCGCCTGGCTCCAATCGTCATGGCTTGCATCACAGGAACCTCACGAGGTTTCCCTTGCCTTGATCTCTCCGCCCCTCACGAGAGAGCCTGGCGAGGCCGCCCCTGAGGAGTTCTTGCATCATCCGCCTCGCGAGGCTTGGCACCTTGCGAGGGTCTCGAGTGTTTGCTGGTGAAGATGGGTCGTACAGGGCCGCTGGTGGAGCCATGTTGTGGGCCGCAGGCAGGCAAGTCTGGGGAACCCCGTTCCCAGAATGCCGACAGTAGCCCTCGGGCCCAAGGCACGCTCTGGCTTGGCCTCGAGGCGAAGCCAAAGGGCAAGTGCGGAGCGTCGCGAGCCCCAACAGCCTGCGGCCCTGCTTGACGCATGGTGATTGATTGGACGTGAGCGTCTCTGCTTCCCCATGCCGCCTCGGCAACTGCCCGACTTGACGAGTCCTTGTTTCATGCAGAAAAAGATCATTATTACCTTACATCGTGGAGGCTAGCGGTTGACCTCCCCTTGTCTATAAATGGGAAGAGGGGGCGGAGCCCCAGTCACCCATCTCTTCCTTTGCTTCTCCCGCTCCATCTTCTTCCTCGCTTCACTGCCGGCAGCGACACCCATGGCGCCTGCGAAGAGGCTCTCGGCTGCAGAGAAAGGGAAGGCTCGCCAAGAAGGGCCTGGCTCACCGCCGCCCAAGAGGGGGCGCAGCCGTCCCCGCAAGCACACCATGACCCCCGTCGCGGTCGCGGTGGTGCCTCTTCGCGTGGTGGTGGTCGCCCGAGTCGTGGGAGCCCCGTCGATGAAGGGAAGCGCGCCATGGTCGCGTGGCCACCCAGGCCGCACTTCCACTCTGCGAAAGTGCTGCCGGAGTTCATCATGTGGTCAGAGAACCTGGCCGGCACTTGGCTTAAGCTCCCACACTTCTTTGCCGGCGAGCTGCCAGCCACTGGTCCAGGCGGTCTCTGGCTGCAGGCGGACGACTGCTGCAGCAAGGCTTCATGGGTCGCGGTCGAGGTCTCCGCCACAGGCAATGCAACCCTAGCCCACGGCTGGCAGACATTTGCCCGCGCGTGCGGCCTGGGCTGGCGGTGCTCCCTCCACTTCAAGTACGATGGCGACACGACCCTCTATGTGAGGGTGTTCGGGGAAGGATGGCCGCCGTGTCGGGTGTTGCCACGAGGACAATGATGGCGGTGTGGTGCTCAGCCTCGGCAACGACCGTGACGAGAGTGAAGGCGGACTCACCCTCGACGCCGGCCATGGCTCATCCAGCTACGGCGACTCCTCTTCCGGCGATAGCTCCAGCAGTGGCGACTACGACCAGCCACCGCGCCCGCTTTGAAGGTGGCAACGGGTCGTCTTGTCGCCGTGCTTCAGTGAAGCACGAGGAGGGATCTGGCTGAGCTCAGGAGAGCACCATGGGTCCGTCCTCGCGACCTGCCGCGGGAGCACGTTCCGCTTTTGTTTCGCTCTTCCTTCCCTTCCTGCATTAAGAGAGAGACAAGTATGGGGCCCCACTGGGGCGTGCAACAACTATGATTTCCAAGTGGCTGTGCTATGTTTATCATTCTTGTGTCGTGTTGCGGCGTCAATGTTTTATGTAGGCGCGTAGGAATAACTTAGCTTGATGCGCCTGAAGTAGTTTCCGCCTTGCGGGGCACGCATTCCCTAGTGCCTGGCGAGGCCTCCTGCGCTCGGAAGGCGTCTGGGAACTGCACCAATTCGTTAGGAAATTCTTATCCTCTGAATCCTGGCCACAGGCCCTGCCGGCCATGATCCAGTGCTTCGCATCATGGTACCTGGGGGCACGGATTGAGAGGGGTGCGCCAGCTTGCGAGCTCGAGTGAGGGTGCCTTGCGAAAAAAGGAAAATGAAAACGCTCACGAGGGCACCTGTCCAGCCCCCTCGCGAGGCATGCGAGGGAGAGTATGGGTCAAAAACGAGGAACCAAGGACAGAAAAGGAGGCAAAAAGGACAATGGAACCAGGCCAGCAAAGAACACCAGAAAGCAAATTCTCACTAAAAAGGGGCAAGCCAACTGCGGAAAGCAAATGAAAAGACGCGTCCGGCACCTAGTCTAGTCTTCTTGTCTTCTCACCAGCGCAGAGCTAAGTGATGCCACTAAGACGTGGGAGGGAGCCCCGAGGCCCGAGGACGGCACTCCTGAGATTCCGGGGCATGTACAGCCCCACTCGTTATTACATGAGAGTGTCACGAGCGGAGATCTTCACAGGTACTGGGCCTTGTTTCACAGGCACCGAGCCTTGCTTCATGGGTAGAACTTCCGGAGGTGCTAGATGTTCCAGGCGTTTTGGATGGGGATTCCGTCTTTCGTCTCCAGGCGCGTGGCGCCAGGCCTGGAGATGTGGGTGGCCCGAAACGGGTCTTCCCACATGGGCGAGAGCTTGTGCAGCCCTTCCCTGGAGAGCACCCGCCTCAGGATGAGATCACCCACCTCGAGCGTCCTAGAGCGGACGCTGCGATAGTGGTACTGCCGCAGCGCCTGCTAGTACCTCGCAACTCGGAATGAGGCTTCACGGCGGCGTTCCTCCCCTAGCACGAGGTCCATCCCCCGCATGGTGTCCTGTTGCGTTTCATAAAACGCTAGGACCCGCGCGGAGCGATGCCTGACCTCGTGTGGGAGAACCGCTTCTGATCCATAGACGAGGAAGAACGGGGTCTCGCCTATCGGCCTGGTGGAGGTGGTGCGTATGGACCACAGCACGGACTGGGGCTCGTCGTGCCAGCCCCTGCCGCAGGCCTCGAGCTTCTTCTTGAAGGTCCTAGTCTTTAGACCCCTCAGGACTTCCGTGTTGGCGTGTTCAGCCTGGCCGTTGCTCCCGGGGTGCACCACGGAGGCATAGCAGATATGCGTTCCAAGGTTAGCACAATATGTTTTGAAGAGATTGCTAGTGAACTGTGAGCCGTTGTCGGTGATGATGTGATTAGGGACCCCAAATCAGCTTACGAGGCCCTTGATGAACTTGACTGCTGACCCAGCTGGGATGGTGCAGACGGCTTCCACTTCCGCCCACTTGGTGAATTTGTCGATGGCGATGTAGAGGTAGCGGTAACCTCCAGGCGCTCGAGGGCATGGGCCCAGGATATCCAGCCTCCAGAACGCGAACGACCATGAGAGCGGGATAGTGTGGAGGTCCTGAGCCTTCCGGTGGATCTGCTTGTCGTGGAATTGGCAGGCCTCGCAGGATTTCACCAGCTCGACCGCGTCGTTGAGTGCCGTGGGCCAGTAGAACCCGCTGCGGAAAGCCTTGCGACTAGGGTGCGTGACGATGAGTGGTGCCCGCAGTCTCCGCCATGTATGTCAGCCAGCAGCTCATTCACCTGTTCCCTGGAAATGCATCATAGAGAAACATCATTTGGCTGCCTCCTGTATAGCTCACCGCCCCGAATGTAATACGCCGTAGCCTGCCAGGCCACACACTCCGCGTCTTCCTCCTTCTCCAGCAATGTGCCTTATGTCAGATACGCCCTGAACTCCTCGATCCAGCACCCCTCCTGAGGCTCGAGCGCTAAGAGGAGGCGCGCTCCTGAGGTTGGGCCACAGGCAGGGGCTCCCAAGGCTGGTGGCTGGGGGAGTTCCTCCTGAGGTGGCGTCAGATCCGCAGGCGGAGGTGCTGCCAAAGGCTTGAAGAGCCGCTCCTCGAAGACGCCAGGCTCTTGGGTAGCCGCTTGGATGCTCTTTTAGCGTTGTCGTTGGCCTCTTTGTTGGTGCCACGAGGCACATGCCATAGTTCCAGGCCCAGGAACTACTTCTCCATTTTTCGTACCTCTGCGAGGTATGCCTCCATGTGCTTATCCTTTGGCTCATACACCTTGTTGGAGAAGTTGACGAGGAGCCGCTAGTCTCCCTTGATGGTGAGGCGTTTCACCCCCAGGGCCACCGCAACCTTGAGGCCGGCAATGAGACCCTCGTACTCTGCGATGTTGTTGGAGCAATGTTGGGGATATCGCTTATCGGGAACTTATCGGTCGACCCATGATAAGAGGTAAATCGGCAAGTTTATCGGCATATCGGCCGATTTATCGCCATGTCGGCTGATTTATCGGCCTGTTTATCTTATCGGCCAGACAACGATAAGCGATAAATCGGCCGATTTATCGAAATATCGGAAGATATCTTGAACAATGTGTTGGAGACCTTCTCGCCCCGCTGGAAGCAGAGCTGCACGACGTAGTAAAGTTTGTCCTGAGTGGGCGAGATGAGCACGGCTCCAGCCCCCGCGCCCTGGCGTGCGAACGCGCCATCAAAGTACATGACCCAGCCATCCGGCGCTTCACTCCCTGGCGAGAGGGATCGGTTCTCGCCTGCTTCGAGCTCTGGGGTGTCGGTCCATTCTGCCACAAAGTCGGCGAGTGCAGCCCCCTTGATGACCCTGGTCGTGCTGAACTCCAGGTCAAGTGCTTGCAACTCGATGTTCCATTCGGCAATCCTTCCCGCAGCATTGGGGCTTTTGAGCACTCTCTCCAACGGGTAAGCTGAGACGACCTTGATGGGGTGACCCTAGAAGCAGTGGCGCAGCTTGCGCAAGGCCACCAGGAGCGTGAGCAAGAGCTTCTGAGGCATGGGGTATTGTGCTCTCGCATCTCGTAGCACTGTGTTGATGAAGTACACTGGGTGCTCGGCGAGGGCGGGAGAGCTGATGGGGTTTTTTGTTGGATCACGGGTTCCGGCGAACCCTTAAGGTTCGAACACTGGGGTGCACGCGAAGGTTTTCTCCCTATCGATCCACGCCCTAGCTCTCTAATATCTCGCAGATGAACTCAACGAACTCACAACACGAAAAGACACAAGATTTATACTGGTTCGGGCCACCGTTGTGGTGTAATACCCTACTCTAGTGTGGTGGTGGTGGATTGCCTCTTGGGCTGATGAAGAACAGTTACAAGGGGAAGAACAGCCTCCTGAGGTTGAGGTGTTCTTGTGCTTGGTGAACTTGTGTGGGTGAGATGATCTTGGATCTGCGTCCGACTTGTGATCAGGTCAATCCTCTTCTTCCCCTTTCTCACTATGGTGGCTAGTTCTACTTATATAGGCCCTGGTCCTCTCCCCAAATATTGAGCGGGAAGGGAGCCAACAACGGCCAATTCGAAAGGGGACAGCTAGTACAAGTTATCCTGACAAAAGGTGGTCTTCGCCTGCCAAAGGCTCTAGTGATGACGCCACCTTGGGCTCCATCGTGACCTCTGTCCTGCCGTCCTTCTGGTCTTGGTCTCGTTGCACCAATATGGAAACCTTTGCTTGATTCATCGGTACTCTTTGGGATCCCCTGCTGCGGCTAGTGCGGCCGGAAGTTGGGCTTTGCACTCTTCCAGCTCCTGGGACAGTTGGGTATTCTTTTCTGTAAGAACCTGCATAACAAATGGTCCTTAAATCAGTTATTCTAACTGTTTCAAGTCTCAGGGTCTACTGATATATATAATCACCAAATGTTCTCACCCGTATGTCTTTTACATACTGCTCCGTGGCTCTGGCTAGACCATTTTGAGCGGCATGGAGGTACGCATCTCCCGAGTTGAAGGCATCCAATGCCTCTTGGGAGAAACAAGCGTCACGAAGAACAGTCCGGCGATGCCTGTGGTTCATGGCACTTTCCACCTCGGAATTGGTGGCGGACAGTCTGTCTGCATCCTTTGTCGGAGGAGTGCTCGGCCCACGCCTCGTATTCGTTCCCGCCTTCGAATCCGGCCTTGGAGCCTGGCTGGTGGAGGCACGATTAGTAGCCTCTCCGGATATAGTCCGGCGAGCGCTCTTTTTCCTAAAAAGAAGGCATGGGCGTTAGTATGCCTCTGAGAATAATATCTTGGAATAAAGACGACGTGCCGTACCACTGCGCCGGTGTCTCAATCCGGATTGCATGTCTTTTCAGCTTGTCTGGCCTCGCGACCCCTTGTTGGCTAGTCGCCGTAGGCTCGGCCTTCCGCCTCGAGGACCTCCCCTGCAAAACACAGTTGTTATACGGTAATCAAAAACACGCAAGGACGGATCCCTTTTCAAAGTGCTGGAACTTCGGTCTCAGTTACCTGTGAGGCTGGAAGTAGCCCAGGGTAATCGGCCGTAATGGCCACCATGGCGTTGTCATTGCTCAATTGGTAAAATACCCCATCGATCAGCTCCACAGATATGTCCGGATCCTCTTGGGAGGCCGGGTCAAGGGACCGTTCCGGGTCCTCGGGTTGTGGAGAAGGGTTGTTTATCTCCCTTACAGCCTGGTGCAGCTCCTGCGTTGAAATCGCTAGACTGAATACTTAACTATGGGAATATGAAACGGATGGGCGAGAAAGAGTGTCCGCTTACCCAGCTCGGAGGATTGTACATAGAAAATCCGCCCTGCGGGTTGATGCGGAGGAATTCCTCCTCTTCTCCCATGTACAAAGTGGATAAGATCTTTATTAGAGCAGCAACCGATTCCGGCCCTTTACGGCCGCAGCGGGTGACGTCATCCTCCCCGTTGAAATCCCACATGGGGTGGCCTCTATACTGAAGCGGTTGCACCCCCCGCATAATACATGTGGCCATGACCTCGATCATGGTCAATCCGGATCGAGCTAACAAACTTATCCGGCTCATCAGGTAAAGAACATCCCTGTCATCTTCCTCCTGGGGGCTCCGTGGACGCCAGCTCCGGCGCTTCTTCAATGGAGGGTTGTCGAACTCTGGGAGGCCGATTCGAATAGGGTCCGGGAGGGGGACGTCTTCTATATAAAACCATTCTGAAGGCCAGTCTTCGAACGTCTTCTTTGGGGTTCCGGATAGATATCCGGTCCCGGCAATACGCCACACTTTGGCTCCGCCCACTTGATATATTGACCCCTTCTGAGAACGGGGCACAAGGCAGAACGACTTCTTCCACAGCGCGAAATGAGCCTCACAGCCCAAAAACATCTCGCAAAGGCCTACGAAGCCCGCGATATGCAATATGGAGGCAGGCGTAAGGTTGTGCAACTGGAGGCCGTAGAACTCCAGTAGCCCCCGGAGAAACGGATGAATTGGAAATCCGAGCCCTCTTACCAAATGAGGGACAAGGCATACCCGCTCTCCCTTGGAGGGATTGGGAAGGCTCTCCACTTGCTCTCCGCCATTATAGGTGGCGAGCCTGGCTCGAACCGGGACCATGTATGCTGGGGGAAGAAATCCCTTGGTCTGAAGCATCACTAATTTGCTGTGCGGGACGGAACATCTCTCCCAATCTCCAGGCTTGGGGCTAGGGGAGCGAGAGGAGGAGCTGCGTCGACCGGCCATGATGGAATGGATCTTTGTCGGATGCGCTCCGATGAAGGCTCGCCAAGGGAGGATGGGGTGATTTGGATCTGAATCCTCATCTCTTTAATAGGCAGCTCATTCACACAGCTAGGGGCGTAAATGTAAAAACACCTTGGCTCTTCACATTCGCTCGACACATGGAAAGTGGCCATTATTGGGCATGGAAGCCACGGAGCGCAACATTCACAAGAAGCCGGACACTATTTAAACAGGTACACTGAATTTGGAGAGGAACCCGCCTTGCAATGCCGAAGACAATCTGCGCGCCGGACTCATCGTCATTGAAGCCTAGTTCGGGGGCTACTAAGGGAGTCCTAGATTAGGGGGTGTCCGGATAGCCGGACTATAACCTTTGGCCGGACTCTTGGACTATGAAGATACAAGATTGAAGACTTTGTCCCGTGTCCGGATGGGACTTTCCTTGGCGTGGAAGGCAAGCTTGGCAATACGGATATGTAGATCTCCTCCCACTGTAACCGACTCTGTGTAACCCTAGCCCTCTCCGATGTCTATATAAACCGGAGGGTTTTAGTCCATAGGACGAACAACAATCATACTATAGGCTAGCTTCTAGGGTTTAGCCTCTTTGATCTCGTGGTAGATCTACTCTTGTACTGCCCATATCATCAATATTAATCAAGAAGGAGTAGGGTTTTACCTCCATCGAGAGGGCCCGAACCTGGGTAAAAACATCGTGTCCCTTGTCTCCTGTTACCATCCGCCTAGACGCACAGTTCGGGACCCCCTACCCGAGATCCGCCGGTTTTGACACCGACACAAGCCTTGACCCAATGCTTCATATCACGGTACCTGAGGAGCACGGATTAGGAGAGATGTGCTAGTGGCGGGCTCGAACGAGGGTGCCTTGCGAGAAGGCAGACCGAAGGCAGAGAGAAGGAGCAACGCAGGAAGAAGAAACCCTCATGAAGGCACCAGCCTATCCCCTTCGTGAGGTATGCAAGCGAGAGAGCACAACCGAACTAGATTCAGAAAAGGCAGCAAAAGGCGACGAAACCAAATCAGCAAGGGTCACTAGAAGCAAACTTCGATTAACAGAAGACAAGCCAACTACGGAAAGAAAATGAAAAGCCGCGTCCGGCACCTAGTCTAGTCTAGTCTTCGACATCTTCTCACCAGCGCAGAGCTAAGTGCTGCCAGTAGGCATGGGAGGGATCCCCCGAGGCCCGAGGGTGGCTCTCCGGAGACTCCGAGGCGTGTACAGCCCCACTCATTATTACGTGAGAGTGTCACGGGCGGCTTTTCTTCACAGGCACCGGGCCTTCTTCACAGGACTAGGCCTTTCTTCAGAGGCACCGACCTTCTTCATAGGCACTGGGCCTTTCTTCACAGGCACCGGGCCTTCTTCACAGGCACTGGGCCTTTCTTCACAGGCACTGGGCCTTCTTCACAAGCACTGGGCCTTTCTTCATAGGCACTAGGCCTTGCTTCACAGGCACTAGGCCTTGCTTCATGGGTAGAACTTCCGGAGGTGCTGGATGTTCCAGGTGTTCTGGACGGGCACCCCGTCCTGCGTCTCCAGGAGTGCGGCGCCAGGCCTGGAGATATGGACGACCCTCAACGGGCCCTCCCACATGGGTGAGAGCTTGTGCAACCCCTCCCTAGAGAGGACCCGCCTCAGGACGAGGTCGCCTACCTCAAGCGTCCTGGAGCGGATGTTGCGGCAGTGGTACCGCCGCAGCGCCTGCTGGTACCTTGCCGCCCTCAGTTCAGCTTCGCGGCGTCGTTCCTTCCCTAGTACGAGGTCCATCCCCCGCGTGGCGTTCTGCTACATTTCATCACGGACTGGAGCTCTTCGTGCCAGCCCCTGCCGCTTGACCCTGTGAGGGAGGACCGCTTCGGCTCCGTAGACAATAAAGAATGGGGTCTCGCCCGTCGGCTTCGTGGCGGTGGTACGGATGGACCACAACACGGACTGGAGCTCTTCGTGCCAGCCCCTGCCGCAGGCCTTGAGCTTCTTCTTGAAGGTTCTGGTCTTGAGGCCTCTCAGGACCTCTACGTTGGCGCGTTCAACCTAGCCATTGCTCCTTGGTGCGCCACCGAAGCGTAGCAGATCTGCGTTCCAAGGTTAGCACAATATGTTTTGAAGAGGTTACTGGTGAACTGCGAGCCATTGTCGGTGATGATGCGGTTGGGGACCCCGAGACGGCTCACGAGGCCCTTGATGAATTTAACCGCGGAACCGGCTAGGGATGGTGCGGACGGCTTCCACTTCCGCCCACTTGGTGAACTTGTCAATGGCGATGTAGAGGTAGCGGTAGCCCCCTGGCGCTCGAGGGAATGGGCCCAAGATATCCAGCCCCCAGACCGTGAACGGACACATGAGCGGTATAGTCTGGAGGCCCTGAGTGGGCTGATGTATCCGCTTGGCATGGAACTGGCAAGCTTCGCAGGACTTCACCAGCTCAGCTGCGTCATTGAGCGTCGTGGGCCACTAGAATCCACTTCAGAACACCTTGCCGACGAGAGTCTGTGACAACGAGTGGTGTCCGCAGTCCCCGACGTGTATGTGAATCAGCAACTCCTTCCCCTGGTCCCTGGAAATGCAATGCAACAAAACATCATTTGGTCGCTTCCTGTACAACTCACCGTCCCGGATGCAGTACGCCGTCGCTTGCCGGGCTACGCGCTCTGCGTCCTCCTCCTTCTCTGGTAGCGCCCCTTGCATCAGATATTCCTTGTATTCCTTGGTCCAACATCCCTCTTGAGGCTAGAGCGCCAAGAGCAAGCGAGCCCCTGTGGTTGGGCCACAAGCTGGGGCTCCCATGGCGGGCAGTTGTGGGAGCTCCTCCCGAGGCTATGTCATGCTTGAAAGTGGTGGCGTCACTGACGGCTTGAAGAGCCTCTCCTCGAAGATGTCAGGCTCTTGGGGCTGCCGCTTGGATGCCCTCCTGGAGATGTTGTCGGCTTCCTTGTTGGTGCCACGGGGCACATGCTGCACCTCCATGCCTAGGAACTGCTTTTCCATCTTACGTACTTCCGCGAGGTACGCCTCCATGTGCTCGTCCTTTGGCTCGTACACTTTGTTGGAGAAGTTGACGAGGAGCCGTGAGTCACCCCTAACAGTGAGGCGCTTCACCCCTAGAGCTGTTGTGGCCTTCAGGACAGCTATGAGGCCTTCGTATTCCGCAATGTTGTTGGAGACCTTCTCGCCCTGCTGAAAGCAGAGCTACACAGCGTAATAGAGCTTGTCCTGCGTGGGTGAGATGAGCACTGCTCCAGCCCCCGCACCCTAGTGCACGAAGGCACCGTCGAAATACATGAACCATCCGTCTGGCGCCTCACTTCCTGGCGAGGTGGATCGGTCCTCTCCTTCTTCCAGTGTCGGGGCATCTGTCCATTCTGCCATGAAGTCAGCGAGTGCGGCTCCCTTGATGATCCTGGTGGTGTTGAACTACAACTGGAATGCATGTAGCTCGATGTTCCACTCCACGACCCTTCTAATAGAGTTGGGGCTCCTGAGCACCCTCTCCAATGGGTAGGCCGAGACGACCTTGATGGGGTGACCCTGGAAGTAGTGTCGTAACTTGTGCGAGGCCACCAGGAGCGCGAGCAGGAGCTTCTGAGGCATGGGATAACGTGCCCTTGCGTCCCGTAGCACCATGCTGACGAAGTACACCGGGTGCTCGACAAGGACCGGCGTGTTGGCGAGGCTCGCATCTTGCGCAAGTTGGGGTGCCTCCTGAGGTGGTGGGACCTCTGGCGCCTGGTCGCTCGTAGAGATCTCTATGGTGTCATCCTGCCGAGCTTGGTCTTCTGTTGCTGCCGCTATGGCTCTTGTTGCACCTTCCTGATCTTGTGTCATCTCAGCTGGCGACGTAGTTTGGCGTGGCACACTCTTGGCCTGGTGCTCCTCCCGTACCGCCACTAGCGCAGCGCTGGCGGAGTATGGGGTGGCGGCAAGATAGAGTACCAGGGGCTCGAGAGGTCGTGGCACCACCAATACCGGTGTTCTGGTCAGGTATCTCTTGAGGTCTTGGAAGGTCCGGTCGGCCTCCGGAGTCCACTCGAACGGGCCTTCTTCTTCATCAGCTTGAAAAAGGGTAAGACGCGCTCTCCCAGCTTGGAGATGAAGCGCCCCAATGCAGTCACCCGACCAGCCAACTTCTGCATTTCCTTGAGGGTCTGCGGTGGGCTCATGCCTTCAATGGCCTTGATCTTCTCCGGGTTCACCTCGATCCCTCTGTGCGACATCAGGAATCCCAGCAGCTTGCCAGAAGGAACACCGAACACACACTTCTCCGGGTTAAGCCACAGGTTCACCTGGTGCAGGCTCTCGAAGGTCTCCTCCAGGTCTTGGATCAAGGTTCTCGCCTCCCAAGATTTCACCACAATGTCATCGACGTAGGCCTCCGTGTTCCTCCCGACCTGCCGCCCTAAAGCGATGTGCATCAACCACTGAAAGGTCGCACCCGCGTTGCACAGTCCGAAGGGCATACAGGTGTAGCAGTACACCCCACATGGGGTCAGGAAGGTTTTCTTCTCTACATCTTCCACCGCCATCTTGATTTGGTGATACCCTAAGAACGCATCCAGGAAGCACAATAGGTCGCACTCAGCAGTGGAGTCGACGATCTTGTCGATGCGCGGGAGAGAGAAAGGATCTTGAGGGCACGCCTTGTTGAGGTTAGTGAAGTTGACACACATTCGCTCCTTCCTGCGTTTCTTTGGCACCACGACTGGGTTCGCCAGCCATTCGAGGTACCTGACCTCACGAACGGCACCCGCTGCCTCCAACTTGCGGGTCTCTTGGATGATGAAGGCCTGCTTTTCCGTGGACTGCCGCCTTGCTCGCTGCTTCACAGGGCGCACATTGGGGCACACCCTCAGATGGTGCTGAATCACCTCTCTCGGGACCCCCACCAGCTGATTGGGCTCCCATGCAAATATGTCCTTGTTCACGCGCAAGAACTTCACCAATGCTTCCTCTTGGCTGGGGTTAAGGCCGGCACCTATGGTGAAGGTGGCTCCTGAGGAGCCGTCCTTGTCGACCGGCACCTGCTTTGTCTCTGCCTCGTCTTGGGTGAACAACTACTTCTTCTTGGGCGGTGTGGCCTCCTTGGCCTCGGGGGCACCGGTGCCAATGGGCTGCGCCGCCGCAGCGGTCCTGAAGGCAAGTTTGAGCACCGTCACGGCCTCCTTGGTGTCCCCCTTGATGGTGAGGACACCCTTGCTTCCTAGCATTTTCATGAGATTGTAGGCCGGATGAGTCGCCGCAATGAACTGGGCCAGGGCTGGATACCCGAGGATGGCGTTGTACGGGAGGCTGATGCGGGCGATGTCGAAGTCGACTAGCTTGGTGCGGTAGTTATCGCGCGTGCCAAAGGTGACGGGAAGGCGGATCTGCCCCAGGGAGCGGGCAGCGCCACCACCAACTCCTGAGAAAGGCTTGCTGATGGTGAGTCGTTCGAGCGGCACGTGAAGCAGGCTGAAGGCCTCCATGGAGAGCAAGTTGAGGCCTGCGCCGCCGTCGATGAGGGTCTTGGTGATGGTCACGTTGCAGATGGTGGGCGTGTAGAGCATCGGAAGCATGCCCGAGCCGGTGGTGGTGACGGGAGCTGAAGGTGAGGTCGGCCTTGGGCGCGGCCCAGCCCAGCGGAGCCCCCGAGCGCGTGGAAGCGGCGCCGATCTGGCGGAGGAACGACTGGATGTGGCGCTCTGAAGGCGGCGCCTGTGAGCTGCCTAGCAGGGCCGCGACCGCATGGTGCGCCGGTGCAGTGTAGCGTGCAGTGAAGAGGTCGC
The DNA here is from genome assembly GCA_034509565.1 of Triticum monococcum. Lineage (NCBI taxonomy): Eukaryota > Viridiplantae > Streptophyta > Magnoliopsida > Poales > Poaceae > Triticum > Triticum monococcum. Next base: position 143,395,366 of record CM067845.1, on the reverse strand, counting down.
GGAGCTCCTCCCAAGACGCCACCATGGATCCGGGAAGGTTGAGCAGCCAGGCGCGCGGCACGCCAGTGAAGGCCATGGGAAGCCAGTTGGCCATGACCTTGTCCTCTCCCCCGGCTTCGAGGACGGCCTCCTCGTACGCCAGCAGGAAAGCTCATGGGTCCGCCGCGCCGTCATAGCGCGGCGGCATCTCCGGCTTGAACTTCGGCGGCCACTGCACCCGCGTAGGGCGGGGCCCAGGGATCGGAGCCCCCTGGCCCCGTCGTCAACACTGGTCGTAGGAGTCGGCGGCAGGGCGCCTACCATCTGGGCGGAGCGCAGTGCCGACGGAGCGCAGATCAACAAAAGAGAAGCTACGGCGCACCCCTACCTGGCGCGCCAAATGTCGGATCACGGGTTCCAGCGAACCCTTGAGGTTCGAACACTGGGGTGCGCACGAAAGTTTTCTCCCTATCGATCCACGCCCTAGCTCTCTAAGGTCTCACAGATGAACTCAACGAACTCACAACACAGAAAGACACAAGATTTATACTAGTTCGGGCCACCGTTGTGGTGTAATACCCTACTGCAGTGTGGTGGTGGTGGATTGCCTCTTGGGCTGATGAAGAACAGTTACAAGGGGAAGAACAACCTCCTGAGGTTGAGGTGTTCTTATGCTTGGTGAACTTGTGTGGGTGAGATGATCTTGGCTCTGCTTCCGACTTGTGGTCAGGTCGATTCTCTTCTTCCCCTTTCTCACTGTGGTGGCTAGTTCTACTTATATAGGCACCGGTCCTCTCCCCAAATATTGAGTGGGAAGGGAGCCAACAATGGACAATTCGAAAGGGGACAGCTAGTACAAGTTATCCTGACAAAAGGTGGTCTTCGCCTGCCAAAGGCTCTGGTGATGACGCCGCCTTGGGCTCCATTGTGACCTCCGTCCTGCCGTCCTTCTGGTCTTGGTCTCGTTGCACCAATATGGAAACCTTTGCTGGAGTCCATAGAGCGCAGCCTAGAGTTTGAGCGGTTGGAGGTGAGGGAGTGTCAGGTCGCTCAGGTGGAGGATGTCGTCAGCGCGCGCGAGGCCAGGATCTAGGAGGAAGTGGACCGCAGGGCGAAGGAGGCTCGCGTCGACCTTGCCAAGAGGTATGACCTAAAGCTGAAGCTCGTGGCAGCCGAAGCTGAGGGCAGGACCACTGCCCTTAGGTCGAGGTTGACAGAGGTGGAGCAGCACGAGAAGGCCGTTGCAGCTGCTTTGATCTCCATGCAGGTTGAGCTGGCCTCTGCCCGTGCTGAACTGCTTCGGCTTCATTAGTGAGTTACCGCCGCCGAGTCCCTTGCGCAGGAGAGCAGGGAGGAGGTGATCCGCCCACGGACATTGCAGCGCGAACACGCCCCCATGCTCCCTGACCTCTAGGTGAGGGCCAACTGGGCGCTGGGCGCTATCTGCGATGAATAAGCCCCTCATCCTCATGCAGAAGACTACGCCGGCCACCTTAGCTTCTTCGCCAATGTCGTGACTCTCCTGGAGAACCGGGCCGAGAGAGCTCGCGAGCTTGTTGAAGAAAAGAGTCGCGGCCTCCTCGGGCGCGTGTTTTGCCGCGTCTTCAGCCATCTTCGAAATACCGACCCCAACTTTGACTTCGACGGCGCCATAGCCCCAGTCCCCGGGGCTATTCGTGGAAACCTGGCATGCTGGGTGGATGGTTACGTGCTTTTGGGGAGTTGGAGCCCCTCATGTAATCAGACTATTGTTTTATTCCTTGGACCAGACTTAAAGCATGCTTTTGTAAGCTCGCGAGCCCCTCACGGGCGTGCGGCTGTAACTTACCTTGGCTCAGGCAGGCTTTACACTGATTTGGCTACTACGGATGTGTACTTTCTTGAGAGGAGCCCTTCGTGGGCTCGAGAGGCATGGGGCTTCTGAGGAGTCTGCTAGTCCGCCCAAGAGGGCCTCGCAAGGAGCAAGCGCCGGTCATGGCGGGGGCGCGTGCGGCGCGTGTACGCAACGCCCAGCCCCCGCTCGCGAGGTGCTAGAAAGGGGGGAGGTGGCAGACGCAAACCTCAAATCAAGGCGCGAACCCATAAAACTCAAGAAATTAATACGAACGAGAAAAGACACCCCCCGCGATTGCCAATGGAAATACGACTTCAAATTCAAATCCAAAAGGCTACAGATTGAGCTACAGAAAAAAGGGGGTGAAAACAAAAGGCCGCGTCCGGTGCCTAGCTAGTCTTCTTGTCTTCTCACCAGCGCGGAGCCTAGTGCCTTTGCCGGCCGTGAGCTTAGTCATTGGGGAACGGTGTTGACGGCCAGCGTGGGGCATGGTGCTTCCACTAGGACATGGGCGGGAGCCCCTGAGGCCCGAGGGCGGCTCTCCGGAGACTCCGGGGCGTGTACAGCCCCACTCATTATTACGTGAGAGTGTCACGGGCGGAGACCTTCACAGGCGTCAGCCTTGCTTCATATCACCAGATGAGGGCCCCGCCTTTCGCCACCCTCGACCACCGTTGGAGCATCCGCAAAGCAGGACGAGGCCAAGGGGCAGAGGGGACGCCAGCGGTGCCCTCGGCGACCACGGGCCCTCTACCAGGGGGAGGGCTCGCCGGCGCCTCCCCCGTAGAGGACCTACCTCCGGGTGATGCCTTGCCCCACGTGACATGGGGGTGGGGCTTGCTCCGGACTCCTTCCGCGTAGCCCCCAGTGCGCCGCCCCTGGCTGGGGTGGGGCTGCAGCGCTGGGGGTGCCGTCTGTCGACACGGCCTGGTCCACCTGTGACCCATGGTTAGCGTAAGCCTTCTCCTGAGTTATCAGTGGTACCCTGCGGTGGTTGCCGTCGGCGGGAGCGGCGAGGCTCCTGGGTGGCTTGTAGAATGCCTCGGCTTCCAACATCTCTTCTTCTCGGCCCAGCTCATGGAACGTGCAGGGGTCGTCCTCTGGCGTGTACTCCTGATTCACCATAGGGGCACATAGGGTTCTTGAGCTGCCTCGCCGGAACCTTTGCCAAGGCACCCCACGCCCCACGCTGCCGAGCCCGGCGTGCCTTCCTGGTGGCCGTGGGGTGGCGCTCGATTGGGGCCGTGAGGAGCAACGCCCCCGCCCACGCCGCCTAGGGGAGATGAGGGCGCAGTCAGGTGTCCGACACCGCCGGTCATGCCAACGCTGGCGAGCCCTCCTGGTGCACCTAGGAGCGCGCGGGTGCAACGAGGCTCGCCGTGTGACCTAGCCACAACTTGAGATGTGAGTAGGGAGCAGAAAGGCGGCGTACCCCTAGCCGCAGCATCCAACAGCTCGGCGACGCGTTCCAGCAGTGTGTCGCGGCCGCTCTCCATCAGCCGACACCATAGCAGCTCCGGCTCCACCACTAGTGCGGCTCGCATATTCGTCTGTTCCCGTTGGGTGTGTGGCGCCGTCGCTGCTGCGTAGCTTGTGGATCTTGCGGCGGCCCGCACGCGCCGTGGCGTGAGGGCGGCGGACGTCGACCAGCGCTGCCCGTGTCCGCGGGTGTTGGGCGGCGCGCGGGCCGCCTGGAGCGCGGAGTTGTGGTCTTCTGGAACGGATGGAGGTGCTCAAGCTGGTCGGGCCCCCAGCGGTCGGCCTGGGCCCTTGGATCGTCAGACATCGGAGATGCGGGGCGACAGCGGGTCGGTCGATGAGGAACAAAACCTCAGTGCACCCCTACCTGGCACGCCAAATGTCAGATTTCGGGTTTCGGCAAGACCCTCGAGGTTCAAACACTGGGGTGCGCACGAAGATCTCTCCCTTCCCTAGCTCACCCACTTCCCACGATCCCAAGGCTCAACACATCGAACTCGACGAACAAAAGACACAAGGTTTATACTGGTTCGGGCCACCGATGTGGTGTAATACCCTACTCCAGTGTGGTGTGGTGGATTGCCTCTTGGGCTGAGGATGAACAAGGACAAGGGAAGAACAACCTCCCGAGGAGAGGTGTTCTTTGTATCGATAAGCTTATGTGGTTGAGGATGGAATGGATCCGATCTCAGATGAGTTGCCTCCTACTGTGGTGGCTAGTCCTATTTATAGAGGCCCTGGTCCTGTTCCCAGATGTAGGCGGGAAGGGATCCAACAACGGCCAAATTTGAAGGGAGAGAACTAGTACAAGTTATCCTGACAAAAGGTGGTCTTCGCCTGCCAAAGGCTCTGGTGGTCAAGCCGTCCTGGGCTCCACGGCGAGCTCCGTCCTGCTGGTCTTGGTCTTGTTGCACCGATATGGAAACCTTTGCCTGATGCCTTGGGACTCCTCGCCTGCCCCTGCCCCTTTAGCACCAAAGAGGAAACAAGGACACTGCACGTGATGGCGCCCGCTTGGTGCCCGCCTGGCCTTGGTCGTCATGGCTTGCATCACAGGAACCTCGCGAGGTGCCCCTCGCCTTGATCTCTCCGCCCCTCGCGAGCCAGCCTAGTGAGGCCGCCCCCGAGGAGGTCTTGTGTCATCCGCCTCGCGAGGCTTGGCCCCTCGCGAGGGTCTTGAGTGTTTTCTAGTGAAGATGAGCCGTATAGGCCCGCTGGTGGAGCCACACCGTGGGCTGCAGGCAGGCAAGTCTGGGGACCCCTGTTCCCAGGACGCAGACATGGCATGATGCGCCAATGTAGGATCTCCTTGGCCACCATCGCTCTGGTGATGTCAGCGGCCCGTAGCTCTGCCATCGTCACCATGAGTGGCTCCAGTCTCCTGTCAACGAGCTCGACGTGCTCTCACCCAGAGCTTTTCTCGACGGGCCTGCTCGGGACCATCAGGAGGGTACTGTGCTGCTTGGCATCGACGTAGATCCAGCGTGCCCTATAGCCCTCCACCTCCCTAAAGACCTTCATGTCTATGATGCGGTCAGCCATCCTATCGTCATGGCATAACTAAGCGCACCTCAAGCCCGGTTTCCTGCGAAGATCCGCACGTTGTAGAAAGTCCTGAAGAGCGCCATTGAGGGCATCACTCCCAGGAACCCCTCACAGAGGTAGGCAAAGATGGCGAGGATGAGAATGGAGTTGTGTTGGAGATGGATCTGATAATGGTCGAGGATGGCGCAGAGGAAGTCAGAGAAGGGCGGCACCAGGCCGGCGAAGATGAGTGGAAGAAGACAGGGATCATCCTGGCCTCCAGCTCTGCCACTGGGTGCTATGCTGGCCAGATCTACGTGGCCCCGTTCTCGTTGGTCGCATCGGCCACCATGAGGTGCACCTTCTTATCCAACCCCTCCTCATTGAGCATGACGATCTGCAGTAGGGTTGGCTCTGGCACCAACTCCGTCGGCCCCTTGCCCTTTGCGGCGGCGGCGGCCTTCTTCTTGGGCACCATTGCAGTGGAGGAAGATTGGAGCAGGAGGAAGGGGAAGCAGAGGAGTAGTGCGCAAGGAAGCGAGGCGCGCAAGAAGACAATGATGGCACCTGTGCCGCGTGCAGGTAGTTTTATGGCAAAACCTGCGGTTACCAAGATGTCGTGGATAAGTGGGGGTGTCCCCCGTCCTGTCGTGCTACCACGCATCCCTGCCTAGTCTCGGCATTCTTAGGCCTCGCGTTGTTTCATTCCTCAACGGGCGGAATGTGCATGACGCGGGCCCGGGGGATACTATTGGCCCATTGGGAACCGAGGTACCACGGGCCATCTGATGTGGCCCAAAAAGGGCCCCCGGCGCAACTTAAGAGGCGGCCCAATGGCGGGCACCGCGAAGCCAACAACCTCGCGAGGGCCTTGCCCCATGAGGGGCTTCCCGATGAGGGACTTCACTCAAGGCCACCACAGCAAGTGGCCGCCCGAGACCCCCCACCTCATGAGGCGCCATCCTGCAAGGCCTCCCGAGGAGTCCGCACAGTGCGGGTCGCGTGCTCCTCGCATGGTTGACGTCACCGCGGAAGGTGATGTGATTGCTCTTTGACTATAGCGCCAGGAAAGCTCTTGTCTGCTAGGACTACGTCAGTATTTCCCCAAAGAGGAAGGGATGATGCAGCACAGCAATGGTAGGTATTTCCCTCAGTGAAGAGACCAAGGTTATCGAACCAGTAGGAGAACCAAGCAACACAACGTAAACAACACATGCACACAAATAACAACACCTCGCAAACCGACGTGTTAAAGGGGTTGTCAATCCCTTTCGGGTAACGATGCCAGAAAATTGTAGTAGATTGAAATAATAGATCACAAATAAAATAAAGTGCAGCAAAGTATTTTTGTATTTTTGTTTTAATAGATCTGAATAAAAATGCAAAAGAAAAGTAGATCGCGAGCAAATATATGAGGAAAAAGACCCGGGGCCGTAGGTTTCATTTGTGGCTTCTCTCGAGAAAGATAGCAAATGGTGGGTAAATGAATTACTGTTGGGAAATTGATAGATAATTATGACGATATCCAGGCAATGATCATTACATAGGCATCACGTCCAAGATTAGTAGACTGACTCCTGCCTGCATCTACTACTATTACTCCACACATCGACCGCTATCCAGCATGCATCTAGTGTATTAAGTTCATGGAAAAACAGAGTAATGCAATAAGAATGATGACATGATGTGACAAGACCCGTTTATCTATTGTGTAGATATAGATCCCATCTTTTTATCCTTTGTAGCAAGGATACACACGTGTCGGTTCCCTTTCTGTCACTGGGATCAAGCACCGTAAGATCGAACCCACTACCGGGCACCTCTTCCCATTGCAAGATAAATAGATCAAGTTGGACAAACAAAACCCAAATATTGGAGAAGAAATATGAGGCTATAAGAGATCAGAGAAACTCAAATAACTTTCATGGATATAAAAATATATGACTGATCATAAACTCAAAGTTCATCAGATCCCAATAAACACACCGCAAAAAGAGTTACATCATATGGATCTTCAAGAGACCATTGTATTGAGAATCAAGAGAGAGAGAGAGAGATGAAGCCATCTAGATACTAACTATGGACCCGAAGGTCTACAAAGAACTACTCACACATCATCGGAGAGGCACCAATGGAGGTGGTGAACCCCATCCGAGATGGTGTCTAGATCGGATCTGGTTGTTCTGGACTCTGCGGCGGCTGGATGAATATTTCGTTGACTCCTCTAGGGTTCTGAGACTTTTGGAGTATTTATAGAGCAAAGAGGCGGTCCGGGGGCACCCAAGGGGTACCCGAGGTGGGCACAACCCACCAGGGCGCGCCTGGGCCTCCTGGCGCGCCCTGGTGGGTTGTCCCCTCCTTGGGACTCCCCCCAGGTGCAACCAGGGCCGTACTTGTTCCTTCTGGTCCATAAAAAATCACCGTAAAGTTTCATGGCATTTGGACTCCATCTGATATTGATTTTCTGTGATGTAAAAAACATGGAAAATACAGGAACTGGCACTTGGCACTATGTCAATACATTAGTACCAAAAAATGATATAAAATGATTATAAAACATCCAAGATTGATAATATACCAGCAAGGGACAATCAAAAACTATAGATACGTTGGAGACGTATCAGCATCCCCAAGCTTAACTCCTCATATCATATTGTTTTCTTTATAGCATGGACAATTGGACTTTTATGTGATTCAAAGAAATAGTCTAATGTTGACATAAAAATTTAGATACTCAATCATATCAACAAGCAACCATGTCTTTCAAAATATCATTGCTAAAATAAGTTATCCCTACAAAATCATATAGTCTTGTCATGCTCTGTCTTCTTAACACAAGGTATTTATCATGCACAACCCCGATGACAAGTCGTGCAATTGGTTCGTACTTTTTAATGCGCTTCAGTTTTTTCAACTCTTACGCAATACATGAGCGCAAGCCATGGATATAGCACTATGGGTGGAATAGAGTATGTTGATAGGGGTAAATATAGAGAAGACAAAAAAGTAAGAAACTCTCAGATCGATGTGGCTAACCAGCGGGCTATGGAGATGCCCATCAATCGATATCAACGTGAGGAGTAGGGATTGCCATGCAACGAATGCACTAAGAGCTATAAGTGTATGAAAGCTCAATATGAAAACTAAGTGTGTGTGCATCTAATCCTATAATGAAAAATTCCCACTAGTATATGAAAGTGACAAGATAGGAGACTCTCCATATGAAAAACATGGTGCTACTTTGAAGCACAAGTGTGGTAAAGGATACTAGCAATGCCCCTTCTCTCTTTGTTTATTATTTTTTCCTTTTTTTTCTTTTTCTTTCTTCCTTTTTTTTCTTCTCTCATTGACCGGAGTCTCATCCCGACTTGTGGGGGAATCATTGTCTCCATCATCCTTTCCTCACTGGGGCATCGCTCTAAAAATGAATAATGATGATCATCACACTTCCATTTACTTATAACACAAAAGAAATAAAAATTACAATTTGATATCTATGACAAAGTATGACTCTATATGAATGCCTCTGGCATGTACCAGGATGTGCAATGATCTAGAGTAACATGTATAAAAAATGATGAACGGTGGCTGAGCCACAACTACTATATCAGCTATATGATCATGCAAAGCAATATGAAAGTGAATGCTCAAGTCATCAAATGGAAGCGGTGGAAGTTGCATGGCAATATATCTTGGAATTTCCATGGAAAAGCCATAATAGGTAGGTATGGCGGCTGTTTTGAGGAAGATATAATAAGGATTATATGTGATAGAGTGTATTATATCACGGGGTTTGGATGCACCTGCGAAGTTTGCACCATGTCTCAATGTGAGAAAGGGCAATGCACGGTACCATAGTGGCTATCAAATTGCGAAAAGTTAAGAGTGCATATAATCCATGGACTCACATTAGTCATAAAGAACTCATATACTTATTGCAAAAGTTTATTAGCCCTCGAAGCAAAGTACAATTACGCATGCCCCTAGGGGGATAGATTGGTAGGAAAAGACCATCGCTCGTCCCCGACCACCACTCATAAGGAAGACAATCAAAAATAAATCATGCTCCAACATCATAGCATAACGAGAGACTATACGTGCATGCGTCAGGAATCACAAACCTTAACACCAATATTCCTACTAGAGCATAATTACTCATCAACATAACTCACATATCACATCATCATATCTCAAAACTATTACTAAGAATCAAATTTACTTTGTCCAATGATCTTCATGACATTTTTCTTTTCTTTATCCTTCTTGGATATCTATCACTTTGGGACTAATTTTCATGTGTTGCTTTTCATAAGCTCAAACAAATATAAGTGAAGATCATGAGCATAATATTTCTTTCTCCCAAAATAATTTAAGTGAAGCAAGAGAGAATTTCTTCAAAATTTTACTACCTCTCCAATAAATCTAAGTGAAGCAAGAGAGCATTTTTTTCAAAAATACTAAGCACACCGTGCTAAAAAAGGTATAAGTGAAGCACTAGAGCAAGTCCAAGCTCATAAAAGATTTAAGTGAAGCATAGAGAGCAATTCTAACAAGTCATGAAATAATTTTGGCTCTCTCAAAGAGGTGTGTCCAGCAAGGATTGATGACTTAAAACACAATGTAAAACAAGAAAATACACATATCATACAAGACGCTCCAAGCAAAACACATATCATGTGACGAATAAAAATATAGTCTCGAGTAAAATACCGATAGTTGTTGGAAGAAAGCGGGGATGCCACTCGGGGGTATCCCCAAGCTTAGTTGGTTGCTCATTTTTGGATAATAGCTTGGGATGTCAGGGCATCCCCAAGCTTCGGCTCTTCCATCCTTCCTTCATCCATCGTAAGATAACCCAAAACTTTAAAACTTCAATCACACAAAACTCAACAAAACCTTCGTGAGATCCGTTAGTATAAGAATAATAAACCACTACTATAAGTGTTGTATCAAACCAATTCATATTCTATTTTTGTATTATATCTACTATATTCTAACTTTTCTATGGCAAAAACTCATCAAAGAAAACCATAGAGCCATCGAAATAAGCACACAACACAAAGAAAACAGAACCTGTCAAAATAGAACAGTCTGTAGCAATCTGACTATTTGGAATACTTCTGTATCTCCAAAAATTCTGAAAAATTAGGGCGACCTTAGAAATTTGTGTATTGATATACTACAAGTGGAATGGGTATTTTATCGCTCATTGGTAAAAAAAAGAAAATTAATTTCGTGAGCGTAAAAGTTTCTGTTTTTTCAGCAATATCAAACAACTATCACCCAAGAAGATCCTAAAGGCTTTACTTGGCACAAACACTAATTAAAACATGAAAAAACACAATCATAACACTAGAATAATTGTGCTAACATACAAGAATAGGAAGTAAAAAGCAAAAATTAATTTTATTCATTGGGTTGCCTCCCAATAAGCGCTATAGTTTTACGCCCTTAGCTAGGCATAAAGCAAGGATCTAAGTTTTGCCATCTTTGTCCAACTCTTCAATAAAACACTTAGCATCCTTCAAGGATTTAGCATAAAGGTTTTCAATAACAATACTCCTAGGAATAAATTCAAAGATTTCATTCTTGCAAAAAAGATCTCTTATCACTTCAACAAAATCCGGGTGAACACTAATCATCTTAAGATCTCCATTATTACTATTACTAGAAGTGGCACCCTTGTTCCAGGATCTTCTACTCTTTACGAGAGTTTCCTCAGTAATTTTAGTGGTAACAAAAGCCGTGCTTAGATTACTAAAGATTTCTTCCAATTTATCGATCCGAGACAGACTTTCTTCTCTTCTGACATGGATTAAGGTACCCCTCTCTTTTAACAACTTAAAAATATCTCCCACTTTTGACCCAAGATGCGTAGAAAAATTATGCATCTTTTTATATATTATTTCCATATGATCTTTTCGATAACATCTAATATTTCCATAACGTGCTCAAGAGTCAAAATTGTTTCATTAACCATAAGAGGTGGTGAACCCACTAAATTTCCCATAGCATTAAGGGCATCAAAAGGAGGACTCATTAAGAAATTGCCACCGGTAATTGTATCAAGGAAGAATCTATACCAAGTGGTGATGCCAACATAAAAACAACGCAAAAGCACAATGGTAGATTGCTTACGGATAGATCTATTATGAGCATTGCAAATTCTATACCAAGCATCTTTAAAATTTTCTCCTCCCCTTTGTTAAAAGTTGACGACTTCGTCCTCGGGAGTGCAAGCAATAGAAGTAGAACTATCCATAACAGCAAACAAAGAAGCACGCACAAACAGATCCGGCAAGAAAACGACGAACAAGAAAGAGAGGCGAATAAAGCGGTTGTGAAGTGGGGGTGAGGAAAATGAGAGGAAAATGGTAAATAATGTAAATTACGAGGAGATGAGATTTTTGATTAGGAACCTGGTCATGAAGAAGATCCTCCCCGGCAACGGCGCCTGAAATTCCTTTTGATTGCTCTCTGACTATAACGCCAGAAAAGCTCCTGTCTGCTAGGACTATGTCGGTATTTCCCCAAAGAGGAAGGGAGGATGCAGCACAGTGACGGTAGATATTTCCCATAGTGAAGAAACCAAGGTTATCGAACCAATAGGAGAACCAAGCAACACAACGTAAATAGCAGCTGCACACAAATAACAACACCTTCCAACCCGACGTGTTAAAGGGGTTGTCAATCTCTTTCGGGTAACGATGCCAGAAAACTATAGTAGATTGAAATAATAGATCGCAAATAAAATAAAGTGCAGCAAAGTATTTTTGTATTTTTGGTTTAATATATCTGGATAAAAATGCAAAATAAAAGTAGATCACAAGCAAATATATGAGGAAGAAGACCCGGGGGCCGTAGGTTTCACTAGTGGCTTCTCTCGAGAAAGATAGCAAACAGTGGGTAAACAAATTACTGTTGGGCAATTGATAGAACCTCAAATAATTATGACGATATCCAGGCAATGATCATTACATAGGCATCACATCCAATATTAGTAGACCGACTCCTTCCTGCATCTACTACTATTACTCCACACATCGACCGCTATCTAGCATGCATCTAGTGTATTAAGTTCATGGAAAAACGAAGTAATGCAATAAGAACGATGACATGATGTAGACAAGATCCATTTATCTACTACTATTACGAGGCTATAAGATATCATGCATATAAGAGATCAAACTCAAATAATTTTCATGGATATAAAAATATATGACTGATCATAAACTCAAAGTTCATCAGATCCCAACAATCACACCGCAAAAAGAGTTACATCATATGGATCTCCAAGAGACCATTGTATTTAGAATCAAGAGAGAGAGAGAGATGAAGCCATCTAGCTACTAAATACGGACCCGAAGGTCTACAAAGAACTACTCACGCATCATCGAAGAGGCACCAATGGAGGTGGTGAACCCCATCCGAGATGGTGTCTAGATTGGATCTGGTGGGTCTGGACTATGCGGTGGCTGGATGAATATTTCGTCGACTCCTCTATGGTTCTAAGATTTTTGGGGTATTTATAGAGCAAAGAGGCGGTCCGGGGGGCACCCGAGGTGGGCACAACCCACCAGGGCGCGCCTGGGCCTCCTGACGCGCCCTGGTGGGTTGTCCCCTCCTCTGGACTCCCCCCTGGTGCAACCAGGGCCCAACTTAATCCTTCTGGTCCATAAAAAATCTCTGTAAAGTTTCGTGGAATTTGGAGTATGTCTGATATTGATTTTCTGCGATGTAAAAAACATGGAAAAAACAAGAACTGACACTTGGCACTATGTCAATAGGTTAGTACCAAAAAATGATATAAAATGACTATAAAATGATTATAAAACATCCAAGATTGATAATATAACAACAAGGAACAATCAAAAAGTATAGATATGTTGGAGACGTATCATGATGGCAGCAGGATCGTGCCAGCCTGTGCGGCCGGGGCAGTTTCCCCTTTGGTGATAAGGGAGTAGTTGCGCCTGCCTGCCCCCACAGCAAGTCCCAAACCCTTCTGCTTTGGTGAAAGAATACTAGGACAGCGACACGGCAGGACAGAGGTCATTGTGGAGCCCCCTGCACTTCATGGCTAACACCTTTAGCAGGCGAAGATGCCTTTTGTCAGGATAAGCACCGGCGCATGTACCCTTTCAAATTGCCACCATGTGGTTGCCCTTTCCTGCTCATATTTTCGGGGAAGAGGTCTGAGGCACCTATAAAAGGGGTAGTGCTGCCACTGTAGAGGAGGATTGACCCCTCTCACCATTAATGACCCCCCTAGAGCTCTCGTTCACCTTGTAGCTCCAAGAGCACTGTCCACAAGTAATTCCACCAAACAGGAGTAGAGTTTTACACAGCACGGTGGCTCGAACCTGGGTAGCTTGTTGTATCTCTATCATGCCTCGTGCCTAGCTCGTAACCTCGTGGTCGTGATCCAAGTCCCCAGAGTTCGAACCAAGGTTTTGGAGGATTTCCCATAGCTCAGAATCAATCCCCCGACATAATGACCAACAAAGTAAGGAAGTTAAAATATGTGTTGAAATTTTATAAATTTAATGGTACTTTTTCATTGTTGCCTTTGAATTTATTGTCATAATTCATTTTAGAGTTTTGTACACTCTAGCCCATTGCATGGAAGTTGCAAGGAGGTTGTTCATAAGAGAACACGAGTTGTTCAATGTAATGAACAAAAGGGCCATACTCCTATTATGAATAGGATGTAAGTTATGAATATTGTTGATAGAATTGAACATCCATAACATTGGCGCTAAATATTGCAATACTAAAAGAATACCCACATACATGTGCCACTGCATTTAGTCACATTGGAGAGACCCGCATGGAGAATTCCATAGTGATGGATTTTGGAGTCATATGATTATGAATCATCTAACACTTACAACTTTCGTCCAATATGTGAAGTAAACTAAAATACCATTCACAATCCATAAAGAACGAGTAGCAAAAATAAAATGGGAATATGCATATTGACGCATGTAGTCAAATAAGTATTAATTGTTGCAAGTAGTGAATTTATCTATCTTCAGGGATGACTCGAGTAGATATTTATATGTACTAATTGAGACATAAATCTTGATATTTTGAAAAGTTTCAAAATATTTTCAGAATGAAGTAGAAATTATTGTAACAAGAAAATAATGTTTCTACAATTGGATTGCATAAATAGATATTTGAGTTACAAATTTAGCGAATGCCTGATGAGTTGTGATAAATATTTTATAGCTTACACCTCCTAGAAACACTACTAAGAGTAGAGTGTTTTGAGTAGATGTAATCCAACTATGTATGACATGGTGCGATCAAAAATGACATTAATTATTTCACCAATATACTTTTTAATGTAATGCTTTAGAAACTATGGCTTTTACACTGAAAAGAGTGCCATCAATTTTTTTGAAATAAGTGTTACTTTCTAGGTTATCCCAAATGGTTGGGTTTTCCTCTATCACTACACTGAGGCAAAGTGTTTTGTCACAGAGTGTGGAAATTTTTGAAGAAAATGTTTTTTGCAAAAGAGTGAGTGGGAGGACAGTGTAATTCGATGAGGTTGTAGAATCTTCGTGATCAGGTCAAGGAAAAAAGAAATGCTAGAAGTAGTTCTAAAATTTCTTACCGCGAATGATACAGAAGCCTCTACATAGGATATAGAGACATTGGTCGAACATGCAACTAAACTATATAGGTTGGAAAATTCATATAGACCTTGAGGGTGTGCAGACGAAATATTGTTGAAACAAACAATGAACCTATGATACATAGAGAAGCGTTGATGGGCCCTAACTTTAGTATTGGCTATACTCCAAAATAACCCGAGATAGTATCCATACACACAATCCAAGTTTAGAACTTGGTAAACCCTCTGAAAGACTTAAAGTATGTGTAGTGATGAATGTATAGATTGACAAAAATAGAAATGTTTTATAATGCTTGACTTGTTGCAAATAGTTTATGAAAAGATCAAGGAGTTGATTATGATCAGAATTTCTCATCATAATAATACTTAAAGTCACTACAGATTGAACTAGCAATTACTAAATATTTCAGTTATGAGATATAACAAACAGATATCAAAATGATTCCCATGAGATGGAAATAGAACCAAGGTTGTATATTTGATGCGGTCCAAGGTAATTTTCTTGATCCAGAGGATGCTAGTAAGTTTGCAAACTTCAAGAGATCCAATAATGATCTAAAGTAAGCATAGTGCAATTGGAATCTTTGATTTTATGAATTGATCAAATAATATGATTTCATCGATAGAAACAAAGATGCTTGTATTTACAAGATAGTAAGTTGGAGGATGATAATATTTCTAAACATGTGTGTGCATGACACATTGTCGATTGGAAATTATATTTCTTGACATGAAATAAGACTCTACTGAAAATAGTTTTTTAGTAAAGTACTTAGGTAATATAGTCCTTGTATTAGATATAATAATCTATGGAGATAGTAGTGTCTAACCGGGCTTATCCAAAATACACATTGACAAAGTACTAAAGCAGTTTAGTATGAAAAACATCAACAAAGAGTTTTCTTGTCAAATTCACATGGAAGGAGTTCTTAGCAAGAATCAGTATCTTGAAATACTGATGAGTGAAATACATGATTTCAAACACACTTGTGTTAATTCCATGGTATGTAAATAACCAGATATGTCCACTACTCCAAGTAAGTTGTGATTAAAGTTACTATAATGGTCAAATTGTTGATCATATGAAAAAAGTGAAAATCTCATTGAGTACTGACGACATGTTTCTCGCATATGAAGAAAATGAAGAGATTTTTGTAGGAGTTACATCAATACATGCTTGATGTAAGTGGTACATCAACGAAAATCTTCAACCGGTGCTCCAAGTGAATTTTGATTTAAATTAAATGATTTACGATGGCACAGTAAGTTGGAAATGGTCCAAGAAAGTTTTTGTGGTGAATTCTATAACATAAGATTGAGTATATTGTCGCTTTAGAATCAAGTTTAATTTATGAACTAGGTATGGTTCTAGATGATTGTAAAAATGGAACATTGTTCTCAAATAGTGGTTCTATTGCTCAATCTAAGGAATCAAAGGTCTTGCTAGTGATTCAATATATACTAAGCTTGTTTCACACAGATTATGAATTATGTGAAAGCATGACGGATGCATTGAAATGCAAATTATACACATGGATCTGAAGTTGTCAGATTCGATAGGACAAAGTCCATACCAGAAGCAAAGCATGGACTGACACCAGATTTGGTGTAAAAGTCAAAAGTGCTAACTATATTATTAACACTAGTGCAAGTGGGAGACAGTTGGAAATATGCCCTAGAGGCAATAGTATTGTATTATTATATTTCCATATTCACAATTAAGAGTTTACATTTCATGTTATAACTGCTATGATCCTGAAATATGTGATTCGGTGGAAAACTCATATGCACGTGTGAAATGAAAAATAGTAAAACAAAAGGTTCCTAGTCTCGCCTCTAAGACTAGCTCAAGTGTTTTTGGTGATCATGTTTTCCGAATCTTATGATATCATTAAGTGTAACGATGATCCTAAAAGAATATTGAGATTATGACGTTAGAAGAACGTTCATATTGAATCGACCTAATCTTGTTTGTTATGAATTGAGTTAATATCATCTGCATTCAATTGTAATAACATGGAGTGTTAACTTGTGGAATTGCTCCTTATACCATGAGATTATCGTGGTCACTTCTTACCATACGGTGGGCTTTGGGGTTGCTCAAATGTCACCTTTAACACGGTGAGCATGCCGACAACTTACAGGTTCATCGGAAAGTTTGACAAGTGGCCAGATAGCTCGACTGTGGGATTTGCTCTACCAATGATGGAGAGATATTCTTAGGGACATCTCTGTGTGACAACATCAATCATCATCTAGCCAAATACGCGTGACTTCATCACGGGGATGCTGGAACACAATAACGAGAAAGAACAACAAAACCGGTAACGAGGATTTCAGAATAACAAGCATGGTGATGACTCGGGATGATACCCATGCATCCCAGGTTTTTTGAAGTGTCACAAAGAAAAGGGAACATCACATGATAACCAAAGGTTCACTTGAATATCATTTGTGTGCTCATAGGGACCGATACGGACGTCCACAGTCCCGCTGTCGGTCATTAAACGAATGGTTTCGTTCATGTCTATGAGTTACCAAACCTACGGGGTCACAAGCTTAAGAAAATCATGATACGCTAAGTGTTAGTAGGACAGGAGTCATGAGAATATATTGGTGGAATTATTTCATGAATATTCGGAATAGTTCCAAGAGGATCCGGAAGCGTTTCGGGGTCATCGAAAAGGTTTTGGAAAGTATCGAGTAATACTAGGTATTACCGATAAATTATATATATGTGTAAAATGTTTCCAGAGATGCTAAATAAAATATATAATGTTCTAGAGGTATTTAGAACATTTTATATTTAATTTAAATATCAATGGGCCTAAAAGGCCAAGAGGTGGAAGGCAACTTGGGCCACAAGGGCCCGAGTAGGAAGGCGCCCCCCCTTTCCTTGTGGGGGTGTGAACTGAACAATGGGAGGGAGTCCTACTTCCTTCCCATGGCCAGCGCCCCAAGGAGGGACTTTCCCCCATTAGTGGCTGCCCTATCCTCCTCCAACAACCTATATATACTAGGGGGGGTTTTCTCTATTGTTTCATACAAGTTTTGGGGCCTCATCTAGTTCTTCTAGTTCTAGTGCTAGTCGGTCCTAGTTGACTAATTAGAGCTAGACTAATCCTCTTGTCCTCATAATTAGAAGCCCATTATGGTTCTAATCTCCTCCCTCTAATTCTCCGGAGACGATTGGCTCTAAACAGCGAAGCGCTACCGGATCATGAAGGTTGCACGCTTGCAACCAAGTAGAGAGGTTGTGCTTTTGGTATTTGGTTCGAGGGACTGTTCGTTGGTGGTACGAGGGATCATTCGTCGAAGGTTCGAGGGACTCCAAGTATGATCTACGTTGACACGTCCTTCTCCCTCTGCAACTTGGTGACAGTAACGATTGTGATCCCAACCCGTTATGCATCTTCATATTGATCTTGGGTGATTGTAGGTGAGATTTTTTTGTTTTCTACTACATTTCCCAACATATCATACTTTCCATCCAAGGCTCTAAGGATCTTCTCGATGATGAATTTGTTAATCATCTCTTCACTTCCTAAGCTGGCAATCTCATTTGTGATGAGAGCGAGCCTAGAGTACATTCCCGCGACTCCTTCACCATCCTTCATCTTGAACTTGCCAATTTGACTTTGGAGCACATCCAACTTGGATTCCTTGATGGACTAGGTACCTTCATGCATATCAACCAAAGTATCCCAAATTTTCTTTGCATTCTCGATGTGGCTAATCTTGTTGAACTCCTTGGGGCACAAACCGTTGAAGAGAATTTCGCAAGCATGAGCATTGTATTGCAACATCTTCAATTCTTCTCTGGTTGCTTCATGTTTTGGATCCTTTCCATCCTCAAATAATTCACCTTGCAAGTCAACACAAACAATAGCCCAAATGGCTGGATTATGACCAAGAATATGCATTATCATTTTATGCTTCCAACTAGCAAAGTTTGTACCATCAAAATATGGACATATACAGTGGTAATTTCCCTCAATAGATGCCATGCTCTCCTAGGTGGTTAAACCAATGCAATGGAGACCAAAGCTCTGATACAACTTGTAGGAGCATAAGTAGGTCTAGAGGGGGATGATTGGACTACTTGACCAAATAAAACCTGGAATTTTCCCTATTTTAGTTCTTTGCAAGTTTTAGCGATTATTACAAGTCAAGCAACACCCTACACATGCAAGTCTAGATAGTAGTGTCGGCCTTATGGGATCGGGGGTACCCAGACCTACCTGCCTGTGGCCTAGCATGCTACCTCATTGATGGCCTGGTGCGGCCCAACGGGAAGGCCTCTAGGACAAGACCATAGCGGGGCCCCTGGCCTCGTGAGGCGAACGACGCCAAGACCTACCGAGGGGCAGCTCCCTGAGCCTGCCTCCCGAGGAGCGGAGATTTCTATGCAGGTACCCAGCCTCATGAGGCTCTCGATGATGTAAGCCATGACGACCAAGGCCAGGTGGGTGCCAGCGGGCGCAAAGGAGGACAGTTTCCTCTTTAATGCTAAGGAGGCAAGGACGTACACGGGTTCCCAAGGAATCCCCCAAAGGTTTCCATTCCAGTGCAACAAGACCAATACCACGAGCTCGGCAGGACGGATGTCATCGCTGAGCCCACCTCTGCATCACGACCAGAAGCTTTGCAGGCGAAGGTCATCTTTCATCGGGATTAGATGTACTCCTTGTTCCCTTTCAAATTGGATGTGTAGGATCCTTTCCCGCCTAAGTTAGGAGGGAAGAGGACCAAGGACACTATAAATATAGGTTAGTCTGCACCATAGAGAGGGACCGGATCCATTACAACCTCACTACCCGAGCCCTTGCAAGGCTGCTCATCCACTGTACTAGTTGATCCTCAACCTCCTCGTGAGGTCAATCCACCACAAAGCAGGAGTAGGGTTTTACACCGCAAGGTGGCCCGAACCTGGGTAAATTGTTGTGTCCATCTTCTTCTCTGCTCGCGCGAACTCGACGAGGCTAGGCCGTGGGGTGGTGAGCTTGAGGCTTGAGCTGGTTGGGATCTTCGCACACGCCCTGGAGTTCGAACCTTGTTGGGTCTGCAGAGCCTTGATTTTGACATTTTGCGCGCCAGGTAGGGGCATGTAGAAATCCTCCTTCCAGTCTCGCTACATCTCTGCTCCCTCGCTTCCATGGCTGACACACAACGAGTCCGCCCCGAGCATTGGGCCGCCCGCATCACCCAGACAGCGCCTGTAGGTCATGGCGTCACGCGCCGCTCTACCTCTCCCAAAGTTAACATGGCCACTGACCCTGCTACTCACGAGCAGCAGGATTTTTCGCAGTCACCCTCCGTGCAGCTTGATGGCTGCACCGCCACTCCGTCTCTCACTCCCGCCACGGCGTCGTCCTCCCATGTTCGCTGAGGGCCGGCGAATGCGCAAGTGCGCTGCTCATGGTGCACGAGCTGCTGCGCTACCGCCTCGCCGACGAGGGCTACAATGCCTAACTCGGTCGCATCACTGAGCTCGTCAATGCCGTTGGCGAGGCCCCGGCACCATCCCACTCACTCCATCCCCCGCCGTCCCGGGCGGGCAACGTGGCCCATGGCGCGCCTCATCCTCCTCTGCATGGAGCCGACCCTGAGCCTAGGCGCGACGCGCCCCTGCGCGACCCACCGCATGGAGCGCCTATCGGATTTCGAGTTCCGGCAGACCCTTGAGGTTCGAACACTGGGGTGCGCGCGGAGATTTCGCCTCCTACCTACCTGCACCCCTCCGCCTCGCTAAGATCTAAGCCATAGGAAGAACGACACAAGAGACACATGGTTTATACTGGTTCAGGCCACCATTGTGGTGTAATACCCTACTCTAGTGTGTGGTGTGGTGGATTGCCTCTTGGGTTGATGATGATGAACAATACAAGGAAGAACAGCCTCGTGAGGGTCTGTTCTTGGCTGGGGGGGGGACGAACTGCTACGAGGAGTTCAGTCACCCTTCTCTCTCTCTCTCTCTCTCTGATTTTGATCTTCTCTTCTTCGTCCTCCTTTACCCTGTGGGCTGCTGGTCCTATTTATAGAGGCCCTGGTCCTCTTCCCAAATATCGAGCGAGAAGGGAGCCAACAATGGCAGGCTAATTTGAAGGGGGACAGCTAGTACTAGCTATCCTAACAAAAGTAGTCTTCGCCTGCACAAAGCTCTGGTGGTGACGCCGTCTTGGGCTCCACGATGACCTCCGTCTTGCAGTCCTCCTGGTCTTGGTCTTGTTGCACCGAAATAGCAACCTTTGCCTGATGCCTCGGTACTCCGCGGCTGCGCTTGCTCCCTTTGCACCAAAGAGGAAAGGAGGACATTGTGCGGGCTGGCGCCCGCCTGGCGCCTTTGGTTGTCATGGCTTGCGTCACGGGCACCTCATGAGGTACCCCGCCTTGATTTCTCCGCCTCCTCGCAAGCCAGCCTAATGAGAACGTGCCTGAGGAAGCTCCGTGTCGTCCGCCCCGCGAGGCTTGGCCCCTCGCGAGGGTCTTGGGTCTGTGTTGATGAAGATGGGTCGTGCTGGGCCCCCTTTGAGCCACGCCGCAGGCAGGCAAGTCTGGGGACCCCCGTTCCCAGAATGCTGATAGTAGCCCCCGGGCCCAAGGCGCGCCCGGACTTGGCCGTGCAGGGAGGCGGAAGGGCAAGAGCGAAGCGCCGCGGGCCCTAACAGCCTGCGGCCTTGGGCGCCGCATGGCGGTTGATTGGACGTGGGCGCCTTAGCGACCGCGCGAGTCGATAAGGGAGCGGCATCCGCCTAGGCTTTGCCTTTTGCTTTCTTCGGTTGCTGCTCAGATCCCCTTTCTTGCGCCTCTCCTTCCTTCCTCCAAAATTTCCAGATCTACTCTGATCGCGTGACCTAGGAAGCCATGGCGCCTCGTCAGCCCCCGGCCATAGCTTGGTACTTGTCTGCCCAGGACTCGCCAAACGTGTCGGAGGTGAGCCTCGCCCGGTTGCGCCGGATGGCGGTGGCGCGGGGCATTGACGGGGCGAAGGTGTTCAAGGCCGGCTCCACCACCATTGAGGGTCAAGGGAGCACCTTCTATCCGTTCTTCGTAAGTGCCATTGTTGCTGGCGTGGTGCATTCCTTCTCCGAGTTCTTCTTCTCTGTCCTCCGCCATTATAAGCTACAGGCTTTGCATCTCCACCCCAACTCCGTCCTTCTCCTGGCAATCTTCGCCTATTACTGCGAGGCTCACTTAGGGGTGCAGCCCTCAGTGGCCTTGCTGCGCCACTACTTCTTCCTCCGGACCTCTCGCGGTCTTGCTTCTGCGTGCGCGAGCTTCATCGCGTACGGTGGCGCCATTGCCATTTCGAACCCCGGGAAAAGGATTGAGGGCTTCAGGAGCAAGTGGGTCTTGGCGGATGCTGGGCGCATCCAACCTCGGCTGATCTTGCCCACGGAGCAGCCCACGAGCTCCAGCGATTGGGGCCGAGCGGAGCTCGCAGACCCCCGCACGAAGCTGGTGTTGGAGAAGATGGACGCGGATCTGAGGCCGTCCAACATGGCGGCGGCGAAGCTGACCGGCGCGTCGCTGCTGAGGGAATTCCTGGAGCACCAGCTGGCTCCGCTTCGGCAGTACTCACTTCCGATGTGGAGGCCCCATCCGAGCCCCGCGGCCTTGGCCGACGGAGATCTGGCTGCGGTCCTCCAATCTCTGGTCGGGGGCGATGTGGCGAGGTTGGAGGGTGCTCCTACGCCCTTGTTCCTCCACGACAACTGGGAGCAGGTAGTGGAGTCCATGCCCGTCTTCAACGGGGACGGGCCCGTGCCCATGGAAACTCCCGGGGAATCGGTGGACGTGTCCTCCGACGACTCCAGCGAAGAGGAGGAAGGAGGGGAGCGGGAAAAAGGGCCTGACTTCGAGGCGACTGACGGAGAGTCGAGGGCTCCCCTTCCCCGGCGCAGGTCCCGCATTCTCCGCCTCTCTCTGAGCGATGACGACGAGGATGACGACAAGCAGGACGGCGGGAGCTTGCCCCCGATCCCAAAGAAGGACAGGACCGGGCTGATCTCCCGCGGGTCTGCCTCGGCCCCGACGCGGACCGCAGGCGCACCTTTCGCTTCCAAGCTTCCCGAGGTTGACCCTTCCAGCCGGCTTTCAGGCTTCAAATTTGGCCGGAGGCCGCTTGAGCTCACTGGCGACGACCCGTAAGCATTTGATTCTTGTCTTTATTTCTTGCTCTGCTTCTGAGGCTTGATGTCCGCATCTCTTGGATAGGTTGGCGCCCACAGCAAAGAAGTCGAAGGGAGATCACGAGGTTCCTTCCGTGGCAGCGCCTCTGCCTGCGAAGGAGGGTGACCGCGACGCATGGGCTTCTCCTGCCCGGTCGTCCTCGCGAGGCCTGGCTGAGCTGGCTGGGGCGAACTCAGCCCCCATGGCCAAAGTGACTCCCAAGGTGCCTTTGCGTGCTGCCGCCACTACAGCCGTTGGGGCGCAGCAGACTCCGCTTCAGGATGCTGTGGCCGCGCTGCCGCCTTCTCCTCCTACTCCACCGGCCGCTATCTCTCTGATTCCTTCTGCCGTTCTGGATCGTGCTGGTGCTGAGCTGGACCGACTGCGGCAGGATCTTCTTGGCACCGACCCTCGCTTGGTGGCCGGGCGCTTGGAGCTGGCTTCAGGATGGGTTCGCTCCGACGCTTCGATTCGGGCGGCACTGGTCCAGGCCTCGACGGCTTGCGATGAGGAGAAGCAGGCTGTCCTTGAGGTGAAGGCTGCTCGTGACGCAGCCCTGGGGGAGGTGGTCGACGTCCGTGGTCACTGCAAGGCGCTGGAGGATGAGCTGCAAGGCCTGCGGGACCAGCTCGCGGAAGAGGCCCGCCTTCGCCAAGAGCAGGAAGAAGGCGTGAAGGCTCGCGAGGCGGCCGTCAAGGAGAGGGAGGTCAAGCTCAGGAAGTGCCGCGACCGCCTAGGCGCGCTGGAGCAGGAGTTGGGGCGAGGAAAGCCGAGCTGGACGACAAGGCCCTGGTTCTTGCCGAGGACCGCGTGGCCTTCACGGAGATGGAGGCGAAGGCTTGCTCCTCGCTGAGGACGCTTTACGACAGCGGCCTGGAGAGCCCGCTGGCTGGCGCCGAGGATGGCCCTGCCAAGCTGCTTCCCTTCCTGGTTCGTGCTCTTGAAGATGTCGCCCTTGGCCTTGGCCCCACGGCCGAGGCCGAGGCGTGTGTCCTGTCTTCTGCAGCACTGACGCGGGTCCTCACCCACATCTACCTTCGCGATCCCGGTGTCGACCTCGACAGCCTGCTGGAGCCAGTAAGCGGCGACCGTGCCGCTGCCGAGGCCATGAAGGGTCGCGCGGAGGCTCTGCTAGGGAAGTTCCGGGCCTTCAGCACCAACCGAGGCAAGGTGCTGCCGACCCCACTGCTCCATAAGCCGAACCCACTCCGCGCTGCTCCACCGCCGACAAGTGACTCCGTTGTGGCTCCTGTCCTGCCTTTAATTCCTGCACAGGTATCATGCCTCGAGAGGCATTTAAACTTGCGTTTGGCATTGAGATAACAGTGTGCACTGTAATATTTGCTTTTGAATTCCTTGAAATTTGCGCTTTTCCTTCCTACTTCTTATGTTCTACGCCGGCAGAGCCCGGCCCCGCGCATGCCTCACCCAGCGTTAGTCCTGACCGGAAACCACGACGGGGCCAAGGAGTGAGGGGCCACGTGACAAGTTAGGCTCCTGAGTCGCGATGCTCAGGAGTCCCCCTTGGCGCACGAACAGCAAGTAGGGAGGTGTGATGTGGGTGGATCTACCGTTCTACGTCTACAGAGCCCGGCCGCGTGCATACCTCAACCGTCGTTAGCCTTTCAAAACTAAGGAGTGAGGGGCTATGTGACCAGTTAGGCTCCTGAGTCACGATGCTCAGGAGTCCCCCTTGACGCTCAAACGGCCTTCGTACCTTGGCTCCACTCGGGGAGAGACGCGCGACGAACTAGGCCGGGGGGGCCTGGCTGGGCGGCGTAAGTCTGGGCGTGACCTAGGCGCAGCCCCCGTGCCTAGCCCCCTCGCGCGGCACTCCCGAGGGGAGGCGTTACGATGAGGCTAGACACTGAGCTCTGGGCTCCCTAAGGTTGATGCGGCCCGGGGGCCACCCTCAGTTGTTTATCACCAGCGCGGAGCATAGCGCTTCCGTATGTGTACGGGCATAGCCGCTCCTCGGAAGTGTCGTCAGCCAGCGCGGAGCATGGTGCTTCCACTGGTACGTGGGAGCGGGCCCCCCTCTGGGAGGAGCCCCCGGGGCATGTACAGCCCCGCCCTAACACATGGCTGGCACGATAGGGCTTGGCGAGGTGTATCTGGGCACCCATGAGACAGCGCGGGACTCACGGGGCCCTACCTCTAGGAGGGTTGCGCCTGGCACTGGGCCTTATCTTGTGATGTGTCCCTGCAAATTCGGTTAGATGTCGGCACTCTACGTCCTCGGGTCCCGGCTGTCGGATTCACGAGTTCCGGCAGACCCTTAAGGTTCAAACACTAGGGTGCACGCGGAGATCACGCCTTCTACCTCCCCGTCTCACAAAGATCCGAACTACGGAAAGAACTGCACGAGAGACGCAAGATTTATACTGGTTCGGGCCACCGTTGTGGTGTAATACCCAAGGTTGTCAGAATCGCGATTCTGTTATACGAGTCTACGACTTTACGATCCAAACTAACCCCTATGATTCTACGATTTTAGTTCTTAGAATCTACGACTTTACGATCCTGATAGTGAAGATCCTATGATTTGCGATCCAACCATCGAAGCTCCGATCCGATTCAAAATCACGATTCTGACAACCTTGGTAATACCCTACTCCAGTGTGTGGTGGGTGGATTGCCTCTTGGGGCTGATGATGATGAACAATACAAGGAAGAACGGCCTCGCGAGGGTCTGTTCTTGGCTAGGGCGACGAACTACTAGGAGGAGTTCAGTCACCTTCTCTCTCTCTTTCTCACTTACTCTCTCTGCTTGCTAGTCAGATCCACACACCGAACCCCTTGCTACGTGGGTGGCCGTCCCTATTTATAGGGGCCCTGGTCCTCTTCCCAAATATCGAGCGGGAAGGGAGCCAACAATGGCGGGCTAATTTGAAGGGGGACAGCAAGTACTCTTATCCTGACTAAAGTTGGTGACCTCCGTCTCGTAGTCCGCTTGGTCCTAGTCTCGTTGCACCGAAATAGCAACCTTTTCCTGATGCCTCGGTACTCCACGGCTGCGCTTGCCCCCTTTGCACCAAAGAGGAAAGAAGGACGCTGCGCGCGCTGGCGCCCGCCTGGCGCCCTGAGTCGTCATGGCTTGCGTCATGGGCACCTCGCGAGGTACCCCGCCTTGATATCTCCGCCTCCTTGCGAGCCAGCCTGTGGAGGCTGCGCCTGAGGATGCGCCGTGTCATCCGCCTCGCGAGGCTTGGCCCCTCGCAAGGGTCTTGAATCTTGTGTTGATGAAGATGGGCCATGCTGGGCCTCCTTTGAGCCACGCCGCAGGCCGCAGGCAGGCAAGTCTGGGGACCCCCGTTCCCAGAACGCCGACAGTAGCCCCCGGGCCCAAGGCGTGCATGGACTTGGCCGTGCCGAGAGGCGAAAGGGCAAGGGCGAAGCGCCGCGGGCCCTAATAGCCTCCGGCCTTAGGCGCCGCGTGGCGGTTGATGGGACGTGGGCGTCTCCACTTCCCCACGATGCCTCGGTGATCGCGCAAGTTGGACAAGTCCCTACATGCAGATCGTGTCATGATTACCTGTGATCGTGGAGGCCGGCGGTTGGCCTTCGCCGGCTATAAGTACGAAGCTGTGCGTGCCCTTCCAGTCCATTCCTCTTGGCGTCTCTTTCTTCCTGATCCTTGCTCCGTCTTGCTGCGATGGCTCCATCGAGGAGGTACTCGGCCGCGGAGAAGGGGAAGGCCCTCCGGGTCGATCCTGCCTCTCCCCCGCCCAAGCGCGGTCGTGGGCGCCCTCGGAAGCATCCGGTGGCTGCCACGGTAGCGTCTGGTGATCATGGTGGCGGCTCCCAACGCGGCGGTGGGCGAGCCGCTGTGGCCGAGGGACGCGCCTGGGTTGCACACTCCCCTAGGCCGTGCTTTCGCGCTGTGCAGGTGCTGCCAAAGTTCGTCGTCTGGTCGGCGGAGCCGACTAGCGCCCGGCTCCAACTCCCTCGCTTCCTCCTTGGTGAACTCCCGGCCGGTGCTCCTGGTGGCCTCTGGCTCCAGGCGGAGGGATGCTGCAGCAGGTCCTCGTGGGCCGCGCTGGAGGTCTCCGCCAATGGGGGCCTAGCCTTAACTCGTGGCTGGTAGGCGTTTACCTGCGCTCGCGGCCTGGGGCGCCGGTGCACCCTGCACTTCAGGTTTGATGGCGATGCCACCCTCTATGTGAGGGTGTTTGGGGAAGACGGTCGCCGCGCGGGGTGTTGCCCTGAGGACGACGACCGCGGCCGGGGGCCCCGCCCCAACGGTGATGGAGGAGATAGCGCCTGCGCGGATGGCGGCGCTCGAGACTCCCCGAGCTTCGTCAGCTCATCTTCAAGCGACTCCTCCAGCAGTGGCCGCAGTCAACCCCCGCGCCGTCGAGCTTGCTTGGGAGGCGACGGCTCGTCCGCCCGCCGTCGTGCCCCGGTGAAGCACGAGAGGGAGTCCTCCTGAGGCCCGGAGGCTGCCCGGGTCGCCTCCGCGGGCTGATGTGAAGAGGGCTGCGCCGGGCTCGTCCTTTACTTTTCCTTTTGTTTCCTGTGTAAGACAAAACAGCTGCATGGAGCCCCCCCGGGGCGTGTTGGGAATTATTGCCGTTTAGCCATTACCTTGATCTTATTTTTGCGCCTCTTAACTACACGCCTGTGTGTAGATAGTCTTTGACCCCTGCCGGGGGGGCGACCGACCCAGGCCCTGTGTGCGCGTCGTGGTGCCCGAGGGGCACGGACTAGAGGGGTGCTCCTGTAATGTGCCCGGGCCATGAAACCTTCCAGCGGCAAGAGCCGAAACGCTCGCGAGGATGTTTGAGCACCGTCCCTCGCGAGGTCGTTTACAAGAGAAACCAAAGCGAGGAGCGAAAATCGACGAACCACAAATCAGCAACAGCGACAACCTCAATAAGACTTCAAATGCAAGCAAACACGTCAACTGCGGAAAGCAAATGAAAAAGCCGCGTCCGGCACCTAATCTAGTCTTCGACGTCTTCTCACCAGCGCGGATCTAAGTGCTGCCACTGGGCGTGGGAGGGAGTCCCAGGGCCTGAGGCCGGCGCTCCTGAGACTCCGGGGCGTGTACAGCCCCACTCATTATTACGTGAGAGTGTCACGGGGCGGCGAGATTCACAGGCATTGGCCTTGCTTCACAGGCTCCGGGCCTTTTCCAAAACGCGATAGCTTCACAGGCACTCGCCTTGCTTCACAGGCTCTGGGCCTTTTCCAAAAAGCGATAGCTTCATAGGCACTCGCCTTGCTTCACAGGCTCTGGGCCTTTTCCAAAAAGTGATAGCTTCACAGGCACTCGCCTTGCTTCACAAGCTCTGGGCCTTTTCCAAAAGAGGGGAGGTCTTCATAGGCACTCGCCTTGCTTCACAGGCTCTGGGCCTTTTAGGGGTAGAACCTCCGGAGGTTCTGGATGTTCCACGCATTCTGAATCGGCTCCCCCTCTTGAGTCTCCAAGCGCACGGAGCCTGGCCTGGAAACATGAACAACCTTGAACGGGCCCTCCCACATGGGAGAGAGCTTGTGCAGCCCCTCCCTGGAGAGAACCCGCCTGAGTACGAGGTCTCCTACCTCGAGGGTCCTGGGGCGGATGTTGCGGCAGTGATATCGTCATAGCGCCTGTTGGTACCTTGCCACTCGCAGCGCGGCTTCCCGGCGGTGTCCCTCCCCTAGTACGAGGTCCATCCCCCGCATGGCGTCCTACTGCGCCTCGTCGAACGCTAGGACCCGCGCGGAGC
The DNA here is from genome assembly GCA_034509565.1 of Triticum monococcum. Classification (NCBI taxonomy): domain Eukaryota; kingdom Viridiplantae; phylum Streptophyta; class Magnoliopsida; order Poales; family Poaceae; genus Triticum; species Triticum monococcum. The sequence goes on along the minus strand of CM067845.1, from coordinate 143,367,018 downwards.
GATGCCTGACCTCGTGAGGAAGGACTGCTTCGGCTCCATAGACCAGGAAGAACGGGGTCTCCCCAGTTGGTTTGGTTGCGGTTGTGCGGATGGACCACAACACGGATTGGATCTCGTCATACCAGCCTCTGCCGCAGGCCTCCAGCTTCTTCTTGAATGTCCTGGTCTTGAGGCATCTCAGGACCTCCGCGTTGGCTCGTTCGGCCTGCCCATTGCTCCGCGGGTGTGCCACCAAAGCGTAGCATATCTGCGTCCCAAGGTTAGCACAATATGTTTTGAAGAGATTACTGGTGAACTGTGAACCGTTGTCTATGATGATGCGATTCGGCACCCCGAACCGGCTCACGATACCCCTGATGAACTTGACCGCGGAGCCAGCGGGGATGGTACGGACAGCCTCCACTTCTGCCCACTTGGTGAACTTGTCAATGGTGACATAGAGGTAACGGTAGCCCCCTGGCACCCGAGGGAACGGGCCCAGAATATCCAACCCCCAAACTACTTATGGCCACGAGATGGGTATTGTCTGCAGGCCCCCCGCCGGTTGATGGATCCGCTTGGAATGAAACTGGCAGGCCTCACAAGCCTTTACCAGTTCGATTGCGTCGTTGAGCGCGGTGGGCCAGTAGAACCCGCTACGGAATGCCTAGCCGACGAGGGTCCGTGATGATGAGTGGTGTCCGCAATCTCCGTCGTGCATGTCCTCCAGTAGTTCCTTTCCTTGCTCCCTGGGGATGCAGCATAGAGATACACCGTTTGGTCGCTTCCGGTAAAGTTCTCCATCTCTGATGCAGTATGCCGTGGCCTGCCGCGCCACACGCTCCGATTCCTCTTCCTTTTCCAGTAGGGCCCCTTGCGTTAAATAACTCCGAAGTTCTGCGATCCAGCACTCCTCCTGAGGTTCCATCGCCAGGAGCAGGCGTGCTCCTGAGGTCGGCCCACAGACCGGGGCTCCCGAGGCTGGCGGCTGGGGGAGCTCCTCTCGAGACTGAGCGGTGTTCGATAACATCGGCTGTGCTGAGGGTTTGAAGAGCCGCTCTTCGAAGACGCCGGGTTCCTGCGGCAACCGCGTGGATGCCCGTCCGGCTATGTCGTCAGCCTCCTGATTGGTGCCACGGGGCACATGCTTCAGCCCTAGCCCCCAGAACTGCTTTTCCATCCTGCAGACCTCCGCTAGGTAGGCCTCCATATGCTCGTCCTTCGGCTCGTACACTTTATTGGAGAAGTTGACTAGGAGCTGCGAGTCGCCCTTGACGGTGAGGCGTTTCACTCCTAGGGCTACTGCGGCCTTCAACCCGGCTATCAGCCCCTCATATTCTGCAATGTTGTTGGAGACCTTTTCACCTTGCTGGAAACAGAGCTGCACGGCATAGTAGAGCTTATCCTGAGTGGGCGATATCAGCACCGCACCAGCCCCCGCGCCGTGTCTGGAGAACGCCCCATCGAAGTACATGACCCAGCCTTCCGGCGCCTCACTCCCTGGAGAGAGGGACCGATCCTCGTTGTCCCTGAGGCCTGGTGCCTCCGCCCATTCTGCTATGAAATCTGCCAACACTGCTCCTTTGATGACCCTGGTTGTGCTGAACTCGAGCTAAAACGCCTGCAGCTCCATGTTCCACTCGGCGACCCTTCCTGCTGAGTTAGGGCTCCTGAGCACTCTCTCCAGGGGGTACGATGAGACGACCTTGATGGGATGAGCCTGGAAATAGTGACGCAGCTTGCATGAGGCTACCAGCAGAGCGAGGAGGAGCTTTTGAGGCATTGGGTACTGTGCCCTCGCGTCCCGTAACACCGTGCTAACAAAGTAAACGGGATGCTCTACAAGGCTGAGAGTATCTGGGGTCGCGGCGTCCTCGGGAGGTAAGGGCGCCTCACGAGATGACGTGGCCTCGGGAGGTGGACCATCCGGGCGTGCGGCCTCGCCCGCCTCTGGTGTATTCTTCGGCAGCTGACCCTTCTCAACTACAGTTGCGGCTTCTGCAGGCTTTCCTTGTTCCCGTTTTGTCTTGCCTCGGGCTGCCGCTGCGGTCTTGACTTGGCGTTCCTCCCTAACCGCCACCAGAGCTGCGCTGGCGGAGTAGGGAGTGGCAGTGAGGTAAAGCAGCAGGGGCTCCTGAGGGCGCGGAGCCACCATGACTGGGGGACTGGTCAGGTACCTCTTGAGATCTTGAAACGCCTTATCCGCCTCTTCAGTCCACTCAAAGGGCCCCTTTTTCTTCATCAGCTGAAAGAAAGGCAGCGCTCGCTCCCCTAATTTGGTGATGAAGCGCCCTAGCGCGGTCACGCGCCCAGTGAGCTTCTGCATTTCTCTGAGGGTCTTTGGCGGACTCATGTCCTCGACCGCCTTGACCTTCTCGGGGTTGGCCTCAATGCCATGATGGGACACGAGGAATCCCAAAAGCTTGCCCGAGGGGATGCCAAACACACATTTCTCTGGGTTGAGCTGCAGGTTTACTGCGTCGAGGCTCGCGAAGGTCTCCTCCAGGTCTTGTATCAGGGTCTTGGCCTCCCGAGATTTTACTACAATGTCATCAACGTAGGCTTCGACATTCTTTCCGAGTTGCGGGCCCAACGTGATGTGCATCAACCGCTGAAAGGTTGCCCCTGCGTTACGCAGTCCGAACGGCATGCATGTATAGCAGTATACCCCGCACGGGGTTAAGAAGGCGGTCTTCTCAACGTCTTCTACCACCATCTTGATTTGGTGATACCCAGAGAAGGCGTCCAGGAAGCATAGCAGGTCACACTCCGCAGTGGAATCGACGATCTGGTCGATGCGGGGGAGCGGAAATGGATCTTGTGGGCATGCTTTGTTGAGGTTGGTGAAGTCGGCACACATGCGTTCCTTCCCCCCTTTCTTGGGCACAACGACAGGGTTGGCCAACCAATCCAGGTATCGAACCTCGCGAGTGACCCCAGCGGCTTCTAGCTTGTGGGTCTCTTGGACAATGAAGGCCTGCTTCTCCACGGACTGCCGCCTGGCCTTCTGCTTCACGGGGCGCACATTTGGGCACACGTTGAGGTGATGCTCGATGACACTCCTGGGGATCCCCGCCAGCTGATCAGGCTCCCAAGCAAACACCTTCTTATTCGCGCGCAAGAACTTGACCAAGGCCTCCTCCTGCTCAGGCTCAAGGTTGGCGCCTATGGTGAAAGTGGCACTGGAGGACCCATCCTCGTCGACGGGTATCTGCTTGGTTTCTGCCTTGTCCTGGGTGAACAACTGCTTCTTCTTGGCGGGCGCAGCCCCCTTGGGCTCAGGGGTCTCCGCATTGACGGGCCGTGGCGATGCCGCCGTCTTGAAGGCGAGCTTGAGTACTCGCAGGGCATCCCCAGTGTCCCCGTGCACGGCGAGGGTGCCGCCGCTCCCGGGCATCTTCGTGAGGTTATACGCCGGGTGCGTGGCGGCCATGAACTGAGCCAGCGCCGGGTAGCCAAGGATGGCGTTGTAAGGGAGGCCGATGGGGGCAATGTCGAAGTCGACCATCTCCGTGCGGAAGTTGTCGTAGGTGCCGAAGGTTACCGGGAGCCGGATCCGTCCCAGGGAGTCGGATGACCCGCCCCCGACGCCCGAGAAGGATCGGCTGGGTCGCAACCACTCCTGGGGTATGCAGAGGAGGTTGAAAGTCTCGACCGAAAGCATGCTGAGGCCCGCGCCACCGTCAACGAGAGTCCTGGTGACGGCCACCTGGCAGATGGTGGGGGTGCACAGCAGGGGGAGCGCGCCTGAGCCGACCAGGTTGGTGGGGTGGTCCTCCAAGCTGAAGGTCAGATCGGCCTCGTGCGCCGCCCGGTCCGGGGGAGCCCCCTACCGTGCGGAAACGGCGCTGACCCGGCGGGCAAAAGGCTTGACGTGGCGACTCGTGGGCGGCGCCTGTGAGCCGCCCAGGAGGGCCGCAACGACCGGAGGCGTCGATGTTACGGTGCAACTACTCCGCCGCGTAGGCAGATGCTGGGGGGTGCTTGCCGCTCTTTCCCCGTCGGGCCGGTGGCGATGTTGACGGCGGGCGACGGGGGACAATGAGAACGCCCGCCGGCGAGGGCCGCCGGGGCGACGCGAGCTCGACTGGCGCCGTACATGGATGCGGCGGTCGTAGGAGAGCGGAGTGGTGGGAGACAGATTCCGGCGCACCCCTACCTGGCACGCCAAATGTCGGATTCACGGGTTCCGGCAGACCCTTAAGGTTCGAACACTGGGGTGCGCACGGAGATCACGCCTTCTACCTCCCCGTCTCACAAAGATCCGAACTACGGAAAGAACTGCACGAGAGACACAAGATTTATACTGGTTCGGGCCACCGTTGTGGTGTAATACCCTACTCCAGTGTGTGGTGGGTGGATTGCCTCTTGGGGCTGATGATGATGAACAATACAAGGAAGAACGGCCTCGCGAGGGTCTGTTCTTGGCTGGGGCGACGAACTACTAGGAGGAGTTCAGTCACCTTCTCTCTCTCTTTCTCACTTACTCTCTCTGCTTGCTAGTCGGATCCACACACCGAACCCCTTGCTATGTGGGTGGCCGTCCCTATTTATAGGGGCCCTGGTCCTCTTCCCAAATATCGAGCGGGAAGGGAGCCAACAATGGCGGGCTAATTGGAAGGGGGACAGCAAGTACTCTTATCCTGACTAAAGTTGGTCTTCGCGTGCGAAAGACTCTGCGGTGACGCCGTGCTGGGCTCCATGGTGACCTCCATCTCGTAGTCCGCTTGGTCCTGTTCTCGTTGCACCGAAATGGCAACCTTTGCCTGATGCCTCGGTACTCCACGGCTGCGCTTGCCCCCTTTGCACCAAAGAGGAAAGAAGGACGCTGCGCGCGCTGGCGCCCGCCTGGCGCCCTGAGTCGTCATGGCTTGCGTCATGGCACCTCGCGAGGTACCCCGCCTTGATATCTCCGCCTCCTCGCGAGCCAGCCTAAGGAGGCTGCGCCTGAGGATGCGCCGTGTCATCTGCCTCGCGAGGCTTGGCCCCTCGCGAGGGTCTTGAATCTTGTGTTGATGAAGATGGGCCATGCTGGGCCTCCTTTGAGCCACGCCGCAGGCCGCAGGCAGGCAAGTCTGGGGACTCCCATTCCCAGAACGCCGACACCGGCCCTCGAGCTGGTCTCAGCCGTCGCTGGTATGCCAGGTCGTGATGTCGTGGACAAGGCCAGAGGGTGAGGGCTGGAGAGCCAGTAAGAGCCTTGAGTCGTGATGCTCAGGTACCCCCCCCCCTTTAACGTGCAAGTGGTCGGCATGGAGAAGAAGAGGTGCCGTGGACCGGCATCAAATAATCAAGCATGGTGGGTCGAACGCATAACCGGAAATAAATGCAAATGGGATACATGCCGCTGGGTCTGGCCCGACCGACTTGGGGATCATGCAGCCCGAGGGGCGCCCCCGGCAAGGTAAGCTAACAACATGAAATAAAAGGGATACACGCCGCAGGGACGGACCCATGCGGCCTGGGAATAATGCAGCCCTGGGGGCGCTCCCAGCTAGAAGTGAAACTTGAAAGATGTCACCTGATGACGTTGAGGACGAAGGGGTGTTGGTGTAGCAGACTCGGTGGGCTGCGGAAGCCGATCCTCATGAGCCCCCAGGCCCAGGGGCCTTGGGAGGCTCCGAAGGCGCTGGAGGCTCCTCGCGGACCATCTCCATCTCTGCCAGGGCTACGGAACGCCTGGCCTCTTGTGCCTCCGTGATGCCCCTCATGAGGCGCTGGCACGTGGCAGCCGCGTTCGGCAAGCCGTAAGGCATGCGAACGTAGATGTGGGGTGGACCTCCACAGCGCCCCACTCGCGAGGGCCAGAGGCGACTCGATTGAGCCCTGGTATGTCGATGTAGACGCGCAGCCCGCCAACCTCGCCTGGATGGGGAGCCACTGCTGGTAGGCGGCGGCCGCCTTTCATGACTCTTGACTCCTGTAGCTCCTGAATGGCCTTGCTGACGAACTCCTGAGGGTCTGGCTCTCCTTGCTTTACTCCTTCTTGAGGGAAACGTGCTTTGAAACACGCCTCCATGTGATGCCCAAGCACCTCCCTCGTGACCCTAGCTAGGTCAGTGGCCCTCCAGGGGAGAGCCCCCGAGCCCTGCCTGAGGAGGGCGTCGGGCGCGCTTTCCTATGCGATGGAAGGAGGTTCACCCTGGGCAGGCACGGGCCCAGAGGGGCTTGCCTCCCGAGGGGGCGGGCCGGACGATGTCTTCTTCTTCTTGGGGGCGGTCTCGGGACGCCTCATGCTTCCGCGATCCGGGTCTTCCAGTGATGCGGCCTGAAAGGCTCGTTCCAGGGAACACACCGCGTCCTTCTCTTCACAGGGCACCGTGATGACTCCGCCACTTCCTGGCATCTTGAGGACGTTGTAGCCATGGTGAGTTACGGCCATGAACTTGGCCAGCGCTGGGTACCCAAGGATGGTGTTGTACGGCAGGCGAATGTGAGCGACGTCGAAGTCGATGAGTTCGGTGCGGTAGTTGTCACGTGCCCCGAAGGTGACAGGGAGGCGGACCTGCCCAATCGGGACCATGGAGCCGTCGGTGATTCCGGAGAAAGGCTTGGTTGGCTGAAGCTGGCTGTAGGGCACTTGGAGATTGTTGAATGTTTCCACGGATAGCACGTTGAGCCCTGCCCCGCCATCGATGAGGGTCCTGGTGACCACCACGTTGTTGATGATTGGGGAACAAAGCATCGGGAGGACTCCGGATGTAGCCGCACACTTGAGCTGATCTGCTCAGCTGAACGTGATGGCGCACGCCGACCACCTGAGAGGGCGCGTGGCTTCGAGCCTGGGGAGGACTGCATTCACTTCGCGGGTGAACTGCTTGAAGATGCGTTGAGAGGCTGGGACTTGAGCCCTGCCCAGGATGCAGGCGATCGCGCGTGGCTCCTGAAAGCCCCCAGCCCCCTCATCCTGGTGGCGGTCCTCGTTTCTCCTTGGCTGCGGCGGCAGCGGAGGGAGGCCTGCGTTGCCTTGTGGGCGATCCTCGCGAGGCTGATCCCTCCAGTCTCCCTCGCGAGGCAGGTCTTGCCAGCGATCCTCGCGAGGTTGATCGCGCCACTCTTGGCGCAGGCCACGGTCTTCCCAGCGTCCTGCGTTCCTTCCTCCTCCTCAACCGTAGCCCCGGTCACCGCGGTCGGGGTGACGGCCAATCCTTCCTTCTCGCACGGCTCGGAGCTCTTGACATTCGTTGGTGTTGTGGGTGTGGAGGTCGTGGTACACACAGTACCGACTGCCCTTCGAAGGTTCGGGCTGATCTCTGCCTCGCTTGGTGTCTGATTCTGCCGCGAGCACGGCAGCCCCCTTGCACTTCACATCCTTGGCCCTGGGCTTCTTCTCTTCCGGGTCTGCGGCAGGCAGCTCAGGAGGGAGAGACGCCCTTCCTCAGCCCTGGCGCACTTGGTTGCCAAGTTGAATAGCTCCAAGGAAGTGCACAGGTCTTCATGCATCGCCAGCTCCTCCTTCATCTTGACATCACGCACGCCGTCGGAGAAGGCTGAGATGATGGCCTCCTCAATCACCCTGGGAATCTTGAGGCGTGCGTTGTTGAAGCGCTGGATGTACTTCTGCAGGGTCTCCCCGGGTTGTTTCTTGATGCGGCGCATGTCGCTCACGGCGGGTGGCCGGTCACGAGTACCTTGGAAGTTGGCGATGAAGCAGGTGCGCATCTCGTCCCAGGAGGAGATCGTGCCTGGAGCCAGGTTCAGGAGCCAGGTGCGGGCCCCGTCCTTGAGCGCCATGGGAAACCAGTTCGCCATGACCTTCTCGTCTCCGTTGGCAGCTTCGATGCCCAGCTCATAGAGCTGGAGGAACTCCGCAGGGTCAGCCGTGCCGTCGTAACGAGGAGGTAGGTCTGGCTTGAACTTGCCGGGCCACGCGACGCTGCGTAGCTCGGTGGTGAAGGCACGGCTGCCTGCTGTGGCCATGGGAGGCCTTGGGTGACGGAGAGCTTGGTTTTGCATGTCCCCACGCGCTGCAGCTGGGAGCAGAGCGGGGTCTTGACGTGCGGGAGCAGGAGCATGGTCGCGACGCGCTGGAGCAGGGAGCGCCCGGGCAGCTTCTTGCGGGCGAGGGACTTCTTGGCAGCTCTGCTCTTGCCGTGCTGGCACCTGACGAAGCGGCTTCCGCCCAGGGACCACGCGCCTTGGAGCCATGGTGCCTTCTCGAGGAGGTGGCGGTCGGGGCGCCGCCGGGGCCTCGTCGCCCGCGCGGGGCGGGGTGCGGTGCAGCGGAACGGACGGCGCAGGAGAGCCCCCTGCGGCGCGGACGAGCTTGGCGACGCGGTCGAGCCATTTTTCATAGGAGTCATCGACGGGACGGTAGCACAGGAGCTCGTTTGCCGCGATGAGCGCAGCTCGAGCCTCCATGGGCGCGCGGAGAGCGCGGGACGAAGAACCAGCTGGGGTGAGCGAGGGAGTAGCGGTGCGGCCATCTTGCCGCACGGACGGATGCTGAGACGATGCTTGCTGCTCGACCCCCGCCGGGCCGGTGGCGGCGTTGACGGTAGGTGACGGGGAACGGCGAGGACGCCCGCCGACAGGAGCCGTCTGGGCAATGCGGGAAGTGAGAGTGGCCCGGCGCTCGGCGCGGACCCGATGAGCGTCAGACATGGGCGCGATGGTCGGAGGAGAACGGGGCGGTGGAAGACGAATTCCGGCGCACCCCTACCTGGCGCGCCAGATGTCGGATTTCGGGTTCCGGCAGACCCTTGAGGTTCGAACACTGGGGTGCGCGCGGAGATTTCACCTCCTACCTACCTGCACCCCTCCGCCTCGCTAAGATCTAAGCCATAGGAAGAACGACACAAGAGACACATGGTTTATACTGGTTCGGGCCACCATTGTGGTGTAATACCCTACTCCAGTGTGTGGTGTGGTGGATTGCCTCTTGGGCTGATGATGATGAACAATACAAGAAGAACAGCCTCGCGAGGGTCTGTTCTTGGCTGGGGGGGACGAACTGCTAGGAGGAGTTCAGTCACCCTTCTCTCTCTCTCTCTCTGATTTCGATCTTCTCTTTCTTCGTCCTCCTTTACCCTGTGGGCTGCTGGTCCTATTTATAGAGGCCCTGGTCCTCTTCCCAAATATCAAGCGGGAAGGGAGCCAACAATGGCGGGCTAATTTGAAGGGGGACAGCTAGTACTAGCTATCCTGGCAAAAGTAGTCTTCGCCTGCACAAAGCTCTGGTGGTGACGCCGTCTTGGGCTCCACGATGACCTCCGTCTTGCAGTCCTCCTGGTCTTGGTCTCGTTGCACCAAAATAGCAACCTTTGCCTGATGCCTCGGTACTCCGCGGCTGCGCTTGCTCCCTTTGCACCAAAGAGGAAAGGAGGACACTGCGTGGGCTGGCGCCCGCCTGGCGCCTTTGGTCGTCATGGCTTGCGTCACGGGCACCTCGTGAGGTACCCCGCCTTGATCTCTCCGCCTCCTCGTGAGCCAGCCTGATGAGGCCGTGCCTGAGGAAGCTCCATGTCGTTCGCCCCGCGAGGCTTGGCCCCTCACGAGGGTCTTGGGTCTGTGTTGATGAAGATGGGTCGTGCTGGGCCCCCCTTTGAGCCATGCCGCAGGCCGCAGGCAGGCAAGTCTGGGGACCCCCGTTCCCAGAATGCCGGTAGCGCCGGCGCCGGCACAGGACAAGGCAAGCTACCAGGTGGTGCAGAGGCCACAAGGTGATGCTCGTGTGCTCCCACACCACCGCGCCAGCATCAGGACCACGCGTCACCAGAGACCGCGGCGCACGAATGTCAAGGTAGAGCTTCCCTCGTGCGTGTTGCACCTGTGAGTGCAGCGGGCTATCGGGCCTTCACCCTGGAGCTGTGCCATGTCGTCTGGCCCGGCAAGTTCAAGCTAAACCCGCCTCCTTGCGACAAAGGCACCCCGACCCTGCGGAGTTCCTCTAGCTTTGCTCGCTAAGCATCGAGGCGGCGAACGGTGATTACAAGGTCATGGCAAACTGGTTCCCCATGGCCCTCAAGGATGGTGTGCGCTACTGGCTCATGCACCTCTCGGAGGGGTCAATCTCCTCTTGGGATGAACTTCACGAGCGCTTCATCGCCAACTTCCAGGGCACCCGCAAGCAAGCCCCTACGGTGAACGACATGTAGCAGTCGGGCGAGACTCTGCACAAGTACATACACGCTTCACAAATGTTTGCCTCAAGATCCCGATGGCGTCGAACAAGGCCATCATCTCGACGTTCACCAATGGCGTCAGGGACATCAATATGAAAGAGGAGCGCCATCCACGACGATTTGCGCTCGGCCCTGGAGATGTTCAACCTAGCGAACAAGTGCGCAAGGGCCGAAGAGGGCCGCCTCTCCCTCCTCGAGCTTTCAGAGGCCGACCCTGAAGACAAGAAGGCCAAGGCTAAGGAGACAAAGCGCAAGGGCCCCACCTTGCTCGTGATTGAGCCTGATATGAAGTGTGGTCGTGACCATGATGAGCCTCCCAGGGGCAACCGCCCATTCTGCATCATCCACAACCTACACAGCCACAACACCAAACGACTGCCAGGAGCTTAGGGCACTCTGTGACGGGTGCCTCGGCCGCCGCCCTAAGCGCGGAGACCGCGGCTACGACCGTGGAGAAGGCCATGACGAAGGCTGCAGGGACAACCGGGACCCTCGTCAGGACTGGCGCGACCAGCCTCGCGAGGACCGCTGGCATGATCAGCCTCGCGATGGCCCCTGGCGTGACCAGCCTCGTGAGGCCCGTCCTCAGGGCATTGCCGGCCTCCCTCTGCTGCCGCCTCCGCCAAGGAGAAATGACGATGACCGATAGGATGATGGGGCTGGGGGCTTCCAGGAACCATGTGCGATCGCCTGCATCCTGGGTGGTACCCAGGCCCCTGCCTTGAACCGCATCTTCAAGCAGTTCTCTCGTGAGGTGAATGTGGCCCTCCTGAAGCTTGAGGCTGCGCGTCCCCTTAGGTGGTCACAGTACGCCATCACCTTCGATTCCAAGGACCACCTCAAGTGTACGGCCGCCCAGGGCGTGCTTCCCATGCTTTCCACGCCCACTATCAGCAACGTCCTCGTCACCAAGACACTCATCGACAGTGGCGCTGGGCTCAATGTTCTCTCTATCGAGATGTCTGAGACGCTTCAGGTGCCTTATGACTAGCTCCTACCAACCAAGCCATTCTATGGGGTGACCGGCGGTTCCATCATCCCCCTGGGGCAAGTACGCCTCCCAGTCACCGTTGGCAAGCGCAAAAACTACCACACCGAGCTCATCGACTTCGACGTCAGTCACATCGGCCTGTCATACAATGCCATCCTCGGGTACCCTGCCCTCGCCAAGTCCATGGCAGCAACCCACCATGGATACAACGTCCTCAAGACGCCGGGGTGCACCAGCATCATCACGGTCGCCTGCGATGAGAAGTATGCAGTCTGCTCTCTTAAGCGTACCTATCGAGCCGCCGTGGCCGAAAACTCTGATAATGAGGGCGGCACCCTGCCTCCCGAGGCCACCCCCACGAAGAAGAAGTAGCTCCTCCCCACGGGCCATCAGGAGGCCGAGATTCCCGATGGTGGTGCATCGGGTTCCGTGCCTACCGCTGTGGCACCCCCTACACCCGCATAGGAAGGCGCACATGATACCTCCCTCGGGACGAGCTCGGGGCTTCCGTCTGGGGAGCCTCTAACCTGACCTATGTGACGAGGGAGGTGCTCGGGCAACACTTGAAGGCATGCTTCGATGTGCGCCCTGTAAGTGCATCTAGTGCCACCCCTAGTTGGTTTTGGAGTATTGACGACAAACCTAGTTGAGGGACTAATGTGTTTGTGAGAACTGCAGGATAACACAGGTAGAAGTCCCTCATTGATTCGGTTTTACTACCAGAGATGACCCCTAAAAATGCACGAAGACATTGAAGACAATGGTGGTATATGAAGATATTCACATTGAAGGCTATGACAAGAGAAGACACTATGTGAAGCCTATGGAACTCGAAGACTTAGATCCTTCGTAGTTCTATTTCATTTGTGTTGAGTCATAGGAACCACTGTACTGTTAAGTGGGGTCCAAGAGAACCAGTCAGAATGACTGAAGTGATGCCTAATTCAAAACCTATATCTTCGAGCGAAGACTATGAGAGCAAATCTTGTCCAGAGTCGGACAAGTCAGCTTTACTTGTAGCCCAAGTAAAGTTGTCGTGTGAGTTTGAAATCTGACCGTCGGTACACGTGTCAGTTCCTTAGTGACCCAGGGTCATTCCAGACAAATCAGGTCGGGTTGCCCAGTGGCTATAAATAGTCCACCCCCTACAACCATAAACGGTTGGCTGCTCAGATTTCAGTGCACGGCTTTTGTCGTTTGAGAGCAACCCACCTCGAAGCCTTTGAGAGAAAATTCCTAGCAAGGAGAAAAGCCCTAACCACCCAGAGCCAGAGTAAATTGGGCATCACTTAAGTCTTCTTGTCTGAGTGATCTGAAGACTTATTCCACTTGAGGACTGTGCATCCTCCAGCCGGTTAGGCGTCGCGTTCTGAGCATCCAAGAGAAATTGTGGATTGCCAGTGAACGAAGTCTGTGAAGGTTTGGGAGTCTACCTTGAAGACTTACCAGAGTGATTGGGCAAGGTCTGTGTGACCTTAGCTCAAGGAGAAAATGGTGAGGACTGGGTGTCCTGAGCTGCGTGTTCAGGACTGGGTGTCCGGGACTGTGTGTCCTTTTGGTTTAAATACCTCGCCGCTCCAACCAGACGTACAGTTGTCACAACAACTGGAACTGGTCCAACAAATCATTGTCTTCAGCGTGCCACTGGTTTCATCTTCACTTCCTTTTACTTACTGTTACACATTGTGAAGCCATTGCATGCTTGCTGTATCTTCTGTTTTCACATCATAACTGTATGATTTGTTTGGCTTCATAACTTCTTCCTACCTGATCCTTATTACACTGCAACTACTTGTCTTGTGCTTTCACTCTATTGAATACTTGACCACGGCTTGCCTAGTGTAATCTAACTTCCGCTGCTTAAGTGATAGGCATATCTGTACTGTTTGTCTTCATAACTTTCATGTTTTGAAGACTTTCATAAAAATCACCTATTCACCCCCCCTCTAGTCGATATAACGCACTTTCAATTGGTATCAGAGCAAGGTGCTCCCTTGTTCTGTGTGATTCGGTTTAACCACCTGGAGTTTTAGCTATGTCGACTGCAGGGATAATTAAAGTCTCCGCTGCGTGCCCCATCTTTGATGGGACTGAATATCCCTACTGGAAGAATAAGATGCGCATGCATCTTGAAGCCATTGACGTTGACCTATGGTATGTCGTCGAAACAGCATTCCCAAGGCTGGAGAAGGCGTCACTGCTGCTGATGTCAAGAAGTTCACTCAACTGGACTCTACTGCCAAGAATATCACCTGTGGTCATCTGACCAAGGGACAGTACGGCCGTGTGAGTGCCTTGAAGACATCCAAACTAGTCTGGGACTGGCTCTCCAAAGTCAATGAAGGCATCTCAACCCAGAGAGATCAGAGAATTAGTTTTCTTCGCAATCTCTTCAACCGCTTCAAGCGAAATGACAATGAGAATGTCCAGCACACATTTGACCGGCTCACTGACATCACAAATGAGCTTCAAGCCCTCGGCGCCACTGAGATCACCAAACATGAAATCGTCAAGACGCTGCTGAGATCACTTGACAGTTCGTTTGACATCCTAGCCCTGATGATTCAAGAACGTCCAGACTTCAAGACACTCAATCCGTCTGACATACTTGAGAGGCTCAACACACATGAGTTTCAGCTTTCTGAGAAAAGAGATATCTACGGTCCAAACTATGGGCGAACTCGTGCCTTGAAGGCAAAAGTTGTGTCCTCATCTGAAGAAGAATCTGACAGCAGTTCTGATGATCCTGAAGACATTGGAAGGGAACTTGCAATGCTTGTGAAGAAGTTCCAGAAATTCACCAAGAAGAAAGGCTTCAGAAAGTCTTCACGATCAAGCTCAAGGAATGATGAAGCTTCTGCTCATGACTACAAGAAGAAAACATGTCACAAGTGCAAGAAAACTGGACACTTCATCTCTGATTGTCCACAATGGGACAATGAGAGCAGAAAGAAGAAGAAGAGCGAGGAATATGACTCTGATGACAAGAAGAAGAAGAAATACTCAAAGTCTTCGTCCAAGTCTTCCTCAAAGTCTTCATCACACAAGAAGAGCTCAAATGGCAAGGCTCGTGCGTTTGTTGGCAAGGAAATGGATTCAGAGGAGGAATCCGCTTCTGAGGAGGCAGAGGTGGAGTCTAAGGAGGAATCTGATTCTGGCATTGCGAGTCTGGCTACAGCTTACGTCACCAAGTCCATCTTCAACACTGAAGACAATGACTTCATCACCAACACCGATGCAAATGACAAGAACGACTCCACTCCTACCTACTGCTTCATGGCACGCGGTGCCAAGGTAAACACACGCACTACTCACTATCAAACATCCAGTGACGATGATTCTGATTGTGATTCAAAACCCAGCTACAAAACACTTGCTAAAATTGCAACTGAACAACAGAAAGCCATGGAACATATTCAAAAACTGTTAGACAGAAGCGATGATCTGTTGGGTGCTGAAATGACTCGGTCTGAATCCTTAATTGAAGACATAATAAATCTTCACGCTAAGTATCAGGAACTTGAAGATCTTCATGATACTCTCTCAAGAACTCATGAAAAGCTCTCCTGTGATTATCTTCAAAAGGAAGCAAGATCTTGAGAAATTGAGAGCGGCTCATGAAGATCTTCAAAAGGAAAACGAGTCACTTCGCGCCAAACAGATCAATTCCGCTCAGGAAGGATTTGAACCACCATGCCTTAAATGCATTGAGCGTGATAATGCTACTTCTGTTGTTGAATGTTCCACTGCTACTGCTGTTGCAATATCTTCAACTGTTGAAGTGGTAACTAACCCCTCTGCTGAGGATACCACTGCTATTGCTGATGAGAATGCTAGGTTGAAGACATTGCTTGAAACAGGGATGTACAAAAGTCTCAAAGGACATCAGACATTATGTGATGTCCTCAAGAAGCAGATTCTGAACCGAAACCCTAGGAAAGAGGGTGTTGGGTTCGTGAGGAAAATTAATGCAGATGGCTCTTTCTGGAAACCTGAGCAGTAGCCCAAAACCACATGGGTTGCTGCAAAGGAATCCTCAGCAGATCCATCCAATCTATCTGGCTTCACTTGTGCTAATCCCATTATCATTGATGAATCCTTTGATGCAAACTATAAACTGTTTAAGAATCAGAATGGTGAAGTATTTGCCAGGTACATTGGTACTAACTGCAGGAATGGACCGCCTATGAAGAAGATCTGGGTTCCAAAAACGTGTCTGGAGAATCTTCCTATGAATGTCCTCATGACACCTCACATGAAGAAGACAAACCTCAGACCAAAGACTTCATATGGTCCAAAGGCTTCATACAGACAGAGGACTCACCTGAGTCGCACTAACGCAAATGTTTTGCAGGGAAACCATGCTCAGGCATATGAGAGCGGTTCTTCAAACCGTCATGTTCATATGACCAAGAACTATTCTGCCTATTCTTATGAGTACTATTGCCCGCCTGCTAGACTGTTTGCTAGGGCTCCAAAGCCAAAATTCTCAGATGCTGCACTTAGACTTATTGCTTCTAAGCCACCCTTGAAGATGTGGGTGGTTAAGAAAGCTTAACTCTCTTTTGCAGGGAAAGGTCTCCAGCAGAAAACCAAAATCTTCCGAAGCTATTGCTGGGGACCTTAAAAATCTTGTGGGGCACAAAATCAAATGCCTGAATGGCATCACTATGTATTTCGTACCTCAATCGCATGCTACTCTTCCTATTAGTCCTAACCTGGATCTAAGTTTTCATAACCCACTGGTTCGTCAAATGTTTTTGCTTCACAATTCTCTTCGTGAAGCCTATCCCACTAACTGCACTGTAGGGTACGACACAAGCGCCTTCAGAGTCTTCAGAATGGATTATTGACAGTGGGTGTACAAATCACATGACTGGCAAAAGAAGTCTTTTTATGGACTCAACCTTACGTCCATCCGACAAGAGCCACATCACATTTGCTGACACTGGTAAAAGTAAGGTATTGGGTCTAGGTAGAGTTGCAATCTCAAAGGATCAACACATGGATAAAGTCATGTTTGTTGAATCCCTTGGCTTCAACTTAATGTCTGTCTCAATGCTTTGCGATTTGAACATGATTGTAATTTTTGGAAAATATCGTTGCCTAGTACTAATGGAATCTAACAAGTCTCTAGTGTTTGAAGGGTATCGGAAAGATGATCTGTATGTGGTAGATTTCTCAACAGGGCCACAGCTTGCAGTATGTCTCCTGGCAAAGGCTTCAGAATGCAGGCTTTGGCATCGGAGGCTTGGGCATGCTAGCATGAGGAACCTCCACACCCTTGCGAAGAAGAAGCATGTCATAGGCATCGAGGGCGTCAAGTTCAAGAAAGATCACTTATGCGGTGCCTGTGAAGCAGGGAAGATGACAAGGGCAAAACATCCTGCAAAGACAATCATGACCACTACTCGACCCTTCGAACTGCTTCACATGGATCTTTTTAGTCCCACTCACTACTCAACTTTTTCCACTACTGCTTGCCTCTATGTCTTTGTCATTGTTGATGATTACTCTAGATATACTTGGGTGCACATAATCCTTTACAAGACTGAAGTGCAGGATGTCTTCAGATGCTTCACAAATTGGGCTATGAACAATTATGGCACCAAGATAAAGCACATCAGAAGTGACAATGGCACTGAATTCAAGAACACTGGCCTTGATACATATCTGGATACCTTGGGCATCACACATGAATTCTCAGCTCCGTACATGCCACAGCAGAATGGCGTCGTCGAACGCAAGAACAGAACACTCATTGAGATGGCTAGAACAATGCTAGATGAGTACAAGACTCCAAGAAAATTCTGGCCTGAAGCCATTGACACTGCATGCCATACAATCAACCGTGTTTATCTTCACAAGCTTCTGAACAAGACATCTTATGAACTTCTAACTGGCAAGAAGCCAAATGTCAGTTACTTCAGAGTAATTGGCTCAAGATGCTGGATCAAGGACCCGCACCACACCTCAAAATTTGCACCAAAAGCACATGAGGGCTTTATGCTTGGATATGGAAAGGATTCGCACTCCTACAGAGTCTTCAATCTCTTTCACTACAAAGTGGTTGAAACAGTGGATGTGCGGTTCAATGAGACCAATGGTTCACAAAGAGAGCAACTGCCAGATGTGCTAGATGAAGTTCCAACCAGTGAATCAATCAAGCTAATGGGAACTGGAGAAATTATACCTTCTGAAGCTCATCCTGAAGAAGAACTTATCATCTCAGCACCTGATCCACATGAAGACAATGCTCAGCCTGAAGACATTCCTCCCCACGACAACATAGATCAGCAAGAGCAAAGTCTTCGACCCATACATCCTCGTGTTGCCAATGAAGTGCAGATTGACAGAATAATTGACAGCATCAATGCACCTGGTCCACTGACTCGTTCAAGGGCAACTCAACTGGCAAATTTCTGCGGACACTTCGCATTCGTTTCAATCACAGAACCCAAGAAAGTTGAAGAAGCTTTTATGGAACCTGAGTGGATTCAAGCAAAGCAAGAAGAGCTTCATCAGTTTGAGCTGAACAATGTATGGGAATTGGTTAAGCGTCCTGATCCACGGAAGCATAACATAATAGGCACCAAATGGATATACCGCAACAAGCAAGATGAGCATGGTCAAGTTGTCAGAAACAAAGCTCGTCTCGTTGCTCAAGGATATACTCAAGTGGAAGGCATTGACTTCGATGAAACATTTGCTCCTGTGGCCAGACTTGAAGCCATCCGTATACTGCTGGCCTATGCAAATCATCATAACATACTTTTATATCAAATGGATGTGAAGAGTGCCTTTCTCAATGGCAAGATTGAAGAAGAAGTGTATGTTGCACAACCACCTGGGTTTGAAGATCCAAAACATCCTGACATGGTTTACAAGCTCAATAAGGCACTATATGGCCTCAAACAAGCCCCTCGGGCCTGGTATGGCACACTCAAATACTTCCTGAAGAGCAAAGGCTTCATACCTGGCTCCCTAGATCCCACTCTCTTCACGAAGACATATGATGGTGAACTGTTTGTGTGCCAAATATATGTGGATGACATTATCTTCGGCTGCACCAATCAGAAGTACAATGAGGAGTTTGGATATATGATGCAAGAGCAATATCAGATGTCTATGATGGGGGAGCTGAAATTCTTCCTCGGTCTTCAGATACGGCAACAACGCAATGGCATCTTCATATCTCAAGAGAAGTATCTCAAAGATTGTCTGAAGAAGTTTGGTATGCAAGACTGCAAAGGCTTCACAACACCAATGCCAGCCAAACATCATCTGGGTCCTGACGACAATGGTAAAGAGTTCGATCAAAAGGTATACCGCTCCATGATTGGTTCTTTGCTTTATTTATGTGCATCTAGGCCAGATATTATGCTTAGTGTTTGCATGTGTGCTCGATTTCAAGCGGCACCAAAGGAGTCGCATCACTTAGCAGTGAAGCGAATTCTTCGATATTTGGCTCACACCCCAACTCTAGGATTGTGGTATCCAAAGGGCTCAGAGTTTGATCTGGTTGGATTCTCGGATGCTGATTATGCTGGTGACAAGGTTGATCGAAAGTCTACATCAGGCACATGTCACTTTCTGGGACGATCACTTGTATGTTGGTCTTCAAAGAAGCAGAACTGTGTATCCCTCTCCACTGCTGAATCTGAATACATTGCTGCTGGATCTTGCTGCGCTCAGCTTCTGTGGATGAAGCAAACCCTCAAGGACTATGGCATTCAACTAAAGCAAGTGCCTCTTTATTGCGACAACGAAAGCGCCATCAAGATCGCCAACAACCTAGTTCAGCACTCGAAGACAAAGCACATTGAAATTCGTCATCACTTTCTCAGAGATCATGTTGCAAAGGAAGATATTGATATCATACATGTCAACACTGAAGAGCAATTGGCAGATATATTCACCAAGCCCTTAGATGAGAAGAGATTTTGCAAGTTACGGTGTGAGCTAAATATCTTGGAATCCTCAAATGTCCTGTGATCAGGCACACATCCTAACACTTATGCATATTGATGACTTAGATGTGCAACACACAAAGTAACGTATATCTTCAATAAATGAAGACATATATTCTAAGTGTGAATACATTAATGTGGAAATTGACTTCGGAGCGCCACGATAATTGTGTGCCGTGTCTGAGTCTAATACTTCCTATACGGTGGGTAACGCCACCACCAAACGTTCTATTTTGAAGTGCTTCACTCATGGCGTTACCTTGCAATGTCTTCACATTTGGTCTGGTTTCACTTCTAACATGTCTTCATGATTATCTTCACTACGTGGATCATATAGACATATATATACTAGTGTTCTGTCCTCTACAGCATTCACTTATAGCTATGTCTTCTTGTTTTGAATCTTTTGAACTAAGTGAATGTGATCGGACCCTAATCTCTCTATGATTTCTATCTCAAATTCTATCTCTCCAAGTCATATGCATCCTACTGAAACTGTCAAATGTCTTCTCTGCGTCCTTGTCAGCACAAGACACAGAGACAAACTTTAAAACCGTTTTCAATGCTCATTCATCCATAAGAAATCCGGAGAAGTAGGAACGACCACCCGACAATCCAGGCATGCGTGGGATGTGGAACTACCCCCGAGACTCCGCATGATGGCCACGTGCTGTTCAGATGCGAATCGCCAGGGGCACCTGTGTAATAGCGCAGTGCAGCCCCTATGACTATAAATACACACTCACCGCAGTCATTATCTCCTTCTCCTTCTTCCTCCCTCGCACGAACCCTAGCACCACCGCTAGCTCTCGACGACGCCGGCGACGAAGCGCTTCACTGCCGCAACCTCTCCGACGCCATTTTCACGCCGACCGCGGACATCACTCTCTCCGCCGTCGCCGTAGGTGTCTTCCGTCGCCAAGTTAGGGAACGGAGGATCGAACTACTCGGCCTCATCTCCCAGTCCGTCTAGCAGTTCCAAGTGTGGTAAATAAAACCTCTTTTTACAGCCTCTTTTGATCCTATAGTTCGGTCACTTTCTGCCATAAGAAGTTTCTATTCACACAAGTTAGATCTGTCTCAGTCTGCATCTCATAACTTGCCTAGTATATTCACTTGTGCTTTATGAAGTAGTTAGATTCCTCACTTGTACTGATCTATGGGTTCGTACAAATCTGGAACCAACTTCTTTTCTATAAGTGAATGTCTTCGCACGATGAGGTCAATATCTTCTAAACTGATTTATCTTCAAAATCTTCTGAGAATGCATATGACCTCTTCCCCTTCCCTCGCACCTTAATGCTATCACAGGTACATGTCCGTGGGAGAATCTTTTGGTTCTCATAGTCTGCATTCATTTGCAGAGTTCTTACAGCGTCACATCAATTCTCCTGAAGCCAGTTCCTGTTGGTCCAGCAAAAGAAAGCCTTTGAAGCCTTTGAACGACTTGAAGACTTCCAAGTTAAGCTTCATGGCTGCAGAAAAACCAGCAAGGAAGGGTGGCAGAAAGCGTCGAGGGGAAACATCAAGAGATCTGCCCGATGACCTCTTAGAGCTGTACAATACAGATCCTGAAGAGGATTACAATCAGCGCAAGACACAAATCCAATGGATTCGACGCTATTGGGCGGAGTAATGGTTCCAATACCGCTTCGTCACCAAGGAGTACGTTGAGAAAAGCGCCATCAAGAGACCATGGGAGACGTACTATACAAAAATCTTGTGCCCAGGTCCAGAGACGAAGCCATTGCTCAAGGCTTCTATCCATGCATGGTCAGAGGACCGCAGCCTGCTGATGCTCATCCGTCGTCACTACTCTGGTGTCGTGACAACAATCTATTCAAGCGCAACTTCCAGTTTGCCCAGAGGTCAGCGAAGCACAACAAGAAGAAATTGGGTTTAGACTTCAACCCTGGCCCCTCCGCACCAAGGGCAGATGGCACACGTGAGGCCGACCCCAATATCATCGGTCCGTATGCAAATCTTGAGGGCCTCATCACCCGCATCTTAGTCTAAGGGACTGCCGTCAATGACCCTCCTGCTGACTCTGAATCTGATGAAGCGCCTGCTGCACCGAAGCCAAAGCAGGCAAAGAAGCCAAAAGCTTCAAAGCAGACCCCTTCACCCAAAATCTCAAGGGCGAAGCCATTAGCAACTGCACCTCTGAAGCTAGTGCGCAGTCTAAAGACTTATCTCGAGTCTCCAAGCGACGAAGCCAAGAAGCCTCAGCCACACACAGGCAAAGAGCTCACAGCTGCTGCCATTCTGCGCAGCGAAACCATTGATCTGTCCAGCGACGAAGATCTTGGAGATGACGCTCTTGAGCAGCTCATCAAGAGCAAGGAGGAGGCTGAAATCTTCAACAATCTGCCTCTGTTTGATGTAGCAATCATCCACAACTTCATCGATGAGTGGTTTGCTGCACCGAATATCAGCTTTGATGATCTGCAGCTGCCCATTGGCCTCAGTGTCGCCTTCCAAGGCGCTATTGCTTCAGAACTTGCAATTGCCTGGCGCATTGTTGAACTGAAGCAGAAAATTGATTTTGAAAAGGCTCAGTTCAAGCAGAATATGGCCAGGCTCAGCGTCCAAGAAGTCAAGGACTTCAAGATCATGTTGCACGAGTTAAAGGAAAACTTTCTGAAGAAGCGTGCAGAAGCTCAGGGTTCGTGGGAGCGAATGAAGACTCTGGCTGATCGCTGTGTGCAGGCCTACAATGAGGCCGAGAAGCGCAAGGCACTTGGGCGTCCCGGCATCGACCCCAGGATGGCCGCGAAGAAGAATAAGAAGCCTGCTGTGCCTGAACCAGAGGCACCAAGACAAGAAGCTGCTCCGACTGTCTTCCCCACTGCTACGACTGGCTCGAAGCCAAAGAGCCGGTCAACCGCTTCAGAGCTCAAGAAGACACGGACAGCCGAAGCTGAAGCAAGGAAGAGGAAACACTCTGAAGCCTCTCCTTCTGACCCCACCAAGAAGAAGCGCAAGATCAAGAAAGCTCGGGCTGCTCCCACAGAGCCCTTGATAGTTGAACCTCTATCTGTCATCTATCCTGATGCAGATCGTCAGCTGACAGTTCATGAGCCTGCTCCCACAGAGGCTCCTGAAGCTGAAGATATTCCAGCAGCCGACCCCATCGCTGCTGAAGACATTGGTCATCAGGACAATGTACAAGATGATGCGGCCCTTCCTCAGCTTGAGACAAGCGAATTGATCAGCATTGGTCGTCCTGTGATGCCAATCGCACAAGCCGCATCATGGGCGGATCACCCACAAGAAGAAGAATCTGAGGCCCAGCCCACTCCAACTCCAAAGGCGTCGTCTGCATTCCGCAGGCTTCGCAAAGGACCACGGCCTCAAGATTCGACTGAAGACATTCCGGCTGCATCAGCCGAAGACAATGAAGAAGTACCACCAGAACCCACTACCCCGCTCCACCAAGAAGCAGTTCTCCAGGAGAACGTGCCTGCGTCTGACCCTCCAGCTAGTCAAGTGGAGGCGGAAAATATGGAGGCTGCCACCACTAACCTTGAAGCCAATGTGGAGCCCTCCCCATCAACAGCTTCAGAAGACACTGAAGCTACTTCTCCTGGCACTTCTGCGCCTGAGTCTGCTGTCGGTCCACAATTCAACTATCATGTTGCGCACAGGCCTCAGGTTCAGAAGCCGATCCCACGACTGCCAAGGTTCCCAGGTCCTGCATCAGCTCCTGGCTCCTTTAATGTAAATAGCTTCAGGGCAGATAATACGTTCTTCAACAGCTCCAAGAACCCTTATTCAAGGGAACGGATTGTATTAGATAGGTTCTGGAGCTATCCACAACGCAACTATTACTCATGCATCCTATACAACCAAGGCCGCATCTTCCTGCACAAGCGCCTTGAGGTTGAAGCTGTTGCTGGTCTGCCCGGCCTGGAAGAAGCACTGGATTGCTTCAAGCAAGTGGGTTTGCTGCCGTTTATCACAGATGAAGAGCACTGGAATGAAGAGCTTCTGCTTCAATTCTATGCCACTCTTCATATCAAAGGCTACAACAGAGATCCGAAGACTTGGGTCCTGGAGTGGATGACCGGAAATGTCCATTATGAAGCCAATGCATTCAATATCATTGAGCTTACCGGCCTGCCCACTCCTGGCGAATTCTTCGAGGAAGGCTGCCAACTACATGCTGAAGCAACTGAGAGCATATTCCAGAGGCTTGAACCAAATATGAGTCAGATGCTCTCAATGATGAAGCCATTGCCCCATGATGCACCCTATCCAACTGAGTTCTTCGTTGAAGACTTAGAGTACCTGCCCAGAACCATATATCACATCATCAGGCGGACTCTCTGGCCCATCAAGGGACACTCTCCACATGCCAAGGTTGAGGGTGCAATGAAGACTCTCCTATTCTACATCCTTCATGGCAAATGCTTCAATGCGCAGGACTTCTTCATACGCCAGCTTGCGGCATCCGGCTCAGATTTATTTGGCTTGAAGTTTTATGCTCCTTGGGTTATGCGGCTGATCAAGCTTCATTCTGTGATTTCATATCAGCCCTTAGCCCGCAACCATCGGAATTCTTGCCAGATGTGGACACCTCTGCTGAAGCTATATATCCTGAGCCTGCCAAGCAACCATTAAGTCTTCAGAATGCAGAACACCAAAGCTTCACTCAGAATGATGAAGGTGTTGCAGCCATCTCCAGAGTGTATCCGTTGGCTGGCACCACATGTGCACCTGCATCGACTGAAGCCACTGACAGCCCAGCTGATCAGCGACCCAAGAAGTGCGCTCGTGCCCTCAATGACCAAGAGCTTCTTGTGGCTCTTCACCCAAAGAAGGACAGGCATCACGACTGGCTCAAGAGGCAGATGAAAAGCATCATGGAGGACGTCAATCATATCAGGAATCTTGCAACCAAGAATGCATTTGTTGCACACGAAACCTATCGCCGCACTTGGAAAGGACTCACGATGATGTGTCCTGAAGCTGAACTTCAAGAGGATGGCTTCACAGAGCGCTTCAAATTTGACTCCACGCCTCCTCGAAGGGCAATGCTTCGCAGAACTCCATCACTTGAAGATTCGGAGTTCTCTTCCTCTGCTGCCAACGTAACTGCCAGGATTATCAAAGAAGAAGACGACGCTACATCACCTCCACCTCCTTCAGCACGCGTCGAATCTGCACCAAGCTCGTCTGCACCGCCAAACGCCTCCACCGACCCTGCTGCGCCTGGGAACGCGTAGAAAACTCTATGTCTTCAAACCTTTTTGGTCATCACTGACAAAAGGGGGAGAAGCATATGATGTTTATAGTCTTCAAGCGGGTCACTATGGGCGGGTGCCTTTATATTTTGCTACATTTTGCTTCATGCTTACAACTCTCGTTTTGCTACACTTGGTTCTTTGAGTTGTAACACTTAAACTCGATGGTCGTCTGCTACTTGTTTGCCATTATGTTTTTGCGAAGATAAATTCCGCATGTACGACGATAATTTCCGCACCTATATCATTCCGCAGACGTCCATTTTTCATTATGCATGTCATTCTCTTCATATACTTTTACATGCATGGTGGATTGTCATCATAAGTTGAAGTGGATTTCCACAAGTACAACCTGCCATGTGCATTTGCGTTCCAGAAGCAAATTACTTATATGGACATCTTCAGGGGGAGCCCTTGCAGCTTATGAAGACAATTCCTTTACAATTTCACAAATTATATTCCCTGTTGAAAACTTCAACTAGTTTGTCATCAATCACCAAAAAGGGGAGATTGTAAGTGCATCTAGTGCCACCCCTAGTTGGTTTTGGAGTATTGACGGCAAACCTAGTTGAGGGACTAATGTGTTTGTGAGAATTGCAGGAAAACACAGGTAGAAGTCCCTCATTGATTCGGTTTTACTACCAGAGATGACCCCTAAAAATGTACGAAGACATTGAAGACAATGGTGGTATATGAAGATATTCACATTGAAGACTATGACAAGAGAAGACACTATGTGAAGCCTATGGAACTCGAAGACTTAGATCCTTCGTAGTTCTATTTCATTTGTGTTGACTCATAGGAACCACCGTACTGTTAAGTGGGGTCCAAGAGAACCAAACAGAATGACTGAAGTGATGCCTAATTCAAAACCTATATCTTCGAGCGAAGACTATGAGAGCAAATCTTGTCCAGAGTCGGACAAGTCAGCTTTACTTGTAGCCCAAGTAAAGTTGTCGTGTGAGTTTGAAATCTGACCGTTGGTACATGTGTCAGTTCCTTAGTGACCCAGGGTCATTTCGGACAAATCAGGTCGGGTTGCCCAGTGGCTATAAATAGTCCACCCCCTACAACCATAAACGGTTGGCTGCTCAGATTTCAGTGCACGGCTTTTGTCGTTTGAGAGCAACCCACCTCGAAGCCTTTGAGAGAAAATTCCTAGCAAGGAGAAAATCCCTAACCACCCAGAGCCAGAGTAAATTGGGCATCACTTAAGTCTTCTTGTCTGAGTGATCTGAAGACTTATTACACTTGAGTACTGTGCATCCTCCAGCCGGTTAGGCGTCGCGTTCTGAGCATCCAAGAGAAATTGTGGATTGCCAGTGAACGAAGTCTGTGAAGGTTTGGGAGTCTACCTTGAAGACTTACCAGAGTGATTGGGCGAGGTCTGTGTGACCTTAGCTCAAGGAGAAAACGGTGAGGACTGGGTGTCCTGAGCTGTGTGTTCAGGACTGGGTGTCTGGGACTCTGTGTCCTTTTGGTTTAAATACCTAGCCGCTCCAACCAGATGTACAGTTGTCACAGCAACTGGAACTGGTCCAACAAATCATTGTCTTCAGCGTGCCACTGGTTTCATCTTCACTTCCTTTTACTTACTGTTACACATTGTGAAGCCATTGCATGCTTGCTGTATCTTCTGTTTTCACATCATAACTGTATGATTTGTTTGGCTTCATAACTTCTTCCTACCTGATCCTTATTACACTGCAGCTACTTGTCTTGTGCTTTCACTCTATTGAATACTTGACCACGGCTTGCCTAGTGTAATCTAACTTCCGCTGCTTAAGTGATAGGCATATCTGTACTGTTTGTCTTCATAACTTTCACGTTTTGAAGACTTTCATAAAAATCGCCTATTCACCCCCCCCCCCCCCTCTAGTCCATATAACGCACTTTCACGCCCCCACGAGCAAGGAGCAAGGCGCGGGGCGCCAGGTGCGCGAGAGTTCATCACCAAGGCAATCAAGGAGCTTCAGGAGGTGCGGGCCATGCGTGGCGAGCACCGCCCCGCATGGCCTACCAGTGCAGCTGCCGCCCCGGCATGGGTGGCGAGCTGCGCGTTTTCATCAACAGCCTGGGCCTCAACAGGGCCACTTCATAGGACCTCTTCTGGCCGTCCCGCATCGCCCGGAGCAGGGGCTACCCCTGCAACTACATATGTATGCCATTTGGCCTGCTGGACATGGGTGCCTCATACCAGTGCCTCTTGCAGCGTGCTATGGCGTCTCACAAGGCCAGGCGCTTGGCGGACATGTCTCGGGAGGTCCCGGACCCTTGTGAGCCCCCTGGGCCTCGTGAGCCTCCCACGCCCCAGGAACCGCCCAGCTCATGAGGAGCAATCTCCACGGCACGCATCTTCTGCTACCTCGACGCTTCCACAACACTAGTGCCAGGTGACTTTTTGGTTTGTTCAGCTGAAGGCGCCCCTCGGGCTGCATTATCCTCGAGCTGTCAGGGCCACCCCTGCAGTTGTGTCATTTCGCTCGTGTAACTTGAACCTCTTATGCTTTCGCAAGCTGCTAAGATCATTGACCTTATGTATGTTGTTGCATCACTCCTGGAGTCACTTTGGGCTTCGCGTGTTGTCAGCTCTCCTTCTGAGCGTCCCATGAGAGGGAGCTACTGGCATAGTGCCTGTGCTCGGGTCCGTCTCTACAGCGCTGATAAATCTAAGTGACTGATCTCTAACCCTCGGGCGGGTCCCGTACGCATCACCTTGCTAGGTCCTTTGTTGCTTCGTCTTCTCACGGAACGATCACGAGCGGATCGGCAAGCATGTGTCGCCTCTCGTGTTCTGTAGTTGTCTAATTCGCAGGAACCTCAGGAGCCAAGTGTTCGGGTGACACTCTGCCACCTTCATGAGGGTTGGCTTCGACCGAGTAGCTGTTCCCGCAAAGGCCAAGTATATCGACTCGCTCACCCCGGCGGCCCTCTTTCCTAGCAACCCTCATGAGGCAAAGCCACTCCTTCTTCGTGCAAACCGCTTGCACGTTAAAAGGGGGGCTCTTGAGGATCGCACCTCAGGAGCTCCTACTGGCTTTCGTGCCCACACCCCTGGCCTTGCATACGGTGTCGCGACCTGGCATACCAGCGGGAGCTGAGCTCCGCTCGAGGGCCGAGTCTTGAAGACGTAGAGCATCAAGGTGGGCGAAGAAAGGGGGTGGTGCGCTTGGCGGGGAGACACGGCAAAAGGGGTGTGGCTTGGTGGCGTAGGCGATTCTTACGTAATATGGTGGGTGTCAAATTTCTCACGCACCCCAAGCGAGACTTGTGCTGGTTCATTTCAAAACGGGAGACGCACACAAGATTAGAAAGCCCCGGAGACGTGTGCCCCTACAAAGGAAGAACCGTCACGGACTGCGAATGCGCTAAGCTAAGTTGCCCTGCTCACGTGCGGGCACGAGCCTTACCACTATGCACGTTGTTTTCTAGTGACCTCGCTCGGGCAAGGAAACCCCCTCTTTAATCTTTCGAGAGCCACTTGCACGCCAAAGGGGACCTCATGAGCATCGCGCCTCAAGAGCTCTTACCGGACCTGGGGTTGCTATCCTCCTGGCCTTGCACACGGCACTGCAACCTGGCATACCAGCAATGGCTGAAGCTCACCTGGGGACTGGGTCCTGTTGACGCAGAGCAACACGCTACCGTAAGACCAAAAGCGGGACTCATGCCCAAGCGAGAGATGCGAGCATAACCAAGAAGATAAGCCAGAAGCACTGGGGATAAAGGCGCAAGTGCCATGGTTCTTACACACCCCCACGAGGCCTTTCTTGACTTTGATGCAGAGAAACAAAGAAACAAAAAAGGCGACCTCCCGAGGGCCGCAGCTCGGGAGGCGCCGGCTCCGGCGTCATGGCACCTAGTCGGTGTCCTCCTCCTCCTTGACCCGGGCATGGCGGCACGGCGACTCGTCATAGTCGTTGTCGCTTGAGCTTTCCCTGGGGGAGGTGTCGCCGCTGCTGGAGGCGTCGCGGGCATCGCCAAGGGCAAGTTCACAGCCGAGGGCCTCGCCACCCCGTTGGCCGCCGTTGTCAGAAGGGTGGTCACCGCTGCTGTTGCCGCCCCCCGGGCAGCATTCCAGGCATCCGCCATCTTCTTCGAAGACCTCAAAGAAGAGCGTCGTCGCCCCATCGTACTTGAAGTGGAGGGCGTGCCTCCCCTTTGAGCCGCAAGCGCGGGCGATCGCTCCCCATCCCTGGGTCATGTAGACATAGCCAGAGAGAGTGGCCTCGACCTCCGCCTGTGAGTACTGGTTGCAGCAGCCATCGTGTTACAGCCATAGCTCGGCGGGCCCTCTCACTGGCAGGTCTTCCGCCAAGGAATGTGGGAGCCGGATCCAGGTGCTTAGGAGCCTCGCCACCCACACCACGAACTCGCGCGTCGTCGGCTCCGCATGAATAGGTGGGCGGGAGGTCGGGCCGCTGTCGCACTCCTCCCTCCTCGGCCTCGACCTTTGTGTCTCCCATGGCCACCCCCGTGCGAAGGACCCCTTTCGCGAATCCTGGGGCCGACGCGGACCCCAGTGGAGCACGCTTGCATCGGAGAGGGGTTGTCGCAGGCTTTGAGATGATCTTGCGAGGATGGCCTCGCCCTCTCTTCGGCGGGGGCAACCCCGGTTCCTCCCGTGGAACCTTCCCCTTCTCGATGCCTGAGAACCTCCTCACCGGCGTCATGGATGTTGCAGCAAGAGTGCGGAATGGGAGAGAAAGGAGATGAAGATGGGCTAGGGGCTCCGTCTCCCTCGCCCTCGCCCTCTTATAAGCGATCGGAGGCCAACCGACGTCCCTTCGCATGTGAGCAATTATGGCCCTGTAGGCATGCGCCAGTCTTTTGTCAGCCTGGGCGGTTGCCGAGGCAACGTGGGGGAGTGGAGGCGTCCATGTCCAACCAAGCGTGATGCGTCAAGCCTGGCCCATAGGCAATTGGGGCCTGCAACGCTTCAGCCTACTCTCCTTGGCTTCGCCTCGAAGCCAGCCTGTCGGTGTCAAAACAGGCGGATATCGGGTAGGGGGTCCCGAACTGTGCGTCTAAGGCGGATGGTAACAGGAGGCAGGGGACACGATGTTTACCCAGGTTCGGGCCCTCTCGATGGAGGTAAAACCCTACGTCCCGCTTGATTGATCTTGATGATATGAGTATTACAAGAGTTGATCCACCACGAGACCATAGAGGCTAAACCCTAGAAGCTAGCCTATGGTATGATTGTATATATATATATCTATCAACTAGCCTGATCCTGGTTTATATAATGCACCAGAGGCCTAGGATAACAAGAGTCCTAGCCGAATACGTCGGTGGGGGAGGAGTCCTTGTCTTGACCACCAAGTCTTGTGGAATCTTCCTTGTATGCGGCAGCTATCCGAACTGGCCCATGAGTATACAGCCATGGGGGTCCTCGGCCCAATCTAACTGACCGGGAGACGGCGTGGTGAGTACCCCCCCCCTAGTCCAGGACACCGTCAGTAGCCCCCTGAACCGGTCTTCAAGTTGGGGACGCTCCTCGATTTTTCTGAACTGTTCTTCATCTTCGGTCGTCGGTCTTGAAAACTGGTTCAACAAATCTTCTTTGATCTTGAGGATCACCAATATGCATCCGAAGAGTTTATACGTCGGGCATCCAAGGAGCCCCTTTAAGTTTTTGGCCTTTATCAATGCCTTGTTATTTTTATGCCATGCATCGGGTTTGAAGTTGTTCCCAGGCGGCAGCGCCCTCTTGCGTCCGAGCTCCAACGCCGGACTGCATTCGAGGTATCTTTTGCAGACAAGCACCAATGCCGGACCGCTTCTGAGCTCCAATGCTGGAATGTATCCGAGCTCCAACGCCAGACTATGTCCAAGCTCCAACGTCGGACTGTATCCGAGCTCCAATGCCGGACTATATCCGAGGTGTCATAAATCACCTTGGTTCAAAAAAGTTGAAGGAGTTTAGCCGAGCTTAATGCCGGAAATGCCCTCTATGGAGCCAGCCACTAGCGCCTGAGCTTTATGCCGGACAGCTTCCAAGGAGGTGCACCACCCCGACTGTGGGTAGATTTTTTATCAATATTTTTTATTGGTGCAATTTATTCTCTAATGAGATATATAGCCAGTAGCCCTCAAGGTGTGTATCGGTCTAAAACCTGAGATGCACCTGAAGGATGACATAAGACCGCTGATCCCAGTAGCTGCTGAGACTCAGGCTGATTTGCAAAATCGGTCTAAGGATCAACTCCTAGCTCGACAGAATACTTCGGGACACAAAAAGCGGTGTGCAGAGTCCTCGAGACTCAGGTTGGGTGCGGCCGACCAACCTGAGGATCATAATCTTCTCGAAAACTATATTGCACTTAAATTTTCTGCATTGGATTGCCAATGCAGTAGCCCCCGAGACACTGGTCAGGTGGAAACACCAGATTAGGGGATCGATACGCCCCTTTAATATTAGTAAATGATAAGCCCGAAGCCCAGTAGCCCCCGAGCCTTAATGCGGGCACGGGTGGCCGAATTAAGGATCGATATCCGTAATAAAATCACAAATTATGTGTAATGATTCTATGTATCCAAGTACTTTACATCATTAATGCTCGGATCCGCATTGTAAAAACTTTGTTGACCGACCATCGGCTTCCACCTCCTTGGCCAGCAGCCGAGGAGTGTTTGTCCTACTTTACAAAGCCTTTATGAGGGAAAATATTTACGGCAAACAAGGCAATCCGCCATACGGTTTTATAAACAAAGGTACACGGAGAGATATGTTATATTACTTTTTAACGTAAGAAACATCTTCCAAAGAAAATAGTCCCACTATCGGTTCCTTTCTTTGGGTTGTCATGCCGACCGTGATCATGAAACCTCACCTCCGATCAATGCGGGAGGAAAATATTGAGGATTTAGTTCGGGGAAAGTTCCCGAACTCTATGGTAGTAATAAACCAAAATTTTCACTTCCGTCGTTGCCGACCAATGTGATCCTTTAAGATTGCTAGCTTTCGGCTTCACCCAGTCTAAGGTACTTACTCGGATAACCCAGTAGTAACAACCACAGAGGTGCTCCCTTTACCACCTAGCCGAACAATCGGGAACGTAGGGGTAAGCACGGGAGCCAGGCAACCCAGCTTGGCCAAAATCTTAAGTCAAATTGATGCATATTTATGGCTTTATAACGATAATTACAGAAGTCAGCGCTTGTATAATGAATACAAATGCTGGTGATATATGTTTATTTTTTGTATAATGATTGTATGTACCAAAGTACTTATATTATATCGCTGTTTGCCCAAACTTTAAACGCGTCTTAACTCACCGTCAGCTTCTCCCTCTTTGGTCAAGGGCTGAAGAGTGTTATGTACTCCACCTGTCGAGTATATCGGCAGTGTTTCCGATAACCAGGCAACCAGGCCATAAGGATGTAACAGACAAAGCGCGCTTAGGAACTTATGCTATATTACAGACGAAGTGTAAGAAGCATCTTCAAAGAAAATAGTAACCCCACCGATGCCTTTCTTCGGTGCTCATTATTACTATGAGACTTGTGCAATAGATTATTTGTACTCATGAGTTTTGTTGTGTGCCGACCATGATTGAAACAAAAAGAGCGCTAGCTTTCGGCTTCACCCAGTCTGAGGTCAGAGCTCGGATGACCCGGTCGTGACAATCACAGAGGTGCTCCCTTTACTCCCTAGCCGAACAATCAAGAACGTAGGGGTAAACACATGAGCGAGGCAACCTAGCTTGCAAATCGCTTAGGTCAATATGGTGCATATTGTGGCGTAATACACGAACAAGGAACGAAGCCGTACAAGTATTTAAAACAATAATGAGGCTAGCCAACTCATCTCCAGAAGGCTCCCCTCATCCGTTAGATATTCACCGTGTGTTTCACCTTGCTGTTTCTTTCACGCGTGTATCACGAGTGGGCCGCTTCGTCGATGGAGTCGCGATGTGTTGGTTGGGTACGGGGTGAAACGGTACGATTGATCATTCATTCCGAAAAGCTCATTGGTCGCCCAAACCCCACAGCCACACGCCCCCGCCTCCTTCCTCCCTCACCCGTCTCAGCCGCACGAACCCTAGCCACCGCCCCACCCGCATTAAGCCTCCATCCCTAGTACAAGCTCTTCCTCCTCTGTCTATGTCTGCCCGAGCTCTTCCTCCTCCGTCCTCACATGCTCCACCCCGAGCCCGGCCTCTTCCACCCCACCCGGACTTCGCCTCATCCGTTCACGCACCAGTTCAAAGGGCAGGGCCAGAGAGCCGTGGCGAGTCCTCGGGAGAGGAGAGGAAGGCAAAGGCAGAGCAGAGGAAATCAAGAAGGTCAGGGGGCAATGGAGGGAGCGCACGGCCGAACGAACCCTAGTCGGCTAGCCCCCAACCCGCAGCTGCCACAATCCTCCCTCCTCACTTCCTCGTCAACACAGGCGCCCGCGCCCCTCCCCTCTCCCTCCTTCCCGCAGCCCCAGGAGCTCCGCCACTGCATTTGACGAGATCCACCGCCTCCCCGAGGTCCTTATCCACCCCAGGTCCCGAGGAAGCCGCGGAAGGAGGAGATCAGCTAGGGGTCAGAGCAACCGCAGGTGCCACACCATTACAAGAGCAGCAGCCAGTAGGAGGTGATGATGCGTCGCCCCATTGACAAGAGCAGGGCGACGGATTGGATCGAGGGTGCCTGCATGGCCACGCCACCACTGCCGCCTGGAGTCACCTTGGGCGCTGCCTCGAGTGACCTCCATCGCCGCCCCAAGTAAACTCTACCACTGCCGCCAGGAATCCCGTCCCCGGCGAGGTAACTTCCTCTGAATCACTGCTCTTACTGGTCTTCTTGCCCTGCTTATTACACGTGTGATGTGTGTGTGTGTGTGCTTGTTGTTGCTGTGCTGCGTGTGTGCTTGCTTGTTGTGTGCGTACTTGTTGGCTTGTTGGTCGGTGCTTTGTCTGGGTGTTGGGCTGCTGATGGCCTCATGTTGATGCTTTGTTGTAATATTTGTATAATGTTTGTATCTTCTATGAAGCTACGAAGCTATGCTTTGTTGTATACTGACTTTGTTGCTTGCTACGGTTGACCTGCTGATGTTGCTACTGTGCTGGCCAGGGAGTGAGTCAAGTGACATACAGACACAAGAAATATTCAGTTATGCGGATTGAAGAAATTAATGATCATTCAGTCATTGAGGATTTGAGAAGAGGCATCAATGCTCCAGTAGAGGTGTTATTGAAGTTGTGGCTGTCAATAGTCCTTTTATTGATGCTAAGTACATGGTAAGGAAATAATGCTATATGATTTGCATATTTTTTGCTATGAGAACTTCTGCAACTGAAACTCAAAGTTTAGGTGTTGAAGTCATAGTTTTGCAGTAGTTAGTTTTGTACTACTTTGTATCAAAATTGCATCATACCATGTTGCACTGTATTTCGAGCATAGAAAATTACTTAACACCTAATTTTGCGCAATTGGGTTCCTACTTTTTTCTGTTATTAGGTGCAATGACAGAAATCATCCAGTGGGATGTTCTACTGCATCGGAATTTGACAAATTTAATTCTGCCATTATATTCTTCCCTTCACTGCTCAAGTTAACACCCCTCCTCCCATTTATTGGCCCATGTGTTCAAGTATGAATCCACTCATGGCCCCTTTAAAGGATCCATTAAGATCGTGGATGATTCAGTATTGGAGATTAATACGAAAAGATCACAACCACGGACGAAAGGTAAATATGCTAGGGTTAGCTAATTGTTTGCCATATTAGTGTGGTTGATATATATGTCGCGGTTTCTAAATATGCATGACATGTTGTGCTGAAATAAGGACATGTGAAGCAATGAAGTCACCAAGGTAACATTATTAGTTAATAATTGATTTATAGTTTAGAGCCCCATGTTTTTCACACATTCATACAGACATATAATAGCTTATAAGCGCACGCTTGTTGTACATCTCGAGTACTGCTTGTTCCTTCTCTTATTTTGATTCTTATGTTCACATGTTGATTTTTTGTCATAGAGGGAAAGGAGAAGTCTGAATGCGCCAACAAGTAGCGACCAATGAGTTGTCGTCTATGGATTGGCTAAGGGAGGAGTTGTCTTGTGCTGCAAGGGCATCTTGCAGATTGATTTCCTTGGTTTGATGTGTCTCAGATTCTAATTACTATTTAATTTCCTTAGTTTTAACTTACAACCGGACAGAAATTGTTATTGCACCTGAATATTTGATTATGAATCTAAGTTATGGGAAATAGTTGGAGTAAGAGGAAATGAGGCGTTGTTAGATAGGTCCTTGCCACGGTTGCCTTGAGTTTTCGCATTGAAGCACCACTTTGTATGGCTAGCCTTCCATGGCTACATCGAGGGTCCAAATCTGCAGGCGAGCTCTTCTTTTCATCTGCAGGTTATGAGTCATCTCCACCTCAATGAGATTTAGTTTCCACATTAACGACTATAGGTTTCTTAATGTTTTGGACTGGTCTACTTTCATTGTCTCCAGTTCAGTTGTGTATTTCTTTGCGCCCATGTTCGCTTCAGTATTCCCTTCCAATTCTCACACTATGGTTGCGGCTTCTTTATTTATGTTGGACTGTTCTGTGAATTGCCACCATGACACTTGTTGAAAATAGTGTTGTTGGGTGATAATCATTCTTGGCAGTGATTCTTGTTGTGGATGGGATATTGATGCAGATATACCACAAAGGGAAGATCTGCCTCACTGTGCACTTCAGGCACGCGCACACTAGCGATGGTATAGGATTGGCTTCCTGGTGGAATCAGGTGCGCGTCATCCATGGTGGCCTGTCGTGGGTGTTGGTGGGCGGCTGGAGGCGGCTGTAGCAGGTCGATTTATCTGACTACTGAAAATGAGCTTCAGAATATCTGTAGCACGTAGCCCACTTCCAGCCAAATATCAATTATGATAAATCCACCATGTACCATGATCATTTGAACAGTCTTGCTTAAGTTTATGTTAGCCCTGTATGCTAAATTGAGGAGATTGCTAACTTTAAGGTGCGAACATTTATAAAATGATAATTGTACCATTTTTTGGGATTTTGTGATTCCTATGGAATTAAGAGGTCATCTATTAGCCTATCCCTATTTGTAACTAGGAGAATGCCCGTGCGTTGCTACGGGCTATAATGCATACAAATGAAATAAATAAGTGATTAAGATCATCTTCAAGGTGGAAGCCCATTTCTTCATCATACGTTTGGGTGTTTGAAATTTGAACATAGAACTGGCGCATCACAGAATGTGACGTATACCCAAGAAAAAAACTAAAAGAATGATCGGGTTAACTAAAATGTCCTCCTTCCATAAATTTACTTCGTTCCATTTTTATTTTTAAAATCAACCCCTCCTTTATTAATTGGCTACAATTGTAGCATCAGAGACAATAAGAGGAATAATAGCCATCGGGGCTGGCTACTTTATTGTTCCCTCTATATCAATGTTCAAAAACAATATGACTGAAATCTAAAGACATGAAATAACAATCATCGAAGATCGTGCTGGCCACCGAAGATGAGTATTCCTCTTTGAGTGCTGAAATCACCTCCACGCTATCTGAATTTACTTCAATTTTGCTGCACCCAGCTGTGCGGGAGAGGTTTAGGCCAAACCTAACTGCAATTGCTTCTGCTATGAAAGCATCATAGCAGATTTCAAGTTTTTCATT
Source organism: Triticum monococcum (assembly GCA_034509565.1). Lineage (NCBI taxonomy): Eukaryota > Viridiplantae > Streptophyta > Magnoliopsida > Poales > Poaceae > Triticum > Triticum monococcum. Next base: position 143,331,066 of record CM067845.1, on the reverse strand, counting down.
TGCTGCAGCTATAAACTTACCATCATGGTCTCTGATGACAACACCTATAGAGCCTTCAATTTACTTTGTTCCATTATGCCATGCACATTGCTACGATTACTTGCGCTATACAAATTTAAATGTAGCATATGCTTGGTCCGGAACGGTAATCATGGTTACTCGCTTGAACCACGTCCCTCCATGGTGAAAGTGCAACTATCCCTAGGTGGTTTTGGTAATTCATAACAACATATAGTTCATTGAGCTAATGATATTTCAAGATGATTTTTTCAGGAAAGCTCAATGATTGGCATGGCATCGATATGAAAGTGGAACCCTCAAAATGCTAAGGACAAAGAATTGGCTCAAGCTCAAAAGTTCAAGACTCTTCATTTTATATTTTAGTGATCCAAGATCACATTGAGTCTTTAGGAAAAGCCAATACTATCAAGGAGGGATGAGGTGTTGCTTAATGAGCCTCTTGCTTTATGTGCTTGGTGATATGCTCCAAAATCCTCAACCACTTCTCCATAGCCACAAATGACCTAAACACTAAGCCAAACTTGGTCATACCGATTCTTTCAGTCCGGCGCCACCGAGTTTCACTTGTCATTTGCCACTGCCAAACCCTAGCAATTCGGTCCTACCGATAAGGATCTCGGTCTCACCGAGATGGGCTTGCAAACTCTCTATTTCCCTTTCGTAACTTTTCGATCTCACTGAAAGAGCGAATCGGTCCCACCGAGAATGCAATGTAAACTCTATGTTTCCTTCTTGTAACTTTTCGGTCTCACCGAAAGAGCGAGTCGGTCCCACCGAGTTTGCCTGACCAACTCTCTGGTTAGCTTATTGCCAAACTCGGTCTCACCGAGTTTGTGCAATTGGTCTCACCGAGATTATGTTATGCCCAAACCCGAACCGAATCGGTCCTACCGAGTTGCATGTCAGTCCCACCGAAATTCCTAACGGTCACTAGGTTTACTATTTCGGTCCGACCGAGTTTTCTGATTCGGTCCCACCGATATTGATAAATTGTGTGTAACGGTTGGATTTTGTGTGGAGGCTATAAATACCCCTCCACCTCCTCTTCACTCGTGGAGAGAGCAACCAGAACACATACACCATTCCAACTCATATGTTCTGAGAGAGAACCACCTACTCATGTGTTGAGACCAAGATATTCCATTCAAACCATATGAATCTTGATCTCTAGCCTTCCCCAAGTTGCTTTCCACTCAAATCTTCTTTCCACCAGATCCAAATCCTATGAAAGAGAGTTGAGTGTTGGGGAGACTATCATTTGAAGCACAAGAGCAAGGAGTTCATCATCAACACACCATTTGTTACTTTTTGGAGAGTGGTGTCTCCTAGATTGGCTAGGTGTCACTTGGGAGCCTCCGACAAGATTGTGGAGTTGAACCAAGGAGTTTGTAAGGGCAAGGAGATCGCCTACTTCGTGAAGATCTACCGCTAGTGAGGCAAGTCCTTCATGGGCGACGGCCATGGTGGGATAGACAAGGTTGCTTCTTCATGGACCCTTCATGGGTGGAGCCCTCCGTGGACTCGCGCAACCGTTACCCTTCATGGGTTGAAGTCTCCATCAACGTGGATGTAGGATAGCACCACCTATCCGAACCACGGGAAAAACATCGTGTCTCCAATAGCGTTTGAATTCTCCAAACCCTTCCCTGTATTTTCTTGCAAGTTGCATGCTTTACTTTCCGCTGCCAATATACTCTTTGCATGCTTGCTTGAATTGTGTAATGATTGCTTGACTTGTCCTAAGATAGCTAAAAACTGCCAAGAACTAAAATTGGGAAAAGGTTAAGTTTTTATTTGGTCAAGTAGTCTAATCACCCCCCCCTCTAGACATACTTTCGATCCTACAAGTGGTATCAGAGCTTTGGTCTCCATTTGCCTTGATCTCCATAGCTTTTGGTGGTCATAGCCTTGGTTTCACAACCTAGGAGAGTATGGCGTCTAGCGAGGGAAATTATCACCGTAGAGGTCCTTACTTTGATGGTACTAATTTTGCTAGTTGGAAGCATAAAATGAAAATGCATATTCTTGGACATAACCCCGCCGTATGGGCTATTGTTTGTGTTGGCTTGCAAGGTGAGTTCTTTGATGGGAGGGAACCAAACCGTGAAGCTACCGCGGATGAGTTGAAGATGTTGCAATACAATGCTCAAGCTTGTGATATTCTCTTCAACGGATTGTGCCCCGAAGAATTCAACAAAATCAGCCGCCTTGAGAATGCAAAGGAAATTTGGGACACTTTGATTGATATGCACGAAGGTACCGACTCCGTCAAGGAATCCAAGTTGGATGTGCTCCAAAGTCAACTTGACAAGTTCAAGATGAAGGATGGTGAAGGTGTCGCCAAAATGTACTCTAGGCTTGCTCTCATCACAAATGAGATTGCCGGCTTAGGAAGTGAAGAGATGACCGATAGATTCATCATCAAGAAGATCCTAAGAGCCTTGGATGGGAAATATGATACTGTGTGCACATTGATTCAAATGATGCCCAATTACAAAGATCTCAAGCCAACGGAAGTGATTGGAAGGATTGTTGCTCATGAGATGTCGCTCAAGGATAAAGAGGAACTTCACAACAAATCAAGTGGTGCCTACAAAGCCTCATGTGAAGTCCCCACATCATCAAGTGAGAAACAAACCTTCAATGAAGAATTGAGCTTAATGGTGAAGAACTTCAACAAGTTCTACAAGAGTAGAAGCAAAGATAGAAGCTTCAAGTCAAGGTCATACAATGACAAAAGATCTTCTAGTCGAGAGCGAAACTGCTGTAATTGTGGAAGACCCGGACACTATTCCAATGAGTGTACGGCTCCCTACAAGAGAAGAGAAGATTCTCCAAAAAGAAGAAGCAAAGAATCACCACCAAGAGAGAGAAGGAGTAGAGATGATCGTTATGAATGGAGATACTCACGGAGAAGCAAGGATTCGGAAAGGAAGGAAAAATCATCAAGGAGCTCTACAAAACGAAGACATCAAGCTCATGTTGGTGAATGGGTATCCGGCTCCAACTCCGACAGCCACTCCGAGAGAAGTTATCACTCCGACTCCGAAGATACTCAAGATGAAGGTGTTGCCGGTGTAGCACTTGTGTCAACCAACTCCTACGACATATTTGACTCACCAAATGAAGGAATTGGAAGATGCTTCATGGCCAAAGGTCCTAAGGTAACACACCCCGAGTATGTTGATTTTAATAGTGATGAAGATGACTTGTTAGGTGATCATGACTTGCTTGTTGACAATTCTAGTGATGAGTACTATGATGAAACATCTATTAATCATGCTAAAACGAATGACAATGATAAGGAGAAGATTGAGGCTCTAACTAAAGAACTAAACACTCTTAAGTTAGCTCATGAAACTATCTTCGAAGATCATCGAGAACTTTTAAGAGCTCATGAGAAATTACACTTTGAAAAGCTCAATCTTGAGCAAGAGCATGAGTTCTTAAAAGCAATCAATGATGATCTCCGCAAGAAAAGTTCTTCTTACATTGCCAAGCGTTTACTATTATCCACTTACATGCCTCAAGTCAAGTCTAGTAACAAGAACAAGAAAGATTCTTCCTCTAGTAGTAACAATGATCATGCTAAATCCAATATTGTTGCTTCTAGTAGTTCTCTTGATTCCACTAATGCTTCTCTTAGCCAAGTTACACTTGAGCAAGAAAATAGCTTATTGAAGGGGATTATAGAGAAAGGAGCATACAAAAGCCTTGCCGGGAGTAAGCAATTCGAGGAAATTGTGCGCAAGCAAGGAATGCACCGGAAGAATCAAGGTGTTGGTTTTGAACAAAAGTTCAATGCCAATGGAGTTGAATGGGAAGAAGATCAATACCCCAAGACAAAGTTTGTTCCTCAACAAGAGAAGTATGACACCTCTTTCAAGGGGATACAAGCTCAAGATGATCTTCCACCACAAGACTACAAGCAAAAAGGCAAGGACAAGCTTCAAGAGGAGATTGATGCATTTGAAGAAGCTCCTAAGACCTTAGTCAAGTGGATTCCCAAGACCACGTCAAGTTCCACTTCATCAAGTACGACTACAACTCCAAGGATTCCCATCAAGATGGTGTGGATCCAAAAGAAAAAGAACTAGAGAGTTCTTGAGGGTGACTCCGCCAACATATTTCACTCTCATCATTTTGGCAAGAACAAGTGCAATAAACTTCCACATCATGCACTAGTTCAAGGAGTCACAAACCCTCTTGTTGGTAAGACAAGGGACAAGGTAACCTAAAGTTTTCATGGACATCATCTTGTGTATGCATCACTCTATGTCTATGGATATCCTTGTTTGTTCCTTGTGGGACTAACCCATGTAGGCATTGAAAGTGCAATTCACTCAAATGGATAGCTCCAAGTGATCTACATCAACATTGAGCATCCACATCTTCAACATCTACATGAAGTCATCATCGACAAAACCCAAGGTTAGTTCATCCCTCTTAGGGGGGATATCACATCTAGGGGGAGCTTTACTCTAAGACTTGAGCTAAAGCAACTCTAAAGATGTGAATACAACAATGCTTTATGTAAAAGTGGTAACCCCACTTGAGCTTAAACGATGAGTATGACCTACGATCAAGTGTTCTCACTTGACTCCTAAGTCAATATACTCATATATAGATGACCTAGTCATCGCAAATTGCTTGATAGATGCTAGAATTGTTTGTGCATGCTTTGCCACATATTTCATTTGCCATCTTATTGTGTGAGCATGTTGGTTGCATATTTTACTCATTCGAGGACATCCACTTGTTGTTTTGATTGTTTGGCTTTATCTTCTTTTGCCAAGTGGATGGACAAGAATGCCTAAGAACCTCCTCTAGCTATCTATGCTTTTCTCGTCTCAAACTCTATTCATGCTGCATCACAAAACTTGATCAAGTCAGATTCGAACCACTCTGTGTGAGGAGCGCTCGGAGTCCCCGATTCGTCATAGACTTAAACTTCCAAAACCTCTTTGTGATTCTCGGTCTGACCGATACCATACTTTCGGTCCTACCGAGATCATTAAGTTGATCTAGGTTTTCGATCTCGGTGCAACCGATTTGAACCACTCGGTCACACCAAGTTGCAATAACTGTATACAGTTTTGCATCTCGGTGCCACCGAGTTGTTCCACTCGGTGACACCGATAGGGTCGGGCTATATATAGTGACGGGCAGAATTTTGGAAATTTCTCCGAAACCTCTTCGCCCGCGCATAGCTCACTCTGCCTCCTGGGTCTCCGGATCGTCCTCCTCGCCGCCAACAGCCTCCAGTCGCTGGTCTCCGTCGCCGTCAACGGGAATTCTGCCCCGCCGTTGCCGCCGTAGCGAGTCTCTGCCGAACTAGGGTATGGACTCGATCTTTGTGCTATTCTCCAATCCGATTCCTAGCACATTGTGATCATCATGATTCTTGCCACGTTTGATAAACTCCTATCCAGTCAATGAACTCGTAGATTAGGTTTAATTCGAAAATTTTAGGGTTAGGTTTCCGCCGAAACCATCTCGGACCCACCGAGTTGAAAAACTCGGTCCCACCGATTTGGCTTATGCCATTGCACAAGTAAAACTCGGTCTGACCGAGAATTACTTATCGGTGTGACCGATTTTGGAACTCTGTGAAACCCTAGCAGTCTCGGTGCCACCGAACTGTGACTCGGTCTGACCGAGTTCACTAGTTCTGGTGCCAAAACTGCTTCGGTGTCACCAAGTTTGAAAATCGGTAGATCCGAGATGATTTCAGTGGGAAACTAAAACTAAGTTTTTGAATTATTCTTTTGCAAAAATCTTTGCATTTTGTGATGCTCATCCACTCTATCTCATCTATAATCTATTCACATGGTCAGCAGTCAGAATTTGCATCATGTCAGACCAGAGTGACAGCCAGAACTTGTCAGAGCAGCAAGTGCAGTTGAGTGAGGGCACTAGCCCCTCAAGTTCCTCAGATGATGGCAGCAGGAGCACACCCAGCAACCTGCCTAAAGCTGCCACTAGACAAAGGAAGAAGAGAACTTCTGATTCTGAAGATGAAGACTATGTGGCAGACGAAGAGGCCACATCAAAGAGAGTTGAGCCAGCTCAAGGCACAAAGCCAGGCTTGAAGTTCAAAAGGCCAGCAGGCAGGCAGCCCATGTCAAAGGCTAGAGCTTCAACTGAGAAGCCTGCTCCCATTGAGCCCGTTGCTGCTGAGGGCAAAAAGAGAAAAGAAAGACTGAAGAAGACTGTAGCCAGAGTGCTTGGGAAGGCCTCCATCATGGAAGATGAGGAGGAAGAAGAAGAGGTTGCTGCACCAGCACCCAAGGCTCCCAAGCTAATGGGAGATGCCATAAAATCAGGGGGAGCTGCTTCCAAGGCCAAGTCAGCTCCAAAGCCAAAGCCAAAGAGAAACACAAGAAGCATCCCAGCCACTAAAAAGAACAAGGCCCCAGTGCCTGAAGTTGCAGAGGAAGAGGAAGAGAATGTCCTTAGGAAGCTCAAGCCCAAGATCCCAGACCACAACAATGCTCATCCTATGGCTGAGGATATGAAGCTCAGGAGAGATTCAGGGCTGAGGAAGTGGAGAGAAGCAGATCTGTATGCTTCTAGGAGAAGGACTGCAGTGGACTACAGGTTTCATACCAAGGAGCAGCAGGATTTCTATGAGACAGTTTTGCTTGACAAGAAGCCAATTGTATGTGACATGAGATGGGTCGACTGGACCTACATGAAGGAAAATGAGGAACACTACCCTGGAGTATATGACAGCTTTAATGCATGTGGAGTGGCAGACTTTGTTGGGCAGAAGCTCACAAAGTGGAACGAGGAGCTTATCATGCAATTCTACTCCACAGCACACTTCTACCCGGATGGCAGGATCACTTGGATGTCAGAGGGTACAAGGTACCAATCAACTGTTGAGGAATGGGCGAAGTTGATCAATGCCCCAGAGGAGCAAGCAGATGACTTGGACATTTATGCCAAGAAAAAGATGGACCACAACTCTATGTCCAACATGTACAAGGAGATTCCGAATGAAGCACTTGACACGTTCAAGTTTGGCTCGGTGCACTATCTTCTGTCAGGACTGCCCACTATCAACTGGATTCTAAGGCACACCCTGTTGCCCAAGTCTGGAGATCACAAGATGATCAGAGGTCACGCGATCAATTTGCTTCATGTCTTTGACGTGCCTCAAAAATTCAAAGTCATGAGTCTCATAGTGGAAACAATCAAGAGGACAGCAGCAGACCAGAAGAGGAGCTGTGGATATGCCCCACAGATTCAGGAGCTCATCAACTCCAAGATGGGCACGGGCATATACCTCTTGGATAAGGAACACCTGCCCATCCGTCCAGATTTTGAAGATAACCAAGTGGTCATGACTGAGAATGAGCCATCATCTGCCCATGCACAAGCTCAGAAGGAGAAGGCGAAGAAGGAGAAAGCTGCCAGGATGCCTACTCAAGAGGAGGCATCTGAATACTTCCTGAAAACCAAACAAGAGCAGCTTGGTTACCTGATTGCGTCCACCCTGCGGATTGAGCAAGGACTTGCCACCCTGACTCAGAACCAGGCAAGCTTAGAGAGGATCATGGAACAGAGGTTCTATGACTTGGACATCAAGGTGACAGAGATACAGACTGCCGTGGAGCAGCTCCAGGAGGACATGAATGAGAGGAGAGGCAGGACAACGACTGATGCTTTTGCCAGGGTGCCACGAGGTCCGAGGTCGTCTGCACTGCCAGTTGCTGACACCAGAGCTACAACGTCTGCGCCAGCCACAGCCTCAGTTCCACCAGCTCCAACATCCACTTCAGCCTCAACTCCGACCATGTCTACCGAAGGCTTCGTCCTTGGAGTGCTCCGGACTCCACCACCACCTGAAGATCAAGCCTGAGCGTCGACTTAGCACTATGCATTTTCTAGGAACTTTTTGGTAACTTATTGCCAAAGGGGGAGAAAATGTATAGATCATAGGCTTCGAGAGAGAGTGTTGCTTTTATTCTCTCTTGTTTTATTTGGTGGTTTTTCGAACTTTGTTTGCTTGTGTGTGAGATACTACGTCCTTATGTTTGTGAGACATGGATGATCATGTGTTTGATCATAAGCTACACTTAATGTTTGCTTAATGGTTGCTTAAATATTATCATTCTATCTATCTTATGTGATCACTCACTATTCTTGGTGATGAGTGCATGTATTTCAATCTTATCATTTTTTAGTGCTCCACCAAGATGTATGTGACATGGAAGAGTAACCCATGACTCTAACTCCTTGTGCATTTGCAGTCCAAAGCAAATTTTAAATATGCACAAATTTAGGGGGAGCTCTTATTTGTCACATACTTCTCAAAGCGACAATATATTTCATGCTTATTATCATTTGTCGAAGCTTTGATCCATATGTTGTCATCAATTACCAAAAAGGGGGAGATTGAAAGTGCAACTATCCCTAGGTGGTTTTGGTAATTCATAACAACATATAGTTCATTGAGCTAATGATATTTCAAGATGATTTTTTCAGGAAAGCTCAATGATTGGCATGGCATGGATATGAAAGTGGAACCCTCAAAATGCTAAGGACAAAGAATTGGCTCAAGCTCAAAAGTTCAAGACTCTTCATTTTATATTTTAATGATCCAAGATCACATTGAGTCTTTAGGAAAAGCCAATACTATCAAGGAGGGATGAGGTGTTGCTTAATGAGCCTCTTGCTTTATGTGCTTGGTGATATGCTCCAAAATCCTCAACCACTTCTCCATAGCCACAAATGACCTAAACACTAAGCCAAACTCGGTCATACCGATTCTTTCAATCCAGCACCACCGAGTTTCACTTGTCATTTGCCACTGCCAAACCCTAGCAATTTGGTCCTACCGATAAGGATCTCGGTCTCACCGAGATGGGCTTGCAAACTCTCTATTTCCCTTTCGTAACTTTTTGGTCTCACCGAAAGAGCGAATCGGTCCCACCGAGAATGCAATGTAAACTCTATGTTTCCTTCTTGTAACTTTTCGGTCTCACTGAAAGAGCGAGTCGGTCCCACCGAGTTTGCCTGACCAACTCTCTGGTTAGCTTATTGCCAAACTCGGTCTCACCGAGTTTGTGCAATCGGTCTCACCGAGATTACGTTATGCCCAAACCCTAACCGAATGGGTCCTACCGAGTTGCATGTCAGTCCCACCGAAATTCCTAACGGTCACTAGGTTTACTATTTCGGTCCGACCGAGTTTTCTGATTCGGTCCCACCGAGATTGATAAATTGTGTGTAACGGTTGGATTTTGTGTGGAGGCTATAAATACCCCTCCACCTCCTCTTCACTCGTGGAGAGAGCAATCAGAACACATACACCATTCCAACTCATATGTTCTGAGAGAGAACCACCTACTCATGTGTTGAGACCAAGATATTCCATTCAAACCATATGAATCTTGATCTCTAGCCTTCCCCAAGTTGCTTTCCACTCAAATCTTCTTTCTACCAGATCCAAATCCTATGAAAGAGAGTTGAGTGTTGGGGAGACTATCATTTGAAGCACAAGAGCAAGGAGTTCATCATCAACACACCATTTGTTACTTCTTGGAGAGTGGTGTCTCCTAGATTGGCTAGGTGTCACTTGGGAGCCTCCGACAAGATTGTGGAGTTGAACCAAGGAGTTTGTAAGGGCAAGGAGATCGCCTACTTCGTGAAGATCTACCGCTAGTGAGGCAAGTCCTTCGTGGGCGATGGCCATGGTGGGATAGACAAGGTTGCTTCTTCGTGGACCCTTCATGGGTGGAGCCCTCCGTGGACTCACGCAACCGTTACCCTTCGTGGGTTGAAGTCTCCATCAACGTGGATGTAGGATAGCACCACCTATCCGAACCACGGGAAAAACATCCGTGTCTCCAATAGCGTTTGAATTCTCCAAACCTTTCCCTTTATTTTCTTGCAAGTTGCATGCTTTACTTTCTGCTGCCAATATACTCTTTGCATGCTTGCTTGAATTGTGTAATGATTGCTTGACTTGTCCTAAGATAGCTAAAAACTTCCAAGAACTAAAATTGGGAAAAGGTTAAGTTTTTATTTGGTCAAGTAGTCTAATCACCACCCCCCCTCTAGACATACTTTCAATCCTACACATGGGCACCTCACACACTGCTTATCCCCACAAGCCATGGCCATATGACAACAAATCATATTGTCGGTCCAAGGAGAAACCCCATGGCGGCATGCCCCCGCAAGTAGCACATTTCAGAGAGCTCTTCCATGTCTATGGAGATGAGGGAGAATCTGGATATGTACCTCCATTGCCGGTGTCTCTCTGCCCTTCCTGTGTCACCGTTCATTACCTAGGTTAGCAAGCGCCTAGATTAGACGATGGTGAGTCACATATTAGTCCTGCCTACTTCCTTAGAGCTTTCATCTCCACCTTGTTTCTAGTCGTTCGCTTATACAACCCCCTAGCTTGAAGGAAGTCTTCGGGCATTTGAATGTTCTTGCTCATTTTGAGCAGTACTTTGGTCATCAAGTCCATGAATATAACTTAATTTTATTTTTTAAAGCTTAGCACTCAATTTAGATACTCCGAATAGTACATATTTTTCGGAAGTAGATGAATTCAGGTACAAACTTCTTTTAGGGGAGCACAAACTTAATCTGAGCACATCACTTAATAGCAAAATGGTTTACTTTTTGTTTCAAGCAGAAGAAAAATACTGTGTGCAAGTTAATGTGATCAAAGCATTGGTATTGCTCACCACTATACTACACCTAACAGGATACAACCAAGAAATCAAATACACTCGTTTAGCCAATTGCTTATACACAAGAATCTCTAGTAGGTCACTTGTTTGTATCACTTGATGTCAACTAATCTCTTTTAAGTGCAAGTCTCTCCACAAAAATAGAGATTTTAGCAAACAATCTTTCAAAAGGAATAGAATATCATATGCAAATGCATGTCATGTGAGGGGACAAAGAAACTTATGGAGCATGTTGCTTGAGCATCTTTCATAGAGGGGAGTTCCCTCAAAAGAATTGAACCTGCTGTTGTGAAGTCCTAATGTTCACACTCATACAAGAAACAATCATAATGGTTGTGTGCTAGAAGATACAGAGTATAGTTACAGAAGATCAGTCCTTAAAATGCATATTCAAACCACAGGTTTCGCAAAAAGAGAACTCTATAGGAGCCCAGGAGCTTGAGAAATAAAAGAGGCATTCATCGTAACAAAACACACTTATTTAACTGATTCGAGCTGTATTCTGGGTCTGATTGTGTGTTGCTGCTCCTGTTTAAATGGTTCGAGCAAGTATAACGTCTCTAGGTGCTTGCCAACCATGGCCAAGCCATCGCAAGCAATGCCGCTCTAACTACCAAGGCAATAGGACCAGACCTTCAAAATGCACAACTCATCAGCTCTTTATCTCACCAAGTCACCATGGATAAAGCCTCTAACTCAATGATGCCGCTCCAACTATCAATGCAGTGGGACCAGACCTGCAAAACACACAACACTCATCACCAATTTAACTCACCAAGGATAAAGCCTCTGACTGAATTATATATAAACTGAAATCACATAATGATAACAACAGTTAGCATAACCTTGAGTTCCATTGATCGCATTTCAGAACACGCAAAAGCCTCATTCAGTGAAAAATCTAAAGAACAAAAAAACAACAGCATGACCTGCTTAATAACCTAAAAGATACTATATCATTTTTGTCCATCACGGGCCTTGAACTTTTGTATTCCTTAGTTTATCTACTCATCGATTTGTGTTTGCTGAGGTATGTATAATTATTTGAAAGATCATCCATGCATGATGTATGAGTTGGCCACGACGGAAAGAATAGTTATATCAGAGTTAAGAAAGACGAATGAATAAATCAAGCTTGGGCTACGCCACTCAAAACATAGTCTGTGTCATATTCAATTAGGATGACATTAACTACCCAGAGTCTCCTCATCTAGTATCGGATGGATAGCAGTTAATGCAGATATTAACCCTGATCTTGGATGGTAAATTATATTTTGGACTCCTTTCAACTATGAAACCAAGGAAAAAACCACGGTTAATAAAATGTAGAAGATTAAATAGCTAATACAGTTGTGTTAAAATATGATACGGGAGTAACTGTTGGGTTGCAACCTGAAACATTCCATCAGCGATAAACCCTGCACCCAGTAAAATTTGAAACATCGCTCAAGGAAGGAGATAATTAGTACACTTACTTAGAAATTGAACAGATGAAGAAAATTTGATCACTTAAACAATAAATGAAGTATGGTAGCTATTATTTCTGATATTGGGAAGCTACAAAATAGAACATTACATCGGGAAAGAATATGATTCATTTTGATCTAAGTGTGTTAAATTAATCGGTCAGCAATCTGGTGTAACCAGTAATTCTAAAATGTCATTTGGAAACATGTCTCTACTGAATCAACATCGTAGCTTCTCAAAATATTACTCAATGAATAAAATTTCCATGTAACATAATTGGTCATACAAGAAGACTTAGATAGGCATCATGGTATAATAGTTTGGTGTCAAGACTGTATATACATTAGAATTTTCTTCTCGGGCATGGTCTGGCCAACTGACCACTCCCCAACCAGAAGTTTGTATCCATAACTTTCTTTTGCACTACTTCCAACGTTTTGTTCCAATTGTTAGTCATCAAAGGGAAATTGGATACTGCACATGACCATATGTGATAAAACATACTCCATAGAGCACATGAACTATGAAAGGGAGTACTGCACTTGGCACCTTCCACATGTTAGAGATAGAACATGACAAATAAAAGACCATGCTTCTCATCTTTAATAGTTCCAAGGCGACTAAACTTACCCCTGTTTTCAACACCTTCCACATAATTCTAGCTACTTAAATTATCCTCCCTGTTGAGCAGCACTTGAAGGTGCTAATCATCTACAAAACTCCTCAACAACAGGAGTTACATTATCATATGAAGGATCCCTGAGAAAAGCCTAGCCAAAACCAGTAATTATGAGTATATCACAAGATTGCTCAACAAAGAAAAAATATAGACCGCGTATCTAGTCTAGAATCAAGATAGGTGAGAACTCCTAGGCCATATTTTAAGATGCACACAGATCATGCTTTTCAGCTCACCGGACACTGTCCCTATCAAGTCGAGATAGGCCATACCATAATTTTCTTTACGGCACCCAAAACAAGAATTAATTTTTGGCTATTTGTTATATGGCCTGCTCTTTTTTTGTAACAAGTAGCTACATGTCAGTCTGAAATAAAATTTCTCAAATATGTGCATGATACCTGAGCAGTTACTCCCAGTAATATCAATTGAAATTTTTGGCATTATACAACCATATCTTTGGAGCAGTCTATGATTCCGATCGAAGGGATCTGCCCGCCGGTGCACATTTGACGAATGCATGTTACATTTTTACAGAAAGTAAGGCCTACAAACTGAACTGAAACACATGTTAAGCATGTCCATATTGAAATTTGAAACTGATCCCTACAATGATGAGGAACCGCAACACAGAAGGCTACCTGAAACAATCAGCAGGTGTTTCGTTGATCATTTGCCATGACATCCTTCACACCTCAGGCACGATGGTCGGCCCTGGTGACTTCTCCTAAGCGGATCCCTCCAAAGGTGCTGTCGACGACGTTGTCCCTGCGGCGCCGCTCCTCCCTGATGTTGTCGCCTGATGACTGTCCGATGTCAAGACTTATCTACAATAAGGAGTTAGTGACCAATATTATCAACATATTTTTATCGTCTTGTCAATAAGCTAGATTATTAGTGTTGAACAATACCGAGTTTGCCGAATCTTCTTACCAATTCGGGTCACTAAACAAATTCAAAAGATATGATGTCCTTGTCTCAAATGATATGACCAAATTGCGAGTAAAATCTGACCAGAAACAAATAAAACAAATTATCTACAAATATATTCATAAGGTGGTAACCAAAAAGAAACTTCTTTCTGAGCTCAAACCCTCCATACTCTCGATGTTCTGAATCACAAATGTCTTTGACTTACCAGGAAACCTTGTGAATAATAATTACCAATAAATCTATGAGCCATGGTTTTGAGAACAACATATGAAAAGAGTTCAAGTACGTATGCCCCTGAAAATGTAGTGTGGTTGGTAATTATTCTTATATTCCTACATTAAAGAGTTAAGTGTTTTGATAAAATGCTGCTTGCTCATCCTAAGCACAAACACTTTGTTAAAGACATTTTGTTACTCAAACAAAGTAAATGCTTATGTGTAGAACAGAACAGAAGATGTAACATGGAAATTATGTTTGGTTTTGGGAAGGGTGACAAACCTGCATCTCTATTGGACAAAAGATTTTTCTTAGTTGGCCGGCCTCGTCTAGAACCTGAAAGAAATATATTTATAAGGGTCTATTGTGCCACAACCACATAGTAGCATATATAACAAAAAATGGTACTGTATTTACTTTAATAGTACCATGTAGTATTCTGCAGGAAGAGTTTGAGGTATGATGCGAGAGCTTCATCTTTGCTTTGTGTTTTACGCTTTCGGCAGCGCTGTCGGTGAAGACATAGGCAGGCACAACCGTGTGATCGAAGATGTTGATATGACATGGGTGGGGCAGCGGCCAGCGGCGCTCTGGCGGGTTGCAGGGTCTGGTCCATATGGTGGCGGTAGACCAGAGGCTGGAGGCGGCGATGCGCCGCCGACGAGACAAGGGACAGGCTGGGGCTGGTTGTGTTGTACGGTTGCCTCATGAGGGCTGGGCTTGGTTAGCTATCTCCAACCCAACAAAAAACAATTCATCGATTGAAACATACTTGTTTGTCCACCCGGAGGCCTGAGGGTCCATTTTTCCCGTCGATTCTGCAGATACCGCCGGCCCACTATTTTCCCATCAATAAATTCCTGCAATATGTCTTTTTATAAGGAATTGTTTTCCTCCTGGTTCCACCCAACTTTACTGATCGAAACCACAACAAACTCTACAATCTAGCTTCCTCCACACCCTCGTGTATCTCATCAAGGTCCTCAGGTTCCTCACTCTCTGGAGACAGAAGGGCAACCGTCGAGGGAGACGCATGGCGGGGTTGTCGGAATCATCCTGATTTCACAATCGAGAGCATCATCGAATCTCTCTGAATCCACATCGCTAAATATTGGCAGTCTGCTACCATGCGAATCAGTCAAAAAGACTTACATGAACATAATCTTGGCACCACGTCAAGGCACATACTTGGATCTAGGGAAAACTCCATTAAAGACAACAGGTTTTGTTTAGAAAGTTCTCGGCGGCCACCCTACTCGTGTTCTTCACTGGCCTGATCCATGTGACCTCAATTTATGACACGTCAACATTCACACCAACACGACCGACTATTTCCGGATGTTGGCTTCCCCTGCAGAGAAAAAACAGAAAAATGAGCCCAGCCAATATGACAACTTAATTTGCAAATTACAAGAAAAAATTAGAAGGCATGACAGTACACAAGTTTGATAGTTTTTTGTGAAAAGAAAGATACAAAATTTTATATTAGGTGGAGTACTTGCATATCAACACCATTGTTGATAGAGTAGTATCATTCCCTCTGGTTCCTTCACTATCAGATCCGTCCATTTTCATGACCTGCTGAATTCCAATACATTCAGGAGCAGTGGCGGAGGACGGAGGAAAATCAAGGTGGGGCTGACTCTAAACTCCAGAGCACAAAAGAAATGGTTTGATGCAAAGAAAAAAACAGAGTATTTGACACCTTGACCACTACTATGCACGATATTCAGTTGACAGAAATTCAGAAACTTATATTGCATCGCTC
This sequence comes from Triticum monococcum, assembly GCA_034509565.1. Taxonomy (NCBI): domain Eukaryota; kingdom Viridiplantae; phylum Streptophyta; class Magnoliopsida; order Poales; family Poaceae; genus Triticum; species Triticum monococcum. The sequence goes on along the minus strand of CM067845.1, from coordinate 143,315,267 downwards.
TACATTCAGAAAAAACGAATTAACAACTATGGTGACCCCTGCCCCTTTGCGTTTGCTGACCCCTGCCTCTCCCCTTCATGTCCAACTTGGATTCAAAAGATGGACGGGCCAGGATTCAAAAGGCATGTGCACTCACCGTGGGGGGCGACCTTGGTGAGGTGCAAGATCTGGACTCCTCCGTCAGGGGCTTCATCTTTGGCGGCGACCATCTCGAGACCCTCCGTCACGGTCACACGAGCGCGGACCCAGGAGCCGCTTCCTTGACGATCTGCAAGCGGATCCGGCGATGTAGAGGAGGGTGGAGGTGGCCGAGCGGGTGATAGTGGAAGGCGGGGGGGGGGGGCAGCGGCGGTGGAGTGGGGAGATTGAGGCGGTGGTGGAGCGGGGAGATTGGGGCGGCGCTGCATTGCTAGACGAGGGAGATAGGGCGGCCGCATGGAGATCGGGTGGATCGAGAGACGGATGGTGGAGTATGTTTTTTTTATTTTGTACGGGGTGGTGGGAGGTGGGCGAAGGTTAACCGATGAAAAAAAACTGGACGAAAGTGGTGGGATGAAAATTGACCGGCGGAGACTACCAACTGCTCCATTAGGAGTAGAGATTTCAAATAGTTATTTTTTGGTGTACTTCTATTTTAGAAATGAATCAGTAGCCAATTATGCTTGATGTTTCAAGCAGAACTAGAATTGGTAAACAACTATCTGTGAAGCATATATGGAGGCGGGAATCTGGTTTGGTTTTTTGCTATGTGCCTATTTGCTTAAGAAAATACTTGACTGGAGAGCAGATTCCAAATGGAGCTGCATTTTCATGCGTTGGGGGCAGAAGTAGAATAAATAGTAAGTCTTGATCTTATGGAGTGATGATTTACATTCTTTGTGTGATGAGATAATACACGACCTAGGTGTTATTTAGCTTGCTGCTATAGAACAACTGACTATTATGATGTGTAGTTTCTGAATATTGAGTCCTCGAGTTTTGGGGAATGGTGCGCTCTAATTTGGAAGTGGTATTTCCTAATGTATTCGCACAGTTAGATATCATATTATATATTTTTTTCTCTTACTTGAAATTTTTGCCATGTAAAGCTTGGTTGTCTTTGATTTGTTGTTGTGTTAGGTATTGAACAGACTGGCTTGTTTGGCTAACCTTCCTTTCCTTTTATTTTGCAGGCTCTAGAATCGCTAAGGTTGCTCCTTCTCTGTTCCTTTGGTCAAGGTTTGTCCTTGTCATTCTTTTCTAAGCACTGCACTTTTCTACCCTATTTGTTTACTGCTTATTGTCATGTTAATTCCTCTGTTCCTGATTTTTCCAGGTGTCGTGTTTGTGTGTTTGTTTTTGTGGTGCTACTTATATGTGTGACTATCATATAATCGTATATATATGCTGAAAAGTAAAACGATTTTTCCTTGGCACGATACATAATTTGTAATGAGATGGTAGTACATCAGTGTATTTACAGGAAAAAATTATAGTCATATATATATAATTTGCATCTATAGTGTACATCAGCTGAAAAGAACATTCTTCTACTCTTTCTTGATGTATGCTATCGTATATTGCTTCTCTACTCCTCAAAATCAAATTTGCATCTATGAAAACGTAAGAAATTAAGGCGAGTGTGATGGCAGTACATTGGCATGTTTACAGAAAAAACAAATAGCCATGCAAGTTTGAAAGAACATCTTTTGACTATTTCTTGCTATATGCATATTTCCCGTCTTCTTCCTTCAGAATCAAATGTGCGTCTACTAAAGGATAAGAAATTAAGGCTGTAATCTAAGAATAGAATCAAATGTGCATCTACTAAAGGATAAGAAATTAAGGCTGCAATCTAAGAATACTTTTATTTGCCATTCTGAATTTCTATCACAGCACAGAGGAATGAGGAATGGATACAGGAGGCATGGCGTAAGCGTAGGGGTCAGCCAGGGCACGATGCAAGAGTCTGCCCATATCCTCTCAAAGTTAGTTCTTGCTCTTCTTGTCCCTACTACCTCGCCTGCCAACTCTCTGATAGAGTATTTTATTTCTGCAATGTATTTTATTCTTTAAAGAAATTACAATTTTTTCATAGCTTCTTGGCATACTATGGATTGAATTCTTTGTGAGAATAAGCAAACGATGGTAGCAGTTCCTACAAGAAGATACCAGACATGTAATATCTTGATAGAAGAGAAAATCTATATTTTATTCATGTGAAAATTTAGGGTGGATTTGTGTTTTTCAGAAATGAGGCAACCTTACATGCTGACAGCAAGTTGACTACCAGTTTAAAAGCTTATGTTTGCAAAGTGTTTCCTGGGAAAACGCCCCCCCCCACACACACACACACTCTATCTCTCTTGATTGATATATCCATATATCAAAGGGGAATGATAGTTACTTTTAACAGGGATTGGTGGTTCATCACAATTTTTCTAGCTTCTTTTGTCCTCCAAATGATATAGAAGGCAATCGTCAAGCTGCATCCTCTAATTTCTCGTGATTTTTGTAGGACCTACTATGATGCATATTTGAAAGAGTGCATCTATTTTTTCAGCTGAAAATTGATCTCTATTTGAAGGAGTGCGTCTATTGTGCATCTACGCCAGAAGACGGTGTGCTGTTTTTTATTCCATGCTCCAAATATTCCATGTCCGATTCATAGACATCCTTGAATTGCTTAACGATGATGGCATGTTTGGTGTTCATATTTTTGTCATCCAAATAATAATAGGTGCACTTGATTGTTTGAGGAAATGCCAACTGAAAGCTAAATTTAGTTAGAATTAGATTTTTGCACGTGTGTTCTTGATGCTTCATGTACGACCAGTTCTCTCGAATAATGAGTTACTCCCTCAATTTTACAATAGAGATAATTTGTCAAAATTGTGTTTTTGTGAACATGCATAGGGCCTCTCAGTCTTTAACCCTGACTATAAAAACCCATTGATGGAAGCTAGGGAGGGCCGAGATGAACATCCGGCTCCCTGGGTCTAAGCCATCGAGATGGTAGAGACGACGTTTCCATGTCATCTATTCTAGCAGCCGGACAAGGCATATAAAAACCATGGATCCTTGCTCCCCAGGCCGCAAAATAATCACAGTGATGTCTACAACCTCCTCCTAGATGTATTAATCTCAATCTCATGTTTGGTTTTCTTCCCTTTTCTCTTCTAATGATGTAATTTCTTTTACTAAGATAACACCATGTTTGTTGTAATGCCTTATTTGATGTAAGATCCCTTTTCTACTTTGAATGAATTTACTGCATATATTTCTTATTTAGTTTAGTTCATCATTCAGAGATGATGGAATATTTTTGTCCTTCACAGGTTAAATGAGCATTGCGTAGTCCTTCACAGGTTAAATGAGCATTGCATAGTCCTTCACAGGTTAAATGAGCATTGCGTAAAAGTATGTCTAAGTTCTCTTTCTTCAAGTGCTTCAAGTAAATGAAATTGTTTATTTCGAATTTAATACCTTTTAATAATAATCATAATGAGAGAGGGGTATGCTTCTCTCTCTCTCTGGGCAAATGTTACTTTAGACAACATGTACTAAGAAATAGAAACTCTGGAAATGTGTTCGAATCTCACAAAAAGTGTTCGTAGTTCTTATTCATACTTGAAACACGTGAGGCTCTGCAAATTAAACCATTTTTTTTCAAGGCGCATATGGATTTAGCAGACCGCAACTAAACCAACTGTATATACAAGGCCTGTCCTTGGTAAAGGAAATTATTTTCATCGCGAACATGGCTTTAGTTGAAGGTTCTTGCAGCATGAAACTACTTTCATCGACAACATGTATTCAGCAGGTCTCTGTGCCATTTGGCGCAACGGGTCAACTAGTAATCATATGCAAGAGGAAAAGCTCCATCAAGGGAGCCCCCAAATAAACGAGGTATTTGAATATGCGCGTCACAAACAAAGTTTTGACAAGGAACTTTGTCACAAAAAACTTTGTGCCAAAAAGTATAATGCTTGGTCGAACCGAACAAAAGCTAAAACTGAAAGTTTTTGAGCATGAAAGCAACTTAGCTGGTTAATGTGCTCGGTGTTAATGACGCAATTCGGGCTTGTGGCAGGGCAAAGACGCCCATTGATCTGTGACAGATCCGATAAGGTTCGTAGTCCTCGGCATGGCCGAGGTCCCAGCCCCCAGGCCCGAGGTGTCCGAGCAAGGAGTTCGGCAATCCGGATTAATGACCACCTAACGCAGTCAAAATCGATTACTTGCACACATAAAACAATGCGGTCCAGGAAATAATAATATATATATATATAATCCTTGCATAATTGCTTTACGCAAAAATAATTCATTTAAAGAAATGTGGCCTGGCGCCGAAGGCAATGTCGATGCAGTGTGTCAGCGTGACGCAGTGAAGGCGTGACAGAGCCTGAATTTGCAGGGCGGTTCGGGCTCCAGATGCGGCGTTCGCCGAACTATGTATGGAAACTGACCGAACCACCACGCGGCCATTTTTAATGTGGCCGCCATTTGATAGACCCGTGTACAGATGATGGAACAAACCAGAGTAATAATTACTTAAGAAGAATAAACCCAACAAGCAAAAATTGTTAGGATTAATAGCACCTGGTTTATTTGTTTTAGCATTCCGAAGAAAAGCGACTCCCAAAATCGTAAATCGATCCGCACACTCATTGCCTGATGGGCGATAAAGTGATGGCCTGGTGATGCTGGCAAAGGTTGGCTTGCCGAGGCGAAGCCCTCGGTCCAGCTAACGTGACGAAGCTGGTCGGCTGGTGACGCCGAAGTCATCGGAGTATGTTGATGAAGAAATAGCCAAGTCTCTGGTCTAGCCGAGGTGACGGAGTAGGCCGGTGAGGAGTTGTTGTAGCTGCCATGTCAGCCGAGGTGTTGAAGTAGTTCAGCGTGATGGACATTGGCTCGAAAAAGCAACAGTGCGGCCATGCCGACCCAGGTCGTAACTTGTGACGCGGCCAATGCTGGTTTGATGAAGTGACCATGCGGCGATGCCGGTGTGCCTGCTCCATGTAATCCGTGGGGCGGCGATGTTTGTGATGATTTATCCTTGGCGATTCCGAACTCTTATTCGGCTCACCGAGGTGAGGATCCGAAGAAGTTGAGCTCGGCTTAAAATGCGATGACATGTCTAGCGCAGGTCGGTAGTCGTGGAGCTATATTGCCGGACTGGTTTGACACCAGCGTGATGGCGAAGATTACCTCAGAGAAGGATTAAATTTTATGGGCACGTGTTAAAAACAACGCACAATACCTTAGAAGAAAATTCCTTTTAAAAAGGTTATCAAATATCACGTTCATAAAGAAACATGAATTCGGGTCGGATCCGTATTCGCGCAGGAAACAGATCTGAAAAGTGATGCACTAATTGGAAGGTTCCCGAAGTTTGGACGGTCAGATCAAGCTGAAATTTTGAGGGGTGGTAGATATGGGAATTCCGCAGTAGATGAATGGTTGGATCTTTCAAAGGACTTCCGAGCTGGACTCTGGAGACCATGCACTAAACTCGTCTAGATTCTCGTCCAGATTCATCAAACTTCACATCTACCGTCTCTTCAACCTTTCGGGTGAAATTGTTGTAGACTCGGTAAGTGTGAGAGTTTGAGCCATAACCAAGTAGGAAACCTTCATGAGATTTAGGAGCAAATTTAGAACGACAATGCTTATCAAGAATGTAGCACTTTGAGCCGAATACTCGAAAGTATCCAACTTGGGGTTTGTTACCGGTGAGGAGATCGTATGCCGTCTTGCTGAGTAGCTTGTGAAGATACAGGTGGTTTGTTGCATGACAAGCTGTCTCAACAGCTTCTGTCCAAAAGTGTTTCAGAGTCTTGTACTCATCAAGCATCGTTCTAGCCATCTCAATAAGAGTTCGGTTCTTCCTCTCAACAACTCCATTTTGTTGAGGCGTGTACGTAGCCGAGAACTCATGTCAGATCCCTTCTTCGTCAAGAAAGGTATCCACATTTGTGTTCTTGAACTCCGTTCCGTTGTCGATGCGAACCTTCTTGATCTTCACTTCGAATTGATTTTGGGCCTTCCTTGCAAAGTTCTTGAAGATCTTTTGGACCTGCGATTTATCATCAAGAAAGAACACCCACGTAAATCTTGAAAAATCATCAACTATAACCAGACCGAATGAGTTACCACCGAGACTTTTATAGGCACTGTGACCAAAAAGATCCATATGAAGTAGCTCGAGTGGTCTTCTCGTGGTCATAATGTTTTTCACGGGGTGACTTCCTCCAACTTGTTTTCCTGCTTGACAAGCACTACAAAGTCTATCCTTGTCAAATATAACATTTTCTACTCTAAGGATATGATCACCTTTAATAAGCTTATCAAGATTTTGCATGCCCACATGACCTAGACTTCTATGCCACAACCAGCCTTTAGAAGATTTAGCAATTAAGCAAGTTCTAGGTTGAGGCTTTTTAGTGAAATCAACAATGTAAAGATCACCTCTACGTATACCGGTAAAGGCCATTTTATGGTTATCTCTGCGAAACATTGGCAATCTACTTCAGTAAATAGGACATTGAAACCAAAGTCAGCAAGTTTAGATACGGAAAGTAAATTGTAGCCAAGAGATTCAACGAGCATAACATTTTTATGGAGCTATAATGTGAGGTGGCCACCTTACCAAGGCCAACCACCTTACCCTTTGAGTTATTACCGAAAAGTGACATACTTTCGAGGGCCGTTGTTTTCAGCAAGCTCACGAAACATATCTTCGTCTCCAGTCATATGATCAGTACATCCACTATCAAGGACCCATTCCTTTCCTCCAGCCATGTAGCCGCGAAGATTAGCCATAAGACCAAAGTGTCTCATCGCATCATCAAGATCATAGTCACTATCATCATCCTCATCATAGTATCCATGTTCAACATTGTCATGTGATGGATCAACTTCTAAAGATGGTAATTCATTAGAAGTATGACCGTAACAATGTTCATCTCTATGGATTCTAATGACTTCGGAAATGATATTGCTAATAATTCCAACATCTCCTTTTGCACTCGTAAGATTAGTAAGCTCAAATAAGCAACCACCAAACTTGGGATCATTAGAACTCATCTTACTCAAGGCAATAGACTTATGAAGAATCTCATCTAGAATTTTCAAGGAATAAGTTGGGAATCGTTCCTCAAGGAATCGCCATAATGTGTAGGCACAATCAAAAGTAGGCAAGCTAGCAAGCAAGTTTCTAGGTAAACCTCTAGTGACTAAATTGACCATTCTAAGATTACGGATCATGTCAATGGACTCATCAAGGCTAGGATGCAAAGGATCAACAATGCAAACACAAGGAGTAGTAATGTACTTGGTCAAATGATATTCATTGAAGATCTCAAGCATCTCATTTTCCCACTCATGAAAATACTCCATCAAGAATAGGCACTCTACGTCTAAGACTCCCCAACGTAGACTCATCCATCTTCCTGCAAAGGTGTTTAAACCAAAGCAATGGAAACCTGGCTCAGATACCAATTGTAGGATCGAGAAGAGGTGTATAGGAGGGGTGAATAGACTCTTAGCAAGAAAAGTTGCAGTTTTTAATTTCTTTAAGTTGAAGTGGAGTTTGGGCACAAGTTTGAACTTTCACAATACATATCAAGCAAGCATGACAAGAGTATATGAGCAATGGAAACTAAATCATGCAAGTTGCAAGAATGTAAAGGGATGAGATTGGAGTGTGCAAACGCAATTGGAGACACAGAGATTTTTGGCGTGGTTCCGATAGGTGTTGCTATCGTACATCCACGTTGATGGAGACTTCAACCCATGAAGGGTAACGGTTGCGTGAGTCCACGGAGGGCTGCACCCACGAAGGGTCCACAAAGAAGCAACCTTGTCTATCCCACTATGGCCATCGCCCACGAAGGACTTGCCTCACTAGGGTAGATCTTCACGAAGTAGGCGATATCCTCGCCCGTACAAACTCCTTGGTTCAACTCCACAATCTTGACGGAGGCTCCCAAGTGACACCTAACCAATCTAGGAGACACCACTCTCCAAGAAACAAATGGTGTGTTGATGATGAACTCCTTGCTCTTGTGCTTCAAATGATAGTCTCCCCAACGCTCAACTCTCTCTCATAGGATTGGATTTGGTGGAAAGATGATTTGAGTGGAAATCAACTTGGGGAAGGCTAGAGATCAAGATTTATGTGGTTGGAATGAAGTATCTTGACCTCAACACAAGTGTAGGTGGTTCTCTCCCAGAAAATGTACGTTGGAAGTATAGGCATGTTCTGATGGCTCTCTCCACGAATAAAGAGTGGGTGGAGGGGTATATATAGCCCCCACACAAAATCTAACCGTTACACACAAATCACCAAACTCGGTGGGACCGAATCATACAACTCGGTCAGACCGATTTAGTTCATAATGTGACTGTTAGGGTGTCGGTGTCAAAACCGACAGATCTCGGGTAGGGGGTCCCGAACTATACGTCTAAGGCGGATGGTAACAGGAGGCAGGGGACACAATGTTTACCCAGGTTCGGGCCCTCTCGATGGAGGTAATACCCTACTTCCTGCTTGATTGATCTTGATGATATGAGTATTACAAGAGTTGATCTACCACGAGATCGTGGAGGCTAAACCCTAGAAGCTAGCCTATGATTATGATTGTTCTTGCCCTACGGGCTAAACCCTCCGGTTTATATAGACACCGGAGGGGGCTAGGGTTACACAGAGTCGGTTACAAGGGAGGAGATCTACATATCCGAATTGCCAAGCTTGCCTTCCACGCAAAGGAGAGTACCACCCGGACACAGGACAAAGTCTTCAATCTTGTATCTTCATAGTCCAACAGTCCGACCAAAGTATATAGTCTGGCTGTCCGAGGACCCCCTAATCCAGGACTCCCTAAGTAGCCCCTGAACCAGGCTTCAATGACGATGAGTCTGGCGCGCAGATTGTCTTCGGCATTGCAAGGCGGGTTCCTTCTCCGAATACTCCATAGAAGATTTTGAAGACAAGGATTGTGTCTGGCTCTGCAAAACAAATTCCACATACCACCGTAGAGAGTATAATATTTCCACAAATCTAATCTGCTGACAACTTTTCATAACGTGACATCACGCCATGGCCTGGTTATTATTCGAACAGTTTTTCTCAACCAGCTACTACATGTATTGCGAGGCGGTTGTCTTGGCACGGCTTGTCGAAGCAGAGATCGTGTCCCCTTATCACGGGATTCTCATCAATACGGGTGTGGGTAACCCAAACGCGCCATAAATTACGGTGCTTGGGGAATAAGCGAGTTCACCAGGAAGGTGGGGAGGCACATAGCTTATTCCGCCCTTATAGAAGGACAAGGACTCCTCCTTTTCACCCATGCCTTCTTCTTCCCTGCCCATCCGCTCTCGCGCACTCGAGCTCCAGCGCCCAAGTTCGCATTTCCTCCACAAAACCACTCCAAACATGTCCGGAGTGGGAGGCAAGTAGATGGTCTCCTCTGTTATGGAGGAGAACATTACGAAGGTCCGGGAAGCCGGATACTTGGCCGCAGATATCGCGCACCGGCTCCCAGATGCGGGGCAGGTCGTCCCTACCCTCGAACCCTACGAAAGGGTTGTATTCCTTACCCATTTCGTTCGCGGGCTGGGATTTCCCCTCCACCCATTTGTTCGCGGGCTCATGTTCTACTACGGGCTAGACTTCCACGATCTGGCCCCAAATTTCATCCTCAACATCTCGGCGTTTATCATCGTGTGCGAGGCCTTCCTCCGCATCAAGCCCCACTTCGGCCTGTGGCTGAAAACCTTCAACGTTAAACCGAAGGTGGTGGTCGGCCAACAAGCGGAGTGCGGAGACTCCATGGTGGGAAAAATGCCCAACGTCACCTGGCTCGAAGGCTCCTATGTGGAGACAGTGATGGTGTGGCAATCGGGGTGGTTCTACATCACCGAGCCGTGCGACACCAACTGGGTGGCAGCCCCCGAATTTCGATCCGGCATCCCCACGCGGGTCACCTCCTGGAAAGAGAAGGGCCTATCCTGGGGTTCATCGGTGGACCTGACCGGACTCCAGAACTATGTTAAAAACATGATAAGCAAGAAAATCAAGCTTTTCAATGTGGTCCAGGTCATGCTCTTCCGCCGGATCCTCCCGTGTCAAAGATGGGCATTCAATATGTGGGAGTTCGACCCGGCTAAGCACCAGACGTTGCGAGAGCTCTTCGACACGACACACCAGGACATCTGGAGGGTGATGTTCAAGTCCGCCGAGGTACCTCCTTCCCTTACCGAGGATCATGGAATCAGCGCAAAGTGCCCTGCCAATCCGGTAAGCTCCTTATATCTCATAAGATGTTTCTTTCCTCAGTATAATCATGTGGTGGATCTAAGCCTCCACGCCATTTAACAGGAATGGGTCGCAACAGCGGAGCGGATGGATTGTCCAGCCCCACTGCCCGAGGATCCAGCAAGTGCTCTCTTAATGGAGATGTTGGTTCCGGCGGCCTATGAGGCACCAGAGAAGAAGGCCACGGGGACCAGGAAAGGTCTCCGGTGCAAGGTCGTATCGGAATCATCGTCTGATAACACCGAGGCGCCCTCCTCCCACAAAAACGAGGAGGAGGAAGAGGAAAGTTCTCCCACCCCCAGCCGGGGGAGACAAGAAAAGGAAGGCCGCCCCATCAGGGGAAGCCGAAGGGTCCAAGAAGGGAAGGACTCTCCTTCCGGACTGCTCCACGGTGGCCGCTTTTAGCGACGAGGAGTGGTTACCCAGGGACAAGCCCCTGGCAAAGTCGTAAGTATCAGGATACCGTAATAATTCTTGGTATATTTTATTTTATTACTTCTTATCATGCCGAACATGATCATGCAGCCCATCCAAAGCCCGTATCGACGTATCCTCTTCGAATGAGTCTTTGGGCCCATCGGAGATGAACAGCGATTCACTCCCGATAGCCTCCTCCCCCCGCCCTACGGACGACATTGAGGTGCTGTATCAAATGGTACCGATCCAAGGGGAGACAGTTCCGGAAGCGCCCCAAGGCGACATTCCGGACGCTGGGTGCACAAGGGGCAAGACTCCCATGGACCCTAATGCCGGGGGCAGCAAGTCTGTGCCGATGGCCTCTGTCCATCCAGGGTCATCGGACAATTTGCTGGAAGCGCTTCACAGCGCTTCCATTGATGAAGAGCACCGCACTATCATGAGTGCGGTGGTTAAGAAGATTCAGTCCACCAAAAGCGGACTGACTGAAGCCTGTGCCAGCCTCCTAACAGGCTTTGAGGTAAGTAATCAAATTGTGAGAAAATGTTACAGCATAGACAATAGCCCCTGATGCTCTGTTTGGTGTTCGGAAGAAAGGCCGAATAGAGGATCAAATAATAATCACGGGAGTCTAATCAGAATATGTCTATGTGAATAAGCAGGCTTCACTACTGGCCGCTGCCGCTCACACGGCGGAGTTCTCCGCACTGAAGCGGGACCTTGAGCGGTCCAAGGAAGAGCTTGGCCTTACCAAGAGGCAGCTCGAAGAGAACAAAGGTAAGTGATACCTCGTCTGTTTATTGATAAAGAAAAAGGAAACTGGTTGTTAGATCACAGGATCGTCATGAACTTTGCTAGGGGCCATGACCGAAGTGGCGACCCTGAAGAAGGCGCTGTCCGAGGCCGAGGACAAAGCGTCCAAGGAGCGCGCCGAGCGCGAGAAGGAAGAGGCCCGAGTCGGAGAGGTTCAGCAAGAGCTCCAGGAGTTTGTCAAGAAGTACGAGTCCTTCGAGCGTGACTCGAGGACGCAAGGGTCCGAGCTTGCAAAGGCCCTCAAGAACGCACAGATTGCCAAGGCCGAAGCCCAAAAGGCCCTCCAGCAAATTGAGGCGGTCATGAAGATAGCGGCGGGTAAGGCATTCTTTATGCAAAGAAAGCATGTGAAGGAAACTTTCCTTTTACTTACCCGAATTCGGAGCTCTCCAGGAGCGTTCGCAGATCTACCCAACAATGTGTCGGATGCCGTGGAGTTCTACCGGGCCGAGGAAGGGAGCTCGACGGAGAAGTTGTTCTGGTCTCAGTATACTGGGACCGAACATCCGATGCCCTTGAGCGACCAATTGAAGCAACTAGTCGAGCTTCACAAGGCGGCCGAACTGGCCATGAAGGGACTCATAGTCCGGATGTGGCCTGGCGAGCCCCTGCCCGGCAGCTATTTCAGCCTGGTAAGGCGTCTTGTAAACGCCTGCCCCCGGCTTGAAGTCATAAAGCGGTCCGCCTGCATTGAGGGTGCGCGCAGGGCTTTTGCCCGGGCGAAAGTGCACTGGGTGAAGATGGACGCCGAAAAGCTGGTGAAGGAGGGGCCACCGGAGGGCAAGGAGCATCGCCACCCCAAAAAGTATAATGACAGTGTCCTGAAGGGTGCTCACCTTGTGGCAGATGAATGTGCTAAGGATGTAATATTTGAATGAATGTACTCTTTGATCCTGTAATATGAAACGAGTTCATGCGCGCTATGTAACGCTTGTTAATTTAAAATATTACCTTTTGTGCGACCGTTTATAAAATTTGAGAGTTGGCCAGTCGTCGTCTTCTGCCCCCATGTAACTAGTACTGAGGTGTTCGGGATAAACCTGATCACTCTTTATCCCATTTTTGGGTCCTTCAAAGGAGGTGTTCAGCACAACGAACCAGGCAATCGGACTATAAGGCTTTCTCACTCTCACTTAGCCATAGAAGTCTACAATTTTAAATTTTGGCAAAGCCCCTAGTATTCGGAAGGCCGAACTTGGGGCGCTATGTACGCCTAAATCGGACAAGGCCGACTCCTCGCCCGAAGCGGAAAAAATCTTTAAGGATTTGAGACCTCTCGAACAGCGACCAGCTCTCGCCGCATCATGACAGTCAGTTTTCGGCTTTCTCTACTGAGGTGCTCGTCCGGACGAACCGGGACACAATCGTAGTAGTTCTCCCAGTGCTACCTTAGCCGATATAGCGGAACATAAGGTACCAAAACATGGGAGCCGGGCAAACCCAACTATTGACCCAAGACATGATTCGGAGCTGATACATATAATGCTATAAGTTCGGGGTGCCGCACTGTCGAAAGGGTTCGAACTTTTCATGTCGTGTTATGGGGTAAACTGCAGCCCCTGGTGCACTGGTCGTATCAGAATGTACGGGTGCGATTTGTCGTAAATAAGCATACATGAGAAAAAAAGAAAAGGTAGAGGAATGCAATAACGAGCTAATGCTACATTGTTATTTAAATGATACGTCAAAGCGTATGCATACATGTAGTGCAATAAGTAAAAGATAGGACTATTTGACATGTCCTATCCAAGGTCAAGCTGCGTGTGGGTATGCAAAACAGGTATATCGATCGTTATCAGAGACCACCTGAGGATTCCCTTGTACGTCAAAGCTTCTTGCTTCCTTGGTGTTTCCTTCCCGAGACGGGTCCGATAATCAGACGATCGGAGAGGGCCTTCAGAGAATAGGGGCCTGAAAGGAAGAAAATGTTAAAGGTATATGGGCCCTGGCGCAGTTGAGCCGCATTGTGGTCTGTGCCATGGCCATGCCTCCGCCTATGCCCATGGTATTTTGAGTGCGTAATTATGTACACGCGGCGCAAATTTCGCCGTTTGACTAGGACTAGGACGGAGGCCGAATTGCTAGGCAAGCTCTAAATGTGCCTGGCGATCCTCTTGCAGGGTACTCCGGACTCGCTTGAAGGTGTCCGGGGTCTTTTTTGCCAAATTGGCGGTTTGCCTCATAAGGCTGCTTTGTGCTTCTGCTGCGAGGGCCGCAGTGTGCTCCTCCGTGCGGAGCGAGCGTTCTGTGTTTCCATTAACTATTATAACCCCGCGAGGTCCTGGCATTTTGAGCTTGAGGTATGCATAATGCAGTACTGCATTGAATCTGGCAAATGCGGTTCATCCGAGCAGTGCGTGATAGCCACTACGAAAGGGGACAATATCGAAGATTAACTCCTCGCTTCGGAAGTTGTCCGGAGATCCAAAGACCACTTCCAGTGTGATTGATCCCGTGCAATAGGCCTCTACACCTGGGATGACACCTTTAAAGGTGGTTTTGGTGGGTTTGATCCTCGAGGGGTCTATGCCCACTTTACGCATTGTATCCTGATAGAGCAGGTTCAGGCTGCTGCCACCGTCCATAAGGACTCGAGTGAGGTAAAATCCGTTAATGATGGGGTCAAGGACCAATGCGGCAGAACCACCATGACGGATACTGGTGGGTTGGTCCCTGTGATCGAAGGTGATCGGACAAGAAGACAATGGGTTGAGCTTTGGGGCGACTGGCTCCATCTCATAGACGTCCCTCAGTGCATGCTTTCGTTCCCGCTTGAGGATGGTTGATGATGACGATGGCAATGGATTCCCCTCTCCGGAGCCCCGGACGGACTCTAGACCAGCCCTCCCGAGAGGTTTTAGGGCTTGGCGGCGGCTCCATATCGTAAAACGCGATGATTTCTTCTCTCCTATTTTTTTCTCCCCGAAACTCAATATATGGAGGTGGAGGTGGACTCGGGGACGCAAGAGGGGGCCCACGAGGTAGGGGCGCCCTAGGAGGGCGCCCCCCACCCTCGTGAGAAGGGTGTGGGCCCCATGGTCTTCATCTTTGGCGAGGATTTTTTTATTATTTATTGTAAGGTATTCCCTGGAGTTTCAGGTCATTCCGAGAACTTTTGTTTTCTACACATAAAACAACATCATGGCAATTCTGCTGAAAACAGCGTCAGTCCGGGTTAGTTCCATTCAAATCATACGAGTTAGAGTCCAAAACAAGGGCAAAAGTGTTTGGGAAAGTAGATACGACGGAGACGTATCAACTCCCCCAATCTTAAACCCTTGCTTGTCCTCAAGCAATTCAGTTGACAAACTGAAAGAAATAAAGAAAAACTTTTACAAACTCTGTTTGCTCTTGTTGTTGTAAATATGTCAAGCTAGCATTCAAGTTTTCAGAAACGATTATAACTAACCATATTTGCAATAATTCTCAGGTCTCATGATTACCCATATCAATAGCATAATCAACTAGCAAGCCATAATAATAAATCTCCGATGACAACACTTTCTCAAAACAATCATAATATGATATAACAAGATGGTATATTGCTAGCCCTTTCTGAGACCGTAAAACATAAATGCAGAGCACCTTTAAAGATCAAGGACTGACTAGACATTGTAATTCATGGTAAAAGAGATCCAATCATAGTCACACCCAATATAAATTAACAGTAATGAATGCAAATGACAGTGGTGCTCTCCAACTGGTGCTTTTTAATAAGAGGATGATGACTCAACATAAAAGTAAATGGATAGACCCTTCGCAGAGGGAAGCAGGGATTTGTAGAGGTGCTAGAGCTTGGTTTTGAAATAGAGATAATTAACATTTGAGCGGTATACTTACATTTTCAACATAACAACCAAGAGATGGCGATATCTTCCATGCTACGCACATTATAGGCGGTTCCCAAACAGAATGGTAAAGTTTATACTCCCCCTCCACCAACAAACATCAATCCATGGCTTGCTCGAAACAACGAGTGCCTCCAACATACATCAGGTCCCAGGGGGAGTTTTGTTTTGCAATTATTTTTGATTTAGTTTGCATAAAGCATGGAACTAGGCATCCCGGTGACCAGCCATTTATCTCGTGAGTGAGGAGCGGAGTCCACTCCTCTTGAGAATAACCCGCCTAACATGGAAGATACGGATAGCCCTAGTTGATACATGAGCTATTCGAGCATACAAAACAGGATATTTATTTGAAGGTTTAGAGTTTGGCACATACAAATTTACTTGGAACGGCGGGTAGATACCACATATAGGAAGGTATAGTGGACTCATCTGGAATAACTTTGGGGTTTAAGGGATTGGATGCACAAGCAGTATTCCCGCTTAGTACACGTGAAGGTAGCAAAAGACTGGGAAGCGACCAACTAGAGAGCGACAACAGCCATGTACATGCATTAAAATTAATAAACATTGGATGCAAGCATGAGTAGGATATAATCCACCATGAACATAAATATCGTGAAGGCTATTATGATTTGTTTCAACTACATGCGTGAACATGTGCCAAGTCAAGTCACTTAAATCATTCAAAAGAGGATACCATCCTATCATACCACATCATAACCATCTCAATAGCATGTTGGCATGCAAGGTAAACCATTATAACTCATAGCTAATCAAGCATGGCACAAGCAACTATGATCTCTAATTGTCATTGCAAACATGGTTATTCATAACAAGCTGAATCAAGAACGATGAACTCATCATATATACAAAAACAAAAGAGGTCGAGTTCATACCAGTTTTTCTTATCTTAGTCAATCCATCATATATCATCATAATTGCCTTTCACTTGCACGACCGAACGATGTGAATAATAATAATAGTGCACGTGCATTGGACTAAGCTGGAATCTGCGAGCATTCAATAAACAGGAGAAGACAAGGCAATATGGGCTCTTTTGTCAGATCAACAATAATGCATATAAGAGCCACTTCAAAAATTTAATTATGGTCTTCTCCTATCAACCCCCAAAGAAAAGAAAAGAAATAAAACTATTTACACGGGAAAGCTCCCAACAAGCAAAAGAAGAACGTGAAATATTTTTGGGTTTTCTTTTTAATTACTACTACAAGCATGGAAAGTGAATTACTACTAATTTTTTTTGTTTTTCTTAAAGTTTATTAAACACACAAGAAGAAAGCATAAAAAGGAAAATAAACTAGCATGGATGATACAATGAAAAAGTATGAGCACCGAGATCTAGCAATGAGTGTGTGTGTGAACATAAATATAATGTCGGTGAGAAATACGTACTCCCCCATGCTTAGGCTTTTGGCCTAAGTTGTTCTATGGCCACGGCTGGCCTGGCGGATATCCATAATAGTAGTTGGGGTCGTACTGCGATGATGAAGAAGAAGGCTCCGATTGCCACTGGCTGGCAATCATCTCCGGATCCCACTGATAGCTAGACTGTCGTGAAGGATCAAATTGTGGTTCCGGTTCTGGCTCCTCGGCTGGTGCAGGGTTCCGGTAGGCGTGGATAGCCGTCAACGGAACAAGGTACGTGCCTACAGTCAAATCAAACAAAGAAGGAGCAGGCAAGGTAATAGTCTCAGGATGATGTTTTTTAGAGAACAATTGATATTTAAGCTCCCCTTCCCTATTCTTAATAATAAAATCATGTGACACCATACTTTTATGATCTAGATAAACATGAGGCAGCACTTTGTCTTCCTTCTTAGCATGCCTAATAGGTATGTTAAAATGTGCGGCTAGGCGTGTAGCATAATTGCCTCCAAAGACGGGACCCTTAGTACGGTTCATACTTAACCGTCTAGCAATAATGCCGCCTATACTAAAAGTGTTATCACTGTATAAACCATGGAGCAGAATAATTATATCAGGGATACTAAGGTTTCCATAGTTTCCACTCCCAATTAAGCAACGACTAGCAAATAATGCAAAGTAACGTAAAACAGGAAAATATATGCTAGTGATTCGTGCATCGGAAACCTTCCTAGTTTCTCCTATAGTGATAGTATCAATAAACCCCTCCACATCATCATGATGTGGTTCTTCTGTCTTGCCCTCAAAAGGGACTAAACAAATCCGACAAAAATCATAAAGTGACATCTCCTTATGCTCATCATATAAATGAAACTCCACCGTAGGTAGTGAGTTCCTAGAATGAAAATGAAAGTTTTGCATAAAGGTATTTGTGAGTAAGAGATACTGATCGCATTGGTCGTGGAGGAAAGCGGTGAGGCCTGCATTATGAGCCAATTCATGAAAATCTTCATAAATCCCGGCTGCTCTCAAGAAATCCTCGGAAGGCCATTCACACGCCCGAACCTCCGCGGTGCGCGGCAAATTATACTTAGGCTTCGGTGCCTTTTCCTTCGAGCTTTTGCTCATTGAGCCCCTCAATAATCTCCTCATCATTTTCTGAAAAATTCTGAAATTTTTAGTAACTTCAAAATAAAAGTAAACCAAACTCAATAATATTGATAGTAACTACTCCTACAAGTGCCTAGAGCCTATATCATGCATCAAAACTACTTTTGACCATATAAATTTGACATGCAAGCTCAAGAACAGGGTCACCTAAGCAGCAAAAAATTGCAATGAATAAATCACTAGAACAAAAACTAATTGGACCAATGGAGGAGTCACATACCAAGGAACAATCTCCCCAAGCAGTTTTGTGAGAGGTGCTTTGAGCAAGGAGATCGAAAATGGTAGCAAAGAGGGCTGGAACTCGTGCTTGAGTTGGTTTTTCGTGTTTGTGGGAGGAAGAAGAAGAGGATGGGTGCAGGAATAAGTGGAGGAGGGCCACCATGGGCCCACAAGGCAGGGGAGCGCGCCCTAGGGGGGTGGGCGCGCCCTCCACCCGCGTGGCAAGGTGGTTGGCCCCCCTGGTGTGTTCTTTGTTCCATAAATCCTCAAATATTCTAGAAAAAATCATATTTAATTTTCAGGGCATTTGGAGAACTTTTATTTTTGAGGTATTTTTATATTGCATGGATAATCAGATAACAAACAGAAAATTATTTATTTTTACTTTATTTCAACTAAATAACAGAAAGTATAGAGAGGGTACAGAAGGTTGTGCTTCTAGTTTCATCCATCTCATGACCATCAAAAGGAATCCATTAACAAGGTTGATCAAGTCTTGTTAACAAACTCATTCCGATTAACATGAAACCGGAGAAATTTCGAATAACACTAGGTTACCTCAACGGGGATATGCACATCCCCAATAATAAGTATATCATATTTCTTCTTGACAGTAGGAAGAGGAAATTCAAAACCTCCAAATATAATCGATGGAATTTTTCCGATAGAATTGATACTATGAACTTGAGGTTGTTTCCTCGGAAAGTGTACCGTATGCTCATTACCATTAACATGAAAAGTGACATTGCCTTTGTTGCAATCAATAACAGCTCCTGCGGTATTTAGAAAAGGTCTTCTAAGAATAATAGACATACTATCGTCCTCGGGAATATCAAGAATAACAAAGTCCGTTAAAATAGTAACGTTTGCAACCACAACAGGCACATCCTCACAAATACCGACAGGTATAGCAGTTGATTTATCAGCCATTTGCAAAGATATTTCAGTAGGTGTCAACTTATTCAAGTCAAGTCTACGATATAAAGAGAGAGGCATAACACTAACACCGGCTCCAAGATCACATAAAGCAGTTTCAATATAGTTTCTTTTAATGGAGCATGGTATAGTAGGTACTCCTGGATCTCCAAGTTTCTTTGGTATTCCACCTTTAAAAGTATAATTAGCAAGCATGGTGGAAATTTCAGCTTCCGGTATCTCTCTTTTATTTGTAATAATATCTTTCATGTATTGTAACGCCCTCGATGCGGCTATATCTCCCACGTGTCGAAGCACGAAGAGGCATAACCGCATTGAAAGCAATGTCGCAAGTGATGTAATCTTCACACAACCCATGTAATACATAAGGGAAAAGATACATAGTTGGCTTACAATCGCCACTTCACGCAATTACATGAATAAGGCATTACATCAACCAGATACAATCAAGGTCTGACTACGGAACCAAAATAAAAGATTACTACCCCAAATGCTACACAGATCCCCGATCATCCCGACTGGGCTCCACTACTGATCAACTGGAACGAAACGGCACAAAGGACAAGATCTTCATCGAGCTCCTCCTTGAGCTTGGTTGCGTCACCTGCTCGGTAACATCGGCACCTGCAAACTGGTTTTGGAAATATCTGTGAGTCACAGGGACTCAGCAATCTCACACCCTCACGATCAAGACTATTTAAGCTTATAGGACGGGTAAAAGGTATGATGTGGAGCTGCAGCAAGCGACTAGCATATATGGTGGCTAACATATGCAAATGAGAGCGAGAAGAGAAGGCAAAACCACGGTCGAACAACTATGATCAAGAAGTGATCCTAGAACAACCTACGTCAAGCATTACTCCAACACTGTGTTCACTTCCTGGACCCCGCCGAGAAGAGACCATCACGGTTACACACGCGGTTGATGTATTTTAATTAAGGTCAACTTCAGGTTTTTTACAACCGGACATTAACAAATTCCCATCTGCCCATAACCGCGGGCATGGCTTTCGAAAGTTCAAATCCCTGCAGGGGTGTCCCAACTTAGCCCATCACAAGCTCTCACGGTCAACGAATGATATTCCTTCTAGCGGGAAGACCCGATCAGACTCGGAATCCCGGTTACAAGACATTTCGACAATGGTAAAACAAGTCCAGCAAAGCCGCCCGATGCGCCGACATCCTGATGGGAGCTGCACATATCTCGTTCTCAGGGCAACACCGGATAGGTCAAGCTACGAGTAAAACCAGCCCTCAAGTTTCCCCGAGGTGGCCCCGCAGGCTGCCCATTTCGGACCAACACTTAGACAAGCACTGGCCCGGGGGGGTTTAAATAAAGATGACCCTTGGGCTGGCCTAACCCAAGGGAAAAAGAGGCTAGGTGGCGAATGGTAAAACCAAGGTTAGGCCTTGCTGGAGGAGTTTTATTCAAAGCGAAATGTCAAGGGGTTCCCATTATAACCCAACCGCATAAGGAACGCAAAATCCGGGAACATAACACCGATATGACGGAAACTAGGGCGGCAAGAGTGGAACAACACACCAGGCATAAGGCCGAGCCTTCCACCCTTTACCAAGTATATAGATGCATTAATTAAATAAGAGATATTGTGATATCCCAACAAGTAAACATATTCCAACAAGGAACAACATCTCCATGTTCCAACAAGGAACAAACTTCAATCTTCACCTGCAACTAACAACGCTATAAGAGGGGATGAGCAAAGCGGTAACATAGCCAAACAACGGTTTGCTAGGACAAGGTCGGTTAGAGGCTTGGTTTAACAATATGGGAGGCATGATAAGCAAGTGGTAGGTATCGCAACATAGGCATAGCAAAAGAGCGAGCAACTAGCAAGCAAAGGTAGAAGTGATTTCGAGGGTATGGTCATCTTGCCTGAAATCCCGCAAGGAAGAAGAACGATTCCATGAAGAAGACAAAGGGATGTAGTCGAACGGGTCCTCACAAACGCGACGTTATCGGAACCAACCCGAAGAAGCAACTCCGGAAAGAAGCACACAACATAGTAAACAGCCACCACATAAGCATGGCACGATGCGCAAACAAGTATGATGCATGTCCGGTTTAATGAGGCATGGCATGGCAAAGTGCACAAACAATCCTACAAATTAAGTGGAGCTCATTATGCAACGGAGTTGCATATTGAAGAAAACACCACATGACTTATTTAGTTCTCTCTCGTTTATGTACCCAACAAGATTAAATGTTGTTAGCATGGCAAGATATGAAGCAATAAAGGAACTATCTATCTAGGCAAGTTTAAATGAGGCCGGAAATAACAAACAACAATTCCGGAAAACCTCATGTGCATATTTTACGGTTTGGTATTGTTCTGCCCTAAACACAATTTTAGAGTTATTAAACATGCAAAACAAGTACACCATGGTAATCTATGCATTTTTCTACCCCATTTACATATGAAGTTTATTAAATTCCGAGTTACGGTTATTTAGTTATGAAATAAAGCATTTTAGCATGGCATATGAGCAAATTTAAGCAAACAGCATTTTAAGCATTTTAAACATGGATGAAAATGACATATTATGAAACTAGACAAAATTCTAAGCAACTTCCATGTTAAGTTTGTTTAATTTGGATGCACGATTTGAGAGTTATTAAATGCATGAAGTAAGAGGGCTTTTCTGTAAATCTGGCAAACTCTGGGATAATAGCTAAAATCACAGCGCAGGAAAAAAACACGGGCCGCATCTGGCTGGGCCAACAGTGCATAGGAGGGCTGGGGGTTTCTCACCATGGGCCGCGGCCCGATACTGTGGAGAAGGCGGCCTGGCAGGGCACGGGCGACTGGGCCTGATCGAGGCAGGAGGCATGCCATACACAGGCTAGCCCTTGGCGCGGCGTGGAAGCAAGATGCGGCCCAACCACGGATCTGGGCAGGCGAGGCCGGTTCCTGCGCCTGCGATCGAGGGGCGAAGTCAACGCAGGCAGGGGATCGGGCGACCTTGCTCTCTCTCTCTCGATCTGGACAGTGGGGAGGCACTGCATCTACCGCGTCCCTCTGCTCGTCAGAAAACAGAGCAGCGGCGGTGCTTGACAGAAAAGGCAGCAGCAGGACTTGGGCGGAGGACACCCTGAAACGGCAGCGTAGCGACGGGGTCCTGGACTTGGCAGCGGGGAGCTCCATCGTCGAAGGGGAACGGCAGGACGGCGGCGGACCTCCATGTTCCCGGGCGGCCATGGTGGCAGGGGACTTTGCGCGGGCGAGGTGGACTTGGGGCTCTGGCCGGAGGAACTTGAGGCGCAGGGCGAGGTGAACGGCAGCAGGAGGTGGCTGGATCCGGGCATGGAGGTTGTCGGGCTCTCATTCCCTGCCGGATCGAAGTGGAGGCAGGCCAGCGGACTTGGAGCTCCAGGCGATGGCGGCTTCCTTTGGTTCCCCTGCCCAAGGCGAGGGGGAGAGAGAGTTACGGGGAGAGGCAGGAGGCAATGAGAAGAAACAGGAGTGAGGAGGAGCGATGGGGAGGTCCTGGCCTGATGGCGGCAGTGCTGCTCGCGGACGAGTTGCGGCTCTGGGTGATCCTGCTCGGGCCCAACCGCGGAGGGGCGTGGGGATGGATCGAGAGGAGGAGCTCGCTGGTTGGGTCTGTGGTGAAAACGAGGAGGAGATGGATTTGGTTTGAGCGATGGGGATCCCGATGTTGGGGAATGAGTGCGGCGGCGGCGGTTGGGAGGATCCCTAGAATTTAGGGATTTGGTCTAAAATTAGACTAGGGGTGGACTATAAATATACATCACGGATTAGGTTAGGGGCTATCTCGACCCTACGATCGCAATCGGACGATTCCGGATAAAATAGCAAGGGAGTCCAAAAAAGAAAACAGTGATGTTTTGCACACGTTTGGGGATGATCCGGACACAACGGTAACGACTGTCCGGGTCGGGTCCGGGACAATTTCAGACACGCGCGAGGGGTCGATGCATTGTGCAAAGAGGGGGTAGGCTGGGCCTAGGTTGTGTAGGAGAGGTCTCCGACAGAGAAGAGAGAGACGGAAATGCATCCCGGCAAGGTTTTCGGAGACCGAAAACGTCCGACGTGTGCCCGGCTATAATGCCGCTATAGTTTAACGGTTGGGCTATCAAACGAACTCCGAATGCGATGAAACTTGACAGGAGGTCTATCTACACTATAATAATACCACACGTCAACTCTCATCCCATTCCGAGAACATTTTCCGGCCACTTATAAAATAATATCTCGGACGTGCCGCGGGCGCGTGCAAGTGTGTCTGGGCTCAGAACGGACAACGGACGGAACTGGGGGAACCCAGACGGATGCAAGTTTTGAAAACATGATGATGCAATGCACATGATGACATGGTAAGATGCAACACGCAAGCGAATGACAAGGCAACAACATCGAATAGCTGGACGACACCTAGCGCAACGGTCTTGGGGCGTCACATGTACTTAGCATAAGGATTCATTTTGAGCATATCAGTCAATCGCATACGCAAAAAAGATAGGTCTAATCATTTCAGCAAAGCGCTCAAAATCCTCATCATCCTTTTTCTTGGATGGTTTGGGAGGAAAAGGCATGGGTTTCTGAACCCAAGGCTCTCTTTCTTTACCATGTTTCCTAGTGACAAAGTCTTTCTTATCATAACGTTGATTCTTTGATTGTGGGTTATCAAGATCAACAACAGGTTCAACTTCTACATCATTATAATTACTAGGTTGAGCATCATTATGAACATTATTATTAACATTATCACTAGGTTCATGTTCATTACCAGATTGTGTTTCAGCATCAGGAATAGAAATATCATTTGGATTATTAGGTTCACTAGAAGTTTGCACAGTTCTATCATTTTTGTTTTTCTTCTTTTTAGAAGAACTAGGTGCATCAATTTTATTTCTCTGAGAATCTTGCTCAATTCTCTTAGGGTGGCCTTCAGGATACAAAGGTTCCTGAGTCGTTCTACCAGTTCTAGTAGCCACTCTAACAGCATAATCATTTGCCTTACTATTCATTTCATTGAGCAATTCTTTTTGAGCTTTAAGTACTTGTTCTACTTGAGTGGTAACCATAGAAGCATGTTTGCTAACAAGTTTAAGTTCATCTCTAACATTAGCCATATAATCATCCAAGTGTCCAAGCATATTTGAATTGTATTTTAATTGTCTACCAAAATAAGCATTAAAGTCTTCTTGCTTAGCCATAAATTTATCAAACTCATCTAAGCATGGGCTAGCAATTTTAGTAAATGGGATTACAGCTTTATCATATCTATAGAGAGAATTTACCTTTACTACCTGTGTCGGGTTATCGAGGTCTGGAGGTTCTTCAATAGGCGGTGAATTAAGACCATGTATTTCTTCAATAGGAGGTAAATTCTTAACATCTTCAGCTTTAATACCTTTTTCTTTCATAGATTTCTTTGCCTCTTGCATATCTTCGGGACTAAGAAATAGAATACCTCTCTTCTTCGGAGTTGGTTTAGGAATAGGCTCATTAATTGGAGCAGGAGCTGGCTCAAGAGCTAGCTCAGGAGGTGCCCAATTATTTTCATTTGTCAACATATTATTCAATAAGATTTCAGCTTCATCCGGTGTTCTTTCCCTGAAAAGAGAACCAGCACAACTATCCAGGTAATCTCTGGAAGCATCGGCTAGCCCATGATAAAAGATATCAAGTATTTCATTTTTCTTAAGAGGATGATCAGGCAAAGCATTAAGTAACTTGAGAAGCCTCCCCCAAGCTTGTGGGAGACTCTCTTCTTTAATTTGCACAAAGTTGTATATTTCCTTTAAAGCAGCTTGTTTCTTATGAGCAGGGAAATATTTAGCAGAGAAGTAGTAAATCATATCCTGGGGACTACGCACACAACCAGGATCAAAAGAATTAAACCATATCTTAGCATCACCCTTTAATGAGAACGGAAATATTTTGAGGATATAAAAGTAGCAAGATCTCTCATCATTAGTGAACAGGGTGGCTATATCATTTAATTTAGTAAGATGTACCACAACAGTTTCAGATTCATAACCATGAAAAGGATCAGATTCAACTAAAGTAATTATATCAGGATCAACAGAGAATTCATAATCCTTATCAGTAACAAAGATAGGTGAAGTAGCAAAAGAAGGATCAGGTTTCATTCTAGCATTTAGAGATTGCTTACTCCATTTAGCTAATAATTTTTTAAGTTTAGTTCTATTTCTGCAAGCTAAAATAGCAAAACAAGCTTCTTGATCAAATAAATAACCCTCAGGAATAACAAGTAATTCTTCATCATTACTTTCATCAATATCATCAGATTCCGTATTTTCAATTTCTCTAGCCCTAGCAAGTTGTTCATCGAGAAAATCACTAAGTGGCATAGTAGTATCAGGCATAGAGGTAGTTTCATCATAAGTATCATGCATAGCATAAGTGGCATCATCAATAACATGTGACATATCAGAACGAATGGCAGAAGCAGGTGTAGGTGTCGCAAATTTACTCATAACAGAAGTTGAATCAAGTGCGGAGCTAGATGGCAGTTCCTTACCTCCCCTCGTAGTTGAGGGATAGATCTTGGTTTTTGGATCTCTTAAGTTCTTCATAGTGTCCAGCAGATATAAATCCCAAGTGACTCAAAGAATAGAGCTATGTTCCCCGGCAACGGCGCCAGAAATTAGTCTTGATAACCCACAAGTATAGGGGATCGCAATAGCTTTCGAGGGTAGAGTATTCAACCCAAATTTATTGATTCGACACAAGGGGAGCCAAAGAATATTCTCAAGTATTAGCAGTTGAGTTGTCAATTCAACCACACCTGGAAACTTAGTATCTGCAGCAAAGTGTTTAGTAGCAAAGTAATATGATAGTGATGGTAATGGTAACAAAAGAGTAACGAAAGCAAAGTAATGTTTTTGGTATTTTGTAGTGATTGTAACAATAGCAACGGGAAAGTAAATAAGCGTAAACCAGTATATGGAAAGCTCGTAGGCATCGGATCAATAATGGATAATTATGCCGGATGTGGTTCATCATGTAACAGTCATAACCTAGGGTGACACAGAACTAGCTCCAGTTCATCAATGTAATGTAGGCATGTATTCCGAATATAGTCATACGTGCTTATGGAAAAGAACTTGCATGACATCTTTTGTCATACCCTCCCGTGGCAGCGGTGTCCTAATGGAAACTAAGGGATATTAAGGCCTCCTTTTAATAGAGAACCGGAACAAAGCATTAGCACATAGTGAATACATGAACTCCTCAAACTACGGTCATCACCGGTAAGTATCCCGATTATTGTCACTTCGGGGTTAACGGATCATAACACATAATAGGTGACTATAGACTTGCAAGATAGGATCAAGAACACTCATATATTGATGAAAACATAATAGGTTCAGATCTGAAATCATGGCACTCGGGCCCTAGTGACAAGCATTAAGCATAGCAAAGTCATAGCAACATCAATCTCAGAACATAGTGTATACTAGAGATCAAACCCTAACAAAACTAACTCGATTACATGGTAAATCTCATCCAACCCATCACCGTCCAGCAAGCCTATGATGGAATTACTCACGAACGGCGGTGAGCATCATGAAATTGGTGATGGAGGATGGTTGATGATGACGACGGCGATGGATTCCCCTCTCTGGAGCCCCGAACGGACTCCAGATCGGCCCTCCCAAGAGGTTTTAGGGCTTGGCGGCGGCTCCGTATCGTAAAACGTGATGATTTCTTATCTCCTATTTTTTTCTCCCCGAAACTCAATATATGGAGGTGGAGTTGGAGTCGGAGACACAACAGGGGGCCCATGAGGTAGGGGGCGCGCCCTGGGGGGGGGGGCGCCCCCCACCCTCGTGAGAAGGGTGTGGGCCCCCTGGTCTTCATCTTTGGCGAGGATTTTTTATTATTTATTGTAAGGTATTCCGTGGAGTTTCAGGTCATTCCGAGAACTTTTGTTTTCTGCACATAAAACAACATCATGGCAATTCTGCTGAATACAGCGTCAGTCCGGGTTAGTTCCATTCAAATTGTACAAGTTAGAGTCCAAAACAAGGGCAAAAGTGTTTGGAAAAGTAGATACAACGGACACGTATCAGCTGTTTGTGGCTAGATCTCATTATACTCATGAGAGAGTCGTCGTATAAGCCAGCTCCCCCTTTGTGTCTAGTCTTAGAGATTGTTTCTTGTCCCTCTTGGGGTTCCCTGCCCCTCCTTATATATGTTGAAGGGGCGGGTTACATGACTAGTCCTAGTAGGATTAGGATTACTCTATTACATGTGGAGTCCTCAATTTAATTTGGATTTATTCATGTTAAACTGATCCTGCAAAATAAACACAAGAACAAATTTGACAGGCTGTGCTTCGGGTTAAAAAAAATTGTAAGCCGGCACCTGATCATCCTTAAGTCCTTGTCATTTCCTTTTTATGGACAATCCAGGTCAATAGACCAGCTTCATAATCAATTTGCTGACATTGGCTTCTCACAGAAATATATTGTGAAGAATATTTGATTCAGCTCCCAATGCTTAACAAAAATATTGGTCTTGAAATACTCATCTGATTTTCAGCCGGCTTGTAGAACTTGCCGGTTTATCATTATCAAAATATCCGGTTTGTAAATATTGATAGCACCAGGTCATAATTGTCGCTGACGTCGGGTCATAATCATTGGTGACGCCGGGTCATGATTGTTGCAGACACCGGGTCAATCTGATTTGCTCAAAACTGAGAATTTGAAGATATTCCTCTCTTATATCCAAATTACCTGTAGCCCTCAATTCTTAAGAAGAGAATAAAATGATAGCTTAAGACTTGCTTCAATATAAATGATGCCACTTTGAAGAAATCCATCTTGTTCATCTCAATCACTAGTAAAGACTGAATACTCCATATATGTAGCCCCCAAGTGTCGGGTTGTCATGCTTGCAGCAACCTGAGACTTTGTAATTGCCTGATGCTCAAAAACCTTCAACCAGTGTAGCCCCCAAGGCCGGGTCATTATGCAATAATGAGCAGGGACTTTGTATGTATGATCATGTAAATTCAAGCATCAACGTGTAGCCCCCAAGGCTGGCTTAGTAAGATAATTCTAAGCTGGTACTTTATACATACTTCATTGAAAATAATATCATGTGATGTAATCCTCTCCATGGGGCTTGAACCCACATCCATAAGGTTAAGAGCTTTGTACTCTTCCAACTGAGTAGTGGACCTTTGAATATAATGGATTTAAGACTTGTGTACCTTGAATTGTTGACAGGAGCAATTGGTAGCCCCCAAGGGCCGGCTCATTACAATGTGATGAGTCGGGTTTTCAATAAGGCCAGTAAAAATGACTTTGCATTAGCCCCCAAGTGCCATGGTGCATGCTGGCAGTGACATGGGACTTGCATATTTAATGTAATCCCAACTTGAATAATGTAGCCCCTAAGTGCCGGGTCGTAAGCCTGCAGCGACTCGGGACTATTCCTTCCATTGTAGAATAAATTATATCCATTGATAAAATAATATCCATTGCGCTGAAGCGACTTTGAAAACCTCAATCGTAATATTGGTTATTGATAACCGTAATAAAAATCCAGCCATGTTGGCTATTAAAGATTTGAATAATATAACCCGGTTTGAAAAACCGGTTCCTGTGATATTAAATCGTACTGCCGGTTTAGGATACCTGTGCAGTAAGGGTGATAACCCAATATTTAGAAGCCAAAAACTTCCAAATGTTTATGATTGTCATATATGGCGACTTATCATCCAAAGTCAAGCCAGGTTAATCGAAACCACATATATGCTTCAGATATGAACAAAAAGTCTCAAGACAAACCCAAAAGACTGTTAAAAAACTTAAGAAAAATAGAAAGAAGAATTTGAGGTTTCTAATTCGAATACGATCAGTAAACCGGACCAAAGGGGTTAAGCTAGGATTCGAATACGATCATGTAGCCCCCAGTGGCTTTGGCGTTGCGCTGATCAAGAGGGTACCGATAGCTATGTTCTCTTTGGTTCGAATATGACCTATGTTTGAACAGGAACCCCCCAAATGACCTTGAGAGGTTTTTAACGACCCTGATTCGAATACGATCCAAGTCGTACCCAAAAGGGGTTAAGCTATGATTCGAATACGATCAAGAAGCCCCCTAGTGAGTTTGGCATTGTGCCGATCAAGAGGGTACCGACAGCTATGTTCTCTTTGGTTCGAATACGACCTATGCTTGAACAGGAAGCCCCCAGATGATCATTGAAACAGGGTACCTATGTTTGAGTTGTGCTTTGCAACAGATTCTCTTTAGTCCCTTTAATTTTTCTAAGAACTCGAACTTGTAAGTAATGAATTCTTCTTGAACCGGGCGTTGAGCCGAATATTTAAAGCTTCAGAGCTTTGTGGGCCGGATTTTAAACCGGATATTGAGCTTCAATGCTTTGTGAGAGACAGATTTCTCTTGAACCAGATTTTAAACCGGAATCCTTCTTTTTAAGCCAGAAATTTTCTGACGGCCTTTAAATTTTTCACCAATATAACAGTAGCCTCCAGAACCGGGTCATCTTCCCTCCAATGACCCGGAGTTCTTGAATTCTCTGACACCAGTCAATTTCGCCAAGTCATGTCATTGTAGCCCCCGAGTCTTAAGACGACTCAAGGAGTTGTCTTGAGATTCTCCATATTTGACTGTGATATAAACCGTATGAGTCATTCAACATCTTAGTGATATAACTTGCCCTGCACTGGAGAACTTGCAAGCCAGAGTAATTGCTCTTTTAAAGAAAGCAATAAAAAATATACTGGATGGATCTCACCTGACATATCAGGCCAGAATTTATCCGCCGCAGAGTTGATGATCAGTTGACCACCATGATGAAGCGACACGGTGAACCGTGCGAACGGGCAAGTTAGCCGCATTATGTTAATATACACCAAACCGCGGAGGCAGACAAAAAAACAACCGCAACATTAGTGGTAGTATGGACGCGGACGAGTCGTTACCGCTCTTGCAGTGACCAAATGTCCTGCATAAATAATATCATAACCCAGAGTAATTGTTCTCAAAAGGAAAAATTTGATGCGTGCTATTTAAAATAGTCTGGACAGATATCACCTGATGTATTTATGATCCTCAGCGGTATCCGTTAGTCAACCCGGCACGTTGAATAGGCCGGACCACAAGGCGAACAGTAAAATGACCGCAGCATCAGAGGCGGCACAGACAGATGAGTCAGCCGTGGTGTGGTAAGCCGGCGCAGACGAGCAAATTGTCCTCCGCGTTGTAAACCGGTGCGAACGCATGATCCGCCACAAGGGCAGATGAGCGAGTCGTCCGTGGTGTTGTAAGGCTACGCGGACGGACGAGTCTGCCACGGCATTGTAAGACGGTGCGGGAATCCGTTGAGTAAGGACAACCACCTGTGCCAAATAATGTCGGCACGCTTGTTGGAATCTTGCTAGTAGGCCTTTGGCCCAAAGCCCAACTAAAATTCTGAAATTCTCTTGGCCCATTCATGCACACATGTGAGTGGAGTGAGTGAGGCTAAAGTTTAGTCCCACATTGGAAGTTGAGAGAGAGTTGCACCTCTTTATAAGGTGAGCTCTTCTACCACTTGTATGAGCATGAGAAGAGGAGACCTACACGCGCGCTCCTCCTCCTCGCTCGCCTCGCCACGCCACGCCTCGTCACGACGCGCCGCGGGTTGCGGTATTGAGCCGAGCCGAGGACAGAGCTATGCACGTTGTCTATATTTTTGCTGCATGGGAAAATTAATGAGTCATTAATTAATAATTAATGGACGCGTTAATTACTGAACCGTTTCCGATTCTTTTGGATCGTGACGACCCGGCCCGCAATATATATAGTCAGGCAGACGTCTACCCTAGCCGCCGCTTCGTATGGTTTCTCATCACCGTTCCAGATCATTGCGCCGCCAAGCTAGTCTTCTCCATCCCTCCTTCCGGCGTGCACCGCAAGAAGGGACAGCAGGCCTCCGGAACCCCGCCTCTCGTGATCCTATACGGGAGAGGGGCGATCAGGTTTTTGGGGAGCGCACTCGCGCGACTGCTGGCAGCGACGACTTCGCGAACGACGACTTCTTCCCCGACCTCGGCAACCTCATCCTCGACGACATGGGCGACAACATCAACGCCGGCGGTGCTGCACCCGCTGCACCGTATGTGATTCTATCCTTCCTGTTCGAGATCGTGGTAGAATTCATGTTTCTAGTATGTGCCCTAGATGTGATATGTTCATCTGCTATGCTAGTTCGCATGATTAGTTTAATCTTTGCTGCTGTGGTCATGATTTATATTCTGTTTATTCGGATTAAATCTCGTAGTAATTTGCTCATATTTTCAACAATCTAAAAACCTGATTATAGGCAATTTACTCCGAGTGGTTTTGCTGCGCATCTGAAACCGCCTGCCTTTAAGGGGGCGCAATATAAGAGGTGGCGCACGAGAGCAGTCTACTGGTTTCAGACCATGGGCTGCTATGATGCCACCAAGGGCAAGCCTGAGGGCGATCTTAATCCAGCACAGCTGGAAGCTTTTGAGAAGATCGATACCCTCTTTAAAGGCGCTCTTCTGAGTGTTCTTGATGACTCCATTATGGATTCGTATATGTCGTTTGACAACGGCAAGGACAGGTGGGCTGCGCTTGAGGCCAAGTTTGGTGCCTCGGACGCCGGCAGCGAGTTGTACGTCATGGAGCAATTCTATGACTACAAGATGACTGATGAGCGCCCTGTTGTACAACAGGCTCATGAGATACAGTCGCTCGCAAAAGAACTTGAGTACTTCAAGTGTGTGTTACCGGACAAATTTGTTGCCGGAGGCATCATTGCCAAGCTTCCACCTTCGTGGAACAATTTTGCTACTTCCCTGAAACACAAGAGACAGGAGTTTTCCATTGCGGATCTCATTGGTACTCTTGATGTTGAAGAGAAGGCGAGAGCAAAGGACACACGTGCTCGAGTTGCTGAGGGAGGTTCTAGTGCTCACATGGTACAGAAGAAGAACTCCCAGCCCAACAAGTACAAAAACAATAAGAACAAAACTCAGGGCAAAGGCAAGTTTGATACAAAGAACAAGCCATCACATTCTACCAACTTCAAGAAGAATTCTCATAAGAAGGGGAAGGGACTTTGCCATGTCTGCGGTGATCCTAATCACTGGGCTCCAAAGTGTCCTAACCGCTTTGAGGAGCGCAAACATGAGAAGAGCGGCAAGTCCGCTAATGTTGTCATCGGTGATACTGATATGAAGGAATCAGGGTACGGTATTTTTCCTACCATCCTTTCAGTATTTCAATCCCCTGATTGGTTAATTGACACCGGTGCCAATGTACATGTTTGTGCTGACACCTCCATGTTTTCTTCTTACCAGGCAACAGGGACTTCACCCGTGCTGATGGGGAACGGGTCACATGCCATCGTTCAAGGTGTTGGTACGGTCAATTTGAAGTTTACTTCGGGGAAGACTGTGCGCCTGAAGAACGTTCATCATGTGCCGTCCATTAATAAAAATCTCGTTAGCGGTTCCCGTTTATGTCGAGATGGTTTTAAGTTGGTTTTCAAATCCAATAAAGTTGTAATTTCTAAGTGTGGACAATTTGTTGGAAAAGGCTATGAGTGCGGAGGCTTGTTCCGCCTATCTTTGTCAGATATTTGCACTAAAGTTATTAATAATGTTTGCCACAATAATGAGTCTGATATTTGGCATTCACGACTCTGTCATATTAACTTTGGTTGCATGACGCGGTTAGCCAATATGAATTTAATTCCGAAAATCTCTACTGTCAAAGGTTCCAAGTGCCAAGTATGTGTGCAAGCTAAGCAACCTCGCAAGTCCCATAAGACTGCAGAGGCAAGAGACTTGGCGCCACTAGAGCTTATACATTCTGACCTTTGTGAGATGAATGGCGTGTTGACAAAAGGTGGAAAGAGATACTTCATGACGTTGATTGATGACTCCACTAGGTATTGTTATGTGTATCTTCTGAAATCAAAAGATGAGGCTTTGACTTTCTTCAAAAACTATAAAGCTGAAGCAGAGAACCAACTTGATCGGAAAATGAAACGGCTTAGGTCCGATCGTGGTGGAGAGTATTTTTCCAATGAATTTGATCTGTTTTGTGCGGAACATGGTATAATCCATGAGAGGACGCCTCCCTACTCACCCCAGTCAAATGGGGTAGCCAAAAAAAAGAACCGAACTCTAACTGATATGGTTAACACCATGTTAGACACTTCGGGTCTATCCAAGGAATGGTGGGGGGAGGCGCTAATGACTGCGTGTCATGTCCTAAACCGAGTTCCCACAAAGCATAAGACCATGACTCCATTTGAGGAATGGGAAAGGAAAAGGTTGAAACTCTCTTACCTACGTACTTGGGGTTGTTTGGCGAAAGTCAATATACCAATTCCCAAGAAGCGCAAGCTTGGACCAAAAACCGTGGATTGTGTTCTTCTGGGCTATGCTTTTCATAGCATCGGCTATAGATTTTTGATAATAAAATCTGAGGTATCCGACATGCATGTTGGTACGATTATGGAATCAAATGATGCAACTTTCTTTGAGGACATATTTCCTATGAAGGATATGTCGAGTTCATCAAATCAGGAGATACCTACTCCATCTAGTGAGGAATTCACTGTAATTCCTGAACCCACCATTGCGATGGAACACGTTGAGAATCCTGTTGAGGGTAACAATGGAACTCCTGTGAGGAGTAAGAGACAGAGGACTGCAAAGTCTTTTGGTGATGATTTCATTGTGTACCTCGTGGATGACACACCCAGGACTATTTCAGAAGCCTATGCATCTCCTGATGCTGACTACTGGAAGGAAGCTGTACGTAGCGAGATGGATTCCATCTTAGCTAACGGTACCTGGGAGATCACTGACCGTCCATATGGGTGCAAACCTGTAGGATGTAAGTGGGTGTTCAAGAAGAAGCTTAGACCTGATGGTACGATTGAAAAGTACAAGGCACGGCTTGTGGCCAAGGGTTATACCCAGAAAGAAGGTGAAGACTTCTTTGATACTTACTCACCCGTGGCTAGACTGACCACAATTCGGGTGCTACTATCACTGGCTGCCTCACATGGTCTTCTCGTTCATCAAATGGACGTTAAGACGGCTTTCCTTAATGGAGAGTTGAAGGAGGAAATTTACATGGATCAGCCAGATGGTTTTGTAATACCTGGTCAGGAAGGAAAGGTGTGCAAGTTATTAAAGTCTTTATATGGCCTTAAACAAGCTCCTAAGGAGTGGCATGAGAAGTTCGAAAGAACATTAACTGCTGTCGGCTTTGTAGTAAACGATGGTGACAAGTGCGTGCACTATCGCTATGGTGGGGGCGAAGGAGTTATTCTTTGTCTGTATGTCGATGACATATTGATCTTTGGAACCAAACTTGATTTAATCAAGGAGGTTAAGGATTTCTTATCTCGCTGTTTTGAGATGAAGGATCTAGGAGTAGCTGATGTTATCTTAAACATCAAGCTGTTGAGAGATGAGAATGGTGGGATCACACTGCTTCAGTCTCATTATGTGGAAAAGGACTTGAGTCGTTTTGGGTATAGCGACTGCACGCCTTCTCCAACTCCATATGATGCTAGTGTGTTGCTTCGAAAGAATCGACGGATTGCTAGAGATCAACTGAGGTATTCTCAGATTATTGGCTCGCTTATGTATTTGGCGAGTGCCACGAGGCCTGACATCTCTTTTGCTGTGAGCAAGCTGAGTCGGTTTGTGTCAAAACCGGGAGATGATCATTGGCATGCGCTTGAGAGAGTTATGCGCTATTTGAAAGGCACCGCTAGCTATGGGATTCACTACACCGGGTATCCAAGGGTACTGGAGGGTTATAGTGACTCAAACTGGATATCTGATGCTGATGAGATTAAGGCCACAAGTGGTTATGTTTTTACACTTGGTGGTGGCGCTGTTTCCTGGAAGTCTTGCAAGCAGACCATCTTAACGAGGTCAACTATGAAAGCAGAACTCACAGCATTAGACACTGCCACTGTTGAAGCAGAGTGGCTTCGTGGACTCTTGATGGACTTACCTATGGTTGAAAAACCAATACCCCCTATCCTGATGAATTGTGATAATCAAACTGTGATCGTCAAGATAAACAGTTCTAAGGACAATATGAAGTCCTCAAGGCATGTGAAGAGGAGACTAAAATCTGTCAGAAAATTGAGGAACTCCGGAGTTATTACGTTGGATTATATCCAAACATCGAAAAACTTGGCAGATCCCTTCACAAAGGGTCTATCACGTAATGTGGTAGATAATGCATCGATGGAGATGGGTTTGAGACCCACCGCATGAGTTGTCCATAGTGGTAACCCACTCTATGTGATCGGAGATCCCGTGAAGTAGAAGTGGGAGACAAGCTGTTGGTCAGCTGGGAGGAGAGTATCCCTATATTAATTATCCCACTCCGTAAAGATGCAATACTCTCCTGATCTGCATGGCAGGTTGATAATTATCTTAATGTGTTCCAAGTGGCTTATTCGGGTAAGCAGAGATGTTGTCCTGCAGAACATCTTCTGAGGAACACACCTATATGAATTTGACTGTCAACGTCGCAGTCTGTGAGAATTGGGTGTTCTCTAATAAATTCATGAAAGGCCCTGGAGTATGACGTATACGCTCCACCCGCGGGGAAGCCTTGCGGCAGCCCAGTATCGGTCAAGAATTTGTGTGAAAGTAGTTTCACAGAAAACTTGTAGTTCAAGGCATAGTCCACTATTCAAGTTGTGATTTAGTGTAGCATAAATTTCTAAGTGGAAGTTCAACTTCACAGTCTCCACTAAGCACCGATATATAAAACAATGTTTTGGAACTAAATGATGAGATGTGCCAATGAGACTTTGTGGGGGATTGTTGGAATTTTGCTAGTAGGCCTTTGGCCCAAAGCCCAACTAAAATTCTGAAATTCTCTTGGCCCATTCATGCACACATGTGAGTGGAGTGAGTGAGGCTAAAGTTTAGTCCCACATTGAAAGTTGAGAGAGAGTTGCACCTCTTTATAAGGTGAGCTCTTCTACCACTTGTATGAGCATGAGAAGAGGAGACCTACACGCGCGCTCCTCCTCCTCGCTCGCCTCGCCACGACGCGCCGCGCCGCGCCGCGGGTTGCGGGATTGAGCCGAGCCGAGGACAGAGCTATGCACGTTGTCTATATTTTTGCTGCACGGGAAAATTAATGAGTCATTAATTAATAATTAATGGACGCGTTAATTACTGAACCGTTTCCGATTCTTTTGGATCGTGACGACCCGGCCCGCAATATATATAGTCAGGCAGACGTCTACCCTAGCCGCCGCTTCGTATGGTTTCTCATCACCGTTCCAGATCATTGCGCCGCCAAGCTAGTCTTCTTCATCCCTCCTTCCGGCGTGCACCGCAAGAAGGGACAGCAGGCCTCCGGAACCCCGCCTCTCGTGATCCTATACGGGAGAGGGGCGATCAGGTTTTTGGGGAGCGCACTCGCGCGACTGCTGGCAACGACGACTTCTTCCCCGACTTCGGCAACCTCATCCTCGACGACATGGGCGACAACATCAACGCCGGCGGTGCTGCACCCGCTGCACCGTATGTGATTCTATCCTTCCTGTTCGAGATCGTGGTAGAATTCATGTTTCTGGTATGTGCCCTAGATGTGATATGTTCATCTGCTATGCTAGTTCGCATGATTAGTTTAATCTCTGCTGCTGTGGTCATGATTTATATTCTGCTTATTCGGATTAAATCTCGTAGTAATTTGCTCATATTTTCAACAACGCTTTCATCTTCGTGGTATAATTCCACTTTGTAATGAATAATTGTCCTGCGTAAAACAAATACAGCAGGGCAGAGTAGTTGTTTGTCGAAAGCAATCAACATGCATTTAACAAAAATATATAGGATAAATATCATCTGATTCGTCCGGACGAGAGGCGATCCATTCTATGAACATCCTTCATTATTTGCAATAGCAATTAGCCCTTTTTCCCGTCCTTGCAGAAAGGGTGATTAACCACAGCACAGAGGTGAGGTTACGGTCGTAGGCCAGGCGTAGTGACTCATTGCAGGGATGAGGCAGCTATTCACGGTGACCTTCACGTAAGTAGACTTCTCCAAAATCAATCAGTACATGTGTACTAGTACTT
Source organism: Triticum monococcum (assembly GCA_034509565.1). Lineage (NCBI taxonomy): Eukaryota > Viridiplantae > Streptophyta > Magnoliopsida > Poales > Poaceae > Triticum > Triticum monococcum. Next base: position 143,278,025 of record CM067845.1, on the reverse strand, counting down.
GATGATGTGCCTCACGGTTCCACTAGTATTTGACCCACACAATTTTTCCTGGATGGGAATGGATCACGGGTGGAGGAGCAGCATTAGCCAGCCGGTCAGGTATATGCGTGACGCTGCGGAGGCGAGCAACAGCAGCCCCGGCCAGCGGCGGCTTGCAGCAGACGCAGGCGGCTCAAGGCCCGAACGAGATGTGGCTACGGTGGCTCACCGAAGCCGCATGCGACTCAAGACTGGAGCGAGACACGGCGGGCGGGTCGCAGCTGAAGATAAGGCGAGGCCCGGCAGCGTTGACTCTGAGACAGAAACTGACTCCATCCTGGTGCTTGCGGCATCTTGTCGAGGTGAAAGTAGTGGCTTAAGGCTCCGCAAAGGAGGCGGCCCTCAATGGCAGCAGCAGCGAGGCCATGGCAACTTGAAGCATAATAAGGCGTACCGGAGCGGCTGCAAAACAGAGCAGGAAAGAGCTCCGGCGGGATTTTTGCTGCGCGCAGACACAGAGGGAAAGGAGGGCGCGGGCACGGCCGGCGTCTTGAGGATTGGTGACGTCCGCGGCGGCTCAGCGCAGAGGTAGAGGCGGCCGCAATCGGGGCCAGCTCATAAGCGACGCTGGTCAGATTCCGTGGCATCTCAGGCAGACCACGGATCGGTACGAATTCGTGCGGAGGAGGCTCACAGGCGGACCCGGCTTGAGGCAGAGGCAGAACAACGCCGAGGCTGGGTTGCTGTGACCGCGGTGAGCCACGGCGAAGGCAGCGGTCCGGACGGAGGAGGGGGTGACGGAGCACCGGCCTGGCCGGCGGGTCTGCAGCGTAGGAAAGTTCACCACGGTGAGTCCGGGGCCGTGTCGGAGGAGGTCCCACGGCTGTAAAATCCGAGTTGATGATGTATTTGCGGAGTAGTCCGGGTGGTTTTGACGGCGGCAATTGAGGCCGGTTGCAGAGACGGCGGCGGAAGCACTCCGGTAGTGACTCGAGGGAAGCCCGTGAAGGAGACGGCAGGTCGGTGGCTTAAGGCGGTACCGCGGCAGCTGTGGACGGGGCGAGGCGTCCTCGGCGAGGCGGCTCAGCGCAGAGCGTGGACCGGCGGGTCGGCAGCGGAAGAGCGGAGGGCCAGCGAGGCAGCGAACCGGCGGAAGGTTGGATCGAGGTGTACTCCACTGGCCGTGGTGGCTCGGAGTCTAATTCCGTGCTCAACCGTATCTTCCTCCGGGTCGTCGCTGATTCATTCATTTTTTTAAACTGCTCCGTATTCTTTCCTGCATCGTGGCCATCTCGATCCATAAGCCGATTTGATGGGGATTAGCAGAACCTCCGCAGACAATTGCACGCACGGATCCGATTTGTCTTCGCTGTAGACCAGATCGATCTTGGAGCGGTTGATCCAATCCTTCTGTCTGACTCGAAGTAGAATAATGTTTTCTACTCCCTCCATTCCAAATTATTTGTCTTGAATTTGTCCAGATACGAATATTTCTAGACTCATTTTAATGTTAAATACCTCCGTATCTAAAAAAATTTAAGATAGGTAATTCGGAACGGAGGGAGTAGATCTCAACTGACGAGGCTTAGGTTTGATGCAAAATCCTTCCATACCGGCTCTTGCTTCATCTGAAAAATTGCGAGCTCGTCAATCCCTAGATGAGATCTTTTTAAAAACTCAACACCACCGTGCACAGGCTCCATGGTGGGCGCTAACTGTTGTGGAGGGGTTGAACGGAATCGAGAGACGCAAGACAAGACAAGGATTTAGACAACTCGGGCCCCGGATAACATCATCCGGTAATAGCCCTACATGCTGTTTGTGGTTAGATTTCATTATACTCATGAGAGAGTCGCCGTATAAGCTGGCTTCCCCTTTGTGTCTAGCCCTAGAGATTGTTTCTTGTCCCTCTTGGGGTTTTCTACCCCTTCTTATATATGTTGAAGGGGCGGGTTACATGACTAGTCCTAGTAGGATCAGGATTACTCTATTACAAGTGAAGTCCTGGTCTTGCTTCCTTTGCAGAAAAATATTTCTTATGTCTTCTTCTTAAGTCGGCCCACCATCACATGAACTGCCTTCTGGGCCTTGGGTCTTGTCATCCATCTGACCCGCCGTTGGGGTCATTAGTAAGTCACCAGATACTCGACGGGTCTCTGTGAGCCGCCAAGTCCGGCCGGGTCATACCACGGGGTATATCCCCGACAATACCCACCGTGAGCCTCAAAACTCATCGGATTGCACACATCAGTATGTATTATTTCCAATAAGTCAGTTGCTTGCTCCATTGTTCTGGAGAACGGAGTTTTAGTCATCTTGCCCACGAGGCACGGTTCGCAAGTATCAAATGATTCTAAAAGCCCATCGATATGGAGTTTATTCATGCGCTTTACACCAATATGACCTAAACGGCAGTGCCACATATAAGTTGCACTATCATTATTAACTTTTCATCTTTTGGCTTCAATATTATGAATATGTGTATTACTACGATCGAGATTCAATAAACCATTCACCTTGGGTGTATGACCTCAGAAGGTTTTATTCATGTAAACAGAATAACAATTATCCTTTACTTAAATGAATAACCATATTGCAGTAAACATGATCCAATTATATTATGCTCTATGCAAACACCAAATAACATTTATTTTAGATTCAACACTAATCCCGAAGGTAAAGGAAGTGTGCGATGGTGATCTTATCAACCTTGGAATCACTTCCAACTCACATCATCACCTCGCCCTTAACTAGTCTCTGTTTATTTTGCAACTCCCGTTTCGAGTTACTACTCTTAGTAACTAAACCAGTATCAAATACCGAGGTGTTGTTATAAACACTAGTAAAGTACACATCAATAACATGTATATCAAATATATACTTTTGTTCACTTTGCCATCCTTCTTATCCGCCAAGTATCTAGGGCAGTTCCACTTGCAACGACCATTTCCTTTGCAGTAGAAGCGCTCAGTTCTAGGCTTGGGTCCAGCTTTGAGCTTCTTCATGGGAGCAGCAACTTGCTTGCTATTCTTCTTTGAAATTCCTCTTTCTTTCCCTTTGCCCTTTTTCTTGAAACTAGTGGTCTTGTTAACCATCAACACTTGATGTTATTTCTTGATTTCTACCTTTGCCGATTTCAGCATCGCAAAGATCTTGGAAATTACTTTCGTTATCCCTTGCATATTATAGTTCATCACGAAGTTCTAGTAACTTGGTGGTAGTGACTAGAGAACTCTGTCAATCACTATCTTATCTGGAAGATTAACTCCCACTTGATTCAAGTGATTATAGTACTCAGACATTCTGGGCACGTGCTCACTAGCTGAGCTATTCTCCTCCATCTTGTAGGCAAAGTACTTGTCAAAGGTCTCATACATCTTAACACGGGCATGAGTCTAAAATACCAATTTCAGCTCTTGGAACATCTCATATGCTCTGTGGCGTTCAAAACGTTTTTGAAGTCCCGTTTCTAAGCCGTAAAGAATGGCGCACTAAACTATCAAGTAGTCATCATATCGAGCTTGTCAACCGTTCATAACATCTGCATCTGCTCCTGCAAAAGGTCCGCCACCTAGCGGTGCATCAAGAACATAATTCTTCTGTGCAACAATGAGGATAACCCTCAGATCATGGAGCTAGTCTATATCATTGCTACTAACATCTTTCAACTTATTTTTCTCTAGGAACATATCAAAAATAAACAAGGAGCTACATCGCAAGCAATTGATCTACAACATAGATATGCAAATACTATCAGGACTAAGTTTATGATAAATTAAAGTTTAATTTAATCATATTACTAAAGAACTCTCACTTAGATAGACATCCCTCTAATCATCTAAGTGATCATGTGATCCATATCAACTAAACCATGTCCGATCATCACCTGAGATGGAGTAGTTTTCAATGGTGAACATCACTATGTTGATCATATATACTATATGATTCACGCTCGACCTTTCGGTCTCAGTGTTTCGAGGTCATATCTGCATATGCTAGGCTCGTCAAGTTTAATCCTGGTATTTCTGCGTGTACAAAACTGGTTTGCACCCGTTGTATGTGAACGTAGAGCTTATCACACCCGATCATTGATAACCCACAAGTATAGGGGATCGAGACAGTTTTCGATAAGTAAAAGTGTGGAACCCAATGAGGAGCTAAAGGTAGAACAAATATTCCCTCAAGTTCTATCGACCACCGATACAACTCTACGCACGCTTGATGTTCGCTTTACCTAGAACAAGTATGAAACTAGAAGTACTTTGTAGGTGTTGTTGGATAGGTATGCAAGATAATAAAGAGCAAGTAAATAAAAAGTAGGGGTTGTTTAGATAAAGACACAACTAAGTTAGGTTTAGTAGAGAGCTTGTTGTTACGAGAAAGTTATTTGTCCCTAGGCAATCGATAACTAGACCGGTAATCATTATTACAATTTTATTTGAGGGAGAGGCATAAGCTAACATACTTTCTCTACTTGGATCATATGCACTTATGATTGGAACTCTAGCAAGAATCCGCAACTACTAAAGATTCATTAAGGTAAAACCCAACCATAGCATTAAAGCATCAAGTCCCCTTTATCCCATACGTAAACAACCTACTTACTCGGGTATGTGCTTCTGTTCACTCACGCCACCCACCATAAGCAAATCATGAACATATTGCAACACCCTACAGAGGAGATCCCTCATGCTTGTGCAACAAGGAGAGCACCATAGGACAGCACCAATAATAAAACATGCAACTCAAACCAATGTTGATCATCAAATAGCCATTAGGACAAAACGGATCTACTCAAACATCATAGGATAGCCATACATCATAGGGAAATAATATATAGCGTTGAGCACCATGTTTAAGTAGAGATTACAGCGGGTAAGAGAGAGGTTACACCGCTGCATAGAGGGGGGAAGAGTTGGTGGTGAAGGCGGTGAAGTTGTTGGTGAAGATGACGGTGATGATGATGGCCCCCGGTGGCACTCCGGCGCCACCGGAAGCAAGGGGGAGAGGGCCCCCCTTCTTCTTCTTCTTCTTCCTTGACCTCCTCCCTAGATGCGAGAAGGGCTTCCCCTCTGGTCCTTGGCCTCCATGGCGTGGGAGGGGCGAGAGCCCCTCCGAGATTGGATCTGTCTCTCTGTCTCTCTCTGTTTCTGCGTTCGCTGTTGGCTCTGTTTCACCGTTTTGTGTATATATGGAGATCCGTAACTCCGATTGGCCTGAAACCTTCGCCATGATTTTTTCCGAAAATTAGCTTTCTTGCGGCAAAAGAAGAGCGTCAACCGCCTTACGGGTGGCTCACGAGGGTAGGGGCGCCCCCCCTGCCTAGTGGCCACCTCGGGCACCATCTCGCGTGGATTTTTCTTCCGGAATTTTCCAAATATTCCAAAAATAAGCTCCGTCCAGTTTTATCCCGTTTGGACTCCGTTTGATATGGATATTCTGCGAAACCAAAAACATGCAATAAACAGGAACTGGCACTGGGCACTGGATCAATATGTTAGTCCCAAAAATAATATAAAAAGTTGCCAAAAAGTATATGGAAGTTGTAGAATATTGGCATGGAACAATCAAAAATTATAGATACGGCGGAGACGTATCAGTATCCCCCATCTTAATTCCTGCTCGTCCTCGAGTAGGTAAATGATAAAAAAGATAATTTTTGATTTGGAATGCTACCTAGCATAATCTTGATCATATGTATAATCATGGCATGAATATTAAGACATGAGTGATTCAAAGAAATAGTCTATCATTTGACATTAAGACAATAATACTTCAAGCATACTAATAAAGCAATCATGTCTTTTCAAAATAACATGGCCAAAGAAAGTTATCCCTACAAAATCATATAGTCTGGCTATGCTCCATCTTCACCACACAAAATATTCAAATCATGCACGTCCCCGATGACAAGCCAAGCAATTGTTTCATACTTTTGACGTTCTCAAACCTTTTCAACTTTCACGCAATACATGAGCGTGAGCCATGGACATAGCACTATAGGTGGAATAGAATATGATGGTGGAGGAGACAAAAAGGAGAAGATAGTCTCACATCAACTAGGCGTATCAACGGGCTATGGAGATGCCCATCAATAGATATCAATGTGAGTGAGTAGGGATTGCCATGCAACAGATGCACTAAGAGCTATAAGTGTATGAAAGCTCAAACTGAAACTAAGTGGGTGTGCATCCAACTTGCTTGCTCATGAAGACCTCGGACATTTGAGGAAGCCCATCATCGGAATATACAAGCCAAGTTCTATAATAAAAATTCTCACTAGTATATGAAAGTGATAACTCAAAAGACTCTCTATATAAAGAACATGGTGCTACTCTGAAGCACAAGTGTGATAAAAGGATAGTAACATTGCCCCTTCTCTCTTTTTCTCTCATTTATTTATTTATTTTTATTTTTTTGGTGGGCTTCTTTGGCCTCTTTTTTTATTTGGGCTTCTTTGGCCTCTTTTATTTTTCATAAAGTCCGGAGTCTCATCCCGACTTGCGGGGGAATCATAATCTCCATCATCCTTTGCTCACTGGGGCAATGCTCTAATAATGATGATCATCACACTTTTATTTACTTACAACTCAATATTACAACTCGATATCTAGAACAAAGATATGACTCTATATGAATGCCTCCGGCGGTGTACCGGGATGTGCAATGATCTAGCGTAGCAATGATATCAAAAAACGGACAATCCATGAAAACATCATGCTAGCTATCTTACGATCATGCAAAGCAATATGACAATGAATGCTCAAGTCATGTATATGATGATGATGGAAGTGCATGGCAATATATCTCGAATGGCTATGGAAATGCCATGATAGGTAGGTATGGTGGCTGTTTTGAGGAAGGTATATGGTGGGTTTATGGTACCGGCGAAAGTTGCGCGGTACTAGAGAGGCTAGCAATGGTGGAAGGGTGAGAGTGCGTATAATCCATGGACTCAACATTAGTCATAAAGAACTCACATACTTATTGCAAAAGTCTATTAGTTATCGAAACAAAGTACCACGCGCATGCTCCTAGGGGGATAGATTGGTAGGAAAATACCATCGCTCGTCCCCGACCGCCACTCATAAGGAAGACAATCAATAAATAAATCATGCTCCGACTTCATCACATAACGGTTCACCATACGTGCATGCTACGGGAATCACAAATTTCAACACAAGTATTTCTACAATGCACAACTACCCACTAGCATGACTCTAATATCACCATCTTTATATCGCAAAACTATTGCAAGGAATCAAACATATCATATTCAGTGATCTACAAGTTTTATGTAGGATTTTATGACTAATCATGTAAATGACCAGTTCCTGTCATCTCTCTAAATAGATATAAGTAAAGCAAGAGAGTTTAGTTCTTTCTACAAAAGATATGCCCACGCTCTAACAAATATAAGTGAAGCAAAAGAGCATTCTACAAATGGCAGTTGTCTATGTAAATAGAAACATGCAATCCAAACTTCAAATGATATAAGTGAAGCACATGAAGCATTCTATAAAGCCATACTCAAAAGATATAAGTGAAGTGCAATGAGAATTCTATAAATCAACCAAGGACTATATCATACCATTATGGTGCATAAAATAAAAATGAAAACTAAATGCAAAAGACGCTCCAAGATTGCACATATCGCATGAACGAAACGAATCTGAAAACATACCGATACTTGTTGAAGAAAGAGGGGATGCCTTCCCGGCATCCCCAAGCTTAGACGCTTGAGTCTCCTTAAATATTTATTTGGGGTGCCTCGGGCATACCCAAGCTTGAACTCTTGCCTCTCTTCCTTCTTCTCACATCGAGACCTTCTCGATCATCGAACACTTCATCCACACAAAACTTCAACAGAAAACTCGGTAAGATCCGTTAGTATAATAAAGCAAATCACTACTCTAAGTACTGTTGCAAACCAATTCATATTTTGTTTTTGCATTGTGTATACTTTAATATAACTTTTTCATGGATTAATCCACTGATATAAATTGATAGTTTCATCAAAACAAGCAAACTATGCATCAAAAACAGAATCTGTCAAAAACAGAACAGTCTGTCGGAATCTGAACATTCACCATACTTATGATACTTGAAAAATTCTGCCAAAATTAGGAAAAATAAACAATTTTTATAGGAAGATATTGCAAAAAGAATCAGAACCATTTGACGTTCCAGCTAAAAACGTAAAATCGCGCACTACAGCCAAAGTTTCTGTCCTGCACCATACAAACCATCAAGCAAATGTAAACATCCTAAAGGCAAACCTTGGCACATTATTTTTATAATACAATGAAATTGTACAAGGGGATAATTATTTTTTATTGAAAAGTTTCTGTAATTAAGATTCACAAAGTTCCCATGGGCATGAACAAAGTTCAAGGACGTCCCCCACTTTCACAATGCTCGTCTCTCTCACTTTCACTTTTTTTTAAATTTGTTGGGTTACCCTCTTTATTTTTGTTGTTTTTAAACTATATGAAAGCACTCAACAGAAATAAATGACTCTCTAAAACTTCCGGGTTGTCTCCCTGGCAGCGCTTTCTTTAAAGCCATTAAGCTAGGCATATAGTGCTCAAGTAGTGAATCCACCCGGATCCCAAGGTATATCAAAGCCAATTTTAATTAACAATGATTTATAATTTAGTAGAGAGCACAAAGTAACATATATCATGCAATAACGAAGTCTAACTCTCTTCCTATGCATCGGCATGTCATAAAAGAACAATTCATGCACACAAAATAAAGCCCAATGCATAGTATACACAGTTTCTTGCAATTTTATCATATTGGAAACATAGAGAGGTGGAGATATAGTCCCTCTCTCATAATAATTGCAAGTAGGAGCAGCAAGCACATGCATATTATATTCATCAAAATCATCATGTGCAATGGTAAAAGGCAACCCATCGATATAATCCTTAATAAGAGCAAACTTCTCCGATATAGTGTAGTTTGGAGAATTCAAAAAGATAATAGGACTATCATGCGTGGGTGCAATAGCAACAATTTCATGTTTAACATAAGGAACTATAGCAAGTTCATCTCCATAAGCATAATTCATATTGGCATCTTGGCCACAAGCATCATCAAAAAGGGATATTTCAAAAGAATCCAAGGGATCATAACAGTCATCATAGCAATCATCCTTCGGTAAGCATGAAGGGGAATTAAACAATGTATGAGTTGGAGAGTTACTCTCATTAGAAGGTGGGCACGGGTGATCAATCCGCTCTTCCTCCTTTTGTTCTTCGCTCTCTTCCTCATCTTTTTCATCCAATGAGCTCACAGTTTCATCAATTTCTTCTTCCATAGATTCCTGCAAAATATTAGTCTTTTCTTGGACAGCGGAGACTTTCTCAATAAGTGCATTAATTTTGGAATTGTATTCATAATTCTCATAGCAATATTTGAGGATAGCTAAATTTTCAGATCTATAAACAGCATCATCAAAATCTTCAAACTCTTTACACATAGATTCAATTTCATAAGCACCCATAAAAGCAACAAATTCTTCTATTTGTTCCGCATCATAGTAATCATATATACCATTAGCATAAGAAGCTAAGATTTTATTAGCATTGAATTTGCATGAAAAGGGAAGGTGTGGAGCCTTCATCCTAGAGCAACAAGTATAATCATAACTCACGCATAATTGCCAAGCATACCACTTCAATATATGAATTTGATCCCATAATAGTTTCCCTTTTTGTGTCAAGCGATAATCCCTAAAGTATTCACGTTGATCCAACATTACTCCCATTACATAATTAAATGGGGTTTTCTCAGGATTATTAAAGTAGTACATAATATCTTTCACATAACCAGCATCGGGGGTTTTAGGAGGTTCCCCATCTCCATGAGCAGAAAGTACACCTAATTTTTTTGGTATTTCGTGTTCCATATCCATAACTAAAGATAAACAACAACTAAGAACAGCAAATAAAAATTACTTAGTGATAAAGCAAACAAGCACACACGAGAATATTCACCCCACACTATTGCTCCCCGGCAACGGCGCCAGAAAAAGGTATTGATAACCCACAAGTATAGGGGATCGCAACAGTTTTCGATAAGTAAAGTGTCAAACCCAACGAGGAGCTAAAGGTAGAACAAATATTCCCTCAAGTTCTATCGACCACCGATACAACTCTACGCACGCTTGATGTTCGCTTTACCTAGAACAAGTATGAAACTAGAAGTACTTTGTAGGTGTTGTTGGATAGGTATGCAAGATAATAAAGAGTAAGTAAATAAATAGTAGGGGCTGTTTAGATAAAGACACAACTAAGTTAGGTTTAGTAGAGAGTTTGTTGTTACGAGAAAGTTATTTGTCCCTAGGCAATCGATAACTAGACCGGTAATCATTATTACAATTTTATTTGAGGGAGAGGCATAAGCTAACATACTTTCTCTACTTGGATCATATGCACTTATGATTGGAACTCTAGCAAGCATCCGCAACTACTAAAGATTCATTAAGGTAAAACCCAACCATAGCATTAAAGCATCAGGTCCCTTTATCCCATACGTAAACAACCTACTTACTCGGGTCTGTGCTTCTGTTCACTCACGCCACCCACCATAAGCAAATCATGAACATATTGCAACACCCTACAGCAGGGATCCCTCATGCTTGCGCGACACAGAGAGCACCATAGGACAGCACCAATAATAAAACATGCAACTCAAACCAATCTTGATCATCAAATAGCCATTAGGACAAAACGGATCTACTCAAACATCATAGGATAGCCATACATCATAGGGAAATAATATATAGCGTTGAGCACCATTTTAAGTAGAGATTACAACAGGTAAGAGAGAGAGGTTACACCACTGCATAGAGGGGGGAAGAGTTGGTGGTGAAGGCGGTGAAGTTGTTGGTGAAGATGATGGTGATGATGATGGCCCCCGGTGGCACTCCGGCGCCACCGGAAGCAAGGGGGAGAGGGGCCCCCTTCTTATTCTTCTTCCCTGACCTCCTCCCTAGATGGGAGAAGGGTTTCCCCTCTGGTCCTTGGCCTCCATGGCGTGGGAGGGGCGAGAGCCCCTCCGAGATTGGATCTGTCTCTCCGTCTCTCTCTGTTTCTGCGTTCTCTGCTGGCTCTGTTTCACCGTTTCGTGTATATATGGAGATCCGTAACTCCGATTGGCCTGAAACCTTCCCCGTGATTTTTTTCTTCTGAAAATTAGTTTTCTTGCGGCAAAAGAAGAGCGCCAACCGCCTTACGGGTGGCTCGCGAGGGTAGGGGGCGCGCCTAGGGGGGCAGGCGCGCCCCCTGCCTTGTGGCCACCTCGCGCACCGTCTCGCATGCATTTTTCTTCCGAAATTTTCCAAATATTCCGAAAAGAAGCTCCGTCCGTTTTTATCCCGTTTGGACTCCTTTTGATATGGATATTCTGCGAAACCAAAAACATGCAACAAACAGGAACTGGCACTCGGCACTGGTGTTGGGGACCGTAGTAATTTCAAAAAAAATCCTACGCACACGCAAGATCATGGTGATGCATAGCAACGAGAGGGGAGAGTGTGATCTACGTACCCTTGTAGATCGACAACGGAAGTGTTTGGTTGATGTAGTCGTACGTTTTCACGGCCCGACCGATCAAGCACGGAAACTACGGCACCTCCGAGTTTTAGCACACGTTCAGCTCGATGACGATCCCCGGACTCCGATCCAGCAAAGTGTCGGGGAAGAGTTCTGTCAGCACGATGGCGTGGTGACGATCTTGATGTACTACTGTCGCAGGGCTTCGCCTAAGCTCCGCTACAATATTATCGAGGACTATGGTGGCAGGGGGCGCCGCACACTGCTAAGAATATGATCACGTGGATCAACTTGTGTTCCTATGGGGTGCCCCTGCCTCCGTATATAAAGGTTCAAGGGGGGGAGGCCGGCCGGCCATCATAGGGCGCGCCAGGAGGAGTCCTACTCCCTCCAGGAGTAGGACTTCTCCCCCAATCCTAGTTGGAATAGGATTCGCGAGGTGGAAAAGAGAGAGAGAGAGAAAGGAGGGGGGCGCCGGCCCCCTCTCTCCTTGTCTTATTCGGACTAGGGGGGAGGGGCGCGCGGCCCAGCCCTGGCCGCCTCTCCTCTTCTTCCACTAAGGCCCACTAAGGCCCATATAGCTCCCGGGGGATTCCGGTAACCTCCCGGTACTCCGGTAAAATCCCGATCTCACCCGGAACACTTCCGATATCCAAACATAGGCTTCCAATATATCAATTTTATGTCTCGACCATTTCGAGACTTCTCGTCATGTCCGTGATCACATCCGGGACTCCGAACAACCTTCGGTACATCAAAACGTATAAACTCATAATATAACTGTCATTGAAACCTTAAGCGTGCGGACCCTACGGGTTCGAGAACAATATAGACATGACCGAGACATGTCTCCGGTCAATAACCAATAGCGAGACCTAGATGCCCATATTGGCTCCTACATATTCTACGAAGATCTTTATCGGTCAGACCGCATAACAACATACGTTGTTCCCTTTGTCATCGGTATGTTACTTGCCCGAGATTCGATCGTCGGTATCCAATACCTAGTTCAATCTTGTTACCGGCAAGTCTCTTTACTCGTTCCGTAATACATCATCCCGCAACTAACTCATTAGTTACATTGCTTGCAAGGCTTAAGTGATGTGCATTACCGAGAGGGCCCAGAGATACCTCTCCGACGATCGGAGTGACAAATCCTAATCTTGAAATACGTCCACCCAACATGTACCTTTGGAGACACCTGTAGAGCACCTTTATAATCACCCAGTTACGTTGTGATGTTTGGTAGCACACAAAGTGTTCCTCCGGCACACGGGAGTTACATAATCTCATAGTCATAGGAACATGTATAAGTCATGAAGAAAGCAATAGCAACATACTAAACGATCGGGTGCTAAGCTAATGGAATGGGTAATGTCAATCAGATCATTCAACTAATGATGTGATCCCGTTTAATCAAATGACAACTCTTTGTCCATGGTTAGGAAACATAACCATCTTTGATTAACGAGCTAGTCAAGTAGAGGCATACTAGTGACACTCTGTTTGTCTATGTATTAACACATGTATTATGTTTCCGGTTAATACAATTCTAGCATGAATAATAAACCTTTATCATGATATAAGGAAATAAATAATAACTTTATTATTGCCTCTAGGGCATATTTCCTTCAGTCTCCCACTTGCACTAGAGTCAATAATCTAGATTTACACAGTAATGATTCTAACACCCATGGAGCTTTGGTGTTGATCATGTTTTGCTCGTGGAAGAGGCTTAGTCAACGGGTCTACTACATTCAGCTCCGTATGTATCTTGCAAATCTCTATGTCTCCTACCTAGACTAGATCCCAGATGGAATTGAAGCGTCTCTTGATGTGTTTGGTTCTCTTGTGAAATCTGGATTACTTTGCCAAGGCAATTGCACCAGTATTGTCACAAAAGATTTTCATAGGACCCGATGCACTAGGTATGCCACCTAGATCGGATATGAACTCCTTCATCCAGACTCCTTCGTTTGCTGCTTCCGAAGCAGCTATGTACTCCGCTTCACATGTAGATCCCGCCATGACGCTTTGTTTAGAACTGCACCAACTGACATCTCCACTGTTTAATGTAAACACGTATCCGGTTTGCGATTTAGAATCGTCCGGATCAGTGTCAAAGCTTGCATCAACGTAACCGTCTACGATGAGCTCTTTGTCACCTCCATATACGAGAAACATATCCTTAGTCCTTTTCAGGTATTTCAGGATGTTCTTGACCGCTGTCCAGTGATCCACTCCTGGATTACTTTGGTACCTCCCTGCTAAACTTATAGCAAGGCACACATCAGGTCTGGTACACAACATTGCATACATGATAGAGCCTATGGCTGAAGCATAGGGAACATCTTTCATTTTCTCTCTATCTTCTGCAGTGGTCGGACATTGAGTCTGACTCAACTTTACACCTTGTAACACAGGCAAGAACCCTTTCTTTGCTTGATCCATTTTGAACTTCTTCAAAATCTTGTCAAGGTATGTGCTTTGTGAAAGTCCAATTAAGCGTCTTGATCTATCTCTATAGATCTTTATGCCTAATATGTAAGCAGCTTCACCGAGGTCTTTCATCGAAAAACTCTTATTCAAGTATCCTTTTATGCTATCCAGAAATTCTATATCATTTCGAATCAATAATATGTCATCCACATATAATATCAGAAATGCTACAGAGCTCCCACTCACTTTCTTGTAAATACAGGCTTCTCCAAAAGTCTGTATAAAACCAAATGCTTTGATCACACTGTCAAAGCATTTATTCCAACTCCGAGAGGCTTGCACCAGTCCATAAATGGATCGCTGGAGCTTGCACACTTTATTAGCTCCCTTCGGATCGACAAAACCTTCCGATTGCATCATATACAACTCTTCTTCCAGAAATCCATTCAGGAATGCAGTTTTGACATCCATCTGCCAAATTTCATAATCATAAGATGCGGCAATTGCTAACATGATTCGGACAGACTTAAGCATCGCTACGGGTGAGAAGGTCTCATCGTAGTCAACCCCTTGAACTTGTCGAAAACCTTTTGCGACAAGTCGAGCTTTGTAGACAGTAATATTACCGTCAGCGTCAGTCTTCTTCTTGAAGATCCATTTATTCTCAATTGCTTGCCGATCATCGAGCAAGTCAACCAAAGTCCATACTTTGTTCTCATACATGGATCCCATCTCAGATTTCATGGCTTCAAGCCATTTTGCGGAATCTGGGCTCACCGTCGCTTCTTCATAGTTCATAGGTTCATCATGATCTAGCAGCATGATTTCCAGAACAGGATTACCGTACCACTCTGGCGCGGATCTCACTCTGGTTGATCTACGAGGTTCAGTAGTATCTTGTCCTGAAGTTTCATGATCATTATTATTAGCTTCCTCGCTAATTGGTGTAGGTGTCGCAGAAACAGTTTTCTGTGATGTACTACTTTCCAATAAGGGAGCAGGTACAGTTACCTCATCAAGTTCTACTTTCCTCCCACTCACATCTTTCGAGAGAAACTCCTTCTCCAGAAAGTTTCCAAATTTAGCAACAAAAGTCTTGCCTTCGGATCTGTGATAGAAGGTGTATCCAATAGTTTCCTTTGGATATCCTATGAAGACACATTTCTCCGATTTGGGTTCGAGCTTATCAGGTTGAAGCTTTTTCACATAAGCATTGCAGCCCCAAACTTTCAGAAACGACAACTTTGGTTTCTTGCCAAACCATAGTTCATAAGGCGTCGTCTCAACGGATTTTGATGGTGCCCTATTTAACGTGAATGTGGCCGTCTCTAAAGCATAACCCCAAAATGATAGCGGTAAATCAGTAAGAGACATCATAGATCGCACCATATCTAGTAAAGTACGATTACGACGTTCGGACACACCATTACGCTGTGGTGTTCGGGTGGCGTGAGTTGTGAAACTATTCCGCATTGTTTCAAATGTACACCAAACTCATAACTCAAATATTCTCCTCCACGATCAGATCGTAGAAACTTTATTTTCTTGTTACGATGATTTTCAACTTCACTCTGAAATTCTTTGAACTTTTCAAATGTTTCAGACTTATGTTTCATTAAGTAGATATACCCATATCTGCTTAAGTCATCTGTGAAGGTGAGAAAATAACGATATCCGCCATGAGCCTCAATATTCATCGGACCACATACATCTGTATGTATGATTTCCAACAAATCTGTTGCTCTCTCCATAGTACCGGAGAACGGTGTTTTAGTCATCTTGCCCATGAGGCACGGTTCGCAAGTACCAAGTGATTCATAATCAAGTGGTTCCAAAAGTCCATCAGTATGGAGTTTCTTCATGCGCTTTACACCGATATGACCTAAACGGCAGTGCCACAAATAAGTTGCACCATCATTATCAACTCTATTCTTTTGGCTTCAACATATGAATATGTGTGTCTCTACTATCGAGATTCAATAAGAATAGACCACTCTTCAAGGGTGCATGACCATAAAAGATATTACTCATATAAATAGAACAACCATTATTCTCTGATTTAAATGAATAACCGTCTCGCATCAAACAAGATCCAGATATAATGTTCATGCTTAACGCTGGCACCAAATAACAATTATTTAGGTCTAATATTAATCCCGAAGGTAGATGTAGAGGTAGCGTGCCGACCGCGATCACATCGACTTTGGAACCGTTTCCCACGCGCATCGTCACCTCGTCCTTAGCCAATCTCCGCTTAATCTGTAGTCCCTGTTTCGAGTTGCAAATATTAGCAACAGAACCAGTATCAAATACCCAGGTGCTACTGCGAGCATTAGTAAGGTACACATCAATAACATGTATATCACATATACCTTTGTTCACCTTGCCATCCTTCTTATCCGCCAAATACTTGGGGCAGTTCCGCTTCCAGTGACCAGTCTGCTTGCAGTAAAAGCACTCAGTTTCAGGCTTAGGTCCAGACTTGGGTTTCTTCTCTTGAGCAGCAACTTGCCTGCTGTTCTTCTTGAAGTTCCCCTTCTTCTTCCCTTTGCCCTTTTTCTTGAAACTAGTGGTCTTGTTGACCATCAACACTTGATGCTCCTTTTTGATTTTTACCTCCGCAGCTTTCAGCATTGCGAAGAGCTCGGGAATAGTCTTATTCATCCCTTGCATATTATAGTTCATCATGAAGCTCTTGTAGCTTGATAGCAGTGATTGGAGAATTCTGTCAATGACGCAATCATCTGGAAGATTAACTCCCATCTGAATCAAGTGATTATTATACCCTGACATTTTGAGTATATGCTCACTGACAGAACTGTTCTCCTCCATCTTGCAGCTATAGAACTTATTGGAGACTTCATATCTCTCAATCTAGGCATTTGCTTGAAATATTAACTTCAACTCCTGGAACATCTCATATGCTCCATGACGTTCAAAACATCGTTGAAGTTCCGATTCTAAGCCGTAAAGCATGGCACACTGAACTATCGAGTAGTCATCAGCTTTGCTCTGCCAGACGTTCATAACATCTGGTGTTGCTCCTGTAGCAGGCCTGGCACCCAGCGGTGCTTCCAGGACGTAATTCTTCTGTGCAGCAATGAGGATAATCCTCAAGTTACGGACCCAGTCCGTGTAATTGCTACCATCATCTTTCAATTTTGCTTTCTCAAGGAACGCATTAAAATTCAACGGAACAACAGCACGGGCCATCTATCTACAATCAAACATACATAAGCAAGATACTATCAGGTACTAAGTTCATGATAAATTTAAGTTCAATTAATCAAATTACTTAAAGAACTCCCACTTAGATAGACATCCCTCTAATCCTCTAAGTGATCACGTGATCCAAATCAACTAAACCATGTCCGATCATCACGTGAGATGGAGTAGTTTCATTGGTGAACATCACTATGTTGATCATATCTACTATATGATTCACGCTCGACCTTTCGGTCTCCGTGTTCCGAGGCCATATCTGTATATGCTTGGCTCGTCAAGTATAACCTGAGTATTCCGCGTGTGCAACTGTTTTGCACCCGTTGTATTTGAACACGGAGCCTATCACACCCGATCATCACGTGGTGTCTCAGCACGAAGAACTTTCGCAATGGTGCATACTCAGGGAGAACACTTCTTGATAATTTAGTGAGAGATCATCTTATAATGCTACCGTCAATCAAAGCAAGATAAGATGCATAAAAGATAAACATCACATGCAATCAATATAAGTGATATGATATGGCCATCATCATCTTGTGCCTGTGATCTCTATCTCCGAAGCACCGTCATGATCACCATCGTCACCGGCGCGACACCTTGATCTCCATCATAGCATCGTTGTCGTCTCGCCAATCTTATGCTTCCACGACTATCGCTACCGCTTAGTGATAAAGTAAAGCATTACAGCGCGATTGCATTGCATACAATAAAGCGACAACCATATGGCTCCTGCCAGTTGCCGATAACTCGGTTACAAAACATGATCATCTCATACAATAAAATTCAGCATCATGTCTTGACCATATCACATCACAACATGCCCTGCAAAAACAAGTTAGACGTCCTGTACTTTGTTGTTGCAAGTTTTACGTGGCTGCTACGGGTTTAAGCAAGAACCAATCTTACCTACGCATCAAAACCACAACGATAGTTTGTCAAGTTGGTGCTGTTTTAACCTTCGCAAGGACCGGGCGTAGCCACACTCAGTTCAACTAAAGTTGGAGAAACTGTCACCCGCAAGCCACCTATGTGCAAAGCACGTCGGGAGAACCAGTCTCGCGTAAGCGTACGCGTAATGTCGGTCCGGGCGCTTCATCCAACAATACCGCCGAACCAAAGTATGACATGCTGGTAAGTAGTATGACTTATATCGCCCACAACTCACTTGTGTTCTACTCGTGCATATAACATCAACACATAAAACCTAGGCTCGGATGCCACTGTTGGGGAGCGTAGTAATTTCAAAAAAATTCCTACGCACATGCAAGATCATGGTGATGCATAGCAATGAGAGGGGAGAGTGTGATCGACGTACCCTTGTAGATCGACATTGGAAGCGTTTGGTTGATGTAGTCGTACGTTTTCACGGCCCGACCGATCAAGCACCGAAACTACGGCAGCACCGAGTTTTAGCACACGTTCAGCTCGATGACGATCCCCGGACTCCGATCCAGCAAAGTGTCGGGGAAGAGTTCCGTCAGCACGACGGCGTGGTGACGATCTTGATGTACTACTGTCGCAGGGCTTCGCCTAAGCTCCGCTACAATATTATCGAAGAGTATGGTGGAAGGGGGCGCCGCACACGGCTAAGAATATGATCACGTGGATCAACTTGTGTTCCTCTAGGGTGCCCCTGCCTCCGTATATAAAGGTTCAAGGGGGAGGCCGGCCGGCCATCATAGGGCGCGCCAGGAGGAGTCCTACTCCCTCCGGGAGTAGGACTTCTCCCCCAAGCCTAGTTGGAATAGGATTCGCGAGGTGGAAAAGAGAGAGAGAGAAAGGAGGGGGCACCGGCCCCCTCTCTCCTTGTCCTATTCAGACTAGGGGGGAGGGGCGCGCGGCCCAGCCCTGGCCGCCTTTCCTCTTCTTCCACTAAGGCCCACTAAGGCCCATATAGCTCCCGGGGGGTTCCGGTAACCTCCCGGTACTCCGGTAAAATCCCGATCTCACCCGGAACACTTCCGATATCCAAACATAGGCTTCCAATATATCAATCTTTATGTCTCGAACATTTTGAGACTCCTCGTCATGTCCGTGATCACATCCAGGACTCCGAACAACCTTCGGTACATCAAAACGTATAAACTCATAATATAACTGTCATCAAAACCTTAAGCGTGCGGACCCTACGGGTTCGAGAACAATGTAGACATGACCGAGACATGTCTCCGGTCAATAACCAATAGCGGGACCTAGATGCCCATATTGGCTCCTACATATTCTATGAAGATCTTTATCGGTCAGACCGCATAACAACATACGTTGTTCCCTTTGTCATCAGTATGTTACTTGCCCGAGATTCGATCGTCGGTATCCAATACCTAGTTCAATCTCGTTACCGGCAAGTCTCTTTACTCGTTCCGTAATACATCATCTCGCAACTAACTCATTAGTTGCATTGCTTGGAAGTCTTAAGTGATGTGCATTACCGAGAGGGCCCAGAGATACCTCTCCGATGATCGGAGTGACAAATCCTAATCTCGAAATACGTCAACCCAACATGTACCTTTGGAGACACCTGTAGAGCACCTTTATAATCACCCAGTTACGTTGTGACGTTTGGTAGCACACAAAGTGTTCCTCCGGCACAGGGGAGTTACATAATCTCATAGTCATAGGAACATGTATAAGTCATGAAGAAAGCAATAGCAATATACTAAACTATCGGGTGCTAAGCTAATGGAATGGGTCATGTCAATCAGATCATTCAACTAATGATGTGATCCCGTTTAATCAAATGACAACTCTTTGTCCATGGTTAGGAAACATAACCATCTTTGATTAACGAGCTAGTCAAGTAGAGGCATACTAGTGACACTCTGTTTATCTATGTATTCACACATGTATTATGTTTCCGGTTAATACAATTCTAGCATGAATAATAAACCTTTATCATGATATAAGAAAATAAATAATAACTTTATTATTGCCTCTGGGGCATATTTCCTTCAACTGGATCAATATGTTAGTCCCAAAAATAATATAAAAAGTTGCCAAAAAGTATATGGAAGTTGTAGAATATTGGCATGGAACAATCAAAAATTATAGATACGACGGAGACGTATCAATCATCACGTGGTGTCTCGACACGACGAACTTTGGCAACGGTGCATACTCAGAGAGAACACTTGTACCTTGAAATTTAGTGAGAGATCATCTTATAATGCTACCGCCGAACTAAGCAAAATAAGATGCATAAAGGATAAACATCACATGCAATCAAAATATGTGACATGATATGGCCATGATCATCTTGCGCCTTTGATCTCCATCTTCAAAGTACCGTCATGATCTCTATCGCCACCGGCATGACACCATGATATCCATCATCTTGATCTCTATCAACGTGTCGTAACATGGTCATCTCGCCAACTATTGCTCTTACAACTATTGTTATCGCATTGCGATAAAGTAAAGCAATTATTTGGCGCTTGCATCTTATGCAATAAAGAGACATCCATAAGGCTTATGCCAGTTGCCGATAACTTCAAAATAACATGATCATCTCATACAACAATTTATATCTCATCACGTCTTGACCATATCACATCACAACATGTCCTGCAAAAACAAGTTAGACATCCTCTACTTTGTAGTTGCAAGTTTTACGTGGCTCCTACGGGCTGAGCAAGAACAGTTCTTACCTACACATCAAAAACCACAACGTAGTATAGTGATTGCTTTTTGATCTTCAGAAAGAATCCTGTTCATTGAAACTGATTCAACTAAAGTTGAAGAAACAGACACCCACTAGCCACCTGTGTGCGAAGCATGGTGGTAGAAACAGTCTTGTGTAAGCGTACGCGTAATGTCGGTCTGGGCCGCTTCATCCAACAATGCCGGTGAATCAAGAATCAACTAGTGACGACAAGCAATATGTATATACCCACGCCCACAACTCCTTTCTGTTTTACTCATGCATATGACATCTACGCATGAACCTGGCTCTGATACCACGATTGGGGAACGCAGTAGTTTCAAAAAAATTCCTACGCACACGCAAGATCATGGTGATGCATAGCAGCGAGAGGGGACAGTTGAAGGAAATATGCCCTAGAGGCAATAATAAAGTTATTATTTATTTCCTTATATCATGATAAATGTTTATTATTCATGCTAGAATTGTATTAACCGGAAACATAATACATGTGTGAATACATAGACCAACAGAGTGTCACTAGTATGCCTCTACTTGACTAGCTCGTTAATCAAAGATGGTTATGTTTCCTAACCATGAACAAAGAGTTGTTATTTGATTAACGAGGTCACATCATTAGTTGAATGATCTGATTGACATGACCCATTCCATTAGCTTAGCACCCGATCGTTTAGTATGTTGCTATTGCTTTCTTCATGACTTATACATGTTCCTATAACTATGAGATTATGCAACTCCCGTTTACCGGAGGAACACTTTGGGTACTACCAAACGTCACAACGTAACTGGGTGATTATAAAGGAGTACTACAGGTGTCTCCAATGGTAGATGTTGGGTTGGCGTATTTCGAGATTAGGGTTTGTCACTCCGATTGTCGGAGAGGTATCTCTGGGCCCTCTCGGTAATGCACATCACATAAGCCTTGCAAGCACTGCAACTAATATGTTAGTTGTGAGATGATGTATTACGGAACGAGTAAAGAGACTTGCCGGTAACGAGATTGAACTAGGTATTGGATACCGACGATCGAATCTCGGGCAAGTAACATGCCGATGACAAAGGGAACAACGTATGTTGTTATGCGGTCTGACCGATAAAGATCTTCGTAGAATATGTAGGAGCCAATATGGGCATCCAGGTCCCGCTATTGGTTATTGACCGGAGACGTGTCTCGGTCATGTCTACATTGTTCTCGAACCGTAGGGTCCGCACGCTTAACGTTACGATGACAGTTATTATGAGTTTATGCATTTTGATGTACCGAAGGTTGTTCGGAGTCCCGGATGAGATCACGGACATGACGAGGAGTCTCGAAATGGTCGAGACGTAAAGATTGATATATTGGAAGCCTATGTTTGGACATAGGAAGTGTTCCGGGTGAAATCGGGATTTTACCGGAATACCGGGAGGGTTACCGGAACCCCCCGGGAGACTAATGGGCCTATTGGGCCTTAGTGGAAAAAGAGAAAAGGGGCAGCCCATAGCTGGCCGGCGCCTCCCCTTTCCCCAAGTCCTAGTAGGACTAGGATAAGGGGCCGGCCCCCCCTTCTCTCTCCTTTTCCCCGAGAGTCCTAATTGGAATAGGATTGGAGGGGGGAGTCCTACTCCCGGTAGGAGTAGGACTCCCCCTGCGCCTCCCTCTCCCTGGCCGGCCGGCCCCCCTCCTCCAACCTTTATATACGGGGGCAGGGGACACCCCAAGACACACAAGTTGATCCTTGAGATCGTTCCTTAGCCGTGTGCGGTGCCCCCTGCCACCAAATTCCACCTCGATCATACCGTTACAGTGCTTAGGCGAAGCCCTGCGTCGGTAGTACATCAAGATCGTCACCACGCCGTTGTGCTGACGGAACTCTTCCTCGACGCTTTGCTGGATCGGAGCCCGAGGAACGTCATCGAGCTGAACGTGTGCTAAGAACTCGGAGGTGCCGGAGTAACGGTGCTTGGATCGGTCGGATCGGGAAGAAGATGTACGACTACTTCCTCTATGTTGTGTGATCGCTTCCGCAGTCGGTCTGCGTTGGTACGTAGACAACACTCTCCCCTCTCGTTGCTGTGCATCACCATGATCTTGCGTGTGCGTAGTAAAATTTTCGAAATTACTGCGTTCCCCAACAGTGGCATCCGAGCCTAGGTTTTATGGTTTGATGTTATTTGCACGAGTAGAACACAAGTGAGTTGTGGGCGATACAAGTCATAATGCCTACCAGCATGTCATACTTTGGTTCGGCGGTATTGTTGGGTGAGACGATCCGGACCAACCTTACGCGTACTCTTACGCGAGACCGGTTCCCTCGACGTGCTTTGCACATAGATGGCTTGCGGAAGACTGTCTCTCCAACTTTAGTTGAACCAAGTGTGACTACGCCCGGTCCTTGAGAAGGTTAAAACGGAGTCTATTTGACAAACTATCGTTGTGGTTTTGATGCGTAGGTGAGATGAGTTCTTACTTAAGCCCGTAGCAGCCACGTAAAACTTGCAACAACAAAGTAGAGGACGTCTAACTTGTTTTTGCATGGCATGTTGTGATGTGATATGGTCAAGGCATGATGCTGATTTTATTGTATGAGATGATCATGTTTTGTAACCAAGTTATCGGCAACTGGCAGGAGCCATATGGTTGTCGCTTTATTGTATGCAATGCAATCGCGATGTAATGCTTTACTTTATTACTAAACGGTAGTGATAGTCGTGGAAGCATAAGATTGGCGAGACGACAACGATGCTACGATGGAGATCAAGGTGTCGCGCCGGTGACGATGGTGATCATGACGGTGCTTCGGAGATGGAGATCACAAGCACAAGATGATGATGGCCATATCATATCACTTATATTGATTGCATGTGATGTTTATCCCTTTTTATGCATCTTATCTTGCTTTGATTGACGGTAGCATTATAAGATGATCTCTCACTAAAATTATCAAGAAGTGTTCTCCCTGAGTATGCACCGTTGCCAAAGTTCGTCGTGCCCAGACACCACGTGATGATCGGGTGTGATAAGCTCTACGTCCAAATACAACGGGTGCAAAACAGTTGCACACGCAGAATACTCAGGTTATACTTGACGAGCCAAGCATATACAGATATGGCCTCGGAACACGGAGACCGAAAGGTCGAGCGTGAATCATATAGTAGATATGATCAACATAATGATGTTCACCATTGAAAACTACTCCATCTCACGTGATGATCGGTTATGGCTTAGTTGATTTGGATCACGTGATCACTTAGAAGATTAGAGGGATGTCTATCTAAGTGGGATTTCCTAAGTAATTTGATTAACTGAACTTAAACTTATCATGAACTTAGTACCTGATAGTATCTTGCTTGTTTATGTTGATTGTAGATAGATGGCTCGTGCTATTGTTCCGTTGAATTTTAATGCGTTCCTTGAGAAAGCAAAGTTGAAAGATGATGGTAGCAATTACACGGACTGGGTCCGTAACCTGAGGATCATCCTCATTGCTGCACAGAAGAATTACGTCCTGGAAGCACCGCTGGGTGACAGGCCTGCTGTTGGAGCTACGCCAGATGTTATGAACGTCTGGCAGAGCAAAGCTGATGACTACTCGATAGTTCAGTGTGCCATGCTTTACGGCTTAGAATCGGGACTTCAACGACGTTTTGAACGTCATGGAGCATATGAGATGTTCCAGGAGTTGAAGTTAATATTTCAAGCAAATGCCCAAATTGAGAGATATGAAGTCTCCAATAAGTTCTATAGCTGCAAGATGGAGGAGAACAGTTCTGTCAGTGAGCATATACTCAAAATGTCTGGGTATAATAATCACTTGATTCAGATGGGAGTTAATCTTCCAGATGACTGCGTCATTGATAGAATTCTCCAATCACTGCCACCAAGCTACAAGAGCTTCGTGATGAACTATAATATGCAAGGGATGAACAAGACTATTCCCGAGCTCTTCACAATGCTGAAAGCTGCGGAGGTAGAAATCAAGAAGGAGCATCAAGTGTTGATGGTTAGCAAAACCACTAGTTTCAAGAAAAAGGGCAAAGGGAAGAAGAAGGGAAACTTCAAGAAGAACAGCAAGCAAGTTGCTGCCCAGGAGAAGAAACCCAAGTCTGGACCTAAGCCTGAAACTGAGTGCTTCTACTGCAAGCAGACTGGTCACTGGAAGCGGAACTGCCCCAAGTATTTGGCGGATAAGAAGGATGGCAAAGTGAGCAAAGGTATATGTGATATACATGTTATTGATGTGTACCTTACTAGAGCTCGCAGTAGCACCTGGGTATTTGATACTGGTTCTGTTGCTAATATTTGCAACTCGAAACAGGGACTACGGAATAAGCGGACACTAGCAAAGGACGAGGTGACGATGCGCGTGGGAAACGGTTCCAAAGTCGATGTGATCGCGGTCGGCACGCTACCTCTACATCTACCTTCGGGATTAATATTAGACCTAAATAATTGTTATTTGGTGCCAGCATTGAGCATGAACATTATATCTGGATCTTGTTTAATGCGAGACGGTTATTCATTTAAATCAGAGAATAATGGTTGTTCTATTTATATGAGTAATATCTTTTATGGTCATGCACCTTTGAAGAGTGGTCTATTCTTGTTGAATCTCGATAGTAGTGATACACATATTCATAATTTAGAAGCCAAAAGATGCAAAGTTAATAATGATAGTGCAACTTATTTGTGGCACTGCCGTTTAGGTCATATCGGTGTAAAGCGCATGAAGAAACTCCATACTGGTGGGCTTTTGGAACCACTTGATTATGAATCACTTGGTACTTGCGAACCGTGCCTCATAGGCAAGATGACTAAAACACCGTTCTCCGGTACTATGGAGAGAGCAACAGATTTATTGGAAATCATACATACCGATGTATGTGGTCCGATGAATATTGAGGCTCGTGGCGGATATCGTTATTTTCTCACCTTCACAGATGATTTAAGCAGATATGGGTATATCTACTTAATGAAACATAAGTCTGAAACATTTGAAAAGTTCAAAGAATTTCAGAGTGAGGTTGAAAATCATCGTAACAAGAAAATAAAGTTTCTACGATCTGATCGTGGAGGAGAATATTTGAGTTACGAGTTTGGTGTACATTTGAAAAATTGTGGAATAGTTTCGCAACTCACGCCACCCGGAACACCACAACGTAATGGTGTGTCCGAACGTCGTAATCGTACTTTACTAGATATGGTGCGATCTATGATGTCTCTTACTGATTTACCGCTATTGTTTTGGGGTTATGCTTTAGAGACGGCCGCATTCACGTTAAACAGGGCACCATCAAAATCCGTTGAGACGACACCTTATGAACTATGGTTTGGCAAGAAACCAAAGTTGTCGTTTCTTAAAGTTTGGGGCTGCGATGCTTATGTGAAAAAGCTTCAAGCTGATAAGCTCGAACCCAAATCGGAGAAATGTGTCTTCATAGGATATCCAAAGGAAACTATTGGATACACCTTCTATCACAGATCCGAAGGCAAGACTTTTGTTGCTAAATTCGGAAACTTTCTAGAGAAGGAGTTTCTCTCGAAAGAAGTGAGTGGGAGGAAAGTAGAACTTGACGAGGTAACTGTACCTGCTCCCTTATTGGAAAATAGTACATCACAGAAAACTGTTTCTGCGACACCTATACCAATCAGTGAGGAAGCTAATGATGATGATCATGAAGCTTCAGAACAAGATACTACTGAACCACGTAGATCAACCAGAGTGAGATCCGCACCAGAGTGGTACGGTAATCCAGTTCTGGAAGTCATGATGCTAGATCATGATGAACCTACGAACTATGATGAAGCGATGGTGAGCCCAGATTCCGCAAAGTGGCTTGAGGCCATGAAATCTGAGATGGGATCCATGTATGAAAACAAAGTATGGACTTTGGTTGACTTGCCCGATGATCGGCAAGCAATTGAAAATAAATGGATCTTTAAGAAAAAGACTGACGCTGACGGTAATATTACTGTCTATAAAGCTCGACTTGTCGCGAAAGGTTTTCGACAAGTTCAAGGAGTTGACTACGATGAGACCTTCTCACCCGTAGCGATGCTTAAGTCCGTCAGAATTATGTTAGCAATTGCCGCATTTTATGATTATGAAATATGGCAGATGGATGTCAAAACTGCATTCCTGAATGGATTTCTGGAAGAAGAGTTGTATATGATACAACCAGAAGGTTTTGTCGATCCAAAGGGAGCTAACAAAGTATGCAAACTCCAGCGATCCATTTATGGACTGGTGCAAGCATCTCGGAGTTGGAATAAACGCTTTGATAGTGTGATCAAAGCATTTGGCTTTATACAGACTTTTGGAGAAGCCTGTATTTACAAGAAAGTGAGTGGGAGCTCTGTAGCATTTCTAATATTATATGTGGATGACATATTGCTGATTGGAAATGATATAGAATTTCTGGATAGCATAAAGGGATACTTGAATAAAAGTTTTTCGATGAAAGACCTCGGGGAAGCTGCTTACATATTAGGCATAAAGATCTATAGAGATAGATCAAAACGCTTAATTGGACTTTCACAAAGCACATACCTTGACAAGATTTTGAAGAAGTTCAAAATGGATCAAGCAAAGAAAGGGTTCTTGCCTGTGTTACAAGGTATGAAGTTGAGTCGGACTCAATGCCCGACCACTGCAGAAGATAGAGAGAAAATAAAAGATGTTCCCTATGCTTCAGCCATAGGCTCTATCATGTATGCAATGCTGTGTACCAGACCTGATGTGTGCCTTGCTATAAGTTTAGCAGGGAGGTACCAAAGTAATCCAGGAATGGATCACTGGACAGCGGTCAAGAACATCCTGAAATACCTGAAAAGGACTAAGGATATGTTTCTCGTATATGGAGGTGACAAAGAGCTCACCGTAAGAGGTTACGTTGATGCAAGCTTTGACACTAATCCGGACGATTCTAAATCGCAAACCGGATACGTGTTTACTTTAAACGGTGGAGCTGTCAGTTGGTGCAGTTCTAAACAAAGCGTCGTAGCGGGATCTACATGTGAAGCGGAGTACATAGCTGCTTCGGAAGCAGCAAACGAAGGAGTCTGGATGAAGGAGTTCATATCCGATCTAGGTGTCATACCTAGTGCATCGGGTCCAATGAAAATCTTCTGTGACAATACTGGTGCAATTGCCTTGGCAAAGGAATCCAGATTTCACAAAAGGACCAAACACATCAAGAGACGCTTCAACTCCATCCGGGATTTAGTCCAGGTGGGAGACATAGAGATTTGCAAGATACATACGGATCTGAACGTTGCAGACCCGTTGACTAAGCCTCTTCCACGAGGAAAACATGATCAGCACCAAGGCTCCATGGGTGTTAGAATCATTACAGTGTAATCTAGATTATTGACTCTAGTGCAAGTGGGAGACAGAAGGAAATATGCCCTAGAGGCAATAATAAAGTTATTATTTATTTCCTTATATCATGATAAATGTTTATTATTCATGCTAGAATTGTATTAACCGGAAACATAATACATGTGTGAATACATAGACCAACAGAGTGTCACTAGTATGCCTCTACTTGACTAGCTCGTTAATCAAAGATGGTTATGTTTCCTAACCATGAACAAAGAGTTGTTATTTGATTAACGAGGTCACATCATTAGTTGAATGATCTGATTGACATGACCCATTCCATTAGCTTAGCACCCGATCATTTAGTATGTTGCTATTGCTTTCTTCATGACTTATACATGTTCCTATAACTATGAGATTATGCAACTCCCGTTTACCGGAGGAACACTTTGGGTACTACCAAACGTCACAACGTAACTGGGTGATTATAAAGGAGTACTACAGGTGTCTCCAATGGTAGATGTTGGGTTGGCGTATTTCGAGATTAGGGTTTGTCACTCCGATTGTCGGAGAGGTATCTCTGGGCCCTCTCGGTAATGCACATCACATAAGCCTTGCAAGCACTGCAACTAATATGTTAGTTGTGAGATGATGTATTACGGAACGATTAAAGAGACTTGCCGGTAACGAGATTGAACTAGGTATTGGATACCGACGATCGAATCTCGGGCAAGTAACATGCCGATGACAAAGGGAACAACGTATGTTGTTATGCGGTCTGACCGATAAAGATCTTCGTAGAATATGTAGGAGCCAATATGGGCATCCAGGTCCCGCTATTGGTTATTGACCGGAGACGTGTCTCGGTCATGTCTACATTGTTCTCGAACCGTAGGGTCCGCACGCTTAACGTTACGATGACAGTTATTATGAGTTTATGCATTTTGATGTACCGAAGGTTGTTCGGAGTCCCGGATGAGATCACGGACATGACGAGGAGTCTCGAAATGGTCGAGACGTAAAGATTGATATATTGGAAGCCTATGTTTGGACATAGGAAGTGTTCCGGGTGAAATCGGGATTTTACCGGAATACCGGGAGGGTTACCGGAACCCCCCAGGAGACTAATGGGCCTATTGGGCCTTAGTGGAAAAAGAGAAAAGGGGCAGCCCATAGCTGGCCGGCGCCCCCCCTTTCCCCAAGTCCTAGTAGGACTAGGATAAGGGGCCGGCCCCCCCTTCTCTCTCCTTTTCCCCGAGAGTCCTAATTGGAATAGGATTGGAGGGGGGAGTCCTACTCCCGGTAGGAGTAGGACTCCCCCTGCGCCTCCCTCTCCCTGGCCGGCCGGCCCCCCTCCTCCAACCTTTATATACGGGGGCAGGGGACACCCCAAGACACACAAGTTGATCCTTGAGATCGTTCCTTAGCCGTGTGCGGTGCCCCCTGCCACCAAATTCCACCTCGATCATACCGTTACAGTGCTTAGGCGAAGCCCTGCGTCGGTAGTACATCAAGATCGTCACCACGCCGTCGTGCTGACGGAACTCTTCCTCGACGCTTTGCTGGATCGGAGCCCGAGGAACGTCATCGAGCTGAACGTGTGCTAAGAACTCGGAGGTGCCGGAGTAACGGTGCTTGGATCGGTCGGATCGGGAAGAAGACATACGACTACTTCCTCTACGTTGTGTGATCGCTTCCGCAGTCGGTCTGCGTTGGTACGTAGACAACACTCTCCCCTCTCGTTGCTGTGCATCACCATGATCTTGCGTGTGCGTAGGAAAATTTTCGAAATTACTGCGTTCCCCAACAACAGTGTCGTCCACGTACCCTCATAGACCGAAAGCGGAAGCGTTATGACAACGCGGTTGATGTAGTCGTATGTCTTCACGATCGACCGATCCTCAGTACCGAACGTACGGCACCTCCGCGATTTGCACACGTTCAGCTTGGTGACGTCCCGCGAACTCACGATCCAGTAGAGCTTCAAGGGAGAGCTTCGTCAGCACGATGGCGTGATGACGGTGTTGATGAAGCTACCGATGCAGGGCTTCGCCTAAGCACCGCTACGATATGACCGAGGTGGATTATGGTGGAGGGGGGCACCACACACGGCTAAAAGATCAATGATCAACTTGCGTGTCTATGGGGTGCCCCCTGGCCATGTATATAAAGGAGTGGGGGAGGGGGGAGGGACGGCACTCCTATGGCGCGCCCTGGGGAGTCCTACTCCCACCGGGAGTAGGATCCTCCCCCCCCCCCCTTCCATGTAGTAGGAGTAGGAGAGAAGGAACGGGAAAAGAGAAGAGAAGGAAGGAGGGGGCGCCGCCCCTCCCCCTAGTCAAATTCGGAGTAGGCCTTGGGGGGGGGGGGCGCAACCTCCTCTCTCTCTTTCCCCTAAAGCCCAATAAGGCCCATATACTCCCCGGCGAATTCCCGTAACTCTCCGGTACTCCGAAAAATACCCAAATCATTCGGAACCTTTCCGATGTCTGAATATAGTCATCCAATATATCGATCTTTACGTCTCAACCATTTCGAGACTCCTCATCATGTCCCCGATATCATCCGGGACTCTGAACTACCTTCGGTACATCAAAACACATAAACTCATATTATCGATCATCACCGAACGTTAAGCGTGCGGACCCTACGGGTTCGAGAACTATGTAGACATGACCGAGACTCGTCTCCGGTCAATAACCAATAGCGGAACCTGGATGCTCATATTGGCTCCTACATATTCTACGAAGAACTTTATCGGTCAAACCGCATAACAACATATGTTGTTCCCTTTGTGATCGGTATGTTACTTGCCCGAGATTCGATCGTCGGTATCTCAATACCTAGTTCAATCTCGTTACCGGCAAGTCTCTTTACTCGTTCTGTAATACATCATCCCGCAACTAACTCATTAGAGCATCTCTAGCCGTTGGCCCCCAGGGGGCGCCTAAAATCGCCGCCTGGGGGTGAGCCGGCGCAAAAATTGGGCCTAGGGCGAGTTGGTCCCTAGCCGCCGGCCCCAGGGCCGCCCCCAGGCGCGTTTAAAAATAAAATTTGTATAGAAAATTTCGGCACAGTTCGGCGAAGTTCGGCAAACTTGGGCATATATTAGACATGTTCGCGGATTTTCATTACATAGAAAAATAGATAACTAATCTAAAAAGAAACTAGCTGAACGCCGAGTAGTCGCCGTCATCGCCGCCATTGTCGCCGCCATCGTCGGACTTCTCCTCCTTAAGGCGGCCATCCCTGGTGGACCCTTGACCGGCTTCGCCAACGCGGGTTGGTGGCGGCGGCGCGTCGTCGTCGTCGCTGCCGTAGATGACGACGACTCTGCCTTCGTCGCGGCCGCGTCGGCACTCCGCGAAGCGGCGCAGGGCGGCGCACTGGCGCTCCTTCGCCTTCTCTAGGCGCTCCTGCCCGTGTGAGGCCACCGGCTATATAGTCGCGCCACACCCGTGTGAACGCGTGCGAGGGAGGGGAGGCGTCGGCGCGCCGTCCCGTGATGTGCCGCCCGTGAGGAATCAATGGCAAGGCTGACCGGCGGCAGCCTAGCCATTGATTCCCCGCGGGAACCGAGGCCGTTGGGGGAAGACGAGGCGCCGTGTCGTTGACGCGGCTGGCCCGCGGCTTTTTCGCGCCAAAACAGCTCACCCCGGCGCCCCCGGGCGCCCCCTAGCGCGCCGGGTTCGGCCTGGGTCCGCCGGCGATGTTTTCGGCCCAGGCCGGCGAAAATCGGGCTCCTGGGGGCGCGACTGGGCTGTTTTTTCGGCGCCGGCGCGAGAAAATCGCCTGGGGAGGCCTTCCTGGGGGCGCGGCTGGAGATGCTCTTAGTTGCATTGCTTGTAAGGCTAAAGTGATGTGCATTACCGAGAGGGCCCGGAGATACCTCTCTGACAATCGGAGTGACAAATCCTAATCTTGATCTATGCCAACTCAACAAGTACCATCGGAGACACCTGTAGAGCACCTTTATAATCACCCAGTTATGTTGTGATGTTTGGTAGCACACAAAGTGTTCCTCCGGTATTCGGGATTTGCATAATCTCATAGTCATAGGAACATGTATAAGTCATAAAGAAAGCAATAGCAACAAATTAAACAATCATCGTGCTAAGCTAACGGATGGGTCAAGTCAATCACATCATTCTCTAATGATGTGATCTTGTTAATCAAATGACAACTCATGTCTATGGTTAGAAAACATAACCATCATTGATTCAACAAGCTAGTCAAGTAGATGCATACTAGTGACAATCTGTTTGTCTATGTATTCACACATGTATTAAGTTTTCGGTTAATACAATTCTAGCATGAATAATAAACATTTATCATGATATAAGAAAATATAAATAACAACTTTATTATTACCTCTAGGGCATATTTCCTTCACCTAGTAGTTTGTAGAGCCGATTCCCATGTGACGAGGCAACGCACGCCCGAGATATAGGAGCGGAGATGGGGGCGACGACGGCAGTCAACTTGGCCAGTTCCAGTGGCGTTGACCAGCGTGGGCTTGGGCTTGGGCATGGGCCTCCTACGCAACTCTGAGGTTGGGCAGCTCGGTTCCCGACCAGAGTGGACCCCGCCGGGGATGGGGCGGAGCTACGCCCGGCGGTGCCAGCGAGTGAGGAGAAGGTGTGGGAAAGGGCGGTGGAGCAAACTAGTTCCGATGCTGAGGGGGTCGACGATGGCAAGAGGCAGGGCAAGGTGGGTCGAAACCTAAAGGGAGGTAGGGCGCTCGCCAAAATTTACTAAGAAGTGCTCTCTTATATTAAGTTTTTTTTTACAACGAAAACAATAGGAAAGGCGCATACCATATATTTTTATATTAATATGAGGGGCGAGTTACATGTTACATCTGTACAAGGGGTGAGGATGTGGTACACAAACAGGGGCTATTCAACTAATGGTATCCAGCAATGCAGTAATAAACTGCACTTTGTGGGAGGGGACCCTATGTCTCGAATTGGAAAATTCGGTCTTGAATCTCAGCTTCCAAGATGAAATGGTGGACGCCACATTCCTGAAGTAGTTGTTGTTTCGTTCTTTTCATAGGCTCCAAACAGATATTATAAGGATATCCATTAGCATTTTACGGTTGTGCAACAATTTCTGTTGTTTGATGAGTTCAAGCCTGTGATCATGGGGGGTCCACTGGATACCAAGGATTCTGCAACATTCCTGGCTGAATCGGCAGTGGAAGAACAAGTGTTCAAATGTTTCTTCAATGTGATCACCACAAAGCAGGCAGTCTAGATTACTCCCAATGTTATAGTGTCTCATTTTGAGCATGCTTCTGGTGTTGAGGCAGTCAGCCAATAAAAACCAGCCAAAACCTTAATCTTAGGAACACTTTTTGGATTTCCACAGCCATTCGAATGCATCATGGACGACAATCTCCCTAAAATAGAAATTGTAGTACGTTGTTGTTTTAAAATTTGTTGCACCCCAGATACATGTCCATACGTCATGTGTTCCAGAGACTTCGGTGTTGAGCGCCTCTCTTTGAATCTGTTCCACTTCCTCATGTGCCTGAATTGATAGGGAGAGATGAACGACCGCATGCAGCGTCGTGGTTGTGAGGAAGTCGTTGACTGATGCATCTTCAATGGTGGTGTATGAGTATGTACGTGGGAACTTCTCGGTATATATATTTTGGTTCTAGTTATCTTTTCAAAAGAGAGCCGAGGAGCCGCTGCCTATCTGAATTTTGGTCACACCACGGTAGATTGGCATGAGGTGAATCGTGTCTCTTATATTAAGTTACAAAGAGAGTATAAACTAGAGGGCCCAGATATTGGAATGAAATTACTATTTTGACACGGTCATGTCATATGGTCATGTCATAGTGTCAAAAAAATATCTTAGACTACCTACAGTAAGAATAACTTCAGGAGTAACATAAGGTTCAACTCAACACATTTACTTATGTGGCAATGATGATTTAATGAGGAGAAAGAAGATTTGAGTAACATAATTAGTTACTCACACTAGGTGGGAGCGTCTGCCTTATTATGGTCGCTTTGACTATATAGAAATAATTGTGTTTTTAATGGCAAAAAATATTCTTCTATGCAGGTTATTTACCATTGTACGCATTGGCTTCGTACGTGGTCTATTATGCACCAAACGGAGTATCAATCGTTGTTCAAGATGGTGTGTATGCGGTTGGAGCGGATGGCCAGTGAGGTTTTTTACCCAACGTGGGTGGCAGCATAATCTCCAGATCGGGTCATCTTCTCCGTCGACATAGGCATAGTTTCGGTCTCATATGGCTTTACTGTTGTCACTTTGTCATTTTTACTCTTTGCCAGACTTTTATGGTTGTGTGCATCTTAGTTATGCAGAGACCGGATGTCACTCTTTATGCTTTGTATCTGTTTGATGCTATATTTTAAGTTAATAAATACGCTTTTTATCGAAAAAAACGTACTAAAATAAGATGCGTCTACAAACTAATAAATGAAGTGTTGCATGACATCACAAATATGTTACTTCTTACTATAGAGGTTGTAACATAAATTAGTAACATATACATGTTGCTAGTCTAAGTTATTTTTATTATGAGTAGTCTTATACTAATAGTAAGTTACAGAAGGAGTATAAACTAGAGGGCTGAGATACGGGGATGAAGTTGTTATTTTTGAGGAAATTAATGATTTGAGAGATGCTCTCCTACTTATATTAGTTAATTAGATATACAAAGAAGAAAGGAAGAAATGTGCATACCCAATGCAAGACCGTACGTGTCTGATACTACTAGCAAACAGCAAGCGAATAAAGTGTATATGTTCTACGTTCCTGTATATATATAGCCTAATTAACATGCATGTCGAAATTCAGGTCAGAAGTTCTCCTTGTGGAAGACGAACTTGGTGGTGGTCCGGTGCGAGAAGTCCTGGGACAGCCGCCTGAGCTCCGGCGTGAGCTTCTGGTCGCCGCAGTAGAAGACCCCGACGCGCTGCCCCTGGTGGTCGCAGGCGACGCGCTTGAAGACGTCGCGCCAGCAGGGCCTGGCGAAGTGCGTGCGCACGCGGGTCCCGGACACCACGTCCACGCCGCTCTTGGCGTGGTGGAGCGCCTGCAGCATCACCACCATGGCCGACCGCGCGTCGCCTTCCTCGTACACGCTGGTGCAGTGGTTGTGCAGCTCCACCACGGACTCCTCGCCGGCGGCGTCGCGCTCCGCCACCTCGTTCATCACGCCGCGGAACCACTCGAAGGAGCCCTCCTCCCGCGTGCACCAGTAGAAGTAGACCCGCTTCGTCATGAACCCCTCGTCGCCGTCCTGCTCCGGCCCCTGCCGGTGGACGTTGTTGAGCACATCCTTGACGATGCTGATGAGCGGCGTGGCGCCGATGCCGAGGCCGATGAGGAGGAGCACGTCGTACTTGCGGTAGTCCTGCGCCGGCGCGCCGTAGGGCCCGTCGATCAGCAGCCGCGGGAACCTGCACGCCAGCATCAAGGAAAACTCAGACAAGTTGAGAACCACCATGGACGTCGACGGTCCTTCCTGCTCGGACTCGTACTTACTTGGCGTTGGCGTTGTGCTCCACCATGGACGTGAAGTCGGCTCTCAGGAGACCGCTCTGCCCTGCCGACGGTGGCCTGCATATCTGCGACCACAACAACAACCATTGTTAAAAGCGAATCCTTCTCCTTCCTGCAAGGGAATTCCGTCGGCTCGATTGCTCTGCCACCGCTTACCTGGGAGAAGATGGCTCTGAATCTGCTCGTCCAGTCGCCCCGGCACCGGATGTGCATGCTGAGGTAGTCGTCGCCGGGAGCCGAGGTGATGGTGAATGGGTGCCTGCATTGCAACAGCAGCAGCAGCAGCTTGTCAGCTCAGGTGCACGGCTACATTCGCAGCGACGCGGAGACGATGGAAGCCATGAGAGATCGAGGGCGCTCACCACTCGAACGGCGAGACCTCGCCGCAGTTGACGTAGATGTACTGGCCGCTCCTGTACCTGAAGCCGTGGGGCTTACTCATGTGGATGGCTATCACATTCCCAGGATACACCGCCACCTTCTCGATCCTCACCGTGGTGAGTCCGTGCGACCTCAGCGCCCGAAGAAGCCGCTCGCCGGCGTACAGCAGCACGGGGACGGCAAGGTACATCCATGTCTGAAATTGCAAACGAGTTACTTACTACCAAACATAGTTCATATCTGAAGAGACCGGAGCTTGGAGGTCTCGATCGCTCGCTCGCTCACCGTCTGCTTGTACCATGTCCGGTTGATGTAGAGGCAGACGCCGTGGACGACGAGGGCGACGTAGACGACGACGAAGAGGTGGTGGGAGTACCAGAACATGTTGAAGCCGCTGAGCCTCTTGAGCGGGTTCCCAGCGCCGAGCTTGCTCCGGCGGAACCGCGGGTGCGCCAGCGTGTAGGCGACGGCCATGAGCACCACCATGAGGACGCCGGTGACGCCCTCCACGCCCCTCACGAACCACCAGTAGTCCGGGACCCTCGTCTGCCCAAAGTAGCGCTTCATCGGCTCGTAGGCCTCGTCGCTGGCGTGGAGCAGGCGCGGGAAGTCGCAAGTCAGGTGGGTCACCCCGTGCAGCGCCACGCCGACGGCCACGCCCCCGGCCACCACCTTGTGGAAGTTGATGTTGTCGTTGAAGGGCACGGCGGCGCCGAGGCTGGTCCGGGAGCGGAGCCAGGTGAGGGTGTTGCGGCAGACGGGGAGGAGGATGAGGGCCATGTTGAACTTGGTGGTCTCGGCGCCGCCCTTGGCCACGCACACGCAGTAGCCCATCACGTCGAACGTCGGGTGGCGGCGGTACGCGTAGAACTTCCAGGCGAAGAGGCCGGCGTTGATGGACAGCCACAGCGCCATCACCCACACGCGCTTCCAGTTGTCCTCCAGGAAGTAGCGCGCCGCCGTGAGGCCCCGCCGGAGCGGGTTCGCGTCCCGCGCCGGCACCAGCCTCTGGCTGATCAGCTGGCTGATGTTGGAGCTGTGCGCCACCAGGCTCGTCGGCGCCTGGGAAGGGGGCAGCAGCAGCAGGGACTCCAGTGTCGCAAGCTGTAGTATTTTTCAATTTTTTTTCCAAGACGAAAATGGAGTTGTCAGTATCACTGTCAGTGAAGAGTGAGCTGCCAACAATTTGGCAACCAGTTCCAAGGAAGGAGATGAAGGGTGACCTCGATGTAGCCGAGCTGGTCGGGGTCGAGCTCCTCCATGATCAACGCCGTGTACTCATCGACGCGCTCCAGGATCTTGGTGAGCTTGTTCGCGGAGGCCGTCAGAGTGAGGACCTGACAGCGAAACAGAAATTCAGAAGCATTCAAATGATTTGTGCTGAACAAAGAAACACTCGTGATATTTTTCTCATTTCTCACCTCTTTGAGCTCCTCTTCGGTGATCCGACCGTCGGCATTCTTGTCAACCCTGAAACATGTTCAGTAGAGTTGTCAAATTTTGACGTCAAACTTAATCTCGAATGTCAAATTTGGTCCACATTTCAGATTACAGACGAAGTTGAAGTTGGGGATTGGATTTGATTGGAGACGTACATGTCAAAGAAAGTCTGGAGCTTGGCATCAAAGCCTGGATCGGAGAGCTGCTCCCAGAACTCCCTCAGCTCATCCTTGGTCAGCACCTGAGCAACGATCCCCCTTCGCCGTGCAAGCGCGTCGTACATCTGCGCCGCGAATTCCTCCGATCCAACCATCCCTAGAACACAAATTTGGGAAGATCATTTCAGAATCATGGCAGTGGTGCTGTCGCACACTGACCGAAAATTCAGACTTGTAAACCTGACGACGCTTCAGAGAAATGGATGAGGAGCAAGCTGCAGCCTGCAACTGCAACTGCAAGTGAGTGAGCGAGCGAGCGAGCTTACCAATGCACTGGCCGAAGCGTGATCTGAGGAGCAGGCCGTCGACGGCGAGGCGGTCGAACCGCTTGTCCACCTCGGGCCAGCTGCCCCGCGTGACCACGCTCTGGTTGAGGAAGTGGAGGCCCCTGAGCGCGCGCGCGGCGCCGGTCATGCTCCGGTCCAGCCGGGGCTGGCTCGCCGGCGCGTTGTCGCCGCCCCCACGCTTGGCCGACGCGATGCGCCTCAGCTCGGCCTTGAGCCTCGAGGACAGGCCGCCGCTCCGGGGCAGCAGCGCCGCCTCGGGCGCCTCCCCGGCGGCCCTGACGCCCTGGACGGCCACGGCGTCGTCGGCCCCGACGTCGAGCGTGACCTCGACGTACTCGTTCTCCTCCTTGAACCGCGTGCTCCGCCGGCTCCCGCTCTTGCCGTCCGGGCCCTTGTTCTCTTCCGGCGGTGGCCCGGCATTGGCATTGCCGTTCCTCTCCATGCCCGTCAGCCGCGGTCGTGAAGCAAACTAGCGAGCAACGCCGCGTCCAGAAACAGCTGCGCTGATAGTCTGAAGAATGGAAGCAGAGCTCGATGGCGAGTGTTTTGGTAGCCAAGGAAGCAAGAATGTGCAGGACATATAGAGAGAGAGATGCAAACAGTAGTAGTGGATTTGGTGAGGACACGGTTGTGGTGTGCGTACACCAGAGACTTCAGGTTTGATGTTTCTTAGCCATCAAGTGGTAGCATGTTGAAGGTTTTTGTGTCCGTCTGCTGGTGTTTTTTAAGGTTTGGTGAGGGCAAGAGTCAAGAGGAGAGGAGGGAATGGGCATGATGGAAGGTGGTGGAAAGGAATACAGTGGGCGCCCGCCCCTGTCTCTCGACTCAACTCAACTCAACTCTGATGGCTTTGCGCAGTCCGGCAATCCAGCCCCTGGTTAGGGAGGGGTGGCCTTCAAAACCAGTGAAGCCATCCATTATTTTAACAATGCCGTCCAGGACCTGTGCATGCATGTTAGGCTATGGCCTGTTCTCAGAATGTGGTCTTCCAGTCCGGTTCCCATGCATATAAAGAAAGGGGAAAAAAATGGAGCGCTTAGATTCTCGCTAGATGCACTGTGTCTGAATGTTTGGAAACGGCTGTTCCCTCCCGTTCAAGAAACACTCAACGTGGTAGCTTTGCGCTGTGCACGGTGAAGCGAAAAGAAGGTGAAAGGAAAAGGGAGGGAAACCGTGGTCAAAGTACGTAGAACATTATACAAGTCCAAGTGACGAGGGTTGTTGAGGAAGGCATCATCGGTGCAAGCTTGGAATTTGAGCACAGGCACAGCTGGATGGGCATAAGCAGTTAAGCACCCACCCCCGCGTCCTACAGCACAGCACGTCACCCACGCGACAAGGAAACAACGGAACTATGACAAAACCACCGGCGGCGGCCGTCCCGCCGCCAAGGGGTTACGGAGTGGAGACTCTCTTCTTCTTCTTTTTTATAATGCCTGATTGGTTGCCTTTTTACCGTTAGTTTAGACCTACGTTCTCGGCCTCGCCTAAGCGACACCGGGGCGTGTGTGATTTGCTGTAGGAGGGAAGGGCAAGAATCGACATACATAAGCTGCAAAATTTTGAAAGCCAGAAAGTTTGTAGGGCAGGATTTAGGGAGCAAAACTAATGATCTACCTGCGCAGCAAATGCCAACTTCTCTTCTTCAACTTTTAGTCTATTTCAGTACGTACATCTTAAAGAATGTAGTAACATCTCTGCACTTAACACCACCTTCACATGCTCTTTACATGACCATCTACCGAGACTTGCCATGTTTCCAGTCACTCCGTGCTCCCCCACATGCCATTAGCTTTCATGTCTGTTATCTGTGATACCAAAACTGAAGTAGATGAACTGCGCATTGATAATTAGCATACTCTAGTCATATATGCATCTTTGTCGATTCAAAGCACAAAAATATTTGGGCAACTCTTGCTATCATTTAGTGTGCTTCTTCATTACCACAACAAGGCCATACTCTCCAAGAACAACAAAAGGAACAAGAATGTGCTATGAATTAATCTAATTCAGTGTACATAATTTCACGCCAACTTGCAGTGTACACGCAAAAATGTACATCATCTATATCCCAAGAAGCAAAAAGGAAAAAAAAAACATCAGCTGTAGTAGAAAGAAGCGAGACAAATTAGCAAGTCTGTTAGGAGAAGCCCAATCGCGTCAAATACATATTTCGGTGCAAACAAACCCCACACCTGCAAAGTTGAAATATCACGTGTCAACACAAATCTGCGAAAACAACCACAAAGCAGAGATACAAAAAACCAGCGACTATTGTTTGGTGGAATAAGTACACAAATTACCATCAAGTGACGCCTTTGAATCGTGACACATATGATTGTAACTGTCGTACTGATAGCTGTAATTAGACCATACATCAAATGGACCTGAGTTTGGCACATACACATTAGATATCACGTAGATCAACATGCAAAGAAATAGCCGATATCCAAATCAACAGAATCCACAATGCATAATAACACTATTTCAGTATGTGGTCGACAATTAGCGAAATCTAGGTTGGTGTTTGTTTGTAGTCCAACACGGCTGTGCCTAAACAGTAAACACTGGCTGTCCATATTATTTTCCTGAATATGAAACTTTTTTTGTAAAAGAGAATATTTAACTAATACTGAAGTAGTGTTACTAAATTACTTCCAGAGAGCACAAACAAATTTCTTCAGTACCTGTATTAGAATATTGATGGTGACATCCTTCACCTTGCTTTTCTTCGATGCAGTATTATAACAGTGGACGGCAATAAATGGAAGACTAAGAACTGGTAGGATGTGAGAAACACCAAAGGTATCAATGGAAAGAAGAAACCCTTGACGAATGATATGGAAATTGTCAAACCTGCAAAATTTAGAATTGTGACAAATATAGTTACATAACACGCAAATGATATTTTTTTTCTCAGATACAACTGTATTATTTGGAACATAATTATACTCACCCAATAAATGCAGCACCATAGCGGAGGCCATCAAAGGTACACCTGAAATGTATTCTGTATTAGCGCAAATGCATTTTTAGCAATCCCATCTAACAATGCAAATTAAATCACATTAACCATAAGCTCAAAACCGGTAAGGACAAATGGCCATGCATCATCTCTCGGACCAGTAAAAACATAGTACATAAGAAACATGAAACAGAAACATAAATCAGAGTAAAAGAAAGGTCAAAGTGCATCAGGATCTCACCAGTGACCAGTCAGATAGAATAGACAAACTGCAAGAAGGCTCCATTGTGTTACTGATACAGGGTTAGCAACACAACTCCCTGTTGTGTCAAGTTTCCAGTCTTTCTGGTATTTCTGCTGTAACATTATTATGCACCAAGCTGCAAAATGGTTACTTAAAATTTTCAGATGATATGCTTCCTAATGATGATATAAAAGGGAAAAAAAAGGCTCGAGTTGTGCCTCAAGCAGTACATGCCAAATTTTTAGAAGCGCTTGTCTTAAGAATTGAGTGACTTGCAAAGTACCTCCAGTGATGCAAATTAACGCTACAAAAGCACCCTGCCTTCCCAACAACATCAAGATAGTTGGGCTCCATGAACACAGCATGGCAGCTGATAAACTAGTTATCCTTTTGTTGAACTTCAAAGAATCAACTGGGGCAAACAATCGCCAAAGTACAGATATTACCAATGACAAACCTCCAATAGCATAAACAAAGCGAGGAGCCAAACTTCTTCCAATTTCTTGAACAGCTTTAGTATGAGACAGTAAAGTACTTTCAGAAGCCCAGTAATTTGCTATAAATGCATAGCTCAAGATGGTTCCAGACATAATAAAGTACTTCAAGAACCTCTGATGGACCGCACAGGTGATGAGCTTTAATACAATGCAGGTCACCATGGCAAGAGATATGATGGGGAATGTATCCATGGAGACGTTGCAAAAACTGGAACCGAAAATGTCACAAATGATGCTCACTG
Organism: Triticum monococcum; assembly: GCA_034509565.1. Taxonomy (NCBI): domain Eukaryota; kingdom Viridiplantae; phylum Streptophyta; class Magnoliopsida; order Poales; family Poaceae; genus Triticum; species Triticum monococcum. The sequence continues at coordinate 143,236,031 of CM067845.1, read as the reverse complement.
GGTGGTCTTTTGTAGCAGTTGGCCCAGCAATTTGTTTTGACATCCCAAGCTCAATTCCAAATCGTGCAAAAATATTTAGAAGAAGGAAAATAAACTCCTGTCAATTAAAAAAGTAAGGTGGGATCAGAAGATAATTATATAACCAACATTAAAACAAAAATTCTAGTGAATGAAGGAAAGTTTGAACAGCATTGATATAATAGGAATATTAACTTCTATGGTGAAGTTCCCTTTTGTGGCCGAGCTCCACACACCGGCAATGCAACTCGTGGCCAAAAGAAAGTTTGTAACTCTACCTTCTGCCACTGCATGACAAGAAAACAACTTCGTGAATCAGTAGTCACCAGCGAATTCAAAATGTACAGCAAGATTGGTATATCTGATGAACTCACATATATAACTGTTGGATAGTAAACTCGCTGCTCGAATCGTGACCAATGTAAAAGCAAAGGATAATTTGGGGATGATCCTTGAACTAGCACATTCCTGAGCTGATGGTTGACATACAGCATTCAGCCTCACAAGTATGTATGCCTGAGTGATAACTGACAGTATCATAAGTAAAAGACCAGTGCCCATCAACCATAAATCAAACTCCGTCCAAGCAGAGCGAGCAAGCTTTGCAAAGCTTTCCAAGAAGCTAGAGTATGCATCAATTTGCAACTGCAGAGAAGAACTTGCGCTCTCCTTAAATTCTTCTCCCTTAGCTGTTTCCGATGGGCATGTAGACTTCAAAACCTCTGACCAGTTCGCCTGAGCTTTTGAATACAGCTCCTCAACATGGTGCAGGTATTCAGCTGAAAATCCAATGATAGAACTACCAGAATATTGATCAATGTATCTCTTTACCTACAAGGGACAGACGAAGATCAAAGAAGTACTACCAAATCAGCATATCTGCAAATGCAGTTCATACTACCTGCCAACTATTTACACAAAGGGCTTCCGCATATCTCATTTTCCACGCTTCTAGGTCATCCTGTGGCGTGCATGCATTGATACCCGTCCTTTGATTATCCCATGTCCCAGCGCTCAAAGCATACAATTCTGGGTTTACACGTCCAATGCTAGATATGGAAAAACAAGCACATCTCAACAAAAAGCAGTAACACACAACTGAAGCCATCAAATAAGCACCATGTTAAGTTTACGTACCTTCCAAAAGGAAAAGGTATACCGAGTAGTGCTGATACAGTTACTGCAAAATCAAGCTGAAATCAAAGAAAAACTTAGCAATATTGATAAAATAGAGCATCCATACGGGAGAGTGCAATCAGAATTTACCTGCTGCATAGTGCTGACGCACACTTCTTTCCCATGCTAGAACAGTAAACCATCAGCAGAAAGGGAAATCAATCAATGTTGGTATTCAGATTGCTAAATGCACAGATAGAAGCCGACTATTACGAAATAAATTGCAATTAATAACTAAAAAAACAAGACGAGGAACTAAATATCTCTACACTGCTTCTATCAAACTTATATTCCATCAACTGTACAAGCCCACGAGAAAGGTAATTCTATACAGAAATGACAACTACCCCACCATGCTAAAGGCTATGAGCACGCTTTGTGTGATACTACTTCATACACATGCATAACCCAGTTAGTTAAGGACTGTCTACATACCTAATTTATCACAGAATGTCAGATGTCAAACCCATAATGGAACAGTAAAGAACTAAATATGTCAGTAGAAGTATCCCTATAAGTGTGACTTTCATATTCTATATAAATTATAATTCAGGTGACAATATGGCCAAGGAGTGATGGCTGTGTGCATCCGAATGGTGCAGAGGCCGGGGTTTATCCCCTTTTCAAAAGAAAAAAATGGCCAAGGAGTATGTGCTATGATTATTTGGGTCCTAGTCCTGATAAAAATTAGTTAGAGAAGGATTACATGCAAACAAGAAAATCAAGATGTTAGCATGAATGACAAGATCAGTCAATTTATCATTACAAATGAAATGTACCAGATCAAAATTGCATGAATTTTCACCAAGAACAGATAAGACAGCATCGGGTGGTGTCTTTGGACTCCATGCAAACAGAGATGTTTCAACCTACAATGAAACTGCATTTGTTCAGATATTTTTGCACTTAGCAATGAAAAAACAAGACATGTCACCTCTTCAGCAGTTCCTCCTCCATGGTCACCATTTAGGGTTTGGCCATGATCTCCCATTACAAGGAGTAAAGTATTTTCATGGGGACCACCAGGTGTTGATAGGCTTTTCAATGTGTTAATCACATCCTACAGGAGCAAAATTGAGGCTAATTTAACAATCAGAATTTAGGATCACATAAGATGATGTCTCCTGCAAATGATTAGCACACAAAAAAACATATCATGTACTATGAATGGGATACCTGACCTCTAGGATTTGATTGTATTGCTCCAACTTCTGGATCATCGGGGCAGAGTCGACACCGAATATATGCCCTGCATGGTCCTAAAGAAAGTTGATCTCATATACTTCTAGTTCCACAAAGGAAAGGATCAAATGTGTAAGCCAGCTCCAAAGTGAGCACAAACAACTTACCACACCAAGGAAATGTGCAATAAGAACGTCCCAATCATTTTCGTGCAGTGAAGGAAGCAAGTGTTCAATAACACCATTGTCTACCTGATACATAATTTGACGGGTAATTCCACGATAATTAGATGGAAAGCGAAAAATAGCTCATCGCGCAGAAAGGACAAAATGGTACTGAACAGATGGCATACCGTGTCGAGATCTTTAACATTAAAAGAAGGGTATGGAAATGACTTGTTGAAGTGCTCTGGGTATAACTGTGTCCATGTATCATCTCCCATCATGACTACCCTCTTTCCATTTTTGACAAGCTGATTGAGCGCAAAGAAACAAAAGCATGGTTAACTACCCGTCGTGAGCTACATATTTTACTAAAGTTGAATGTGAAGTGCAAAGAACCTGATGCATTATATTGTCTTCCACTATTGCTGGAGCTCCAAAGCTATTGCCGACATCAATAAAGGTAGGGAGACCACCCGTCGTGAGAGCCTGAACATAAATGCAGCAAGAATATACACTAAGTTATGACCCTTTTACATTGAGGTGTGCTCGAGATAACAGCTTTTTGGCATAACATCAGTGCTGAATGTATGCCATGAGATCAATATACAGTTATACACACAACAGTATTCATCACCTTAAGACGTTGAAGGCTGGTGGTCGGTGGGTCAGCCAGAGCTTTGAAGATCCTAGCAGAGTTCTTCTCATCAGCAGCCAGCTTCTGCAGGACCTGCAACTTGTCCATCCATGGCTGCTTCTCTGCAGCAAAATGGTCAGGGTTAACTCGTTAGCAGCTCGCAATGTCCTACAGTAGTTTTCTCATTGCGCAGAAGTACACAAATGCAAACCCACCTTCAAAGAATGTACTCGGTGCCACGAAATCGAACCTGTAAGATAGCAGAAATTGCTCAAAATCAGACATGGGAACTGAAACGGCGACAGAACAGGCAAGGCGGTGCTACCTGAGGGCGTCGAGGACGACGATGAAGAGGCGGTCTACGGCTGGCTGGGGCCACGAAGAGCACCCGGGGGAGACGCCGGTGCGGTCGTCCCGGTGGCTGTGGAGGTCGAGCTCGGTGCGGGTGAGGAGGAAGCCGCGCGTGAAGAGGTAGATGGCCAGCGAGTGGAGGGCGAGGATGGCGACGAAGAGCAGCGGCCACGAGCGGCCCCAGGAGGACCCGCGGCGGCGGCTCGCCGGCGCCGCCATGGACTCCGGCAGGCGTCGTGCTCGTCGGGTCGGATCTGAAGCTGTGAGTAACCGGTGTGCTTGGATCGCGTGCGAGCGATTATGTGCGCGCCCTTTATTTCGCGATGGACGGTGCGGATGGGAACACGTCAAGAAAACTAGTAGTACCAGTACTGATTAGGCCCTGTATATATGCTGCAATGAAATATAAACTTTAGGGTAAATTTTCGAATTGAACTTCTGTGGCATGATATATGCACTGTATTTCTATCAATATTGTGAAAACAATTAGGCCTGAATGGTTTTTCAGTTGTAGTTTTGTGTAGCATAAAAACATCAAGGTTCTAGATCTGACACCCCAACATGACTAAGAGTAAGACATCGGAGGAGGAAACCATACCTGCCATCCACGAATCATGAGCCGGAGGCAGGTGACGGGCGGTGGTGTCAAATGCATAGACGTTCTATTGTCTTTTCAGTTTTGTCATGTCGGTCTTTGTGACTTATACTTTAATCTTTATAATATAAATGAGATACATATTACCATGAAAATAAAACATTCAGGCTCATGTCCACATTGCTTCAGCTTCTTGCTCTAGATAGGAAATCTGTCAAGAATCAAAGGTCAGCTGCTCGTTGCCATGGATTTGCACTTACAACAAACAGTCTGTCATCGCTCACCTTAAGGACGCAGGCCCAGCAAAAGGCAAATCTCCCATTGATTCGTAGTCGAATGGTGCGTATGGAACATGACCATGACAAATTCATATACAGGAGTGTGATGCGTATGGAAACACATATCTTGACGAATTCATATACATAGAGTTTATCGATACGTCGGCTTTAGACGACGAATATGCTGAAATGACAATGATGATGAGCATCCAGGAAGAATTGGAGAAGCAAGAGAAGCATGTATCGAACTTTAAGGTTTCGATAAAAAGGGCAGTAGAGTTGTTCACCGAGATAGAATCGCTAGCGCGAAACTTCTCTATGCTGACTACTTCAAACCGAATCTAACATCATATAAAGAATTTTCGGACGTCCCTTCGGGATGAGCAGAGTTTTTTTTTCTTGCACGTAGTGAATTTCGTGGAGGACGTTGATGACTACTTCAAACTGAGGATGCATTGTTGCGGGAAACTCTCTGCATGCTTGATTATGGTAAGACCGCAGATGCCACCGATACGGAAAGAGACCACATGCTTGAACACGATGGTGCAATTTGCACGCATCACGATGAAGATGATTCAATTTTCCAATGTGAAAAAAATAAATGTTTGGACCATGTTTTTTTGTACGAATGATTTTTATCGTGAGCTATTGATTGTTTGTTTGTGATGATCAATTATGCATGTGTGTGTTTGAACTTGAGGTTTTAAAATTACGAGTTGTGGTTGGAAATGAGAACATTTGGAAGTTGGACCGGTGTTGTTCGCGTCCAGACATGTCCGCGGACCTGATTTCGCGGAGCAGATGCTCTTGCGACCTATACAAGCGCGCACAAAATCATGGCTCAAGTAAAGATGTACGACAGCCACCATTTATCTAGCACATGAACACAGTTACACAGGACACGGACATGCAGTGTAGAATATATGGAGATGGAGGAGGACAGGGAAAACATACCGGCGAGAGGATTTGCTTACCGGCTGCTTCGTGGTCGCCGAACCCGCGTCTTCCTAGATGAAAACGAACGATATCTCTCTCTCTAAAAAAAATGAAAACTGTAAGACTTGAATAAAACTATTGTTATTGATTTGCCGGCCACATAGAACGGTATATATAAGAGTTTACAAGCCAACCATACCTATTACAATACGACTAGGATTATTACAATACGACTAGGATTAGATAACTTGAGAGCCAAGTAATAGTCTAACATCCCCCGCAGTATCAACGGGAGGCTCGATAAAGTTGAGACTGGATCGAATATTACAAAAAGATGTAGATGGCAGTCCTTTGGTAAATATATCAGCAAACTGAGCCGTTGAAGGAACATGCAGTACCCGAACTTGTCCAAGAGCCACCTTCTCGCGAACAAAGTGTATATCAATCTCAATATGTGTAACGCCCCACATATAACTTTCCCAATTTGTACTCCAACTCTTGCCGTTTCCGGCATTAAGTTATATTTATTTCTCGGATTCGGGTCTTTGTCTCCGTGTGTTGTTTTCGTTTTCATGCATCTCATATCATGTCATCACGTGCATTGCATTTGCATACATGTTCATCTTATGCATTCGAGCATTTTCCCCATTGTCCGTTTTGCATTCCGGCGCTTCATTCTCCTCTGGTGGCCATTTCTAGCTTTCTTTCGTGTGTGGGGATTAAACATTTCCGAATTGGACCGAGACTTGCCATGCGGCCTTGGTTTACTACCGATAGACCGCCTGTCAAGTTTCGGGTCATTTGGACTTCGTTTGATACTCCAACGGTTAACCGAGGGACCGAAAAGGCCTCGTGTGTGTTGCAGCCCAACACCCCTTCAATTTGGCCCAAAACCCACCAAACTCTGCTCCATGTCCTAGAGCGTTCGATCACGATCGCGTGACCGAAAACCGCACCTCATTTGGACACTCCTAGCTCCCTCTATGCCTATATATACACCCCCTCCTCCAAATTCGCGGATCCCCCTCCTCAAACCCTAAAAAAACATCTCCCCGCCGCACCGGACGTGTCCGGCCGCGCCGGACAACATCCGCCGCACCCCCCCGCCAATCTTGGGCTGCCACGTGGGCAGCGTCGTCGCCGCCGCCGGCCCGCGGGAGCCCGCGCCCGGCCCCCGCGCCGCCCGAGCGGACCAGATCCGCGCCGCCCGCGCCCGCATCTTCTTCCCCCGAGCCGGCCGAGCTCCGCCGCGGGAGCTCGCCGCCCGGCCGCCCCGACCTCGCCGCCGGGCACCTCCTCCTCGGTCCGGCGCCGACCTCGCCGCGGGCACCGCTGCGCCGCCCCACGCCCCGGTCTTCTTCCTCTCCGGCCGGCTTCCTCTGCCTCCGGTGAAGCTCCGGCGTGAACAGTGCCCAAGTCCGGCAACCTCGAAGTCCGTGCCCGCGGGATCCCGATCTGGATCCAGATCTGATTTTCGAGCGGTTGACTTTTCTTCCCCAAACCCTAGCTCATGATGCCATCTTTGACTGATCATATCTCCGCAACTGTAGCTCCGTTTTAAACATATGATATATCAAAATCTTCGTCTCGTCGAGTACATCATTTCATTCCATTGCATCATTTGCATTTGAGTTCATCTTGATGCCCAAAATGCTGTTAGAAGGAGGCATCGTGAGTTAAATTGCAGATCCGTTAGCTCATCATAGACTTTTGTCATTTTTGCCATGATTATTGTGTGCATGATATGCCTGTGAGCCTTTGGGATGAATTGTTAAGCTTTTTGTCTTCTTTCCAGTGGTGCCAACCATGCATTTTTAGGATGTGTGTGGTGACTTGTGCAAGCTTGCAAAGAGGGGCACCTGAGTAATCTGTTTTTAGGGACTTAGTGATTTTCACTAAGTCTGAGATATTTTAGTTCATGATGCCATATGTTTAGCTTGTTTCCTAGTGATCCGTGGCTCTTTTGAGGATGATCAGTAAGGGAGTTTTGATATTTATGTTATGCTCTATCCATCCATGTCTTTACTTGTTATGTTGGAGCACCCTAGGTTGAGTCAATCGAGCTCAACTTTTGCATCGTTGTTAATTTGGGCAGATCGTGAACTCTTTTGCGATTTTGCCGATGCTATTGCTAGTGATCCGTGCATGCTATGCCATTGTTCTTGCCATGTCTAGCTAGCATTTTGTGCCTTCTTTATGGATATATGCTTGCCTTGCCATGACTTGCACCGTAGTGAGTGCATCGAGCTCGTTTACATGCCTTCGTGAGTTATAATTTCAGCATGTCTCAGTTTTCACTAAGTCTGAAAACTGATGATCAGTAGTGGTGCCCAATCGGGGTTAGATTCAGGGCCTTGTCGCATGTTGGGGGTCTTTTCTATTTTGGCGCCGTAGTCGGGCCATGAGTGATTTGTATGATGGATGTTATTTATGTACTTTGATGTGACGTGGCGAGTGTAAGCCAACTATGTTCTTCCCCTTTATATTATTTATGTACATGGGATGTGTGATGATTTCCCGACTTGCGACATTGCTTTCAATGCGGCTATGCCTCTAAGTCGTGCCTCGACACGTGGGAGATATAGGCGCATCGAGGGCGTTACAAGTTGGTAATCAGAGCCTTCCCCGACCTTAGGAGCCCCCATTGCTTGATCGTTTTAGCAGCCGAGTTGTGTCTAGAAAAATGTTTTGAGTCCTTTAGGGATTATATATCGGAGAGCTTAGGAATTCTTTTTTACTTCCCAGTCTCCTCATCGCTCTGGTAAGGCATCCTGACGTAGAGTTTTGACTCTTCTCTTCTCAAATTTCACTAAAAAAATTTTAGGATCACGCGAGTATCTTGGATTTGTTCCGATGGCTTATGATGAGAACACTGTCTTGGTGCCTCCTGTCAGGGGTTTAGTGGAAGTGTCCCGGGGAGTTGAGCTCTGAGGTGTTGTCATCATAATTTTATCGTTGCAATTCTGGAATACTTGAGATATGTTCGCGACATCGAAAATCTCCTTTATGCAGTTCGTTGGTGAGATAACCTCGACGCCACCCAGTACTGGGGCGGGAGTTCGGGAGTATCGCCATGAAAGTGCGTTATATCGACTAGAGGGGGGGTGAATAGGCGATTTTTATGAAAGTCTTCAAAACGTGGAAGTTATGAAGACAAACAGAGTAGACAAGCCTATCACTATGCAGCGGAAGTTAGATTACACAAGGCAAGCCATAGTCAAGTATACAAAGTGACAGCACAGTGACAAATAGCTTCAGTGTAATGCGGATCAGGTAGGAAGAAGTTATGAAGCCAAACAGATCATACAGTCAAGTTGTGAAGACAGAAGATAAAGCAAGCATGCAATAGCTTCACAATGTGTACTGCTAAGTAAAGGGAGGTGAAGATGAAACCAGTGACACGCTGAAGACAATGATATGTTGGACCAGTTCCAGTTGCTGTGACAACTGTACGTCTGGTTGGAGCGGCTAGGTATTTAAACCAAAGGACACACAGTCCCGGACACCCAGTCCTGAACACGCAGCTCAGGACACCCAATCCTCGCCGTTTTCTCCTTGAGATAAGGTCACACAGACCTCGCCCAATCACTCTGGTAAGTCTTCAAGGTAGACTCCCAAACCTTCACAGAACTCGTTCACCGGCAATCCACAATTACTCTTGGATGCTCAGAACGCGACGCCTAACCGGCTGGAGGATGCACAGTCCTCAAGTGTAATAAGTCTTCAGATTACTCAGACAGGAAGACTTAAGTGATGCCCAAGTACTCTGGCTCTGGGTGGTTAGGGCTTTTCTCCTTACTAGGGATTTTCTCTCAAAGGCTTCGAGGTGGGTTGCTCTCAAACGACAAAAGCCGTGCACTGAAATCTGAGCAGCCAACCGTTTATGGTTATAGGGGTGGACTATTTATAGCCCCTTGGCAACCCGACCTGATTTGTCCGAAATGACCCTGGGTCACTAAGGAACTGACACGTGTACCAACGGTCGAATTTCGAACTCACACGGCAACTTTACTTGGGCTACAAGTAAAGCTGACTTGTCTGACTCTGGACAAGATTTTCTCTCATTGTCTTCACTCGAAGACATAGGATTTGAATTAGGCATCACTTCAGTCATCCTGACTGGTTCTCTTGGACCCCACTTAACAGTACGGTGGTTCCTATGACACAACATGAATGAAGTAAAACTACGAAGGATCTAAGTCTTCGAGTTCCATAGGCTTCAATGGGAGTCTTCACATGTCATTGTCTTCAACATAAATGTCTTCATAAACCACCATTGTCTTCAATGTCTTCGTACATTTTTAGGGGTCATCTCTGGTAGCTAAACCGAATCAATGAGGGACTTCTACCTGTGTTATCCTGCAATTCTCACAAACACATTAGTCCCTCAACTAGGTTTGTCGTCAATACTCCAAAACCAACTAGGGGTGGCACTAGATGCACTTACACGCCATAACTTGTATAACGGATGCTTTTCGAAGGTTGAGGTAGATGGTTTCCGAAGGTTTCTTGGTTATGTGTTGAAGGATGGATACAGCTGGATGTAGGTATTGCTAGTTTGGGTGAGATATTATGCTTCCCCTATATCCCCAACACCTGATTGCATAACCGGAAAGTTTCGGGAGTTTCATAGGCGGGAATTCTAGTAGCTCTTAGGATATCTTTCCAACAGATGTATGATATGAAATTGGGGTTCGACGTCTAGTGGTTCGCCTATTCACGGTCGATTTTACAGTGGTCTCGTTGTGTCTTAAAGAGTCCTTGGCTATGCTGACTCGGGGACGCTTCGTATGTCATGTGCACTGCCTTGTACATGATGGTGTTGTACGATCGAGCCCGTGTAGGTCCCACCACGAAAACTTTGGACGAAATCTCTATCATATGTTTGTTCCGGCTTATTTCGCAAGCCAATCCTTGGTTTTATTTTGAGTTGTGCTATTCGAGTTGCTTCGAAGTCATATGTTGATTCCATCCCTCGTTCATGTACCCCTTCTACCTGATTCTTCGTGGCTTCGCAATTTAGGAATATGTGACCACTTCAAGAGAAGTGCATTCGTTCATTTTGTTCAGATGTGAAGACTTTATGTTGCAATTTTCATTCCGTTGGTTTCAGCTTCATCTATCTGCCTATGTGCTAACGGTGGTCAACCTCTTTAGGATGGCTCCCGCTAAGAGCACCAGTCAGAACCAGAATCAAGATCCGCCACCACCTCCGCCTCCTCCAGAAGCATGGCAAGCTGTGATGGCCGCTACTAATGCAAATACATAGTTGATCATGCAAATCCTCCAAGAACGCAATCAAGGCAGTCAAGGGAACCAAGGCAACAATCAGAACCATTTTGCTACTCTGACCCAGTTCCTCGCTAATGGTCCAAAGACGTTCAGCAATTGTGTTGAGGCTACTGATGCTGACGATTGGCTAGTGGATCTGGGCAAGCATTTTGAATGCAGCAACGTCAGGCCTGAAGATTTCGTCAAGTTCGCTTCTTTCCAGCTCAAAGATTAGGCCGCAGAGTGGTTCCAGCAGTACAAGGATTCCAGAGGTGGACGTTTGATCACTTGGGATGATTTCCGTCGTGATTTCCGAGCTCATCACATCCCTCCGAGTGTGACTGAAAGCAAACGTGAGGAATTCCGCAATCTGAAGCAAGGCTCTTTGTCTGTCTATGACTACAACAAATTGTTCCAGAAGCTCGCCCGTTTTGCCAAGCAGGATGTTCCTGATGAGAAGAGCATGATCTATTAGTTCAGGGGTGGTCTCCGTGAAGAAATTCAGCTCGCTCTTGTCCTTTTTGAGCCGTTGAGATACGATGAGTTCTACAACATGGCACTGAAGCAAGAGGCTGCTCAGTTGAGGTGTGATGCTTCCAGGAAGCGAGTCAGAGACACTACGCCTTCTTCCTCTACTCAAGTGGCCAAGCAGTAGAAGTATTGGCTTCCTCCTCCTTCGTTCCGTCAGCCGTATCAGCAGAAGAGCAAAGGTGGCAGTGGTTCTTCCCACCCACCCAACCCAGGCTTTCAGAACAAGACTTCGTCTCAAGCTCCAAGATCGAGTGCTCCGTACCACCGTCCGCTCTCAGAGGTCACGTGCAACAAGTGCCAACAGAAGGGTCACTACGCCAACAAGTGTTTCAACCAGAGGCGTCTTCCTCCTCCCCCTCCTGTCAGATCGGCAAGTACAGCTGTGGTCAAGCATAACCCCAAGTCCGCCAAGGTCAACTTGCTGAATGCAGCTCAGGCAGAGGACTCGCCAGATGTGATCATGGGTAACCTTCCTGTCAACGATGTTCCCGCTAGAGTACTTTTTGATACTGGTGCATCGCTTTCGTTTATTTCAACTCCATTTGTGGCCAAGCATGATTTTGTGACCGAAAGGATTCCTGTTCCGTTGAAGATTATGTCTCCGGGCAAGCAACTGACTTCTAACAATTGCGTCCCGGATGTCTCTATCACATTGGGCGATTACAAATTTCTCTCTTCTCCGGTGGTTCTTGGTAATTCGGATATTGATCTTATTCTCTGGATGGACTGGCTCTCTAAGCACAAGACTCACCTCGATTGTGCAGCCAGGCAGATTCAACTGACTCATTCGTCTGAGGATGTCATTGTCTTTGCCGCTCGTGATGATACAATCCGGTTATTTTCTATCAATGAGAAGGGTGAATTGGATGCTATTTCGCAGATTCCGGTTGTTTGTGAGTATCAAGACGTCTTCCCAGAAGAACTCCCAGGAATGCCTCCGCACCGGCCGGTTGAATTTTTTATTGAACTTGAGCCCGGTACGGAACCTGTGTGCAAACGTCCCTACAAGCTCGGCCCCGAAGAGTTGAAGGAGTTGAAGAAACAACTCGATGTTCAAGAAAGAATGGGTCTCATTCGGCCTAGTACTTCTCCGTGGGGTTGTGGTGTTCTTTTTGTGAAGAAGAAGGATGGAACAGACCGACTTTGTGTTGATTATCGTCCATTGAACAAGAAGACCATCAAGAACAAATACCCACTTCCTAACATCAATGAGCTGTTCGAACAACTCAAGGGTGCCCAAGTATTCTCCAAGCTTGATCTCCGTATGGGTTGTCATCAGATTCATATTCGTGAGCAAGATATTCCCAAGACGGCCTTCAGAACAAGCTATGGGTCATATGAATACACTGTCATGTCTTTTGGCCTCGCCAACACTCCTCCGACGTTCTCTCGCATGATAAACTTCATCTTCAACCCCTACACCAATGACTTCGTTTTGGTCTATCTTGACGACATTCTAGTTTTCTCGAAGAACAAGGAAGATCATGCCAAGCACTTGCGTTTGGTTCTTGACAAGCTCAGGGAACATCAGTTCTACGCCAAGTTCTCCAAGTGTGAATTTTGGCTCGATGAGGTGCTTTATCTTGGCCATATCATCTCTGCCAAGGGCATTTCCGTCGATCCTGAGAAGGTGTCTGCAATTTTTAATTGGGAACCTCCTCAGAACGTGAAGCAACTCCGTAGCTTCCTCGGTCTCGCAAGCTACTGTCGAAGATTCGTTGAAATTTTTTCCAAGATCGCGAAGCCTCTCTCAAATCTTCTCCAGAAGCACGTCAAGTATGTTTGGTCTCTGGAGTGTGATATTGCTTTCAAAACTTTGAAAGAGAAGTTGATCACTGCTCCAGTTCTGACTCCGCCTGATGAAACCAAGCCGTACGAGGTCTTTTGCGATGGCTCTCTCCAAGGTCTAGGTGCTGTGCTGATGCAAGAGAAGAAAGTTGTTGCTTATACCTCTCACCAGTTGAAGCCTAATGAGAAGAACTACACCACTCATGATCTCGAGTTGGCGGCAGTTGTGCATGCTTTGTTGACTTGGAGACATCTTCTATTGGGAAGGAAAGTGGACATTTTCACTGATCACAAGAGTCTCAAGTACATCTTCACTCAGCCTAATCTCAACCTCAGGCAAACTCGATGGGTCGAAATGATTCAAGAGTACAATCCGAGTATCGAGTATACTCCAGGCAAGGCCAATGTGAGTGCTGACGCTTTGAGCAGAAAAGCATATTGCAATAGTCTGATTCTCAAGCCTTATCAACCCGAGCTTTGTGAAGCTTTCCGCAAACTTAATCTGCAAATTGTTCCTCAATGTTTCCTCGCCAACCTTCAAGTTTCTCCTACCTTGGAAGACCAAATTCGCCAAGCCCAGCTTCTTGATGCTATGGTGAAAAAGGTGAAGATTGGTATTGCAAAGAGTCAGTCCAAGTACAAGTGCTACCGACTTGATGACAAGAACACTCTCTTCTTCGAGGATCGAATTGTTGTGCCCAAAGGTGAACTTCGTAAAGTGATCATGAACGAGGCTCACAACTCTCTCCTCTCCATCCACCCTGGTAGCACGAAGATGTATCAGGATCTGAAGCAAACTTATTGGTGGACTCGAATGAAGCGTGAGATCGCTCAATTTGTGAATGAATGTGATGTCTGCAGAAGAGTGAAGGCAGAACACCAAAGGCCAGCAGGTCTCCTCCAACCTCTTGCCATTCCAGAATGGAAGTTTGACCACATTGAAATGGACTTCGTGACTGGGTTTCCAAAGTCCAAGCGTGGCAATGATGCTATATTCGTTGTCATCGACAAGCTCACCAAAGTGGCTCACTTTCTGCCTATCAAAGAGTCAATCACTGCAGCTCAATTGGCGGAACTCTATACCTCTCGAATTGTCTCTCTGCACGGTATTCCTCAAGTGATATCTTCAGACCGTGGCAGCATCTTTACCTCCAAGTTTTGGGATTCTTTTCAGAAGGCCATGGGCACCAACATCCGCTTCAACACTGCTTTCCATCCTCAAACAAGCGGTCAAGTCGAGCGTGTCAACCAGATTCTTGAAGATATGCTCAGGGCTTGTGTTATCTCCTTCGGCATGAAGTGGGAGGATTGTCTTCCTTATGCTGAATTCTCGTACAACAACAGTTTTCAAGCAAGTTCGGGCAAGGCCCCATTTGAAATTCTGTATGGTAGGAAGTGCCGTACAGCTCTCAACTGGTCTGAAACTGGTGAACGTCAGCTGCTGGGTAATGACTTAATCACAGAGGTAGAAGAAATGTGCAAGGTCATTCGTGATAACCTCAAAGCAGTCCAATCCCGCCAGAAGAGCTACTATGATAGTAAGCACCGTGATTTGGCTTTCGAGATCGGAGATCATGTTTACCTCCGCGTCTCTCCTATGAAAGGGACTCGTCGCTTCGGTATCAAAGGGAAGCTTGCCCCCAGATACGTCGGACCTTTCAAGATTGTCAGCAAGAGAGGCGACCTCGCCTATCAACTCGAGCTTCCTTCAAACTTTGCTAATGTTCATGATGTGTTCCATGTCTCCCAACTCCGAAAGTGCTTCAAGACGCCTGAACGCACCGTAAACTTCAAGGACATTGAGCTCCAAGAAGATCTCTCCTATCGTGAGCACCCAGTTGCAATCCTTGAAGAGACTGAACGCAGAACTCGCAACAAGTCAATCAAATTTCTCAAAGTCAAGTGGTCACACCATTCCGACCGTGAAGCTACCTGGGAACGCGAGGATCACCTCCGTTCTGAGTACCCGGAGTTCTTTCAGTCCTAGATCTCGGGACGAGATCTTTTCGTAGTGGTGGAGTGTTTTAACGCCCCAGATATAACTTTCCCAATTTGTACTCCAACTCTTGCCGTTTCCGGCATTAAGTTATATTTATTTCTCGGGTTCGGGTCTTTGTCTCCATGTGTTGTTTTCGTTTTCCTGCATCTCATATCATGTCATCACGTGCATTGCATTTGCATACATGATCATCTCATGCATTCGAGCATTTTCCCCGTTGTCCGTTTTGCATTCCTGCGCTTCGTTCTCCTCCGGTGGCCATTTCTAGCTTTCTTTCATGTGTGGGGATTAAACATTTCCGGATTGGACCGAGACTTGCCATGCAGCCTTGGTTTACTACCGGCAGACCGCCTGTCAAGTTTCGGGTCATTTGGACTTCGTTTGATACTCCAACGGTTAACCGAGGGACCGAAAAGGCCTCGTGTGTGTTGCAGCCCAACACCCCTCCAATTTGGCCCAAAACCCACCAAACTCTGCTCCATGTCCTAGAGCGTTCGATCACGATCGCGTGACCGAAAACCGCACCTCATTTGGACACTCCTAGCTCCCTCTATGCCTATATATACACCCCATCCTCCAAATTCGCGGACCCCCCTCCTCAAACCCTAAAAAAACATCTCCCCGCCGCACCGGACGTGTCCGGCCCGCGCCGGACAACGTCCGCCGCCCCCCCCCGCCAATCCTGGGCTGCCATGTGGGCAGCATCGCCGCCGCCGCCGCCGGCCCGCGGGAGCCCGCGCCCGGCCCCCGCGCCGCCCGAGCGGACCAGATCCGCGCCGTCCGCGCCCGCATCTTCTTCCCCCGAGCCGGCCGAGCTCCGCCGCGGGAGCTCGCCGCCCGGCCACCCCGACCTCGACGCCGGGCACCTCCTCCTCGGTCCGGCGCCGACCTCGCCGCCGCCCCTCGCCGCGGGCACCGCTGCGCCGCCCCACGCCCCGGTCTTCTTCCTCTCCGGCCGGCTTCCTCTGCCTCCGGTGAAGCTCCGGCGTGAACAGTGCCCAAGTCCGGCAACCTCGAAGTCTGTGCCCGCGGGATCCCGATCTGGATCCAGATCTGATTTTCGAGCGGTTGACTTTTCTTCCCCAAACCCTAGCTCATGATGCTATCTTTGACTGATCATATCTCCGCATCCGTAGCTCCGTTTTAAACATATGATATATCAAAATCTTCGTCTCGTCGAGTACATCATTTCATTCCATTGCCTCATTTGCATTTGAGTTCATGTTGATGCCCAAAATGCTGTTAGAAGGAGGCATCGTGAGTTAAATTGCAGATCCGTTAGCTCATCATAGACTTTTGTCATTTTTGCCATGATTATTGTGTGTATGATATGCCTGTGAGCCTTTGGGATGAATTGTTAAGCTTTTTGTCTTCTTTCCAGTGGTGCCTACCATGCATTTTTAGAATGTGTGTGGTGACTTGTGCAAGCTTGCAAAGAGGGGCACCTGAGTAATCTGTTTTTAGGGACTTAGTGATTTTCACTAAGTCTGAGATATTTTAGTTCATGATGCCATATGTTTAGCTTGTTTCCTAGTGATCCGTGGCTCTTTTGAGGATGATCAGTAAGGTAGTTTTGATATTTATGTTATGCTATATCCATGCATGTCTTTACTTGTTATGTTGGAGCACCCTAGGTTGAGTCAATCGAGCTCAACTTTTGCATCGTTGTTAATTTGGGCAGATCGTGAACTCTTTTGCGATTTTGCCGATGCTATTGCTAGTGATCCGTGCATGCTATGCCATTGTTCTTGCCATGTCTAGCTAGCATTTTGTGCCTTCTTTATGGATATATGCTTGCCTTGCCATGACTTGTACCGTAGTGAGTGCATCGAGCTCGTTTACATGCCTTCGTGAGTTATAATTTCAGCATGTCTCAGTTTTCACTAAGTCTGAAAACTGATTGTGTTTCATCCATGTTCGTGTGCTCGTTAGAGTATTTTGTGAACCCTTTTGGCCCCAGGTCACTTTGGGTGTTTTGTTAACCTTGTTGAGTAGCTCCATGCCATGTTCTTACTTGTCATGTTCAGGTTATGTTTCATGTTGTTTTGCTGCTCCGAAGAGAGCATCGTGGTCTGAAATTTCAGACTAGTGTTAATTTCACTAAGTCTGAAATCTGTTTTGGTTATTCAGTTTTGCCATGCTTGTTTGAACCTCTTAATGGATGAATTTGGCTATGGCTTAGTGCTAGTGATTTGTTAAGCATCTTGTGTACATCCCTGCCATGTATTTTGTTTTCATGTTTGGTGGCTGTAGCATGTTCATTTCGTTGCATTTAGGAGCCTACTTGCTGTAAATCGCAGATCGGTTCGTTTCGTAAAACGCTTGCCATTTCCAAACCGTAGCTCTGATTCCTATGATCTTTATATCGTTTTCAGGTGATTTCATCCCCTCTATCCAGTGGCACACTTGGTTTTCCAAATTGAGGCCAGGTTCATGCATTTCCTGTGATGTCTTGCATTTTGCATCCCGCATCGCATCCCGCATAGCATACCATCTTTGCATCTTATTGTTTGCCCTTGCACGTGGTTGATTGTATTCTTGTTGCTTGTTTGTGTTGTTGGGTAGATCCGGGAGACGAGTTCGCTAACGAGGAGCCCGTTGAGTTTGCTTTTGAGGATCCAGTCAACTCTGACAACTGTGTAGGCAAGATGATCATACCCTCGAAATCACTACTATCTTTGCTATGCTAGTTTGCTCGCTCTTTTGCTTTGCCAATGCTACGATGCCTACCACTTGCTTGTGAGCCTCCCAATTGCCATGATTGAGCCTCTAACACACCATTGTCCTAGCAAACCGTTGATTGGCTATGTTACCGCCTTGCTCAGCCCCTTCTTATAGCGTTGTTAGTTGCAGGTGAAGATTGGAGCCGTTCCTTGTTGGTGTAGGGGAACGTAGTAATTTCAAAAAAAAATCCTACGCACACGCAAGATCATGGTGATGCATACCAACGAGGGGGGAGTCTGATCTACGTACCCTTGTAGATCGCAACGGAAGCGTTGACACAACGTAGAGGAAGTAGTCGTACGTCTTCTTCCCGATCCGACCGATCCAAGCACCGTTACTCCGGCACCTCCGAGTTCTTAGCACACGTTCAGCTCGATGACGATTCCCGGGCTCCGATCCATCAAAGCTTCGGGGAGGAGTTCCGTCAGCACGACGGCGTGGTGACGATCTTGATGTATTACCGACGTAGGGCTTCGCCTAAGCACTACAACGATATGATCGAGGTGGAATTTGGTGGCAGGGGGCACCGCACACGGCTAAGGAACGATCTCAATGATCAACTTGTGTGTCTAGAGGTGCCCCCTGCCCCCGTATATAAAGGTTGCCAGGGGGAGGGCTAGCCGGCCAAAGGAGGAGGGGGCAGGAGGGATCGTTCCTAATAGGACTCCTCGAGAGAGAGAGCGAGGGAGAAGGGGGCCGGCCACCTCTCCTAGTCCTAATAGGACTAGGGGAGGGGGAGGCACGCAGCCCACCTTGGGCTGCCCCTTTCACCTTTCCACTAAGGCCCAATAAGGCCCATTTGGTTCCCGGGGGGTTCCGGTAACCTCCCGGTACTCCGGTAAAATTCCCGATTTCACCCGGAACACTTCCGATGTCCAAACATAGGCTTCCAATATATCAATATTTATGTCTCGACCATTTCGAGACTCCTCGTCATGTCCGTGATCACATCCGGGACTCCAAACAACCTTCGGTACATCAAAATGCATAAACTCATAATAACTGTCATCGTAACGTTAAGCGTGCGGACCCTACGGTTCGAGAACAATGTAGACATGACCGAGACACGTCTCCGATCAATAACCAATAGCGGGACCTGGATGCCCATATTGGCTCCTACATATTCTACGAAGATCTTTATCGGTCAGACCGCATAACAACATACGTTGTTCCCTTTGTCATCGGTATGTTACTTGCCCGAGATTCGATCGTCGGTATCCAATACCTAGTTCAATCTCGTTACTGGCAAGTCTCTTTACTCGTTCCGTAATACATCATCTCACAACTAACATCTTAGTTATAATGCTTGCAAGGCTTATGTGATGTGTATTACCGAGAGGGCCCAAAGGTACCTCTCCGACAATCGGAGTGACAAATCCTATTCTCGAAATACGCCAACCCAACATCTACCATTGGAAACACCTGTAGTACTCCTTTATAATCACCCAGTTACGTTGTGACATTTGGTGGCACCCAAAGTGTTCCTCCGGCAAACGGGAGTTGCATAATCTCATAGTCATAGGAACATGTATAAGTCATGAAGAAAGCAATAGCAACATACTAAACGATTGGGTGCTAAGCTAATGGAATGGGTCATGTCAATCAGATCATTCAACTAATGATGTGACCTCGTTAATCAAATAACAACTCTTTTGTTCATGGTTAGGAAACATAACCATCTTTGATTAACGAGCTAGTCAAGTAGAGGCATACTAGTGACACTCTATTTGTCTATGTATTCACACATGTATTATGTTTCCGGTTAATACAATTCTAGCATGAATAATAAACATTTATCATGATATAAGGAAATAAATAATAACTTTATTATTGCCTCTAGGGCATATTTCCTTCAGTCTCCCACTTGCACTAGAGTCAATAATATAGATTACACAGTAATGATTCTAACACCCATGGAGCCTTGGTGCTGATCATGTTTTGCTCGTGGAAGAGGCTTAGTCAACGGGTCTGCAACATTCAGATCCGTATGTATCTTGCAAATCTCTATGTCTCCCACCTGGACTAGATCCCGGATGGAGTTGAAGCATCTCTTGATGTGTTTGGTCCTTTTGTGAAATCTGGATTCCTTTGCCAAGGCAATTGCACCAGTATTGTCACAAAAGATTTACATTGGACCCGATGCACTAGGTATGACACCTAGATCGGATATGAACTCCTTCATCCAGACTCCTTCGTTCGCTGCTTCCGAAGCAGCTATGTACTCCGCTTCACATGTAGATCCCGCTACGATGCTTTGTTTAGAACTGACAGCTCCACCGTTTAAAGTAAACACATATCTGGTTTGCGATTTAGAATCGTCCGGATCAGTGTCAAAGCTTGCATCAACGTAACCTCTTACGGTGAGCTCTTTGTCACCTCCATATACGAGAAACATATCCTTAGTCCTTTTCAGGTATTTCAGGATGTTCTTGACCGCTGTCAAGTGATCCAGTCCTGGATTACTTTGGTACCTCCCTGCTAAACTTATAGCAAGGCACACATCAGGTCTGGTACACAGCATTGCATACATGATAGAGCCTATGGCTAAAGCATAGGGAACATCTTTCATTTTCTCTCTATCTTCTGCAGTGGTCGTGTTGGGGAACGTAGTAATTTCAAAAAATTTCCTACGCACACGCAAGATCATGGTGGTGCATAGCAACGAGGGGGAGAGTCTGATCTACGTACCCTTGTAGATCGCAACGGAAGCGTTGACACAACATAGAGGAAGTAGTCGTACGTCTTCTTCCCGATCCGACCGATCCAAGCACCGTTACTCTGGCACCTCTGAGTTCTTAGCACACGTTCAGCTCGATGACGATCCCCGGGCTCCGATCCAGCAAAGCTTCGGGGAGGAGTTCCGTCAGCACGACGGCGTGGTGACGATCTTGATGTATTACCAACGTAGGGCTTCGCCTAAGCACTACAACGATATGATCGAGGTGGAATTTGGTGGCAGGGGGCACCGCACACGGCTAAGGAACGATCTCAATGATCAACTTGTGTGTTTAGAGGTGCCCCCTGCCCCCGTATATAAAGGTTGCCAGGGGGAGGGCTGGCCGGCCAAAGGAGGAGGCCGCAGGAGGAGTCCTACTCCTACCGGGAGTAGGACTCCCCCCCAATCCTATTCCTAATTGGATTCCTCGAGAGAGAGAGAGGGAGAAGGGGGCCGGCCACCTCTCCAAGTCCTAATAGGACTAGGGGAGGGGGGAGGCGCGCAGCCCACCTTGGGCTGCCCCTTTCACCTTTCCACTAAGGCCCAATAAGGCCCATTTGGTTCCCGGGGGGTTCCGGTAACCTCCCGGTACTCCGGTAAAATTCCCGATTTCACCCGGAACACTTCCGATGTCCAAACATAGGCTTCCAATATATCAATCTTTATGTCTCGACCATTTCGAGACTCCTCGTCATGTCCGTAATCACATGCGGGACTCCGAACAACCTTCGGTACATCAAAATGCATAAACTCATAATAACTGTCATCGTAACGTTAAGCGTGCGGACCCTACGGTTCGAGAACAATGTAGACATGACCGAGACACGTCTCCGGTCAATAACCAATAGCGGGACCTGGATGCCCATATTGGCTCCTACATATTCTACGAAGATCTTTATCGGTCAGACCGCATAACAACATACGTTGTTCCCTTTGTCATCGGTATGTTACTTGCCCGAGATTCGATCGTCGGTATCCAATACCTAGTTCAATCTCGTTACTGGCAAGTCTCTTTACTCGTTCCGTAATACATCATCTCACAACTAACATCTTAGTTATAATGCTTGCAAGGCTTATGTGATGTGTATTACCGAGAGGGCCCAGAGGTACCTCTCCAACAATCGGAGTGACAAATCATATTCTCGAAATACGCCAACCCAACATCTACCATTGGAAACACCTGTAGTACTCCTTTATAATCACCCAGTTACGTTGTGACGTTTGGTAGTACCCAAAGTGTTCCTCCGGCAAACGGAAGTTGCATAATCTCATAGTCATAGGAACATGTATAAGTCATGAAGAAAGCAATAGCAACATACTAAACGATCGGGTGCTAAGCTAATGGAATGGGTCATGTCAATCAAATCATTCAACTAATGATGTGACCTCGTTAATCAAATAACAACTCTTTTGTTCATGGTTAGGAAACATAACCATCTTTGATTAACGAGCTAGTCAAGTAGAGGCATACTAGTGACACTCTGTTTGTCTATGTATTCACACATGTATTATGTTTCCGGTTAATACAATTCTAGCATGAATAATAAAAATTTATCATGATATAAGGAAATAAATAATAACTTTATTATTGCCTCTAGGGCATATTTCCTTCAGGTCGGGCATTGAGTCTGACTCAACTTCACACCTTGTAACACAGGCAAGAACCCTTTCTTTGCTTGATCCATTTTGAACTTCTTCAAAATCTTGTCAAGGTATGTGCTTTGTGAAAGTCCAATTAAGCGTCTTGATCTATCTCTATAGATCTTTATGCCTAATATGTAAGCAGCTTCCCCGAGGTCTTTCATCGAAAAACTTTTATTCAAGTATCCCTTTATGCTATCCAGAAATTCTATATCATTTCCAATCAGCAATATGTCATCCACATATAATATCAGAAATGCTACAGAGCTCCCACTCACTTTCTTGTAAATACAGGCTTCTCCAAACGTCTGTATAAAACCAAATGCTTTGATCACACTATCAAAGCGTTTATTCCAACTCCGAGAGGCTTGCACCAGTCCATAAATGGATCGCTGGAGCTTGCACACTTTGTTAGCTCCCTTTGGATCGACAAAACCTTCTGGTTGCATCATATACAACTCTTCTTCCAGAAATCCATTCAGGAATGCAGTTTTGACATCCATCTGCCAAATTTCATAATCATAAAATGCGGCAATTGCTAACATGATTCTGACAGACTTAAGCATTGCTACGGGTGAGAAGGTCTCATCGTAGTCAACCCCTTGAACTTGTCGAAAACCTTTTGCGACAAGTCGAGCTTTATAGACAGTAACATTACCGTCAGCGTCAGTCTTTTTCTTGAAGATCCATTTATTCTCAATTGCTTGCCGATCATCGGGCAAGTCAACCAAAGTCCATACTTTGTTCTCATACATGGATCCCATCTCAGATTTCATGGCTTCAAGCCACTTTGCGGAATCTGGGCTCACCATCGCTTCTTCATAGTTCGTAGGTTCATCATGATCTAGTAGCATGACTTGCAGAACTGGATTACCGTACCACTCTGGTGCGGATCTTGCTCTGGTTGATCTACGAGGTTCAGTAGTATCTTGTTCTGAAGTTTCATGATCATTATCATCAACTTCCTCACTTATTGGTGTAGGTGTCGCATAAACAGTTTTCTGTGATGTACTATTTTCCAATAAGGGAGCAGGTATAGTTACCTCGTCAAGTTCTACTTTCCTCCCACTCACTTCTTTCGAGAGAAACTCCTTCTCTAGAAATGATCCATTCTTAGCAACGAATGTCTTGCCTTCGGATCTGTGATAGAAGGTGTACCCAACAGTCTCCTTTGGGTATCCTATGAAGACACATTTCTCCGCTTTGGGTTCGAGCTTATCAGGTTGAAGCTTTTTCACATAAGCATCGCAGCCCCAAACTTTAAGAAACGACAACTTTGGTTTCTTGCCAAACCATAGTTCATAAGGCGTCGTCTCAACGGATTTTGATGGTGCCCTATTTAACGTGAATGCGGCCGTCTCTAAAGCATAACCCCAAAATGATAGCGGTAAATCAGTAAGAGACATCATAGATCGCACCATATCTAGTAAAGTACGATTACGACGTTCGGACACACCATTACGCTGTGGTGTTCCGGGTGGCGTGAGTTGCGAAACTATTCCACAATTTTTCAAATGTACACCAAACTCGTAACTCAAATATTCTCCTCCACGATCAGATCGTAGAAACTTTATTTTCTTGTTACGATGATTTTCAACTTCACTCTGAAATTCTTTGAACTTTTGAAATGTTTCAGACTTGTGTTTCATTAAGTAGATATACCCATATCTGCTTAAATCATCTGTGAAGGTGAGAAAATAACGATATCCGCCACGAGCCTCAATATTCATCGGACCACATACATCGGTATGTATGATTTCCAACAGATCTGTTGCTCTCTCCATAGTACCGGAGAACGGTGTTTTAGTCATCTTGCCTATGAGGCACGGTTCGCAAGTACCAAGTGATTCATAATCAAGTGGTTCCAAAAGTCCATCAGCATGGAGTTTCTTCATGCGCTTTATACCAATATGACCTAAACGGCAGTGCCACAAATAAGTTGCACTATCATTATTAACTTTGCATCTTTTGGTTTCAATATTATGAATATGTGTATCACTACGATCGAGATCCAACGAACTTGTTTCATTGGGTGTATGACCATCGAAGGTTTTATTCATGTAAACAGAACAACAATTATTCTCTGACTTTAATGAATAACCGTATTGCAATAAACATGATCAAATCATATTCATGCTCAACGCAAAAACCAAATAACACTTATTTAAGTTCAACACTAATCCTGAAAGTGTAGGGGAGTGTGCGATGATGATCATATCAATCTTGGAACTACTTCCAACACACATCGTCACTTCACCCTTAACTAGTCTCTGTTTATTCTGCAACTCTTGTTTTGAGTTACTAATCTTAGCAACTGAACTAGTATCAAATACTGAGGGTTTGCTATAAACACTAGTAAAGTACACATCAATAACATGTATATCAAATATAATTATGTTCACTTTGCCATCCTTCTTATCCGCCAATCACTTGGGGTAGTTCCGCTTCCAGTGACCAGTCCCTTTGCAGTAGAAGCACTCAGTCTCAGGCTTAGGTCCAGACTTGGGTTTCTTCACTTGAGCAGCAACTTACTTGCTGTTCTTTTTGAAGTTCCCCTTCTTCTTCCCTTTGCCCTTTTTCTTGAAACTAGTGGTCTTGTTGACCATCAACACTTGATGTTTTTCTTGATTTCTACCTTCATCGATTTCAGCATCACGAAGAGCTTGGGAATCGTTTCCGTTATCCCTTGCATATCATAGTTCATCACAAAGTTCTACTAACTTGGTGATGGTGACTAGAGAATTCTGTCAATCACTATCTTATCTGGAAGATTAACTCCCACTTGATTCAAGCGATTGTAGTACCCAGACCATCTGAGCACATGCTCACTAGTTGAGCGATTCTCCTCCATCTTTTAGCTATAGAACTTGTTGGAGACTTCATATCTCTCAACTCGGGTATTTGCTTGAAATATTAACTTCAACTCCTGGAACATCTCATATGGTCCATGACGTTCAAAACGTCTTTGAAGTCCCGATTCTAAGCCATTAAGCATGGTGCACTAAACTATCAAGTAGTCATCATATTGAGCTAGCCAAACGTTCATAACGTCTGCATCTGCCCCTGCAATAGGTCTGTCACCTAGCGGTGCATCAAGGACATAATTCTTCTGTGCAGCAATGAGGATAAACCTCAGATCACGGATCCAATCTGCATCATTGCTACTAACATCTTTCAACACAATTTTCTCTAGGAACATATCAAAAATAAACACAGGGAAGCAACAACGCGAGCTATTGATCTACAACATAATTTGCAAAATACTACCAGGACTAAGTTCATGATAAATTTAAGTTCAATTAATCATATTACTTAAGAACTCCCACTTAGATGGACATCCCTCTAATCCTCTAAGTGATCACGTGATCCAAATCAACTAAACCATAACCGATCATCACGTGAGATGGAGTAGTTTTCAATGGTGAACATCGTTATGTTGATCATATCTACTATATGATTCACGCTCGACCTTTCGGTCTCCGTGTTCCGAGGCCATATCTGCATATGCTAGGCTCGTCAAGTTTAACCTGAGTATTCTGCGTGTGCAAAACTGGCTTGCACCCGTTGTAGATGGACGTAGAGCTTATCACACCCGATCATCACGTGGTGTCTGGGCACGACGAACTTTGGCAACGGTGCATACTCAGGGAGAACACTTCTTGATAATTTAGTGAGAGATCATCTTATAATGCTACCGTCAATCAAAACAAGATAAGATGCATAAAAAGATAAACATCACATGCAATCAAAATATGTGACATGATATGGCCATTATCATCTTGTGCCTTTGATCTCCATCTTCAAAGCATCGTCATGACTTCCATCGTCACCGGCATGACATCATGATCTCCATCATCTTGATCTATATCAATATGTCGTAACATGGTCATCTCGCCAACTATTGCTCTTGCAACTATTGCTATCGCATAGCGATAAAGTAAAGCAATTATTGGGCGCTTGCATCTTATGCAATAGACAGACAACCATAAGGCTTTTGCCAGTTGCCGATAACTTCAACAAAACATGATCATCTTATACAACAACTTATAACTCATCACGTTTTGACCATATCACATCACAACATGCCCTGCAAAAACAAGTTAGACGTCCTCTACTTTGTTTTTGCAAATTTTACGTGGCTGCTACGGGCTTTAAGTAAGAACCAAACTCACCTACGCATCAAAACCACAACGATAGTTTGTCAAATAGACTCTGTTTTAACCTTCTCAAGGACCGGGCGTAGCCACACTCGGTTCAACTAAAGTTGGAGAGACAGTCGCCCGCAAGCCATCTATGTGCAAAGCACGTCGAGGGAACCGGTCTCGCGTAAGCGTACGCGTAAGGTTGGTCCGGGTCGTCTCGTCCAACAATACCGCCGAACCAAAGTATGACATGCTGGTAGGCAGTATGACTTGTATCGCCCACAACTCACTTGTGTTCTACTCGTGCAAATAACATCAAACCATAAAACCTAGGCTCGGATGCCACTGTTGGGGAACGTAGTAATTTCAAAAAAATTCCTACGCACACGCAAGATCATGGTGATGCATAGCAACGAGGGGGAGAGTCTGATCTACGTACCCTTGTAGATCACAACGGAAGCGTTGACACAACGTAGAGGAAGTAGTCGTACGTCTTCTTCCCGATCCGACCGATCCAAGCACCGTTACTCCGGCACCTCCGAGTTCTTAGCACACGTTCAGCTCGATGACGATCCCCGGGCTCCGATCCAGCAAAGCTTCGGGGAGGAGTTCCGTCAGCACGACGGCGTGGTGACGATCTTGATGTATTACCGACGTAGGGCTTCGCCTAAGCACTACAACGATATGATCGAGGTGGAATTTGGTGGCAGGGGGCACCGCACACGGCTAAGGAACGATCTCAATGATCAACTTGTGTGTCTAGAGGTGCCCCCTGCCCCCGTATATAAAGGTTGCCAGGGGGAGGGCTGGCCAGCCAAAGGAGGAGGGCACAGGAGGAGTCCTACTCCTACCGGGAGTAGGACTCCCCCCCCCCAATCCTATTCCTAATAGGACTCCTCGAGAGAGAGAGAGGGAGAAGGGGGCCGGCCACCTCTCCTAGTCCTAATAGGACTAGGGGAGGGGGGAGGCACGCAGCCCACCTTGGGCTGCCCCTTTCACCTTTCCACTAAGGCCCAATAAGGCCCATTTGGTTCCCGGGGGGGTTCCGGTAACCTCCCGGTACTCCGGTAAAATTCCCGATTTCACCCGGAACACTTCCGATGTCCAAACATAGGCTTCCAATATATCAATCTTTATGTCTCGACCATTTCGAGACTCCTCGTCATGTCCGTGATCACATCCGAGACTCCGAACAACCTTCGGTACATCAAAATGCATAAACTCATAATAACTGTCATCGTAACGTTAAGCGTGCGGACCCTACGGTTCGAGAACAATGTAGACATGACCGAGACACGTCTCCGGTCAATAACCAATAGCGGGAACTGGATGCCCATATTGGCTCCTACATATTCTACGAAGATCTTTATCGGTCAGACCGCATAACAACATACGTTGTTCCCTTTGTCATCGGTATGTTACTTGCCCGAGATTCGATCGTCGGTATCCAATACCTAGTTCAATCTCGTTACTGGCAAGTCTCTTTACTCATTCCGTAATACATCATCTCACAACTAACATCTTAGTTATAATGCTTGCAAGGCTTATGTGATGTGTATTACCGAGAGGGCCCAGAGGTACCTCTCCGACAATCAGAGTGACAAATCCTATTCTCGAAATACGCCAACCCAACATCTACCATTGGAAACACCTGTAGTACTCCTTTATAATCACCCAGTTACGTTGTGACGTTTGGTAGCGCCCAAAGTGTTCCTCCGGCAAACGGGAGTTGCATAATCTCATAGTCATAGGAACATGTATAAGTCATGAAGAAAGCAATAGCAACATACTAAACGATCGGGTGCTAAGCTAATGGAATGGGTCATGTCAATCAGATCATTCAACTAATGATGTGACCTCGTTAATCAAATAACAACTCTTTTGTTCATGGTTAGGAAACATAACCATCTTTGATTAACGAGCTAGTCAAGTAGAGGCATACTAGTGACACTCTGTTTGTCTATGTATTCACACATGTATTATGTTTCCGGTTAATACAATTCTAGCATGAATAATAAACATTTATCATGATATAAGGAAATAAATAATAACTTTGTTATTGCCTCTAGGGCATATTTCCTTCAGTTGGAACATTTATTTACTTGTTGGGATATCATTATATTGCCATGTTATCTTAATGCATCTATATACTTGGTAAAGGGTGGAAGGCTCGGCCTCTCGCCTAGTGTTTTGTTCCACTCTTGCCGCCGTAGTTTCCGTCATATCGGTGTTATGTTCCCGGATTGTTGCGTCCCTTACGCGGTTGGGCTATAATGGGAACCCCTTGATAGTTCGCCTTGATTAAAGCTTTTCCAGCAATGCCCAACATTGGTTTTACCATTTGCCACCTAGCCTCTTTTTCCCTTGGGTTTCCGGAGCCCAAGGGTCATCTTTATTTTAGCCCCCCACGGGCCAGTGCTCCTCTGAGTGTTGGTCCGAACAGAGCCACTTGCAGCGCCACCTCGGGGCAACTCGAGGGTTGGTTTTAGTTGTACGTAGTGTTCATCTGAGTGTGCCCTGAGAAAGAGATATGTGCAGCTCCTATCGGGATTTGTCGGCACATTCGGGCGGTGTTGCTGGTCTTGTTTTAACCTGTCGAATCATCTTGTTGTACCGAGATACCGAGTCTGATCGGTGTGTCTTGGGTGGAGGTCTATTCCTTCGTTGACCGTGAGAGCTTGTTATGGGCTAAGTTGGGACCCCCCTGCAGGGATTGATCTTTCGAAAGCCGTGCCCGCGGTTATGGGCAGATGGGAATTTGTTAATGTCCGGTTGTAGATAACTTAAACCTTAATTAATTAAAATGAATCAACTGAGTGTGTTGCCGTGATGGCCTCTTCTCGGCGGAGTCCGGGAAGTGGACACGGTGTTGGAGTTATGTTTGCGCAGGTTGCTCTCTAGTTTCTCGCTCGTGCTTTGCCTCCTCTTCTCGCTCTCTTTTGCGAATAAGTTAGCCACCATATATGCTAGTCGCTTGCTGCAGCTCCACTTATACATTACCCCTTTCCTACCTATTAAGCTTAAATAGTCTTGATCGCGAGGGTGCGAGATTGCTGAGTCCCTGTGGCTCACAGATTACTATTACACTAGATGCAGGGACAGATGATACAGCTCCAGATGGCGCGCTTGAGCTCAAGTGGGAGTACGACGAGGACTCTCAGCGTTACTATGTGTCTTTTCCTGATGATCAGTAGTGGTGCCCAATCGGGGTTAGATTCAAGGCCTTGTCGCATGTTGGGGGTCTTTTCTATTTTGGCGCCGTAGTCGGGCCATGAGTGATTTGTATGATGGATGTTATTTATGTACTTTGATGTGACGTGGCGAGTGTAAGCCAACTATGTTCTTCTCCTTTATATTATTTATGTACATGGGATGTGTGATGATTTCCCGACTTGCGACATTGCTTTCAATGTGGCTATGCCTCTAAGTCGTGCCTCGACACGTGGGAGATATAGCCGCATCGAGGGTGTTACAATATGTTTAGTCCGACGATGTTGAACATAATTCCCGGACATGTAGACAGCTGATATGTTATCACAATAAACAATGGTAGCATGTGGAAGTGGTCGATGCAACTCGGAGAGCAACTGACGAAGCCAGATCGTAGTTTGGATGGCACAAAAACAGAGAAAAATAGGGCGTGAAATTGGGATTGGCTTTGGTAGGACGGATATTGAGAAGATATGTACCGGTGTGGAGAGCCTCAGCCCAGTATTGGGGTGGCATGGAAGATTGAAGAAGAAGGGTACGGATAATATCATTGATAGTACGAAGAGAACGTTCAGCTTTGCCGTTTTGAGGAGAAGTGTAGGGACAAGAAAAACGGAGAAGAATGCCATGGTTAAGAAAGAAGGTGCGATTTTTAAAATTATCAAATTCACGACCATTATCACATTGGATGAAGCGAATAGGGAGGAAGATGTGCACAGAGACGTATCGCTGAAAATTGAGAAAGAGAACGTGAACGTCGGATTTGTTGCAAAGAGGAAAGGTCCAGACAAAATGTGTAAAATCATCTAATATGACAAGATAGTATTTAAAACCAGAGACACTAGCAATAGGCGATGTCCAAAGATCACAATGTATTAATTCAAAAGGATAAGTGCTTGAAGAACTAGACGAACTAAAAGGAAGACGCACATGCTTGCCTAATTGACATGACTCACAAACTGAAGAATCGTGAGAATCTCTATTACAAGGTATGGTAAATTCACTGAGAACAGATGCTAAAACTGCAGGGTTGGGATGCCCTAAACGCCGATGCCAGAGATCGACAGATGCCAACATGGACGTTGGAGAAGCGGCAGCAGGAACACCATTGAGAGAGTATAAGTCGCTGGAGCTATTGAACCGCGCGATCTTGACCTTGGTCTGATAATCCTTCACAGATAAGCCAAAGGGGTCAAATTCGACATAAACAAGATTATCACATGTGAATTGACGAACAGAGATTAAATTTTTGATAAGGGCAGGAGCAACAAGTACATCACGAAGAAGAAGAGGTTTAGTGGTGGAGGGAAGTTGAGCCTGACCAACACAATAGATGGGGATAGAAGAACCGTCACCGAGGGTGATGGATTTAAAGAGGGGTGAAGTGCAAGAGGAAAGAAACGTACTATTTGCAGACATATGACTAGAAGCACCGGAATCAAAAATCCAATCCGTACCTGTGTTGCCTTGGGCGGCAAAATTATTCATGGCCTGGATGAAGGCGGCTTGGTCCCAGCTTGGCGGTGCAGCAGAGGTCGGTGTTGGCAGCAGAGCCGACGATGAGGCGATGGTAGGAGGGTCGGCTAGTACGTCGGCGAGGGCAGTAGGGCCGACGATGGAGGCGATGGTATGAGGGCCGGCTGGTACGACGGCGAGGGCAGTAGGGCCGATGGTCGGGTGTAGTAGTGACCTCCATCAGCGTAGGAGGGAGTGCCATATGTTGGAGCAGCATGGTAGGCATGGGCCGGCTGGCGAGGCATGAGGAATCCTGGAGCACCAGTGTGGGGCCGCACGCCGGGCTGCCAGGCACCGGTATAAGCCGGTGGAGCGCCTAGGGGAGCCGGAGCGGACCATGGCATAGGCCAAGCTTGAACGAGCCTCGTCCAGGGATCATGTGGAGGACGCCAAGACGTAGTTGCTGGTGGCGTACTTGGAGCTGGCGAAGGTGGAGGAGTAGGCGCCGAGCGCGTCGAAGGTGGCCTGTAGCTGGGGTTCTTGCCGCGATAATTAGGGCTGGGACGCCAGCCCGGCGGAGGTGCGGACGCTGCCATGGAGGGAGGCACCGCTGGTGGAGGTGGCGCCGCGGGTGCCGGAGCACGCGGAACGGCGGCGAAGAGCTGAGGGCGAGCGTCCTTGTTGGATTGAGCACGGTCGGCCCACTGGAGGATGGAGCGCACCTCGGCAAAGGTTGGCTGAGGCCGCATCATGGGGATGAAGGAGGCCTGCTTGTCAAACTTTTCGCTGAGCCCGATGAGGAGGATGTTGATGAGCTGCCGGTCTTCAACGGGATCACCAAGTTCACGGAGTTCGTCGACGATGGACCTGAGGCGTTGGCAGTAGATACTGAGAGAGGAGTCGCCTTGCACCATATTCCTGAGCTCGGTGTGGAGGAGATTGGTGCGAGCATCGACGTTGTCTTGGAACAACTGCTGAAGAGCCACCGTACCCAGAGACCGGCGGCGGTGGCAGCGTCCCGAAAGACAAGGTTGAAGATCTCGGTGGAGACGCGCATGTAGATCCATTGGATGATGGCGAGGTCATCCTTGACCCATTGGGGATCATGGGATTGCGGCATGGTGGTGGCGTCGACGTGGGAGCGAAGATTGCAGCGCCCGAGGTGAACTTTGAAGAGGTGACGCCAATGGTAGTAGTTGTGGGAGTTGAGATCGAGGGTGATGGGGATATAGGGACTAATATCGGAGATTGTATCGGTGAGAGAGAGCACCGGGGGCATAGGCGGTGGTAGTAGAGCTAGGGTACGGGAGGAGGAAGCCGTGGCGGCGGCGCGGGCGAGGGTAGCGGCCCGGCGCTCAAAGTAGCCGGGCGGCGGCAGCGGCGGTGGGGTGGGTGGCGGAGCCATTACCCTAGGACCAGGAACTCTAAGATACCATGTAAGACTTGAATAAAATTATTGTTATTGATTTGCCGGCCACATAGAGCGGTATATATAAGAGTTTACAAGCCAACCATACCTATTACAATACGACTAGGACTATTACAATACGACTAGGATTAGGTAACTTGGGAGCCAAGTAATAGTCTAACAAAAACGAACGATATCTCTGTACGGTTTAGGAAATTGAGAAGTGAGCACTGGAACAGCCATGGATGGGGATGGAGAGTGAGATTAGGCTTCTCGTAAAAAAAGAGAAATAAAATTGTACCGGATGAATTCGGCTGGAAAGCAAAAGGATAATTGCGCATCCAGGGAATCGAACCCTGGTCAGTACCGTGGGAGGGTACTATGATACCACTACACCAGATGCGCTTTGTTGGTTAGAGAACTTGTTTGCTTCTCTTGTACATGAACTGTATCACTACAAGGAAACGAAATACACCGACGCTAGGAATTCATATTTTGTCCGAGAAAGAGAGGAAAATGTACATGCCAAAGTGCTTACCAATGTACCAGTCCAGGCACACATCATCATCATCAGTGACAGCACAGTGACAAATAGCTTCAGTGTAATGCGGATCAGGTAGGAAGAAGTTATGAAGCCAAACAGATCATACAGTCAAGTTGTGAAGACAGAAGATAAAGCAAGCATGTAATGGCTTCACAATGTGTACTGGTAAGTAAAGGGAGGTGAAGATGAAACCAGTGACACGCTGAAGACAATGATATGTTGGACCAGTTCCAGTTGCTGTGACAACTGTACGTCTGGTTGGAGCGGCTAGGTATTTAAACCAAAGGACACACAGTCCCGGACACCCAGTCCTGAACACGCAGCTCAGGACACCCAGTCCTCGCCGTTTTCTCCTTGAGCTAAGGTCACACAGACCTCGCCCAATCACTCTGGTAAGTCTTCAAGGTAGACTCCCAAACCTTCACAGACTTCGTTCACCGGCAATCCACAATTACTCTTGGATGCTCAGAACGCGAAGCCTAACCGGCTGGAGGATGCACAGTCCTCAAGTGTAATAAGTCTTCAGATCACTCAGACAGGAAGACTTAAGTGATGCCCAATTACTCTGGCTCTGGGTGGTTAGGGCTTTTCTCCTCGCTAGGGATTTTCTCTCAAAGGCTTCGAGGTGGGTTGCTCTCAAACGACAAAAGCCGTGCACTGAAATCTGAGCAGCCAACCGTTTATGGTTGTAGGGATGGACTATTTATAGCCACTTGGCAACCCGACCTGATTTGTCCGAAATGACCCTGGGTCACTAAGGAACTGACACGTGTACCAACGGTCGAATTTCGAACTCACACGGCAACTTTACTTGGGCTACAAGTAAAGCTGACTTGTCTGACTCTGGACAAGATTTTCTCTCATTGTCTTCACTCGAAGACATAGGATTTGAATTAGGCATCACTTCAGTCATCCTGACTGGTTCTCTTGGACCCCACTTAACAGTACGGTGGTTCCTATGACACAACATGAATGAAGTAAAACTACGAAGGATCTAAGTCTTCGAGTTCCATAGGCTTCAATGGGAGTCTTCACATGTCATTGTCTTCAACATAAATGTCTTCATAAACCACCATTGTCTTCAATGTCTTCGTACATTTTTAGGGGTCATCTCTGGTAGCTAAACCGAATCAATGAGGGACTTCTACCTGTGTTATCCTGCAATTCTCACAAACACATTAGTCCCTCAACTAGGTTTGTCGTCAATACTCCAAAACCAACTAGGGGTGGCACTAGATGCACTTACAATCTCCCCCTTTTTGGTGATTGATGACAAACTAGTTGAAGTTTTCAACGGGGAATATAATTTGTGAAATTGTAAAGGAATTGTCTTCATAAGCTGCAAGGGCTCCCCCTGAAGATGTGCATATAAGTGATTTGCTTCTGGAGCGCAAATCCACATAGCAAGTTGTACTTGTGGGAATCCACTTCAACTTATGATGACAATCCACCATGCATGTAAAGGTATATGAAGAGAATGACATGCATAATGAAAAATGGACGTCTGCGAAATGATATAAGTGCGGAATTTATCGTCGTACATGCGGAATTTATCTTCGCAAAAACATAGTGGCAAACAAGTAGCAGACGACCATCAAGTTTAAGTGTTACAACTCAAAGAACCAAATGTAGAAAACCGAGAGTTGTAAGCACGAAGCAAAATGCAAAATATAAAGCACCCGCCCATATTATTGACCCGCTTGAAGACTATAAACATCATATGCTTCTCCCCCTTTTGTCAGTGATGACCAAAAAGGTTTGAAGACATAGAGTTTTCTATGCGTTCCCAGGCGCAGCAGGGTCGGTGGAGGCGTTTGGTGGTGCAGACGAGCTTGGTGCAGGGTCGACGCGCGCTGAAGAAGGCGGTGGTGATGTAGT
Organism: Triticum monococcum; assembly: GCA_034509565.1. NCBI lineage: Eukaryota > Viridiplantae > Streptophyta > Magnoliopsida > Poales > Poaceae > Triticum > Triticum monococcum. The sequence goes on along the minus strand of CM067845.1, from coordinate 143,201,390 downwards.
GTCGTCTTCTTCCTCAATGATTCTTCCAGTCACTGTGGCAGCAGAGGAAGAGAACTCTGAATCTTCAAGCGAAGGAGTTCCGCGTAGCACAGCTCTTCTTGGGGGTGTGGAGTCAAACTTGAATCTCTCTCTGAAGCCATCCTCCTGAAGTTCAGCTTCAGTGCACATCATGGTGAGGCCTTTCCAAGTGCGGCGACAAGTTTCATGTGCGACAAAAGCATTTTTGGTGGCCAGATTTCTGATGCGGTTGACGTCTTGCATGATACTGCGCATCTGCCTTTTGAGCCAGTCGTGATGCCTATCTTGCTTTTGGTGAAGAGCCACAAGAAGTTCACGGTCATTGAGTGTTCGAGCGCGTTTCTTGGGTCTCTGTGCAGCTGTGCTGTCAGTGGCTTCAGTTGACGCAGGGGCACGTGCGGTGCCAGCCATTGGTATACTCTGGAAATGGCTTCAACACCTTCATCATGCTGAGTGAAGCTCTGGTGTTCTGCATTCTGAAGACTTAATGGCTGCTTGGCAGGCTCAGGATATATTGCTTCAGCAGAGGTGTCCACATCAGGTAAGAAGATTCTATGGTTTTGGGCAGAGGGCTGATAGGAGATAGCGGAGTGGAGCTTGATTAGCCTCATAACCCATGGAGCATAAATCTTCAAACCAAAGAGATCTGAGCCAGACGCGGCAAGTTGGCGTATAAAGAGATCCTGAGCGTTGAAGCATTTGCCATGCAGGATACAGAAGATGAGAGTCTTCATGGCACCTTCAACCTTGGCATATCGAGAGTGCCCCTTAATGGGCCATAGAGTCCGCCTGACGATGTGATATATAGTTCTGGGCAGGTACTCTAAGTCTTCAATGAAGAACTCGGTTGGGTAAGGTGCATTAGGAAGCAGTGGCTTCATCATTGAGAGCATCTGACTCATATTTGGCTCAGGTCGCTGAAATATGCTCTCAATTGCTTCAGCATGGAGTTGGCAGCCTTCTTCGAAGAGTTCGCCGGGAGTGGGTAGGCCGGTAAGCTCAATGATATCGAATGCATTGGCTTCATGATGGACATTGCCGGTCATCCACTCCAGGACCCAAGTCTTCGGATCTCTGTTGTAGCCTTTGATATGCAATGTGGCATAGAACTGGAGCAGAAGCTCTTCATTCCAGTGCTCTTCATCTGTGATAAACGGCAGCAGACCAACTTGCTTGAAGCAGTCCAGTGCTTCTTCCAGACCAGGCAGACCAGCAATAGCTTCAACCTCAAGGCACTGGTGTGGAAAGATACGGCCTTGGTTGTATAGGACGCAGGAGTAGTAGCTGCGCTGTGGGTAGCTCCAGAACCTATCTGATACAATCCGTTCCCGTGAATAAGGGTTCTTGGAGCTGTTGAAGAAAGTGTTGTCTGCCCTGAAGCTATTGACGTTAAAGGAGCCAGGAGCTGATGCAGGACCTGGGAACCTTGGCAGTCGTGGGATTGGCTTCTGGACCTGGGGCCTGTGCGCAACATGATAGTTGTACTGTGGACCGGCAGCAGACTCAGGCACAGAAGGTTCAGATGCAGTGGCTTCAGTAGCTATTGGTTGGTCGGGCTCCACAATTGCTTCAGTGTTGGTTGTGGCAGCCGCAATGTTTTCAGCCTCATCACGTGTAGTGAGAGGGACGGATTCAGGTACGTTCTCCTTGAGAACTTCTTCTTGTTGGTGCGGGGGAGATGGAGCTTGAGGTTCTTCATGCTCTTCTTCATGTTCTTCGGCTGATGCAGCCGGAATGTCATCAGCAGCCTGAGCCCTTGGCCCTTTGCGAAGCCTACGGAATGTAGGCGACGCCGGTGGAGTTGCAGTGGGCTGGAGCTCATCCTCTTCCTCCTATGGGCGATCTGCCCACGATGCATCTTGGGTGATTGGCGTCAAGGGACGACCAATGCTGATCATTTCGCTTGTTTCAAGCAGAGGAAGGACTGCATCACCTTGCACATTGTCTTGTAGACCAATGTCTTCAGCAGCGTTGGGGTCGGCTGCTGGAATGTCTTCAGCGTGCGGAGCCTCTATGAAAGCAGGCTCATGCACGGTCAGTTGACGATCTTCGTCAGGATAGCGGACGGAGAGGGGTTCGACTATCAGGGGCTCTGTGGGAGCAGCCCGAGATTTCTTGGTCTTGCGCTTCTTGATGGTGGGGTCAGAAGGAGAGGCTTCAGGGTGTTTCCTCTTCCTTGCTTCAGCTTTGGCTGTCCTTGTCTTCTTAAGCTCTGAAGCGGTTGAGCGGTGCTTTGGCTTCGAGCCAGTCTTGGCAGTGGGGAAGACAATCGGAACAGCTTCTTGCCTTGGTGCCTCTTGTTCAGCCACAGTGGGCTTCTTCTTCTTCTTCGCGGCCATCCTGGGGTCGATGCCGGGACGCCCAAGTGCCTTGCGCTTCTCGGCCTCATTGTAGGCCTGCACACAGAGATCAGCCAAATTCTTCATGCGCTCACGCGAACCCTGAGCTTCTGCACGTTTCTTCATAAAGTTTTCCTTCAACTCGTGCAGCATGACTTTGAAGTCCTTGACTTCTTGGATGCTGAGCTTGGCCATATTCTGCTTGAACTGAGCCTTTTCAAAATCTATCTTCTGCTTCAGTTCAACTATGCGCTGGGCAATTGCGAGTTCTGAAGCAATAGCGCCTTGGAAGGCTACGCTGAGGCCAATGGGCAGCTGCAGATCATCAAAGCTGATGTTGGGTGTATCAAACCACTCATCAATGAAGTTGTGGATGATTGCTGCATCAAACAGAGGCAGATTGTTGAAGATTTCAGCCTCCTCCTTGCTCTTGATGAGCTGCTCAAGAGCGTCATTGGCAAGATCTTCGTCACTTGACAGATCAATGGCCTCGCAGCGCAGAATGGCAGCGGCAGTGAGCTCTTTGCCAGTGTGTGGCTGAGGCTTCTTGGCTTCTTGGGGCTTGGAGACTCGTGATAAGTCTTCAGACTGCACACTTGCTTCAGGAGGTGCAGTGGCCAATGGCTTCGCTCTGGAGATCTTGGGAGAAGCGGCTGGCTTTGAAGCTTTTGTCTTCTTCTTCGTCTGCTTCGGCTCCGGTGCAGCAGGAGCGTCATCAGACGCAGTGTCTGTTGGAGGGTCGTTCACAGCAGTCCCTTGGACTAGAATGCGAGTGATGAGGCCTTCAAGATTGGCATACGGCCCAATGATATTGGGATTTGCGTCGCGTGTGCCATCTGCCCTTGGTTTAGAGGGACCAGGGTTGAAGTCCAACCCCCACTCCTTCTTGTTTTGCTTCGCAGAGTTCTGAGCAAATTGGAAGTTGCGTTTGAACAGAGTGTCATCGCGACACCAGAGAAGTGATAACGGATGTGCGTCAGCTGGCTGTGGTCCTCTGACCATGCATGGAAAGAAGCCTTGAGCAATGGCTTCGTCTCTAGACCGGGGTACGAGGTTTTTGTACAGTACGTCTCCCCATGGTCGCTTGATGGCGCACTTTTCTGCATATTCCTTGGTGACGAAGCGGTATTGGAACCACTGCTCTGCCCAATATCTTTGAATCCATTGGATTCGTGTCTTGCGCTGACCATAGCTCTCTTCAGGATCAGTTTGGTACATTTCTGCCAAGTCCTCAGGCAGATCTTTAGACGTTTCACCACGTCTCTGTCTGCCTCCCTTCCTTGCTGGTTTTTCTGCTGCCATGAAGCTTAACTTGGAAGGCTTCAAGAGATTCAAAGTCTTCAAAGGCTTCCTTTTGCTTGACCAACAGGAACTCGCTTCGGGAGAATTGATGTGACGCTGTAAGAACTCTGCAAATGAATGCAGACTATGAGAACCAAAAGATTCTCCCACGGACATGTACCTGTGACAGCATTAAGGTGCGAGGGAAGGGGAAGAGGTCATATGCATTCTCAGAAGATTTTGAAGACAAATCAGTTTAGAAGATATTGACCTCATCATGTGAAGACATTCACTTTATAGAAAAGAAGTTGGTTCCAGATTTGTACGAACCCATAGATCAGTACAAGTGAGGAATCTAACTACTTCATGAAGAACAAGTGAATATACTAGGCAAGTTATGAGATGCAGATGAGAGAGATGAAACTTGTGTGAATAGAAACTTCTTATGGCAGAAAGTGATGGAGCTATAGGATCAAAAGAGGCTGTAAAAAGACGTTTTATTTACCAGACTTGGAACTGCTGGACGAAGAGAGAGTTGAGGCCGAGCAGTTCGATCCTCCGTGCCCTAACTTGGCGACGGAAGACACCTACAGCGACGGCGGAGAGACCGATGTCCGCAGTCGGCGTGAAAACGGCGTCGGAGAGGTCGCGGCAGTGAAGCACTTCGTCGCCGGCGTCGTTGAGAGTTAGCGGTGGCGCTAGGGTTCGTGCGAGGGTGGAAGAAGGGATAATGACCGCAGTGAATCGTGTATTTATAGGGATAGGGGCGGCACTGCGCTATTACTCAGGTGCCCCTGGCGATTCGCATCTGATCAGTACGTGGCCAGCATGCGGTATTGTGGGGGCAGTTCCACACCCCACGCATGCCTTGTTTGTCGGGTGTCGTTCCTACTTCTCCAGATGTCTTGTTGAAGTAATAACATTGAAAACGGTTTTAAAGTTTGTCTCTGTGTCTTCTGCTGACAAGGATGCAGTGAAGACATTCGACAGTTTCAATAAAATGCATACGACTTGGAGAGATAGAGTTTGAGGTAGGAAGCATAGAGAGGTTAGGGTCCGATCACATTCACTTAGTTCAAAAGATTCAAACAAGAAGACATAGCTATAAGTGAATGCTATAGAGGACAGAACACCAGTACATATATATAATCAACACAGTGAAGATAATCATGAAGACATGTTGAGATTGAAGCCAAACCAAATGTGAAGACATAGCAAATGTAACGCCATGAGTGAAACACTTCAAGAAGAAAATTTGGTGGTGGCGTTACCCACCGTATAGGAAGTATTAGACCCAGACACGGCGCACAATTATCGTGGCGCTCCAAAGTCAAATTCCATGTTAATGTATTCACACTTAGAATGTATGTCTTCATTGATTGAAGATATACGTTACTTCGTGTGTTGCACATCTAAGTCATCAACATGCATAAGTGTTAGGATGTGTGCCTGATCACAGGACATTTGAGGATTCCAAGATATTTAGCTCACACCGTAACTTGCAAAATCTCTTCTCATCCAAGGGCTTGGTGAAGATATCTGCCAATTGCTCTTCAGTGTTGACGTGTATGATATCAATGTCTTCCTTTGCAACATGATATCTGAGAAAATGATGACGAATTTCAATGTGCTTTGTCTTCGAGTGCTGAACTGGGTTGTTGGCGATCTTGATGGCGCTTTCGTTGTCGCAGTAGAGTGGCACTTGCTTCAGATGAATGCCATAATCCTTGAGGGTTTGCTTCATCCATAGAAGCTGAGCGCAGCAGGATCCAGCAGCAATGTATTCAGATTCAGCAGTGGAGAGAGATACACAGTTCTGCTTCTTTGAAGACCAACATACAAGTGATCAGCCCAGAAAGTGACATGTGCCTGATGTGGACTTCCGATCAACCTTGTCACCAGCGTAATCAGCATCCGAAAATCCAACCAGATCAAACTCTGAGCCCTTTGGATACCATAACCCTAGAGTTGGGGTGTGAGCCAAATATCGAAGAATTCGCTTCACAGCTAAGTGATGCGACTCCTTTGGTGCTGCTTGGAATCGAGCACACATGCAAACATTAAGCATAATATCTGGCCTAGATGCACATAAATAAAGCAAAGAACCAATCATGGAGCGGTATACCTTTTGATCGAACTCTTTACCATTGTCGTCAGGACCCAGATGATGTTTGGCTGGCATTGGTGTTGTGAAGCCTTTGCAGTCTTGCATACCGAACTTCTTCAGGCAATCTTTGAGATATTTCTCTTGAGATATGAAGATGACATTGCGTTGTTGCCGTATCTGAAGACCGAGGAAGAATTTCAGCTCCCCCATCATAGACATCTGATATTGCTCTTGCATCATATATCCGAACTCCTCACTGTACTTCTGATTGGTGCAGCCAAAGATAATGTCATCCACATATATTTGGCACACAAACAGTTCACCATCATATGTCTTCGTGAAGAGAGTGGGATCTAGGGAACCAGGTATGAAGCCTTTGCTCTTCAGGAAGTATTTGAGTGTATCATACCAGGCCCGAGGGGCTTGTTTGAGGCCATATAGTGCCTTATTGAGCTTGTAAACCATGTCAGGATGTTTTGGATCTTCAAACCCAGGTGGTTGTGCAACATACACTTCTTCTTCAATTTTTCCATTGAGAAAGGCACTTTTCACATCCATTTGATACAGAATTATGTTGTGATGATTTGCATAGGCCAGCAGTATACGGATGGCTTCAAGTCTGGCCACAGGAGCAAATGTTTCATCGAAGTCAATGCCTTCCACTTGAGTGTATCCTTGAGCAACGAGACGAGCCTTGTTTCTGACGATTTGACCATGCTCATCTTGCTTGTTGCGGTATATCCATTTGGTGCCTATTATGTTATGCTTCCGTGGATCAGGACGCTTAACCAACTCCCATACATTGTTCAGCTCAAACTGTTGAAGCTCTTCTTGCATAGCTTGAATCCATTCAGGTTCCATAAAAGCTTCATCAATTTTCTTGGGTTCTGTGATTGAAACGAATGCGAAGTGTCCGCAGAAATTTGCTAGTTGAGTTGCCCTTGAACGAGTCAGTGGACCAGGTGCATTGATGCTATCAATTATTCTGTCAATCTGCACTTCATTGGCAACACGAGGATGTAGGGTCGAAGACTTTGCTCTTGCTGATCTACGTTGTCATGGGGAGGAATGTCTTCAGGCTGAGCATTGTCTTCGTGTGGATCAGGTGCTGAGATGATGAGTTCTTCTTTAGGATGAGCTTCAGAAGGTATAATTTCTCCAGTTCCCATTAGCTTGATTGATTCACTGGCTGGAACTTCATCTAGCACACTTGGCAGTTGCTCTCTTTGTGACCCATTGGTCTCATCGAACCGCACATCCACTGTTTCAACCACTTTGTAGTGAAAGAGATTGAAGACTCTGTAGGAGTGCGAATCCTTTCCATATCCAAGCATAAAGCCCTCATGTGCTTTTGGAGCAAATTTTGAGGTGTGGTGAGGGTCCTTGATCCAGCATCTTGATCCAAATACTCTGAAGTAACTGACATTTGGCTTCTTGCCAATTAGAAGTTCATAAGATGTCTTGTTAAGAAGCTTGTGAAGATATACACGGTTGATAGTATGGCATGCAGTGTCAATGGCTTCAGTCCAGAATTTTCTTGGAGTCTTGTACTCATCTAGCATTGTTCTGGCCATCTCAATGAGTGTTCTGTTCTTGCGTTCGATGATGCCATTCTGTTGTGGCGTGTACGGAGCTGAGAATTCATGAGTGATGCCCAATGTATCAAGATATGTGTCAAGGCCAGTGTTCTTGAATTCAGTGCCATTGTCACTTCTGATGTGCTTTATCTTGGCGCCATAATTGTTCATAGCCCGATTTGCGAAGCGTCTGAAGACATCCTGCACTTCAGTCTTGTAAAGGATTATGTGCACCCAAGTATATCTAGAGTAATCATCAACAATGACGAAGCCATAGAGGCAAGCAGTAGTGGAAAAAGTTGAGTAGTGAGTGGGACCAAAGAGATCCATGTGAAGCAGTTCGAAGGGTTGAGTAGTGGTCATGATTGTCTTCGAAGGATGTTTTGCCCTTGTCATCTTCCCTGCTTCACAGGCACCGCATAAGTGATCTTTCTTGAACTTGACGCCCTCGATGTCTATGACATGCTTCTTCTTCGCAAGGGTGTGGAGGTTCCTCATGCCAGCATGCCCAAGCCTTCGATCCAAAGCCAGCATTCTGAAGCCTTTGCGAGAAGACATACTGCAAGCTGTGGCCCTGCTGAGAAATCTACCACGTACAAATCATCTTTCCGATACCCTTCAAACACTAGAGACTTGTCAGATTCCATTAGTACCAGGCAACGAAATTTTCCAAAGATTACAATCATGTTCAAGTCGCAAAGCATTGAGACAGACATTAAGTTGAAGCCAAGGGATTCAACAAACATGACTTTATCCATGTGTTGATCCTTTGAGATTGCAACTCTACCTAGACCCAATACCTTACTTTTACCAGTGTCAGCAAATTTGATGTGGCTCTTGTCAGATGGACGTAAGGTTGAGTCCATAAAGAGACTTGTTTTGCCAGTCATGTGATTTGTACACCCACTGTCAATAATCCATTCTGAAGACTCTGAAGTCGCTGGTGTCGTACCCTACAGTGCAGTTAGGGGGATAGGCTTCACCAAGAGTATTATGAAGCAAAAACATTTGACGAACCAGTGGGTTATGAAAACTTAAATCCAGGTTAGGGCAAGTAGGGAGAGTAGCATGTGATTCAGGTATGAAATACATAGTGATGCCATTCGGGCATTTGATTGCGCCCCACAAGATTTTTAAGGTCCCCAGCAATAGCGTCAGAAGATTTTGGTTTTCTGCTGGAGACCTTTCCCTGCAAAAGAGAGTTAAGCTTTCTTAACCACCCACATCTTCAAGGGTGGCTTCGAAGCAATAAGTCTAAGTGCAGCATCTGAGAATTTTGGCTTTGGAGCCCTGGCAAACAGTCTAGCAGGCGGGCAATAGTACTCATAAGAATAAGCAGAATAGTTCTTGGTCATATGAGCATGACGGTTTGAGAAACCGCTCTCATATGCCTGAGCATGGTTTCCCTGCAAAACATTTGCGTTAGTGCGACTCAGGTGAGTCCTCTGCCTGTATGAAGCCTTTGGACCATATGAAGCCTTTGGTCTGCGATTTGTCTTCTTCACGTGAGGTGTCATGAGGACATTCACAGGAAGATTCTCCAGACACGTTTTTGGAACCCAGATCTTCTTCATAGGCGGTCCATTCCTGCAGTTAGTACCAATGTACCTGGCAAATACTTCACCATTCTGATTTTTAAACAGTTTATAGTTTGCATCAAAGGATTCATCAATGATAATAGGATCAGCACAAGTGAAGCCAGATAGATTGGATGGATCTGCTGAGGATTCCTTTGCAGCAACCCATGTGGTTTCGGGGTACTGCTCAGGTTTCCAGTAAGATCCATCTGCATTGATTTTCCTCACGAACCCAACACCCTCTTTCCTAGGGTTTCGGTTCAGAATCTGCTTCTTGAGGACATCACATAATGTCTGATGTGCTTTGAGACTTTTGTACATCCCTGTTTCAAGCAATGTCTTCAACCTAGCATTCTCATCAGCAATAGCAGTGGTATCCTCAGCAGAGGGGTTAGTTACCACTTCAACAGTTGAAGATATTGCAACAGCAGTAGCAGTGGAACATTCAACAACAGAAGTAGCATTATCACGCTCAATGCATTTAAGGCATGGTGGTTCAAATCCTTCCTGAGCAGAACTGATCTGTTCGGCTCGAAGTGACTCGTTTTCCTTTTGAAGATCATCATGATCCGCTCTCAACTTCTCAAGATCTTGCTTCTTTTGAAGATAATCATAGGAAAGCTTTTCATGAGTAGTTGAGAGAGTCTCAAGACGATCTTCGAGTTCCTGATACTTAACATGAAGATTTTTTATGTCTTCAATTAAGGATTTAGAACGAGTCATTTCAGCACCCAACAGATCATCGCTTCTGTCTAACAGTTTTTGAATATGTTCCATGGCCTTTTGTTGTTCAGTTGCAATTTTAGCAAGTGTTTTGTAGCTGGGTTTTGAATCACAATCAGAGTCATCGTCACTGGATGTTTGATAGTGAGTAGTGCGTGTGTTTACCTTGGCACCGCGTGCCATGAAGCAGTAGGTAGGAGTAGAGTCGTCCTTGTCATTTGCATCGGTGTTGGTGATGAAGTCATTGTCTTCAGTGTTGAAGATGGACTTGGCGACATAGGCTGTAGCCAGACTCGCAATGCCTGAATCAGACTCCACCTCTGCCTCCTCAGAAGCGGACTCCTCCTCTGAATCCATTTCCTTGCCAACAAACGCACGAGCCTTGCCAGATGAACTCTTCTTGTGTGATGAAGACTTTGAGGAAGACTTGGACGAAGACTTTGAGTATTTCTTCGTCTTCTTATCATCAGAGTCATATTCCTTGCTCTTCTTCTTCTTTCTGTTCTCATTGTCCCACTGTGGACACTCAGAGATGAAGTTTCCAGTTTTCTTGCACTTGTGACATGTTTTCTTCTTGTAGTCATGAGCAGAAGCTTCATCATTCCTTGAGCTTGATCGTGAAGACTTTCTGAAGCCTTTCTTCTTGGTGAATTTCTGGAACTTCTTCACTAGCATTGCAAGTTCCCTTCCAATGTCTTCAGGATCATCAGAACTGCTCTCAGATTCTTCTTCAGATAAGGACACAGCTTTTGCCTTCAAGGCACGAGTTCGCCCATAGTTTGGACCGTAGATATCTCTTTTCTCAGAAAGCTGAAACTCATGTGTGTTGAGCCTCTCAAGTATGTCAGACGGATCGAGTGTCTTGAAGTCTGGACGTTCTTGAATCATCAGGGCTAGGATGTCAAACGAACTGTCAAGTGATCTCAGCAGCGTCTTGACGATTTCATGTTTGGTGATCTCAGTGGCGCCGAGGGCTTGAAGCTCATTCGTGATGTCAGTGAGCCGGTCAAATGTGTGCTGGACATTCTCATTGTCATTTCGCTTGAAGCGGTTGAAGAGGTTGCGAAGAACACTGATTCTTTGATCTCTCTGGGTTGAGATGCCTTCATTGACCTTGGAGAGCCAGTCCCAAACCAGCTTGGATGTCTTCAAGGCACTCACACGGCCGTACTGTCCCTTGGTCAGATGACCACAGATAATATTCTTGGCAGTAGAGTCCAGTTGAGTGAACTTCTTGACATCAGCAGTAGTGACACCTTCTCCAGCCTTGGGAACGCCGTTTTCGACGACATACCATAGGTCGACGTCAATGGCTTCAAGATGCATGCGCATCTTATTCTTCCAGTAGGGATATTCAGTTCCATCAAAGACGGGGCACGCAGCGGAGACTTTAATTATCCCTGCAGTCGACATAGCTAAAACTCCAGGTGGTTAAACCGAATCACATAGAACAAGGGAGCACCTTGCTCTGATACCAATTGAAAGTGCGTTATATCGACTAGAGGGGGGGTGAATAGGCGATTTTTATGAAAGTCTTCAAAACATGGAAGTTATGAAGACAAACAGAGTAGACAAGCCTATCACTATGCAGCGGAAGTTAGATTACACAAGGCAAGCCATAGTCAAGTATACAAAGTGACAACACAGTGACAAATAGCTTCAGTGTAATGCGGATCAGGTAGGAAGAAGTTATGAAGCCAAACAGATCATACAGTCAAGTTGTGAAGACAGAAGATAAAGCAAGCATGCAATGGCTTCACAATGTGTACTGGTAAGTAAAGGGAGGTGAAGATGAAACCAGTGACACGCTGAAGACAATGATATGTTGGACCAGTTCCAGTTGCTGTGACAACTGTATGTCTGGTTGGAGCGGCTAGGTATTTAAACCAAAGGACACACAGTCCCGGACACCCAGTCCTGAACACGCAGCTCAGGACACCCAGTCCTCGCCGTTTTCTCCTTGAGCTAAGGTCACACAGACCTCGCCCAATCACTCTGGTAAGTCTTCAAGGTAGACTCCCAAACCTTCACAGACTTCGTTCACCGGCAATCCACAATTACTCTTGGATGCTCAGAACGCGAAGCCTAACCGGCTGGAGGATGCACAGTCCTCAAGTGTAATAAGTCTTCAGATCACTCAGACAGGAAGACTTAAGTGATGCCCAATTACTCTGGCTCTGGGTGGTTAGGGCTTTTCTCCTCGCTAGGGATTTTCTCTCAAAGGCTTCGAGGTGGGTTGCTCTCAAACGACAAAAGCCGTGCACTGAAATCTGAGCAGCCAACCGTTTATGGTTGTAGGGATGGACTATTTATAGCCACTTGGCAACCCGACCTGATTTGTCCGAAATGACCCTGGGTCACTAAGGAACTGACACGTGTACCAACGGTCGAATTTCAAACTCACACGGCAACTTTACTTGGGCTACAAGTAAAGCTGACTTGTCTGACTCTGGACAAGATTTTCTCTCATTGTCTTCACTCGAAGACATAGGATTTGAATTAGGCATCACCTTCAGTCATCCTGACTGGTTCTCTTGGACCCCACTTAACAGTACGGTGGTTCCTATGACACAACATGAATGAAGTAAAACTACGAAGGATCTAAGTCTTCGAGTTCCATAGGCTTCAATGGGAGTCTTCACATGTCATTGTCTTCAACATAAATGTCTTCATAAACCACCATTGTCTTCAATGTCTTCGTACATTTTTAGGGGTCATCTCTGGTAGCTAAACCGAATCAATGAGGGACTTCTACCTGTGTTATCCTGCAATTCTCACAAACACATTAGTCCCTCAACTAGGTTTGTCGTCAATACTCCAAAACCAACTAGGGGTGGCACCAGATGCACTTACACGCCATAACTTGTATAACGGATGCTTTTCGAAGGTTGAGGTAGATGGTTTCCGAAGGTTTCTTGGTTATGTGTTGAAGGATGGATACAGCTGGATGTAGGTATTGCTAGTTTGGGTGAGATATTATGCTTCCCCTATATCCCCAACACCTGATTGCATAACCGGAAAGTTTCGGGAGTTTCATAGGCGGGAATTCTAGTAGCTCTTAGGATATCTTTCCAACAGATGTATGATATGAAATTGGGGTTCGACGTCTAGTGGTTCGCCTATTCACGGTCGATTTTACAGTGGTCTCGTTGTGTCTTAAAGAGTCCTTGGCTATGCTGACTCGGGGATGCTTCGTATGTCATGTGCACTGCCTTGTACATGATGGTGATGTACGATCGAGCCCGTGTAGGTCCCACCACGAAAACTTCGGACGAAATCTCTATGATATGTTTGTTCCGGCTTATTTCGCAAGCCAATCCTTGGTTTTATTTTGAGTTGTGGTATTCAAGTTGCTTCGAAGTCATATGTTGATTCCATCCCTCGTTGATGTACCCCTTCTACCTGATTCTTCGTGGCTTCGCAATTTAGGAATATGTGACCACTTCAAGAGAAGTGCATTCATTCATTTTGTTCGGATGTGAAGACTTTATGTTGCAATTTTCATTCTGTTGGTTTCAGCTTCATTTATCTGCCTATGTGCTAATGGTGGTCAACCTCTTCAGGATGGCTCCCGCTAAGAGCACCAGTCAGAACCAGAATCAAGATCCGCCACCACCTCCGCCTCCTCCGGAAGCATGGCAAGCTGTGATGGCCGCTACTAATGCAAATACATAGTTGATCATGCAAATCCTCCAAGAACGCAATCAAGGCAGTCAAGGGAACCAAGGCAACAATCAGAACCATTTTGCTACTCTGACCCAGTTCCTCGCTAATGGTCCAAAGACGTTCAGCAATTGTGTTGAGGCTACCGATGCTGACGATTGGCTAGTGGATCTGGGCAAGCATTTTGAATGCAGCAACGTCAGGCCTGAAGATTTCGTCAAGTTCGCTTCTTTCCAGCTCAAAGATCAGGCCGCAGAGTGGTTTCAGCAGTACAAGGATTCCAGAGGTGGACGTTTGATCACTTGGGATGATTTCCGTCGTGATTTCTGAGCTCATCACATCCCTCCGAGTGTGACTGAAAGCAAACGTGAGGAATTCCGCAATCTGAAGCAAGGCTCTTTGTCTGTCTATGACTACAACAAGTTGTTCCAGAAGCTCGCCCATTTTGCCAAGCAGGATGTTCCTGATGAGAAGAGCATGATCTATTAGTTCAGGGGTGGTCTCCGTGAAGAAATTCAGCTCGCTCTTGTCCTTTTTGAGCCGTTGAGATACGATGAGTTCTACAACATGGCACTGAAGCAAGAGGCTGCTCAGTTGAGGTGTGATGCTTCCAGGAAGCGAGTCAGAGACACTACGCCTTCTTCCTCTACTCAAGTAGCCAAGCAACAGAAGTATTGGCTTCCTCCTCCTCCGTTCCGTCAGCCGTATCAGCAGAAGAGCAAAGGTGGCAGTGGTTCTTCCCACCCACCCAACCCAGGCTTTCAGAACAAGACTTCGTCTCAAGCTCCAAGATCGAGTGCTCCGTACCACCGTCCGCTCTTAGAGGTCACGTGCAACAAGTGCCAACAGAAGGGTCACTACGCCAACAAGTGTTTCAACTAGAGGCGTCTTCCTCCTCCTCCTATCAGATCGGCAAGTACAGCTGTGGTCAAGCATAACCCTAAGTCCGCCAAGGTCAACTTGCTGAATGCAGCTCAGGCAGAGGACTCGCCAGATGTGATCATGGGTAACCTTCCTGTCAACGATGTTCCCGCTAGAGTACTTTTTGATACTGGTGCATCGCTTTCGTTTATTTCAACTCCATTTGTGGCCAAGCATGATTTTGTGACCGAAAGGATTCCTGTTCCGTTGAAGATTATGTCTCCGGGCAAGCAAATGACTTCTAACAATTGCGTCCCGGGTGTCTCTATCACATTGGGCGATTACAAATTTCTCTCTTCTCCCGTGGTTCTTGGTAATTCGGATATTGATCTTATTCTTGGGATGGACTGGCTCTCTAAGCACAAGACTCACCTCGATTGTGCAGCCAGGCAGATTCAACTGACTCATTCGTTTGAGGATGTCATTGTCTTTGCCGCTCGTGATGATACAATCCGGTTATTTTCTCTCAATGAGAAGGGTGAATTGGATGCTATTTCCCAGATTCCGGTTGTTTGTGAGTATCAAGACGTCTTCCCAGAAGAACTCCCAGGAATGCCTCCGCACCGGCCGGTTGAATTTTTTATTGAACTTGAGCCCGGTACGGAACCTGTGTGCAAACGTCCCTACAAGCTCGGCCCCGAAGAGTTGAAGGAGTTGAAGAAACAACTTGATGTTCAAGAAAGAATGGGTCTCATTTGGCCTAGTACTTCTCCGTGGGGTTGTGGTGTTCTTTTTGTGAAGAAGAAGGATGGAACAGACCGACTTTGTGTTGATTATCGTCCATTGAACAAGAAGACCATCAAGAACAAATACCCACTTCCCAACATCAATGAGCTGTTCGAACAACTCAAGGGTGCCCAAGTATTCTCCAAGCTTGATCTCCGTATGGGTTATCATCAGATTCGTATTCGTGAGCAAGATATTCCCAAGACGGCCTTCAGAACAAGCTATGGGTCATATGAATACACTGTCATGTCTTTTGGCCTCGCCAACGCTCCTCCGACGTTCTCTCGCATGATAAACTTCATCTTCAACCCCTACACCAATGACTTCGTTTTGGTCTATCTCGACGACATTCTGGTTTTCTCGAAGAACAAGGAAGATCATGCCAAGCACTTGCGTTTGGTTCTTGACAAGCTCAGGGAACATCAGTTCTACGCCAAGTTCTCCAAGTGTGGATTTTGGCTCGATGAGGTGCTTTATCTTGGCCATATCATCTCTGCCAAGGGCATTTCCGTCGATCCTGAGAAGGTGTCTGCAATTGTTAATTGGGAACCTCCTCAGAACGTGAAGCAACTCCGTAGCTTCCTCGGTCTCGCAAGCTACTGTCGAAGATTCGTTGAAATTTTTCCAAGATCGTGAAGCCTCTCTCAAATCTTCTCCAGAAGCACATCAAGTACGTTTGGTCTCCGGAGTGTGATATTGCTTTCAACACTTTGAAAGAGAAGTTGATCACTGCTCCAGTTCTGACTCCGCCTGATGAAACCAAGCCGTACGAGGTCTTTTGCGATGCCTCTCTCCAAGGTCTAGGTGATGTGCTGATGCAAGAGAAGAAAGTTGTTGCTTATACCTCTCGCCAGTTGAAGCCTAATGAGAAGAACTACCCCACTCATGATCTCGAGTTGGCGGCAGTTGTGCATGCTTTGTTGACTTGGAGACATCTTCTATTGGGAAGGAAAGTGGACATTTTCACTGATCACAAGAGTCTCAAGTACATCTTCACTCAGCCTAATCTCAACCTCAGGCAAACTCGATGGGTCGAAATGATTCAAGAGTACAATCCGAGTATCGAGTATACTCCAGGCAAGGCCAATGTGATTGCTGACGCTTTGAGCAGAAAAGCATATTGCAACAGTCTGATTCTCAAGCCTTATCAACCCGAGCTTTGTGAAGCTTTCCGCAAACTTAATCTGCAAATTGTTCCTCAAGGTTTCCTCGCCAACCTTCAAGTTTCTCCTACCTTGGAAGACCAAATTCGCCAAACCCAGCTTCTTGATGCTATGGTGAAAAAGGTGAAGATTGGTATTGCAAAGAGTCAGTCCAAGTACAAGTGCTACCGACTTGATGACAAGAACACTCTCTTCTTCGAGGATCGAATTGTTGTGCCCAAAGGTGAACTTCGTAAAGTGATCATGAACGAGGCTCACAACTCTCTCCTCTCCATCCACCCTGGTAGCACGAAGATGTATCAGGATTTGAAGCAAACTTATTGGTGGACTCGAATGAAGCGTGAGATCGCTCAATTCGTGAATGAATGTGATGTCTGCAGAAGAGTGAAGGCAGAACACCAAAGGCCAGTAGGTCTCCTCCAACCTCTTGCCATTCCAGAATGGAAGTTTGACCACATTGAAATGGACTTCGTGACTGGGTTTCCAAAGTCCAAGCGTGGCAATGATGCTATATTCGTTGTCATCGACAAGCTCACCAAAGTGGCTCACTTTCTGCCTATCAAAGAGTCAATCACTGCAGCTCAATTGGCGGAACTCTATACCTCTCGAATTGTCTCTCTGCACGGTATTCCTCAAGTGATATCTTCAGACCGTGGCAGCATCTTTACCTCCAAGTTTTGGGATTCTTTTCAGAAGGCCATGGGCACCAACATCCGCTTCAACACTGCTTTCCATCCTCAAACAAGCGGTCAAGTCGAGCGTGTCAACCAGATTCTTGAAGATATGCTCAGGGCTTGTGTTATCTCCTTCGGCATGAAGTGGGAGGATTGTCTTCCTTATGCTGAATTCTCGTACAACAACAGTTTTCAAGCAAGTTCGGGCAAGGCCCCATTTGAAATTCTGTATGGTAGGAAGTGCCGTACAGCTCTCAACTGGTCTGAAACTGGTGAACGTCAGCTGCTGGGTAATGACTTAATCACAGAGGTAGAAGAAATGTGCAAGGTCATTCGTGATAACCTCAAAGCAGCCCAATCCCGCCAGAAGAGCTACTATGATAGTAAGCACCGTGATTTGGCTTTCGAGATCGGAGATCATGTTTACCTCCGCGTCTCTCCTATGAAAGGGACTCGTCGCTTCGGTATGAAAGGGAAGCTTGCCCCCAGATACGTCGGACCTTTCAAGATTGTCAGCAAGAGAGGCGACCTCGCCTATCAACTCGAGCTTCCTTCAAACTTTGCTAATGTTCATGATGTGTTCCATGTCTCCCAACTCCGAAAGTGCTTCAAGACGCCTGAACGCACCGTAAACTTTGAGGACATTGAGCTCCAAGAAGATCTCTCCTATCGTGAGCACCCAGTTGCAATCCTTGAAGAGACTGAATGCAGAACTCGCAACAAGTCAATCAAATTTCTCAAAGTCAAGTGGTCACACCATTCCGACCGTGAAGCTACCTGGGAACGCGAGGATCACCTCCGTTCTGAGTACCCGGAGTTCTTTCAGTCCTAGATCTCGGGACGAGATCTTTTCGTAGTGGTGGAGTGTTTTAACGCCCCAGATATAACTTTCCCAATTTGTACTCCAACTCTTGCCGTTTCCGGCATTAAGTTATATTTATTTCTCGGGTTCGGGTCTTTGTCTCCGTGTGTTGTTTTCGTTTTCATGCATCTCATATCATGTCATCACGTGCATTGCATTTGCATACATGATCATCTCATGCATTCGAGCATTTTCCCCGTTGTCCGTTTTGCATTCCTGCGCTTCGTTCTCCTCCGGTGGCCATTTCTAGCTTTCTTTCGTGTGTGGGGATTAAACATTTCCGGATTGGACCGAGACTTGCCATGCAGCCTTGGTTTACTACCGGCAGACCGCCTGTCAAGTTTCGGGTCATTTGGACTTCGTTTGATACTCCAACGGTTAACCGAGGGACCGAAAAGGCCTCGTGTGTGTTGCAGCCCAACACCCCTCCAATTTGGCCCAAAACCCACCAAACTCTGCTCCATATTCTAGAGCGTTCGATCACGACCGCGTGGCCGAAAACCGCACCTCATTTGGACACTCCTAGCTCCCTCTATGCCTATATATACACCCCCTCCTCCAAATTCGCGGATCCCCCTCCTCAAACCCTAAAAAAACATCTCCCCGCCGCACCGGACGTGTCCGGCCCGCGCCGGACAACGTCCGCCCCCCCCCCCCCCCCCCCCCCCCGCCAATCCTGGGCTGCCACGTGGGCAGCATCGCCGCCGCCGCCGGCGGCCCGCGGCAGCCCGCGCCCGGCCCCCGCGCCGCCCGCGCCCGCATCTTCTTCCCCCGAGCCGGCCGAGCTCCGCCGCGGGAGCTCGCCGCCCGGCCGCCGCCGGCCGCCCCGACCTCGCCGCCGGGCACCTCCTCCTCGGTCCGGCGCCGACCTCGCCGCCGCCCCTCGCCGCGGGCACCGCTGTGCCGCCCCACGCCCCGGTCTTCTTCCTCTCCGGCCGGCTTCCTCTGCCTCTGGTGAAGCTCCGGCGTGAACAGTGCCCAAGTCCAGCAACCTCGAAGTCCGTGCCCGCGGGATCCCGATCTGGATCCAGATCTGATTTTCGAGCGGTTGACTTTTCTTCCCCAAACCCTAGCTCATGATGCTATCTTTGACTGATCATATCTCCGCATCCGTAGCTCCGTTTTAAACATATGATATATCAAAATCTTCGTCTTGTCGAGTACATCATTTCATTCCATTGCATAATTTGCATTTGAGTTCATCTTGATGCCCAAAATGCTGTTAGAAGGAGGCATCGTGAGTTAAATTGCAGATCTGTTAGCTCATCATAGACTTTTGTCATTTTTGCCATGATTATTGTGTGCATGATATGCCTGTGAGCCTTTGGGATGAATTGTTAAGCTTTTTGTCTTCTTTCCAGTGGTGCCAACCATGCATTTTTAGAATGTGTGTGGTGACTTGTGCAAGCTTGCAAAGAGGGGCACCTGAGTAATCTGTTTTTAGGGACTTAGTGATTTTCACTAAGTCTGAGATATTTTAGTTCATGATGCCATATGTTTAGCTTGTTTCCTAGTGATCCGTGCCTCTTTTGAGGATGATCAGTAAGGGAGTTTTGATATTTATGTTATGCTCTATCCATCCATGTCTTTACTTGTTATGTTGGAGCACCCTAGGTTGAGTCAATCGAGCTCAACTTTTGCATCGTTGTTAATTTGGGCAGATCGTGAACTCTTTTGCGATTTTGCCGATGCTATTGCTAGTGATCCGTGCATGCTATGCCATTGTTCTTGCCATGTCTAGATAGCATCTTGTGCCTTCTTTATGGATATATGCTTGCCTTGCCATGACTTGCACCGTAGTGAGTGCATCGAGCTCGTTTACATGCCTTCGTGAGTTATAATTTCAGCATGTCTCAGTTTTCAGCATGTCATAGTGAATTTGGCTATGGCTTAGTGCTAGTGATTTGTTAAGCATCTTGCGTACATCCCTGCCATGTATTTTGTTTTCATGTTTGGTGGCTGTAGCATGTTCATTTCATTGCATTTAGGAGCCTACTTGCTGTAAATCGCAGATCGGTTCGTTTCGTAAAACGCTTGCCATTTCCAAACCGTAGCTCCGATTCCTATGATCTTTATATCGTTTTCAGGTGATTTCATCCCCTCTATCCAGTGGCACACTTGGTTTTCCAAGTTGAGGCCAGGTTCATGCATTTCCTGTCACGTCTTGCATTTTGCATCCCGCATCGCATCCCGCATAGCATACCATCTTTGCATCTTATTGTTTGCCCTTGCACGTGGTTGATTGTATTCTTGTTGCTTGTTTGTGTTGTTGGGTAGAGCTAGGAGATGAGTTCGCTAACGAGGAGCCCGTTGAGTTTGCTTTTGAGGATCCAGTCAACTCTGACAACTGTGCAGGCAAGATGATCATACCCTCGAAATCACTACTATCTTTGCTATGCTAGTTTGCTCGCTCTTTTGCTTTGCCAATGCTACGATGCCTACCACTTGCTTGTCAGCCTCCCAATTGCCATGATTGAGCCTCTAACCCACCATTGTTCTAGCAAACCGTTGATTGGCTATGTTATCGCCTTGCTCAGCCCCTTCTTATAGCGTTGTTAGTTGCAGGTGAAGATTGGAGCCGTTCCTTGTTGGAACATTTATTTACTTGTTGGGATATCATTATATTGCCATGTTATCTTAATGCATCTATATACTTGGTAAAGGGTGGAAGGCTCGGCCTCTCGCTTAGTGTTTTGTTCCACTCTTGCCGCCCTAGTTTCCGTCATATCGGTGTTATGTTCCCGGATTGTTGCGTCCCTTACGCGGTTGGGCTATAATGGGAACCCCTTGATAGTTCGCCTTGATTAAAGCTTTTCCAGCAATGCCCAACATTGGTTTTACCATTTGCCACCTAGCCTCTTTTTCCCTTGGGTTTCCGGAGCCCAAGGGTCATCTTTATTTTAGCCCCCCATGGGCCAGTGCTCCTCTGAGTGTTGGTCCGAACAGAGCCACTTGCAGCGCCACCTCAGGGCAACTCGAGGGTTGGTTTTAGTTGTACGTAGTGTTCATCTGAGTGTGCCCTGAGAAAGAGATATGTGCAGCTCCTATCGGGATTTGTCGGCACATTCGGGCGGTGTTGCTGGTCTTGTTTTAACCTGTCGAATCATCTTGTTGTACCGAGATACCGAGTCTGATCGGTATGTCTTGGGTGGAGGTCTATTCCTTCGTTGACCGTGAGAGCTTGTTATGGGCTAAGTTGGGACCCCCCCTGCAGGGATTGATCTTTCGAAAGCCGTGCCCGCGGTTATGGGCAGATGGGAATTTGTTAATGTCCGGTTGTAGATAACTTAAACCTTAATTAATTAAAATGAATCAACTGAGTGTGTTGCCGTGATGGCCTCTTCTCGGCGGAGTCCGGGAAGTGGACACGGTGTTGGAGTTATGTTTGCGCAGGTTGCTCTCTAGTTTCTCGCTCGTGCTTTGCCTCCTCTTCTCGCTCTCTTTTGCGAATAAGTTAGCCACCATATATGCTAGTCGCTTGCTGCAGCTCCACTTATACATTACCCCTTTCCTACCTATTAAGCTTAAATAGTCTTGATCGCGAGGGTGCGAGATTGCTGAGTCCCTGTGGCTCACAGATTACTATTACACTAGATGCAGGGACAGATGATACAGCTCCAGATGGCGCGCTTGAGCTCAAGTGGGAGTATGACGAGGACTCTCAGCGTTACTATGTGTCTTTTCATGATGATCAGTAGTGGTGCCCAATCGGGGTTAGATTCAGGGCCTTGTCGCATGTTGGGGGTCTTTTCTATTTTGGCGCCGTAGTCGGGCCATGAGTGATTTGTATGATGGATGTTATTTATGTACTTTGATGTGACGTGGCGAGTGTAAGCCAACTATGTTCTTCTCCTTTATATTATTTATGTACATGGGATGTGTGATGATTTCCCGACTTGCGACATTGCTTTCAATGCGGCTATGCCTCTAAGTCGTGCCTCGACACATGGGAGATATAGCCGCATCGAGGGCGTTACAATATGTTTAGTCCGACAATGTTGAACATGATTCCCGGACATGTAGACAGCTGATATGTTATCACAATAAACAATGGTAGCATGTGGAAGTGGTCGATGCAACTCGGAGAGCAACTGACGAAGCCAGATCGTATCAGCCATAGCATGTGCAACCGCACGATATTCAGCTTCAGCGGACGAGCGGGAGACGGTTACCTGCCTTTTCGAGGACCAAGAAATCAAATTGTCACCAAGAAAAACACAGAAACCGGATGTAGATCGTCGAGTGTCGGGACAACCAGCCCAGTATGCATCAGAATACGCGGTGAGAGAGGTGGGGGATGAATTGTTTATGTGGAGACCATGATCCAGAGTACCTTTGAGATATCGAAGGATGCGTTTGATATGATTATAGTGAGGAATTCGAGGATCATGCATATAGAGACAAGCTTGTTGGACAACAAATGAGATTTCAGGACGAGTGATGGTAAGATACTGGAGAGCACCGGCAAGACTACGATAAAGAGTAGGATCAGAGAAAGGATCACCATTGGCTGAAAGTTTGAAACTAGTGTCGACTGGAGTATGGGAAGGATGACAGTCTAGCATACCAGCACGATGGAGAAGATCCAGAATGTATTGACGTTGGGAAAGAAACAGACCAGATGAATCACGAATCACTGCAATACCTAAAAAATGGTGAAGAAGACCAAGATCGGTCATAGAAAACTCAGAACGTAGATGAGTAATAATGCGGTCCAAAAAAGTTTGAGAAGAAGAAGTGAGAATGATATCGTCAACATAAAGAAGTAAGTAGGCAATGTCAGAATTATGATGATAGACAAAGAGAGAGGCGTCAGAAAGAGAGGAAATAAAGCCTATGGTTTTAATAAAGGAAGAAAAGCGTTGAAACCATGCACGGGGAGCTTGCTTGAGACCATAGAGTGATTTTTGAAGAAGACAAACATGGTTGGGATAGGAAGGGTCTTCAAAACCAAGAGGTTGCTGACAGTAGACGGTCTCTTGAAGAGAACCATGAAGAAAGGCATTTTTTACGTCTAATTGGTGAATAGGCCAGGTGGAGGAGACAACAAGGCTGAGAACAGTGCGTATGGTACTGGGCTTAACTACAGGAGAAAAGGTTTCATCGTAATCAATACCATGCTGTTGGGAATAGCCGCGACATACCCAACGTGCTTTGTAGCGAGAAAGAGTACCATCAGAGTGAAACTTCTGGCGAAACACCCACTTACCAGAGACAATGTTGGTGTTGGAAGGGCGGGGAACAAGCTGCCAGGTATTATTTTCAGTAAGGGCTGAATATTCTTCTTGCATAGCTGCAGCCCAATTAGGATCAAGAAGCACGGTTTTGTATGATTTAGGAACTTGAGATAGGGAGACGGTGGCATGAAGGTTGAGATGGTCGATGGGTTGACGAAAACCCGATTTGGAACGAGTGCGCATAGAATGATCATTGACTGCTGGGATAGTGGGAACGGCGCGAATGGGAAGAGGAGCTACACTGGTGTCTGGCACAGCGGAAGATGCGGACAATGGAGGGGATGGTGGCGGATCGGCATGTGTGGGTGATGGTGCCGAAGAGGATGATGGCGGATCGACATGTGTGGGTGATGGTGGGGAAGGAGGCGGGTCATGGGTGGGAGTCGGCGATGTGTCGAAAAAGGCAGTGGCATTTGGTTGGTTTGGGGAAGAGGTATTTAGCGAGGCAGTGGCATTTGGTTGGTTTGGGGAAGAGCTATTTAGAGATTGAGTCGTCAAGAGAGGTGCATAGAAAGGGAAACGTGTAGGAGGGAGGCTAGGTGTGGAGGTAGTGGTGTGTGATGGAGTAGGACGTTGAGCAAATGGAAAGATGTGTTCGGCGAAGGTGACATGCCGAGACACAAGAACCCTACCGGTGTATAAGTCAAGGTAGCGATAGCCTTTGTGCTCATCCGAAAAACCGAGAAGAACACAAGGTAGAGAGCGGGGAGAGAGCTTATGAGCGGCGGTAGCGGAAGTGTTAGGGAAACAGAGACAACCGAAAACACGAATGTCGGAGTAGTTTGGATGGCACAGAAACAGAGAAAAATAGGGCGTGAAATTGGGATTGGCTTTGGTAGGACGGATATTGAGAAGATATGTACCGGTGTGGAGAGCCTCAGCCCAGTATTGGGGTGGCATGGAAGATTGAAGAAGAAGGGTACGGATAATATCATTGATAGTACGAAGAGAACGTTCAGCTTTGCCGTTTTGAGGAGAAGTGTAGGGACAAGAAAAACGGAGAAGAATGCCATGGTTAAGAAAGAAGGTGCGATTTTTAATATTATCAAATTCACGACCATTATCACATTGGATGAAGCGAATAGGGAGGAAGAAGTGCACAGAGACGTATCGCTGAAAATTGAGAAAGAGAGCGTGAACGTCGGATTTGTTGCGAAGAGGAAAGGTCCAGACAAAATGTGTAAAATCATCTAATATGACAAGATAGTATTTAAAACCAGAGACACTAGCAATAGGCGATGTCCAAAGATCACAATGTATTAATTCAAAAGGATAAGTGCTTGAAGAACTAGACGAACTAAAAGGAAGACGCACATGCTTGCCTAATTAACATGACTCACAAACTGAAGAATCATGAGAATCTCTATTACAAGGTATGGTAAATTCACTGAGAACAGATGCTAAAACTGCAGGGTTGGGATGCCCTAAACGCCGATGCCAGAGATCGACAGATGCCAGCATGGACGTTGGAGAAGCGGCAGCAGGAACACCATTGAGAGAGTATAAGTCGCCGGAGCTATTGAACCGCGCGATCTCGCCCTTGGTCTGATAATCCTTCACAGATAAGCCAAAGGGGTCAAATTCGACATAAACAAGATTATCACATGTGAATTGACGAACAGAGATTAAATTTTTGATAAGGGCAGGAGCAACAAGTACATCACGAAGAAGAAGAGGTTTAGTGGTGGAGGGAAGTTGAGCCTGACCAACACAATAGATGGGGATAGAAGAACCGTCACCGAGGGTGATGGATTTAAAGAGGGGTGAAGTGCAAGAGGAAAGAAACGTACTATTTGCAGACATATGACTAGAAGCACCGGAATCAAAAATCCAATCCGTACCTGTGTTGCCTTGGGCGGCAAAATTATTCATGGCCTGGATGAAGGCGGCTTGGTCCCAGCTTGGCGGTGCAGCAGAGGTCGGTGTTGGCAGCAGAGCCGACGATGGAGGCGATGGTAGGAGGGTCGGCTGGTACGTCGGCGAGGGCAGTAGGGCCGACGATGGAGGCGATGGTATGAGGGCCGGCTGGTACGACGGCGAGGGCAGTAGGGCCGATGGTGGGGTGTAGTAGTGACCTCCATCAGCGTAGGAGGGAGCGCCATATGTTGGAGCAGCATGGTAGGCATGGGCCGGCTGGCGAGGCATGAGGAATCCTGGAGCACCAGTGTGGGGCCGCACGCCGGGCTGCCAGGCACCGGTATAAGCCGGTGGAGCGCCTAGGGGAGTCGGAGCGGACCATGGCATAGGCCAAGCTTGAACGAGCCCCGTCCAGGGATCATGTGGAGGACGCCAAGACGTAGTTGTTGGTGGCGTACTTGGAGCTGGCGAAGGTGGAGGAGTAGGCGTCGAGCGCGTCGAAGGTGGCCTGTAGATGGGGTTCTTGCCGCGATAATTAGGGCTGGGACGCCAGCCCGGCGGAGGAGCGGATGCTGCCGGGGAGGGAGGCACCGCTGGTGGAGATGGCGTCGCGGGTGCCGGAGCACGCGGAACGGCGGCGAAGAGCTGAGGGCGAGCGTCCTTGTTGGATTGAGCACGGTCGGCCCACTGGAGGATGGAGCGCACCTCGGCAAAGGTTGGCTGAGGCCGCATCATGGGGATGAAGGAGGCCTGCTTGTCAAACTTTTCGCTGAGCCCGATGAGGAGGATGTTGATGAGCTGCCGGTCTTCAACGGGATCACCAAGTTCACGGAGTTCGTCGACGATGGACCTGAGGCGTTGGCAGTAGATACTGAGAGAGGAGTCGCCTTGCACCGTATTCCTGAGCTCGGTGTGGAGGAGATTGGTGCGAGCATCGACGTTGTCTTGGAACAACTGCTGAAGAGCCACCGTACCCAGAGACCGGCGGCGGTGGCAGCGTCCCGAAAGACAAGGTTGAAGATCTCGGTGGAGACGCGCATGTAGATCCATTGGGTGATGGCGATGTCATCCTTGACCCATTGGGGATCATGGGATTGCGGCACGGTGGTGGCGTCGACGTGGGAGCGAAGATTGCAGCGCCCGAGGTGAACTTCGAAGAGGTGACGCCAATGGTAGTAGTTGTGGGAGTTGAGATCGAGGGTGATGGGGATATAGGGACTAATATCGGAGATTGTACTGGTGAGGGAGAGCACCGGGGGCATAGGCGGTGGTAGTAGAGCTAGGGTAGAGGAGGAGGAAGCCGTGGCGGCGGCGCGGGCGAGGGTAGCGGCCCGACGCTCAAAGTAGCCGGGCGGCGGCAGCGGCGGTGGGGTGGGCGACGGAGTCATTACCCTAGGACCAGGAACTCTAAGATACCATGTAAGACTTGAATAAAATTATTGTTATTGATTTGCCGGCCACATAGAGCGGTATATATAAGAGTTTACAAGCCAACCATACCTATTACAATACGACTAGGATTAGGTAATTTGGGAGCCAAGTAATAGTCTAACAAAAACGAATGATATCTCTATACGGTTTAGGAAATTGAGAAGTGAGCACTGGAACAGCCATGGATGGGGATGGAGAGTGAGATTAGGCTTCTCGTAAAAAAAGAAAAATAAAATTGTACCGGATGAATTCGGCTGGAAAGCAAAAGGATAATTGTGCATCCAGGGAATCGAACCCTGGTCAGTACCGTGGGAGGGTACTATGATACCACTACACCAGATGCGCTTTGTTGGTTAGAGAACTTGTTTGCTTCTCTTGTACATGAACTGTATCACTACAAGGAAACGAAATACACCGACGCTAGGAATTCATATTTTGTCCGAGCAAGAGAGGAAAATGTACATGCCAAAGTGCTTACCAATGTACCAGTCCAGGCACACATCATCATCATCAGGGAAACCCCTTTTGAGTCCCAAGCATGCTTAGCACCCGTCCAGCAGAAAAATCTGGAGCAAGACCCTCATGAACAAGCAAATAAACAAGCCACACAAGCACTGCACAGGGTTCTTCAGCTGTTTAGGTTCCTCAACGGCCTGCGTTGAATCAGGGGCACCGTTGTCGCTGCTCAAATGCCATCTCAATGTTATTACAAAAGAAGATGTATGTGGTATAAATCTCCGTTGGCACAATTCTAGGGAAGTCCCTTTTTATCTCTCTTCTAAACCCAGTCGGCACCGGGGTCATACAGTCCCCCGCCTTGGGTTCCTCCCTGCACAACACAAGCAGTTCTATGGTTCGGTCAAATCGGAAAAAGCGAGAGCGAAGATACAGCAATGCACCATTTTGCTCTTACAGAAAGTCAGGGAGATTGTGCTGCTTTACTTGAAGTTGTTGTCATTCTACAAAACACAGAGAGATGTTGCTCCTACACATGATTTTTGCATTGCTTCTCATGACTTGCGCATTATGAGTAGCCAATACACGTGAATACTCGACATGTACTAACTACACTTTAGCATTGCCACGTGCACATTTTGTCAGCTAATAGCACTAGTTTCCTCAGGTGATGGTCATGGAGTCCTCGGGTGATGATGTACTTAATAGTCATAGTACAACTAATCACAATCCCTAAATTGCCAAGTGTCCTCTGAGATATAACCTTACAATATTACCTTCTAGGACCAAACACACACATTCAAGGAAATTGCTAATGTTTCTTCTGGTTCACCACACACACGAAAGCCAAAGGTCAGAGTTACTGAATTAAATTCAGTAGTTCCATTCATCCCCTACTAGTAAGTGCCCCCGTTTCCATGTAAAAGGTTAGTGAGGCAACTTAATCCAAACATCCCATATATCCATTCTAAAACTTCAGAGAATAAGAAGTGTTATTGAATTACCAACATTTCATGTTAAGTATACAAAGACCAACACCACAGATGTAAGCCAACACCACAATCCAGTTCAGTATTTGCATTACAAAAGATAAACTTTAAGCCATCTAGAAATAATACACTAGTCTATATTGATAGTTATTTTGTGAATAATTTTTAATTATCATCTGGCAGAACAAATTCATGCGATAAATTACACAAAGGTAGAATGCAGTCTTCTTAGGTAACACACATCTTCATCACAAATTCAATATAGCAAGTTAGCAACCGAGAGTGCATGCCATATTAATCAGGTACCAGAAATGTAGGTCAGGCAATGATCAAATATAAACTCAAACGAGCACTAGTATTCATTTTTGTCCCAGAAATGCTGGACTCATGGGATGAACAACTAAACAAATCTTGTTCATTTGCTTGGGGTTACACAGATCATGCACACCGGAAAAAAGCATCTCTATGCGGAAACGCTACAACTTTTACATGGAAACAGGCAGTGGCATGAACTATATACCCCCCTAGTACGAAAAAAGCTTCACTCATTAGTGCAAAAAATGCACCATTATTGATAGACAAGAATACACTGCACTAATACTGATACTAGTTCATCAGTCCAACAGGCGCAGCTCAAGAATTTGCCTTCGATGTTGCCTCCAATCTCCCGGCAAGTAGCTTCACTACATACTTTCCCAGTATGTCAGCCTCAAGGTTCACCTTATCCCCAACCTTCTTCCTGGGCAGCACAACATTGTCCTGCGTGTAGCGCACAAGCATGAAGTCGAACCACCCCTCCTCCTCGTTCACATTGACGACGGTGAGGCTGGTCCCGTCCACGGCGACGAACCCCTTGGGCACGAGCAAGCTGAGGATCTCTGGCGGCGCGCGCA
Source organism: Triticum monococcum (assembly GCA_034509565.1). NCBI lineage: Eukaryota > Viridiplantae > Streptophyta > Magnoliopsida > Poales > Poaceae > Triticum > Triticum monococcum. Next base: position 143,172,896 of record CM067845.1, on the reverse strand, counting down.
CGGTGACCCAGATAGAATCGCCCTCGGGCCGGAACGCGGCGATCTCGCCGGTGCCGTCGACGTGGCCCTGGACGAAGTGCCCGCCCATGCGAGACGCCGGCGTGAGTGCGCGCTCGAGGTTGACGTCGTCGCCCGCGACGCGCTCGCCGAGTGACGTGCACCGGAGGGTCTCCGGCGCGACGCCGAAGGTGAGCGTGGAGGCAGCGGTGTCGATGGCCGCCACGGTGAGGCACGTCCCGTCGACGGCGATGCTGTCGCCCAGCTGCGTCCCGGCGAGGAGGTTCTTGGTCTCGACCTCGAGGTCGACACCGGGAGCGTCTCCCCCGCTCCCACCCCCGCCCCCAGTAGGCGTGGGCGGCGGGCCGATGCGGCGCACGCGGCCGACCTCCTCGACGATCCCGGTGAAGAGGTAGCGGACGGGGATGTGGGAGGCCGAGGAGGAGGAGATGCTCTTGGGGACGGGGGAGAGCGAGAAGCGCAGCGGCTGGGCGCGGAGCGGCGTGGAGGAGGCCACCCGGGAGGCGAAGGGGAGCAGCGGGGACGAAGCGGGAAGGAGGCCCCTGCGGAGGATGTGCGGGTGGCAACGGACGGCCGCGGCGGCGGTGGGCAGCGGCGCCATGGCCAGATCCTTGTCGCCTGGATTGGGGAAGATTTAGGATGGGGTTAGTTCTCGCGACGCGTCAGCCGTGAGCGAGCCAAACTACACGATGATACGTAGGGTAGGCGTACTCCGTGGCATACGTGACCGACGCAAGTTTGCGGAAGGAATGGCCGTCTCGTTTCTGTACGGGTCGGGTTATATAATGCCGGGCCGGGAGAAGTCTTTAAAAAAAAAACTTGGACTGATACAGCCCGTCGAAATTCAACCTCGACCTCCAAATCTGTGAAATTGATACCATGTGGGAGTACTTACTAATCTCGGTCAATCCTGACCCTCTGTCTATGAATTTATGTTTGACTAGCTAAGTGTCCGTGCGTTGCCACGGACAAACAAATATATATATATAAATATAAAAAAAATATGTGACCTAAGAGTCAAAGGCCATTTTTATGGAATAATATCTTATGGTCATGATTTAGTAGGTACATACATCTCGTCATTGTCTTTCTTCCACACTCCATGTCTGAGCTACCACACGACACTCGACTTCCTTCTCCCACTATGCATGCTTTTATCTTCTATTTCTCCTACCTCTATCTTGCACGACAGTACCAAGTTTCTTGTCCAACTATCATAATCTTCTCCGGTAGGGCACCCCCTTAGATTATTACTGACTTGTACATGTTGCAAATAAGATCAACGAAAATGGATACTAAATTTCTGATGAGGAATGAAAATTCAGGGCAATATCTTCCTAATAAAATAATAATTCCAAGACAATCTTTTTATACCTTCTGTCAACATTGGGACACACATTCCACACAATAAGCATGTAATGATGTTGATACTTGATTAATTGTCAATATATGTCTATAGTAAAGATAACTTTACTCAAAACTGCCTACCTTAGCCAAATCAACAAATCTCTCTCATTAATGCAATTTTCTTTAGAAAACAAATAATAGATTCTTTCCTACCTTAGCCAAATCAACGGATCTCTTTCATTAATGCAATTTGCTTTAGCAAACAAATAATAGATTCTTTCCTACCTTAGCCAAATCAACGGATCTCTCCCATTAATGCAATTCGCTTTAGCAAACAAATAATAGATTCTTTCCTACCTTAGCCAAATCAACGGATCTCTCTCACTAATGCAATTTTCTTTAGGAAACAAATAATAGATTCTTTCCTACCTTAGCCAAATCAACGGATCTCTTTCATTAATGCAATTTACTTTAGCAAACAAATAATAGATTCTTTTCTACCTTAGCCAAATCAACGGATCTCTTTCATTAATGCAATTTGCTTTAGCAAACATGTAACGCCCCGAGACCGATGTGCCAGGTGTCCTCCAGTTATTCGCTGTCGTTGCCATGTCATTTGCTTGCGTGTTGCATCTTATCATGTCATCATGTGCATTGCATCATCATGTTTTCAAAACTTGCATTCGTCCGGGTTCTTCGAGTTCTCTCCGTTGTCCGTTCTGAGCCCTACCACACTCGCACGCGCCCGCGGCACGTCCGAAATATTATTTTATAAGTGGCCGAAAAATGTTCTCGGATTGAGTTGAAATTTGGTGTGCGGTCTTATTATAGTGTAGACAGACCGCCTGTCAAGTTTCATCGCAATCGGAGTCCGTTTGACGCCCCAATGGATAAATATAGCGGCTTATAGCCGGTCTAACGTCGGACGTTTTCGGTCTCCGGAAACAGATGCCGGGCCCTCTCTCTCTCTTCTCTCAGCTCGAGCCTTCTGCACAGCCCACTACCTACCGACAGGCCCTACCTAATCTCTCTCGTCAGCCCGCAGCCCTCCTCGCGCGCGTCCGAAAGTTGTCCCGGACCCGACCCGGACAGTCGTCACCGTTGGATCCGGATCATCCCCAAACATCTACAAAACGTCACCGTTTTCTCATTTGGTCTCCCTAGCTATTTTATTCGCGACCGTCTGATTTCGATCGGAGGGACGAGGTAGCCCCTACCCAAAAATCCACATGCTATATATGTATCAGTCCAACCCTAAAATCAAGGAGAATTGTCCCATCCTTCCCCCCTCGCGCCGCCACCTACCATATCCCCATCGGGATCTCCTCCCGATCCAATCTCCCCGACCTCATTCCTTGTTTTCCGTCGACGCCCAATCCTCAGCCGCCACCTCTTCTGCTCCCAAGGCCCCGAGCTCCTCCTCTCGATCCAGAGCCCGAGCGCTCGACCCCCCCCCTCTTCCACGAGCTCGATCAGGAGGGGAGCTCCCGATCTCCTCGCGCCCGAGGCCTCATCCCCGTCGACGACCACGATCAGGCCGTCACCCTCACCTGCGCCCCTTCCTCCTTCCCTGTGCTTTCCTCTCTCTCACACACACATCGCTCCCTTTGCCTCTGTTCATCAACAGGAGACCCATGGACGCCCGAACCACTCGAAGCTCCCCTGCCGGTGCATCCCGCCTCCATTCTGGCGCCAAAAATGGAACCCCCGCTCCCGGATCCATGCTGGCGCCCCCGGATCTGACGACCTCAACCCCGCCTTCTTCAGTCACCTGCGTCGCCCCGCCAAGCCCATGGAATCCGCCATGGCGCGAGCACCGGTGCTCTACACGCCATGAGCCGCGACCTCCCCGTCCATAACCGCTGATGCTGCCTCGGCGCGGCTCCCGCTGGACCTCCTCGTCTCCCGCACGACCGCCGGACCCTGCCTGCTCTACATCCAGCCGGCGGCCTCAAGAAGATGCCCTGCTTCGACCGCCCCGCCTGCATCGCGCCTCTCCCCATGGCCGGATCCACCGCCGCGCCGTCCTGGAGCCTCGCCAAGTCCCTGTAGCCATCGCGCCAAGTCCTCCTGCGTCGCCCCCAAGATCGGTCGCCGCCCTGCTGCCATGTCACTACACGGAACCGCTGCGTGATTCAGCTTCGTCAGAACGCGAGCGAGACCAGGCTTCGTTGACCCTTTTGATCGAGCCAAGCAAGCCGGCCCAGCGCGCCCTCTGCAAGCCTGCCTCCGCCTCCTCCCCGCGTGGGCCTTGGCCTCCCAGGCCCAGAGCGCGCCGCCCGCCTTGACCCGCTTCACCTCCCCTTGGGCCAGATCCGCGCCAAGGCCCAGCGCGCCGCCCCGCCTCGGCCTGCTTCCTCATCCACCGACTGGGCCAGGCCCAGGGTGAGCCGACCCCCAGCGCCCTTCCTCTTGTTTTTTTTAACTCCTGTTGGGCTGCCCAGTGCGCTGTTCAGTTTCGGCCCATGTCACATTTTTTTTCCGTGGAGTGTTTTGTCTATTATTCCAGAGTGCACCCGTTTTGCAGAAAAGTCTCTAAACATCATGCATTTAATAACTAATTAACTGTGCATCGGATTAAAACAAACTTAATAAGAAAAGTGCTTAGAATTGCGTCTAGTTTCATAATATGTCATTTTCACCCATGTTTAATATGTTTAAAATGTTGTTTGCATTAATTTGCCCCTATGCCATGTTAAAATGATTTAATTCATAGCTAAATAACCGTAGCTCCGAATTAAATAAACTTTATATGTAGATGGGGTAGAATTTTGCCTAGTTTAACATGGTGGCCTTACTTTGCATGTTTAATAACTCTAAAATTGTGTTTAGGGCAGAACAGTACCAAATCTAAAATATGCCATGAGGATTTTCCGGATTTGTTGTTCGTTGCTTCCGGCCTCATTTAAACTTGCCTAGATTAGATAGTTTAATTATGCTTCACCCTCTTGCCATGTTTAACAACATTTAATATTGTTGGGGTACATAAACGAGAGAGAACTAAATAATTGATGTGGTGTTCCGTCAATATGCAACCCGTTGCATATTGGGCTCCACTTAATTTGTAGGATTGTTTGTGCAATTTTCCATGCCATGCCCTCTTTAAACCGGACATGCATCATACTCGATTGTGCATCACGCCATGTTGATGTGTTGGTTGTTTACTATGTTGTGTGATTCTTTTCCGGTGTTGCTTCCTCGGGTTGATTCCGGTAACGTCGAGTTTGTGAGGATCCGTTCGACTACGCCCGTTTGTCTCCTTCATGGACTCGTTCTTCTTCCTTGCGGAATTTCAGGTAAGATGATCATACCCTTGAAATCACTACTATCTTTGCTATGCTAGTTTGCTCGCTCTTTGCTATGCCATTGCTACGATGCCTACCACTTGCTTGTCAGCCTCCCAAATTGCCATGTTCAGCCTCTAACCCACCAATGTCCTAGCAAACCGTTGATTGGCTATGTTACCGCTTTGCTCAGCCCCTCTTATAGCGTTGTTAGTTGCAGGTGAAGATTGAAGTTTGTTCCTTGTTGGAACATGGAGATCGTTCCTTATTGGAATATTTATTTACTTGTTGGGATATCACTATATATCTTATTTAATTAATGCATCTATATACTTGGTAAAGGGTGGAAGGCTCGGCCTTATGCCTGGTGTGTTGTTCCACTCTTGCCGCCCTAGTTTCCGTCATATCGGTGTTATGTTCCTGGATTTTGCGTCCCTTACGCGGTTGGGCTATAATGGGAACCCCTTGACAGTTCGCCTTAAGTAAAGCTTCTCCAGCAATGCCCAACATTGGTTTTACCATTCGTCACATAGCCTTTTCTTTCCCTTGGGTTCTGCAGACTCAATGGTCATCATTATTTTACCCCCCGGGCCAGTGCTCCTCTGAGTGTTGGTCCAACTGAGCGATGTCCGAGGCTACCAGGGGCAACTCTGGGCTGGCTTACCCGACGTCTGGCTCATCTGAGTGTGCCCTGAGAAAGAGATATGTGCAGCTCCTATCAGGATTTGTCGGCACATTCGGGCGGTGTTGCTGGTTTAGTTTTACCCTGTCGAAATGTCTTGTTGTACTGGGATACCGAGTCTGATCGGAATGTCTCGGGTGGAGGTCTATTCCTTCGTTGACCGTGAGAGCTTGTTATGGGCTAAGTTGGGACACCCCTGCAGGGATTTGAACTTTCGAAAGCCGTGCCCGCGGTTATGGGCAAATGGGAATTTGTTAACGTACGGTTGTAGAAAACCTAAAGTTGACCTTAATTAAAATGAATCAACCGCGTGTGTAACCGTGATGGTCTCTTTTCGGCGGAGTCCGGGAAGTGAACACGGTTGTTGGAGTTATGCTTGACGTAGGTAGTCCAGGATCACTTCTTGATCATACTTTCATCGATCGTGCTTTGCCTTCTCTTCTCGCTCTCATTTGCGTATGTTAGTCACCATATATGCTAGTCGCTTGCTGCAGCTCCACCTCATACCTTTTACCTTACCCATAAGCTTAAATAGTCTTGATCGCGAGGGTGCGAGATTGCTGAGTCCCTGTGGCTCACAGATTACTTCCAAAACCAGCTTGCAGGTGCCGATGAGTCCATGCAGATGACGCAACCAAGCTCAGGAAGAGCTCGATGAAGACCTTGTTCATTTGTGTTGTTTCGTTCTAATTGATCAGTAGTGGAGCCCAGTTGGGGTCGATCGGGGACCTTTGTCGCATTTGGGGTTCTTCTTTTATTTTGGTTCCGTGGTCGGACCATGAGTGTATTTGATTGATGTAATGTTTACTCATGTAATTGTGTGAAGTGGCGATTGTAAGCCAACTATGTATCCTTTTCCTTATTATATTACATGGGTTGTGTGAAGATTACCTCACTTGCGACATATGCCTTCAATGCGATTATGCCTCTAAGTCGTGCCCCGACACGTGGGAGATATAGTCGCATCGAGCGTGTTACAAAACAAATAATAGATTCTTTCCAACCTTAGCGAAATCAACGGATCTCTCCCATTAATGCAATTTGCTTTAGGAAACAAACAATAGATTCTTTCCTACCTTAGCCAAATCAACGGATCTCTCTCATTAATGCAATTTTCTTTAGGAAACAAATAATAGATTCTTTCCTACCTTAGCCAAATCAACGGATCTCTTCATTAATGCAATTTGCTTTAGTAAACAAATAATAGATTCTTTCCTACCGTAGCCAAATCAACGGATCTCTCCCATTAATGCAATTTGCTTTAGGAAACAAATAATAGATTCTTTCCTACCTTAGCCAAATCAACGGATTCCTCTCATTAATGCAATTTTTCTTTAGGAAACAAATAATAGATTCTTTCCTACCTTAGCCAAGTCAACGGATCTCTTCCATTAATGCAATTTGCTTTAGCAAACAAATAATAGATTCTTTCCTACCTTAGCCAAATCAATGGATCTCTCCCCAGTTCGCTGGGCGCGTTTCGGTGGATGGGCGTGGGGGTGGGGGTAATTTGATGGAAAAAACCGGTTGAAAATAAACCGGTTGAAAATAAACGGATCCTGTCTCACTCATCACTTTCTTTACAATAAACTTCAGAATAGCAATCTTGGCGAGTGATCTCGACGGGGTTCAATCGGCGTGGCGCACCGCTGATTCTTCCAGGAGTGGGTGCTGAGAGGAAGGATCCCAAATCTTCATTGTCAATCAGCCGGAGCTGCATCGTCCTTTGGATCAGAGCGTGGACGGGATCAAGACGGTAGGGTTTGAGGAATTTGTAGGACGTGAGGGTTTATGGTTGGCAGCACGAGAATTCACCCATATCTTGGCAGACGGCAGGCCCGAGGTGCGGTCGTGTTCATGCTTCGGGAGCTGCCACGTGCTGTCCTCGCTGCCATCAGCGACACCACCGCCATCGCCTGTTGCCACCACTTCAGCGCCACGAGCGTGGGTCCGAGGGACAAAGGGAAGGGAAGGAAGTGAATTGACGTACCTATGTTTGGTATATATCACACGAGGAATCAAACTGGATGCACGTGAAAGTATAGAGATGGGAGAGGAGGACAAAGGAAGGGAAGGGCAAGAGGAACCTGAGGATGTGCGATGAAGGAGCGATGCCAAAACATCACAAAGGGGGACCCGTAGCTCGTCACGTAGCGCGGTCGCCTCATTGCCGGCTGCCACCCCACGCTACCGCCTCTGTGCGCAGGTTCCGTTCGTGGAGCGTGAGGAGCGCATGACCTGCCTTCACCGCGGCCTGGTCCTCCCCACTATCGTGAAGCTCGCCCGCATCGCCGCCCCAATTGCTCAGGATGACGGATGAAGATCCTGCAACAGCGACGTGGGTGAGGGATGCAGCCGACGATGGAGGGATGATTTTCGTGGCTAAACCCTCCCTATCAAAATAACTACTTAAAAAAGGCAAAGATCGATGCATTAGGAAAATTAGGATTTGGAATTGATTGTTATAAAACAAAATTTTATTAATTGATAACGTGCTATCGGTACCTGTCCGTTTATAACGTGTCTAGTTAGGAAACTTTGTAAAAGTTAGGAAAGTTTTTATTGTGAGGGTAAAAAAATCAATGTGAGGAGATATGGTGGTGGAATATGAGACGAAAATAAACCAGACGAAAATAAACCGTGGACGTAATCCTATCAACTGCTCCATTAGAAGTAGAGATGTATCGAGAGAAGGATGATCCATCCTGGAATCCGGGATAAATCTCTACTCCCACTGATTGCACGGTCCCACATGTCATATTTATCTTCCTTCTTCTGTATCCTCTATCTTTCCTGTGTAGCTTGCTTCTCACTTCATCAATTTCCTGGGGCACCATGGCGGTGAGCACGCCACCTGCGTCGGCGTCGGGAACGACCGCCCGCCATGCTCACGGCTCCAACTCGTCGCTCATGATGCTCTCCAGTCGCCCACTGCCCTCCTCTCGTGCCCCTCATCGTCGACGCTGCCGGCCATTAACGGCTGCAGCTTGCTGTTCGCAGCCATGCGTGTGTGTGTGGTCTCCTCCTGCCCGCATCTTTTTTCTGTGGCCGAGGATGTAGATGCAAATAGGAGCTCGATCTGCTCAGCATTGTCCTGTGTGTGGGTTCTATAAAGCTATGACGGCGGCCGGCAAAAAATAGGAATTGAGTTGTGGTTGCTAAATGTTTGTTCTGCTCCATGTGCACTCACGCGTCCGGGATGTCTCGTTCCCTGCCGATGTGCGCACCCAAGATCATTGTCACCATGGCAGGAACTAGAGTCTGATGGAGAGTAGCAACATACCGACACCCCCGGGTTCTGCTATCCAATGCTTATTGGGATGGTACTAGTACATCCTTTTGTGACGTCTTGCATCATTCACCATGAAAAGATAGTGAGCTGAGCTTGGCGAGAAGTGGTTCGAGTTGCATCGCTTGCCTCGGGAGTCGACGTCATCACCGTCACACACCTTTGTCGACATTATCATCCAAGACAGAGCCGTGCACACGATCTCCAGCCGACCCAACACCACCAGTCGTTGCCGCCGAGGTCCGAGCTGCTAGATCTTTGCTCACAGAAGGAAAGGAATGGTCCCGCTGCCTTGCTCAGGGAGCAGCCTCACTGTCGACCCTTCTACGGACTCTCCGCTACCACGCGCCCAAACAGGGAAAGCGCACGCACAGAGGACTAGGATGAAGATGAAAATGACATGTGGGGCAGAGATTGTCAGTGAGAGTAGATTGTGATCCCGGACGGGATGGATTGTTTCCCTATGCGCCAAACAGTTATAGGATTGAGATTGATCGGGATTAACGAAGATAGAGCACTTCAAGGATTTAAAGGTGAAGGTTCGTTTTCGACAAACTCTACAACCTCGAGATTTAAAATGGACTTCCTCATGCAAATAACCCAACATCCAAACCCGCATATTGATACTAGCACGCCGCTGACGGCTGGGTCCAGCACGAGCAGAACCCGAGGGCCCACGTACCGATTCGCTCGCGCGTCATCTCTCCTCGCCGCGACTCGTCCAAACCCATTGTCGATTCCCCTCAACCCTAGCCGCCAGCGGCGGCCAGATTTTGCTAGTAACAAGTGCTTATTAGCTTCACCTCCCCCCTCCAGCTGCCGCCGCCTGCCATCTCCGGCGACGAGCAGGGCGGAGAAGGAGAGCTAGCCATGGCCTCGGTGGCGCCGGAGGTTGAGAAGGAGGAGGAGGAGGAGCAGGTGGTGAACCCGTGGGAGGTGTCGGCGGGGAAGGGCGGCATCGACTACGACAAGCTGGTCGACCAGTTCGGCTGCCAGCGCCTGGACGCCCCGCTCATCGACCGCATCGCGCGACTCACCGGCCGCCCCCCGCACCGCTTCCTCCGCCGCGGCCTCTTCTTCGCCCACCGGTGCTGTAAAAGATAGCCCTAGCTTTTGCCTTCCCAGGCGGCGGCGGAGGTGGAATTGCTGACTCAATCTCGGAACCTTTTTGTGGGCGTGCAGGGATTTGAACGAGATACTGGACATCTACGAGAAGGGGGACAAGTTCTACCTCTACACGGGGAGAGGGCCCTCCTCAGAGGCGTTGCATCTCGGACACCTCGTCCCCTTCATGTTCACCAAGTAAGAAGACTTTGTTGATTCACTGATCACTGTGTTGTTTATCTGGGCAACACAAGCAGCAGGGGAGTAGCGTGCATTCTTGGCTAGAACGAATAGTCCATTGTGCCTCCATTGGTTTGAGAACATGCAGGATTTGTTCTCGATTAGTTACCAGATTAGTAGACTAGTGAAATTGATATCTTTTCAGTTTGTAGTAGTTTATGTGGTGAATCATGTACCAACAGTGGACTTGCAGAAAGCCTTTAGTTGAACACTACCTTGAAACACGGGAGTTAAACATCAGCAATTAGCATGTTTAATGCTAAGTATTCACCTCCTATCCTTCACAAAAACTCTAGCACATAAATATGCTACATTTCATAGTCTTATTTATGCTCTATACTCTACAGGTATTATTTGATAAATCTTGCGTTATCATCTCAGTTCTGATTGTGTAAGTAACCACTGGCAATGCTCATTGACCATAAGAATCTTTCTTCAGATATTTGCAGGATGCTTTCAAGGTTCCTCTGGTGATACAGCTAACTGATGATGAGAAGTTCCTGTGGAAAAATTTGACGGTAGAGGAAAGTAAAAGGCTTGCGCGTGAAAATGCAAAAGACATTATAGCATGCGGATTTGATGTTGAAAGGACTTTTATATTCTCTGATTTTAATTTTGTTGGCGGGTAAGATTAATATCTTAAATTCTAGCCTTGATTGATCTTTTACCTTATGACCTCGTAAATCCTACTCCCTCCGTTCCTAAATATTTGTCTTTTTAAAGATTTCAAATGGACTACCACATATGGATGTATATAGACATATTTTAGAGTGTAGGTTCACTCATTTTGCTCCGTATGTAGTCACTTGTTGAAATCTCTAGAAAGACAACTATTTAGGAACGGAGGGAGTAGATTAGTTTCTATATAAAAAATAGTAAAGTAATCCTCTTCTCTTTCTTGCAGTGCCTTTTACGAAAACATGGTTAAAGTGGCCAGATGTGTGACATATAATAAAGTGAGAGCTGCTCCATTGATTACACTATTTGTCTATTTGGCATCTGAGAGCTCAGTAGTTTCTGTTCAAGCATTAACGTTGGCTAATATAGTCCGCTCTTGAATGACAGGTTGTCGGAATATTTGGATTCACTCCAGAGGATCACATTGGAAAGATTAGCTTTCCTCCTGTGCAAGCAGTTCCATCATTCCCTTCTTCATTTCCCAAACACTTTTCTGGCAATGACCAACTACGGTGCCTGATACCTTGCGCAATAGACCAGGTAAAAACATATTTTTGGTATAATTGTCCTGTAAACATAATTTGTTACATAATACTCCCTCCGTAAAGAAATATAAGAGCGTTTAGATCACCATTTTATATTTCTTTACAGAGGGAGTATGTACTTGCTGGCATAACTAGAAATTATCATATATCTCCTAGCAACTAATTTTAGAAGTAACATTCTGCAAGTTTTCGTGCTTTCCAGAATATAACTAATAGTATCCTTCCATTGTGTGCATAGTATAGATATGCTTATCCATATGTGAATTTTTAAGAGACCATCTCTGAGTAATTTCGTTAAAAATATGAACTGTTGGTAGATGTTCATGGTTTGTTTCATATCTTCAGTTCCTCATTCAATTCATTTTTCATTCTTCCAGGATCCTTATTTCAGGATGACCCGTGATGTTGCTCCAAGAATTGGTTACCAGAAGCCAGCACTGATTGAGTCAAGATTTTTCCCTGCCCTTCAGGTAAATTTGTTTTCTGAGGAACAATGGTTTAAAGCTTTATGCTTCACTGCATAGAAGTTCAACATGGCACAAAAAATAAGTACATATACGGACAAGGTAGACCTGATGCCCAGGACGTTTATTATCTAAAATCAGTCATTTAATGCCCGACAATTAGGATTTACAGTGAAATGGTTGCTTACATGGTTACATATGAAATATTTCAATTATTGGTAATAATAGCATAATTTGTTGTGGAAAGCTTGTTCCTAAGTACCATAATTTGTAGAATTACGAATGTGCCATATTTAGGTTTGCGTTAATGAGTGCAAACATAAGAAGATTTTTTTTTGTCTAGTGAAGTCACAATACCAGTCTGATTATGAGAAACACAGTTCCAGTTTGACTGCTTCCAGTCAATTCTTGAACTTGCTATTTCTCCATCTAGCTGTTTTGAACTTAACAAGACTATAACTTCGTTTATGGAGCCCGTGTGCCATTTGTTTTACATTTATTTGCTACATCCTGTTATGGGTGGCACTAGCTTTAATATCATTGCTTTGGGGCTACTTATGTATCTTACAGGGGGAGAACACGAAAATGTCAGCTAGTGATCCAAATTCTGCTATATATGTGACCGATAGTACTAAAGATATAAAGACAAAGGTATGTACTCAACATTGTTTCTTGTCTCAGAAAAACTATTTCCAAACAGTTACATGTTTTCAGTTGATCCTTGTTTGTGTGAGAGCATCTACAACCATGATGCACAACTCTGGCTCCTCAAACGTCCGCGAACGCGCCCGGGCATGTCCGCTTTTAGTCCCTATTCGTCCATGCACACAACCATGCCCCTCATTTTCCCCCTATATGTCTGGTCACATGCATATGATTGGTGGAGAGGAAGAGAGAGAAAAGAAAAAAAGAATAAAGAAAGAGAAAAGGTGGTCCGCGGTGGTGAAATCTTATATGGCGCCCTGCCCAGACACGCCCAGACATCCCCATATATGGCTTGGATATGGGGATTTGCGCCCGAGCATATGAGGGCATGTACAATGGTGGCATATGGTTACATATGCCTCATGACAAAAAATAATTTAAGGCACCTATATTTATTTTTTCTCCCCAATGCAAGCTACTACTAGTGGACCTCATTAAGAAATAGAAAATAAAGACTCTAGTACACATGCATCTCTACTTTTTACTCCAACCTTTTCAGCTTTTGTCACCGGACCACACTTTTTCTCTTCAAGCACCCGCCTCCTGGAGAGGATCCCGCTTCCCTATCCGAACCTACTTTACGTCATATCCGATCCTACATGGCATGCGAGGCATCACGTTGAGGCTATGCATTGTACATGCCTTGAGGACAAACTGGGCGGTCCGGTTGGGTGGCTTTTTTTCCTTCTCTCTCCTGTCCGGGCAGTGACCAGGCTGTCCGCCAGGACGCTTGGGGAAGATATGAGTCGTCCGTTTGTAGATGCTCTGAAGTGGTTGCTAGATTGAGCTGAGCACGGAATTTGTAGCCTGTAGGTCTTTGTTTTGTACTTCTATTTACCTCCCCATCATTTTCCAGGTGAATAAATATGCATTCTCAGGTGGCCAGGACTCTGTAGAACTTCATAGAAAACTTGGAGCTAACCTTGAGGTACACCCTTTTCCTGTTGTTTTGAGACATACTAACAATAAATTGACACAAGTAAGCAAGCTTTTTTGGCAGCTTGATTCCATGTCCTATGCATCATTCTATCATGCAATTTTTTACTTAGAAGGCAAAACTTAAATTAGAATAAGTAATAATTTCAGTATATCAAGTAAAATTACCAGTTTCATAAAATATGAAGTTAGCATTTAGCAACATGCCCTTTGTTTGTAGTTTCGTCATTTATTGAAGCTGACAACATTGTATTTAATTGTAAATTGTGGAGCATTGCATCCTGCAATATTTCTCTAATGTGATGTGCTCCTTGCACAAGACAAAAGCAATTGGTAAATTTTAATTGTTGTATTCAGGTTGATGTCTCAATTAAGTACCTGAACTTCTTCCTTGAAGACGATGATGAGCTCGAGCGCATAAAGAAGGTAATATTGCAAGATATTAGAACTACACTTTATAGCTACTTAGTTTCCAATTGGGCGTGCTAATGTTGTGAAACTCAATATCAGGCTTACAAGGAAGGAAGGATGCTGACGGGTGAAGTGAAGCAGCTTCTGGTTACGGTTCTTTCTGAGATGGTTGAAAGGCACAAAAGAGCTAGAGCTCGAGTTACCGAGGAGGTATGCAATATCATATGTTATCACATTCATTTGGTCTTGTACATAACAGGAGGCGCGTAGCTGCACTGTGCAAACATTGATAAAAAAATGCAAACACTGATAAAAAATAGATTCACACATATGTCTTCTGCCAATTTAACGATGTCCTGTTTACACAGATGGTCGACGCCTTCATGGCTGTGAGGCCTCTTCCCAACATGTTTGGCTGAGCATTGGGTGGGAAGTTCATACCCTTTCTGTGTGGATTTTATTGAATTCCAGGAGCAACACATGAAGTTTCAGGATTTAGTTGTAACTATTAATGTGAACCTGGCCGCTCAATCCTGTATGGCGGCCACTGATTTTGCAAAATCAGCATGTGATATGTTTGTTTTCAAGCTTGCTCGATCACTGCAAAGATTTCTATTTATTGGAATTAGGGAACATACACGTGTTATTTTTTTGAAACCGAGGCAAAAGATTTGCCTCATATATTCCCTCCGTTCGGAAATACTTGTCATCAGAATGGATAAAACGAGATGTACCTAGACATATTTTTGTTCTAGATACATCCCTTTTTATTCATTTTGATGATAAGTATTTTCGGACAGAGGGAGTATTAATTAAGAGGGGAGAGAGTACAACACATGGCAGTTACAACTTTGCTCGTCAGATTGGGACATACTCCCTCCGTTCCTAAATACTTGTCTTTTTAGACATTTCAAATGACTACTACATACGGATGTATGTAGACATATTTTAGAGTGTAGATTCACTCATTTTGCTTCATATGTAGTCACTTGCCTAAAAAGACAAGTATTTAGGAACGGAGGAAGTACAAAGTAAAAAGACTACTCTCGCGGCATGATGTTCAGCTGTCTTGCTCCGGCGGTGACCCAAGTCTTGGCCTTGTCTTTGATGAGTTTGAGAATGTAGAACGGCGGTGTGGACTTCTTCCTGAAAACCCTGCCGTTCCATATAATCCAAGTGACAAGCATAGTGAGCGTGGCCCTGGCCTTATGATGAAAGAGATGTCAATGTTGTGTTCAGATGACAACCGGTCCATTTCCAGTTCCCCCAACCCAAACCATTCCTTAATCATCCTCCATATGAGCAGGGTAAAGCGGCATTTGTAAAAAAAGGTGAGGCGCCGTCTCTATTGGCCCTCCTGCAGAGGGTGCAAAGTCCACAATTTTCCCATCTCGTTGGCCCTTCTGCAGAGGGTGCAAAGTTCACAATGTCCCCATCCTCGTTTCTGGAGCCTATCCGATGTCCAATGCCTTCCAAGAAGAGCTAGCCACGAGAAGAATTTGACCTTTGGAGAAGCCCAAACTTTCCAAACCACGCGGTTCATGGAGGTTAACGTCGATCCCAAGAATTGTGTCCTATATGCCGAAGCCGCCGAGAATTTGCCGCTAGGATGGAATTTCCAAGTTATGTCATCCTCTACCTCCTCAAGAAGCTGGACATGTTCAAGGTGAATCCAAAGGTCGATGAACCGGACAATGTGGTCTACCGACAGAATGGTAGTCGAATTAAGCTTGTGGACCCACGAGTTTTCCCTCATAGCCTCCCGGACGGTCCAGTTCTTACACTTGGAGGCAGCAAAAATAAGGGAGGCAATCTCCTTCGGTACTTTTCTGGCTGAAAACACAGCCTCCTCAAATGATCATAGCACTGTCTCTACAAGCTTCCTTTCTGTATTATGGTTATGTCAGTACTACCAAAACACGAATTTGAAAATTCTGCAGGGCAATACCCTAAGTTACCAATTTTTTTTTTGTGATGCCATGTTCAAACACAATCAGAAGAACGCTGGGAGGGAAATATAACTCAGAAAAAATATACTCGACAGAATGTAATACTTTCCAATATCTCAAGTTTGATCTTTGCTGGATTGTGATTTGCTATCATTCTTTTCCTTTGCAAAAAGAATTCGAAGCTTTTTTTCACACAAGCCTCAGTACAGGATTATAACCAAAAAATATACTCCCTCTGTAAAGAAATATAAGAGCATTTAGATCGCTCTTATATTTCTTTACGGAGGGAGTATATCAGAAATGACCAAAAATGAAAGAACGCGACCCTATAGAAGAATACCTGCTTCAGCAGGGTAATACCCTAAGTTACCAATATGCTTTTGTGATGCCATGTTCAAACACAAACAAACAACGCTGGGAAACATAACTCAAGAAAAAATATACTCCACAGAATGTAACACTTTCAAGTTTCTGAGGTTCTTGGCATTTGATCTTCGTAAGAAAATATACTTTCAGTCTTTTCCTTTACAAAATGATTTTCAAGCTTTTCATATAAGCCTCAGTACTGGATTAACTGAAAAATATATATGATCAGAAACCGACCAAAAAATGGAAGAATGCGACCCTAGAGAAGAGTCCCTGCTTCAGCGCTCGTCATCTCCATACCACCTCCGGAAGCCCACGCTGCCGGGCCTCTTGTTGCTGCCTGAACCTGATTTGTCAGACCCACCACTCCTTTCACTCCGAAGCAATTCGAACTCCTTTTCAAGGGTTTCCATCTTCTGCAGCCGTTGTTGAATCTCTGAAACTTCATCCTGCCAATTCGGCAAAGGGAAAACTCATATCATCATCACTCCAATCCCAAGAATGTGAAGGAGTTCTCTATTTTCGTATTCGACAAACTCATCAAAACCTAGAGCATGGTTTCTGACCCTTTCCCGAAGAACCTTTACGTACCTCGAGTTTGGAAGCCCTCGCTGCTTCGTCGGAGAGTTGATCGCGGACTGACTGGAGTTCCTGCACAGCAGACAGCACATAAAACTTGATCACATTGAGCTTAGGGAAAGTTTCTTCTTGCAAAGTAAGAGAGCATAGTCCTAACACACAAACCAACGCTATTTCATTTCCACCTTGGTATACTTCTCTCTCTGTGTGTAAATGTTTTTCACTGTGAGGTTTGATAAACTGAGGCTTCACCTTTGAGACACCAATTCAAGCATAAACATATGAAAAATAATGCTACTACGCTGACAACCTATAATTCCTTTGAGATACAGTGATTTGAGTTTGATTTTCTGAAGCTCGGGGCCTTAGATATTTGAATAGAAATCATAAAAAAGAACTGACTAATTCTATATGGAGATTATATTACAGATAACTTCAGCACACAAGTAGTAGCGCCCTAGGAAAAATTATGGAATTTCCTGAAACAATTACGTGAGTGTGCTATAGCTTACCTTAGTAAGCTCCGCATTTTTGTTCTCTACATCAGCTAGTTCCTTCTTCAGGTGGAAGCTCTGCAGCTTTTCCTGTTCAAGTTTTTCTTCTACCTGGCTCTTCTCATGCTTTACTGCTTGCACCAAGGTTTTGCTGATATCTCCTCCCTTGTTATTCTGAAAATGACAGAGAGAAAAAGCGTTAACCGTGGTTTCAACAAGCAGCCACAAGCTTAAGATATTACCTTGTTATCTCGAAGTTCTTCAATTTCGAATATTGGTCCCCTGCTAGAATTTACTTCTGCAGATAATGGGGTCATGCCATTTGTCTCGACTTCATCTATTCGTGAAGACGACAGACTTGGTCTGAGACTTGTCTTCAGAGCATAAACCTAAATACAAAGAATACTCATCTAAATATAAAGATATAGATAAGAAAAATTAAACTGATGAGGAACATGCCTCGTTGCTGTAACGTCCACTGTATCCTCCAAATGACAACAGAAAGTCTTCTCCATTAATTGTGTGAAGTACTAAACTCGATCCCTGTGGTGAAGGAGATTACGGAGATCAGCGACAGCTTGGGTGCATAACACCATAGAATCACAATTAACTAACATTATAAATACAGTTAGCAGTACGACCATGTTAACTTCACTATTACGCATGGATTATGAGTACAAGGACTAGTCAAGATTAGTCTATGAGTCTCAACTTCAGGGCCGACTAGACTTCGGCGTCGATTAGTCTATGAATCACAACTTCAGTGTCGACTCGTGTCGATTAGTCACGCTTAGTCTATGAGTCTCAACCTCGGAACGACTCATCGACTCGTAAACCTTGCTATTACGAGTTCCTTAAAGGCTTAGACTCATAATATTATTTTCATGAATCTAGTTGGAATATTCAATTTGAACTTCTCGAACCAAAAGACCATTTCTCCATTTATCCAAACTGTTCAGAGAGTTTCCAAGTAACTATGCGGAACATATACGATTTTATGCAAAATAAAAGTTCACATTGCTTTACAAATTGAAAATAAGAATAAAAATGGCTAACCTCACTTGTAGGGGGCGCACGGCCTTCAAAACTAGTAACAACTGACCATACCAAAGTAGACATGTTAAGCACAAGCGTTTCTGGAACACCTGCAGTGCATTAGGCACATGTGAGTGATAACAGTTTTGTGAGCTGCTTTTAGAAATGGAATGTTATGACCAGCATATTAGGGGCTTAGCCAAGTGGGTTATGGCCCAAGTATCTTAATCATTATTAGGGGCTTAGCCCAATTATCTTATCGTATTAGGATCGTTTGCTTAGGAGTCAAGTAAACCTCTCTATATAAGGAGAGGAGATGTATCAATCTAATCAAGCAAGAAGCAATCAATATTTGCTCGGCTTCCCTTAGGGAGCCGGGAGACCTAAACCCTAGCCGCCTCTTGCGTCCGCCGCCGTCGCACCAGCCGCAAGGACGGCGCCCAGCCGCCGGCCGCCGCGCAATCTCCTCCTCCCTCCTCCCTCCTTCCCTTACAGGCTACGCCCTAGACCGGGTAGAACCCTAGTTTCTACCATGGAACAAAGTGGAATAACCGATTATAGATGGAAGGGAGCTACATTCATTAGGTTACCAAATAGCGGAAACGAACGGACACAGTAATGTAAAAAAAATCATAATATTTCAACCTTACCTTTCTTACTATTACCACCACCAGTGATAACCCAATTATCCCCAACCGTTACGCCTGCATGCCCTGCTCTTGGTTCTGGAATTATACCGTGCTGCTTTGGTCTTGACCATTCCATCTGCAATTAACGGTCAGGTGACTGGTTTGGAATTGCAAATGTACAATACCAGCTCTAGACAGAAGTCTCACTGTTTGCATGTCAAGGAGATATAGATCACTGAAACATGTAGAATGAGATCCCCCACCAAATATCAAGAGATACCGGTCTGCATAGCATGCAGCAGCATGCTCTGACCTTGGAGAAGGAGGAGTGCCTCTGTAACAAAATAATTGTCAGATATCAATCCCGCACCTCAAAGCAGAGCCGGTTAATGCGTTTACTGCAGGTTTTATTTCATGTTCTAAATAAAGTATAATAATTGCCAACTACAAGTGATACGTGCTATAGCATTTTCACATAACTTTGAATTTTATTTCTCCACACACACACACACACACACACACACACACACACACACACATGTAAGAATACCCATCTAAGAACTTTTTAACTTCATTTGTGCAATTTTAACAAATCCGCTCCATTTTGTTTACATCGATCAAACCAAATCCACAGAACTTACATGCTCTCAAATTCATCCCAAGTCATGGTTTCGAGATCAAAAACGTGCAGGTCGTTCAGAAGAGACCTCCCACCACCTTCACCTCCAAACACAACTAAAGTGTCCCCAACACGAGTTACTGATTGACCACCACGTGAGCTCTAAACAAAAAGGAAAAGTACCATAAGATACATATTGACCAAAAAGAAGCAGCCTTCAGGGAAAAGGGGTGGAAACTTGCGACCCAATTGAACAGCATAAATACAGATTAAATATACATACCGGCGACTTCCCATAAGTACGCAAAATTGACCAAGTGCTGGTTTGCGGATCAAACTCCTTTACTGGTACAACATTGAGTAAAAAATATTAAGTTCTGGCATGACAAGATAAGAAGAGAGAAAAATGAGCGATGTATTAGGCTAACCACTGAGACTCTCTGTATGTTCCCTGGTGTGTCCTGCAACTGACAGAATCTTGTTTCCGGATGGAATCTACAGGGATTAGAAGACAGACGCAATCTGATAAAGTTATAATTACAACCATTGGAAAGTATACCAGTTTCACATCACTGATAACTACAAAGAGTACTTGATGATTACCAGTGAATGACCAGCACATGGAGCAACTAAAACTGGTTCAGCCGATTCTGATTGAATTTTAGCTTCTAGCTTTGACCATGACAAACTTTTGAAATCCAGAACCTTCGAGCAAAGAAGGATTCCATTGTTAAGTTGTGTGCCATCTTCTCAAAATATAGGAACAGGGGGTAACCCCAAAGGCAAGTAATTAAGGAAATCTAGGGCTCAACTAAAGGAGTAACAATTCCTCCCTAGAAATTCAATGACAAAAAACACAGGTAACATAGCTGAAGGCACAAGCAGCCCCTTCCACTGAGAATCATAATGACTAGTGTACCTGAATGTCACCAAGGTAACGGCCATTGTGGTTTCCACCAAAGACATACATCTTTTCCTGAACTACGGCAGCTCCATGCTGCAGAAGGTAATTGGAGCCAGTATGTCAGAGCCATCAAGTGAAAACAGCCCAGCACAAGATCATAAGGTATATAAAAGTTACATAAATAAAAATAAAGACCTTGTATCGAGGTTTCGGACGCTGTCCTGGGACTGAGAGAGGCGTCCACTGATCGTAAGCGGCCACAGAGCAGAGGCCTTCCATGGTGACCTCCTTGTCCTGGACATCAACCATCTTCTCGTTCTCCGCCACGACTACTTTAGGCTCTTCAGGTTTGAAATGCAGTGGTTCTTGTATGCTCTGACAAGACGAGAAGGAAAAACATGGTTGAGACATTACAAATCAATCATGATCAATTCAAGAAGATTAGCACAAGCGCTCACTAAGTGGCATCACTAAGCAGGAGTGAGACGCCACGCAGCCAAAAGCTGGGATCACGAGCTAGCACGCAGCCGAGCGAAGCCACAGCCATTCACTGAGCCCATGTACTAGTGCGAGCAACTCACCGGCATCCCTGGCAGCAGGTGCTCGAAGTCGAAGGTCCCGTGGATCCCCCGCTCGCGTCCTCCCAAGCCTCGGGATCTGGAGGAGGCGGGGAGGACCGCGGCCCGTGGAGGCTTCTAGAAGGTTCGAGATCTGGACTACACTCTAACTTCGGCAGAAGCTTCTAGAAGCCTCGAGATCTGGCGGGGGGAGAGGGGAAGAGGACCGCTGCCCGCTGCTTTCACCCTCCGGCGACCCGCGGAATGGGAGAGATGACGAGGGGGAGCGGCGTGCCTCGTGATCCGTGCAGATGGATCAAAGATCGGGGCCGTAGGGACCGTTTGATTGCGACGGAAGCTTCCTCCACATCTGGTGGGTCACTTCAAATGCGTGCAGTGAAGCTCAGAATTTCCTGCCAACAATATTCGTTTTCTTTCTGAGGGCCTCCCAATGCTCCACCTTGTACATGTGTTAAGGTTGTCAATTAAGTAAAAAATATGATGTGGCATGGTAGTTAGGAAGAGAGGGAGAGTAGTAGTATGGTGAATTTTAAGTCTACAACGAATTAAATGCATAAAGCTTAGCACCCAAAAGCTTAGCACCTTGGAATTGTAGGCATTTAATATGCTTAGCACCTCATCTAAGCACCTTTACATTGGGGGAGGTATGATATCTCTTTCTAGAAACAACTTTGTAAACTGAAAAACAAATATATTTCTAACTACAATCTCTGTGCATGATATATTTTTACATGTAGGACCCATCGATTTGCCACGTCACAACTGACCCAAAATGGCATATGCGTTTTGAAAATGCGACAAAACACGAAAAATGTAAAAATAAAAAACGCTCATTTTTATTTAGGCAACACGGCAATGTACGGTTTCCAGTTTCCATCATCATCTCAGGCTTTCAGCTCAGCAGCAGCAGCAACAACAAGAAAGAAAAGAAACCTACGAAAACACTATGAAGAAACTTG
The DNA here is from genome assembly GCA_034509565.1 of Triticum monococcum. Lineage (NCBI taxonomy): Eukaryota > Viridiplantae > Streptophyta > Magnoliopsida > Poales > Poaceae > Triticum > Triticum monococcum. The sequence continues at coordinate 143,151,081 of CM067845.1, read as the reverse complement.
TCTGTCCAGTTGTCCTCTAAGCAACTCATTTTGGGAGCATGAACAATCTCCACCATATTGACAGATCCACTCAAAGGTCCCGCCGTTCGTCTTTGTTTTCGATGCCTTCATCCTGCGGCAACGAGACAAACTGCACGATTCCATGGACCACAGAGGCTTCGACTCTGAACCTCGAAGCGATCTGGTCCACACTCATCGGGCCGTGGTGGCTACCAGACTTTCCTTGGTACAGCTGGATGATCTCCTGGATGTGCCCGACGTTCAGGGTTCCTGGAGGTAGCTGCCTGCTCTGCCCGGGTTCGGATGTTCTCACCTTAGGAAGCGGCCTGTTGTATCGCTCTACGACGGAAGCCTGCAAGCACAAGCCTCTGATTAGATCACTTCTCCCGAAAAACTAAGGAGAGTTCAGACTCAATAGAATGGTTGTTTAAGCTCAGCTCTTTATAGGTTTATGCAGTGCAATGCAATGAAATCATCAAGGGGACTATGGTATTTTAGCCCAGGGAGAACAATGTAACATCACAGGACTCACTTCACCCATTTCTGGCTTTCCTCCAGGCTTAGTAGTGATTCTCCCAACCATGTGCTTAAGCATGTCATCATAACTTGGATCACGTTCTACAAGTACACCGTGGGCATCTTTTGTTGATGGTGTAACAGCTGCAGTGCATTTTCAATAGATAAATAAATCATACACTGATAAATGAAACATTGACAACAGCAATTTGAAACCTATTGCAAGGTCACAGTGCTTTGGTAAATGCCAATAAAGCTTGCACTGAGACTATGTCAAAATCAAGATGGTGATGTAGCCCATAAGCTTATTTAGGAAAAAAAAAACTATGGTTCCATTGGACCTAAGAAAAGAAGACACAACTTTTCATAAGGGGCATCAGTTCTTTGCCAGCTATTATCATGCAGAGTAAAGAAGAGGTATAACAGCACATCAAACTTTACATGTTCTTGACTATGCTGGTAGCATTCTTCCATCAGTTTTCACGGCCAAGAAAATTATGATTGAATAAGCCTACTACAATAGCCAAATCAGCTCAAATACTGAGTTATTATTCTGAACTCCCTGGTGCTCCATAATCCAAATCAACTCAAATATTAAGGAGTTATTACTCTATTCTTGGCTCCCATTGAAATCATTACCCCACTACAAAGAAACGTGTCACATTTACAAGTCATGTCACCCTTATAGTTAGAATTTTTATATACGATGAAATTTTCAGCCTACCAAATAAAATAATTAATTCTAGAAAGGTTTTACGCATTTGTGTGTTCCTAGTCGAATCTAGGTAGTAAAGAAACATTCAGGCGCCATCTCCCGAGAGTTACACATCCACAACTAGACCCCTCACCCTTATAGTTAGAATTTTTATATATGATGAAATTTTCAGCCTACCAAATAAAATAATTAATTCTAGAAAGGTTTTACGCATTTGTGTGTTCCTAGTCGAATCTAGGTAGTAAAGAAACATTCAGGCGCCATCTCCCGAGAGTTACACATCCACAACTAGACCCCCCCCCCCCCCCCCCCAAATACGCCCGGACGACCCGGTCACGAAATTGGCACCCAACCAGAACCCCTGTACCCAGCCCAAATCGTCCGGGACCACCCCCAAAACCCAGCCCATATTTGGAGAGGATATGGGGAGGCCCGGACACGCCTGCCACGTCAGACTGACTGGTGGGACCCACACGGAAACCCATCAGTCCACCAGGAGGTCATCGGTCCGCATTCATCTCACCGCTCCGGCGCACCACCCGAGGGGCCAAATCCGGCTATTTAAGCCGGGCGGCGAGGCTCAACCCTAGCCATCCCCATTTCCTCCCTCTCCATCCACTCCGTGCCGCTACCGCGATCCCGCCTCCCTCTCCCTCTCCGCTCCGACCTCACCGTCTGCCGGCCACCATGGTCCAACGCAAGCTGGCCTACTACAAAATGTTGACCCCAGAGCGTTGAGCAGAGACCCAGGTGGAGATGCGCATCGTCCAGACACGTCAGAGCAGGCCAGATTCGGCATGGAGGGCACACAAGCGCAGCTCGAGTTCGCCCAAGCGGAGGAGGTGGCAGAGCAGCGGCCATCCTCAGAGTCCATCCAGTCCGAGCTGGAGGTGGCGGCCAACCGCCGCTTCATCCACGCGGCCGGCGTGAAGCATGAGGAGCTCTTCGCGGATGAGGACGACGAAAAGAGGAGGCACCGGAGTTTCTTCACGTCGCCAATGACCACAAGGCCAGCGGCTCCGGCAAGGAGGTCATCGACATATCCGATGACGAGTAGCTAGTTTGTAGTTTGTTTTTATGTACGTAGATCAAATGGATGTTGCATGGAGGTTGAATAGAAATGAGGATTTGGAAATGAGGAGTGTGGTTGCAATGAGTGAGCAATGAGGTGTGACCGGGCACTGTTCGCGAACATGTCCGGAAGCGTCCGTGCACGTTTAGGGGCTCTCTTTTGTTAGTTCCAGTTGTAGATGCTCTGAGTTCTTCACAGTTAAATCCATCAAATGCAACAGCTTACCAAATTCTATGGTCAATAATGTCATGAACTCCCACCTAGGGTACAGGTCTTCCTCTGGTTGCTTTCTCACAATAAACTCATGACTAAAGATAATTTAGCTAAAAGAGGCATTGAGAAACGCCCTGATTGTGTCTACTGTACAGACAATGAAACCATTGACCACCTTTTCTTTGGATGTGTAGTAGCCAAACAAATTTGGCGACAGGTCTCAGAAGTGTTCTCCATTGAGCTGGGTTCAGATTATCTTTCTATTGCCAGGTTTTGGCCTGCCAATAAGAAACACACAGTGTTAAACTCAATATGTGCATGCATTCTTTGGACTTTGTGGAAGAATAGAAATGCTCATGTTTTTAACAATGCTGTGTGGATTGATTTGAAACAGATTTGGAGGGAAGTGCTGGGAACAATGAGGAGGTGGGCGATCTTGCTCAAGGAGGAGGTGATCCCGCTGTGGGAGAAGATAACACGCCAGATTTCCTTGATTTTGGAAACCCCATTCCAAATCAAGGTGGTGTGACTTCGCTGGGGATGATCTCTACAGGAGAGGTCGATCGAGCCCTCCTCTCCAAGCTGAACCTGGATGACTACGTTGCGCCTGGTGAACCACACCCCTTCACTTCGCCTCCGAGGAGCCCTTCTGGTGGTGTCAAATACTGCCTGCTCAGCCCAATCACTCCTCTGGACCTGCTGGGATCGCCGATCCAGCCATGGAAGAAACTCAGAGGCGCGGTGGAGAAGCTGGGGGGCAGCAAGACAGTTGAAGGCCAAGATGATGGAATGATGATCTGCGAGATCGAAGCTTAGTCAAGTAGCGCTGTTACAGTGGTGGAGTGTAGCCATACACTCCCCTCCTGTAATAATCCTTTTGCTGTTGTCTTAGACTTTTTTCTTTGTAATTTGGCCTCTGGGCATACTGTAACTTGAACATCTGCACTTTTGACGCTTTTCCTGGTTTCATTTATAAAATGGGACCGGGGGGTTCCCACCCCCTTTCATCTAAAAATAATGTCATGAACAAACTGTGGTAACAATTTTGGATAGACTGTTCATGCACTGCTGCACTCGGGCGGAAATAATAACTTGCTGGCAACTGTGCTATTCAGTATCAGAAAACACCCCACACAAAGTTAACGGACATTCCTAGTTTTCTTACATAGTGTGATCATGCCGATAAATTCTGAAACTATACGAATTGACTGACTTAACCCAGTATATAACCCATGCTAAATTGGTCATGGTTGGTTTCAGTTCGTCAAATCCAAAGGGATCACAAACCTGATTTGCAGAAATCCACATGCCACACTTGATTAGATGAAACAGTGCCCACTACCTACTTAAGCATGTCGCATTTCAATTCAACAGTATGCACATGATCTTTGTGAGCAGGATGCCCAAAAGAGCACCAAGGATCATGAACTAGCCCAATATGACCAGAAAATCGGAGCATTTGTGCCAGGTCAAGAACCTAAGGATATCCAGGCATCGTTTACCAGGAACAAAGCTACACGGCAGCGATAGTTGTGGTGGCATCAAGAACCAACAGCCAGGTCAAATGGCACAGCACGCGAATGATAAGCGAGATCCAAGAAAGAAAGCAGGAGCCGCCGTACCATCCTGTGACACGTCGAGCCGGTCCTGGGGAGGACTTCCGCCGCCGCCGGCAGCGGCCGCCGGTGCGGCCCGTGGTGGAGGCGGGGGAGGGTGAGCGGGCGGGGGCCTCGCCGGGGGCGGAGGCCTCAGGCGCCCCGAGGCGCGGCGCAGGGCCTGGCCCATGTGTCGGCGCCGGCGAGAGGGAGCGGTGGCTCCGCGGGGTGGCCACGCGTGACGAGCTTCGTCGGCTGTTTTCCTTTCGAGGCGTGGAGGCTTTTCAGCCCATATACGGTTAGCGGGCTTTTACACTGCGAGCGACAGTGAGTGCAAAATGCTTGGGATGTGTTATGTGTAACAATTGATTGAAACTTGTGTTTATTGATAGTGGGCAAAGCCCTTATTATACAAAATTTGAAACGCCTCTGCTGATGACTTTTTTTTTGCGGGGAACGAGCTTTATTAAGTAAAAGCATTCGTTGGACAGTTAGCCAGGAGACTGTTGACGAGGAAGCTAGGGGTGGAGTCCAGCCAGCTTTCAGTCACATTAAACGTACATGCATGTCTAGCACACAGATGCGCGAGGCCGTTAGCGGCTCTTATTACATGAGAAATATGAAAGGACAAAAAGTTAGCAGAGAGCTTTCTAATTTCTGAGATGTAATTTCTGAGATGATTAAAGAGGTTAACTCTCTCAAAACAGTCGGATTCCAGCCGCACGTGCGTGTAGCCTCGAAGCTTGGCGAAGCTGACGCCCTCACGCAAGGAGAGCACTTCAGCAATGAAAGGATCCGTGACCCCCAGATGGTGGCGCCCATGCTGCTCCTCTTCGGTCGGCGTTACCTCCCACTCCATCATGGTGAGCACAGAGCCATAGCCTGGAGGGGCAAAGAGCTCATCGTCTTTGTTAGCGGGCGTCGGTGTTGGGAGGCCCGGGTAGGCGATTGGCTCGTCAACGACCTCCGGTTCCATTGGTGGAGTGGGTGGGAGTGTAGGGCACGACCCGTACCCATGCACGAGGTAGAATTCACGGGCAGTGCAAGGTCTGTATTCGTGCACCTGACATAAGGCCACGCCAGTGTCCATGTCGTTGTTGAAGAAGATCCCCGATAGTGGTGGGACCAGAGCGGCGTCGAAGTCACTGTCCTCGCCCAGGAATGGTGCTACTGGGCCGACAAGGGGGCGAGTCCATCGGCGGAGCGACGAAGGCCGACATCGGAGGTGCCTGGCGTGGTGGATGGCTGCATGTAGTTTGCTTTGTCCTTCCTGATCTGCCACGACATGGCCAGGGTGATCCTAACTAAGGATGGTAATGAGTCGGGTTTGGATCGGGTTGAACAATATTAAATCTATATCCTTATCCATGAAGACAGTCTTTGCCCATCCATGAAAAAATCCATGAGTGAAAATTGTATCCATGTCCAAACCAGATGGATATCCGTAACCATTGGGTATCCATTGGGATATTCCATTAAAGACATATAAATAAGACATAAGACAATGTTAACATAAGATATTCCATTCTTTACCCCGTGGCAAGCTAAGCTTCACTTATTGTAAACATCAATTTATGATAAATCAACGTCCACTAACAACCTAATATCATTTAGTATTTTTCTAAAAAGATGAGAATGACGAGTCATTTAACGAAGAGATAAAAATAAGGGAAGGAGCGCTAGAGTATGTTAGTGGGCACTGAATGTCAACTAATAAAAGTTCAGTGGGGATTGTGCAATTTCTTTTGCATGTTTTACATAACAAAGTGTAAAATTGTAGTGGGACATGTGACTATGGGGTAGGGATAGCAGATTTCCCCTCATTAATGCATACTATGAGTCAGGTTTGGGTATATCCATGGATACAAGATTATATCCATGCCATATCCACACTACTGGAATCGGGAAATTTTCCATCAGCCAGTTCTTTGTTGTCTGCTAGCTACGGTAAAGAAGGTATTTGTCATCTGCTTGCAAAAAATGGACGACAGAGAACTAGCTGATGACAAAGAACTGGCTTGCCATCAGCCTTTTGTTTGCCACCTGTGACGAAGAATCTTTGTCGTCCGCTAGTAGATGACAAAGAGATGGGTGGGGTCCATTTTAGGTCAGCGCTGTAATGACCCACCCCCACCTCTTTGTCGTCTGCCAGCGAACGACAAAGAGCCATGAGAAATCGGGTTGGGTTTGGGCATCGCCCATGGGCACGAAAGCATATACAAACCCTATCCATTCGGATCAGATATCCATCGGTATCTATATCATCCATGGGTAAAATTGCCATCCTTAATCCTAACGACCATGGTGACTACGACGGCTGTTGTGGACCCCAACGACGATGAACTCCAACATTGTGGCGTCTGGCAGATCAACGGATTTCCCGTCCGATGAAGCGAACAAGAGCAGAGGCGATTTTGTGCAGGTTCATCCCTGCCATCTCACCTTCTCGTTCATCTTGATGCTCTGTTGGTAGAACAAGTGCTGATAACTTGTAACAATTGATTAAAACTTGTGTTTATTGATTATGGGCAAAGCCCCTTTCATACAAGAATTTGGGACGCCTCTATAGAGGCGCCTGTTTACAAGAGATGACATTTCTCATGCGAGAAGCGTCCGTGCGGACGGGCACGTCCGCTTGGCACTTTGGACACTAATTACACATGCCTCATCTTAGCGATGTTTGCTAATGACGGTCTTCGATAGGGATGCCTGTTCATTTCATAACAGGATGTATCCCATGAACCTTATTATTATGCTAAAAAATAAACATGATTATTGATCTATAAAGTGAACTATGTTTAGACTAAAAAGGCAAAATGCTTGGGATTTTCGTTGTCAACCACCATTTTGGGGCAAATGCAATGAATTTTGACAGCGTTTAATACTTGTGAAAATAAAATTTGACGATGTTTCTACCCTGTGAGACCCACAAGGCCACCTCAAGAATTTAACCAGGAAGGTGCAAAATCAATTCGATGTCAAGATCAAGCAGATTCAAAACCATAGTGGAAGTTCAAGTACTCAACATCAAAGATTTCCTTGACAAAGAAAGAGTGGTTCTCGAAAACTTACAGAACAAACCAAAATAGTGTAGTGGAAAGAAAAAGCATAAATTTAGTTGAGACATCAAGAGTAATGCTTGACGAGGACAATACTCCATGACATATAGCGTCGAAGCGGTAAACATACTATAAGAAAACACATGTTGTTGAGTGTGGACATAATCATTATTTTGACCATTTGACAGAAGTTTAGCATGATTTGATACATGTTTGCAAGTTTTTCAGATCTGGCCCTTTTGCTACTGCCGTACGCGCCGACAGTAGAATATATGGGCTACCGCCATGGCCAACAACGGTAAACTTCTGGTCAATGCTGGCTGTCAAAGATGATGTGGCAAGTGTCTACCGCCACATGCTTTGGTGGTAACACCTCTGGGCTGAATTCAAAACTATAAATTTTATGCCTTGCCTTATAGTAATAGTGAAGTTTTCTAGCCAGTGCCTAGTGAATTCAAAACTACCAATCAGGTTTTCATGCCAACCGATGCACATGTATTTGGGTAAGTATTTGTATGTATCGACCGCCACATCTCTACCATGAAAACCTGATTGGTAGGTGATGTTCCTATAACACTTGGAACCATCTGTTTCGCGTACGTGCATTTAGTATTGAAGGTAGAACTATACCTAGGCTTCTTCTTTTTTGTGGGAGAAATACTTGTATTACTCAATCACAATGTCTTTACAATCACTATGGACTATCTCCAAAACATCACCAGAACCGGACCCTAGCCAAGTCATAATCCACTCTTCTACCACTGGCAGAAAAAGGGTCAAATGTTCAGCTCATTAGTGCCGGTTTGAATTTGAGCCGGCACTAATGTGTCCATTAGTGCCGGTTCCAACGGCTAGCCGGGCCGCTCTCATTAGTACCGGTTCTTACCGAACTTTTAGCACCGGTTTGTGCCACGAACTGATGCTAATGAGAGTGGTGGCAGGATATTGTCAGTCTGGGGCCCCACCAGCACCTTTACTACCGGTTCGTGTCACGAACCGGTACTAAAGGTCGCCCTATATAAACCCTCCGTCCACCCGAGCTCGCTTCTTCCCCCTTTTCCCTCTCCTATGTTCTTCCCTTCCTCTCGAGCTCATCACAAATTTTGCCCAAATTTTGTCGAGATTTGAAGGTCCCCCATCCATTCAAATGATCACAAAAGGTTAACAACTTTGTTCTTTCATCTCTCATTGCTAGATTAGCTCTTGCAATGGTTTATATAATGATTAATTTGTGGGTTTTAGTAATTTGGGAGAAATTATATGTGATAGTATTTGATTTATATGCAATTTGAGGTCAAAATAACACTTAGTTTGCATATGTAGGTGTAGTTTACTTAGTGCCTTCTAAATCTCCGTCGTAACCACCGTCGATCGCCCGCACCGTCCCGTCGCCGGCACCACCTTGTGGTGAGCTTCTTGTTCATGAATTTTTTATATAAAAAATTGATATTTATGTGATTTGGATATATAGTTACTCGTATAATTATCTTACCCGTACGTTGTTTGTTATACATAGTGCCATGGCTTTGATATCCGTCCCCGTCGGCCCTCGTCCTTGTTATGATCCGGATGTGGTATATTCTCTTTTAAAACTATTTGTTGCATTTCGTGTTTATGACAAATTGTGCCCATCAAGTTGACATAGATATTTTTATGTAGGAGGTATGTGAACCGGAAATTCCAACCGACCCTATTGTCGAGAGGTTAAATTTAGTTGAAAGATAGAATGAATATTTAAAAGAAAAAATAAAAAGAATTGAGGGGGAGAAGATGGAATTGGAGTTGCATGTTGCCGATATCGTCGATGATCACAAGATCAAGATGGAGAAAATGCGCTTGAAGATTAGAAAGATTAGAAAATATGCCATTCATAGTGAGGCTTGGTATCATTATGCTGTTGGATCAATTGTTATCTTAGTTGCGATCTTGATCGCATTTGTTGTTGCATTTAAATGCTTTAGCTAGAAAGTTATTTGTTTGTTGCATTTAAGTGTTATATGAACTTTATGTATGAACTTGTATTAATTTGGTCTTTTCGGTGTTGTGTAATGAAGATGAGTCGACAATGGATGTACGATGACCGATGCTCTCTCGATTTCATTAATGGCGTGCAAACTTTTTTGCTTATGGCTAAGGCAAACAAGCGGACGGATGGTTTTATGCCTTATCCATGTGCTGGCTGTAAGAATGATCACAATTACTCTAAGTCAAGAACCATTCATGTCCGCCTGTTTGAGTCTGGTTTCATGCCCCACTATAATGTTTGGACCAAGCACGGAGAAAGAGGGGTTATGATGGAAGACAATGAACAAGATGTTGGGGAACGTAGTAATTTCAAAAAAATTCTTACGCACACGCAAGATCATGGTGATGCATAGCAACGAGAGGGAGAGTGTTGTGTACGTACCCTCGTAGACCGATAGCGAAAGCGTTATGACAACGTGGTTGATGTAGTCGTACGTCTTCACGGCCCGACCGATCAAGCACCGAAACAACGGCACCTCCGAGTTCTAGCACACGTTCAGCTCGATGACGATCCCCGGACTCCGATCCAGCAAAGTGTCGGGGAAGAGTTCCGTCAGCACGACGGCGTGGTGACGATCTTGATGTACTAATGTCGCAGGGCTTCGTCTAAGCACTGCAACAATATTATCGAGGACTATGGTGAAAGGGGGCACCGCACACGGCTAAGAATATGATCACGTGGATCAACTTGTGTCCATGGGGTGCCCCCTGCCCCCGTATATAAAGGAGCAAGGGGGAGGCCGGCCGGCCCTTGTGGGCGCGCCAAGGAGGAGTAGGATTCCTACTCCTAGTTGGAGTAGGTTTCCACCTTTCCTAGTCCAACTAGGAGAAGGGGGAAAGGGGGGAAGAGTGGAAGGAAGGGAGAGAGGGGCTGCGCCCCAAACCCCTTGTCCAATTCGGACTGGGCTTGGGAGGGGCGCGCGCCACCTCCTGCTCCTTTCCACTAAGGCCCATTAGGGCCCATTGCTTCTTCCTCGTATTCCCGTAACTCCCCGGTACCTCCGAAAATACCCAAATCACTCGGAACCTTTCCGATGTCCGAATATAGTCGTCCAATATATCGATCTTTACGTCTCGACCATTTCGAGACTCCTCGTCATGTCCCCGATCTCATCCGGGACTCCGAACTCCGTTGGTACATCAAAACTCATAAACTCATAATATAATTGTCATCCGAACAATGTAGACATGACCGAGACACGTCTCCAGTCAATAACCAATAGCGGAACCTGGATGCTCATATTGGCTCCCACATATTCTATGAAGATCTTTATCGGTCAGACCGCATAACAACATACGTTGTTCCCTTTGTCATCGGTATGTTACTTGCCCGAGATTCGATCGTCGGTATCTCAATACCTAGTTCAATCTCGTTACCGGCAAGTCTCTTTACTCGTTTTGTAATACATCATCTCGCAACTAACTCATTAGTTGCAATGCTTGCAAGGCTTATGTGATGTGTATTACCGAGAGGGCCCAGAGATACCTCTCCGACAACCGGAGTGACAAATCCTAATCTCGAAATACGCCAACCCAACATTTACCTTTGGAGACACCTGTAGAGCTCCTTTATAATCACCCAGTTACGTTGTGACGTTTGGTAGCACACAAAGTGTTCCTCCGGCAAACGGGAGTTGCATAATCTCATAGTCATAGGAACATGTATAAGTCATGAAGAAAGCAATAGCAACATACTAAATGATCGGGTGCTAAGCTAATGGAATGGGTCATGTCAATCACATCATTCTCCTAACGATGTGATCCCGTTAATCAAATGACAACACCTGTCTATGGTTAGGAAACATAACCATCTTCGATCAACGAGCTAGTCAAGTAGAGGCATACTAGTGACGTTTAGTTTGTCTATGTATTCACACAAGTATTATGTTTCCGGTTAATACAATTCTAGCATGAATAATAAACATTTATCATGATATAAGGAAATAAATAATACTTTTATTATTGCCTCTAGAGCATATTTCCTTCAGTCTCCCACTTGCACTAGAGTCAATAATCTAGTTCACATCGCCATGTGATTCAACACTAATAGTTCACATCACCATGTGATTAACACCCATAGTTCACATTGTCATGTGACCTATACGCAAAGGGTTTACTAGAGTCAGTAATCTAGTTCACATCGTTTATGTGATTAACACCCAAAGAGTACTAAGGTGTGATCATGTTTTGCTTGTGAGATAATTTTAGTCAACGGGTCTGTCACATATAGATCCGTAAGTATTTTGCGAATTCTATGTCTACAATGCTCTACACGGAGCTACTCTAGCTAATTGCTCCCACTTTCAATATGTATCTAGATCGAGACTTAGAGTCATCCAGATCTGTGTCAAAACTTGCATCGACGTAACTTTTTACGACGAACCTTTTTGTCACCTCCATAATTGAGAAGTTTCCTTATTCCACTAAGGATAATTTTGACTGCTGTCAAGTGATCTACTCTTAGATCACTATTGTACTCCCTTGCTTAACACAGTGTAGGGTATACAATAGATCTGGTACACAGCATGGCATACTTTATAGAACCTATGGCTGAGGCATAGGGAATGACTTTCATTCTCTTTCTATCTTCTACCGTGGTCGGGCTTTGAGTCATACTCAATTTCACACCTTGTCACATAGGCAAGAACTCTTTCTTTGACTGTTCCATTTTGAACTACTTCAAAATCTTGTCAAGGTATGTACTTCATTGAAAAAACTTATCAAGCGTCTTGATCTATCTCTATAGATCTTGATGCTCAATATGTAAGCAGCTTCACTGAAGTCTTTCTTTGAAAAAATCCTTTCAAACACTCCTTTATGCTTTACAGAATAATTCTACATTATTTCCGATCAACAATATGTCATTCACATATACTTATTAGAAATGTTGTAGTGATCCCACTCACTTTCCTGTAAATACAGGCTTCACCGCAAGTCTGTATAAAACTATATGCTTTGATCAACTTATCAAAGCGTGTATTCCAACTCCGAGATGCTTGCACCAGTCCATAGATGGATCGCTGGAGCTTGCATATTTTGTTAGCACCTTTAGGATTGACAAAACCTTCTAGTTGCATCATATACAACTCTTCTTTAATAAATCCATTAAGGAATGCAGTTTTGTTTATCCATTTGCCAGATTTCATAAAATGCGGTAATTGCTAACATGATTCGGACAGACTTAAGCATAGATACGAGTGAGAAACTCTCATCGTAGTCAACACCTTGAACTTGTCGAAAACCTTTTGCGATAATTCTAGCTTTGTAGATAGTAACACTACTATCAACGTCCGTCTTCCTCTTGAAGATCCATTTATTCTCAATTGCTTGCCGATCATCGAGCAAGTCAACCAAAGTCCACACTTTGTTCTCATACATGGATCCCATCTCAGATTTCATGGCTTCAAGCCATTTTGCGGAATCTGGGCTCATCATCGCTTCCTCATAGTTCATAGGTTCGTCATGGTCAAGTAACATGACCTCCAGAATAGGATTACCGTACCACTCTGGTGCGGATCTCACTCTGGTTAACCTACGAGATTCGGTAGTAACTTGATCTGAAGTTACATGATCATCATCATTTAGCTTCCTCACTAATTGGTGTAGGAGTCACAGGAACAGATTTCTGTAATGAAATACTTTCCAATAAGGGAGAAGGTACAATTACCTTATCAAGCTCTACTTTCCTCCCACTCACTTCTTTCGAGAGAAACTTCTTCTCTAGAAAGTATCCATTCTCAGCAACGAATGTCTTGCCTTTGGATCTGTGATAGAAGGTGTACCCAACTATCTCCTTTGGGTATCCTATGAAGACACATTTCTCCGATTTGGGTTTGAGCTTATCATGATGAAACTTTTTCTTATAAGCATCGCAACCCCAAACTTTAAGAAACGACAACTTTGGTTTCTTGCCAAACCATAGTTCATATTGTGTCGTCTCAACGGACTTAGATGGTGCCCCTTTTTAATGTGAATGCAGCTGTCTCTAATGCATGATCCCAAAACGATATTGGTAAATCGGTAAGAAACATCATAGATTGCACTATATCCAATAAAGTGCGGTTATGATGTTCGGACACACCATTATGCTATGGTGTTCCAGGTGGCGTGAGTTTTGTGAAACTATTCCACATTGTTTTAATTGAAGGCCAAACTCGTAACTCAAATATTCTCTTCCACGATCAGATCGTAGAAACTTTATTTTCTTGTTACGATGATTTTCCACTTCACTCTGAAATTCTTTGAACTTTTCAAATGTTTCAGACTTATGTTTCATCAAGTAGATATACCCATATCTGCTCAAATCATCTGTGAAGTTCTGAAAATAACGATACTTGCCGCGAGCCTTAATACTCATCGGACCGCATACATCAGTATGTATTATTTCCAATAAGTTTGTTGCTCGCTCCATTGTTTCGGAGAACGGAGTTTTAGTCATCTTGCCCATGAGGTATGGTTCGCAAGCATCAAGTGATTCACAATCAAGTGATTCCAAAATTCCATCAACATGGAGTTTCTTCATGCGCTTTACACCAATATGACTTAAACGGCAGTGCCACAAATAAGTTGCACTATCATTATTAACTTTGCATCTTTTGGTTTCAATATTATGATTATGTGTATCACTACGATCGAGATCCAACGAACTATTTTCATTGGGTGTGTAACCATATAAGGTTTTATTCATGTAAACAGAACAACAATTTATTCTCTTACTTAAATGAATAACCGTATTACAATAAACATGATCAAATCATATTCATGCTCAACGCAAACACCAAATAAAACTTATTTAGGTTCAACACTAATCCCGAAAGTATAGGGAGTGTGCGATGATGATCATATCAATCTTGGAACCACTTCCAACACACATCGTCACTTTACCCTTAACTAGTCTTTGTTTATTCTGCAACTCCTGTTTCGAGTTACTAATCTTAGCAACTGAACTAGTATCTAATACTGAGGGGTTGCTATAAACACTAGTAAAGTACACATCAATAACATGTATATCAAATATACTTATGTTCACTTTGCCATCCTTCTTATCTGCCAATCACTTGGGGTAGTTCTGCTTCCAGTGACCAGTCCCTTTACAGTAGAAGCACTTAGTCTCAGGCTTAGGACCAGACTTGGGCTTCTTCACTTGAGCAGCAACTTGCTTGCTGTTTTTCTTGAAGTTCCCCTTTTTCCTTTGCCCTTTTCTTGAAACTAGTGATCTTGTCAACCATCAACACTTGATGCTCTTTCTTGATTTCTACCTTCATCGATTTCATCATCATGAAAAGCTCGGGAGTCGTTTTCGTCATCCCTTGCATACTATAGTTCATCACGAAGTTCTACTAACTTGGTGATGGTGACTAGAGAATTCTGTCAATCACTATCTTATCTGGAAGATTAACTCCCACTTGATTCAAGCGATTGTAGTACCCAGACAATCTGAGCACATGCTCACTGCTTGAGCTATTCTCCTCCATCTTTTAGCTATAGAACTTGTTGGAAACTTCATATCTCTCAACTCGGGTATTTGCTTGAAATATTAACTTCAACTCCTGGAACATCTCATATGGTCCATGATGTTCAAAATGTCTTTGAAGTCCCGATTCTAAGCCGTTAAGCATGGTGCACTAAACTACCAAGTAGTCATCATATTGAGCTAGCCAAACGTTCATAACGTCTGCATCTGCTCCTGCAATAGGTCTGTCACCTAGCGGTGCATCAAGGACATAATTCTTCTGTGCAACAATGAGGATAAACCTCAGATCACGGATCCAATCCGCATCATTGCTACTAACATCTTTCAACACAATTTTCTCTAGGAACATATCAAAATAAACATAGGGAAGCAACAACACGAGCTATTGATCTACAACATAGATATGCTAATACTACCAGGACTAAGTTCATGATAAATTAAAGTTTAATCAATCATATTACTTAAGAACTCCCACCTAGATAGACATCCCTCTAATCCTCTAAGTGATCACGTGATCCAAATCAACTAAACCACGTCCGATCATCACGTGAGATGGAGTAGTTTCAATGGTGAACATCACTATGTTGATCATATCTACTATATGATTCACCCTCGACCTTTCGGTCTCCGTGTTCCTGTTGGGGAACGTAGTAATTTCAAAAAAATTCCAACGCACACGCAAGATCATGGTGATGCATAGCAACGAGGGGGAGAGTCTGATCTACGTACCCTTGTAGATCGCAACGGAAGCGTTGACACAACGTAGAGGAAGTAGTCATACGTCTTCTTCCCAATCCAACCGATCCAAGCACCGTTACTCCGGCACATCCGAGTTCTTAGCACACGTACAGCTCGATGACGATCCCCGGGCTCCGATCCAGCAAAGCTTCGGGGAGGAGTTCCGTCAGCACGACGGCGTGGTGACGATCTTGATGTTCTACCGACGCAGGGCTTCGCCTAAGCTCTACAACGATATGATCGAGGTGGAATATGGTGGCAGGGGGCACTGCACACGGCTAAGGAACGATCTCAATGATCAACTTGTGTGTCTAGAGGTGCCCCCTGCTCCCGTATATAAATGATCCAAGGGGGAGGGGCTGGCCGGCCAAGAGGAGGGCGCAGGAGGAGTCCTACTCCTACCGGGAGTAGGACTCCCCCCCAATCCTATTCCAAATAGGACTCCCAAGGGGGAAAGAGAGAGAGAGGTGGCCGGCCACCTCTCCTAGTCCTAATAGGACAAGGGAGGGGGGAGGCGCGCAGCCCACCATGGCAGCCCCTTTCACCTTTCCATTAAAGCCCAATAAGGCCCATATGGCTCCCGAGGGGTTCCGGTAACCTCCCGGTAATCCGGTAAAATCCCGATTTTACCCGGAACACTTCCGATATCCAAATATGGGCTTCCAATATATCAATCTTTATGTCTCGGCCATTTCGAGACTCCTCGTCATGTCCGTGATCACATCCGGGACTCCAAACTACCTTCGGTACATCAAAATGCATAAACTCATAATAACTGTCATCGTAACGTTAAGCGTGCGGACCCTACGGTTCGAGAACAATGCAGACATGACCGAGACACGTCTCCGGTCAATAACCAATAGCGGGACCTGGATGCCCATATTGGCTCCTGCATATTCTACGAAGATCTTTATCGGTCAGACCGCATAACAACATACGTTGTTCCCTTTGTCATCGGTATGTTACTTGCCCGAGATTCGACCGTCGGTATCCAATACCTAGTTCAATCTCGTTACCGGCAAGTCTCTTTACTCGTTCTGTAATACATCATCCCGCAACTAACTCATTAGTTGCAATGCTTGCAAGGCTTGTGTAATGTGCATTACCGAGAGGGCCCAGAGATACCTCTCCGACAATCGGAGTGACAAATCCTATTCTCGAAATACGCCAACCCAACATCTACTATTGGAGACACCTGTAGAGCTCCTTTATAATCACCCAGTTACGTTGTGACGTTTGGTAGCACACAAAGTGTTCCTCCGGCAAACGGGAGTTGCATAATCTCATAGTCCTAGGAACATGTATAAGTCATGAAGAAAGCAATAGCAACATACTAAACGATCGGGTGCTAAGCTAATGCAATGGGTCATGTCAATCAGATCATTCAACTAATGATGTGACCTCGTTAATCAAATAATAACTCTTTGTTTATGGTTAGGAAACTTAACCATCTTTGATTAACGAGCTAGTCAAGTAGAGGCATACTAGTGACACTCTGTTTGTCTATGTATTCACACATGTATTATGTTTCCGGTTAATACAATTCTAGCATGAGTAATAAAAATTTATCATGATATAAGGAAATAAATAATAACTTTATTATTGCCTCTAGGGCATATTTCCTTCAGTCTCCCACTTGCACTAGAGTCAATAATCTAGATTACACAGTAATGATTCTAACACCCATGGAGCCTTGGTGCTGATCATGTTTTGCTCGTGGAAGAGGCTTAGTCAATGGGTCTGCAACATTCAGATCCGTATGTATCTTGCAAATCTCTATGTCTCCCACCTGGACTAGATCCCGGATGGAATTGAAGCGTCTCTTGATGTGTTTGGTCCTTTTGTGAAATCTGGATTCCTTTGCCAAAGCAATTGCACCAGTATTGTCACAAAGGATTTTCATTGGACCCAATGCACTAGGTATGACACCTAGATCGGATATGAACTCCTTCATCCAGACTCCTTCGTTCGCTGCTTCCGAAGCAGCTATGTACTCCGCTTCACATGTAGATCCCGCTATGACGCTTTGTTTAGAACTGCACCAACTGACAGCTCCACCGTTTAAAGTAAACACCTATCCGGTTTGCGATTTAGAATCGTCCGGATCAGTGTCAAAGCTTGCATCAACGTAACCTCTTACGGTGAGCTCTTTGTCACCTCCATATACGAGAAACATATCCTTAGTCCTTTTTAGGTATTTCGGGATGTTCTTGACCGCTGTCCAGTGATCCACTCCTGGATTACTTTGGTACCTCCCTGCTAAACTTATAGCAAGGCACACATCAGGTCTGGTACACAGCATTGCATACATGATAGAGCCTATGGCTGAAGCATAGGGAACATCTTTCATTTTCTCTCTATCTTCTGCAGTGGTCGGGCATTGAGTCTGGCTCAACTTCACACCTTGTAACACAGGCAAGAACCCTTTCTTTGCTTGATCCATTTTGAACTTCTTCAAAATCTTGTCAAGGTATGTGCTTTGTGAAAGTCCAATTAAGCGCCTTGATCTATCTCTATAGATCTTTATGCCTAATATGTAAGTAGCTTCACCGAGGTCTTTCATTGAAAAACTCTTATTCAAGTATCCCTTTATGCTATCCAGAAATTCTATATCATTTCCAATCAGCAATATGTCATCCACATATAATATCAGAAATGCTACAGAGCTCCCACTCACTTTCTTGTAAATACAGGCTTCACCGAAAGTCTGTATAAAACTAAATGCTTTGATCACACTATCAAAGCGTTTATTCCAACTCCGAGATGCTTGCACCAGTCCATAAATGGATCGCTGGAGCTTGCACACTTTGTTAGCTCCCTTTGGATCGACAAAACCTTCCGGTTGCATCATATACAACTCTTCTTCCAGAAATCCATTCAGGAATGCAGTTTTGACACCCATCTGCCATATTTCATAATCATAAAACGCGGCAATTGCTAACATGATTCGGACAGACTTAAGCATTGCTACGGGTGAGAAGGTCTCATCGTAGTCAACCCCTTGAACTTGTCGAAAACCTTTTACGACAAGTCGAGCTTTATAGACAGTAACATTACCGTCAGCGTCAGTCTTTTTCTTGAAGATCCATTTATTCTCAATTGCTTGCCGATCATCGGGCAAGTCAACCAAAGTCCATACTTTGTTCTCATACATGGACCCCATCTCAGATTTCATGGCTTCAAGCCACTTTGCGGAATCTGGGCTCACCATCGCTTCTTCATGGTTCGTAGGTTCATCATGATCTAGTAGCATGACTTCCAGAACTAGATTACCGTACCACTCTGGCGCGGATCTTGCTCTGGTTGATCTACGAGGTTCAGTAGTATCTTGTTCTGAAGTTTCATGATCATTATCATTAACTTCCTCACTTATTGGTGTAGGTGTCGCAGAAACAGTTTTCTGTGATGTACTACTTTCTAATAAGGGAGCGGGTATAGTTAACTCGTCAAGTTCTACTTTCCTCCCACTCACTTCTTTCGAGAGAAACTCCTTCTCAAGAAAGTTTCCGAATTTAGGAACAAAAGTTTTTCCTTCGGATCTGTGATAGAAGGTGTATCCAATAGTTTCCTTTGGATATCCTATGAAGACACATTTCTCCAATTTGAGTTCGAGCTTATCAGGTTGAAGCTTTTTCACATAAGCATCGCAGCCCCAAACTTTCAGAAACGACAACTTTGGTTTCTTGCCAAACCATAGTTCATAAGGCGCCGTCTCAACGGATTTTGATGGTGCCCTATTTAACGTGAATGTGGCCGTCTCTAGAGCGTATCCCCAAAACAATAGCGGTAAATCAGTAAGAGACATCATAGATCGCACCATATCTAGTAAAGTACGATTATGACGTTCGGACACACCATTTCGCTGTGGTGTTCCGGGTGGCATGAGTTGCGAAACTATTCCATAATTTTTCAAATGTACACCAAACTCATAACTCAAATATTCTCCTTCACGATCAGATCGTAGAAACTTTATTTTCTTGTTACGATGTTTTTCTACTTCACTGTGAAATTCTTTGAACTTTTCAAATGTTTCAGACTTATGTTTCATTAAGTAGATATACCCATATCTGCTTAAATCATCTATGAAGGTGAGAAAATAACGATATCCGCCACGAGCCTCAATATTCATCGGACCGCATACATCTGTATGTATGATTTCCAACAAATCTGTTGCTCTCTCCATAATACCGGAGAACGGTGTTTTAGTCATCTTGCCCATGAGGCACGGTTCGCAAGTACCAAGTGATTCATAATCAAGTGGTTCCAAAAGTCCATCAGTATGGAGTTTCTTCATGCGCTTTACACCGATATGACCTAAACGGCAGTGCCACAAATAAGTTGCACTATCATTATCAACTCTGCATCTATTGGCTTCTACATTATGAATATGTGTATCACTACTATCGAGATTTAACAAGAATAGACCACTCTTCAAGGGTGCATGACCATAAAATATATTACTCATATAAATAGAACGACCATTATTCTCTGATTTAAATGAATAACCGTCTCGCATTAAACAAGATCCAGATATAATGTTCATGCTCAACGCTGGCACCAAATAACAATTATTTAGGTCTAATATTAATCCCGAAGGTAGATGTAGAGGTAGCGTGCCGACCGCGATCACATCGACTTTGGAACCGTTTCCCACGCGCATCGTCACCTCGTCCTTAGCCAATCTTCGCTTAATCCATAGTCCCTGTTTCGAGTTGCAAATATTAGCAACTGAACCAGTATCAAATACCCAGGTGCTACTGCGAGCATTAGTAAGGTACACATCAATAACATGTATATCACATATACCTTTGTTCACCTTGCCATCCTTCTTATCCGCCAAATACTTGGGGCAGTTCCGCTTCCAGTGACCAGTCTGCTTGTAGTAGAAGCACTCAGTTTCAGGCTTAGGTCCAGACTTGGGCTTCTTTTCCTGAGCAGCAACTTGCTTGCCGTTCTTCTTGAAGTTCCCCTTCTTCTTCCCTTTGCCCTTTTTTTGAAACTAGTGGTCTTGTTAACCATCAACACTTGATGCTCCTTCTTGATTTCTACCTCCGCATCTTTCAGCATTGCGAAGAGCTCGGGAATAGTCTTGTTCATCCCTTGCATATTATAATTCATCATGAAGCTCTTGTAGCTTGGTGGCAGTGATTGGAGAATTCTGTCAATGACGCAATCATTTGGAAGATTAACTCCCATCTGAATCAAGTGATTGTTATACCCAGATATTTTGAGTATATGCTCACTAACAGAACTGTTCTCCTCCATCTTGCAGCTATAGAACTTATTGGAGACTTCATATCTCTCAATCCGGGCATTTGCTTGAAATATTAACTTCAACTCCTGGAACATCTCATATGCTCCATGACGTTCAAAACGTCGTTGAAGTCCCGATTCTAAGCCGTAAAGCATGGCACACTGAACTATCGAGTAGTCATCAGCTTTGCTGTGCTAGACGTTCATAACATCTGGTGTTGCTCCAGCAGCAGGCCTGGCACCCAGCGGTGCTTCCAGGACGTAATTCTTCTGTGCAGCAATGAGGATAATCCTCAAGTTACGGACCCAGTCCATGTAATTGCTACCATCATCTTTCAACTTTGCTTTCTCAAGGAACGCATTAAAATTCAACGGAACAACAACACGAGCCATCTATCTACAATCAACATAAACAAGCAAGATACTATCAGGTACTAAGTTCATGATAAATTTAAGTTCAATTAATCATATTACTTAAGAACTCCCACTTAGATAGACATCCCTCTAATCCTCTAAGTGATCACGTGATCCAAATCAACTAAACCATGTCCGATCATCACGTGATATGGAGTAGTTTTATCGGTGAACATCATTATGTTGATCATATCTACTATATGATTCACGCTCGACCTTTCGGTCTCCGTGTTCCGAGGCCATATCTGTATATGCTTGGCTCGTCAAGTATAACCTGAGTATTCCGCGTGTGCAACTGTTTTGCACCCGTTGTATTTGAATGTAGAGCCTATCACACCCGATCATCACGTGGTGTCTCAACACGAAGAACTTTCGCAACGGTGCATACTCAGGGAGAACACTTCTTGATAATTTAGTGAGAGATCATCTTATAATGCTACCGTCAATCAAAGCAAGATAAGATGCATAAAAGATAAACATCACATGCAATCAATATAAGTGATATGATATGGCCATCATCATCTTGTGCTTGTGATCTCCATCTCCGAAGCACCGTCATGATCACCATCGTCACCGGCGTGACACCTTGATCTCCATCGTAGCATCGTTGTCGTCTCGCCAATCTCATGCTTCCACGACTATCGCTACCGTTTAGTGATAAAGTAAAGCATTACATCGCGGTTGCATTGCATACAATAAAGCGACAACCATATGGCTCCTGCCAGTTGCCGATAACTTGGTTACAAAACATGATCATCTCATACAATAAAATTTAGCATCATGTCTTGACCATATCACATCACAACATGCCCTGCAAAAACAAGTTAGACGTCCTCTACTTTGTTGTTGCAAGTTTTACGTGGCTGCTACGGGCTATAAGTAAGAACCAATCTCACCTACGCATCAAAACCACAACGATAGTTTGTCAAATAGACTCTGTTTTAACCTTCTCAAGGACCGGGCGTAGCCACACTCGGTTCAACTAAAGTTGGAGAGACAGTCGCCCGCAAGCCATCTATGTGCAAAGCACGTCGAGGGAACCGGTCTCGCGTAAGCGTACGCGTAAGGTTGGTCCGGGTCGTCTCGTCCAACAATACCGCCAAACCAAAGTATGACATGCTGGTAGGCAGTATGACTTATATCGTCCACAACTCACTTGTGTTCTACTCGTGCACATAACATCAAACCATAAAACCTAGGCTCGGATGCCACTGTTGGGGAACGTAGTAATTTCAAAAAAAATTCCTACGCACACGCAAGATCATGGTGATGCATAGCAACGAGGGGGAGAGTCTGATCTACGTACCCTTGTAGATCGCAACGGAAGCGTTGACACAACGTAGAGGAAGTAGTCATACGTCTTCTTCCCGATCCGACCGATCCAAGCACCGTTACTCCGGCACCTCCGAGTTCTTAGCACACGTACAGCTCGATGACGATCCTCGGGCTCCGATCCAGCAAAGCTTCGGGGAGGAGTTCCATCAGCACGACGGCGTGGTGACGATCTTGATGTTCTACCGACGCAGGGCTTCGCCTAAGCTCTACAATGATATGATCGAGGTGGAATATGGTGGCAGGGGGCACCGCACACGGCTAAGGAACAATCTCAATGATCAACTTGTGTGTCTAGAGGTGCCCCCTGCCCCCATATATAAAGGATCCAAGGGGGAGGGGCTGGCCGGCCAAGAGGAGGGCGCAGGAGGAGTCCTACTCCTACCGGGAGTAGGACTCCCCCCCCCAATCCTATTCCAAATAGGACTCCCAAGGGGGAAAGAGAGAGAGAGAGGTGGCCGGCCACCTCTCCTAGTCCTAATAGGACTAGGGGAGGGGGGGAGGCGCGCAGCCCACCATGGCAGCCCCTTTCACCTTTCCACTAAAGCCCAATAAGGCCCATATGGCTCCCGGGGGGTTCCGGTAACCTCCCGGTAATCCGGTAAAATCCCGATTTTACCCGGAACACTTCCGATATCCAAATATAGGCTTCCAATATATCAATCTTTATGTCTCGGCCATTTCGAGACTCCTCGTCATCTCCGTGATCACATCCGGGACTCCGAACTACCTTCGGTACATCAAAATGCATAAACTCATAATAACTATCATCGTAACGTTAAGCGTGCGGACCCTACGGTTCGAGAACAATGCAGACATGACCGAGACACGCCTCCGGTCAATAACCAATAGCGGGACCTGGATGCCCATATTGGCTCCTGCATATTCTATGAAGGTCTTTATCGGTCAGACCGCATAACAACATACGTTGTTCCCTTTGTCATCGGTATGTTACTTGCCCGAGATTCGATCGTCGGTATCCAATACCTAGTTCAATCTCGTTACCGGCAAGTCTCTTTACTCGTTCTGTAATACATCATCCCGCAACTAACTCATTAGTTGCAATGCTTGCAAGGCTTGTGTAATGTGCATTACCGAGAGGGCCCAGAGATACCTCTCCGACAATCGGAGTGACAAATCCTATTCTCGAAATACGCCAACCCAACATTTACCTTTGGAGACACCTGTAGAGCTCCTTTATAATCACCCAGTTACGTTGTGACGTTTGGTAGCACACAAAGTGTTCCTCCGGCAAACGGGAGTTGCATAATCTCATAGTCATAGGAACATGTATAAGTCATGAAGAAAGCAATAGCAACATACTAAACGATCGGGTGCTAAGCTAATGGAATGGGTCATGTCAATCAGATCATTCAACTAATGATGTGACCTCGTTAATCAAATAACAACTCTTTGTTTATGGTTAGGAAACTTAACCATCTTTGATTAACGAGCTAGTCAAGTAGAGGCATACTAGTGACACTCTGTTTGTCTATGTATTCACACATGTATTATGTTTCCGGTTAATACAATTCTAGCCTGAATAATAAACATTTATCATGATATAAGGAAATAAATAATAACTTTATTATTACCTCTAGGGCATATTTCCTTCAGTTCCGAGGCCATATCTGTATATGCTTGGCTCGTCAAGTATAACCTGAGTATTCCGCGTGTGCAACTGTTTTGCACCCGTTGTATTTGAACGTAGAGCCTATCACACCCGATCATCACGTGGTGTCTCAGCACGAAGAACTTTCGCAACGGTGCATACTCAGGGAGAACACTTCTTGATAATTTAGTGAGAGATCATCTTATAATGCTACCGTCAATCAAAGCAAGATAAGATGCATAAAAGATAAACATCACATGCAATCAATATAAGTGATATGATATGGCCATTATCATCTTGTGCTTGTGATCTCCATCTCCGAAGCACCGTCATGATCACCATCGTCACCGGAGCGACACCTTGATCTCCATCATAGCATCGTTGTCGTCTCGCCAATCTCATGCTTCCATGACTATCGCTACCGTTTAGTGATAAAGTAAAGCATTACAGCGCGATTGCATTGCATACAATAAAGCAACAACCATATGGCTCCTGCCAGTTGCCGATAACTTGGTTACAAAACATGATCATCTCATACAATAAAATTTAGCATCCTGTCTTGACCATATCACATCACAACATGCCCTGCAAAAACAAGTTAGACGTCCTCTACTTTGTTGTTGCAAGTTTTTACGTGGCTGCTACGGGCTTAAGCAAGAACCAATCTTACCTACGCATCAAAACCACAACGATAGTTTGTCAAGTTGGTGCTGTTTTAACCTTCGCAAGGACCGGGCGTAGCCACACTCAGTTCAACTAAAGTTGGAGAAACTGTCACCCGCAAGCCACCTATGTGCAAAGCACGTCGGGAGAACCGGTCTCGCGTAAGCGTACGCGTAATGTTGGTCCGGGCCGCTTCGTCCAACAATACCGCCAAACCAAAGTATGACATGCTGGTAAGCAGTATAACTTATATCGCCCACAACTCACTTGTGTTCTACTCGTGCATATAACATCAACACATAAAACCTAGGCTCTGATACCACTGTTGGGGAACGTAGTAATTTCAAAAAAATTCCTACGCACACGCAAGATCATGGTGATGCATAGCAACGAGAGGGGAGAGTGTTGTCTACGTACCCTCGTAGACCGATAGCGGAAGCGTTATGACAACGCGGTTGATGTAGTCGTACGTCTTCACGGCCCGACCAATCAAGCACCAAAACTACGGCACCTCCGAGTTCTAGCACACGTTCAGCTCGATGACGATCCCCGGACTCCGATCCAGCAAAGTGTCGGGGAAGAGTTCCGTCAGCACGACGGCATGGTGACGATCTTGATGTACTACCGTTGCAGGGCTTCGCCTAAGCACCGCTACAATATTATCGAGGATTATGGTGGAAGGGGGCACCGCACACGGCTAAGAATATGATCACGTGGATCAACTTGTGTCTCTAGGGGGTGCCCCTGCCTCCGTATATAAAGGCTCAAGGGGGGGGGGGTGCGGCCGGCCAGGAGAGGCGCGCCAGGAGGAGTCCTACTCCCTCTGGGAGTAGGACCCCCCCTTTCCTAGTTGGAATAGGAATCGCAGAGGGGGAAAAGAGGAAGGGGGGCCGGCCCCCTCTCCTTGTCCTATTCGGACCAAGGGAGGGGAGGGGCGCGCGGCCCATCTCTGGCTACCTCTCCTCTCTTCCACTAAGGCCCACTAAGGCCCATATATCTCCCGGGGGGTTCCGATAACCTTCCCGGTACTCCGGTAAAATCCCGATTTCACACGGAACACTTCCGATATCCAAATATAGGCTTCCAATATATCATTCTTTATGTCTCGACCATTTCGAGACTCCTCGTCATGTCCGTGATCACATCCGGGACTCCGAACAACCTTCGGTACATCAAAACGCATAAACTCATAATATAACTATCATTGAAACCTTAAGCGTGCGGACCCTACGGGTTCGAGAACAATGTAGACATGACCGAGACATGTCTCCGGTCAATAACCAATAGCGGGACCTAGATGCCCATATTGGTTCCTACATATTCTACGAAGATCTTTTATCGGCCAGACCGCATAACAACATACGTTGTTCCCTTTGTCATCGGTATGTTACTTGCCCGAGATTCGATCGTCGGTATCCAATACCTAGTTCAATCTCGTTACCGGCAAGTCTCTTTACTCGTTCCATAATACATCATCCCGCAACTAACTCATTAGTTGCAATGCTTGCAAGGCTTAAGTGATGTGCATTACCGAGAGGGCCCAGAGATACCTCTCCGATGATAGGAGTGACAAATCCTAATCTCGAAATATGTCAACCCAACATGTACCTTTGGAGACACCTGTAGAGCACCTTTATAATCACCCAGTTACGTTGTGACGTTTGGTAGCACACAAAGTGTTCCTCCGGCACACGGGAGTTACATAATCTCATAGTCATAGGAACATGTATAAGTCATGAAGAAAGCAATAGCAACTTACTAAACGATCGGGTGCTAAGCTAATGGAATGGGTCATGTCAATCAGATCATTCAACTAATGATGTGACCCATTAATCAAATGACATCTCTTTGTCCATGGTTAGGAAACATAACCATCTTTGATTAACGAGCTAGTCAAGTAGAGGCATACTAGTGACACTCTGTTTGTCTATGTATTCACACATGTATTATGTTTCCGGTTAATACAATTCTAGCATGAATAATAAACTTTTATCATGATATAAGGAAATAAATAATAACTTTATTATTGCCTCTAGGGCATATTTCCTTCAGTCTCCCACTTGCACTAGAGTCAATAATCTAGATTACACAGTAATGATTCTAACACCCATGGAGCCTTGGTGCTGATCATGTTTTGCTCGTGGAAGAGGCTTAGTTAACGGGTCTGCTACATTCTGATCCATATGTATCTTGCAAATCTCTATGTCTCCCACCTGGACTAGATCCCGGATGGAATTGAAGCGTCTTTTGATGTGCTTGGTTGTCTTGTGAAATCTGGATTCCTTCGCCAAGGCAATTGCACCAGTATTGTCACAAAAGATTTTCATTGGACCCGATGCACTAGGTATGACACCTATATCAGATATGAACTCCCTCATCCAGACTCCTTCGTTTGCTGCTTCCGAAGCATCTATGTACTCTGCTTCACATGTAGATCCCGCCATGACGCTTTGTTTAGAACTGCACCAACTGACAGCTCCTCCGTTTAATGTAAACACGTATCCGGTTTGCGATTTAGAATCGTCCGGATCAGTGTCAAAGCTTGCCTCAACGTAACCATTTACGATGAGCTCTTTGTCACCTCCATATGCGAGAAACATATCCTTAGTCCTTTTCAGGTACTTCAGGATGTTCTTGACCGCTGTCCAGTGATCCACTCCTGGATTACTTTGGTACCTCCCTGCTAGACTTATAGCAAGGCACACATCAGGTCTGGTACACAGCATTGCATACATGATAGAGCCTATGGTTGAAGCATAGGGAACATCTTTCATTTTCTCTCTATCTTCTGCAGTGGTCGGGCATTGAGTCTGACTCAACTTCACACCTTGTAACACAGGCAAGAACCCTTTCTTTGCTTGATCCATTTTGAACTTCTTAAAAATCTTGTCAAGGTATGTGCTTTGTGGAAGTCCAATTAAATGTCTTGATCTATCTCTATAGATCTTTATGCCTAATATGTAAGCAGCTTCACCGAGGTCTTTCATTGAAAAACTCTTATTCAAGTATCCCTTTATGCTATCCAGAAATTCTATTCATTTCCAATCAGTAATATGTCATCCACATATAATATCAGAAATGCTACAGAGCTCCCACTCACTTTCTTGTAAATACAGGCTTCTCCGAAAGTCTGTACAAAACCAAATGCTTTGATCACACTATCAAAGCGTTTATTCCAACTCCGAGAGGCTTGCACCAGTCCATAAATGGATCGATGGAGCTTGCACACTTTATTAGCTCCCTTTGGATCGACAAAACCTTCTGGTTGCATCATATACAACTCTTCTTCCAGAAATCCATTCAGGAATGCAGTTTTGACATCCATCTGCCAAATTTCATAATCATAAAATGCGGCAATTGCTAACATGATTCGGACAGACTTAAGCATCGCTACGGGTGAGAAGGTCTCATCGTAGTCAACCCCTTGAACTTGTCGAAAACCTTTTGCGACAAGTCGAGCTTTGTAGACAGTAATATTACCGTCAGCGTCAGTCTTCTTCTTGAAGATCCATTTATTCTCAATTGCTTGCCGATCATCGGGCAAGTCAACCAAAGTCCATAATTTGTTCTCATACATGGATCCCATCTCAGATTTCATGGCCTCAAGCCATTTTGCGGAATCTAGGCTCACCATCACTTCTTCATAGTTCGTAGGTTCATCATGCTCTAGCAGCATGACTTCCAGAACAGGATTACCGTACCACTCTGGTGCGGATCTCAATCTAGTTGATCTATGAGGTTCAGTAGTATCTTGTCCTGAAGTTTCATGATCATTATCATTAGCTTCCTCACTAATTGGTGTAGGTGTCGCAGAAACAGGTTTCTGTGATGTACTACTTTCCAATAAGGGAGCAGGTATAGTTACCTCGTCAAGTTCTACTTTCCTCCCACTCACATCTTTCGAGAGAAACTCCTTCTCCAGAAAGTTTCCGAGCTTAGCAACAAAAGTCTTGCTTTTGGATCTGTGATAGAAGGTGTATCCAATAGTCTCCTTTGGATATCCTATAAAGACACATTTCTCCGATTTGGGTTCGAGCTTATCAGGTTGAAGCTTTTTCACATAAGCATCGCAGCCCCAAACTTTCAGAAATGACAACTTTGGTTTGTTGCCAAACCATAGTTCATAAGGCGTCGTCTCAACGGATTTTGATGGTGCCCTATTTAACGTGAATGCGGCCGTCTCTAAAGCATAACCCCAAAACGATAGCGGTAAATCAGTAAGAGACATCATAGATCGCACCATATCTAGTAAAGTACGATTACGACGTTCGGACACACCATTACGCTGTGGTGTTCTGGGTGGCGTGAGTTGCGAAACTATTCTGCATTGTTTCAAATGTACACCAAACTCGTAACTCAAATATTCTCCTCCACGATCAGATCGTAGAAACTTTATTTTCTTGTTACGATGATTTTCAACTTCACTCTGAAATTCTTTGAACTTTTCAAATGTTTCAGACTTATGTTTCATTAAGTAGTAATACCCATATCTGCTTAAGTCATCTGTGAAGGTGAGAAAATAACGATATCCAGCATGAGCCTCAATATTCATCGGACCACATACATCTGTATGTATGATTTCCAACAAATCTGTTGCTCTCTCCATAGTACCGGAGAACGGTGTTTTAGTCATCTTGCCCATGAGGCACGGTTCGCAAGTACCAAGTGATTCATAATCAAGTGGTTCCAAAAGTCCATCAGTATGGAGTTTCTTCATGCGCTTTACACCGATATGACCTAAACGGTAGTGCCACAAATAAGTTGCACCATCATTATCAACTCTGTGTCTTTTGGCTTCAACATTATGAATATGTGTGTCACTACTATCGAGATTCAATAGGAATAGACCACTCTTCAAGGGTGCATGACCATAAAAGATATTACTCATATAAATAGAACAACCATTATTCTCTGATTTAAATGAATAACCGTCTCGCATCAAACAAGATCTAGATATAATGTTCATGCATAACGCTGGCACCAAATAACAATTATTTAGGTCTAATATTAATCCCGAAGGTAGATGTAGAGGTAGCGTGCCGACTGCGATCACATCGACTTTGGAACCGTTTCCCACGCGCATCGTCACCTCGTCCTTAGCCAATCTTCGCTTAATCCGTAGTCCCTGTTTCAAGTTGCAAATATTAGCGACAAAACCAGTATCAAATACCCAGGTGCTACTGCGAGCATTAGTAAGGTACACATCAATAACATGTATATCACATATACCTTTGTTCACCTTGCCATCCTTCTTATCTGCCAAATACTTGGGGCAGTTCTGCTTCCAGTGACCAGTCTGCTTGCAGTAGAAGCACTCAGTTTCAGGCTTAGGTCCAGACTTGGGTTTCTTCTCTTGAGCAGCAACTTGCTTGCTGTTCTTGTTGAAGTTCCCCTTCTTCTTCCCTTTGCCCTTTTTCTTGAAACTAGTGGTCTTGTTGACCATCAACACTTGATGCTCCTTCTTGATTTCTACTTCCGCAGCTTTCAGCATTGCGAAGAGCTCGGGAATAGTCTTATTCATCCCTTGCATATTATAGTTCATCACGATGCTCTTGTAGCTTGGTGGTAGTGATTGGAGAATTCTGTCAATGATGCAATCATCTGGAAGATTAACTCCCATTTGAATCAAGTGATTATTATACCTAGACATTTTGAGTATATGCTCACTGACAGAACTGTTCTCCTCCATCTTGCAGCTATAGAACTTATTGGAGACTTCATATATTTCAATCCGGGCATTTGCTTGAAATATTAACTTCAACTCCCGGAACATCTCATATGCCCCATGACGTTCAAAACGTCGTTGAAGTCCCGGTTCTAAGCCATAAAGCATGGCACATTGAACTATCGAGTAGCCATCAGCTTTGCTCTGCCAGACGTTCATAACATCTGGTGTTGCTCCAGCAGCAGGCCTGGCACCTAGCGGTGCTTCCAGGACGTAATTCTTCTGTGCACCAATGAGGATAATCCTCAAGTTACGGACCCGGTCCGTGTAATTGCTACCATCATCCTTCAACTTTGCTTTCTCAAGGAACACATTAAAATTCAACGGAACAACAGCACAGGCCATCTATCTACAATCAAACATACATAAGCAAGATACTATCAGGTACTAAGTTCATGATAAATTTAGGTTCAATTAATCATATTACTTAAGAACTCCCACTTAGATAGACATCCCTCTAATCCTCTAGGTGATTACGTGATCCAAATCAACTAAACCATGTCCGATCATCACGTGAGATGGAGTAGTTTCATTGGTGAACATCACTATGTTGATCATATCTACTATATGATTCACGCTCGACCTTTCGGTCTCCGTGTTCCGAGGCCATATTTGTATATGCTTGGCTCGTCAAGTATAACCTGAGTATTCCGCGTGTGCAACTGTTTTGCACCCGTTGTATTTGAACGTAGAGCCTATCACACCCGATCATCACGTGGTGTCTCAGCACGAAGAACTTTCGCAACGGTGCATACTCAGGGAGAACACTTCTTGATAATTTAGTGAGAGATCATCTTATAATTCTACCGTCAATCAAAGCAAGATAAGATGCATAAAAGATAAACATCACATGCAATCAATATAAGTGATATGATATGGCCATCATCATCTTGTGCTTGTGATCTCCATCTCCGAAGCACCATCGTGATCACCATCGTCACCGGTGTGACACCTTGATCTCCATCGTAGCATCGTTGTCGTCTCGCCAATCTTATGCTTCCACGACTATCGCTACCGCTTACTGATAAAGTAAAGCATTACAGCGCGATTGCATTGCATACAATAAAGCGACAACCATATGGCTCCTGCCAGTTGCCGATAACTCGGTTACAAAACATGATCATCTCATACAATAAAATTTAGCATCATGTCTTGACCATATCACATCACAACATGCCCTGCAAAAACAAGTTAGACGTCCTCTACTTTGTTGTTGCAATTTTACGTGGCTGCTACGGTCTTAAGCAAGAACCAATCTTACCTACGCATCAAAACCACAACGATAGTTTGTCAAGTTGGTGCTGTTTTAACCTTCGCAAGGACCGGGCGTAGCCACACTCGGTTCAACTAAAGTTGGAGAAACTGTCACCTGCAAGCCACCTATGTGCAAAGCACGTCGGGAGAACTGGTCTCGCGTAAGCGTACGCGTAATGTCGGTCCGAGCCGCTTCGTCCAACAATACCGCCGAACCAAAGTATGACATGCTGGTAAGCAGTATGACTTATATCGCCCACAACTCACTTGTGTTCTACTCATGCATATAACATCAACACATAAAACCTAGGCTTGGATGCCACTGTTGGGGAACGTAGTAATTTCAAAACCTAGGTCTGATCTCATCCTGGACTCCGAACTCCTTCGGTACATCAAAACTCATAAACTCATAATATAATTGTCATCGAAACCTTAAGCGTGCGGACCCTACGGGTTCGAGAACAATGTAGACATGACCGAGACACGTCTCCAGTCAATAACCAATAGCGGAACCTGGATGCTCATATTGGCTCCCACATATTCTACGAAGATCTTTATCGGTCAGACCGCATAACAACATACGTTGTTCCCTTTGTCATCGGTATGTTACTTGCCCGAGATTTGATTGTCGGTATCTCAATACCTAGTTCAATCTCGTTACTAGCAAGTCTCTTTACTCGTTTTGTAATACATCATCTTGCAACTAACTCATTAATTGCAATGCTTGCAAGGCTTATGTGATGTGTATTACCGAGAGGGCCCAGAGATACCTCTCCGACAATCGGAGTGACAAATCCTAATCTTGAAATACGCCAACCCAACATTTACCTTTGGAGACACCTGTAGAGCTCCTTTATAATCACCCAGTTACGTTGTGATGTTTGGTAGCACACAAAGTGTTCCTCCGGCAAACGGGAGTTGCATAATCTCATAGTCATAGGAACATGTATAAGTCATGAAGAAAGCAATAGCAACATACTAAATGATCGGGTGCTAAGCTAATGGAATGGGTCATGTCAATCACATCATTCTCCTAATGATGTGATCCCGTTAATCAAATGACAACACCTGTCTTTGGTTAGGAAACATAACCATCTTCGATCAATGAGCTAGTCAAGTAGAGGCATACTAGTGACGTTTAGTTTGTCTATGTATTCACACAAGTATTATGTTTCCGGTTAATACAATTCTAGCATGAATAATAAACATTTATCATGATATAAGGAAATAAATAATACCTTCATTATTGCCTCTTGGGCATATTTCCTTTAGAAGAAGAGGACGACGACAGCTATCCTGGCCATGGGTACCCTGAATACGATGATACAACAATGGGGGAAGAAGTTGAGCCGGCAATGCGGGAAGAAGCTGAAGAAGAGGCATCAGATGAGCCCACTGATGATCTAGGTCAGGCCATTGCTGATGCAAAGAGAAGCTGCGCAAGTGATTTGGAGAAGAAGAAGTTGTAGCGCATGTTAGAGGATCACAAGAAATTGTTGTACCCGAATTGCGAAGCTGACAAGAAAAAGTTGGGCACCACACTGGAATTGCTGCAATGGAAGGCAGAGAATGGTGTATCTGACAAGGGATTTGGAAAGTTGTTGGTAATGATAAAGAATATGCTTCCAAAGGACAACGAATTGCCCGAGAGTACGTACGAAGCAAAGAAGGCTGTCTGCCTTCTAGGGTTAGAGGTGCAGAAGTGATACGACTCCAACGTATCTATAATTTTTGATTGTTCCATGCTATTATATTATCTGTTTTGGATGTTAATGGGATTTATTTTATACTTTTATATTATTTTTGGGACTAACCTATTAACCCAAGGCGTAGTGCAAATTGCTTTTTTTTGCCCATTTCAGTGTTTCACAGAAAAGAAATATCAAACAGAGTCCAAATGGAATGAAACCTTCGGGAGCGTGATTTTTGGAACAAACGTGATCCAGAGGACTTGGAGTGGACATCAAGAAACGGACGAGGAGTCCATGAGGCAGGGGGCGCACCTACCCCCCTGGGCATGCCCTCCCCCCTCGTGGCTCAACCGACCTACTTCTTCCTCCTATATATGTTCACATACCCCGAAAACATCCGGGAGCACCACAAAACCCTATTTCCACCGCCGCAACCTTCTGTACCCAAGATATCCCATCTTGGGGCCTTTTTCGGAGCTCCGTCGGAGGGGGCATTGATCATGGAGGGCCTCTACATCAATTCCATGGCCCCTCCGCTGATGTGTGAGTAGTTTACTTTAGACCTTCGAGTCCATAGCTAGTAGCTAGATGGCTTCTTCTCTCTCTTTGGATCTCAATACAAAGTTCTCCTCGATCTTCTTGGAGATCTATTTGATGTAACTCTTTTTGCGGTGTGTTTGTTGAGGTCTGATGAATTGTGGGTTTATGATCAAGTCTATCTATGAACAATATTTGATTCTTCTCTGAAATCTTTTATGCATGATTGGAAGTCTCTTCGAATTATCAGTTTAGTTTGGCCTACTAGATTGATCTTTCTTGCAATGGGGTAAGTGCTTAGCTTTGGGTTCAATTTTGCGGTGCTCGATCCCAGTGACAAAAAGGGAAACGACGCGTATTGTATTGTTGCCATCGAGGATAAAAAGATGGGGTTTATATCATATTGCTTGAGTTTATCCCTCTACATCATATCATCTTACCTAAGGCGTTACTGTGACGCCCGGATAATTAAGCTACAGTAAGTCTCTACTAATGATACCAAGTCACCACGATTACTGTTGCTAATCTTGCGTTAGTTCAAAACCGATTCAAATTCGAATTCAAAATCAAGCAAACAATAAAAGTTTTCATATAATAAAACTAAAATGTTCAGAGGGAACCAAATATTGCATAGGTGATTTTGGTGGAGAAACCACACTTCTATAAAAGTGTAAAATACTCTAAAATGTTTTAAACAGTAGCAAAAACAATTTGTTGAATGCCTTTTACAATAAATAAAATATTAAACTATTTTATTTAGTTGCCCAAACCTATGTGGCATTAGCCTATTTATTAACACTAAAGTAGGGACTACTTTTATAGTTTATAAAACTAAAATAAAAGAGGAAATAAAATTAAAACAGAAAATAAAGAAAAAGGAAAAGACCAAAAATTAAAATTAAAACTAACAAAAAAAGTGAAAAGGAACCCCCCGGGCCAACTGACCCAACAGGCCGGCCCATCTCCCTTCCTTCTTATCCCCCGGTCCACCATTGAACCCTAGCACACCCAGATCCTCTTCTCTCATAAGTTTCTTCCTCCCCGCACAAATCGAACGTTGTCGTCGACGCGCCGCTACCATCGCCGTGTCCAACGCCGTCCCCACATCCTCGGAATTTGTCCTGGAGCTCCGTGGAGCTCTACCTCATCGACCCCGCGCGCCCATTCGACCGGGGTTGCCCCACATCGACGACATCGACCAGTTACCCTGTCGCGGCCACCAAAGCTTCTTCCCATCGATCCCCTCGACTCCGGCCTCCTCGTGTCACTTCGAGCACGACAACACCCCGATGTGAGCAACCATGTCGTTTACCCCTTAGCTTGAGCTTGATTTCGAGCTCCGGCGTCGTTTTTAGTTTTTGGTTGCTCCGGCCGCCGTTGTTGTCCGTTGTCGTCCGCCGTCCACTATCGTCCGTGCCCACGCCCCTGGCTCCCTTGCTCGCAAGCACATGCCCACGCCGCTCCTCTACCGCGTCGGTCCACTCTCCCGCCCGCCTCTGCTCTTCCCCCTCCCCGCCGCGTCCCGCTTGTCCTCGCTGCTCCCAGCGCTTCCTCCGTCTGAAAGATCGTGGATGTCGCCTAGAGGGGGGTGAATAGGCGCTTTAAAATAATTACGGTTTAGGCTTGAACAAATGCGGAATAAACCTAGCGGTTAATTTTCCAAGCACAAAACCTAAAACAACTAGGCTCACCTATGTGCACCAATAGCTTATGCTAAGCAAGATAAACTACTAGGTGATAGCAAGATATATGACAAGAAACAATATGGCTATCACAAAGTAAAGTGCATAAGTAAAGGGCTCGGGTAAGAGATAACCGAGGCACGCGGAGACGACGATGTATCCCGAAGTTCACACCCTTGCGGATGCTAATCTCCGTTTGGAGCGGTGTGGAGGCACAATGCTCCCCAAGAAGCCACTAGGGCCACCGTAATCTCCTCACGCCCTCACACAATGCAAGATGCCGTGATTCCACTAAGGGACCCTTGAGGGCGGTCACCGAACCCGTGCAAATGGCAACCCTTGGGGACGGTCACCGAACCCGTACACTTTGGCAACCCTTGGGGGCGGTCACCGAAACCCGTCAAATTGCTCGGGGCGATCTCCACAACCTAATTGGAGACCCCGACGCTTGCCCGGAGCTTTACACCACAATGGTTGAGCTCCGAACACCACCAACCATCTAGGGCGCCAAGGCACCCAAGAGGAACAAGCTCTAGGGTGTCCAAACACCCAAGAGTAATAAGCTTCTCAACTTGTAACGTCCACGTATCACCGTGGAGAACTCAAACCGATGCACCAAATGCAATGGCAAGGGCACACAGAGTGCCCAAGTCCTTCTCTCTCAAATCCCACCGAAACAACTAATGCTAGGGAGGAAAATGAGAGGAAGAACAAGAAAGAGAACACAAAGAACTCCAAGATCTAGATTCAAGGGGTTCCCCTCACATAGAGGAGAAAGTGATTGGTGGAAATGTGGATCTAGATCTCCTCTCTCTTGTCCCTCAAAAACTAGCAAGAATCCATGGAGGGATTGAGAGTTAGCAAGCTTGAAGAAGGTCAACAATGGGGGAAGAACACGAGCTCTAAGGATAAGGTTGAATGGGGAAGAAGACCCCCTTTTATAGGAGCTCCCGAATCCAACCGTTATGTGCTTAGTCCGCGCATGAGCGGTACTACCGCTCAGGGGAGCGGTACTACCGCCCGGGAGGTAGAACACGGAGAGCGGAGCGAAATAGAGTGCATGGCGGAGCCGTATGAGCAGCACTACCACTGGAGCCAGCGGTACTACCGTTGGCCGCAGCGGTACTGCTGCTTGGGACAGCGGTACTACCGCTTGTGGCAATAAGCAGTACTGCCGCTCCGGCCCGGTGGTACTACCGCTGGGACCGCGCACAACGCCTACCACGAGCACAGGGAGAAGGAACAGAGTGGAGGGCCATTGAGCGGCACTAGGGGTGGTGGTAGCCATGATACTACTGCACATGAGCGGTACTACCGCTCCTACGGCTGCTCCTACTGCCGCTGAACCCGACACGAGAAAACCACGTCTCGAGTCGAGGCGGTACCAGCGCGAAACCGGAGCCGTACTACTGCTTATGGCCATGGGCGGTACTACCGCTGTGGGACAGCGGTACTACCGCTTGTGGCGATAAGCGGTACTGCCGCTCCGGCCCAGCGGTACTACCGCTGGCGCCAACCTTAAGCCACTTCCACGAAAGCAAGTAAACTCCACGGAAAGCCAGAACTGCCATAACTTCTGCATATGAGCTCCGAATTGAGCAAACTCAAGTTTGTTGGATACAAGACGACGAGTAGCATCAAAACATCGAAAACATCCAACCGAGAAGAACCGGCAGGGGAGGTATGCCAACAAATAGAGGAGAGAAACCTCCAACCGAGAAGAACCGGCAAAAACCTCCAACATCGAAAACATCATAGAAGATACGAGTGGACTCCGTTTTCGATGAACTCGAGCTTGTCACCAAGATGAACATAAGCTCCAAAACTCACAAAGAGAAGAGCCAAACAAGAACCAATAAAGATGATGCAAGGATGCAATTGTTTGAGCTCTCTACGAACGATACAATCAAGCTACTCATCGAGAGCCCCCCTTGATAGTACGGCAATCGATCCTATAACCCGGTCTCCCAACTACCATCATGAGACCGGTAAAATAGAAAACCTACCAAGGGCAAACCTTTGCCTTGCACATGGTCCACTTGAGCTAGATGATGATGATCTTGACTCCCTCAAGTTGGACCACCTTTCTTGATTGGGTTGACTCGATGAAGACTAGTTGATTGCTCCCCCATACTCCACAATGGGTGAGCCACTCTTCCGCACATCTTCACAAGTCCATTGTCACCACAAAGGACGACAAGCTTCAAGCATTTGATCTCTTCGTGATGCTCCACTTGAACTTGCACACAACAACCTTTCTTGATTGTGTTGACTTGATGAAGACTAGTTGATTGCTCCCCCATACTCCACTATGGGTGAGCCACTCTTCCGCACATCTTCACAAGCCCATTGTCACCACAATGGACGGCAAGCTTCAAGTATTTGATCTCTTCGTGATGCTCCACTTGAACTTGCACACCGCAACCTAACCCCATAAAGAACCCTCACGAAGACCATGGGTTAGTACACAAAGCATAATTGACAATGCTTACCATACCATGGAATCACTTGATCCCTCTCAGTACATCTTCTACGCTTTGTGGATTGATCAACTTGATTCACTCTTTGAATTAGTCTTGATCAACCTCTCACAAGACCAATCTTTAGGTAATTCCTTGAATAGCACCTTGGTCGACACAAACTCTCCTTGAAACCAACACATGTACTCCAAGAAAAGCCTATGGACAAAACCTTCAAATACAACTCAAGGCAACCATTAGTCCATAGAGATTGTCATCAATTACCAAAACCAAACATGGGGGCACCGCATGTTCTTTCACCGTCCCTTACTGCTACTGTTGCCGCTACGCCCTATTGCAGCTGCGCCCCGTGCTGCTCGCCGCTCGCCGTTGCCGCTCGACCCGCGCACTGGTCGCAGCCCGTGCGTGCGCCCATGCCCGACGGCGATGCTCTACCTGCTGCTGCGCCCACCCTTGCCTCGCGCCGTCACCTCTCCCCCCTGCGCCTCGTCCGCCGCGCCGCCTGGTGACCACGCCGACGCGCGCGCACACCCCTGCTCCCCTGGCCCCTGCTGGCCGTGCTCGCTCCGGCCTGCCATCGAGCCTGCCTTGCCCTGACCAGCCCCCTCAGCTTGCGCTCATCGCTGCCGCCCGATCCGGTCCCCGCCCCCGGCCGCGTCCTTGGCCGCCCGCCGCCTCCCTGCCTCTTCCACCTCCGCCAACCGCCTCTACTTCCCCCCTGCTCCGCCCGGTTGCAGCTCGTCGGAGCTCCACGCCGGCGCGTCGACACCAGCTCCCGCCAGCGCCCCGCAGCGCCCAATTGGGTGCTCCCCCTGCGGGCCAGCGCCCGAGGCCCGATGCCAGCGCCCGTTAAGGCCCTCCAAGCCACTGGCTAACGCCCCCAACCCAAAACGTTATTAAAAAAGAATTAATAAAAAATAAGTAAAAAAATAAATAAAACATTAATTAATTAATTAAAGAATTAATTAACTTAATTAATCTTGATTAAATTAGCCTAATTAACTAATTAACATAATTAACCATTGTTAATTAACTATCAGTGAATGACATGCGGGGCCCACACGTCAGTTTGACTAAGTCAACACCCTGTTGACTGCTGACGTCAGCAAACACTATTCTAGATAATGTTGATTTAAAATAATTAAATAAATCCCAAAAATGAATTAAATATTCTAAAATTAATACAGTATAAAATAAACCGTAGCTCGGAAGGAAAAACTTTGTACATGAAAGTTGCTCAGAACGACGAGACAAATCCGGATACGCAACTCGTTCGTCCGCCACACATCCCTAGCATAGCAAACACGCAACTTCCCCCCTTCGGTCCGTCTGTCCAAAAACGCGAAACACCGGGAATACTTTCCCGGATGTTTCCCCCCTTTGCCGGTATCACGTACTACCGCGTTAGGGCACACCTAGCATCGTTACTTGTCATGTCATGCATCAATATGCATATGTTTGCCTTATATTCATTGTTTCTTCCCCCTCTTCTCTCCGGTAAACTACGAGACTGACGCCGCTGCTGGTGCCCCGATCGACTACGTTGTTGACGACCCCTACTTGCCAGAACAACCAGGCAAACCCCCCCCCCCTTGATCACTAGATATCGCTTATTCTTCTCTCTACTGCTTGCATTAGAGTAGTGTAGCATGTTACTGCTTTCTATTTATCCTATCATGATGCATAGCCTGTCCTTGCTACTACTGTTGTTACCTTTACCTGCAATCCTAAATGCTTAGTATAGGATGCTAGTTTACCATCAGTGGCCTTAACTCTTGTCCGTCTGCCATGCTATACTACTGGGCCGTGATTACTTTGGGAGGTGATCACGGGTACATATACTATATACTTTTACATACTTATGTTACTGTTCGGAGATGGGGGCTGAAGGGGCAGGTGGTTCCATCCAGGTAGTGATGGGCCGGGTTCCCGACAGCCCCCTAATGGTTACTTTGTGGCGGAGCGACATGGCAGGTTGAGACCACCAAGGAGAGAGGTGGGCCTGGCCCTGGTCGGCGTCCGCGGTTACTTCAAAATAACATGCTTAACGAGATTTTGGTATTTGATCTGAGTCTGGCCACTAGCCTATATGCACTAACCGACTACGGGGGAACAATTATGGGCACTTGACGTCGTGGTATCAGCCGAAGCCTTCGTGATGTCAGCGACCGAGCGACGTGCCCCGGGTTGGACCGTGTAACGCAAGTTCCTTTGTAATGGAGGTTGCTAGGTCTGCTCACCGACCGCGTACGCAACATGCAGGTGTGCAATGGGCGATGGGCCCAGACCCCTGCACGCATAGGATTTACACCGGCGTGCTGACCTCTCTGTTGTGCCTAGGTGGGGCTGCGACGTGTTGATCTTCCGAGGCCAGGCATGACCCAGGAAAGTGTGTCCGGCCAAAGGGGATCGAGCATGTTGGGAAATGTGGTGCACCCCTCCAGGGAAGTTTATCTATTTGAATAGCCGTGTCCCTCGGTAAAAGGACGACCCGGAGTTGTACTTTGACCTTATGACAACTAGAACCGGATACTTAATAAAACACACCCTTTCAAGTGCCAGATACAACCCGGTGATCGCTCTTTAACAGCACGACGAGGAGAGGATTGCTGGGTAGGATTATGCTATACGCTGATACTTGGTTAACTTACCTCTACTCTCTTCTATAGCTTCAAGATGGAGGCTGCCAGAAGTGTAGTCTTTGAAAGGACTAGCTATCCCCCTCTTATTCCGGCATTCTGTAGTTTAGTCCACATATACTACCCATTTCATTGATACCAATGCATATGTAGTGTAGATCCTTGCTTGCGAGTACTTCGGATGAGTACTCACGGTTGCTTTGCTACTTCTTTTTCCCCTTTCCCGGTTATTGCGATCATATGATGGAGTCCAGGAGCCAGACGATCCCGAGGATGATTCTACATGGAGTTCGGCTTCGAGGAGTAGTTAGGAGGTCCCAGGCAGGAGGCCTTGCCTTTTTGATCATTGCTACTTTTGTGCTAGCCTTCTTAAGGCAAACTTGTTTAACTTATGTCTGTACTCAGATATTGTTGCTTCCGCTGACTCTTGTGCCTTCGAGCATTTGTATTCGAGCCTTCGAGGCCCCTGGCTTGTAATATAAAGTTTGTATTATTTTATTTTGTGTCTAGAGTTGTGTTGTGATATCTTCCCATGAGTTCCTGATCTTGGTCGTACACATTTGCGTGCATGATTAGTGTACGGCCAAATCGGGGGCGTCACAAGTTGGTATCAGAGTCGACTGCCTGTAGGAATCCCCCTTCCACACTCCTTGGCCGAAGTTGAGTCTAGCCAATAAAAACTGTTTTACTAGCATGGCTGTGCGCCCCACGGGCCCACGTCGCCATTGGGTGGTATTAGGATCTTTTATTTCTCATCTATGCTCTGGGACTCTGATCTCTCTTCTATTCGGGTTAAATGATTTTACTAACTCTGACTCTAGGTTCTCATAATTACTTCCTCCCGGAGAGCCCCTCACTCCAGATGATTGCTTGGTGCACCGAAGGATTCCGAAGATACTCTCCAATGTTATCCCGAGAACTTTTGCTCATTGCATTTGCAATCCCCTTCCATCGTCACCCCTATAGATAACTACATGCACTTGCCATTCTTACACTAGTCCCCAATTGCTCTTGTTATTACAAGATACCCCGAAATACTCGTCGTTGTTCCAAGAATCCTTGTGCCTGCTGCCTTGTAGTTCCTTGTCACCTGAATACACCTACAACTTAATCGTCACACATACCGAGGATTTGTTTCTCCCCGGTTGTTAATGTGTTTCACAAAATTCTTCGGAATACTATTCGACCTTTCGAAAATCCTCTATAGCCTATTGCTCTTGGAATTCATACATACTTGCATTCTGGTTAATTCCATTTGTCTAGCAATATTCATCAAAATCCTTTGTGATTCTCATTCTAAACCTGTTGATTCAATATGTTGCGAATGCTCGCAATCCTCAACCAGATCTTAGAATTCATCCTTCTGGCTTAGACATCATTTTAAAACATGAGTTGGATATCGACCAATCAAATTGACGTCGATTGTACCTCTAATGCCTATTCAGCTTATCCATTCTTAATCAGATTGTTGGCTTCTGATCCCTTGATTTGGAAATGATAATCCCTTTACATTTGAGCTTTGAGTTAGTCAGTTGTTTCTATACTCCAATGCCTTTGCATTGTTCCTTCTTCTGATTGTGTGCCGATGCTCACATCAGCTCCGTTGTGGACCGTCAGATCCTTTATTGAATTATCATCCAACAGTGTCCTTTGTATACAAAAACCTCAAGAAGTTCTTCCCTGATACATAATGCCATTGGTAAATCCTATTCTCTGATATGGCCAACGATGCTCTGCTTTCGAGCTTGAATTATCTACTTCTGAACCTTGTAGTATATGTTCCTAAGATACCCGTTGGGTTGAACCAATGCCTTGCCTAATCTGTGCAAACCCGAAAGATTTCATGGGTCATACTTATCTCGTACTGCACCAGGTAAAACTTTCGACAAGTAATGCCATTTTCGAAAAGCGAGAGGTGAATGGAAAGTTATACATTGAAGAAGTGGGAGTCGACCTTGAACTTGTGTTCATGCCCATGGACACGATGTAGATCCTATCATGGAAGCTTCTTGTAATAATAACTCTTTCCTTGATATAATATCATCTGGTGTCTGTGAATTGATCCTTTGCAATCGTGGTTTCGACCATATTGTCTTTCTTTGATCCCATTTCTCGGACGAGTAAAATACTTGGCTTCTCAGATCAGTACGCCTGCCCAACCTCTAGTTTGATCTACCTTCGAGTATTACCCCCTGGTATCTCAAGGATTTCACCCCATTGCACTACATGTTATGAATTTCTAATGAAGTAGTAGCTTTCCCTGTAATAGTCCCTCCACGGGTTCTGGGTTGTCGTCAACCGAGAACATGGATTAGTGAATCGAATCAACACTGTGATTCAATACTCCTAGCACTTTGTTGTTGAGACGTTTAATACTCCATCACGTCACTCCTAGCCTGATCGACTATATCATTATCGTGCTAAATTATAAATGTGCTACCTGGTCCTTCTTCCCGGAGCACAATTTTCGGCAATGAGCTAAGCTTACGCCGACTTTTCCTCACCATATCATTTCTTCTTGAACAGCAAGCTTGATTTTGATTTTGTGTCGTACCAATGGTTCCAATAACCTTTCGCTTCATCATTCCTTTGACTTGATGTCATCGCCGATCGATTACATCTTCCTGAAATATCTCGACAATTATGTCGTGATCATCATCAACATTCTGAAATCTTCCAGGATATCAATCGAATTCATGATGAGGAATACCATCCTTGCCCTCGATGAATTGTGTTATCATCGGCCACTTTATTGCCATCCCTCCAACATAAACTTGATCATGTTTTGTGTTATACCTTGAGTTCTTTGCTATCCAGCATTTGTTCTTCTTTACCTTGGAATATTACCACCTTTTATGTCAAGAATGTCGTGGGGATTTCACCACCTCTTGAGAGTTCTTGATACAAGTGATACATCCCTCCATCTACATTCATCTCTTGGTCCCCGTGTTGTTTCCAACCGGAATACGGACGATTGAACTGTGATGTGTAAAATTCAAAATTACTAGCAACCTTATTGCTTGTAAGATAATGAATGATAGTTTCATTCTTGGTGTGTTGGTTATTGAGTCACCATTCTAAACATTGATCATGCTACCTAAGCCCATATTTCGGGTGCACCTTTCAATCAATGATTAACTGTGTATGTTTTCCTCGAGCATACCTCTTTATATCATTTGATCTGACAAATGTTATCTCCTTGTTCGAATACTGGTGGGAATCCATCTTTTGGAGATCTCGATTCATTGTCGCTGAGTTCATCAGCCACCTCCTTACTCGGAACTTGCTTCCATAGTTCATTTCCCGAGAATCTTACAATTGTTATCTCGTCAATTTGTGCTGCACCTTTTCTTCTCAGACATCCTGAGTCTGAGGTATCCCGACACCAATCAGATCTGAATCTCGGTCAGATATGATGGTTGGGACATATTTGCAAGAGTTACAACATTGGTCCTTATATATCGGTAAGGTGATGTCATGCCTAGCACAACAGGCCAGAGGACCTATTGTTATCAGTTTCCTATTTAGCAAGGTTAACCATTCTTCCATGAGGAAATTGTAAGACTTATTATATATGTTGTTCCTGATGAATCCTTTGTGTATCCAAGTTTGATCTTTGCTTGAAGACCATGTCAATGCTATCTCGAAGCATGTCTGTGGTACTCCGATTTTCAATAAGAACATTTGAACCACAATGCTAAACTTTTCTTTATCAATTATCCAAACACCGTTGTATGGGTAATGTCATGAAAATTCTCTCTCCTTTCCTAAAGGGTTTTCTACGTTATATCCTGTCATGGATATCATGCTCTGCTTGTCCTTGGGAAGGATATACCCCTGAAATATGTGTGTATACACATTTTCCTTTCCATTGTTCTGTTTAAACCTGATAATCACTTTTCCTTTCCATTGGTTTGTTTAAACCTTATTAAGATCTATATTATTTAAGAAATAATATTTTCCTGCTTATGTAAACACCTCGTTGTACCACTCTGTCAGTAAGACCCTGTTTCTTTTGTTGATGACATTCCGGTAACCACCGATGGATGAGAACTTTGCCTATTGGTCCGCCTCGTTCAACGAGCAGGAAAATGGTTCTCTTCGTCCCTCGCCCTTGGTACCAATGGTTGTTGCCGACATAATCGATAGTCTATCCTCTGACATGCCTTGCCTACGTGATCATGCAATACGTCATCCCCCTTCCTACTTTTAACCCACATGGTGGGCCCATAACCCACAGTTCCACAGGATCGAAACCTGACTCTCTTGTAC
The DNA here is from genome assembly GCA_034509565.1 of Triticum monococcum. Lineage (NCBI taxonomy): Eukaryota > Viridiplantae > Streptophyta > Magnoliopsida > Poales > Poaceae > Triticum > Triticum monococcum. The sequence goes on along the minus strand of CM067845.1, from coordinate 143,106,121 downwards.
ACCCTGATGTCAAAGTTATTCCTCGCGCTGACTTCTTATGTAATTCACGGGCCACCTACCAAGTGACCTATTCTGGTATCAGACGGAATACTTATTCTCGTTGCTCTAGACCCCTTTTAGACTTTGTTTCAGGCATCGAACGATTCCCTACCCGCTCGAAACTTCTCATGGTACCTACTTACTTTTCTCTCAATATTGTCTTAAGTTTCCATTCGAGAGTTACTTTCTACCACATTCCCTGAGTTATAAACCAAGATAGCCACCTTGTAGAGTTCCGTTCTCCCGGAATGCTCCCCCTTTATTCTTTCGTAATTACGATGGAGTTTACGAAGAAAGGATGATGACTTCATCATAATGGCCCAAAACAGAGGAATGGAGACATCAACGTGGTGGATTGACCTCGTTGAGAAGAGCAACCAAGACCAAGAACACTCGCTAGAATTTCGTAACCAATTCTTGCCCCTTTACTTCACCTCTATAATCTCAGGACGAGATTTCTTGTAGTGGACGAGAATTGTGACGCCTGGATAATTAAGCTACAGTAACTCTCTACTAATGATGCCAAGCCACCATGATTACTGTTGCTAATCTCGCGTTAGTTCGAAACCGATTCAAATTTGAATTCAAAATCAAGCAAACAATAAAAGTTTTCAAATAATAAAACTAAAATGTTCGGAGGAAACTAAATATTGCATAGGTGATTTTGGTGGAGAAACCACACTTCTATAAAAGTGTAAAATACTCTAAAATGTTTTAAACAGTAGCAAAAACAATTTGTTGAATGCCTTTTACAATAAATAAAATATTAAACTATTTTATTTAGTTGCCCAAACCTATGTGGCATTAGCCTATTTATTAACACTAAAGTAGGGACTACTTTTATAGTTTATAAAACTAAAATAAAAGAGGAACTAAAATTAAAACAGAAAATAAAGAAAAAGGAAAACACCAAAAACAAAAAACAAAACTAACAAAAAAAGTGAAAAGGAAGCCCCCCCCCCCCCTGGGCCAACCGACCCAACAGGCCGACCCATCTCCCTTCCTTCTTATCCCCCCGGTCCACCACTGAACCCTAGCACACCCAGACCCCCTTCTCCCGTAAGTTTCTTCCTCCCCGCACAAATCGAACTTTGACGTCGACGCGCCGCTGCCATCGCCATGTCCAACGGTCGTCCCCGCATCCTCGGAACGTGTCCTGGAGCTCCGTGGAGCTCTACCTCATCGACCCCGCGCGCCCGTTCGACCGGGGTTGCCCCACATCGATGGGATCGACCAGTTTCCCCGTCGCGTCCACCAAAGCTTCTTCCCGTTGATCCCCTCGACTCCGGCCTCCTCGTGTCACTTCGAGCATGGCAACACCCCGATGTGAGCAACCATGTCGTTTACCCCTTAGCTTGAGCTTGATTTGGAGCTCCGGCGTCGTTTTTAGTTTTTGGTTGCTCCGGCCGCCGTTGTTGTCCGTTGTCGTCCGCCATCCACTGTCGTCCGCGCCCACGCCCTGACTCCCTTGCTCACAAGCACATGCCCACGCCGCTCCTCTGTCGCGTCGGTCCACTCTCCCGCCCGCCTCTGCTCTTCCCCCTCCCCGCTTGTCCTCGCTGCTCCCAGCGCTTCCTTCGTCCCCTACTGCTACTGTTGCCGCTACGCCCTACTGCAGCTGCGCCCCGTGCTGCTCACCGCTCGCCGTTGCCGATCGACCCGCGCACCGGTCGCAGCCCGTGCATGCGCCCATGCCAAACGGCGATGCTCTACCTGTTGCTGCGCCCACCCTTGCATCGCGCCGTCGCCTCTCCCCCCTGCGCATCGTCCGCCGTGCCACCCGGTGACCACGCCGACGCGCGCGCACACCCCTGCTCCCCTGGCCCCTGCTGGCCGTGCTTGCTCCGGCCAGCCGTCGAGCCTGCCTCGCCCTGACCAGCCCCCTCCCCCTGCGCTCATCGCTGCCGCCCGGTCCGGTCCCCGCCGCCTCCCTGCCTCTTCCACCTTCGCCAACCGCCTCTGCTTCCCCCTGCTCCGCCCGGCTGCAGCTCGTCAGAGCTCCACGCCGGCGCGCCGGCACCAGCTCCCGCCAGCCGCCCCGCAGCGCCTAATCGGTTGCTCCCCTCGCGGGCCAGCGCCCGAGGCCCGATGCCCGTGCCCGTTAAGGCCCTCCAGGTGGCTAACGCCCCCAACACAAAACGTTATTAAAAAAAAGAATTAATTAAAAATAAGTAAAAATAATAATTAAAACATTAATTAATTAACTTAATTAATCCTGATTAGATTAGCCTAATTAACTAATTAACATAATTAACCGTTGTTAATTAACTATCAGTGAATGACATGCGGGACCCACACATCAGTTTGACTAAGTCAACACCCTGTTGACTACTGATGTCATGCTGACGTCAGCAAACACTATTCTAGATAATGTTGATTTAAAATAATTAAATAAATCCTAAAAATGAATTAAATCTTTTAAAATTAATATGAAATAAACCGTAGCTTGGATGGAAAAACTTTGTACATGAAATTGCTCAGAACGATGACACGAATCCGGATACGCAGCCCGTTCATCCGCCACACATCCCTATCATAGCAAACACGCAACTTTCCCCCTTCGGTCCGTTTGTCCGAAAATGCGAAACACCGGGAATACTTTCCCGGATGTTTCCCCCTTCGCCGGTATCACCTAATACCGCGTTAGGGCACACCTAGCACTGTTACTTGTCATGTCATGCATCGATATGCATCTGTTTGCCTTATATTCATTGTTTCTTCCCCCTCTTCTCTCCGATAAACTACGAGACTGAAGCCGCTGCTGGTGCCCCGATCGACTACGTTGTTGACGACCCCTACTTGCCAGAGCAACCAGGCAAGCCCCCCTTGATCACCAGATATCGCATATTCTTCTCTCTACTGCTTGCATTAGAGTAGTGTAGCATGTTACTGCTTTCTGTGTATCCTATCCTGATGCATAGCCTGTCCTTGCTACTACTGTTGTTACCTTTACCTGCAATCCTAAATGCTTAGTATAGGATGCTAGTTTACCATCAATGGCCTTACACTCTTGTCCGTCTGCCATGCTATACTACTGGGCCGTGATTACTTTGGGAGGTGATTACGGGTACATATACTATGTACTTTTACATACTTATGTTACTGTTCGGAGATGCGGGCTGAAGGGGCAGGTGGTTCCATCCAGGTAGTGATGGGCCTGGGTTCCCGACAGCCCCCTGATGGTTACTTTGTGGCGGAGCGACATGGCAGGTTGAGACCACCTAGGAGAGAGGTGGGCCTGGCCCTGGTCGATGTCCGCGGTTATTTCAAAATAACACGCTTAACGAGATTTTGGTATTTGATCTGAGTCTGGCCACTGGCCTATACGCACTAACCGACTACGCGGGAACAGTTATGGGCACTTGACGTCGTGGTATCAGCCAAAGCCTTCGTGACGTCAGCGACTGAGCGGCGCGCGCCGGGTTGGACCGCGTAACGCAAGTTCCTTTGCAATGGAGATTGCTAGGTTTGCTCACCGACCGCGTACGCAACGTGCAGGTGTGCAGTGGGCAATGGGCCCAGACCCCTGCACATAGGATTTAGACTGGCGTGCTAACCTCTATGTTGTGCCTAGGTGGGGCTGCGACGTGTTGATCTTCCGAGGCCGGGCATGACCCAGGAAAGTGTGTCCGACCAAAGGGGATCGAGCGTGTTGGGAAATGTGGTGCACCCCTGCAGGGAAGTTTATCTATTCGAATAGCCATGTCCCTCGGTAAAAGGACGACCCGGAGTTGTACCTTGACCTTATGACAACTAGAACCGGATACTTAGTAAAACACACCCTTTCAAGTGCCAGATACAACCCGGTGATCGCTCTTTAACAGGGCGACGAGGAGAGTGTTGGGGATCGTAGCAGAAATTCAAAATTTTCTACGCATCACCAAGACCAATCTATGGAGTAATCTAGCAACGAGGGGAAGGAGAGTGCATCTACATACCCTTGTAGATCGCTAAGCGGAAGCGTTCAAGTGAACGGGGTTGATGGAGTCGTACTCGTCGTGATCCAAATCACCGATGATCCTAGTGCCGAACGGACGGCACCTCCGTGTTCAACACACGTACAGCCCGGTGACGTCTCCTACGCCTTGATCTAGCAAGGGGAGAAGGAGAGGTTGGGGAAGACTCCATCCAGCAGCAACACGACGGCGTGGTGGTGGTGGAGGAGCGCAGGACTCCAGCAGGGCTTCGCCAAGCACTACGAGAGACGAGAAGGGAGAGGGGTAGGGCTGCGCCAACAGGGAGAGCTAATCACATGTCTTCGGCAGCCCCAAACCTCAAGTATATATAGGGGAAGGGGAGGGGCTGCGCCCCCACCTAGGGTTCCCTCCCTAGGGGTGGCGGCAGCCCCCAGATCCCATCTGGGAGGCGGCTAAGGGGGAGAGAGGGGGGGGGGGGGCGCACCTAGGGTGGGCCTTAGGGCCCATCTGCGCCTAGGGTTTGCCCCCTCTCCTCTTGAGGACGCCTTGGGCCTTGGTGGGAGGCGCTCCAGCCCACATAGGGGCTGGTCCCTTCCCACTTATGGCCCACGCAAGCCTCCGGGGCTGGTGGCCCCTCCCGGTGGACCCCCGGACCCCTCCGGTGGTCCCGGTACACTACCGGTGATGCCCGGAACACTTCTGGTGGCCAAAACCATACTTCCTATATATCAATCTTTACCTCCGGACCATCCCGGAACTCCTCGTGACGTCCAGGATCTCATCTGGGACTCCGAACAACATTCGGTAACCGCGTACATACTTTCCCTATAACCCTAGCGTCATCAAACCTTAAGTGTGTAGACCCTACGGGTTCGGGAGTCATGCAGACATGGCCGAGACAACTCTCCGGTCAATAACCAACAGCGGGATCTGGATACCCATGTTGGCTCCCACATGCTCCACGATGATCTCATCGGATGAACCACGATGTCAAGGACTTAATCAATCCCGTATACAATTCCCTTTGTCTAGCGGTACGATACTTGCCCGAGATTCGATCCTCGGTATTCCGATACCTGGTTCAATCTCGTTACCGGCAAGTCTCTTTTACTCGTTCCGTAACACATCATCCCGTGATCAACTCCTTGATCACATTGTGATGATGTCCTACCGAGTGGGCCTAGAGATACCTCTCCGTTTACACGAAGTGACAAATCTCAGTCTCGATTCGTGCCAACCCAACAGACACTTTCAGAGATACCTGTAGTGTACCTTTATAGCCACCCAGTTACGTTGTGACGTTTGGCACACCCAAAGCACTCCTACGGTATCCGGGAGTTGCACAATCTCATGGTCTAAGGAAATGATACTTGACATTACAAAAGTTTTAGCATACGAACTACATGATCTTGTGCTAGACTTAGGATTGGGTCTTGTCCATCACATCATTCTCCTAATGATGTGATCCCGTTATCAATGACATCCAATGTCCATGGTCAGGAAACCGTAACCATCTATTGATCAACGAGCTAGTCAACTAGAGGCTTACTAGGGACATGGTGTTGTCTATGTATCCACACATGTATCTGAGTTTCCTAACAATACAATTCTAGCATGGATAATAAACGATTATCATGAACAAGGAAATATGATAATAACTAATTTATTATTGCCTCTAGGGCATATTTCCAACAGTCTCCCACTTGCACTAGAGTCAATAATCCAGTTCACATCGATATGTGATTAACACTCAAGGTCACATCCCCATGTGACTAACACCCAAAAAGAGTTCTGGGTTTGATCATGTTATGCTTGTGAGAGAGGTTGTAGTCAACGGGTCTGCAACATTCAGATCCGTATGTACTTCGCAAATTTCTATGTCATCTTTTAGATGCAACTACTACGCTACATTTGGAGCCATTTCAAATAACTGTTCTACTTGGAGCTATTCTAAATTGTTGCTCCATTATACGTATCCGGTATCTCTACTCAGAGCTATCCGGATAGGTGTTAAGCTTGCATCGACGTAACTCTTTACGTCGAACTCTTTATCACCTCCATAACCGAGAAACATATCCTTATTCCTCTAAGGATAATTTAGACCGCTATCTGGTGATCTACTCCTAGATTACCTTTGTACCCTTTTGCCAGATATGTAGCAAGGCACACATCAGGTGCGGTACTCAGCATGGCATACCGTATAGAGCCTATGACAAAAGCATAGGGGACGACCTTCGTCCTTCCTCTTTCTTCTGCCGTGGTCGAGCTTTAAGTCTTAACTTCATACCTTACAACTCAGGCAAGAACTCCTTTTATGACTGATCCATCTTGAACACCTTCAAGATCATGTCAAGGTATGTGCTCATTTGAAAGTACCATTAAGCGTTTTGATCTATCCTTATAGATCTTGATGCTCAATGTTCAAGTAGCTTAATCCAGGCTTTTCATTGAAAAACACATTCCAAATAACCCTATATGCTTTCCAGAAATTCTACGTCATTTCTGATCAACAATATGTCAACAACATATACTCATCAGAAATTCTATAGTGCTCCCACTCACTTCTTTGGAAATACAAGTTTCTCATAAACTTTGTATACACCCAAAATCTTTGATCATCTCATCAAAGCATACATTCCAACTCCAAGATGCTTACTCCGGTCCTTAGAAGGATTGCTGGAGCTTTGCATACTTGTTAGCATCTTTCAGGATTGACAAAACCTTCCAGTTGTATCACATACAACCTTTCCTCAAAAAAATCGTCGAGGAAACAATGTTTTGACATCCTATCTGCAAGATTTCATAAATAATGCAGTAATCGCTAACATAATTCCAACAGACTCTTTGCATCGCTACGAGTGAGAAAGTCTCATCATAGTCAACTCCTTGAACTTGTCGGAAAACATCTTAACGACAAGTCGAGCTTTCTTAATGGTGATACTTACCGTCATTGTCCGTCTTCCTTTTAAAATCCATATGTACCCAACAGCCTTACGACCATCAAGTAGTTCTTCCAAAGTCTACACTTTGTTTTCATATATGGATCCTCTCTCGGATTATATGGCCTTGAGCCATTTTGGAATCTAGGCCCACCATTGCTTCTCCATAGCTCGTAGGTTCATTGTTGTCTAGCAACATGACTTCCAAGACAGGATTACGTACCATTCTGAAGTAGTACGCATCCTTGTCATCCCACGAGGTTTGGTAGTGACTTGATCTGAAGTTTCATGATCACTATCATAAGCTTCCACTTCAATTGGTGTAGGTGCCACAGGAACAACTCCTTGTGCCCTGCTACACACTAGTTGAAGTGATGGTTCAATAACCTCATCAAGTCTCCACCATCCTCCCACTCAATTCTTTTGAGAGAAATTTTTCCTCGAGAAAGGACCCGATTCTAGAAACAATCCCTTATTGCTTTCGGAACTGAGAAAGGAGGTATACCCAACTGTTTTGGGTGTCCTATGAAGATGCATTTATCCGCTTTGGGTTCGAGCTTGTCAGCCTGAAACTTTTCACATAAGCGTCGCAGCCCCAAACCTTTTAACAAATGACAGCTTAGGTTTCTCTAAACCATAGTTCATACGGTGTCATCTCATCAGAATTACGTGGTGCCCTATTTAAAGTAAATGTGGTTGTTTCTAATGCCTAACCCATAAACTATAGTGGTAATTCGATAAGAGACATCATGGTATGCATCACATTCAATAGGGTGCAGTTATGATGTTCGGACACACCATCACACTATGGTGTTTCAGGCTGTATTAGTTTTGAAACAATTTCCACAATGTCTTAATTCTGTGCCAAACTCGTAATTCAGATATTCATCTCTATGATCATATCATAGATATTTTATCCTCTTGTCACGACGATCTTTCAACTTCACCCTGAAATTACTTGAACCTTTCAATAGTTCAGACTCGTGATTCATCAAGTAAATGTACTCAACATCTACTCAAATCATTTGTGAAGTAAGAACACAACGATATCCACTACGCGCCTCAGCACTCATTGGACTGCACACATCAAAATGTATTACTTCCAACAAGTTGCTTTCTAGTTCCATTTTACTGAAAACGAGGCTTTCGGTCATCTTGCCCATGTGGTATGATTTGCATGTCTCAAGTGATTCAAAATCAAGTGAGTCCAAACGGTCCATTTGCATGGAGTTTCTTCATGCATATACACCAATAGACATGGTTCACATGTCTCAAACTTTTCGAAACGAGTGAGCCCAAAGATCCATCAACATGGAGCTTCTTCATGCGTTTTATACCGATATGACTTACGTGGCAGTGCCACAAGTAGGTGGTACTATCATTACTATCTTATATCTTTTGGCATGAACACGTGTATCACTACTATCGAGATTCAATAAACTATTCATTTTAGGTGCAAGACCATTGAAGGTATTATTCAAATAAACAGAGTAACCATTATTCTCCTTAAATGAATAACCGTATTGTGATAGACATAATCCAATCATGTCTATGCTCAACGCAAACACCAATCTCGATGGTAGAGGGAGCGTGCGATGCTTGATCACATCAAGCTTGGAAAAACTTCCAACACATATCGCCAGCTCACCTTTAGCTAGTCTGTAACACCCTCGATGCGACTATATCTCCCACGTGTCGAGGCACGACTTAGAGGCATAATCGCATTGAAGGCATAAGTCGCAAGTGAGGCAATCTTCACACAACCCATGTACATATAAATATAAAGGGGGAATAATAATAATAGTTGGCTTACACTCGCCACGTCACATCAAGGTACATAAATAGCATCCATCATACAAACACTCATGGCCCGACTACGGCCCCAAAATAGAAAAGACCCCCAACATGCGACTAAAAACCCTGAATCGAACCCCGAGCGGGCACCACTACTGATCATCAGGAAAAGAAACATAGTATCGCTGAGAGTCCTCGTCGTACTCCCACTTCAGCTCGAACGCGCCATCCAGAGGAGTATCATCGGTCCCTACATCTGGTGTAATAGTAATCTGTGAGCCACAAGGACTCAGCAATATCGCACCCTCGCGATCAAGACTATTTAAGCTTAATAGGAAAGGAGGGGTTAATGTGAGTGGAGCTGCAGCAAGCGACTAGCATATATGGTGGCTAACTTATTCGCAAAGGAGAGCGAGAAGAGAGGGCAAAGCACGAGCGGAAACTAAATAGAGCAGACTACGCAAAACATAACTCCAACGCCGTGTCCACTTCCCGGACTCCGCCGAGAAGAGGCCATCACGACAACACACGCAGTTGATTCATTTTAATTAATTAAGTTCAAGTTATCTACAACCGGACATTAACAAATTCCCATCTGCCCATAACCGCGTGCACGGCTTTCGAAAGATCAATCCCTGCAGGGGGGTCCCAACTTAGCCCATAACAAGCTCTCACGGTCAACGAAGGAATAGACCTCCACCCAGGACCCACCGATCAGACTCGGTATCCTGGTACAACAAGATGATTCGACAGGTCAAAACTAGTCCAGCAACACCGCCCGAATGCGCCGACAAATCCCGATAGGAGCTGCACATATCTCTTTCTCAGGGCACACTCAGATGAGCCAGACGTCGGGTAGGCCAGCCCAGGGTTGCCCCTGGTAGCCCCGGACATCGCTCAGTGGGACCAACACTCAGAGGAGCACTGGCCCGTGGGGGCTAAAACAAAGATGACCCTCGGGCTCCGGAAACCCAAGGGAAAGAAAAGGGGTAGGTGGCAAATGGTAAAACCAATGTTGGGCATTGCTGGAAAAGCTTTAATCAAGGCGAACTATCAAGGGGTTCCCATTATAGCCCAACCGCGTAAGGGACGCAACAATCCGGGAACATAACACCGATATGACGGAAACTAGGGCGGCAAGAGTGGAACAAAACACTAGGCGAGAGGCCGAGCCTTCCACCCTTTACCAAGTATATAGATGAATAAAGATAACATGGCAATATAATGATATCCCAACAAGTAAATAAATGTTCCAACAAGGAACGGCTCCAATCTGCACCTGCAACTAACAATGCTATAAGAAGGGGGCTGAGCAAAGCGGTAACATAGCCAATCAATGGTTTGCTAGGACAAAGGTGGGTTAGAGGCTCAATCATGGCAATTGGGAGGCTGACAAGCAAGTGGTAGGCATCGTAGCATTGGCAAAGCAAAAGAGCGAGCAAACTAGCATAGCAAAGATAGTAGTGATTTCAAGGGTGTGATCATCTTGCCTGCACAGTTGTCAGAATTGACTGGATCCTCAAAAGCAAACTCAACGGGCTCCTCGTTAGCGAACTCGTCTCCCGGCTCTACCCAACAACACAAACAAGCAACAAGGATACAATCAACCACGTGCAAGGGCGAGCAATAAGATGCAAAGATGATATGCTATGCGGGATGCGATGCAGGATGCAAGAATGCAACATGTAACAGGAAATGCATGAACCTGGCCTCAACTTGGAAATCCAAGTGTGCCACTGGATAGAGGGGAAGAAATCCCCTGAAAACGATATAAAGATCATGGCAATCGGAGCTACGGTTAAGAAATGGCAAGCGATTTACTAAACGAACCGATCTGCGATTTACAGCAAGTAGGCTCCTAAATGCAACAAAATGAACATGCTACAGCCACCCAACATGAAAACAAATTGCATGGCAGTGATGTACTCATCAAGCTTAACAAATCATCATGACTGAGGCATAGGCAAATTCATCCATTAAGGGATTCAAACAAGCATGGCAAAACTGAATAAGCAAAACAGATTTCAGACTTAGCGAAATTAACGCTAGTCTGAAATTTCAGACCACGATGCTCTCTTCGGAGCAGCAAAACAACATGAAGGAAAACCTGAACATGGCAAGTAAGAGCATGGCATGGAGCTACTCAACAAGCTTAACAAAACACCCAACATGACCTGGGGCCAAAAGGGTTCACAAAATACTCTACCGAGCACACGAACATCGATGAAACACAATCAGTTTTCAGACTTAGTGAAAACTGGGACATGCTGAAATAATAACTCACGGAGGCATATAAACGAGCTCGATGCTCTCACTACGGTGCAGGTCATGGCAAGGCAAGCATATATCCATAAATAAGGCACAAAATGCTAGCTAGACATGGCAAGAACAATGACATAGCATGCATGGATCACTAGCAATAACTCCGGCAAAATCGCAAAAGAGTTCATGATCTGCCCAAAACAGCAACTATCCAAAAGTTGAGCTCGATTGAGTCAACCTGGGGTACTCCAACATAACAATTAGAGACATGGATGGATTAAGCACAACAAGCATAACAAATCACTCTTACTGATCATCCTCAAAAGAGGCACGGATCGCTAGGAAACAAGCCGGACATATAGCATCGAGAACTAAAACGGCTCAGACTTAGTGAAAATCACTAAGTCCCTGAAATCTGTAATCTCAGGTAGCCCTCTTCGCAAGCTTGCACAAGACAACACACACATCCTAAAAATACATGGAAGGCACCTCTGGAAATAAGACAACATGCTTAACAATTCATCCCAAAGGGGCACAGGCATATCATGCACGGATTAAATATGGCAAAAATGACAAAAGTGCATGTTGAACTAACAGATCTGCAATTTAACTCAACATGCCTCCTTCCAACAGCATTTTGGGCAACAAGATGACCTCAAATGCAAATGATGCAATGGAATGAAATGATGTACTCGTCGAGACGAAGATTTTGACATATCATACGCCCAAAACGGAGCTACGGATGAGGAGATATGAGCGGTCAAAGTAGCAAGAAAAATTAGGGTTTCGGGAGGAGAAAGTCAACCGAAAAATGTCCCAGATCCAGATCTGGCACTGTTCACACCGGCGGAATCACTGTTCACGGCGGCGGGTTCCGGCGACGGCGAGCTCGGACGCCGGCGCGGGGAGGCGGCCCGGCGTGGGCGCGGCGCGGAGGAGGGTCGCCGGCGAGGTTGGCGGCGAGGCCGAGGCGCGGGGCGGCGCGGAAGGACGCCCGCCGGCGTCGGGTGGCGGCGAGGCCGGGGTGCGCCGGCGCGAGGCGGCGATGGCGATGCGGCGGCGGTGCGGCGACCGGCGCCGGACTAGAAGAGGCGGAGAGGCGGCGGGGCACTGGCCCGGTGCGGCGCGGGAGCGGGCTCCCCGCGGGCCGGGCGGGCCGGCGGGAGCGGCGGCGGGGAAGTGGGCGCGCCCGCCACGTGGCGCGACCCGGTAGGCGGCGGCGATGTGTCCGGGGGGGTCGGACGTTGTCCGGCTCGCCCGAGATCTGTTTTTTTAGGAGCTAGGGTTTCGGGAGAGGAGAACGAGAATTTCGGAGGGGGGCTATTTATAGGCATAAGTGGAGCTAGGAGAGTCCAAATGAGGTGCGGTTTTCGCCCACACGATCGTGATCGAACGACCGAGACGATGGAGCTGAGTTTGGTGGGTTTTTGGGCCAAAATGGAGGGGTGTTGGGCTGCACACACACGAGGCCTTCTCGGTCCCTCGGTTAACCGTTGGAGTATCAAACGAAGTCCAAATGACCCGAAACTTGACAGGCGGTCTACCGGTAGTAAACCAAGGCCGCATGGCAAGTCTCGGTCCAATCCGGAAATGTTTAATCCCCACACACAAAAGAAAGCTAGAAATGGCCACCGGAGGAGAACGAAGCGCCGGAATGCAAAACGGACAACGGGAAAAATGCTCGAATGCATGAGATGAACATGTATGCAAATGCGATGCACGTGATGACATGATATGAGATGCACGAAAACGAAAACAACACACGGAGGCAAAGACCCGAACCCGAGAATTAAATATAACTTAATGCCGGAAACGGCATGAGTCGGAGTACAATTGGGGAAGGTTACATGTGGGGCGTTACATAGTCTCCGTTTACTCCGCAGCCTTTTATTTTGAGTTTACTAACACTTAGCAACCGAACCGGTATCTAATACCATGGTTCTACTAGGATTACTAGTAAAGTACACATTAACACAATGTATATCCAATATACTTCTATCGACCTTGCCAGCCTTCTCATCTACCAAGTATCTAGGGTAATTCTGCTCCAGTGGCTGTTCCCCTTATTACAGAAGCACTTAGTCTCGGGTTTGGGTTCAACCTTGGGTTTCTTCACTAGAGCAGCAGCTGATTTGCCGTTTCATGAAGTATCCCTTCTTGCCCTTGTCCTTGCCCTTCTTGAAACTAGTGGTTTCACCAACCATCAACAACTGATGCTCCTTCTTGATTTCTACTTTTGTGGTGTCAAACATCGCGAATATCTTAAGGATCATCATATATGTCCCTGATATATTATAGTTCATCACGAAGCTCTAGCAGCTTGGTGGTAATGACTTCGGAGAAACATCACTATCTCATCTGGAAGATCAACTCCCACTCGATTCAAATGATTGTTGTACTCAGACAATCTGAGCACAAGCTCAACAATTGAGCTTTTCTCCCTTAGTTTGCAGGCTAAGAAAATCGTTGGAGGTCGTATACCTCTTGACGTGGGCACGAGCCTGAAATCCCAATTTCAGCCCTCGAAACATCTCATATGTTTCGCGACGTTTCAAAACATCTTCGGTACCTCAACTCTAAACCGTTTAACTGAACTACCATGTAGTTATCAAAATGTGTATGTCAGATGTTTGCAACATCCACAGACGACGTTCGAGGTTCAGCACACTGAGCGGTGCATTAAGGACATAAGCCTTCTATGAAGCAATGAGGACAATCCTCAGTTTACGGACCTAGTCCGCATAATTGCTACTATCATCTTTCAACTAAATTTTCTCTAGGAACATATCTAAACAGTAGAACTGAAGCGCGAGCTACGACATAATTTGCGAAGACCTTTTGACTATGTTCAGGATAATTAAGTTCATTTTATGAACTACCACTCAGATAGACATCCCTCTAGTCATCTAAGTGATTACATGATCCAAGTCAACTAGGCCATGTCCGATCATCACGTGAGACGAACTAGTCATCATTGGTGAACATCTTCATGTTGATCGTATCTTCTATATGACTCATGTTCGACCTTTCGGTCTTCCGTGTTCCGAGGTCATGTCTGTACATGCTAGGCTCGTCAAGTCAACCTAAGTGTTTCGCATGTGTCCCGAGGCCATGTATGTACATGCTAGGCTCGTCAACACCCGTTGTATTCGAACGTTAGAATCTATCACACCCGATCATCACATGGTGCTTCGAAACAACGAACCTTCGCAACGGTGCACAGTTAGGGGGAACACCTTTCTTGAAATTTTAGTGAGGGATCATCTTATTTAAGCTACCGTCGTTCTAAGCAAATAAGATGTAAAACATGATAAACATCACATGCAATCAAATAGTGACATGATATGGCCAATATCATTTTGCTCCTCTTGATCTCCATCTTCGGGGCTCCATGATCATCGTTGTCACCGGCATGACACCATGATCTCCATCATCATGATCTCCATCATTGTGTCTTCTTGAAGTTGTCTCATCATCTATTACTTCTACTACTATGGCTAACACTTTAGCAATAAAGTAAAGTAATTACATGACGTTTATGTTGACACGCAGGTCATAAATAAATTAAGACAACTCCTATGGCTCCTGCCGGTTGTCATACTCATCGACATGCAAGTCGTGATTCCTATTACAAGAACATGATCAATCTCATACATCACATATATCATTCATCACATCCTTTTGGCCATATCACATCACAAGGCATATGCTGCAAAAACAAGTTAGACGTCCTCTAATTGTTGTTGCAAGTTTTACGTGGCTGCTATAGGTTGCTAGCAAGAACGTTTCTTACCTACGCCAAAACCACAACGTGAATTGCCAATTTCTATTTACCCTTCATAAGGACCCTGTTCATCGAATCCGATCCGACTAAAGTGGGAGAGACAGACACCCGCTAGCCACCTTATGCAACTAGTGCATGTCAGTCGGTGGAACCGGTCTCACGTAAGCGTACGTGTAAGGTTGGTCTGGGCCGCTTCATCCCACAATGCTACCGAGTCAAGATAAGACTAGTAACGGTAAGTAAATTGACAAAATCAACGCCCACAACTACTTTGTGTTCTACTCGTGCATAGAAATTGCGCATAGACCTAGCTCATGATGCCACTGTTGGGGATCGTAGCAGAAATTCAAAATTTTCTACGCATCACCAAGATCAATCTATGGAGTAATCTAGCAACGAGGGGAAGGAGAGTGCATCTACATACCCTTGTAGATCTCTAAGCGGAAGCGTTCAAGTGAACGGGGTTGATGGAGTCGTACTCGTCGTGATCCAAATCACCGACGATCCTAGTGCCGAACGGGCGGCACCTCCGTGTTCAACACACGTACAGCCCGGTGAAGTCTCCTACGCCTTGATCCAGCAAGGGGAGAAGGAGAGGTTGGGGAAGACTCCATCCAGCAGCAGCACGACAGCGTGGTGGTGGTGGAGGAGCGCGGGACTCCAGCAGGGCTTCGCCAAGCACTACGAGAGACGAGGAGGGAGAGGGGTAGGGCTGCGCCAACAGGGAGAGCTAATCACATGTCTTGGGCAGCCCCAAACTTCAAGTATATATAGGGGAAGGGGAGGGGCTGCGCCCCCACCTAGGGTTCCCTCCCTAGGGGGTGGCGGCAGCCCCCAGATCCCATCTGGGAGGCGGCCAAGGGGGAGAGAGGGGGGGGGGCGCACCTAGGGTGGGCCTTAGGGCCCATCTGCGCCTAGGGTTTGCCCCCTCTCCTCTTGAGGACGCCTTGGGCCTTGGTGGGAGGCGCCCCAACCCACATAGGGGCTGGTCCCTTCCCACTTATGGCCCACGCAAGCCTCCGGGGCTGGTGGCCCCTCCCGGTGGACCCCCGGACCCCTCCGGTGGTCCCGGTACACTACCGGTGATGTCCGAAACACTTCCGGTGGCCAAAACAATACTTCCTATATATCAATCTTTACCTCAGGACCATTCCGGAACTCCTCGTGACGTACGGGATCTCATCCGGGAGTCCGAACAACATTTGGTAACCGCGTACATACTTTCCCTATAACCCTAGCGTCATCGAACCTTAAGTGTGGAGACCCTACGGGTTCGGGAGTCATGCAGACATGGCCGTGACAACTCTCCGGTCAATAACCAACAGCGGGATCTGGATACCCATGTTGGCTCCCACATGCTCCACGATGATCTCATCGGATGAACCACGATGTCAAGGACTTAATCAATCCCGTATATAATTCCCTTTGTCTAGCGGTACGATACTTGCCCGAGATTCGATCATCGGTATCCCGATACCTGGTTCAATCTCGTTACTGGCAAGTCTCTTTTACTCGTTCCGTAACACATCATCCCATGATCAACTCCTTGATCACATTGTGCACATTATGATGATGTCCTACCGAGTGGGCCTAGAGATACCTCTCCGTTTACATGGAGTGACAAATCCCAGTCTCGATTCGTGCCAACCCAACAGACACTTTCGGAGATACCTGTAGTGTACCTTTATAGCGACCCAGTTACGTTGTGACGTTTGGCACACTCAAGCACTCCTACGGTATCCGGGAGTTGCACAATCTCATGGTCTAAGGAAATGATACTTGACATTAGAAAAGTTTTAGCATACAAACTACATGATCTTGTGCTAGGCTTAGGATTGGGTCTTGTCCATCACATCATTCTCCTAATGATGTGATCTCGTTATCAATGACATCCAATGTCCATGGCCAGGAAACCATAACCATCTATTGATCAACGAGCTAGTCAACTAGAGGCTTACTAGGGACATGGTGTTGTCTATGTATCCACACATGTATCTGAGTTTCCTAACAATACAATTCTAGCATGGATAATAAACGATTATCATGAACAAGGAAATATGATAATAAATAATTTATTATTGCCTCTAGGGCATATTTCCAACAGAGAGGATCACCGGGTAGGATTATGCTATACGCTGATACTTGGTTAACTTACCTCTACTCTCTTCTACTGCTTCAAGATGGAGGCTGCCAGAAGTGTAGTCTTCGAAAGGACTAGCTATCCCCCTCTTATTCCGGCATTCTGTAGTTCAGTCCACATATACTACCCATTTCATTGATACCAATGCATATGTAGTGTAGATGCTTGCTTGCGAGTACTTTGTGAGTACTCACGGTTGCTTTGCTACTTCTTTTTCCCCTTTCCCGGTTATTGCGAACATATGATGGAGTCTAGGAGCTAGAGGATCCCGAGGATGATTCTACATGGAGTTCGGCTTCGAGGAGTAGTTAGGAGGTGCCAGGCAGGAGGCCTTGCCTTTTCGATCATTGCTACTTTTGTGCTAGCCTTCTTAAGGCAAACTTGTTTTAACTTATGTCTATACTCAGATATTGTTGCTTCCGCTGACTCTTGTGCCGTCGAGCATTTGTATTCGAGCCTTCGAGGCCCCCGGCTTGTAATATAAAGCTTGTATTATTTTATTTTGTGTCTAGAGCTGTGTTGTGATATCTTCCCGTGAGTTCCTGATCTTGGCCGTACACATTTGCGTGCATGATTAGTGTACGGCCAAATCGGGGGCGTCACAGTTACTCTGTTCTTATGAACTTAATACTCTAGATGCATGCTGGATAGCGGTCGATGTGTGGAGTAATAGTAGTAGATGTAGGGAGGAGTCAGTCTACTTGTCACGGACGTGATGCCTATATACATGATCATGCCTAGATATTCTCATAATTATTCGCTTTTTATCAATTGCTCGACAGTAATTCGTTCACCCACTGTAATACTTATGCTATCTTGAGAGAAGCCACTAGTGAAACCTATGGCCCCCGGGTCTATTCTCCATCATATAAGTTTCCAATCTATTTTATTTTGCAATCTTTACTTTCAATCTATATCATAAAAATACTAAAAGAATTTATCTTATCATTATTATCTCTATCAGATCTCACTCCCGTAAGTGATCGTGAAGGGATTGGCAACCCCTTTTTCACGTTGGTACGAGGGACTTGCGTGTGGCCTCCTACTGGATTGATACCTTGGTTCTCAAAAACTGAGGGAAATACTTACGCTACTTTGCTGCATCACCCTTTCTTCTTCAAGGGAAAACCAACACAGTGCTCAAGAGGTAGCAAGAAGGATTTCTGGCACCATTGCCGGGGAGTCTACGCTCAAGTCAAGACATACCAAGTACCAGTCACAAACTTTTATCCCTCGCATTACATTATTTGCCATTTGCCTCTCGTTTTCCTCTCCCCCACTTCACCCTTGCCGTTCTATTCGCCCTCTTTTCCGTTCGCCTTCTTCCCGTGTGTATCTTTCTTTGTGTTTCCATGTGCCTTCTATTTTCTTGCATCTTTGCTTGCTAAAAATCTATTGTTATGGATCCACTTAAAGTGTTCTACTTTTATCATCTTCGATCCTTATGCGCTCGTGCTGAAACCCCAACTAGCCTAGTTGATGGGAAATCTTTAGATGAGCATGCTCATTTTGTGCGTCACCGTTTGTCTGAAAAAGGGAGATTCTTATGGGATCAAATAAACAGATTGCTGTGTTATGCTTGGAATCTTTGTGAAATTCATGATTTTACTTGTTGCTCTAAGAACCCTAAAAAACCTCCCCTACCTATGTGAGTTTAATGATAATGAAATATTGTCTTCTTATGCAAAGGGTGTTTATAGTTACTACGATATCGAACAAATTGAAGAATTTCTTGCTTTTAAGGGTGCTTATGAAGTTGCTTCTTTAATTGAAAAGTATGATATTACTCTTTACGAATCTGAAAATTTTGACATACTTAAATATTGCTATGAAAACTATGCTCATAATGTCTATGTCAAAGAATTTATTGAAAGAATGACCGTTGCTTGGGAAGAAAATAATGATATGCATGAATCTATAGATAATTATGATTCCGATGATTTGATTGAAATATCCCTTGATGAACATGATGCTTGCTATTCTTGTGGCCATCATGCAATATTTATGAAGATGAATTTGCTATAGATCCTTATGTTAAACATGAGATCGTTGCTATTGCACCCATACTTGATAGTTCCTTCCATGAAAAGCATGATTGCAATGATGTTATCATAAACTCTCTTAATGACAATTGTGTTAATGATATGCAAAACCTCAAGCCTGGGGATGCTAGTTTTGCTATGATTACTATTTGATGCAATGATCATGATTGGGGTGATTCTTCTTATGAACTTCAAAATTTATTTAAGCCCCATGATAAATATGAGATTGATAATAGTGTTGATACGTCTCCAACGTATCTATAATTTTTGATTGTTCCATGCTATTATATTATCAACCTTGGATGTTTTATATGCATTTATATGCTATTTTATATGATTTTTGGGACTAACCTATTAACCCAGAGCCCAGTGCCAGTTTCTGTTTTCCCTTGTTTCAGTGTTTCGCAGAAAAGGAATATCAAACGGAGTCCAAACGGAATGAAACCTTTGGAAAAGTTATTTTTGGAAAGAAAGCAATACAGGAGACTTGGAGTGCACGTCAGGGGATCAACGAGGAAGCCACGAGGCAGGGGGGCGCGCCCACCCCCCTGGGTGCGCCCTCCACCCTCGTGGGCCCCTCGTGGCTCCCCTGATGTATTTCTTCCACCTATATATACCCATATACCCTAAAACTATCGGGGAGCACAATAGATCGGAAGTTCCGCCGCCAGAAGCCTCCGTAGCCATCGAAAACCAATCTAGACCTGTTCCGGCACCCTGCCGGAGGGGGAAATCCCTCTCCGGTGGCCATCTTCATCATCCCGGTGCTCTCCATGACGAGGAGGGAGTAGTCCACCCTCGGGGCTGAGGGTATGTACTAGTAGCTATGTGTTTGATCTCTCTCTCTCTCTCTCTCTCGTGTTCTTGAGGTGGTATGATCTTGATGTATCGCGAGCTTTGCTATTATAGTTGGATCTTATGATGTTTCTCCCCCTCTACTCTCTTGTAATGGATTGAGTGTTCCCTATGAAGTTATCTTATCGGATTGAGTCTTTAAATATTTGAGAACACTTGATGTATGTCTTGCCGTGCGTATCTGTGGTGACAATGGGATATCACGTGATTCACTTGATGTATGTTTTGGTGATCAACTTGCGGGTTCCGCCCATGAACCTATGCATAGGGGTTGGCACACGTTTTCGTCGTGACTCTCCGGTAGAAGCTTTGGGGCACTCTTTGAGGTCATATGTGTTGGTTGAATAGATGAATCTGAGACTGTGTGATGCATATCGTATAATCATAACCACGGATACTTGAGGTGACATTGGAGTATCTAGGTGACATTAGGGTTTTGGTTGATTTGTGTCTTAAGGTGTTATTCTAGTACGAACTCTAGGGCTGTTTGTGACACTTATAGGAATAGCCTAACGGATTGATTGGAAAGAATAACTTTGAGGTGGTTTCGTACCCTACCATAATCTCTTTGTTTGTTCTCCGCTACTAGTTACTTTGGAGTGACTCTTTCTTGCATGTTGAGGGATAGTTATGTGATCCAATTATGTTATTATTGTTGAGAGAACTTGCACTAGTGAAAGTATGAACCCTAGGCCTTGTTTCCTAGCATTGCCATACCGTTTACGCTCCCTTTTATCATTAGTTACCTTGCTGTTTTTATATTTTCAGATTACAAAAACCATTATCTACTATCCACATACCACTTGTATCACCATCTCTTCGCCGAACTAGTGCACCTATACAATTTACCATTGTATTGGGTGTGTTGGGGACACAAGAGAATCTTTATTATTTGGTTGCAGGGTTGCTTGAGAGAGACCATCTTCATCCTACGGCTCCTACGGATTGATAAACCTTAGGTCATCCACTTGAGGGAAATTTGCTACTGTCCTACAAACCTCTGCACTTGGAGGCCCAACAACGTCTACAAGAAGAAGGTTGTGTAGTAGACATCAAGTGTTTGAAATATTATTGAAAGTGGGTTTGGAAGAGTGTCAACTTTAGATCGCACATATTTGGAGAATGTTCAATCTTATGAAATTTTTGATAAAAGTGGGTTTGGAGAGGTCATGACTTTAGTTAATGTTAATCCCACTATTTTGGAAGAGTGTCAGCTTTGCATACATGTAGATCATGTTAAGAATATGTTTTGTGATAGCTATATTGTTGAATTTGATTATGATCTTACATGTAATTATTATGAGAGAGAGGAAAATATGGTGGTAGAAACTTTCATGTTACGAAATTACCTCTCGTTATGTTGAGATTGCTATTGTTTCTTTCCGCTTCCTTGCATATGCTAGTTTTTGCTTGCCTTGATAATTTGTTTGCCTATAAGATGCCTATGCATAGAAAGTATGTTAGACTTATATGTGTTTGTCATGTGTTTTATGATGCGCTCCTTTTGCTTCAATTCTTGTCTTTCATGTGAGCATCGTTGAAATCTTATGCCTTGCTAGGGGGGGGGGGGGGGGGGTAAACGACAGCGCTTGTTGGGAGGCAACCCAATTTTATTTTTGTTTCTTGCTTTTTGATTCTGTTTAGTAATAAATAATTCATCTAGACTCTGTTTATATGTGGTTTTATGCTTTTAATTAGTGTTTGTGCCAAGTAGAACCTTTGGGAAGACTTGGGGAAAGTCTTTGCGATCTTGCTGTAAAAAACAGAAACTTTAGCGCTCACAAGAATTGCTGCCATTTTTTATTGGAGAGTGATACTTAGTTAATTATTTTGCATATGATTAATAGATAAATTCCTCACGTTCAGAAATTTATTTTAGAATTTTTGGGGTTTCAGAAGTATTCGAAACCTATAGATTAATACAGACTGTTCTGTTGTTGATAGATTCTGTTTTTCGTGTGTTTTTTGCTTATTTTGATGAACCTATGGCTAGTAATAGAGTTTATGAACCATAGAAAAGTTGGAATACAGTAGGTTTAACACCAATATAAATAAATAATGAATTCATTACAGTACCTTGAAGTGGTGGTTTGTTTTCTTTTACTAACGAAGCTCACGAGATTTTCTTTTAAGTTTTGTGTTGTGAAGTTTTCAAGTTTTGGGTAAAGATTTGATGGATTATGGAACAAGGAGTGGCAAGAGCCTAAGCTTGGGGATGCCCGAGGAACCCCAAGGTAAAATCCAAGGACAACCAAAACCCTAAGCTTGGGGATGCCCCGGAAGCCATCCCCTCTTTCGTCTTCGTCCATCGGTAACTTTACTTGGAGCTATATTTTTATTCGCCACATGATATGTGTTTTGCTTGGAGCGTCTTGTATGATTTGAGTCTTTGATTTTTAGTTTACCACAATCATCCTTGCTGTACACACCTTTTGGGAGAGACACACATGAATTGAAATTTATTAGAATACTTTATGTGTTTCACTTATATCTTTTGTGTTGGATGATTTTTGCTCTAGTGCTTCGCTTATATCTTTCAGAGCACGGAGGTGCTTCTATTTTATAGGAATAATTGATCTCTCATGCCTAACTTATATCATTTTGAGAGTCCTTTATAACATCATGGTAATTCATTTTGGTTATAAATTTTAAATGCTAAGAGAAGTTGGATGCTTGATAGATTGTTTTGAGATATAAAGGTGGTAATATTAGAGGTGTGCTAGTTGAGTAATTGTGAAATTGATGAATACTTGTGTTGAAGTTGGAAAGTCCCGTAGCATGCACGTATGGTAAACATTGTGTGACAAATTTGAAGCATGGGGTGTTCTTTGATTTCTTTCCTTATGAGTCGCGGTCGGGGACAAGCGATGGTCTTTTCCTACCAATCTATCCCCCTAGGAGCATGCGCGTAGTGCTTGGTTTTGATGACTTGTAGATTTTTGCAATAAGTATGTGAGTTCTTTATGACTAATGTTGAGTCCATGGATTATACGCACTCTCACTCTTCCATCATTGCTAATCTCTTCGGTACCATGCATTTCCCTTTCTCACCTTGAGAGTTGGTGCAAACTTCATCGGTGCATCCAAACCCCGTGATATGATACGCTCTATCACACATAAGCCTCCTTATATCTTCCTTAAAATAGCCACCATACCTACCTATTATGGCATTTCCATAGCCATTCCGAGATATATTGCCATGCAAATTTCCACCGTTCCATTTATTATGACACGCATCATCATTGTCATATTGCTTTGCATGATCATGTAGTTGGCATCGTATTTGTGGCAAAGCCACCATGCTCAAATTTTTCATACATGTCACTCTTGATTCATCACAATCCCATTACACCGCCGGAGGCATTCACATAGAGTCATATTTTGTTCTAAGTATCAAGTTGTAATTCTTGAGTTGTAAGTAAATAAAAGTGTGATGATCATCATTAGAGCATTGTCCCATGTGAGGAAAGTATGATGGAGACTATGATTCCCCCACAAGTCGGGATGAGACTCTGGACGAAAAAAGAGGCCATAAAAAAAGAAGAAGGCCCAAACAAAAAAAAGAGAGGGAGAAAAAGAGAGAAGGGACAATGTTACTACCCTTTTTCCACACTTGTGCTTCAAAGTAGCACCATGATCTTCATGATAGAGAGTCTCTTATTTTGTCACTTTCATATACTAGTGGGAATTTTTATTATGAACTTGGCTTTTATATTCCAATGATGGGCTTCCTCAAATGCCCTAGGTCTTCGTGAGCAAGCAAGTTGGATGCACACCCACTTAGTTTCCTTGATGAGCTTTCATATATTTATAACTCTAGTGCATCCGTTGCATGGCAATCCCTACTCCTTGCATTGACATCAATCGGTGGGCATCTCCATAGCCCATTGATTAGCAACGTCAATGTGAGACTTTCTCCCTTTTTGTCTTCTCACACAACCTCAATCATCATATTCTATTCCACCCATAGTGCTATGTCCATGGCTCGCGCTCATATATTGCGTAAAAGTTGAAAGAGTTTGAAAAGGCTAAGTATGAAACAATTGCTTGGCTTGTCATCGGGGTTGTGCATGATGGGAGCATTTTGTGTGACGAAAATGAAGCATGGCCAAACTATATGATTTTGTAGGGATAAGTTTTCTTTGGCTATGGTATTTTGATAAGACATAATTGCTTGATTAGCATACTTGGAGTATTACTATTTTTATGTCAACAATAAACTTTTATCTTGAATCTTTCGGATCTGAACATTCATGCCACAATAGAGAAAAATACATGGAAGAACATGCTAGAAAGCATTCCACATCAAAAATTCTATTTTTATCATCTACCTACTCGAGGACGAGCAGGAATTAAGCTTGGGGATGCTTGATACGTCTCCAACGTATCTATAATTTTTGATTGTTCCATGCTATTATATTATCTGTTTTGCATGTTAATGGGCTTTATTTTACACTTTTATATTATTTTTGGGACTAACCTATTAACCCAAGGCCCAGTGCAAATTGCTGTTTTTTTTCTTATTTCAGTGTTTCACAGAAAAGGAATATCAAATGGAGTCCAAACGGAATGAAACCTTCGGGAGCGTGATTTTTGGAAAAAAAACGTGATCTAGAGGACTTGGAGTGGACGTCAAGAAACGGACGAGGAGTCCACGAGGCAGGGGGCACGCCTACCCCCCTGGGCGCGCCCTCCCCCCTCATGGGCCCCTCGTGGCTCAACTGACCTACTTCTTCCTTCTATATATGTTCACATACCCCGAAAACATCTAGGAGCACCACGAAACCCTATTTCCACCGCCACAACCTTCTGTACCCAAGAGATCCCTTCTCGGGGCCTTTTCCGGAGCTTCACTGGAGGGGGAATTGATCACGGAGGGCCTCTACATCAACTCCATGGCCCCTCCGATGATGTGTGAGTAGTTTACTTCAGACCTTCGGGTCCATAGCTAGTAGCTAGATGGCTTCTTCTTGCTCTTTGGATCTCAATACAAAGTTCTCCTTGATCTTCTTGGAGATCTATTTGATGCAACTCTTTTTGCGGTGTGTTTGTCGAGATCCGATGAATTGTGGGTTTATGATCAAGTCTATCTATGAACAATATTTGATTCTTCTCTGAAATCTTTTATGCATGATTGGTTGTCTTTGCAAGTCTCTTCAAATTATCAGTTTGGTTTGGCCTACTAGATCGATCTTTCTTGCAATGGGAGAAGTGCTTAGCTTTGGGTTCAATATTGCGGTGCTCGATCCCAGTGACAGAAAGGGAAACGACACGTATTGTATTGTTGCCATCAAGGATAAAAAGATGGGGTTTATATCATATTGCTTGAGTTTATCCCTCTACATAGTGTCATCTTACCTAAGGCGTTACTCTGTTCTTATGAACTTAATACTCTAGATGCATGTTGGATAGCGGTCGATGTGTGGAGTAATAGTAGTAGATGCAGGCAGGAGTCGGTCTACTTGTCACGGACGTGATTCCTATATACATGATCATGCCTAGATATTCTCATAATTATTCGCTTTTCTATCAATTTCTCGACAGTAATTCGTTCACCCACCATAATACTTATGCTATCTTGAGAGAAGCCACTAGTGAAACCTATGGCCTCGGGTCTATTCTCCATCATATAAGTTTCCAATCTATTTTATTTTGCAATCTTTACTTTCAATCTATATCATAAAAATACCGAAAATATTTATCTTATCATTATTATCTCTATCAGATCTCACTTTCGTAAGTGACCGTGAAGGGATTGACAACCCCTTTATCGCGTTGGTTGCGAGGTTCTTATTTGTTTGTGTAGGTACGAGGGACTTGCGTGTGGCCTCCTACTGGATTGATACCTTGGTTCTCAAAAACTGAGGGAAATACTTACGCTACTTTGCTGCATCACCCTTTCCTCTTCAAGGGAAAACTAACGCAGTGCTCAAGAGTTAGCAAGAAGATACATGCATGCCCTAATGACTGCATCCTCTACCGCGGTGAGTACGAGGATTTGAACGCTTGCCCGGTATGCGGTGCATTGCACTATAAGATCAACCGCGATGACCCTGGTGATGTCGAGGGCAAGCGCCCCAGGAAGAAGATTCCAGCCAAGGTGATGTGGTATCCTCCTATAATACCATGGTTGAAACGTTTGTTCCAAAACAAAGAGCATGCCAAGGTGATGCGATGGCACAAAGAAGACCATAAGAAAGACAGAAAGTTGAGAGTACCCACTGACGGGTTGCAGTGGAGAAAAATTGAGAGAAAGTATAGGAAGGAGTTTGCAGGTGATGCAAGGAACGTATGGTTTGGTCTAAGCGCAGATGGCATTAATCCTTTTGGGGAGCAGAGCAGCAACCATAGCACCTGGCCTGTGACTCTATGTTTGTATAACCTTCCTCCTTGGTTGTGCATGAAGTAGAAGTTCATTATGATGCCAGTTCTCATCCAAGGCCCTAAGCAACCCGGCAACGACATTAATGTGTACCTAAGGCTATTAGTTGAAGAACTCTTACAGCTGTGGAATGAAACAGGTGTACGTGCGTGGGATGAGCACGTGGGGAAAGAATTTGACCTAAAGGCGTTACTGTTCGTGACCATCAATGATTAGCCTGCTCTCAGTAACCTTTTAGGACAGACACACGAGGGATATCGCGCATGCACACACTGCTTGGATGATACCGATAGTATATATTTGGGTAATTGTAGGAAGAATGTGTACCTGGGACATCGTCGATTTCTTCCGAGCAGGCATCCCGTAAGAAAGAAAGGCAAGCATTTTAAAGGTGAGGAGGATCACCGGACGAAGCCTCGCCACCGTACTGGTACTAATGTACATGACATGGTCAAGGATTTGAAGGTAGTCTTTGGAAAGGGTCCTGGTGGACAACCTGTTCTGAATGACACCGACGGACGCGCACCCATGTGGAAGAAGAAATCTATATTTTGGGACCTGCCCTATTGGAAAGACCTAGAGGTCCGCTCCACAATCGACGTGATGCACGTGATGAAGAATCTTTGCGTGACCCTACTTGGCTTCGTGGGCGTGTATGGGAAGACAAAAGATACACCTGAGGCACGGGAGGACCAGGAACGTATGCACGGAAAAGACGGCATACATTAGGGTCATGCCAGCTACGCTCTTACCAAAGAAGAGAAGGAAATCTTCTTTGAATGCCTCCTCAATATTAAGGTACTATCTGGCTTCTCGTCGAATATAAAGGGCATAATAAATATGGCAGAGAAAAAGTTCCAGAACCTAAAGTCTCATGACTGCCACGTGATTATGACGCAACTGCTTCTGGTTGCATTGAGGGGGCTTCTACCGAAAAACGTTCGATTAGCCATTGTGAAGCTATGTGCATTCCTGATACGTCCATTTTGCATCATGCTTTTATATCGATATTTATTGCATTATGGGCTGTTATTACACATTATGTCACAATACTTATGCCTATTCTCTCTTATTTTACAAGGTTTACATAAAGAGGGAGAATGCCGGCAGCTGGGATTCTGGGATGGAAAAGGAGCAAATATTAGAGACCTATTCTGTACAGCTCCAAAAGTCCTGAAACTTCATGGAAGTCATTTTCAGAATATATAAAAAATACTGAGCGCAAGAAGTTCCGGAGGGGGGCCACACCCTGCCCACGAGGGTGCGGGGGCGCCCTACCCCCTGGGCGCGCCCCCTGCCTCGTGGGCCCCGTAGTGGCCCTCCAACGCCCATCTTCTGCTATGTGGAGTCTTTCGATGAGGAAAAAAATCATAAGCTAGCTTTCGGGACGAGACTCCGCCGCCACGAGGCGGAACCTTGGCGGAACCAATCTAGGGCTCTGGCGGAGCTGTTCTGCCAGGGAAACTTCCCTTCGGGAGGGGGAAATCATCGCCATCGTCATCACCAACGACCCTCTCATTGGGAGGGGGTCAATCTCCATCAACATCTTCACCAGCACCATCTCCTCTCAAACCCTAGTTCATGTCTTGTATCCAATTCTTGTCTCCAAGTCCGGGATTGGTACCTGTGGGTTGCTAGTAGTGTTAATTACTCCTTGTAGTTGATGCTAGTTGGTTTATTTGGTGGAAGATCATATGTTCAGATCCTATATGCATATTAATACCCCTCTGATTATGAACATGAATATGCTTTGTGAGTAGTTACATTTGTTCCTGAGGACATGGGAGAAGTCTTGCTATTAGTAGTCATGCGAATTTGGTATTCATTCAATATTTTGATGAGATGTATGTTGTCTCTCCTCTAGTGGTGTTATGTGAATGTCGACTACATGACACTTCACCATTATTTGGGCCTAGAGGAAGGCATTGGGAAGTAATAAGTAGATGATGGGCTGCTAGAGTGACAGAAGCTTAAACCCTAGTTTATGCGTTGCTTCGTAAGGGGCTGATTTGGATCCATATGTTTCATGCTATGGTTAGGTTTACCTTAATTCTTTTGTTGTAGTTGCAGATGCTTGCAATAGAGGTTAATCATAAGTGTGATGCTTGTCCAAGTAAGGACAGTACCCAAGCACCGGTCCACCCACATACCAAATTATCAAAGTACCGGACGCGAATCATATAAACGTGATGAAAACTAGCTTGACGATAATTACCATGTGTCCTCGGGAGCGCTTTTCTCTATATAAGAATTTGTCCAGGCTTGTCCTTTGCTACAAAAGGGATTGGGACACCTTGCTGCACTTTATTTACTTTTGTTACTTGTTGCTCGTTACCAATTATCTTATCACAAAACTATCTGTTACCTATAATTTCAGTGCTTGTAGAGAATACCTTGCTGAAAACCGCTTATCATTTCCTTCTGCTCCTCATTGGGTTCGACACTCTTACTTATCAAAAGGACTATGATAGATCCCCTATACTTGTGGGTCATCAAGACTCTTTTCTGGCGCCGTTGCCGGGGAGTGAAGCGCCTTTGGTAGGTGGAATTTCGTAAGGAAAAATTTATATAGTGTGTTGAAATTTACTGTCACTTGTTACTATGGAAAGTAATCCTCTGAGGGGCTTGTTCGGAGTATCTTCACCCCGACCAGTAGAGCAAAGAGTTGCTCCTCAACCTATTGAACCTATTGAAAATGAAAATGTCTACTTTGAGGTTCCTTCGGGTATGATAGAAAAACTGCTAGCTAATCCTTTTGCAGGAGACGGAACAATGCATCCTGATGAGCACCTAATATATGTGGATGAAGTTTGTGGATTATTTAAGCTTGCAGGTGTGCCCTATGATGTTATTAAGAAGAAGGTCTTCCCTTTATCTTTGAAGGGAGATTCATTGACATGGTATAGGCTATGTGATGATATGGGATCATGGAACTACAAACGATTGAAATTGGAATTTCATTAGAAGTTTTATCCTATGCATCTTGTTCATCGTGATCGCAATTATATATATAATTTTTGACTTCGCGAAGGAGAAAGCATCGCTCAAGCTTGGGGGGGGGGGGGCTTAAATCAATGTTATATTCATACCCCAATCCTGAGCTTCCAAGATAAATAATTATTCAAAAATTTTATGCTCGGCTTTCTGATGATGATCGCACCATGCTCGATACTTCTTGTGCTGGCTCTTTTATGGTGAAGACTATTGAATTCAAATGGGATTTATTGGAAAGAATTAAACACAATTCTGAGGATTGGGACCTCGACGAAGGTAAGGAGTCAGGTATGACACCTAAGTTTGATTGTGTTAAATATTTTATGGATACCGATGTTTTCCGTAAATTTAGCACTAAATATGGACTTGACTCTGAAATAGTAGCTTTTTTCTGTGAATCTTTTGCTACTCATGTTGATCTCCCTAGGGAGAAGTGGTTTAAATATCATCCTCCCATAGAAGTAGAAGTAGCTACACCTATTAAAGTCGAAGAAAAGACCATCACTTATAATGATCCTATTGTTCCTACTGTTTATGTTGAGAAACCACCTTTTCCTGTTAGGATAAAAGATCATGCTAAAGCTTCAACTGTGGTTCGTAAAAGCAATATTAGAACTTATACACCCCCTGAGCAAGTTAAAGTTGAACCTAATATTGCTATTGTTAAAGATCTTTTGTCTGATAATATTGATGGGCATGTTATTCATTTCTGTGATGAGACTGCTAGAATTGCTAAACCTTGTGCTAAAGATAAACGTAGACCCATGGTAGGCAAGCCTGTTATTTCTGTTAAAATAGGAGATCATTGTTATCATGGCTTATGTGATATGGGTGCCAGTGCTATACCTCATGACTTATACAAATAAATTATGCATGATATTGCACCTGCTGAGATAGAAGATATTGATGTCACAATTAAACTTGCCAATAGAGATACTATTTCACCAATTGGAATTGTTAGAGATGTTGAAGTCTTGTGTGGGAAAACTAAATATCCTGCTGATTTTCTTGTTCTTGATTCCCCGCAAAATAGCTTTTGTCCCATTATATTTGGTAGACCCTTCTTGAACACAGTTAATGCTATAGGATAGATTGCGAAAAGGATGTTGTTACTATTGGTTTAGGTGATATGTCTCATGAGTTTAATTTCTCTAAATTTCGTAGACAACACCGTGAAGAGGAATTGCCTAGTAAAGATGAAATTATTGGTCTTGCTTCTATTGCCATGCCTCCTAGTGATCCTTTAGAACAGTATTTGCTAGACCATGAAAATTTTCGGGGATATACCCCGCGGCGTAACCCGGCCGAAAGTATAACCCGGCCGGACTTGGTGATTCACCGGCGACCCGCACTGACCAAACGGTTTACAAGCAACCTGACTGAACATTATGACTCACTAGTAACCCGGCGGGGGGGGGGGGGGGGGGGGGCGGATGACAAGGCCCAAGGCCCAGAAAGCCGGTTTATGTTAATGGTGGGCCGGTTTAAGAGAAAAGGTGTGAGGAATATTTCCCTTACAAGGAGTCAAGACCCGGACTTGTATCCGGTTTGTATTAGAAGATAGACTAGTCCTAATCCTAATAGGACTCCACATGTAACCCGCCCCTTCAACATATATAAGGAGGGGCAGGGCTCCCCAAAGAGAGACAGAAAAGAATAGCTAAGGCTGGACACAACTAGAGGAGAGCCGGTTTACGACGACTCCCTCATGATCATAATGAGGCCTAGCCACAAACAATATGTAGGGCTATTACCGGATGATGTTTCCCGGGGCCCGAAGCTGTCTAAATCCTTGTCTTGTGTCGCGTTTATCGATTCCGCTCAACCCCTCTCAAGCTACTACAAAGATGCGTTGGCCTCACGACTAAGTCCTCATACTAGGACATCTGCCGTGACAATTCCACGACAGTTGGCGCCCACCGCGGGGCCTGCGCACGGTGGTGTTGAGTTCTTGGAAGATGCTATCCTAGGGATCGAGAAGTTCCGCCCAGCTCATTGAAGAGTTCCGGCCGGTTCGCAAAAGAGTTCTGGCCGGATCGAGGAAAGGTTCCGTCTGAATCACCAAAAAGGTTCCGCCGGCTCGTCGGAAGGTTCTAGCCGGATTATTGAAAAGTTCCGAGCACTTCGATGAAAAGTTCTGTCCGAATCACCAAAGGGTTCCAGCTGAATCGCCGAAAGGTTTTGTCCGAGTCGATAAAGAGTTTTGACTTAGATTATGAAATATTCCGGCCGGATTATCAGAAAGTTCCGGTTCAAAGGTTTAAAAGAGAAAATGTGTTTATGAATGAACGAAGGGAAATAGATGAAGTATTCTTTAAACAGGAACCCATCCTGAAACACAATTTGCCTGTCGAAATCCTAGGGGATCCTCCTCCACCCAAGGGTGATCCCGTGTTTGAGCTCAAACCGTTACCTGATACTCTTAAATATGCTTATCTTGATGAGAAAAAGATATATCCTGTTATTATTAGTGCTAACCTTTCACGGCATGAAGAAGAGAGATTATTGAAAACTCTGAAGAAGCACCGTGCTGCTATTGGATATACTCTCGATGATCTTAAGGGCATTAGTCCCACACTATGTCAACACAAAATAAATTTGGAGAAAGATGCCAAACCAGTTCGTGATCACCAACGACGGCTGAATCCTAAGATGAAAGAAGTGGTAAGAAAGGAAACACTAAAGCTCCTTGAGGCAGGTATAATTTATCCCGTTGCTGATATTAGTGGGTAAGTCCCGTCCATTGTGTCCCTAAAAAGGGAGGTATTATTGTCATTCCTAATGATAAAGATGAATTGATTCCGCAAAGAATTATTACACATTTTTGCTTTCTAGATGGTTATTCTAGTTTCTCTCAAATACCTGTGTCAGCTGATGGTCAATCTAAGACCACTTTTACTTGCCTGTTCGGTACTTTTGCTTATAGATGTATGCCTTTTGGTTTATGTAATGCACCTGCTACCTTCCAAAGATGCATGATGGCTATATTCTTTGACTTTTGTGAAAAGATTTATGAGATTTTCATGGACGATTTCTCCGTCTATGGATCCTCTTTTGATGATTGCTTAAGCAACCTTGATCGAGTTTTGCAGAGATGTGAAGAAACTAACCTTGTCTTGAATTGGGAGAAGTGCCACTTTATGGTTAATGAAGGTATTGTCTTGGGGCATAAAGTTTCTGAAAGAGGTATTGAAATTGATAAAGCTAAGGTTGATGCCATTGAAAAGATGCCATGTCCCAAGGACATCAAAGGTATAAGAAGTTTCCTTGGTCACGCCGGTTTTTATAGGAGGTTCATTAAGGACTTCTCAAAAATTTCTCGGCCTCTGACTAATTTATTACAAAAAGATATACCATTTGTTTTTGATGATGATTGCGTAGAAGCATTTGAAATACTTAAGAAAGCATTGATCTCTGCACCTATTGTTCAGCCACCTGATTGGAATTTACCCTTTGAAATTATGTGTGATGCTAGTGATTATGCTGTAGGTGTTTTTCTAGGGAAAAGAGTTGATAAGAAATTAAATGTTATTCAATATGCTAGTAAAACTCTAGACAATGCCCAGAGAAATTATGCTACTACTGAAAAAGAATTCTTAGCAGTTGTATTTGCTTGCGATAAGTTTAGACCTTATATTGTTGATTCTAAAGTAACTATTCACACGGATCATGCTGCTATTAAATATCTTATGGAAAAGAAAGATGCTAAACCTAGACTTATTAGATGGGTTCTCTTGCTACAAGAATTTGATTTGCATATTGTTGATAGAAAGGGAGCTGAGAACCCCGTTGCAGACAACTTGTCTAGGCTAGAGAATGTTCTTGATGACCCACTACCTATTGATGATAACTTTCCTGATGAACAATTAAATGTCATAAATGCTTCTCGTACTACTCCATGGTATGTTGATTATGCTAATTATATTGTTGCTAAATTTATACCACCTAGTTTCACATACCAGCAAAAGAAAAAGGTTTTCTATGATTTGAGACATTACTTTTGGGATGACCCACATCTTTATAAAGAAGGAGTAGATGGTGTTACTAGACATTGTGTACCTGAGCATGAACAAGAACAGATCCTATGCAAGTGTCACTCCGAAGCTTATGGAGGACACCACGCTGTAGATAGAACTGCACATAAGATATTTCAATCCGGTTTTTATTGGTCTACTCTCTTCAAGGATGGCCGTAAGTTTGTTGTATCTTGTGATGAATGTCAAAGAATTGGTAATATTAGTAGACGTCAAGAAATGCCTATGAATTATTCACTTGTTATTGAACCATTTGATGTTTGGGGCTTTGATTATATGAGACCTTTTCCTGCCTCCAATGGATACACACATATTTTAGTTGCTGTTGATTACGTTACTAAGTGGGTAGAAGCTATCCCAACTAGTAGTGCTGATCATAACACCTCTATTAAGATGCTTAAATAAGTTATTTTTTCAAGGTTTGGAGTCCCTAGATATTTAATGACTGATGGTGGTTCACATTTTATTCATGGTGCTTTCCGTAAAATGCTTGCTAAATATGATGTTAATCATAGAATTGCATCTCCTTATCACCCACAGTCTAGTGGTCAAGTAGAACTGAGCAATAGAGAATGCAAATTAATTTTGCAAAAGACTGTTAATAGATCTAAAAATGATTGGTCCAAGAAACTTGATGATGCATTATGGGCCTATAGAACTGCATATAAAAATCCTATGGGTATGTCTCCGTATAAAATGGTTTATGAAAAAGCATGTAACTTACCTCTCAAACTAGAACATAAGGCTTATTGGGCTATTAAAGAACTCAATTATAATTTCAAACTTGCCAGTGAGAAGAGGTTATTTGACATTAGCTCACTCGATGAATGGAGAACCCAAGCCTATGAGAATGCCAAATTATTTAAAGAAAAAATTAAAAGATGGCATGACAAAAGAATACAAAAGCGTGAGTTCAATGTAGGTGATTATGTATTGCTATACAACTCTCATTTAAGATTTTTTGCAGGAAAACTTCTCTCTAAATGGGAAGGTCCTTACGTTATCGAGGAGGTCTATCGTTTCGGTGCCATAAAAATCAACAACTTCGAAGGCACAAATCGGAAGGTGGTGAACGGTCAAAGAATTAAACATTATATCCAAGGTAATCCTATAAATGTTGAAACCAATGTTATTGAAACCGTAACCCCAGAGGAATACATAAGGGACACTTTCCGGAACGTTTCAGACTCCGAAAAGGAATAGGTATGTGGTACGGTAAGTAAACCGACTCCAAAACAGTTCTAATGGCAATTTCCCTCCATTTTGGAATATTTAGAAAAATAGAAAAAATAAGAAGCAGTCCGGGAAGGACACGAGGGCTCCACGAGGGTGGAGGGCGCGCTCTACCCCCTGGGCACGCCCCCTGCCTCGTGGGCACCTCGTGTGCTCTCCGGACTCTGTTTTCTTGCACGTTACGTATTTTGGTCGGTAAAAATTCATTATATAACCTTCCGAAGGTTTTGACTCCCGTATCACGCAACTATCCTCTGTTTGTGTTTCGAGTTGTAGCTGCTGCAGATTAGAGCAAGATGTCTTTGCAAGAGTCAGTTGGGGAGAGCCGGGTGTCTCATCCGGCACCGAGATCAATGACAAACAACAATGTTGACCACTTTGGGTCAGCAACGGAGGAAGAGATGGAGGCTGGTTTGAAGAGGATAGATGCCATGGAGGAGGATCAAGAAGTCACTTCTCGCTTCCGAGCTGGATTCACAATGGGGGAACTGCAGAGCTCGGCTATCCCAAACTCGGTTATCCCTTCCAATGTTAGATTTCTTTCTTATGAGAATATGAAAAAGAGTGTCACTTGTTCTCCCGCAGCTATGCAACACCCTTGGGTGCAGGGAGCTTTGGCTGTTACGGGAAAACTCTGAATGGAAATACTGGACCTCAAGCAGCAAGTCAATAAGCTCGAGGAGGAGAATCGTAACCTGAGGGGCATCATCGCCAAGAATATCACATCACCATACCCGATAAGGGAGATATAATCACATGGGTATGGGCACTCCCCTTGGAAACTTCCAAGCTTGGGGGAGTGCCCCGGTATCGTATCACCATCACTTTTATCTTTACCGTTTTTCTTAGTTCGATCCTTTTGATAATATTTTGATATAGTAGAATGAAGTTTTAGTATGATCTAGTTGTGAGTTTTGCTTTATGATCCTTCTATGTAATCGAGTCTGTGAGCTATATATAATAAAGATTAGTGTTGAGTCAAGGGCTTGATTATTTTGCCATGATCTTGAGTGAATAAAAGAAAAGAGAAAGAAGTAAAAAGAAATAAAGAGATCATATGGATCTTATGGAGAGTAATGAGCTCACATAGAAAGAGTATGATGAATATAAGTTGTTGAGAGATTGACAAACATAGTTTTGGTCATCGTTGCAATTAATAGGAAGTAATAAAGAAAGAGAGGTCTTCACATATAAATACACTATCTTGGACATCTTTTATGATTGTGAGCACTCATTAAAATATGACATGCTAAAGGGTTGGCGTTGGAAAAGGAATACAACGTAATGGGTTATGTTTTCTTACATCTGAGATAAATTATATTGTCATGGATCATCCAACATGATTGAGCTTGCCTTTCCCCCTCATGCTAGCCAAATTCTTTGCACCAAGTAGAGATACTACTTGTGCTTCCAAACACCCTTAAACCAGTTTTGCCATGAGAGTCCACCATACCTACCTATGGATTGAGTAAGATCCCTCAAGTAAGTTGTCATCGGTGCAAGCAATAAAAAATTGCCCTCTAAATATGTATGACTTATTAGTGTGGGAGAAAATAAGCTTTATACGATTGTGTGATATGGAAGAAATAAAAGCGACAAACTGCATAATAAAGGTCCATATCACAAGTGGCAATATAAAGTGACATTCTTTCGCATTAAGATTTTGTGCATCCAACCATAAAAGTGCATGACAACCTCTGCTTCCCTCTGCGAAGGGCCTATCTTTTACTTTTATCTCCTACCTTGCATAGGAGTCATGGTGATCTTCACCCTTCCTTTTTAAATCTTTTGGCAAGCACAACATGTTGGAAAGATTCTGTTATATATGGCTAATTGGATGTGAGTTTTCATGAACTATTATTGTTGACATTACCCTTGAGGTAAAACGTTGGGAGGCAAAACTATAAGCCCCTATCTTTCTCTGTGTCCGGTTAAAACTCCATACCCATAAGTATTGCGTGAGTGTTAGCAATTGTGAAAGACTATATGATAGTTGAGTATGCGGACTTGCTGAAAAGCTCTTACATTGACTCTTTCCTATGTTATGATAAATTGCAATTGCTCCAATGACTGAGATTATAGTTTGTTAGTTTTCAATGAAGTGTATGATTCATACTTGAAATTCTGATTGAATTGTTACTCTAGCATAAGAGATCATATGAACAAATTATATAAGTTGTTGTTCTAAGAATGATCGTGATGCCCTCATGTCCGTATTTTATTTTTATCGACACCTCTATCTCTAAACATGTGGACATATTTTTCGATTTCGGCTTTCGCTTGAGGACTAGCGAGGTCTAAGCTTGGGGGAGTTGATACGTCCATTTTGCATCATGCTTTTATATCGATATTTATTGCATTATGGGCTGTTATTACACATTATGTCACAATACTTATGCCTATTCTCTCTTATTTTACAAGGTTTACATAAAGAGGGAGAATGCCGGCAGCTGGGATTCTGGGCTGGAAAAGGAGCAAATATTAGAGACCTATTCTGCAAAACTCCAAAAGTCCTAAAACTTCACGGAAGTCATTTTTAGAATATATAAAAAATACTAAGCGCAAGAAGTTCTGGAGGGGGGCCACACCCTACCCACGAGGGTGGGGGCGCGCCCTACCCCCTAGGCGTGCCCCCTGCCTCGTGGGCCCCCTGGTGGCCCTCCTATGCCCATCTTCTGCTATATGGAGTCTTTCGATGAGGAAAAATCATAAGCCAGCTTTCGAGACGAGACTTCGCCGCCACGAGGCGGAACCTTGGCGGAACCAATCTAGGGCTCTGGCGGAGCTGTCCTGCCGGGGAAACTTCCCTCCGGGAGGGGGAAATCATCATCATCATCACCACCAACGATCCTCTCATCGGGAGGGGGTCAATCTCCATCAACATCTTCATCAGCACCATCTCCTCTCAAACCCTAGTTCATCTCTTGTATCCAATTCTTGTCTCCAAGTCTGGGATTGGTACCTGTGGGTTGCTAGTAGTGTTAATTACTCCTTGTAGTTGATGCTAGTTGGTTTATTTGGTGGAAGATCATATGTTCAGATCCCATATGCATATTAATACCCCTTTGATTATGAACATGAATATGCTTTGTGAGTAGTTACGTTTGTTCCTGAGGACATGGGAGAAGTCTTGCTATTAGTAGTCATGTGAATTTGGTATTCATTTGATATTTTGATGAGATGTATGTTGTCTCTCCTCTAGTGGTGTTATGTGAACGTAGACTACATGACACTTCACCATTATTTGGGCCTAGAGGAAGGCATTGGGAAGTAATAAGTAGATGATGGGTTGCTAGAGTGACAGAAGCTTAAACCCTAGTTTATGTGTTGCTTCGTAAGGGGATGATTTGGATCCATATGTTTCATGCTATGGTTAGGTTTACCTTAATACTTTTGTTGTAGTTGCGGATGCTTGCAATAGAGGTTAATCATAAGTGGGATGGTTGTCCAAGTAAGGACAGTACCCAAGCACCGGTCCACCCACATACCAAATTATCAAAGTACCGAACACGAATCATATGAACATGATGAAAATTAGCTTGAAGATAATTCCCATGTGTCCTCGGGAGCGCTTTTCTCTATATAAGAATTTGTCCAAGTTTGTCCTTTACTACAAAAGGGATTGGGCCACCTTGCTGCACTTTATTTACTTTTGTTACTTTTTGCTCGTTACCAATTATCTTATCACAAAACTATCTGTTACCTATAATTTCAGTGCTTGCAGAGAATACCTTGCTGAAAACCGCTTATCATTTCCTTCTGTTCCTCGTTGGGTTCGACACTCTTACTTATCAAAAGGACTACGATAGATCCCCTATACTTGTGGGTCATCAATTCCTCAATGCAATCTCTCAGAAGGTAATCAATCCAGAAATCATACCAAGGTTAGAGAATGATTTGGTGCAATGTCTTGTCAGTTTCGAGTTGGTGTTCCCACCATCCTTCTTCAACATCATGACACACGTCCTAGTTCAGCTATGCAAAGAGATTAACGTTTTGGGTCCTGTATTTCTACACAATATGTTCCCCTTTGAGAGGTTCATGGGAGTCTTAAAGAAATATGTTCATAACCGTGCTAGGCCAGAAGGAAGCATCTCCAAGGGCCATGAAAATGAGGAGATCATTGAGTTTTGTATTGACTTTATTCCTGACCTTAAGCCAATTAGTGTTCCTGAATCGCTGCATAAGGGCAGACTGGATGGAAAAGGCATGCTAGGAGGGAATCAAATAATATGTATGGATGAACATTCTATCACTGAAGCACACTACACAGTTCTACAGAATTCCGCCTTGGTGGCTCCGTATATGGACGAACATAAGCATTTTCTACACTCCAAACACCCGGAGCGGTCTGATGACTGGATTACACGTGAACAAACGGGGACTTTCGCCGGCTGGTTGCAGACACGTGCCATGCATGACGCCTCTATTGAAGATGATATGTACTTGCTGTCCCAGTTACCATCTTCGAATATAATGACTTTCAAAGGGAACGAGATAAATGGGAATACATTTTACACGATTGCCCAAGATAAGAAGAGCACCAACCAAAATAGTGGTGTCCGCTTTGATGCAGCAACCAAGACGGGAAAGGAAACATATTATGGTTACATAGAGGACATATGGGAACTTGACTATGGACTTGGTTTGAAGGTCCCTTTGTTTCGGTGCAAATGGGTCAATATGACACGAGGCGGGGTAATGGAAGACCCGCAGTACAGAATGACAACAGTGGATCTCAACAATCATGCATATGCAGACGAACCATTCGTCCCAGCGAATTATGTGGCACATGTTTTCTATGTGAAGGACATGTCTACCAAGCCGAGAAAAGGAAAAGATAAGGAAGCAAATGCATCATACGATGAGCCAAAGCACCACATAGTTCCTTTTGGGAAGAGAAACATCGTCGGAGTGGATGACAAGACATACATGTCAGAATATTATGAAAAGTTTGATGAAATTGCTCCATTCACAGTGAATATTGACCTGAGCATCGAGTTAAATGATGAAGATTTTCCATGGTTACGACGTAAAGGGACACATGCGAAGAAAAAGTTTCACACCCAAAGATCTGGGATGTGACCGGCTTCACTATCATCACTTTCTTCTGTGTTTCACACCCAGGAGGGAATCTCTGTAATAGTTAGGGTAGTTATGTGTTTTGGCATTTGAAACGCGAACAAATTTTATTTGCAAACAAATTCTTTCATGCATTTACTGATTTTTTCACCTAAATGACCTTGAAATTGAAAAACACTTCAAATGAACTCCAAAAAGGTTAAAAGTTGGCATGGTATCATAATTTCACCCACATAGCATGTGCAAAAAAGTAGAGGGTTACGGCAAAAACTGGATGCACTTCGTGTACAAAATGAACAATCTCTTTCGAAGTATCAGGGTTTCGGACGAAAACTCATCTATTACAAATACATTTCATTTTTTAA
Source organism: Triticum monococcum (assembly GCA_034509565.1). NCBI lineage: Eukaryota > Viridiplantae > Streptophyta > Magnoliopsida > Poales > Poaceae > Triticum > Triticum monococcum. Next base: position 143,066,259 of record CM067845.1, on the reverse strand, counting down.
ATAACCTAAGCATTACCAAATTGAATATAATGATAAAACACACTAATATTAAACATAAGAAAAAAGAATCACTGAAAAATCTATTTTTAAAGTTAAGTTATTCACAAACTAGTGATTCACACAAATTTCAAATAATTCAAAATTTAAACTATTCAAATTTGAAAACTACCGGCACTAACAGAAAGTTTGTATTTTTTTATACCTAAAGAAAAAAATATTCACAAAGAAACTCTAAATACAGCAAAAAACAACTCAAAAATAAATAAAAGAAAATAAATAAAGCAAAAAAGAAAATAAAGAAAATAAAAAAGCCTACCTACTGGGCCACAGCGGCCTGCATACGACTATAAACCCAACCTGTTGTTGGGCCAGGATGCAGGCCCGCAAGGCCTAGTTGGCCCACAGGGCAGCACAGAACAGGTAGGCCTAGAAGGCCTATTTTGGAGAGGAGCTCGAAGGAGCAGCCGCGGCTGGGTTTATAAACCAGTGCGGCTGCCCTTCGCTAGGCGAGGTGGGACTAAACTTTGCGCCCCTCGCCTGGCAACGCACCCACTTTAGTACCGGGTCATGGCTCCAATCGGTACTAAAGGGGGGGGTCTTTAGTACCGGTTGGAGCCACCACCCGGTACTAAAGGTCAGCCCTTCCCGCCGTTTGGCCTGGCCAAAACAGGCCTTTCATACCGGTTGGTGGCTCCAACCGGTACTAAAGGTGCCTCCTATATAAGAAAACACTTCAAAAATTTCAGTTTTCATCTCCCATTTCTCTCTGCCGCCGCCCCGTCCCACTCCGTCCCCGTCCCATTCGCGCCGCCGCCCCGTCCCGCGCCGTCGCCGTCCTCGCACCGTCGCCATCGCCGTCCCCATCGCGCCGCCGCCCCGTCCCGCATCGTCGCCGTCCCCTCGACCTCGCCCGCGCGCGCTGTGAGCCCCTCCCCCGGCCTCTCCTTCCTCCAATCCACCACGCCGCCGCCGGCGTCGGCCGCATGCGCACACACGCACACACACTACACACGCGCGCGCGCACACACACACACAGACAATTTTTCTGTTTTTTCTGTTAGAAATTGTAGAAATGTTAGTATTTTAGAAATTTTAGTATTTTAGAAATGTCAAATAGTATATAGAAATGTTAGAAATTTTAGTATATAGAAATGTTAGAAATTTTAGAAATGTTAGTTCTAGCTAGATGAATTAGATTAATTTTAAATTGTTAGACGATGATCGATGTTTTTTTAGTTTCTTACAATTTTAGTTATAGGAATTTTGAATTTGAATATAAGACACAATCCAATAATTTAAAAAATGTTACATTTGCATATAGTATTTGTTTTCGACGATGCCTAGCCCGCATCCTCGCCGTCGACCCGTTCGTGATGATGTCCTGCTTCAGAGGAGCCATGTCCGGTACTGGGCTCCGCCGGGCTGGCACTGGGAGGTGCTACCTTCAGGGGGGCGCCGCTTGGTGAGGAACCCGGCCCCGGGTCCCGTCGTCGACCCTGATCTCGTTTGGTGGCATTCACGTGGGCTACATTCGGTGCAGAGGGAGCCGGCCCCGCCGGAGGTGGTGCATCGCCGTGTCAGGGAGGAGGACGAGCACGTCCGTCGCTACATGGCTGCTATGGACGTTAGGTTCTCCAATACCTGGCAGGTTCTTTGGGCAGATGATCAGAGATATGATCCTGTGATGGTTCCTTCTCTTTGGGTGTCCACCACCCGCGCCTCAGGAATCGCGAGTGGCCTAGATTCTTATGTAGCATTCGATCTTTATTAGCTAGCTAGCTAGTGATGTATTCGATATATAATATTCGAGATGATGCATTCGAGATTATATATATTATTAGATATGATGTATTCGAGATTATATATTATTCGAGACGATGTATTCGAGATTATATATTATTTGAGACGATGCATATTATGTACTATGATTCAGTTTTTCCTTATTGATTGCATCCATGTATTGTAATTTGAATACTAAATTGTTTTATATTTCTTCTGGATTAGTTAAATAAAAGCTATGGCGGACAATACCAGCAGAGAGGGAGAAGAGACCATGTTCGAGATCATACGCAGCCCTCGCGGGCCAGATGATCAGAATGAAGATTATGACGGCTCCGAATATCTGAACAATACCGGGGAGGGTGATGATAAGATATTCGATCTCGACGACTGAATTGATGAATTCATGAACTATGATTATGATTATGATGATGCAGACAATGTTGATCTTGAAATAACAAAGACCGGCGAGGTATATTTATATAAGCAGGCATCTGGTGATCATCACATGTTTTTTGATTTGAAGAATATATTAATGAATCGATCTTTCTTCTTTCAGCCCTCCGGATCGAGCATATCTGCTTCTACAGACAGCAGGACAAAGCGAGGCCTGGGCAAAAAGTTGAAGGATGGTGTAAAGTACAACATCGATGCCATCAAACCTAATGGCGAACCAATCACGCCTAAGAACGTTGCGAACAAGTTCATTCGTCAGTGCGGAGTTCTTGTGAAGGACCAACTCCCGATCTCCATTCAAGAATGGAAGGAGCCAAAAAATAAACATCCAAATGTTACTTGGGTCGACGACAGAGCAAAAAAACGCTTTGGAATCTCTCATGGAACATTTCACCCTACCAGATCTTTTCACTGATGCAGATGTGCAAAAAGTCAACGACGCTGCTCTTAAGAAGATGGCAATTGCATTCAACACCCACAAGAAAATTGTATGGGCCAACTACATCGAAGGAGGAAGGAAGACTCCAGAATTCAAGGGAACACTGGAGAAGCAAAGAGAACACTGGCCCGCTTTCGTGAAATTCAAGGAATCAGAATTATCTAAGGAACGGTCGAGAAAAAACAAGGCCAATGCCGCAAAAAAGACGTAGTTCCATAGGCTGGGGCCAGGTGGCTACGCGGTGACAATGCCTAAGTGGGATAAGTCTGAGCAAGAGATGCTGGATGCAGGGGTCGATCCAGTTACTAGGAGCTGACCCCCAGGTGCAGAACTTGGTTCTATGCGCATGAGGGGGCGTTGGACCCAAAGATAGGCCTGGTTTCGAAGAAGGCAACTCTAAAAGGAGCCAAAGATAAGTTACTTCAAGCAATAGAAGATGCTCGAACGGGGGTGTTCACGCCCAACAGATAGAACACGAGGCAAGGGCGTTGTTCCGTGGTATGAAGGCTTTCATACTGGAACACAGACTACAAAACCCGTGCAAGAAGGAAGATGGAGGAGGAGAAGAAGAGGAAGCTGGAGGAGGAGCAGAGGAAGCAGGAAGCAGAACGCCTTCAAGGCCTAGAATCAGCGCACACGGACTTGGCACTCAAATTCCAGCGGCAGCAGCAGCAGATCGACTCACTTAGCAAGGAAAGGGGGTCTCAGCAGCGGCAGCAGCTAGCGAATGATCCAGCATTGGATAGCACCGTCCCATCCATGCCGAGAAGCAGCGTTGGTTCCGCCCCGGGCGACGCATTGCTGGATAGATACCCTGTGGATGACATCATGGAGAGCACTAACTGTGAGCTACACTTCAAAATGAAGAACATATCCATGAAGGTGGCGGACGCCATTGCTTATACAAATTCCCCCGATGCAACCTTGCATTGCAACCCGATTCCAGTCGGCTATGCTCATGTCCAGGTTAATGAAGTGGTGGACAAATATTCGGTCCTAGAGCTTGACATTCCTAGAGGTGACGAGGAACACACACTGGGAGAGGCCAAACATCGTATCATCCTATGGAGAAAGGATTGCATCATCTTTCCAAGGCCACCGACACCGCGTCAGCCGACTCCTCCTTGAAGTCTACCAGCGCGTCAGCAGACTCCCGCTCCTCCAAGTCCGCCATCGTGTCAGGCCACTCCTCCTCCTCCAAGTCCGGCAAAGCGTCGGGCCACTCCTCCTACTTCAAGTCCGGCACAGCGTCAGCAGACTCCTCCTCGAAGTCCGCCACCATGTCGGCAGACTCCCGCTCCTCCAAGTCCACCAACGCTGATAGAGGCGAAGGTGTCCCGATGTTTCGATGAGATGGTGGCTATCGTTTTCTGTGGGAGTCGACCTTGACGATCTGACTACGAACATGCGAGACGTCGCGCCTTAGCAATCGCTAAACCAACTTCCGAGGGTTATTGACCACGCCGGAGCACGATCAACCTGACCACGAGGGTCTGTTTCCTGCGAGCAAACGAAGAACAAGCAAGAAACTAAGATTGCAATCTAGATATTGCGAATATAAGATGAAAGCTTTATTGATCATGGTGGGGTTCTGTGACGCCTTTGTCTGGTCATTGAACACAAACGAAGTACGCGAAGTTGCAGCTATGGCGAACTTTAATCTAAACAAAACCCAAAGTCTAAACGACGCCCTAGGGGCTGTATATATGGAGGAAGACGGGGGGATTTTGTGGCCCTTGGATGAGGGGTCCGAAACCAACCCTAACTCTTGTTTTCCCACACATACGGACTCTAAAAACATCCTATACTTATGTATTTCGAAAATACATGGGCCTGGCCCAATAATAAGGTGACGCGGCACCTAGAATAGCCTCTGGACAAAATCTATGAAGTGGCATCTTGTATATTTCGTCCAAGGCTTCATGCACTCCTTATGGTGGCTTCAAAGTCCTGAAATCATCACTTGTAACTCCGTTCTTGATCCCCTTGCGCATGCCATCATCTCCATGCTTGAACTTGCTCCAAGGTTCATCTTTCTTGTCCAAGCTAGGCCCTTCATTTGTAAGCAAAACAAATGTATCCAATTTAGGCAGCATCACATTCTCATGAACATTAGAATCGTTACCAAGAAACGAAAGTACCTGATAATTCAATTGGCATGCGCGAGCTCTAGTAATTGGTCCAGTATGTATAGCAGTAGGGGTTGTGGGTGTAACAATGGTATTGGTGTCCTCATCATCATCCCCTTCTTGAAATAAAGTCGTCCTCGACGAAAGTTCATCTTCCTCACCCAAATAAGGCTTCAAATCTGCAATGTTAAAAGTGGGACTAACCCCAAAATCTGCAGGCAGCTCAAGTTTATATGCATTATCATTTATTTTCTCTAACACCTTAAAAGGACCATCAGCACGTGGCATTAGCTTTGATTTGCGCAAATTATGAAATTTATCCTTACACAAATGTAACCAAACAAGATCTCCAGGTGCAAACACAACATGTTTTCTACCCTTATCTCCAGCAAGTTTATATTTAGCATTCATACGCTCAATGTTTTCCTTAGTTAACTCATACATTTTTAAAATCAATTCAGCACGTTCTTTAGCATCAAAATTAACCTTCTCGAAAGATGGAAGAGGCAACAAATCAATGGGTGCACGAGGTAGGAAACCATACACAATTTCAAAAGGGCACATCTTAGTAGTAGAATGCAATGAACGATTATAAGCAAATTCAATATGAGGCAAGCATTCTTCCCACATTTTCTTATTATTCTTCAAAACAGCCCTAAGCATAGTAGACAATGTCCTATTGACTACTTCAGTTTGTCCATCAGTTTGGGGGTGACAAGTAGTACTAAAAAGAAGTTTAGTCCCCAACTTAGCCCATAAACATCTCCAAAAGTGGCTAAGAAATTTAGTATCATGATGTGAAACAATAGTATTTGGCACACCATGCAAGCGAATAATTTCACGAAAGAACAAATCAGCAACATTAACAACATCATCGCTTTTCTGACATGGTATAAAGTGTGCCATTTTCGAGAACCTATCCACGACAACAAAAATGCTATCCCTCCCCTTCTTTGTTTGAGGTAAACCTAAAACAAAGTCCATAGATATATCCTCCCAAGGAATACTAGGTACAGGCAAAGGCATATATAAACCATAAGGATTGAGTCGTGACTTAGCTTTTTGACATGTAGTGCAGCGAGCAACAAAACGCTCAACATCCCGTCTCATCTTTGGCCAAAAGAAATGTGTAGCAAGTATGTCCTCCGTCTTCTTCACGCCAAAGTGTCCCATTAATCCTCCTCCATGCCCCTCCTGCAACAACAAAAGACGAACGGAGCTAGCTGGAATGCATAGCTTGTTAGCACGAAACACAAATCCATCGTTAAGAACGAACTTGTGCCAAGTTCTCCCTTCCTTACAATTCTGCAATACATCTTTAAATTAAGCATCATGCACATATTGATCTTTGATGGTCTCCAAACCAAATATTTTAAAGTCAAGTTGTGAAAGCATAGTATAACGACGAGACAAAGCATCAGCAATAACATTTTCTTTACCCTTCTTGTGTTTAATGACATAAGGGAAAGTCTCAATGAATTCAACCCATTTAGCATGTCTATGGTTCAGTTTTGCTTGACTTTTAATGTGTTTCAAAGATTCATGATCAGAATGTATAACAAATTCCTTGGGCCATAAATAGTGTTGCCATGTTTCTAAGGTCCGAACAAGAGCATATAATTCTTTATCATAAGTAGAATAGTTCAGACTAGGCCCACTTAATTTTTCAGAAAAGTATGCAACAAGTTTGCCATCTTGTAATAACACACCTCCTAATCCAATTCCACTAGCATCACATTCTAGCTCAAAAGTCTTATTAAAATCAGGAAGTTGGAGTAAAGGATCATGTGTCAACTTATCTTTCAATACCGTGAAGGCTTCTTCCTGTGCGGTACCCCAAACAAAAGGCACATCCTTCTTTGTAAGCTCGTTGAGAGGTGCAGCAATGATGCTGAAATCTCTCACAAAACGCCTATAGAAACCAGCGAGGCCAAGGAAACTCCTCACTTGTGTGACCGTTTTGGGCTGCGGCCAACTCTCAATAGCTTCAATCTTGGCTTTATCAACTTCAATTCCCTGTGGAGTAACAACATAGCCAAGAAAAGATACTCGATCGGTGCAAAAGGTGCACTTTCCAAGGTTACCAAACAAACGTGCATCACATAGAGCAATAAAAACAACACGTAAATGTTCCAAATGTTCCTCCAAAGATTTACTATAAATCAGTATATCATCAAAATAGACTACCACAAATCGTCCAATGAAAACACATAAAACTTCGTTCATTAACCTCATGAAAGTACTAAGTGCATTAGTTAACCGAAAAGGCATGACTAACCACTCATATAAACCAAACTTAGTTTTAAATGCAGTTTTCCATTCATCTCCTAATTTCATACGAATTTGATGGTATCCACTACGCAAATCAACTTTGGAGAATATTGTAGAGCCACTCAATTCATCAAGCATATCATCTAGCCTAGGAATAGGATGACGATAACGAATAGTAATATTATTAATGCCTCTACAATCAATGCACATACGCGACGTACCATCCTTTTTCGGCACTAAAATGATAGGAACACCACAAGGACTAAGGGATTCGCGTATATAACCTTTGTCAAGCAGTTCTTGTACTTGACGCATAATCTCCTTCGTCTCCTATGTATTGGTACGGTATGGTGCACGGTTGGGTAATGATGCACCGGGAATTAAGTCAATTTGATGCTCAATCCCTCGAATAGGTGGTAATCCCGGTGGCACGTCTTGTGGAAAGACATCAGCAAACTCCTGCAAAATGTTAGTGACAACAGGAGGCAAAGAGGAAGGCACGTCCTCGAATGAAAATAATGCCTCTTTGCACACAAAAGCATAGCAAACAGATTTGCTAAAATCTAGATCATCAATATCAGATTTGGTGGCAAGTAAACATGCACTTTTCAATTTAATTTCAGAAGCAACACTAGATGGTTTATTATTAGGCTTCATTTGTTTCTCAAATTCTTTTGCCACAATCTGATTTTCGCTCTTATTTTTCTCCTATTTTGCTTTATTAGCTCTATTAATATCATCTTTCAAAATGGAATCAGGAGTCATAGGAAGCAAAGTAATATTTTTATCCTTATGAACAAGAGTATACTGATTGTTTCTACCATGGTGTACAATTTTTTTATCAAATTACCATGGTCTACCAAGTAATAAGGAACATGCTTGCATAGGTACCACATCACAATCAACATAATCAGCATATGTAGAGATACTAAAATGCACACGAACAGTACGTGTTACCTTAACCTTGCCGCTGTTGTTGAACTATTGGATGTAGTAAGGATGTGGATGTGGTCTTGTGGTGAGAGATAGCTTCTCCACCCTCTCCATGCTAGCCAAGTTATTGCAGCTCCCTCCATCTATGATGACGCGAACAGAACGTTCCTTCACAACTCCCTTTGTATGGAACAAATTATGCCTCTAATTTTGCTCAGCTTGTGTAACCTGCACACTCAAAACATGTTGAGCAACTAAACATTCATACCTGTCAGCATCTTCAGGAGCCATGTATTGTGTCTCATGATCAGAATCATCTCCACCGTGTTGTTCATGTGTAATAAGAGCGAAAGTCTCCTCATCATAGTCACTAGCGGACTCATACCCACCATCCTCGGTAGCAATCATCACACGCTGAGATTTGCATTCTCTCGCAAAATGTCCTCTTCCCTTACAATGATGACAAATAATATCACTTGTGTGCCCTGTTGATGCCATGGAAGAAGAAGAGCTCTGCGCAGGCCTGACAGGTGTGCTCTTGGCAGATAGTGGTGGTTGTGCCTGCTTTCTTGTATCACGGCTGGAGGTGGCACCTGATAGAGGTCCTGGAGTAGTGGAAGTAGAGGATGCACGTGGTGTCCATGATGAAGATCGACCTGCAGAAAAGTTAGTTCGCGCCAATGCCTGTCGATCCTGCACTTCACGTTCAGCTTTACAAGCAAGATGGAATAAATGAGTGATATTAGTATACTCCTTATACTCTAGAATGGTCTGAATCTCTCTGCTTAATCCACCCATAAAACATGCAAGCATAGCTTCGTTCTCCTCAACAATACCACATCTAATCATGCCAGTTTGTAATTCCTGATACTATTCTTCTATAGAATTTTTTCCTTGTCTTAAATGCTGTAATTTTTGAAGTAATTCACGTTGATAATATGGTGGAACCCAACGAGTACGCATAACAGTTTTCAAAGCAGCCCAAGTAGTTGGAATAGGATATAATCTACAATGTTCAGACCACCAAACACATGCAAAACTAGTGAAAGCACAAACAGCAGCAGGAACACGTCTCTCCTCGGGATATTGTAAACATGTAAAACGTTATTCAGTTTATAACTCCCAAGTAAGATATATATCAGGAACATATCTACCCTCAAATGGTGGAATATTCAATTTCAGTTTAGGAAGATGGTCATGATCTCGTACCTCATATGGTGGTGCAGCCCTACCGTTGCGATGATATACCTGAGGACGACCTGGTGGTGGTGATGCTGATGCTGGTGGTTGCACATAGTTCTGATTTTGATCAACCTCATCCTCGTAATGGTCCTCCACCTCTGCAGTAGCAGCAGGAGCTACAGAAGCATCAACAGCGGCACCAAAGTTTTGCCCAGGGTCAATGGGAACGCGCTGTGCTCGTCCCACTTGATTTGGAAGGCGTTGTTGTTGTTGTTGTAGAGGTGCGTTAGGTGCACCGGTGGTGGTGGTGGAAGACGCGCGAGCGATTCATTAAACTTGTTATCGAGCTTTGTTTCAAACACCTTCTCAATGCCATCTATCTTCTCCATGGCCTCGTCAAATCTATTTAGCACATCTTCCACCTGTCCACTCATCATTTGCTGAAACTTATCATGTAACTCTTTGTTTGTCATGTTCTCCCAGTCAGTCTCGTCGGCTTGTGATCCTGCCATGGTTAGCAGCAATAGAAACACACAAGAATATGATCCTACAGACTACTAGGAAGTGGTGGTGATAGTGTGGTGGACAGTCACAAATCCGTCAAGCGAATCTCAAATTCTTACCAGTTCTTACCAAGCAGCAGGTGGTGATCAGCAACCGCTGTAGTCAAAACTCTCAAAGCTTGGATAGAGCGATTACCAGGGAGAGTCAAACGCACGACGTAGGTGTATGTGGAGCTAGGAAGGCTTATAATATGGTAGCAAAAAGGGTCAGTAGTAATCAATTCACATATGCAAAGTTGAATAAACCCTCAATGATGGTACTGTGCTAGTCCTAGGCTAGACCGTACTAGAGACGCGAGCCTAGACCACTAACAAAATCACGGTGCTGCACGTAAACAAGGGAGGAGCACACTCTGAATTATTATTTTCAATTTTTTTGCACTTTTTTCTCTTCTTTTTTTTGCTCCGCAACAATTTTTTTTAAAAAGTCTACAAATGTCCTAAAAACTGCCTAGCCAGAATTTTCCAGACTTAGTTTTTTTTTGAGTTTGGAACTATTTTTCTTCTGTGAATGGCTCGGAAGTTGGGGAGTCATATGTAGGGGAACGTAGTAATTTCAAAAAAATTCCTACGCACACGCAAGATCATGGTGATGCATAGCAATGAGGGGGAGAGTCTGATCTACGTACCCTTGTAGATCACAACGGAAGTGTTGACACAACGTAGAGGAAGTAGTCGTACGTCTTCTTCCCGATCCGACCGATCCAAGCACCGTTACTCCGGCACCTCCGAGTTCTTAGCACACGTTCAGCTCGATGACGATCCCCGGGCTCCGATCCAGCAAAGCTTCGGGGAGGAGTTCCGTCAGCACGACGGCATGGTGACGATCTTGATGTATTACCGACGTAGGGCTTCGCCTAAGCACTGCAACGATATGATCGAGGTGGAATTTGGTGGCAAGGGGCACCGCACACGGCTAAGGAACGATCTCAATGATCAACTTGTGTCTAGAGGTGCCCCCTGCCCCGGTATATAAAGGTTGCCAGGGGAAGGGCTGGCCGGCCAAGGAGGAGGGCGTAGGAGGAGTCCTACTCCTACCGGGAGTAGGACTCCCCCCCCCTTAATCCTATTCCTAATAGGATCCGAGAGAGAGAGAGAGAGAGAGAGAGAGAGGGAGAAGGGGGCCGGCCACCTCTCCTAGTCCTAATAGGACTAGGGGAGGGGGGAGGCGCGCAGCCCACCTTGGGCTGCCCCTTTCACCTTTCCACTAAGGCCCAATAAGGCCCATTTGGTTCCCGGGGGGTTCCGGTAACCTCCCGGTACTCCGGTAAAATTCCCGATTTCACCCGGAACACTTCCGATGTCCAAACATAGGCTTCCAATATATCAATCTTTATGTCTCGACCATTTCGAGACTCCACGTCATGTCCGTGATCACATCCGGGACTCCGAACAACCTTCGGTACATCAAAATGCATAAACTCATAATAACTGTCATTGTAACGTTAAGCGTGCGGACCCTACGGTTCGAGAACAATGTAGACATGACCGAGACACGTCTCCGGTCAATAACCAATAGCGGGACCTGGATGCCCATATTGGCTCCTACATATTCTACGAAGATCTTTATCGGTCAGACCGCATAACAACATATGTTGTTCCCTTTGTCATCGGTATGTTACTTGCCCGAGATTCGATCGTCGGTATCCAATACCTAGTTCAATCTCGTTACTGACAAGTCTCTTTACTCGTTCCGTAATACATCATCTCACAACTAACATCTTAGTTATAATGCTTGCAAGGCTTATGTGATGTGTATTACCGAGAGGGCCCAGAGGTACCTCTCCGACAATCGGAGTGACAAATCCTATTCTCGAAATACGCCAACCCAACATCTACCATTGGAAACACCTGTAGTACTCCTTTATAATCACCCAGTTACGTTGTGACGTTTGGTAGTACCCAAAGTGTTCCTCCGGCAAACGGAAGTTGCATAATCTCATAGTCATAGGAACATGTATAATTCATGAAGAAAGCAATAGCAACATACTAAACGATCGGGTGCTAAGCTAATGGAATGGGTCATGTCAATCAGATCATTCAACTAATGATGTGACCTCGTTAATCAAATAACAACTCTTTTGTTCATGGTTAGGAAACATAACCATCTTTGATTAACGAGCTAGTCAAGTAGAGGCATACTAGTGACACTCTGTTTGTCTATGTATTCACACATGTATTATGTTTCCGGTTAATACAATTCTAGCATGAATAATAAACATTTATCATGATATAAGGAAATAAATAGTAACTTTATTAGTGCCTCTAGGGCATATTTCCTTCAGTCTCCCACTTGCACTAGAGTCAATAATCTAGATCACATCACCATGTGATTAACATCGATAGTTCACATCATCATGTGATTAACACCCATAGTTCACATCGCCATGTGACCAACACCCAAAGGGTTTACTAGATTCAGTAATCTAGTTCACATCGCTATGTGATTAACACCCAAAGAGTACTAAGGTGTGATCATGTTTTGCTTGTGAGAGAATCTTAGTCAACGGGTCTGCCACATTCAGATCCACATGTATTTTGCAAATTTCTATGTCAACAATGCTCTGCATGGAGCTACTCTAGCTAATTGCTCCCACTTTCAATATGTATCTAGACCGAGACTTAGAGTCATCTAGATTAGTGTCAAAACTTGCATCGGCGTAACCCTTTACGACGAACCTTTTTATCACGTCCATAATCGAGAAACATATCCTTATTTCACTAAGGATAATTCTGACCGCTGTCCAGTGATCTACTCCTAGATCACTATTGTACTCCCTTGCCAAATCAGTGCAGGGTATACAATAGATCTGGTATACAGCATGACATACTTTATAGAACCTATGGCCAAGGCATAGGGAATGACTTTCATTCTCTTTCTATCTTCTGCCGTGGTCGGGCTTTGAGTCTTACTCAACTTCACACCTTATAATACAGGCAAGAACTCTTTCTTTGACTGCTCCATTTTGAACTACTTCAAAATCTTGTCAAGGTATGTACTCATTGAAAAAACTTATCAAGCGTCTTGATCTATCTCTATAGATCTTGAAGCTCAATATGTAAGCAGCTTCACCGAAGTCTTTCTTTGAAAAACTCCTTTCAAACACTCCTTTATGCTTTATAGAATAATTCTACATTATTTCCGATCAACAATATGTCATTCACATATACTTATCAGAAATGTTGTAGTGCTCCCACTCACTTTCTTGTAAATACAGGCTTCACCGCAAGTCTGTATAAAACTATATGCTTTGATCAACTCATCAAAGCGTATATTCCAACTCCGAGATGCTTGCACCAGTCCACAGATGGATCGCTGGAGCTTGCACATTTTGTTAGCACCTTTCGGATTGACAAAACCTTCTGTTGCATCATATACAACTCTTCTTTAATAAATCCATTAAGGAATGCAGTTTTGTTTATCCATTTGCCAGATTTCATAAAATGCAACAATTACTAACATGATTCGGACAGACTCAAGCATAGATACGAGTGAGAAGCTCTCATCGTAGTCAACACCTTGAACTTGTCGAAAACCTTTTTGCGACAATTCTAGCTTTGTAGATAGTAACACTACTATCAGTGTCCGTCTTCCTCTTGAAGATCCATTTATTCTCAATTGCTTGCCGATCATCGGGCAAGTCAACCAAAGTCCAAACTTTGTTCTCATACATGGATCATATCTCAGATTTCATGGCCTCAAACCATTTTGCGGAATCTGGGCTCATCATCGCTTCCTCATAGTTCGTAGGTTCGTCATGGTCAAGTAACATAACCTCCAGAACAGGATTACCGTACCACTCTGGTGCGGATCTCACTCTAGTTTACCTACGAGATTCGGTAGTAACTTGATCTGAAGTTACATGATCATCATCATTAGCTTCCTCACTAATTGGTGTAGTAGTCACAAGAACAGATTTTTGTGATGAACTACTTTCCAATAAGGTAGAAGGTACAATTACCTTATCAAGTTTTCTACTTTCCTCCCACTTACTTCTTTCAAGAGAAACTCCTTCTCTAGAAAGGATCCATTATAAGCAACGAATGTCTTGCCTTAGGATCTGTGATAGAAGGTGTACCCAACAGTCTCCTTTGGGTATCCTATGAAGACATATTTCTCCGATTTGGGTTTGAGCTTACCAGGATGAAACTTTTTCTCATAAGCATCGCAACCCCAAACTTCAAGAAACGATAACATTGGTTTCTTGCCAAACCATAGTTCATAAGGCGTCATCTCGACGGATATAGATGGTGCCCCTTTTTTAACGTGAATGCAGCTGTCTCTAATGCATGACCCCAAAAATGATAGTGGTAAATCGGTAAGAAACATCATAGATTGCACTATATCCAATAAAGTACGGTTATGACGTTCGGACACACCATTATGCTGTGGTGTTCCAGGTGGCGTGAGTAGTGAAACTATTTCACATTTTTAACTGAAGACCAAACTCGTAACTCAAATACTCTTTTCCACGATCAGATCGTAGAAATTTTATTTTCTTGTTACGATGATTTTCCACTTCACTCTGAAATTATATGAACTTTTCAAATGTATCAGACTTCTATTTCATTAAGTAGATATACCCATATCTGCTCAAATCATCTGTGAAGGTCAGAAAATAATGATACCCGCTGCAAGCCTTAAATATTCATCGGACCACATACATCAGTATGTATGATTTCCAACAAATCTGTTGCTTGCTCCATTGTTCCGGAGAACGGCGTTTTAGTCATCTTGCCCAAAAGGCATGGTTCGCAAGCATCAAGTGATTCCGAAAGCCCATCAGCATGGAGTTTCTTCATGCGCTTTATACCAATATGACCTAAATGGCAGTGCCACAAATAAGTTGCACTATCATTATTAACTTTGCATCTTTTGGTTTCAATATTATGAATATGTGTATCACTACGATCGAGATCCAACGAACTTGTTTCATTGGGTGTATGACCATCGAAGGTTTTATTCATGTAAACAAAACAACAATTATTCTCTGACTTTAATGAATAACCGTATTGCAATAAACATGATCAAATCATATTCATGCTCAACGCAAAAACCAAATAACACTTATTTAAGTTCAACACTAATCCCGAAAGTGTAGGGGAGTGTGCGATGATGATCATATCAATCTTGGAACTACTTCCAACACACATCGTCACTTCACCCTTAACTAGTCTCTGTTTATTCTGCAACTCTTGTTTTGAGTTACTAATCTTAGCAACTGAACTAGTATCAAATACTGAGGGTTTGCTATAAACACTAGTAAAGTACACATCAATAACATGTATATCAAATATACTTATGTTCACTTTGCCATCCTTCTTATCCGCCAATCACTTGGGGTAGTTTCGCTTCCAGTGACCAGTCCCTTTGCAGTAGAAGCACTCAGTCTCAGGCTTAGGTCCAGACTTGGGCTTCTTCACTTGAGCAGCAACTTACTTGCTATTCTTTTTGAAGTTCCCCTTCTTCCCTCTGCCCTTTTCTTGAAACTACTGGTCTTGTCTACCATCAACACTTGATGTTTTTCTTGATTTCTACCTTCATCGATTTCAGCATCACGAAGAGCTTGGGAATCGTTTCCGTTATCCCTTGCATATCATAGTTCATCACGAAGTTCTACTAACTTGGTGATGGTGACAAGAGAATTCTATCAATCACTATCTTATCTGGAAGATTAACTCCCACTTGATTCAAGCGATTGTAGTACCCAGACAATCTGAGCACATGCTCACTAGTTGAGCGATTCTCCTCCATCTTTTAGCTATAGAACTTGTTGGAGACTTCATATCTCTCAACTCGGGTATTTGCTTGAAAATTAACTTCAACTCCTGGAACATCTCATATGGTCCATGACGTTCAAAACGTCTTTGAAGTCCCGATTCTAAGCCATTAAGCATGGTGCACTAAACTATCAAGTAGTCATCATATTGAGCTAGCCAAACGTTCATAACGTCTGCATCTGCTCCTGCAATAGGTCTGTCACCTAGTGGTGCATCAAGGACATAATTCTTCTGTGCAGCAATGAGGATAAACCTCAGATCACGGATCCAATCCGCATCATTGCTACTAACATCTTTCAACACAATTTTCTCTAGGAACATATCAAAAATAAACACAGGGAAGCAACAACGCGAGCTATTGATCTACAACATAATTTGCAAAATACTACCAGGACTAAGTTCATGATAAATTTAAGTTCAATTAATCATATTACTTAAGAACTCCCACTTAGATGGACATCCCTCTAATCCTCTAAGTGATCACGTGATCCAAATCAACTAAACCATAACCGATCATCACGTGAGATGGAGTAGTTTTCAATGGTGAACATCGTTATGTTGATCATATCTACTATATGATTCACGCTCGACCTTTCGGTCTCCGTGTTCCGAGGCCATATCTGCATATGCTAGGCTCGTCAAGTTTAACCTGAGTATTCTGCATGTGCAAAACTGGCTTGCACCCGTTGTAGATGGACGTAGAGCTTATCACACCCGATCATCACGTGGTGTCTGGGCATGACGAACTTTGGCAACGGTGCATACTCAGGGAGAACACTTCTTGATAATTTAGTGAGAGATCATCTTATAATGCTACCATCAATCAAAACAAGATAAGATGCATAAAAAGATAAACATCACATGCAATCAAAATATGTGACATGATATGGCCATTATCATATTGTGCCTTTGATCTCCATCTTCAAAGCATCGTCATGATTTCCATCGTCACCGGCATGACATCATGATCTCCATCATCTTGATCTATATCAATATGTCGTCACATGGTCGTCTCGCCAACTATTGCTCTTGCAACTATTGCTATCGCATAGCGATAAAGTAAAGCAATTATTGGACGCTTGCATCTTATGCAATAGACAGACAACCATAAGGCTTTTGCCAGTTGCCGATAACTTCAACAAAACATGATCATCTTATACAACAACTTATAACTCATCACGTTTTGACCATATCACATCACAACATGCCCTGCAAAAACAAGTTAGACGTCCTCTACTTTGTTGTTGCAAATTTTACGTGGCTGCTACGGGCTTTAAGTAAGAACCAATCTCACCTACGCATCAAAACCACAATGATAGTTTGTCAAATAGACTCCGTTTTAACCTTCTCAAGGACCGGGCGTAGCCACACTCGGTTCAACTAAAGTTGGAGAGACAGTCGCCCGCAAGCCATCTATGTGCAAAGCACGTCGAGGGAACCGGTCTCGCGTAAGCGTACGCGTAAGGTTGGTCCGGGTCGTCTCGTCCAACAATACCGCCAAACCAAAGTATGACATGCTGGTAGGCAGTATGACTTATATCGTCCACAACTCACTTGTGTTCTATTCATGCACATAACATCAAACCATAAAACCTAGGCTCTGATACCACTGTAGGGGAACGTAGTAATTTCAAAAAATTTCCTACGCACACGCAAGATCATGGTGATGCATAGCAACGAGGGGGGGAGTCTGATCTACATACCCTTGTAGATCGCAACGGAAGCGTTGACACAACGTAGAGGAAGTAGTCGTACGTCTTCTTCCCGATCCGACCGATCCAAGCACCGTTACTCCGGCACCTCCGAGTTCTTAGCACACGTTCAGCTCGATGACGATCCCCGGGCTCCGATCCAGCAAAGCTTCGGGGAGGAGTTCCGTCAGCACGACGGCGTGGTGACGATCTTGATGTATTACCGACGTAGGGCTTCGCCTAAGCACTACAATGATATGATCGAGGTGGAATTTGGTGGCAGGGGGCACCGCACACGGCTAAGGAACAATCTCAATGATCAACTTGTGTCTAGAGGTGCCCCCTGCCCCCGTATATAAAGGTTGCCCGGGGAAGGGCTGGCCGGCCAAGGAGGAGGGCGCAGGAGGAGTCCTACTCCTACCGGGTGTAGGACTCCCCCCCCCCCCAATCCTATTCCTAATAGGATTCCGAGAGAGAGAGAGAGAGAGAGAGAGGGAGAAGGGGGCCGGCCACCTCTCCTAGTCCTAATAGGACTAGGGGAGGGGGGAGGCGCGCAGCCCACCTTGGGCTGCCCCTTTCACCTTTCCACTAAGGCCCAATAAGGCCCATTTGGTTCCCGGGGGGTTCCGGTAACCTCCCGGTACTCCGGTAAAATTCCCGATTTCACCCGGAACACTTCCGATGTCCAAACATAGGCTTCCAATATATCAATCTTTATGTCTCGACCATTTCGAGACTCCTCGTCATGTCCGTGATCACATCCGGGACTATGAACAACCTTCGGTACATCAAAATGCATAAACTCATAATAACTGTCATCGTAACGTTAAGCGTGCGGACCCTACGGTTCGAGAACAATGTAGACATGACCGAGACACGTCTCCGGTCAATAACCAATAGCGGGACCTAGATGCCCATATTGGCTCCTACATATTCTACGAAGATCTTTATCGGTCAGACCGCATAACAACATACGTTGTTCCCTTTGTCATCGGTATGTTACTTGCCCGAGATTCGATCGTCGGTATCCAGTACCTAGTTCAATCTCGTTACTGGCAAGTCTCTTTACTCGTTCCGTAATACATCATCTCACAACTAACATCTTAGTTATAATGCTTGCAAGGCTTATGTGATGTGTATTACCGAGAGGGCCCAGAGGTACCTCTCCGACAATCGGAGTGACAAATCCTATTCTCGAAATACGCCAACCCAACATCTACCATTGGAAACACCTGTAGTACTCCTTTATAATCACACAGTTACGTTGTGACGTTTGGTAGTACCCAAAGTGTTCCTCCGGCAAACGGAAGTTGCATAATCTCATAGTCATAGGAACATGTATAAGTCATGAAGAAAGCAATAGCAACATACTAAACGATCGGGTGCTAAGCTAATGGAATGGGTCATGTCAATCAGATCATTCAACTAATGATGTGACCTCGTTAATCAAATAACAACTCTTTTGTTCATGGTTAGGAAACATAACCATCTTTGATTAACGAGCTAGTCAAGTAGAGGCATACTAGTGACACTCTGTTTGTCTATGTATTCACACATGTATTATGTTTCCGGTTAATACAATTCTAGCATGAATAATAAACATTTATCATGATATAAGGAAATAAATAATAACTTTATTATTGCCTCTAGGGCATATTTCCTTCATCATACTCTGTCATGACTCGGAGTATCGCGTGATCTGGAAATCGAAAACAAAGCAACAATTACTGGACTCCGAATAGGACTGGTGGCGGAGATGAATCTGGTGGAATCTCGGACTGGTGGCAGAGATGAATCTGGTGGAACTCAGACTGTTGGCGGATATATGTTGTAGGTGGACTCGGATTGGCATGATGGCGACTGATATTTGGTGGCGTATATGGACTCGGATTGGCGGTGAATATCTGGAGGTGGTGGTGGTGGTATATGGCAACAACGATGAAGTTGGTGCGGTGGTGGTATATGGCAGCAGCGATGATGATGATGCGGTGGTGATATATGGCAGCGGCGACGTGACAACCTGTGAATAGAACTCGAAACTCTAAAGGACTAGACGCTAAGACCAGCAACTTGACATGACGATGCAACCACAAATTCAACAAAGCAAATACAGAAAAGATTATGCAAAGGCTCAGATTGGTTCAGATAGGATGAACTAACCCTAGTTTTTTTGGCTTATTCATGGACTATAGGTATGAAGAACAGACTTGATCTAAACTATGAAAAACTGTAAAATCTCACCGAGCAACCTGGAAATCTGATACCACTTGATAGAGGCGAAGGTGTCCCGATGTTTCGATGTGATGGTGGCTATCGTTTTTTGTGGGAGTCGACATTGACGATCCGACTATGAACGTGTGAGACGTCGCGCCTTAGCAATCACTAAACCAACTTCCAAGGGTTATTGACCACGCTGGAGCACGATCAACCTGACCACAAGGGTCTGTTTCCTGCGAGCAAACGAAGAACAAGCAAGAAACTGAGATTGCAATCTGGATGTTGCGAATATAAGATGAAAGCTTTATTGATCATGGTGGGGTTCTGTGACGCCTTTGTCTGGTCATTGAACACAAACGAAGTACGCGAAGTTGCAGCTATGGTGAACTTTAATCTAAACAAAACCCAAAGTCTAAACGACGCCCTAAGGGCTGTATATATGGAGGAAGAGGGGGGGATTTCATGGCCCTTGGAGGAGGGTGTCCGAAACCAACCCTAACTCTTGTTTCCCCACACATACGGACTCTAAAAACAACCTATACTTATGTATTTCGAAAATACATGGGCCTGGCCCAATAATAAGGTGACGCAGCACCTAGAATAGCCTCTGGACGAAATTTATGAAGTGGCATCTTGTATATTTCGTCCAAGGCTTCATGCACTCCTTATGGTGGCTTCAAAGTCCTGAAATCATCACTTGTAACTCCGTTCTTGATCCCCTTGCGCATGCCATCATCTCCATGCTTGAACTTGCTCCAAGGTTCATCTTTCTTGTCCAAGCCAGGCCTTTCATTCGTAAGCAAAACAAATGTATCCAATTTACGCAACATCATATTCTCATGAAAATTAGAATCGTTACCAAGAAATGAAATTACTTGATAATTCAATTGGCGTGCGCGAGCTCTAGTAATTGGTCCAGTATGTATAGCAGTAAGGGTTGTG
The DNA here is from genome assembly GCA_034509565.1 of Triticum monococcum. Lineage (NCBI taxonomy): Eukaryota > Viridiplantae > Streptophyta > Magnoliopsida > Poales > Poaceae > Triticum > Triticum monococcum. The sequence goes on along the minus strand of CM067845.1, from coordinate 143,045,876 downwards.
GGCGTAACAATGGTATTGGTATCCTCATCAAACGCATCAGGCCACTCCTCCTCCTCCAAATCTGGCACAACGTCAAGCCACTCCTCCTGCTCCAACTCAGCCACATCAGCCGTCTCCGCCGCCTCAGCAATCGCATAAGAGAGCCGCCGCAGCTATGGTATGTAGCGCTACGAGTCAAGGTAGTATAGGAGGTATAGGCGGAGGCAAGCGATATAAATATGGTCCAAGTCTCGCTCCTCTTCCTCAGAGGCCTTATGACATGACCAAGGAGCAAAATGCAGCCATAGTGCAGGCCCGAGTGGACGCCCATTTTGAATCGAAATCGGCACCGCCGCCAAGGGAGAAAGTGCCTGAGGAAAAGATTGACCACGTCATTCGTATGGCTAGACCACCAGCTCCCAAGCTTGTTGACTCACACTATGAGCGCCAAATCAGGAAGGCACATCAAGCACGACTACAGAAGGAGTCGAGCTCGAGCTAAGCAGCTGGCAAAAAATGCGGGAAAACCGTTCCCCAGCTAGGAGAACAGGCGGCATAGTCGACCCCCCCCCTCCCCGCTTGTTGTGCCAACAACTCATGAGAGTACCGCCGCCCTATATATATGTGGGCAAACCATTCCCCAGCTGGGCAATCTGGTAATAACCGAGGAGCATATAATGCAGGCCGAAATGCTCAATATCACTGTTGGACAACTCCTCGAGATCGAGCCCATGTCTCCGCTTAGAGAGGAGGAAATAAAACGGAAATATGTTCGCGGCCAACCTTTGGTCGAGCCCGAGGAGGTCAAGAACCTCCCAATGAGAATGTATGAATTGCATGATTGGTACATGAAAATTACCAAGAGTTCCAATCGAGAGACCCTCATGGTGAAGGTCAAGAAAGAGCATTACTTCCATAAGCTAGTTCTGTCCATTGAGTATTCAGAACTATTTCAGTTATTCAATCAAGATGCACTTGACAAATCTCTCGTCAATTGCTATTGTCTATAAGTGATTTCTTTCTGTAATTTAAGTCTCAAGCTAGACTTAGTGCTCATTGATCGATCATTACCTGTAATTATCCTCACTATATTCTTTTTATGATATTATGCAGGATGAAGATGTATGAAATGAAAAAGCTGGACGCTATGGCATTGGGTTCATTGACCCAAATACCATTAATGATAAGACATGGACATATGAATATTATAAACAAGATGTAGATAATAAAATGCTAGAGTTCTTGAAGCGCCTCAATAGCAATGAAGATATACTACTTCCTTACAACTTCCGGTGAGTCACACTGTCTTGTACTACAAATTCTGTTTTTTGCTTACTAGCTAGCTAGATGTTAATAATTAAGTGTATAGGGTTTAGGATAGTTGATTAGTGTTATGCACATGCCCGCTTAATTAAGACATGCAAACGTGTGCGCATGCAGTTATCACTGGGTCTTGTTAGACATTAAAGTTGAAGAAGGAAAAGCTGAAGTATTGGACTCACTACTTAAAAAAGAAAGTGACTTCACCATCATGAAGGGGATACTCGACATGTAATTTTAATCATTATTAACTATATCTCGGCCTATTTAGTTCGTCATTTCCTGATATCAACTATTTAATAACCCTTTTATTAATTTTCTTTGCCAGCGGGCAGGGCTTGGACAAAGTTCATCAAGGTGACTCCAGGCAAATAACGACAAAAGTTGTTTCGGTATCGACCCAGGATAAGTAATTAAGTACTACTAACTAGCTATCATTTCTTTAATTCTTGTTTCAATACCATTAATTAATTATCATGCTTGATTAATTATTATCTGGTTAAATTCTATTCTCGTAAAGGCCCTGAAGCAGGCGCCGGGGACTGATGTGTGTGCATACTACGTTTTCGAGAACATTCGCATGCTGGCGTCCGAAAAGAGCAAATCTCAAAGACAGGAATGTGTACGTTTGTCAGAACACTATTCATAATTTTTACATGATTATCGATATCCAGTCACACAACTAATACACATGCATATTGATCTCCTTCTTAACAGTTTAAAGAGGTGCGGGACCAGCTCCTAGCAACGGAGCGCATACGAGCACTTCAAGAGGAAATAGCGGGATTTTTGCTCGACCAGGTCATAGATCCCAAAGGAGAATACTATTATCCGCTACCGCCCTCATGAACCACTCCTAATTATCATCGTGCTCGGAAGGCACCGAGGCAACATGTAGGAGAAATTGTATATATACCTAATTATATATATATACCCGAACCAGATGGATTGAAAAGAAAAGAAAAAGCAATTCCACACCAACTCACCCACCCACCTCCCGAGTCCCCAATCCCATCCACCCCTGCCTCACCGCCGCCCCATGCCCCGCCGCCTTGCGCTGCCCACGGCCACCCCAGTCCCCCACCGCGGCGCCATCCTCGTCCCCCACCGCGGCGCCACTCCTCTACACCGACGCACCGCAGCCCCTCTCCCCAGATGCGCCGCCGCGCCGCCCCTCTCCCCCGACGCGCCGCCCCTCTCCCCAGATGCATCGCCGCGCCGCCCCCTCCCCTGACGCGCCGCCCCTCTCCCCGAGCTCGCCGGCCATCCCCTCCCCCCACTCTTTCCTAAAAGAGGCCGCCTCCCGAGCTCTGCCATGCGCGGCTGCGCCTGCTCCACTATCCAGGTGACACTGGTCGACGCCCCAACCACGTGCCGCCGTATACTGGTGCTCCTTCCCATGAGCCACCTCGCCTTCTCCTCCGTGGATAAGTTCGCCGACGAGCGAGGACTCCGGATCGAGCCGGCCGACGCCAACCTGCTGGCGTGCCACCCCCGCCCCAGCCATCTCCTCCACCACGGTGCACCGCTGCCTATTCTGGCCATGGGCAAGCACAAGCGCCACCCGATACGGCCCCTCCCCTCTCCGGATCGAGCATCTCCACTTGCATTCATTTGAGCTTTGCACTGATGAAACCTGAATTGTTGAACTGTTCATCCACATGTGACACCTATATTATTTGAACCAATGAACTGCTACCTATGATCACGAGTTCTTGAACTGTTCATGCAGACTTGGTAGCAGGTATTCAGCACTGAAAATGCACCTATGAAGCCAAAAAGTGTCCTGAATTTGTGAAAAAAAACCTCAGTAATGAACCTGCACTGAAAATGCTCATGAAACGAGAGACATGCACTTTGGATGTGTGTGTTTGGTGACTCCTCTCCCTTTCACGCTCGAATTTCATCAGTTCAACCACTTAAATTCATCAGTTCAAGTAGGGTAACAGAATAATACTCTGTTATGCGTAACAGAATAGCCCAGATGTATATATATATTATTCTGTTACCCTACTTGAACTGATGAATTCAAGTGGTTGAACTGATGAAATTCGAGCGGTTGAACTGATGCTTTCTGTTGCTGTTAAAAATCGTCTTCTTTAGTTCAAATTTTTTGGCAATTTTTTTTGTCGAAACAGGGCGTGTAGTATATCGTTGGAAAGCTCTTGACGTCCACATTTTATTCTTATAATTTTTTTTGCAAAAAAATTATGATTTAAGAGCAGTTTTGAAAAAAACTTTTTTTTTCAAAATCGAAAACGTGAATCGTATTTTGGACTTAATTTTCAAACGGTTTGTCGGAATTTAGCAAATGAGATGGCGTTGGAAAGCTTGTGAAAATCCGCATCTTCCATATATCTACTATTTTTTTAAATTCTATATGATTTAAAAGTAATTTGAAAAACGGTGAAATTCTAGGGAAACGTTTTTTCACTGTTTTTTGCAAACGGTTTGTCGTATTGATGCAAATGATACGGCATTGGAAAGCTATGGAAAATGCGCAACTTTTGCGTATAGAAAGTGTTTTCTAATTCCTTACGGTTTAAATACGAATTCAAATATGGTTAAAATTGGTTTTGAACACAGTTTTTTTAAAAGTTTGTCGAAATGGGGCAAATAATATATACCGTTGGATAGCTATCGAAAATGCGAAACTTAGTCATGTTGAACGTTTTCTCTACTTAGCAACTGTTTAGGAGTAATTTTGAATAAGGTGAAACCCATCGTATTGTTTTTCCTGTCTAAAAAACAGAGTACTCATATTGATCTATGTCTATGTTTGTACTGAGGTATTTTTCACAGAGTAGTTTTGAATAGTTCCGAAAAAGAGTACTTTGAACGGATGTCTTTATGATTTTATACTTGCTCCCATATTTTAAGAGTAATTTTGAATACGGTGAGAATCATCGTGCTGTTTTTCTGTCCGAAAAACTGAGTACTCGTACTGATCTATGTGTGTGTTTGTACTGAGGTATTTTTCAAAGTAATTTTGAATGGTTCCGAGAAAAGAGTACTAGCACTGATGTTCATATGGGTTTGTACTGAGCATGTTTTATATCGCTGAACTGAATGATATTTTTTAAAAGGAAAAAATGTGTGTGTTTGTTTTTTAACTCAATTTTCTTGCAAGATGTTTTGGACTTCTTTTGTTTTGTGACTTAACTTTTACCATTTGATTTTTCATTGTGTTTCATGTTGTTTGAGCTTTTTTTCTTAAACTTATTTGGGACGTTGTGTTGAACTTACAACTTTTTTATTTGTGAACTTGCTGTATTTTTACAATGCTAATATGCACGAGAGCAGGGCGAGGCAACGATAGAAGGAAGCTACGTGTGATGATCGTGAAAGCACTGCAGGGCTGAGCCACAAAGTGGTTGATGGCAAGCCGGCACGTGTGGTGGAGAGGCATGGGGATGAGTGGGCGGCACACTAACATTTCACTTGAGATGCGCCTGCTGGACTGACCTCATTATCCCATCTGGACGGATCAGTTGCAGAACTTGAACGTCAGCGTCACAAAATACCAAAAGCTAACGTTCTTTTATTTTTCAAATTGATCATTGTTTTTAATTCCTACTGATCAATATTTCAAACCATTTTTTATTCTTGTATGCACATCAAGGTGTCATGTACTATACCTTCTTTGAAGAAGTAGCAATCATCTCATCATATACATAAATTTTCTTGTCCGAACTTATGGTATCATCATCACTGAACCTGCATGGTTTCTGTTGCTGAACTAAAATAAACTTTTACCCAAATAAATGTGAACATTGGGACATTTGTACAACAAGAACTGAATCTAATACCAATATTGAACTTGCAGGTTTCATCTAGCTACCAACGTCAAATTTACTGATCCTAAAATCAATCACCACCACAAGACAATAAAGTTCTCCAAATGGTTGCTCGAGGAAGAGCTAGCTGCTGAATCCGATCACATTTACCGCTGGGAACAGCCAACCACTAGTTTGTAGAGGGATTTAGCGACGTCGGCAGCCGCCATCTCGCACCTGAGAATCAAACCAAATATTCAGGCGGATAAATAAGTGCACAAGAGATATTTCTTTAGCAAGACATTTTCACGGAACAGGCAAACCAAACTTTTTCAATGAACACGCAAATCAATTTCTTATAAAGCTTCCTAGCCCATTAGCTTCAACCTTTACAAGACAAACTTCTTTCTAGGGGCAGAACAGAAGATGAACTTCTAACCTGCAGTTTTTCACACTGAATTCCAATCACATGTTGAACTTTCTAACCTGCAATTGCAAAGAAGCCGTCCCAAGTCAGGCTAGACAAAGATGTCCGGTTGGCTCTTGCCGTATATGGAGAATTTCTAGAATTTGGTAAAACAATTGAAGTAGCTTGGTCTGGTTAGTATCACTATCACCATAACTAGATACCTGTACTACTTTTTGACTATAACAAGAAAAGAAAGCACTAGCTAGTGTTCAAAATATAGAAAGGGTGATATTTCTTAAATACAAAATTCAGAAAAGAATGGTGCTCTCTATCAGATTGTTGATGCATGAAAATCATATGAACTTCATATACTGCAATAGAGTTGCATCAAGTGCACACACACATTGGCGCGCGTCTTGCTACACCGAAAGCTTGCGATGAACTGTTTAAAGTTTGAAAACTGAACCTTTTGTTCTCAAGTACTGACACTACAAAATATAAATATATATCCATTGTTTCTAACACAAAAGAGTGACCACGAATACCAGCACTACAAAAATGCACTCTACAGGTATAGACTACAACATACTTCACATTACCAGATTGCAATTCTTCTTGTAGATGATATATTTTTCCGATGAACTAATGATCTGAACAAAATTCACATGAGACATATGACTTTTGGGGATTTCCTCAAGATTATGCGCAATAAAGCATCCGGACCGAAAACAACAGACAAGCTGAACTGAAAACCAAAATAAATGGCCTATGGGTTCCTCATATAGCAACTAAAACTTCAGTACAACGACACCTTTTATTGCTGCACTACTACTTAAACAGGGTAAATCAATAAAAAACTGAACTAACAAACATCTACTTAATATCTTTGTGCATGTCCATGGCGGCAGTGTGCAACCGTCGAGCATGTAGCTCGAGTGCTGGACGCAAATGCCCTTAGTGGTGGCTGCTATCGCCGCAAGAGTGTTGGACGTATTGCCAGCTAGCATCCATGAAAATCGAGACAAAATTGAGTCCTGCACAAGATCAAACTAATATAAACGCTTGTTGCATCCATCAGCAGTCATGCATAACCAAGCAATGTGCAAAGCAAAGGGGCTGGTGTGTTCTCCCTGTGTGTGTGCTCGACTTGGACGGATGTGCGGTGCTTAGTGAAGATGGTGGCCGCAACCCACGATTCTGCTTGTACTGGCGTCAACGCTCCACTTGGACGGCTGCCAGCACCTCTGGTGGAATTCAAGCTACAGCCAACATTAGCAGGAATTCAAGCGAAAGAAGCGAGAGAGGTTAGTGAAGAGAGGAGAACAGGAGAGACCAGCATAGTGGAGGTTGGGAAAGGAGGCAAACTCCTGAGCTGCGGCGTCGAACGACTCGACGCTGTGTCATTGAACGGCCCATGGTGGCAGCAGTGAATGATGCCGTGCCATCGCGCAGGGCCAGCACCAAGGCTAGCACGCATGGGATCCTGCGTGCGGCGGCTCGTCGGACCTGGATGGCGGTAAAGAGAACACGGCGGCCCTGCGATGTAGACCTCGGTGGCCCCGAAGAGGGCCGGGGCTGCGGACAAGCTCAGCGGGCATTCTCGGGGCGGCGGTTCAATTAGAAACACAGTAGCAACTTTGCTCCCATCAAATGAAATTTGCATGGTTCAATTAGAAACACACAGTAGCAAACATACTTGCAGATTTTTTTGTGTATAAAAAAGCTAGTGGTTTAAATTGAAAACATGGACAGTGCCACCACACATTTTCTTTTAGTATATCTTCTCATTTTCATCCTACAGTGCATGTTTTGTGTTATAGGAACAAAATGGAAAACATAAAGGGAATCATACTTATGATTGGGAATTAGATATACTGAATAGCTTACATTAGATGGTGGTCGCAGTCCCACTTGGACTGCGGTCAGAGCTCGACTTGGACGGCTCCCAACAACCGTGTATACCCCTTGGCTGCTGCAAGTTTGACTTGGTGAAGATGGTGCAAAATAGATAAACCCATTTTTTAACACAAAACTGCAAAATGCACTGTACAGGCAGAGAGTACAACATACAACTCTCATTCTCAAAAATATTTAAACATAAATAGCTCTCAGAGTCTAAGCTGTTGTTTAGTTTTTTGTCGAACTGATGCAAAAATCACAGTGATTTGTCATATAACATAAAACCAATGAACCGAACTGTTTCAATAACACTCATGAACTTTTGTATGTGCTTATTTATGAATTGGTAATAACATACATAGTGAAATGGTAGGCCTAGTGTGTGTTTTCCTTTGTACATAGCGCATTTTTACGAGCTACATAGGCAAGATATACATGATAATCTGTTCAGAAAAGCATTTTTGAAGGCATGTTTTTGAGGCAACCAAACCTGACCGAGCATGGAGGCTTCCCAGGAGGGTCTCCCCATCCCAGTACTAGTCCATTTAGGGTCTCATCGCATTTTGGAGTTCTTTGGGATCCAATGGTTCACCCAATTAAATAGCATGCAAAAATCTTAATCATCTTCGGATTTCACTGTTAAAAGTGGGTTTCAAACACCACTTCTAGACAGATAGTGCTTATTTTGCTCTCGGACGTCGACTGAACAGACAAAAACAGAACGCATTACTTGCGCCAACAATCCAGAAATCCCCTGAACACAAACCTAAAACTGAAAATTATTGAGATACCTTTGGGCGAATCACTCTGCATATGTTGGTTCAGATGCGCTGGTTAGACTGGCTCGCACGTCGACGTCACAAAACTCGCACTTTGGACGGTTCTCCTCCCATCTGCACTGACAGGTTGCAGAACATGCATGAGGAAACTCACTAAACAAGCTCACCACCTTGTGGTGTTAGGAAACAAACAGTAGCAGTCTTTGAACTGAAACTAGATTTCGTATTGAATTATACTAAATCAAGAAATTGAACTGAGTGTGTGACAAGTTAGTCAATGTGAAATTGAACTGATTGTTTCACATCATGCTGCAGGAGCGGGGTGGCCGGCAGCCGAGGTTATGGGCTAGAGAGAAGGAAGGGGGAAGAGGAACTGATGGGAGGGGCGGGTCTGACCTGATTCCAGGGGCGCTCACATGGGATCCAGGCACAGGAGCAAGAAGTGACAGCTTGCCAAAGTGGCTCGTCCGGTGGCGTATCAAGGAGAGATTGCGGTAGCACGGTGAGACCGTGATGCGGGCGCCCCTAAACTGATGTGAATTTTGTTGCCAAACTGCTGTGCAATCATGCAATGAGTGAGCTACCATATAATATGAAGTCAAGCTCTCTCTAACACAGATCAAAATATTTTTTACGGTTGTTTTGTATGAACTAATGACAAAATACACATTGAACTGATAATAATATATTATTTTTTCATATAGGAAACATGTTCTTCTCCACATGAACTGATACTCTAACACACATAGAATTGTTTCCATGCTTTTCTAAGAACTGAGGATAAAATAAATAGTGAATTTCCAGGATCTCATTGCAACCTTGCTTCCTATTCAATTAAGGATTCATGTGACACTTGCTTCCCATTTCATCGGTACTAGTACAACTCAACAATAAGTTCAGAATTGTAGACGGCATCCTTGTCAGTACGACTCATCAGTACTATATGGATGTTACTTTTAGCATTAAGAATAGTACTGATCGGTACTAATATTGTGTAAGTTGTACTGATCAGTACTGCTACTTGTCGTCGACATGCACTGATCGGTACTAATATTGTGTAAGTTGTACTGATCAGTACTCGCAAGGTAAGTAGAGTGGAGTAAAATCTGCAGCTTCCATTGCAGCGGAGATGACGTCGACATGCACTGGAGCATGGCGTGCTGGAGTGATACACTTCGCGTAGACCGGTACTTGAACTTGCTACACATCCACACTAGCACCAGTTAAAAAAAACACATGGCAGCACATTCAGTTGAAAATAGAAGAAAGCGGAACACAACATTTAGAAGATGCTCCAAACTCCACACACGAGCGAGACCAGGATGCAGACACAAAGTTGAACGGGCTGAGCAGATGAGCAGATCAACCAGGACGGACTCCACAGATGCACGCGGGGGGGGGGGGGGGGGGGGGGGGAGGAGAGAGGCGCGCGGCCGTCGGGAAACATGCGTGACATGATTTTGTGGTGGAATCTCTAATGTCCTGAATGCATTACATGAAGAGTGAAAGGGAGAGGAGTCACCAAACACACACATCCAAAGTGCATGTCTCTCGTTTCATGAGCATTTTCAGTGCAGGTTCATTACTGAGGGTTTTTTTTTCCACAAATTCAGGACACTTTTTTGGCTTCATAGGTGCATTTTCAGTGCTGAATACCCGCTACCAAGTCTGCATGAACAGTTCAAGAACTTGTGATCATAGGTAGCAGTTCATTGGTTCAAATAATATAGGCGTCACATGTGGATGAACAGTTCAACAATTCAGGTTTCATCAGTGCAAAGCTCAAATGAATGCAAGTGGAGATGCTCGATCCGGAGAGGGGAGGGGCCGTACCGGGTGGCGCTTGTGCTTGCCCATGGCCAGAATAGGCAGCGGTGCACCGTGGTGGAGGAGATGGCTGGGGCGGGGGTGGCACGCCAGCAGGTTGGCGTCGGCCGGGATCCGGAGTCCTCGCTCGTCGGCGAACTTATCCACGGAGGAGAAGGCGAGGTGGCTCATGGGAAGGAGCAGCAGTATACGGCGGCACGCGGTTGGGGCGTCGACCGGTGTCACCTGGACAGTGGAGCAGGCGCAGCCGCGCATGGCAGAGCTCGGGAGGCGGCCTCTTTTGGGAAGGAGTGGGGGGGGGGGGGGGGGGGGGGAGGGGATGGCCGGCGAGCTCGAGGAGAGGGGCGGCGCGGCGGTGCATCTGGGGAGAGGGGCGACGCGTCGGGGGAGAGGGGCGGCGCGGCGGCGCATCTGGGGAGAGGGGCGGCGGCGCGTCGGTGTAGAGGAGTGGCGCCGCGGTGGGGGACGAGGATGGCGCCGCGATGGGGGACTGGGGTGGCCGTGGGCGGCGCAAGGCGGTGGGGCATGGGGCGGCGGCGAGGCAGGGGTGGATGGGATTGGGGACTCGGGAGGTGGGTGGGCGAGTTGGTGTGGAATTGCTTTTTCTTTTCTTTTCAATCCATCCGGTTCGGGCCGTGGGCTAGATTCAAGAAATTGTGTCGTGCGTGCCCTTATAGAGGAGAGGGTAACAGAATGTTCGGTTCTACAAAAAATTCTATTTTTTATATATGCATAATGTATATAATATGTAGTATTATAAAATAACAACAAACAAAAAAATTAAATAGAAAACACAAAATTAAAGAAAAAAGAAATCATGAAACCAAAACCTCCCAAATATTTTAGTACCGGTTGAGGTCTCCCTGCCCCTGGCGCTGGTTCGTGCCACGTGGTGGCCCTTTAGCGGCGGTTCGTGCAGAACCGGTACTAAAGGGAGGTGAGACCTTTAGTCCCTACTCTTTAATGCCGGTTGCAGAACCGGCACTAAAGGCCCTTACGAACCGGTGATACATCTCGGTTCTGCACTAGTGTATTCTAGCAAAACTAGCCAGACTATCACTTGCCTTATTCTGAGAGTGAGAAATATGAGTAATACAAGTTTGTCTAAGGCGTAATAAAAATCTAATTTCATTTACCAAGGAGGCATAAACCGACCGGTCCACTGCATCACATGAAATCATGGACACAGTCACTTCCGAGTCCACCTCGATGACAATGGGAAGTTCAGTCCTCCGAATGGCTAATGATAGACCTTGTATGCACGCACGCAACTCCGCGTCTCCGCTTCTAGAGCATCTATGCAAGCTAAGAATAAGACCGTCCTCATATTATTACGTAGTATCATTCCAGCGCCTGCACTATTATTCAAAACATAAGTGCCAGCAGTATTTAATTTCATCCAACCATGCACTGGCGGCATCCATATCGGAGAAATGTTTTAACGTGGAGCTACCACTGGCGCAGGTGACCGGTCATATGAAATAATGGTTTTGTCCTTTATCGGATCAACATCAGTATTCAGCTTGACACCAATCAACTCATCCAGATATCTCTGCAGAAATTTGACAGATACTTCCATGGTCGGTTCTGGTCTGTGGTGGTTCATGACCGTGGAGGCGCGTGATGCAGAGTGTCCGCGGCGTGGTGACGTAGTCATGCGTAGAAGCATGCGGCGACGTTGGACGGAGGCGCTCAAGACGACGACAGACAACGAGCCGTGTCAAGATTGGAAGGAAAATTGTTAGCCATGATCTTGCATGCATGTTGTTAAATGGTTGTTAGCTACATGCATGGCTGGGTCAAGTGTGGCGGTTGAGAGAGTGGCTCACACCGGTGCCCTGCATGTACTTAGTGGTTAGTTCGTGCGTGTGGGTGCTGACCGAGTAGTGATATTAGGTCTAGCTTGTTGCTCGGCTGTGCATGCGTGAGGCTATATAAGATGCGTGTGTGGTGTGTCCACAGATTGACAAGGAGTAGTAGCTATTGTTGGAAATATAAGCAATTTACTAAATGATTTTATTAACATAAATACTAGATAAAGCATGACTAATATAATAGAGATAAAACAAGTCATGCTTTCTGACAGAGAGAAGGTAAATAGCTTCTGCATATATGAATCGTGGCCTAGCATATCTATAGCAGACAGTAGAACTAGTTGCATATATAAAGTAGAACCTAACATATGTAGAGCAAGTACTAGTACGAGAAACTGTGGCAGGACATCTAACATAAAGAAGAACACGTACGGGACAGCAGCAGCAGTAGCACTGGATTTGGGGTCGGTGTCCTCGCCAGCCATGTCGTCGAGGAGGTTGTCGACGTCGGGGAAGAAGTCGTCGTCGGGGAAGTAGTCGTCGTAGTCCGGGGCGTCCGTGTCGAAGGAGTCAGTCAGTAGTCGCGCAGAACGCTCCCCAAAAACCTTATCACCTTTCTCACGTACATGACTCAAAGAGGTGCGGTTTCGGAGGCCTACTGTCCCGACATGCGGTGCACGCCGCAAGCCGGGATGAGGAAGATAGCGGCAGCTCAGAGATGGAACCGATGGCGAGAGGAAGGAGAAGTTCTGGTGCGTCTCTCTGGGAGGAGCGACCTTCCTTTTATAGGCGCAAGAGAAGGAGGCGAGAGGGTAGCGGCGGAAGGCGAAACGAACAGCCAGCAGCCGAAGGGCTGCACCGTTCGCATTCGAACTCCACTTTCGTAAAAATCTTTTCAGCTTTCGTGTGACCTTTCGTATACCCGTAGTGCGTGGCAAAAATTTAGATATCGGCTCGGCTCATTCCCACAACCCACGGCGTGGCGAGGCGGGCGGAGGAGGAGGAGCGCGCGTGGATATCCCTCTTGTTCTCATGCTCGTACAAGTGGGGAAAGAACCTCCCTTATAAGGAGGTCCAACTCCCACTAAACTAGCAATGTGGGACTAAACTTTAGTAGTATCCCTTGCCTTGCACAAATGGGCTAAGTGGGCCTCTAGGATTTATTAGGAATTTCTGAAATAGTTATTGGGCTGCCCAAAATAGACTAAATTCCAGCAATCCCCCACCAGATCCCAGAGGCACACATAAATTTGCCTTTGGTTCCAAAACACTGTTTTATATACCGGTACTGGAGTGGAGACTGTTAAGTTGAACTTCCACCTAGAACTCTATGCTACACTAGTAAGCAACTTGAATAGTGGACTGGGCCTTGAACTGCAAGTTTTCTGCGAATCTAGCTTCACATAAAGCCTTGACCGATACATGGCTACCGCGGGTCTTCCCCGCGGGTGGAGCTTATGCGTCATACTCCGTGACCTTTCACGTTTGACAATCAGACTCATATAGGTGTGTTCTTCAAAAGATGTTCTGCAGGATAACATCTCTGCTTAAATAAGCCACTTAGAACACATTAAGATATACATCAACCTGCCATGCAGATTATGAGAGTATTGCATTTTCATGGAGTGGTATTGTGAATAGTAAGGATACTCTCCTCTCAGTTGACCAACAGTTTGTCTTCCACATCTAATTCACGGAATCTCCGATCACAAAGAATAGGTTACCACTGTGAACAACTCATATTGTGGGTCTAGTGCTGTGAGTTCTGCTTCCATTGTTGACCTCATTAAGATGGTCTGCTTGCAAGACTTCCAAGAAACAGCGCCACCTTCATGAGTGAATACATAACCGCTCGTGGCCTTTATCTCATCAGCATCTAAGATCCAGTTTAAGTCACTATACCCTTCAAGCACCTTTGGATGCCCGGTGTAGTGAATTCCATAATTTGCAGTACCTTTCAAATAACGCAAAACTCTCTCTAGAGCTTTCCAATGCACATCTTCTGGTTTTGAGACAAACCGACTCAGTTTGCTAACAACAAAAGAGATGTCAGGTCTTGTAGCACTTGCTAAGTGCATAAGTGAGCCAATAATCTGAGAATATTTCAATTGATCTCTAGCAATTCTTCGATTCTTTCGAAGTAACACACTCGCATCATATGGTGTTGGAGAGGGCTTGCAGTCACTATAGCCAAAGCGACTCAAGATCTTTTCCACATAATGAGATTGAAGCAATATAATCCCACCATCATAGTCTCTCAACAACTTGATGTTCAGAATGACATCAGCCACTCCTAAATCCTTCATCTCAAAACAACGAGATAGGAAAACCTTGACCTCCTTAATAACATTCAGATTTGTTCCAAAAATCAGTATGTCATCAACATACAAGCACAGGATAACTCCCTTGCCCCCACCATGGCGATAGTACACACATTTGTCAGTTTCGTTCACAACAAAGCCTGCAGCTGTTAAAGTTCTTTCAAACTTCTCATGCCACTGTTTGGGTGCTTGCTTAAGTCCGTACAAAGACTTCAGCAACTTGCACACTTTCCTTTCCTGACCATCTAGTGCAAACCCATCTGGTTGTTCCATATAAATTTCCTCGTCCAACTCTCCATTTAGGAAAGCAGTCTTAACATCCATTTGATGAACGAAAAGACCATGTGAGGCAGCTAGTGAAAGTAGAACTCGAATAGTGGCCAGTCGAGCCACAGGTGAGTAAGTATCAAAGAAGTCTCCACCTTCCTTTTGGGTATAACCCTTAGCCACGAGCCGAGCCTTGTACTTTTCAATAGTACCATCAGGCCTAAGCTTTTTCTTGAATACCCATTTGCATCCTATAGGTTTGCACCCATAAGGACAATCAGTTATCTCCCAGGTTTCATTCGCCAAGATGGAATCCATCTCGCTACGAACCGCTTCCTTCCAGTAGCCAGCATCTTCAGATGCATAGGCCTCTGAAATAGAACTGGGAGTGTCATCTATGATATACACAAGAAAATCATCACCAAAGGACTTTGCAGTCCTCTGTCTCTTGCTCCTAGTAGGAACTGTTGGAAATATGCCCTAGAGGCAATAATAAAAGGATTATTATTATATTTCCTTGTTCATGATGATTGTCTTTTATTCATGCTATAATTGTGTTATCCGGAAATCGTAATACATGTGTGAATACATAGACACCAACATGTCCCTAGTAAGCCTCTAGTTGACTAGCTCGTTGATCAATAGATAGTCACGGTTTCCTGACTATGGACATTTGATGTTATTGATAACGAGATCACATCATTAGGAGAATGATGTGATGGACAAGACCCAATCCTAAACATAGCACAAGATCGTATAGTTCGTTTGCTAGAGTTTTCCAATGTCAACTATCTTTTCCTTAGACCATGAGATCGTATAACTCCCGGATACCGTAGGAGTGCTTTGGGTGTACCAAACGTCACAACGTAACTGGGTGACTATAAAGGTACATTACAGGTGTTTCCGAAAGTGTCTGTTGGGTTGGCATGAATCGAGACTGGGATTTGTCACTCCGTATGACGGAGAGGTATCTCTGGGCCCACTCGGTAATGCATCATCATAATGAGCTCAAAGTGACCAAGTGTCTGGTCACGGGATCATGCATTACGGTACGAGTAAAGTGACTTGCCGGTAACGAGATTGAACGAGGTATTGGGATACCGATGATCGAATCTCGGGCAAGTAACGTACCGATTGACAAAGGGAATTGTATACGGGGTTGCTTGAATCCTCGACATCGTGGTTCATCCGATGAGATCATCGAGGAGCATGTGGGAGCCAACATGGGTATCCAGATCCCGCTGTTGGTTATTGACCGCAGAGTCGTCTCGGTCATGTCTACATGTCTCCCGAACCCGTAGGGTCTACACACTTAAGGTTCGGTGACGCTAGGGTTGTAGAGATATGAGTATGCAGTAACCCGAAAGTTGTTCGGAGTCCCGGATGAGATCCCGGACGTCACGAGGAGTTCCGGAATGGTCCGAAGGTGAAGAATTATATATAGGAAGTGCAGTTTCGGCCATCGGGAGAGTTTCGGGGGTCACCGGTATTGTACCGGGACCACCGGAAGGGCCCCGGGGGTCCACCGGGTGGGGCGACCCATCCCGGAGGGCCCCATGGGCTGAAGTGGGGAGGGAAACCAGCCCATAGTGGGCTGGTGCGCCCCCCTTGGCCCACCCCCTGCGCCTAGGATTGAAAACCCTAGGGTGGGGGGGGGCGCCTCACTTGCCTTGGGGGGTACTCCACCCCCCTGGCCGCCGCCCCCCCTTGGGAGATTCAATCTCCAGGGCCGGCGCCCCCCAGGGGGCCTATATAAAGGGGAGAGGGAGGGGCAGCCGCACCCTAAAGCCTTGGTGCCTTCCTCTCCCCTGCTACACCTCTCCCTCTCGTAGAAGAACGGCGAAGCCCTGGTGCGGTGACTGCTGCATCCAGCACCATGCCGTCGTGTTGCTGGATCTTCATCAACCTCTCCTTCCCCTTGCTGGATCAAGAAGGAGGAGACGTCACACTGACCGTACGTGTGTTGAACGCGGAGGTGCCGTCCGTTCGGAGCTAGGATCTCCGGTGATTTGGATCACGTCGAGTACGACTCCCTCATCCCCGTTCTCTTGAACGCTTCCGCTCGCGATCTACAAAGGTATGTAGATGCATCCGATCACTTGTTGCTAGATGAACTCATAGATGGATCTTGGTGAAAATGTAGGAATTTTTTTTGTTTTCTGCAACGTTCCCCAACAGTGGTATCATGAGCTAGGTCTATGCGTCGTTCTCTTTGCACGAGTAGAACACAATTTGTTGTGGGCGTCGATATTGCCAATTTGCTTGTCGTTACTAGTCTTATCTTGATTCGGCGGCATCGTGGGATGAAGCGGCCCGGACCAACCTTACGCGTATGCTTACGTGAGACCGGTTCCATCGACTGACATGCACTAGTTGCATAAGGTGGCTGGCGGGTGTCTGTCTCTCCCACTTTAGTCGGATCGGATTCGATGAACAGGGTCCTTATGAAGGGTAAATAGAAATTGGCAATTCACGTTGTGGTTTTGGCGTATGTAAGAAAACATTCTTGCTAGAACCCTCTTGCATCCACGTAAAACTTGCAACAACAATTAGAGGACGTCTAACTTGTTTTTGCAGCAAGTGTTTTGTGATGTGATATGGCCAAAGTTGTGATGAATGATATATGTGATGTATGAGATCATGTTCTTGTAATAGGAATCACGACTTGCATGTCGATGAGTATGACAACCGGCAGGAGCCATATGAGTTGTCTTTATTTTTTGTATGACCTGGGTGTCATTGAGAAACGCCATGTAAATTACTTTACTTTATTGCTAAACGTGTTAGCAATAGTAGTAGAAGTAATAGTTGGCGAGCAAATTCATGGAGACACGATGATGGCGATCATGGTGTCATGCCGGTGACAAGATGATCATGGAGCCCCAAGATGGAGATCACAGGAGCTATATGATATTGGCCATATCATGTCACTATTATTTGATTGCATGAGATGTTTATCATGTTTTTGCATCTTGTTTACTTAGAACGACGGTAGTAAATAAGATGATCCCTCATAATAATTTCAAGAAAGTGTTCCCACTAACTGTGCGCCGTTGCGACAGTTCGTTGTTTCGAAGCACCACGTGATGATCGGGTGTGATAGATTCCAACGTTCACATACAACGGGTATAAGACAGATTTACACATGCAAACACTTAGGTTGACTTGACGAGCCTAGCATGTACAGACATTGCCTCGGAACACAGAAGACCGAAAGGTCGAGCATGAGTCGTATAGAAGATACGATCAACATGAAGATGTTCACCGATGTTGACTAGTCCGTCTCACGTGATGATCGGACACGGCCTAGTTGACTCGGATCATGTTATACTTAGATGACTGGAAGGATGTCTATCTGAGTGGGAGTTCATTGAATAATTTGATTAGATGAACTTAATTATCATGAACTTAGTCTAAAATCTTTACAATATGTCTTGTAGATCAAATGGCCAACGTTATCCTCAACTTCAACGCGTTCCTAGAGAAAACCAAGCTGAAAGACGATGGCAACAACTATACGGACTGGGTCCGGAACCTGAGGATCATCCTCATAGCTGCCAAGAAAGATTATGTCCTACAAGCACCGCTAGGTGAAGCACCCGCTCTCCCTGCAGAACAAGACATTATGAACGCTTGGCAGACATGTTCCGATGATTACTCCCTCGTTCAGTGCGGCATGCTTTACAGCTTAGAACCGGGGCTCCAAAAGCGTTTTGAGAGACACAGAGCATATGAGATGTTCGAAGAGCTGAAAATAGTTTTTCAAGCTCATGCCCGGGTCGAGAGATATGAAGTCTCCGACAAGTTCTTCAGCTGTAAGATGGAGGAAAATAGTTCTGTCAGTGAGCACATACTCACTATGTTTGGGTTACATAACCGCTTGACTCAGCTGGGAGTTAATCTCCCGGATGACGCGGTCATTGACAGAATCCTTCAGTCGCTTCCACCGAGCTACAAGATCTTTGTGATGAACTTCAATATTGTGACGCCCGGATAATCAAGCTACAGTAAACCTCTGCTAATGATGCCACGTCACCCCGATTTACTGTTGCTAATCTCGCGTTAGGTCGAAACCAGTTCGAATTCAAATTCAAAGTCAAGCAAACGATAAAAGTTTTCAAATATTAAAACTAAAATGTTCGGAGTGAGCCTAATAATGCATAGGTAATTATGGTGGAGAAACCACACTTTTATAAAATGTTTAAATACTCTCAAATGAATAAAAGAGTAGCAGAAACAATTATTTTAATGCTTTAACAATAATAAACATTTTCAAAACTAAATTGTTATAAGTATTAAACTATTGTGGCAGTGGCATAATTTGTAAAATCCTATTTAGGTGCCACTTTGGTAAATTACTAAAACTAAAGTAAAAGGAAATTAAAAGAAAGACAAAACAACAAAAGAAAAAAAAAAGAGAAAACCCCCTGACCCTGGGCTTCGGCCCGGCAGGCCGCAAGCCCCCCCTTCTTGGGCCTTAGCCCACCCCACCGGGCCCAACCGGCCACCCCCCTCCCCTTATCCACTCCCCCCACAACCACCGACACCCCCCACTGCCGAAAATATCTCCTCCCCCTCTCCTTCCTCGATCTGGATCGGGGAGGAGGCCACCGACGCCGCGCCCCGCCGCGCCCGGAGCTCGCCTCGCCGGACTTCTCCGCCGGCCTGCTTCTCCTCTACGTCGTCGTCCCCATCACCCTCCTCGCGCACCGCTGCCATTTCCCTACCGGCCCCGTGAGCCTTCCCCCTCGCTTCTCTCTCTGTTGTGTCGCGCGCCCTCTCCCCCCCGCTGCTCTGCCAGTCCCGCCGTCGCCTAGCGCTGCAGCTCCGGGCCCGCGGACCCCTTCCCATGCTCGCCGCAGCTCCGGCACGACTCAACCCGCGCCACCACGCCGCGCTTGGCGCGCACGCCCCTGCACCGCTCGCACCTACGCGTGCCCGCCTCCGCTCGCCACTCTGCTGTTGCACCGCGCACGTCCCCGCATCACCGAGCCCCTCCCCCGCACGCGCCTGGACCGCGCCCCCTGCGCTCCCTTCCGCGGCACCGAACGCCCCCGCCCAAGGCCACGCGCGCACAGGCGCGCGCTCGCCCCGCTCTGCCCTTCCCTGCGTGCGCCTGCCGTAGCTGGCGCCGCCCGCTGCAGCCAGCCACCGCGCCCGCCTCCCCTGCTTCTCCTCCCACCGCAACACTGCTTGCTGCGCTGCGCTACCGCTGAGCTGCTGCTAGTGCAGCTCCGCTTCCCCCACCCCGCGCCTCCTCCTCCCAACGCCGCATGCTGCCGCGCCGCCCTGCCTTCGCTCCGCTGCTGTTCTGGCCGCGCCTGGCCGTTCCCTTGCTCCGCCCCGCCCTCGCCGTCCTCCGTCGTGCCCCGCGCCCACTCCGGCGACCGCCCGCGCCACGCCGTCGACCACGCGGCCGGCGCCGGCGCCCTTCTACGCCTGCTCGGCCCTCTCCTAGGTTGGGCGCCCGCAACGGCCAGCGCCCGTAACCGCAGCGTCCGCTAACCCAATAAGGCCCCAGGGGCCTATGACATGGGGGCCCCACGCCCCACAGAACGTTTACAAAAAAAATAAAAAAAAATAAAAAAAATAATTAAAAAAATTATAAATAAATAAAATAATAATAAAAATAATAATAAAATTAATTAAAGAAATAATTAACTTAATTAATCTTGATTAATTAAAATAATCAACTAATTAAACTGTTAATTAATTAATTGATTAATCAGTCAATGACAGTGGGGCCCACCCATAATTAATTCTAATTAGATTAATTAAATTTGGATAATTAACATGTGTCTCTGACCAGTGGGACCCACTGGTCGGGTTGACCAGTCAACCCCCGTTGACTGCTGACGTCAGCATGACATCATGCTGATGTCATAAATCCATTTTCGAATTAATTTAAATAATTAATTAAATTCCAAAAATTAGTAAAATCGTTAGAAAATCATATCTTTTAATCCATAACTCGGATTAAATTATTTTCAACATGAAAGTTGCTCAAAACGACGAGACGAACCCGGATACGCAGCCCGTTCGTCCGTCACGCATCCCTAGCATAGCAAACTCACAACTTTCCCCCTCCGGCTACTCTGCCCAAAAACGCGAAACACCGGGGATACTTTCCCGGATGTTTCCCCCCTTCACCGGTATCACCTCATACCGCGTTAGGGCACCCCTAACACCGTTACTTGTCTTGTCATGCATCGTTATGCATCTTTTTGCATTGTATTCATTGTTTCTTCCCCCCTCTTCTTCCGCTAGATACCGAGACCGACGCCGCTGCTACCCAGTACGACTACGGTGTTGATGACCCCTCTCTCTTGCCAGAGCGACTAGGCAAGCCCCCCCTTGATCACCAGATATCGCCTACTCTTCTCTATACTGCTTGCATTAGAGTAGTGTAGCTTGTTACTGCTTTCCGTTAATCCTATCCTGATGCATAGCCTGTCCTTGCTACTACTGTTGATACCTTACCTGCAATCCTAAATGCTTAGTATAGGATGCTAGTTTATCATCAGTGGCCCTACATTCTTGTCCGTCTGCCATGCTATACTATCGGGCCGTGATCACTCGGGAGGTGATCACGGAAATATACTATATACTTTACACGGTTACATTACCTGTGGTACTGTTCGGAGATGGGGGCTGAAGGGGCAGGTGGTTCCACCCAGGTAGTGGTGGGCCTGGGTTCCCGACGGCCCCCGACTGTTACTTTGTGGCGGAGCGACAGGGCAGGTTCAGACCACCTAGGAGAGAGGTGGGCCTGGCCCTGGTCGGCATTCGCGGATACTTAACACGCTTAACGAGATCTGGGTATTTGATCTGAGTCTGGCCATTTGGTCTATACGCACTAACCATCTACGCGGGAGTAGTTATGGGTATCCCGGCGTCGTGGTATCAGCCGAAGCCTTCGTGACGTCAGCGACTGAGTGGCGCGCGCCGGATTGGACTGGAAAGCCACTAGGCTAGGTCTGCTTCCGGCCGCGTACGCAACGTGCAGGTGTGCAATGGGCGATGGGCCCAGACCCCTGCGCCATAGGATTTAGACCGGTGTGCTGACCTCTCTGTTGTGCCTAGGTAGGGCTGCGACGTGTTGATCTTCCGAGGCCGGGCATGACCCAGGAAAGTGTGTCCGGCCAAATGGGATCGAGCGTGTTGGGGTATGTGGTGCACCCCTGCAGGGAAGTTTATCTATTCGAATAGCCGTGTCCCTCGGTAAAAGGACGACCCGGAGTTGTACTTTGACCTTATGACAACTAGAACCGGATACTTAATAAAACACACCCTTCCAAGTGCCAGATACAACCGGTGATCGCTCTCTCACAGGGCGACGAGGGGAGGATCATCGGTTAGGATTATGCTATGCGATGCTACTTGGAGGACTTCAGTCTACTCTCTTCTACATGCTGCAAGACGGAGGCTGCCAGAAGCGTAGTCTTCGACAGGATTAGTTATCCCCCTCTTATTCTGGCATTCTGCAGTTCAGTCCACATATGATACCCTTATTCCATTTGATACCCATGCATATGTAATATAGCTCCTTGCTTGCGAGTACTTTGGATGAGTACTCACGGTTGCTTTCTCCCTCTTTTCCCTCTATCCCTTCTACCAGGTTGTCGCAACCAGATGTTGGAGCCCAGGAGCTAGACGCCACCGTCGACGACGACTCCTACTACACCGGAGGTGCCTACTACTACGTGCTGCCCACTGACGACGACCAGGAGTAGTTTAGGAGGATCCTAGGCAGGAGGCCTGCGCCTCTTTCGATCTGTTTCCCAGTTGTGCTAGCCTTCTTAAGGCAGACTTGTTAACTTATGTCTGTACTCAGATATTGTTGCTTCCGCTGACTCGTCTATGATCGAGCTCTTGTATTCGAGCCTTCGAGGCCCCTGGCTTGTAATATGATGCTTGTATGACTTATTTTATTTGTAGAGTTGTGTTTGTGATATCTTCCCGTGAGTCCCTGATCTTGATCGTACACGTTTGCGTGTATGATTAGTGTACGATCAAATCGGGGGCGTCACAAATATGCAGGGGATGGAAAAGACCATTCCTGAAGTATTTGCAATGCTGAAATCAGCAGAGGTAGAAGTCAAAAAGGAGCATCAAGTGTTGATGGTGAATAAAACCACTAAGTTCAAGAAAGGCAAGGATAAGAAGAACTTCAAGAAGGACGGCAAGGGAGTTGCCGCGCCCGGTAAGCAAGCTGCCGGGAAGAAGCCAAGGAATGGACCCAAGCCCGAGACTGAGTGCTTTTATTGCAAGGGAAGTGGTCACTGGAAGCAGAACTGCCCCAAATACCTAGCGGACAAGAAGGCCGGCATCATGAAAGGTATATGTGATATACATGTAATTGATGTGTACCTTACCAGTACTCGTAGTAGCTCCTGGGTATTTGATACCGGTGCAGTTGCTCACATTTGTAACTCAAAGCAGGAGCTGCGGAATAAGCAGAGACTGGCGAAGGACGAGGTGACGATGCACGTCGGGAATGGTTTCAAGGTCGATGTGATCGCCGTCGGCACGCTACCTCTACATTTACCTACGGGATTAGTTTTAAACCTCAATAATTGTTATTTAGTGCCAACTTTGAGCATGAACATTGTATCAGGATCTCGTTTAATTCGAGATGGCTACTCATTTAAATCCGAGAATAATGGTTGTTCTATTTATATGAGAGATATGTTTTATGGTCATGCTCCGATGGTGAATGGTTTATTCTTAATGAATCTCGAGCGTAATGCTACACATATTCATAGTGTGAATACCAAAAGATGTAAGGTTGATAGTGATAGTCCCACATACTTGTGGCATTGCCGCCTTGGTCACATAGGTGTCAAACGCATGAAGAAGCTCCATGCAGATGGACTTTTAGAGTCTCTTGATTACGAATCATTTGACACGTGCGAACCATGCCTCATGGGTAAAATGGCCAAGACTCCATTCTCAGGAACAATGGAGCAAGCAACCAACTTATTGGAAATCATACATACTGATGTGTGCGGTCCAATGAGTGTTGAGGCTCGCGGTGGCTATCGTTATGTTCTCATCCTCACTGATGACTTGAGTAGATATGGGTATGTCTATTTAATGAAACACAAGTCTGAGACCTTTGAAAAGTTTAAGGAATTTCAGAGTGAGGTTGAGAATCAACGTGACAGGAAAATCAAGTTCTTGCGATCAGATCGTGGGGGAGAATACTTGAGTCACGAATTTGGCACACACTTCAGAAAATATGGAATAGTTTCACAACTCACGCCGCCTAGAACACCTCAGCGTAATGGTGTATCCGAATGTCGTAATCGCACTCTATTAGATATGGTGCGATCTATGATGTCTCTTACCGATTTACTGCTATCATTTTGGGGCTATGCTTTAGAGACTGCCGCATTCACTTTAAATAGGGCTCCGTCGAAATCCGTTGAGACGACACCGTATGAATTATGGTTTGGGAAGAAACCTAAGCTGTCGTTTCTAAAAGTTTGGGGATGCAATGCTTATGTCAAGAAACTTCAACCTGAAAAGCTCGAACCCAAGTCGGAAAAATGCATCTTCATAGGATACCCTAAAGAAACTATTGGGTATACCTTCTACCTCAGATCCGAAGGCAAGATCTTTGTTGCCAAGAATGGATCCTTTCTAGAGAAAGAGTTTCTCTCGAAAGAAGTAAGTGGGAGGAAAGTAGAACTTGATGAAGTGTTACCTCTTGAACCGGAAAGTGGCACAACTCAAGAAAATGTTCCTGAGGTGCCTGCACCGACTAGAGAGGAAGTTAATGGTGATGATCATGAAACTTCAGATCAAGTTGCTACTGAACTTCGTAGGTCCACAAGGACACGTTCCGCACCAGAGTGGTACGTCAACCCTGTCTTGGAAATCATGTTGTTAGACAACGGTGAACCTTCGAACTATGAAGAAGCAATGGCGGGCCCGGATTCCGACAAATGGCTGGAAGCCATGAAATCCGAGATAGGATCCATGTATGAAAACGAAGTATGGACTTTGAATGACTTGCCTGATGATCGGCGAGCCATAGAAAATAAATGGATCTTTAAGAAGAAGACAGACGTGGATGGTAATGTGACCATCTATAAAGCTAGGCTTGTCGCTAAGGGTTATCGACAAGTTCAAGGGGTTGACTACGATGAGACTTTCTCACCCGTAGCGAAGCTGAAGTCCGTCCGAATCATGTTAGCAATTGCCGCATTCTATGATTATGAGATATGGCAAATGGACGTCAAAACGGCATTCCTTAATGGTTTCCTTAAGGAAGAATTGTATATGATGCAGCCGGAAGGTTTTGTCGATCCTAAGAATGCTGACAAGGTGTGCAAGCTCCAACGCTCGATTTATGGGCTGGTGCAAGCATCTCGGAGTTGGAACATTCGCTTTGATGAGATGATCAAAGTGTTTGGGTTTATGCAGACTTATGGAGAAGCCTGCGTTTACAAGAAAGTGAGTGGGAGCTCTGTAGCATTTCTCATATTATATGTAGATGACATACTTTTGATGGGAAATGATATAGAACTTTTGGACAGCATTAAGGCCTACTTGAATAAGAGTTTTTCAATGAAGGACCTTGGAGAAGCTGCTTATATATTAGGCATCAAGATCTATAGAGATAGATCAAGACGCCTCATAGGTCTTTCAAAAAGCACATACCTTGATAAGATATTGAAGAAGTTCAATATGGATCAGTCTAAGAAGGGGTTCTTGCCTGTGTTGCAAGGTGTGAAATTGAGCTCAGCTCAATGTCCGACCACGGCAGAAGATATAGAAGAGATGAGTGTCATCCCCTATGCCTTAGCCATAGGGTCTATTATGTATGCCATGCTGTGTACCAGACCTGATGTAAACCTTGCCGTAAGTTTGGTAGGAAGGTACCAAAGTAATCTCGGCAAGGAACACTGGACAGCGGTCAAGAATATCCTGAAGTACCTGAAAAGGACTAAGGACATGTTTCTCGTTTATGGAGGTGACGAAGAGCTCGTCGTAAAGGGTTACGTTGACGCTAGGTTCGACACAGATCTGGAAGACTCTAAGTCACAAACCGGATATGTGTATATGTTGAATGGTGGAGCAGTAAGCTGGTGCAGCTGCAAGCAGAGCGTCGTGGCGGGATCTACATGTGAAGCGGAGTACATGGCAGCCTCGGAGGCAGCGCATGAAGCAATTTGGGTGAAGGAGTTCATCACCGACCTAGGAGTCATACCCAATGTGTCGGGGCCGATCAAACTCTTCTGTGACAACACTGGAGCTATTGCACTTGCCAAGGAGCCCAGCTTTCACAAGAAGACCAGGCACATCAAGCGTCGCTTCAACTCCATTCGTGAAAATGTTCAAGATGGAGACATAGATATTTGTAAAGTACATACGGATCTGAATGTCGCAGATCCATTGACTAAACCTCTCCCTAGGGCAAAACATGATCAACACCAGAACTCTATGGGTGTTCGATTCATCACAATGTAACTAGATTATTGACTCTAGTGCAAGTGGGAGACTGTTGGAAATATGCCCTAGAGGCAATAATAAAAGGATTATTATTATATTTCCTTGTTCATGATGATTGTCTTTTATTCATGCTATAATTGTGTTATCCGGAAATCGTAATACATGTGTGAATACATAGACACCAACATGTCCCTAGTAAGCCTCTAGTTGACTAGCTCGTTGATCAACAGATAGTCATGGTTTCCTGACTATGGACATTTGATGTCATTGATAACGAGATCACATCATTAGGAGAATGATGTGATGGACAAGACCCAATCCTAAACATAGCACAAGATCGTATAGTTCTTTTGCTAGAGTTTTTCCAATGTCAAGTATCTTTTCCTTAGACCATGAGATCGCGTAACTCCCGGATACCGTAGGAGTGCTTTGGGTGTACCAAACGTCACAACGTAATTGGGTGACTATAAAGGTACATTACAGGTGTCTCCGAAAGTGTCTGTTGGGTTGGCACGAATCGAGACTGGGATTTGTCACTCCGTATGACGGAGAGGTATCTCTGGGCCCACTCGGTAATGCATCATCATAATGAGCTCAAAGTGACCAAGTGTCTGGTCACGGGATCATGCATTACGGTATGAGTAAAGTGACTTGTCGGTAACGAGATTGAACGAGGTATTGGGATACCGATGATCGAATCCCGGGCAAGTAACGTACCTATTGACAAAGGGAATTGTATATGGGGTTGCTTGAATCCTCGACATCGTGGTTCATCCGATGAGATCATCGAGGAGCATGTGGGAGCCAACATGGGTATCCAGATCCCGCTATTGGTTATTGACCGGAGAGTCGTCTCGGTCATGCCTACATGTCTCCCGAACCCGTAGGGTCTACACACTTAAGGTTCAGTGACGCTAGGGTTGTAGAGATATGAGTATGCAGTAACCCGAAAGTTGTTCGGAGTCCCGGATGAGATCCCGGATGTCACGAGGAGTTCCAGAATGGTCCGGAGGTGAAGAATTATATATAGGAAATGCAGTTTCGGCCATCGGGAGAGTTTCGGGGGTCACCGGTATTGTACCGGGACCACCGGGTGGGGCCACCCATCCCGGAGGGCCCCATGGGCTGAAGTGGGGAGGGGAACCAGCCCATAGTGGGCTGATGCGCCCCCCTTGGCCCACCCCCTGCGCCTAGGGTTGGAAACCCTAGGGTGGGGGGCGCCTCACTTGCCTTGGGGGGTACTCCACCCCCTGGCCGCCGTCCCCCTTGGGAGATTCAATCTCCAGGGCCGGCGCCCCCAGGGGGCCTATATAAAGGGGGGGAGGGAGGGGCAGCCGCACCCTGAAGCCTTGGCGCCTCCCTCCTCCCTGCTACACCTCTCCCTCTCGCAGAAGAACGGCGAAGCCCTGCTGCGATGACTGCTGCATCCACAACCACACCGTCATGCTGTTGGATCTTCATCAACCTCTCCTTCCCCTTGCTGGATCAAGAAGGAGGAGACGTCACGCTGACCGTACGTGTGTTGAACGCGGAGGTGCCATCCGTTTGACGCTAGGATCTCCGGTGATTTGGATCACGTCGAGTACGACTCCCTCATCCCCGTTCTCTTGAACGCTTCCGCTCGCGATCTACAAAGGTATGTAGATGCATCCGATCACTCGTTGCTAGATGAACTCATAGATGGATCTTGGTAAAAACGTAGGAATTTTTTTGTTTTCTGCAACGTTCCCCAACAGGAACTTCATTGTTCTCCTCCACAGGACTTTCAAAGTGTTCCATCGAAATGGCAGGTTCGGTAATTGTAACTGGTCCCTGATTCGATGAACTAGGCATCTCCTGATTAGATGAGGTAGCCATATCCTTTATGGGAAAGATATCTTCAAAGAAAGTCGCATCATTCGACTCCATGATCGTACCGACATGTATGTCAGGTACCTCAGATTTTACAACCAAGAATCTATAGCCAATGCTATGAAAAGCAGATCCCAGGAAAACACAATCCATAGTCTTTGGTCCAAGCTTCCGCTTCTTTGGAATTGGAACATTGACTTTTGCCAAAGAACCCCATGTTCGTAGATAAGAGAGTTTTAACCTTTTCTTCTCCCATTCCTCGAATGGAGTTATCTCTTTGTTCTTTGTGGGAACTCGGTTTAGGACATGACATGCGGTCAATATCGCCTACCCCCACCATGCCTTCGAGAGACCCGAAGTGTCTAACATGGTGTTAACCAAATCTGTTAGAGTACGGTTCTTTCTTTCGGCCACCCCATTTGACTGAGGTGAATAGGGAGGCGTCCTCTCATGGATTATACCATGTTCCGCACAAAAAGCATCAAATTCATTGGAAAAATACTCTCCACCACAATCGGACCTAAGCCTCTTGATTTTTTGATCAAGTTGGTTTTCCACTTCAGCTTTATAGATCTTGAAAAAGTTCAAAGCCTCATCCTTGGATTTCAGAAGATACACATGGCAGTATCTAGTGGAGTCATCAATTAACGTCATGAAATATTTCTTTCCACCTTTTTTCAAAACACCATTCATTTCACATAGATCTGAATGTATGAGCTCTAGTGGTGCAAGATTTATCGTTTCCGCAGTCGTGTGAGACTTACGAGGTTGCTTAGCTTGCACACACACTTGACACTTAGATCCCTTGATAGTGGTGAAACTAGGGATTAAGTTCAACTTCGCTAGTCGCGACATGCAACCAAAGTTAACATGACAAAGACGTGAATGCCACACATTTGATTCACTATTGTTGCAAATATGATTAACAACTTTATTGCAAACGTCTGATAAGGATAAACGAAAACAGGCCTCCCGACTCATAGCCTTTACCAACAAAGGTTCCATACTTGGATATTACAAATTTATTCGACTCAAAGACAAGCTTGTAGCCATCTCTACACAGAAGAGATCCGCTAACAAGATTTTTATTGACGGAGGGGACATAATGCACGTTCTTCAGCCGCACGATCTTCCCCGAAGTAAACTTCAGATCAACCATGCCAACACCACGAACAGAAGCACTTGAACCGTTGCCCATCAGCACGGTTGAAGTCCCTGCGGTCTGATAAGACGAAAACATGGAAATATCACCGCATACATGCACATTAGCACCCGTGTCAATCAACCAGTCAGGAGAATGACATACTGAAAGAATAGTGGGAAATATACCATACCCAGCATCCTTCATGTCAGTGTCTCCAATGACAACATTAGCGGTCTTGCCGCCTTTCCCAGGATGACGCTTGTCATAGTGATTAGGGCAACTAGTCGTCAACCCGTGCAGATGCACGGGCTATCCACTCTAGGTTACACTTAAGCACAATAAAGTTTATATTATTATAATTAAATATTCATTTGCAAAGTTATTTTGAATTTAAATACATCATGAATTTTGGATTGTAAATATAAAATAATATATTTTTGGGGGATGTATATCATTGAGAAATGTTGGTAGATAAGAGAAGAGGCTGATAAAAATCATTAGATGTAATGTGTCGCTTTAAAGCTGACAGTGGCACTATTGCAAGGTAAGCATGTAGAGATTACATATGACATATAGAATTTCCAAGTTACCAATTAAAGTGTTCATGCACCCATGCCTACCATGATGCTTTCAGTAATGATTTCTATTGACTTACTCTCCACATTACAGTTTTATGAGCTACAAATTTTGGAGGAACCAAACTGTTTATTTCAGAACTGTTTTTCTATGACAACAATGTACGTGAAAGGAAAGGTTGTGAGAGGCGAGATTATATGGATTCGGTTTGTAGTTTTAGGAAAATGTTGTTGATAAGGGGCATGAAAGTAATTAAGAATGGGTGAAATCTTAATTAACAACATGAAGGCAGACATGTGAGAATAACATAGTTGTCGAGTACAACAACAAAACCATAATTACACCCACAAACAAAAATAGACTGATAAATCAACGTGTTTGTATATATCATGTTTTGCAAGCAGCGGCTTTGCATATTTGGTTTAGCATGCATTGATCATGTTTTGGGGTTGTCATGTTGGATGCAGCAAAATCTGGGTAGCAAAGAAGAAATAAGCCACGGATACTGTCAATAGATTTTTCTTGCTTGTAATTTAAAAGCACCCTCGTTTTTTTCTTTTGCTCGGAATGCCATAAAAATAGGTAGGAAAAAAAGGACGTAAGTGAAAAACATAAGGGAATATAGATGTAGACCTTGGTCCATCAATTCAATCTTGCTCCAGCAAGGCATATTACAAAATGACGTTTCTCACATTCCTAAGTCTAGTTAGTAAATAACATCAGGAGGCACAGGAAATTAAGTGTTGGAGCTAACTAGGATATATATTACATAGTGGCCTTGTCCCTTTCGGACTTGGGCAATCACGGGCGTGTGCTCTGTTTTTCTGGCCGGTAGATCCAGTAGTAAATAATCCTTGTTTGGTGCGTCCTCCATGAATCAATCAAGGTGCTTTAATCCTTATGGCAGAAAGAAGTCCTCCCAGAGCAACCTAACTGGTACTGTAGCAATTACTTGGTTCTTGCACAAATGCGTCAGACAATACAAACTGCACAAAATTCTCTTCAAGAATCAAGGATATGTCTACTAAAAAGCAAATAAATTAAGAGCCAATACAAAAACTTCAATGCTAGTACTTTACCCTGATCAATCCTTTCTTATCACCATGCTTTTTATGCTTCCGCAGCCACATGTAATCTCCATTGACAATCATCGCTCATCGGCATGAACTGGCACTTCTCTGTGCGCCAATGCATCCTCTGGTTGGTGCCAGCGCTTGCCGGCCAACCTGCAACTGTTACCAGATAGATCAATCAGAAGAACATAAGCATCATAGACGATAGTCGTCAACCCATCTATTTGCAAGTCCTAGCATTTTGTACAACACCTAAAGATAAAGGTACTAAAATCATTTATTAGATACACAATATTTAGATATATAAACTAAATTATTATATCAGTCTCTTGAACCAATCGAAAGGAAACATGCAAATTTCGGTTTACTTAAGAAGAATGTAAATTTTGTCATACTAAATGCTAAGAAAAATGATCCAAATTCAGAGGTACATCAAATCACAATTATAGTAATGAAAGAAAACACACAAAAGGCATTTTTATCTCTTCCCAAAATAGGATAAAAAAATTAATGAACAATTAGACTTTTCAATGGTTCGTAGATGAATACACTGTACCACAAAGAGTCTTAAATTGTATATTGTGTTACCTAACTTATTTAGATAGGCAAATAATCCAAAAATATAACAAAAAAGTATTAGTACAGAATAATGTAACATAAAACATGAAATGTAAGAACCAAATAGAGGAACAAACATTTTGTGGCCACTAGATTGTAAAAAGAATGGACACTAAAGTTACTATAATTTTTTAACTTTTCTATAAGGTGAGGTAGTAATAAGCCAAAAAAATATGACATCTCATTTCTTTTGGCTCATTCACCTCAATTATTTTCTTATGCTTGTTTTTTGCATAAAATATAAGGCATGTGTGTAGACAGATGACTGAACTATTGGACTCTATGTGCATCCTTTTTGTGAGCTTATACGACTAAAAATCAGGAAGAGATTGCAAACTTGGAAATCATAGAAACTTACATTTAGTTTTGTATATAGTTACTAATCGATATGATTTTCCATTTATCCCACTACCAAGACCCGAGCTTGCATTACTCATTACTCAGTGCCCTGCATATTTTGTGAAAGGCTCTTAGTTGAGATATTCCATGTCCAAAAAATACAATTTATTTAATGCGTTCGTAATTCTGAATCAAGTACAGAAAGAAGCAGACAAATATTACTTATGTCTTATAAGTTTGATACATGTGCACCTAATAAATTTTCCCAAAAAGGAAAGCTGAGAGGTCCTATGCAGCACCATCATGTGTTTCTTCTTTCTAGTTTAGAGACAACCTAAGATTTCACTACTGATAAGGAGAATCTCCTTACTAAGGAAATTACCAGGTCATACCATGGGCATAAGAATTGTTCTTCGGAATTTCATCACCATATTAAAAAAGTATTGAAGGAGAGGTCTATAAAAAAATCATCCATTAATTAGTGCGAGCACTACTAAGACAACTATAGCACACAATAACCAACAATCTATATAGAATCCGGTCACTTTGAAAAGTTAAAATGATTTATATAATATATTAGAGAATTGTGCCAGCTAGACACTGATCATGAAGTAAAATATTTAGAGAAATATCTTTACAAAAGACAACTATTATTGGTACAAAATTTGGAAGGGTTGTCACTGAAAAGAAATTCCTTTCTAACTAAATACAACACTGATCAAATTATACCATTGATAGTAACTTGTGTAAGATAATATTACGTACGACAAAATCACTGGATAGAGGAATCCCTCGGTATTAATGTATTAATCGTCGCTCAAGAACACATAATTGAAGTACTGTAACAAATGGCCCAAATGAAATTATATATATGTCAGCAAATACAAACTATAAAAGGGCATGTTATTTAATACACCACAGAATAATTTGAGCAAATTCGATCGTAGAAGGTCTGAACATGCAAGATTAGCATCACAAATCACAGCTTCTATAACATCAGAGTCCATAGCATCAGAGGCCGTACCTTTCGCAGTGTGTGAGTTTCTCATTCCAGCACACATACATTGTCATGTACCAGTTGTTTGTAGAGCTCATCCCAATGGGAATTTGTATCTTCTTTAGTTATTATGTCTCTTAACAGTTAGGATAGCATTATAACTAAGTTGATGAGTTGTTAGGTTTTTGGTTGGTGATGTCTCTTGTTAGATTTAACCTGGAATAAAAAAATTATAATCTAGAAGTTACTCATCTGTTGGCTTTACTCAACAACTTTTTAATTAGAAGGAGCTCCTAACATAGAGCATCTACAAACATAAATTCTATTCCATGGCATATGGATTTGCTATTAACGTATTGATTTGTATCTACTTTACACCAAATCAAAATCAAATGGAAGCACCGTACATCATTATTCCAAGGAAATAAGCTAAGAGCATGCATCTTCATTCTTCAATAGAGTTCTGCTCGGTGTTCAGTGCATATAATAATTTAGTGCTACAATTGGTATTCCTCCAGATTATGCTTTTTCATACAGCAAATTGGCACCTCATCTCCATAGGAGCTGTGAAATCTTTACTTTGGTCTCTCTTTCCCCTGTTTGCAAATCAATTTATGTTTCACCCCATCTTCATAGTAGAAGTAAAGGGACACGATTAGCTGATGATATTCAAATCCACATAAACTCTGTTTGCACCTACAGATGACAACGACTACTCTGTATGCACCTATAGATAACATCGACTACTCTGTATGCACCTGATATTAACTTTCCTATAAAATAAATATACGCATATAACAATACTTACATCCTTTTAATATGAAATACACAAAAATCAAATATTAGACAGTTGTTGATGTTACTATGACAACACGACAGAAAGAATCCACATTAATATTGTTGACCTTCTCACCCCGTAGTCTAAAATTAAAATTTTCTATCCTGTATATTCCAAGAGTTGTAAATATTAGGAATCACGGTATTTGTACTCATTTAATTCCTTTTGATGTACTCGCTCAATCTGAATCACAGTATCTTCAATCTTTGAGATCCCATCAGTTCTCTATTTTTCCTCAGACGGTTTGCTAACTTGCATTGACCAGTTTATCACGGCATATGATTGCACCAATGAATACTAACCTGTCTGACGTCCTAGCTCACTTTTATGCATGCATCCATGACGTACATGATGTATATGCTATGCCATGGACCTGAGCATGTAGTCTGCGATCGAAGCAGCTTCTTGGATGCCACGCATACTGAGCTACATGCGATGGGGTTACTCCCGCTTCTCCGGCATCTCTTGTGCAAGGGCTGCCTATACTCCCATGAGAGATGTGGCCGGGAAACCAGGCTAGGGCGTTAGACGACTTGTGAATCCCGAGGTAGTCGTATATAGTCAAGAGATATATTAATTATAAGTACACCTGATGGGTATAGTTGTGCTCCGGTCCGATCTTCATAAGGCATCCAGAAATTGTACTTCAAAAGATTGAGGGTTTGATCCAAATCGTGATTAGGATGAATTTGAGGACAACCTGATCAAAATAGAGATGCAAAACAGTTAAATCCGAATCCAAATTAATATTTTGGATGACAAATCAGCAAAAAAATTGCAAAATAGATTGAGGAACGAACCTGATCCAGAAATTGTACTTCAAAAGATTGAGGATTTGATCCAAATCGTGATTAGGGTGAATTCGAGGACAACTTGATCAAAATAGAGATGCAAAACTATTAAATCTAAATCCAAATTAATATTTTGGATGACAAATCAGCAAAAAAATGCAAAATAGATTGAGGAACGAACCTAATCTAGATCAGGAACGCTAGATCCATGGCCCCATATGTTTTTTAGATCCATCGCCGCGCTTGCTCCGTATTAGTTTGGTTTCTAGGATAGAGAAATTTGAGAGAGAAAGATTGGAGAGGAAGGGACCGTGGGCAAGATATTTGGTTTTCCATGGGGGAAAGAGATGGACGGATGGAATACTTTCCATCGTGGGGAAAGGGAAAAAACTGGAATACTTTCCATCGTGGGGAAAGGGAAAAAAGGAAGGGATGGTAGAATACTTTTCATATTGAGATTAAAATCTGATTATTCTGTCATCTATTGTTTTTTCTTTTGTTAGCTAATCTAAACCGTTATAACTCAGCCCTACAAGATAGACGGCTCCTAATTTCTGATTAACGTGGTAATTATTTGGGAGCCTGTAATTAGTATAGATGTATAGATAGATATAGATAGACTAGGAGCCCAATGATCAGGATCCCTACACACATGACAAGCACCTTTCTTGTTGCCATTCTTCTTCTTGAAGTTTGTGTGTTGCACAGCCTTGTTCTTCCCATCAAACTTTGCTTTACCATCAAACTTGCCCTTGTTTTTAAACTTGTGGGGCTGAAAGTTCTGCTTCTGTACCACATTGGCACGAGATCCTTCCTCAATACCTCGAGCACGTGTGTCCTTTGCTCTCGCCTTTTCTTCCACATCAAGAGTGCCAATGAGATCTGGAACGGAAAACTCTTGTCTCTTATGCTTCAGTAAGTTAGCAAAGTTCCTTCACGAAGGAGGAAGCTTAGTGATGATACCTCCGGTAACAAACTTGTCCGGTAGCACACAACTGAAGTGCTCAAGTTCTCTAACAAATGACTGTATCTCATGAGTTTGCTCAACCACGGAGCGCTCTTCAGTCATCCTGTAATCATAGAATTGCTCCATGATGTACAGCTCAGTGCCAGCATCCGAGACCCCAAACTTGGCCTTGAGTGCATCCCACATATCTTTTCCATTATCAATTGACGCATAAGCATTAACTATGTTCTCATCAAGAACACTCAAGAGAGCAGCCTTAAACAGAGTATCCATTTTGTGAAAGACTTGTGCCTGTTGAGCAAGAAGCTCCCCTTCAGGTTTGCCAAGAGTGGCGTCATAGCAACTCATGGTTTGAAACCATAAGACTGCTCTCACGCGCCACCTCTTATAGTGGATACCCTCAAATATAAGAGGTCTCATGGAAGCAGCAAAACCACTTGGTGTAAATTGCCTATAATAAGGTTTTTGGATTGTTGAAAATATGAGCAATTTATCAAATGATTTTATTAACAGAAATACTAGATAAAGCATGAATAATATAACAAGGCGAAACAAACATCCAGTATCTTTTCAGCTTCCGTGTGACCTTTCGTATACCCGTAGTGCATGGCAAAAATTTAGATATCGGCTCATTCCCGCAACCCGCGGCGCGGCACGGCGAGGCGGGCGGTGGAGGAGGAGCGCGCGTGGATATCCCTCTTGTTCTCATGCTCATATAAGTGGGGAAAGAACCTCCCTTATAAGGAGGTCCAGCTTCCACTAAATGGGCTAAGTGAGCTTCTAGGATTTATTTGGAATTTCTGAAATAGTTATTGGGCTGCCCAAAATAGACTAAATTCCAGCAGCTATGAGAAACAATGTAGTCTCCAGTGGTTAGGTCTACATTGGGAGCCCCCCACCTGAATGTTCCTATTGATTTTATCAGTCACGAGGGCGAAAGTTACACAATGGAGGAGAGAGTTCATTTTACATCGTGAGGCTAAACCCTCCCAACATCAACTAATTACTGGCAGAGACGCACGCATCAAGGAGGTGAATGCTCGCAGCCAAGTATCACCGTCAGATCATGCGTCCATCCACATATGCCCACGCCAAAGGACGGGGTTTTCCCTACGGCGCGCGCGAGGTTGTCCACGAATATCTTGAAGCGCATGTCATCGCCGCCGGTTCCTATTGAAGTCGACCCCGAACGCACGACCCAGTCGTGATACAACATGCGCTCGTTGGCCGAATGAGGAGTAGGTCAGCAGAAGCATCAAGGACAGGAGGGTAACAGCCGCTGGAGCCAAGCCCCGGCCTGTCGCCATGGTGGTGGTGGTTGATGAGCTAGGATGCTCTATTCGTGTGTGTGGTTGTAGCTAGGCTTTGGCAAAGGCGCCGGTATTTATAGCAGGCCGGCCTGAGAAGAGCAGGGCACTACACTGACTGTAGTAGCTAGGGAGGGAGGGTTAGCAACTTGTGAGCGATCGAGCTAGTCCTTGGATTGCTCGCTCGCTTGCTCGATATATATGGACCTTGTTAAATGCGATACATGTGGCACAAAGAAATTCCATCCTGACGTTTTTTGATGGTAACTTTAGCTAAAAGAAGATAGCAACTTTCTGCTTTTTTCGAGGGGGAGGCTTTCCGGCCTCTGCATCAGAATGATGCATACGACCACCTTTATAAAAAACAAATAAGTTCAACAAGGTCTTGCAGTCTCGAAAAAGTAAATGAAAGCTCACAAAGAGCCAATAAAAACGGCCACAAAAGCCACAACCCGCTGGCACAAAAAAGATAGGAAAACTAATTGCCTATCCTATTACATGACCGCCATCCAAACCGGTTGAATATATCCCGTGCTATCATCTCTCACCGGATAGATCCAGTAACCAAACACTCCCTGGCCTCCGTCGGAGTGAGTAGCGACCACCTACGAATCAAAGTAGTGGCCGGGAAGATAACCTGCAAAAAATAAATATTTGATGTTCTGTTAAAGACGAAATCATTTCTGCAATTCCACACAGCCCACAAGCACATACTCCTACGCGAATGTGGCACGTCGTTTCGAACTCTATCCCGTTAAGCCACGTTCCAAATAACGAGCTGACAGAGCTCGGAGGAGTAATATTAAAAGCTATGTGCACCGTCCGCCATAGAACCTTAGCCAACGGGCAATCCAGAAAGAGGTGTTTGATAGTTTCATCCCGATCACAGAAGCTACACCTAGTAGGTCCTGTCCAGTTACGCTTTGCCAGATTGTATTTAGTTAAGATGACTTGTTTATGTACAAACCACATAAACACTTTGATTTTCAACGGAACCTTGACTTTCCAGACATATTTGGAATTAGGAATGTTGCTAGAATTGATAACATCAAGATACATTGATTTAACTGTGAACTCCCCAGTCCTAATAAGGTTCCAGTGCAACTTATCGGGTTGTTGAGACAGCTGAACCTCCATCAGTCTACTCACTAAATGAATCCATGCTTCCCAACGATTGCCAACTAGCATCCTTCTGAATTGAATATTAAGGGGGACAGACTGGAGTACTGTTGCAACGTAAGCCTCGCGTCGTTGAACAATACTATAAAGAGACGGGTATTGAAGCGCAAGGGGTGTCTCTCCTAGCCAAGTATCCTTCCAGAATCGCGTGCTAGAGCCATTTCCGACAATAAACTTTGTCCTATTGAAAAATGCTGCTTTAACTCTCATGAGCCCTTTCCAAAAAGGAGAATCCAGCGGCCTCGCTGTCACCTAGGACAATGTTTTGGATTGGAGATACTTACTACGGAGAATCTGCGCCCATGTGGCCTCAGTCTTAACAGATAACTTATGCAGCCACTTACTGAGAAGACATATGTTCTTGACTTCAAGGTTTTCAATCCCAAGACCCCCCTTGTCTTTTGGTCGACAAATGATATCCCATTTGGCAAGTTTGTATTTTCATATTAGCTCATCACTCTGCCAGAAGAAACGGGATCGATAGAAGTCCAGTCTTTTCCTTACTCCAACTGGAACCTCGAAAAAGATAAGAGAAACATAGGCATACTCATGAGAACCGAATTAATAAGAATTAATCGGCCTCCATATGACATGAGCTTGCCCTTCCAGCAACTCAGTTTCTTCTCAAATCGATCCTCGATACACTTCCATTCTCTGTTTGTCAGCTTATGATGATGAATTGGTATACCTAAATACGTAAAAGGTAAACTCCCCAATTCGCATCCAAACAATTGCATATAAGCCTCTTGTTAATCTTTGGCTCTTCCAAAACAGAACAATTCGCTTTTATGAAAGTTATTCGCTTTTATGAAAGTTAATATTTAACCCGGTCAATTGTTAAAATAAGCATAACAACAGCTGCATATTTCTCGCTTTTGCCAAGTCATGCTCCATAAAGATGATCGTATCTTCGGCGTACTGTAGGATAAAAACACCTCCATCCACTAGGCGAGGCACCAGACCACCCACCTGGCCAGCCTCCTTAGCCCTTCCTATTAAAATTGCCAACATATCAACTACAATGTTGAACAAAATAGGAGACATTGGGTCACCTTGTCGCAACCCTTATGTGTCTGGAAATAATGACCTATATCGTCATTCACTTTAATTCCAACACTCCCTTTTTGTGTGAAAGATTCTACCTGGCGTCGCCAGGCTTCATCGAAACCTTTCATGCGTAAGGCCTGTTGAAGGAACGATCATTTGACTTTATCGTACGCCTTCTCGACATCCATCTTGAAAACCACTCCATCAAGTTTTTTCGAATAGATTTCGTGGAGCGTTTCATGAAGGGCGACAACCCTTTCAAGGATGTTTCTGTCCGGCATGAAAGCAGTCTGGGAGTGCTGCACCACAAAGTGCGCAATTTGCGTGAGCCTATTCGTCCCAACCTTGGTGAAAATTTTGAAACTAACATTATGAAGACAGATTGGCCTGAACTGCTCAATCCTCACATCCTCTGTTTTCTTAGGAAGTAGGATTATCGTTCCAAAATTCAGGTGAAATAGCTGAAGCTCCCAGAGAATAAATCATGGAACATCGGTACAAATCCCCCTTAATAATATGCCAGCATTTTTTTATAAAACTCCGCCGGAAAGCCATTCGGCCCAGGAGCCTCATTATTTTTCATTTGAGAGATAGC
Organism: Triticum monococcum; assembly: GCA_034509565.1. Taxonomy (NCBI): domain Eukaryota; kingdom Viridiplantae; phylum Streptophyta; class Magnoliopsida; order Poales; family Poaceae; genus Triticum; species Triticum monococcum. The sequence continues at coordinate 143,006,703 of CM067845.1, read as the reverse complement.
TTCAAACACCTCCTTCTCCGAAAATGGGGTAGTTAAAATCTCATTCTCATCAGCGGCAAGTTGAGGAACATGCTCAATCCAAGACTCATCCAGGGATACACTATTATCCTCCGGAGGCCCAAATAACTGCTTGTAGTATTCGGTAATGTAAAGCTTTAAGTTCTCTTGTCCTAAAATCATCCCTTCATCCTGTTCAAGCTGAAAGATTCTCTTCTTTCTATGCTTGCCATTAGTGATCATGCGAAAGAATTGAGTGTTTGCGTCCCCCTGGACGACTTTGCGAACCTTTGACCGCAGCGCCCATTTCAATTCCTCCTCACGGAGAAGCTCTTTCAACCTCATCTCCAGCTCAAGCTTTGCATGAATCTCTGTGGCTTGAAGAATTGTGGACTCGGCTATGAGATCCAGTGACTGAATAAGTGTAAGGAGCCTCTCCTTTTCAGCCTTATAAATCCCACTAAGATGCTTAGCCCACCCACACAAGAAACTTCTCAAGTGCCTTATCTTATTCTGCCAGCGCTCAATCGCAGTCCTTCCTCCTGTATCCTTAGCCCATTCCCTGGCTACCAGATCCAAGAAGCCCTCTCATTCAAACCAAGCCATTTCGAACAAAAAGGAAATTTTGTTTCCCGTGTGAGTGGCCTCGTCAGAGTCCACGAACAGAGGTGTGTGGTCGGAAATACCGCGTGAAAGCGCCTAGACCGTAACCAAAGGAAATTTCTGTTTCCATTCGACGCTCGCAAGGACTCGATCCAACTTCTCAGACATCGGATTTGGCAAATTATTAGCCCAGGTAAAATTTCTACCCGAAAGCTCTATCTCTTGCAGATCCAAGCTTTCAATAATGGTATTAAACATGAACGACCACCTACTGTCGAAATTATCATTGTTCTTTTCCTCTCTTCTTCTAATAATGTTAAAGTCACCCCCAACCAGGATTGGAAGCTGCTCGGAACCGCAAATGCGAACAAGATCTGCCAAGAACTCTGGTTTAAGTTCGGGCTGTGCGGCACCATAAACCGCCACTAGAGCCCAATTAAACCCATCATCATTCGATCGAACCCGGAACTTAACTGCAAAGTCTCCCATCATGACACTTCGGACTTCGAGCGAATCGCATCTAACTCCAAGTAAGATCCCACCCGATCTTCCTCTCGGAGGCAAGCAATGCCAATCAAAATCGACACCACCCGATAAAGTACTAAGAAACTGGGGTGCGAAATTATCTCTACCAGTTTCTGAGAGAGCAATAAAATCCAACCTATGCTCGATAGACGCATCTGCAAGAAACCTTTGTTTAGCCAAGTCTTTCAGACCTCTGCTATTCCAAAAGATTCCTTTCATGTTTCATCATGAAATTTTTTAGTAGTATGGATCCTAGCACTCCTACGCACCGCTGACGCAGGATAGATCTTCCGCTTCCACTTACGTTTAGGCTTGTGTTGATCCTCCACCCGGTCCTCACAACCGGGCTCTGTGGGCCTAACTATTGCGTCATCAAAAATATCATCCTCTTCCTCTGACTCAGGATGGGATGGTGCAAGATCCGCACAGAGATTATCGAGTACCCTGACCCCCAAAGCATCTATCTCAGAATCATTCATAGGCCTAACTGCAGCTAAGTTATGAATCATTTCAATAGCGCGTTCCGCTTCCAAATCCAGCATATCATTAACAGAGTTAGAGATTTCACTATCATTACTCCCTAGTGAAACTCCTAAATGATTTGCATTATTAATAATCTCATCATTAGAAAAATGCAAAGTGGAATTAGGGATGTTGACCGACATACCAGTAGTGGCCTCAATGCCACGAAGCTTGGCCGCCCTCATGGCGCACCACTCCTGCATGTCATCAACCTCCGGAAGATCCTGGAGACGACAACTCTTCCGTCGGCCCATAGAAACCGGATCTGGAATCCCTCCAAAAGCAATGTCCTCCTCCCGGGAAGCGGTCGTCATCGCCCTCAAATTGAGGTCTGGGGTCACCGGTACGTCGGATGCGGGAAGCAAAAGGGCCTCTTGTCCGTGCTCCCCTGCCCCTCCGGTCCTCTGGCTGGTGGGCGTGGTGGGCGACACCGGAGGCGCGGCCACCCTAGTCACCAGAGAAGAGGCGGGAGTCGAGGCCACCTGGCCCGGACTCCCCCCAGCCTCATCGCCGCAAGTGGAGAAGGGGGAGTCGAGGCCACCTGCCCCGGACTCCCCCAACCTCATCGCTGCAAGTGGAGAAGGGGGAGCCGAGGCCACTGATAACCCACAAGTATAGGGGATCGCAACAGTTTTCGAGGGTAGAGTATTCAACTCAAATTTATTGATTCGACACAAGGGGAGCCAAAGAATATTCTCAAGTATTAGCAGCCGAGTTGTCAATTCAACCACACCTGGAAACTTAGTATCTACAGCAAAGTGTTTAGTAGCAAAGTAATATGATAGTGGTGGTAGCGGCAACAAAAGTAAAGACAGTAAAAGTAATGTTTTTGGTATTTTGTAGTGATTGTAACAGTAGCAGCGGGAAAGTAAATAAGCGTAAACCAGTATATGGAAAACTCGTAGGCACCGGATCAGTGATGGATAATTATGCCGGATGCGGTTCATCATGTAACAGTCATAACATAGGGTGACACAGAACTAGCTCCAGTTCATCAATGTAATGTAGGCATGTATTCCGTATATAGTCATACGTGCTTATGGAAAAGAACTTGCATGACATCTTTTGTCCTACCCTCCCGTGGCAGCGAGGTCCTATTGGAAACTAAGGGATATTAAGGCCTCCTTTTAATAGAGAACCGAAACAAAGCATTAGCACATAGTGAATACATGAACTCCTCAAACTATGGTCATCACCGGGAGTGGTCCCGATTATTGTCACTTCGGGGTTGCCGGATCATAACACATAGTAGGTGACTATAGACTTGCAAGATAGGATCTAGAACTCACATATATTCATGAAAACATAATAGGTTCAGATCTGAAATCATGGCACTCGGGCCCTAGTGGCAAGCATTAAGCATAGCAAAGTCATAGCAACATCAATCTCAAAACATAATGGATACTAGGGATCAAACCCTAACAAAACTAACTCGATTACATGATAAATCGCATCCAACCCATCACCGTCCAGCAAGCCTACGATGCAATTACTCACGCACGGCGGTGAGCATTATGAAATTGGTGATGGAGGATGGTTGATGATGACGACGGCGATGAATCCCCCTCTCCGGAGCCTCGAACGGATTCCAGATCAGCCCTCCCGAGAGGTTTTAGGGCTTGGCGGCGGCTCCATATCGTAAAACACGATGATTTCTTCTCTCTGATTTTTTTCTCTGCGAAAGCAAATATATAGAGTTGGAGTTGGCGTCGGAGGGTCAACAGGGGGCCCACGAGGTAGGGGGGGCGCCCCCACCCTCGTGGAAAGGGTGTGGCTCCCCTGGTCTTCATATTTGGCAAGGATTTATTATTGTTTTTTCTAAGACCTCCCGTGGAGTTTCAGGTCATTCCGAGAATATTTGTTTTCTGCACATAAAACAACACCATGGTAATTCTGCTGAAAACAACGTCAGTCCGGGTTAGTTCCATTCAAATCATACAAGATAGAGTCCAAAATAAGGGCAAAAGTGTTTGGAAAAGTAGATATGACGGAGACGTATCAACTCCCCCAAGCTTAAACCCTTGCTTGTCCTCAAGCAATTCAGTTAACAAATTGAAAGAAAGAAAGAAAAACTTTTACAAACTCTGTTTGCTCTTGTTGTTGTAACTATGTCAAGCCAGCATTCAAGTTTTCAGCATAGATCATAAAGTTTATTTTGAGCGGTATACTTTCATTGTCAATGTAACAACTAAGAGATGGCGATATCTTCCATGCTACACACATTATAGGCGGTTCCCAAACAGAATGGTAAAGTTTATACTCCCCCTCCACCAACAAGCATCAATCTATGGCTTGCTCGAAACAACGAGTGCCTCCAACATGCATCAGGTCCCAGGGGGAGTTTTGTTTGCAATTAATTTTGATTTAGTTTGCATAAAGCATGGGACTGGGCATCCCGGTGACCAGCCATTTTCTCATGAGTGAGGAGCGGAGTCCACTCCTCTTGAGAATAACCCGCCTAACACGGAAGATAAGGACAACCTTTGTTGATACATGAGCTATTCGAGCATACAAAACAGAATGTTTATTTGAAGGTTTAGAGTTTGGCACATACAAATTTACTTGGAATGGCAGGTAGATACCGCATATAGGAAGGTATAGTGGACTCATCTGGAATAACTTTGGGGTTTAGGGGATTGGATGCACAAGAAGTATTCCCGCTTAGTACAAGTGAAGGCTAGCAAAAGACTGGGAAGCGACCAAGTAGAGAGCGACAACAGCCATGTACATGCATTAAAATTAATAAACATTGGATGCAAGCATGAGTAGGATATAATCCACCATGAACATAAATATCATGAAGGCTATGTTGATTTTGTTTCAACTACATGCGTGAACATGTGCCAAGTCAAGTCACTTGAATCATTCAAAGGAGGATACCACCCCATCATACCACATCATAACCATCTCAATAGCATGTTGGCACACAAGGTAAATCATTATAACTCATAGCTAATCAAGTATGGCACAAGCAACTCTGATCTTTAATTGTCATTGCAAACATGTTTATTCATAATAAGCTGAATCAAGAACGATGGGCTCATCATATTTACAAAAACAAAATAGGTCGAGTTCATACCAGCTTTTCTCATCTCAATCAGTCCATCATATATCATCATAATTGCCTTTCACTTGCACGATCGAACGATGTGAATAATAATAAGAGTGCACGTGCATTGGACTAAGCTGGAGTCTGCGAGCATTCAATAAACAATAGAAGACAATGCAATATGGGCTCTGGTTAAATCAACAATAATGCATATAAGAGCCACTTCAACAATTTAATTATGGTCTTCTCCTACTGACCCCTAAAGAAAAGAAAAGAAATAAAACTATTTACACGGGAAAGCTCCCAACAATCAAAAGAAGAACAGGAAATATTTTTGGGTTTTCTTTTTAATTATTACTACTACAGCAGAAAAATAAACTACTACTAATTTTTTTGGTTTTTCTTAAGGTTTAACAAGCAAACAAGAAGAAAGCAGGAAAAAGAAAATGAACTAGCATGGATATTACAGTGAAAAAGTATGAGCACCGACATCTAGCAATGAGTTTGTGTGAACATAAATGTAATGTCGGTGAGAAATACGTACTCCCCCAAGCTTAGGCTTTTGGCCTAAGTTGGTCTATGGCCACGGCTGGCCTGGTGGATATCCATAATAATAGTTGTTGGGGTCGTACTGTGACGAGGAGGAAGAAGGCTCCGATTGCCACTGGCTGGCAATCATCTCGGGATCCCACTGATAGTTAGACTGTCGTGAAGGATCAAATTGTGGTTCCGGTTCTGGCTCCTTAGCTGGTGCAGGGTTTCGGTAGGCGTGAATAGCCGTCAACAAAATAAGGTATGTGCCTATAATCAAATCAAACAAAGAAGGAGCAGGCAAGGTAATAGTCTCAGGATGATGTTTATTAAAGAACAATTGATATCTAAGCTCCCCTGCCCTATTCTTAACAATAAAATCATGTGCCACCATACTTTTATGATCTAGATAAACACGGGGTAGCACTTTTTCTTCCTTCTCAGCATGCCTAATAGGTATGTTAAAATGTGCGGCTAGGCATGTGGCATAAATGCCTCCAAAGATGCGGCCCTTAGTACGGTTCATATTTAACCGTCTAGCAATAATACTGCCCAAACTAAAAATGCTATCACTATATAAACCCTGGAGCAGACTAATTAAATCAGGGATACTACGGTTTCCAGAATTTCCGCGTCCAATTAAACAACGACTAGCAAATAATGCAAAGTAACGCAAAACAGGAAAATGTATGCTAGTGATTCGTCCATCGGAAACCTTCCTGGTTTCTCCTACAGTGATATTGTCATTAAACCCAGCCACATCATAATGATGTGGTTCTTCTGTCTTGCCCCCAAAAGGGACTAAGCAAATCTGACAGAAATCATAAAGTGACATCTCCTTGGGCTCATCATATAAATGAAATTCCACCGTAGGTGGTGAGTTCCTAGGATAAAAGTAAAAGTTTTGCACAAAGGTATTTGCGAGTAAGAGATACTGATCGCATTGGTCATGGAGGAAAGCGGTGAGGCCTGCGTTGTGAGCCAATTCATGAAAATCTTCATAGATACCGGCTGCTCTCAAGAAATCTTCAGAAGGCCATTCACACGCCCGAATCTCCGTGGTGCGTGGCAAATTATACTTAGGCTTAGGTGCCTTTTCCTTTGAGCTTTGGCTTGATGAGCCCCTAAATAATCTTCTCATCATTTTTCTGAAACAATCTGAAATTTTTAGTAACTTCAAAATAAAAGTAAACCAAACTCAATAATATTGATAGCATCTACTCCTACAAGTGCCTAGAGCCTATATCAAGCATTAGAACTACTTGGAACCATATAAATTTGACATGCAAGCTCAAGAACATGGTCATCCATGCAGCACAAATTTGCAAAGAATAAAGCACTAGAACAAAAACTAATTGGACCAATGGAGGAGTCACATACCAAGGAACAATCTCCCCAAGCAGTTTTGCGAGAGGTGCTTTGAGCAAGGAGATCGAAAATCGCAGCAAAAGTGGCTGGAACTCGTGCTTGAGTTGGTTTTTCGGGTTTGTGTGAGATAGAGGAAGAAGATGGGTGCTGGGATAAGTGGAGGAGGGCCACCATGGGCCCACGAGGCAGGGGGGCGCGCCCTATAGGGGGGAGGCGCCCACCACCCTCGTGACCAGGTGGCAGCTCCTCCCGCGGTAATTTTTGCACAGTAAATCCTCAAATATTTCCAAAAAATCATATTAAATTGGCATGTCATTCTGAGGACTTTTATTTTCGGGATATTTTTATATTGCACGGATAAGTCAGGAAACAGATAGAAAAATACTATTTTTACTTTGTTTAATATAAATAATAGGAAGTATAAAGAAGGTGCAGAAGTTTGTGCTTCTAGTTTCATCCATCTCATGCTCATCAAAAAGAATCCACTAACAAGGTTGATCAAATCTTGTTAACAAACTCATTCCGATAATCATGAAACCGGAGAAATTTCGAATAACACTAAGTTACCTCAACGGGGATATGCACATCCCCAATAATAAGTATATCATATTTCTTCTTGACAGTAGGAAGAGAAAATTCAAAACCTCCAAATATAATCGATGGAATTTTTCTAATAGAATTGATACTATAAACTTGAGGTTGTTCCCTCGGAAAGTGTACCGTATGCTCATTACCATTAACATGAAAAGTGACATTGTCTTTGTTGCAATCAATAACAGCCCCTACAGTATTAAGAAAAGGTCTTCCAAGAATAATAGACATACTATCGTCCTCGCGAACATCAAGTATAACAAAGTCCATTAAAATAGTAACGTTTGCAACCACAACAGGCACATCCTCACAGATACCGACAGATATAGCAGTTGATTTATCAGCCATTTGCAAAGATATTTCAGTAGGTGTCAACTTATTCAAGTCAAGTCTACGATATAAAGAGAGAGGCATAATTTTGGAAATATGCCCTAGAGGCAATAATAAATTGGTTATTATTATATTTCCTTGTTCATGATAATCGTTTATTATCCATGCTAGAATTGTATTGATAGGAAACTCAGATACATGTGTGGATACATAGACAACACCATGTCCCTAGTAAGCCTCTAGTTGACTAGCTCGTTGATCAATAGATGGTTACGGTTTCCTGACCATGGACATTGGATGTCGTTGATAACGGGATCACATCACTAGGAGAATGATGTGATGGACAAGACCCAATCCTAAGCCTAGCACAAGATCATGTAGTTCGTATGCTAAAGCTTTTCTAATGTCAAGTATCATTTCCTTAGACCATGAGATTGTGCAACTCCTGGATACCATAGGAGTGCTTTCGGTGTGCCAAACGTCACAACGTAACTGGGTGGCTATAAAGGTACACTACAGGTATCTCCGAAAGTGTCTGTTGGGTTGGCATGAATCGAGACTGGGATTTTTCACTCCGTGTAAACGGAGAGGTATCTCTGGGCCCACTCGGTAGGACATCATCATAATGTGCACAATGTGATCAAGGAGTTGATCACGGGATGATGTGTTACGGAATGAGTAAAGAGACTTGCCGGTAACGAGATTGAACAAGGTATCGGGATACCGACGATCGAATCTCGGGCAAGTATCGTACCGCTAGACAAAGGGAATTGTATACGGGATTGACTAAGTCCTTGACATCGTGGTTCATCCGATGAGATCATCGTGGAACATGTGGGAGCCAACATGGGTATCCAGATCCCGCTGTTGGTTATTGACCGGAGAGTTATCTCGGTCATGTCTGCATGGTTCCCGAACCCGTAGGGTCTACACACTTAAGGTTCGATGACGCTAGTGTTATAGGGAATAGATATACGTGGTTACCGAATGTTGTTAGGAGTCCCGAATGAGATCCCGGACATCACGAGGAGTTCCAGAATGGTCCGGAGGTAAAGATTTATATATGGGAAGTCCTGTTTTGGTCGCCGGAAAAGTTTCGGGTTTTATCGGTAATGTACCGGGACCACCGGGAGGGTCCCGGTGGTCCACCAAGTGGGGCCACCAGCCCCGGAGGGCTGCATGGGCCAAGTGTGGGAGGGGACCAGCCCATGGTGGGCTGATGCGCCCCCCACCAAGGCCCAAGGCGCAAGGGAGAGTGGAAGGGGGCAAACCCTAGGCTCAGATGGGCCTAAGGCCCACCTAGTGGTGCGCCCCCCTCTCTCCCCCCTTGGCCGCCCCCTAGATGGGATCTAGGGCTGGCCGCCACCCCTAGGGGTGGAAACCTAGGTGGGAGCGCAGCCCCTCCCCTCCCCCTATATATACTTGAGGTTTTGGGCTGCCATAGACACGATTCAATCTCCTTCTTGGCACAGCCCTACCCCTCTCCCTCCTCGTCTCTTGCGGTGCTTAGCGAAGCCCTGCTGGAGTACCACGCTCCTCCATCACCACCATGCCATCGTGCTGCTGCTGGATGGAGTCTTCCCCAACCTCTCCTTCTCCCCTTGCTGGATCAAGGCGTAGGAGACGTCACCGGGCTGTATGTGTGTTGAACACGGAGGTGCCGTCCGTTTGGCACTAGGATCATCGGTGATTTGGATCATGATGAGTACGACTCCATCAACCCCGTTCACTTGAACGCTTCTGCTTAGCGATTCACAAGGGTATGTAGATGCACTCTCCTTCCCCTCATTGCTAGATTACTCCATAGATTGATCTTGGTGATGCGTAGAAAATTTTGAATTTCTGCTACGTTCCCCAACAGTGGCATCATGAGCTAGGTCTATGCGTAGTTACTATGCACGAGTAGAACACAAAGTAGTTGTGGGCATCGATATTGTCAATTATCTTGCCGTTACTAGTCTTATCTTGATTCAGCGGCATCGTGGGATGAAGCGGCCCGGACCAACTTTACACGTACGCTTACGTGAGACCGGTTCCACCGACTGACATGCACTAGTTGCATAAGGTGGCTGGCGGGTGTCTGCCTCTCCCACTTTAGTCGGATCAGATTCGATGAATAGGGTCCTTATGAAGGGTAAATAGAAATTGGCAATTCATGTTGTGGTTTTGGCGTAGGTAAGAAACGTTCTTGCTAGAAACCTATAGCAGCCACGTAAAAACTTGCAACAACAATTAGAGGACGTCTAACTCGTTTTTGCAGCAAGTGTTTTGTGATGTGATATGGCCAAAGGATGTGATGAATGATATATATGTGATGTATGAGATCATGTTCTTGTAATAGGAATCACGACTTGCATGTCGATGAGTATGACAACCGGCAGGAGCCATAGGAGTTGTCTTTATTTTTGTATGACCTGCGTGTCATTGAGAAACGCCATGTAAATTACTTTACTTTATTGCTAAACGTGTTAGCCATACTAGTAGAAGTAATAGTTGGCGAGCAACTTCATGGAGACACGATGATGGAGATCATGATGATGGAGATCATGGTGTCATGCCGGTGACAAGATGATCATGGAGCCCCAAGATGGAGATCAAAGGAGCTATATGATATTGGCCATATCATGTCACTATTATTTGATTGCATGTGATGTTTATCATGTTTTTGCATCTTGTTTACTTAGAACGACGGTAGTAAATAAGATGATCCCTCATAAAAATTTCAAGAAAGTGTTCCCCCTAACTGTGCACCGTTGCAACAGTTTGTTGTTTCGAAGCACCACGTGATGATCGGGTGTGATAGATTCCAACGTTCACACACAGCGGGTGTAAGACAGACTTACACATGCAAACACTTAGGTTTACTTGACGAGCCTAGCATGTATATACATGGCCTCGGGACACAGAAGACCGAAAGGTCGAACATGAGTCGTATAGAAGATATGATCAACATGAAGATGTTCACCGATGATGACTAGTCCGTCTCACGTGATGATCGGACACGGCCTAGTTGACTCAGATCATGTAATCACTTAGATGACTAGAGGGATGTCTATCTGAGTGGGAGTTCATAAGATGAACTTAATTATCCTAAACATAGTCAAAAGGTCTTTGCAAATTATGTCGTAGCTCGCGCTTCAGTTCTACTGTTTAGATATGTTCCTAGAGAAAATTTAGTTGAAAGTTGATAGTAGCAATTATGCGGACTAGGTCCGTAAACTGAGGATTGTCCTCATTGCTTCATAGAAGGCTTATGTCCTTAATGCACCGCTCAGTGTGCTGAACCTCGAACGTTGTCTGTGGATGTTGCGAACATCTGACATACACATTTTGATAACTACGTGATAGTTCAGTTAAACGGTTTAGAGTTGAGGCACCAAAGACGTTTTGAAACGTCGCGAAACATATGAGATGTTTCGAGGGCTGAAATTGGGATTTCAGGCTCGTGCCCACGTCAAGAGGTATAAGACCTCCGACGATTTTCTTAGCCTGCAAACTAAGGGAGAAAAGCTCAATTGTTGAGCTTGTGCTTAGATTGTCTGAGTACAACAATCATTTGAATCGAGTGGGAGTTGATCTTCCAGATGAGAAAGTGATGTTTCTCCGAAGTCATTACCACCAAGCCGCTAGAGCTTCGTGATGAACTATGATATATCAGGGACATATATGATGGTCCTTGAGATATTCGCGATGTTTGACACCACAAAAGTAGAAATCAAGAAGGAGCATCAATTGTTGATGGTTGGTGAAACCACTAGTTTCAAGAAGGGCAAGGGCAAGAAGGGATACTTCATGAAACAGCAATTCAGCTGCTGCTCTAGTGAAGAAACCCAAGGTTGAACCCAAACCCGAGACTAAGTGCTTCTGTAATAAGAGGAACAACCACTGGAGCAGAATTACCCTAGATACTTGGTAGATGAGAAGGCTGGCAAGGTCGATAGAAGTATATTGGATATACATTGTGTTAATGTGTACTTTACTAGTACTCCTAGTAGCACCATGGTATTAGATACCGGTTCGGTTGCTAAGTGTTAGTAAACTCGAAATAAAAGGCTGCGGAGTAAACGGAGACTAGCTAAAGGTGAGCTGGCGATATGTGTTGGAAGTTTTTCCAAGCTTGATGTGATCAAGCATCGCACGCTCCCTCTACCATCGAGATTGGTGTTTGTGTTGAGCATAGACATGATTGGATTATGTCTATCGCAATACGGTTATTCATTTAAGGAGAATAATGGTTACTCTGTTTATTTGAATAATACCTTCAATGGTCTTGCACTTAAAATGAATGGTTTATTGAATCTCGATCGTAGTGATACACATGTTCATGCCAAAAGATATAAGATAGTAATGATAGTACCACCTACTTGTAGCACTGCCACGTAAGTCATATCAGTATAAAACGCATGAAGAAGCTCCATGTTGATGGATCTTTGGGCTCACTCGTTTTTGAAAAGTTTGAGACATGTGAACCATGTCTATTGGTGCATATGCATGAAGAAACTTCATGCAAATGGACCGTTTGGACTCACTTGATTTTGAATCACTTGATACATGCAAATCATACCACATGGGCAAGATGACTGAAAGCCTCGTTTTCAGTAAAATGGAACTATAAAGCAACTTGTTGGAAGTAATACATTTTGATGTGTGCAGTCCAATGAGTGCTGAGGCGTGTAGTGGATATCGTTGTGTTCTTACTTCACAGATGATTTGAGTAGATGTTGAGTATATTTACTTGATGAATCACGAGTCTGAATTATTGAAAGGTTCAAGTAATTTCAGGGTGAAGTTGAAAGATCGCCATGAAAAGAGGATAAAATATCTATGATATGATCATAGAGATGAATATCTGAATTACGAGTTTGGCACAGAATTAAGACATTGTGGAAATTGTTTCACAACTAATGCAGCCTGGAACACCATAGTGTGATGGTGTGTCCGAACATCATAACTGCACCCTATTGGATATGATGCATACCATGATGTCTCTTATCGAATTACCACGATAGTTTATGGGTTAGGCATTAGAGACAACCAAATTCACTTTAAATAGGGCACCACGTAATTCCGATGAGATGACACCGTATGAACTATGGTTTAGAGAAACCTAAGCTATCATTTGTTAAGAGGTTTGGGGCTGCGACGCTTATGTGAAAAAGTTTCCGGCTGATAAGCTCGAACCCAAAGCAGATAAATGCATCTTCATAGGACACCCAAAAACAGTTGGGTATACCTCCTGTCTCAGATCCGAAAGCAATAAGGGATTGTTTCTAGAATCGGGTCCTTTCTCGAGGAAAAGTTTCTCTCGAAAGAATTGAGTGGGAGGATGGTGGAGACTTGATGAGGTTATTGAACCGTCTCTTCAACTAGTGTGTGGCAGGGCACAAGGAGTTGTTCCCGTGGCACCTACACCAATTGAAGTGGAAGCTTATGATAGTGATCATGAAACTTCAGATCAAGTCACTACCAAACCTCGTGGGATGACAAGGATGCGTACTACTTCAGAGTGGTACGTAATCCTGTCTTGGAAGGCATGTCGCTAGACAACAATGAACCTACGAGCTATGGAGAAGCGATGGTGGGCTTGGATTCCAAAATGGCTCGAGGCCATATAATCCGAGAGAGGATCCATATATGAAAACAAAGTGTAGACTTTGGAAGAACTACTTGATGGTCGTAAGGCTGTTAGGTACATATGGATTTTAAAAGGAAGACGGACAATGATGGTAAGTATCACCATTAAGAAAGCTGGACTTGTCGTTAAGATGTTTTCCGACAAGTTCAAGGAGTTGACTACGATGAGACTTTCTCACTCGTAGCGATGCTAAGAGTCTGTTGGAATTATATTCGATTACTGCATTATTTATGAAATCTTGCAGATAGGATGTCAAAACATTGTTTCCTTGACGATTTTCTTGAGGAAAGGTTGTATGTGATACAACCGGAAGGTTTTGTCAATCCTGAAAGATGCTAACAAGTATGCAAAGCTCCAGCAATCCTTCTAAGGACTGGAGTAAGCATCTCGGAGTTGGAATGTATGCTTTGATGAGATGATCAAATATTTTGGGTGTATACAAAGTTTATGAGGAACTTGTATTTCCAAAGAAGTGAGTGGGAGCACTATAGAATTTCTGATGAATATATGTTGTTGACATATTGTTGATCAGAAATGACGTAGAATTTCTGGAAAGCATATAGGGTTATTTGGAAAGTGTTTTTCAATGGAAAACCTGGATTAAGCTACTTGAACATTGAGCATCAAGATCTATAAGGATAGATCAAAATGCTTAATGGTACTTTCAAATGAGCAGATACCTTGACATGATCTTGAAGGTGTTCAAGATGGATCAGTCAAAGAAGGAGTTCTTGCCTGAGTTGTAAGGTATGAAGTTAAGACTTAAAGCTCGACCACGACAGAAGAAAGAGGAAGGACGAAGGTTGTCCCCTATGCTTTTGTCATAGGCTCTATACTGTATGCCATGCTGAGTACCGCACCTGATGTGTGCCTTGCCACATATCTGGCAAGAGGGTACAAAGGTGATCTAGGAGTAGATCACCAGATAGCGGTCTAAATTATCCTTAGAGGAATAAGGATATGTTTCTCGGTTATGGAGGTGATAAAGAGTTCGACGTAAAGAGTTACGTCTATGAAAGCTTAACACCTATCCGGATAGCTCTGAGTAGAGATACCGAATACGTATAATGGAGCAACAATTTAGAATAGCTCCAAGTAGAACAGTTATTTGAAATGGCTCCAAATGTAGCGTAGTAGTTGCATCTACAAGATGACATAGAAATTTGTGAAGTACATACAGATCTGAACGTTGCAGACCCGTTGACTGAAACCTCTCTCACAAGCATAACATGATCAAACCAGGAACTCTTTGGGTGTTAGTCACATGGGGATGTGACCTTGAGTGTTAATCACATATCGATGTGAACTGGATTATTGACTCTAGTGCAAGTGGGAGACTATTGGAAATATGCCCTAGAGGCAATAATAAATTGGTTATTATTATATTTCCTTGTTCATGATAATCGTTTATTATCCATGCTAGAATTGTATTGATAGGAAACTCAGATACATGTGTGGATACATAGACAACACCATGTCCCTAGTAAGCCTCTAGTTGACTAGCTCATTGACCAATAGATGGTTATGGTTTCCTGACCATGGACATTGGATGTCATTGATAACGGGATCACATCACTAGGAGAATGATGTGATGGACAAGACCCAATCCTAAGCCTAGCACAAGATCATGTAGTTCGTATGCTAAAGCTTTTCTAGTGTCAAGTATCATTTCCTTAGACCATGAGATTGTGCAACTCCCGGATACCGTAGGAGTGCTTTGGGTGTGCCAAACGTCACAACGTAACTGGGTGGCTATAAAGGTACACTACAGGTATCTCCGAAAGTGTCTATTGGGTTGGCACGAATCGAGACTGGGATTTGTCACTCCGTGTAAACAGAGAGGTATCTCTGGGCCCACTCGATAGGACATCATCATAATGTGCACAATGTGATCAAGGAGTTGATCACGGGATGATGTGTTACAAAACGAGGAAAGAGACTTGCCGGTAACGAGATTGAACAAGGTATCGGGATACCGACGATCGAATCTCGGGCAAGTATCGTACCGCTAGACAAAGGGAATTGTATACGGGATTGATTAAGTCCTTGACATCGTGGTTCATCCGATGAGATCATCGTGGAACATGTGGGAGCCAACATGGGTATCCAGATCCCGCTGTTGGTTATTGACCGGAGAGTTATCTCGGTCCTGTCTGCATGGTTCCCGAACCCGTAGGGTCTACACACTTAAGGTTCGATGACGCTAGGGTTATAGGGAATAGATATACGTGGTTACCGAATGCTGTTCGGAGTCCCGAATGAGATCCCGGACATCACGAGGAGTTCCGGAATGGTCCGGAGGTAAAGATTTATATATGGGAAGTCCTATTTTGGTCGCCGGAAAAGTTTCGGGTTTTATCGGTAATGTACCGGGACCACCGGGAGGGTCCTGGTGGTCCACCAAGTGGGGCCACCAGCACCGGAGGGCTGCATGGGCCAAGTGTGGGAGGGGACCAGCCCATGGTGGGCTGATGCGCCCCCACCAAGGCCCAAGGCGCAAGGGAGAGTGGAAGGGGGGAAACCCTAGGCTCAGATGGGCCTAAGGCCCACCTAGTGGTTCGCCCCCCTCTCTCCCCCCTTGGTCGCCCCCCTAGATGGGATCTAGGGCTGGCCGCTACCCCTAGGGGTGGAAACCTAGGTGGGGGCGCAGCCCCTCCCCTCCCCCTATATATACTTGAGGTTTTGGGCTGCCATAGACACGATTCAATCTCCTTGGCGCAGCCCTACCCCTCTCCCTCCTCGTCTCTTGCGGTGCTTAGCGAAGCCCTGCTAGAGTACCACGCTCCTCCATCACCACCACACCGTCGTGCTGCTGCTGGATGGAGTGTTCCCCAACCTCTCCTTCTCCCCTTGCTGCATCAAGGCGTAGGAGACGTCACCGGGCTGTACGTGTGTTGAACACGGAGGTGCCATCCGTTCAGCACTAGGATCATCGGTGATTTGGATCACGACGAGTACGACTCCATCAACCCCATTCACTGTTGGGGAACGCAGTAATTTCGAAAATTTTCCTACGCACACGCAAGATCATGGTGATGCACAGCAACGAGAGGGGAGAGTGTTGTCTACGTACCAACGCAGACCGATTGCGGAAGCGATCACACAACGTAGAGGAAGTAGTCATACGTCTTCTTCCCGATCCGACCGATCCAAGCACCGTTACTCCGGCACCTCCGAGTTCTTAGCACACGTTCAGCTCGATGACGATCCCCGGGCTCCGATCCAGCAAAGCTTCGGGGAGGAGTTCCGTCAGCACGACGGCGTGGTGACGATCTTGATGTACTACCGACGCAGGGCTTCGCCTAAGCACTACAACGGTACGATCGAGGTGGAATTTGGTGGCAGGGGGCACCGCACACGGCTAAGGAGCGATCTCAAGGATCAAGTTGTGTGTCTTGGGGTGCCCCTGCCCCCGTATATAAAGGTTGGAGGAGGGGGGCCGGCCGGCCAAGGGAGGGGAGGCGCAGGGGAGTCCTACTCCCACCGGGAGTAGGACTCCTCCCCCCAATCCTAATCCAATTAGGACTCCCGGGGGGAAAAGAGAGAGAAGGGGGGGCCGGCCCCTTATCCTATTCCTAAGAGGACTTGGGGGGGGGGGGGGGGGGGGCGCCGACCAGCTAGTGGGCTTCCCTTTTCTCTTTTCCACTAAGGCCCAATAGGCCCATTAGTCTCCCGGGGGGTTCCGGTAACCCTCCCGGTATGCCGGTAAAATCCCGATTTCACCCGGAACACTTCCGATGTCCAAACATAGGCTTCCAATATATCAATATTTACGTCTTGACCATTTCGAGACTCCTCGTCATGTCCGTGATCTCATCCGGGACTCCGAACAACCTTCGGTACATCAAAATGCATAAACTCATAACAACTGTCATCGTAACGTTAAGCGTGCGGACCCTACGGTTCGAGAACAATGTAGACATGACCGAGACACGTCTCCGGTCAATAACCAATAGCGGGACCTGGATGCCCATATTGGCTCCTACATATTCTACGAAGATCTTTATCGGTCAGACCGCATAACAACATACGTTGTTCCCTTTGTCATCGGTATGTTACTTGCCCGAGATTCGATCGTCGGTATCCAATACCTAGTTCAATCTCGTTACCGGCAAGTCTCTTTACTCGTTCCGTAATACATCATCTCACAACTAACATATTAGTTGCAGTGCTTGCAAGGCTTATGTGATGTGCATTACCGAGAGTGCCCAGAGATACCTCTCCGACAATCGGAGTGACAAACCCTAATCTCGAAATACGCCAACCCAACATCTACCATTGGAGACACCTATAGTACTCCTTTATAATCACCCAGTTACGTTGTGACGTTTGGTAGTACCCAAAGTGTTCCTCCGGTAAACGGGAGTTGCATAATCTCATAGTTATAGGAACATGTATAAGTTATGAAGAAAACAATAGCAACATACTAAACGATCGGGTGCTATGCTAATGGAATGGGTCATGTCAATCAGATCATTCTACTAATGATGTGACCTCGTTAATCAAATAACAACTCCTTGTTCATGGTTAGGAAACATAACCATCTTTGATTAACGAGCTAGTCAAGTAGAGGCATACTAGTGACACTCTGTTGGTCTATGTATTCACACATGTATTATGTTTCCGGTTAATACAATTCTAGCATGAATAATAAACATTTATCATGATGTAAGGAAATAAATAATAACTTTATTATTGCCTCTAGGGCATATTTCCTTCAGTCTCCCACTTGCACTAGAGTCAATATCTAGATTACACAGTAATGATTCTAACACCCATGGAGCCTTGGTGCTGATCATGTTTTGCTCGTGGAAGAGGCTTAGTCAACGGGTCTACAACATTCAGATCCGTATGTATCTTGCAAATCTCTATGTCTCCCACCTGGACTAAATCCCGGATGGAGTTGAAGCGTCTCTTGATGTGTTTGGTCCTCTTGTGAAATCTGGATTCCTTTGCCAAGGCAATTGCACCAGTATTGTCACAGAAGATTTTCATTGGACCCGATGCACTAGGTATGACACCTAGATCGGATATGAACTCCTTCATCCAGACTCCTTCGTTTGCTGCTTCCGAAGCAGCTATGTACTCCGCTTCACATGTAGATCCCGCTACGACGCTTTGTTTAGAACTGCACCAACTGACAGCTCCACCGTTTAAAGTAAACACGTATCCGGTTTGCGATTTAGAATCGTCCGAATCAGTGTCAAAGCTTGCATCAACGTAACCTCTTACGGTGAGCTCTTTGTCACCTCCATATACGAGAAACATATCCTTAGTCCTTTTCAGGTATTTCAGGATGTTCTTGACCGCTGTCCAGTGATCTATTCCAGGATCACTTTGGTACCTCCCTGCTAAACTTATAGCAAGGCACACATCAGGTCTGGTACACAGCATTGCATACATGATAGAGCCTATGGCTGAAGCATAGGGAACATCTTTCATTTTCTCTCTATCTTCTGCAGTGGTCGGGCATTGAGTCTTACTCAATTTCATACCTTGTAACACAAGCAAGAACCCTTTCTTTGCTTGATCCATTTTGAATTTCTTCAAAATCTTGTCCAGGTATGTGCTTTGTGAAAGTCCAATTAAGCGTCTTGATCTATCTCTATAGATCTTTATGCCTAATATGTATGCAGCTTCCCCGAGGTCTTTCATCGAAAAACTTTTATTCAAGTATCCCTTTATGCTATCCAGAAATTCTATATCATTTCCAATTAGCAATAT
The DNA here is from genome assembly GCA_034509565.1 of Triticum monococcum. Lineage (NCBI taxonomy): Eukaryota > Viridiplantae > Streptophyta > Magnoliopsida > Poales > Poaceae > Triticum > Triticum monococcum. Next base: position 142,987,828 of record CM067845.1, on the reverse strand, counting down.
GTCATCCACATATAATATCAGAAATGCTACAGAGCTCCCACTCACTTTCTTGTAAATACAGGCTTCTCCAAAAGTCTGTATAAAGCCAAATGCTTTGATCACACTATCAAAGCGTTTATTCCAACTCCGAGATGCTTGCATCAGTCCATAAATGGATCGCTGGAGTTTGCATACTTTGTTAGCTCCTTTTGGATCGACAAAACCTTCTGGTTGTACCATATACAACTCTTCTTCCAGAAATCCATTCAGGAATGCAGTTTTGACATCCATCTGCCATATTTCATAATCGTAAAATGTGGCAATTGCTAACATAATTCTGACGGACTTAAGCGTCGCTACGGGTGAGAAAGTCTCATCGTAGTCAACCCCTTGAACTTGTCGAAAACCTTTTGCGACAAGTCGAGCTTTATAGACAGTAACATTACCGTCAGCGTCAGTCTTTTTCTTGAAGATCCATTTATTCTCAATTGCTTGCCGATCATCGGGCAAGTCAACCAAAGTCCATACTTTGTTCTCATACATGGATCCCATCTCAGATTTCATGGCCTCAAGCCACTTTGCGGAATCTGGGCTCACCATCGCTTCTTCATAGTTCGTAGGTTCATCATGATCTAGCATCATGACTTCCAGAACTGGATTACCGTACCACTCTGGTGCGGATCTCACTCTGGTTGATCTACGTGGTTCAGTAGTATCTTGTTCTGAAGCTTCATGATCATCATCATTAGCTTCCTCACTGATTGGCATAGGTGTCGCAGAAACAGTTTTCTGTGATGTACTATTTTCCAATAAGGGAGCAGGTACAGCTACCTCGTCAAGTTCTACTTTCCTCCCACTCACTTCTTTCGAGAGAAACTCCTTCTCTAGAAATGATCCATTCTTAGCAACGAATGTCTTGCCTTCGGATCTGTGATAGAAGGTATACCCAACAGTTTCCTTTGGGTATCCTATGAAGACACATTTCTCCGCTTTGGGTTCGAGCTTATCAGGTTGAAGATTTTTCACATAAGCATCGCAGCCCCAAACTTTAAGAAACGACAACTTTGGTTTCTTGCCAAACCATAGTTCATAAGGCGTCGTCTCAACGGATTTTGATGGTGCCCTATTTAACATGAATGCGGCCGTCTCTAAAGCATAACCCCAAAACGATAGCGGTAAATCAGTAAGAGACATCATGGATCGCACCATATCTAGTAAAGTGCGATTACGACGTTCGGACACACCATTACGCTGTGGTGTTCCGGGTGGCGTGAGTTGCGAAACTATTCCACAATTTTTCAAATGTATACCAAACTCGTAACTCAAATATTCTCCTCCACGATCAGATCGTAGAAACTTTATTTTCTTGTTACGATGATTTTCAACTTCACTCTGAAATTCTTTGAACCTTTCAAATGTTTCAGACTTATGTTTCATTAAGTAGATATACCCATATCTGCTTAAATCATCTGTGAAGGTGAGAAAATAACGATATCCGCCACGAGCCTCAATATTCATCGGACCACATACATCGGTATGTATGATTTCCAATAAATCTGTTGCTCTCTCCATAGTACCGGAGAACGGTGTTTTAGTCATCTTGCCTATGAGGCACGGTTCGCAAGTACCAAGTGATTCATAATCAAGTGATTCCAAAAGTCCATTAGTATGGAGTTTCTTCATGCGCTTTACGCCGATATGACCTAAACGGCAGTGCCACAAATAAGTTGCACTATCATTATTAACTTTGCATCTTTTGGCTTCTACATTATGAATATGTGTGTTACTATCTTCGAGATTCAACAAGAATAGACCACTCTTCAAAGGTGCATGACCATAAAAGATATTATTCATATAAATAGAACAACCATTATTCTCTGATTTAAATGAATAACCGTCTCGCATTAAACAAGATCCAGATATAATGTTCATGCTTAACGCTGGCACCAAATAACAATTATTTAGGTCTAATATTAATCCCGAAGGTAGATGTAGAGGTAGCGTGCCGACCGCGATCACATCGACTTTGGAACCGTTTCCCACGCGCATCGTCACCTCGTCCTTTGCTAGTGTCCGCTTATTCCGTAGTCCCTGTTTCGAGTTGCAAATATTAGCAACAGAACCAGTATCAAATACCCAGGTGCTACTGCGAGCTCTAGTAAGGTACACATCAATAACATGTATATCACATATACCTTTGCTCACTTTGCCATCCTTCTTATCCGCCAAATACTTGGGGCAGTTCCGCTTCCAGTGACCAGTCTGCTTGCAGTAGAAGCACTCAGTTTCAGGCTTAGGTCCAGACTTGGGTTTCTTCTCCTGAGCAGCAACTTGCTTGCTGTTCTTCTTGAAGTTTCCCTTCTTCTTCCCTTTGCCCTTTTTCTTGAAACTAGTGGTTTTGCTAACCATCAACACTTGATGCTCCTTCTTGATTTCTACCTCCACAGCTTTCAGCATTGCGAAGAGCTCGGGAATAGTCTTGTTCATCCCTTGCATATTATAGTTCATCACGAAGCTCTTGTAGCTTGGTGGTAGTGATTGGAGAATTCTGTCAATGACGCAATCATCTGGAAGATTAACTCCCATCTGAATCAAGTGATTATTATACCCAGACATTTTGAGTATATGCTCACTGACAGAACTGTTCTCCTCCATCTTACAGCTATAGAACTTATTGGAGACTTCATATCTCTCAATTTGGGCATTTGCTTGAAATATTAACTTCAACTCCTGGAACATCTCATATGCTCCATGACGTTCAAAACGTCGTTGAAGTCCCGATTCTAAGCCGTAAAGCATGGCACACTGAACTATCGAGTAGTCATCAGCTTTGCTCTGCCAGACGTTCATAACATCTGGCGTTGCTCCAGCAGCAGGCCTGTCACCCAGCGGTGCTTCCAGGACGTAATTCTTCTGTGCAGCAATGAGGATAATCCTCAGGTTATGGACCCAGTCCGTGTAATTGCTACCATCATCTTTCAACTTTGCTTTCTCAAGGAACGCATTAAAATTCAACGGAACAATAGCATGAGCCATCTATCTACAAGCAACATAAACAAGCAAGATACTATCAGGTACTAAGTTCATGATAAGTTTAAGTTCAGTTAATCAAATTACTTAGGAACTCCCACTTAGATAGATATCCCTCTAATCCTCTAAGTGATCACGTGATCCAAATCAACTAAACCATAACCGATCATCACGTGAGATGGAGTAGTTTTCAATGGTGAACATCGTCATGTTGATCATATCTACTATATGATTCACGCTCGACCTTTCGGTCTCTGTGTTCCGAGGCCATATCTGCATATGCTAGGCTCGTCAAGTATAACCTGAGTATTCTGCGTGTGCAAAACTGGCTTGCACCCGTTGTAGATGGACGTAGAGCTTATCACACCCGATCATCACGTGGTGTCTGGGCACGACGAACTTTGGCAACGGTGCATACTCAGGGAGAACACTTCTTGATAATTTAGTGAGAGATCATCTTATAATGCTACCGTCAATCAAAGCAAGATAAGATGCATAAAAGGATAAACATCACATGCAATCAATATAAGTGATATGATATGGCCATCATCATCTTGTGCTTGTGATCTCCATCTCTGAAGCACCGTCATGATCACCATCGTCACCGGCGCGACACCTTGATCTCCATCGTAGCATCGTTGTCGTCTCGCCAATCTTATGCTTCCACGACTATTACTACCGTTTAGTAATCTAGTAAAGCATTACATCGCGATTGCATTGCATACAATAAAGCGACAACCATATGGCTCCTGCCAGTTGCCGATAACTTAGTTACAAAACATGATCATCTCATACAATAAAATCAGCATCATGCCTTGACCATATCACATCACAACATACCCTGCAAAAACAAGTTAGACGTCCTCTACTTTGTTGTTGCAAGTTTTACGTGGCTGCTACGGGCTTAAGTAAGAACTCATCTCACCTACGCATCAAAACCACAACGATAGTTCGTCAAATAGACTCCGTTTTAACCTTCTCAAGGACCGGGCGTAGTCACACTTGGTTCAACTAAAGTTGGAGAGACAGTCTTCCGCAAGCCATCTATGTGCAAAGCACGTCGAGGGAACCGGTCTCGCGTAAGAGTACGCGTAAGGTTGGTCCGGATCGTCTCACCCAACAATACCGCCGAACCAAAGTATGACATGCTGGTAGGCAGTATGACTTGTATCGCCCACAACTCACTTGTGTTCTACTCGTGCATATAACATCAAACCATAAAACCTAGGCTCGGATGCCACTGTTGGGGAACGCAGTAATTTCGAAAATTTTCCTACGCACATGCAAGATCATGGTGATGCACAGCAACGAGAGGGGAGAGTGTTGTCTACGTACCAACGCAGACCGACTGCGGAAGCGATCACACAACGTAGAGGAAGTAGTCGTACGTCTTCTTCCCGATCCGACCGATCCAAGCACCGTTACTCCGGCACCTCCGAGTTCTTAGCACACGTTCAGCTCGATGACGATCCTCGGGCTCCGATCCAGCAAAGCTTCGGGGAGGAGTTCCGTCAGCACGACGGCGTGGTGACGATCTTGATGTACTACCGACGCAGGGCTTCGCCTAAGCACTACAACGGTACGATCGAGGTGGAATTTGGTGGCAGGGGGCACCGCACACGGCTAAGGAGCGATCTCAAGGATCAAGTTGTGTGTCTTGGGGTGCCCCCTGCCCCCGTATATAAAGGTTGGAGGAGGGGGGCCGGCCGGCCAAGGGAGGGGAGGCGCAGGGGAGTCCTACTCCCACCGGGAGTAGGACTCCTCCCCCCAATCCTAATCCAATTAGGACTCCCGGGGGGAAAAGAGAGAGAAGGGGGGGCCGGCCCCTTATCCTATTCCTAATAGGACTTGGGGGGGCGCCGGCCAGCTAGTGGGCTTCCCTTTTCTCTTTTCCACTAAGGCCCAATAGGCCCATTAGTCTCCCGGGGGGTTCCGGTAACCCTCCCGGTATTCCGGTAAAATCCCGATTTCACCCGGAACACTTCCGATGTCCAAACATAGGCTTCCAATATATCAATCTTTACGTCTCGACCATTTCGAGACTCCTCGTCATGTCCGTGATCTCATCCGGGACTCCGAACAACCTTCGGTACATCAAAATGCATAAACTCATAATAACTGTCATCGTAACGTTAAGCGTGCGGACCCTACGGTTCGAGAACAATGTAGACATGACCAAGACACGTCTCCGGTCAATAACCAATAGCGGGACCTGGATGCCCATATTGGCTCCTACATATTCTACGAAGATCTTTATCGGTCAGACCGCATAACAACATACGTTGTTCCCTTTGTCATCGGTATGTTACTTGCCCGAGATTCGATCGTCGGTATCCAATACCTAGTTCAATCTCGTTACCGGCAAGTCTCTTTACTCGTTCCGTAATACATCATCTCACAACTAACATATTAGTTGCAGTGCTTGCAAGGCTTATGTGATGTGCATTACTGAGAGGGCCCAGAGATACCTCTCCGACAATCGGAGTGACAAACCCTAATCTCGAAATACGCCAACCCAACATCTACCATTGGAGACACCTGTAGTACTCCTTTATAATCACCCAGTTACGTTGTGACGTTTGGTAGTACCCAAAGTGTTCCTCCGGTAAACGGGAGTTGCATAATCTCATAGTTATAGGAACATGTATAAGTTATGAAGAAAACAATAGCAACATACTAAACGATCGGGTGCTATGCTAATGGAATGGGTCATGTCAATCAGATCATTCTACTAATGATGTGACCTCGTTAATCAAATAACAACTCCTTGTTCATGGTTAGGAAACATAACCATCTTTGATTAACGAGCTAGTCAAGTAGAGGCATACTAGTGACACTCTGTTGGTCTATGTATTCACACATGTATTATGTTTCCGGTTAATACAATTCTAGCATGAATAATAAACATTTATCATGATGTAAGGAAATAAATAATAACTTTATTATTGCCTCTAGGGCATATTTCCTTCATTCACTTGAACGCTTCCTCTTAGCGATCTACAAGGGTATGTAGATGCACTCTCCTTCCCCTCGTTGCTAGATTACTCCATAGATTGATCTTGGTGATGCATAGAAAATTTTGAATTTCTGCTACGTTCCCCAACACATAACACTAACACCGGCTCCAAGATCACATAAAGCAGTTTTAATATAATTTCTTTTAATGGAGCAAGGTATAGTAGGTACTCCGGGGTCTCCAAGTTTCTTTGATATTTCACCCTAAAAAGTATAATTAGCAAGCATGGTGGAAATTTCAGCTTCCGGTATCTTTCTTTTATTAGTAATGATATCTTTCATATATTTAGCATAAGGATTTGTTTTGAGCACATCAGTTAATCGCATACGCAAAAAGATAGGCCTAATCATTTCAGCAAAGCGCTCAAAATCCTCGTCATCCTTTTTCTTGGATGGTTTCGGAGGAAAAGGCATGGGTTTCTGAACCCAAGATTCCCTTTCTTTACCATGTTTCCTAGCAACAAAGTCTCTTTTATCATAACGTTGATTCTTTGATTGTGGGTTGTCAAGATCAACAGCAGGTTCAATTTCTACATCGTTGTTATTACTAGGTTGAGCATCATCATGAACATTATCATTAATTTTTTTACTAGGTTCATGTTCATTACCAGATTGTGTTTCAGCATCAGACATAGATATATCATTTGGATTATCAGGTGGTTCAGCAATAGGTTCACTAGAAGTTTGCACAGTTCTATCATTTTTCTTCTTCTTCTTCTTCTTTTTAGAAGAACTAGGAACATCGATATTATTTCTTTGAGAATCTTGCTCGATTCTCTTAGGGTGGCCTTCAGGATACAAAGGTTCCTGAGTCATTCTACCAGTTCTAGTAGCCACTCTAACAGCATAATCATTTTTCTTACTATTCATTTCATCAAGCACTTCTTTTTGAGCTTTAAATACTTGTTCTACTTGAGTGGTAACCATAGAAGCATGTTTGCTAATAAGTTTAAGTTCACCTCTAATATCAGCCATATAATCTCCCTAGCGTCTAATCATATAAGCATTTTCTTTTAATTGTCTACCAAAATAAGCATTGAAGTCATCATGCTTATACATAAAGTTATCAAACTCAACCAAGCATTGACTAGCAATTTTAGTAGGAGGGACTTCAGCTTTATCATATCTATAGAGAGAATTTACCTTTACTACCTGTGTTGGGATATTGGGATCAGGAGGTTCTTCAGTAAATAAATAATTAAGATCATATGCTTCTTCAACAAGCGGTATATTAAGACCATGTATTTCTTCAATAGGAGGCAAATTCTTAACGCCTTCAGCTTTAATACCTTTTTTTCATAGATTTCTTTGCCTCTTGCATATCTTCGGGACTGAGAAATAGAACACCTCTCTTCTTCGAAGTGGGTTTAGGAATAGGCTCAGTAATTGGAGCAGGAGTTGGCTCAGGAGCTGGCTCAGGAGGTGCCCAATTATTTTCATTTGTCAACATATTATTCAATGGAATTTCAGCTTCATCCGGTGTTCTTTCCCTGAAAAGAGAACCAGCACAACTATCGAGGTAATCTCTGGAAGCATTGGTTAGTCCATTATAAAAGATATCAAGTATTTCAGGTTTCTTAAGAGGATGATCAGGCAAAGAATTAAGTAACTTGAGAAGCCTCCCCCAAGCTTGTGGGAGACTCTCTTCTTTAATTTGCATGAAGTTGTATATTTTAATCAAAGCAGCTTGTTTCTTATGAGCAGGGAAATATTTAGCAGAGAAGTAATAAATCATATCCTGGGGACTACGCACACAACCAGGATCCAGAGAATTAAACCATATCTTAGCATCGCCCTTTAATGAGAACAGAAATATTTTGAGTAAATATAGGTAACGTGATCTCTCATTATTAGTGAATAGGGCAGCTATATCATTTAACTTAGTAAGATGTGCCACAACAGTTTCAGATTCATAGCCATAAAACGGATCAGATTCAACCAATGTAATTATATCAGGATCAACAGAGAATTCATAGTCCTTATCAGGAACACATATAGGTGAAGTAGCAAAAGCAGGGTTGGGTTTCATTTTATCTCTAAGTGATTCTTTGTTCCATTTAATTAATAACCTCTTAAGCTCATATCTATCTCTGCAAGCTATAATAGCTAAGGAAGCATCCCTATCAAAAAGATAACCTTTAGGAAGAATAGGCATGTTTTCATCATCACTATCATCATCGTATTCAGATTCAATAATTTCTCTTTCTCTAGCCCTAGCAATTTGTTCATCAAGAAATTCACAAAGGGGCACAATAGTATCAGGCATAGAAGCAGTTTCATCATAAGTATCATGCATAGCAGAAGTGGCATCATCAATAACATGCGGCATATCATAACGAATAGCAGAAGTAGGTGTAGGTGTCGCAAACTTACTCATAACAGAAGGTGAATCAAGTGTAGAGCTAGATGGCAGTTCCTTACCCCCCTCGTAGTTGAGGGATAGATCTTGGTTTTAGGATCTCTCAAGTTCTTCATAGTGTCCAGTAGATATAAATCCCAAGTGACTCAAAGAATAGAGCTATGCTCCCCGGCAATGGCGCCAGAAAAAGGTTCTTGATAACCCACAAGTATAGGGGATCGCAACAGTTTTCGAGGGTAGAGTATTCAATCCAAATTTATTGATTCGACACAAGGGGAGCCAAAGAATATTCTCAAGTATTAGCAGCTGAGTTGTCAATTCAACCACACCTGGAAACTTAGTATCTGCAGCAAAGTGTTTAGTAGCAAAGTAATATGATAGTGGTGGTAGCGGCAACAAAAGTAAAGACATCAAAAGTAATGTTTTTGGTGTTTTGTAGTGATTGTAACAGTAGCAGTGGGAAAGTAAATAAGCGTAAACCAGTATATGGAAAACTCGTAGGCATCGGATCAGTGATGGATAATTATGCCGGATGCGGTTCATCATGTAACAGTCATAACATAGGGTAACACAGGACTAGCTCCAGTTCATCAATGTAATGTAGGCATGTATTCCGTATATAGTCATACGTGCTTATGGAAAAGAACTTGCATGACATCTTTTGTCCTACCCTCCCGTGGCAGCGGGATCCTATTGGAAACTAAGGGATATTAAGGCCTCCTTTTAATAGAGAACCGGAACAAAGCATTAGCACATAGTGAATACATGAACTCCTCAAACTATGGTCATCACCGGGAGTGGTCCCGATTATTGTCACTTCGGGGTTGCCGGATCATAACACATAGTAGGTGATTATAGACTTGCAAGATAGGATCTAGAACTCACATATATTCATGAAAACATAATAGGTTCAGATCTGAAATCATGGCACTCGGGCCCTAGTGGCAAGCATTAAGCATAGCAAAGTCATAGCAACATCAATCTCAGAACATAATGGATACTAGGGACCAAACCCTAACAAAACTAACTCGATTACATGATCAATCTCATCCAACCCATCACCGTCCAGCAAGCCTACGATGCAATTACTCACGCACGGAAGTGAGCATCATGAAATTGGTGATGGAGGATGGTTGATGATGATGACGGCGACGAATCCCCCTCTCCGGAACCCCGAACGGACTCCAGATCAGCCCTCCCGAGAGGTTTTAGGGCTTGGCGGCGGCTCCGTATCGTAAAACGCAATGATTTCTTCTCTCTGATTTTTTTCTCTCTGAAAGCAAATATATAGAGTTGGAGTTGGCGTCGGAGGGTCAACAGGGGGCCCACGAGGTAGGGGGCGCGCCCGGGGGGGGGGGCGCCCCCCACCCTCGTGGAAAGGGTGTGGGCCCCCTGGTCTTCATATTTGGCGAGGATTTTTTATTATTTTTTCTAAGACCTCCCGTGGAGTTTCAGGTCATTCCGAGAATATTTTTTTTCTGCATATAAAACAACACCATGGTAATTCTGCTGAAAACAGCGTTAGTCTGGGTTAGTTCCATTCAAATCATACAAGATAGAGTCCAAAACAAGGGCAAAAGTGTTTGGAAAAGTAGATACGATGGAGACGTATCAGCCACCTTCCCCGGGCCTCCTCCCAAAGGCACCACCGTCCTCGGCGGCTCCATCACCGCCAGAGGAGAGGAAGGTGTGACGCCCCCGGTTTGACCGTACACTAATCATGCACGCAACTGTGTACGATCAAAATCAAGGACTCACGGGTAGATATCACAACACAACTCTACAAATAAAATAAGTCATACAAGCATCATATTACAAGCCAGGGGCCTCGAGGGCTTGAATACAAGAGCTCGATCATAGACGAGTCAGCGAAAGCAACAATATCTGAGTACAGACATAAGTTAAACAAGTTTGCCTTAAGAAGGCTAGCACAAACTGGGATACAGATCGAAAGAGGCGCAGGCCTCCTGCCTGGGATCCTCCTAACTACTCCTGGTCGTCGTCAGCGGGCAGCACGTAGTAGTAGGCACCTTCGGTGTAGTAGGAGTCGTCGTCGACGGTGGCGTATGGATCCTGGGCTCCAACATCTGGTTGCGACAACCAGGTAGAAGGGATAGGGGGAAAAGAGGGAGAAAGCAACCGTGAGTACTCATCCAAAGTACTCGCAAGCAAGGAGCTACACTACTTATGCATGGGTAAATGTGTAAAGGGCCATATCGGTGGACTGAACTGCAGAAAGCCAGAATAAGGGGGGATAGCTAGTCCTATCGAAGTCTACGCTTCTGGCCACCTCCATCTTGCAGCATGTAGAAGAGAGTAGACTGAAGTCCTCCAAGTAGCATCGCATAGCATAACCCTAACCGATGATCCTCCCCTCGTCACCCTGTGAGAGAGTGATCACCGGTTGTATCTGGCACTTGGAAGGGTGTGTTTTATGAAGTATCCGGTTCTAGTTGTCATAAGGTCAAGGTACAACTCCAAGTCGTCCTGTTACCGAAGATCACGGCTATTCGAATAGATTAACTTCCCTGCAGGGGTGCACCACATATCCCAACACGCTCGATCCCATTTGGCCGGACACACTTTCCTGGGTCATGCCTGGCCTCGGAAGATCAACACGTCGCAGCCCTACCTAGGCACAACAGAGAGGTCAGCACGCCGGTCTAAATCCTATGGCGCAGGGGTCTGGGCCCATCGCCCATTGCACACCTGCACGTTGCGTACGCGGCCGGAGAGCAGACCTAGCAACCTCCATTACAAAGGAAGTTGCGTTACGCGGTCCAACCCGGCGCGCGCCACTCAGTTGCTGACGTCACGAAGGCTTCGGCTGATACCACGACGTCGAGTGCCCATAACTGTCCCCGCGTAGATGGTTAGTGCGTATAGGCCAGTAGCCAGACTCAGATCAAATACCAAGATCTCGTTAAACGTGTTAAGTATCTGCGAACGCCGACCAGGGCCAGGCCCACCTCTCTCCTAGGTGGTCTCAACCTGCCCTGTCGCTCCGCCACAAAGTAACAGTCGAGGGCCGTTGGGAACCCAGGCCCACCTCTATCGGGATGGAGCCACCTGTGATATGACCGTGGGTAATTTAGCTACCGTAGTTTCTATTATTCCGGCCGCTGCTGATAATGTGCCCGACAACGATCATGATGAACTTACTGATGTGCATGTTCAACGGCACATAAGTTTTGATGGGAAATATGAAGAAGGGTTAGAAGGGTCAGTGGTTGTGACTTGTGCGCATGCTGCATGTTGTACGGAGACAAACGTGGTGGAGTCAAATTGCACCACGTTTCAACATGCATCAGAAGGAAATCAAGAAAAAGAATATTATAATTATTTTAGTAAGCCACGTCGTGGAGGAGGCCTCAAGGAGTCCATGTTGGATTTCAAGTACTTGCTTGCCGGGATTATTTGTTACATCAGGATTACTAAAACAAGAAGATTATTTACATTTCTTTTCCTTCCCATCAAGGAAAAGATCAATGCGAGGATTCTATTTATTAGGGAACTATTCAGTTTGAAGGATGTTGGGTGGGGCCCGCCAAGACAAGCACGCAAGTTGTCAACGCATGCACCAAAACTAGTAGTTTGTGTTTTCCTAAATACTAGATCAAGTCGGTTTAGCCTACGTATACGTCTAGGTGTTTTTTTTATATACGTACCAAGTGCTTGTTTTCCAAGATAGTCAAGGTATACGGCTATTATATCAAGCCAATTTAGTTCTTTGTAAAAGGAGGTTATATTTTATGAAATAGACACGATGTGTTTTTAGGGTAGACACCCGTATCAAGTTTTGGAGGGATCTTTAGAAAACCTCTGTGTTGTGATTTCTCTTCGTGGAAATTGTTTTGCGCGTGAGTACCTTCGTCGAGATTGGTTTTCTCGTGCTGGGCCGCAAGGTTCAAACCCTCTACTTCGTGTACATCGTGTTCGTGGGCGAGGGGTTACTACTGCTGGTGGTGGAGTGTCGTGAAAGGTCGGGCCACAACAACGGATCGGATCTCGCCACGAGGTTTGGTCCACATCAACCTGCCCCTTCAGCCCCCATCTCCAAACAGTATCATAAGTAATGTAACTGTGTAAAGTATATAGTATATGCCCGTGATCACCTTTCGAAGTGATCACGGCCCAGTAGTATAGCATGGCAGACGGACAAGAGTGTAGGGCCACTGATGGAACACTAGCATCCTATACTAAGCAGTAGGATAGCAGGTAATGGTAACAACAGTGGTAGCAAGGACAGGCTATGCATCAGGATAGGAATAACGGAAAGCAGTAACATGCTACACTACTCTAATGCAAGCAGTATAGAAAAGAGTAGGCGATATCTGGTGATCAAAGGGGGGGGGGGGCTTGCCTGGTTGCTCTGGCAAGAGAGAGGGGTCGTCAACACCGTAGTCGTACTGGGTAGCAGCGGCGTCGGTCTCGGTGTCTAGCGAGAGAAGAGGGGGGGGGGGAAGAAACAATAAATATAATGCAAACAAATGCATGACGATGCATGACATGACAAAGCGTGAAGTCAGGTGTGCCCCAACGCGGTACGAGGTGGTACCGGTGAAGGGGGGAAACATCCGGAAAAATATTTCCGGTGTTTCGCATTTTCGGACGGATGAGCCGGAGGGGGAAAGTTGCGTGTTCGCTATGCTAGGGATGCGTGGCGGACGAACGGGCTGCATATCCAGATTCGTCTCATTGTTCTGAGCAACTTTCATGTACAAAGTTTTTTCAACGGAGTTACGGTTAATTTTCTATGATTTTCCAAAGTTTTAAGTATTTTCTGAAATTTCTGGATTTATTATATTTAGTTTAATCCGAACTGACCAAGTCAATTTGACTAGTCAAAAGGGCATGTGTCACCCATATGTCATAGACTATTTATCTAAACAATTAAATAAGTCTAATTTATTTAATGAAGGCCTACATGTCATCTATGATTAGACTAACTTAGCACTAATTAACACCTATTATAGTAGTACTAATCTAAGTAAGGGCCGGCCATTACTGGGCACAGCCGGCCACATGCACGGCGCACACACACCACGCTGCACAAGGCACACACAACACACGGACACACACGACCATGGCCAGCTGCAAGCACACAGAACATGTAGAACACACACACACATCACACGCACTCACGCACACACAACACATAGCTAGGAGTTAATTCTGTTATCTGAACATAGCATTTTGTGATTTTTATATGATTTAATCCAGGCATTTAAGGGATTTGGTCTAATGGGATAAAATGGAGTTCGTCATGCAAAATTTCTACTCATATTATTTTTGCTGATGTTAGCAGTTGGTTAGCCACTTTTTAGAGACAATCTAGAAGGTTAGTCATTGTAAAAATAAGAAAGCTAGCTAGTAGTATCTACCGTAGCAAGTACTACATGCAGAGCAGCGATGGAAAGAAAAGAAGCAGCAAAAGTGCAGCAGCACGCAGAGCATCAGCGCGAGAGGCGCGTGGACGTCGCCGGCTAGCGACTGCGGGCACGGCCGGGGCGGCCAAGGCGCGGGCGGGAAGCATGGCCGGCGCGGCCAGCTGAGCAGTGGCAGGCAGCGCAGTAGCAGCTCTGCAGCAGCAACAGTGGCAGCCGGAGGCGAGTGGGAGCAGCATGCGGGCGGCCGAAGGCGGTGGGCACGCGCGCTGTGCGGAGGCGGGCGCGCGGCAGGTGCAGCTGGCGCACGGGCACGGCCAGGCGACGAGGCGAGGTGAGGCACGGCGGGACGGGCACCGGGTGCGACGAGCAGGAGGCGCATGCGAAGACTACGGTGGTGATGGCAACGATGGCTACAGGCGACCAAACAAAGCGTTGGGAGAGGGGTTCCATACGGGGGCTCACTGCGAAGGCACAAGGAAGCCCGTCGAGAGGTTAGGAGCTGCAGTGGCATGGATCGACACGACAGAGCTCTGGTGGCCGAAGACGAAGTCGAGGTCGATCTGCTCGTGCTGGTGCAGCTCCAGTCGATTTGCTCCTTGTAGGCGAAGTAGGAGACGTAGACGAAGCAGAAGGACAAACTCCTAGGCATCAGGGAGCTCAGTGGGCGCGAGGGCAATGTCGGCCAGGGCCATGACGGCGTCGTGTTCACGTTGGGAAGAAGAGAGCGGCGCGAGGGAGAGGACGAATTGAGCTAGGGTTCATCGGGGGTGTTGGGGGCTTGGCCTTATACTCCAACGGGACCGGGGGATGGCCGGCACGCGCCATGGCGCGGCCATGGCCGGTCGGATGTCGGCCACGATCCCCCACCTCCCTGTAGCAAGAGGTTGGGGATAAGTGGGGATGTGGGGTGGGCCTGTGGGCTGGTGGGTTGGATGCCCAGTTGGGCCAAATGGCTGAAGGGGAGGGGGGAAGGCACGGGGTTTTCTCTCTTTCCTTTTCTTTGTTTTCTTTTTATTTCAACTACTAGTTTCTATTTAGTTTCTAAACCATTTTAGTCTTAATAAAAACAAAACTTGCTCCACAATTAGTATAGTAATATAGGCTACTATCAAAAAAAGGTTCGGGGGCAAATAATATAGTTTGGAGATTTCTACCATTTTGAAAATGTTTTAAAAAAAATAATTGGCCCATGTTTTAATTATTTTAGGCCACTTAAATACTTTACAAAAAGTTTATTTCCCCACCATAATTGCCTATGGATTATTTGGCACAACCGGAACATTTTAGTTTTAATATTTGAAAAACTTTACCGTTTGACTTGATTTTAAATTTGAATTTGAATCGGTTTCGAATCAACGCGAGTTTATCAATAGTAATCGAGGTGACATGGAATCATTAGCAGGGGATCACTGTAGCTTAATTATCTGGGCGTCACAATTCTCCTCCACTACAAGAAATCTCGTCCCGAGATTTAAGAGGTAGAGTAAGGGGAAAAGGTCTGGTTACGATATTCCAACGGATCTTCTCGGTCTTGGCTACTCTTCTTGAAGAAGTTAATCCCTTTTCGTTGATGTCTTCAATTCTTTATTCCAATGCATCATGACGAAGTTGTCGTCCTTTCTCCGCGGGACCCCATTGTAGTTACGAAAGAATTAAGGTTGGTTATTCCGGAAGAACGGACCGCTACAAGGTTGCTTATCGAGTAGATAACATCAGGGAAGGTGGCGGAAATTAACTCTCGAATTGAAACTTAAGAAATTGCCGAGAGCAAGGTAAGGAGGTACCATGAGAAGTTTCGAGCAGGTAGGCAATTGTTCGATGCGTAAACAAAGTGTGAAAGGGTTTCAGGGCAACGAGAATAGGTATTGTGCCACATACCAGAATAGGTCACTAGACAGGTGGTCCGTGAATTACATACGAAGTCAAGCACGAGGAACAACCTTGGGAACAGGTGGTGTACAGGAGTGTCAGGTTTCGATCCTGTGGAACTGTGGGTTATGGGTCCACCATGTGGTTCTTTTATTTTTCTTTTTAATAGGAGCAGTGACATCTTGCACGGTCATGATAGCAAGGCATGTCAAGGAGTACCATGTCAGCTATGTCGGCAACAACGTTGGTACCAAGGGCGAGGGACGAAGAGAACCATTTTCCTGCTCGTTGAAACGAGGCGGACCAATAGGCAAAGTTCTCGTCCATCGGTGGTTACCGGAATGCCATCCACAATAGTAACAGGGTCTTGCTGACAGAATTGTACACCGAGGTGTTTACATAAGCAGGAGAATATTACTGCTTAGATCATTTAGATCACAAGAAATGTTAACCCAACCAATGAAAAGGAAAATATGATTATCAGATTAAACAGAACAATGGAAAGGAAAATGTGTTTAAACACATATTTTAGGGGTATATCCTTCCCAAGGACAAGCAAAGCATGATTTCCTTGATAGGATATAATGTAGAAAACCCTTTAGGTAAGGGGGGGGGGGATTTCATGACATTACCCATACAGTGGTGTTTGGGTAATTGAGCAGGAAACATTTAGCATTGGGCTTCAAATATTATTTTTGAAAATCGGAGTACTACAGACATGCTTCGAGATAGCATTAACATGGTCTTCAATCAAAGGTCAGACTCTGGATACACGAAGGGATTCATCATTAAGCCAAGGAGAGGATGAGGAGGTGGCTGATGGACTCAGCAATAATTCAACGAGGTATCCAAAAAGGATGCATCTCCACAATTATGTGGATAGGGAGATAGCATTTGTCAGATCAAATAATATGATGAAGTATGCTCGAGGAAAACATACACAATTAAACATTGGTTGAAAGGTGCGTCCGAATTATGGGTTGGGTTGCACAACCAATGTCAGAATGGTGATTCAATAATTAATAGTCTAAGAATGAACGGATATGGCAAGAAGTATCACTTGTACCAAGAATGCATAAGAGGTGGTGAAATTCCCACAACATTCTTGACATAAAAGGTGGTAATATCCAAGGTAAAGAAGAACAATGCTGGGTAGTAAGGAACTCAAGGTATAACACAAAACATGAACAAGTTTGTGTCGAACGGAAGGCAATATAGTGGTAGATGATAAAACAAATCATCAAAGGCAAGGATGGTATTTCTCGTCATGAATTTGATATATATCTTGGAAGAGCTCGGGATGTTGCTGATGACCACGACACATTTGTCGAGAGATTTCATGAAGATGTAATCGGTCGGCGGTGACATCAAGTCAAATGATGATGCAGCGAAAGTCAAATAATACTTGAAGAAGAACTCATAAGAAGTTATGCAGTTCCGTGATAATCTCGGGATACCAGAGGGGGTAATACTCGATGACAGATCAAAGTAGAGGTTGGACTGGGGTATTGCTCTACAGAAGACAAGCGCTTAAACTTGCACGCGAAAAGGGTATTTAAAGGAGAACATGGTCGGAACCATGATTGCAAAAGGCCAGATCTCGGATATAAGATGAACTTATACCAAAGGAATAATTTAATTTAAGAGAAGCTTTTAATGATAAGATCTACATCGTGTCCATGGGCATGAACACAAAGTTCAAGGTCGACTCCCACTTCTCCAATGCATAACCTTTCATTCACTTCTCACTTTCAAAGAAGTTGTAGTGTTGAAATTTTTATCTGGCAAAATACCATAAGTGTATGACTCGTGAAAACTTTCGAGTTCACACAGTTTAGAGAAGGCATATGTTCAACCCATAGGGGCTTCTTAGAAACATATACCACAAGTTTCAAGAGTAAATATCACAAGCTCGAAAGTAGAGCAAGGTTGAGAAAGTAGATGATACAATTAACCAAAGGCATTATGTATCCGAGGGAAGGCTCACAAGGTTATTGAATATGAAGGACGCTGTCGGATAAAATCCATTAAAGGATCTGCCGGTCCATAACAGAGCTGACGTGAGCATCGGAACACAACCAGAGGAAGTAACAATGCAAAGGCATTGGATTACGGAAACAACTGACTAATCCAGAGCTCAAATGCAAAGGAATTATGATTTTCAAATCAAGGGATCAGAAGCAATGTTCTAATTAGGGATGGATAAGTTGAATAGGGGTACAATCGATAGCAATTGAATTTGTTGAGAACCAGCTCATGTTTAAAATGACGTCTGAGCCGGAAAGATAATTAAAAGGATCAACTGATGATTGCGTGCATTCGCACTCATGTTGAATCAAAGGGATCAAAATGACGGTGCCTAAGGATACTAACGAATATTGCCAGACATATGGAAAGCATCCATCATGCAAGCAGACAAGTATTGCAGAGCAATAAGCTACTAAGGATTTTTGGAGGATCGAATAGTATTTCGATGACCATTGTGAAACACATGAACAACTGGGGATGAGCGGATACTCGATAAGTGCAAGAATTATCTGTAGGGGTATTCAGGTGACAAAGAACAACAAGGCAGTAAGCTCAAAGGATTATCGAAACAACAACGAGTATTTCGGGGTATCTTGTAATAACAAGACCAACTGGGAATAAAAATAAGAACGATAGGTGTAAGTATTTATCCATAGGGATTTTTCGGTGGTAGGGAATTGCAAAAGCAACAGGCACAAGGTCTCGAGAAAATATCGGAGAGTATTGTCAGAATCTTCTATTGAAGCAGTCGATCATCCGTAATGAAAGGGTTCTCCGGCAGGAAGTGGTAACGAGAACCTAGAGTTAGATTTTAGCAAAATCATTTAACCCGAATAGAAGAGAGATCAGAGTCCCAGAGTATAGATCGAGGAATAAAAGATCCTAATACCACCCAGATGGCGACGTGGGCCCGTAAGGCACACAACCATGTTAGAAAAATGTTTTAGTAATGTCTAGACTCGATTTCAGCCAAGGAGTGTGGAAGGGGGATTCCTACAGGTAGTCGGCTCTGATACCAACTTGTGACGCCCCCGGTTTGACCGTACACTAATCATGCACGCAACTGTGTACGATCAAAATCAAGGACTCACGGGTAGATATCACAACACAACTCTACAAATAAAATAAGTCATACAAGCATCATATTACAAGCCAGGGGCCTCGAGGGCTCGAATACAAGAGCTCGATCATAGACGAGTCAGCGAAAGCAACAATATCTGAGTACAGACATAAGTTAAACAAGTTTGCCTTAAGAAGGCTAGCACAAACTGGGATACAGATCGAAAGAGGTGCAAGCCTCCTGCCTGGGATCCTCCTAACTACTCCTGGTCGTCGTCAGCGGGCAGCACGTAGTAGTAGGCACCTTCGGTGTAGTAGGAGTCGTCGTCGACGGTGGCGTATGGATCCTGGGCTCCAACATCTGGTTGCGACAACCAGGTAGAAGGGATAGGGGGAAAAGAGGGAGAAAGCAACCGTGAGTACTCATCCAAAGTACTCGCAAGCAAGGAGCTACACTACTTATGCATGGGTAAATGTGTAAAGGGCCATATCGGTGGACTGAACTTCAGAAAGCCAGAATAAGGGGGGATAGCTAGTCCTATCGAAGTCTACTCTTCTGGCCATCTTCATCTTGCAGCATGTAGAAGAGAGTAGGCTGAAGTCCTCCAAGTAGCATCGCATAGCATAACCCTAACCGATGATCCTCCCCTCGTCGCCCTGTGAGAGAGCGATCACCGGTTGTATCTGGCACTTGGAAGGGTGTGTTTTATTAAGTATCTGGTTCTAGTTGTCATAAGGTCAAGGTACAACTCCAAGTCGTCCTATTACCGAAGATCACGGCTATTCGAATAGATTAACTTCCCTGCAGGGGTGCACCACATATCCCAACACGCTCGATCCCATTTGGCCGGACACACTTTCCTGGGTCATGCCCGGCCTCGGAAGATCAACACGTCGCAGCCCTACCTAGGCACAACAAAGAGGTCAGCACGCCGGTCTAAATCCTATGGCGCAGGGGTCTGGGCCCATCGCCCATTACACACCTGCACGTTGCGTACGCGGCCGGAGAGCAGACCTAGCAACCTCCATTACAAAGGAAGTTGCGTTACGCGGTCCAACCCGGCGCACGCCACTTAGTCGTTGATGTCACGAAGGCTTCGGCTGATACCACAACGTCGAGTGTCCATAACTGTCCCCGCGTAGATGGTTAGTGCGTATAGGCCAGTAGCCAGACTCAGATCAAATACCAAGATCTCGTTAAACGTGTTAAGTATCTGCGAACGCCGACCAGGGCCAGGCCCACCTCTCTCCTAGGTGGTCTCAACCTGCCCTGTCGCTCCGCCACAAAGTAACAGTCGGGGGCCATCGGGAACCCAGGCCCACCTCTACCGGGATGGAGCCACCTGCCCCTTCAGCCCCCATCTCCGAACAGTATCATAAGTAATGTAACTGTGTAAAGTATATAGTATATGCCCGTGATCACCTTCCGAAGTGATCACGGCCCAGTAGTATAGCATGGCAGACGGACAAGAGTGTAGGGCCACTGATGGAACACTAGCATCCTATACTAAGCAGTAGGATAGCAGGTAATGGTAACAACAGTAGTAGCAAGGACAGGCTATGCATCAGGATAGGAATAACGGAAAGCAGTAACATGCTACACTACTCTAATGCAAGCAGTATAGAGAAGAGTAGGCGATATCTGGTGATCAAAGGGGGGGGGGGGGCTTGCCTGGTTGCTCTGGCAAGAGAGAGGGGTCGTCAATACCGTAGTCGTACTGGGTAGCAGCGGCGTCGGTCTCGGTGTCTAGCGAGAGAAGAGGGGGAAGAAACAATAAATATAATGCAAACAAATGCATGACGATGCATGACATGACAAAGCATGAAGTCAGGTGTGCCCCAACGCGGTACGAGGTGGTACCGGTGAAGGGGGGAAACATCCGGAAAAATATTCCCGGTGTTTCGCGTTTTCGGACGGATGAACCGGAGGGGGAAAGTTGCGTGTTCGCTATGCTAGGGATGCGTGGCGGACGAACGGGCTGCATATCCAGATTCGTCTCATTGTTCTGATCAACTTTCATGTACAAAGTTTTTCCATCGGAGTTACGGTTAATTTTCTATGATTTTCCAAAGTTTTAAGTATTTTCTGAAATTTCTGGATTTATTATATTTAGTTTAATCCGAACTGACCAAGTCAATTTGACTAGTCAAAAGGGCATGTGTGGCCCACATGTCATAGACTATTTATCTAAACAATTAAATAAGTCTAATTTATTTAATGAGGGCCTACATGTCATCTACGATTAGACTAACTTAGCACTAATTAACACCTATTATAGTAGTACTAATCGAAGTAAGGGCCGGCCATTACTGGGCACAGCCAGCCACATGCACGGCGCACACACACCACGCTGCACAAGGCACACACAACACACGGACACACACGACCATGGCCAGCTGCAAGCACACAAAACATGTAGAACACACACACACATCACACGCACTCACGCACACACAGCACATAGCTAGGAGTTAATTCTGTTATCTGAACATAGCATTTTGTGATTTTTATATGATTTAATCCAGGCATTTAAGGGATTTGGTCTAATGGGATAAAATGGAGTTCGTCATGCAAACTTTCTACTCATATTATTTTTGCTGATGTTAGCAGTTGGTTAGCCACTTTTTAGAGACAATCTAGAAGGTTACTCATTGTAAAAACTAGATAATACCCCGCGCGTTGCTGCGGGAATCGGTTGCCATATATTTCAGTGATTTGATTGTATGAAGTTTCCATAGTTGAATTAATAATATATGAACTAAAGCTAAAAATAAATATTGTATATTGTACGCACTCCGTCTCAAAATAAGTGCCTCAACTTCATACGAACTTTAGTACAAAGTTGTATTAAGATTGAGACACATATTTTGGGACAAAGTTCATATAAAGTTGAGGCACTTATTTTGGGACGAAGGGAGTATTTGATTATTTTGTAGTCAGAAAATATTTTGAATATAAGTGGCATAACGTAATGGAAAACTTTTTTCATGCATTTTAAGTGGACCTTTGATGAGGGTGGCATATGTGGTGAGGTGAAAGGTGTGCATGAGATCAACTAATAATGGAAAACTTTTTCTCATGCATGTAGTGGTGGGCCTTTGATGAGGTGGCACGTGTGCATGTTAAGATAAATAGGATAGTGGGGATCAACTTCTTATGTATATAGGATAAGAAAGCTAGCTAGTAGTATCTACCGTAGCAAGCACTACATGCAGAGCAGCGATGGAAAGAAAAGAAGCAGCAAAAGTGCAGCAGCACGCAGAGCATCAGCGCGAGAGGCGCGTGGACGTCGCCGGCTAGCGACTGCGGGCACGGCCGGGGCGGCCAAGGCGCGGGCGGGAAGCATGGCCGGCGCGGCCAGCTGAGCAGTGGCAGGCAGCGCAGTAGCAGCTCTGCAGCAGCAACAGTGGCAGCCGGAGGCGAGTGGGAGCAGCACGCGGGCGGCCGAAGGCGGTGGGCACGCGCGCTGTGCGGAGGCGGGCGCGCGGCAGGTGCAGCTGGCGCACGGGCACGGCCAGGCGACGAGGCGAGGTGAGGCACGGCGGGATGGGCACCGGGTGCGACGAGCAGGAGGCGCAGGCGAAGACTACGGTGGTGATGGCAACGATGGCTACAGGCGACCAAACAAAGCGTTGGGAGAAGGGTTCCATACGGGGGCTCACCGTGAAGGCACAAGGAAGCCCGTCGAGAGGTTAGGAGCTGCAGTGGCGTGGATCGACACGACAGAGCTCTGGTGGTCGAAGACGAAGTCGAGGTCGATCTGCTTGTGCTGGTGCGGCTCCAGTCGATTTGCTCCTTGTAGGCGAAGTAGGAGACGTAGACGAAGCAGAAGGACAAACTCCTAGGCATCAGGGAACTCAGTGGGCGCGAGGGCGATGGCGGCCAGGGCCATGACGGCGTCGTGTTCGCGTTGGGAAGAAGAGAGCGGCGCGAGGGAGAGGACGAATTGAGTTAGGGTTCGTCGGGGGTGTTGGGGGCTTGGCCTTATACTCCAACGGGACCGGGGGATGGCCGGCACGCGCCATGGCGCGGCCATGGCCGGTCGGATATCAGCCACGATCCCCCACCTCCCTGTAGCAAGAGGTTGGGGATAAGTGGGGATGTGGAGTGGGCCTGTGGGCTGGTGGGTTGGATGCCCAGTTGGGCCAAATGGCTGAAGGGGAGGGGGGAAGGCACGTGGTTTTCTCCCTTTCCTTTTCTTTGTTTTCTTTTTTATTTCAACTACTAGTTTCTATTTAGTTTCTAAACCATTTTAGTCTTAATAAAAACAAAACTTGCTCCACAATTAGTATAGTAATATAGGCTACTATCAAAAAAAGGTTCGGGGGCAAATAATATAGTTTGGAGATTTCTACCATTTTGAAAATGTTTTAAAAAAATAATTGGCCCATGTTTTAATTATTTTAGTCCACTTAAATACTTTACAAAAAGTTTATTTCCCCACCATAATTGCCTATGGATTATTTGGCATAACCGGAACATTTTAGTTTTAATATTGAAAAACTTTACCGTTTGACTTGATTTTGAATTTGAATTTGAATCGGTTTCGAATCAACGCGAGTTTATCAATAGTAATCGAGGTGACGTGGAATCATTAGCAGAGGATCACTATAGCTTAATTATCCAGGCGTCATAGAAGGAGCCGAAGCTACCTGGCTCGAGCCCCCTCCCCTAGGCGTGGCCAACAACATCGGCACCGTCGCCTGAGGTGCGTCAGCAAACAAAGAGGGGGAAAGAGGGGCCTCCTGCCCGAACTCCTCCCCCCTCCCTCGACCAAGGCCGTCACAGGAGCATCGAGCACAGGACTCACAGCATCATCAAAATCCAGTGCCGACAGCGAACGCTCCAACACATCATTGGACTCCACCCGCTCACTCCAGAGTCAGAGAGGAGCAGAAGTTGGCTAAAACGACCCAAATCTCAGGGAACTTATAGGAACAGAAGGTGAGGGTGCCGCTCTATCCCCAGACTTCCGAGGAACGGGCACGGAACCGTTGGACACCTCTCGTCTAGCCTCATCCTCTGGCGCCTCCTTATCGCCCGAACTGTCATCTCCCTCATGCATATCCACATCAGTCCCATCAATGGCCTCAGCAAAAAGATCATTATCCTCAAACTCAATCTCAAGGTTAAAAATCTGGCCCTTATACATCCACTTAACCACATGAGGCACAAACTCAATGTCCAGAATACTCACCAGCAATCAGGCCACTCCGTGAGCTCGGGTGAAGGCCATATCTACTCTCTCCGGTTCCCCGACCAAAATTCCCAAGCTAGCAACGACACGCGCATCCTGCATCGGCTTCGAGGGCGCCCCGGAGAAATGTAACCACACCTGAATAAGAGACTTGCCCTGTGGCTCAACCCTCTTCCACTTATGAAACTCCAGGATGCACTGTGTGCCAGACTCTCTGCACAACCCAAAACTCAGGACCCTCTGCCAATCCTCGATAGAAGAAAAATCCACCTTAAACATATTGGCCTCAATACTGACAAGCTCCCACTGGAAGTCACCAGGAACTAATTCCTTGAGCCTCTGCACAATCTGATCTTCAGAGACGTCACCTCTGGTAACTTTCACAACCCTAGTGGTCATGTTCTGAACCTCTTCTGGGATCTCCCTCGCACTAGGAGACTCAAAGAACATCAACTCAGCGCAATAGACTCCATACATAGTGATAGTCGGCATCTGATCACGAAAAATTGGGCATTCCCCCGAAGCATGAGCTGGTTTGCCGCAGGTATCACAGAGCTCCGCCACACACTCAGCAATGAAGTGGCCCTTCTCGCCACAATGATAACATATCATCTTCTCTTTCTTACGCGCCCACTTGGACGCTCTATCTGAGTCAGACCTGTCCACAGCCTCGACCGAACCCGTTGCGTCCCAGAGCGCGCGGTGCCACTCCGTCACCCGCCGGCGGCCTAGGGCCTTGCACCACAAGGGCACCACGCCCGACACCCGCAGCTGCCGGCGGTGCAGCCCCACCACGATCTGCCGCAGCCGATGTGGTCAGTTTTTTGCCCGGCTGTGCCGCAGTCCCGCGGCCAGCCATAGCCCCGAGAGGACGGATTCGCCTCGCCCGTCCAGAACCGCACGCCGAGAAACCTCGTCTCCCTCGCCTAGGAACCCTAGTAGCAGGCGACGGCGTACAAACAGGGGTGGGCAAGATTGAGGACGTGCATGGGGTATCGCAACAAGGAGGGATAGGGTCCGGTTCAGCCTGGGCCACATACCCAGCTGACCCCGGCCCATCCACTCGCGGCCCGGACTCACATCGAGCCGGCCCAGCGCAGCCCAACATGAGATTCAAATGATGCGCCCGCATCTCTGTTTGGATGACAAATTTCAGTTTTTTTTGTTTGCATGACAACTTTAGTATAAACAATGTTAGCACAGTGTTACTTCATGGCACACGTATATCACTTATCGTTTAGAAGACATTTAGATTAGAGTAGTCACCTAACGATGGCGGAGGACCGGAGGCCCGGCCGGCGTGGCATGGACGAAAAGCTCAAAGGCACGCGGGCCTTTCTTTTCTCTCATCCTTGGCGTGAGATCGAACGGCACGCTAATTACTTTTCACGTTGAGTGGAAATCTGAAAACGGACACGGCGTGATGATTGTGTAGGAATTCTGTTATCACATTTGTCAACCCTCCCATGATGCGGCTTGCAACCGCGCGCGCCATCATTCCCCGCTGCCAATCTTTCCGTCCAGCAGGCCGGCACGGCATCGGCATCGGCATGCATGGTCCCATGATCGATCGGCCCAAGATCAAAGCAAGCAGGCAGGCGAAAGCGGCATTACTATGAGCATCTGCGCGGCGAGCATGGTGTGGAGGGGGGCAAGGGACAGACGGAGGAAGGAAAACCCAGCGGCATGCAGCAGCGCAGCGCATGATGTGATGCCCCTACATTACATGGATGGATTCTCTTTCTCTCTCTACGGAATTCTTATGATCGCTCTTTCCTCAGTGGAAGCCACACTGCCTCCTTCCAAAGCAAAGGTGACGACTTTTGGAGAGCTCTTGCATTGCATGGGCAAGCTGCTGCTGCATGCACTGCACTTGCGAGAAAGAGAGAAAGAAAGGTAGATCAAGAAAGTTTTACTTACTACTCCTACAATAGTGTGTGGTATGTTAGTTTTCTTCCTTTATTCCTTCTTTTATTTTACACTTCTTTTGTTAGCTTTCCTCTCTCTTTTTCCTCTCCCTTTGTAACGTAGTAGTACTTTTTATAGTAATGAAAATTTACGGTAGAACTACGATGTGGGCCTAAAAGAAAAAGATTGAACAAATGAGATCTCCCCGACCAGAGAAGCAGCTTCTTGCGCAGTACAAAATAGTGACTCAAGATTTAGCGTACATTGTAAGATTTGGAAGCTGCTTAAAATTTGTGGTTAAAACTATTTCCTGAGATGATTATATGGGATCAGAAGCGTTGTTTCACCCCAAGTATATCTTTTCGAAAATGAATCCCGAATGTCCGGATTTTAAGCGTGGCAACCAAAACGTTTTTCATGGCAACTTTAATTGACGCGAGGTGGCAAGTTTAGTTTGGACACTTTTCTGGCAAAAAAAGGAACTGAGGCAAAATTTGTTTGCGAACTAAACTTGCCACCTCGAGTCAACCGAAATTACCATGAAAAACGTCCATGTTGCCATGCTTAAAATCCGAACATTTGTAATCTATTGGGGTCCTATTTTTTTGGAGTTGTGTTCTTAGGGCTAATAAGTTAGAAGAGACTTGGTGGTTAATTTGCAGAAAGCCGAACAAAAAAGATGGGGCACCTCGGCCGATTTGACTATCCACAAGACTCAGGCCGAGAAGAGGAGCACCGTCAAAGTTTTCTACAAAGTCTTTCATCACCACTTTTCTTCAAGCCAGCGACTCCGACTTCTTCATAGAATTGACGCATTGATTAATTAAGAAGTGCAAAATATCTTAGTATCAATGAAGTCCACGAGTACAATATATAGCGTAATCAAGGACTCGAATTGGTTTCCATGAAGCACCCAATGCGATGCAACATACACACATGAATGAAAAAAAATCAAACAAGCAAGATGCTTGGAGCAAAACAAAACAGTGCTCCTTAACTAAACAAGCATCGGCGCTGGTGCAAAGTGCAAACACACACACGCATACACGCACTTAGACGTTGATCTCTACTCTCGGCTCGAAGGAGAAGGCGGCCAGGAAGTCGATGATCTCTCCGTCGCCATTGATGCACCTGGGCAGCTCCTCCCATTGGTTGCTCCGCACGTCGCACATGAAGCAGCCGTTGACCTCACCCGAGCTCACGCAGACCATGACGCGGTCGCCGTGCCCGACGCAGTTGATGTCGGCCCTCTTTCCGTAGAACCCGTGCGCCATGCTCGGCGGCATGGCGGCCACCTGCCTCCACGCGCCCCCCGCGAACTGCCACACCCGCAGGCTTGCCGTGTCCAGGTACTTCGACAGCACGACGGCGTACGAGGCGCCGTTGCATGCCACGACGTCGATGGAGTACTCGAAATGCACGGGGAGGATCCGGGGCAGCTCGGCAAACGTGCGGCTCGCCGTGTCGCAGGCGAGGACCGTGCCCGAGTGGCTCAGGAAGTAGACCACGGCGCCGCACTCGGACGGGACGACCGCCGAGGAGTACTGCTTCAGCGAGCTGCGTTTCATGTTGGTGGCCACCACGTCGCCAGACTTGCTCAGAAAGTAAACCGTGTCGTCGCCACCATGCGTCGGCGCGTCCGTAGAAGAGGTCCCGGATCTCCGGGCGAGCGGCACGGGGCCCTCCCACGAGCCCTCGGACGAGTCGAACACCGCCATGGACAGGCCAGGGAGCTCGCCCGTGAAGAGCGCCACGCGGTAGGGGGAGCCGTACATGGCAATCGCGTGGAGCGGCGGCACGCCCTGGCTCTGGCCCTGCGGCGGTGTGGGGAGCGCGCGGGAGACGCCGGTGAGAGGGTTGGAGACGCAGAGCGCGCCCGTGGCCAGCACACTGTAGAGGACGAGGCCGCCCGACGCGGCCACGGGCATGGACCCCGTTGGGGCGCGGCAGGCGTTCCAGGAGCGCCCGTCGGTGTCGAAGGCGACCACCGGGTGTGGTCGTTCGGAGAGCATGAGGAACCACGGGTCGCGGGGAGGGACGCGGGCGCAGGCGTCGAGGAATGTAGCGGATGCGGCGACCGCGCGCCACTCGCGGCAGACGGCGCGGAGGCGGAAGAAGCTGGCCGGCGGGAGGCGCGCGAGGACGCGCTCCAGCATGTCCTCGTGGATATCCCCAAGGCACGGTCGTGAGCACCTGCGCTTCCCGCCGTTGGTCGCCGGCGCCGTCGACATGTGCGCGCTCAGTTCCATTCGGCCACTGCATTGGAACACGTAGAGGGAAGTTAATTAGCAGTTTGGTTCAGATTCTAACAAGAAACATCAAGTAAAATTCTTCTCTTTGGCCCCTAGCAGCTACGAGACGGTTTAGTTCCAAGAGACAAACATGGGAGACAAAAGAATTTGGAGTCTGGGCCCAAAATCATGTACCACTACCAAATTTTGGTTTGAAATCCCTAGACAAAACTTGGTTAGAAAGCTGCTGAAGTGCAGCGAAGCGAGCCAAGATTCAGAAGCTGGTGCGTACCTCATGGTTGCTCTTGGCTCGGGTAGGGCGTGTTCTTGGAATCTTTGCCCTTGCGCCTCTTGAGTCTCCTCACCCTTTGTTACGTCTGGGGTGGCTTTACATCCGTGCGGAGGAGATGGATGGGAGGGGAGGACACCTTTTGTTTGCGTTGACATGCAAGGAGGAGAGCGATCGAGTGCCACTCCACCCCACCCCACTCCACTCCACTCTTTGAGTGGACGCAAGGTGTGTGAAGGAGAGCGGAAGGCGTGGTGGAAGGAAGGGATGGAATTCAGTTGAGCCACCACCACCCTCCCCTATTTATACCCAGATTTGCTAGAGCTATGGATGGATTTTAACTACGTCTAGGATTCCTGATTTATTATAGGCCAGTGATAGGCGCCGATCGAATTTCGGCCGGCCGCACCACGCGCGTTCGAGTGATTTGTAGCCACTTGTTCCCTTATGCTTTCCCCTTCCCCCACCGTTTCGCCTGGAAAATCATGGTGGTGTCCAGCGCGAGCAGATGCCAGCCAGCCATGGTTGCTACCACGCACCCTCCCGGCGAGCTTGCCATGTCCACGGCGGTCGACCCCCCGCACCGACGAGCTCCTCCTGCGCTGATCGTTGCCGATTGGAGCAGCTGACTGGTTCGGACCCCCTCACCCCGCCTCTTGCACCACCACCGTTGTAGGGCTCCCACAATGCGTGTCTTCCCGTCGACGGACCGTTGCTACTCCCGCGGGACTCGCTGTGATTCCCGGAAGAGAAAGGGTGAAGCAGCAAGTAGCAAGATGACATTAGGGCTTGGGGCCATAGTTTTTGTATTTTAATTTATGATAAAGGTAGAACTTTGGGTTATAGTTTTTACTAAAGGCTTCTCTCTTTAAACATAGCTTATGGTGGATGAACAAATTACTATTAAGAAATTAAAAAAAGCAAATAATCATGACCATATCTAAGGCAATATCATATATATAGGCATCACGTCTGAAACAAGTAGACTGACTTCTGCCTGCATCTACTACTATTACTCCACACATCGACCGCTATTCAGTATGCATCTAGAGTATTAAGTTCATAAAGAATGGAGTTCACACGAGAAATTTTATGATGGCTCCTCCTTCCTCCTCTCTCCCCTCTCCCTCCTCCCCCTCCCCGTTTTCGCTCCGGTCCCCTGGTCCGACTCTCCCCGCTCCCGTCGCTCAGCCGTCGCCGGCTCTCTCCCTCGCCGCCCCTCCTCCCTCGCCTCCTGGGCCTGCTCGCTGCTCGCTCGCTTCTGCATCTGGAGCTAGCAACAAGTTCTGGGCCTTGTCGTCGGACGAGGTGGATGAGGATCCCGATCTGGAGGTTGGTTCTCCCTCCCTCCCTCTGGCTTCTCTTCCGTCCGCTTCGCTGGCGGCGGAGTCGACGCCGTCTGGTAGGGTCCGGAAAGTTTGCTCCGGGCGGCCGCGGCCGTCCAGTGGTCTCTGGTGAGGTGGATGGCTCGGGCTGGCTCCTGGTGAGGCGCGGCCGGCGACGGAAGCGCTTGGGGACGCTCCCCTCGCCGGGCTGTGCGGTTTTTGGTGGTGTTTCTTCTCGGGCGGATGGCCCTGCTCGCTCCTCCTGCTCTCCGCCGTCCTCGCTGCCGGTGGTCTCGGTGGTGTCGGTGCCGCTGGCGGCGACGACGGTCGCCTCTCCTCCTTCTCCAACCCTAGATCCGTCTCCTGTGCGTGAGGCTCGTGGGCTCTCCGTACCGTTTCAGTTGGGCCTTCCTGGGCCATCTGCTCATGCTGGGCCGCCAGTGCTGTCGTCCTTTTCGGATTCCCCCCTCTCTATTTTGGGCCCTGGGCCCAGCGCGGCCCTCGTGCCTTCCTCTTTGGCCAGCCCGGCCTGCGCCCCCCTCCCGGCCTGGCTTGCTCTGGGTATTTATGGGTCCGAAAGGGTTCGCCCCCCCCCATTTCTAGGGTTTCCTGCATCTCACTCCGACCTACGCCGCGTCCGCCTTCGCATCCCTACCTATCGCAGATCTCCTCCCCCTCCACCTCTCTCCCTCCCTTTTGCGGCGGTGGTTGCCATGGATCGCTCCCATGGGTCCTCGAGCGAGGCCGTGTCGGGCATGAAGCGGCGGAGGGAGGACGCGGGCGATGGGGTGGCCGATCTGGAGCTCGAGGCGTCCCTCCGCTCTAAGCTTGAGGCCGAGCAGGCGGCTCAGCAGTAAGTGGCCCGTGAACGCGAGGTTTGGACGGCGGCGCCGGCCGTGGCGGGCTCTGGATCTGATGCCCCCGGATCAGGCGGATCTGGGGTTGATCCATGGGAGGCCGCGGCGGCTGCTGGCGGCTCTGGTCCTGCGGCCCGTCCCCCCTCCTCCTCTGCCGCATGGTCCGGCCCCCTGGCTCGCGGTGGCGGCCGCGGCTCTGGTCTGTCGTCGGGGTTTGGTGGGCGTTTGTTGGGTCGCGGGGGCGGTGGATCTGGCTCTCTCGGTTGTCGGCTCCCGGCGTCTGGCCCTGGTTCGTCCTCTGGCGCCTTGGGCGATGGGATCCTCCCTCCTCCTCCTCCTCCACCGGCCCGTCCATCTCCTCCGCCTCTTCAACCTCCAAACCCTAATCTTACATGCTTCGCCTGTCATCAACCTGGTCACTTCCAATCCCACTGCTTCAACCCCCCGTTCTTCCTCATCTGTAGAGAGGACGGTCACCTGACCGTGAACTGCCAAAACCGTCGCAAATCCACATCTTTTAAGCTCTTTGGTCAAGGTCTCCCGGGTTGCTCCTTCTTCGTGCTTGATAGTGATATTCCTCGGGTGGCAGTGGCTCCTGCGCTCTCCAACGCCGTGATCATCTCGATCAAAGACCACAAAATCACCACCCAAACTCTCTTGGACGAGCTCAAACTGAGGGACGATGGGGGTTGGGATTGGCAGATCCGACAGTTGTCCGATTTCAATTTCGCTATGGTCCTCCCCTCTAAGAGCAGTCTTAAGAGGATTTCTTCCTGCACTAGTTTCACTCTCCCTCTTAACCAACTGGTTGTCTCGGTGAAGGCGGCTGCCAATGGGGCTAAACCTATATCACCCCTCTCGGAGATTTGGGTTCTTATGGATGATGTCCCTCCCACCTTACGCTCTACTGAGTTCGTCATGGCCTTCGGTGATCTTATTGGCAAGCCGATCCTGGTTGACCAAGATTCCCTCTCTGTCCTTGGACCCATGCGCCTCAAGATCTGGGCTGTCGACCCCTTGTGCATTCATGGCTGTGTCGATGTCTTCCCTTCTGAGGTTGGTTTCAGACTTCGGGTGCGTGTGGAGGGTGATGCCACTTCCCATTCCCCACCCCCGCCTCCTCCTCCTTCAGCCGATAACCTTGGCGGTGAGGGTGACAATGCTGGCAACTTGAGCGAGGGCTCGCTCCCTCACTTCACGACCTCAGAGTGGGATGGAATGGCTTCAGAAAGTCGTGAACTTTTCGAGGAGAACGCCCTGAAGAGCAAGGAAGGAGGAAAAGATCAGACGGATGTGCATGTTCCGGCTCAGGTTGCCCCGATTGTTCCACCTGCTGGCACTCCTATGTCGGGGGTGTGCTCCAACTTGCCGGCCCGGCCGGGCTCTCCGTTGCTTTCTGGCATTGAAGACCTTCCTGCATCCCCGCGCCGCGCTGTGACGGGCTCTCTTTCCAAGCGCAAGTCTTTTGTCTGCAAGTTCTCTGCTCGCAGTTGGGCTTCCTCTAGGACCAAGTTGTCTGCAGCGGGCCTGTGTCGCCGTCTCGATGGGGATATGGGCGACGTGGCGGGCCAGGCCTCTCCGGAGGCGGCTCGGTCTTCTTCGATCCGTGTCCCCCTCCTCTACGGTGCGCAAAAGTGGACGGGCCCGCGACAGTGGTTTGCGGGTGGTTGACAAGGCGGCTAGGCGTGCTGCAGCTCATGATCTCCCAGCTTCAGGTTCCTCCTACCCCTTCTCCGTTGGCTCATAATACCTCTTCACCCACTAGGCTTGTTTTGCCTTCTTACTCGGATGAACACTTGACTAAGGTTCTCGCGGATTCTGGTATCTCTCTTGATCATAATTTCGGATCTCCCTCTTCTCTGATTGCTCTTATTAGGGCCAATGAGGTGGCCCAGGCGGCCCTGGCCAAGGCTAAAGAGGCTGTCGTGGCTCCTCCTGCCCCCCCAGTTGTGGCTGCTGGGGTTCCGGAGGAGGGGGTCTCTGCTTGCGGTGCTGTTCCTCAGATTTTGTGAAGAAGGGTGTCTCAAAACGTGCTAAAACCTGCTTGGCACCCTGCAGGTCGAGTCTACGCATTAAAAACCTATCCTACAAATGAGAGCTCTTTCTTGGAATATCAGAGGTTTCGGCGCTCGGGGGCGCCGGGACCAAATTGAAGATATTGTCAGGGGTGATAATATAGACGTGATTGGCTTGGTTGAAACTCTCGAACCCTCCTTCTCTCCCCACGAGCTTTCTTCTATTCCGGGGGCTGATCGCTTTGACTGGAATTTCCTTCCCTCTTCTGGCCACTCGGGTGGCATTTTGTTTGGGTTAAAACATGGTGTTATCGACTTTGTTACCTTTGATCATGGTATCTTCTGGGCCAGCTCCGTGCTTTTTCACCGTCAGCTCAATTCGCTTTGGGAATTTATGGTTGTATATGGCTTGGCGGATCACTCCCTCTCCCCCATCTTCCTGGACGAAATCTTGAACAAAGTCGAAGCTTGCACCCTCCCACTTGTGATCGGAGGCGACTTTAATCTGCTTCGCTTTCCTACGGATAAGAACACTAATAACTTCTCTTGGACGCTGGCTGACGCTTTTAACGAGTTCATTAGCTCCTGCGCCCTTCGTGAGATCCCTAGGGTGGGCTCTAGATTTACCTGGACTAACCATCAAATTTCCCCTATTCGCTCCAT
The DNA here is from genome assembly GCA_034509565.1 of Triticum monococcum. Lineage (NCBI taxonomy): Eukaryota > Viridiplantae > Streptophyta > Magnoliopsida > Poales > Poaceae > Triticum > Triticum monococcum. The sequence continues at coordinate 142,954,613 of CM067845.1, read as the reverse complement.
TCTGGATCGAGTCCTTGTCTGTTCGAATTGGGACTCGCTCTTCCCGCTAGCTACGCTTAAATCTAAGGCGATTGTGGGCTCGGACCATGCCCCTCTAATCCTTGATGCTGGGATTCAACCAGTTTCCTCCCCCCCTAGGTTTCAGTTCGATGCGTCTTGGCTTCTTGTTGAGGGCTTTAGTGACCTCCTTGGCTCTAAAATTAGTGGCTTCCTTTCGGCGCCTCATCGTTCCTTTGGGCCCCTGGACGACTGGCATAATTGCCCGGGCATGCTGCACAAATTTCTCCATGGTTGGTCTCGCAATCACTCGGCCCAGGAACGCAGAGAGAAGGCCCTTCTCTTGGCCCAGATCGAGGCCCTTGATTCTCGGGCTGACTCCTATGGTCTTTCCGATTCTGATTGGACCCTTTGCTTCTCCCTTGAATGCTCTCTGGTGCAGATTCACTGCCTTAATGAGATATATTGGCGCCAGAGGGGATCGATTAATTGGATGCTTAAAGGCGATTCCCCCACTGCTTATTTTTTTGCTATTGCTAATGGGAGGCGGCGCAGATGCCTTATTGATAGCCTGATCATTGACGGGGTTAGGTCTTCTGACGAAGGCACCATCTTAAACCATATTGTGGCATTCTTCTCCTCTCTGCCAAACCTGACCAGGGGTTCAGGTTGTCTTCTAACTATTGGGACCAGGGGGTCATGCTCTCCCCGGAAGAAAATACTGCCCTGATTATTCCTTACTCTGAAGAGGAGATCTTCTCTGCGATTAATAAAGCGAACCCTAACTCTGCCTCGGGCCCGAACGGCTTTTCCATCCCTTTCTTTTAAAAAGTTCTGGCCTCTTCTTAAAGAGCTTATTTGTGAAGTCATTCAAAGCTATTGTCTGGGGACAGTAGATATATCCAGGCTCAACTATGCGGTGATTTCCATTATCCCTAAAATTAAGGGTGCTGAACTTATTTCTCAGTTTAGACCTATTGCTCTTATTAATAACTTTGCCAAATTCCCTACCAAGTGTCTGGCCACTCGCCTCACCCCGGTGGCTCATCGGACCCTTTCCCCTACTCAGTCGGCCTTTGTCAAGGGTCGCTTCATCCTGGATGGGGTCCTCTGCCTTCATGAAATTATCCATGATATCCATAAATCAGGTAGCGAGGCTGTCATTCTTAAATTGGATTTTGAAAAGGCCTACGATTCGGTGAGTTGGGGCTTCCTTAAACAAGTCCTACTGGCTAAAGGTTTTGACAGTGGGGTGGTTCACCGTATTCTGCAGTTGGTCATGGGGGGCCATACTACCATCAATGTCAACGGGAAATTTAGCAATTTCTTTAAGAACTCTAGAGATCTCCGGCAAGGCGACCCGGCCTCGCCCATCCTCTTTAACTTTGTGGCGGACGCTCTTTCTAATATTCTATCTAGAGCCGCGGAGGCCGGCCATATTTCTCCTGTTAGCTCACACCTCACCCCGGAGGGTATCACTCACCTTTAGTACGCGGACGATACTATTATTTTGGTGGAATTGAATGATCACTACATTGCCCATCTCAAATTTCTGCTCCTCTGCTTTGAAGCTCTCTCGGGTCTTAAGATCAACTTCTCCAAAAGTGAAGTTATTGTTACTGGTGTGCCGGGTACCGAGGCCTTACGGGTGGCCCGTCTCTTGAATTGTTCTTTTGGTTCGTTTCCATTAAGTATTTGGGTTTACCTATCACCTCTGACAAACTCCTTGCTAAAGATTTTGCCCCTACGGTGGCCAAGGTTGGTAATCGTGTAATGCCCTGGAGGGGCAGGTACAACACTCAGGCGGGTAAAGTGGCCTTGATCAATGCTTGCCTCTCTTCTCTCCCGATGTTCTTGATGGGCTTCTACCTTCTTTCAATGGGAACCCATGCTGGCTTTGATAAACATAGAGGTGCCTTTTATTGGAACGCGGTTGGTAACAAGCGCAAATATTGCTTGGTCAAATGGGACCTTATTTGTAAGACAAAAAGCCTTGGGGGGCTGGGCATTATCAACACTCTTGTCATGAACAAATGTCTGATCATCAAATGGTGGTGGAAGATCATGACCATACCCCAGGACAAGCCCTCTGGTTCAACATCCTCAAAGCGAAGTATTTTCCTTCTTCTAGTCCCATGTTTGCTCGTGCCTCGGGGGCATCTCAATTTTGGAAAAACCTTGTTAAACTCAGGCCCGTTTTTCAAGGCCTCGTCAAATTCGTTGTTCACAATGGTAGGTCCACCAGGTTCTGGCTAGATTGGTGGTGTGGTTCTTCTTTGCTGGCTACTGCTTTTCCTGTTCTTTTTTCTTACTGCTCGGACCCTGAGATCTCAATCTTTGAGCTCGCGTCGAATAATTGGGACCTGCGTCTGCGTCGCTCGCTCTCTCCCGTAGAGTTGGAAGACTGGCAGCGTATTGCTGCTTTCTTCCCTTCGCTCTCGAAGGAGAAGACATGGTTGTCTGGCCCCATTCCCCTTCTGCTCGGTTCTCGGTTAAATCTCTATATGGTAAGCTCATTGCTGGGTCCACCACCTCCAAATTCAAATGGATCTGGAGGGCTCGTATTCCACCGAAGGTCAAGGTTTTCCTTTGGCAAGCCTCTCATGGGCGTCTGCCGACGGGTGACCAAATTCGCAAGCGAAATGGCCCGGGATCTGATAGGTGTGCCTTGTGTGGGATGAGAGAAGACACGCCACATATTTTCTTTAATTATGTGTTGGCTGATCTGTTCTGGTGTTGTATCAGATCCTAGATGCATGTCTCCTGGGCTCCGACTTCCTTTTCTGACTTGCGCATCCTGGTCAATTCTTTGGTTGAGGCCCAGAGGAGATTGTTTTGGGTGGGCTTCGCAGCCATGTGTTGGTCCCTTTGGACGACAAGGAATAAATTTACTATCGAGCATGTTTTCCCTGCTAAGCCTGCTGATTGCTTATTTAAGACTTGTATATTCCTGCAACAGTGGAGATTATTGACTAAGGAGGAGGATAGGGACGCCCTCGACGCCATGTTGGCCAAGATCCGGAATTCTGCTATCTCCATATCCCCATTTCAAGCAGGCACTTAGGCGCTGGTGGCTTGCTTTCGTTATCTTTCTACCTCCGGCCGGCGAGCCGTGTACTGGCCTGGGAGCCATGTACTTAGACTATTCTCTCGTGTTGTCTGGGTTGATACTCTGCTTGTTCTCGTGCTGGTCGTATGGGTCTGTGTTAACTCTGCCTGGTGGCTTTATTTATAAAGTCGAGCTGTGGCCTTTTATCTAAAAAAAGTTCATAAAGAACGGCGTAACACCTCAAGCAAGATGACATGATGTAGACAAAGTTGCATGGCAATATATCTCGGAATGGCTATGAAAATGTCATAATAGATAGGTATGGTGGTTGTTTTGAGGGAGATATAAGGAGGATTATGTGTGATCGAGCGTATCATACCACGGGGTTTGGATGCATAACCGAAGTTTGCAGCACATCTCAAGTTGAGAAAGGGCAATGCACGGTACCAAAGAGGCTAGCAAATTGCGAAAATATGAGAGTGCGTATAATCCATGAACTAAAATTGGTCATAAAGAACTCACATATTTATTGCAAAATTTCATTAGCCCTTGAAGTAAAGTACTACTACGCATGCCCCTAGGGGGTAGATTGGTAGAAAAATACCATCGCTCGTCCTAGGCCACCACTCATAAGGAAGATAATCAATAATAAATCATTCTCCAACTTCTTAGCACAACTAGAGACCATACAGGCATGCTGCAGGAATCACAAACCTTAACACCAATATTCTTACTGAACCACAATTATTCACTAGCACAACCCTCATATTACCATCTTTATATCGTAAAACTATTGCAAGGAATCAAACTTATCATATTCAGTGATCTATGTCGGAGTAAATGACCATGGGTAGCCTCATCAGCCTCCCATGGTGTTTCAAGACATCGGGACCGGCTGCGCCCCTCAAACCTCAAAGACAACGGGCCGCCTTCTCAAGGTCGGCTGGTTCGAACAACCGGCTGCTCAAAAGTGGCGGCACCCAGAAGACGGACCCACGGTGGGCTGGCTCCTAGCAGGCGGCCTCTAGAGAGGCCCGCTCCTAGCATGCGGCCCCAATCGCCCTCAAAGTTTGCGCCACATTATGACGACGAGACGGGGCGTGGCTACAGCGAGGCCTGCCACCCTCGAATCCAGGACTAAGCGTGGCTACAGTGCTATGTACTGGGTGGACATCCCTCGCCCGACGCAGCACTGTTGCCACGCATCCCATGACATCACCCATGGCAGAGAGGGCCATGCTCCCACTATGAGCTGTCGGTACGGCCCAGGCGGCGGGCCCTACCTATCAGTGAGAAGTCAGAAGGTGGCGGGATCCCCTAGCCGGCCAGTGAAATGCCGGCTCCCAGCAGCCGACCGTCCCCGTTCCCTCAGAGTTTGTGCGCCATTGATCAGAAGAGACGGGAAGTGGCTACATGTAACGCCCTCGATGCGGCTATATCTCCCATGTGTTGAAGCACGACTTAGAGGCATAACCGCATTGAAAGCAATGTCGCAAGTGAGGTAATCTTCACAACAACCCATGTAAAACAATAAGGGAAAAGGATACATAGTTGGCTTACACTCGCCACGTCACACAAATATCATAAATAACATTACATTCATCCAAATACACTCAAGGTCTGACTACGGAACCAAAAATGAAGAACAACCCCCAACCGTGACAAAGTCCCCGATCGCCCCAACTGGGCACCACTACTGATCATCTGGGAAAGACACGTAGTAACGACGAGAGTCTTCATCGAACTCCCACTTGAGCTCGGTCATATCATCTGGAGCGGTATCATCGGTCCCTGCATCTGGTTTTGGAAGTAATCTGTGAGTCATGGGGACTAAGCAATCTCGCACCCTCGTGATCAAGACTATTTAAGATTATAGGTAAGGTAAAGGTATGATGTGGAGCTGCAGCAAGCGACTAACATATATGGTGGCTAACATACGCAAAAGAGAGCGAGAAGAGAAGGCAAAGGCACAGTCGAACAACTATGATCAAGAAGTGATCCTAGAACAACCTACGTCAAGCATTACTCCAACACCGTGTTCGCTTCCCGGACACCGCCGAGAAGAGACCATCACGGTTACACACGCGGTTGGTGCATTTTAATTAAGTTAAGTTTCAGGTTTTCTACAAACGGACATTAACAAATTCCCATCTGCCCATAACCGCAGGCACGACTTTCGAAAGTTCAAATCCCTGCAGAGGAGTCCCAACTTAGCCCATCACAAGCTCTCACGGTCAACGAAGGATATTCCTTCTCCCAAGACAATCCGATCAGACTCGGCATCCCGGTTACAAGACATCTCGACAATGGTAAAACTAAACCAGCAAAGCCACCCGAATGTGCCGACAAATCCCGATAGGAGCTGCACATATCTCGTTCTCAGGGCACACCGGATTGTCCAAGGTTCCGGTAGGCCAGCCCAGAGTTGCCCCTGGTGGCCACCGGCGGCTGACAAGGTGGACCAACACTCAGAGGGCACTGACCCGGGGGTTTAAATAAAGATGACCCTTGAGTCCATGGAACCCAAGGGAAAAAGAGGCTAGGTGGCGAATGGTAAAACCAAAGTTGGGCCATGCTGGAGGAGTTTTATTCAAGGCGAAGTGTCAAGGGGTTCCCATTATAACCCAACTGTGTAAGGAACACAAAATCCGGGAACATAACACCGATATGACGGAAACTAGGGCGGCAAGAGTGGAACAAAGCACCAGGCATAAGGCCGAGCCTTCCACCCTTTACCAAGTATATAGGTGCATTAAGATAAACAAGATAATATGGTGATATCCCAGTAATAAGCAAGTTCCAACAAGGAACGATCTCCAATCTTCACCTGCAACTAACAACGCTATAAGAGGGGCTAAGCAAAGCGGTAACATAGCCAAACAACGGTTTGCTAGGACAAGGTGGGTTAGAGGTTTGACATGGCAATGTGGGAGGCATGATAAGCAAGTGGTAGGTATCGTAGCATAGGCATAGCAAAAGAGCGAGCATCTAGCAAGCAAAGATAGAAGTGATTTCAAGGGTATGGTCATCTTGCCTGCAAAGTTCTCAGAGTTGCCTTGATCCTCGTAAGCGTACTCAACGGGCTCCTCATTCACGTACTCATATCCCGGCTCTACCCAAGCAAGAACAACAAGCAAAAAGGAACACAATCAACCACATGCAATGCTCAAACAACATGATGCAAACATGGTATGATATGCGGAATGTGATATGTGATGCATATGCATGATTTTGAAAGGAATGATTGAACCTGGCGTCAACTTGGAAATCCAAGAGTGCCACTAGAAAGAGGAGTTGATTTTGGTTGAAATCGATATAAAGATCACCGGAATCGGATGCACGGTTTGGAAATGGCAAGCAAAAACAAATATGGCACCAGTCCGCGATTAACAACAAGTAGCCTTCTAAATGCATCAAGAACAACATGCTACAGCACTCCAACATGACAACAAAATACATGGCAGGGATCCACTCATGATGCTTGACAAAAGATGAACACTGAGCTACGGCTAATTCACTCAATAGCAAGCTCAAACAAGCATGACAAAAGTGCAAAAGATTACAGGTTTCAGACTTAGTGAAATTAACAAGTCAGGAATTTATCATCAGGAAGCAATGTTTAGAGCACGATAACTACATGCTACAGGAACATATCATGGCAAAGCAAAGCATGGCATGAAGATACTGAAAGCATGCAACAAAAGTCCCTTAGTGACCATGAGCCAAAAGGGATCAGAAAATACAATTGCAAGCATGTGAACATAGCAAAAACATAAACAGATTCATACTTAGTGAAAAACTGGAGCATGGCAAAATAGATAACGAGTAGGGATGTTTACGAGCTCGATGCACTCACTATGAGGTATTGCATGAAAAACTAAGCATACACCCAACAAATAGACATGGCATAGAAGCTAGACATGGCAAGAACAATAACATAGCATGCACGGATCAACAACAACAAGCTCGGCAATATTGCTAAACATGTTAACAATCTGCCAGGAACAGTTTATAGCAAAAGTAGAGCTCGACTGACTCAAGCTAGGGTGCTCCATAATTGCAAGCAAAGACATGGATGGATAGAGCACAACATTATCTACAAAACATCCTTACTGATCATGCTCAAAAGAGGCACGGATCACTAGGAAACAACATGAACATATGGCATAAAAATAATGACAGGGCAAGGACTTAGTGAAATTCTAAGTCCCTGAAATTAGCATCCTTGAGTAAGCTACTTTGCATGCTTGTGCTAGTCACCACAGAGATCACAAAAATACATGGCATACACCTCTGTAAAGATGGCATGGCATTCTTCAAAACATATGTAGAGCTCAGGATCATAGCATGCCCACATTAATCATGGCCAAAATGACAAAAGTGCATTTGCTGAAACAGATCTGAAATTGTTATCACATAGCCCTCTTCCAATAGCATTTCGGGCATCAAGATGAGCTCAAAAGAAAATGATGCAATGAGATGAAATGATGTACTTGTCGAGGCGAACATTTTGATATGCTACACGCATGAATCGGAGCTACGATGATGAAGTTATGGCATGTCAAAGATAGCAAAATAATTAGGGTTGGGGACGAAAAAGTCAATCCCTTCATTCAGATCCAGATCCGGCGGTACTGTAGCACACACAGAGTCCGATGTTCGCCGGTCGGAGATGGGGTCGCCGGAGAGAGGAGGCCGGCCGGACGGCAAGGTAGCGGAGGGCGGCGCCGGACTTGTCGGATCCCGCCGGCGAAGGGCGGCGAGGAGCGCGGCGTCGGTGCGGGGCGGTGGCGCGTCGACGTCGAGGCGGCAGGGAGGAGCAGGCGGCGGCTGGAGAAGGAGAGGCGGCGGTGCGGTGAGGCAGCGCCCCTCGGGCGAGGTGGCGGCGCCCTGGGCCGCGGGGGCCCCGAGCGAGCTCAGCGGGCCTCGCGCGGGAGGCGGCCGGCGTTACCACGTGGCGGCCGGTGACATGTGCGGGCGAAGTGTCCGGTGGCGGCGGACGTTGTCCGGCCGCGCGGAGGTGCGGGGCTAGGGTTTAGGGTGGTTTTGGATTCGAAATTTCGGGGAGGGGATATTTATAGAGGTAGGAGGAGCTAGGAAGCTCCAAATGATGTGCGGTTTTCGGCCACGCGATCGTGATCGAACAACCTAGGTGATGGAAAGGGTTTAGGTGGGTTTTGGGCCACTTTGGAGGGGTGTTGGGCTGCAACACACACGAGGCCTTTTCGGTCCCTCGATTAACCGTTGGAGTATCAAACAAAGTCCAAATGATACGAAACTTGACAGGCGGTCTACCGGTAGTAAACCAAGGCCGCAAGACAAGTATCGGTCCAATCCGAAAATGTTTAACACCCGCACACAAAAAGAGGTAGAAAGGGACACCGGAGGACATAGGAGCGCCAGAATGCAAAACAGACAACGGGGAAAAAGCTCGAATGCATGAGAGGAACACGTATGCAAATGCAGTGCACATGATGACATGATATGAGATGCATGACAAACACAAAAACACACGGAGGCAAAAACCCGACAATGAGGAAATAACATAAGTTAGTGCCGGAAACGGCAAGAGTTGGAATACAATTAAGGTAGGTTACATCCGGGGTGTTACAACACTCCACCACTACGAAAGGATATCGTCCCAAGATCTAGCACTAGAAAAACTCTGGGTACTCAGAACGGAGGTGATCCTCACGTTCCCAGGTGGCTTCATGGTCGGAATGATGTGACCACTTGACTTTGAGGAATTTTATTGACTTGTTGCGAGTCTTGCGCTCAGTTTATTCAAGAATAGCAACGGGGTGCTCACAATAAGACAAGTCTTCTTGGAGATCAATGTCTTCAAAGTTGATGGTGCGGTCAGGAGTTTTGAAACACTTGCGGAGCTGAGAGACATGAAACACGTCATGCACGTTTGCAAAGTTGGGCAGAAGCTCAAGTTGATAGGCGAGATCGCCTCTCTTGCTGATGATCTTGAAAGGACCCTCATATCTCGGGGCATGCTTCCCTTTGATACCAAAGCGACGAGTACCTTTCATTGGAGAGACGCGGAGGTAGACATGGTCTCCGATCTCGAAAGCCAAGTCATGATGTTTGCTATCATAGTAACTCTTCTGGCACGATTGCGCGGCTTTGATATTATCATGAATGAATTTGCACATATCTTCTTCCTCTGTGATCAAGTCATTGCCAAGAAGTTGATGTTCACCAGTCTCTAACCAATTAAGAGGAGTACGACACTTCCTGCCATAGAGAATTTCGAACGGGGCCTTGCCCGAACTCGCTTGGAAGCTGTTGTTGTAGGAGAACTCGGCATATGGAAGACAATCTTACCACTTCATACCGAAAGAGCTAATGCAAGCCCTGAGCATATCTTCAATAATTTGATTTACTCGCTCGACTTGGCCACTAGTTTGAGGATGAAAAGCTGTGCTGAAGCGAATGTTGGTACCCATGGCCTTCTGAAAAGAATCCCAGAACTTGGAGGTAAAGATGCTGCCACGATATGAGGATATCAACTGCGGAATGCCGTGCAGAGAGACAATCCGGGAGGTATATAGCTCTGCCAATTGAGCTGCTGTGATAGATTCTTTGATAGGAAGAAAATGAGCCACTTTAGTGAGTTTGTCGATGACAATGAAGATAGCATCATTGCCACGCTTGGACTTTGGAAATCCAGTCATGAAGTCCATCTCAATGTGGTCAAACTTCCATTTTGGGATCACAAGAGGTTGGAGGAGACCAGCTGGTTATTGGTGTTCTGCTTTCACTCTTCTGCAGACATCACATTCATTCACGAACTAAGCAATCTCGTGCTTCATTCGAGTCCACCAATATGACTGCTTGAGGTCATGGTACATCTTTGTACTTCCAGGGTGAATAGAGAGGAGTGAATTGTGAGCCTCGTTCATAGTGACTTTACGAAGGTCACCTTTAGGCACAACAATGCGATCCTCAAAGAATGGAGTATCCTTGTCATCGAGACTATAGCACTTGTACTTGGGTTGACTCTTGGCAATCCCAATCTTCACCTTCTTCACCATAGCATCAAGAAGTTGAGCCTCACGAATCTGATCTTCCAAAGTAGGAGAGACTTGGAGGTTGGCGAGGAAACCTTGAGGAACAACTTGCAGATTGAGTTTGCGGAAAGCTTCACAAAGCTCGGGTTGGTAAGGCTTGATAATCAAACTGTTGCAGTAAGCCTTCCTGCTCAATGCGTCAGCAATTACATTGGCCTTGCCTGGAGTATATTCGATACTCGGATTATACTCTTGAATCATTTCGACCCAATGAGTTTGCCTGAGGTTGAGATTAGGCTGAGTGAAGATGTACTTGAGACTCTTATGATCAGTTAAGATGTCCACTTTTCTTCCCAATAAGAGATGTCTCCAAGTTAAAAGAGCATGCACGCTTCCGCCAACTCGAGGTCATGAGTGGGGTAGTTCTTTTCGTTGGGCTTCAACTGACGAGAGGTATATGCCACAACTTTCTTCTCTTGCATCAAACTGCACCAAGACCTTGAAGGGAAGCATCATAGAAGACCTCAAACGGTTTGGATTCATCAGGAGGAGTCAGAACTGGAGCAGTGACTAACTTCTCTTTCAAGGTGTTGAAAGCGATGTCACAATCAGGAGACCAGACGTACTTCACATGCTTCTGGAGAAGGTTGGAAAGAGGCTTCGCGATCTTAGAGAAGTTCTCAACGAACCTTCAACAATAGCTTGCGAGCCCAAGGAAGCTGCGGAGTTGCTTCACGTTCTGAGGTGGTTCCCAATTCACAATTGCAGACACCTTCTCAGGATTCACCGCTATGCCCTTGGTAGAGATGATATGTCCAAGGTAGAGAACCTCATTGAGCCAAAACTCGCACTTTGAAAACTTGGCATAGAACTGATGTTCTCCGAGTTTATCCAGCACCAAACGCAAGTGCTTGGCATGAACCTCCTTGTTCTTGGAAAAAACCAAAATGTCATCGAGGTAGACCAAGATGAAGTCATCTGTGTAGGCGTTGAAGATGAAATTCATCATGCGAGAGAATGTTGGAGGAGCGTTGACGAGGCCAAAAGACATGATAGTGTATTCATATGAACCATAGCTTGTTTTGAATGCTGTCTTAGGGATATCTTCTTCACGAATGCGAATCTGATGATAGCCCATACGAAGATCAAGCTTGGAGAATACTTGAGCACCTTTGAGTTGTTCAGACAGCTCATTGATGTTGGGAAGTGGGTACTTGTTCTTTATGGTCTTCTTGTTCAATGGACAGTAGTCGACACAAAGTCGGTCCGTTCCATCCTTCTTCACAAAAAGAACACCACAACCCCATGGAGAAGAACTTGGTCGGATGTGACCCATACGCTCTTGAATATCGAGTTGTTTCTTCAGCTCCTTCAACTCTTCAGGTCCAAGCTTGTAAGGACGTTTGCAAACAGGTTCCGTGCCAGGCTCAAGATCGATGACGAATTCAACTGGCCGGTGCGGAGGCATTCCTGGAAGCTCTTCTGGAAAGACGTCTTGATATTCACAAACGACTGGAATTTGAGAGATGGCATCCAACTCGCCCTTCTCATTGAGAGAAAACAGTTGGATGGTATCATCCCTTGCGGCAAAGACGATTACATCCTCAGACGAATGAGTCAATTGAATCTGCCTCGCAGCACAATCAAGCTGAGCCTTGTGCTTAGAAAGCCAGTCCATTCCAAGAATAAGATCAATATCTGAGTCACCAAGAACTGTAGGAGAAGACAAAAACTTGTAGTCCCCCAACATGATAGTAACATCCGAAACCATGGAGTTAGCGTTCATGCGTTTACCCAGAGAGACAACTGCTATCGGTCTAGGCAAAACTTGGAGAGCCAATTCATGCTTAGATGCAAATGGTCTTGAGATGAAACAATGCGATGCACCAGTGTCAAAAAGAACTTTTGCAGGAATATCGTTAACAAGAAGGTTACCCATGATGACATCTGATGAGTCCTCTGCCTGAGGTGCATTTATCATGTTGACCTTGGCAAACTTGGGGTTATGCTTGACCAGTGCGGTACTAGCAGATCTCACAGGAGGAGGAGGAGGAGGAACACGCCTCTGATTGAAGCATTTGTTGGCATAGTGACCCTTCTGCTGACACTTGTTGCACGTGACCTCCGAGAGCGGACGGTGATACGGAGCACTTGATCTTGGAGCTTGAGACGAAGTCTTGTTCTGAAAGCCTAGGTTGGGTGGGTGGGAAGATCCATTGCCACCTTTGCTCTTCTGCTGATAAGGCTGGCGGAACGGAGGAGGAGGAAGCCAATACTTTTGCTGCTTAGAAGCCACTTGAGTTGAGGACGAAGGAGTTGCATCTCTCACTCGCTTCTTGGAAGCATCGCACTTGAGTTGAACACTCTCTTGCTTCATTGCCATGTTGTAGAACTCATCGTACTTCTTCGGCTCAAAAAGGAAAAGAGCTAGTTGGAGATCTTCTCTGAGGCCACCCCTGAACTAGTAAATCATGCTCTTCTTGTCGGGGACGTCTTGCTTAGCGAAACAAGCGAGCCTCTGGAACAGAATGTTATATGGGTAAACAGACAAGCTGCCTTGCTTCAGGTTGCGGAATTCCTCACGCTTGCTTTCAACAACACTCTGAGGAATGTTATGAGCTTTGAAGTCTTGACGGAATTCATCCCAGGTAATCACACGGCCTCCTCTGGAATCTTTGTATTGCTGAAACCATTCTGCAGCTTGGTCTTTGAGTTGGAAGGAGGCAAACTTGACAAAGTCCTCAGGCTTGACGTTGCTGCACTCGAAATGCTTGCAGATATCCACGAGCCAATCATCAGTGTCTGAGGCCTCGACACAGTTGCTGAAGGTCTTTGGCTGGTTAGCGAGGAACTGGTTGAGTGTAGCAAACTGATTCTGATTGTTTCCATGACCATGATTCCCTTGGTTGCGCTCTTGCAATAGCTGCATGATCAGCTGCGTGTTTGCATTGGTAGCGGCCATCACAGCTTGCCATGCCTCCGGAGGTGGAGGTGGTGGTGGCGGATCAGGATTCGGAGTCGTGCGCGTTGGAGGAGCCATCCTGGAGAGGGTGACATCCGTTAGCATGTTGATAGACAAATAATCAAGCTGAATCAAACGGATTGAAATTGCAACATATAGTCTTCACATCCGAACAAAATGAACGAATGAATTCCAATTGAAATGGTCACATTTCCATAAATTGAGAAGCCACTTAGATAGAGGTAGAAGAATAAAACAACAAGGTATGGGCAAGAGCAAATACTTGGTGAGGATTACCCAATCACAAACCAAATATCCGCGGAAGAAGAACTAGAGCTACATGAATTCCCACCTATGAAACTCCCGAACCTTTCTGGTTATGCAATCAGGTGTTGGGGATACAGGGGAAGCATAATATCTCACCCAAAGCTAGCAAATCCTACATCCAACTGTATCCATCCTTCGGAAATCATTTACCTCAACCTTTGAAAAGCATCCATTATACGAGTTATGGCAATACTCCCGAATTCCCGCCCTAGTACTAGGTGGCATCGAGGTTATCTCACCAACAACTGCATAAAAGAGATTTTCGATGTCGGCGAAACACAGGTATTCCAGAATTGCAACGATAAAATTGTGACGACAACACCTCAGAGCTCAACTCCCCGGGACACTGCCACAACCCCTAAATGTCAGGAGGCACCAAGAACAATGTTCTCGTCACAAAACCATCGGAACAATTCCAAGATACCCGCGTGATCCTAAATTTTTTTAGTGAAATTTGAGAAGAGAAGAGTCAAAACTCTACATCAGGATGCCTCACCAGAGCGACGAAGGGACTGAGGAGTAAAAAGAATCCTACTCTCCGATATATATAATCCTATAAGACTCAAACCATTTTTCTAGACTCAACAACGCCTACGGTTCGATCAAGCAGGGGGCTCCTAAGGTTGGGGAAGGCTCTGATTACCAACTTATAACGCCCTCTATGCGGCTATATCTCCCACGTGTCGAAGCACGACTTAGAGGCATAACCACATTGAAAGCAATGTCGCAAGTGAGGTAATCTTTACAACAACCCATGTAAAACAATAAGGGAAAAGGATACATAGTTGGCTTACACTCGCCACGTCACACAAATATCATAAATAACATTAAATTCATCCAAATACACTCAAGGTCCGACTATGGAACCAAAAATGAAGAACAACCCTCAACTGCGACAAAGCCCATCACAAGCTCTCACGGTCAACGAAGGTGTGACACCCCAAGACCGGAGCTTCAGATGCCTTCCAGGGTTTCCGTGTTTCGTCGTGTGATTTGTTTTGGTTCGTTGTGTCATGTGCATTGCATCATGTCATCATGCAACCCATTTTAAAGCTCAACTAAATAAATTGCATGGATCTTCGGTCCATTTAAACCGATGGAATTCACATGGTGATTCTCTTTATAACATATCCTCCCGATATTAGGGAGCTATTATAAATATTTCCATTCTTTTGGAATTCACCTTAACACACTTGCGAAATCCCAATGCTTTAGTCATCACGTCTCTTGGCCTTTAACTTTGCCATATGCCCTTTCGTCATTTTCCGGAGCTCCACCTAAATTCTCAACATTTTTGGGCACTTTGAAAAACCTGTCCCGGTTCAAACCTTTTGAATTAAATTCAAAGGAATTTGAATTTAATCTTTCAAACTTGACCTCTTCTATTTTTCCTGGACCGCGCACATTTTTCCGAGTCCGTGAAAATTAGCCCCGTGCCCAAATTCTTCCTCTAACCTTCTCTTCTCTCTTTTCCCTTCTCTTATTTTCTTTGTTTTTTGTAAAGAGAAGGAGATGGGAGAGAGAAGAGCCTGGCTGGGCCTCCCAGCCCAGCTGCAACCTGCCAAGCCAGCTCCATCTACGCCTAGGCCCATTTGGCCCAAGGCCTCCCGCAGCCCACTGCTCTAACCCTAGCCGGTCACTACCTCTTCCTCTCGATCCCTCCTCCTCTCCCCTCGTGCCACCAGAGAGGGACCCGCAACCCGACTCCCTCTCCCCTCGACCCGATCCCCATCAATCTCTCCCTCCTCTCGCTCCTTTCCTCACGCGCCAGGAGCCCCGGTCCCCATCTCCCTCCGCCCGATCTCCTCCTCACCCTCTCGCTCTCCTAGCGCGCACCCCTTTGCCTGACTGCTCCCTCCTGCTTCTTCGACCCCGCCTCACCCCGCAACCCCGCTGCCTCCAGTGATCATCGCCGGTGAACCCAGCAGGAACAAGCACGCCGCTGCTGCCTGGAACCAACCGGACCCGTTGAACCTCGCTGGGATCCACCTCCCCTCGTCCAGATTGGCCGGTCTCCGCCATCCCCTCTTCGTCAACTGCCAGGAGCTCCCCGCCGCCGGATCGGGTCGCCTCCGCCCGGTTCCTCTCACGCCGTCGCCCTGTTTTCCCCTACTTCGAACGAGGAGGCACGCTGCTGCGCGTTGAACCCTCCTCTGCCTCGCACGGAGTCCAGCTCCAGCAACACCCGTGGACCGTGAGCCGCACCAAGACCAGCGCCAAACCTCTGCTTCGTCCTATACCGCGCCAAGTACCACGACCATCACGTTCCGTTCCTTCACTGCCAAGGCCGAGAGGATGCCAAGTACCATGACGACGAGGACCGCCAAGTTCGTCTACCGGCGTCAAGTGAACGACTACCATCACTCCAAGACCCAAACGACTACTGCGACATAAACGTCTACGCGATGACCCCGAAGGACTTGGAGTCGCCAAGCAGCTCTCCGTACGAATGGGAACGCCTACTCTCGCCAAGATTGAGAGTACCTCTACGAAAATGCCAAGTACCCCTTCATGTCGGCAAGACCCGCAAATCGGACCCCGAACGATCGACGTCTCGTGGACTGTGTACAACTACCGTCGCAAGAACGGGACCGGAAACTCTGAAGACCCCAAGTACCACGACACCGAAGGCATGAACGTCTACGGAAACTCGTGCAACGATAAACATGTACCCCTATCATCACCGAGATCGTGAGAACCTCTACCGTCGACCCTAGAGCATGCGAGATCGACTACTTCCACTACCGCCGTCGCGAGAACGCATACTTCCCTCTACGAACAAGAAACGTTCCCTTTGCATGCTCCGAAGGTATAACCTCGAGACGACGTCCGTGAACGAATGCTTGCGATGTTTGAGATGCTCGGGTTTTGCACCGTGTCCAAATTTTCAGTCGTTTCCTTGTCGCCAACTCGTGAGACACCCGGTAACCGGGATCACCCCACCATCTTTTGCACGCTCCCGCCACACTTTCTTTTGCACCGACGTCTCAATGAGTTGTCGGAACCAGAACGTTGCCGTGGTACCATTTCGTTATCGTTGCCGTGGCACCCCTTTTGTTTCCGCCACGATGACAAATGCCTCATCTCTTATCATGTCAACTTTTAATAAAACTTGCATAAAACTTTATCATGTCATCCGCATCATGTTAACAACATTTGAATGTTTAAATTGTTGTTGCATTAAATTGCTAAATGCATATGGGGATTTACCGGATTTGTTGTTTGTTATATCCGGCCCCATTTAAATTGCTTAGTTAGATAGTTTCTTTTATGCTTCACCCATGCCATGCTAACCAACATTTAATATTGTTGGGTACATAAGCAAGAGCGAACTAAATAATTATTGTGGTGTCTGTCAATATGCAACTCGTTGCATATTGAGCTCCACTTAATTTGTAGTTTTGTTTGTGCACTTTGCCATGCCATGCTTCATTAAACCGGACATGAATCATACTTGATTGTGCATCATGCCATGCTTATGTGATGTTTGTTTACTATGTTGTTTGATTCTTTCTGGTGTTGCTTCTTCGGGCTAGTTCCGATAACGTCGCATTTGTGAGGATTCGTTCGACTACGTCCGTTTGTCTTCTTCATGGACTCGTTCTTCTTCCTTGTGGGATTTTAGACAAGATGACCATACCCTCGAAATCACTTCTATCTTTGCTTGCTAGTTGCTCGCTCTTTTGCTATGCCTATGCTACGATACCTACCACTTTCTTATCATGCCTCCTATATTGTTAAGCCAAGCCTCTAACCCACCTTGTCCTAGCAAACCGTTGTTTGTCTATGTTACCGCTTTGCTCAGCCCCTCTTAGAGCATTGTTAGTTGCAGGTGAAGATTGGAGTTTGTTCCTTGTTGGAACATGGATATTTGTTGGGATATCACAATATCTCTTATTTATATTAATGCATCTATATACTTGGTAAAGGGTGGAAGGCTCGGCCTTATGCCTGGTGTTTTGTTCCACTCTTGCCGCCCTAGTTTCCGTCATATCGATGTTATGTTCCCAGATTTTGCGTTCCTTACACGGTTGGGTTATAATGGGAACCCCTTGACAGTTCGCTTTGAATAAAACTCCTCCAGCAAGGCCCAACCTTGGTTTTACCATTTGCCTCACCACCACCTACTTTTCCCTTAGGAGTCGCGCTCCTGAGGGTCATCTTTATTTTAAACCCCCGGGCCAGTGCTTGTCTAAGTGTTGGTCCAACCCAGAGCACCGTGCAGGGCCGTCCCTTGGCAACTTGGGTTACGTTGGCTCCCGTACGCTTAGCTTATCCGGTGCGCCCTGATAACGAGATATGTGCAGCTCCTATCGGGATTTGTCGGCACAGCGGGTGGTCTTGCTGGACTTGTTTTACCATTGTCGAGGATGTCTTGTAACCGGGATGCCGAGTCTGATCGGATTGTCTTGGGAGAAGGAATATCCTTCGTTGACCATGAGAGCTTGTGATGGGCTAAGTTGGGACACCCCTGCAGGGTTTTGAACTTTCGAAAGCCGTGCCCGCGATTATGGGCAGATGGGAATTTGTTAATGTCCGGTTGTAGAAAACTAAAACTTAACTTAATAAAATGAATCAACCGCGTGTGTAGCCGTGATGGTCTCTTCTCGGCGGGGTCCGGGAAGTGAACACGGTGTTGGAGTTATGCTTGATGTAGGTTGTTCTAGGATCACTTCTTGATCATAGTTTCTCGACCGTGCCTTGCCTTCTCTTCTCGCTCTCACTTGCGTATGTTAGCCACCATATATGCTAGTCGCTTGCTGCAGCTCCACCTCATACGTTTACCCTTCCTATAAGCTTAAATAGTCTTGATCGCAAGGGTGTGAGATTGCTGAGTCCCCGTGACTCACAGATACTTCCAAAACCAGTTTGCAGGTGCCGATGATGTCGTGCAGGTGACGCAACCCGAGCTCAAGGAGGAGCTCGATGAAGATCTCGTTCATAGTGTTGTTTCGTTTCAGTTGATCAGTAGTGGAGCCCAGTTGGGACGATCGGAGATCTGTGTAGCATTTGGGGTAGTCTTCTTTTATTTTGGGTTCCGTAGTCGTACCTTGTGTGTATCTGGATGATGTAATGCTTTATTCATGTATTGTGTGAAGTGGCGATTGTAAGCCAACTATGTATCTCTTTCCCTTATGTATTGCATGGGTTGTGTGAAGATTACCTCACTTGCGACATTGCTTTCAATGCGGTTATGCCTGTAAGTCATGCTTCGACATGTGGGAGATATAGCCGCATCGAGGGCGTGACAAGTTGGTAATCAGAGCCTTCCCCGACTTTAGGAGCCCCCCTGCTTGATCGAATCATTGGCGTTGTTGAGTCTAGAAAAATGTTTTGAGTCTTTTAGGATTATATATATCAGAGAGTAGGATTCTTTTTACTCCTCAGTCCCTTCGTCGCTCTGGTGAGGCATCCTCGCATAGAGTTTTGACTCTTCTCTTCTCAAATTTCACTAATTTTTTTTCTAGGATCACGCGGGTATCTTGGAATCGTTTCGATGGTTTTGTGACAAGAACATTGTTCTTGGTGCCTCCTGATATTTAGGGGTTGTGGCAGTGTCCCAGGGAGTTGAGCTCCGAGGTGTTGTCGTCACAATTTTATCGTTGCAATTCTGGAATACCCGAGCTTCGCCGACATCGGAAATCTCTTTTATGCAGTTGTTGGTGAGATAACCTCGACGCCACCCAGTACTGGGGCGGGAGTTCGGGAGTATTGCCATAACTCGTATAACGGATGCTTTTCGAAGGTTGAGGTAAACGATTTCCGAAGGTTTCTTGGTTATGTGTTGAAGGATGGATACAGCTGGATGTAGGATTTGTTAGTTTGGGTGAGATATTATGCTTCCCCTGTATCCCCAACACCTGATTGCATAACCGGGAAAGTTTCAGGAGTTTATAAGTGGGAATTCAAGTAGCTCCTAGGATATCTTTCCGACAGATGTATGATATGAAATTGGGGTTCGACGTCTAGTGGTCCGCCTATCCACGGTTGGTTTTACAGTGGTCTCGTTGTGTCTTAAAGAGTCCTTGGCTATGCCGACTCGGGGACGCTTCGTATGTCATGTGCACTGCCTTGTACGTGATGGTGCTGTACGATTGAGCCCGTGTGGGCCCCACCACAAAAACTTCGGACGAAATCTCTATCATTTGTTTGTTCCGGCTTATTCTGCAAGCCAATCTTTGTTTTGTTTCAGTTGTGGTATTCGAGTTGCTTCAAAGTCAAATGTTGATTCCATACCTTTCTTAAGCGGTGTTCTTATATTTCTGTGGGAGTACTAATCCCTCTTGATCATTGAGATTGTCATGTCAATCCTTTTCAACCGGTGTGTTTCTCTTCAAGCGTATCCGTTCATTTCAACATCAGCAAGATCAATTATCATTTCTTCTCAACGGTGTTTGTTTCATCCATCCCATGTTGTCTTTGTTTTCCCACCCTCCCACCCTTTTTATTCAGGGACTCAGATTTCTTAATCAAGTATCCTTTTATTCATGTGAAGTCTCTCCATTCTTTTCTGTCAAGGGTCTTACCCGGTGGTTCACATGAAGATGCTCTTCAAGTTCATCATTCTTCATTATTTTTCTTCCCCGGTGGAACCAATTCAAGCTTTTGGTGTTGATCATATCCCTTTTCCTCGTTTCAAATACCTTCTTATGCAGGTGCACCTCTTAATCATCCATTTCTCGCTATTCAATTGATCCGGAGTACTGAAGATATCTAGAAGATTCGTGTTTCCACTCTGCTTTCATTCAAGCTCTTTCGAGGATGTTATCTCTTTTGAACCATCTAATTCAACCGGTGCAATCTCTCTTTTAAATATCTTCAACGGTGTTTCTTTTGAGTGGGCCCTAACCCACAGGTCTTTTCCAGGATCTTACCCGACTCTTCTAATTTTCCCGGAGTTATTCTCAATTCTTTTTCAAAGTTTGACGTAAGAATGATTCATCATCAGTCATATGTATTTCTCCAAGATTTTGTTTCAAATTCTTTTCATCGTTGGCTAAAATTTTCCATTCTTCATTCCGGAGTGCCTCAATAATTCTTGGTGGTGTTTCTCGTCGTCATTCTCAACACTTGAAGACCGAAGAAGAGTGTTACCTCCATATCTTATCCGTTCTCTCAGAGATTCGTGGTTCTAGTTTGAGGCCATCCTCTCATAATTGTTTTTGATTATGAGAATTCTTTTCACCTATCCGGAGCAATTCAAGATTCTTTTCAATTTGATTCTCCGAAGGCCATCTTTTCAAATATTTTTCATTCTCAGCCTTCAGCTATCATTCTCCAAATCTCACTGGTGCATCATTCAAATATTCTCTAATCGGTTCATGTTGTATTCGTTTCACCTGTATCTAAATTCCCTCAAGCACCTTCGTTCATTTCATAACTCTTCCCGGTGTTTTCCTTATCTTTTCTTCGTTCATTTCCAATTCTTACGGTGTTCGTTCAAGATTTCTCTTCCTTCTTTTCATATCAATTTATTCGTTGTTCCAACCCGACCGGTGATTCACTGAGGATCTTTCCAAGTTGACGCTATATCTATCTTAATCCTTTCTACGAGAATAAGTAGTATGTCAAATCCGTTGCTTGTCATCAATTTATTTGGTGAAGGATAAGCATAATGTAATTCTTATTCTTGTTTCATCGAGTGATTTCAATTCCTTATTCTGGAGGTTCTTCATAGCACATTCTCGGTTCGAGATGCTTTATCTTTTCTCCCGGAGTTCCAAGATCTCTCAATTATATCATCACGAAGATCCATCTAAATCACTGCAAGGCTTCAACCTTATTCTTTCCATCCTTCATTTCTTTGATCATTCTTTGTTTACCGGAGTTCTTCATGAAGGTTCTACATGATGGGTCATCAAGGATTTAATTCCTTCTCGAAGTGTTCAGAAAGATTCTTTCCAGAGGAGTTCAAGCATTCTTCATCTTGCATTCCGAAGTGCAATTCATTCTATCTTATCATTGGAGGTGGTATTATGTCATTCTTGATAATTTGAGTTCATGTTTCATGATTCACATGTTGTTAAGAATGAGGTATTTTAAATCCATCAATCTCGTCATTTGAGTTATCTTGGGTAATATTTTCACCTAAAGCCTTCCCTAAGGATTGTTGCTATTTATGGTGCTTATAAATGATCCAAGTTCTTCATTTATCCTCCCGGTGATATAAGCTTCTCGTCTCCTTGTTGATATCAATCCAATCTATCATTTCCGTCAGTGGCAGAATTTCAACTCAGTTTTGAGATATTTTCCATAATCCCACAACAAGCTTACTCTTTTCGTTGTTGTTTTTTTCCAACTACTCCGTTCGACCCTTCTCCTAAGTATGCCTTTTCAAGCTCTTTTGTGACAGAAGTTGGCATTTTCTTCTCCATTCTCCTATTTCAATTATATATCTTCTATTCTTTTGTTCTGGAGGCATTGTGATGTTGCTCTTTTCAATCATCATCTCGAATTGTGAAGATCACGTTCTTGTCATGCTTATCCATTTAACCGGGGTGTTGTGCCCTCTGCTCAAGTTCTTTTCATCTTATCAAGTCTTGCATAACTTCTCAACCGGAGTGCTGCTCGAATTTGTTCTTCCTTGTTCCTCTTTTCTAACGGAGTATTTTCAAATTCGTTCATCTTCGTTGTATTCTTTCTTTCAATGGCTTAACCTTTTCAAGGTTCATGGCTTCACTCGTTTGTCAAAGAAGCAACTTAGTTTTACCTCTCCTTTTCCTCTTCCGTTTCCCTCCGGTGGCATCCTAGATCTCGGGACGAGATCCTCTCGTAGTGGTGGAGTGTTGTGACACCCCAACACCGGAGCTTCAGGTGCCTTCCAGGGTTTCCGGGTTTCGTCGTGTGATTTGTTTTGGTTCGTTGCGTCATGTGCATTGCATCATGTCATCATGCAACCCATTTTAAAGCTAAACTAAATTAATTGCATGGATCTTCGGTCCAGTTAAACCGAGGGAATTCAAATGGTGATTCTCTTTATAACATATCCTCCCAGTATTAGGGAGCTATTATAAATATTTCCATTCTTTTGGAATTCACCTTAACACACTTGCAAAATCCCAATGCTTTAGTCATCACGTCTCTTGGCCTTAACTTTGCCATATGTCCTTTCGTCATCTTCCGGAGCTCCACCTAAATTCTCAACATTTTTGGGCACTTTGAAAAACCTGTCCTAGTTCAAACCTTTTGAATTAAATTCAAAGGAATTTGAATTTAATCTTTCAAACTTGACCTTTTATATTTTCCCGGACAGCGCACATTTTTCCGAGTCCGTGAAAATTATCCCCGTGCCCAAGTTCTTCCTCTAACCTTCTCTTCTCTCTTTTACCTTCTCTTATTTTCTTTGTTTTTTGTAAAGAGGAGATGGGAGAGAGAAGAGCCCGGCTGGGCCTCCCAGCCCAGCTGCAACCTGCCAAGCCGGCTCGATCTACGCCTAGGCCCATTTGGCCCAAGTCCTCCCGCAGCCCACTGCTCTTAGCATAGCCGGTCGCTACCTCTCCCTCTCGATCCCTCCTCCTCTCCCCTCGCGCCGCCAGAGAGAGACCCGCAACCCGACTCCCTCTCCCCTCGACCTGATCCACATCGATCTCTCCCTCCTCTCTCTCCTTTCCTCACGCGCCAGGAGCCCCAATCCCCATCTCCCTCCGCCCGATCTCCTCCTCACCCTCTCGCTCTCCTAGCGCGCGCCCCCTTCACCTGACTGCTCCCTCCTGCTTCTTCGACCCCGCCTCGCCCCGCGACCCCGCCGCCTCCAGTGATCATCGCCGGTGAACCCAGCAGGAACAAGCACGCCGCTGCTGCCTGGAACCAGCCAAACCCGTTGAACCTCGCTGGGATCCACCTCCCCTCATCCAGATCGGCCGGTCTCCGCCATCCCCTCTTCGTCAACTGCTAGGAGCTCCCCACCGCCGGATTGGGTTGCCTCCGCCCGGTTCCTCTCACGCCGTTGCCCTGTTTTCCCCTGCTTCGAACGAGGAGGCGCGCTACCGCGTGTTGAACCCTCCTCTGCCTCGCACGGAGTCCAGCTCCAGCAACGCCCGTGGACCGTGAGCCGCGCCAAGACCAATGCCAAACCTCTGCTTCATCCTGTAGCGCGCCAAGTACCACGACCATCGCGTTCCGTTTCTTCACTGCCAAGGCCGAGAGGATGCCAAGTAACATGACGACGAGGACCGCCAAGTTCGTCTACTGGCGTCAAGTGAACGACTACCATCACTCCAAGACCCAAACGACTACTGCAACATAAACGTCTACGCGATGACCCCGAAGGACTTGGAGTCGCCAAGCAGCTCTCTGTACGAATGGGAACGCCTACTCTCGCCAAGATCGAGAGTACCTCTACGAAAACGCCAAGTACCCCTTCATGTCGGCAAGACCCGCAAATCGGACCCCGAACGATCAACGTCTCGTGGACCGTGTACAACTATCGTCGCAAGAACGAGACCGGAAAGTCCGAAGACCCCAAGTACCATGACACCGATGGCATGAACGTTTACGGAAACTCGTGCAATGATAAACATGTACCCCTACCATCACCGAGATTGCGAGAACCTCTACTGTCGACCCTAGAGCATGCGAGATCGACTACTTCCACTACCGCCGTCACGAGAACGCCTACTTCCCTCTACGAACGAGAAACGTTCCCTTTGCACGCTCCGAAGGTATAACCTCGAGATGACATCCGTGAACGAATGCTTGCGATGTTTGAAATGCATCAACCGCGTGCTTAGCCGTGATGGTCTCTTCTCGGCGGGGTCCGGGAAGTGAACACAGTGTTGGAGTTATGCTTGACGTAGGTTGTTCTAGGATCACTTCTTGATCATAGTTTCTCGATCGTGCCTTGCCTTCTCTTCTCGCTCTCACTTGCATATGTTAGCCACCATATATGCTAGTCGCTTGCTGCAGCTCCACCTCATACTTTTACCCTTCCTATAAGCTTAAATAGTCTTGATCACGAGGGTGTGAGATTGCTGAGTCCCCGTGACTCACAGATACTTCCAAAGCCAGTTTGCTGGTGCCGATGATGCCGTGCAGGTAAAGCAACCTGAGCTCAAGGAGGAGCTCGATGAAGATCTCGTTCATAGTGTTGTTTCGTTTCAGTTGATCAGTAGTGGAGCCCAGTTGGGACGATCGGGGATCTATGTAGCATTTGGGGTAGTCTTCTTTTATTTTGGGTTCCGTAGTCGGACCTTGTGTGTATCTGGATGATGTAATGCTTTATTCATGTATTGTGTGAAGTGGCGATTGTAAGCCAACTATGTATCTCTTTCCCTTATGTATTACATGGGTTGTGTGAAGATTACCTCACTTGCGACATTGATTTCGATGCGGTTATGCCTCTAAGTCATGCTTCGACACGTGGGAGATATGGCCGCATCGAGGGCGTGACAGAAGGATATTCCTTCTCCCAAGACAATCCGATTAGACTCGGCATCCCGGTTACAAGACATCTCGACAATGGTAAAACTAAACCAGCAAAGCCACCTGAATGTGCCGGCAAATCCCGATAGGAGCTGCACATATCTCGTTCTCAGGGCACACCAGATTGTCCAAGGTTCCAGTAGGCCAGCCCAGAGTTGCCCCTGGTGGCCACCGGTGGCTGACAAGGTGGACCAACACTCAGAGGAGCACTGGCCCGGGGGTTTAAATAAAGATGACCCTTGAGTCCGCAGAACCCAAGGGAAAAAGAGGCTAGGTGGCGAATTGTAAAACCAAAGTTGGGCCATGCTGGAGGAGTTTTATTCAAGGCGGAGTGTCAAGGGTTTCCCATTATAACCCAACCGTGTAAGGAACGCAAAATCTAGGAACATAATACCGATATGACAGAAACTAGGGCGGAAAGAGTGGAACAAAACACCAGGCATAAGGCCGAGCCTTCCACCCTTTACCAAGTATATAGGTGCATTAAGATAAACAAGATAATATGGTGATATCCCAACAATAAACAAGTTCCAACAAGGAACGATCTCCAATCTTCAGCTGCAACTAACAACGCTATAAGAGGGGTTGAGCAAAGCGGTAACATAGCCAAACAATGGTTCGCTAGGACAAGGTTGGTTAGAGGTTTGACATGGCAATGTGGGAGGCATGATAAGCAAGTGGTAGGTATCGTAGCATAGGCATAGCAAAAGAGCGAGCATCTAGCAAGCAAAGATAGAGGTGATTTCAAGGGTATGGTCATCTTGCCTGCAAAGTTCTCAGAGTTGCCTTGATCCTCGTAAGCGTACTCAACGGGCTCCTCGTTCACGTACCCATCTCCCGACTCTACCCAAGAAAGAACAACAAGCAAAAATGAACACAATCAACCACGTGCAATGCTCAAACAACATGATGCAAACATGGTATGATATGCGGAATGTGATATGTGATGCATATGCATGATTTGGAAAGGAATGATTGAACCTGGCCTCAACATGGAAATCCAAGAGTGCCACTGGAAAGAGGAGTTGATTTCGGTTGAAATCGATATAAAGATCACCGGAATCGGATGCACGGTTTGGAAATGGCAAGCAAAAACAAATATGGCACCGGTCTGCGATTAACAACAAGTAGCCTTCTAAATGCATCAAGAACAACATGCTACAGCACTCCAACATGACAACAAAATACATGGCAGGGATACACTCATGATGCTTGACAAAAGATGAACACTGAGCTACGGCTAATTCACTCAATGGAAAGCTCAAACAAGCATGGCAAAAGTGCAAAAGATTACAGGTTTCAGACTTAGTGAAATTAACAGCAAGTCAGGAATTTATCATCAGGAAGCAATGTTTAGAGCACGATAACTACATGCTACAGGAACATATCATCGAAAAGCAAAGCATGGCATGAAGCTACTTAAAGCATGCAACAAAAGTCCCTTAGTGACCATGAGTCAAAAGGGATCAGGAAATACAATTGCAAGCATGTGAACATAGCAAAAATATAAACAGATTCAGACTTGGTAAAAAATTGGAGCACGGCAAAACAAATAACGAGTAGGCATGTTTACGAGCTCGATGCACTCACTATGAGGCATTTCATGACAAACTAAGCATACACACAGCAAATAGACATGGCATAGAAGCTAGACATGGCAATAGCAACAACATAGCATGCACGGATCAACAACAACAAGCTCGGCAAAATTGCTAAACATGTTAACAATCTGCCAGGAACATTTTATAGCAAAAGTAGAGCTCGACTGACTCAAGCTAGGGTGCCCCATAATTGCAAACAAAGACATGGATGGATAGAGCACAAAATTATCTACAAAAACATCCTTACTGATCATGCTCAAAAGAGGCACAGATCACTAGGAAACAACATGAACATATGGCATAAAAATAATGACAGGGCAAGGACTTAGTGAAATTCTAAGTCCCTGAAATCAGCATCATTGAGTAAGCTACTTTGCATGCTTGTGCTAGTCACCACAGAGATCACAAAAATACATGGCATACACCTCTGTAAAGATGGCATGGCATTTTTCAAAACATATATAGAGCTCAGGATCATAGCATGCACACATTAATTATGGCAAAAATGACAAAAGTGCATTTGCTGAAACAGATCTGAAGTTATTATCACATAGCCCTCTTCCAACAGCATTTCGGGCATCAAGATGAGCTCAAGATAAAATGATGCAATGAGATGAAATGATGTACTCATCGAGACGAACATTTTGATATGCTACACATACGAATCGGAGCTACGATGATGAAGTTATGGTATGTCAAAGATAGCAAAATAATTAGGATTAGGGATGAAAAAGTCAACCCCTTCGTTCAGATCCAGATCCGGCGGTACTGTAGCACACACGGAGTCCAATGTTCGCCGGCCGGAGATGGGGTCGCCGGAGAGAGGAGGCCGGCCGGACGACGAGGTAGCGGAGGGTGGCGCCGGACTTGTCGGATCCCGCTGGCGAAGGGCGGCGAGGAGCGCGGCGTTGGTGGCACGGAACACGGAGCGGGGCGGCGCCTGTGCGGGGCGGCGGCCGGAGAAGTAGAGGCGGTGGCGCGGTAAGGCAGCGCCCCTCGGGCGAGGCGGCGGCGCAGTGAGGCAGTGCCCCTCGGGCGAGGCGGTGGCGCGCTGGGCCGCGGGGGCCCGAGCGGGCTCGGCGGGCCTCGCGCGGGAGGCGGCCGGCATTGCCACGTGGAAGCCGGTGACAGGTGCGGGCGAAGTGTCCGGTGGCGGCGGACGTTGTCCGGCCGCGCGGAGGTGCGGGGCTAGGGTTTAGGGTGGTTTTGGATCCGAAATTTCGGGGAGGGGATATTTATAGAGGTAGGAGGAG
The DNA here is from genome assembly GCA_034509565.1 of Triticum monococcum. NCBI lineage: Eukaryota > Viridiplantae > Streptophyta > Magnoliopsida > Poales > Poaceae > Triticum > Triticum monococcum. Next base: position 142,926,984 of record CM067845.1, on the reverse strand, counting down.
CTAGGAAGCTCCAAATGAGGTGCGGTTTTCGGCCACGCGATCGTGATCGAACGACCTAGGTTATGGAGAGGGTTTAGGTGGGTTTTGGGCCACTTTGGATGGGTGTTGGGCTGCAACACACACGAGGCCTTTTCGGTCCCTCGGTTAACCGTTGGAGTATCAAACGAAGGCCAAATGGTACGAAACTTGACAGGCGGTCTATCGGTAGTAAACCAAGGCCGCAAGACAAGTATCACTCAAATCCGAAAGCATTTAACACCCGCACACGAAAAGAGGTAGAAAGGGACATCAGAGGACATAGGAGCACCGGAATGCAAAACAGACAACGGGGAAAAAGCTTGAATGCATGAGACGAACACGTATGCAAATGCAATGCACATGATGAAATGATATGAGATGCATGACAAAGACAAAAACACACGGAGGCAAAAACCCGACAATGAGGAAATAACATAACTTAGTCCCGGAAACGGCAAGAGTTGGAATACAATTAAGGTAGGTTACATCCGGGGTGTTACACTACAGTGAACGCCCGCCAGGCGGCGGGTACTATAGCCACGCTCCCCCCGACAAAGCACACATCATCAGCGTCCTTGCTACAGTAATGAGCAGCCGGCAAGACTCGCAGACGGCGGGCGCGGTCTGTCGACAATGTACGAGACGGATGGCGGGCCCCAGCGGCCAGCGGAGAAGCCGGAATTTACAAGACACTAACAACCGGGTCCTACACCCGGCCGAATTACCATTGTACCCCTGGGGATAGGCCTATATAAACCCCCCAGGGCACACATGCAAAGGGTTGAGCCTTACAGAAACTTAGCACACACACATATAGAGGGAGTAAGCTAGGGCTAGCCTTGCTCTTCTGCCCCCTCTAGAGAAGCAGCTCAAGGAGCAAGCTTGTAGCCACCATTGTTGCTTGAGTGATCATGCGGAGACCCCACATAGTAGGAGTAGGGGTGTTATCTCCTAGGAGAGCCCCGAACCTAGGTAAGATTCGCCGGCGGGCATGTTTGCGCCTTATCCCATTCCTGGCACCGACGACATATTATTAGCCCCCTCCATGATAAGCCATCCATTGGCATATGTCGCACGACACCCCCGACATTTGGCGCCCACTGTGGGGCTAGGCGCACCATCGTCCGAAGATCTGTTCTGGACAGGAACCCTGTTCCTCCCTCGCGAGCGCAGCCAGCCTGGCTCATCCGATGGCATTTGCGCCGACGCGCCGCACGACGCAGAAATCGCCTGCACGGTGGCCTGCCTCGCCGATCTTGTTGGCGAGCTTCGCCTCTCCACCGAGCCCGCACCTGACGCGGGAGCAGCCAGCTCAGAGAGCTGCTTCGTCGACCTTCTCTGCAAGCTTCACATCGCTAACAAGCCTACCACTAATCTGGAGTCGGTTGGCTCCACCGATCCGTTGCTTGTCGACACCGACACGGTTTCCTCCGACTCCTTCCCCACCAACGTGGTGGTCATCGACGACCCGCTTCCTCGCGCGGAAAGCGGCGACAACACCATCATAGTGTTGCTTGTCATTAGCCACAATGGGGCTTCCGGAGGAGCCGGCCATGACCCATTGCAGGTAGCAATGTGGGACTTGTCCACACCCATTGTGGCAGATGCGGATGCCGAGATGCTAGAAGCTTGACGCGTCTCACTCGTGGAGAACGCCAAAAAGCTGGCTACCATGAGACGCCTCTCCGAGGCCTTCTAGCGCGAGGTTGACCGCCCAGCCGCGTAGGAATGGTCCGGCAGCGAGGCGGCGCTGTCGCCAGCATGTTTGGGGTAGACCGCCCAGTCTACGCCATGCCTATGGAGAACATACGCGCTGCCCAGGCGGCAGTAGACGAGCTGGACCACCTGGAGCGCTTTCAGCAGCTTATTGACGCGGCTGCCACACAACAAGAAGTCGACTGTCGCATGGAAGAGCCTAACCAGTAGGTTGAGAACTAGCCCCTTCGCCAAGAGCATGGCGCGATCTCCCGGACGCTGACGGGCGGCGCCCGTGACAGACGAGACAAGGAGCCGGACTCGCATCACCATCGAGCACGATCAAGATGGCCGCCCATGAGCAGTTGAACGATGGGGCGATGATCCACCACCGCCGCCTCCTCGAAGGGAGAGGCGCACTTCCCCGCCGCCTATTGATCACCCGACTCTCGGCGACCGGCTGGGCCACCGAGAAGGCGGAGAGAATGATGCCCGCCACCGGATCTACCGCCTGGCTCGATCCTTGGTGTTAGAAGAAGAAGATGCAATGGGTCCTCCTTGTTTTGGCCCTCGCATTCGTGACGAGCCCTTCCCCAAAGGGTTCTCCCTCCCAAGAGACACGCCCAAATACAACGGCTCTGTGAAGCCGGAGGATTGGCTGGTGGACTATTCCATAGCCATCAGCATAGCAAACGGCAACAAGCGTGTTGCCGTGAAGTATGTCCCGCTCATGCTCCAGGGCACGGCCCGGAGGTGGCTAAATAGCCTCAAGCCCTACAACGCCAACAGCTAGGTGGATTTCACCCAAGTGTTCATCCGCAACTTCACCAACTCCTACAAGCGGCCTCCCAAGCCCCGCCAGCTCTTGCTGTGCGTTCAAGGCCCTGCCAAATCCACTCGCGACTACCTGACGCGGTGGGCCGAACTGCGCAACTCCGGCGAAGGGGTGCATGAGGTTCAAGCAATCGAGTACTTCACCGCCGGGTGCCGAGAGGGCACCTTACTCAAGCACCGGCTTCTCTGCGATGAGCCGGCCACGCTCGACGAACTACTAATCATAGCCGACAAGTACGCCACTGCCGACTCCTCCATGAAGTCGGAGCTCCGAGTGGACGCTTCTGGGAAGGTGCTTCCTCCGGCTCGGCGCCAGCAGCCGAACGACAACAAGCGCAAAGCCCCGCAGCCGGCTTCCATCAGCCGGCAAGTGGCAACAGTCAGAGACCAACAACCTGAAGGGCAACCACTTCCCAAGCGCCAGAAGGGCGGCAAGCCTGCTTGGTTACCAGCCTTCTCCTACGAGTAGACACTTGATGCTCCCTGCAAGTTCCACAACAGCGCGAAGCCATCGAACCACATCACCCGAAAGTGCCATTGGCTCACCAGAATCTCCAAGGGCGAAGGATTGCAGCCCCCTCCGCCTGCTGGCCCGCCGCCACCTCCACCTCAGCAGCCGGCAGCCTGTTCAGCAGTCGGTGCCGTTCAAGATGACTACCCTAAAGAGCATGGAGCTTATGTTGTCTTCACTAGTGTGGCAGACGATCGGCGCAGCCGGCGTCAGCAGCACCAAGAGGTGAATGTCGTCGCCTCAAGTGCTCCTGAATTCATGCATTGGTCTGAGAAGCCCATCAGCTGGAGCCGAGATGACCACCCGGAGGTGATTCCCTCTTGGGGTTCTTATGCTCTGGTGCTGGATGCCGCCCTTGCAATGGAGAGGCGAGCTGCCCGTTTCTCCCGAATTCTGATAGATGGCGGCAGCAACATCAACATTCTATACCGCGATACCATGAAAAAGTTATGCATTAAAGAGAGGCAGCTCGAGCCCAGCCGGACTGTTTTCCATGGTATTGTGCCTGACCTGTCCTACTCACCAATCGGCAAGGTCAAGATAGATTTCATCTTCGGAGAGAAGGATCACTTCTGCCGCGAAGTAATTTGGTTTGAGGTGGTGGACTTCGAAAGCCCTTACCATGTACTCATGGGCCGGCCGGCTCTGGCCAAGTTCATGGCGATGCCACACCATGCTTCCCTCAAGATGAAGATGCCAGGAACCAAGGGCATTATCACGATATCTAGGGACTATGAGAAGTCGGCTGATTGTGCTTCGGCCAGCAGCCGGCTGGCCGAGTCCCTTATGATTTCTGCTGAGAAGAAGCTCTTGGACCGGGTGGTGGCCATGACCAGCAAGCAGCCGAACATGTCCCCAGAGCCCAAAGAGTCAGAGACCCAGGGCTCCTTCTAGTCGGCCAAAGAAACTAAGAAGATCCCTTTGGACCCTGAGCACCCGGAGAGATTTGCTATCATAGGTGCCAACCTTGATAGCAAATAGGAAAGCGAGCTCGTTGATTTCCTTCGTGAGAATTGGGACATCTTCGCATGGTCCCCCAAGGACATGCCTGGTGTTCCGACGGATTTCGCCGAGCACAACCTACATGTCAGAGCTGATGCCAAGCCAGTTAAACAGCCCCTCCGCCGACTGTCGGAGGAGAATAGAAGAATCGTTGGTGAAGAGATAGCCCGGCTTTTGGTAGCCGGCTTCATCATGGAAGTGTTTTTTCCAGAGTGGCTTGCCAACCCAGTCCTGGTACTGAAGAAGAACAACAAGTGGCGCATGTGCATTGATTACACCAGTCTCAACAAAGCTTGCCCAAAAGATCCGTTTGCTTTGCGTCGGATTGATGAAGTGATAGACTCCATAGCCGGATGCGAGCTGTTGAGTTTCTTGGATGCTTACTCAGGATATCATCAGATCAAGTTGAACCCGGCAGACCGCCTGAAGACCGCCTTCATCACACCATTTGGAGCCTTCTGCTACCTGACCATGACATTCGGCTTGAGAAATGCCGGTGCCACGTTCCAGCGTTGCATGCAGAAGTGCCTCCTCAAGCATCTTGGCAGAAACGCCCATGTCTATCTGGACGATATTGTGGTGAAGACAGAGAAGCGCGACACTCTCTTGGAAGATCTCAAGGAAACTTTTGAAAATCTGAACCGGTTTCAGATCAAGCTCAACCTAGAGAAATGCGTCTTCGGAGTACCAACCGGCCAGCTCCTTGACTTCCTGGTCTCAGAACGTGGCATCGAGTGCAAGCATGTGAAGATCAAGGCCATCGAGAGGATGAAGAGACCCACCCGACTAAGAGATGTCTAGAAATTCACCGGCTGCTTGGCATCCATCATCTGTTTCATCAGTCAGCTGGGTGAGAAGGCTCTTCCCCTGTACCAACTCATGAAGAAAACCACTCACTTTGAGTGGAATGACAAGGCGGATGAAGCTTTTCTCCAGTTGAAAAATATGTTGACCACGCCGCCTATCTTGGCGGCTCTGGCTGATAAGGAACCCATGTACCTCTACATTGCCGCCACCAAGCCGGGTGGTCAGCATTGTCATGGTGGTAGAACTCCCAGAGGCCGGCAGGGCACAGCCGGTCCAGAGGCCTGTATATCATTTGAGCGAGGTGCGGTCAACCTCAAAGCAGAACTACTCCCATTACCAGAAAATGTGCTACGGCATGCACTTCGCAACCAAGAATCTGAATTCATACTTTCAAGAGCACCCGGTCACAGTTGTTTGCACTGCCCCACTTGCTGAGATCATTGGTAACAGAGACGCATCTGGCTAGGTGGACAAATGGGCCATCGAGTTGGCTCCTTATACCATCTTTTACCAACCACGCACCGCCATCAAGTCCCAAGCACCGGCCGACTTCCTCGTCGACTGGGCTGAGACCCAGTACCTGCCGCTAGCTCCGGACTCCACTTATTGGCGGATGCACTTCGATGGCTCGAAGATGCGCACCGGCTTGGGAGCCGGCATTGTCCTCACCTCACCCAAAGGCGACAAGCTCCAATACACATTGCAAATCCATTTTGCCGCCTCCAACAATGTGGCCGAGTACGAGGCGCTCATACACGGCCTCCGACTGGCCAAGGAAATTGGCATCCGCCGGATCCTGTGCTACGACGACTCCGACTTGGTGGTCCAACAGTCATCTGGCGATTGGAATGCCTAGGATGCAAACATGGTGTAACACCCTCGATGCGACTATATCTCCCACGTGTCGAGGCACGACTTAGAGGCATAATCGCATTGAAGGCATATGTCGCAAGTCGGGAAATCATTACACATCCCATGTACATAAATAATATAAAGGGGAATAACATAGTTGGCTTACACTCGCCACGTCACATCAAAGTACATAAATAACATCCATCATACAATTCACTCATGGCCCGACTATGGCGCCAAAATAGAAAAGACCCCCAACATGCGACAAGGCCCTGAATCTAACCCCGAATAGGCACCACTACTGATCATCAGGAAAAGACACATAGTAACGCTGAGAGTCCTCGTCGTACTCCCACTTGAGCTCGAGCGCGCCATCTGGAGCTGTATCATCCGTCCCTGCATCTGGTGTAATAGTAATCTGTGAGCCACAGGGACTCAGCAATCTCGCACCCTCGCGATCAAGACTATTTAAGCTTAATAGGTAGGAAAGGGGTAATGTAAGTGGAGCTGCAGCAAGCGACTAGCATATATGGTGGCTAACTTATTCGCAAAAGAGAGCGAGAAGAGGAGGCAAAGCACGAGCGAGAAACTAGAGAGCAACCTGCGCAAACATAACTCCAACACCGTGTCCACTTCCCGGACTCCGCCGAGAAGAGGCCATCACGGCAACACACTCAGTTGATTCATTTTAATTAATTAAGGTTCAAGTTATCTACAACCGGACATTAACAAATTCCCATCTGCCCATAACCGCGGGCACGGCTTTCGAAAGATCAATCCTTGCAGGGGGTCCCAACTTAGCCCATAACAAGCTCTCACTGTCAATGAAGGAATAGACCTCCACCCAAGACATTCCGATCAGACTCGGTATCTCGGTACGACAAGATGATTCGACAGGTTAAAACAAGTCCAGCAACACCGCCCGAACATGCGACAAATCCCGATAGGAGCTGCACATATCTCTTTCTCAGGGCACACTCAGATTGTCTAAACTTCCGGTAGGCCAGCCCAGAGTTGCCCCTGGTAGCCACCAGCGGCTGATGGTTTGGACCAACACTCAGAGGAGCACTGGCCCGGGGGGGTTTAAAATAAGATGACCCTCGGGCTCCGGAAACCCAAGGGAAAAAGGGGTAGGTGGCAAATGGTAAAACCAATGTTGGGCATTGCTGGAAAAGCTTTAATCAAGGCGAACTATCAAGGGGTTCCCATTATAGCCCAACCGCGTAAGGAACGCAACAATCCGGTTACATAACACCGATATGACGGAAACTAGGGCGGCAAGAGTGGAACAAAACACTAGGCGAGAGGCCGAGCCTTCCACCCTTTACCAAGTATATAGATGCATTAAGATAACATAGCAATATAATGATATCCCAACAAGTAAATAAATGTTCCAACAAGGAACGGCTCCAATCTTCACCTGCAACTAACAATGCTATAAGAAGGGCTGAGCAAGGCGGTAACATAGCCAATCAACGGTTTGCTAGGACAAAGGTGGGTTAGAGGCTCAATCATGGCAATTGGGAGGCTGACAAGCAAGTGGTAGGCATCGTAGCATTGGCAAAGCAAAAGAGCGAGCAAACTAGCATAGCAAAGATAGTAGTGATTTCGAGGGTATGATCATCTTGCTTGCACAGTTGTCAGAGTTGACTGGATCCTCAAAAGCAAACTCAACGGGCCCCTCGTTAGCGAACTCGTCTCCCGGCTCTACCCAACAACACAAACAAGCAACAAGGATACAATCAACCACGTGCAAGGGCAACCAATTATATGCAAAGATGGTATGCTATGCAGGATGCGATGCGGGATGCAAAATGCAAGACATGACAGGAAATGCATGAACCTGGCCTCAACTTGGAAAACCAAGTGTGCCACTGGATAGAGGGGAAGAAATCCCCTGAAAACGATATAAAGATCATAGGAATCGGAGCTACGGTTTGGAAATGGCAAGCGTTTTACGAAACGAACCGATCTGCGATTTACAGCAAGTAGGCTCCTAAATGCAATGAAATGAACATGCTACAACTACCAAACATGAAAACAAAATGCATGGCAGGTATGTACACAAGATGCTTAACAAATCACCAGGACTGAGCCATAGGCAAATTCATCCATTAAGGGGTTCAAACAAGCATGGCAAAACTGAATAAGCAAAACAGATTTCAGACTTAGTGAAATTAACACTAGTCTGAAATTTCAGACCACGATGCTCTCTTCGGAGCAGCAAAACAACATGAAACATAACCTGAACATGGCAAGTAAGAGCATGGCATGGAGATACTCAACAAGCTTAACAAAACACCCAAAATGACCTGGGGTCAAAAGAGTTCACAAAATACTCTAACGAGCACACGAACATAGATGGAACACAATCAGTTTTCAGACTTGGTGAAAACTGAGACATGCTGAAATTATAACTCACGGAGGCATGTAAACGAGCTCGATGCACTCAATACGGTGCAAGTCATGGCAAGGCAAGCATATACCTATAAAGAAGGCACAAAATTCTAGCTAGACATGGCAAGAACAATGGCATAGCATGCATGGATCACTAACAATAGCACCGGCAAAATCGCAAAAGAGTTCACGATCTGCCCAAATTAACAACGATGCAAAAATTGAGCTCGATTGACTCAACCTAGGGTGCTCCAACATAACAAGTAAAGATATGGATGGATAGAGCATAACAAGATTAACAAATCACTCTTACTGATCATCCTCAAAAGAGGCACGGATCACTAGGAAACAAGCTGGACATATGGCATCATGAACTAAAACATCCCAGACTTAGTGAAAATCACCAAGTCCCTGAAAACAGCAATCTCAGGTACCCCTCTTTGCAAGCTTGCACAAGACACCACACACATCCTAAAAATGCATGGGTGGCACCTCTAGAAAGAAGGCAAAATTCTTAACAATTCATCCCAAAGGGGCACAGGCATATCATGCACACAATAATCATGGCAAAAATGACAAAAGTCAATGATGAGCTAACAGATCTGCAATATAACTCACGATGCCTCCTTCTAACAGCATTTTTGGCATCAAGATGAACTCAAATGCAAATGATGCAATGGAATGAAATGATGTACTCGTCGAGACGAAGATTTTGATATATTATATGTCCAAAACGGAGCTACGGATGCGGAGATATGAGCAGTCAAAGTAGGCATAAAAATATGAGGGAGAAGAGGGAAAGTCAACCCTCAGATCTAGGGTTACTGTAGCCGGATCGGGCACTGTAGCAATCCGAGCTCGAGTTCGCCGGAAAATGGAGGAGGCGGCGCGGGGTTGACAGCGGTGAGGCGCTCCCGGGCCGGATCTCGCCGGATCCGGCCGGCGGGGAGCCGGAGAGGCGGCGGCGCCACGGACTCGCGCGCCGGCGAGGTCCTGCGGAGGACGGCGCGCCGCGGAGGAGAGGCGCCCGAGGCGGCGCGGGAGAGGCGGTGCGGCAGCCCGGCGAGGTCGGCCGCCGGCGTTGAGGGAGATGGCGGCGGGGTCGCGGGCGTGAGGCGCCGCTGGAACTGGCCCGTGCGGCGAGGAGGCGGGCCCCGCGCGGGCCTGGGCGGGCCGGCGGGAGCGGCAGCAATGTGGTCTCGCGGGGGACACGTGGCGGCGGCGGGTTGGATGGCGGCGGCGGGTGGACGCGTCCGGCTCCGTCCGGACGTGTCCGGTGGCGGCGGAGACGAATTTATTTAGGGTTAGGGGGGAGACGAACCGAGATTTGGAATGGGGGGAGCTATATATAGGCATAGAGGGAGCTAGGAGAGTCCAAATGAGGTGCGGTTTTCGCCCACGCGATCGTGATCGAACGACCGAGACGATGGAGCAGAGTTCGGTGGGTTTTGGCCCAAATTGAAGGGGTGTTGGGCTGCAACACACACGAGGCCTTTTCGGTCCCTCGGTTAACCGTTGGAGTATCAAACGAAGTCCAAATGGCACGAAACTTGACAGGCGGTCTACCGGTAGTAAACCAAGGCGGCATGGCAAGTCTCGGTCCAATCCGGAAATGTTTAATCCCCACACACGAAAGAAAGCTAGAAATGGCCACCGGAGGAGAACGAAGCGCCGGAATGCAAAACGGACAACGGGAAAAATGCTCGAATGCATGAGATGAACATGTATGCAAATGCAACGCACGTGATGACATGATATGAGATGCACGAAAACGAAAACAACACACGGAGACAAAGACCCGAACCCGAGAAATAAATATAACTTAATGCCGGAAACGGCAAGAGTTGGAGTACAAATTGGGAAAGTCGTATCTGGGGCGTTACAACACTCCACCACTACGAAAAGATCTCGTCCCGAGATCTAGGACTGAAAGAACTCCGGGTACTCAGAACGGAGGTGATCCTCGCGTTCCCAGGTAGCTTCACGGTCGGAATGGTGTGACCACTTGACTTTGAGAAATTTGATTGACTTGTTGCGAGTTCTGCATTCAATCTCTTCAAGGATTGCAACTGGGTGCTCACGATAAGAGAGATCTTCTTGGAGCTCAATGTCCTCGAAGTTGACTGTGCGCTGAGGCGTCTTGAAGCACTTTCGGAGTTGGGAGACATGGAACACATCATGAACATTAGCAAAGTTTGAAGGAAGCTCGAGTTGATAGGCGAGGTCGCCTCTCTTGCTGACAATCTTGAAAGGTCCGACGTATCTGGGGGCAAGCTTCCCTTTGATACCGAAGCGACGAGTCCCTTTCATAGGAGAGACGCGGAGGTAAACATGATCTCCGATCTCGAAAGCCAAATCACGGTGCTTGCTATCATAGTAGCTCTTCTGGCGGGATTGGGCTGCTTTGAGGTTATCACGAATGACCTTGCACATTTCTTCTGCCTCTGTGATTAATTCATTACCCAGCAGCTGACGTTCACCGGTTTCAGACCAGTTGAGGGGTGTACGACACTTCCTACCATACAGAATTTCAAATGCGGCCTTGCCCGAACTTGCTTGAAAACTGTTGTTGTATGAGAATTCAGCATAAGGAAGACAATCCTCCCACTTCATGCCGAAGGAGATAACACAAGCCCTGAGCATATCTTCAAGAATCTGGTTGACACGCTCGACTTGACCGCTTGTTTGAGGATGGAAAGCAGTGCTGAAGCGAATGTTGGTGCCCATGGCCTTATGAAAAGAATCCCAAAACTTGGAGGTAAAGATGCTGCCACGGTCTGAAGATATTTGAGTACAGACATAAGTTAAACAAGTCTGCCATAAGATGGCTAGCACAAACTGGGATACAGATCGAAAGAGGCGCAGGCCTCCTGCCTGGGATCCTCCTAAACTACTCCTGGTCGTCGTCAGCGGGCAGTACGTAATAGGCACCTCCAGTGTAGTAGGAGTCGTCATCGACGGTGGCGTCTGGCTCCTGGGCTCCAACATCTGGTTGCGACAACCAGGTAGAAGGGATAGAGGGAAAAGAAGGAGAAAGCAACCGTGAGTACTCATCCAAAGTACTCGCAAGCAAGGAGCTATACTACATATGCATGGGTATCAAATGGAATAAGGGTATCATATGTGGACTGAACTGCAGAATGCCAGAATAAGAGGGGGATAACTAATCCTGTCGAAGACTACGCTTCTGGCAGCCTCCGTCTTGCAGCATGTAGAAGAGAGTAGACTGAAGTCCTCCAGTAGCATCGCATAGCATAATCCTAACCGATGACCCTCCCCTCGTCGCCCTGTGAGAGAGCGATCACCGGTTGTATCTGGCACTTGGAAGGATGTGTTTTATTAAGTATCCGGTTCTAGTTGTCATAAGGTCAAGATACAACTCCGAGTCGTCCTTTTACCGAGGGACACGGCTATTTGAATAGATAAACTTCCCTGCAGGGGTGCACCACATACCCCAACACGCTCGATCCCATTTGGCCGGACACACTTTCCTGGGTCATGCCCGGCCTCGGAAGATCAACACGTCGCAGCCCTACCTAGGCACAACAGAGAGGTCAGCACGCCGGTCTAAATCCTATGGCGCAGGGGTCTGGGCCCATCGCCCTTTGCACACCTGCACGTTGCGAACGCGGCCGGAAGCAGACCTAGCCTAGTGGCCTTCCAGTCCAATCCGGCGGGCGCCACTCAGTCGCTGACGTCACGAAGGCTTCGGCTGATACCACGACGCCGGGATACCCATAACTAATCCCGCGTAGATGGTTAGTGCGTATAGACCAAATGGCCAGACTCAGATCAAATACCCAGATCTCGTTAAGCATGTTAAGTGTCCGCGAACGCCGAACAGGGCCAAGCCCACCTCTCTCCTAGGTGGTCGGAACCTGCCCTGTCGCTCTGCCTCAAAGATCCACTCGCGGGTGCTCCTACGAGCCGTCCCATCTTTAGTCACCACATGTATCATGTATAAAGTATATAGTATATACCCGTGATCACCTCCCGAGTGATCACGGCCCGATAGTATAGCATGGCAGACGGACAAGAATGTAGGGCCACTGATGATAAACTAGCATCCTATACTAAGCATTAGGATTGCAGGTAAAGGTAACAACAGTAGTAGCAAGGACAGGCTATGCAGCAGTATAGGATTAATTGAAAGCTGTAGCATGCTACACTACTCTAATGCAAGCAGTATAGAGAAGAGTAGGCGATATCTGGTGATCAAAGGGGGGGGGGGGCTTGCCTGGTTGCTCTGGCAAGAGAGACGGGTCGTCAACACCGTAGTCGTACTGGGTAGTAGCGGCGTCGGTCTCGGTGTCTAGCGAGAGAAGAGGGGGAAGAAACAATAAATATAATGCAAGCATATGCATAGTGATGCATGATATGACAAGTAACATAGTGATGCATAGTGAGGCTAATCAAACTACTGTTTAATTAAACTAACAGATTAATTAGATTAATTAATTAGGATTAATTAACTTAATTAATTTAGTTAATTAGTTAATTAATTAATTTTATTTATTTTTAATTATTATTGTTTCTTTTTTTAGATCTTCTTCTTTTTTTTTGTTCTCAGGTGGGTCCCCATGTCAGCGGCCCAAAGGGGCCATAGCGGGCAAACGGGCGCACGGGCGACGGGTGCGGGCGCACCCGAGCGGGCACTCGCCCGCAGGGCGGGACGAGGCCGCCAGGACGCCGACGGCGGGGCATGCCGGCGCGGCCAGCCGGGGCCACGGCGATTGAAGGCGAGGGGTGGCGCCGGTGCGGCCAGTGGTGCGTAGGCGGGCACGATGGCGCAGTCGCGGGAGGAGGAGAGGGCGGAGGTGAGGCGCGGGGCCATGGGACGCAGGAGGCCACCACGGGCAGGCGACGCAAGCAGCGGCGGGGGCGCGCGAGCGCGCGCACGCTTCGTCGCGGGCAGGTGCGGGGCACGGCCAGCGCGTGTGGACGGCTAGTGCGGGGGGGGGGGGGGGGGCGCTAGCGAGCGCGCGCTACGGGTGGAAGGGCTCGGCGATGCGGGAGCGTGCGCGCACGGGCAGAGCAGTGCAACAGCAGCAGTGGCGAGCGGAGGCGGGCGCGCGCGTAGCCAGCGAGCGGGGCGAGGGGAAGAGGAGGCCGAGGGCCTCACCGGGGCGTGTAGGGGTACGGGCAGCGGGGCTCGGGGAGGATGCCAGGGACGCCGTCGGCGTGGAAGCAGACCGGTGGGGGGGCGTGGTCGAGGCGGAGCGATCCGGCGAGGGAGGTCCGGTGGGGGTGGCCGCGAGGTCGAGCGGCGCCAGAGGCGAGGCGGCGTCACGCGTGTAGCGGTGGGGATCGATTCCCCCGATCCAAAGACGCCTGGAGGGAGAAGAGGCGACGGCAGCAGGGCGGCGCCAGCGACGGGCGCCGTCGTCGTGTCGCAAGGCGGCGGGCGTGGTGTGGGTCGAGCCCCCGATCCAGATCGGATCAGGAGGGGGAGGGAACGAGGGAAGTGGGGGAACGAGTGGGAGGTGTGGGTGGTTGGCTAGGGTTGCGGGGTGAGGGGATAAGGGAGGCCGGGTGGGCCAAGGGGAAGCTGGGCTGGCCGGCTGGGCCTGGTGGGTTGGCCCAGTTGGGCCATGGCCCAGGGAGGGGGGGGGGCACTTTCTATTTTTTTTTGTTTTCTGTTTTTTTGTATTTTCTTTTCTTTATTTATTTTCTTTTTTGTTTTCATTTAAGGTTTCTATTATTTTAGCTTTATAAAATACCAAGTTAGCACCTAAATTAGTATTACTAATTAGGCATCTGCCATAATTATTTTGGCACACTACTAATTTAGTTATATTATTATAACTTTATGAAAGACATTAAATTAATTGCTTTTCCCTAAGCTTTGGTTATTTTAGTGAATTAAACTATTATAAGAAATGTTGGTTCCTCCACCATTATCACTCATGAATTATGCGTCATATCCAGAACATTTTAGTTTTGATATTGGAAAACTTTTATCGTTTGACCTGATCATTGATTTGAATTTGTTTCGGTTTCGAATCAACGCGAGTTTATCAACAGTAACCGAGGTGACGTGGCATGATTAGCGTGGGATTACTGTAGCATGATTATCCGGGCGTCACAATTCTCCTCTACTACAAGAAATCTCGTCCCGAGATTTAAGAGGGGAGTAGGGGGAAGTTCTGGTTACGAAATTCTAACGTGTTTTCTCGATCTTGGTTGCTCTTCTCGAAGCGGTCGATCCACTACGTTGATGTCTTCATTTCTCTGCTTCGGGTCATCATGATGAAGTAGGCATCCTTTCTTCGGGATCTTCATCGTACTTACGAATAGGTAACGGGGCAGATCGGCAACGACAGAATGCTATAAGGGTAATAATCTAGGATTAACCCACGAATGAGCATATGAGTACCTCTCGAGATGAACAATTAAAACACATCGAGAGTAAAGTTCGAAGGTACAATAAGAAGTTTCAAGCAACCAGGCAATCATTCAATGCCTAGCCAGAAGGTGAAAGGGTCTCAAAGCAACGGAACAACTATTGTGTCCGATGCCAGAATTGATGATCTCATTGGAAGGTGGCTCATGAATTACATACGAGTCCACGCGGGAGGAATAACTTTGGAAGCAGGGGGGTACAGGAGAGTCAGGTTTCGATCCTGGGACCTGTGGGTTATGGGCCCACCATGTGGGTTAAAAGTAGGAAGGGCGGAGACGTCTTGCGTGATCATGCAAGCAAGGCATTTCAGGGGGTAGCCTGTCGATTATGTCGGCAACAACGTCGATACCAAGGGCGAGGGACGAAGAGAACCATTTCCTGCTCGTTAATTCGAGGCGGACCAATAGGCAAAGTTCTCGTCCATTGGTGGTTACCGGAATGTCAACAACCATAGTAACAGGGTCTTACTGACAGAGTCGTACGCTGAGGTGCTTATAAAAGCAGTGACGTATTACTGCTTAGATCATATAAACCTCAAGAAGGTTAAACAGAACAATGGAAAGGAAAATGTGATTATCAGATTAAACAGAACAATGGAAAGGAAAAATGTGTTTAAGCACATATTTCAGGGGTATATCCTTCCCAAGGACAAGCAGAGTATGATATCCATGACAGGATATAATGTAGAAAACTCTTTAGGTAAGGGGAGAGAAATTTTATGACATTACCCATACAATGGTGTTTGGGTATTTGAGCAGGAAACATTTAGCATTGGGCTTCAAATGTTCTTGTTGAAAATCAGAGCACGACAGACATGCTTCGAGATAGCATTGACAAGGTCTTCAAGC
This sequence comes from Triticum monococcum, assembly GCA_034509565.1. NCBI lineage: Eukaryota > Viridiplantae > Streptophyta > Magnoliopsida > Poales > Poaceae > Triticum > Triticum monococcum. The sequence continues at coordinate 142,911,617 of CM067845.1, read as the reverse complement.
AAAGATCGGAATTTGGATACACAAAGGATTCATCAGGAACAACATATAGAATAAGTCTTACGACTTACTCATGGAAGAATGGTTAACCTTGCTAAATTAGAAACTATAACAATAATTTCTCCGGCCAGGGGTGCTAGGCATGACATCACCTTACTAGGTTATATAAAGACCAATGTTATGACTCTTGGAAAAGGTTCCAACCATCATATCTGACCGAGATTCAGATCTCATTAATGTCAGGATACCTCAGACTCAGGATGCCTGAGAAGAAAAGGTGCAACACAAATTGACGAGATGACAATGTAAGATTCTCGGGAAATGAAATGTGGGAGCGAGTTCCGACCCAAGAGTTCATTTAAACCAAGGAGAGGATGAGGCGGCTGACGGGCTCAGGGACAATCCATCGAGATTTCCAAAAAGATGAATTTCCACAACCATGTGAACAAGGAGATAACATTTGTCAAGTCAAATAATATACTGATGTATGCTCGAGGAAAACATACACAATTAAACATTGGTTGAAAGGTGCGCCCGAATTGTGGGTTGGGTTGCACGACCAATGTCAGAATGGTGATCCAATAATCAATAGTCTAAGAATGAACGGATATGGTAAGAAGTATCACTTGTACCAAGAATGCATAAGAGGCGGTGAAATCCCCACAACATTCTTGACATAAAAGGTGCAATATCCAAGGTAAAGAAGAACAAGGCTGGGTAGCAAGGAACTCAAGGTATAACACAAAAGACGAACAAGTTGTGTCGAACGGAAGGCAATAAAGTGGTCCGTGATAATACAAACCATTGAGGGGCGAGGAAGGTATTTCTCATCAAGAATTCGATATATATCTTGGAAGAGCTCAGGATGTTGGTGATGTCCACGACACATTTGTCGAGAAATTTCATGAAGATGTAATCGGTTGGCGATGACATCAAGTCAAATGATGATGCAGCGAAAGTCAAATAATACCTGAAGAAGAACTCATAAGAAGTTATGCAGTTCCGTGATAATCTCGAGATACCAGAGGGGGGTAATACTCGATGACAGGTCAAAGTAGAGGTTGGCCTGTGGTATTGCTCTACAAAAGACAAGCGCTTAAACTTGCACGCGAAATGGTATTTAAAGGAGGACATGGTTGGAACCACGATTGCAAAAGGTCAGATCCCAGATATAAGATGAACTTATACCAAAGGAATAATTTAATTTAAGAGAAACTTTAACGATAAGATCTACATCGTGTCCATGGGCATGAACACAAGTTCAAGGTCGACTCCCACTTCTCCAATGCATAACCTTTCATTCACTTCTCACCTTCGAAGAAGTTGTAGTGTTGAAATTTTATTTGGCAAAATACCAGAAGTGTATGGCTCGTGAAAACTTTCGAGTTCACACAGTTTAGAGAAGGCATATGTTCAACCCATAGGGGCTTCTTAGAAACATATACCACAAGTTTCAAGAATAAATAACACCAGCTCGATAGTAGAGCATGTTTGAGAAAGCAGAGGATACAATTTACCAAAGGTATTATGTATCCGAGGAAAGGCTCACAGACTTATTGAATATGAAGGACGCTGTCGGATAAAATCCAGCAAATGATCTGGTGGTACTCAAGGGATCTGGTGTGAGCATCGGTACTCAACCGGAGGGAGAAACAATGCAAGGAGATCAGACTTTAGAAACAACTGACTAATTCAAGGCTCAAGTGCAAAGGAATTATCAATTCCAAGACAAGGGATCAGAAGCAATGCTCTGATCAGGGATGGATAAGTTGAATAGCCTTAGGGGTACAATCGACAGCAATTTGATTGGTCGAGATCCAGCTCATGTTTTAAAATAACGTCTGAGCCGGAAAGATAATTTAAAAGGATCAACTGATGATTGTGTGCATTCGCACTCATGTTGAATCAATAGGATCAAAAAGACGATGCCTAAGGATACTAACGAATATTGCCAGACATATGGAGCATCCATAATGCAAGCAGGCAAGTATTGCAGAGCAATAAGCTACTAGGGATTTTTGGAGGATCGAATAGTATTTCGAAGACCATTGTGAAACACATGAACAACTGGGGATGAGTGGATACTCGACAAGTGCGAGGATTTAATTGAAGGGGTATTCATGTGGCAAGGAACTGCTAGGCAATAGGTACAAAATATTCTCGGAACAATAGAGAAGACATCGGGGTATCTTGTAATAACAAGATCAATGGGGGATGATCGTATGATTGGCAAGTGTAAGTAGTTATCCATAAGGATTTATCGGTGGTCGGGAATAGCAAAAGTGATGGGCACAAAGTCTCGAGAGGAATAGCAAAGAGTATCTTCGGAATCTTCTGGTGAAGCAGGCCATCATCTGGAATGAAGGGGCTCTCTGGGAGAAAGTATTTACGAGAACCTAGAGTTAGAGTTAGCAAAACCATTTAACCCGAATAGAAGAGAGATCAGAGTCCCAGAGTAAGGATCGAGGAGTAAAAGATCCTAGTATCACCCGATGGCGACGTGGGCCCGTAAGGCACACAGCCAAGTTAGTAAAAAGTTTTTGCAATGTCTAGGCTCGACTTCGGCCAAGGAGTGTGGAAGGGGGTTTCCTACAGGCAGTCGGCTCTGATACCAACTTGTGACGCCCCCGATTTAATCGTACACTAATCATACACGCAAACGTGTACGATCAAGATCAGGGACTCACGGGAAGATATCACAACACAACTCTACAAATAAAATAAGTCATACAAGCATCATATTACAAGCCAGGGGCCTCGAAGGCTCGAATACAAGAACTCGATCATAGACGAGTCAGCGGAAGCAACAATATTTGAGTACAGACATAAGTTAAACAAGTCTGCCATAAGATGGCTAGCACAAACTGGGATACAGATCGAAAGAGGCGCAGGCCTCCTGCCTGGGATCCTCCTAAACTACTCCTGGTCGTCGTCAGCGGGCAGTACGTAGTAGGCACCTCCGGTGTAGTAGGAGTCGTCATCGACGGTGGCGTCTGGCTTCTGGGCTCCAACATCTGGTTGCGACAACCAGGTAGAAGGGATAGAGGGAAAAGAAGGAGAAAGCAACCGTGAGTACTCATCCAAAGTACTCGCAAGCAAGGAGCTATACTACATATGCATGGGTATCAAATGGAATAAGGGTATCATATGTGGACTGAACTGCAGAATGCCAGAATAAGAGGGGGATAACTAATCCTGTCGAAGACTACGCTTCTGGCAGCCTCCGTCTTGCAGCATGTAGAAGAGAGTAGACTGAAGTCCTCCAGTAGCATCGCATAGCATAATCCTAACCGATGACCCTCCCCTCGTCGCCCTGTGAGAGAGCGATCACCGGTTGTATCTGGCACTTGGAAGGATGTGTTTTATTAAGTATCCGGTTCTAGTTGTCATAAGGTCAAGATACAACTCCGGGTCGTCCTTTTACCAAGGGACACGGCTATTCGAATAGATAAACTTCCCTGCAGGGGTGCACCACATACCCCAACACGCTCGATCCCATTTGGCCGGACACACTTTCCTGGGTCATGCCCGGCCTCGGAAGATCAACACGTCGCAGCCCTACCTAGGCACAACAGAGAGGTCAGCACGCCGGTCTAAATCCTATGGCGCAGGGGTCTGGGCCCATCGCCCTTTGCACACCTGCACGTTGCGAACGCGGCCGGAAGCAGACCTAGCCTAGTGGCCTTCCAGTCCAATCCGGCGCGCGCCACTCAGTCGCTGACGTCACGAAGGCTTCGGCTGATACCACGACGCCGGGATACCCATAACTACTCCCGCGTAGATGGTTAGTGCGTATAGACCAAATGGCCAGACTCAGATCAAATACCCAGATCTCGTTAAGCGTCTTAAGTGTCCGCGAACGCCGAACAGGGCCAGGCCCACCTCTTTCCTAGGTGGTCGGAACCTGCCCTGTCGCTCTGCCTCAAAGATCCACTCGCGGGTGCTCCTACGAGCCGTCCCGTCTTTAGTCACCACATGTATCATGTATAAAGTATATAGTATATACCCGTGATCACCTCCCGAGTGATCACGGCCCGATAGTATAGCATGGCAGACGGACAAGAATGTAGGGCCACTGATGATAAACTAGCATCCTATACTAAGCATTAGGATTGCAGGTAAAGGTAACAACAGTAGTAGCAAGGACAGGCTATGCAGTAGTGTAGGATTAATTGAAAGCTGTAGCATGCTACACTACTCTAATGCAAGCAGTATAGAGAAGAGTAGGCGATATCTGGTGATCAAAGGGGGGGGGGCTTTCCTGGTTGCTCTGGCAAGAGAGACGGGTCGTCAACACCGTAGTCGTACTGGGTAGTAGCGGCGTTGGTCTCGGTGTCTAGCGAGAGAAGAGGGGGAAGAAACAATAAATATAATGCAAGCATATGCATAGTGATGCATGATATGACAAGTAACGGCGTTAGAGGTACCCTAACGCGGTAGTAGGTGATACCGGTGAAGGGGGATGACATCCGGGAAAGTATCCCCGGTGTTTTGCGTTTTCGGGCAGAGGACCGGAGGGGGAAAGTTGCGAGTTCGATAGGTTAGGGAGGTGTGGCGGACGAACGGGTTGCGTATCCGGAATCGTCTCGTCGTTCTGAGCAACTTTCATGTTGAAAATATTTTAATCCGAGTTACGGTTTAAAAGATATGATTTTCTAAAGATTTTAGTAATTTCTGGAATTATTTTAATTCGAAAATAATTGTTAAATTGCTAGGCGCACCCAGCACAGTGTACACCAAAGTGTACCCAGTGACTGACAGGTGGGCCAGAGAGACCCAGTTGACCAGTCAACGTTTGACTGGTCAACAGGGGTGGGACCCCCATGTCATTGACTATTTTAGTTAACTAGGGATTAGGCTAATCAAACTACTGTTTAATTAAACTAACAGATTAATTAGATTAATTAATTAGGATTAATTAACTTAATTAATTTAGTTAGTTAATTAATTTTATTTATTTTTAATTATTATTGTTTCTTTTTTTAGATCTTCTTCTTTTTTTTGTTCTCAGGTGGGTCCCCATGTCAGCGGCCCAAAGGGGCCATAGCGGGCAAACGGGCGCACGGGCGACGGGTGCGGGCGCACCCGAGCGGGCACTCGCCCGCAGGGCGGGACGAGGCCGCCAGGACGCCGACGGCGGGGCATGCCGGCGCGGCCAGCCGAGGCCACGGCGATTGAAGGCGAGGGGTGGCGCCGGTGCGGCCAGTGGTGCGCAGGCGGGCGCGATGGCACGGTCGCGGGAGGAGGAGAGGGCGGAGGTGAGGCGCGGGGCCATGGGACGCAGGAGGCCACCACGGGCAGGCGACACAAGCAGTGGCGGGGGCTTCATCGCGGGCAGGTGCGGGGCACGGCCAGCGCGTGTGGACGGCGAGTGCGGGGGGGGCGCTAGCGAGCGCGCGCTACGGGTGGAAGGGCACGGCGATGCGGGAGCGTGCGCGCACGGGCAGAGCAGTGCAACAGCAGCAGTGGCGAGCGGAGGCGGGCGCGCGCGTAGCCAGCGAGCGGGGCGAGGGGAAGAGGAGGCCGAGGGCCTCACCGGGGCGCGTAGGGGTACGGGCAGCGGGGCTCGGGGAGGATGCCAGGGACGCCGTCGGCGTGGAAGCAGACCGGGGGGGGCGTGGTCGAGGCGGAGCGATCCGGCGAGGGAGGTCCGGTGGGGGTGGCCGCGAGGTCGAGCGGCGCCAGAGGCGGGGCGGCGTCGCGCGTGTAGCGGTGGGGATCGATTCCCCCGATCCAAAGACGCCTGGAGGGAGAAGAGGCGACGGCAGCAGGGCGGCGCCGGCGACGGGCGCCGTCGTCGTGTCGCAAGGCGGCGGGCGTGGTGTGGGTCGAGCCCCCGATCCAGATCGGATCAGGAGGGGGAGGGAACGAGGGAAGTGGGGGAACGAGTGGGAGGTGTGGGTGGTTGGCTAGGGTTGCGGGGTGAGGGGATAAGGGAGGCCGGGTGGGCCAAGGGGAAGCTGGGCTGGCCGGCTGGGCCTGGTGGGTTGGCCCAGTTGGGCCACGGCCTAGGGAGGGGGGGGGCACTTTCTATTTTTTTTTGTTTTTTGTTTTCTGTTTTTTTGTATTTTCTTTTCTTTATTTATTTTCTTTTCTGTTTTCATTTAAGGTTTCTATTATTTTAGCTTTATAAAATACCAAGTTAGCATCTAAATTAGTATTACTAATTAGGCATCTGCCATAATTATTTTGGCACACTACTAATTTAGTTATATTATTATAACTTTATGAAAGACATTAAATTAATTGCTTTTCCCTAAGCTTTGGTTATTTTAGTGAATTAAACTATTATAAGAAATGTTGGTTCCTCCACCATTATCACTCATGAATTATGCGTCATATCCAGAACATTTTAGTTTTGATATTGGAAAACTTTTATCGTTTGACCTGATCATTGATTTGAATTTGTTTCGGTTTCGAATCAATGCGAGTTTATCAACAGTAACCGAGGTGACGTGGCATGATTAGCGTGGGATTACTGTAGCATGATTATCCGGGCGTCACACATGTCTTGTCAAAGCAGAGATCGTGTCCCCTTAATACGGGATTCTCATCAATACGGTCATGGGTAACCCAACCGCGCCTAGGACTCCTAGATTTTAGGCAAGTCCCAAACGGCCATGAGGAGGACGCTTGATATTCACCCTCTTTATAAAGGGTCAAGGCTTTTACTTTTTTCCTCCCGTGCTCAATCGAATCCTTTCCCCGCCTCGAGTTCTAACACCCAAAGCTCGGGTCAGGTGCTTGGGACCTTCAATCATGTCCAGATCCAGCCTCCAGGGCCGGTGGATGCCCTCCTCCATCACGGAAGAGGATATCAAGAAGTTGAGGGAGGCAAGATACCTGACCGCCGAAGTCTCGCATCGGCTGCCTGCCCGAGGGCAGGTCGTCCCTACTCCTGAACCCAATGAAGACGTCGTGTTCATCTCCCACTTCCTCCGAGGACTAGGCCTCACTCTGGATCCCTTCGTTAGGGGTTTAATGTTCTATTACGGGCTTGATTTCCACGATCTAGCCTCGGATTCCTTTCTCCACATCTCGGCATTTATTGTCGTATGTGAGGCCTTCCTCCGCATTACCCCTCATTTCGGCCTGTGGCTCAAGACCTTTGATGTGAAGCCGAAGACGGTTGAGGGGAAGTATGCAGCGTGCGGGGGTGCATTAATAAGCAAGATTGCTGGAGCTCCGTGGCCAAAGGGTTCCTTTCCAAAGGTGTCCGAATTATGGCAACGGGAGTGGTTCTACATCATCGCTCCCAGAAGTGCCAAGTGGGTAGCTTCCCTCGCCTTTCGCTCGGGCCCTCCACAACAACTGATGTCATGGATCAGCAGGGGGCTGAGCTGGGGTCCAGCCAAGGATGTGCCCATACTGCAGAGCCACATCCGGGATCTCTTCGAGGGAGATTTTAGTTTGGTTATGGTAGTGCAAGTCATGCTGGTTTGTCAAGTCCAGCCTTGCAAACGCCAGCCCCTCCGCTTGTGGGAATTCAACCCAGAAGGACCACACGCTATTCAGAATTTCCTCGGCTTGATGCACGAGGAGATGTACAAGTCATTCTTCGGACCCCAAATAGAGTGTCCGGACACCTCCGAGGACGTGGGCCTGAGCAGCAATTGCACCGCGGCCCAAGTAAGTAATCCTCTAGTCGAACACACTGTATTTCATTTATCATGACATCATTCTGAAGAATCGCTCTTTGACCAGGACTGGATAACAAAGGCGAAGATGATCCGGTGTGCGGCCCCCCTTCCCAAAGGCTTGGACAATCCGGTACTGGAAAAGATGCTCGAGCCAGCACCTTGCTCGGTGCCCTCGAAGGAAGATGAAGGGGGGGGGACAAAGAGGGCGAAAGCGGGCCTCCACCGCTACCTATTCCAACCGAGGGAACGAGCGCCTCCGTGAGGGAGGATAACCAAGGGAGGGAATCTGACATTCCCTCGCCCCGGGGGAGGAAGAGGACTACCTCTGATGATCCGGAAACCAAGGTTTCCAAACGAGAGAAGAAAACTCCACCAGAGGGTCCTGCCTCGGAGGGTGCTCCTGCCGCACAACGTCCGTGCAGGGATCAGCCCTCTAACAAGCCGTAAGTAATCAAAAAGTACCTAATAGCGAAGATATACTACCTTACTTCCGAGGGAGATAACCGAAGCTTTTATCTTGTAGTTCTGTCGGGTTTCGGGTTCCGGCAGTCCCTTGAGGTTCGAACACTAGGGTGCGCGCGGAGATCTCTCCCCTACCGATCTACGTCCGATCCTCTCGTGCGAACTCAGATGAAAATGATGAACAACACAAGAGACACAAGGTTTATACTGGTTCGGACCACCGTTGTGGTGTAATACCCTACTCCAGTGTGTGGTGTGGTGGATTGCCTCTGGGGCTGATGATGGACAGTACAAGGGAAGAACAGCCTCGCGAGAGGTGTTCTTGAGCTGGTGCGATGAACTACTAGGGTGAGTTCAGCCGCCTCTTCCTCTCTCTCTGCTAGGGTTCTACCAGATTTCCAGCCCTCTTCTTCCTTCTGTGGTGGCTAGCTCTATTTATAGGGGCCCTGGGCCTCTCCCCAAATAATGAGCGGGAAGGGCGCCAATAATTGGCCATTTCAAAGGGGAACATCTACTACAAGTTATCCTGACCAAAGGTGGTCTTCGGCTGCCAAAAGCACTGGCGATGATGCCGTCTTGGGCTCCACGGTGACCTCCGTCCTGCCGTCCGGCTGGTCTTGGTCTCGTTGCACCGGAATGGTAACCTTTGCCTGATGCCTTGGCCTATGCTTGCGCCCTTTGCACCAAAGGGGAAACAAGGACACTGCGCAGGCCGGTGCCCGCCTGGCGCCCGCCTGGTCTCGATCGTCATGGCTTGCGTCACGGTTCCTCGCGAGGTACCCTTGACTTGATCTCTCCGCCTCCTCGCGAGCCTGCCTGATAAGGCTGCCTCTGAGGAAGCTTCTTGTCATCCGCCCCGCGAGGCTTAGCCCCTCGCGAGGGTCTTGAGCTTGAGCTGATGAAGATGGGCCATGCTGGGCCCCCGCTTGAGCCACGCCTAAGGCCGCAGGCAGGCAAGTCTGGGGACCCCCGTTCCCAGAACGCCGACAGTAGCCCCTGGGCCCAAGGCGCGCGCGGGCTTGGCTTAGCAGAGAAGCGAAAGGGCAAGCGCGAAGCGCCACAGGCCCTAACAGCCTGCGGCCTTGGGCGCCGTGTGGCGATTGATTGGACGTGGGCGACTGCGCTTCCCACGACGCCTCGGCAACCGCACGACTTGACAAGTCCCTGCATGCAAAGATATGGGTCATGATTACCTGAGGTCATGACGCCCGGCGGTTGGCCTTCCCCGGCTATAAGTACGGTGCCGCGTGAGCTTCGCCGGTTCACCCCTTTCCGTCACTCCTCCTCTTCTTCTTCCTCATCCTTGCTTCCTCTTGCACCAATGGCACCGATCCGCCGGTTTTCAGCTGAGGGCCTTTCCCTTCTCCTTAGCTGAAAACCGGAGAAGCGGCCAATCCTTTGTCACCGGGACGAAGGCGCCTGGCAGGTGGTGTCGAGGCCGTGGTACGAGCGGCCGCCGCCTGGGTTTCCGCTGCCCTTGCACGCCCGCGTCATAGGCCCCAGGGGGGAGGGCGCCGAGCAACACCGACAGCATTGCCGCTGACGCCGGCAAGTCACAGTGGTGCGTGTCGTCCCCCCTGGAGTCCATGCGGAGCGCTCCTCTCGCGAGCTTGTGCTTCACGCCGTCATGCCTCCAACTTTGTGGATCCGCCTTCCTCCCTCCTTCACCTTCGAGATGCCGCCGAGCGGGGCCCTGGAGCTCTGGCTACATCACGCCGACTGTGGCACCCCTACAACTGGAGAGGAGGTCGCGGTCGTCGCTCCGGGCAAGGTCTTCATGACCTGGGGCTGGGGTGAGATTGCCCGGGTCTGTCGCGCGGACGGCGCCTTGGTGATCCATCTTGAATACGACGGCGCCTCCTTGATGTTCTTCAAGGTCTTTGATGCAGAAGGATGCCGGCTGGAATGCTGCCCTAAGGGAAGCGGCAGTGGTGACAAACTAGCGAGGACCAACCCCGCCCGTTGGTCCTCCTGCAGCTCCTCAGGCAGCAGCGGAGGGACTGCGGGCTTCAGTGGCTCCCCCGAACTCCTCACGACCCCAGAGACGAGCGACGACAGCTACGAGCCTCCGAGCTCGCGCCACGCTCGAAGCGAGGCAGCTGCCTCGGGCCGCCGACGCCACTGATCTAGATGGGGTTGGCGCCGGCACTGGGCAGCCCACTGTTGATGATGGCGTCGCCTGGGGAGGTGCTAGAAAGTAGCATTCCTTAGGGTTAGCACCTTTTGTTCCCTGCAAGGAATTAAAGCAACACCCCGTGGGGGTATGTAAGGCGTCTGCCGTGCTTTTGTAATTACTATATCCTTAATATGAATTAGCGTGAGGTGTCCGTTCTATTCCGGCTAAGCTCCCCCTTTCTATCCTCACGAGGACTTGGCGCTCTACACGGACAGGTCCCAGTCCCCAGGCAAGCTTCAACCGTCGCTGGTATGCCAGGTCGCGATGCCGTGGTCAAGGCCAGGAGGTGAGCGGCCTGAGGTCCGGTAAGAGCCCCTGAGTCGCGATGCTCGGGAGGTCCCCTTTAACGCTCAAGCAATCCTTGCTGGGCAAGAAAGGAAGGTAGCGTCACCGTGACAGAGTTGCACTGGGCGGGGATTTAGCGCTGCGTTGGTCTAGCTTTTGCGACGGCGCGACTTATCTTGTGTGTCTGACGTAGTTCCTCGGAGAGGCGCCTGGCCCGAGAGGCGGTGGTCGAGGTGCTGCTGGGCTAGGACCTCGCGAGTTTCTTCCCACTCCCCCGCACTTTCCTTAACGCTCTACGTCCTCAGGTCCCGGCCCTCGAGTGAGCTCAGCCGCCGCTGGTATGACAGGTCGCGATGCCGTGGGTCAAGGCCAGGGGGTGAGGGCTGGAGAGCCAGTAGGAGCCCATGAGTCGCGATGCTCAGGTACCCCCCTTTTAACGTGCAAGCGGTCCGTGCCGAGGAGAGGGAGAGAGAGCTCATGATGCCCCCAACGTTGCTCCTGGAGTAGGTCCTGCACACCAATCATGAGGAGAAACAAGGCCTATCGTTACGGTCGCCGGCCAACCTATGGTCACTCCGAGGGAGCGGTCAGGGCACTGAGGGCCTGGTGAGGTGGCGCCGTGCGGGTCTGCCGCGGCCAGAGCTCGACCACTCAGGTTTATCAACGCTGCAGGGACGGACCCGTGCGCACGCGCCATGCCAGAGCGAGCGGCTCTTCAAATAGGCGTCGATCGAGCAGGTGATTAGGTCAGGTATGTTAAGCACATAGGAGGAAATCCAATTTCAAGCAAGCATAGGTAAAAGCAACCGCCACTGGGTCAGGCCCGAGCGGCATGGGGATGATGCAGCCCGAGGGGCGCCCCCAACAGGGTAAGTAAAGAGCATAACCAAAATGGATACATGCCGCGGGGGCGGACCCACGCGGCCTGGGAATGGTGCAGCCCTGTGGGCACTCCCAGCTGAAAGTAGAACTCTGAAAGATGTCACCTGGTGCTGTTGAAGATGAAGTGATGCTGAGGAAGTGAGCGATGCGCGGTGAAGACGGCGGCCCTCATGAGCCCCCAGGCCCAGGGGCCTCGGGAGGCTCTGGTGGCACGTGAAGGTCTTCGGGGACCATCGCCACCTGCGCCAGGACTGCGCGATGCCTGACCTCCCAAGCCTCCGGAATGCTCCTCAACAGGCGCTGATGTGCGGCGACCGCGCTCGGCAGGCCGAAGGGCATGCGAACGTAGCCGTGGGGTGGTCCCACGCAGCGCCCTACGGCCAAAGGCCATAGGCGCTCCTGGGATGCAGCTCGGTTGAGCCCTGGTACGTCGACGCAGACGCGCAGTCCTCCATCCTCGCCTGGGTGTGGGGCCACGGCAGGTAAGCGGCGGCTACCGCGCATGACTCTGGACTCTTGTAGCTCTTGGGTGTTCCTTGCGATGAACTCCTGAGGGTTTTGTCTCCTTTGACTTGTACCTTTCTGAGGGAAGCGTGCCCGAAAGCACCCCTCCAAGTGGTGCCCGAGCGCCTCCCCCGTGACCTTGGCAAGGTCGGTGGCTCTCCAAGAGAGAGCCCTCGAACCCTGCCTGAGGAGGGCGTCGGGCGCACCTTCCTATGCGCGAGAGGGCGACGCTCCCTGATCGGGCGCGAATCCTGACGCAATACCTCCGGAGGTGCCTGCTTCCTTGTGGCTCTGGCCAGGTGAGGTCTTCTTCTTCTTGAGGGTCGCCTCAGGAGGCCTCCCGCTCCTGCGATCTGGGTCTTCGATTGCTGCGGCTTGGAACGCACGCTCGAGCGAGCACACTGCGTCCCTTTCTTCACAGGGTATGGTGATGACTCCACCGCTTCCTGGCATCTTGAGGACATTGTAACCATGGTGAGTCACTGCCATAAACTTGGCTAGGGCTGGGTACCCGAGGATGGCGTTGTACGGAAGGCGGATGTGAGCGACGTCGAAGTCAATGAGCTCGGTGCGGTAGTTGTTGTGTTGCCCGAAGGTGACCGGAAGGCGAACCCGCCCAATTGGAACAGTGGAACCATCGGTGACTCCTGAGAAAGGCTTGGTCAGCTGAAGCTGGTCGTATGGCACTTGGAGATTGTCGAACGTCTCAACGGACAGGACGTTGAGTCCTGCCCCGCCATCGATGAGGGTCCTGGTGACCTACACATTGCTGATGACTGGGGAGCAAAGCATCGGGAGGACTCCGGCCGTTGCCTCACACTTGAGCTGGTCTGCGGAACTGAATGTGATCGCGCACGAAGACCACCTGAGAGGGCGCATGGCCTCAAGCTTGGGAAGGACTGCATTCACCTCGCAAGCAAACTGCTTGAAGATGCGCTATGATGCTGGGGCTTGGGCGCCGCCCAAGATGCAAGCAATTGCACGTGGCTCTTGGAAGCCCCCAGCCCCATCGTCTTGGTGTTGGTCTTCGTTCCTCCTTGGTGGAGGCGACAGAAGAGGGAGGCCTGCGTTGCCGTGGGGATGGTCCTCACGGGGCTCATCCCTCCATCCTCCCTCGCGAGGCTGATCCTGACAGCGGTCCTCGTGAGGGCGGTCACGCCATCCCTGGCGAAGGCCATGGTCTTCCCATTGTCCACCACCTCTTCCTCCTCCTCGGCCATAGCCCCTGTCGTTGCGCTCTGGGCATCGGCCGATTCGCCCATCTCGCACGGCTCTGAGCTCTTGACATTCGTTGGTGTTGTGGGTGTGGAGGTCGTGGTACACGCAGTATTGTCCGCCCTTGGATGACTCAGGCTGATCCCTGCATCGCTTGGTGTCCGGTTCCGCTGCTAGCACGACATCCTCCTTGCGCTTCACGTCCTTGGCCTTGAGCTTCTTTTCTTCCGGGTCGGCTGCCGGGAGCTCGAGGAGGGAGAGATGCCCTTCCTCAGCCCCGGCGCACTTGGTCGCCAAGTTGAACAGCTCCAGGGATGTGCATAGGTCTTCATGGATTGCTAGCTCTTCCTTCATCTTGACGTCGCGCACGCCGTCGGAGAAGGCTGAGATGATGGCTTCTTCAGTCACCTTGGGGATCTTGAGGCGAGCGTAGTTGAAGCGCTGGATGTACTTCTGCAGGGTTTCTCCTGGCTGTTGCTTGATGCAGCGCAAGTCGCTCATGGCCGGGGGCCGGTCGCGAGTGCCCTGGAAGTTGGCGATGAAGTGGGTGCGCATCTCGCACCAGGAGGAGATCGTGCCGGGAGCCAGGTTCAGGAGCCAGGTGCGGGCGCCGTCCTTGAGCGCCATGGGGAACCAATTCGCCATGACCTTCTCGTCTCCGTTGGCGGCTACGATGCCCAGCTCGTAGAGCTGCAAGAACTCCACGGGGTCCGGTGTGCCATCGTAGCGGGGAGGGAGGTCAGGCTTGACCTTGCCTGACCATGTGACGTCGCGCAGCTCGGGGGTGAAGGTGAGGCAGCCCGCCGTGGCCACCAGCGCCCTTTGCTGGTGCTGGACTCGTTCTTGCGGGTCACCACGCGCCGCCACTGGGAGCAGCGCGGGGTTTTGTCGTGGAGTCGCTGGGGCACGATCTTGGCGCGCCGGCGCTGGGAGCGCGCGAGCACCTTCCCGGGGACATGGGATCTCTTGGCAGCTCCCTTCTTGCTGCGCAGGCGCCGGACGTGGAGGGTCTCGCCCTGGGGCTGCGCGCCTTGGAGCCAAGGCACCTTCTTGGGGAGGAGGCGGCGGAGGCACCTCCTGATCCTCGCCCCCTGCACGGGACGGAGGGCGAGGCAGCGAGAGGGACCGCAAGGGGGAGCCCCCTGCGGCACTGACGAGCTCGGTGATGCGGGCGAGCCAGTCCTTGTAGAGGTCGTCGATGGGGCGATAGTGCAGGAGCTCCCGCGCCAAGAGCAGTGAGGCGTGCGCATCCATGGGTGCGTGACGGGCGTGGGACGATGAGCCAGCTGGAGTCAGCGACGTGGTGGCGGTGCGGCCATCCCGCCGCACCGAGGGGTGATGGGACGAGGCCTGCTGCTTGTTCCCTGCCGGGCCGGTGGCGGCGTTGGCGGCTGGCGACGGGGAACGACGAGGGGGGCCGCTGACGGGCGCCATTTGGGCGACGCGAGTGGCGTGAGCAGCCCGGCACTCGGCACGAGCCCGACGAGCGTCAGCCATGAACACGACAGAAGATCACACGCGAACAGCGGAAGGAAGATTCCGGCGCACCCCTACCTGGCATGCCAAATGTCGGGTTTCGGGTTCCGGCAGACCCTTGAGGTTCGAACACTAGGGTGCGCGCGGAGATCTCTCCCCTACCGATCTACGTCCGATCCTCTCGTGCGAACTAAGATGAAAATGATGAACAACATAAGAGACACGAGGTTTATACTGGTTCGGGCCACCGTTGTGGTGTAATACCCTACTCCAGTGTGTGGTGTGGTGGATTGCCTCTGGGGCTGATGATGGACAGTACAAGGGAAGAATAGCCTCGCGAGAGGTGTTCTTGAGCTGGTGCGATGAACTACTAGGGTGAGTTCAGTCGCCTCTTCCTCTCTCTCTGCTAGGGTTCTACCAGATTTCCAGCCCTCTTCTTCCTTCTGTGGTGGCTAGCTCTATTTATAGGGGCCCTGGGCCTCTCCCCGAATAATGAGCGGGAAGGGCGCAAAAAATTGGCCATTTCGAAGGAGAACATCTAGTACAAGTTATCCTGACCAAAGGTGGTCTTCGGCTGCCAAAAGCACTGGCGATGACGCCGTCTTGGGCTCCACGGTGACCTCCGTCCTGCCGTCCGGCTGGTCTTGGTCACGTTGCACCGGAATGGTAACCTTTGCCTGATGCCTTGGCCTGTGCTTGCCCCCTTTGCACCAAAGGGGAAACAAGGACACTGCATAGGCCGGCGCCCGCCTGGTCTCGATCATCATGGCTTGCGTCACGGTTCCTCGCGAGGTACCCCTGCCTTGATCTCTCCGGCTCCTCGCGAGCCTGCCTGATGAGGCTACCTCTGAGGAAGCTTCCTGTCGTCCGCCCCACGAGGCTTGGCCCCTCGTGAGGGTCTTGAGCTTGAGCTGATGAATATGGGCCGCGCTGGGCCCCCACTTGAGCCACGCCGCAGGCCGCAGGCAGGCAAGTCTGGGGACCCCCGTTCCCAGAACGCCGACAAGTTCGGATCTGAGCCCTACTCAGCAGAGCTCGTCTTTGGGGGATCTTCTTCCGGAGATGATGGAGAGTGAAATGCCTCCCTCGGACTCCCCAGCTCAAGAAGCGGGCGACCTTGAAGTGTCATCACGAAGAGTTTCTCCGGATCCGGTAAGGCCAGAAGGTAATCCCATGGTCACCCGAAGCCCTCAGTATCTGGCTCTTGAAGAGAGCAATCAAAAGAGTCCAACACCATCTGGTATGCGGTCGGACATACTGAAGGGTCTGCTAGAGCAAGCGACTGTCTCAGAAGAGCACCGTACATTAATGTGTATGGTGATTGAAAGGATTTCGTCCGCCGAAAACGGGTTGCATGAAGCCTTTATGAGTCTACTGACGGGCTTTGAGGTACGTGAAATGATATACATTTGTGATGGTACCGCACATATTAGGTGTGCCCTGTGTAGATAGTAGCCCCTGAGACTCTGGTTGTCGTCAAGAATGGCGGCGAACAGAGGATCATAATCCCAGGTAATAACCAGACGGCCTTTATGTGCAGGTGTCTGAAGCTCCGGTGGCTAGCCGGACTGATGGGGTTGCCGAACTAAAGCGGCAACTGGATGCGGCGGATGCCGAGATCGAGCTTGTTAACAAGTGGCTTGACGAGGCACAGGGTAGGTGATATTTATAGTGGATGTCACATAGTAAGAGCAGCGTGATGCCAGTATCTTTAATATGTTGTGACTGCAGATGGAGCTGCCACCATGGAGGCCTTGCGGATGGAGCTTGCCCGAGCCAAGGAGCAAGCAAGGAGTAGTAATGCGGCCGCTCTGAAGGCGGACGAAGAGTTGAGAGCCGAGAAGGCCGCTCATAGCGAGAGCAAAGAGAAAATGGCCAAAATGGCTGAGAAGTTAAAAGACACTGCCGACTGCTGCCAGTTTCTTGAAGAAGAAAACCGGGTGAATGCTACAGACCTGGAAAAGGCCACAACGGCGACCAAAGACACCCGCTCTGCAATGAGAACGAAGAAGGAGGAACTACGTGAAGCCGGGGACATTGTGGCTAGGAAGCCCTTTATGCTGCGGAGGAAGTTCGGCGATCCGCGGTATGCCCCTCTAGATCGGCTGTGGAGTTCGGCCGACGCATATCTGGACTTAGCGGCGAGCGTTGTCGATGCAGCCGAATACTTCCGAGATCAGACAGATCGTGAAGTGGACAAGCTGTTCTGGTCGCAATTTAACGTTCCAGAGCGTCCGCTTCCATTGACTGATTAGCTTGCTGAATGGGCCGAACTCAATAGATTGTCCAGACTCGCCATGAGGTCTGTCGTGGATCATCTGTGGCCGAAAAGGCCAAAGCTGAACCACTATTTTAGCTTGGTGCAGCAATTCCTTGGTGCGGTGCCATGCATTAATGCGATGAAGAGGTCGGCGTGCATAGAAGGCTCGCGGATGGCCCTTGCTCGTGTCAAAACATACTGGGCAGAGATGGATGCCACCACTGTCATGGCGCAGGGTTCGGCCATAGGTCGAGTGGCTGCCGAGCACTATTTTGAAGAAGTTCTTGAGGGCCCTCGTTCGATAGAGGCCCAGTGCTCGAAGAATGTTATGTTTGAGTGATATGTATTCCTGTTGTAAAAACAACGTTTTATTGATTTTATCAAGGCTGTATTTATACTTTTGCTCGAAAGTATTGTGATGCCTCCTGTGTGGCCGTTTATGTATACATGTATATAACCTGAAAGATTGCAGTCATCGGCTTCAGCCGCCACGCATATAATGCGGGGGTGTTCGCAGAAGACGCGTATTCACACTTAATCCAATGTATTGGTCCTATTAAGGAGGTGATAGCGCAACGAACTAGGCAAGCGGACTATAATGCTTTAACACTTTCACTTAGCCATAGGAGTTTGATAGTGGGGCTACTATATAGCCCCTGGTGGCTCCGCACTCATCCGGATTCGGGGTGCGTACATGCCTGGCCAGGAAACGGCCCTTTGTTAATGCGGAGGAATCCCAAAGATTCCAATAAGTCATCGAGTGGTTGACCAGTCTCACGCTATATCATGACAATCAGTTTTCGGCTTTCTCTACTGAGGTGCTCGTCCGGATGAACCAGGGCACAATCGCAGTAGTTCTCCTGGTGCCGCCTTAGCCGATAGAGCGGAACGTAAGGCAGCAAAACACAGGAGCCGGGCAAACCCAACATTTGACTAAAGACATGATTCGGAGCTGATGCATATAAGACCAAACTCGCGACGCCGAACACTCCCTAAGGTATTCGGTCTTTATGGTGTAAACCGTGTCTAAACAGTACCCTTTGTAATAAGCCCCTGGTGTCCAGGTATGTGCATTATTTTGGCGTGGCCACATGCCAAGATGTTACCATCCTTCTCGGTTGTACTGAGAATCCGAGTGATGTAAATCAACAAGAGACAGTAAAAAAGGTTTACGCAGGGTCTTAATCTAAAAAGAATCCTTGGAACAGGTCCCTGCTGCACGTTTGCGCCTGTGTCTCTGTTGTGCCGTATCCTAGACGGGTGTAGCACGATGGTCATCTGAAAAAGAGAGGAACTTAATTGAAAAGTTGCCATGCAAAAGTTAAGTTATACTAAATAAACAATATATAGTTGAAAATGAGTAAAGGTGAGCCTTATTGCCACTTTTGCGCGCGCGTTGAGCCCCTTGTATTGTAATAGGGGTATAGCCATCAAACCCGTATTAATTACATATAGCTGAGCCGGACTCGTCTAGCGGTGTCCGTGGTCTTAATGACCTGTTAAATGCTTGAGTTGGTGAGGCCGTTTAGTGTGCGGCGTCCAAGGCGGCCGCACCGTCTTCGGTGCGCAAGGAGCGCTCAATATTTCCATTTACTGTAATGATGTCGCGTGGACCGGGCATCTTGAGCTTGAGGGAAGCGTAATGCGGTATTGCGTTAAAGCGAGCGAAAGCTTCGCGTCCGAGTAGTGCTTGATAGCCACTTTGGAACGGAGCGACGTGGAAAGTTAAATTTTCGCTGTGGAAGTTATCGGGGAAGCCAAATATAACCTCTAGTAGTAGGGAGCCCCTGCAGTGAGCCTCCGGGCCTGGCGTTACTGTTGGGGAACGCAGTAATTTCAAAAAAATTCTTACGCACACGCAAGATCATGGTGATGCATAGCAACGAGAGGGGAGAGTGTTGTCTACGTACCCTCGTAGACCGCAACAGAAGCGTTGACACAACATAGAGGAAGTAGTCGTACGTCTTCCCGATCCGACCGATCCAAGCACCGTTACTCCGGCACCTCCGAGTTCTTAGCACACGTACAGCTCGATGACGCTCCCCGGGCTCCGATCCAGCAAAGCTTGGGGGATGAGTTCCGTCAGCACAACGGCGTGGTGACGATGATGATGTTCTACCAACGCAGGGCTTCGCCTAAGCACTACAACGATATGATCGAGGTGGAATATGGTGGCAGGGGGCACCGCACACGGCTAAGGAATGATCACGTGGATCAACTTGTGTGTCTAGAGGTGCCCCCTGCCCCCGTATATAAAGGAGCAAGGGGAGGAGGCCGGCCGGCCAGGTGTGGCGCGCCAAGGAGGAGTCCTCCTCCTAGTAGGAGTAGGACTCCTACTAGGAGGGGGAAAGAGGTGGAGTGGGAGAAGGAAAGGGGGGGCGCCGCCCCCCTCTCCTAGTCCAATTCGGACCAGCGAGGAGGTGGTGCGCGGCCCACCTCTTGCAGCCCCTCTCTCTCCACTAAGGCCATATGGCCCAATACTTCTCCTGGTAGGGTTCTGGTAACCCTCCGGCTCTCCGGTTTTCTCCGAAATCACCCGAAACACTTCCGGTGTCCGAATATAGCCGTCATATATATATCAATCTTTATGTCTCGACCATTTCGAGACTCCTCGTCATGTCCGTGATCACATCCGGGACTCCGAACTAACTTCGGTACATCAAAATGCATAAACTCATAATAACTGTCATCGTAACGTTAAGCGTGCGGACCCTAGGTTCAAGAACAATGTAGACATGACTGAGACAAATCTCCGGCCAATAACCAATAGCGGGACCTGGATGCCCATATTGGCTCCTACATATTCTACGAAGATCTTTATCGGTCAGACAGCATAACAACATACGTTGTCCCTTTGTCATCGGTATGTTACTTGCCCGAGATTCGATCGTCGGTATCCAATACCTAGTTCAATCTCGTTACCGGCAAGTCTCTTTACTCGTTCCGTAATACATCATCCCGCAACTAACTCATTAGTTGCAATGCTTGCAAGGCTTATGTGATGTGTATTACCGAGAGGGCCCAGAGATACCTCTCCGACAATCGGAGTGACAAATCCTAATCTCGAAATACGCCAACCCAACATCTACCTTTGGAGACACCTGTAGAGCTCCTTTATAATCACCCAGTTACGTTGTGACGTTTGGTAGCACACAAAGTGTTCCTCCAGTAAACGGGAGTTGCATAATCTCATAGTCATAGGAACATGTATAAGTCATGAAGAAAGCAATAGCAACATACTAAACGATCGGGTGCTAAGCTAATGGAATGGGTAATGTCAATCAGATCATTCAACTAATGATGTGACCTCGTTAATCAAATAACAACACTTTGTTCATGGTTAGGAAACATAACCATCTTTGATTAACGAGCTAGTCAAGTAGAGGCATACTAGTGACACTTAGTTTGTCTATGTATTCACACATGTATTATGTTTCCGGTTAATACAATTCTAGCATGAATAATAAACATTTATCATGATATAAGGAAATAGATAATAACTTTATTATTGCCTCTAGGGCATATTTCCTTCAGTCTCCCACTTGCACTAGAGTCAATAATCTAGATTACACAGTAATGATTCTAACACCCATGGAGCCTTGGTGCTGATCATGTTTTGCTCATGGAAGAGGCTTAGTCAACGGGTCTGCAACATTCAGATCCTTATGTATCTTGCAAATCTCTATGTCTCCCACCTGGACTAGATCCCGGATGGAATTGAAGCGTCTCTTGATGTGTTTGGTTCTCTTGTGAAATCTGGATTCCTTTGCCAAGGCAATTGCACCAGTATTGTCACAAAAGATTTTCATTGGACCCGATGCACTAGGTATAACACCTAGATCGGATATGAACTCCTTCATCCAGACTCCTTCGTTTGCTGCTTCCGAAGCAGCTATGTACTCCGCTTCACATGTAGATCCCGCCACGACGCTTTGTTTAGAACTGCACCAACTGACAGCTCCACCGTTTAATGTAAACACGTATCCGGTTTGCGATTTAGAATCGTCCGGATCAGTGTCAAAGCTTGCATCAACGTAACCTTTTACGTGAGCTCTTTGTCACCTCCATATACGATAAACATATCCTTAGTCCTTTTCAGGTATTTCAGGATGTTCTTGACCGCTGTCCAGTGATCCACTCCTGGATTACTTTGGTACCTCCCTGCTAAGCTTATAGCAAGGCACACATCAGGTCTGGTACACAGCATTGCATACATGATAGAGCCTATGGCTGAAGCATAGGGAACATCTTTCATTTTCTCTCTATCTTCTGCAGCGGTTGGGCTTTGAGTCTGACTCAACTTCACACCTTGTAACACAGGCAGGAACCCTTTCTTTGCCTGATCCATTTTGAACTTTTTCAAAATCTTGTCAAGGTATGTGCTTTGTGAAAGTCCAATTAAGCGTCTTGATCTATCTCTATAGATCTTTATGCCTAATATGTAAGCAGCTTCACCGAGGTCTTTCATTGAAAAACTCTTATTCAAGTATCCCTTTATGCTATCCAGAAATTCTATATCATTTTCGATCAGTAATATGTCATCCACATATAATATCAGAAATGCTACAGAGCTCCCACTCACTTTCTTGTAAATACAGACTTCTCCGGAAGTCTGTATAAAACCAAATGCTTTGATCACACTATCAAAACGTTTATTCCAACTCCGAGATGCTTGCACCAGTCCATAAATTGATCGCTGGAGTTTGCACACTTTGTTAGCTCCCTTTGGATCGACAAAACCTTCCGGTTGCATCATATACAACTCTTCTTCCAGAAATCCATTCAGGAATGCAGTTTTGACATCCATCTGCCAAATTTCATAATCATAAAACGCAGCAATTGCTAACATGATTCGGACAGACTTAAGCATCGCTACGGGTGAGAAGGTCTCATCGTAGTCAACCCCTTGAACTTGTCGAAAACCTTTTGCGACAAGTTGAGCTTTATAGACAGTAACATTACCGTCAGCATCAATCTTCTTCTTGAAGATCCATTTATTCTCAATTGCTTGCCGATCATTGGGCAAGTCAACCAAAGTCCATACTTTGTTCTCATACATGGATCCCATCTCAGATTTCATGGCTTCAAGCCACTTTGCAGAATCTGGGCTCACCATCGCTTCTTCATAGTTCGTAGGTTCATCATGATCTAGTAGCATGACTTCCAGAACTGGATTACCGTACCACTCTGGCGCGGTTCTCACTCTGGTTGATCTATGAGGTTTAGTAGTATCTTGTTCTGAAGTTTCATGATCATTATCATTAACTTCCTCACTTATTGGTGTAGGTGTCGCAGAAATAGTTTTCTGTGATGTACTACCTTCCAATAAGGGAGTAGGTACAGTTACCTCGTCAAGTTCTACTTTCCTCCCACTCACTTCTTTCGAAAGAAACTCCTTCTCTAGAAAGTTTCCGAATTTAGCAACAAAAGTCTTGCCTTCAGATCTGTGATAGAAGGTGTATCCAATAGTTTCCTTTGGATATCCTATGAAGACACATTTCTCCGATTTGGGTTCGAGCTTATCAGGTTGAAGCTTTTTCACATAAGCATCGCAGCCCCAAACTTTCAGAAACGACAACTTTGGTTTCTTGCCAAACCATAGTTCATAAGGCGTCGTCTCAACGGATTTTGATGGTGCCCTATTTAACGTGAATGCGGCCGTCTCTAGAGCGTATCCCCAAGACGATAGCGGTAAATCAGTAAGAGACATCATAGATCGCACCATATCTAGTAAAGTACGATTACGACGTTCGGGCACACCATTACGCTATGGTGTTCCGGGTGGCGTTAGTTGCGAAACTATTCCACAATTTTTCAAATGTACACCAAACTCGTAACTCAAATATTCTCCTCCACGATTAGATCGTAGAAACTTTATTTTCTTGTTACGATGATTTTCAACTTCACTCTGAAATTCTTTGAACTTTTCAAATGTTTCAGATTTATGTTTCATTAAGTAGATATACCCATATCTGCTTAAGTCATCTGTGAAGGTGAGAAAATAACGATATCCGCCATGAGCCTCAATATTCATCGGACCACATACATCTATATGTATGATTTCCAACAAATCTGTTGCTCACTCCATAGTACCGGAGAACGGTGTTTTAGTCATCTTGCCCATGAGGCACGGTTCGCAAGTACCAAGTGATTCATAATCAAGTGGTTCCAAAAGTCCATCAGTATGGAGTTTCTTCATGCGCTTTACACCGATATGACCTAAACGGCAGTGCCACAAATAAGTTGCACTATCATTATCAACTCTGCATCTTTTGGATTCTACATTATGAATATGTGTATCACTACCATCGAGATTCAATAAGAATAGACCACTCTTCAAGGGTGCATGACCATAAAAGATATTACTCATATAAATAGAACAACCATTATTCTCTGATTTAAATGAATAACCGTCTCGCATTAAACAAGATCCAGATATAATGTTCATGCTCAACGCTGGCACCAAATAACAATTATTTAGGTCTAATACTAATCCCGAAGGTAGATGTAGAGGTAGTGTGCCGACCGCGATCACATCGACTTTGGAACCGTTTCCCACGCGCATCGTCACCTCGTCCTTAGCCAATCTTCGCTTAATCCGTAGTCCCTGTTTCGAGTTGCAAATATTAGCAACAGAACCGGTATCAAATACCCAGGTGCTACTGCGAGCATTAGTAAGGTACACATCAATAACATGTATATCACATATACCTTTGTTCACCTTGCCATCCTTCTTATCCGCCAAATACTTGGGGCAGTTCCGCTTCCAGTGACCAGTCTGCTTGCAGTAGAAGCACTCGGTTTCAGGCTTAGGTCCAGACTTGGGTTTCTTCTCTTGAGCAGCAACTTGCTTGCCATTCTTCTTGAAGTTCCCCTTCTTCTTCCCTTTGCCCTTTTTCTTGAAACTAGTGGTCTTGTTGACCATCAACACTTGATGCTCCTTTTTGATTTCTACCTCCGCAGCTTTCAGCATTGCGAAGAGCTCGGGAATAGTCTTGTTCACCCCTTGCATATTATAGTTCATCACGAAGCTCTTGTAGCTTGGTGGCAGTGATTGGAGAATTCTGTCAATGATGCAATCATCTGGAAGATTAACTCCCATCTGAATCAAGTGATTATTATACCCAGACATTTTGAGTATATGCTCACTGACAGAACTGTTCTCCTCCATCTTGCAGCTATAGAACTTATTGGAGACTTCATATCTCTCAATCCGGGCATTTGCTTGAAATATTAACTTCAACTCCTGAAACATCTCATATGCTCCATGATGTTCAAAACGTCGTTGAAGTCCCGATTCTAAGCCGTAAAGCATGGCACACTGAACTATCGAGTAGTCATCAGCTTTGCTCTGCCAGACGTTCATAACATGTGGTGTTGCTCCAGCAGCAGGCCTGGCACCCAGCGGTGCTTCCAGGACATAATTCTTCTGTGCAGCAATGAGGATAATCCTCAAGTTACGGACCCAGTCCGTGTAATTGCTACCATCATCTTTCAACTTTGCTTTCTCAAGGAACGCATTAAAATTCAACGGAACAACAGCACGAGCCATCTATCTACAATCAAACATAAACAAGCAAGATACTATCGGGTACTAAGTTCATGATAAATTTAAGTTCAATTAATCAAATTACTTAAGAACTCCCACTTAGATAGACATCCCTCTAGTCCTCTAAGTGATCACGTGATCCAAATCAACTAAACCATGTCCGATCATCACGTGAGATGGAGTAGTTTCATTGGTGAACATCACTATGTTGATCATATCTACTATATGATTCACGCTCGACCTTTCGGTCTCCATGTTCCGAGGCCATATCTGTATATGCTTGGCTCGTCAAGTATAACCTGAGTATTCCGCGTGTGCAACTGTTTTGCACCCGTTGTATTTGAACGTAGAGACTATCTCACCCGATCATCACGTGGTGTCTCAGCACGAAGAACTTTCGCAACGGTGCAAACTCAGGGAGAACACTTCTTGATAATTTAGTGAGAGATCATCTTATAATGCTACCGTCAATCAAAGCAAGATAAGATGCATAAAAGATAAACATCACATGCAATCAATATAAGTGATATGATATGGCCATCATCATCTTGTGCCTGTGATCTCCATCTCCGAAGCACCATCATGATCACCATCGTCACCGGCGCGACACCTTGATCTCCATCGTAGCATCGTTGTCGTCTCGCCAATCTTATGCTTCCACGACTATCGCTACCGCTTAGTGATAAAGTAAAGCATTACATCACGATTGCATTGCATACAATAAAGCGACAACCATATGGCTCCTGCCAGTTGCCGATAACTCGGTTACAAAACATGATCATCTCATACAATAAAATTTAGCATCATGTCTTGGCCATATCACATCACAACATGCCCTGCAAAAACAAGTTAGACGTCCTCTACTTTGTTGTTGCAAGTTTTACGTGGCTGCTACGGGCTTAAGCAAGAACCAATCTCACCTACGCATCAAAACCACAACGATAGTTTGTCAAATAGTCTCCGTTTTAACCTTCGCAAGGACCGGGCGTAGCCACACTTGGTTCAACTAAAGTTGGAGAAACAGTCACCCGCAAGCCACCTTTGTGCAAAGCACGTCGGGAGAACCGGTCTCGCGTAAGCGTACGCGTAATGTTGGTCCGGACCGCTTCATCCAACAATACCGCCGAACCAAAGTATGACATGCTGGTAGGCAGTATGACTTATATCGCCCACAACTCACTTGTGTTCTACTCGTGCATATAACATCAAACCATAAAACCTAGGCTCGGATGCCACTATTGGGGAACGCAGTAATTTCAAAAAATTTCCTATGCACACGCAAGATCATGGTGATGCATAGCAATGAGAGGGGAGAGTGTTGTCTACGTACCCTCATAGACCGCAACGGAAGCGTTGACACAACATAGAGGAAGTAGTCGTACGTCTTCCCGATCCGACCTATCCAAGCACCGTTACTCCGGCACCTCCGAGTTCTTAGCACACGTACAGCTCGATGACGCTCCCCGGGCTCCGATCCAGCAAAGCTTCGGGGATGAGTTCCGTCAGCACAACGGCGTGGTGATGATGATGATGTTCTACCGACGCAGGGCTTCGCCTAAGCACTACAACGATATGATTGAGGTGGAATATGGTGGCAGGGGGCACCGCACACGGCTAAGGAACGATCACATGGATCAACTTGTGTGTCTAGAGGTGCCCCCTGCCCCCGTATATAAAGGAGCAAGGGGAGGAGGCCGGCCGGCCAGGTGTGGCGCGCCAAGGAGGAGTCCTCCTCCTAGTAGGAGTAGGACTCCTACTAGGAGGGGGAAAGAGGTGGAGTGGGAGAAGGAAAGGGGGGGCGCCGCCCCCCTCTCCTAGTCCAATTCGGACCAGGGAGGAGGTGGCGCGCAGCCCACCTCTTGCAGCCCCTCTCTCTCTCCACTAAGGCCCATATGGCCCAATACTTCTCCCGGTAGGGTTCCGGTAACCCTCCGGCTCTTCGGTTTTCTCCGAAATCACCCGAAACACTTCTGGTGTCCGAATATAGCCGTCCTATATATCAATCTTTATGTCTCGACCATTTCGAGACTCCTCGTCATGTCCGTGATCACATCCGGGACTCCGAACTAACTTCAGTACATCAAAATGCATAAACTCATAATAACTGTCATCGTAACGTTAAGCGTGCGGACCCTACGGTTCGAGAACAATATAGACATGACTGAGACAAATCTCCGGCCAATAACCAATAGCGGGACCTGGATGCCCATATTGGCTCCTACATATTCTATGAAGATCTTTATCGGTCAGACCGCATAACAACATACGTTGTTCCCTTTGTCATCGGTATGTTACTTGCCCGAGATTCGATCATCGGTATCCAATACCTAGTTCAATCTCGTTACCAGCAAGTCTCTTTACTCGTTCCGTAATACATCATACCGCAACTAACTCATTAGTTGCAATGCTTGCAAGGCTTATGTGATGTGAATTACCGAGAGGGCACAGAGATACCTCTCCGACAATCGGAGTGACAAATCCTAATCTCGAAATACGCCAACCCAACATCTACCTTTGGAGGCACCTGTAGAGCTCCTTTATAATCACCCAGTTACGTTGTGACGTTTGGTAGCACACAAAGTGTTCCTCCGGTAAACGGGAGTTGCATAATCTCATAGTCATAGGAACATGTATAAGTCATGAAGAAAGCAATAGCAACATACTAAATGATCGGGTGCTAAGCTAATGGAATGGGTCATGTCAATCAGATCATTCAACTAATGATGTGACCTCGTTAATCAAATAACAACACTTTGTTCATGGTTAGGAAACATAACCATCTTTGATTAACGAGCTAGTCAAGTAGAGGCATACTAGTGACACTTAGTTTGTCTATGTATTCACACATGTATTATGTTTCCGGTTAATACAATTCTAGCATGAATAATAAACATTTATCATGATATAAGGAAATAGATAATAACTTTATTATTGCCTCTAGGGCATATTTCCTTCAGTTACTCCTTTAAAGGTAGCATTGTTGCGGCAAATTTTTGTTGGGTCTATCCCCATTTTGCGGACTGTGTCCTGATATATCAGATTTAAACTGCTGCCGCCATCCATCAGGACTCGGGTGAAGTGGTATCCGTCAATTATTGGATCTAATACCAAGGCAGCCCATCCTGCATGCCAGATACTTGTCGAGTAATCCCGATGGTCGAAGGTGATCGGTTGGGACGACCAGTGGCGGAGCTCCGCGGTGATAGGCCCTGGGGCATGTTCCTCTAAAGGTGCCGCTTTGTTTCTCTGTTTTATCACACGTAACACGTTGACTGTTTTGACTTCTAGTGGGAATTTATTCTGTTCCCTTGTGCTTTGCTTGTGAGGCTCGTCCTCGTCTTCGCTTGGTGTATCCTGCCCCTTGTGTTCGGCGTTGAGCTTGCCGGACTGTTTGAAGACCCAACATTCTCTGTGGGTATGATTTGCAGGTTTATCCGGGGTGCTATGGATTTGACATATTTGGTCCAGAATTTTGTTTAGGCTGGACAATTCATCTCTGTTGCCTTTGGAGGGCGGCCTCTGCTGCCCTGGCCGAGAGCTTCTAAATCCGGCGTTTACCGACGTGCTCTTCGGGCTGTCTTCTTTATTCCGGTGGTTATTCTTGCTGCGACGTGATTTCCCGTTTCCATCCCTGACTTCGGATGTACTTGGGTCGCTGGTGCTGCATCAGGCTAACCAGCTGTCCTCGCCCGCGCAAAAACGGGTCATGAGGCCTGTTAATGCTGCCATTGTTCTCAGCTTTTCTTGACCGTGGTGTCTGGCAAGCCATTCGTCTCGAACGCTATGCTTGAAATCTGCTAAGGCTTTGGCGTCCGGACAGTCAACTATTTGGTTCTTTTTAGTGAGGAACCTGTTCCAAAGTTTTCCGGCTAACTCACCAGGCTGTTGAGTTATATGACTTAAATCGCCTGCATTCGGTGGTCAGACATATGTCCCTTGAAAATTTGCCCGAAAGGCGTCTTCGAGCTCTTCGCAGCTTTCGATGGAGTTTTCGGGGAGGCTTTTAAGCCAGTGCCGAGCTGGCCCTTTGAGCTTGAGGGTAAGTACTTGATGGCGTGGAGATCATCTCCTCGAGCCATATGGATATGGAGGATGTAGTCCTCAATCCAGACCCCAGGGTATGTTGTTTCATCGTACGCCTCAATGTTTACGGGTTTGAATCCCTCTGGAAATTCATGGTCCAGCACCTCGTCGGTGAAACATAGAGGGTGTGCGGCACCCCTGTATTTGGGCGTACCGTGGTGTTCGGATGTTTGTTGTGTTGCATTGTATGTTGGAGCGCGCCTGCGTGGTCCATAGATGGATCTAGTTGCGCCGTCCTTTTGATGTGAGCCCTTATGCGGATCGCGTACTGGTTTATGTGCGGCGTCGTTTGCCGCTTTATGTTGGCTATGAGGTCGTCTATCCGACCGGATGGCCGTTTTATTTTTTAATTGTGGAGGATCTAAGGCCTCCTCATCAAATTCAGGTAGCAACTTTCGCTTCGGATAGCTCTTGGTGTGGCGATTACTGCTGTACTTCGCTGCAGTGTTAAGTACTTCACTCCATTTGATTTTGAGTGTGTCTTGTGCAGCCTTGAGCCTTTGCTTCTGTTTTTTCAGACTCCTCGCCATGGCAACAAGCCTTTGGTGGGCATTATGTTGCTCCTGGCGCCTGTCCGGTGTGATGTCGTCCGGACTGTTATCTTCGACGGGGTTGGGTTGTTCGGCTTGATTTTCCGTGTTGCCGTGGTCGGGCAATGGTTCACCCTACTCTAAAGCTGGGTCTATATGATCATTATTTCTGCCAAGGCGGGATTTGGAGCGGCGTTTACGCTGCCGTTTTGATTGCTTCTCGAGGGAACCACCCTTCGCTGCGTCCTTCCGTTCCTCGTCGTTATTTTCTTTGGGTGTGTCCACCATTTATACGTCATGTGATGAAGTGGGCGTCTAGTGCCCTGTGGGAAGTGGTTCCTCTTCGCCTCCCGCATCGTCGTCCATACCGTCGATGTCTTCGGAGTCGAAGTCAAGCATGTCGGTTAAGTCATCGATAGTGGCTACTAAGTGGGTGGTGGGTGGGTGGCGAATTTCTTCGTCATCCGCATCCCAATCCCGCCGGACGTAGTTCGGCCAGGACTCTCTCGACAAGGAGAGGGACCTTAATGAGTTCAGTATGTCGCCAAAGGGCGAGTGCTGAAAAATATCCGCGGAGGTAAACTCCATGATCGGCGCCAATCGGATTCGACGGGAACGGGCGCAGGCGGTTCGGAGTCCGTGGCCGGAGAAGGATCCGGCAGTTTGGCAACACGGCTCTCGTGAAGGGTAAGGTCGATATTTGGCTCGATCGCCGCAGAGGATACGACCTCTGTGGCGGGGTCTATCCACCCGTCCACGGATGGCGCAACTGGCTCCGAATTGAGGGTCGGAGCGGCTGCCGGTGCGATTTCTCGAACACTGTCTGATGATAGAGCTAAATCGTACTCATCGTGACCGCGTGGCGCACAAGGCAGGGGCTCGAATCCGTCGACGATTAAGTCTCCGCGGATATCGACCGTGTAGTTTAAGCTTTCAAACCTGACCTAGTGGCCAGGGGTGTAACTTTCGATCTGCTCCAGATGGCCAAGCGAGTTGGCCCGCAGTGCGAAGCCGCCAAACACAAAGATCTGTCCGGGGAGAAAAGTCTCACCCTGGAGTGCATCACTATCGATGATCGCGGGAGCCATCAAGCCTAACGGCGACGACACAGAGGAACTCGCAATGAAAGCACCAATGTCGGTGTCAAAACCGGCGGATCTCAGGTAGGGGGTCCCGAACTGTGCGTCTAAGGCAGATGGTAACAGGAGGCAGGGGACACGATATTTTACCCAGGTTCGGGCCCTCTTGATGGAGGTAAAACCCTACGTCCTGCTTGATTTATTCTTGATGATATGAGTATTACAAGAGTTGATCTACCACGAGATCGGAGAGGCTAAACCCTAGAAGCTAGCCTATGGTATGATTGTATGTTGTCCTACGGACTAAAACCCTCCGGTTTATATAGACACCGGAGGGGGCTAGGGTTACACAAGGTCGGTTACAAAAGAGGAGATATCCATATCCGTACTGCCTAGCTTGCCTTCCACGCCAAGTAGAGTCCTATCCGGACACGGGACGAAGTCTTCAATCTTGCATCTTCATAGTCCAACAGTCCGGCCAAAGGATATAGTTCGGCTGTCTGGAGACCCCCTAATCCAGGACTCCCTCAATAAGGAACTCAATTCTTGAAACCAAAATAATGAGAAGATTTTGGTTCATTTACGATTGGTAAGTCTAGATAGCCCTCCACTTTTTGACCTAAAAACTTAGCACAACTGTAGAAGTGGCATGGTTATTATGCAAGTGTTAGTGAAAGAAAGATAATCAACTCAAAGTTTTTGTTCTATTAGATAAAACAACTTTGCAACACTTAATTCTATTTCCTCTAGTTGATACTTGCTTGCCGGGAATGCACGGAAGAGCTTTTCTTTGATTTAGCCATGAAAAATTAAATTAGGGAGTGAAAGGTATATAGAGACAAACATGATTTTAGAGTACTCATTAACTTACCCACGAATGTCTCATTCTCAATGCTTTCAAACACTTTGTTTCAATCATTGTTTGCTGAAACTTTGGTTGTCACGTGAAGTGATTATGCCAAATAAGTGGTTATGCATAGAGTTTCGTTGTGGCTTAAGTTTGGGAACTATGGATCTTGATATTTGTCTCTTTCGAGCTTTTGTGATTAGTTCCCAATATTTACCACATACACATTCAACAGAAAGCTGAATAATATTCGATGTAGTGTTGCCACTACATACGGCAACAAACTCATGGCCGAAATCTGAGCCAAAACTCTGATGGATCGTTCATTGGTCATCGGAGTTCTCAGCATAACATCACGAAAGGTGATGAAGCTATAGTTACACACGTACAAGTGCGGAGGCGGAGGACGAAAAAAATGAAGGTGTGGCAAATTCTGAAGTGATTTTTTGATGCAAATGCAAAACCATAATATTCAATACCTATCCCCTTCCCTTTACTCTCCATCTTCTGTTAGCAAAGACGCGAGGCCGCACTGCGCCCTTCTGGCCATGGCGTGAAGGATGTGAGGCTGCAGCCGCTTCGTGTGCCTAGGTCTCGACCGCTCGATGCACCACTGCACCCTGCGCGGGAGCGCCTAGCCGTGCCACTTGCTCCACGTCCAAGCCACATCCGCCGTCATCCACCACTACCCCTCGTCCTGGCCAGCCGCAATTGTGCACTAGGTACTAGGGTTGTTGCGTGTCGTGTGCGTGTGCGTCTCTATCTGGCTCTCGACTGGTTCATTTCTTCTTTTTGCGGGTATCTCGATCGGTTCATAGCCAGGTGAGAAGTGCAAATGGGCCAACTGCTTCTGCGTTGGATGCCATGTATGTGCTTCAACCGTGTCTGACTGGCCGTCGAGCGAATGACATCACACTTCAGCGATGTTTTCGGCGACAAGAGACAACGTAGCCAACCGAGAGAAGACTATGTAGGTATAAAAATATTTTTTGCACCAAAACAAGGTATGGCGGCCGCCCGCCCTTGCCCACTGGGGTCCTTCGGTAGTGTAAACACGCATATAGTAGCAGGGCCATAGCACCAGCCAGAAGCTGAAGCACCATTTAAAAGATGCAACGCGGATTTTTGGCATAATCTAGCTCATCCTTCAACTAAGTTGCTCTAGACAATTTAATCTATAAGTGTTATCGAGTCTATTAAAAATAATAATATTTCTAACATCATCTTCTTTACAATTATTCTCAACACCCAAGTCTTTGAAGACTTTCTCTCGTGCATGGTTGTTTTTGGTTAAGATCAATTTATTTTAAAAATAGTCTCACGACAAGTCTCAGCTATCTAGATTAAAAACAGAATAAAGTCTAAAAACACCAGTCCGCTACAACCCCAACTGTCCTTGGAATTCTTGAACAAGAAATTTCGCAAGTGCCGACGACAAACAAGCTAAGCTCGGGCAAAACTGTAGTCCAAGAAATATTATATTCTTTGAAGGGGAAAAATCGGCTAAGTCGCTTCCTGCCAACGCCCGCCGGTCATGACTGCAAAGCTGGCCACAAATCTTTTGGAAAATGACTCTGCCTTCTGGACCTGTGCTCACCGTTCGTTCAACGACTAATGTTCAACGCCATGAAGATGTTAGGGAATATACTCGCGGGCTATCCTTTTTCCCCATGTGTCCAGCCGACCAGCCCAAAATATTCCGGCAACTACTAGAAAATATTCGCCTGCAATTGTGCCGTAGACAACTGGGTTATGCGGCTAATATTTCTGTATGTTTTACTAGGAATCACAAGAGATGCGATTTGATAAAACAGAGCTGTGAATGAAATACTCATGTGTGGAGTGCTTGGATTAGTGCCGTCCGGCAGGTTGTCGACGAGAAGGATGGCGGCGATGTTGGCGAGGTGATTTAGACATCAATGACAAAATCATCTCATCTCAGCGTGTTTAAACATCAGAATTGGTCACGGGGGAGCTCAAGCAGACTAGCAATTGCGTTTATTTAGACTTAGATTGCATGTTGAATAAACCTCAAAAGGTTTTTCCTATGCAACGCTCACTGCATCAGATTATCGATCAACGGACACGCGTTTTGCAGCTGAGTTTTTTAATCTTATATATTGGGGTGTTTCTTGGTTTATCGGTTGGGTTTTCTTCAGGTTTTCTGCTTTGGTCTGATTTTCTTTAGGTATTTTCTTTGTTCTAATTCCTTTTCTTCTTTTACCTTTTTAAACTTCATGAATATTTTCTTAAAAATTCGTGAACATTGTTAATATTCATTATTAGTTTTAAAGATAGCGAATATTTATTAATTAGGATTTGTCGAAAATAAATCTGCAATATTTTCAAAAATTCATGAACATTTTACAAAAATTGTGAACATTCTCAAAAAAATTCTTAATTATTTTATAATTCATGCATTTTTAAAATATCACGGTTTTTTCAAAAATTTGAACATTTTTACAATCTGTTTTCTTGAAAATGTGAATAAGAAATAAAAGAAAAATATGAAATCGAACGAATTCGGAAAAATGAAAAAAAGGAACAGTAATCGCTGAAAACAGAAGTGCGACGCACGTACCGGTGGAAGCCTTACTAGGGGAGACCACGATTACAGCCCCTGTTCGCCATCCCGACTATCTGATACAGATAGCGTGAGATAGGACAAATTATACCTAACGCTCATTGTACTGTAGATAGGCAACCAATCGGACAGGACGAATGTGCTGGGCCAAGCCAACTAGGAAACGATCTAGTTAACTCATTTCAGCGATTTTGATGTGGGGTTTTTCGTCTTTCTCTCGGATTTTCTTGTTAAAAAAGCCTTTTCGTTTTTGTAATTGTTTTTCAGATTTTGCTGTTTTCTTTTTTATTCTGCTTTTCTTCTTCTTACTTTTATTATTTCTCTTTTTTGATTTTTTGTTCTTTTTACTACCTTTTGTTGCTGTTTCCCTATGTTTATTCTTTTTTTCGTTTTCTTATTTTACTTTGTTCATTTAGTAACACAATCTATAAAATTTTATCTTTTAGTAAATTGTTAATTATTTTCTAATATATAATTAATATTTTTCATTATGAGATGAGCAATTTTTTAAATATACAACGTATTTTTTCAATACATGGAGAACATTTTTCATACATCATGAGCTTTCTTTAAAAAGTGTTCCTGCAATTTTTAAAATGCCACAAATGATCTAAAAATGTTCATGCATTTTTTTAATGTGCATCCGCTATTTGAAAAGTGTTATTTAATTATAGAATTGTTCATGTTATTTTAAATAATGCTTTTGAATTTAGAAAATGTTTACAGATTTAAACTAATGTTCACGAAATAAAATAAATGTGCACCAAGACAATTTGAAATGCTCACAAATTTAATATTGAAATATGAATGAACTCAAAAGCAAACAAAACTACGAAGAAAGATAAATCGTCGAAAGAGGAACCCTTGTAAGACAAAGCGTGAAATCTACAATTTGGGTGGCCCACAATGGAGTGTCTTCTGCATTATCCCCACTAGGTGATGAAGTGAGCATCACATGCCAAATCTGATAATAGGAATCCTCTCATGAAATTAAGAAAAAAGAATTCGAACTATAGGCAAGTAGTAGAACGTCTGTGCGTTGCTACGGGCTACAATAGATATAAACGAATCAAACAAATAAGTAAGGTCCAGATGAAAGCTCGTTTCTTTTTCGTACGTCCGAGAGTGTTCATATGTCCAGACTATCTACCATGTTATCTCCAATATGTGGGCCAAACACAAAAACTAAACCCCCAGGACGCACTTTCAGCATGGAGGCATACATGGTAACGCTGAAGATGGGCCTGGTTGGATATCTCAAGATCAAGGAGGTAGAGCTACGAGAGCTTAGGCTCCCTGAGCTCCAGAGTGCAGGCAGCCCGAGGAAGTCTTGGGGTGATCGGGCCCTTCCCTCTAGGGTAACTAAATTCTCCCGAGCTCCATGACCCTTCGAGTGAACATTCGCGAGAGGAATTCAACAGGTAATAAAGAGTCAAAGATTGGGTCCGATGTTTTTTAAGCTCTTTATAGGACCTAAAGACCAACATGCACATTAATAGCTACGCCTACGAGACAATGATAACCTATGTTTGATAGGTTATGACGGCTCTTCCTGAATAGTAAACCGGTTTGTCCCGAACTGAAATGATATAGCCTGCTGCGCATTAGAGATGTGACAAGACTAAGGCACCTTTTTTACCATTGCCACCTGATACGTATCCAACGTATCTATAATTTATGAAGTATTCATGCCATGTGTACAATAATTTTATATGGTTTTGGTATGATTTTGATGTAGGGTGGAACCCTAGATGGCCGATCTTTCACGAAAGGAGCGGATCCCAAAGAGAAACACGAAGAACACGAGGGGATTCACGAGGGAAAACACGAGAGAAACACTCAAACCAACATGAATCGATTACACATGCGCTAGATCCTCGAAACACAAAGATATACATGATGATCCACAGTCAACAAAGGACGATACACGGTAACCGGTTCTTCTCCGTGAGGAGGTCTTGATGGGGCCACCCAAGAGGGGGTCTTGAATCCAAGGGAATCTTCTCTGTAGAGGGGCCGCGGTCTCTCTCGTGGAGTAGATCCGTAATGGATGAGCGTAGCTCTATCTCTCAAATGAGCTATCACAACGCTAACCCTAAAACGTAGGTGGAGGGGGAGTATATATAGTCTAAGGGGCGAAGGGGTACATGGGCCACGGCCCAGATGCGCTGCACGCAGGCAGGGGGGCCGGATGTCCGGGCGTCGGGCCGGATGTCCGGGCGCTGGGGCCGGATGTCCGGGCTGGCAGGGTCCAACCTTGTTGCTCTCTGGAATGGCGGGGTCCGGATTTCCGGGCAGGAGGCCGGATGTCCGGGGGCTCGGGATGCGCCGGATGTCCGGGCTGTTCGCGGGTGTCCGGGCCCTATAGACTTGGCCGCTGGCTCCTTGCTTCTGGTGGCACGTCCAGGGGACGGATGTCCGGGCTGGGAGCCGGATGTCCGGGGCCTGGGATATAACGCCCCGGACATACCCGCCGGTGGTCGTCACTCCTGGCGGGATCTAGACTGGCCCCACAGATCAATACTAGTCTTTTCTGCGCACTTTGTCCTCACTCGTGCGCACCCGGGAGCAACTTCCCAGTCGGTCACCCATCCTGACACTACTCCAAGCTGAGCACGCTTAACTTTGGAGTTCTGTCCGAATGGGCTCCCGGAAAAGAAGGAATTCCTTATTGATATGAGTAGTCTATCATCCCTAATAAGCCAGGCCATCACATACACCCCCACTCAGAGGAACCGACGTCCTCGTCGGGCCACAGGAACGTTCCCTCTTGGCACAAACGTCTGTGCTTCCAGTCTGGTACATGGGCCATGCCGGGTGCCACGACGGGTCACAAACGTCATGAACAACATGACCACACACCTGTCCGCAACCATCCATGTAACCGCGAGGGTCGGCTCTGATACCAACTTATAACACCCCGGACATACCCGCCGGTGGTCGTCACTCCTGGCGGGATCTAGACTGGCCCCACAGATCAATACTAGTCTTTTCTGCGCACTTTGTCCTCACTCGTGCGCACCCGGGAGTAACTTCCCGGTCGGTCACCCATCCTGACACTACTCCAAGCTGAGCACGCTTAACTTTGTAGTTCTGTCCGAATGGGCTCCCGGAAAAGAAGGAATTCCTTATTGATATGAGTAGTCTATCATCCCTAATAAGCCAGGCCATCACATGGGAGCTGTTCTCCGTCTTCTTCCGTCGTCGCTTCCATGCTTCCCTCGCGGATGGTGTAGTTGTTCCTTGGCGCTTGCACTCCTCCTCAAGATCCGTGAAGCTCCGACAATACCTTTGCATGCACACGGGAGAAGTGTCAAGTAGTATACCATCCTCGAGGGGGTCAAGTGAGCACGTGTAAAGGAGATGATTCACCTTCATGTATGTGAAGTACATGACGCACGTGTCACTTGTCAAACGGACTCTTGACATGGTGATGTCCATAGGATGCTCCGCATCATCTCCCCTCCCTTGGGAAAGATCCGACCTCGGATCGAAATCCAAATCACCATGGGAAAGAGATGGAGTCGCCGTGTAGGAGTGGTCGATCACCAAGTTCTCGTCATCTTGAAGCTCTAAATGGGCACTCTCCGATGCCGGACCATCTTGGGATTCCTTCAAAAGTAGCAAAGACAACAAACACTTGGAAAAACAAATGTGGTTAGCGTTAGTGCAAAACCAAGCATTCAAGAGGTTATTCACCAAACAAGTGTCGTCATCATGCAAAGCATATGGTGTGACAAAGGATTGTGGCATGGCATGTAAGTATATCAATCGAGCACAAGCAAAGATATCATGGGGACAAGCATGTAAATGGGAGGTAGAGATGCAAATATGTGTGTCAAGAGAATAAGCATCTACCTCAAGTTCATAGCAAGCATTCACAAATTGCTCAATGAAAGGTCTATGGTAGGCATATGAATCATTCACAACACCAAATAAAATGAAGTGTCTAAACACATGGGTCAAGTGCAAGACAATCCAAGCATAATGTGCATAGGGTGTAGTGAACATAGTGTGGAACTCAACACAATAGAAAGAGCAATTGTTCATCATGTGTGAGGCAATCAATTCAATCATGTGACAAGCAATGGGACATGGCATATGTGAAGTGATGACATTGGTGCAACCAAACATATGAGAGGAGAAAATAATCCAAGAATTGGATGCAACACACAAGGCATATATATCATGATGCATGGAATGGTTAAAATGACAAGTCGAAGCAAGATCTCTAACAAGTGTGCAATCAAGTGATCCAAGATGAACAATAAGTCTCATGGTGAAAGCAACACAAGTAGTATGATCCATAATATGCATGCTCATGGTTTGGGGGTTCTCAAAAGAGAAGGATATCACCTTGAAAGCATGTTCTTGTGCATCCTTCACAATGCCGAAGTACAAGCAAGTGCGATGTAGAATCGTCGTGGTAGAAGGTGGTTCGCTCTCAAGAGCTCGGATTGTTAACTCACGTGACGTGGAAGTCGACACGAAGTCCAAGTATCCTACACATGCACACAACAAAAAGAACGTATGCGCATGGTAGATAAACACATCATCCATCATGATGGTTCTCTTCTCTTGCACATAACCATTAGAAACACAAGTGCATGAATAATATGATGCAACAATGGCAATATTCATGTCACTAGGTATATGGTGCAAAGAGGTAAGACAAGCATGCTTCACAAGGAATATGTCAAAATCTCCAATTATATGTGAGAATGCTATGGGGGCAAACTCATTATCAAGACTAAGGGCATGGTTGCACTCAATACATGTCAAATCATTTAGCATGAGAGAGGCAACACATGGAGATAAATGACAAGAAGTAATAACAATCATGTGCAAAGCATGGTAATGGTTGTCATCAACCGCATGAAAGGAGCAAGTATGAATCATTGGTGATGCAATAAGGCAAGCAAGCATAGTAATCAAGGCGTGCAAGATAGTGGAGCGAAGATGCAACACACTAGAGTAAATCATGGCAAGCATGTCATGTGAGCAAATAATAGGCATAGTCAATGCACATGACATATAGGAAGCACGAACACAAAGCAAGATCATAGTATCATCATAGGAATGGGGCACAAAGCAATCATGGCAATAACAAACAATAACAAACAATACACATACAAGTATGAGAATCAATCATCATGTGTAAAGCAAAGCATGGGTCATAAATGCATGGCAAAAGCATAGGAATAAGCATATCATGCAAAGTGAACGTGGCAAGATGGGCATATGATATGTAATGGACAATAACCCATAACCATGTGAGGGCCATGTAAAATAAATGCACGAAGTGTGTGCGCGAAGTGAAAATGAGCGGTGGGAAAGGCAATCCATGGGATCCCAAGTCATCGTTGCTCTCTAGAGCTCGTTTTGTCAACTCATGGGATTGCGAGGTTGACAAGAATTCATGGGTACCTACACAAAAGAGACACAAACGAAAGAAATTGTGTGTGTGGTAAATGTACACATCATCCATCATGATGTGTATGTGCACGTGAGAGTTAGCACAAGATAAGCATCGCTCAAAGAAATTTGAAGCATGGTATAAGAACATGTCATCCATCATGAAAGAATAGTTATTGTGTATGACACGATGGGGATGCAGATTTAGCATACAAGTATAAGGATCATGCAATGGATGGGATGAATCAAAATCTCCTAAAATGTATGAGGAAACTATGGGGGTCTCCTCATGAGCAATATTGTGAACATCACATGGAGAAAATGGACAACATCCAAAACAATGCATATCCGAAGCTAGGTGGTCATGGCATGGCATATGAGATAAAGGATGCAAAGGGAGCATATCAATATCATCACAAGAAAAACAAATGCCAATAACCATGGGCTTGTCATCTATGCCATAAGTGCAAATTGGGTTAATCTTAATGGCATATGCATAGTCACTATGAAGAGATTGCAAATATGACATGTGGTCGATCTCATGCATAGCATATGACAAGTCAAGCAGATTGGCAAACATGATGTGACCGAGAGAATCGTCACAAGAAATCCTATGTAACATGGCATCACAACTAAGGGACTCCACATGGCAATCATCATACTCATCATAAATGGGTAAATCATCGCATGGGGAAATCGCACTAGCATGAATCATGGAAATAGGTGGATCAACATCATGCAAGCAATCAATGTCAAGTATGTCCACTAGTGGGACTAGAGCATCACCTTCACCTATGTTACCTTGTTCATTCCACTCTAGTGGTGTAGGTGAGGTGGGTAAGACCAAATGGTCGTCAATATCATCATCTTGATGGAACCATGTGGAGGGTGCATCATATTCCACCATGGCCATCGTCTTGTCCAAAGGTAGGACGAAGTCGTCGAGAATCGGTGTGTCATCATATAAGGGACCTAGCACCAAATGAGAAGACACAATAGAGGTAGAGGTCAAGTCGTTAGTGTTGAAAGTGGCCTCACATGACCTATCAACTATCTCACTCTCTCTATGTGGTGGTTCACTCACTCCCTCAAAATAGGTGCACTCAAACTCACATATGGTGGAGTCACTCATCTCACTCAAATGATGGGGGTTGTGGCTCTCCTCACATGGGAATTGTGGCAACACATATATGGGGCTAGTGGTGAAGTCACTCTCACTCTCAATATGGCGGCAAAAGTCACTCAAGTCATCATACGTCGCCGTGGTCGAAGGGAAAATCCCATGCTCAACCATCTCGTCATCGTCGCCGTGGATGAAGGCCGAAGATGGCACATCATCACTCTCGCCTCCTAAGATGGAAGCATCATCCTTGCTCATCACCATGTCGCTCGCCTCCAAAGCTTGGTCCTTGAGGTTCTCCGTAGTCGTACTTGTCGCCACACCATCTTGAAAAAGACTCGAAGTAGACTCGGCATCATCAATGCCACAAAGAGGGATGGCGGTGATGTCGGACTTGGGAGTATCGTTTTGGAGCTCGTCGGGCTTGGACATCTTGGTGGTACTAGCCTCATGCTCGTCTTCTTTGAGCTTGGTCTTCGAGAAGTGTGCTTGGGGTCGAGAAGCTTTGGCCTTCATTAGTTCTTGTACCGCCTTGAGAGCACCGATGTAGTTGTCGTCGAGGGACTTGTAGTTCTCGAGGAAGATAATCTTGGAGATGTCGTTGTTCAATCCCATCATGAAGTGGAACTTCATTGACATGGGGTCGTCCACGCCGGCACGTCGCAAGGCTTTCTTCATCTCCTTGAAGTACTCGTCGATGGACTTGGATCCTTGGATGGTGTTCTCCAATTGGCGTAGAAGTTGTTCCGTGTAGGTTGGAGGCA
Organism: Triticum monococcum; assembly: GCA_034509565.1. Lineage (NCBI taxonomy): Eukaryota > Viridiplantae > Streptophyta > Magnoliopsida > Poales > Poaceae > Triticum > Triticum monococcum. Next base: position 142,870,749 of record CM067845.1, on the reverse strand, counting down.
CAAACTATCGCCGCAACACTCTCTTCGTCTTGGGCCAACTCATCTCGTAGGTCTCCGAAGGTGCGTGAAGCCACCATGTGGACGCGTAGTCGTGGAGGTTTCTTGTGGCACACTTCACTTGATCTTCGGGAGGAACTTGATGTAGCTTGAGGTAGTTGTCCATCAAACGCTCCCACTCGAGATACTCCTCGGGTTCTTGAGTCCCATAGAAAGGAATCTCATGGTCGGTGTCGAGGTCGTAGTAGCTCGTGGAGGTCGCGGACTTAAGCTTGGGGAGCTTCTCTTGAGCGTAGTCTTGAGGTGCTTGTTGGCGAAGATGCCGTATATCCGAAGGCGAAGATGCCTTGAAGTCACTTGGCGAAGATGCCAAGGGGGATGGTGAAGTCGTTGAGCAGTTGGTGTTGAGCTCTTGACCTTCACGTTCGTGGTGGTGATGGTGTCGATGCCGATGTGACCTTGCCGGAGATGGTAGCTCGGAAGCATGTGCTCTTGAGCGTCTTCTCGAAGATGAGGAAGATCGCTTGTAGGACTTGATGAGGGCTTTGATCTCCTCCATTTGAGCTTGCATCTTGGCGTCGGTGTAGTGGTTCTTGGCATCGAACTCGTCGTTGTTGTAGACCGAAGGTGAAATGCCTTGCCTATCCATCACAAGACTCGAGCAAATATGAGTGGGAGAAAGAGAAGAACTTATACCAAATGTACCTTGACCAAAGTTGAAAGTGGATCAATGATCACTCCAATGTGGACAAGGAAATAGCACAATTGGTACCAATTCTTGTCGGTTTCTCACGCCTACACAAATAAGGCTTATGGTGGAGCTCGGCGAGGATAGTGGCACAAAAATTTAATGCAAAATGTTAGCAAGAGTCAATAATGTTGAAAGAGATTCACAAATTCGCAAGTGAAACAAGTAGACCAATAGCAATATGTGGCACACGGAAACACACACACGGATAGATAAATGGGGTCGTGCAACCAAGGATGAGCACAAAATGTGGAATCCACGGAAAACGCTCGTGTTGCACAACTCTAGAGAGATGCTAGCACGATTGCTCAATAGGCGGATACGACACTTGTGCACAACCTATAAGATGCAAAATGGATAACTTTGTATCCCAAGTATGCTATGTGTATGATGTTCCGGTGGTATGATCCAAGATGATCTTATATGACAATGTGGTATGATGCTATGGCACTTGCTTACAAGCTCTTTGTTCACTCTTTTTCTTTTGCTTAAAAGCTTATTCTTTTTTTTGTATATGGCCACTTTGCGAAATGCACAAACCAAGATAGCAATTGTGTATATGCGGGAACAAACTTGAGGCACAAGGGATGATATGATACCGATATGATATGGTATGTATGCAATGTATGGTGTAGATCACTAATGTGCACAAGTAACGTTGTCGGCAATACTCAAATGGCTAGTCTCGATAGGCAAGTAACGCAAAATGGGCTAGGGGTTAACAATGCAATGGCAAGGGAATATACAATGGAGGGATACCACGATACCGAGATGATATGGAGGTTACCGTCCTTGGAGATGATGAGTGGCGGTGATCTTGATGGAGATACCAAGATGATGGAGACTCGTCCCTAAGTAGCCGAAACACCTTAGGAAACGGAAAAACCGCGAACTCAAAATCTCAAATGTCAAATGTCAAATGGTGGTAGCGGGGATGCGGTGGTGGTTTTGTGGAAGTGCAATGATGGGGTTCGGAGTACGCAATGTGGACGTCGAGGGTAAAGCGGTGGACTATACATGGTGTCGGAGTTGGGAGCACGGTCCCTAAGTAGCCGAAACACCTTAGGAGACACAACTCACAACACAAACAAAATTGGGTTATATGGGTTGGCGGAGGTGTATGGTGGGTAAGCCTATGCGGAAGTTATGGTGGTGGTGGTGGTTGATGAAGAAGCAACCATCCCTAAGTAGCCTAAACACCTTAGGAGACTCGAATCACAACTCAAACAACCACTAATGCTATAAGGAACGAAATGGGTTAGGTTGCGGAAGTCGGTGGTGGTTATGCGGATGTTGTGGTGGAAGCCCTAGGCAAAGATGCCAAAGTTGTCAAAATTTGATGGAGTCAAATGGTGATGATAGTATTTTTATGTGATGGAGGATGTTAATAGCTTCAAAACGAGCTAAAGAACGTCAAAAACGGACTCCGGATGAATTAGTTATGCACAAAACGGTGAAACGGGAAAATCTGAAGTTACAGGGGTCGGATGTTCGCGGTGGAGCCCGGATTTCCGGGGCTGTCTGTCCAGAGCCGAGCAGATTTGGTGCTCCAGGAGCCGGATGTCCGGCCAGATGGCCCGGATGTCCGGCCCGACGAATCCAGATCTCGTTTGGGGCGGAAATTTTTGAATTGGGGGCGGAAATTGATGATTTCGGGGGCAAAATTGCGGAGATTTCGTGGATGGAAAGTGGGGAAAAGTGGGGATATGCTAGATCCACTCGAAACCAAGCAAATCCATGGATCAAATCCAACAAAACATCATCACACCAACAAATCACAAAAAAATTGGGGCTATTTTTGATGGGGATTTTCGAAATTGGGGAAGAACACAACAAAATTAGGCTAGAAAACACAACGGGGAGGCTCTGAAATCGTGATCAACCTAAGCTTTGATCCAAGATGATCATGAGCTAGAACTGGCTCTGATCCAAGATGATGTAGGGTGGAACCCTAGATGGCCGATCTTTCACGAAAGGAGCGGATCCCAAAGAGAAACACGAAGAACACGAGGGGATTCACGAGAGAAACACTCAAACCAACATGAATCGATTACACATGCGCTAGATCCTCGAAACACAAAGAGATATACGATGATCCACGGTCAACAAAGGACGATACACGGTAACCGGTTCTTCTCCGTGAGGAGGTCTTGATGGGGCCACCCAAGAAGGGGTCTTGAATCCAAGGGGATCTTCTTCGTAGAGGGGCCGCGGTCTCTCTCGTGGAGTAGATCCGTAATGGATGAGCGTAGCTCTATCTCTCAAATGAGCTATCACAACGCTAACCCTAAAACGTAGGTGGAGGGGGAGTATATATAGTCTAAGGGGCGAAGGGGTACATGGGCCACGGCGCTGCACGCAGGCAGGGGGGCCGGATGTCCGGGCGTCGGGCCGGATGTCCGGGCCTTCCCGAGACGCCAGATGTCCAGGCGCTGGGGCCGGATGTTCGGGCTGGCAGGGTCCAACCTTGTTGCTCTCTGGAATGGCGGGGTCCGGATTTCTCGGCAGGAGGCCGGATGTCCGGGGGCTCGGGATGCGCCGGATGTCCGGGCCCTGTAGACTTGGCCGCTAGCTCCTTGCTTCTGGTGGCACGTCCAGGGGCCGGATGTCCGGGCTGGGAGCCGGATGTCCGGGGCCTGGGAGCTGTTCTCCGTCTTGTTCCGTCGTCGCTTCCATGCTTCCCTCGCGGATGGTGTAGTTGTTCCTTGGCGCTTGCACTCCTCCTCAAGATCCGTGAAGCTCCGACAATACCTATGCATGCACACGGGAGAAGTGTCAAGTAGTATACCATCCTCGAGGGGGTCAAGTGAGCACGTGTAAAGGAGATGATTCACCTTTATGTATGTGAAGTACATGACGCACGTGTCACTTGCCAAACGGACTCTTAACATGGTGATGTCCATAGGATGCTCCGCATCAGATTTGGATGGAACTAACCCGGACTAACGCTGTTTTCAGCAAAACTACCGTGGTGTTATTTTTTGTGCAGAAATCAAAGTTCTCCAAATGCAGCAAAACATTTTGACGATTTTTTTGAAAGAAAAGAGAAATAATGGAGCAAAGAACCACCAGAGGGGGGCTGCTGCCCAGTAGACACCAGGGCGCGCTAGCCCCCTGGCTCTCCCTGGTGGGAGGTGGGGCCCCTGAGGCCCATCTTCGCGTGAAAGCAATGCCAAAAAATCCTATAAATATAAAAACCCCTAGAAATAACCGTAGATCGGAAGTTCCACCGTCGCAAGCCTCTGTAGCCACGAATAGCCAATCTAGACCCTGTTCCGGCACCCTGGCCGAGGGGGAAATCATCACCAGTGGCCATCTTCATCATCTCGGTGGCCACCATGATGGGGAGGGAGTAGTACACCCTCAGGGCTGAGTGTTTGTACCAGTAGCTATGTGTTTAATCTCTCTCTCTCTCTCTCTCTCTCTCGCGTTCTTGAGTTGGCATGATCTTGATGTATCGCGAGCTTTGTTAATATAGTTGGATCATATGGTATTTTCCCCTCTCTATCTTGTTGTGATGAATTGAGTTTCCCTTCGAGATTTCATTCTTATCGGATTGAATACTTTTATGGATTTGAGAACACTTGATGTATGTCTTGCTAGAATATTCGTGGTGAAAATAGGGTATTATATTGATTCACTTCATATGTGTTTTGGCACTCAACTCGCGGATTCCCGATGTGCATTGGGGTAATCTATGCATAGGGGTTGATGCACGTTCTCGTCTTTGTTTCTCCAGTAGAAATCTTGGGGCACTCTTTGAGGTTCTTTGTGTTGGATTGAGTATTATGAATCTGAAATTGTTTAATGCATATCGCATAATCAAATCACGGATACTCGCGGTGACATTGGAGTATCTAGGTGACATTAGAGCTGGTTGATGTGTATCATCTGGTGTTATTTTAGTACGAACTCTTGGATAGATCGATCGGAAATGATAACTTTCAGGTGGTTTCTGAAGGAAATATGCCCTAGAGAAAATAATAAAGTTATTATTTATTTCCTTATATCATGATAAATGTTTATTATTCATTCTAGAATTGTATTAACCGGAAACATAATACATGTGTGAATACATAGACAAACAGAGTGTCACTAGTATGCCTCTACTTGACTAGCTCGTTGATCAAAGATGGTTATGTTTCCTAGCCATAGACATGAGTTGTCATTTGATTAACGGGATCACATCATTAGGAGAATGATGTGATTTACTTGACCCATTCCGTTAGCTTAGCACTTGATCGTTTTAGTATGTTGCTATTGCTTTCTTCATGACTTATACATGTTCGTATGACTATGAGATTATGCAACTCCCGTTTACCGGAGGAACACTTTGTGTGCTACCAAATGTCACAACGTAACTGGGTGATTATAAAGGTGCTCTACAGGTGTCTCCGAAGGTACTTGTTGAGTTGGCGTATTTCGAGATTAGGATTTGTCACTCCGATTGTCGGAGAGGTATCTCTGGGCCCTCTCGGTAATGCACATCACTATAAGCCTTGCAAGCATTGTAACTAATGAGTTAGTTGCGGGATGATGCATTACGGAACAAGTAAAGAGACTTGCCGGTAATGAGATTGAACTAGGTATTGAGATACCGACGATTGAATCTCGGGCAAGTAACATACCGATGACAAAGGGAACACCGTATGTTGTTATGCGGTTTGACCGATAAAGATCTTCATAGAATATGTGGGAGCCAATATGAGCATCCTGGTTCCGCTATTGGTTATTGGCCAGAGACGTGTCTCGGTCATGTCTACATAGTTCTCGAACCCGTAGGTCTGCACGCTTAAAGTTTGGTGACGATCGTATTATGAGTTTTTGTGTTTTTGATGTACCGAAGGTAGTTCGGAGTCCCGGATATGATCACGAACATGATGAGGAGTCTCGAAATGCCTAAGACATAAATATCGATATATTGGACGACTATATTTGGATACCGGAATGGTTCTGGGTGAGATCGGGAATATACCGGAGCACCGGGAGGTTATCGGAACCCCCCGGGAGGTATATGGGCCTTATTGGGCTTTAGTGGAAAGGAGGAGAAAGGAGCAAGGGAGGAGGCGCACCCCCCAAGCCCAATCCGAATTGGGAGGGGGCCGGCCCCCCTTTCCTTCCTCTTCCTTCCCTCTCCTACTCCAAGTTGGAAGGGGGGGGGGGAATCTTACTCCCGGTTGGAGTAGGACTCCCCATGGCGCGCCCTAGAGAGGGTCGGCCCTCCCCTCCTCCACTCCTTTATATACGGGGGCAGGGGGGCACCTCTAGACACACAAGTTTATCAGTTGATCTATTACAGCCGTGTGCGGTGCTCCCTCCACCATATTCCACCTTGGTTATATCATAGCGGTGCTTAGGCGAAGCCCTGCATCGGTAGCATCATCATCACCGTCACCACGCCGTCATGCTAACGAAACTCCCCTGTGAAGCTGTGCTGGATTGGAGCTCACGGGACATCATCGAGTTGAACGTGTGCAGAACTCGGATGTGCCGTGCGTTCGGTACTTGGATCAGTCGGATCGTGAAGACGTACGACTACATCAACCGCGTTGTGCTAACGCTTCCGCATTCATTCTACGAGGGTACATGGACACACTCTCCCCTCTCGTTGCTATGCATCACCATGATCCTGTGTGTGCGTAGGAATTTTTTTTGAAATTACTACGTTCCCCAACAGTGGCATCCGAGCCAGGTTTTATGCGTAGATGTTATATGCACGAGTGGAACACAAGTGAGTTGTGGGCGATACAAGTCATACTGCTTACCAGCATGTCATACTTTGGTTCGGCGGTATTGTTGGATGAAGCGGCCCGGACCGACATTACGCGTACACTTATGCGAGACTGGTTCTACCGACGTGCTTTGCACATAGGTGGCTGGCAGGCGTCAGTTTCTCCAACTTTAGTTGAACTGAGTGTGGCTACGCCCGGTCCTTGAGAAGGTTAAAACAACACTAACTTGACAAACTATCATTGTGGTTTTGATGCGTAGGTAAGAACGGTTCTTGCTCAGCCTATAGCAACCACGTAAAACTTGCAATAACAAAGTAGAGGACGTCTAACTTGTTTTTGCAGGGCATGTTGTGATGTGATATGGTCAAGACATGATGCTATATTTATTGTATGAGATGATCATGTTTTGTAACGGAGTTATCGGCAACTGGCAGGAGCCATATGGTTGTCGCTTTATTGTATGCAATGCAATCGCCCTGTAATTGCTTTACTTTATCACTAAGCGGTAGCGATAGTCGTAGAAGCAATAGTTGGCGAGACGACAACGATGCTACGATGGAGATCAAGGTGTCGCACCGGTGACGATGGTGATCATGACGGTGCTTTGGAGATGGAGATCACAAGCACAAGATGATGATGGCCATATTATATCACTTATATTGATTGCATGTGCTATTTATCTTTTATGCATCTTATTTTGCTTTGATTGATGGTAGCATTATAAGATGACCCCTCACTAAATTTCAAGATAAAAGTGTTCTCCCTGAGTATGCACCATTGCCAAAGTTCGTCGTGCCGAGACACCACGTGATGATCAGGTGTGAGAAGCTCTACGCTCATCTACAACGGGTGTAAGCCAGTTTTGCACAAGCAGAATACTCGGGTTAAACTTGACGGGCCTAGCATATGCAGATATGGCCTCGGAACACTGAGACCGAAAGGTCGAGCGTGAATCATATAGTAGATATGATCAACATAGTGATGTTCACCATTGAAAACTACTCCATCCCACGTGATGATCGGACATGGTTTAGTTGATTTGGATCACGTGATCAGTTAGATGATTAGAGGGATGTCTATCTAAGTGGGAGTTCTTAAGTAATATGATTAATTGAACTTCAATTTATCATGAACTTAGTACCTGATAGTATTTTGCTTGTCTATGTTGATTGTAGATAGATGGCCCGTGCTGTTGTTCCGTTGAATTTTAATGCGTTCCTTGAGAAAGCAAAGTTGAAAGATGATGGTAGCAATTACATGGACTGGGTCCATAACTTGAGGATTATCCTCATTGCTTCACAGAAGAATTACGTCCTGGAAGCACCGTTGGGTGCCAGGCCTGTTGCAGATGCTGCTGATGACGTTAAGAACGTCTAGCAGAGTAAAGCTGATGACTACTCGATAGTTCAGTGTGCCATGCTTTACGACTTAGAACCGGGACTTCAACGACGTTTTGAACGTCATGGAGCATAATAGATGTTCCAGGAGTTGAAGTTAATATTTTAAGCAAATGCCCGGATTGAGAGCTATGAAATCTCCAATAAGTTCTATAGCTGCAAGATGGAGGAGAATAGTTCTGTTAGTGAACATATACTCAAAATGTCTGGGTATCATAATCACTTGAATCAACTGGGAGTTAATCTTCCTGTTGATAGTGTCATTGATAGAGTTCTTCAATCACTGCAACCAAGCTACAAAAGCTTCGTGATGGACTATAATATGCAAGGGATGAACAAGACAATTCCTGAGCTCTTTGCAATGCTAAAGGCAGCGGAGGTAGAAATCAAGAAGGAGCATCAAGTGTTGATGGTCAACAAGACCACCAGTTTCAAGAAAAAAAGGCAAAGGGAAGAAGAAGGGGAACTTCAAGAAGAACGACAAACAAGTTGCTGCTCAAGAGAAGAAACCCAAGTCTTGACCTAAGCCTGAGACTGAGTGCTTCGACTGCAAACAGACTAGTCACTGGAAGCGGAAGTGCCCCAAGTATTTGGCGGATAAGAAGGATGGCAAGGTGAACAAAGGTATATGTGATATACATGTTATTGATGTGTACCTTACTAGAGCTCGCAGTAGCACCTGGGTATTTGATACTGGTTCTGTTGCTAATATTTGCAACTCGAAACAAGGACTACGGATTAAGCGAAGACTGGCTAAGGACGAGATGACGATGCGCGTGGGAAATGGTTCCAAAGTCGGTGTGATCGTCGTCGGCACACTACCTCTACATCTACCTTCGGGATTAGTTTTAAACCTGAATAATTGTTATTTGGTGCCAGCGTTAAGCATGAACATTATATCTGGATCTTGTTTGATGCGAGATGGTTATTCATTTGAATCTGAGAATAATGGTTGTTCTATTTATATGATTAATATCTTTTATGGTCATGCACCCTTGAAGAGTGGTATATTTGTGATGAATTTTGATAGTAGTGATACACATATTCATAATGTTGAAGCCAAAAGATGCAGAGTTGATAATGATAGTGCAACTTATTTGTGGCACTGTCGTTTGGGTTATATTGGTGTAAAGCGCATGAAGAAACTCCATACTGATGGACTTATGGAATCACTTGATTATGAATCACTTGGTACTTGTGAACCATGCCTTATGGGCAAGATGACTGTCGGTGTCAAAACCGGCGGATCTCGGGTAGGGGGTCCCGAACTGTGCGTCTAGGCCGGATGGTAACAGGAGGCAAGGGACACGAAGTTTTACCCAGGTTCGGGCCCTCTTGATGGAGGTAAAACCCTACGTCCTGCTTGATTAATATTGATGATATGGGTAGTACAAGAGTAGATCTACCACGAGATCGGAGAGGCTAAACCCTAGAAGCTAGCCTATGGTATGATTGTTGTTTTGTATGTTGTCCTACGGACTAAAACCATCCGGTTTATATAGACACCGGAGAGGGTTAGGGTTACACAAAGTCGGTTACAATGGTAGGAGATCTACATATCCGTATAGCCAAGCTTGCCTTCCACGCCAAGGAAAGTCCCTTCCGGACACGGGACGAAGTCTTCAATCTTGTATCTTCATAGTCCAGGAGTCCAGCTGAAGGTATAGTCCGGCCATCCGGACACCCCCTAATCCAGGACTCCCTCAGTAGCCCCTGAACCAGGCTTCAATGACGATGAGTCCGGCACGCAGATTGTCTTCGGCATTGCAAGGCGGGTTCCTCCTCCAAGTACTTCATAGAAGATTTCGAACACAAAGATAGTGTCCGGCTCTGCAAAATAAGTTTCCACATATTGCCATAGAGAGAATAATATTTACACAAATCTAATCTGCTGACGTATTCCGTAGTGTGACATCGCACCACGGCCAAGCCTTTATTCGAATCGTTTTATTTTCCCACCTCAGCATGTCGTGTGAGGCGGTTTCCTTGGCACGTCTTATTAAAGCAGAGATCGTGTCCCCTTATTCCGGGATTCCCATCAATACGGGAGTGGGTAACCCAACCGCTTCTAGGACTCCTAGACTATAGGCAAGTCCAATCGGCCACGGAGAGGACGCTTGATATTCACCCTCTTTATAAAGGGACAAGGCTTTTATTTTTTCCCTCCCGTGCTCAATCGAATCCTTCCCCCACCTCAAGCTCAAACACCCAAAGTTTAGGTCAGGTGCTCCGAACCTTCAATCATGTCCGGATCTAGCCTTCAAGGCCAATGGATGCCTTCCTCCGTCACGGAAGAAGACATCAAAAAGTTGAGGGAGGCCAGATATCTGACCGCCGAGGTTTTGCATCGGCTGCCTGCTCGAGGGCAGGCCGTCCCCTCCCCCGAACCCAACGAGAACGTCGTGTTCGTCTCCCACTTACTCCGAGGTCTAGGCCTTGCTCTGGATCCTTTCATCAGGGGTTTGATGTGTTATTACGGGCTAGATTTCCATGATCTAGCTCCGGACTCCTTTCTTCATATCACGGCATTTATTGTCGTGTGTGAGGCATTCCTCCGGGTTACCCCTCACTTTGGCTTGTGGCTCAAGACCTTTGAAGTAAAGCCGAAGATGATCGAGGGGCAACATGCAGCGTGCGGAGGTGCCTCAATATGCAAGATGACGGGAGCTCCATGGCCCAAAGGTTCCATTCCAGAGGTGTCTGAATTGTGGCAACAGGAGTGGTTCTACATCACGGCTCCTAGAAGTGCCAAGTGGGCGGCCGCCCCTGTTTTCCGCTCGGGCCCTCCACCACAACTGATGTCATGGATCAGCATAGGCCTGAGCTGGGGTCCAGCCAAGGACGTGCCTATACTGCAAAGCCGCATTCGAGATCTCTTCAATGGAGAGTTTAGTTTGGTTGCGGTAATACAAGTTATGCTGGTTCGTCAAGTCCAGCCTTGCAAACGCCGGCCCCTTCGCTTGTGGGACTTCAATCCCGAGGGACCGCGTGTCATTCAAAATTTCCTCGGCCTGATGCACGAGGAGATGTACAAGTCATTCTTCGGACCTCAGATAGAGTGTCCGGAAATCACCGAGGACGTGGGCCTGAGCAGTAACCGCGCCGCCGAACAGGTAAGGAATCTTCCGGCCGAACATACTACCTCTCATTTGTTACGAAGTTATTTCTGAGAGTTCGCTTTTTGACCAGGACTGGCTAACAAAGGCGAAGTTGATTCGGTGTTCGACCCCCCTCCCTGAGGGTTTGGACAATCCGGTATTGGAAAAGATGCTCCAGGTCGCACCTTGCCCGGAGCCCTTGAAGGAAGATACTGGGGAGGATAATATGGGCGGACGCGGGCCCCCAACGCTGCCCATTCTAACCGAGGGAGCGAGCGTCTCCATGAAGGAAGACGACCGGAGGAGGAAAAGGACTGCGCCTGGGGATTCGGAAGCCGAAGCTTCCAAACGGGAGAAGAAGTCTCCCACAGAGGGTCCTACCTTGGGGGGTGCGTTTGCCGCACAAAGTCTGCGGGGGGATCAATTCTCCAGCGAGTCGTAAGTGACCCAAAATACTTTAATAGTACAGGTATGCCATCTTTTTCTTCTGAGAAAATAACCACCGCATATATCTTTGCAGTTCGGGCCTTAGCCCCTCTCAAATGAGCTCATCTTCGGGGGATCTTCTTCCAGAGATGATGGAGAGTGAAACACCTCCTCCAGACTCCTCCGCTCCGGAAGCGGGCGACCCCGAAGTGTCGTCGCGAAGAGCCTCTCCGAGCCCGGTGAGGCCAGAAGATAATCCCATTGACCCCCGAAGCTCCCAATGTCCGGCTCCTGAAGAGAGCAGACAAAAGAGTCCGGCACCGTCTGGTGCGCGATCGGATGTTCTGAGGGAGTTGGTGGGGCGAGCGGCCATCTCAGATGAACACCGTATGCTGATGAATACGGTGATGGAGATAATCTTGTCCGCCGAAAGCGGATTGCATGAAGCTTTTATGAGTCTACTGACAGGCTTTGAGGTACGTAAAATAATGTATGATAGTCCTGCACATGCTAGGTGTGCCCTGTGTAGATAGTAGCCCCTGAGACTCTGGTTGTCATCGGAAACGACGACGAACAGAGGATCATATTCCCAGGTAATAACCATGTTGCCTCTATGTGCAGGTGATGGAAGCTCCGGTGGCTAGCCAGACTAGCGAGTTTGCCCATTTAAAACGGCAGTTGGATGCAGCAGACGCTGACATCGAGCTTGTTAACAAAAGGCTTGACGAGGCACAGGGTAAGTGTCATTATCTGGTAAACGCCACATAGTAAGAGCAGCATGATGCCAGTATTTTTAATATGTTGTGACTGCAGATGGAGCTGCCACTATTGAAGCCTTGCGGGCAGAACTTGCCCGAGCCAAGGAGCAAGCGAGGTTTGGTAATGTGGCTGCTTTGAAGGCGGCCGAAGAGTTGAAAGCCGAGAAGGCCGTGCATGGCGAGAGCCAAGATAAGATGGCCAAGATGGCCATAGAATTAAAAGCCACCGCCGACCGTTGCCGGGTTCTTGAAAAGGAAAACCTAGCGAAGGCATCGGACCTTGAGAAGGCCGCTACCACGAGAAAATACATCCGCTCTGCTATGAGGGCGAAGAAGGAGGAGCTGCGGGAAGCCGGGGATATTGTAGCTGGGACATCCTTTATGTTCCTGAGGAAGTTCGGAGACCCACGGTATGCCCCTCCGGATCGGCTGTGGAGTTTGGAGGATGTGTATATGGATTTGGCGGCGAGCGCTGCCGATGCAGCCAAGTACTTCCAGGGTCAGACGGACCGTGAAGTGGACCAGCTATTTTGGACAAAATTCCATTCTCCCGAGCGTCCGCTTTCATTGACTGACCAATTAGCCGAATGGGCCGAACTGAATAAGTTGTCCGGACTCGCCATGAGGTCTGTTGTGGATCAGCTATGGCCAGAAAGGCCAAAACCAAACAGCTATTTCAGCTTGGTGCAGCAGTTCCTTGACGTGGTGCCGCACATTAATGCGATGACGAGGTCGGCGTGCATAGAGGGCTCACGGATGGCCTTTGCCCGTGTTAAAGCATACTAGGCGGAGATGGATGCTACCACTGTTGCAGCGCGGGATTCGGCCATAGGCTGAATGGCTGCTGAGCACTACTTTGAAGAAGTTCTTGAGGGTGCTCGTTTGATAGAGACCCAGTGCTCAAAAAATATTATGTTTGAGTGATATGTAATCTCATTGTAAGCGAAATGCTTTTATAAATTTTAAAAGGCTATTTTTATACTTTTGCCTGAAAGTAATATGATGCCTCCTGGGCGGCCGTTTATGTATACATGTGTATAACCTGAAAGATTGCAGCCGTCGGCTTCAACCCCCACGCATATAATGCGGAGGTGCTCGCAAAAAACACATGTTCACACTTAACCCGACGTCCTGGTCCTATTAAGGAGGTGATAGCGGAGCGAGCGAGGCAACCGGACTATAATGCTTTAGCACTTTCACTTAGCCATAGGAGTTTGACAGTGGGGCTACTAGATAGCCCCTGGTGGCTCCGCACTCTCCCGATCCCGGGGTGCGTACATGCCTGGCCGGAAAACGGCCCTTCGTTAAGGCGGAGGAATTCTAACATTCCAACAGGTCATCGAGTGGTTGACCAGTCTCACGCTATATCATGACAGTCAGTTTTCGGCTTTCTCTACTGAGGTGCTCGTCCGGATGAACCAGGGCACAATTGCAGTAGTTCTGCTAGTGCTACCTTAGCCGATAAAGCGAAACGTAAGGCACCAAAACACAGGAGCCGAGCAAACCCAACATTTGACCAAAGACAATGATTCGGAGCTGATGCATATAGGGCCAAACTCGCGACGCCGAACACTCCCTAAGGTATTCGGTCTTTGTGGTATAAACCGGGCCTAAATAATGGCCTTTGTAAGAAGCCCCTTGTGTCCAGGTACGTGCATTGTTCTGGCGTGGCCACATGCCAAGACGCCAGCATCCTTCTCAACGGTGGATATGTATCAACAAGAGACACTAAAAAAGGTTTACCCAGGGTCTTAATCTAAAAAGAATCTTTGGAGCGGGTCCCTGCTGCACGTCTGCGCCTGTGTCTCCGTTGTGCCGTATCCTGGACGGGTGTAGCACGATGATCGTCTGTAAAAAGAGAGGAATTTAGGTGAAAGAGTTGTCGTGCAAAAAGATAGTTTTTAAAGAAACCATGTATAATTCAAGATGAGAAAAAATAGCCACTTGTCTGCGCGCGTTGAGCCCCTTGTATTGACGAATAGGGGTGTGACCATTTATTCGGTAAATAGTGGCGCCGGACTTGAGTAGTTGTGTCAGAGGTCTTGACGACCTATTGGATGTTTTCGCTGGTCCGGGCGCCTTTAGTGTGCGGCTGCCGAGGAAGCCGCACTCTCTTCGGCGCGCAGAGATCGCTTGATATTTCCGTTCACTAAAATGATGCCACATGGACCGGGCATCTTGAGTGTGAGGGAGGCGTAGTGTGGTATTGCATTAATGCGAGCGAAAGCTTCGCGTCCAAGCAGTGCTTGATAGCCACTTTGGAACGGAGCGATGTGGAAGGTTAAATGCTCGCGACGGAAGTTATCTGGGGAGCCGAATATAACTTGTAGCGGGAGGGAGCCTGTACAACGAGCCCCTGGGCCTGGCGTTACTCCTTTAAAGGTAGTATTGCTATGGCAAAAAAATTTTGGGTCTAACCCCATCCCGCGGATTGTATCTTGATATATTAGGTTTAGATTGCTGCCACCGTCCATCAAGACTCGTGTGAAGTGATATCCGCCAATTACTGGGTCTAATACCAGGGCAGCCCATCCTGCGCGTCGGATACTTGCTGAGTAATCGCGATGGTCGAAAGTGATCGGTTGAGACGACCAGTGGAAGGACTTAGCGGTGACAGGCACTTGGGTATATTTTCCTGGGAGTGCCACGTTGTTTTTCCCTTGATCACGTGTAACACGTTTACTGTTTTGACTTCTGGTGGAAATTTCTTTTGTTCCCCAGTGTCTTGCTTGGGAGGCTCGTGAAGGAAATATGTCCTAGAGGCAATAATAAAGTTATTATTTATTTCCTTATATCATGATAAATGTTTATTATTCATGCTAGAATTGTATTAACCGGAAACATAATACATGTGTGAATACATAGACAAACAGAGTGTCACTAGTATGCCTCTACTTGACTAGCTTGTTAATCAAAGATGGTTATGTTTCCTAACCATGGACAAAGAGTTGTTATTTGATTGACGGGATCACATCATTAGTTGAATGATCTGATTGACATGACCCATTCCATTAGCTTAGCACCCGATCGTTTAGTATGTTGCTATTGCTTTCTTCATGACTTATACATGTTCCTATGACTATGAGATTATGCAACTCCTGTTTGCCGGAGGAACACTTTGTGTGCTACCAAACGTCACAACGTAACTGGATGATTATAAAGGAGCTCTACAGGTGTCTCCAAAGGTACATGTTGGGTTGGCGTATTTCGAGATTAGGATTTGTCACTCCAGTTGTCGGAGAGGTATCTCTGGGCCCTCTCGGTAATGCACATCACTTAAGCCTTGCAAGCATTGCAACTAATGAGTTAGTTGCGGGATGATGTATTATGGAACGAGTAAATAGACTTGCCGATAACGAGATTGAACTAGGTATTGGATACCGACGATCGAATCTCAGGCAAGTAACATACCGATGACAAAGGGAACAACGTATGTTGTTATGCGGTCTGACCGATAAAGATCTTCGTAGAATATGTAGGAGCCAATATGGGCATCCAGGTCCCGCTATTGGTTATTGACCGGAGACGTGTCTCGGTCATGTCTACATTGTTCTCGAACCATAGGGTCCGCACGCTTAAGGTTTCGATGACAGTTATATTATGAGTTTATGAGTTTTGATGTACCGAAGGAGTTCGGAGTCCCGTATGAGATCGGGGACATGACGAGGAGTCTCGAAATGGTCGAGACATAAAGATCGATATATTGGACGACTATATTCGGACATCGGAAAGGTTCCAAGTGATTCGGGTATTTTTCGGAGTATCGGAGAGTTACGGGAATTCGCCGGGAGAAGTATTGGGCCTTATTGGGCCATACGGGAAAGAGAGAGGGGCTGCCTAGGGCAGGCTGCGCCCCCCCCAAGGCCTAGTCCGAATTGGACTAGGGGGAGGGGCTGCGCCCCTTCCTTGTTTCCTACTCCTACTACATGGAAGGACTCCTAGTTGGACTAGGAAAGGGGGAATCCTACTCCCGGTGGGAGTAGGACTCCCCTAGGGCGCGCCATAGAGAGGGCCGGCCCTCCCCTCCTCCACTCCTTTATATACGGGGGCAGGGGGCACCCCATGGACACACAAGTTGATCCACGTGATCATATTCTTAGCCGTGTGCGGCGTCCCTGCCACCATAGTCCTCGATAATATTGTAGCGGTGCTTAGGCGAAGCCCTGCTACAGTAGTACATCAAGATTGTCACCACGCCGTCGTGCTGACGGAACTCTTCCCCGACACTTTGCTGGATCGAAGTCTGGGGATCGTCATCGAGCTGAACATGTGCTAGAACTCGGAGGTGCCATAGTTTCGGTGCTTGATCGGTCGGGCCGTGGAGACGTACGACTACATCAACCAAACGCTTCCGTTGTCGATCTACAAGGGTACGTAGATCACACTCTCCCCTCTCGTTGCTATGCATCACCATGATCTTGTGTGTGCGTAGGAATTTTTTTGAAATTACTACGTTACCCAATAGTGGCATCCGAGCCTAGGTTTTATGTGTTGATGCTATATGCACGAGTAGAACACAAGTGATTTGTGGGCGATATAAGTCATAATGCTTACCAGCATGTCATACTTTGGTTCGGTGGTATTGTTGGATGAAGCGGCCCGGACCGACATTACGCGTACGCTTACGCGTGACTGGTTCTACCGACGTGCTTTGCACACAGGTGGCTGGCGGGTGTCAGTTTCTCCAACTTTAGTTGAACCGAGTGTGGTTATGCCCGGTCCTTGCGAAGGTTAAAACAGCATCAACTTGACAAACTATCACTGTGGTTTTGATGCGTAGGTAAGATTGGTTCTTGCTTAAGCCCGTAGCAGCCACGTAAAACTTGCAACAAATAAAGTAGAGGACGTCTAACTTGTTTTTGCAGGGCATGTTGTGATGTGATATGGTCAACACATGATGCTAAATTTTATTGTATGAGATGATCATGTTTTGTAACCGAGTTATCGGCAACTGGCAGGAGCCATATGGTTGTCGCTTTATTGTATGCAATGCAATCGCGCTGTAATGCTTTACTTTATCACTAAGCGGTAGCGATAGTCGCGGAAGCATAAAATTGGCGAGACGACAACGATGCTACGATGGAGATCAAGGTGTCGCACCGGTGACGATGGTGATCATGACGGTGCTTCGGAGATGGAGATCACAGGCACAAGATGATGATGGCCATATCATATCACTTATATTGATTGCATGTGATGTTTATCTTTTATGCATCTTATCTTGCTTTGATTGACGGTAGCATTATAAGATGATCTCTCACTAAAATTATCAAGAAGTGTTCTCCCTGAGTATGCACCGTTACGAAAGTTCTTCGTGCTGAGACACCACGTGATGATCGGGTGTGATAGGCTCTACGTTCAAATACAACGGGTGCAAAACAGTTGCACACGCGGAATACTCAGGTTATACTTGACGAGCCAAGCATATACAGATATGGCCTCGGAACACGGAGACCGAAAGGTCGAGCGTGAATCATATAGTAGATATGATCAACATAGCGATGTTCACCAATGAAACTACTCCATCTCACATGATGATCGGACATGGTTTAGTTGATTTGGATCACGTGATCACTTAGAGGATTAGAGGGATGTCTATCTAAGTGGGAGTTCTTAAGTAATATGATTAATTGAACTTAAATTTATCATGAACTTAGTCCTGGTAGTATTTTGCAAATCATGTTGTAGATCAATAGCTCGCATTGTTGCTTCCCTGTGTTTATTTTGATATGTTCCTAGAGAAAATTGTGTTGAAAGATGTTAGTAGCAATGATGCGGATTGGATCTGTGATCTGAGGTTTATCCTCATTGCTGCATAGAAGAATTATGTCCTTGATGCACCGCTAGGTGACAGACCTATTGTAGGAGCAGATGCAGACATTATGAATGTTTGGCTAGCTCAATATGATGACTACTTAATAGTTTAGTGCACCATGCTTAACGGCTTAGAATTGGGACTTCAAAAGACGTTTTGAACGTCATGGACTATATGAGATGTTCTAGGAGTTGAAGTTAATATTTCAAGCAAATACCCGAGTTGAGAGATATGAAGTCTCCAACAAGTTCTATAGCCAAAAGATGGAGGAGAATCGCTCAACTAGTGAGCATGTGCTCAGATTGTCCGGGTACTACAATCGCTTGAATCAAGTGGGAGTTAATCTTCCAGATAAGATAGTGATTGACAGAATTCTCTAGTCACCATCACCAAGTTAGTAGAACTTCGTGATGAACTGTAATATGTAAGGGATAACAGAAACAATTCCCAAGCTTTTTGTGATGCTGAAATCGGCGAAGGTAGAAATCAAGAAAAACATCAAGTATTGATGGTTGACGAAACCACTAGTTTCAAGAAAAAGGGCAAAGGGAAGAAGGGGAACTTCAAGAAGAATGGCAAGCAAGTTGCTACTCAAGTGAAGAAGCCCAAGTCTGGTCCTAATCCTGAGACTAAGTGCTTCTACTGCAAAGGGACTGATCACTGGAAACGGAACTACCCCAAGTGATTGGCGGATAAGAAGGATGGCAAAGTGAACAAAGTTATATTGGATATACATGTTATTGATGTGTATTTTACTAGTGTTTATAGCAACCCCTCGGCATTTGATACTGGTTCAGTTGCTAAGAGTAGTAACTCGAAACGGGAGTTGCAAAATAAACAGAAACTAGTAAAAGTCGAGGTGACGATGTGTGTTGGAAGTAGTTCCAAGATTGATATGATCATCATCGCACACTCCCCTATACTTTCAGGATTAGTGTTGAACCTAAATAAGTATTATTTGGTTTTTGCGTTGAGCATGAATATGATTTGATCATGTTTATTGTAATACGGTTATTCATTTAACTAAGAAAATAAATTGTTGTTCTGTTTACATGAATAAAACCTTATATGGTTACACACCCAATGAAATTAGTTTGTTCGATCTTGATCGTAGTGATACACATAATCATAATATTGAAACCAAAAGATGCAAAGTTAATAATGATAGTGCAACTTATTTGTGGCACTGCCGTTTAGGTCATATTGGTGTAAAGCGCATGAAGAAACTCCATGCTGGTGGGCTTTTGGAATCACTTGATTATGAATCAGTTGATGCTTGCGAACCATGCCTCATGGGCAAGATGACTAAGACTCCGTTCTTCCGAACAATGGAGCGAGCAACAGATTTGTTGGAAATCATACATACTGATGTATGTGGTCCGATGAATATTGAGGCTCGCGACAGGTATCATTATTTTCTGTTCTTCGCAGATAATTTGAGCAGATATGAGTATATCTACTTGATGAAACATAAGTCTGAATCATTTGAAAAGTTCAAAGAATTTCAGAGTGAAGTGGAAAATCATCATGACAAGAAAATAAGGTTTCTACGATCTGATCGCGGAGACAAATATTTGAGTTACGAGTTTGGTCTTCAATTAAAACTATGTGGAATAGTTTCACAAATTCATGCCACCTGGAACACCACAGCATAATAGTGTGGTCGAACGTCATAACCGTACTTTATTGGATATAGTGCAATCTATGATGTTTCTTACCGATTTACCACTATCGTTTTGGGGTTATGCATTAGAGACAGCTGCATTCACGTTAAATAGGGCACCATCTAAATCCGTTGAGACGACACCGTGTGAACTATGGTTTGGCAAGAAACCTAAGTTGTCGTTTCTTAAAGTTTGGAGTTGCGATGCTTATGTGAAAAAGTTTCATCTCGATAAGCTAAAACTCAAATCGGAGAAATATGTCTTCATAGGATACCCAAAGGAGACTGTTGGGTACACCTTCTATCACAGATCCGAAGGCAAGACATTCGTTGCTAAGAATAGATCCTTTCTAGAGAAGGAGTTTCTCTCGAAAGAAGTGAGTGGGAGGAAAGTAGAAAACTTGATAAGGTAATTGTACCTTCTCCCTTATTGGAAAATAGTTCATCACAGAAATCTGTTCCTGTGACTACTACACCAATTAGTGAGGAAGCTAATGATGATGATCATGTAACTTCAGATCAAGTTACTACCGAATCTCATAGGTAAACCAGAGTGAGATCCGCACCAGAGTGGTACGGTAATCCTATTCTGGAGGTCATGTTACTTGACCATGACGAACCTACGAACTATGAGGAAGCGATGATGAGCCCAGATTCCGATAAATGGCTTGAGGCCATGAAATCTGAGATAGGATCCATGTATGAGAACAAAGCGTGGACTTTGGTGGATTTGCCCGAGGATCGGCAAGCCATTGATAATAAATGGATCTTCAAGAGGAAGATGGACACGAATAGTAGTGTTACTATCTACAAAGCTAGAATTGTCACAAAAGGTTTTCGACAAGTTCAAGGTGTTGACTACGATGAGAGTTTCTCACTCGTATCTATGCTTAAGTCTGTCCGAATCATGTTAGCAATTGCCGCATTTTATGAAATCTGGCAAATGGATAAACAAAAACTGCATTCCTTAATGGATTTATTAAAGAAGAGTTGTATGTGATGCAACAAGATGGTTTTGTCAATCCTAAAGGTGCTAACAAAATATGCAAGCTCCAGCGATCCATTTATGGACTGATGCAAGCATCTCGGAGTTGGAATATACGCTTTGATAAGTTGATCAAAGCATATTGTTTTATACAGACTTGCGGTGAAGCCTGTATTTACAAGAAAGTGAGTGGGAGCACTACAACATTTCTGATAAGTATATGTGAATGACATATTGTTGATCGGAAATAATGTAGAATTATTCTGCAAAGCATAAAGGAGTGTTTGAAAGGAGTTTTTCAAAGAAAGAACTCGGTGAAGCTGCTTACATATTGAGTATCAAGATCTATAGAGATAGATCAAGATGCTTGATAAGTTTTTTCAATGAGTACATACCTTGACAAGATTTTGAAGTAGTTCAAAATGGAACAGTCAAAGAAAAAGTTTCTTGCCTGTGTTACAAGGTGTGAAGTTGAGTAAGACTCAAAGCCCGACCACGGCAGAAGATAGAAAGAGAATGAAAGTCATTCCCTATGCCTCAGTCATAGGTTCTATAAAGTATGCCATGCTGTGTACCAGATCTATTGTATACCATACACTGTGTTAAGAGAGGGAGTACAATAGTGATCTAGGAGTAGATCAATGGACAGCGGTCAAAATTATCCTTACTGGAATAAGGATATGTTTCTCGATTACGGAGGTGACAAAAGGTTCATCGTAAAGGGTTACGTCGATGCAAGTTTTGACACTGATCCAGATGACTCTAAGTCTCAATCTGGATACATATTGAAAGTGGGAGCAATTAGCTAGAGTAGCTCCATGCAGAGCATTGTTGACATAGAAATTTGCAAAATACATGCGGATCTGAATGTGGCAGACCCGTTGACTAAACTTCTCTCACAAGCAAAACATGATCACTTTTTCGGTCTTAATCACATAGCAATGTGAACTAGAATATTGAATCTAGTAAACCCTTTGGGTGTTAGTCACATGAAGATGTGAACCAATCACATAAATATGTGAACTATTGATGTTAAATCACATGGCGATGTGATCTAGATTATTGACTCTAGTGCAAGTGGGAGACTGAAGGAAATATGCCCTAGAGGCAATAATAAAGTTATTATTTATTTCCTTATATCATGATAAATGTTTATTATTCATGCTAGAATTGTATTAACCGGAAACATAATACATGTGTGAATACATAGACAAATAGAGTGTCACTAGTATGCCTCTACTTGACTAGCTCGTTAATCAAAGATGGTTATGTTTCCTAACCATGGACAAAGAGTTGTTATTTGATTGACGGGATCACATCATTAGTTGAATGATCTGATTGACATGAGCCATTCCATTAGCTTAGCACCTGATCGTTTAGTATGTTGCTATTGCTTTCTTCATGACTTATACATGTTCCTATGACTATGAGATTATGCAACTCCTGTTTGCCGGAGGAACACTTTGTGTGCTACCAAATGTCACAACGTAACTGGGTGATTATAAAGGAGCTCTACAGGTGTCTCCAAAGGTACATGTTGGGTTGGCATATTTCGAGATTAGGATTTGTCACTCCGAATGTCGGAGAGGTATCTCTGGGCCCTCTCGGTAATGCAC
Organism: Triticum monococcum; assembly: GCA_034509565.1. Lineage (NCBI taxonomy): Eukaryota > Viridiplantae > Streptophyta > Magnoliopsida > Poales > Poaceae > Triticum > Triticum monococcum. Next base: position 142,848,514 of record CM067845.1, on the reverse strand, counting down.
ATCACTTAAGCCTTGCAAGCATTGCAACTAATGAGTTAGTTGCGGGATGATGTATTACGGAACGAGTAAAGAGACTTGCCGGTAACGAGGTTGAACTAGGTATTGGATACCGACGATCGAATCTCAGGCAAGTAACATACCAATGACAAAGGGAACAACGTATGTTGTTATGCAGTCTGACCGATAAAGATCTTCGTAGAATATGTAGGAGCCAATATGGGCATCCAGGTCCCGCTATTGGTTATTGACCGGAGACGTGTCTCGGTCATGTCTACATTGTTCTCGAACCGTAGGGTCCGCACGCTTAAGGTTTCGATGACAGTTATATTATGAGTTTATGAGTTTTGATGTACCGAAGGAGTTTGGAGTCCCGGATGAGATCGGGGACATGACGAGGAGTCTCGAAATGGTCTAGATGTAAAGATCAATATATTGGACGACTATATTCGGACATCGGAAAGGTTCCGAGTGATTCGGGTATTTTTCGGAGTACCGGAGAGTTACGGGAATTCGCCGGGAGAAGTATTGGGCCTTATTGGGCCATACGGGAAAGAGAGAGGGGCTGCCTAGGGCAGGCCGCGCCCCCCCCCCAAGGCCTAGTCCGAATTGGACTAGGGGGAGGGGCTGCGCCCCTTCCTTGTTTCCTACTCCTACTACATGGAAGGACTCCTAGTTGGACTAGGAAAGGGGGAATCCTACTCCCGGTGGGAGTAGGACTCCCCTAGGGCGCGCCATAGAGAGGGCCGGCCCTCCCCTCCTCCACTCCTTTATATACGGGGGCAGGGGGCACCCCATGGATACACAAGTTGATCCACGTGATCATATTCTTAGCCGTGTGCGGCGCCCCCTGCCACCATAGTCCTTGATAATATTGTAGTGGTGCTTAGGCGAAGCCCTGCGACAGTAGTACATCAAGATCGTCACCACGCCGTCATGCTGACGGAACTCTTCCCCGACACTTTGCTTGATCGGAGTCCGGGGATCGTCATCGAGCTGAACGTGTGCTAGAACTCGGAGGTGCCGTAGTTTCGGTGCTTGATCGGTCGGGCCATGGAGACATACGACTACATCAACCAAATGCTTCCGTTGTCGATCTACAAGGGTACGTAGATCACACTCTCCCCTCTCGTTGCTATGCATCACCATGATCTTGCGTGTGCGTAGGAATTTTTTTGAAATTACTACGTTACCCAACAGCTCGTCCTCGTCTTCACTTGGTGTATCCTCCCCCTTGTGTACGGCGTTGAGCTTGCCGGACTGCTTGAAGACCCAACATTCTCTGTGGGTATGTTTAGTAGGTTTACCAGGGGTACTATGGATCTGACATACTTGGTCCAGAATTTTGTTGAGGCTGGACAGTTCATCCCTGGTGCCTTTAGAGGGCGGCTTTTGCTGACTTGGCCGAGAGCTATTGAATCCGGCGTTTACTGCCATGCCCTTCGTGCTGTCTTCTTTATTACGGCGTTTGTTATTGCTGTTGCGCCGTGATTTCCCGTTTCCATCTCTAACTTCAGATGTACTGGGGTCGCTGGTGCTGCATCTGGCTAGCCAGCTGTCCTCACCCGCGCAAAAGCGGGTCATGAGGTTTGTTAATGCGACCATCGTTCTCGGCTTATTTTGGCCGAGGTGTCTGGCGAGCCATTCGTCACGGACGCTATGCTTAAAAGCTGCCAAGGCTTCGGCGTCTGGACAGTCGACAATCTGGTTCTTTTTCGTAAGAAACCTGTTCCAAAGCTTTCGGGCTGACTCTCCGTGCTATTGAGTTATATGACTCAAATCGTCCACATCCGGAGGTCGGACATAAGTCCCTTGAAAATTTGCCCGAAAGGCGTCTTCGAGCTCTTCCCAACTTCTAATGGAGCTTTCGGGGAGGCCTTTAAGCCAGTTATGAGCTGGCCCTTTGAGCTTGAGGGGTAAGTACTTGATGGCGTGGAGATCATCTCCTCGAGCCATATGGATATGAAGGATGTAGTCCTCAATCCAGACCCCAGGGTCTGTTGTTCCGTCGTATGCCTCTATGTTTATGGGTTTGAATCCCTCTGGAAATTCATGGTCCAGCACCTCATCGGTGAAACATAGGGGGTGTGCGGCACCCCTATAGCTGGGTGTACCGCGTTGTTCGGATGTTTGTTGTGTTGTATTGTATGCTGGGGCGCGCTTGCGTGGTCCATAGATGGATCTTGTTGCACCGTCCTTTGGGTGCGAGCCTCGCATGGGTCGCGTGTTGTATTGTGAGTGGCGTTGTATGCCGCTCTGTGTTGGTAGAGGGGTCGTCTATCTGGCCAGGTGGCTGCTTTGATGTTTGGTTGTGGGGGGTCTGAGGCCTCCTCATCGAATTCAGGTAGCAGCTTCCGCTTTGGGTAGCTCTTGGATGGGCGATTGTCGCCGTACCTCGCTGTTGTGTTGAGTATTTTACTCCATCTGATTTGGAGTGTGTCTTGCGCAGCCTTGAGCCTTTGCTTTTGCTTTTGCTTTTTAAGACTCCTCGCGTTGGCAACAAGCCTTTTACGGGCATTCTGCTGCTCCGGGTGCCTGTCCGGCATTATATCATCCGGACTATTATCCTTGATAGAATTTGTTTGTTCGGTTTGATTATCTGGATTGCCGTTGTCCGGCAGCAGTTCGCCCTGCTCCAGCGCTGGGTCTGTGTGATCGTTATTTCTATCGAGGCGGGATTTGGGGCGGCGCTTGCGTCGCCGCTTTGACTGCTTCTCGAGGGAACAAGCCTTCGGTGCGTCCTTCCGCTCCTCGTCATCATCTTTTGGTGCGTCCACCATGTATACGTCATATGATGAGGTGGGCGTCCAGCGCCCTGTGGGCGGTGGTTCTTCTTCGCCTCCCACATCGTCATCCATACCGTTGATGTTTTCAGAGTCGAAGTTGAGCATGTCGGTTAAATCATCGACAGTGGCTACAAAGTGGGTGGTGGGTGGGCGTTGAATTTCTTCGTCTTCCGCATCCCAATCCCGCTGGCCATGATCTGGGCAGGGCTCTCTTGACAAAGAAAGAGACTTTAGTGATTTCATAATATCGCCGAAGGGCGAGTGCTGAAAGATGTCCGCGGCGGTAAACTCCATGATCGGCGCCCAATCGGATTCGATCGGCAGGGACACGGAAGGTTCCGAGTCCGGGGAGGAGTCCGGCTCCTTGGAGTCACGAGTCTCGCGGAGTACGGGGCTGGTGTTCGGCTCGATCGCCATTGTGATCGCAGCCCCCAAGGCGGCGTCCAACCACCCATCCTCGATCGACGCAGTTGGCTTCGAATTAAGGGTCAAAGCCGATGCGGGTGCAGCCTCCACGGCACTGTTCGGCGGCAGAGCTAGATCATGCTCGTCGTGACAGTGCGGCACACTCGACAGTGGCTCGAATCCGTCGAGGATCAAGTCCCCGCGGATGTCAGTCGTGTAGTTTAAACTTCCAAATCTGACCTGACGGCCAGGGGCATAGCTTTCGATCTGCTCCAGATGGCTAAGTGAATTGGCCCGTAGTGCGAAGCCGTCGAAGACGAAGATCTGTCCGGGAAGGAAGGTCTCACCCTGGACTGCATCGCTATCGATGATAGTAGGAGCCATCAAGCCTGACGGCAACGACATAGAGGAACTCTCAATGAAAGCACCAATGTCGGTGTCAAAACCGGCGGATCTCGGGTAGGGGGTCCCGAACTGTGCGTCTAGGCCGGATGGTAACAGGAGGCAAGGGACACGAAGTTTTACCCAGGTTCGGGCCCTCTTGATGGAGGTAAAACCCTACGTCCTGCTTGATTAATATTGATGATATGGGTAGTACAAGAGTAGATCTACCATGAGATCGGAGAGGCTAAACCCTAGAAGCTAGCCTATGGTATGATTGTTGTTCTGTATGTTGTCCTACGGACTAAAACCCTCCGGTTTATATAGACACCAGAGAGGGTTAGGGTTACACAAAGTCGGTTACAATGGTAGGGGATCTACATATCCGTATCGCCAAGCTTGCCTTCCACGCCAAGGAAAGTCCCTTCTAGACACAGGACGAAGTCTTCAATCTTGTATCTTCATAGTCCAGGAGTCCGGCTGAAGGTATAGTCCGGCCATCCGGACACCCCCTAATCCAGGACTCCCTCAATGACTAAAACGCCATTCTCCGGAACTATGGAGCGAGCAATAGATTTGTTGGAAATCATTCATACTGATGTATGTGGTCCGATGAATATTGAGGCTCGCGGCGGGTATCGTTATTTTCTCACCTTCACAGATGATTTGAGCAGATATGGGTATATCTACTTAATGAAACATAAGTCTGAAACATTTGAAAAGTTCAAAGAATTTCAGAGTGAAGTGGAAAATCATCGTAACAAGAAAGTAAAGTTTCTACGATCTGATCGTGGAGGAGAATATTTGAGTTACGAGTTTGGTCTACATTTGAAACAATGCAGAATAGTTTCGCAACTCATGCCACCCGGAACACAACAGCGTAATGGTGTGTCCGAACGTCGTAATCGTACTTTACTAGATATGGTGCAATCTATGATGTCTCTTACTGATTTACCGCTATCATTTTGGGGTTATGCTTCAGAGACGGCTGCATTCACGTTAAATAGGGCACCATCAAAATCCGTTGAGACGACGCCTTATGAACTATGGTTTGGCAAGAAACCAAAATTGTCGTTTCTTAAAGTTTGGGGCTGCGATGCTTAGGTGAAAAAGCTTCAACCTGATAAGCTCGAACCCAAATCGGAGAAATGTGTCTTCATAGGATACCCAAAGGAAACTGTTGGGTACACCTTCTATCATAGATCCGAAGGCAAAACTTTTGTTGCTAAGAATGGATCCTTTCTAGAGAAGGAGTTTCTCTCGAAAGAAGTGAGTGGGAGGAAAGTAGAACTTGATGAGGTAACTGTACCTGCTCCCTTATTGGAAAGTAGTTCATCACATAAACCAGTTCCTGTGACACCTACACCAATTAGTGAGGAAGCTAATGATGATGATCATGAAACTTCATATCAAGTTACTACCGAACCTTGTAGGTCAACCAGAGTAAGATCCGCACCAGAGTGGTACGGTAATCCTGTTCTGGAGGTCATGTTTCTAGACCATGACGAACCTACAAACTATGAGGAAGCGATGATGAGCCCAGATTCCGCAAAATGGCTTGAGGCCATGAAATCCGAGATGGGATCCATGTATGAGAACAAAATGTGGACTTTGGTTGACTTGCCCGATGATCGGCAAGCCATCGAGAATAAATGGATCTTTAAGAAGAAGACAGACACTGATGGTAATATTACTGTCTTCAAAGCTCGACTTGTTGCAAAAGGTTTTCGACAAGCTCAAGGAGTTGACTACGATGAGACCTTCTCACCCGTAGCGATGCTTATGTCTGTCCGAATCATGTTAGCTATTGCCGCATTTTATGATTATGAAATTTGGCAAATGGATGTAAAGACTGCATTCCCGAATGGATTTCTGGTAGAAGAGTTGTATATGATGCAACCTAAAGGTTTTATCGATCCAAAAGGTGCTAACAAAGTGTGCAAGCTCCAGCGATCCATTTATGGACTGGTGCAAGCCTCTCGGAGTTGGAATAAACGTTTTGATAGTGTGATCAAAGCATATGGTTTGATACAGACTTTTGGAGAAGCTTGTATTTACAAGAAAGTGAGTGGGAGCTCTGTAGCATTTCTAATATTATATGTGGATGGCATATTGTTGATTGGAAATGATATAGAATTTCTGGATAACATAAAAGGATACTTGAATAAAAAATTCAATGAAAGACCTCGGTGAAGCTGCTTACATATTGGGCATCAAGATCTATAGAGATAGATCAAGACGCTTAATTGGACTTTCACAAAGCACATACCTTGACAAAGTTTTGAAGAAGTTCAAAATGGATCAAGCAAAGAAAGGGTTCTTTCCTGTTGGAGACTGAAGGAAATATGCCCTAGAGGCAATAATAAAGTTATTATTTATTTCCTTATATCATGAAAAATGTTTATTATTCATGCTAGAATTGTATTAACTGGAAACATAATACATGTGTGAATACATAGACAAACAGAGTGTCACTAGTATGCCTCTACTTGACTAGCTCGTTGATCAAAGATGGTTATGTTTCCTAGCCATAGACATGAGTTGTCATTTGATTAACGGGATCACATCATTAGGAAAATGATGTGATTGACTTGACCCATTCCGTTACCTTAGCACTTGATAATTTTAGTATGTTGCTATTGCTTTCTTCATGACTTATACATGTTCCTATGACTATGAGATTATGCAACTCCCATTTACTGGAGGAACACTTTGTGTGCTACCAAACGTCACAACGAAACTGGGTGATTATAAAGGTGCTCTACAGGTGTCTCCGAAGGTACTTGTTGAGTTGGCGTATTTCAAGATTAGGATTTGTCACTCCGATTGTCGGAGAGGTATCTCTGGGCCCTCTCTGTAATGCACATCACTATAAGCCTTGCAAGCATTCCAACTAATGAGTTAGTTGTGGGATGATGCATTACGGAACGAGTAAAGGGACTTGCTGGTGATACGTCCATTTTTCATCATGCTTTTATATCGATATTTATTGCATTATGGACTGTTATTCCACTTTATATCACAACACTTATGGCTATTCTCTCTTATTCTACAAGGTTTACATAAAGAGGGAGAATGCTGGCAGCTGGAATTCTGGTCTGAAAAAGGAGGAAATATTAGAGACCTATTCTGCGCAACTCCAAAAGTCCTGAAACTCCACGGAACATCTTAAAAGAAATAAAGAAAAATCCATGCCAAAGATGAAGGCCAGGGGTCCCACACCCTTCTCACGAGGGTGGGGGGCGCGCCCTGCCCCTAGGGCGCTCCCCCTACCTCGTGGCCCCCCTGGTGGCTCTCCGATGCCCATCTTCTCCTATATGAGGTCTTTCGATGATAAAAAAATAAAGAGGAACTTTCCGGGATGAGACTCCGCCGCCACGAGGCGGAACCTTGGCGGATCCAATCTAGAGCTCCGGCAGAGCTGTTCTGCCGGGGAAACTTCCCTCCCGGAGGGGGAAATCATCACCATCATCATCACCAACGCTCCTCTCATTGGGAGAGGGCAATCTCCATCAACATCTTCACCAGCACAATCTCATCTCCAAACCCTAGTTCATCTCTTGTATCCAATTCTTGTCTCAAAGTCCGGGATTGGTGCTAGTAGGTTGCTAGTAGTGTTGATTACTCCTTGTAGTTGATGCTAGTTGGTTTAATTGGTGGAAGATCATATGTTCAGATCCTATATGCATATTATTACCCCTCTGATTATGAACATGAATATGCTTTGTGAGTAATTAAGTTCGTTCCTGAGGACAAGGGAGAAGTCTTGCTATGAGTAGTCATGTGAATTTGGTATTCGTTTGATATTTTGATAAGATGTATGTTGTCTAGCCTCTAGTGGTGTTATGTGAACGTCGACTACATAATACTTCACCATTATTTGGGCCTAGAGGAAGGCATTGGGAAGTAATAAGTAGATGATGGGTTGCTAGAGTGACAGAAGCTTAAACCCTAGTTTATGCGTTGCTTTGTAAGGGGCTGATTTGGATCCATATGTTTCATGCTATGGTTAGGTTTACCTTAATACTTTTATTGTAGTTGCGTATGCTTGCAATAGAGGTTAATCATAAGTGGGATTCTTGTTCAAGTAAGAACAGCACCCAAGCACCGGTCCACCCACATATCAAATTATCAAAGTATCGAACGCGAATCATATGAACGTGATGAAAACTAGCTTGACAATATTCCGATGTGTCCTCGGGAGCGCTTTTCCTATTATAAGAGTTTGTTCCGGCCTGTCCTTTGCTACAAAAAGGATTGGGCCACCTTGCTGCACTTTATTTATTTTTGTTACTTGTTGCTCGTTACAATTTATCCTATCACAAAACTATCTGTTACCACTTATTTCCATACTTGCAGAGAATACCTTGCTGAAAACCGCTTATCATTTCCTTCTGCTCCTCGTTGGGTTCAACACTCTTACTTATCGAAAGGACTACAATAGATCCCCTATACTTGTGGGTCATCAAGACTCTTTTCTGGCGCCGTTGCCGGGGAGTGTAGCGCCTTTGGTAGGTGGAATTTGGTAAGGAAAAATTTATATAGTGTGCTGAAATTTACTGTCACTTGTTACTATGGAAAGTAATTCTCTGAGGGGCTTGTTCGGGGTATCTTCACCCCATCCAGTAGAGCAAAGAGTTGCTCCTCAACCTACTGAACGTATTGAAAATGAAATTCCTTATGAGTATCCTTCGGGTATGATAGAAAAACTGCTAGCTAATCCTTTTACAGGAGATGGAACAAAGCATCCTGATGAGCAGTTAATATATGTGGATGAAGTTTGTGGATTATTTAAGCTTGCAGGTATACCCGATGATGTTGCTAAGAAGAAGGTCTTCCCTCTATCTTTGAAGGGAGACACATTGAATAGGTATAGGCTATGTGATGATATGAGATCATGGGACTATAAAAGATTGAACCTGGAATTTCATCAAAAGTGTTACCCTATGCATCTTGTTCATCGTGATCGCAATTATATATATAATTTCTGGCCTTGCGAAGGAGAAAGCATCGCTCAATCTTGGGGGAGGCTTAAATCAATGTTATATTCATGCCCCAATCATGAGCTCTCAAGAGAAATAATTATGCAAAGTTTTATGCTCGGCTTTCTGAAAACAATCGCACCATGCTCGATACTTCTTGTGCTGGCTCTTTTATGATGAAGACTATTGAATTCAGATGGAATTTATTGGATAGAATTAAATGCAACCCTGAAGATTGGGACCTCGACGAAGGTCAGGAGTCAGGTATGACACCTAAGTTTGATTGTGTTAAATCTTTTATGGATACCGATATTTTCTGTAAGTTTAGCACTAAATATGGACTTGACTCTGAGATAGTAGCTTCTTTCTGTGAATCTTTTGCTACTTATGTTGATCTCCCTAAGGAGAAGTGGTTTAAATATCATCCTCCCATAGAAGTAAAAGTATATGCACCTATTAAAGTTGAAGAAAAGACTGCCACTTATAATGATCCTATTGTTCCTACTTCTTATATTGAGAAACCACCTTTCCCTGTTAGAATAAAGGGTCATGCTAAAGCTTCAACTGTTGTTCGTAAAAGCAATATTGAAACTTATACACCTCCTGAGCAAGTTAAAGTAGAACCTAATATTGCTATTGTTAAAGATCTCTTGTCTGATAATATTGATGGGCCTGTTATTCAGTTCGAAGCTGATACTGCTATAATTGCTAAACCTTGTGCTAAAGATAAACATAGACCTGTGGTAGGCGTGCCTGTTATTTCTGTTAAAATAGGAGATCATTGTTATCATGGCTTATGTGATATGGGTGCTAGTGCTAGTGTTATACCTCATGACTTATACAAAGAAATTAAGAATGAAATTGCACCTGTTGAGTTAGAAGATATTGATGTTACTATTAAACTTGCTAATAGAGATACTATTGCACCAATTGGAATTGTTAGAGATGTTGAAGTCTTGTGTGGGAAAACTAAATATCCTGCCAATTTTCTTGTTCTTACTTCTCCGCGAGATAGCTTTTGTCCAATTATATTTGGTAGACCCTTCTTAAATACTGTCAATGCTACCATAGACTGCACTAAGAATATTGTTACTGTTGGTTTGGATGATATGGTTCATGAGTTTAATTTCTCTAAATTTAGTAAACAACATCGTGAGGAAGAATTGCCTAGTATGGATGAAATTATTGGTCTTGCTTCTATTGCCGTACCTCCTAGTGATCCTTTAGAACACTATTTGCTAGACCATGAAAATGATATGTTCATGAATGAAAGAAGGGAAATAGATGAAGTATTCTTTAAACAGGAACCTGTTCTGAAACACAATTTGCCTGTTGAAATCCTAGGGGATCCTCCTCCACCCAAGGGTGATCCCGTGTTTGAGCTTAAACCTTTGCCTCATAATCTTAAATATGCTTATCTTGATGAAAAGAAGATATATCCTGTTATTATTAGTGCTAACCTTTCAGAGCATGAAGAAGAAAGATTATTGAAAACTCTGAAGAAGCATCGTGCTGCTATTGTATATGCTCTTGATGATGTCAACATAAAATAAATTTGGAAGCAGATGCCAAACCAGTTCGCGATCCTCAACGACGTCTGAATCCTAAAATGAAAGAAGTGGTAAGAAAAGAAATACTCAAGCTTCTGGAGGCAGGTATAATTTATCCCGTTGTTGATAGTGAGTGGGAAGTCCTGTCCATTGTGTCCCTAAGAAGGGAGGTATTACTGTTGTTCCTAATGATAAAGATGAATTGATTCCACAAAGAATTATCACAGGTTATAGGATTGTAATTGATTTTCTTAAATTAAATAAAGCTACTAAGAAAGATCACTACCCCTTACCTTTTATTGATAAAATGCTAGAAAGATTATGCAAACACACACACTATTTCTTTCTAGATGGTTATTCTGGTTTCTCTCAAATACCTGTGTCGGCTAGAGATCAATCAAAGACTACTTTTACATGCCCTTTTGGTACTTTTGCTTATAGACGTATGCCTTTTGGTTTATGTAATGCACCTGCTACCTTTCAAAGATGCATGATTGCTATATTCTCTGACTTTTATGAAAAGATTTGTGAGGTTTTCATGGACGACTTTTCCGTCTATGGTTCCTCTTTTGATGATTGCTTGAGCAATCTTGATCGAGTTTTGCAGAGATGTGAAGAAACTAATCTTGTCTTGAATTGGGAAAAGTGCCACTTTATGGTTAATGAAGGTATTGTCTTGGGGCATAAAGTTTCTGAAAAAGGTATTGAAGTTGATAAAGCCAAGGTTGATGCTATTGAAAAGATGCCATGTCCCAAGGACATCAAAGGTATAAGAAGTTTCCTTCGTCACGCCGGATTTTACAGGAGGTTCATTAAGGACTTCTCAAAAATTTCTCGACCTCTGACTAATTTATTGCAAAAAGATATACCATTTGTCTTTGATGATGATTGTGTAGAAGCATTTGAAATACTTAAGAAAGCATTAGTCTCTGCACCTATTGTTCATCCACCTGATTGGAACCTACCCTTTGAAATTATGTGTGATGCTAGTGATTATGCTGTAGGTGCTGTTCTAGGGCAAAGAGTTGATAAGAAATTAAATGTTATTCATTATGCCAGTAAGACTCTAGACAATGCTCAAAGAAATTATGCTACTACTGAAAAATAGCTTTTAGCAGTTGTATTTGCTTGTGATAAGTTCACATCTTATATTGTTGATTCTAAAGTAACTATTCACACGGATCATGCTACTATTAAATATCTTATGGAAAAGAAAGATGCTAAACCTAGACTTATTAGATGGGTTCTCTTGCTACAAGAATTTGATTTGCATATTGTTGATAGAAAGGGAGCTGAGAACCCCGTTGCAGACAATTTATCTAGGTTAGAAAATATTCTTGATGACCCACTACCTATTAATGATGACTTTCCTGATGAACAATTAAATGTTATAAGTACTTCTTGTAGTACTCCATGGTATGCTGATTATGCTAATTATATTGTTGCTAAGTTTATACCACCTAGTTTCACATACCAGCAAAAGAAAAAGTTTTTTCTATGACTTGAGACATTACTTTTGGGATGACCAACATCTTTATAAAGAAGGAGTAGATGGTGTTATTAGACGTTGTGTACCTGAGCATGAACAGGAACAGATCCTACGCAAGTGTCACTCCGAGTCTTATGGAGGACACCACGCTGGAGATAGAACTGCACATAAGGTATTGCAATTTGGTTTTTATTGGCCTACTCTCTTCAAGGATGCCCGTAAGTTTGTCTTGTCTTGTGATGAATGTCAAAGAATTGGTAATATTAGTAGACGTCAAGAAATGCCTATGAATTATTCACTTGTTATTGAACCGTTTGATGTTTGGGGCTTTGATTATATGGGACCTTTTCCTGCCTCTAATGGATACACACATATTTTAGTTGTTGTTGATTACGTTACTAAGTGGGTAGAAGCTATTCCAACTAGTAGTGCTGATCATAACACTTCTATTAAAATGCTTAAGGAAGTTATTTTCCCGAGGTTTGGAGTCCCTAGATATTTAATGACTGATGGTGGTTCACACTTTATTCATGGTGCTTTCCGTAAAATGCTTGCTAAATATGATGTTAATCATAGAATTGCATCCCCTTATCACCCACAGTCTAGTGGTCAAGTAGAGTTGAGCAATAGAGAGCTCAAATTAATTTTGCAAAAGACTGTTAATAAGTCTAGAAAGAATTGGTCCAAGAAACTTGATGATGCATTATGGGCTTATAGAACTGCATACGAAAATCCTATGGGTATGTCTCCGTATAAAATGGTTTATGCAAAAGCATGTCACTTACCTCTCAAACTAGAACATAAGGCATACTGGGCTATTAAAGAACTCAACTATGATTTTAAACTTGCCGGTGAGAAGAGGTTATTTGATATTAGCTCACTTGATGAATGGAGAACCCAAGCTTATGAAAATGCCAAGTTGTTTAAAGAAAAAGTTAAAAAAATGGCATGACAAAAGGATACAAAAGCGTGAGTTTAATGTAGGTGATTATGTATTGCTATAAAACTCTCCTTTAAGATTTTTTGCAGGAAAACTTCTCTCTAAATGGGAAGGCCCCTATGTTATCGAAGAGGTCTATCGTTCCGGTGCCATAAAAATCAACAACTTCGAGGGCACAAATCCGAAGGTGGTAAATGGTCAAAGAATTAAACATTATATCTCAGGTAATCCCATAAATGTTGAAACCAATATTATTGAAACCATAACCCCGGAGGAATACATAAGGGATACTTTCCGCAACGTTTCAGACTCCGAAAAGGAATAGGTATGTGGTACGGTAAGTAAACCGACTCCAAAATTTTTTAAGGCAATATTTCTCCGAATTGGAATATTTAGAAAAAATAGAAAAATAAGTAGTAGTCCGGGAAGGACACGAGGGCCCCACGAGGGTGGTGGGCGCGCCCTACCCCCCTGGGCGCGCCCCCTACCTCGTGAGCGCCTCGTGTGCTTTCCGGACTTCGTTTTCTTGCACGATACGTATTTTGGTCGGTAAAAATTCATTATATAACCTCCCGAAGGTTTTGAATCCCGTATCACACAAATCTCCTCTGTTCTTGTTTCAAGCTGTTTTCTGTCAGGGTTTTCCAGGCTAGGCATCATGTCATCTCCCTCCAACAATGGTGACAACGATGCTTGGCTAAGGAAGATAGATCTGAAGAGGGAAGAACCCACGAGGGTCAACAAGGATGAAAGGATCAAAAAGGCCACGGAGGATCAAGCTCCGGCAGCAAAAGACATCCTTCAACTTGATCATAACCTTCTTACTCCAACTGAGATCGAAGCTTTCAAGATGATTGAGTTAGCTCGTATACAAAACAAGTATCTCACACAAGAAAATATTTTGTTGAAGGAGCATATTGTTGCACTCAAGGGCATTATTCGCAAGCTGGAGGACCTCTTACGCTCGATGTGCGATTATCCGTCACCTCCACCTTCTTCACCGACAAAGGAGATATAATCACATGGGTATGGGCACTCCCCTTGGCAACTGCCAAGCTTGGGGGAGGTGCCTCGGTATCGTATCACAATCACAATTCCTATCTTTATCGTTTTCTTAGTTCAATCCTATTAGTAGTATGTTGATCTAGTAGAATAAAGTTTATGGCATGATCTAGTTTTGAGTTTTGCTTTATGATCTCTCTATGTAATCGAGTCCGTGAGCTATATATAATAAAGATTAGTGTTGAGTCAAGGGCTTGATTATTTTGCCATGACCTTGGGTGAATAAAAGAAAAGAGAAAAATAATAAAAAGAAACAAAAAGTTCATATTGATCTTATTGAGAGTAATGACTTCACATAGAAAGAGTATGATGATTAAAAGTTGTTGGGAATTGGCAGACATAGCTTTGGTCATTGTTGCAATTAATAGGAAGTAATAAGGAAAGAGAGGTTTTCACATATAGATATATTATCATTGACATATTTTATGATTGGGAGCACTCATTAAAATATGACATGCGAAAGAGTTGATGTTGGACAAGGAAGATAACGTAATGAGTTATGTCTTTCTTATATTTGAGATAAAGTATGTTGTCATGGTTCCTCTAACTTGTTGAGCTTGCCTTTCCCCCTCATGCTAGCCAAATTCTCAGCACCAAGTAGAAATACTACTTGTGCTTCCAAATATCCCTAAACCAGTTTTGCCATGAGAGTCCACCATATCTACCTATGGATTGAGTAAGATCCTTCAAGTAAGTTGTCATCGGTGCAAAGCAATAAAAATTGCTCGAAATATGTATGATTGATTGGTGTGGGAGGAATAAGCTTTATACGATCTTGTGATGTGGAAGTAATAAAAGCGACGGACTGCATAATAAAGGTTCATATCACAAGTGGCAATATAAAGTGACGTTCTTTCGCATTGAGATTTTATATATCCAACCATAAAAGCGCATGGCAACCTCTGCTTCCCTCTGGGAAGGGCCTATCCTTTATTATTATCTTCTACATTATGCAAGAGTCGCGGTGATCTTCACCTTTCCTTTTTCATTTTATCCTTTGGCAAGCTCAGCATGTTGGAAAGAACATGATATATATATATATATCTAATTGGATGTAGGGGAGCATGAACCATTATTGTTGACATTACCCTGGAGGTAAAAGGTTGTGGAGCAAAACTATAAGCCCCTATCTTTCTCTGTGTCCGATTAAAACTCCGTAACCACAAGTATTGCGTGAGTGTTAGCAATTATGGCGGACTAAATGATAGTTGAGTATGTGGACTTGCTTTTTTAGCTCTGACATAGACTCTTTCCGATGTTATGATAAATTGCAATTGCTTCAATGACTGAGATTATAGTTTGTTGGAGCCCAACAAGGTTTACGATTTATACTTTTGCATTGTGAATAGATCATCGCTTGAACATAAGTAATCATATGACAAAATCCATATATGTTGCTATTATGAGAATAATCATGATGCCTTCATGCCCGTATTTTATTTTTATCGACGCCTCTACCTCTAAACATGAGGACATATTTATTGTTATCGGCTTTTCGCTTGAGGACAAGCGAGGTCTAAGCTTGGGGGAGTTGATACGTCCATTTTGCATCATGCTTTTATATCAATATTTATCGCATTATGGACTGTTATTTCACTTTATATCACAATACTTATGGCTATTATCTCTTATTTTACAAGGTTTACATAAAGAGGGAGAATGCCGGCAACTGGAATTCTGGTCTGGAAAAGGAGCAAATGTTAGAGACCTATTCTGCGCAACTCCAAAAGTCCTGAAACTCCACGAAACGTCTTAAAAGAAATAAAGAAAAATCCATGCCAAAGATGAAGGCCAGGGGGCCCACACCCTTCTCACGAGGGTGGGGGCGCGCCCCACTACCTCGTGGGCCCCCTGGTGGCTCTCCGATGCCCATCTTCTCCTATATGAGGTCTTTCGATGAGAAAAAAATAAAGAGGAACTTTTCGGGACGAGACTCCGCTGCTACGAGGCGGAACCTTGGCGGATCCAATCTAGAGCACCGGTAGAGCTGTTCTGCCGGGGAAACTTCCCTCCCGGAGGGGGAAATCATCACCATCGTCATCACCAACGCTCTCTCATCGGGAGAGGGAAATCTCCATCAACATCTTCACCAGCACCATCTCATCTCCAAACCCCAGTTCATCTCTTGTATCCAATTCTTGTCTCAAAGTCCGAGATTGGTGCTAGTAGGTTGCTAGTAGTGTTGATTACTCCTTGTAGTTGATGCTAGTTGGTTTAATTGGTGGAAGATCATATGTTCAGATCCTATATGCATATTATTACCCCTCTGATTATGAACATGAATATGCTTTGTGAGTAATTACGTTCGTTCCTGAGGACAAGGGACAAGTCTTGCTATGAGTAGTCATGTGAATTTGGTATTCGTTTGATATTTTGATAAGATGTATGTTGTCTAGCCTCTAGTGGTGTTATGTGAACATCGAATACATAACACTTCACCATTATTTGGGCCTAGAGGAAGGCATTGGGAAGTAATAAGTAGATGATGGGTTGCTAGAGTGACATAAGCTTAAACCCTAGTTTATGCGTTGCTTCGTAAGGGGCTGATTTGGATCCATATATTTCATGCTATGGTTAGGTTTACCTTAATACTTTTGTTGTAGATGCAGATGCTTGCAATAGAGGTTAATCATAAGTGGGATGCTTGTTCAAGTAAGAACAGCACCCAAGCACCGGTCCACCCAATATCAAATTATCAAAGTATCGAACGGGAATCATATGAACATGATGAAAACTAGCTTGACGATATTCCCATGTGTCCTTGGGAGCGCGTTTCCTATTATAAGAGTTTGTTCCGGCTTGTCCTTTGCTACAAAAAGGATTGGGCCACCTTGTTGCACTTTATTTACTTTTGTTACTTGTTGCTCGTTACAATTTATCATATCACAAAACTATCTGTTACCACTTATTTCAGTACTTGCAAAGAATACCTTGCTGAAAACCGCTTATCATTTCCTTCTGCTCCTCGTTGGGTTCGATACTCTTACTTATCTAAAGGACTATGATAGATCCCCTATACTTGTGGGTCATCAGCCGGCAACGAGATTGAACTAGGTATTGAGATACCGACAATCGAATCTCGGGCAAGTAACATACCGATGACAAAGGTGTCGGCGTTCTGGGAACGGGGTCCCCAGACTTGCCTGCGTGCGGCCCACAGCGCTGCTGGCTGGCGGGTTCGTACGACCCATCTTCATCGACAAGACATTCAAGACCCTTGCGAGGGGCCAAGCCTCGCAGGGCGGACGAAGCAAGTGTTGGGGAACGTAGCAGAATTTTAAAATTTTCTACGCATCACCAAGATCAATCTATGGAGTCATCTAGCAACGAGGGAGAGAGGAGTGCATCTACATACCCTTGTAGATCACGAGCGGAAGCGTTCAAGAGAATGGGGTTGATGGAGTCGTACTCGACGTGATCCGAATCACCGAAGATCCTAGCGCCGAACGGACGGCACCTCCGCGTTCAACACACGTACGGAGCGAGGACGTCTCCCGCGCCTTGATCTAGCAAGGAGGAGGGATAGGTTGAGGAAGAGAGCTCCAACAGCAGCACGACGGCGTGGTGGTGATGAAGCTTCAGTACTCCGGCAGGGCTTCGCCAAGCTCTTTATGGAGGAGGAGAGGTGTTGGGGAGGGGAGGGGCTGCACCTTGGATGTTGTATGCAGCCCTCCCCTCACCCCTCTATTTATAGGGGAAGGGGGAAGGGGGCCGGCCCCCTCTAGATGAGATCTAGAGGGGGGGGTGGGCAAGGGGAGGGGGGCTTGCCCCCCAAGCAAGGGGGCGCCCCCCTTAGGGTTTTCCCCCAACCCTAGGCGCATGGGCCCTAGGGGGGTGTGGCGCCCCAGCCCACTTGGGCTGGTTCCCTTCTCCATACAGCCCATAAGGCCCTCCGGAAGAGGTGGCCCCTCCAGGTGGACCCCCGGGACCCTTCGGTGGCCCCGGTACAATACCAATATGCCCCCGAACCTTTCCGGCAACCATATGACAACTTCCCATATATAAATCTTTACCTCCAGACCATTCCGGAACTCCTCGTGACGTCCGGGATCTCATCCGGGACTCTGAACAACATTCGGTAATCACATACAAGTCTTCCTAACAACACTAGGGTCACCGACCCTTAAGTGTGTAGACCCTACGGGTTCGGGAGATATGCAGACATGACCGAGACGACTCTCCGGTCAATAACCAATAGCGGGATCTGGATACCCATGTTGGCTCC
Organism: Triticum monococcum; assembly: GCA_034509565.1. Lineage (NCBI taxonomy): Eukaryota > Viridiplantae > Streptophyta > Magnoliopsida > Poales > Poaceae > Triticum > Triticum monococcum. Next base: position 142,830,697 of record CM067845.1, on the reverse strand, counting down.
CACATGCTCCATGATGACCTCATTAGATGAACCACGATGTCGAGGATTCAATCAATCCGTATACAATTCCCTTTGTCAATCGGTACGTTACTTGCCCGAGACTCGATCGTCGGTATCCCAATACCTTGTTCAGTCTCGTTACCGGCAAGTCACTTTACTCGTACCGTAATGCATGATCCCGTGATCAACCACTTGATCACATTGAGCTCATTATGATGATGCATTACCGAGTGGGGCTAGAGATACCTCTCCGTCATACGGAGTGACAAATCCCAGTCTCAATTCGTGCCAACCCAACAGACACTTTCCGAGATACTTGTAATGTACCTTTATAGTCACCCAGTTACGTTGTGACGTTTGGCACACCCAAGGCACTCCTATGATATCCGGGAGTTGCACACTCTCATGGTCTAAGGAAATGATACTTGACATTCGGAAAAGCTACAGCAAACGAACTACACGATCTTTGAGCTAAGCTTAGGATTGGGTCTTGTCCATCACATCATTCTCCTAATGATGTGATCCCGTTATCAATGACATCTAGTGTCCATAGTCAGGAAACCATGACTATCCTTTGATCAATGAGCTAGTCAACTAGAGGCTCACTAGGGACATGTTGCGGTCTATGTATTCACACATGTATTACGATTTCCGGATAACACAATTATAGCATGAACAATAGACAATTATCATGAACAAAGAAATACAATAATAACCATTTTATTATTGCCTCTAGGGCATATTTCCAACAGTCTCCCACTTGCACTAGAGTCAATATTCTAGTTACATTGTGATGAATCGAACACCCATGCAGTTCTGGTGTTGATCATGTTTTGCTCTAGGGAGAGGTTTAGTCAACGAATCTGCTACATTCAGGTCCGTATGTACTTTACAAATCTCTATGTCTCCATTTTGAACACTTTCAAGAATGGAGTTGAAGCGACGCTTGATATGCCTGGTCTTCCTGTGAAACCTGGGCTCCTTGGCAAGGGCAATAGCTCCAGTGTTGTCACAGAAGAGAGTCATGGGGCCCGATGCATTGGGTATGACTCCTAGGTCGGTAATGAACTCCTTCACCCAGACTGCTTCTTGTGCTGTCTCCGAGGCTGCCATGTACTCCGCTTCACATGTAGATCCCGCCACAATGCTTTGCTTGCAACTGCACCAGCTTACTGCCCCACCATTCAAAATATACATGTATCCGGTTTGTGACTTAGAGTCATCCAGATCTGTGTTGAAGCTAGCATCGACGTAACCCTTTATGACGAGCTCTTCGTCACCTCCATAAACGAGAAACATTTCCTTAGTCCTTTTTAGGTACTTCAGGATATTCTTGACCGCTGTCCAGTGTTCCATGCTGGGATTACTTTGGTACCTTCCTACCAAACTCACGACAAGGTTTACATCAGGTCTGGTACATAGCATAGCATACATGATAGACCCTATGGCCGAGGCATAGGGGACGACACTCATCTTTTCTCTATCTTCTGCCGTGGTCGGGCATTGAGCCGTGCTCAATCTCGTACCTTGCAATACAGGCAAGAACCCCTTCTTTGACTGATCCATTTTGAACTTCTTCAATATCTTGTCAAGGTACGCACTCTGTGAAAGACCAATGAGGCGTCTCGATCTATCTCTATAGATCTTGATGCCTAATATATAAGCAGCTTCTCCAAGGTCCTTCATTGAAAAACACTTGTTCAAGTAGGCCTTTATGCTTTCCAAGAATTCTATATCATTTCCCATCAACAGTATGTCATCCACATACAATATGAGAAATGCTACAGAGCTCCCACTCACTTTCTTGTAAATGCAGGCTTCTCCATAAGTCTGCATAAACCCAAACGCTTTGATCATCTCATCAAAACGAATGTTCCAACTCCGAGATGCTTGCACTAGCCCATAAATCGAGCGTTGGAGCTTGCACACCTTGTCAGCATTCTTAGGATCGACAAAACCTTCCGGCTGCATCATATACAATTCTTCCTTAAGGAAACCATTAAGGAATGCCGTTTTGATGTCCATTTGCCATTTCTCATAATCATAGAATGTGGCAATTGCTAACATGATTCAGACGGACTTCAGCTTCGCTACGGGTGAGAAAGTCTCATCGTAGTCAACCCCTTGAACTTGTCGATAACCCTTAGCGACAAGCCGAGCTTTATAGATGGTCACATTACCATCCACGTCTGTCTTCTTCTTAAAGATCCATTTATTTTCTATGGCTCGCCGATCAACGGGCAAGTCAGTCAAAGTCCATACTTCGTTTTCATACATGGATCCTATCTCGGATTTCATGGCTTCCAGCCATTTGTCGGAATCCGGGCCCGCCATCGCTTCTTCATAGTTCGAAGGTTCACCGTTGTCTAACAACATGATTTCCAAGATAGGGTTACCGTACCACTCTGGTGCGGAACGTGTCCTTGTGGACCTACTAAGTTCAGTAGCAACTTGATCTGAAGTTTCATGATCATCATCATCAACTTCCTCTCTAGTCGGTGCAGGCACCTCAGGAACATTTTCTTGAGCTGCGCCACTTACCGGTTCAAGAGGTAATACTTCATCAAGTTCTACCTTCCTCCCACTTATTTCTTTCGAGAGTAACTCTTTCTCTAGAAAGGACCCATTCTTGGCAACAAAGATCTTGCCTTCGGATCTGAGGTAGAAGGTATACCCAACAGTTTCTTTAGGGTATCCTATGAAGACACATTTTTCCAATTTGGGTTCGAGCTTTTCAGGTTGAAGTTTCTTGACATAAGCATCACATCCCCAAACTTTTAGAAACGACAGCTTAAGTTTCTTCCCAAACCATAATTCATACGGTGTCGTCTCAACGGATTTTGACAGAGCCCTATTTAAAGTGAATGCGATAGACTCTAAAGCATAGCCCCAAAATGATAGCGGTAAATCGGTAAGAGACATCATAGATCGCACCATATCCAATAGAGTGCGATTACGACGTTCGGACACACCATTACGCTGAGGTGTTCCAGGCGGCGTTAGTTGTGAAACTATTCCACATTTTCTTAAGTGTGTGCCAAATTCGTGACTCGAGTATTCTCCCCCACGATCTGATCGCAAGAACTTGATTTTCCTGTCACGTTGATTCTCAACCTCACTCTGAAATTCCTTGAACTTTTCAAAGGTCTCAGACTTGTGTTTCATTAAGTAGACATACCCATATCTACTCAAGTCATCAGTGAGGGTGAGAACATAACGATAGCCACCGCGAGCCTCAACACTCATTGGACCGCACACATCAGTATGTATGATTTCCAATAAGTTGGTTGCTCGCTCCATTGTTCCTGAGAACGGAGTCTTGGTCATTTTACCCATGAGGCATGGTTCACACGTGTCAAATGATTTGTAATCAAGAGACTCTAAAAGTCCATCTGCATGGAGCTTCTTCATGCGTTTGACACCTATGTGACCAAGGCGGCAGTGCCACAAGTATGTGGGACTATCATTGTCAACCTTACATCTTTTGGTATTCACACTATGAATATGTGTAGCATTATGCTCGAGATTCATTAAGAATAAACCATTCACCATCGGAGCATGACCATAAAACATATCTCTCATATAAATAGAACAACCATTATTCTCGGATTTAAATGAGTAGCCATCTCGTATTAAACGAGATCCTGATACAATGTTCGTGCTCAAAGCTGGCACTAAATAACAATTATTGAGGTTTAAAACTAATACCGTAGGTAAATGTAGAGGTAGCGTGCCGACGACGATCACATCGACCTTGGAACCATTCCCGACGCGCATCATCACCTCGTCCTTCGCCAGTCTCTGTTTATTCCGCAGCTCCTGCTTTGAGTTACAAATGTGAGCAACCGCACCGGTATCAAATACCTAGGAGCTACTACGAGTACTGGTAAGGTACACATCAATTACATGTATATCACATATACCTTTCGTGATGCCGGCCTTCGTGTCCGCTAAGTATTTGGGGCAGTTCCGCTTCCAGTGACCACTTCCCTTGCAATAAAAACACTCAGTCTCGGGCTTGGGTCCATTCTTTGGCTTCTTCCCGGCAGCTTGCTTGCCGGGCACGACAACTCCCTTGCCGTCTTTCATGAAGTTCTTCTTACCCTTGCCTTTCTTGAACTTAGTGGTTTTATTCACCATCAACACTTGATGTTCCTTTTTGACTTCTACCTCTGCTGATTTCAGCATTGAAAATACTTCAGGAATGGTCTTTTCCATCCCCTGCATATTGAAGTTCATCACAAAGCTCTTGTAGCTTGGTGGAAGCGACTGAAGGATTCTGTCAATGACCGCGTCATCTGGGAGATTAACTCTCAGCTGAGTCAAGCGGTTATGCAACCCAGATATTTTGAGTATGTGCTCACTGACAGAACTATTTTCCTCCATCTTACAGCTGAAGAACTCGTCGGAGACTTCATATCTCTCGACCCGGGCATGAGCTTGAAAAACCATTTTCAGCTCTTCGAACATCTCATATGCTCCGTGTCTCTCAAAACGCTTTTGGAGCCCCGGTTCTAAGCCGTAAAGCATGCCGCACTGAACGAGGGAGTAATCATCAGCACGTGTCTACCAAGCGTTCATAACATCTTGGTTCTGTGGGACGGGTGCGTCACCTAGCGGTGCTTCTAGGACATAATCTTTCTTGGCAGCTATGAGGATGATCCTCAGGTTCCGGACCCAGTCCGTATAGTTGCTGCCATCGTCTTTCAGCTTGGTTTTCTCTAGGAACGCGTTGAAGTTGAGGACAACGTGGGCCATTTGATCTACAAGACATATTGTAAAGATTTTAGACTAAGTTCATGATAATTAAGTTCATCTAACCAAAGTATTCAATGAACTCCCACTCAGATAGACATCCCTCCAGTCATCTAAGTATAACATGATCCGAGTTAACTAGGCCGTGTCCGATCATCACGTGAGACGGACTAGTCAACATCGGTGAACATCTTCATGTTGATGGTATCTTCTATACGACTCATGCTCGACCTTTCGGTCTTCTGTGTTCCGAGGCCATGTCTGTACATGCTAGGCTCGTCAAGTCAACCTAAGTGTATTGCGTGTGTAAATCTGGCTTACACCCGTTGTATTTGAACGTTAGAATCTATCACACCCAATCATCACGTGGTGCTTCGAAACAACGAACCTTCGCAACGGTGCACAGTTAGGGGGAACACTTTCTTGAAATTATTACGAGGGATCATCTTATTTAAGCTACCGTCGTTCTAAGCAAATAAGATGTAAAACATGATAAACATCACATGCAATCAAATAGTGACATGATATGGCCAATATCATTTGCTCCTTTGATCTCCATCTTCGGGGCTCCATGATCATCGTTGTCACCGGCATGACACCATGATCTCCATCATCGTGTCTTCTTGAAGTTGTCACGTCAACTATTACTTCTACTACTATGGCTAACGGTTTAGCAATAAAGTAAAGTAATTACATGACGTTTATGTTGACACGCAGGTCATAAATAAATTAAGACAATTCCTATGGCTCCTGCCGGTTGTAATACTCATCGACATGCAAGTCGTGATTCCTATTACAAGAACATGATCAATCTCATACATCACATATATCATTCATCATTCATCACAACCTTTGGCCATATCACATCACAAAACACTTGCTGCAAAAACAAGTTAGACGTCCTCTAATTGTTGTTGCAAGTTTTTACGTGGCTGCTATAGGTTTCTAGCAAGAACGTTTCTTACCTACGCCAAAACCACAACGTGAATTGCCAATTTCTATTTACCCTTCATAAGGACCCTGTTCATCGAATCCGATCCGACTAAAGTGGGAGAGACAGACACCCGCCAGCCACCTTATGCAACTAGTGCATGTCAGTCGGTGGAACCGGTCTCACGTAAGCGTACGTGTAAGGTTGGTCCGGGCCGCTTCATCCCACAATGTCGCCGAATCAAGATAAGACTAGTAACGGCAAGCAAATTGACAATATCGACGCCCACAACTACTTTGTGTACTAATCGTGCATAGTAACTACGCATAAACCTGGCTTTGATACCACTGTTGGGGAATGTAGCAGAATTTAAAAATTTTCTACGCATCACCAAGATCAATCTATGGAGTCATCTAGCAACGAGGGAGTGAGGAGTGCATCTACATACCCTTGTAGATCACGAGCGGAAGCGTTCAAGAGAACGGGGTTGATGGAGTCGTACTCGACGTGATCCGAATCACCGAAGATCCTAGCGCCGAATGGACAACACCTCCACGTTCAACACACATACGGAGCGAGGACGTCTCCCGCACCTTGATCCAGCAAGGAGGAGGGAGAGGTTGAGGAAGAGAGCTCCAATAGCGGCACGACGGCGTGGTGGTGATGAAGCTTCAGTACTCCGGCAGGGCTTCGCCAAGCTCTTTATGGAGGAGGAGAGGTGTTGGGGAGGGGAGGGGCTGCGCCTTGGATGTTGTATGCAGTCCTCCCCTCACCCCTCTATTTATAGGGGAAGGGGGCCAGCCCCCTCTAGATGAGATCTAAAGGGGGGGGCGGCCAAGGGGAGGGGGGCTTGCTCCCCAAGCAAGGGGGCGCCCCCCTTAGGGTTTTCCCCCAACCCTAGGCGCATGGGCCCTAGGGGGGTGTGGCGCCCCAGCCCACTTGGGCTGGTTCCCTTCTCCATACAACCCATAAGGCCCTCCGGAAGAGGTGGCCACTCTCGGTGGACCCCCGGAACCCCTTCGGTGGCCCCGGTACAATACCGATATGCCCCCGAACCTTTCCGGCGACCATATGACAACTTCCCATATATAAATCTTTACCTACGGACCATTCCAAAACTCCTCGTGATGTTCGGGATCTCATCCGAGACTCCGAACAACATTCGGTAATCACATACAAGTCTTCCTAACAACCCTAGCGTCACCGAACCTTAAGTGTGTAGACCCTACGGGTTCAGGAGATATGCAGACATGACCGAGACGACTCTCCGATCAATAACCAACAGCGGGATCTGGATACCCATGTTGGCTCCCACATGCTCCACGATGACCTCATCAGATGAACCACGATGTCGAGGATTCAATCAATCCGTATACAATCCCCTTTGTCAATCGGTACGTTACTTGCCCGAGACTCGATCGTCGGTATCCCAATACCTTGTTCAGTCTCGTTACCGGCAAGTCACTTTACTCGTATCGTAATGTATGATCCCGTGATCAACCACTTGATCACATTGAGCTCATTATGATGATGCATTACCGAGTGGGCCCAGAGATACCTCTCCGTCATATGGAGTGACAAATACCAGTCTCGATTCGTGCCAACCCAACAGACACTTTCCGAGATACCTGTAATGTACCTTTATAGTCACCCAGTTACGTTGTGACGTTTGGCACACCCAAGGCACTCCTACGGTATCCGGGAGTTGCACAATCTCATGGTCTAAGGAAATGATACTTGACATTCAGAAAAGCTACAGCAAACGAACTACACGATCTTTGAGCTAAGCTTAGGATTGGGTCTTGTCCATCACATCATTCTCCTAATGATGTGATCCCGTTATCAATGACATCTAATGTCCATAGTCAGGAAACCATGACTATCCTTTGATCAACGAGCTAGTCAACTAGAGGCTCACTAGGGACGTGTTGTGGTCTATGTATTCACACATGTATTACGATTTCCGGATAACACAATTATAGCATGAACAATAGACAATTATCATGAACAAAGAAATATAATAATAACCATTTTATTATTGGCTCTAGGGCATATTTCCAAAAGCAAGACCTCCTCAAGAGCGGCCTCGCCAGGCAGGCTCACGAGGGGCGGAGAGATCAAGGCAAGGCAAACCTCACGAGGCTCCTCGTGACGTGAGCCATGACGATCGAGGCTAGGCGGGCACTAGCGCGCGCAGCATCCTTGTTTCCTCTTTGGTGCTAAGGGGGCAAGCATAGGCGCGGAGTACCAAGGCATCAAGCAAAGATTTCCATATTGGTGCAACGAGACCAGGGCCAGAAGGACGGCAAGACGGAGGTCACCATGGAGCCCAAGACGGCGTCATCACCAGAGCCTTTTGCAGGCGAAGACCACCTTTTGTCAGGATAGCTTGTACTAGCTGTCCCCTTTCGAATTGGCCATTGTTGGCTCCCTTACCGCTCAATATTTGGGGAGAGGACCAGGGCCTATATAAGTAGAACTAGCCACCACCATGAGGGGCAGGGGATCGACACCATCACAAGCCGGCAGCTGATTCAGATCCTCTCACACACAAACTCACCAAACACAAGAACACCTCGACCTTAGGAGGCTGTTCTTCCTCTTGTACTGTTCATCATTATCCCAAGAGGCAATTGTAACGCCCCGAGACTGATGCGCCAGGTGTCTTCCAGTTATTCGTTGTTGTTGCCTTGTCATTTGCTTGCATGTTGCATCTTATCATATCATCATCCGCATTGCATGCGCATGTTTTCAAAACTTGCATCCGCCCCGGTCTCCCCGTTCCTTCCGTTGTCCGTTCTGAGCCCAGACACACTTGCACGCGCCCACGGCATGTCCAAAATATTATTTTATAAGTGGCCGGAAAATGTTCTCGGAATGGGTTGAAAGTGGGCATGCGGTGTTGTTATGTTGTTAGTAGGTCGCCTGCCAAGTTTCATTGCATTCGGAGTTCGTTTGATGCCCCAACGAATAACTATAGCGGCAGTATAGTCGGTCAAATTGTTGGATGTTTCCAGTCTCCGAAAACTGTTACCGGGCTTTCCCTTTCTTTCCTCCCTAGACCGTCTACACAGTACACTACTCACTGCCAGGCCCTACCTAACCTCTCTCGTCAGCCTGCGACCCTCCTCATGCGCGCGCCCAAAAGTTGTCCCGGACCCGACCCGGGCAGTCGTCACCGTTGGGTCCGGATCATCCCCAAACATTTACAAAACATCTCCATTTTTTATTTGGACTCCCTAGCTATTTATTCGCGATCGTCCGATTGTGATCGGAGGGACGAGGTAAACCCTAACCTAAATTCATATGCATATATATCGTCCAACCCTAGATTCTAGGGAGATGTCCCATCGCGCCGCCACCCGCTCTGTCCCCATCGGGATCACCCACAGCCAACCACCATCCTCCCGTGCCTCCCTCGTTTTCCATCGCCGCCCAACCACAGCAAAGTGCGTTTGGATCCCCTCCCTCTCAAGCACTTCCATGGAGTCAAGCTCCCGTGCCTCCCATTCGTCCTTGCCCGTGCCCCTCATCCTCTCTTTCCCCCCTTTTCTCTCTCTAACCTCTCTGTATCTCTCACCCCGTTCAAGCAGGAGCCCCGCCGCCCTCGACCCGTCTCCGTCCGGCCGACAACGAGCAGTAGCTCACCGGAGTTGAGCTCCACCGGAACCGCCGCCCCGGTTCTGCCGCCATCTGCCCGCTCCTCGCTGGAGTTCCTTCCAGCGCCTCGCCTCCCATAGCCGTCTTCGTCCATGCCCTCAAGGCATCAAGCGAGAACCTCGCCGCCCGGACCTGCTTCCTCTGCCTCGCCCAAAGCCACGTCCTCGCCGGGAACCGCGACCTTTGCCTCGGATCCGTCGGCTTAGTCCCGTTCTAGGTCTTCCCCGCCTCAAGCTGCGTCGCCCTCGCCAGAGAACGCGCCATTTCCGCCGCTGTCGTTCTGCTTCACGAGGACAAGGACGTGTCACCCGCAGGAGCCCTCCTCTGCTTCTCCTTCGTCGGAATCGCGCCAAGTCCGGCGGCCCTGCTTCCCTGAGGCCCGCGTCACCGGATCTCGTTGCCTCAGCCTTGGATCCGTCCATCTTCTCTGCTCCCCGCTTCTCCGCGCCGTTACCTCACCAAGCCACCAAGTCCCTCGCCACACAGCATCTTATCTGCAGCGAGCGGGAGTTGCAGTCGCTGCAGGTCGCTCCATTGACCAGGCCTCCTCCGCCCTGAACACGTCAACTAGTCGGGCCAGCCGAACCCGCTCGGTCCTGTCGGCTCGCACGAACCGGTCTGGCCCGATCCGTCCCAACCGGCCATGACCCCTGCTAGTCTTCAGCAGGCCCGTTAGGCCCAGGGTGAGCGTCCTCATGTTATCGATCGCCCTGGATGAGATATTCTCTCTTGCGCATGCTCCTGTGCAGCCCAGTTCATCCCAGATCCAGCCCAGTGCATGGTTTTTTCCTGTCTGCGAATTTATCTTTTATTCCAGAGAGAGCAGTTTTGCAGGAAACCCCCTAAGATTCATGCATTTAATAACTCACAAAACCGTGCATCACATGTAAAAATTTAATATATGAAACTTGCTTAGAATTTGGTCTAGATTCATAGTATCCAACTTTCATGCATGTTTAAAATTTTTAAACTGATGTTTGCTTATATTTTGCTTATTGCCATGCTAAAATGATTTAATTCATAACTAATTAACCGTAGCTCGGTTTTAAATAAACTTTATATGTAAATGGGGTAGAAAAATGCCCGATTTAACATGGTGCACTTTTCTTGCATGTTTAACAACTATAAAAGATGCTTTAGGGCAGAACAATACCAAATCTAATATATGCATATGGGGATTTACCAGAATTGTTGTTCGTTGTTCCGGCCTCATTTAAACTTGCCTAGATGGGTAGTTTTCATTTGCTTCACCCCTTGCCATGCTAAAAACATTTAATATTGTTGGGTACATAAATGAGAGAGAACTAAATAATTGACGTGGTGTTTCGTCAATATGCAACGGAGTGGCATATTAAGCTCCACTTAATTTGTAGGATTGCTTGTGCACTTTGCCATGCCTTGTTTCTTTAAACCGGACATGCATCATACTTGGTTGTGCACCATGCCATGTTGATGTGATGGTTGTTTACTATGTTGTTTGCTTCTTTCCGGTGTTGCTTCTTCGGGTTAGTTCCGATAACGTCGCGTTTGTGAGGATCCATTCGACTACGTCCGTTTGTCTTCTTCATGGACTTGTTCTTCTTCCTTGCGGGATCTCACGCAAGATGACCATACCCTCGAAATCACTCCTATCTTTGCTTGCTAGTTGTTCGCTCTTTTGCTATGACGCGATACCTACCACTTGCTTTATCATGCCTCCCATATTGCCATGTCAAGCCTCTAACCCACCATTCCTAGCAAACCGTTGTTTGGCCATGTTACCGATTTGCTCAGCCCCTCTTATAGTGTTGCTAGTTGCAGGTGAAGCTAAAGTTTGTTCCATGTTGGTACATGGATATGTTGGGATATCACAATATCTCTTATTTTTAATTAATGCATCTATATACTTGGTAAAGGGTGGAAGGCTCGGCCTTATGCCTGGTGTTTTGTTCCACTCTTGCCGCCCTAGTTTCCGTCATACCGGTGTTATGTTCCTTGATTTTGCGTTCCTTACACGGTTGGCTGTTATGGGAACCCCTTGACAGTTTGCTTTGAATAAAACTCCTCCAGCAAGGCCCAACCTTGGTTTTACCATTTGCCTCACCACCACCTACTTTTCCCTTGGGAGTCGCTCTCTCGAGGGTCATCTTTATTTTAACCCCCCTGGGCCAGTGCTTATCTAAGTGTTGGTCCAAACCTGTCAGCCGCCGGTGGCGACCAGGGGCAACTCTAGGTTGGTCTACCGGAATCTTGGACAATCCGGTGTTGCCCTGAGAACGAGATATGTGCAGCTCCTATCGGGATGTCGGCGCATCGGGCGGTCTTGCTGGTCTTGCTTTACCATTGTCGAAATGTCTTGTAACCGGGATTCCGAGACTGATCGGGTCTTCCCGAGAGAAGGAATATCCTTCGTTGACCGTGAGAGCTTGTGATGGGCTAAGTTGGGACACCCCTGCAGGGTTTGAACTTTCGGAAGCCGTGCCCGCGGTTATGGGAAGATGGGAATTTGTTAATGCCCGCTTGTAGAGAACTTGACACTTAACTTAATTAAAATGCATCAACCGCATGTGTAGCCGTGATGGTCTCTTCTCGGCGGAGTCCGGGAAGTGAACATGGTTCTCGTGTTATGCTTGAACGTAAGTAGTTTCAGGATCACTTCTTGATCACTTCTAGTTCATGACCGTGCGTTGCCTCTCTTCTCGCTCTCTTTTGCATAAGTTAGCCACCATATATGCTAGTGCTTGCTGCAGTTCCACCTTACTACCCTTTCCTACCCATAAGCTTAAATAGTCTTGATCTCGCGGGCGTGAGATTGTTGAGTCCTCGTGACTCACAGATACTTCCAAATAGTTGCAGGTGCCGATGATACCAGTGCAGGTGGCGCAACCCAGCTCAAGTGGGAGCTCGATGAAGATCTTGGTCGTTGTTTTGTTTTGTTTCCTCGTGATCAGTAGTGGAGCCCAGTTGGGACGATCGGGGATCTAGCATTTGGGTTTGTCTTCTTTTATTTTGGTTCCGTAGTTAGACCTTGATTGTTTTCTGGATGATGTATGTTTAACTTGTATTTGTGTGAAGTGGCGATTGTAGGCCAAATCTTTATCCCTTTCTTATTCAGTACATGGGATGTGTAAAGATTACCCCTCTTGCGACATGCCTACCATGCGGCTATGCCTCTAAGTCGTGCCCCGACACATGAGAGATATAGCCGCATTGTGGGTGTTACAAGTTGGTATCAGAGCCTTCCCCGACTTAGGAGACCCCTGCTTGATCGAATCGCTGACGTTGTTGAGTCTAGAACAAAATGTTTTGAGTCTTATGATTATATATATATATCGGAGAGTAGGATTCTTTTTACTCCTCAGTCCCTTCGTCGCTCTGGTGAGGCCTCCTGACGTAGTAGTTTTGACTCTTCTCTCCTCAAATTTCATGGATTTTTTTAGGATCACACGGGTATCTTGGAATCGTTTCGATGGTTTTGTGACGAGAACATTGTTCTTGGTGCCTCCTGACATTTAGGGGTTGTGGTAGTGTCCCGGGGAGTTGAGCTGCGAGGTGTTGTCGTCACAATTTTATCGTTGCAGTTCTGGAATACCTGAGTTCTCCGACATCGAAAATCTCTTTTATGCAGTTGTTGGTGAGATAACCTCGACACCACCTAGTACTGGGGCGGGAGTTTGGGAGTATTGCCATAACTCGTATAACAGATGCTTTTTGAAGGTTGAGGTAAATGATTTCCGAAGGTTTCTTGGTTATGTGTTGAAGGTTGGATACAGCTGGATGTAGGATTTGCTAGTTTTGGGTGAGATATTGTGCTTCCCCTATATCCCCAACACCTGATTGCATAACCAGAAAGTTTCGGGAGTTTATAACCGGGAATTCAAGTAGCTCCTAGAATATCTTTCCAACAGACACATGATACGATATGGGGTATATCATATGTTTGTTTCCGGCTTATTCTGCAAGCCAGATCCTTTCTTTTGTTTTGAGTTGTGGATTCGAGTTGCTTCAATGTCAAGTTTTGATTCCATACCTTCCCTAAGCGGTGTTCTCATATATCTATGTGAATACTAATCCTTCTTGATCATTGAGATTGTCATGTCAATTCTTTCCAACCGGTGTGATTCTCTTCAAGATGATCCTATCATTTTTTCTCATCCGCAAAATCAACTCAAAGTCTTCTCAACGTTATTTGTTTCATTCGTCCCAAGTTGCCTTTGTTTTCCCGCACACCCGCCCCTTTTTCTTCAAGGACTTAGATTTCTGTATGAAGTATCCATTTTATTAATGGAAGTCTCTCCATTCTTTTCCATCAACGTTCCTATCCGGTGATTCTTAGGAAGATACCAATGGAGCTTCAAGTTCACCATTCTTCATTCTTTTTCTTCTCCGGTGGATTCAAGTCAAGCTTTTTTGATCATATAACTTCCTCATTTCAAATGCTTTCTCATGTTGGTGCATCTCTTAATCATCCACCTCTTGCTATTCATGTTATCTGGAGTGCTGAAGATATCTCAGAAGACTCGTCTTTTCATTCAAGATCCGTTCAACCTATTTCGAGGTTGTTATCTCATTCAAGCCATTTAATTCAACCAACACAATCTCTCTTTTAAATTGTTCAATGGTGTTACTTTTTAGTGGGCCCTAAACCACAGGTCTTTTCCCGGGATCTTACCAGACTCTTCTATTTTCTCGGAGCAATTCTCAAATCTTCTAAAGTTTGACGTAAGAATGAATTATCATCAGTCATATGTCTTTCTCCAAGATCTTTCAAATTCTTTTCATTGTTGATTCAACCTTTATATTCTTCATTATTCTGGAGTACCTCAACAATTCATGGTGGTGTTTCCCGTCGCCATTCTCGGATTTGAAGACCCAAGAGGAGTTCCTCTTAAATTCTTACCCGTTCTTCCAAAGATTCATAGTTCAAGCTTGATGCCATCCTCTCATAATTGTTTTCGACTGTGAGAATTATTTTCACCCATCCGGAGAAATTCAGGAGTCTTTTCAGTTTAATTCTCCGAAGGCCATCATTTTGGGTTTATTCATTCTCAGTTTTCAGCTCTTGTTCTCCAATCTTACCGGTGCATCATTCAAGTATTCTCTAGTCAACTCATGACCTCTTCGTTCACTTATATCTAAATTCCCTCAAGTATCATCATTCATTCTCTAATTCTTCCCGGTGTTTCGTTATCTTTTCTTCGTTCATATTCAATTCTTATGGTGGTTTGTTCAAGATTCTTCTTCCTTCATTTTCATATCAAATCATTAGTTGTTTCCAAATCCTACCGGCGGTTCATTGAAGACCTTCTCAAGTTTATGCCATATCTATCTTAATCTTTTCTACGAGAATAAGTAGTATGCCAAATCCGTTGCTTGTCATCAATCCAAATTGATGGAGGATACGCATAACGTAATTCTTATTATTGTTTCATCCAAGTGATCTAATTTCTTCTTTCCGGAGTTGTTCATCATATCACATTCTCGGTCCGAGATGCTTCATCTTTTCTTTTCTGGAGTGCCAAGTTTTCCGCATTATCACCATGAAGATCCATCTAAATCATTACAAGGCTTCACCTTGTGTTTTCAACTTCTCCTTCTTTTGATCATTCTTTCATTACCGAAGTTCTTCAAGAGTTTCTTCATGGTGGCTAATCAAGGATTTAATTCCTTCTCGAAGCGTTCATCGAGATTCTTTTCAGAGGAGCTCAAGTATTCTTCATCTTGCATTCCGTAGTGCAATTCTTTCTACTTTATCTTTTGAGGTGGTCTTATGTCATTTTGACAGTTTCCTTCATGTTTCATGATTGACAAGTTGTCAGGAATGAGATATTTAAACCCATCAATCTCTTCATTGAAATTATCTTGGGTTATATTTCACCTAAAGCTTTCCCTAAGGATTGTTGCTATTTATGGTGCTCATAAATGATCCAAGTTTTTCATTTATCATCCCGGTGAAATAAGCTTCTCGTCTCCTTGTTGACATCAATCCAATCTATTATTTTCGTTAGTGGCAGAATTTCACCTCATAGTTTTGAGATGTTCTCCATAAGCCCACTACAAGCTTGTTCTTTTCGTCGTTGATTTTCCAACAACTCCGTCATAACCTTCTTGGAAGGGTGCTTTCAAGATCAGTTGTGGCATAAGTTGGCTTTTTCTTCTCCATTCTTTCAATCCAATGATCTATCTTCTATTCTCTCTTTCGGAGGCATTGTGTTGCTGCTCTCTTCACTCATCATCTCGAAGTATGAGGATCGTGTTCTTTTCGTGCTTATCCTTTTAACTAGAGTGTCGTGTCCTCTTTTCAAGTATCTTCTCATCTTGTCAAGATCATGTTCAATTCCTTCCATTTACAATCGGAGTGCTGTCCAAATTATATCATTCTTTTCCCTTCTCTATCTTGTTTTGACCGGAGTGTTGTGTCTATCTTTCCTCTTCTAACCGGAGTCTCATCCAAGTGCTTTTGTTTTGCCAAGTTCATATTCTATGCCTTCTTTTTCCAACTGGAGTGTTGTCGTAATTGATCCTTATCGTTCCTTGTACATCTGGTTTCAACCGGGGTGCTTGCATGTACTTCTTGTCCATTGTAACCCTTTTCTTATGTCTTTCAACCTGCAGGGTTCTCGTGATGTTCCTTGTTCCTCTTTTCTAATGGAGTGTTTTCAACTTTGTTCATCTTCGTTGTATTCTTTCTTTCAATTTCTTCAACCTCACAAGGTTCTTTGGTTTCACTCATTTGTCAAAGAAGCAATTAGTTTTACCTCTTCTCTTCCTCTTCCGTTTCCCTCCGGTGCCATCCAAGATCTCGGGACAAGATCCTCTCGTAGTGGTGGAGTGTTGTAACGCCCCAAGACCGATGCGCCAGGTGTCTTCTAGTTATTCGTTGTTGTTGCCTTGTCATTTGCTTGCGTGTTGCATCTTATCATGTCATCATCCGCATTGCATCTGCATGTTTTCAAAACTTGCATCCGTCCCGGTCTCCATGTTCCTTTCGTTGTCCGTTCTGAGCCCGGACACACTTGCACGCGCCCACGGCATGTCCGAAATATTATTTTATAAGTGGCCGGAAAATATTCTCGGAATGGGTTTAAAGTGGGCATGCTGTGTTGTTATGTTGTTAGTAGGTTTCCTACCAAGTTTCATCGCATTCGGAGTTCATTCGATGCCCCAACGGATAACTATAGCGGCAGTATAGTCGGTCAAATCGTCAGATGTTTTTGGTCTCCGAAAACTGTTGCCAGGCTTTCCCTTTCTTTCCTCCCTAGACCGTCTACACAGTCCACTACTAACTGCCAGGCCCTACCTAACCTCTCTCGTCAGCCCGCGACCCTCCTCGCACGCGCGCCCGAAAGCTGTCCCGGACACGACCCGGGCAGTCGTCACCGTTAGGTCCGGATCATCCCCAAACATCTACAAAACATCTCCATTTTTTATTTGGACCCCCTAGCTATTTATTCACGATCGTCCGATTGCGATCGGAGGGACGAGGTAGCCCCTAACCCAAATTCATCTGTATATATATATCGTCCAACACTAGATCCTAGGGAGATGTCCCATCGCGCCGCCACCCGCTCAATCCCCATCGAGATCACCCACAGCCAACCACCATCCTCCCATGCCTCCCTCATTTTCTGTCGCCGCCCAACCACAGCAAAGCGCGTCTGCATCCCCTCCCTCTCGAGCACTTCCATGGAGCCAAGCTCCCATGCCTCCCATTCGTCCTTGCCCGTGCCCCTCATCCTCTCTTTCCCCCCTTTTCTCTCTCTAACCTCTCTGTCTCTCTCACCCCGTTCAAGCAGGAGCCCCGCCGCTCTCGACCCGACTCCGTCCGGCCAACGACGAGCAGTAGCTCGCCGGAGTTGAGCTCCACCGGAACCGCCGCCCCGGTTCTGCCGCCGTCTGCCCGCTCCTCGCTGGAGTTTCTTCCAGCGCCTCGCCTCCAATAGCCGTCCTCGTCCACGCCCTCAAGGCATCGAGCAAGAACCTCGCCGCCCGGACCTGCTTCCTCTGTGTTGCCCAAAGCCGCGTCCTCGCTGGGAACCGCGACCTTTGCCTCGGATCCGTCGGCTTCGTCCCGTTTTGGGTCTTCCCCGCCTCAAGCTGCGTCGCCCTCACCAGAGAACACGCCAATTCCGCCGCCGTCGTTCTGCTTCACGAGGACAAGGACGTGTCGCCCGCGGGAGCCCTCCTCTGCTTCTCCTTCGCCCGAATCACGCCAAGTCCGGCGTCCCTGCTTCCCTGAGGCCCGCGTCGCCAGATCTCATTGCCTCAGCCTCGGATCCGTCCATCTTCTCCGCTCCCCGCTTCTCCGCGCTGTTACCTCGCCAAGCCATCAAGTCCCTCGCCGCGCTGCATCTTGTCTGCAGCAAGCGGGAGTTGCAGTCGCTGCAGGTCTCTCCATTAACCAGGCCTCCTCCGCCCTGAACACGTCAACCGGTAGGGCCAGCCGAACCCGCTCGGTCCTGCCGGCTCGCACGAACCGGTCTGGCCCAATTCGTCCCAACCGGCCACGATCCCTGCCCATCTTCAGCAGGCCCGTTAGGCCCAGGGTGAGCGTCCTCATGCTATCCATCATCCTAGACGAGATATTCTCTCTTGTGCATGCTCCTGTGCAGCCCAGTTCATCCCAGATCTAGGCCAGTGCATGTTTTTTTCCTGTCTGCGAATTTATCTTTTATTCCAGAGAGAGCAGTTTTGCAGGAAACCCCCTAAGATTCATGCATTTAATAACTCACAAACCGTGCATCACATGTAAAAACGTAATATATGAAACTTGCTTAGAATTTTGTCTAGATTCATAATATCCAACTTTCATGCATGTTTAAAATGTTTAAACTGATGTTTACTTATATTTTGCTTATTGCCATGCTAAAATGATTTAATTCATAACTAATTAACCATAGCTCGGTTTTAAATAAACTTTATATGTAAATGGGGTAGAAAAATGCCTAATTTAACATGGTGCACTTTTATTGCATGTTTAACAACTATAAAAGATGCTTGAGGGAAGAATAGTACCAAATCTAATATATGCATATGGGGATTTACCGAAATTGTTGTTCGTTGTTCCGACCTCATTTAAACTTGCCTAGATGGGTAGTTTTCATTTGCTTCACCCATTGCCATGCTAAAAACATTTAATATTGTTGGGTACATAAACGAGAGAGAACTAAATAATTGATGTGGTGTTTCGTCAATATGCAACGGAGTTGCACATTGAGCTCCACTTAATTTATAGGATTGCTTGTGCACTTTGCCATGCCATGCTTCTTTAAACCGGACATGCATCATACTTGGTTGTGCATCATGCCATGTTGATGTGATGGTTGTTTACTATGTTGTTTGCTTCTTTCCAGTGTTGCTTCTTCGGGTTAGTTCCGATAAAGTCGCGTTTGTGAGGATCCGTTCCACTACGTCCGTTTGTCTTCTTCATGGACTCGTTCTTCTTCCTTGCGGGATCTCAGGCAAGATGACCATACCCTCGAAATCACTTCTATCTTTGCTTGCTAGTTGTTCACTCTTTTTCTATGCCGCGATACCTACCACTTGCTTTATCATGCCTCCCATATTTCCATGTCAAGCCTCTAACCCACCATTCCTAGCAAACCGTTGTTTGGCTATGTTACCGCTTTGCTCAGCCCCTCTTATAGCGTTGCTAGTTGCAGGTGAAGCTGAAGTTTGTTCCATGTTGGTACATGGATATGTTGGGATATCACAATATCTCTTATTTTTAATTAATGCATCTATATATTTGGTAAAGGGTGGAAGGCTCGGCCTTATGCCTGGTGTTTTGTTCCACTCTTGCCGCCCTAGTTTCCGTCATACCGGTGTTATGTTCCTTGATTTTGCGTTCCTTACACGGTTGGCTGTTATGGGAACCCCTTGACAGTTTGCTTTGAATAAAACTCCTCAAGCAAGGCCCAACCTTGGTTTTACCATTTGCCTCACCACCACCTACTTTTCCCTTGGGAGTCGCTCTCTCGAGGGTCATCTTTATTTTAACCCCCCGGGGCCAGTGCTTGCCTAAGTGTTGGTCCGAACCTGTCAGCCGCCGGTGGCCACCAGGGGCAACTCTGGGTTGGTTTACCAGAATCTTGGACAATCCGCTGTTGCCCTGAGAATGAAATATGTGCAGCTCCTATCGGGATGTCGGCGCATCGGGCGGTCTTGCTGGTCTTGTTTTGCCATTGTCGAAATGTCTTGTAACCAAGATTCCGAGACTGGTCGGGTCTTCCCGGGAGAAGGAATATCCTTCGTTGACTGTGAGAGCTTGTGATGTGCTAAGTTGGGACACCCCTGCAGGGTTTGAACTTTCGAAAGCCGTGCCCGCAATTATGGGCAGATGCGAATTTGTTAATGTCCGGTTGTAGAGAACTTGACACTTAACTTAATTAAAATGCATCAACCGCGTGTGTAGCCGTGATGGTCTCTTCTCGGCGGAGTCCGGGAAGTGAACACAGTTCTCGTGTTATGCTTGAACGTAAGTAGTTTCAGGATCACTTCTAGTTCACGACCGTGCGTTGCCTATCTTCTCGCTCTCTTTTGCGTAAGTTAGCCACCATATATGCTAGTGCTTGCTGCAGTTCCACCTTACTACCCTTTCCTACCCATAAGCTTAAATAGTCTTGATCTCGCGGGTGTGAGATTGCTGAGTCCTCGTGACTCACAGATACTTCCAAACAGTTGCAGGTGCCGATGATACCAGTGCAGGTGGCGCAACCCAGCTCAAGTGGGAGCTCGACGAAGATCTTGGTCGTTGTTTTGTTTTGTTTCCTCGTGATCAGTACTGGAGCCCAGTTGGGACGATCGGGGATCTAGCATTTGGGGTTGTCTTCTTTTATTTTGGTTCCGTAGTCGGACCTTGATTGTTTTCTGGATGATGTATGTTTAACTTGTATTTGTGTGAAGTGGCGATTGTAAGCCAACTCTTTATCCCTTTCTTATTCGGTACATGGGATGTGTAAAGATTACCCCTCTTGCGACATGCCTACCATGCGGCTATGCCTCTAAGTCATGCCCCGACACGTGGGAGATATAGCCGCATTGTGGGTGTTACATCAATCCACCACCACCACACTGGAGTAGGGTATTACACCACAACGGTGGCCCGAACCAGTATAAATCTTGTGCCTTTTTGTGTTGAGAGTTCGTCGTGTTCGTCCGCGAGATCTTAGAGAGCTAGGGCATAGATCGATGGGGAGAAAACCTTCGCGCGCACCCCAGTGTTCGAATGTCAAGGGTCTGCCGGAACCCCAGATCCGACATTTGGCACACCAGGTAGGGGTGCGCCGAAGCCTCTGTCCATCGCTCCGCGCTCCGTTGCTCCGTCGTCTTCATGGCAGACGCGCGCCGTCCTCGTGCTGAGCGCCGGGCTGCCCTCGCAGCCCACGTCGCTCAGACGGCTCCCATCGGCGGGCCACCTCGCCGCTCCCCGTCGCCTGCCACCAACACCGCCACCGGCTCGGCGGGGAACGAGCAACAAGCATCCTCGCTGCACCCATCGGTGCGGCGGGACGGCCGGACCGCCACTCCATCGCTGACCCCGGCCGGCTCTTCTTCCCATGCACGTCGCCCTCCCATGGACGCATAGGCGACGCTCCTCCGAGCTCCTGCGCTACTGCCTAGTCGACGACCTCTACGAGGACTGGCTCGACCGCATCGCCGAGCTTGTCCGCGTCACTGGGGCTCTCCTGCGCTGTCCCTCTCTCCGCCAGCTACAAGTGACGTAGCTCAGGGAGCGCCTCCACCACCTCAGCCCCAAGACAGCGCCCTGGCGCCAAGACGCGCAACTCTGCAACCCGTCCCACACCTGCGCATGAAGAGAGAAGATGTCAAGAAGTCCCTCGACCGCAACAAAACGCTCCACCGCTCCTCGCGCCACCGCGCCAGGACTGGCTGTTGCGGCAAGTCCGTGTGCCACCTGCAGCGGCAGGGCCCGGACCTCCTCAAGACCAAGCTCCACCCCCAAGGCAGGTCCCAGTGACCACGGCTGGCTGCCGCGCCTTCACCCCCGAGATGCGGAGTGTCGCTTGGCCGGGCAAGTTCAAGCCGGATCCGCCTCCTCGCTATGACGGCACCCCCGACCCCGAGGAGTTCCTGCAGCTCTATGACTTGAGCATCGAAGCAGCCAACAGCGACGAGAAGGTCATGGCGAACTGGTTTCCCATGGCTCTCAAGGAAGGCGCTCGCTGGCTCCTGAACCTACCGCCGGCCTCGATCTCCTCCTGGGACGAAATGCGCACCCGCTTCATCGCCAACTTCCAGGGCACTCGCGACTGCCCCCGGTCACGGGCGACCTGCACCGCATCAAGAAGCAACCAGGAGAGACCCTGCAGAAGTACATTCGGCGCTTCAACAGTGCACGGATCAAGATCCCCAAGGTGACCGACGAGGCCATCATCTCTGTGTTCTCTGATGGCGTCCACGACGTCAAGATGAAGGAAGAGCTCGCTATCCATGAAGAGCTGTGCACAACCGTGGAGCTGTTCAACATCGCGGCCAAGTGTGCAAGAGCTGAGGAGGGGCGCCTCTCCCTCCTTGAGCTCCCTACTGCAGGCCCGGAGGAGAAGAAAGCCAAGGCCAAGGACGTGAAGCGCAAGGGAGCAGCCGTACTCGCGGCGGAACTAGACACCAAGCGTGGCAGAGACCAAGCAGAGTCGTCCAAGAGTAGCCGTCCGTTCTGCGCCTTCCATAACCTGAGCACCCACAATACCAGCGACTGTCAAGAGCTCCGAGCCATTCGCGACGGACGCTTCGGCCGACGCCCCGAGCACGGCGACCGGGGCTACGGCCGAGGAGGAGGACGCGGTGGCGGGCGCTGGGACGACCGTGGCCCGCGTCAGGAGTGGCGCGACCGGCCTCGTGAGGATCGCTGGCAGGATCAGCCTCGCGAGGGCGCCTGGAGAGATCAGCCTCGTGAGGATCGCCCTCAAGGCAATGCTGGACTCCCTCTGTTGCCGCCGCCACCAAGAAGGAATGACGAACACCATCAGGACGAGGGGCCTGGGGGCTTCCAGGAACCGCGTGCCATCGCCTGCATCTTGGGCGGAGCCCAGGCCCCAGCCTCGCAACGTATCTTCAAGCAGTTTGCTCGCGAAGTGGATGCAGTCCTCCCCAAGCTCGAAGCCACACACCCGCTCAGGTGGTCTCAGTGCCCCATCACGTTCAGCTCAGAAGATCAGCTCATGTGCGCGGCTACCACTGGCGTCCTCCCGATGCTTTGCTCCCAGTCATCAGCAACGTGGAAGTTACCAAGACCCTCATCGATGGCGGCGCAGGGCTCAGCGTCCTATCTGTCGACATGTTCGACAGTCTCCAAGTGCCTTATGACCAGCTCCAGCCTACCAAGCCTTTCTCAGGAGTGACCAACGGTTCCACCACACCGATAGGGCAGGTCCGCCTCCCTGTCACCTTCGGAACGCGCAACAACTACCGCACCGAGCTCATCGAGTTCGACGTCGCGCACATCCGCCTGCCGTACAACGCCATCCTCAGGTACCCAACCCTGGCCAAGTTCATGACGGTGACCCATCATGGCTACAATGCCCTCAAGATGCCGGGAAGCAACATGATCATCACGGTCCCATGTGAAGAAAGAGATGCGGTGTGCTCCCTCGAGCGTGCCTTCCAAGCTGGAGCAATCGATGACCCCGACAGCAAGAGCGAGGGCCCTCATGAGGCCATCCCCAAGAAGAAGAAGAAGCTGCGCCGTGCCGGACCTTGGGAGGGTGGCGTTGCAGCCATAGCCTCGTCAGGATCAGTGCCCGTTCCAGGGGCACCTCCCTCCATCGCATAGGAAGGCGCGCCCGGCACCCTTCTCGGGCAGGGCTCATGGGCTTTCTTCTGGAAGGCCTTAGACCTTGCCCACATCACGAGGGAGGCGCTCGGGCACCACTTGGAGGCATGCTTCACAGCGTGTTTCCCTCAGGAGGACATAGGGCAAGGACCGCCCACCGTTCAGGAGTTCATCGCCAAGATCACATAGGAGCTACAAGACCCAAGGGCCATGCGTGGCGACCACCGCTCACAAGGCGCAGCTTTCCATCCAGGCGAGGATGCCGGGCTGCGCGTATGCGTCGATGTTCCAGGGCTCAATAGGGTCGCTTCTCAGGAGCTTTTCTGGCCTTCGCGTGTGGGACGCTGCAAGGGCCCACCGCACAGCTATGTTCGCATGCCCTTTGGCCTGCTGAGTGTATCGGCCGCCTACCAGCGCATCCTGATGAAGCTATGTACCTAGGGTAGGGGCACGGACCCGTCCTAAAAAGCCCTACCCGAGGACATCCCTAGAATGAGTCACCTTTCAAACGACTTGAAGGCATCGCACTCGATGGGTTCAAGACACTCGACCAAAGAACTATCACTCGACCATGAAGCCAACCACTCGACTGTCAGAAGACCTAAAGTCACTCCGCAGGCAAACGGTCAGCTATTAAGTAGTCTTTATGGTTATTATAACACTTTATTAGGGACGTTACCAGTAACGCCCAACCTTAAATGTACCTGAAACCCTGCATTACTGAGGGCAGGAGGGGACCGGCGAACTCTATATAAGCCACCCCCCTCCTCAGTAGGAGGGGTTCGCACCCTTGTTATCTACACACGCATAATCCAATCGACCGCCTCCGGGCACCGAGACGTAGGGCTGTTACTTCCTCCGAGAAGGGCCTGAACTCGTAAACCTTGCATGCTTACAACTTCCCAATAGCTAAGATCTAGCCTCTCCATACACACCTCCCTACATTACTGTCAGACTTGGAACCACGACAGTTGGCGCCCACCGTGGGGCATTAGTCTTAGCGCCTAATTGGAGAAGTTGCGATTTTTCCGATCCATTTGATCATGATTTCCTGCGGAGTTTTGGTAGAGGGCCACGAGATCTGTCTTGGCGCGCTCACCTTCATCGCCGATGACTCCGCCTGGCTCCAGGAGGCGCCGCTCGACATCGACGCGCTCCCCGTCCGCGGTGCGACGCACTTCCGCGCGTGCATTCGCGGCGTCCTCCTGCGGCAGCCGTCGGCCCAATATCGGTCGGCCCCCGTGTCGTCTCCCCGCCCTGTCTCCCACCAGCGTGAGCGCTCAGGTCGGTCGAGACTCCAGCGGTGGGTGAGGCACGCCGTGGCCCGCCAGTCGGCGGCCCCACAAGTCGCGGCAATCGAGCCCGACGAATCCCTCTGCGGCCTGTTCGACTGGCTCCGCGGAGACCGTATCCGAGTGCGATAGCAGCGACCCTTTGGCCGAGGTTCTGGCGGTCGAGGGGACACACAGTCCTCCCGGATTCCCTCGCGCTGATGGCGGCGCGGATAGAGGCGACCCGTCGCATCCCCACGATGAGTACCTCCCCGAACCTCTCACGTCATTGCAGCGAGAGGAGCTTCGCCGCCGGAACATGGACGCGCTCTACACTCCTATTGTTGGAGAAACCCCCGAGGCCTGGGCCTTGGAGGACGTGCGCTTGGCTAACCTGGCCGAGCGCACTCGATTGGAGAATCTACAGCGAATACTCGACGAGCAAGCGCGTCAGCGAGCTCCCGAGTCCAATTGACGACAGCAAGCTCCCGAATCCAGTCGACGTCAGCTCTTCCCGCTGCCGCAGGTATACCGAACTCCAGTTCAGAATTTGGCCGCCGAGGCCCGTATAGCGGAGTCAATTCAGCCTTCCCAGTCAGAGGCTGGCAGGGGCTTGTTGCAGATCAGAGCGTTGCTCCGAGCGGCAGGAAATCAGAATTCCGCCGTTTCTCAGTCGCGGAACAGGATCCACAGTCGCTCCGTTGCAACAGAAACAGTCCGGTCGGCTCACAGCCCGAGATCACCCCCGAGGTGTGAGGGACGTGGGGACCGGCATGATCAGTACAGGAGAAATGAGCAGTATGATCACCGACCCGACCGTGATGATCGACGTCGAGTGCCATCCCCTCCCCCGAGGAGTGGGTCATATGCGCCTCGACATCGAGATGACAGGCGCCCCCATAATGTTGGGCAGAGGATCCCAGTCGACCCCAGGGACCCAGGCTTTGACGCGAGATCCATCCTCGTTCGGAGTTTGGTGGATAGGAACAGAGCTCATCGAGAGGGCCACAACAGCGATGCGCCCGCCGGCAGCAGGGTACATGCTTCGGGGCCAGAATGTTTCAGTCGAGCCATCAGGGCCGTGGTGATTCCTCCCAACTTCAGGCTGGCGACTGGAGTCAGCAAGTTCACCGGTGAATCCAAGCCTGACACATGGCTCGAAGATTACCGAGTGGCTGTGCAGATTGGCGGTGGCAATGATGAGGTGGCCATGAAGCATTTGCCTCTCATGTTAGAAGGCTCAGCCAGAGCGTGGCTGAATCAGTTGGCACCCAGTAGTATTTACACTTGGGAGGACCTCTCCCGAGTGTTTATCACAACCTTCGAAGGAACATGCAAGCGACCAGCAGGCCGTACAGAGTTGCGGTCTTGCGTACAGAAGCCGAATGAAACACTGAGGGAATACATCCAGAGGTGGATCACACTGCACCACTCGGTTGAGAATGTGCCAGACCATCAAGCAGTTTGCGCTTTCAAGGAAGGCGTCAAATACAGAGAGTTGAATCTGAAGTTCAGTCGAACTGGAGAGATGTCTCTGAATCGGATGATGGAGATTGCCACCAAGTACGCTAATGGTGAAGACGAAGACCGACTCCGAAGTGGCAAACTCAAATCAGTCGCCCAAGAAACCGGAGGAAACTCCAGTCGGAAGCAGAAGCGGAAGGCCGAGCCAGCCGCTCCTGGGGAGGCCCTGGCCGTGGCCCAGGGAAACTTCAAGGGGAAACCCAAGGGCACCTGGAAGCCCAAGAAAGTTAATAATCAGGGTGGGAATGACGTTTTGGACCTGCCATGTCACATCCACACCAATAAAGATGAAGAGGGTAATTTTATTTTCCCAAAACATACGACTCGACAGTGCCGGCTCCTGATCCAGCAGTTTCAGGGCAAGCAGCCCAAAGATAAGGAAAAAGAGCCAGACAGAGTTGAGGACAAGGATGATAGTGATGATGGATACCCCCAAGTCAATTCCACCTTGATGATTTTTGCTGATGTCGAAAGCAAAAGTCGACTGAAAGTCATTAACCATGAGGTGAACATGGTTGCTCCGGCAACACCCAGTTACCTGAAGTGGTCTCAGACTGCCATCACATTCGACCAGTCTGATCACCCGACGCACATTGCCACCCCAGGGAGGCAAGCTTTGGTGGTCGACCCAGTTGTCGAAGGCACTCGACTGACCAAAGTCCCGATGGATGGCGGCAGTGGCCTGAACATACTGTATGCTGAAACTTTGAAAGGAATGGGCATTCCGATGTCCAGACTCAGTACCAGTAACATGAGCTTCCACGGAGTCATTCCTGGGAAGAAAGCCAAGTCACTCGGCCAGATTGCTCTTGATGTGGTTTTTGGTGATTCAAACAATTACCGCAAGGAAAAGTTGACATTTGAGGTTGTGGACTTCCAGAGTGCTTTTCACGCCATTTTGGGCTGGCCAGCTTACGCACGCTTCATGGCTCGACCATGTTACGTGTATCTCAAATTGAAGATGCCCGGCCCCAAGGGTGTGATCACTGTTACGGGCAACCGAAAGAAAGCAGAAGAATGTTTTCAGAAGGGATCAAAGATCGCTGATGCTCAGATGGCAGTGGTCGAGCTGAAAGAGTACCAAAAGACTGCCGATCCGAGTGAATTGCTGCGAGCTAAGAAACCTGCCTCTGAGTCAGCTTTTCAATCGGCTGGTGAAACAAAGACAGTCCACATTCACCCGACCGACCCCGACGCTGCTCCGACTCACATCTCAACAACGCTCGACTCCAAATAGGAAGAAGCGCTCATCCAGCTCCTCCGTGAGAACTGGGACATCTTCGCATGGAAACCCTCTGACATGCCTGGAGTTCCCAGGGGGCTGGCTGAGCACCGTCTACGAGTCGACCCAAAATTCAAGCCTGTGAAAGAACATCTTCGACGGTCCGCCGTCCAGAAGAAGCAAGCCATTGGCGAGGAGGTGGCTCGGCTCTTAGCAGCGGAATTCATCCGAGAGATTTACCACTCCGAGTGGCTCGCCAATGTCGTCATGGTCCCCAAGAAGGACAAGTCACTCCGCATGTGCATTGATTTCAAACATATCAATCGGGCCTGCCCAAAAGATCATTTTCCTCTCCCTCGCATCGACCAAATAGTCGACTCGACTGCGGGGTGCGAGAGATTGTCTTTTCTAGATGCCTATTCTGGGTACCATCAGATCCGTCTGTATGGGCCCGACGAGATCAAAACAGCTTTCATCACTCCATTCGGATGCTTCTGTTACGTCACCATGCCGTTCGGCCTCAAGAACGCCGGAGCCACATTCATGAGAATGATTCATAAGTGTTTACTCACTCAAATCAGTCGGAATGTGGAGGCATACATGGATGATATTGTGGTCAAGTCCCAGAAAGGTTCCGACCTACGGGCTGACCTTGCTGAAACCTTTGCCAACTTCAGGAGGTACGATATCAAGCTCAATCCATCAAAGTGCACTTTCGGGGTTCCAGGTGGAAAGTTACTCGGTTTTCTCGTTTCCTAATGGGGGATCGACGCCAATCCTGAAAAAATTGGCACCATTCTCCGAATGAAGCGTCCTGTACACGTGCACCATGTCCAAAAGCTTACAGGCTGCTTGGCCGCTTTAAGTCGATTTATTTCTCGTCTCGGTGAAAAGGTGTTGCCTCTTTACTGACTGATGAAGAAGTCTGACAAGTTCGAGTGGACTCCAGAAGCCGATGCAGCATTTGCAGAGCTCAAAGCTCTGCTCTCCACCCAGCCGGTGCTTGCTGCCCCAATCAGCAAAGAGCCTCTGCTGCTTTACATTGCAGCCACAGGACAAGTTGTCAGTACAGTACTTACGGTCGAGCGGGAAGAGGAAGGAAAGGCCTTCAAAGTTCAACGCCCAGTATATTATGTGTCTGAAGTTTTGACCCCTTCAAAACAAAGATACCCTCACTACCAGAAGCTTGTATATGGGATTTATATGACCACGAAGAAAGTTGCACATTACTTCTCTGACCACTCCATTACAGTCGTCAGCGACGCCCCACTATCAGAGAACCTGCATAACAGAGACGCAACTGGTCGAGTGGCCAAGTGGGCGATTGAACTCCTTCCCTTAGATATCAAGTTTGAAGCAAAGAAGGCTATCGAGTCCCAAGCAATCGCAGATTTCATCGCCGAGTGGATTGAATAGCAACTTCCGACTCAAGTTCACTCGGAGCACAGGACCATGTTCTTCGATGGATCCAAGATGCTGAATGGTTCGGGCGCGGGGGTAGTCCTAGTCTCCCCCCGAGGAGATAAGCTCAGATATGTTCTCCAAATTCACTTTGATTCCTCCAATAACGAAGCAGAGTATGAAGCGCTTTTGTATGGGTTGCGCATGGCCATTTCACTCGGCGTCCATCGCCTCATGGTCTATGGCGACTCAGATTTGGTGGTTAATCAAGTGATGAAGGAGTGGGATGTCAGGAGTCCAGCAATGACTGGGTATTGCAATGCAGTGCGAAAGCTAGAAAAGAAATTCGAGGGGTCAGAGCTTCATCACATCCCTCGACTGAAAAATCAGGCAGCTGACGATTTGGCAAAGATAGGCTCCAAGAGAGAAGCCATTCCCAGCAACGTGTTCCTGGAACACATTCACTCGCCGTCAGTCCAAGAGGATCCTTTCACAGAAGAAGCCCCGCAGCCGAAAAGTGCCACAGATCCGACTGAAGTTGAAGTACCTGCAGTGGTCGACCTAATCATGGAAGTCTTGGCAATCACCCCTGACTGGACAATACCGTACATCGCGTATATCCTAAGGAAAGAACTCCCGGAAGACGAGGAAGAGGCTCAACAGATCGTCCGCCGATCCAAGGCCTTCACAATCATAAAGGGACAGCTGTATAGAGAGAGCGCGACTGGAGTCGGTCAGAAATGCATAACACCAGAAGAGGGTCAGATAATCCTTAATGATATCCACTCGGGGACCTGTGGTCACCATGCGTCCTCTCGGACTATTGTGGCTAATGCATACCGAGCTGGATTTTACTAGAGCAAATGAGATGGCAAAAGGGATAGTCGACAAGTGTGGAGGGTGCCAGTTCTACTCCAACATGTCACACAAGCCTGCATCAGCCCTGAAGACCATTCCACTCGTCTGGCCCTTTGCCGTCTGGGGACTGGACGTGGTTGGTCCACTAAGAACGGGCAGGAGTGGATTCACTCATGTGCTTGTGGCAGTCGACAAATTTACCAAATGGATCGAAGCTAAGCCCATCAAGAATCTCGATGCTTGCACTGCTATCAGTTTCGTCAGAGGGTTAACATTCAGATATGGAGTCCCGCATAGCATCATCACTGACAACGGGTAAACTTTGATTCGGACAAGTTCAGAGATTTTTGCGCCTCTCAAGGCACACGAGTCGACTACGCATCGGTCGCCCATCCCCAGTCGAATGGACAAGCTGAGAGAGCAAACGGTCTGATTCTCAAAGGACTAAAGCCTCGATTGATGTGTGATCTCAAGCACGCGGCAGGTGCTTGGGTCGACGAGCTTCCGTTAGTTCTGTGGGGATTAAGGACCACCCCTAACCGGTCGACTGGAAGAACTCCATTCTTTCTGGTTTATGGAGCCGAAGCAGTCTTGCTGAGTGATCTTCTTCATAATGCACCCCGAGTCGAACTTTACACCAAAGATGAAGCAGAACAGGCCCGGCAAGACGCAGTCGACCTCTTAGAAGAAGAGAGGGAGATGGCCATGATCAGATCGACCATTTATCAGCAAGACTTGCGCTGTTTTCACTCCCGGAATGTGAAAAGTCGAGCCTTCCAAGAAGGAGATCTGGTCCTCCGAGTGGATCAACAGAAACCACACAAGCTTGCTCCTACTTGGGAAGGCCCCTTCATAGTCACCAGAGTCCTCCACAATGTAGCGTACCACCTCTACAATGTTGATCGCCAGATCGACGAGCCACGAGCTTGGAACGCGGAACTGCTCCGCCCCTTTTACACCTGAGTTCTCCCTTAGACGAGATGTAATAAGAAAAAAAATTCTACAGTTCATTTTTATCAAAGACAAGAGTGTTCCAATAATTGCTGTCACTTTGTTTGCATACAAAACCCCCCAGTGGGTGACTTGGCTGCGAATCCGTTTCGCCTAAGTTTGAAAAAATCCTACCGAGTGGAGAGCAAACCTCCCACTCGGGGGCTTAGCTGCAGCCCAGTACTCGCCTAAGTTCTCCCACTCGGAAGCTTAGCTGCAGTCGAGCACTCGCCTAAGTTTGAAAAAAATCCTACTGAGTGGAGAGCAAACCTCCCACTCGGGGGCTTAGCTGCAGTCCAGTACTCGCCTAAGTTCTCCCACTCGGAAGCTTAGCTGCAGTCGAGCACTTGCCTAAGTTTGAAAAAATCCTACCGAGTGGAGATCAAACCTCCCACTCGGGGGCTTAGCCGCAGTCCAGTACTCGCCTAAGTTCTCCCACTCGGAAGCTTAGCTGCAGTCGAGCACTCACCTAAGTTTGAAAAAATCCTACCGAGTGGAGAGCAAACCTCCCACTCGGGGGCTTAGAGGCAGTCCAGTACTCGCCTAAGTTCTCCCACTCGGAAGCTTAGCTGCAGTCGAGCACTCGCCTAAGTTTGAAAAAATCCTGCCGAGTGGAGAGCAAACCTCCCACTCGGGGGCTTAGCCGCAGTCCAGTACTCGCCTAAGTTCTCCCACTCGGAAGCTTAGCTGCAGTAGAGCACTCGCCTAAGTTTGAAAAAATCCTACTGCTTGGAGAGCAAACCTCCCACTCGGGGGCTTAGCTGCAGTCGAGCACTCGCCTAAGTTTGAAAAAATCCTACCGAGTAGAGAGCAATCCTCCCACTCGGGGGCTTAGCTGCAGTCCAGTACTCGCCTAAGTTCTTCCACAAAGAGACTTAGCTGCAGTCAGCACTCGCCTAAGTGTTTAAGAAATCCTACCAAATGGAGAGCAAACCTCACACTCGGGGACTTAGCTGCAGTCCAGCACTCGTCTAAATACAGGACTCGACCCAATCCGCAAGAAGTTATGCCGCAAATACAAAGAGTACTCCGAGTAAAGATCAAAGTTCCACACGACAGATCAAAACCGCGAAGATATTCAACAAGAAATCAAGTTTGGATAAAGCCTAAAAGGTCCCAGACCTCAGATCAAAGTACTCGAGCCCTCGTCTCGGTAGAGTTTAAACGGTTACAAATCCACTCGGCATTCCGAGGCAAATTTAAGGAGAAGCATAAAAGTTTTTCATTCCTCAGGTGGAGGACTGGCAGGGGCGACGAACTCATCCAAGTCGATTCCGTCTGCAATACGGGTGGCAGCAGCAATAAAGGTCTCCATGAAGTCTTGAAAGCTGTGACTCTTGGTGTTGGCGACTTGGATGGCGGCCAGCTTCTCTTCTCGTGCCTCCTTGCAATGGACGCGGACTAGAGACAGAGCCACATCAGCGCCGCACCGAGCAGAAGACTTCTTCCACTCCTGCACTCGGTCAGGGATTCCGTCAAGTCGAGTCATCAGAGACTCGAGATCGTTCTGGAGCGTAGACTCTGGCCAAAGTGTCGGGTCGATCCGCGACATGGCAACCTTCAGCCGAGCCAAGTAATCCACGACGCCGTCAATACGAGATTCCAGTCGGAGCAGATTCATGGCAGCTTCGTCATTCACCGAAGAGTTGATTGGATCCAAACCTGTTTCAATCCGCCCAGTCTCCTCCTCAAAGTTCTGGCAAAACTCTGCATACACGATCCAAGGATAAGTCAATTTTCATAGACTGAGTCGACACAAAAAGAAAACCAGTAGGAATTGAATGTGCACCTTCAAGCTTGATGTACAAATTCTTGGCGAGGCTCCTCAAGTAGCTCTCCAGGTCGTCCCTCCTGCGAGCGACGCCTCCCATCTTCTCGTTCAGGGAGAGGTTCTCCTTCTTCCAACGTGTGCACTCCCTGTTGGCTTCATTCAGAGCGGTCTTCAGCCTGGTATTCTCTTCTTCTAATTGGCCGACCGAAGCCAACTTCTGTTCAGCCAGAGCAATCTTGTCGTCAGCCTCCTTGTGGGCAGCAGCCAAGTCCTGATCCTTCTTCGCCAGGGCCTCGCTCAGTTCTCCTGCAAAAGAAATGATGATTGGTTCGGAAACAGCAGAAGGGTACTCAAGCCTAAAAACAAAACCAGTCGACAAAGTCGTCTTACCAGCAACGCCGTCTCTGACCTTCTGCAGCTCTGTTCTGGCCAGCTCCAGATCAAGGTTCAGTTGAATCCGCAGTTTCTCCAACTCAGTATAGCGAGATGCAAGTTCGCAGGATTTCTGCAAAAGGAAAAATCAGTCGACAGACATCCAAGATAAGTTGCTTCCGAGTAACTGAGAGAAAAAGATGACGTTTCTAAGACCACAGCCGAATCAAAAACATTCGTCAGTAGTCTCGGGGACTACACCCAGTGGGTGCACTCAGGGTGCCCCCACTAGTTCAAAAAAAAGAGAGAGAGAAAGTCGACTGTCCGCAGTCGACCAGATACAGCTCCATTCGACGTGGCCTGACCAGACCAAGAAAAGAAATACATATATAGAAACACAATGTAAAGACTACAGTCGACTGCCAGCAGTCCACCGTAGTCTCGAGGACTACACCCAGTGGGTGCACTCAGCGTGCCCCCACTCGTCCAAGAATGGGTAAACACACCCAGTGGGTGTACAGATACAAAAGATCTTCAATAAAAAGGGAGAGGCTCTTCAAACGATCAAGTGTCGAGTCGACTGACCTGGACGTTGCTCTGAAGAGCCGAACTCGCGTCATAGGCTGCTTGGCTGGCCTCCCGAGCCATCTTCACCTGCTCCATCATGACCCCCGCCTGGCGTATAGCCTCCTTTGCAGCAGCCACTTCGTCCTCAGGGACGGGGTACGCAGCAAAAAGCGAAGATGGATCTGCAGTCGACGCCGAAGGCCGCGCGCTCGACAGAGGGTTGGCGAAAGTCACAGAAGCCCGAGAGGCGTCGCCACCATCCCGAGCCATGGTCTCAGACGCCGGAGTAGGATGGGGAGTCCTGTCAGCCGACGACCTCTTGTTCCTCCTCATCCTCAGCGGTTCGTTGTCGTCGTCATCCGGGAGGTCGATAACATGAGGAGGGGCTGCAAGGGAAACATTCAATCGACCAGAATTGCAAGAAATGATCAGTCGACTCAAAAACAGAACGTCAATAATCGTACCAGGGTTGGAGGTAACAGCGTCCCCCATCTCTTGGTCGTCGTCCTTGGCAGAGACCTCAGAGGTAGCAGCGCTGCAAATCTCGAAAAGTCAGTCTGTTGGCTCAATGAATCGACCAAGGATTCGTTCACAATCGACAAAGGAAAACAAGCTTTATTACCCGGAAATGGTAGGGACGGCTATCTTCATCTTGGGCAGAGCCTTGGGTGGCTTGTACAGCGTCGTGCGTGGGTGCTTGGAGACCTTCCCAGTCGATGTTGGAGAAGAAGTCCGAGGGCGTTTTGACGACGGCCCAACGGAGGCAGTCACCTTGCCGCGTTCCTGCACCGGGTCGTGTGCGATCTTGGATCGCCTCTTTGGGCGGGGGGGGGGGATTCGACCTCCTCCTCCTCCTCTTCGCTGGAGAAGATGTCATCGCCCCCCTCTCCTTCACCATTAGACTCCCACTCGCCTTGGTCATCCCCGCTCTCGCCTCCGCTCGCCTCCCCTTCCTCAGTCGACCCCTGTGCCCCGTTGGGCGTCGAGTACATCTCAGTGGTCGCCTGGAAAACAGCAGACAAAACGAAAGTCAATCGACCTACTCCAAAGAAGACCAACGCAGAAAACAAAGATTTTAGTCCGGAGCATAAAGACATACCTGGCCCACCTCGTACGAATTGTCGAGTGGAATGACCCTCCTGGCTCCTCGGGGGTTGTCTCTGTTCCCCATGATGCTCGACAACCACCCCTCCAACATCTTGTCGGTGACCTCCTCCGGGTGGATCCGAGTGGTGTCCTCGAGGCCGGAGTACAGCTACATCGGGTGGTCACGAGCCTGGAGCAGTTGGATTTGCCTCTTGAGGAAGACTTCCAGCAGATCCATTCCCGTCACACCCTCACGGACAAGCTCAACCACTCGACCTGCCAGCACCTTGACCTGGGCTTTTTCTTCCGGCGTCACCTTCAGAGAAGCAGGTTTTTCGGCTCGGTCGAGAGAGAAAGACGGGAGACCAGTCGACTGCCCTGGGGTCGCCTGGTCCTGGCAGTAGAACCAAGTTGCCTGCCAACCTCGGACCGACTCCGGGAAAGTGATGGATGGAAAACAGCTCTTCCCCCTCGTTTGGATCGCCAAGCCCCCGCACAATTGGATCACTTGCATCCTCTCATCACTCGACTTGGCCTTCTTGACCGACTGAAGCGACAAGTAAAAATGTGCTTGAAAAGCCCCCAATGTGGGCGGCAACCCAGGAATGCCTCACACATGGAAATGAAAGCAACGAGGTAGACAATGGAGTTCGGAGTAAAATGATGAAGCTGCGCTCCGAAGAAGTTCAAGAAATTTTGGAAGAAAGGGTGGGGCGGTAGAGAAAACCCTCGGTCGATGTGAGTGGCCAGGAGCACGCACTCACCGTCACAAGGTTGAGGTTCGATCTCTCCCCTCGGAAGACACGCGGTTTTGTGAGGAATGGCTCCCCCCTCGACCATGTCGTCGAGATCCTCCTGCCAGAGCACCGACGGCATCCAGTCGCCCTGGATCCAACCTTTGGGCAGGGCGGTCCTGGAGGAAGATCCGCTGCGTGCAGACCTCTTCCCTTTCCCCGCCGCCGCCGCCTTCTTCGCACGCTCCAGAGCAGTCGTCTTGCCCTTCACCATCGTCACCGGTGAAATCTCGAACGGGTTTGCTGCGATAGGGCGAGAGCGGAGGTAGCGGAAGAGGTTGTGAAGGAAGAGAGGAAGAAGGAGAAGAGAGAACTGCACGCACTGTTGGAGAACTCCGAGCCGACAACTTATAAGGGGCCGCTCCCGAGTGGCTGACCGGTAGGTCCAGGCTATCCAGTCAAATCCCGCAGCAGGCGCGCGCGCAGTATGTGGCGAAAAATGTGGCGCAGAGATCGAGGAGCCTCCGCGTTGTCACTTCCGATTACTGCGGCCGCTCCCGTCCCGCGCGCTTCCTGAAAAATCCGAATCCCGTGATATCCGCTGGCTGCAGAACAACTTCAAAACAGAAGACCCCGCGCGCACCGGCGCTCGGTACGTCACAGGTAAAGGAATCCACTCGACGAAAGGCCTGGAATGGATCAAGGCGACTGAAAGAGGTTGATGACGTCATCCGTGACGGTCGACCCAGAACGAGGCCCTCATATAGTCCAAAGAATCAGTCGGAAAGGTCGCCAACCCTTTCTCACTCTAACCTCGATCCATTCGGGGGCTAATGATGAAGCTATGTACCTAGGGTAGGGGCACAGACCCGTCCTAAAAAGCCCTACCCGAGGACATCCCTAGAATGAGTCACCTTTCAAACGACTTGAAGGCATCCCACTCGACGGGTTCAAGTCACTCGACCAAAGAACTATCACTCGACCATGAAGCCAACCACTCGACTGCCAGAAGACCTAAAGTCACTCCGCAGGCAAACGGTCAGCTATTAAGTAGTCTTTATGGTTATTATAACACTTTATTAGGGCCATTACCAGTAACGCCCAACCTTAAATGTACCTGAAACCCTACATTACTGAGGGCAGGAGGGGACCGGCGAACTCTATATAAGCCACCCCCTCCTCAGTAGGAGGGGTTCGCACCCTTGTTATCCACACACGCATAATCCAATCGACTGCCCCCGGGCACCAAGACGTAGGGCTGTTACTTCCTCCGAGAAGGGC
Organism: Triticum monococcum; assembly: GCA_034509565.1. Lineage (NCBI taxonomy): Eukaryota > Viridiplantae > Streptophyta > Magnoliopsida > Poales > Poaceae > Triticum > Triticum monococcum. Next base: position 142,794,503 of record CM067845.1, on the reverse strand, counting down.
CTGAACTCGTAAACCTTGCGTGCTTACAACTTCCCAATAGCTAAGATCTAGCCTCTCCATACACACCCCCCTACATTACTGTCAGACTTGGAACCATGACACATCCTGCGGCTCCTCCTGGGGTCTCAGGAGGCCAGGCACCACGCCGTCCGGATGGAGATGGAGACGGTCCTCAAGGAACCACGTGAGTCCCCAGAGCCTCCTGAGGCTCAGGGCCCCGGTGGCTCATGAGGAGCAACCCTTTCACCGCGCGCCTTCAGCTGCCTCAACTCTCCTTCGCCAACATAACGAGGTGACATCTTTTCAAGTTCATTCAGTTGGGAGCACCCCTCGGGCTGCATCATTCCCAGGCCGCGTGGGTCCGTTCCTGTGGCATGAACGCCTTTTATTTATGTCTTTAGGTTACCTTGTTGGGAGTGCCCCTCGGGCTGCATCATTCCCAAGCTTCTCGGGCCTGACCCAGTGGCACGTATCCCCCATGCATTACTTAAGAATGTTGCTCTTATGATTGATCTACCTGTGATTGCTACCTGCTCAATCGTCGCCTCCCATGGGGCCTCCTCACGCCGGCACGACGCTGGTGCATGGGTCCATCCCTGCCACGTCGAAAAACCTGAGCGGTCGAGCTCTGGATTGCGGCACGCCCCACGCACATCACCTCACCAGGCCCTTAGTGCCTTCAACTCCTCATGGAGCAACCAGTGGCAGGCTGGCAACCATAATGGCAGATCGTGTTCTTCCTTGTGCTAGCTCGCAGGAACCTCGCGAGGATAACGCTAGGTGGCACCACGAGCTCCCACCTCTTCCGAGCAATCCGCTTGCACATGAAAAGGGGGGCTCCTGAGCATTGCGACTCAGGGGCTCCTACTGGCTATCCAGACCTCACCCCCTGGCCTTGACCACGGCACGCGACCTGGCATACCAGCGGCGTCTGAGCTCGCTCAAGGGCCGGGACCTGAGGACGTAGAGCATGAAGGAGAGCATTGAAAGGGGGAGGACTCGTATGGGCCTGGCCTAGCTACGCTGCAGATGTTCGCGCACAGGTCTGGCGCATCGCGAAGAATCGACCCCGGACCACCAAGATAAGTCACGAGCTCGGATCAACCAGTCGTTGGAACCTGTTGTGGCAATGTCGCCTCCCTTTCTTATCTTACCATGGCTACTTGAGCGGTAAAGGGGACCTCCTGAGCATCGCTCCTCAGGGGCTCTTATTGGACCTCGGGCCGCTCACCTCCTGGCCTTGACCAGGGCACGCGACCTGGCATACCAGCGACGGCTGAAGCCTGCCTGGGGATCGGGACCTGTCAGCGTAGAGCAACAAGCTGTCGCGAGGTTGGAAAGGGAAGACTGAGCCTAAACAGGACTAGCGCTAACAAGGCTTCCATAATTAAGATAATGGCAACAGAAGGCATTGCAGATTCTTTACATGCCCCCACGGGGTACTTCTTGATTCCTCGCAGGGAACAAAAGATAAGAACTTATGAGAATCCTATCTACACACCCCCGCGACGCGCACGCCAATGCTCGTCGTTCCTTCCTCTCGAGCCACTGGCTTGGGCGTACAAGGGCAATGGATACCCAGGAGGAGGCCGCTCGCACCAAGGCCTCGTCACCACCTGCAACTCCGCGGCGTCACGGTGGTGGACCGATCTCTTATTCGGTGGAAGCAGCGCCGACACGTCAAGGGGAATCTTCCCCTTTTTCTTGCCCGAAAACCTGCGGATCGAGCTATTGAAGTGGCTACTAGCAGAGGAGCAGAGGAGGAAGAAGCAGGCGGAATGGAAGAGAAGGACGATGGGGGCTCTGCCCCCTCCCCATTTATAGCAGAGGAAGGCCAACCAACACCCCCATGATCATGGGTAATGATGGTTTTCCTTGCATGTCGCAGGGACTTGTCAAGTCGGGTTGTTGCCAAGGCAGCGTGGGGAAGCGGAGACGCCCACGTCCAATCAACCGCCACGCGTCAGCCGAGGCACATGCTTTTGGGGCCCGCGGCGCTACGCGCTTGACCCTTTGGCTTCGCCTCGAAGCCAAGTCCGAGCGCGCCTTGGGCCCGGGGGCTAATGTCGACATTCTGGGAACGGGGGCCCCAGACTTGCCTACATGCGGCCCACGACATGGCTGGGCTGGCAGGTTCGTACGACCCATCTTCATCGAAAATACATTCAAGACCCTCATGAGGGGCCAAGCCTCGCGGGGCGGATGACGCAAGACCTCCTCAAGAGGGGCCTCGCCAGGCAGGCTCACGAGGGGTGGAGAGATCAAGGCAAGGCAAACCTCGCGAGGCTCCTCATGATGTGAGCCATGACGATCGAGGCCAGGCGGGCGCCAACTCGCGCAGCGTCCTTGTTTTCTCTTTGGTGCTAAGGGGGCAAGCGCATGCGCGGAGTACCGATGCATCAAGAAAAGATTTCCATATTGGTGCAACGAGACCAGGACCAGAAGGACGACAAGAAGGAGGTCACCATGGAGCCCAAGACGGCGTCATCACCAGAGCCTTTTGCAGGCGAAGACCACCTTTTGTCAGGATAGCTTGTACTAGCTGCCCCCTTTCGAATTGGCTGTTGTTGGCTCCCTTCCCGCTCAATATTTGGGGAGAGGACCAGGGCCTATATAAGTAGAACTAGTAAGCACCATGAGGGGCAGGGAATCGACACCATCACAAGTCGGCAGCCGATCCCGATCCTCACACACACAAACTCACCAAACACAAGAACACCTCGACCTCAGGAGGCTGTTCTTCCTCTTGTACTATTCATCATTAGCCCAAGAGGCAATCCACCACCACCACACTTTAGTAGGGTATTGCACCACAACGGTGGCCTGAACCAGTATAAATCTTGTGTCTTTCTATGTTGAGAGTTCGTCGTGTTCGTCTGCGAGATCTTAGAGATCTAGTGCGTGGATCGATAGGGAGAAAACCTTCGCGCGCACCCCAGTGTTCGAACCTCAAGGGTCTGCTAGAACCCCAGATCCGACAAAAGGGAACAATGTATGTTGTTATGCGGTTTGACCGATAAAGATCTTCATAGAATATGTGCGAGCCAATATGAGCATCCAGGTTCCGCTATTGATTATTGACCAGAGACGTGTCTCGGTCATGTCTACATAGTTCTCGAACCCGTAGGGTACGCACGCTTAAAGTTAGGTGACAATCGTATTATGAGTTTTTGTGTTTTTGATGTACCAAAGGTAGTTTAGAGTCTCGGATATGATCACGGACATGACGAGGAGTCTCGAAATGGTCGAGACATAAAGATCGATATATTGGAGGACTATATTTGGATACCGGAATGGTTCCGGGTGAGATCGGGAATATACCGGAGCACCGGGAGGTTATCGGAACCCCCCGGGAGGTATATGGGCCTTATTGGGCTTTAGTGGAAAGGAGGGGAAAGGATCAAGGGAGGAGGTGTGCCCCCCCAAGCCCAATCCGAATTGGGAGGGGGGCCACCCCCTTTCCTTCCTCCCTCCTTCCTCTTCCTTCCGTCTCCTACCCCAAGTTGGAAGGGGGGAATCCTACTCCCGGTTGGAGTATGACTCCCCATGGCGCGCCCTAGAGAGGGCTGGCCCTCCCCTCCTCCACTACTTTATATATGGGGGCAGGGGCACCTCTACACACACAAGTTGATTAGTTGATCTATTCCAGCCGTGTGCGGTGCCCCCCTCCACCATATCCCACCTCGGTTATATCGTAGCGGTGCTTAGGCGAAGCCCTGCGTCGGTAGCATCATCATCACCGTCACCACGCCGTCGTGCTGACGAAACTCCCCTGTTAAGCTTTGTTGGATCAGAGCTCGCGGGATGTCATCGAGTTGAACATGTGCAGAACTCGGAGGTGCCATGCGTTCGGTAATTGGATCGGTCGGATCATGAAGACGTACGACTACATCAACCGCGTTGTGGTAAAGCTTCCCCATTCGGTCTACGAGGGTACGTGGACACACTCTCCCCTCTCGTTTCTATGCATCACCATGATCCTATGTGTGCGTAGGATTTTTTTTGAAATTACTACGTTCCCCAACAGTTTTGTACCCTACAAACAATTTCTTCTTATGTTATCCGCTAGATAAGAACTTTGGAGTGATTCTTGATCGCATGTTGAGGGATGGTTATATGATCCAATTATATTAGCATTGTTGAGAGATTGCACTAGCGAAAGTATGAACCCTAGGCCTCATTTTGAAGCATTGCAATACCGTTTGTGCTCACTTTTGTTACTTGCTAACTTCTTATTTTTATTGTTCCTATTATAAAAATAAATATCTACCATCATTACTACACTTGTATCACCATCTCTTCGCCGAACTAGTGCACCTATGGAATTTACCATTGTATTTGGTGTGTTGGGGGCACAAGAGACTCTTTGTTATTTGGTTGCAGGGTTGTTTGAGAGAGACCATCTTCATCCTACGCCTCCCACGGATTGATAAACCTTAGGTCATCCACTTGAGGGAAAATTGCTACTATCCAACAAAACTCTGCGCTTGGAGGCCCAACACAAGTCTACAAGGATAAAGTTGCATAGTAGACATCAAGCTCTTTTCTGGCGTCGTTGCCATCGAGGTGAGTGCTTGAAGGTATATCTTTAGATCTTGTAATCGAATATTTTAGTTTCTTGTTTTATCACTAGTGTGGTTTATAAAAGAAAAATACAAAAAAATGGAATTGAGGTGGCCTCATATTATTCGCCTTTGTCATGTCTTTCCTGAAAATGATGGAAAGGAAAATTGTTCTCAATTGATAGAAGAAGAATTCAATAAAATGTTTGGCATAAAATATTTGAATATCCATGATGCTAATGATATGCAAAGCCATTAGCTTGGGGATGCTATGTTTGATGAAGATGATATTTTTAGTCCCCCAAGTTTAGATGAGAAAATTATGATGAAAGCATGCCTCCTATTTATGATGATTATATTGATGAAAGTTGGTTTGGGAGAGTGTCAACTCTATGAAGTAATGATCTCACTATTTTGGAGGGTGTTGCATCTTATTACAATATTGATGAAAGTGGATTTGGAGAGGTCATGACTTTATTTAATGATGAATCCACTATTTGGGAAGAGGTTTCAATTGATTATGACAACAAAGTTTCTATTTATGATAATTATGGTGATGACATGTATGTTATAAAGAGTAATGATAACCATGAAACTTGTCATCATGATTTTTATTTTCAATTGGATTATGCCAATCAAATGTCTCATGATAGTTATTTTGTTGAGTTTGCTCCCACTACTATGAATGAGAATAAATTTGCTTATGTGGAGAGTAATAAACTTTCTATTGTTGTAGATCATGAAAAGAAAGCTTTATGTGATAGCTATATTGTTGAATTCATTCTTGATGCTACTAAAAATTATTATGCGAGAGGAACATACGCTTTTACATATCTCACTAATATCAAGTTTCCTCTCTATGTGTTGAAAGTTTTGAAGTCATGCTTGTTTTGCCTTCCTATGCTAGTTGATTCTTGCTCCCACAAATTATTTTCTCACAAAATCCCTGTGCATAGGAAGTGGGTTAGACATAAATGTGCTTTTCATATGCTTCATGATGCTCCCTTTATGTTTCAATTCTTATCTTTTATGCGAGCATCATTGAAATCATCATGCCTAGCTAAAAATGCATTAAGGAAAAATCCTTGTTGGGAGACAACCCAACATTTACACATACTGTTTTTGTGTGTTCACATGATTAAGCTACTGCAGTAATCATGTTTTATAGCTTTTGTTTCAATAAAGTGCCAAGTAAAGCCTTTGGGATAGTGTGGATGATAGTTGACTTGATTCTGTGCAAAAACAAAAACTTTTGCGCCCAGTAACAGAATTGTTTAAATTCACTAGAACGTTCTAAAATTCTTAATTTTTTATATATGATTTATATAAAAATTTCCTACGTTTTCCTAATTTTTCAGAATGTTTGGAGTTACAGAAGTATGGTCATTGTCCAGATCATTACAGACTATTCTGTTTTTGGCAGATTTTGTTTTCAATGCATAATTTGCTTGTTTTCTAGTTTCTATAGCTTATATTGCTCAATATAAACTGTGGAAATGATAAGGTACAGTAGGAATTTTGTGAGAACAATTATGAATCTTGTCTTTGAAAGTACCGAAGTGAATGTTTTGCTCTTTATCATACTAACCTATCTCACGAAGTTCCGTTAAGTTTTGTGTGATTGAAGTTTTCAAGTTTTGGGTGAGATATCGATATGACAAGAATAAGGAGTGACAAAATCCTGAGATTTGGGGATGCCCAAGGAACCCCCAAGGTAATATTCAAGGAAGATACAAGCAACTAAGCTTGGGGATGCCCTAGAAGGCACCCCCTCTTTTGTCTCCAACATTATCGGTAACCTCACTTGGAGCTATATTTTCATTCTACACATGATATGTGTTTTGCTTGGAGCATCATTTTGTTTTATTTGTATTTGCTTGCTACTATTTAGAATAATGTTTTGCATATTTTACTTCAATAAAAATGTCAAGTATAGCTTTTGTCATGCTTATTTTGCAAGTCTATATGTGGCTGTTTGAAAACAAAAAGTTTCACGCTAGTGCGTGAATTCTTGATAAAAGTCAGAATGTGATAAAATGTTGAAATTTTTGCACAATAAGATATGATAAATTTTCTACAGCATGGTAATTTTTCAGAGTTTTTGGAGTTAGAGACGTATGAATCTTCTTGCATTCTTTACAGACTTTCCTGTTTAGACAAATTGTTGTTATGTTTGCATTGTTTGCATATGTTTGCTTGTTTAATGATTCTATTTGAGGATAGGACTATAAAATATGCAGAGGCATTTAGTATGCAATGTTAAAAAATAATTTTAGTGATTTGCTACAGTAGAGAATGATAAGGTTTTGCTTTTATTTATACTAACTTATCGCGCGAGTTCTTGTTGAGTTTTGTTGTGTGGATGAAGTTTTTAAGATTTATGGAAACCGTGATATAAAAGGAATTAAGGAGACACAAAAGCTCAAGCTTGGGAATGCCCAAGGCATCCTAAGGTAATATTTCAAGAAGTCTTAAGCATCTAAGATTGGGGATGCCCCGGTAGGCATCCCACCTTTCTTCATCAACAATTATCGGTTGAGCCTAAGTTTTCGCTTCTTCACATGATGTGCGCTATTCTTGGAATGTCACTTTATTTTGTTTTGCTTGCTGTTTTAATAAAATACTTAGATCTGAAAGTTTTTAAAATAAGAGAGAGTCCTCAAATGGCTACCCATTTACTTAGCTACTCGCTTGATCTTCACTTATATCTTTTTCGATTAGTTTGTCCTTTACCCTTGTGCTTCACTTATGTCATATGAGTAAATTGTGAATTGAATATCATGAATTGGAAATTATATGTTCATAGCATGCCTAGTCGTAGCTTCACATTGGTTTTAGAAAGTGAAAAATATTGAAGCTTGACAATCACAATATTTGTCATATAGGCAATTCATGAATGATTAGTATAAGGGAGAGAACTTTCACATACAAATATATTAGATATCTTCTATGATTGTGAATACCCATTAATTATTTTCACACTTGAGCAAATAGATTGAAGTTGGACGGGGAAGACAACGTAATGATTATGGTTGTGTATATTTGCATAGAAGTTATATTGTTATGGATCCTCCAACATGTGGTGTTTTCTTAGGATCTTTTGCTAGCCAAAAATTCATTCTAAGTAGAGATACTGTTTGTGCATTCAAAAACCCTTAAACCCAGTTTCTTGCCATGAGTGTCCACCATATCTACCTATGGATTGAATAAGATCCTTCAAGTAAGTTGTCATTAGTGCATAAAGCAATAAAAATTGCTCCTAAATATGTTTGATCTTTTATTGTAAGGTGAGGGAGTCCTGGATTAGGGGGTCTCCGAACAGCCGGACTATATCCTTTGGCCGGACTGTTGGACTATGAAGATACAAGATTGAAGACTTCGTCCCGTGTCCGTATGGGACTCTCCTTGGCGTGGAAGGCAAGCTAGGCAATACAGATATGTAGATCTCCTCCCATGTAACCGGCCTTGTGTAACCCTAGCCTCCTTCGGTGTCTATATAAACCGGAGGGTTTAGTCCGTAGGACAACATACAATCATACCATAGGCTAGCTTCTAGGGTTTGGCCTCTACGATCTCGTGGTAGATCAACTCTTGTAATACTCATATCATCAAGAACAATCAAGCATGACGTAGGGCATTACCTCCATCAAGAGGGCCCGGACCTAGGTAAACATCGTGTCCCCTGCCTCCTGTTACCATTCGCCTTAGACGCACAGTTCGGGACCCCCTACTCAAGATCCGCCGGTTTTGACACCGACATTGGTGCTTTCATTGAGAGTTCCACTGTGCCGTCACCATAAGGCTCGATGGCCCCTTCAATCATCGGTAACGATGCGATCCAGGGCGAGGTTTTTCTCCCCGAACAGATCTTCGTATTCGGCGGCTTCGCACTGCAGGCCAATTCGCTTGGCCATCTGGAGCAGATCGAGAGGTACGCCCCTGGCCATCAGGTCAGGTACGGAAACCTAAACTACACTGCTGACATCCGCGGAGACTTGATCCTCGATGGATTCGAGCCCATGTCAGGTGCGCCGCACAGTCCCGACGAGCATGACGTAACTCTGCCGTTGGACAGTACTCGGGAGATCGCATCTGCAACTCCCCCGGTCGTCAATCCGGAGCAAATCGTGCCATCCGAGAGCGGAGGGATAGACCATGCCATGGAGGCCGCACTCTCAGTGGCGATAGAGACGGATACTGACTTCACCCCTTAGAAGAGCCGTGTCGCCGAACCACTGGATTCGTCTCCGGCCACAGACTACGAGCTGCCTGCATCTGCGCCCATCGAATCCGACTGGGCGTCGATCATGGAGTTCACCTCCGTGGATATATTTCAGCACTCACCTTTCGGCGATGTGCTAAATTAATTAAGGTCTCTCTCCTTGTCAGGAGAACCTTGGCCGAACTATGTCCGGCTAGAATGGGATGCGGACGATGAAGAAATTCGCTGCCCACCCACCACACACTTAGTAGCCACTGTCGACGATTTAACCGACATGCTCGACTTCGACTCCGAAGACATCGACAGTATGGACGGCGATGCATGAGACGAACAGGAACCACCGCCCACAGGGCGCTGGACCGCCACCTCGTCATATGATATTTACATGGCAGACACCCCCAAAGAAGGCAATGATGACGAGACAGCGGAGGATAACCCCTCCAAGAAGCAACCCAAGCGCCGATGTCAGCGGCGCCGCTCTAAGTCCAGCCACAGCAAAAGTAGTGATACCGGCATAGGAGATAATAACATTCCAGATAGTGCTGAAGACAACCACAATCCCCTCTAGCATGATGTAGAGCGGGAAGATGAACAAGCTAGCCCTCCAGAGCAGGCAGCAGATGGAGAACCAGAAGAGGACAATTACATGCCCCTCTCCGAAGACGAGGTGAGCCTCGGCGATGAAGAATTTATCGTACCTGAGGATCTTGTCGAGCAGGAGCGCTTCAAACGCCAGCTTATGGCCACAACAAATAGCCTGAAGAAAAAGCAACAACAGCTTCAAGCTGATCAAGACTTGCTAGCAGACAAATGGACTGAAGTCCTTGCGGCCGAGGAATACGAACTCGAGCGCCCCTCCAAGAGTTACCCAAAGCGCAGGTTGCTACCTCACCTCGAGGAGGAAGCATTGAAACCTCCATCACCAGTGTACGATGCGGCTGACCGGCCACCGCGTGGCCGAGCCAGAGAGGCGTTTCATCCTGAAGTTCAGCCTGCACCCCGCCGCCACTCAATCAAAAACTCCAAGGCCCGGGACAACACACGGGACCTGCAAGACGTATTGGACAGCAGGGCAAAACTTGCAAGGTCAATATACGGGTCACGGGCACGCGCGCCAACATAGGACGATGATCGTCGCGCCGGATACACCAAAGGTAAATCCAGCCGGGCCGAATACAGCAGACAAGACTGATATGAACTGCGTCGTGATATAGCCTGGCACAGAGGCGCCACCCCCCCTATGCTTCACTGATGAAGTTATGGATCATGAATTCCCGGAGGGTTTTAAACCCGTAAATATCGAATCGTATGATGGTACAATAGATCCCGCTGTATGGATTGAGGATTTCCTCCTTCACATCCACATGGCTTGTGGTGACGATCTACATGCCATCAAGTACCTCCCACTCAAACTCAAAGGACCAGTTCGACATTGGCTGAATAGCTTGCCAGCAGACTCTGTCGGCAGTTGGGAGGATTTGGAAGACGTATTCCTTGACAACTTCCAGGGCACTTATGTGCGACCACCGGATGTTGATGACTTGAGCCATATAACTCAGCAGCCATGGGAATTGGCCAGGCAATTTTGGACATGGTTCCTGACCAAGAAAAACCAAATTGTTGACTGTCCGGATGCAGAGGCCCTAGCGGCATTCAAGCATAACATCCGCGACGAGTGGCTTGCCCGCCACCTTGGCCAAGAGAAGACGAAGTCTGTGGCAGCCCTCACGACACTCATGACCCACTTTTGCGCGGGCGATGATAGCTGGCTGGCTCGCTACAACAACACATCAAGGAATCCGGGCACTTCAGATACCAATGATGCCAACGGTAGACCACGTCGTAACAGACCAAAGCGCCGCAACAACGGCAATACAACGATGATACGGCAGTCAATGCCAGAGGCTCTAGATCCGATTAGCGGAAAAAGGCATTCAAAAGAAGTACTCCGGCTCCGTCCAGTTTGGATCGCATACTGGATCGCTCGTGTCAAATCCACGGCACCCCCGGCAAGCCAGCCAATCACACCAATAGAGAATGCTGGGTGTTCAAGCAGGCCGGCAAGTTAAATACCGAAAACAAGGACAAGGGGCTGCATAGCGATGATGATGAGGAGCCCCGGCCGCCGAACACGGGAGGACAGAAGGGGTTCCCCCCACAAGTGAGGACGGTGAACATGATATACGCAACCCACATTCCCAAGAGGGAGTGGAAGCGTGCACTAAGGGACGTCTATGCGATGGAGCCCGTCGCCCCAAAGTTCAACCCATGGTCCGCTTGTCCGATCACCTTTGATCGTAGGGACCACCCCACTAGTATTCGTCATGGCGGATCTGCTGCATTGGTCCTAGACCGCATCATCGACGGATTTCACCTCACTCGAGTCCTTATGGACGGCGGCAGCAGCCTGAACCTGCTCTATCAGGATATAGTGCAAAAAAATGGGTATCGATCCCTCGAGGATCAAACCCACCAAAACCACCTTTAAGGGCGTCATCCCAGGTGTAGAGGCCCATTGCATGGGCTCAATCACACTAGAAGTGGTCTTCGGATCACCGGACAACTTCCGAAGTGAGGAGTTAATCTTCGATATCGTCCCGTTTCGCAGTGGCTATCACACACTGCTCGGACGAACAACATTTGCAAAATTTAATGCAGTACCGCATTATGCATACCTCAAGCTCAAGATGCCAGGACCTAGGGGGTCATAACAGTAAATGGAAACACAAAACGCTCGCTCCGCATGGAAGAGCACACTGCGGTCCTCGCAGAAGAAGCACAAAGCAGCCTTTTAAGGCAAACCACTAATTTCGCGTTACAGCCCCCGGACACCTTCAAGTGAGTCCGGAGTAAACTACAACAGGATCGCTTGGCACGTTCAGAGCCCGCCTAGCAATTCGGCCCCCATCCCAGTCCCAGTCAAGCGACGAAATCCATGTCGTGCGTACATAATTACGCACTGAAAATACCATGGACATAGGCGGGGGCACGATCAGGGCACGTCCCGCAATGCGGCTTAACCGCCCTAGGGGCTACATACCTTTATCATTTCTTTTCTCTTTCAGGGCCTAACTCTCTGGAAGCCCTCTCCAGCAGTACGATTGCCGGACACATTACGGGAAGGAACAACCAAGGCGGCAAGAAGCTAAGATGTACACGGGAACCCTGGGGTTGTCTCTAATAATAATTGATATACCCGCTTTCTACTATCCATACGCAGCTTACCCTTGGATAGGACATTTTGAATAGTCCTACTTTCTGCTTATTGCACTACTTGTACCAGTACGCTTCGACGTATTATTTAAATAACAATGCATAGCATTAGTCTATTATTGCATTATTTATCCTTTTTTCTCATATGTCCATTTACGACAATCTGCACCCGTACATTCGGGTACGGTCAGTATGCAAGGGGCTTTCGTTTACCCCATAATATGGCGCGAGAAGTCAGAACACTTTCGACAGTGCGGCACCCTGAACTTATAGCACTATATGCATCAACTCCGAATCATGTCTTGGGTCAATAGTTGGGTTTGCCCGATTCCCATGCTTTGGTACCTTACGTTCCGCTATATCGGCTAAGGTAGCGGTGGGAGAACTACTGCGATTGTGTCCCGGTTCTTCCGGACGAGCACCTCAGTAGAGAAAGCCGAAAACTGACTGTCATGATAAGGCGAGAGACTGGTCGCTGTTCGAGAGGTCTCAAGACCTTAAAGACTTTTTACGCTTCGGGCGAGGAGTCGGCCTTGCCCGGCTTAGGCGTGTATAGCACCCCAAATTCGGCCTTCCGAATACTAGGGGCTTCGCCAAGATTTAAAATTGTAGACTTCTATGGCTAAGTGAGAGTGATAAAGCCTTATAATCCGATTTCCTGGTTCGTTGCGCTGAACACCTCCCTCGAAGGACCCAAAATTGGGGTAAAGAGTGCTTAGGTTCATCCCGAACACCCCAGTACTAGTTACATGGGGGCACAAGCCGACGACTGGCCAACGCTCAGATGTTATAAACGGCCGCACAGAAGGTAATATTTTAAATTAAAAAAAATCATTGCATAGCGCAGGTGAACTTGTTTCACATTACAGGATCACATGAGCATGTTCATTCAAAAATTACATCCCTGGCACATTCATCCGCCAGAAGGCGGGAACCCTTCAGGACACTCTCATAATACATCTCGGGGCAGCGATGCTCCTTGCCCTCCGACGGCCCCTCCTTCACCAGCTTCACGGCGTCCAGCTTCGCCCAGTGCACCTTCGCCCGGGCAAAAGCCATGCGCGCACCCTCGATGCAGACGAACCGCTTTATGACTTCAAGCCGTGGGCAGGCCTCCACAAGCCGCCTCACGAGACCGAAGTAGCTGCCGGACAGGGGCTCGCCAGGCCACATCCGGACTATAAGGCCCCTCATGGCCTGTTCGGCCGCCTTCTGAAGCTCGACCAATTGCTTCAGCTAATCGCTCAAGGGCATTGGGTGTTCGGTCCTAGTATACTGAGACCAAAACAACTTTTCCGTCGAGCTCCCCTCTTGAGCTCGGTAAAACTCCGAGGCATCCAGTACACTACGGGGAAGATCTGCGAACGCTCCTAGAGAGCTCTGAATTCGGGTAAGTAAAAGGAAAGTTTCCTCCACATGCTTGCTTTGCATAATGAATGCCTTACCCGCTGCTATCTTCTTCACTGCATCAATCTCCTGAAGGGCCTTGTGAGCTTCAGCCTTGGTGCTCCGGGCGCTTTCAAGCGCCTGCGCGAGCTCGGACTCTCGCGTCTTAGAGTGAAGCTCCAAGGACTCGTGTTTTTTGGTGAGAGCCTCGAGCTCTTGCTGCACCTCGCCCACTCGGGCTTCTTGCTTCCCCCGCTTGATGCGCTCCTTGGCCGCTTTGTCTTCGACCTCGGACAGCGCCTTCTTCAGGGCCGCCACTTCGGTCATGGCCCCTGGCAAATTCATGACGATCCTATTATTTTACAACCGAACTTCTTTTAAAAAGCGTAGATAAGGTATTTCTTACCTTTTTTCTCCCCGAGCTGCCTCTTGGTAAGGTCGAGCTCGTTCTCGGACCGCTCCAGGTCCTGCTTCAGTGCAGATACCTCCGCAGTACGTGCGGCAGCGGCCAGCAGTGAAGCCTGCACATACACATAGACATATTCTGATTAGACTCCCGAGTCATCATTTGATCCTCTATTCGGCCTTTCTTCTCGAACACCGAACAGAGCATCAGGGGCTACTATCTATGCGGTAATATTTTCTTATATTTTGATTGCTTACCTCAAAGCCTGTTAGGAGGCTAGCGCAAGCTTCGGTCAGTCCGTTTTTGGCGGACTGAACTTTCTCGATCACCGCACTCATGATAGTGCGGTGCTCTTCGTCGATGGAAGTGCTGCGAAGCGCTTCCAGCAAGTTGTCCGGTGCCTCTGGATGGACAGAGGACACCAGCACGAGCGGTTGGCCCCCCTTAATGGGGGATCTCCTGCCGAAGTCCGGAACCATCGAAGGTTCTGGCGCAGTGTTCGACAGGGGGCCGAACTCGGAGCCCGTGGGAGTCTTGCTCCCTTTGCACCCAGGGTCCGGGAGGTCGCCTCGAGGCGCCCCTAGGACCACCTACCCTCGGCTCGGTGCCTTTTGATACAACACCTCGACGTTGTTCGTAGGGCGAGGGGTGGAGGCGGTCGGAAGAGAACCACGTTCATATCCGACGAGTCCAATGAACCGCTCGACGAGGATATGTCGAGAAGAGCTCGGGACAGACTGCATAATCATGTTCGGCATGAGGAGAAGCAGTGCAATAAAACATATCAGGAATTACTATGGTGTCTGGATACTTACGACTTCGCCAGGGGCTTGACCCTGGGTAGCCACTCGTCGCTGCTGTAGGCGGCCGTTGTGGAGCAGTCCGGAGGGAGGGTCCTTCCCTTCTTGGACCCTTCGGCCTCCCCGGTTGGGTCGGCCTTCCTTTTCTTGTCTCCCCCGGCTGGGGGGAGAGAACTTTCCTCCTCCTCCTCCTCGTTTTCGTGGGAGGAGTGCGCGTCGGAGTCATCGGACGATGAGTCCGATACAACCTTGCACCGGAGACCCTTTCGGGTCCCTGTGGCCTTCTTCTTGGTCTTCACCGGCACCTCATAAGGTGTCGGAGCCAGCATCTCCGTTAGGAGAGCATCTGCGGGATCTTCAGGCTGGGGGGCTGGGCAATCGAGCTGCTCCGTTGTCTTTATCCAGTCCTGTTAATGGCACGGGAGATTAGATCCCGCACATCATTTAACTGGGGCAAATAAATACCCTGTGAGATACAAAAACTTACCGGATTGGCATGGCGCTTTGCGCTGAGTCCGCGGTCCTCGGTGAGGGAAGGAGGTACCTCGGCGCCCTTGAACAACACCCTCCAGACGTCCTTCTGCATCGTGTCATAGAGCTCTTGTAGCGTCTGGTGCTAGGCCGGGTCAAACTCCCACAAATTGAATGCCCGTCATTGACACGGGAGAATCCGGCGGAAGAGCATGACCTGGACCATGTTGACGAGCTTGATTTTCTTGCTCATCATGTTCCTGATGCAGGTCTGGAGTCCGGCCAGCACTACCGAAGAACCCCAGGACAGGCCCTTCTCTTTCCAGGAAGTGAGCCGCGTGGGGATTCCGGATCGAAATTTGGGGGCGCCACCCCGTTGGCGTCGCGCGGCTCGGTGATGTAGAACCACCCCGATTGCCATCCCCTTATGGTCTCCACATAGGAGCCTTCGAGCCAGGTGACGTTAGGCATTTTTCCCACCATGGCGCCTCCGCACTCTGCTTGCTGGCCGACCACCACCTTCGGTTTAACATTGAAGGTCTTCAGCCACAGGCCGAAGTGGGGCCTGGTGCGGAGGAAGGCCTCGCACACGACGATAAACGCCGAGATGTTGAGGATGAATTGGGGGCCAGATCATGAAAATCCAGCCCGTAGTAGAACATGAGCCCATGGACAAACGGGTGGAGGGGAAATCCCAGTCTGCGGACGAAGTGGGCAAGAAAAACTACCCTCTCATGGGGTTCGGGCGTAGGGATGAGCTGCCCTGCATTTGGCAGCCGGTGCGCGATATTCACGACCAGATATCCGGCTTCCCGTAACTTTGTGATGTTCTCTTCCGTGACGGAGGAGACCATCCACTTGCCTCCCACTCCGGACATGCTTGGAGTGGTTTGAGAAGAAAGACGCGAACTTGGGCACTGGAGATCGAGTGTGCGAGAATGGGTAAGCAAGGAGGAAGAAGGCGTGGGTAAAAAGGGTGAATCCTTGTCCCTTTATAGGGGCGGAAGAGGCGATGCGCCTCCCCACTTGCCTGGTAAAATCGCTTATTCCCCAAACACCGTAATTGATGGCACGGTTGGGTTACCCATGCCCATATTGATGAGAATCCCATAATAAGGGGGGACACGATCTCTGCTTTGACAAGACGTGCCAAGAAAACCGCCTCGAGATATGTGTGGTGCTGGTTGAGAAAAACGGTTCGAATAATGACCGGGCCATGACATGATGTCGTGCTGTCAAAACGTGTCAGTAGATTAGATTTGTGGAAATATTATTCTCTCTACGGTGGTGTGTGGAACTTGTTTTGCAGAGCCAAACACTATCCTTGGGTTCAAAATCTTCTATGGAGTATTCGGAGGAGGAACCCGCCTTGCAATGCCGAAGACAAATCTGCGTGCCGGACTCATCGTCATTGAAGCCTGGTTCAGGGGCTACTGAGGGAGTCCTGGATTAGGGGGTCTCCGGACAACCGGACTATATCCTTTGGCCGGACTATTGGACTATGAAGATACAAGATTGAAGACTTCGTCCCGTGTCCGGATGGGACTCTCCTTGGCATGGAAGGCAAGCTAGGCAATACGGATATGTAGATCTCCTCCCTTGTAACCGACCTTGTGTAACCCTAGCCCCCTCCGGTGTCTATATAAACCGGAGGGTTTAGTCCGTAGGACAACATACAATCATACCATAGGCTAGCTTCTAGGGTTTAGCCTCTACGATCTCGTGGTAGATCAACTCTTGTAATACTCATATCATCAAGAACAATCAAGCATGACGTAGGGTATTACCTCCATCAAGAGCTCCCGAACCTGGGTAAACATCATGTCCCCTGCCTTCTGTTACCATCCGCCTTAGACGCACAGTTCGGGACCTCCTACCCGAGATCCGCCGGTTTTGACACTGACATAAGGGAAAATAAGCATTGTACAAACTTGTTATGGAAAATTAATAAAAGCGACAGACTGCATAATAAATATTGCTATCATAAGGGGTAATATAACACAATGTTCCTTTGCATTAAGAGCTTGGGCATCCAAAAATAAAAAGCGCATGACAGCCTCTGCTTCCCTCTGCGAAGGGTCCATCTTTTACTTTTCAGTATTTACTTTTGTGCAAAGAGTCAATAGTATGCATTCTCATTTGAACCTCAATTATTCTCTAGTTGGCAAACATCATGTGGTGGGGAAAGATCTAGGCACATTTGACCAGTCAAATATATTTGATCATGAATTATTATTGTTGACAATTATCTCTATGATAAATGAGTTGGGAGGCAAATAATAAGCCCCTATCTTTCTCTGTGTTCGATGGATGCCATTTGTTCTAAAAATATGCTTTGAGTACTAGCAATCATGGAATACTATATGATGATTGAGTATGTGGAGCTCTTACTTAGAGTTTGTTGAATAAGTTGAATTGCAATTTCTGGGAACATAAGTTGTTATGTTTCAAGAGAAGGCATTGTTTGAATCGTAACATGTGAATTGATTACTACTTTATCATGATGAGTTTTATGAAAAAGAGTTGTTGTCATGATGCTAGGAACAGTGATTAAAATTATCATTGATCAAACTTATGCATTATGCTAGCATGCACACTTCATAAATTATTTCTTTTATCATTTACTTACTCGAGGACGAGTAGGAATTAAACTTCGGGATGCTGATATGTATCCAACGTCTCTATAATTTATGAAGTATTCATGACATGTTTACAATAATTTTATATGGTTTTGGTATGATTTGGATGGAACTAACCTGGACTGACAATGTTTTTAGCAGAACTACCGTGGGGTTGTTTTTTGTGCAGAAATCAAAGTTCTCCAAATGCAGCAAAACTTTTTGATGATTTTTCTTGGAAGAAAAGAGAAATAATGGAGCAAAGAACCACTAGAGGGGGCCCCCTGCTACCCACAAGACACCGGGGCGCGCCAGCCCCCCTGGCGCCCTTTGGTGGGTGATGAGCCCCCTGAGGCCTATCTTCGCGTGAAACAAACGCCAATAAATCCTATCAATACAAAACCCCCCAGAAATAACCCTAGATCAGACGTTCCACTGTCGCAAACCTCTGTAGCCACGAAAAACCAATCTAGACCCTATTTCGGCACCCTCCGGAGGGGGAAATCATCACCGGTGGCCATCTTCATCATCCTGACAGCCACCATGATGAGGAGGGAGTAGTACACCCTCGGGGCTGAGGGTTTGTACTAGTAGCTTTGTGTTTAGTCTCTTTCTGTTGTGTTCTTGATTTGGCACGATCTTGATGTATCGCGAGATTTGTTAATATAGTTGGATCATATGGTGTTTTCCTGTCTCTATCTTGTTGTGATGAATTGAGTTTTCCCTTTGAGATTTCATTCTTATCAGATTGAACACTTTTATGGATTTGAGAACACTTGATGTATGTCTTGCTATGAATACCCGTGGTGACAATAGGGTATCATATTGATTCACTTGATGCGTGTTTTGGCACTTAACTCGCGAATTCCCGAGGTGACATTGGGGTAATATATGCATAGGGGTACATGCACATTCTCGTCTCTTTGTTTTTCCAATACAAATCTTGGGGCACTCTTTGAGTTCTTTGTGTTGGATTGAGTATTATGAATCTGAAATTGTTTGATGCATATCGTATAATCAACTCACGTATACTAGTGGTGACATTGGAGTATCTAGGTGAGATTAGAGTTGGTTGATGTGTATTGATGCTTGCTTGAACTACGTTGGTATTTCCCCAAAGAGGAAGGGATGATGCAGCACAACAATGGTAGGTATTTCCCTTAGTGATGAGACCAAGGTTATTGAACCAGTAGGAGAACCACGCAACACTA
Source organism: Triticum monococcum (assembly GCA_034509565.1). NCBI lineage: Eukaryota > Viridiplantae > Streptophyta > Magnoliopsida > Poales > Poaceae > Triticum > Triticum monococcum. The sequence continues at coordinate 142,775,614 of CM067845.1, read as the reverse complement.
CGTGAACGGCACCTGCACACAAATAAAAAATACTCGCAACCCGATGTATTAAAGGGGTTGCCAATCCCTCCTCAGTAACGGCGCCAAGAAAGTCCTTTTGATGCTTGCTTTAACTGGGTCGGTGTTTCCCCAAAGAGGAAGGGATGATGCATCACAACAACGGTAGGTATTTCCCACAGTGATGAGACCAAGGTTATCGAACCAGTAGGAGAACCACGCAACACTATGTGAACGGCACCAGCACACGTATTTGTTATTTGCGTGCAGGTGCCATTTACGTATTGTTGTTTGGTTCTCCTACTGGTTCGATAACTTTAGTTTCATCACTGAGGGAAATAACTACCGTCGCTGTGCTGCATCATCCCTTCCTCTTTGGGGAAATACCGACGTAGCTTCAAGCCGCATCAAAAGGAATTTCTGGCGCCGTGGCCAGGGAGACATCATCAACATCTACCAGGTTCCTAATCAGAAATCTCATCTCCTTGAAATTTACATTATTTGCCATTTGCTCTTGTTTTCCTCTCCCCCACTTCACAAAAATTTGCCATTTTATTCACCCTCTTTTTCGTTGGCCCTTTTCTTGTCAGATCTCATGTTTGCTTCTGTTGCCATGTGCCTTCTATTTGCTCGCATATATTTGCTTGCTAAAAATTTGTTGATATGGATCCTCATCCACTTGTTAATCTTTTCAAAAGATCCAATTATGATGAACCAATTTCTAGTGAATTGAGTTCACTAGATTATCTTTATGAAGTTTTGCTTCAGATTTATGAATCTGGAAATTGTGATGAAGTGTTAAATGAAGGAATTTATAAAGTGATTCATGATAGCTCCTTGAATGAAAAGCATGATTGCAATGATGTTATTATAAATTCTATTAATGTAAATTGTGTTAATTATATGCAAAACCCAAACCTTGGGGGTGCTAATTTTTCTATGACCACTACTTGTTGCAATGATCATGATTGGGGTGATTCTTCTTATGATCTTGAAATTTTATTTAAGCCTCATGATGAATATGTTTGCAATAATATTAATAGTGGGTTTGTAAGAGTGTCAACTTTAGCTAAAAATAATCCCACATATTTGGAGAGTGTTCGGTCTTATGATTTTTTTGATAAAAGTGGGCTTGGAGAGCTCATGACTTTATTTGATGATAATCCCACTATTTTGGAAGAGTATCAACTTTGCATGCATGTGGATCATGAAGATAATATTTTATGTGATAGTTATATTTGTTGAATTTTATTATGATCCTAAATGTAATTATTATGATAGACGGAAATATGATTGTAGAAATTTCCATGTTACTAAATTGCCTCTCATTATGTTGAGATTGCTATTGTCTCTTTCTTCTTCCTTGCATATGCTAGTTTTTGCTTACCTTGATAATTTGTTTGCTTATAAAATTCCTATGCATAGGAATTATTTTAGACTTAAATATGTTTGTCACATGTTTTATGATGCTCTCTTCGCGTTTCAATTATTATCTATCATGTGAGCATCAATAAAATCTTATGCCTAGCTAGGGGCGTGAAACTATAGCGCTTGTTGGGAGGCAACCCAATGAATAAAATTATTTTTGCTTTTTTGCTTCCTGTTCTTGAGTGTTAGAACAATTATGCTACTGTTATGATTGTGTTGTTCTATGTTAACTAGAGTTTGTGCCAAGTAAAGCCTTTTGGATCTTCTTGGGGGGTAGTTGTTTGATCTTGCTGGAAAACAGAAACTTTCGTGCTCACGGAAACAATTCTCAATTCTAACCAGAGAGCGATAAAATACCAATTATTTTTGCATAATATTAATATACAAACTACCCAGGGCGTCCTAATTTCTCAGAGTTTTTGGAGTTACAAAAGTACTTGAAATATTCAGATAGCTACGGACTGTTCTATTTTTGGCAGATTCTGTTTTCTTTGCGTTGTGTGCTTGTTTTGATGATTCTATGGTTTCTTTGATGAGTTTTTGCCATTAAAAAGTTGGAATATAGTAGATATAATGCAAGAACAAAATATGAATTGGTTTTCTATAGAACTTATAGTAGTGATTTGCTTTCTTATACTAACGGATCTCACAAAGGTTTTGTTGAGTTTTGTGTGATTGAAGTTTTCAAGTTATGGGTTATCTTACGATGGATGAAGGAATAAGGAGTAAGAAGAGCCTAATCTTGGGGATGCCCCAGCATTCCATGCTAATATCCAAAGATAGAAAGCAACTAAGCTTGGGGATGCCCCGAGTGGCATCCCCTCTTTCTTCTAACGACCATCCGTATTTTACTCGAAACTATATTTTTATTCATCACATACTATGTGTTTTGCTTGGAGCATATTGTATGATATGAGTATTTGCTTGTTTTGTTTTGTTTTGTTTTGTGTTTTAAGTCTTGATTCCTTGCTAGACACACTTATTTGAGACAGCCAAAATTATGCCATGACTTGTTAAAATTGCTCTCTATGCTTCACTTAAATTTTTATGAGCTATGGACTTGCTCTAGTGCTTCACTTATATCTTTCTGAGCACGGTGTGCTTTAATATTTTTGAAAAAAATGCTCTCTTGCTTCACTTAGATTGGAAACATGCCCGTGCATTGCTATGGGATGGAGAGGGGTGCCCCAACGACTTCCACGGAGTGCATATTTCTCAACTTTGAAGCACATTTTTCAAGAGTTCAATTACTAATTCAAATATTATTTAAGTAAGAGCACATATGATGTTTTTCGTCCAACTTCAAGATGAAATTATAGGTTAGACTATCAATATATAGTGACACCACATATATAAAAAAATCCGTACACGCAACACTTATGTTGAGTTACTGGTATCACACAATAAAAATGTTGTACACTTCGCATAGCGCCCAACCATGGTGTGTGTGCGCTAACCGCGAAGTCCTTCTCGTATAGATGTACTAAATTCGTGTTCTGTCATGATATAACCAGGATTCTTCATCACAATTGAATCTTTGTTAGTGTGTTGGGCCTTAATTCACGGCTAGCTGCAATTTGCTCTATTCTAGCTTTTCTCTTGCTTGCATATTTGCGTATTTCTCCCTTTTTCATGCACACGTTTTTATCTTCTGTGTTGGCTCCATGTTTGCATATTTCTTCTAACATCTTGAAGTTGATAGTCTTCAAACATTTTCTCAGTTTTTTTCAGCTTTTCTTTATTGGTCATCGGTACATACTGCTCTTTATCTGTTTTCCTTCTTTATTCCTTGGCATCCATGAGATTGCCATCCAAATTGCTTGCATGCATGAGAGTTTTGTATATTATATGAATATGTTGTTGATTAAAAAGCTGATATAAATTTGCATCATAAATAGCTACTTATAAATAAATTTAATTATGCTAGAGATAAGCATCAGAATATATGTGTTGTTTTCATGTTGAGTATCATGTTTTTCCTTCAAGCAATTTAGAAAGCAGAAAATGATAACACAAACAGATGCAAATCCAACTTATAAAAGAAAAAAAGTTGAACCAAACCCGGCAACTGTGTTCATGTAAATTCGCGTAAGCAAACGAATGCATGCACGGAGATAAAAGCTCAGGTGGGATGCGTGCATGCATATCAGCTGTAGACGACAACGATTACATCAACTGTATCACACCCGTGACGCGTATCGTTTGGCCGCACCCACCGATGTCTATTCCTCCAACCTTATCTCCCCAATGCCTTCTTCTCACTCCAACGAGGGACCATGCGCAACACTCCCACTTCTCAATGGTCGCCGCTTCAACGCCTCTCCCCACAGCCGAAATCTCCCGAGCCTCCTGAGCGCCTCCTCCTTCCAGCACATGCTCAGCGCCTGATCCACCACCCCTCCCGTGCCTCCGCGCACACCGCACCATTGGGAACTCCAGCGTCTCCCAGATCCTCTCCTTTGTTATTCTTCCCCGCCTCTGTGCATGCCGCACCACCAAAACTCCACCGCCTCCCAGATGCTCTCTCCTCTATCCTTCTTCCTCTCTTCCTCCCAGTTCTTTCTTTTTTCACTTGGCCATGAGCAGGTGCATGTACGCAGGGAGCCCTTCCACGTTGTCATCGCACTGCCGCCACCACCCTCTGCCTCACCTCCATGCGGGAGAGGCTATGACAACATCATCGACCGTCCCGGGTCGTCCTTCACCTCGCTCACGTGGGACACAATGCAGGCGGGAGTGTCGGTGTCGCGAGGCCGCTCGCCGAAAGCATCTGATGTGTGGCCGAGGCATTGCTCCAATGGGCAGGGGGACGCAGTGACGGGGGATGGATGCGGCGGCGATAGTCCCTCTTTGTGGGTTCGTTCTTTACTCCATCTGCATCTCTACTTTCTTCACTAAAGATATGCAGCCAAGCCAATTGCAATTGAGTTAAAGCAAAGGCTGTTTCAAGGGCCTTCCCTGCCAATTCTTTTGCATTCTCGTGGTAATCCGATTTCTTTGCCGGCAATGCGGCCTCCATCCTACTTCTCCTCTTCAGCCGTCCTACTTCTCCTCCACCGTGGCTGGAAAGGAAACAACTGGATAAAAATGAAACAAAGTATCGCGAGTTGAATGCTACGAAGTTCAGGGTCCCTTTTGTAAGAACGAATCGTTTCCCAGATCCACTTAAAAGGGGACTGCGGATTCAATTACTAGAAAACTCAAGGGCTTTTCTGCAAAATGCCGACGATGTATGACTTATTAATTATTAGGGGTAGAGGGGTAGATTTTTTCTATATACAAATCATAAAAATGTATTATGACATGAGAAGAAAGCGTATTGTGACGGTGAATCCACGGACTCAATCCATGCTTTATTATTAGGGAAAGATTTGAGAGTTAGTAAAATTTTCAAGAAATTCTCTCTTGCTCCACTTAAATTAATTTGAGAGAAAGAAATATTAAGCTCATGATCTTCACTTATATTTGTTTGAGCTTATCAAAAGCAACACATGAAAATTAGTCGCAAAGTGATAGATATCCAAGAAGGATATTATAAAAACTTTCGTGAAGGTCATTGGACAAAATAAACTTGATTCTCAGTAATAGTTTTGAGATATGATGATATGATATGTGAGTCATGTTGATGACTAATTATGCTTTAGTAAGAATATTGGTGTTAAGGTTTGTGATTACATATGCAAGCACGAAAGTCCATAGTCATGCAATGAAATTATATCCTGCTTGTGGTGCATTATTCGGTGTTAATTATGCCTAATGCTCGCTTATGCGATTATTCCTTTCTTGGTTGGTTGCTTCTCAATCTTTTGCTAGCCTTCATTTTGCACTAAGTATGATCACTGCATGTGCATCCAAAATCCTTTAAACCAGTTTTGCCACATGAGTCCACTATACCTACCTATATGTTGTATTCTTTTGCCGTCCTAAGCAAATTTTTATGTGCCATCTCTAATTTTCAAAATAAATTTCTCTTTTGTGTGCTCGTACCGCTCATGAAACAGTAGGGGTGGCTAATATATTTCCATGCTAGATATGTTATTCTCATGATGAGTGTTTATTTACTTGTCATTGCACGAGGGTAGGACAAAGGTATGAGGGATGCCCAGTCCCGAAATGAAAAATGAATTTACTTTATGTTGTCAAATAGTAAATTCCTTAGAAAGTGTTGGTATGGAAGGCACCCGTGGATACAATTAGCTGATACGTCCATTTTGCATCATGCTTTTATATCGATATTTATTGCATTATGGGCTGTTATTACACATTATGTCACAATACTTATGCCTATTCTCTCTTATTTTATAAGGTTTACATGAAGAGGAAGAATGCAGGCAGCTGGAATTCTGGGCTGGAAAAGGAGCAAATATTAGAGACCTATTCTGCGCAACTCCAAAAGTCATGAAACTCCACGGGAATTATTTTCAGAATATATATACAAAATATTGGGCCAAGAAAGTACCAGAGGGGGCCACCCACCGTCCACGAGGGTGGGGGCGCGCCCCCTGCCTCGTGGGCCCCCTGGTAGCCCTCTGATGCCCATCTTCTGCTATATGAGGTCTTTCATCGAGGAAAAAAATCATAAGCTAGCTCATGGGACAAAACTCCGCTGCCACGAGGCGGAACCTTGGCAGAACCAATCCAGGGCTCCGGCAGAGCTGTTCTGCCAGGGAAACTTCCCTCCTGGAGGGGGAAATCATCACCATCGATCCTCTCAGCGGGAGGGGGTCAATCTCCATCAACATCTTCACCAGCACCATCTCATCTCAAACCCTAGTTCATCTCTTGTATCCAATCTTTGTCCCAAAGCCTCAGATTGGTACCTGTGGGTTGCTAGTAGTGTTGATTACTCCTTGTAGTTGATGCTAGTTGGTTTTCCGGTGGAAGATCATATGTTTAGATCCTTTATGCATATTAATACCCCTCTGATTATGAACATGAATATGATTTGTGAGTAGTTACGTTTGTTCCTGAGGACATGGGAGAAGTCTTGCTATAAGTAGTCATGTGAATTTGGTATTCGTTCGATATTTTGATGAGATGTATGTTGTCTCTCCTCTAGTGGTGTCATATGAACGTTGACTACATGACACTTGACCATTGTTTCGGCCTAGAGGAAGGCATTGGGAAGTAATAAGTAGATGATGGGTTTCTAGAGTGACAGAAGCTTAAACCCTAGTTTATGAGTTGCTTCGTAAGGGGCTGATTTGGATCCATATGTTTCATGCTATGGTTAGGTTTACCTTAATACTTCTTTTGTAGTTGTGGATGCTTGCAATAGGGGTTAATCATAAGTGGGATGCTTGTCCAAGGAAGGGAAGTACCCAAGCACCGGTCCACCCACATATCAAATTATCAAAGTACCGAACGCGAATCATATGAACGTGATGAAAACTAGCTTGACGATAATTCCCATGTGTCCTCGGGAGCGTTTTCCTTCACATAAGAGTTTGTACAGGCTTGTCCTTTGCTACAAAAAGGATTGGGCCATCTTGCTGCACCTTATTTACTTTCATTACTTGTTACTCGTGACAAATTACCTTATCACAAAACTATCTGTTACCGGTAATTTTAGTGCTTGCAGAGAATACCTTACTGAAAACTGCTTATCATTCCTTCTACTCCTCATTGGGTTCGACAGTCTTACTTATCGAAAAGGCCACAATAGATCCCCTATACTTGTGGGTCATCAAGACTCTTTTCTGGCGCCGTTACCAGAGAGTGAAGCGCCTTTGGCAAGGAAAAATTTATATAGTGTGCTGAAATTTACTGTCACTTGTTACTATGGAACATAATCCTTTGAGGGGCTTGTTCAGGGTATCTTCACCCCGACCAGTAGAGCAAAGAGTTTCTCCTCAACCTACCAAACCTACTGAAAATGTTTACTTTGAAATTCCTTTGGGTATGGTAGACAAACTGTTAGCTAATCCTTTCACAGGTGATGGAACATTACATCCTGATTTGCACCCAATCTATGTGGATGAAGTTTGTGGATTATTTAAGCTTGCGGGTATGCCCGAGGATGTTATCAAGAAGAAGGTTTTCCCTTTATCTTTGAAAGGAAAGACATTGACATGGTTTAGGCTATGTGGTGATATCGGATCATGGAAGTACAACCGATTGAAATTGGAATTTCATCAGAAGTTTTAACCTATGCATCTTGTTCATCTTGATCGTAATTATATATATAATTTTTGGCTTTGCGAAGGAGAAAGCATCGCTCAAGATTGGGGGAGGCTTAAGTCAATGTTATATTCATGCCCCAATCATGAGCTCTCAAGAGAAATTATCATTCAAAATTTTTATGCTCGGCTTTCTCTCGATAATCGCTCCATGCTCAATACTTCTTGTACTGGTTCTTTTATGATGAAGACTATTGAATTCAAATAGGATTTATTGGAAATAATTAAACACAATTCTGAAGATTGGGATCTCGACGAAGGTAAGGAGTCAGGTATAATACCTAAGTTTGATTGTGTTAAATCTTTTATGGATACCGATGCTTTCCATGAATTTAGCACTAAGTATGGACTTGACTCTGAGATAGTAGCTTCTTTCTGTGAATCCTTTGCTACTCATGTTGATCTCCCTAAGGGGAAGTGGTTTAAATATAATCCTCCCATTGAAGTAAAAGTAGTTGCACCTATTAAAGTTGAAGAAAAGACTATCGCTTATAATGATTCTGTTGTTCCTAGTGCTTATATTGAGAAACCACCTTTCCCTGTTAGAATAAAGGATCATGCTAAAGCTTCAAATGTGCTTCATAAGAGTAATACTAGAACACCTACATCTTCTGAGTAAATTAAAGTTGAACCTAGTATTGCTATGGTTAAAGATCTCTTGGCTGATGATATTGATGGGCATGTTATTTACTTCTGTGATGAAGCTGCTAGAATTGCTAGACCTGATACTAAAAATAAACATAGACCCGTTGTAGGCATGCCTGTTATTTCTGTTAAAATATGAGATCATTGCTATCATGGCTTATGTGATATGGGTGCTACAGTTGGGATTGTTAGAGATGTTGAAATCTTGTGTGGGAAAGTTAAATATCCCGCTGGTTTTCTTTTTCTTGGTTCCCCACAAGATGACTTTTGCCCCATTATATTTGGTAGACCCTTCTTAAATAATGTTAATGCTAAGATAGATTGCAAAAAGGTTGTGGTTACTATTGGTTTGGGGGATATGTCTCATGAATTTAATTTTGCTAAATTTCATAGACAACCTCATGATACAGAATTGCCTAGTAAAGATGAAATTATTGGTCTTGCTTCTATTGTCATGCCTCCTAATGATCCTTTAGAACAATATTTGCTAGACCATGAAAATGATATGTTTATGAATGAAAGAAGGGAAATAGATGAAGTATTCTTTAAACTGGGACCTACTTTGAAACACAACTTGCCTGTTGAAATCCTAGGGGATCCTCCTCCACCCAAGGGTGATCCCGTGTTTGAGCTTAAACCTTTACCTGACACTCTTAAATATGCTTATCTGGATGAGAAAGAGATATATCCTGTTATTATTAGTGCTAACCTTTCAGAGCATGAAGAAAAGAAATTATTGAAAACTCTGAAGAAGCACCGTGTTGCTATTGGATATACTCTTGATGATCTTAAGGGCACTAGTCCCACTCTGTGCCAACACAAAATAAAATCGGAGAAAGACACGAAACCGGTTGTTGATCACCAACGACGGTTAAATCCTAAGATGAAAGAAGTGGTAAGAAAAGAAATACTAAAGCTTCTTGAGGCAGGTATAATTTATCCCGTTGCTAATAGTCAGTGGGTAAGTCCTGTCCATTGTGTCCCTGAGAAGGGAGGTATTACTGTTGTTCCCAATGATAAAGATGAATTAATCCCACAAAGAATTGTTACAGGTTACAGAATGGTAATTGATTTCTGCAAATTAAATAAAGCTACTAAAAAGGATCACTACCCTTTACCTTTTATTGATCAAATGCTAGAAAGATTATCCAAACATACACACTTTTGCTTTCTAGATGGTTATTCTGGTTTCTCTCAAATACCTGTGTCAAAAGAGGATCAAGAAAAGACAAATTTTACTTGCCCTTTCGTTACCTTTGCTTATAGACGTATGCCTTTTGGTTTATGCAATGCACCTGCTACCTTTCAAAGATGTATGACTACTATATTCTCTGACTTTTGTGAAAATATTGTTGAGGTTTTCATGGATGATTTCTCTGTATATGGAACTTCTTTTGATGATTGCTTAAGCAACCTTGATCGAGTTTTTCAGAGATGTGAAGAAACTAATCTTGTCTTGAATTGGGAGAAGTGCCACTTTATGGTTAATGAAGGTATTGTCTTGGGGCATAAAATTTCTGAAAGAGGCATTGAAGTTGATAAAGCTAAGGTCGATGCTATTGAAAAGATGCCGTGTCCTAAGGACATCAAAGGTATAAGAAGTTTCCTTGGTCATGTCGGTTTTTATAGCAGGTTCATTAAGGACTTCTCTAAAATTTCTTGGCCTCTGACTAATCTCTTACAAAAGATGTTCCTTTTATCTTTGATGATGATTGTGTAGAAGCATTTGAAATACTTAAGAAAGCTTTGATTTCTGCACCTATTGTTCAGGCTCCTGATTGGAATTTACCATTTGAAATTATGTGTGATGCTAGTGATTATGTTGTAGGTGCTGTTCTAGGACAAAGAGTTGATAAGAAATTAAATGTTATCCAATATGCTAGTAAAACTCTAGATAGCGCCCAGAGAAATTATGCTACTACTGAAAAGGAATTTTTAGCAGTTGTATTTGCTTGTGATAAGTTCAGACCTTATATTGTTGATTCTAAAGTAACTATTCACACTGATCATGCTGCTATTAAATATCTTATGGAAAAGAAAGATGCTAAACCTAGACTTATTAGATGGGTTCTCTTGCTACAAGAATTTGATTTTCATATTATTGATAGACAAGGAGCTGAGAACCCCATTGCAGACAACTTGTCTAGGCTAGAGAATGTTCTTGATGACCCACTACCTATTGATGATAGCTTTCCTGATGAACAATTGGCTGTCATAAATGCTTCTCGTACTGCTCCATGGTATGCTGATTATGCTAATTATATTGTTGCTAAATTTATACCACCTAGTTTCACATACCAGCAAAAGAAAAAGTTCTTCTATGACTTAAGTCATTACTTTTGGGATGACCCACACCTTTATAAAGAAGGGGTAGATGATGTTATTAGACGTTGTGTACCTGAGCATGAACATGAACATGAACAGATCCTACGCAAGTGTCACTCCGAGTCTTATGGAGGACACCATGCTGGAGATAGAACTGCACATAAGTTATTGCAATCCGGTTTTTATTGGCCTACTCTCCTCAAGGATGCCCGTAAGTTTGTCTTGTCTTGTGATGAATGTCAAAGAATTGGTAATATTAGTAGACGTCAAGACCTAGCTATGAATTATTCACTTGTTATTGAACCATTTTATGTTTGGGGCTTTGATTGTATGGGACCGTTTCCTTCCTCTAATGGGTATACACATATTTTAGTTGCTGTTGATTACGTTACTAAGTGGGTAGAAGCTATTCCAACTAGTAGTGTTGATCATAACACCTCTATTAATATGCTTAAAGAAGTTATTTTTCCGAGGTTTGGAGTCCCTAGATATTTAATGAATGATGGTGGTTCACATTTTATTCATGGTGCCTTTCATAAAATGCTTGCTAAGTATGATGTTAATCATAAAATTGCATCTCCATATCATCCACAGTCTAGTGGTCAAGTAGAATTGAGTAATAGAGAGATCAAATTAATTTTGCAAAAGACTATTAATAGATCTAGAAAGAATTGGTCCAAGAAACTTGATGATGCATTATGGTCTTATAGAACTGCATATAAGAATCCTATGGGTATGTCTCCATATAAAATTGTTTATGGAAAAGCATGTCACTTACCTCTTGAACTAAAACATAAAGCATATTGCGCCATTAAAGAGCTCAATTATGACTTGAAACTCGCCGGTGAGAAGAGGTTATTTGACATTAGCTCACTTGATGAATGGAGAACCCAGGCTTATGAGAATGCCAAACTGTTTAAAGAAAAATTTAAAAGATGGTATGACAAAAGGATACAAAAGCGTGAGTTTAATGTAGGTGATTATGTTTTGCTATACAACTCTCGTTTAAGATTTTTTGCAGGCAAACTCCTCTCAAAATGGGAAGGTCCTTACATTGTCGAGGAGGTCTATCGTTCCGGTGCCATAAAAATCAACAACTTTGAAGGCACAAATCCGAGGGTGGTGAATGGTCAAAGAATCAAACATTATGTCTCAGGTAATCTTATAAATGTTGAAACTAATGTTATTGAATCCGTCACCCTGGAGGAATACATAAGGGACACTTTCTAGAATGTTTCAGACTCCGAAAAGGAATAGGTATGAGGTACGGTAAGTAAACCGACTCCAAAACAGTTCTAGTAGCAATTTTTCTCCGTTTTGGAATATTTAAGAAAATAGGAAAAATAAGAAGCAGTTTGGGAAGGACACGAGGCTTCCATGAGGGTGGAGAGCACGCCCTACCCCCTGGGCGTGCCCCCCTGCCTCGTGGGCACCTCGTGTGCTCTCCGAACTCCGTTTTCTTGCACGATACTTCTTTTGGTCGGTAAAAATTCATTATATAATCTCCCGAAGGTTTTGACCACCGTATCATGCAAATATCTTCTGTCTTTTTTTCGAGATGTTTTTCTGACAGATCTAGATCGCCATGGCGTCTTCAAGTGCCCCCAAGGACAAGTTCTTCGAGAAGGTCATCAACCCCTACCTCACGGAGGTGCTGCAACACCCTCAAACCATTGAGATGCATGAGGGGTTGCTGCACATCCGGGATGTTGAGGGACCAAGGAGTACCGAAAGCATGGAGACAAGACTCGAAGCAATGGAGCAACAAGTTTTCAAGTGCTAGGAGATGGTGGAACGTGGACTCGACACCAACCACATAATCATCACGGAATTCACCAACATCGCCAAGTTAGATGCTAGAAACATCGGAGAGGCCATCTTCAAGCTTCACGAGAAAATCGAGCATCTCCAAGCCCTGATCTATGACCTGCAAAACCAAAACTGTGAGTATGAATATAGATTCAAGAGGATGAGTGTGGCTGCAAATTCGAGGATCCCGGAGACTCGATCATCCTTCTATGATGGTGAGCCTATGCCTTGGAAGATGGAAGACAAGCCTACATCATCAACAACTCCATCATCACCACCTCCGAAGAAGGAGACATAAACACATGGGTATGGGCACTCCCCTTGGAAACTGCCAAGCTTGAGTGAGTGCCCCGGTATCGTATCACCATCACACTTTTATCTTACGTTTTTCATAGTTCGATCCTTTTGGTAATATCTTGATCTAGTAGAATAAAGTTTAGTATGATCTAGTTTTGAGTTTTGCTTATGATCCTTCTATGTAATCGAGTCCGTGAGCTATATATATAATAAAGACTAGTGTTGAGTCAAGGGCTTTGCCATCTTGCTATGATCTTGAGGGTATAAAAAAGAGAAAGAATAAAAAGAATTAAAGATATCATATGGATCTTATGGAGAGTAATGACTTCACATATAAAGAGTATGCTGAATAAAAGTTGTTGAGAGTTGACAAACAAAGTTTTGCCCATCGTTGCAATTAATAGGAAGTAATAAAGAAACAGAGGTTTTCACATATAAATATACTATCTTGGACATCTTTTATGATTGTGAGCACTCATTAAAATATGACATGCTAAAGAGTTGATGTTGGACAAGGAAGACAACGTAATGGGTTATGTTTTCTTACATCCGAAATAATTATATTGTCATGAATCATCCAACATGTTGAGCTTGCCTTTCCCTCTCATGCTAGCCAAATTCTTTGCACCAAGTAGAGATACTACTTGTGCTTCCAAATATCCTTAAACCCAGTTTTTCCATGAGAGTCCACCATATCTACCTATGGATTGAGTAAGATCCTTCAAGTAAGTTGTCATTGTTGCAAGCAATAAAAATTGCTCTCTAAATATGTATGATTTATTAGTGTGGAGAAAATAAGCTTTATATGATCTTGTGATGTGGAAGAAATAAAAGCGACAGACTGCATAATAAAGGTCCATATCACAAGTGGCAATATAAAGTGACGTTCTTTCGCATTAAGATTTTGTGCATTCAACCATAAAAGCACATGACAACCTCTGCTTCCCTCTGCGAAGGGCCTATCTTTAATTCTTGTCTATTACTTCATATAAGAGTCATGGTGATCTTCACCTTTCCTTTTTACATTTTATCCTTTGGCAAGCATAATGTGTTGGAAAGATCTAGATATATATAGCTAATTGGATGTGAGTTTTCATGAACTATTATTGTTGACATTACCCTAGAGGTAAAAGGTTGGGAGGCAAAACTATAAGCCCCTATATTTCTCTGTGTCCGATTAAAACTTCATACCCATAAGTATTGCGTGAGTGTTAGCAATTGTGAAAGACTAAATGATAGTTGAGTATGTGGACTCGCTGAAAACCTCTTATGTTGACTCTTTCTGATGTTATGATAAATTGCAATTGCTTCAATGACTGAGATTATAGTTTGTTAGTTTTCAATGAAGTTTATAATTCATACTTGAAACTGTGAATGAATTGTTACTTTAGCATAAGAGATCATATGACGTATAGATGTACTAAATTCGTGTTCTGTCGTGATATAACCAGGATTCTTCATCACAATTGAATCTTTGTTAGTGTGTTGGGCCTTAATTCACGGCTAGCTGCAATTTGCTCTATTCTAGCTTTTCTCTTGCTTGCATATTTGCGTATTTCTCCCTTTTTCATGCACACTTTTTTATCTTCTGTGTTGGCTCCATGTTTGCATATTTCTTCTAACATTTTGAAGTTGATAGTCTTCAAACATTTTCTCAGTTTTTTTCAGCTTTTCTTTATTGGTCATCGGTACATACTGCTCTTTATCTGGTTTCCTTCTTTGTTCCTTGGCATCCATGAGATTGCCATCCAAATTGCTTGCATGCATGAGAGTTTTGTATATTATATGAATATGTTGTTGATTAAAAAGCTGATATAAATTTGCATCGTAAATAGCTACTTATAAATAAATTTAATTATGCTAGAGATAAGCATCAGAATATATGTGTTGTTTTCATGTTGAGTATCATGTTTTTCCTTCAAGCAATTTAGAAAGCAGAAAATGATAACACAAACAGATGCAAATCCAACTTATAAAAGAAAAAAAGTTGAACCAAACCCGGCAACTGTGCTCATGTAAATTCGCGTAAGCAAACGAATGCATGCACGGAGATAAAAGCTCAGGAGGGACGCGTGCATGCATATCAGCTGTAGACGACAACGATTCCATCAACTGTATCACACCCGTGACGCGTATCGTTTGGCCGCACCCACCGATGTCTATTCCTCCAACCTTATCTCCCCAATGCCTTCTTCTCACTCCAACGAGGGACCATGCGCAACACTCCCACTTCTCAATGGTCGCCGCTTCAACGCCTCTCCCCACAGCCGAAATCTCCCGAGCCTCCTGAGCGCCTCCTCCTTCCAGCACATGCTCAGCGCCTGATCCACCACCCCTCCCGTGCCTCCGCGCACACCGCACCATTGGGAACTCCAGCGTCTCCCAGATCCTCTCCTTTGTTATTCTTCCCCGCCTCTGTGCATGCCGCACCACCGAAACTCCACCGCCTCCCAGATGCTCTCTCCTCTCTCCTTCTTCCTCTCTTCCTCCTAGTTCTTTCTTTTTTCACTTGGCCATGAGCAGGTGCATGTACGCAGGGAGCCCTTCCACGTTGTCATCGCACTGCCGCCACCACCCTCTGCCTCACCTCCATGCGGGAGAAGCTCCGACAACATCATCGACCGTCCCGGGTCGTCCTTCACCTCGCTCACGTGGGACACAATGCAGGCGGGAGTGTCGGTGTCGTGAGGCCGCTCGCCGGAAGCATCTGATGTGTGGCCGAGGCATTGCTCCAATGGGTAGGGGGACGCAGTGACGGGGGATGGATGCGGCGGCGATAGTCCCTCTTTGTGGGTTCGTTCTTTACTCCATCTGCATCTCTACTTTCTTCACTAAAGATATGCAGCCAAGCCAATTGCAATTGAGTTAAAGCAAAGGCTGTTTCAAGGGCCTTACCTGCCAATTCTTTTGCATTCTCGTGGTAATCCAATTTCTTTGCCGGCAATGCGGCCTCCATCCTACTTCTCCTCTTCAGCCGTCCTACTTCTCCTCCACCGTGGCTGGAAAGGAAACAACTGGATAAAAATGAAACAAAGTATCGCGAGTTGAATGCTACGAAGTTCAGGGCCCCTTTTGTAAGAACGAATCGTTTCCCAGATCCACTTAAAAGGGGACTGCGGATTCAATTACTAGAAAACTCAAGGGCTTTTCTGCAAAATGCCGATGATGTATGACTTATTAATTATTAGGGGTAGAGGGGTAGATTTTTTCTATATACAAATCATAAAAATGTATTATGACATGAGAAGAAAGCGTATTGTGACGGTGAATCCACAGACTCAATCCATGCTTTATTATTACGGAAAGATTTGAGAGTTAGTAAAATTTTCAAGAAATTCTCTCTTGCTCCACTTAAATTAATTTGAGAGAAAGAAATATTAAGCTCATGATCTTCACTTATATTTGTTTGAGCTTATCAAAAGCAACACATGAAAATTAGTCGCAAAGTGATAGATATCCAAGAAGGATATTATAAAAACTTTCGTGAAGGTCATTGGACAAAATAAACTTGATTCTCAGTAATAGTTTTGACATATGATGATATGATATGTGAGTCATGTTGATGACTAATTATGCTTTAGTAAGAATATTGGTGTTAAGGTTTGTGATTACATATGCAAGCACGAAAGTCCATAGTCACGCAATGAAATTATATCCTGCTTGTGGTGCATTATTCGGTGTTAATTATGCCTAATGCTCGCTTATGCGATTATTCCTTTCTTGGTTGGTTGCTTCTCAATCTTTTGCTAGCCTTCATTTTGCACTAAGTATGATCACTGCATGTGCATCCAAAATCCTTTAAACCAGTTTTGCCACATGAGTCCACTATACCTACCTATATGTTGTATTCTTTTGCCGTTCTAAGCAAATTTTTATGTGCCATCTCTAATTTTCAAAATAAATTTCTCTTTTGTGTGCTCGTACCGCTCATGAAACAGTAGGGGTGGCTAATATATTTCCATGCTAGATATGTTATTCTCATGATGAGTGTTTATTCACTTGTCATTGCACGAGGGTAGGACAAAGGTATGAGGGATGCCCAGTCCCGAAATGAAAAATGAATTTACTTTATGTTGTCAAATAGTAAATTCCTTGGAAAGTGTTGGTATGGAAGGCACCCGTGGATACAATTAGCTGATACGTCCATTTTGCATCATGCTTTTATATCGATATTTATTGCATTATGGGCTGTTATTACACATTATGTCACAATACTTATGCCTATTCTCTCTTATTCTATAAGGTTTACATGAAGAGGAAGAATGCAGGCAGCTGGAATTCTGGGCTGGAAAAGGAGCAAATATTAGAGACCTATTCTGCGCAACTCCAAAAGTCATGAAACTCCACAGGAATTATTTTCAGAATATATATAAAAAATATTGGGCCAAGAAAGTACCAGAGGGGGGCCACCCACCGTCCACGAGGGTGGGGGCGCGCCCCCTGCCTCGTGGGCCCCCTGGTAGCCCTCTGATGCCCATCTTCTGCTATATGAGGTCTTTCATCGAGGAAAAAAATCATAAGCTAGCTCATGGGACAAAACTCCGCTGCCACGAGGCGGAACCTTGGCAGAACCAATCCAGGGCTCCGGCAGAGCTGTTCTGCCAGGGAAACTTCCCTCCCGGAGGGGGAAATCATCACCATCGATCCTCTCAGCGGGAGGGGGTCAATCTCCATCAACATCTTCACCAGCACCATCTCATCTCAAACCCTAGTTCATCTCTTGTATCCAATCTTTGTCCCAAAGCCTCAGATTGGTACCTGTGGGTTGCTAGTAGTGTTGATTACTCCTTGTAGTTGATGCTAGTTGGTTTTCCGGTGGAAGATCATATGTTTAGATCCTTTATGCATATTAATACCCCTCTGATTATGAACATGAATATGATTTGTGAGTAGTTACGTTTGTTCCTGAGGACATGGGAGAAGTCTTGCTATAAGTAGTCATGTGAATTTGGTATTCGTTCGATATTTTGATGAGATGTATGTTGTCTCTCCTCTAGTGGTGTCATGTGAACGTTGACTACATGACACTTGACCATTGTTTGGGCCTAGAGGAAGGCATTGGGAAGTAATAAGTAGATGATGGGTTTCTAGAGTGACAGAAGCTTAAACCCTAGTTTATGAGTTGCTTCGTAAGGGGCTGATTTGGATCCATATGTTTCATGCTATGGTTAGGTTTACCTTAATACTTCTTTTGTAGTTGTGGATGCTTGCAATAGGGGTTAATCATAAGTGGGATGCTTGTCCAAGGAAGGGAAGTACCCAAGCACCGGTCCACCCACATATCAAATTATCAAAGTACCGAACGCGAATCATATGAACGTGATGAAAACTAGCTTGACGATAATTCCCATGTGTCATCGGGAGCGTTTTCCATCACATAAGAGTTTGTCCAGGCTTGCCCTTTGCTACAAAAAGGATTGGGCCATCTTGTTGCACCTTATTTACTTTCATTACTTGTTACTCGTTACAAATTACCTTATCACAAAACTAGCCGTTACCAATAATTTCAGTGCTTTAGCAATAATATTGGTGTTAAGGTTTGTGATTTCATATGCAAGCACGAAAGTCCATAGTCATGCAACGAAATTATATCCTGCTTGTGGTGCATTATTCGGTGTTAATTATGCCTAATGCTCGCTTATGCGATTATTCCTTTCTTGGTTGGTTGCTTCTCAATCTTTTGCTAGCCTTCATTTTGCACTAAGTATGATCACTACTTGTGCATCCAAAATCCTTTAAACCAGTTTTGCCACATGAGTCCACTATACCTACCTATATGTTGTATTCTTTTGCCGTTCTAAGCAAATTTTTATGTGCCATCTCTAATTTTCAAAATAAATTTCTCTTTTGTGTGCTCGTACCGCTCATGAAACAGTAGGGGTGGCTAATATATTTCCATGCTAGATATGTTATTCTCACGATGAGTGTTTATTCACTTGTCATTGCACAAGGGTAGGACAAAGGTATGAGGGATGCCCAGTCCCGAAATGAAAAATGAATTTACTTTATGTTGTCAAATAGCAAATTCCTTGGAAACTATTGGTATGGAAGGCACCCGTGGATACAGTTAGCTGATATGTCCATTTTGCATCATGCTTTTATATCGATATTTATTGCATTATGGGCTGTTATTACACATTATGTCACAATAATTATGCCTATTCTCTCTTATTTTATAAGGTTTACATGAAGAGGAAGAATGCCGGCAGCTGGAATTCCGGGCTGGAAAAGGAGCAAATATTAGAGACCTATTCTGCGCAACTCCAAAAGTCATGAAACTCCATGGGAATTATTTTCAGAATATATAAAAAATATTGGGCCAAGAAAGTACCAGAGGGGGCCGCCCACCGTCCACGAGGGTGGGGGTGCGCCCCCTGCCTCGTGGGCCCCCTGGTAGCCCTATGATGCCCATCTTCTGCTATATGAGGTCTTTCATCGAGGAAAAAATCATAAGCTAGTTCATGGGACGAAACTCCGCTGCCACGAGGCGGAACCTTGGCGGAACCAATCCAGGGCTCCGGCGGAGCTGTTCTGCCGGGGAAACTTCCCTCCGGGAGGGGGAAATCATCACCATCGATCCTCTCAGCGGGAGGGGGTCAATCTCCATCAACATCTTCACCAGCGCCATCTCATCTCTAACCCTACTTCATGTCTTGTATCCAATCTTTGTCCCAAAGCCTCAGATTGGTACCTGTGGGTTACTAGTAGTGTTGATTACTCCTTGTAGTTGATGCTAGTTGGTTTTCCGGTGGAAGATCATATGTTTAGATCCTTTATGCGTATTAATACCCCTCTGATTATGAACATGAATATGATTTGTGAGTAGTTACGTTTGTTCCTGAGGACATGGGAGAAGTCTTGCTATAAGTAGTCATGTGAATTTGGTATTCGTTCGATATTTTGATGAGATGTATGTTGTCTCTCCTCTAGTGGTGTCATGTGAACGTCGACTACATGACACTTCACCATTGTTTGGGCCTAGAAGAAGGCATTGGGAAGTAATAAGTAGATGATGGGTTGCTAGAGTGACAGAAGCTTAAACCCTAGTTTATGAGTTGCTTCGTAAGGGGCTGATTTGGATCCATATGTGTCATGCTATGGTTAGGTTTACCTTAATACATCTTTTTTAGTTGCAGATGCTTGCAATAGGGGTTAACCATAAGTGGGATGCTTGTCCAAGGAAGGGCAGTACCCAAGCACCGGTCCACCCACATATCAAACTATCAAAGTACCGAACGCGAATCATATGAACGTGATGAAAACTAGCTTGACGATAATTCCCATGTGTCCTCGGGAGCGTTTTCCTTCACATAAGAGTTTGTACAAGCTTGTCCTTTGCTACAAAAAGGATTGGGCCATCTTTCTGTACCTTATTTACTTTCATTACTTGTTACTCGTTACAAATTACCTTATCACAAAACTATCTATTACCGGTAATTTTAGTGCTTGCAGAGAATACCTTACTGCAAACTGCTTATCATTTCCTTCTGCTCCTCGTTGGGTTCGACACTCTTAATTATCGAAAAGGCTATGATATATCCCCTATACTTGTGGGTCATCATTAGCCATGGAAAGTTAAAGTATGGTGGAAAATGCAATAAACTTCAATTTCTGTTTGGGAACCGCCTATGATATATCTAGCATGGAAAGTGTTGGGAACTCTAAGTCATTTTCGTTGGTGGGAAAAGTATGCCTCCGAAAATGTTTTTATCTCTAAATTTTCACTTTGAGCTCTGGCACCTCTACAAATCCCTACTTCCCTCTGTGAAGGGCCTTTCTTTTTTAGTTTATGCATTTTTTATTTTTGTATTTGAGTATCGATCTTCTGTTATAAAAGCATGTACTAGGAGGCACTATGATCTTACTTGAGCATTGGGTGTTTTTAATATGCGAGTGTGTTTCATCAATGGATCAATGATTGAGCATGATGGGCTATGGATAGCTTATTTTAGCGTTGATAATTCAAAAGACATGGTTGATTGTTGATATGCTTGAGTATTTAAGTTATCATGTCAAAACTAGACTATTGCTTCAAACAATATGAAAGTCCAAATGTCCATGCTATAAATAAAAGAATATGATATGCCATGTTAGGCAGCATTCCACATCAAAAATTCTGTTTTTATTATTTTCCTACTCGAGAACGAGCAGGAATTAAGCTTGGGGATGCTGATACGTCTCCAACGTATCTATACTTTTTTATTGTTCCATGCTTTTATATTATCAATCTTGGATGTTTTATAATCATTTTATAGTCATTTTATATCATTTTTTGGTACTAACCTATTGACATAGTGCCAAGTGCCAGTTGCTGTTTTTTTGCATGTTTTTACATCGCAGGAAATCAATACCAAACGGAGTCCAAATGCAGCGAAACTTTTTGTGGGTTTTGGGACCAGAAGACATCCAATGGGCCGAAGAAGCACCTGGGAGCTGCTCTGAGGGGAGCACAACCGGCGCGCCTGGAGGCCCAGGCGCGCCCTGGTGGGTTGTACCTACCTCGGGTGCCCCCCGGACCGCCTCTTTACTCTATAAGTACCCGAATATTCCAAAAACCCAAGGGTAGTCAACGAAAATCAATTCCAGCCGCCGCAGAGTCCAGAACCACCAGATCCAATCTAGACACCATCACGGAGAGGTTCACCACTTCCATTGGTGCCTCTCCGATGATGCGTGAGTAGTTCTTTGTAGACCTTCGGGTCCGTAGTTAGTACCTAGATGGCTTCCTCTCTCTCGTTTGATTCTCAATACAATGGTCTCTTGGAGATCCATATGATGTAACTCTTTTGCGGTGTGTTTGTTGGGATCCGATGAACTTTGAGTTTATGATCAGATCTATCTCTTTTTATCAATGAAAGTTATTCGAGTTTCTTTGATCTCTTATATGCATGATTTCTTATAGCTTCGTATTTCTTCTCCGATATTTGGGTTTTGTTTGGCCAACTTGATCTATTTATCTTGCAATGGGAAGAGGTGCTTTGTAGTGGGTTCGATCTTACGGTGCTTGATCACAGTGACAGAAGGGGAACCGACACGTATGTATCGTTGCTACTAAGAATAAAACGATGGGGTCTGTTTCTACATAAATAGATCTTGTCTACATCATGTCATCGTTCTATCGCATTACTCTGTTTCTCCATGAACTTAATACACTAGATGCATGCTGGATAGCGGTCAATGTGTGGAGTAATAGTAGTAGATGTAGGCAGGAGTTGGTCTACTAATCTTGGATGCGATGCCTATATAATGATCATTGCCTGGATATCATCATGATTATTTGAAGTTCTATCAATTGCCCAATAGTAAGTTGTTTACCCACCGTTTGGTAGTTTTCTCGAGAGAAGCCACTAGTGAAACCTACGGCCCCTGGGTCTCTTTCTCATATTATTTGCCTTTGATATCTATTTTCCTTTGCTTTTATTTTCAGATCTATTAAACCCAAAAATACAAAAATACCTTGCTACAATTTATTCTTATTTATTTTATTTGACATTCGATCTATCAATCTACTACAATTTATTCGCGTCTGTTTGCCAATTTCTGGCACCGTTACCCGAGAGGGATTGACAACCCATTTAATACGTCGGGTTGCGAGTATTTGTTATTTGTGTGCAGGTACCATTTACGTATTGTTGCTTGGTTTTCCTACTGGTCCGATAACCTTGGTTTCATCACTGAGGGAAACACCTACCATCATTGTGCTGCATCATCCCTTCCTCTTTGGGGAAATACTGACATAGCTTCAAGCCGCATCATTGGGCAATTGATAAAACTATAAAAATCACGACGATATCCAGGCAAAGATCATTATATAGGCATCAAGTCCAAGATTAGTAGACCGACTCCTGCCTGCATCTACTACTATTACTCCACAGATCAACCGCTATCCAGCATGCATCTAGTGTATTAAGTTCATGGAGAAACGGGGTAATGCAATAAGAACGATGACATGATGTAGACAAGATATATTTATGTAGAAATAGACCCCATCTTGTTATCCTTAATAGCAACGATACATACATGCCGGTTCCGCTTCTGTCACTGGGATCAAGCACCGTAACATCGAACCCATCACAATGCACCTCTTCCCATTGCAAGATAAATATATCAAGTTTGCCAAACAAAACCCAAATATCAGAGAAGAAATACGAGGCTATAAGCAATCATGCATATAAGAGATCAAAGAAGACTCAAATAACTTTCATGGATAAAAAGATAGATCTGATCATAAACTCAAAGTTCATCGGATCCCAACAAACACACCACAAAAAGAGTTACATCATATGGATCTCCAAGAGACCATTGTATTGAGAATCAAAAGAGAGAGAGGAAGCCATCTAGCTACTAACTACGGACCTGAAGGTCTACAAAGAACTACTCACGCATCATCAGAGAGGCACCAATGGACATGATGAACCCCTCCGTGATGGTGTCTAGATTGCATCTGGTGGTTCTGGAACTTGCGGTGGCTGGAATTGATTTTCGTCGACTCCCCTAGGATTTCTGGAATATTGGTGTATTTATAGAGCAAAGAGGTGGTTCGGAAAGCCACCGAGGTGGGCACAACCCACCAGGGCATGCGTGGGCCTCCAGGGGCGCCTTGGTGTCTTGTGCTCACCTCAGGACCGCTCTTCGGTACTTCTTTGGCCCAGTGGATGTCTTCTGATCCAAAAAAATCCACAAAAAGTTTCGCTGTGTTTGGACTCCGTTTGATATTGATTTCCCGCGGTGTAAAAAACATGCAGAAGAAAGCAACTGGCACTGGGCACTGTGTCAATAGGTTAGGCCCAAAAAATGATACAAAATGACTATAAAATGATTGTAAAACATCCAAGAATGATAATATAACAGCAAGGAACAATAAAAAAGTATAGATACATTGGAGACGTATCTGCATCCGCAAGCTTAATTCCTGCTCGTCCTCGAGTAGGTAAATGATAAAAACAGAATTTTTGATGTGGAATGCTGCCTAACATGTTCCTCTCATATTCTTTTCTTTTATAGCATGGACATTTGGACTTTTATGTGGTTCAAAGCAATAGTCTAGTTTTGACATGAGACTTAAATATTCAAGCATATCAACAAGCAACCATGTCTTTCAAAATATCAACGCTAAAATAAGTTATCCCTAGCCCATTATGCTCACTCATTGATCCATTCATGAAACACACTCGCATATTAGCTACACCGAATGCTCATGTATGATCATAGTGCACCTTAGTTGATGCTTTATAAGAGAAGATGTTGACTCAAATTAAAAATAAAAATTGCATAAAGTAAAAGAAAGGCCCTTCGCAGAGGGAAGTAGGGATTTGTAGAGGTGCCAGAGCTCAAAGCGAAAAAGATAGAGATAAAAACATTTTGAGAGGCATGATTTCCCTGTCAACAAGAACGATTGAGTAGTTCCCAATACTTTCCATGCTAGATATATCATAGGTGGTTCCCAAACAGAAATTAAAGTTTATTCCCTTTTCACCCATACTTTCACTTTCCATGGCTAGCCATATGCACAGGTTGCTTCCATACCAACACTTTCCAAGGAATTTATTATTTGACAACATAAAGTAAATTCATTTTTCATTTCGGGACTGGGCATCCATAATACCTTTGCCTTAGTCTCGTGCAATGACAAGTGAATAAACACTCATCATGAGAATAACATATCTAGAATGGAAATATATTAGCCACCCCCTACCGTTTCATGAGCGGTACGAGCACACAAAAGAGAAATTTATTTTGAAATTTAGATATGGCACATAAAATTTTGCTTAGAACAGCAAAAGAATACCGCATATAGGTAGGTACAGTGGACTCATGTGGCAAAACTAGTTTAAAGGATTTTGGATGCACAAGTAGTGATCATACTTAGTGCAAAATGAAGGCTAGCAAAAGATTGAGAAGTGACCAGCCAAGAAACAAAACATCTCATAAGCGAGCATTAAGCATAATTAACACCGAGTAATGCACCACAAGTAGGCTATAATTTCATTGCATAACTATTGACTTTCGTGCTTGCATAGGGAATCACAAACCTTAACACCAATATTCTTACTAAAGCATAACTACCCATCAACATGACTCGCATATTATATCGACATATCTAAAAACTATTACAAGGAATCAAGTTTATTTTGTCCAATGATCTTCATGAAAGTTTTTATTACATCATCCTTGGATATCTGTCACTTTGGGACTAATTTCATATGTTGCTTTTGATAGTTCAAACAAATCTAAGTGAAGAACATCAGCATAATAATTTTCTTCTCTCAAAATAATTTAAGTGAAGCAAGAGAGAATTTCTTAAAATTTTTACTAACTCTCAAATAAATCTAAGTGAAGCATGGGAGCATTTGTCCAAAAATACTAAAGCATACCGTGCTCAAAAAGATATAAGTGAAGCACTAGAGCAATTCCGTAGCTCATAAAGATTTAAGTGAAGCATAGAGAGCAATTCTAACAAGTCATGGCATGATTTTGGCTCTCTCAAATAGGTGTGTCCAGAAAGGATTCATGACTAATAACACAAAGCAAAACAAGCAAAGACTCATATCATACAAGACGCTCCAAACAAAACTCATAATATGTGACGAATAAAAATATAGTTTCAAGTAAAATACCGATGGTTGTTAGAAGAAAGAGGGGATGTCACTCGGGGTATCCCCAAGCTTAGTTGCTTGATACTTCTTGAATATTATCTTGGGGTGCCATGGGCATCCCCAAGCTTAGCCTTTTGCTGATCCTTATTCCTTCATCCATCGTAAAGTCACCCAAAAGTTGAAAACTTCAATCACACAAAACTTAACAAAACCTTCGTGAGATCCGTTAGTATAAGAAAGCAAATCACTACTATAAGTACTGTTGCAAACCCATTCATATTTTATTTTTGCATTATATCTACTCTATTCCAACTTTTCTATGGAAAAAACTCTTCAAAGAAAACCATAGAATCATCAAAACAAGCACACAACGCAAAGAAAACAGAATCTGTCAAAAGCAGAACAGTCTGTAGTAATCTGGAGATTTCGAATACTTCTGTAACTCCAAACATTATGAAAAATTAGGAAAACATGAGCAATTTGTATATAAATCTTCTGCAGAAAGAATAAATATTTTATCGCTCTTCTGTTAAAAATAAAAATTATTTTCGTGAGCACAAAAGTTTCTGCTTTTCAGCAAGATCAAATCAACTATCACCCAACACGATCCTAAAGGCTTTATGATACGTCCCCAACGTATGTATAATTTTTTATTGTTCCATGCTATTATATTATCTGTTTTGGATGTTTAATAGGCTTTAACATACACTTTTATATTATTTTTGGGACTAACCTATTAACCGAAGGACCAGTGCGAATTGTTGTTTTTTTGCCTATTTCAGTGTTTCGCAGAATAGGAATATCAAACAAAATCCAAACGGAACGAAACCTTTGCAAGGATCTTTCTTGGAACAAACGCAACCCAAGATACTTGGAGTACAAGTCTGGAAGTCCGTGAAGCTTCCACGAGGCAGGGGGGCTCCCAGGGGGGTAGGCGCGCCCCCACCCTCGTGGGCCCCACGAAGCTCCACCGACGTACTTCTTTCGCCTATATATACCCATGTACCCTAAAAACATCCAGGAGAGACACAAAACCACTTTTCCACCACCACAACCTTCTGTACCTGTGATATCCATCTTAGGACCTTTTCCGGCGATCTGCCGGAGGGGGATTCGATCTCGAAGGGCTTCTACATCAACACCATAGCCTCTCCGATGATGTGTGGGTAGTTTACCACAGACCTTTGGGTCCATAGTTATTAGCTAGATGGCTTCTTCTCTCTCTTTGGTTCTCAATACAAGGTTCTCCTCGATGTTCTTGGAGATCTATTCGATGTAATACTTTTTTGTGGTGTGTTTGCCGAGATCCGATGAATTGTGGGTTTATGAATTTGATGATCTATGAATATTATTTGGTTCTTCTCTGAATTCTTATATGCATGATTTGATATCTTTGCAAGTCTCTTCGAATTATCGGTTTAGTTTGGCCTACTAGATTGATCTTTCTTGCAATGGGAGAAGTGCTTAGCTTTGAGTCCAATCTTGCGGTGTCCTTTCCCAGTGACAGCAGGGGCAGCAAGGCACATATTGTATTGTTGCCATCGAGGATAATTTATATCATATTGCTTGAGTTTATCCCTCTACATCATGTCATCTTGCCAAATGCGTTACTCCGTTCTTATGAACTTAATACTCTAGATGCATGCTGGATAGCAGTCGATGTGTGGAGTAATAGTAGTAGATGCAGAATCGTTTCGGTCTACTTGACACAGACGTGATGCCTATATTCATGATCATTGCCTTAGATATCATCATAACTATGTGATTTTCTATCAATTGCTTGGTAGTAATTTGATTCATCCACCGTAATATATCCTATCATGAGAGAAGCCACTAGTGAAACCTATGGCCCCCGGGTCTACTTTACATCATATAAGTTTTTGATCTATAGTTCTAGTTTATTATTTATTTTTCAATCTTTATTTTCCAATCTATACAACAAAAATACCAAAAATATTTATCTTATTATCTTTATCATATCTCACTTTTGCAAGTGGCCGTGAAGGGATTGACAAGCCCTTTATCGCATTGGTTGCAAGGTGGTTGATTGTTTGTGCAGGTACTAGGCGACTTGCATGTAGTCTCCTACTGGATTGATACCTTGGTTCTCAAAAACTGAGGGAAATACTTATGCTACTTTGCTGCATCACCCTTTCCTCTTCAAGGGCAAACCAACGCATGCTCAAGAGGTAGCACTTTACTTGGCACAAACACTATTTAAAACACAAAAACACAATCATAACAGTAGCATAATTGTTCAAACACTCAAGAACAGAAAGAAAAATACAAAAAAATATATTCATTGGGTTGCCTCCCAACAAGTGCTATCGTTTTATGCCCCTAGCTAGGCATAATATTTCAATGATGCTCACATGAAAGATAGTAACTGAAACATAAAGAGAGCATCATAAAACATGTGGAAAAAAACACTTAAGTCTAACATACTTCCTATGCATAGGAATTTTATAAGCAAACAAATTATCAAGACAAGCAACAACTAGCATATGCAAGGAAGAAGAAAGAAACAATAGCAATCTCAACATAACAAGAGGTAATTTAGTAAATGAAAATTTCTACGAACATATTTTCCTCTCTCATAATAATTACATGTAGGATCATGATCAAATTCAACAATATAACTATTACATAAAATATTCTCTTCATGATCCACATGCATGCAAAGTTTATGCTCTTCCAAAATAGTGGGATTATCATCAAATAAAGTCATGACCTCTCCAAGCCCACTCTCATCAAAAAATTCATAAGATTGAACACTCTCCAAATATGTGGGATTATTTTTACCTAAAGTTGACTCTCTTCCAAACCCACTTTAAATATTATCACAAACATATTAATGTTGAGATTTAAGTAAAATTTTCAGATCATAAGAACCATTATCACCCCAATCATGATCATTGCAATAAGTAGTGGACATAGCAATATTAGAATCCCCAAGCTTGGGGTTTTGCATATTATTAGCACAATTGACATTAATAGAATTTATAATAACATCATTGCAATCATGTTTTTCATCTAAGGAGCTATCATGAATCACTTTATAAATTCCTTCTTTTAACAATTCATCATAATTTTCAGATTCACGAATCTCAAGCAAAACTTCATAAAGATAATCTAGTGAAATCAATTCACTGGCAGTGGGTTCATCATAACTGGATCTCTTGAAAAGATTAGCGAGTGGATGAGGATCCATATCAATTGATTTTTAGCAAGCGAAGATGCAAGAAAATAGAAGACACATGGCAACACAAGCAAACATGAGATTTGACGAGAAAACGGCGAACGAAAAAGAGGGCGAATAAAACGGCAAATTTTTGTGAAGTGGGGGAGAGGAAAATGAGAGGCAAATGGGAAATAATGTAAATTGCAAGGAGATGAGATTTGTGATTAGGAACCTGGTAGATGTTGATGATGTCTCCCCCCGGCAACGGCGCCAGCAATTTCTTTTGATGCTTGCATGAACTACGTTGGTATTTCCCCAAAGAGGAAGGGATGATGCAGCACAACAACGGTAGGTATTTCCCTCGGTGATGAGACTAAGGTTATCAAAACAGTAGGAGAACCACGCAACACTACGTGAATGGCACCTGCACACAAATAACAAATACTCGCAACCCGACGTATTAAAGGGGTTGTCAATCCCTCCCCGACAATGGCGCCAAAAATTCCTTTTGATGCTTGCTTGAACTACGTTGGTATTTCCCCAAAGAGGAAGGGATGATGTAGCACAACAACGGTAGGTATTTCCCTCAGTGATGAGACCAAGGTTATCGAACTAGTAGGAGAACCACGCAACACTACGTGAACGGCAGCTGCACACAAATAACAAATACTCGCAACCCCACGTATTAAAGGGGTTGTCAATCCCTTTCGGGCAACGACGCCCGAAATTGGCAAATGGACATGAGAAAGTTGTAATAAATTGATAGATAGATTGCGCGGGAATGCGAGATAAAATAAATAAGTAAAAATTGCAGCAAGGTATTTTTGTATTTTTGGTTTAATAGATCTGAAAATAAAAGCAAATAAAAATAGATCGCAAAGGCAAATATAATAAAGAAGACACCTGGGGGCCGTAGGTTTCACTAGTGGTTTCTCTCGAGAAAAATAGCAAATGGTGGGTAAATGAATTACTATTGGGCAACTGATAAAACTTCAAATAATCATGACGATATCCATGCAATGGTCATTATATAGGCATCACATCCAAGATTAGTATACCAACTCCTGCCTGCATCTATTATTATTACTCCACACATCGACCGCTATCCAGCATGCATCAAGTGTATTAAGTTCATGGAGAAACGAAGTAATGCAATAAGAACGATGACATGATGTAGACAAGATCTATTTATGTAGAAATAGACCCCATCTTGTTATCCTTAATGGAAACGATACATACGTGTCGGTTCCCCTTCTGTCACTGGGATCAAGCACCGTAAGAACGAACCCATCATAAAGCACCTCTTCCCATTGCAAGATAAATAGATCGAGTTGGCCAAATAAAACCCATATATTGGAGAAGAAATACGAGGCTATGAGCAATCATGCATATAAGAGAATAAAGAAGTCTCAAATAATTTTCATGGATAAAAAGATAGATCTGATCATAAACTCAAAGTTCATCGGATCCCAACAAATACACCGCAAAAAGAGTTACATCATATGGATCTCCAAGAGACCATTGTACTGAGAATCAAAAGAGAGAGAGGAAGCCATATAGCTACTAACTACGGACCCGAAGGTCTACAAAGAACAACTCACGCATCACCGGAGAGGCACCAATGGACATGATGAACCCCTATGTGATGGTGTCTAGATTGGATGTGGTGGTTCTAGAACTTGCGGCTGCTATAATTGATTTTCATCGACTCCCCTAGGGTTTCTGGAATATTAGGTTATTTATAGATCAAAGAGGCGGTTCGGGAGGCCACCAAGGTGGGCACAACCCACCAGTGCGCGCCTGGGCCTCCAGGCGTGCCCTGTTGTCTTGTGCTCACCTCACGCTCCGTCTTCAGTACTTCTTTGGCCCACTGGATGTCTTCTTGGCCCAAAAAATCCACAAATAGTTTCGCTGTATTTGGGCTCCGTTTGATATTGATTTCCTGCGATGTAAAAAACATGCAGAAAACTGCAACTGGCACTGGGCACTATGTCAATAGGTTAGTACCAATAAATAATATAAAATGAATATAAAATGATTATGAAACATCCAAGAATGATAATATAACAACATGGAACAATCAAAAATTATGGATAAGCTGGAGACTAACCTATTGACATAGTGGCAAGTGCTAGTTGCCGTATACGTCTCCAACGTATCTATAATTTTTTATTGTTCCATGTTGTTAAATTATCATTATTGGATGTTTTACAATCATTTTATATTCATGTTATATCATTTTTTGGTACTAACCTATTGACATAGTGCCAGTTGCTCTTTTCTGCATGTTTTTTTACATCGCAGGAAATCAATTTCAAACGGAGTCCAAACACAGCGAAACTTTTTGTGGATTTTTTCGACCACAAGACATCCAGTGGGTCGGAGAAGCACCAGGGGGTTCCGAGGGGAGCACAATCCACCAGGGCGCGCCTGGAAGGCCAGGCGCGCCCTGGTGAGTTGTGCCCACCTCAGTTGCCTCCTGAACCGCCTCTTTACTCTATAAATACCCCAATATTCTAGAAACCCTAGGGGAGTCGACGAAAATCAATTCCAGCGGCCGCAAGTTTCAGAAACACCAGATCCAATCTAGAAACCATCACGGAGGGGTTCATCATGTCCATTGGTGCCTCTCCCGATGATGCGTGAGTAGTTGTTTGTAGACCTTCGGGTCCGTAGTTAGTAGCTAGATGGCTTCCTCTCTGTCGTTTGATTCTCAATACAATGGTCTCTTGGAGAACCATATGATGTAATTCTTTTTGCGGTGTGTTTGTTGGGATCCGATGAACTTTGAGTATATGATCAGATCTATCTTTTTACCCATGAAAGTTATTTGGGTCTTCTTTGATCTCTTATATGCATGATTGCTTATACCCTCGTATTTATTCTCCGATATTTGGGTTTTGTTTGGCCAACTTGATCTATTTATCTTGCAATGGGAAGAGGTGCTTTGTAATGGGTTCGATCTTACGGTACTTGATCCCAGTGACAGAAGGGGAACCGACATGTATGTATCGTTGCTATTAAGGATAACAATATGGGGTATATTTCTACATAAATATATCTTGTCTACACCATGTCATCGTTCTTATTGCATTACTCCGTTTCTCCATGAACTTAATACACTAGATGCATGCTGGATAGCGGTCGATGTGTGGAGTAATAGTAGTATATGCAGGAAGGAGTCGGTCTACTAATCTAGAACGTGATGCCTATATAATGATCATTGCCTGGATATCGTCATGATTATTTGAAGTTCTATCAATTGCCCAACAGTAATTTGTTCACCCACTGTTTGCTATTTTTCTCGAGAGAAGCCACTAGTGAAACCTACGGTCCTCTGGTCTCTTCTTTATCATATTTGCCTTTGTGATCTATTTTTCCTTTGCTTTTATTTTCAGATCTATTAAACCAAAAATATAAAAATACCTTATTGCACTTTATTTTATTTGGCGGTCAATCTATCAACTTATTACAACTTTCTCACGTCCGTTTGCCAATTTCTGATGCCGTTACCCGAAAGTGATTGACAATCCCTTTAATACGTCGCGTTGTGAGTATTTGTTATTTGTGTGCATGTGTTGTTTATGTAGTGTTGCTTGGTTCTCCTACTGGTTCGATAACCTTGGTCTCATCACTGAGGGAAATACCTATCGTTGATGTGTTGCATCGTCCCTTCCTGTTTGGGGAAATACTGACGTAGTTCTAGCAACCATCAAAAGGAATTTCTGGCGCCGTTGCAGGGGAGACATCATCAACATCTACCAGGTTCTTAATCACAAATCTCATCTCCTCACAATTTACATTCTTTGCCATTTGCCTCTCGTTTTCCTCTCCCCCACTTCATAAAAATTTGCCGTTTTATTCGCCCTCTTTTTCGTTCGCTGTTTTCTTGTCGGATCTGTTTTGAGTGCAATCTTTTTGCGTAGTCACAATGACTCAAGAGAACACCAAGTTGTGTGATTTCTCCAATACCAACAACAATGATTTTATTGGCACTCCGATTGCTCCTCTCGCCACTAGTGCGGAGTCTTGTGATATTAATACAGCTTTGCTGAATCTTGTTATGAAAGATCAATTTTCCGGTACTCCTAATGAGGATGTCACGTCCCATCTTAACACATTCGAGGAATTATGTGATATGCAAAAGAAAAAAGATGTGGACAATGATGTTGTGAAGCTGAAATTATTTCTGTTTTGTTTGCGAGATCGTGCAAAAAATTGGTTTTCCTCTTTACCTCGCAATAGTATCGATTCTTGGGACAAGTGCAAAGATGCTTTTATTACTAAATATTTTCCGCCCACAAAAATTATTTACCTTAGAACCCAAATGATGAATTTCAAGCAACTTGAACATGAGCATGTTTCACAATCTTGTGAAAGGATGAAAATGATGCTAAGGAATTGCCCAACTCATGGGTTAAATCTTTGGATGATCATACAATTTTTTTATGTGGGCTTGAATTTTGTTTCTCAAAATCTTTTAGATTCCGCCGCGGGCGGTACTTTTATGGAAATTACTTTGGGTGAATCCACATAATATTATGGCAAATTATTCACAATGGCATACCGAAAGAGCTCCTACTAGTAAAAAGGTTAATTCGGTTGAAGACATTTCTTCTTTGAGTGAAAAAGTTGATGCCCTTATGAAATTGGTTGATAATGAAATTGCTCCTATTGATTTTAATGATGTGCCTTTGTCTACTTTGATTGAGAAAAATAGTGATGCCATCAATGTGAATTTTATCACATGAAACAATTTCAATAAAATGCTTATAGAGGTAATTTTAATCCGAGGCCTTTTCCTAGTAATTCCTCTAATAATTCTGGTAATTCCTATGGTAATCCTTCTTATAATAATAATAATAGGAACACCTCTGATCTTGAGAATAATATTAAAGAATTTATCAACACTTAAAAGGTTTTCAATGCTACAACGGAAGAAAAGCTGAATAAGATTGATGATTCGTCTAGAAGTGTTGATAGAATTTCTCATGATGTAGAAAATTTCAAGATGAAAATTTTTGTGCCTAAAGTTGAGTAATAAATTAAAGCTCTTTATGTTTCTATGGATGAAAGTAAGAAAAGAACCGCTATGCTTAGAGCAAGAAGAGGATTTTTAGAAAAAGCGTTTTCTACTGATTGCTTTCATAAAAGTGATGAAGATCTTAAAAGGATTGGTGTTTCTTCTATTGATTCCTTGTTTAGTAAAATTAAGATTGATGATAAAGGGACTCGAGAAGAGTCAACTTTAGCTAGAAGGCGTCCCGATAATTCGGAGAGCGAAAGTCTTGTTGAGAAAATTGATAAAAGTGGGTTTGAAGAGGTCAAAACTTTAACTAGTGATGTGCCCACTCTTTTGGATTACAAAAACTTTAATGATAATAGTTGCCCTTTGATTCATTGTATTTCTTTGCTAAAATCCATGATGAATTGACCACATGCTTATGAACAAAATAAAGCTTTTACTAAACATATTGTTGATGCTTTGATGAAAGCTTTGGAAGAAAAATTGGAATTAGAAGTTCCAATTCCTAGAAAATTGCATGATGAGTGGGAACCTACTATCAA
This sequence comes from Triticum monococcum, assembly GCA_034509565.1. NCBI lineage: Eukaryota > Viridiplantae > Streptophyta > Magnoliopsida > Poales > Poaceae > Triticum > Triticum monococcum. Next base: position 142,741,589 of record CM067845.1, on the reverse strand, counting down.
AGTCAAGATTAAAAATTATGAGTGTTTTGCTTTATGTGACTTGGGTGCTAGTGTTTCTACAATTCTGAAATGTTTATGTGATGTGCTTGGTCTTACCGATATTGAAGATTGTTCTTTAAATTTGCACTTGGCGGATTCTACTATTAAAAGCCTATGGGAAGAATTAATGATGTTCTTATTCTTGCAAATAGGAATTATGTTCCCATATATTTTATTATTCTTTATATTGATTGCAATCCGTCTTGTCCAATTATTCTTGGTAGACCGTTTTACGTACTATTGGTGTCGTGATTGATATGAAAGAAGGCAATATTAAATTTCAATTTCCACTAAGGAAGGGTATGGAACACTTCCCTAGAACAAGAATTAGGACACCATATGAATCAATCCTGAGGTCATCTTATGATCTAGAAACAAAGATGACAAATTTTAGATCCGTGGTTAATGACTAGCTAGGGGCGTAAGATGATAGCCCTTGTTGAGAGGTAACCCAAAGAATAAAATTTATTTTTGCTTTTTTGCTTTCTGTTCTTGAGTGTTAGCGCAATTATGCTACTGTTATGATTGTGTTTTTTGTGTTTTAATTAGATTTTGTGCCAAGTAAAGCCTTTAGGATCTTCTTGGGTGATAGTTGACTTGATCTTGCAGAAAAACAGGAACTTTCGTGCTCACAAAAATAATTCTCATTTTTCACAGGAGTGTGGTAAAATACCAATTCTTTTGTGGAAGATTAATATAAAAAATTTCCAGGGTGTCCTAATTTTTCAGACTTTTTGGAGTTACAAAAGTATTCTAAATACACATATTGCTACACACTGTTATGTTTTAACAGATTCTGCTTTCTTTCCATTGTGTGCTTATTTTGATGATTCTATGGTTTTCTTTGAAGAGTTTTTGCCATAGAAAAGTAGGAATACAGTATATATAATGTGAGAATAAAATATGAATGGGTTTGCAATAGTACTTATAGTAGTGATTTTCTTTCTTATACTAACGGATCTCATGAAGGTTTTGTTGAGTTTTGTGTGATTGAAGTTTTCAAGTTTTGGGTGATGTTACAATGGATGAAGGAATAAGGATTAAGAAGAGCCTAAGCTTGGGGAAGCCCATGGAATCCCAATATATTATCAAAAGAGAAGCAAGCAACTAAGCTTGAGGATGCCCGAGTGGCATCTCCTCATTCTTCTAACAACCATCGGAATTTCACCCGGAACTATATTTTTATTCGTCACATACTATGAGTTTTGCTTGGAGCGTCTTCTATAATATGAGTCTTTGTAACATCCCAAATTTTCAATTTGGAATGTTTTACAATATTAGTTAAGCATCTATGCATTTTATTTTAATTGTGTGGCATTTGGAAATTTTCAGAGGCATTTGAGTTTTGTTTGAATTGGATTCAACTTGGCATTTGAAAATTTACTTCAAATATCCCTGACAAATACTTGATCAAAAGTATGAGAGGAGCTAACATGACACTCCAAAATGTCAGAAGAAATTAATGCCAAAAAGTTGAATTCAAATTTGAATTTATTTGGAGTTTGTAGAAAATGTTTTTTTGGTTTCTGTTTTGCCTCTGGAAAATTGTTCACGCTGTAGGATTTTTTTCTTCTGATTTTATTGATATATAAATGTCCTATATAAAAATATTATATATTTATCTATATTGTACTTTTTCCTCTCTGCTTTAATTCAAAAAAGGGAAAAGCCCCAGCGAGGGGCCAGGCCAACAGGCCCAGCAACGCCGCAGCCCACCAGCGCGCCTGAGCCAGCTAGCCCAGCTCTGCGCCACACACGCCGAAGCCGCTCCCGATCGGTCACCCGCACGCCCCCTCCCCTCACTCTCTCACTGACCCGCGGGGCCCACTCTCATCCCCAACCCCTCACTTATGAAACTGAACCAGAGCACGTCCAGAGCGCGCAGCGGTTCCGATCTTCTTGGGATCGTGATCCCTCGTCGACCCCTTCCCCACGCTTACGCCCTATATAAACCCCTCGGCCTCCTCTCTCGATCCCCCCTAAAACCCTAAGCTCAACCCCACCCATATCTCGCGCCCTCGCCAAACGCATCTCGTCGCCGCCGCCTCTGTTCATCGCCGCCTCCACCGCCGGTGAGCAACATCACGTCTCCCTCTTCCATCTATAAGCTTCCCCCGATGATTGCGCATCGTTTTGACAAGATTTCAACCTCCCTCTCCCACCCTGCACAGGATCGACCCCGAGCTCCTCCGCCGCTCGCCGAAATTGCAGCTCACCAGGGCATTGTCTCCGTCGTCCCGATCGTATCCTTCGTCCCTGAGCTCCACCAAGGCCATCCCCGACCTCCCCTAGTTCCGCCGCATCCGCCCGACGTCTTCGTCACCTTCGCCGACCATCGGAACCGCCATCGCCACCATTGCCCGAACCGCCGTCGTCCATCGTCGTCGCTGTAAGACACCGGACCCCCCTCCACCGTTCGATCTGCAGTCTATGGCATAGATTAGAAGTAGTGAAGGGTTAGTTTTTTTAGATTAGATCGGTTTTAGTTTTTTTTATTCCGGTTTAGTTCCTGGTTTAGTTAGACCGACCCGATCAGTTTTTTTTATTAACCCGTACGCGTATTAGCCTATTCAACGCATGCGCGCTGTTTAGTTTTAGATTACTCACTGTTTCGGGCCGTTAGCGCGTTAGTTGTTTTGAGTTTTAATTTAGTTTCTGTTTTTAAAACAGAATAGTTCCAATCTTGAAAAATCTATATCTTTCAGGTTATTTAATATTTTTAGTTGATTCTTTTTTTGTTAGTTTACAAATTTCCAATAATTTCTGTAGAAAATAGTTTCGGCCATGTTTTAGTTTTTAAAAATTGTTTTATACTCCCTCCGTTCCTTGATATAAGGTGTATAGATTTTTGAGAAAAAGACCGAAATATAAGGTGTATTACGCTGCACCACTCGTTTGGATAAATTTTTTAGGTTTTTGATTACATTTCCTTATATCATGTAAGCTCCTCTATTTTCTCATGTCAATTAGTCATGTGTAATCTCACTCAAAACTTGTGAAATTTTCCCTCCACGTGCATTCTTTAATTTCCGTGCCAAAAACTATACACCCTATATCTAGGAACGGAGGGAGTATTAATTTTAGTCAGATTAGTATTTCTGCTATAAATTGAGCTAGATTTAATATTTTTAGGCGATTCTTTTTGTCACTGCTTTTTTTGACCTTGCCTAGCAGTAAGATTAATTTGGGTATTTATAGATTTTATTAAAAATAGTTTTACTCGAAAACAAGGTGTTCTAGTTTTTTTAGCTTGCTGTTGTTTTCTATTGTTCTAGTTATTTTAAAATTTTATTTTACCTCTGTTGTTTTTATTTCAGATTTGTTTCTGTAGTTTTAGAACGTGAACTTTTATTTATAGAAAAATAAAATGTTTATTTTATTTTCTTGCTAGTTGTTGGTTTGAAGTTCTTCGAGTTTTCTTTAGTTTTGGTTTGATTGCTTTTGTGTGATTTACGTGAGCATGATGTTATGTTAATGTGATTGCATGTTTGTATGCTTATATGATTATTGTTTGCTTCGATAGAATTTCCGGAGTGCGAAGCTTGCTATCACGAGCGTTTGAAGACCGTCAGCCAGGCAAGTCATTTGATCATGTTTTATAATACCTATGATTTTGTTGCATTAGAATTATCCCTCCCACCATGCATGCAGTAGGAGAATTTTAAGTTATGTTCTTTAGTAGTATCATGAGGTAGGATGAACCCAATTCCCCTTGTCACCATTGCCCGGGACAATGTAGTTTATTTTGCTATGCACGTAGATGGGGTTGGTTGAGAGGTTCATAAGGGAGATGTGAGAGTCAAGATGATGACAACCCCATGACTTCAAGCTCAAGATGGACTTCAAGCTCAAGATGGACTTCAAATTCACTACTGGGTGGAGGACGGTTGACGGGCACCCTGGAGAAACCAGCGGATGGCCGGGATGCATGGAGAAGCGCCATGACATCTTGCAGAAAGCTTCACCCAGCCACGAAGAGACAGATGGATACACCTTGACCGGAAGCTTACATGTGCAGCCTCAAGCCATTATGGGCTCTGGCTGGGTTGACCTTAGGCGTGACTCTGGACGGACGGTGCCAGCAGATGTAGAAGAACGGTAGGATATGGATGGGCACCGGCAGTGCCCAGAGAAACTCTACGAAAGACCCTATTTCGTTCGTCCCGTCTTCAAACACCAGGCAGTGTGAGGACATAAAGGAGGGAACGAATCTTGCGGGTAAAGTGCACAAGACTCTGTAGAGTAACAACCTAATCGATTAGCCGTGTCCCCGGTTACGGACAAATGAGCCTCTGGAAATTGGAGTATTTCAGAAATCTCAACATCGAACATAATTAATTAATTGATAGGTTATTAATAATTTCGGGTATGAGACACTGGTTGGCGGAACCATCTCATTAACAACCAACATTTTGTAGTAATTGCAAGCAAGTCCTTTGTTGTAGGGAAAAACTGGCTTTTTCGCAAAAACATAAAACTTAGAGCCCCACAGCCAAATTGCATATAGTGTTAGTATTATTATTTGTTGTTCCCTCTATGACTTGTCGGCATATTCAAAATGTTGACCTACATGGCTGCAACGTCTCATGTTGCAGAGGATTTTTCCGACCAGGAGTGAGGCTATGATCTACGCTCGGTGATTGCCCTATGGAGTCGAATGGACTCGCTATTCGTCTACGCTTTCACAGCTTTATTTAGTTTATTTCTCATGAGTTGACCTTCAGCCGAATTTATTATGATGTAATAAAGACTCGATATGAGAATCATCTAATAAATTCAGGTGTGATTGAACTTTGAATCTTTTCATCAATGTATTGTATGTGCCATCATGATCTTGGGATGGTACAGCTACACAGAGACTTGACCGATTTTGGGTCAGGTCGCTACAGAGATGGTATTCAGAGCACACACTGACCGTAGGACGTAACCCCTAGGATCGGAAAGCCATAGGAAGAAACTATTTTATTTTATATCCTTATCATTCCGTCATTCTCCCCTGTTCATTTCTGACTTCTCCCCGATTTTCAACATTCTAGATGGCCGCCGGGTTCACCCCAGTTCTGCTACCGGAGTTTTGCCAGCCTGATGAGTCGATGCTTTTCGGCAAGAAGCTGGTTCAGATCGTGAAGAAGCTGAAGATTGCTCTGCCCTCAATCACTGGGAAGCCTACCAATGCACTTCCGACGGATACCCTCTACAGGATTAAGGTGCACATTCCAGGGAGGACCTTTGGAGGACATTCAGAACCCATCGACTTTGAGTTTACTGCTTTCACTGGGATCCTTGGAAGAGACATGGCGATTTATCATGCACCTGGACATCTCCGACAAGAGTACAGGGCCGAGCTCGACCCATCAGACCTCGCCATGATTTCTCACAGAGCTAGGAATGGAGATATCATCCGTACCGTGGAGGACGAGTCCATTCTTTCATATGTCCAAGACTTGGAGAGTCTCCTCAGGAACCAGGAAATCCAGACGCGCCGGAGCTCAAAGGTACACAAGAGGTTGTTGTTTCGTGAACTGGAACTGGAGGAGAAGGTACACGCGGACTTCCTTGAACATGAAGAAGAAGTCAAGGATTTTATGGATAGAATCGAGGACCGGTATAAATATATTGCCACACTGGAGGAGAAGATGGACCTGGGAGAAGACCTTTTTCTGAGTGGAGATGATGGACCCCTCGTGAGCAATGACCAGGATTATGAAGAAAGCTCTACCGAAGGAAGCCTCAAGAGGAGGCGCCGCATCAGAGGATGCCGCACCAGAGGATGCAAGGATAATTGATGAAGACATTTAGTCGACCGCCATGTTATTTTATTTTTCGTCGATCAGTTAGGCCGTTATTTTTGATTAGTTGTGAGGATTTGTAATCCGAGATTGAACCTTGTTTGAGATGAATGAATAAATGATTGGTGTGATTATGTTTGTGCATTCATTTGGGTAGTGATATTTCTTCATTAGACCCTTGTTCTATTCTAATTTCTCATCCACTCCAAAACACTAGTTGCCTCCGAGACGTGACCCCGGTTTCACTTTCCCGCTGGAGCTCACCCAGCTGATTCAACAGCAGAATGCCTTAATGCAAATGCTCATCCAAAACCAAGGCAAAAACAACAACAACAATCCACCGCCACCACCCCCTGTCGATAACCTGACCCGGTTCCTAAGGCTGAATCTACCGGTGTTCTCTAGTAGCACTGAGCCGATTGTAGCTGATGATTGGCTCCACAAGATTGGAAGGGAGCTAGCAACTGCTGGATGAACAGATGCTGAGAAGGTGCGTTTTGCTGCACATCAACTGGATGGACCTGTAGCCTCTTGGTGGGAGAACTACACCGCCACTTATCCGGTCGCCACCATGACATGGGATCAGTTTCAGCAGGCTTTTCGCACCACTCATGTCTCAGCTAGAGCCATGGGTCTAAAGAAGCATGAGTTCCGCAACATACGCCAAGGGAACCCTACTGTGGGGCAGTATGTGGATGAGTTCAGCAAATTATCTCGCTATGCCCCAGATGATGTGGCCACAGATGCCGCAAAGCAAGAGAAGTTTCTCGAGGGACTCGATGATGAGCTAGGAATGAAGCTAATGGTGGCTACCTTCAACAACTACCAGGAGATGGTAGACAAGGCCACTATACTTGAAGGCAAGCAATAGCAGATTGAAAGCCGCAAGCGGAAATATGGCCAGGGAAAGTACAACTCCGGAGCTCAACAGAAACCCCGCTACGCCCCATACTCGGGAGGACATACCCATCACACCCATGGAGGACATAATCATGGAGGACATAACCATGGAGGGAATGGGAACAATCGCTACCACGACAACAACTCCAAGTCAAGCAATGGCAACCAGCACCGTCCTGCTCCGGCTCAGAAGGATCTTAGTCATATCACCTATTTCAAGTGCTAGAAGACAGGACGCTATGCCACTGATTGTCCGGAGACCAAGCAGAGGAATGGAAATGGCAACGGCAATGGAAGCTCAGCAAAGAAGCCTAATCCTTTTCGTCGTGCCCAGGTGAACCACATCGACGTGGAGGACGTCTATGATCAGCCAGACACTGTGGTTGGTAAGTTTTTATTAAATTCACGTCCAGTATTGGTACTGTTTGATTCTGGTGCAACGCATTCATTCATATCAAGGGTAGTTGTGGAAAAGCATGGGTTGCCCACTAGAACCCTTAGAACCCCTCTTCAGGTCACTTCCCCAGGAGGAGAGATGACGACAGGCTTAGGCTATCATTCGACCCTCAGCATCGGAAATCATGATTTTCTCGCAGACCTCGTAGTATTGGAATCCCAGGGATTGGATGTGATCCTAGGCATGGACTGGTTGACGAAGTTTGAAGGGAACATCGACTGTGCCCGCAAGACGATTTTGGTCACCACCCCAGAGCAGAAGAGGATCAAGTATGTATCCAGACGCACACTAATGAAGAATGAGGTGAATTCCCTCACGGGAGTTGTTCAGGAGGAAGTGCCTGCAGTACAAGATTTTCCGGATGTATTTCCGGAGGAATTACCAGGAATGCCACCGGACAGAGAAATATAATTTTTGATCAAGTTATTACCTGGCACAACCCCAATATCCAAGAGACCTTATCGGATGCCCCCGAATGATTTGGAAGAGATCAAGAAGCAGATCAAGGAATTATTGGAGAAAGGATATATTCGCCTAAGTTTGTCACCTTGGGGAGCCCCAGTTCTTTTCGTAGAGAAGAAGGATGGAACCCTGAGAATGGTTGTGGACTATCGTTCATTGAACGACATGACCATCAAGAATAAGTACCCTCTACCGATGATTAATGATTTATTTCATCAGCTAGTCGGAGCCAAAGTATTCTCCAAGATCGATCTACTATCAGGGTATCATCAGCTGAAGATTCGTGAACATGATATACCCAAAACAGCTTTCACCACTAGGTATGGTTTATATGAGTATACCGTCATGTCATTCGGATTGACTAATGCCCCTATGTATTTCATGAGCATGATGAACAAGGTATTTATGGAATATCTGGACAAGTTTGTCGTAGTGTTCATCGATGACATATTGGTTTTCTCCAAGAGCGAGGAAGAGCACAAGGAACATCTGTGTCTAGTTCTGGAGAAACTCCGAGAATATCAGTTATATGCCAAGTTCAGCAAATGTGAATTTTGGTTGAAGGAAGTCGGATTCCTCGGACATGTTACTTCAGGAGAAGGAATAGCAGTCGACCCCACCAAGGTTGAATCGGTCACCAACTGGCAGCCCCCCACCTCAGTCAAGGAGATCCACAGTTTTCTCGGACTTGCAGGATAGTATAGGAGATTTATTGAGAATTTCTCCAAGATTGCTAAGCCCATGACAGAGCTATTGAAGAAGGAAACTAAGTACGTTTGGACCGAGGATTGTGAAGCCAGTTTTCAGCAGCTGAAGAAACGTCTGGTTACAGCCCCAGTGCTCATTTTGCTAGACATACACAAGGATTACCATGTATATTGTGATGCTTCTCGTCAAGGACTCGGAGGAGTGCTCATGCAGGAAGGAAAAGTGGTAGCTTATACCTCCAGACAACTACGACCTCACGAGATGAATTATGCCACACACGATTTGGAGTTAGTAGACATAGTGCACGCACTCAAGACCTGGAGACATTTCCTTGTTGGAAATAGTTGTGATGTTTACACGGATCATAAGAGCTTGAAGTATATTTTCACGCAGAAGGAGTTGAACCTCAGGCAGAGGAGATGGCTTGAATTGATCAAGGACTATGACATGAGATTGCATTATCACCAAGGGAAGGCAAATGTTGTAGCAGATGCTTTGAGCCGTAAAAGCTATGTGAACACCCTCATAGCTGGAGGATTACCTCAGGAATTAGCCGACGATCTTAGAGATCTCCATCTGGAGATAGTACCAAGAGGATTTGTCGCCACCTTGGATATACAGTCCACTCTGACCGAAAGAATCCGTGAAGCCCAGAAGACGGACAAGGAAATTGCAGAGATAAAGGAAAAGATGAGTAATGGAAAGGCTAAAGGTTTTCGTGAGGATGAACAAGAAACTTTATGGTTTGAGGATTGTATCTTTGTGCCCAATGACCCAGAGGTCAGGAAGTTAATTCTTCAGGAGGCCCATGATTCACCGTACTCGATTCACCTAGGCAACGCCAAGATGTATCTGGACTTGAAGGAAAGTTTCTGGTGGACAGGTATGAAGAAGGATAATGCTGAGTATATAGCAGTATGCGATGTTTGTCAGCGAGTAAAGGCGGAACACTAGAAGCCGGCAGGGTTACTTCAACCTTTGCCGATACCCGAGTGGAAATGGGAAAAACTTGGAATGGATTTTATCACAGGATTACCCAGGAACCATTCAGGTTATGATCCTATCTGGGTAGTAGTTAATTGCTTGACCAAGGTAGCTCATTTCATCCCCGTGAAGAGCACATATACCAGCACTAAGTTAGCCAAGATATACATGACCAGGATCGTATGTCTGCATGGAGTTCCGAGGAGTATCGTGTTAGATAGAGGAACACAATTTACCTCAAAGTTTTGGAATCAGTTGCATGAAACTTTGGGCACGAGGCTGGAATTCAGCACAACTTTTCATCCGTAGACAGATGGACAGACCGAGAGAGTCAACCAGATTCTGGAGGACATGTTGAGAGCCTGTGCGCTAGACTAAGGGTCTAGCTGGGATGACAACCTGCCATATGCAGAGTTCTCGTACAACAACAGCTATCAGACCAGTCTGAAGATGGCCCCTTTCGAAGCTCTATATGGAAGGAGGTGCAGAACACCATTGTTGTGGGATGCTGTTGGAGACCGGAAACTTTTTGGTCCCGATCTTATCAGAGATTCTGAAGAGAAGGTCAAGCTGATTCAAGACAGACTCAAGGTAGCTCAGTCGAGGCAGAAGAGTTATGCCGACAGTAAACGCAAGGAAGCAACGTATGAAGCGGGAGACCGAGCATATCTCCGTGTGTCCCCACTTCGAGGAATCAAGATGTTTGGTGTTAAAGGAAAATTAGCACCAAGGTTCATTGGCCCATACAAAATCCTTGAACGTAGAGGAGAAGTTGCATACAAGCTAGAATTGCCGGAAGGATTGTCAGGAGTTCACAATGTCTTCCATGTTTCCCAGCTGAAGAAATGCCATGCCGAGATGGCCGATATTCCTTTGAGAGACACAGTGCCCCTAGAGGCCATACAACTTGACAGTGATTTGACTTATGAGGAGAAACCCATCAGAATTCTCGAGACTGCAAACAGAATTACCCGCAGCAAGATCTTAAAGTTTTGCATGGTTCTGTGGAGTCATCATTCCAAGGAGGAAGCCACCTGGGAGCGAGAAGATCTCCGTCGTGACCACCCGCACCTATTTGCTAGCCAACCCGAATCTCGAGGGCGAGAGTCATCTTAAGGTGGGTAGGTTCGTAACATCCCAAAATTTCAATTTGGAATGTTTTAAAATTATTTGTTAAGTATCTATGCATTTTGTTTGAATTGTGTGGCATTTGGAAATTTTCAGAGGCATTTGAGTATTGTTTGAATTGGATTCAACTTGGCATTTGAAAATTTACATCAAATATCCCTGACAAATACTTGATCAAAAGTATGAGAGGAGCTAACATGACACTCCAAAATGTCAGAAGGAATTAATGACAAAAAGTTGAATTCAAATTTGAATTTATTTGGAGTTTGCAGAAAATGTTTTTTTGGTTTCTATTTTGCCTCTGGAAAATTGTTCACGCTGTAGGATTTTTTTTCTGATTTTATTGATATATAAATGTCATATATAAAAATATTATATATTTCTCTATATTGTATTTTTTCCTCTCTGCTTTAATTCAAAAAAAAGGAAAAGCCCTAGCGAGCGGCCAGGCCAACAGGCCCAGCAACGCCGCAACCAACCAGCGCGCCTGAGCCGGCCAGCCCAGCTCCGCGCCACACATGCCGAAGCCACTCTGGATCGGTCACCCGCACGCCCCTCCCCTCTCTCTCCCACTGACCCACGGGGCCCACCCTCATCCCCAACCCCTTGCTTACGAAACCGAACCAGAGTACACCCAAAGCGCGCCGCGGTTTCGACCTTCCTAGGATCGTGATCCCGCGTCGACCCCTTCCCCACGCTTATGCCCTATATAAACCCCTCGACCTCCTCTCTCGACCCCCCTAAAACCCTAAGCTCAACCCCACCCATAGCTCACGCCCTCGCCAAACGCATCTCGCCGCCGACGCCTCTGTTCAGCTCTGCCTCCACCACCGGTGAGCAACAACACGACTCCCTTTTCCACCTATAAGCTTCCCCCGATGATTGCGCATCGTTTTGACAAGGTTTCAACCTCACTCTCCCATCACAGGATCGACCCCGAGCTCGTCCGCCCCTCGCCGGAGTTGCAGCTCACCAGGGCGTTGTCTCCGTCGTCCCGATCGTCTCCGCCATCCCTGAGCTCCACCAGGGCCATCCCCGACTGAGGGATTCCAGGATTGGGGGGTCTCCAGACAGCCAGACTATATCCTTTAGCCGGACTGTTGAACTATGAAGATGCAGGATCGAAGACTTCATCCCGTGTCCGGATGGGACTCTCCTTGGCGTGGAAGGCAAGCTAGGCAATACGGATATGTAGATCTCCTCCCTTGTAACCAAGTCTGTGTAACCCTAGCCCCCTCTGGTGTCTATATAAACCGGAGGGTTTAGTCCATAGGACAATAGACAATAATACCATAGGCTAGCTTCTAGGGTTTAGCCTCTACGATCTCGTGGTAGCTCAACTCTTGTAATACTCCTATCATCAAGAACAATCAAGCAGGACATAGGGTATTACCTCCTTCAAGAGGGCCCGAACCTGGGTAAACATCGTGTCCCTTGCCTCATGTTACCATCCGCCTTAGATGCACAGTTCGGGCCCCCTACCCAAGATCCGCCGGTTTTGACACCGACATTGGTGCTTTCATTGAGAGTTCCACTGTGATGTCATCATAAGGGGAGATGGCTCGTCTCGTTGTCAAGGACAACATCACTTCTGGGGGAGCCCTGGATGTAGGCCAAACTCTCTGACTAGGAGGCTTCGTCATGACCACCTGCTCGGCCGTTGCGCCGACGATGACTTCTCAGGTCATCAAAAATAGCCTCCACATCGGCTCAAAATTCACCAAGCAGATGGATCCAATGGAGCTCTCCTCTTTGAACGAGCTCTTGGATCACATTGCCGCTCTGGGAGTCGCTACGGACTACGATCGGATCGGGCTTAAACCCAACCAAAGGGAGATTAACTCTCTGCGATCACCCATCAAATAGCGGTGGTGGAGGAGCAACGCGGCGGTTCTCCCTCTATCCTGAGGACGAACCATGTCCAGATTCCCGAGCTCTCCGAGCCGGATACCCGCTCACGGGAGGACATTGCCCTAACCCTGAACCTAGAATCAGGTCGCATACCGAACTCGCGGAGCAACATCCCGGAGCCCGAACTTCCAAGATCGGAAACTCCCCTGCCCCAGGATCTCAGGGTCAAGGTCCGGACTTAAATCCACCCACCCACCCAGATACAAATGATCTTTCCCACATTAGGCAAGCGCCCCAAGAGACAGTACATCACTATTGGGCGAGATTCCTCCTTATAATGAACAAGGTCAAGGACTGTCGCGAGGAAGATGCAATTTCGTTCTTTTGCAACAATTGCACGGACAAGGGGATCCTCAACGCCATAAGTCGCCGTGACATAGCACACTTCACTGACTTGGCGGCCATAGTACGGAAATACTGTGCGATGGAAAGCGCCTGGAAAACCCAAACACAATTTTGGGACAATCCGGCTCTGACAAAACCCCTAGTCCGAACTAAAAGGGAGCACTCTCATAAGTCGCCCGACTCAATTACAAAGAAGCAAAAACCCACTACAGGGCATGGAACCGTATTGGAGGGATGGCTTAACGGGCCCTGCAAAATTCATAGTACAGCGAATACCATATCAACACATATCCTTAGAGCATGTTGGGTACTCCGACAGGTGGCCAAGAGCGGTGAGGATCTCCTCATCCAAAACATCCCAGAACACCCTCCCGTGGATAACAATACAATATTAATAGTCTTCAAGACCTTCGCCTCAAATAATAGGCGTAAGCGAGCACTCCGCAACCTTGCTGAAGTCTGCCACGTAGCAGCAATAAATCCATGGAGCGACACGGCCATTACTTTCAATGACAGTGACGAACCTAAATTACGAACAGCCCGAGCACCAGCCGCTTTGGTCCTCAGTCCAATTGTGGACGGCTTTCGGCTCACTAAAGTGCTCATGGACGGCGGCAGCAGATTAAACCTCATTTATGAGGAGACTCTTCAAAAAATGGAAATAGATAGCAACCGTATTGAGCAAAGCACCACGACCTTCCGAGGAATCATCCCTAGTCGGGAGGCATGTTGTTCTGGGAAAATCACACTAGATGTGGTATTCGGCACTCCGGAGAATTACATGTCTGAAGAAATCACATTCCAAGTGGCCTCGTTCAGTACTGGATACCACACCCTTCTAGGGCGGGAGGCATTCACGATTTTTCAAGCCATACCCCATTACGGGTACATGAAGCTCAAAATTCCCGGACCCAATGGAATCATCACTCTAGCTAGTGATCCGGACATAGCACTCCGTGCCGAGAAGAAAACAGCCGCACTGGCCCTCGAGGCATTATCCGAAGCCCTTGTGGCGGAGGAGTTAACCGTGCTGTGCTCCGAAGTGGACAGGGACGACGTGATACTAGACAAAGATCCAAGTCCACCTCCTTTAAACCAGCGGATGAAATAGTAAAATTCCAAGTCCATCCAACGGACCCCACAAAAACAGCGTCCATTGGGGCACAATTAAACCTCGCCGTAGACGGCGCACTGCGGGAGTTCCTGCGCGAGAATTGGGACATATTCTCCTGGCATCCTTCAGACATGCCAGGAATCCCATGCAGGCTGGCCGAGCATAGCCTTAACATTCTAAAAGGATTCAGGCCGGTCAAGCAGACTCTTCAGCGTTTCTCCGAACCTAAGCGACAAGCCATGGGAGAGGAGCTAGCCAAATTACTAGAGGCCGGATTCATTAGAGAAATAAAGCATCCGGACTGGCTAGCAAACCTGGTGATGGTGCCAAGGAAGGACAAATCCTGGCGCCTATGCGTCGACTTCAAGGACCTTAATAAGGCTTGCCCAAAGGATCCCTTCCCGCTCCCTCGCATCGATCAAATTATCGATGCTACCGTAGGACACGACTCATTGTGCTTCCTCGACGCATACTCCGGTTACCACCAAATTAAGATGGTGGAGTCCGACCAAGCCGCAACGGCATTCATCCCTCCATACGGCCCCTTCTGTTTTAACACAATGCCCTTCGGGCTCAAAAACGCCGGTGCAACGTATCAGCGCATGATTCAGGCATGTCTGGAAAAGCAGATCGGCTAAACAGTGGAGGCATACGTCGACGATGTGGTTGTTAAAACCAGACATGTCGACTCCTTAATAGATGACTTGAGGCTCACGTTCGACAATCTCCGAACATACGACATTAAGCTCAATCCGGAAAAATGCGTTTTCGGTGTACCCGCCAGAAAGCTCCCGGGCTTTATAGTCTCCACCAGAGGAATTCAAGCAAATCCAGCCAAAATCCGGGCCCTGTCGCAGTTGGCTATCCCGACGGACCTCAAGAAAATCCATAAGTTAACTTCATGTGGGGAGGCTTTCAGCCGCTTTATCTCCCGACTAGAAGAAAAGGCACTCCCCCTTTATCGCCTTCTTCGGTGCACCAAACACTTCGAGTGGATGGACGCAGCCACGGCCGGACTGGAAGAAATAAAAGCCATCCTGGCCGCCAACCCAATCTTGGCCGCGCCAAATGTTGGCGAACCAATGCTGTTATATATAGAGGCAAATCACCAAGTTGTAAGTGCAGTGCTCGTCGTCGAACGAGAGATGGACGGACATAAATTCCCACTTCAAAAGCCGGTATATTATGTATCCAACGTCCTCACTCCATGCAAATCACGGTACCCACATTATCAAAAGATAGCATACGCGGTATTCATGGCATCCCAGAAATTACGACACTACTTTCAAGAGTGTTCAATTACGGTGGCCTCCGAAGTGCCACTCAATGACATAATAAACAACCGCGATGCCACGGGCCAGATTGCCAAATGGGCTATCAAGCTCCTCCCGTTCGACATAACATATAAACCACGGCGAGCCATTAAGTCACAAGTACTGGCCGATTTCGTAGCCGGATGGACAGCTGCCGAACTCCCTAAAGAGTACGGCGCATACTCCAATTGGATCATGCACTTCGAAGGCTCTAAAATGCTGTCTGGTCTGGGGGCTAGCATCATCCTGACGTCCCCCACCGGAGATACAGTGCAATACGTATGCCAAATACTATATACATACTCCAATAACGCAGCCTAATATGAGGCCCTATTACACGGTCTCCGGATGGCAGTTTCCATGGGCATTCAACGCCTGGAGGTGCGTGGGGACTCGAACCTCGTAATTGTTGGGGAACGTAGCAGAAATTCAAAATTTTCCTACGTGTCACCAAGATCTATCTATGGAGAGACTAGCAACAAGGGGAAGGAGAGTGCATCTACATACCCTTGTAGATCGCTAAGCGGAAGCGTTCAAGAGAACGGGGTTGATGGAGTCGTACTCGTCGTGATTCAAATCACCGAAGATCCTAGTGTCGAACGGACGGCACCTCCGCGTTCAACACACGTACAGCCCGGTGACGTCTCCCATGCCTTGATCCAGCAAGGAGAGAGGGAGAGGTTGAGGAAGACTCCATCCAGCAGCAGCACAATGGCGTGGTGGTGATGGAGGAGCGTGGCAATCTTGCAGGGCTTCGCCAAGCACCGCAGAAGAGGAGGAGGAAGAGACGCAGGGCTGCACCAACGGGAGATTGAATCACGTGTGTTATGGGCAGCCCCTTAGGCCTCATATATATAGGGGAAGGGGAGGGGCTGCGCCCCCTCTAGGGTTCCCACCCCTAGGGGCGGCGGCAGCCCTAGATGGCCAAGGGGTGGCGGCCAAGTGGGGGGAGGAGAGGGAGGCGCAGGGTGTATGGGCCTTAGGGCCCATATGCCCTTAGGGTTTGCCCCCTCTCCCCTTCTAGGCGCATGGGCCTTAGTGCGGCTGGTGCCCTTGGCCCATGTAGGCCAAGGAGCACTCCCTACAGCCCATGTGGTCCCCCGGGGCAGGTGGCCCCACTTGGTGGACCCCCGCGACCCTCCCGGTGGTCCCGGTACGTTACCGATAAACCCCGAAACTTTTCCCGTGACCAAAACAGGACTTCCCATATATAAATCTTTACCTCCGGACCATTCCGGAACTCCTCGTGACGTCGGGGATCTCATCCGGGACTCCGAACAACATTTGGTAACCACATACAAACTTCCTTTATAACCCTAGCGTCATCGAACCTTAAGTGTGTAGACCCTACGGGTTCGGGAGACATGCAGACATGACCGAGAAGTTCTCCGGTCAATAACCAACAGCGGGATCTGGATACCCATGTTGGCTCCCACATGTTCCACGATGATCTCATCGGATGAACCACGATGTCAAGGACTTAATCAATCCCGTATACAATTCCCTTTGTCTAGCGGTACGATACTTGCCCGAGATTCGATCGTCAGTATCCCGATACCTTGTTCAATCTCGTTACCGGCAAGTCTCTTTACTCGTTCCGTAACACATCATCCCGTGATCAACTCCTTGATCATATTGTGCACATTATGATGATGTCCTACCGAGTGGGCCCAGAGATACCTCTCCGTCACACGGAGTGACAAATCCCAGTCTTGATTCGTGCCAACCCAACAGACACTTTCGGAGATACCTGTAGTGTACCTTTATAGCCACCCAGTTACGTTGTGATGTTTGGCACACCCAAAGTATTCCTACGGTATCCGGGAGTTGCACAATCTCATGGTCTAAGGAAATGATACTTGACATTAGAAAAGCTTTAGCATATGAACTACACGATCTAGTGCTATGCTCAGGATTGGGTCTTGTCCATCACATCATTCTCCTAATGATGTGATCCCGTTATCAATGACATCCAATGTCCATGGTCAGGAAACCGTAACCATCTATTGATCAACGAGCTAGTCAACTAGAGGCTTACTAGGGACATGGTGTTGTCTATGTATCCACACATGTACTTGAGTTTCCTATCAATACAATTATAGCATGGATAATAAACGATTATCATGAACAAGGAAATATAATAATAACCAATTTATTATTGCCTCTAGGGCATAGTTCCAACAGTCTCCCACTTGCACTAGAGTCAATAATCTAGTTCACATCGCCATGTGATTAACACTCACAGGTCACATCGCCATGTGACTAACACCCAAGAGTTTACTAGAGTCAGTAGTCTAGTTCACATCACTATGTGATTAATACTCAATGAGTTCTAGGTTTGATCATGTTGCTTGTGAGAGAGGTTTTAGTCAACGGGTCTGAACCTTTCAGATCCGTGTGTGCTTTACAAATCTCTATGTCATCTCCTAGATGTAGCTACCACGTTCTATTTGGAGCTATTCCAAATAACTGTTCTACTTGGAGCTATTCTAAATTGTTGCTCCATTATACGTATCCGGTATCTCTACTCAGAGCTATCCGGATAGGTGTTAAGCTTGCATCGACGTAACCCTTTACGACGAACTCTTTTACCACCTCCATAACCGAGAAACTTCCTTAGTCCACTAGTTACTAAGGATAACTTTGACCGCCGTCCTGTGATCCATTCTTGGATTACTCTTGTACCCCTTGACTGACTCATGGCAAGGCACACTTCAGGTGCGGTACACAACATAGCATACTGCAGAGCCTATGTCTTAAGCATAGGGGACGACCTTCGTCCTTTCTCTCTATTCTGCCATGGTCGAGCTTTAAGTCTTAACTTCATACCTTACAACTCAGGCAAGAACTCCTTCTTTGACTGGTCCATCTTGAACACCTTCAAGATCCTGTCAAGGTATGTGCTCATTTGAAAGTACCATTAAGCGTTTTGATCTATCCTTATAGATCTTGATGCTCAATGCTCAAGTAGCTTAATCCAGGCTTTCCATTGAAAAACACTTTTCAAATAACTCTGCATGCTTTCCAGAAATTCTACATAATTTCCGATCAACAATATGTCAACAACATATACTCATCAGAAATTCTATAGTGCTCCCACTCACTTCTTTGGAAATACAAGTTTCTCATAAACTTTGTATACACCCAAAATCTTTGATCATCTCATCAAAGCATACATTCCAACTCCGAGATGCTTACTCCAGTCCTTAGAAGGATTGCTGGAGCTTTGCATACTTATTAGCATCTTTCAGGATTGACAAAACCTTCCGGTTGTATCACATACAACCTTTCCTCAAGAAAATCGTCGAGGAAACAATGTTTTTGACATCCTATCTGCAAGATTTCATAAATAATGCAGTAATAGCTAATATAATTCCAACAGACTCTTAGCATCGCTACGAGTGAGAAAGTCTCATCGTACTCAACTCCTTGAACTTGTCGGAAAACATCTTAACGACAAGTCGAGCTTTCTTAATGGTGATACTTACCATCATTGTTCGTCTTCCTTTTAAAATCCATCTGCACTCAACAGTCTCACGACCATCGAGCAGTTCTTCCAAAGTCTACACTTTGTTTTCATATATGGATCCTCTCTCGGATTATATGGCCTCGAGCCATTTATCGGAATCCAGGCCCACCACCGCTTCTCCATAGCTCGTAGGTTCATTGTTGTCTAGCAACATGACTTCCATGACAGGATTACGTACCAATCAGAAGTAGTACGCATCCTTGTCATCCTACAAGGTTTGGGAGTGACTTGATCCGAAGTCTCATGATCAATATCATAAGCTTCCACTTCAATTGGTGTAGGTGCCACAGGAACAACTCTTTGTGCCCTGCTATACACTAGTTGAAGTAACGGTTCAATAACCTCATCAAGTCTCCACCATCCTCCCACTCAATTCTTTCGAGAGAAACTTTTCCTCGAGAAAGGACCCGATTCTAGAAACAATCCCTTATTGCTTTCGGATCTGAGACAAGAGGTATACCCAACTGTTTTGGGTGTCCTATGAAGATGTATTTATCCTCTTTGGGTTCGAGCTTATCAGCCTGAAACTTTTGACATAAGCGTCGAAGCCCCAAACTTTTAAGAAATGACAGCTTAGGTTTCTCTAAACCATAGTTCATACGGTGTCATCTCATCGGAATTACGTGGTGCCCTATTTAAAGTGAATGTGGTTGTCTCTAATGCCTAACCCATAAACTATCATGGTAATTCGATAAGAGACATCATGGTATGCATCATATCCAATAGGGTGCAGTTATGACGTTCGGACACACCATCACACTATGGTGTTCCAGGCTGAATTAGTTGTGAAACAATGTTTCACAATGTCTTAATTTTGTGCCAAACTTGTAATTCAGATATTCATCTCTATGATCATATCATAGATGCTTTATCCTCTTGTCACGACGATCTTTCAGCTTCACCCTGAAATTACTTGAACCTTTCAATAATTCAGACTCGCGATTCATCAAGTAAATATACTCAACATCTACTTAAATCATCTGTGAAGTAAGAACATAACGATATCCACTACACGCCTCAGCACTCATTGGACTGCACACATCAAAATGTATTACTTCCAACAAGTTGCTTTCTATTTCCATTTTACTGAAAACGAGGCTTTCAGTCATCTTGCCCATGTGGTATGATTTGCATGTCTCAAGTGATTCAAAATCAAGTGAGTCCAAATGGTCCATTTGCATGGAGTTTCTTCATGCATACACACCAATAGACATGGTTCGCATGTCTCAAACTTTTCAAAAACGAGTGAGCCGAAAGATCCATCAACATGGAGCTTCTTCATGCGCTTTATACCGATATGACTTAAGTGGCAGTGCCACAAGTAGGTGGTACTATCATTACTATCTTATATCTTTTGGCATGAACATGTGTATCACTACGATCAAGATTCAATAAACCATTCATTTTAGGTGCAAGACCATTGAAGGTATTATTCAAATAAACAGAGTAACCATTATTCTCCTTAAATGAATAACCGTATCGCGATAGACATAATCCAATCATGTCTATGCTCAACGCAAACACCAAATAACAATTATTTAGGTTTAATACCAATCTCGATGGTAGAGGGAGGGTGCGATGCTTGATCATATCAACATTGGAAACACTTCCAACACATATCGTCAGCTCACCTTTAGCTAGCCTCCGGTTATTCCATAGCTTTTATTTCGAGTTACTAACACTTAGCAACCGAACCGGTATCTAATACCCTGGTGCTACTAGGAGTACTAGTAAAGTACACATCAACACAATGTATATCCAATATACTTCTATCGACCTTGCCAGCCTTCTCATCTACCAAGTATCTAGGGTAATTCTGCTCCAGTGGCTGTTCCTCTTATTACAGAAGCACTTAGTCTCGGGTTTGGGTTTAACCTTGGGTTTCTTCACTAGAGCAGCAGCTGAATTGCCGTTTCATGAAGTATCCCTTCTTGCCCTTGCCCTTCTTGAAACTAGTGGTTTCACTAACCATCAACAATTGATGCTCCTTCTTGATTTCTACTTTCATGGTGTCAAACATCGCGAATATCTCAAGGATCATCATATATGTCCCTGATATATCATAGTTCATCACGAAGCTCTAGCAGCTTGGTGGTAATGACTTCGGAGAACTATCACTATTTCATCTGGAAGATCAACTCCCACTCGATTCAAGCGATTGTTGTACTCAGACAATCTGAGCACAAGCTCAACAATTGAGCTTTTCTCCCTTAGTTTGTAGGCTAAGAAAATCGTCGGAGGTCTTATACCTCTTGACGTGGGCACGAGCCTGAAATCCCAATTTCAGCCCTCGAAACATCTCATATGTTTTGCGACGTTTCAAAACCGTCTTTGGTGCCTCAACTCTAAACCGTTTAACTGAACTATCACGTAGTTATCAAAATGTGTATGTCAGATGTTCGCAACATCCACAGATGACATTCGAGGTTCAGCACACACTGAGTGGTGCATTAAGGACATAAGCCTTCTACGAAGCAACGAGGACAATCCTCGGTTTACGGACCTAGTCCGCATAATTGCTACTATTAACCTTCAACTAAATTTTCTCTAGGAACATATCTAAATAGTAGAACTGAAGCGCGAGCTACGACATAATTTGCAAAATCCTTTTGACTATGTTCAGGATAATTAAGTTCATCTTATGAACTCCCACTCAGATAGACATCCCTCTAGTCATCTAAGTGATTACATGATCCGAGTCAACTAGGCCATGTCCGATCATCACGTGAGACGGACTAATCAACATCGGTGAACATCTTCATGTTGATCGTATCTTCTATACGACTCATGCTCGACCTTTCGGTCTTCTGTGTTCCGAGGCCATGTCTGTACATGCTAGGCTCGTCAAGTCAACCTAAGTGTTTCGCGTGTGTAAATCTGGCTTACACCCGTTGTATGTGAACGTAAGAATCTAACACCCGATCATCACGTGGTGCTTCGAAACACGAACTTTCGCAACGGTGCACAGTTAGGGGGAACACTTTCTTGAAATTTTAACGAGGGATCATCTTATTTACTACCGTCGTTCTAAGCAAATAAGATGTATAAACATGATAAACATCACATGCAATCAAATAGTGACATGATATGGCCAATATCATATTGCTCCTTTTGATCTCCATCTTCGGGGCTCCATGATCATCATCGTCACCGGCATGACACCATGATCTCCATCATCGTGTCTTCTTGAAGTTGTCACGTCATCTATTGCTTCTACTACTATGGCTAACGCTTTAGCAATAAAGTAAAGTAATTACATGACGTTTATGTTGACACGCAGGTCATAAATAAATAAAGACAACTCCTATGGCTCCTGCCGGTTGTCATATTCATCGACATGCAAGTCGTGATTCCTATTACAAGAACATGATCAATCTCATACATCACATATATCATTCATCACATCCTTTGGCCATATCACATCACTTAGCATACCCTGCAAAAACAAGTTAGACGTCCTCTAATTGTTGTTTGCATGTTTTACGTGGCTGCTATGGGTTTCTAGCAAGAACGTTTCTTACCTACGCAAAGACCACAACGTGATATGCCAATCGCTATTTACCCTTCATAAGGACCCTTTTCATCTAATCCGTTCCGACTAAAGTGGGAGAGATTGACACCCGCCAGCCACCTTATGCAACTAGTGCATGTCAGTCGGTGGAACCGGTCTCACGTAAGAGTACGTGTAAGGTTGGTCCGGGCCGCTTCATTCCACAATACCGTCGAAACAAGATTGGACTAGTAACGGCAAGCATATTGAACAAAATCAATGCCCACAACTACTTTGTGTTCTACTCGTGCATAGAATCTATGCAATAGACCTAGCTCATGATGCCACTGTTGGGGAACGTAGCAGAAATTCAAAATTTTCCTACGTGTCACCAAGATCTATCTATGGAGAGACTAGCAACGAGGGGAAGGAGAGTGCATCTACATACCCTTGTAGATCGCTAAGCGGAAGCGTTCAAGAGAACGGGGTTGATGGAGTCGTACTCGTCGTGATTCAAATCACCGAAGATCCTAGTGTCGAACGGACGGCACCTCCGCGTTCAACACACGTACAGCCCGGTGACGTCTCCCATGCCTTGATCCAGCAAGGAGAGAGGGAGAGGTTGAGGAAGACTCCATCCAGCAGCAGCACAATGGCGTGGTGGTGATGGAGGAGCGTGGCAATCTTGCAGGGCTTCGCCAAGCACCGCAGAAGAGGAGGAGGAAGAGACGCAGGGCTGCACCAACGGGAGATTGAATCACGTGTGTTATGGGCAGCCCCTTAGGCCTCATATATATAGGGGAAGGGGAGGGGCTGCGCCCCCTCTAGGGTTCCCACCCCTAGGGGGGGCGGCAGCCCTAGATGGCCAAGGGGTGGCGGCCAAGTGGGGGGAGGAGAGGGAGGCGCAGGGTGTATGGGCCTTAGGGCCCATATGCCCTTAGGGTTTGCCCCCTCTCCCCTTCTAGGCGCATGGGCCTTAGTGCGGCTGGTGCCCTTGGCCCATGTAGGCCAAGGAGCACTCCCTACAGCCCATGTGGCCACCCGGGGCAGGTGGCCCCACTTGGTGGACCCCCGGGACCCTCCCGGTGGTCCCGGTACGTTACCGATAAACCCCGAAACTTTTCCGGTGACCAAAACAGGACTTCCCATATATAAATATTTACCTCCGGACCATTCCGGAACTCCTCGTGACGTCCGGGATCTCATCCGGGACTCCGAACAACATTCGGTAACCACATACAAACTTCCTTTATAACCCTAGCGTCATCGAACCTTAAGTGTGTAGACCCTACGGGTTCGGGAGACATGCAGACATGACCGAGACGTTCTCCGGTCAATAACCAACAGCGGGATCTGGATACCCATGTTGGCTCCCACATGTTCCACGATGATCTCATCGGATGAACCAAGATGTCAAGGACTTAATCAATCCCGTATACAATTCCCTTTGTCTAGCGGTACGATACTTGCCCGAGATTCGATCATCGGTATCCCGATACCTTGTTCAATCTCGTTACCGGCAAGTCTCTTTACTCGTTCCGTAACACATCATCCCGTGATCAACTCCTTGATCATATTGTGCACATTATAATGATGTCCTACCGAGTGGGCCCAGAGATACCTCTCCGTCACATGGAGTGACAAATCCCAGTCTTGATTCGTGCCAACCCAACAGACACTTTCGGAGATACCTGTAGTGTACCTTTATAGCCACCCAGTTACGTTGTGACGTTTGGCACACCCAAAGTACTCCTACGGTATCCGGGAGTTGCACAATCTCATGGTCTAAGGAAATGATACTTGACATTAGAAAAGCTTTAGCATATGAACTACACGATCTAGTGCTATGCTCAGGATTGGGTCTTGTCCATCACATCATTCTCCTAATGATGTGATCCCATTATCAATGACATCCAATGTCCATGGTCAGGAAACCGTAACCATCTATTGATCAACGAGCTAGTCAACTAGAGGCTTACTAGGGACATGGTGTTGTCTATGTATCCACACATGTATCTGAGTTTCCTATCAATACAATTATAGCACGGATAATAAACGATTATCATGAACAAGGAAATATAATAATAACCAATTTATTATTGCCTCTAGGGCATAGTTCCAACAGCAATATCCCAAATAAATGGAGACTTCGATGCTAAGGATCCAAAAATGGTGGCATATCACAACGCCGTCCTCAAAATGTCAGCTCGATTCAAGGGGCTTGAATTCCACCATGTGGCTCAGGAAAACAACCAGGCGACGGACATCCTCGCCCGTATCAGCGCTAAAGACAACCCTGTCCCACCTAACATCTTCCTGGAAAAACTGTTTAAACCATACGTGGTATGGGAAGGGGACACCGGCAACAATAGTCCGGACCCGACCACAAGCCCAGATACCGAACACCTTGACACAATCGGAGGCTCTGCCATCGAAATAACTCCTTCAGCCCACATAATAATGGTCGTCATCGCCCTGTGGACAGAACCATTCCTGGCCTACCTAACCAGGCAGGAACTACCCGAGGACCAAAATGAGGCACGCTACATAGTGTGGCGATCTAAAGCCTACAAGGTCCACGAGGAAGAGCTTTATAGTAAAAGCACTACTAGAGTCCTTCAAAGGTGCATCTCGGAAGAGGAAGGGCGGAAACTTTTGGCAGAAATCCATGACGGACTCGGCAGCCATCACGCCGCAGCCCGGGCACTTGTAAGCAAGGCCTTCCGTACAGGTTTCTATTGGCTGACGACCCGGGCAGATGCCCAGCATCTGGTCCAGCATTGCGTCGGTTGCCAGCTCTTTGCAAACCAAAGCCATATGCCGCCTACCGCTCTCCAAACTATCCCCATTACTTGGCCCTTTGTGGTCTGGGGGCTTGATATGGTCGGACCCCTTAAAGGGGGAACCCATAAGAAAAAATACTTACTGGTCATGGTGGATAAATTCACCAAATGGATAGAAGCCAAACCTGTCAAAACAGCTGAATCTGGACCGGTGATAGACTTCATATCTGGGATCGTACACCGTTATGGCGTCCCCCACAACATCATCACTGACAACGGCACAAACTTTACAGCCGACGAGGTGAAACTTTGGTGCAGCAACATGAGCATCAAGATCGATTATGCTTCTGTCTATCACCCGCAAACTAATGGTCAAGTCGAGCGAGCGAATGGTCTTATCATGAGCGGCATTAAACCTAGATTAGTGCGGTCCTTAAAGGAGTCAAACACGCACTGGACACGCACTGGACATGCACTAGGTAGAGGAGCTCGACTCTGTACTATGGGGGCTGCGGACCACGCCGAATCGCACTACCGGATACACACCGTTCTTTATGGTGTACGGCGCAGAGGCGGTTCTGCCTTGCGACATAATTCATGACTCGCCTCGAGTGCGCATGTATGAAGAAAAGAGAGGCCAAGCTCGATCGGCAGGACAGTTTGGACGCCCTGGAGGAGGAGCGCGACGTGGCAAAGGCCCGTTCCGCATTCTATCAGCAACAGGCTCGAAGTATCAAAGCAGAGAAGTACGGGCCAAAACCTATAACATTGGCGAACTAGTTCTACGCCTGCCGGAGAAGAAAAAGAACAAGCTCAAGCCCAAATGGAGGGTCCCTTCATTATTGACCAGGTTCTGACCGGTGGAGCATACCGTCTGCGGGATGCATCGGATAATCGACTTGAGCCAAACCCATGGAATGCAGCCAGACTCCGAAGATTATACGCCTAGCGCCGGACTCTATGTTCGTCTCCTCACCTCCCTCAATTTTTTGCATATCTGTCTTTTCTCCCTTTCTCCCTTTTTACTCTCTTCAAGGCCCTTAAAGGATATACTTGTGTCCTGGTTACACAATCTTGACGCGCTAACCACGCTCATTATACATGGGGGCTTCTTATACAAAAGCATAATCTAACTATTTTCCTGGGCTTTACGTCCCATACATGTGTTATTCTTCCGCATGTACCTTTTTTTTGCCATTATATGCATCGATATGACTTAAGTTTTGGCCAAGCTGGGTTGTCTGGCTCTTGTATTTATGCCCTATGTTCCCGTTAATTCGGCTAGGGCATAAGGGGAGCACCTCTACGATTGTTACTATCGGGTCAGCCGGATGTGTACCTCAGACTGGGTGAAGCCGAAAGCTAGCATTCTTAAGGGAATATTCGGTCGGTGAATAAAAGATGACTTTTATCTAATTTGAAACATGCCCCCAGATGTTTATATCCTGTGTCTCTTTTCGCAGTTCGGACATGCACATTAGGGCATGCCTACCTTGGGAAATGAACCCTTAACGGAACTGTTCTCCCTGGAAGATGTTTCTTACTACCCATGTAATACAACATAACTAGTTGGGTACTTGTCTGTTCAAGCACTTATGACCCCTACGCCTGGTCTCCATGCATACCCTGGTTTTTACATAACTGAGCGGGTATTCGGATACACTCTAGACTATCGGGTCTAGAGGTCGAAGCGAAAAGGTCCGCCATGACAAATGATTTACAATCCGGCTGGGGACATTACATATGTCACTTGAATTACACAGTCACTAAGACTGATTCAATTCTTCTTCTATACCATCCAACAGGCTGTCTAGCCTACAATCCTGTTGGGAATACTTTGCGGCTAATTCTACTTGATCATACACTAAACTGACGGGGATCTCTTTCCCATCAGGCCCCACAAGTCCGACCTCGGCCAAGTGGTTCGGGTCCGCTTTGGTATAGCGCGTCTTCACCATAGCCCAGGCTTCCCTTGCACCTTGTCGACAGGCGGATATCTTCCATAATCGGAAGCGCCGCCGCGCTCCCTTGAGCTTCTCTATAAGATCCCCTATGCCTCTGGGCAGGGACGCGGATGGCCACAAGGCTTGGGCAATACCCTGCTTCACCTGCCGAACTTGTTTGTGCAGTTGTGGGAGCTCTGGTAGAAGATCACCCAAAGACCCGGGCATCTCCTCTGCGGGATGACCCGTCAGCATACGTGTAGACATAACTCTGTTAGCCAGCTTCTTCGCTGAACTCCTTTAAAAGTTTGTTCAAGCACTTACTAAAAATACCGCTCAGAAGCCGTTTATTCTCCTTCACGGAGTCCGCAAGCTGGGCTTGGACATCTTTCAGTTCCACGCCCAGCCGCATATTGGCGTCTTGGAGATCATTTTTCTCCTGCCTGACTCGCGTAAGCACGCGCTCGCCAACATTTCGCTGTCGATCATCACGTGCCGCATCCACCGCCATGGCCTCCGGATTCACTCCGGGGCCACCTGCAACATCTATTGTTAGATTTGCATACATGTCGCATACTACCTGGTACCCATATTCTTTGCAATGGAAACAAGTGTTACTAGAGGGACCCTTCTCGGACTCCTTCAACGCGGCAACAGCGGCCCCTAGCTGGGCCTTGCACTCGTCCAACTCTTGAGGCAATTGGGAATTCTTCTCTGTAAGAACCTGCACAAATAATGATCCTTAAATCAGTTGCGTCAACTGTTTCAAGTCTCAGGGGCTACTGATACATATAATCGTCAGATTTTCTTACCCGTATATCCCTTACATACTGGTCCGTGGCTGTGGCTAGACCATTTTGAGCGGCACGGATGTACGCGTCTCCGAAATTGAAGGCATCAAATACCTATGGCGAGAAACAAGCGTCACGGGGTACGGCTCGGCGACGCCTGTGATTCATGGCGCTCTCCACTTCGGAATTTGTAGTGGATAGTCTGTCCGCATCCTCTGTAGGAGTAACACCTGGAGTCTGCCCCACGTTAGCTTCCGAATATAGTCCGGCGAGCGTTTTTTCTGCTAGGAAACACAGACGTCATTATATTTTAAAGACGACAACCACGGAGTGAGGTTTTGTGTCATACCTCTGTGCCGGCGTCTCCGTCCTGACCGCCTTCCTTTTTGGCCTACCCGGCTTCGGTGACTCTTGTTGGCGAGTTGCTGCGGGTTCGGCATGGTGTCCCGAAGGCCTTCCCTGTAAAACACCATATGTGTACGGTAGGTGAAGTGCATAAAAGGGGATCCTTTTTGGGAGTTGGGACTTTCGTTTTCCTTACGTGCGACGCAGGGAGTAGTCCAGGATAGTCGGCCGTTATGGCCACCATGGCGTCATCGCAGCTCAATTGATAGAATTTCCTGTCTATCAGCTCCACGAATATGTCCGGATCCTCTTCGAGTCCGGGATCGAGGGCCCGGTCAGGGTCCTCCAGTTGTGGAGGTGGGATGTTGACCTCCCGTACAGCTTTTCGCAGTTCCTGCCGTGAAATGGCAAGGTGAGTACCTACGACGAAGAATGCGGGAAGGTTGGGAGTAAAGAGGCACAACTCACCCAGCTTGGAGGGTTGTACATGGAGAATACATCCCGTGGCTTAATACAGATGAACTCCTCTTCCTCTCCCATGAACAACTCAGACAGAATTTTTGCTAAAGCAGCAGCGGAGTCCGGTCCCATGCGCCCGCAACGGGTGGCATCATCTTCCCCGTTAAAACACCACATGGGGTGCCCTCGATATTGAAGTGGCTGCACCCCCCGCATTATGCATATTGACATAGCCTCGATTATTGTCAATCCTGATTGAGCCAGCGCTTTAATCCGGTTCATCAGGTAAAAGACTTCTCCGTTGTCTTCCTCCTGGGGGCTCCGTGGGTGCCAGCTTCGGCGTTTCTTCAGAGGAGCATTGTTGAACTCAGGAAGACCCCGCCGAACAGGGTCTGGAAGGGGGGCGTCCTCCATGTAAAACCACTCCGAAGGCCAGTCTTCGGACATCTTCTTAGGAGTACCAGACAGGTATCCGGTCTCGGCGATGCGCCATATTTCGGCTCCACCCACTTGATAAAGTGACCCCTTCTGTGTGCGGGGCATAAGGCAGAATAGCCTTTTCCACAGCTCGAAATGAGCCTCGCAACCCAGAAATAGCTAACAAAGGGCAACATAACCGGCGATGTGTAATATGGAAGTAGGGGTGAATTAATGCAGCTGGAGGCCGTAAAACTCCAGGAGCCCGCGGAGGAACGGATGAATTGGAAATTCGAGTCCCCTTAGTAAGTAAGGGACAAGGCATACCTGCTCCCCCTTAGAGGGACTTGGGAAGCTCTCCGCTTGCTCCCCGCCATTATAGATGGCGAGCCCGGCTCAAACGGGGACCATATACGCTGGAGGGAGAAATCCCTGGGTCTGCAACTCTACTAATCAGATGTGCGGGATGGAACACTTCTCCCAATCACCGGGCTTATGGCTACGGGAGCGAGAGGAGGAGCTGCGGTGGCCGGCCATGATGGAATGGATCTTTCCGATCGCGCTCCGATGGATTCTCACTGTGGGAGGATGGTGTGGATTGGATCTAAGAATCCCCATCCCTTTAATAGACGATTTATTTACCTGGCTAGGGGGGCGAATGTAAAAATGCCCTGGCACCTCGCATTCGCTCGACGCGTGGAAGATAGCCCTTATAGGGCGCAGAAGCCAAGAAGTCTAACATTTATGGGAGCCGGACACTACTTAGCAGATATTTAGGATTTGGAGAAGAACCCGCCTTGCAATGCCGAAGACAATACCGCGCGCCAGACTCATCGTCATTGAAGCCTGGTTCAGGGGCTACTGAGGGAGTCCTGGATTATGGGGTCTCCGGACAGCTGGACTATATCCTTTAGCCGGACTATTGAACTATGAAGATGCAGGATCGAAGACTTCATCCCATGTCCGGATGGGACTCTCCTTGGCGTGGAAGGCAAGCTAGGCAATACGGATATGTAGATCTCCTCCCTTGTAACCGACTCTGTGTAACCCTAGCCATCTCCGGTGTCTATATAAACTGGAGGGTTTAGTCCATAGGACAACAGACAATCTTACCATAGGCTAGCTTCTAGGGTTTAGCCTCTACGATCTCGTGGTATATCAACTCTTGTAATACTCCTGTCATCAAGAACAATTAAGCAGGACGTAGGGTATTACCTCCTTCAAGAGGGCCCGAACCTGGGTAAACATCGTGTCGCCTGCCACGTGTTACCATCCGCCTTAGACGCACAGTTCGGGACCCCCTACCTGAGATCCACCGGTTTTGACACCGACCTCCCCTAGTTCCGCTGCATCCGCCCGACGTCTTCATCACCTTCGCCGACCACCGGAACCGCCATCGCCATCGTCGCCCGAGCCGCCGTCGTCCATCGTTGCCACTGTAAGCCACCGGACCCCCCTCCACCGTTCGATCTGCAGTCTACAGCGTAGTTTAGAAGTAGTGAAGGGTTAGTTTTTTTAGATTAGATCGGTTTTAGTTTTGGTTTTATTCCGGTTTTTTTCCTAGTTTAGTTAGACCGACCATATTGGTTTTTTGTATTAACCCATACGCGTGTTACCCTATTCAATGCATGCGCGCTGTTTAGTTTTAGAACGCTCACTGTTTCGGCCCGTTAGCGCGTTAGTTGTTTTTAGTTCTAATTTCATTTCTGTTTTTAAAACAGAATAGTTCCAATCTTGAAAAATCTATATCTTTTAGGTTATTTAATTATTTTTTTTGATTTTTTTGTTAGTTTACAAATTTCCTATAGTTTCTAGGGAAAATAGTTTCGCCCATGTTTTAGTTTTTAAAAATTGTTTTATATTAGTTTTAGTCAGATTAGTATTTCTGCTATAAATTGAGCTGGATTTAATATTTTTAGTTGATTCTTTTTGTCACTACTTTGTTTTGACTTTGCATAGCAGTAGGATTAATTTGTGTATTTATAGATTTTATTAAAAATAGTTTTACTCGAAAACAAGTTGTTCTATTTTTTTAGCTTGCTGCTGTTTTCTGTTGTTCTAGTTATTTTAAAATTTTATTTTACCTCTGTTGTTTTTTATTTCAGATTTGTTTTGTAGTTTTAGAACGTGAACTTTTATTTACAAAAAAAATAAAATGTTTATTTTATTTTCTTGCTAGTTGTTGGTTTGGAGTTCTTCGAGTTTTCTTTGGTTTTGGTTTGATTACTTTTGTGTGATTTATGTTAGCATGCTGTTATGTTAATGGGATTGCATGTTTGTATGCTTATATGATTATTGTTTGCTTCGATAGAATTTTCGGAGTGCGAAGCTTGCTATCACGAGTCACTCGTGTTTGAAGACCGTCAGCCAGGCAAGTCATTTGATCATGTTTTACAATACCTATGATTTTGTTGCATTAGAATTACCCCCCCCCCCCCCCCACCATGCATGCAGTAGGAGAATTTTAAGTTATGTTCTTGAGTAGTATCATGAGGTAGGATGAACCCAATTCCCCTTGTTACCATTGCCCGGATGTAGTTTATTTTCCTATGCTCGTAGACGGGGTTGGTTGAGAGATTCATAAGGAAGATGTGAGAGTAAAGATGATGACAACCCCATGACTTCAAGCTCAAGATGGACTTCAAATTCACTACTGGGTGGAGGACGGTTGACGGGCACCCTGGAGAAACCAGCTGTAACACCCAGAATGCGGCTATATCTCCCACATGTCGGGGCACGACTTAGAGGCATAGCCGCATGGTAGGTTTGTCGCAAGAGGGGTAATCTTCACACAATCCCATGTACTGAATAGAAAAGGATAAAGAGTTGGCTTACAATCGCCACTTCACACAAATACAAGGTAAACATACATCATCCATAATACAATCAAGGTCTGACTACGGAACAAAAATAAAAGAAGACAACCCCAAATGCTAGATCCCCGATCGCCCCAACTGGGCTCCTCTACTGATCATCCGGAAAAGAAACATAGCATAGAAAAAAAAATCTTCATCCAGCTCCCACTTCAGCATGGGTAGCGTCCCTGCACTAGTATCATCATCTCCTGGAACGGTTTGGAAGTATCTGTGAGTCACGAGGACTCAACAATCTCACACCTGCGAGATCAAGACTATTTAAGCTCATGTGTAGGAAAGGGTAGTGAGGTGGAGCTGCAGCAAGCACTAAGCATATATAGTGGCTAACAAATGCAAATAAGAGCGAGACGAGAAGCAACACAACGGTCGTGAACTAGAAGTGTTCAAGAAGTGATCCTGAAACTACTTACGTTCAAACATCACTCCAAAGCCGTGTTCACTTCCCGGACTCCGCCGGAAAGAGACCATCACGGCTACACATGTGGTTGATGCATTTTAATTAAGTTAAGTGTCAAGTTCTCTACAACCGGACATTAACAAATTCCCATCTGCCCATAACCGCTGGCATGGCTTTCGAAAGTTCAAAACCCTGTAGGGGTGTCCCAACTTAGCCCATCACAAGCTCTCATAGTCAACGAAGGATATTCCTTCTTCGGGGAAGACCCGATCAGTCTCGGAATCCCGGTTATAAGACATTTCGACAATGGTAAAACAAGACCAGAAAAGCCACCTGATGTGCCGACAATCCCGATAGGAGTCGCACGTATCTCGTTCTCAGGGCAACACCGGATGAGACAGGCTACGAGTAAAACCAGCCCTCGAGTTTCCCCGAGGTGGCCCCGCAGGTGGCTCGGTTTGGACCAACACTTAGAGAAGCACTGGGCCGGGGGGGTTAAAATAAAGATGACCCTTGGGTTGGCCGACCGAAGGGAAGGGTAATAGGTTGGTAGGAAAATGTAAAACCAAGGTTGGGCCTTGCTGGAGGAGTTTTATTCAAAGCTAACGGTCAAGTGGTTCCCTTAACACCCAACCGCATAAGGAACGCAAAATCAAGGAACATAACACCGGTATGACAGAAACTAGGGCGGCAAGAGTGGAACAAAACACCAGGCATAAGGCCGAGCCTTCCACCGTTTACCAAGTATATAGATGCATTAAATTAAATAAGAGATATTGTGATATCCCAACATATCCATGTTCCAACATGGAACAACCTTCAGCTTCACCTGCAACTAGCAACGCTATAAGAGGGGCTGAGCAAAAGCGGTAACATAGCCAAACAACGGTTTGCTAGGAAGGTGGGTTAGAGGCTTGACATGGCAATATGGGAGGCATGATATAACAAGTGGTAGGTACTGCGACATAGCAATAGAGCGAACAACTAGCAAGCAAAGATAGAAGTGATTTCGAGCCGGGGTGTTACACTAGCGGATGGCCGGGATGCATGGAGAAGCGCCATGACATCTTGCGGAAAGCTTCACCTAGCCACGAAGAGACGGATGGATACACCTTGACCGGAAGCTTACCTGTGCAGCCGCAAGCCATTATGGGCTCTGGCTGGGTTGACCTTAGGCGTGACTCTGGACGGACGGTGCCAGCAGATGTAGAAGAACGGTAGGACATGGATGGGCACCGGCTGTGCCTAGAGAAACTCTACGGAAGACCCTGTTTTGTTCGTCCCGTCTTCAAACACCAGGCAGTGCGAGGACATAAAGGAGGGAACGAATCTTGCGAGTAAAGTGCACACGACTCTGCAAAGTAACAACCTAATCGATTAGCCGTGTCCCCGCTTACGGACAAATGAGCCTCTGGAAATTGGAGTATTTTGGAAATCTCAACACCGAACATAATTAATTAATTGATGGGTTATTAATAATTTCGGGTATGAGACACTGGTTGGTGGAACCATCTCATTAACAACCAACATTTTGTAGTAATTGCAAGCAAGTCCTTTGTTGTAGGGAAAAACTGGCTTTTTCGCAAAAACATAAAACTTAGAGCCCCACAGCCAAATTGCATATAGTGTTAGTATTATTATTTGTTGTTCCCTCTATGACTTGCCGGCATATTCAAAATGCTGACCTACATGGCTGCAATGTCTCATGTTGTAGAGGAGTTTTCCGAGCAGGAGTGAGGCTACGATCTACGCTTCCGCAGCTTTATTTAGTTTATTTCTCATGAGTTGGCCTTCGGCCGAATTTATTATGATGTAATAAAGACTCGATATGAGAATCGTGTAATAAATTTAGGTGTGATTGAACTTTGAATCTTTTCATCAATGTACTGTGTGTGCCAGCATGATCTTGGGATGGTACAGCTACACAGAGACTTGACCGATTTTGGGTCAGGTCGCTACAGTCTTTGCTTGTTTTGCTTTTTGTTTAAGTCATGAATCCTTGCTGAACACACCTATTTGAGAGAGCCAAAATTATGCCATGACTTGTTAGAATTGCTCTCTATGCTTCACTTAAATCTTTATGAGCTATGGAATTGCTCTGGTGCTTCACTTATATCTTTTTGAGCACAGTGTGCTTTAGTATTTTTGAAGAAATTTTCTCATGCTTCACTTAGATTTATTTGAGAGTTAGTAAGTTTTTTAAGAAATTCCCTCTTGCTTCACTTAATTTGAGAGAAAGAAATATTATGCTCATGATCTTCACTTATATTTGTTTGAGCTTATCACAAGCAACACATGAAAATTAGTTCCAAAGTGATAGATATCCAAAGAAGGATATAATAAAAACTTTCATTAAGATCATTGGACAAAATAAACTTGATTCCTTCTAACAGTTTTGAGATATGATGATGTGATATGTGAGTCATGTTGATGAGTAATTATGCTTTAGTAAGAATATTGGTGTTACGGTTTGTAATTCCCTATGCAAGCACGAAAGTCAATAGTTATGCAATGAAATTACATCCTACTCGTGGTGCATTATTTGGTGTTAATTATGCTTAATGCTTGCTTATGAGATTATTCGTTTCTTGGTTGGTCGCTTCTCTATCTTTTGCTAGCCATCATTTTGCACTAAGTATGATCACTACTTGTCCATCCAAAATCCTTTAAACCAGTTTTGCCACATGAGTCCACCATGCCAACCTATATGTGGTATTCTTTTGCCGTTCTAAACAAATTTGTATGTGCCATCTCTAATTTTTCAAAATAAAATTTCTCTTTTGTGTGCTCGTACCGCTTATGAATCGGTAGGGGGTGGCTAATATATTTCCATGCTAGATATGTTATTCTCACGATGAGTGTTTATTCACTTGTCATTGCACGAGAGTAAGGCAAAGGTATTAGGGATGCCTAGTCCCGAAATGTAAAATGAATTTGCTTTATGTTGTCAAATAATAAATTCCTTGGAAAGTGTTGGTATGGAAGGCACCCGTGGATACGGCTAGCCATGGAAAGTGAAAGTATGGTTGAAAAACGAATAAACTTTAATTTCTATTTGGGAACCACCTATGATATATCTAGCATGGAAAGTATTGGGAACTACTCGATCATTCTCGTTGACAGGAAAAGCATGCCTCCCAAAGTGTTTTTATCTCTATGTTTTTTTCGGTTTGAGATCTAGCACCTCTACAAATCCCTACTTCCCTTCGCGAAGGGCCTTTCTTTTACTTTATGCATTTTTTATTTTTTTTATTTGAGTCTCCATCTTCTCTTATAAAGCACCAACTAAGGGGCACTATGATCGTACTTGAGCATTGGGTGTAGCTAATATGCGAGTGTGTTTCATGAAATGGATCAATGATTGAGCATGATGGGCTAGGGATAACTTATTTAGCGTTGATATTTTGAAAGACATGGTTGCTTCTTGATATGCTTGAGTATTTAAGTCTCATGTCAAAACTAGACTATTGCTTAGAACCATAAAAAAGTCCAAATGCCCATGCTATAAAGAAAAGAATATGAGATGAGCATGTTAGGCAGCATTCCACATCAAAAATTCTGTTTTTATCATTTACCTACTCGAGGACGAGTAGGAATTAAGCTCGGGGATGCTGGTACGTATCCAATGTATCTATATATTTTTATTGTTCCATGCAGTTATATTATCATTCTTGGATGTTTTATAATAATTTTATAGTCAATTTTTGGTACTAACCTATTGACATAGTGCCAAGTGCCAGTTGTTGTTTTCTGCATGTTTTTTTACATCACAGGAAATCAATATCAAACGGAGTCCAAACGCGGCGAAACTTTTTGTGGATTTTTTTGGACCAGAAGACATCCAATGGGCCAGAGAAGCACCTGGGGGGTGCTCCGAGGGGAGCACAACCCACCAGGGCGCACCTGGAGGCCCAGGCACGCCCTAGTGGGTTGTGCCCACCTCGGTTGCCTCCCAAACCGCCTCTTTACTATATAAATACCACAATATTCCAGAAACCCTAGGGGAGTCGACGAAAATAAATTCCAGCCACCGCAAATTCCACAAACACCAGATCCAATCTAGACACTGATGTCTACTACACAACCTTCTTCTTGTAGACGTTGTTGGGCCTCCAAGTGTAGAGGTTTGTAGGACAGTAGCAAATTTCCCTCAAGTGGATGACCTAAGGTTTATCAATCCATGGGAGGCGTAGGATGAAGATGGTCTCTCCCAAACAACCCCGCAACCAAATAGCAAAGAGCCTCTTGTGTCCCCAACACACCCAATACAATGGTAAATTGTATAGGTGCACTAGTTCGGCGAAGAGATGGTGATACAAGTGCAATATGGATGGTAGACATAGGTTTTTCTAATCTGAAAAATATTAAAACAGCAAGGTAGCACGTGATAAAAGTGAGCGTAAACTGTATTGCAATGCGTTGAAACAAGGCCTAGGGTTCATACTTTCACTAGTGCAAGTTCTCTCAACAATAATAACATAATTGGATCATATAACTATCCCTCAACATGCAACAAAGAGTCACTCCAAAGTCACTAATGGCGGAAAACAAACGAAGAGATTATTGTAGGGTACGAAACCACCTCAAAGTTATTCTTTCTGATCGATCTATTCAAGAGTCTGTAGTAAAATAACACGAAGCTATTCTTTTTCGTTCAATCTATTATAGAGTTCATACTAGAATAACACCTTAAGACACAAATCAACCAAAACCCTAATGTCACCTACATACTCCAATGTCACCACAAGTATCCGCGGGTATGATTATATGATATGCATCACACAATCTCAGATTCATCTATTCAACCAACACAAAGAATTTCAAAGAGTGCCCCAAAGTTTCCACCGGAGAGTCAAGACGAAAACATGTGAAAACCCCTATGGATAAGTTCACGAGGTCACGGAACTCGCAAGTTGATCACCAAAACATACATCAAATAGATCACGTGATATCCCATTGTCACCACAGATAAGCACATGCAATACATACATCAAGTGTTCTCAAATCCTTAAAGACTCAATCCGATAAGATAACTTCAAAGGGAAAACTCAATCCATTGCAAGAGAGTAGAGGGGGAGAAACATCATAAGATCCAACTATAATAGCAAAGCTCGCGATACATCAAGATCGTGTTGAATCAAGAACATGAGAGAGAGAGAGAGATCAAACACATAGCTACTGGTACATACCCTCAGCCCCGAGGGAGAACTACTCCCTCCTCGTCATGGAGAGCGCCGGGATGATGAAGATGGCCATCGGAGAGGGATTCCTCCCTCCGGCAGGGTGCCGGAACGGGTATAGATTTGTTTTCGGTGGCTACAGAGGCTTGCGGCGGCGGAACTCCCGATCTAGGTTATTTTCTGGAGGTTTCAGTATATATAAGAGTTCAATACAAAAAAATACACTTCCGTGATGATATGTGTTTGTCACAGTAGGTCACGTTTTTTGTCATGCATGTACATCCATGAAAATTTTATGACAGAGTCAAGATAGTCATACGTGTGTTGTCGTAGAAGTGTTCCATGACATTACCAAAAATATCATCACGGAAGTGTCCACTTCCATGATGATAAATTGCGCGTCACAGAAGTGCTTTCGTCAAGGGTGACCGACACGTGGCATCCATCGTAACGGAACATCGTTAAGCTATCGGGTCCAGTCTTGGATCCGATAACCCGTTAACAGTCCTGACCAATGTGGATTTTCCATGTGTCAAATCATCATTGGCTGGAGGAAACACGTGTCGGCTCACCGTTGGGACAGATGTCATCCACTCATTCGACCCAAAGCGCCTATGATACGTCGACACATGGCACGGCCCAACAGAGGCCCATTCCTGTGAAAAGGCCGGCCCATTTGACTTGGTAAAAAGGTGGCGGGCCGGCCCACGGCAAGCCTGTTAATGGCCTATTCGCATATAGCCCATTTACAGCCCGCTAACCCAGGGCCCGTTTACGACCTAACCGAATTAGGCCCAGTATCGTCATCTGGGCCATCCAATATAATTCTAGCATGTTTTAACTTCCGGCCCATGTATGGCCCATGATGTCTTTCGGCCCATATGAGGCCCTTAGTAACTCTAGGCTCATTAACGGCCCGTGGTAAAACTGGCCCGTAATGAACAGCGTATCACTTTATAGCCCCATTAACGGCACATGGTGAAACTGGCCCGTAATGAACAGTGTATCACTTTATACCCATTAACGACCCATTATTCCGTTGGGCTGTTTCCAGCCCATGTTATCTTTCGGGCTTCTCAGGGCCCATTTATTCTTGGGCTCATTTCCAACACTCGTTTACTTATGGCCCATTACTATCATTTTCTGCTTGTGGGCCAAATTCAGCCCATGGTTACAGTCGGCCCGTTTGTGGCCCGTTAATACGTTGGGCCGTTTTCATAGCGTCATCAAATACGGCCGATTAACGACGGCCCGTTATGGTCGGCCCATGAACGGACGATTTTAGCTCTAGCCCATTTACGACCATAATGTGGTCAGTTATTGGCCCATGTTTGGCCAACCAATCATACGGCCCGGAGAAGGCCCATTGATGATACGGCCCGTAGAAGGCCCATTGTGTCTATGGCCTGTATAAGGCCCATTGCTTCTACGCCCCGTAGAAGGCCCATTGTTTCTACGGCCCGTAGGAGGCCCATGTTAACTACAGTAAATATGTAGCCCACGGTTATTGTGGCCTAGTTTTAAAAAATAGGTTATTGCTGCCACTAGCAAACCGCGGAAAAAGAGCTGCACTGACTATAAGAAAAACAAATAAACAAGACAATAAGGAAATAAATTACCAAGAAACTTACGCTAGGCTATCACGGCTATTACACATATTACATCCA
The DNA here is from genome assembly GCA_034509565.1 of Triticum monococcum. NCBI lineage: Eukaryota > Viridiplantae > Streptophyta > Magnoliopsida > Poales > Poaceae > Triticum > Triticum monococcum. The sequence goes on along the minus strand of CM067845.1, from coordinate 142,702,562 downwards.
CTGGGCATCAAAGTTCACCACCAGTGAAAATATAGGGAATAAAGCAGCATATAAACACCGCAGCAAAACAAGTCCAGAACTGAAACCACTTCAGAAGAGCTCAAGAAACAATATACTGGGTATCCATAATGCTGGCAAGTTGCTTAGCAAGCTTATTGACTTTCTCTTGTTTGGCGCTTAAATCCAACAGCACTTGCTGTTGCACCAGAAAGTATGCATCTGAATTCTGCAGGGACTTCCTCAGTCCTTCAGCTTCCTGTCGCATAACATCTGATCAATGTCTTTCAACTTGAAGTTGAGACTCAAGAAGCCGAACTGATTCAGGTAGCGAGTTCAAAGAGCAGGTGCCAATAGTAGTAGCAAGTAACTCGAACACTACATCAAGACAGGACTTTGGGGTTGTCTCAGTGTCTTCAATATAGTTTTTATCATCTTTCTTGGAGACCAACAGGGATGTCTCACTATCTTGAACCTTATCTGCATTACTTCCTTTACCATTGCATAACGGGGTACTCTTCTCCAATATTTTATCCGTGTTCTAAAAGAGAAACAAACAAACACATCACAGGTTTACAATGTAGTATATGAAACTCATTTTGGTAAACCAGTTCAGTAGTAAGGTGGACAGGATAACAACATGAAACAAACATATCTATGTAGTATGGTCACTTTATGGTCTATATCATTCTAGTTTATGTTGCCAAATCAAGATAGATACAATTCAAATCATATCTATTTAAGACAAAGCAGCATAGATAGAATATAAGTGTGGGAAACTACACAGCAATAACAACACTTGTAATGTGCATGGCATGAGAACATAACTGTTTATTCAATTGAAACTGAAATCAACATAGAGCAAGTTACAACAACAAACACGTTAAAGAAACAGGTTTAAAACATACCTGTTGCGCTATTGGTGTTTCAATTGCATCATTCAAATTTGAAATTAGTTGGTATGAGTAAATACAGTGATGCAAGAGCAAAGTAGTATGAACCATGGCTACAGAACCTAACCTGAGAACAATTCTTCTTCTGCTTTAAGCATTGACTTGGGGTTCGGAGTGATGGTCCTTGTGCTTTGGGCACTGCAGTTGCCTTACTAACTGCTCGTGTTTGGGTGCTCTGTGGTGGAGACGGTGTTGTGTCAACGGGAACTGGGTTACTATCTGCTGGGGTTGGGGTTAGAAGGGGTGTAGCTGGTTCTCTGTCCAACTGGGTAGGGGTACAATCTGCGTGAGTCTGGGTTACGTGTGGTGGGGCTGGTTCTTGGGCAAGTACAACCGTGGTTCTATCTCCATCGACAGGTAGCATGATCTTTTCTAAAGACTGTGTTTATAGTCCCACAGATACTGCCATCACCCCCTCCAATTGAAATGGCTGATAGATAAGAAAAGTAATTGAATGTACATAGATTGTAAGATAGACAGGTGCAATGGATAGTAGGGAAGAAAACAGGGCATGAAATAATTCACATTTATGTGGTCTAACCAAACAGAATAGCAGGACATAATTTCACATATATGATGGCTAATTAAACAGGATAGCATGACACAAGTTCACATGTATGATGGCTAACTAAATAGGATAGAATGACATACTTCAAAATACGATGACTATGTAAACAGGATGACATGATATAACTATATGATGTGTCTATTAAAGTGGTTGGCATTCCATAAATCACAAACATGCCATCGATGGAAACATGATGGCATGATATAATTCATGGATAGAATGACATAATTCAAAATATGATGACTATGTAAACAGGATGAGATGATATAACTATATTATGTCTTTAGAAAATGGGCTGGCATGCCATAATTTAGATATATGATGTCTATGTAAACATCATGGCATGATATAGTTCAAATATATGATTTATATACTAAGGAAGTGAGCAGAGGGAAATCGCATATATGATGTGTCAACTAAGGATATGGCATTCAGTATCGTGTATATGATGTAAAAACTAAGCATTGCAATACAACATATGCATGATATGAGTAATATAATGCTGCCAAGTTTGAGCATACACCTCAGGGGGGATAATAGGACTGGTCATCTCCCTATGAATCCTCCTCTGAAGAGCTATTTGTAACCAGCAAGATATCTGCTTCAGCAGGTAGCATTGTCTGCTCTGAAGACCTTGTATTCACTCCAGATTTCTCCATCACCAATTCAAATGGCCGATGCACAGGAAGAGGAGTTGAATATACAAACACTATCGACAAAAGCAATGAGAGATACAAAAAAAGGACGGCATGATATAATTCACATATATGATGAAACAGCATGGCATTGCATAATTCACATATATTATGCCTTGCAACAAGATAGCATTGCATAATTCACATATATAATGTCTCGCAACAAGATGGCATTGCATAATTCACATATATGGTAATTAGACACTAAACAGGTGGCATTCACACAAAGCATGTCTAAACTAAGCAAATGACATAGGAATGCAAGATACCATACGCACGATATGAAAAACATAACCCTGCCAAGGTAGAGCATGCACCTCAGGGGGGGAATAGGACTGGTCATCTGTCTCTGAATCCTCCTCTGAGGAGCTATCTCTAACTAGTAAGACATGCGCTTCGTCAGATAGCATTGTCTGCTCTGAAGACCTTGTTTCAACTCCAGATTTTTCCATCACCATGCCGAATGGCTGATGCACAGGAAGAGTAATTGAATGTTCTAAAATTTTGACAAATTTAACACATAATAAAAAATGATGTCATGATATAATTCACATATAAGATGACTGGCTAACCAGGGTGGCATTGCAAAATTCACATATATGATGTCTGGCTAAACAAGATGGCATTGCATGATTCACATATACGGTAAAGAAAATAAACAGATGGCATTGACACAAAGCAAGTCTAAACTAAGCAGATGACATCTTTGATGTATACAGTAAGCAATGCAAGGCACCATATGCATGATATTACCAACATCAGCATGCCAAGTTAGAGCGAAGACCTCATGGGGTAAATAGGGGTGGTCTTTTGCTTCTGAATCCCCCTCAGAATAGTTATCTTCCTCTTGATTACGATCCGAAATGGGTGGAGGGGGGCTGCATTTGCGCCCACCATGGAGCGACGTCTGCATGAAATTTTATTGCCACGCAAGGCTCGTCTCTATTGCTCTACATGTCCAGTTCCATTGTGTACAATAACTGACATGCATAGGAATAAAACATAGTGAGATTATGTAAGGTGTGCATGCACAAATCCAGAGTGATGGTAGCAAACTGTGGATAGACCCAAAACCAATGATAGCATGCAGATAATAGCTTTAGTTAAAAAATACAGATAATGGCTCCTTTAATGTTTGTTTGGACCCAACATGAAACTCATAGTAGACACCCGAGATTAACTAGATAGTAGACCGATAGTACTGATTGTTTCCCCAATATGTACCCCACAACAATTTAAAAACTCAAGTTTCAGCATAAGTTTGGACTTGACTCGGAGTCTAATAGGTGAACACGACGATAAAGTAGCATGTCATCATACTAAGCGATGCATAACGTAAGCAGACATGGAAGAGTGCAACCTCTCTTGTGGACCCGTGTAGTCCTCAAGGTCATTTGCTCAATTGATGATGGTAATGCAGTTGTCGTGGCTGCCGGCAGCGGGGAAGAAGATCTAAGGCGGTGAAAGACAGCCTGGAGAGCGGATCCCTGCTGTGGTGAACCCTTCCGTCGTTGGAGCAGCTGAGCTGGGGTGGAACACAGCACCGCAGGAGCAGGAGAAACCACACAAGGTTTTCTTTGACACATATCTGTAACAGAAGTAATTGTGTAAGGGTTTGTTTGAATTTGAGGATTCTAACAATGCAGGGATAGGAAATAGACAGGAATACGATAGGAATGCACCTGCAAAATAGAGAATTTAAAAACACGGGATTTCTGCCAATCTGGGTGTTTGGTTCACAAGAATTGGAAGAACACAGGATGCAAAGAAGCATGGTGAGATTAAGTCAAACCACAAGAAAATGTACAGTTATAATGCTATTATGCTACTATCTCTTAGGCCTCCTTTGGTTTGGAGGAATTTGGTAGGATTTTCATAGGATAGGATTTCTATAGGAAAAATTGCTTCAGAGCTCTTTGGTTTGTAGGAATGAAATCCTATTCGTATGGAGGAATTCTTCCTATCCTCCACATTTCATAGGAAAATAAACATTAGCCTAGACTCAATGGAAAAAATCCTATGGTGTGAATCAAAGGGCATCTCCTTTTCTATTCCTATGCATAGGATTTGAGATGCATGTCATCTCATTTCCTATTACTTTTCTATTCCTATGATTTTTCAATCCTATGAACCAAAGGAGGCCTTAGTCTTGTGCTTCATGAATAGGAATTTGAAAAGGAGGACAAGTGGAAATTAAAATTCCTACGGTTTTTGTTTCAAGGGGACACTAAAGGAACAAATCCTATAGTTTCCTTTGCTCCATTCCTTTGCACCAAATTCATGAAAAGTAGTACCATAGGAAACTTTCCAATTCCTATGTTTTTCATTCACTTTTTCTTCAAGCACTGACGATTCTAGTAGGCAGGCTTGAGCAAGGAAAAGCCTACACTAAAAAAATGTGTCTGTGCTACTTCTATTACTTTGGACCCAGGCCACTGCCCTACTAGCTCAGCTCCGAGGGCCATCGACAAATGCACAGCTCAAACGCGCAGAGATAAATAATGATGGCGTTCAAGAGAGTCCATCACGGATAGCTAAGTTGCCTGGTACCTCACTGCTTGACATATAGTAGGATACAATAATTGTATTTCCCGTTACTCCGTGTGCTCACTGGACAATATATATAACATGTAGAGTAAAAAAGAGATGCAATAAGTGTACAACCTCTTTGGCGAAGCCATGTCGATCTCAGCGTGATTGGGTTGGCCGGTGAGGATGCTCCGACTGACTTGGCTGTTGGAGGAGGGGAAGAAGATCTTAGGCGTCTAGAGATGGAGCCCAAGGTACTACTCCGCTGTGATGGAGGTTTTCGTCATTGGAGCATCTCTGGCGAGTTGTACGACGCCGAGGCTGAAGCAGGACAAGAGAGACAACGTTAACCTGAGTGGAATTCTAATAGCATCTCCAATAGATGACGTAAAATACATAACCACAAAGTGCTAGATGTAAAATACATCAGCCGCTCATCTCTGAACTTAACTGTCGAAACTAAATTTAACTGTCAAAACTGAACTTCACTGTCGAAACTGAATTTTGCTGTCGAAACTGAATTTTACTATCGAAACTGGACGCACTAGGGGTGAGGCTACACGTCAGTCGACTGACTTTTTCATCTCTGGTCAGTCGATTTTGCAGCCATTGGATACGAAATCAAGGGCCTCCAGTTCATCTTCAACCTCCACCCCCCTGAGCCGCCAGCCACCACCGGCCAAATAGCCACCCCCCGCCACCCGCGGCCAGCGGTGCACCGCCCTGCCCGCCCCGGAAACACTCCCCACCGCCGGTCTGCCGCCGCCCCGGCCATCCCTCTAGGCCCCCCGTGCCGAGCTTTTTCTCCGGCAATCCCCACGCCATCGCCCCACCATCGCCGGCGACCACCGCCCCTACCCTGAACCCTAAGACAGATAGTGGGGTACCTCTCCGGCGAGCCCCCCTCCCCGCTGCGGCTGGTTCTTCCTTAACTCCGGCGAGCCCCCCACCCCTGAAAATTGACTGACCCAAAAGTCAATTAAGTCAACTGAAGTGTAGCTAAATCGAAGCAGCATCGCAAGCAAGAACAAGAACGAGAGCAACAGCGCGAGCAAGAGCAAGAGCAAGAGCAGACAAGGCAGGGGACCGAGAGCAAGAGCAGAGCAGCAGCGCGAGCGAGAGCTAAAGCAGCAGCAGCTCCTACTGATGTGGACGTCGCCACCGAGGGAGCGGCGTCGTGGAGGAAGTGGCCGGCGACGCCGCCGTGGATGGAGCCGCGCTGTGTCGGCTCGGGACCAAGCGCCGGCATCACGGTGAGATCGAATCAAGAAGAAAATGCGGCAATTAGTGTTCAACCTCTTTGGTGGCGCCGATTAGGCTGCAGCTTCATCCGAGGAAACGGTGATGATGATGCTCTTCCGGTGGTGCAGGTGAAGACGGCGGTGTGGGAATGGAGGTGGCGCGAAAGACGAGGGGAACATCGGGGTAGCTCCTTGGAGGTGGCGGACGGGGTGGCTGAACCAGCAGGACGACCAGATCGACGATGGATCCTCATCCGGTACGGTGGATGAGGGACGTCGAGGTGTTGCTGTGGACGACGTCGTCGGGGAAGAGGCTCCAGCTAGGTGGCAGACGGAGGAGGGAGTGGGGCTTCGCGGGTTTTCCCAGCCTCGGTGTATGAATGGGTGGATGGATGGGATGGGAGTGGGGAACCATGGCTTAGGGACACGCTTGTCCGAAATGTGGGGTAAGTTACGAAAGTACCCCCACCGATTTGAGGCGGTTCTTTCGGTTCAGGGGTATCTTGGACATTTCGTGTGTCGGGATTTCACAGGAGGTGGGAGTTTTTGCGCACGTTGTAATTTTAGAATAGCAAGGCGCGGGTTGAGATGGAGGTGTTGTGGGAGCACAATGAGACAAAGATATATCTTAAATATTTCGGGCGAACAAGGCGCGGGTTGAAATTTCTGGACAAGCCTAACGTGTATTGTACCAAATCAATTCGCACTACAAATGGCATTCAAAACTTTGAATTCATGTTATGTTCAATTAAAATATTTCGCTACATGTATAATGCATGCAACCTACTACTCAAATGAATGTTTTAGTGCATTCCAAACGTATATACTACCGCTTCAATATGAACTAAATTTGAATTCGTTTCTCTATTTGAATAAGATCTACAATAATGATTGTTGTGAAGTCAAAGCATTTGAATTCGTTTCTCTATTTTAATAAGATCTAAAATCATCATTATTGTCAAGTTAAACCATCGTTTGTGTATTATCTTCACAGCACACCACATGATTAGTCTCGAGTTACATATGAACTATGTGTACTATATGTACTCGAACTCGATTTTTTGAATCCACTTTATGTTGATTTCAAATCATAGTACATTTCAAGCTCTAGCTAGATCTTCATAATCTAAACCATGTCTCATATGTATAATGTGTTTATCACATTATGTATGGTGCCCCGCCACCTACGCCTACAAGTATTTAGATGTGAGTTGCAAACACCACACATTACCACAAATCCAAATAAAATGTGAGAATGTTCGATATATAGTATTGTTTAGATTGTTCGATATTTAGTTGTAAGCTACAAACGCCACACATTATCACAAATTCAAATAAAATGTGAGATTGTTCGATGTATAGTATGGTTTAGATTGTTCGACATTTAGCTGTGAGTTGCAAACGCCATGCATTATCACATTATGGTATAACATGTGCAAAACCACAACACACATATCACCGCTATATTCATGCATGCATATGTTTAAAACACTATGATCTCCTATTCAAATACATGAATCTACTTTCATATCAAATTATGATCTTTCTTAGTCTCTTACACCCACACAATCCTCTAACCTTTGTAGCTACCACTAACTTTCTCTCGTGCATGCACATGCCCTCCTCGCCCTCCCCCTCCCTCAGCATTCTATCCATCACACACATTCATTTTTTTCTTCTTTAGGTCGTTCTCCCATAGTCTCCATAACTCCTTTCCGACACACACCTATCGATAAACCTCTCCAGCGATGTCTGCCTACAACATACACACGCACCTTCAATCTCCTCCTTTATGTGTCCTTGCCTCATGTCTCTCATACGGTCCCACACACGTGTAAACTCTCGCCCCTCTTTTCATCGATCTCACAACCACACACTCCTCTCCGTATCTAGCTAATAGCTGGGCCTCTAGCACCACCTCCTAGCTCCATTCTCTCTGTCTATCTGTCTCACCGGGCCTTATTTGCCTCTAACAAATGGACGTACACCGGTCGATCTCCCGCTATACATATAGCTAGCTAGGTCCTTATAACTCATTTTTCCCCACGCGTCGATCAATCTACCTCATTAGTTATGTCTCTCCCTTCCTCCGACAAACAACAATTGATCTATCAATCTAGTTAGGTTTGCTTACCAAACACATGGTTCCCCTTCATCATCCATGGATGCGTGCCGATAGATCTATCACGCACAGGCACACACAGAAACACATCCCCACTCTTATTTCTAATATTGCAGTTCCACCCTCAGTTTTTCTAGTAGGCCTCTCCCACCATCTTCGAGAAGCAACTCCATCGCCCATCCAGCACTCTACCCCTCTCCCTCCCTCTCTCTCTCCTCTCTTTTTGTCCCATCCTATTTCCCATCCTTCAGTTATGTATGGATGTCAACCGATCTCCCTCAAGACATAGCTGGGTCTCTCCTTCTCAACACATTTACGAGTCGTTCTACCTCTATAGTTAGGCCTCTGCCTACCCCTCCCCCCACCCCCTCCCACACACACACCGATACATCGAGTGCTCCAGTCATGTCTCCCTGCCACACACAAACTTGACCTGTGCCCTCTGACGTTCTGGTAGGTCAGTCGCCCTATATCTTTGACTTGCACACACACACACAATTTCTATGGCTCTCTTCATCGATCTCGCACCCACCCACTCGATCCTCTCTTCGACTCTATCGATATCTATGACCCCTCCCTCTCTTCTCGTGGATCGCCCGACCCTCTATATATGATATGGATAGGCCTCCGTTTCACACACATTGCATGCAAAATTTTGTTTGAGATGCCATCGGCAGATATTCCCACAAATACATTCACGAAATCAACCTCCCCCCCAAACAAAAAACACTCATGAACGCACAAGCCATTTATCTAGGTTTGTATCTCTCACACACACCCACGTAGGTGGGGGCGTGCACGAAGAGAAGAGGTGCATGCACGGCACACGTACTCCTGTCTCTTTCCCAACCACACCCGTGCAGGTACACGGTGGAGCTCATTTCTGTACGAAAAGGCAGCCCACGTGGTAATTTGACACATGTACTGGTTGTCCACTAGATGGAGGGAGGATCGTCTACCACGGGTGAACAAACAAATTGCGACTTGACCCGTTATGTTAAAAAAGAGTCAAACCATGTGGGGCCTACCTTAGAGGCAAGGCTCTATACACTGGAGTACTTTTGATGTGTCCCGTCAACTCGCAGAACTAGGAGAAGCTTTCTTAGTACGCCGTCTCCCCCGCCCACGAGCGTGGTGGCTCGCAGGATGAGGTGAAGCTTGCTTACTAGTAGCAGTATTGTATGCCTTATGCCTGCTCTCTCACCCACACGTGCGGTGGCTCGCATGACGAGGAGAAAATTTTACTACTCCCTCCGTTTACTCCTCGTCCCTACTACCTTGGTTAGAGAGATTATCATATTGTTTGGAATATATATGTCCTTTAGTAGATTTCAATATGAACTACTAGTACATACTCCAAACACTGATCTATATAGACGTATTTTAGAGTGTAGATTCACTCATTTTGCTCCGTATGTAGTCCATATTGAGGCCCTGTTTGGTTCATAAGTCCTAGGACTTTTTCTAGAACCAACTAAAAAGTCCCTACTCCTTAAAAAGTCCATCCCTGTTTGTTTTTAGGGACTAAAAAGTCCCTAGTCCCTCCCTAGAGATTATTGAATGACCATGTTACCCCCAGTATACAGAAAAACAACCAAACAACACCATGGGGCGGCGGGGCAATGGGTGCAGGGAGGGGCATTGTTGGGGAAGTCCCAAAAAAGACTCTCCTTGAGAGTCTTCTTCATTAAGTCCCAAAAAGAAAGTTTTAGTCCCTAGTAGTCCCTCCTGTTTGGTTAAAAAGTCTCTAAGAGGGACTTTTTCTAGTCCCTACACTAAAAAGTCCCTAGAAACAAACACCCCTGCATAAAGTTGAGACACTTATTTTGGAACGGAGGGAGTACATATTTGCTATGATCTGTCAAACATTGAGATGCAATAGCATGCATGTTAGTCTCCTTTGTATTTGATGAAATGTTACAATGGGCAACCTTGGACGCAAGATAGATGTAACAAAAGCTGCAAGCTTCATAGCATTGTACTATCTCGCTGATAAATTACAGTACATACTATACTAGTACTTCCTCCGTTCCTAAATATAAGTCTTTGTAGAGATTTCACCATGAACCACATACGGATGTATATAGATGCATTTTAAGTGTAGATTCATTCATTTTGTTCTGTATGTAGTCCACCTAGTGGAATATCTACAAAGACTTATATTTAGGAACGGAGGGAGTACTATGTAAAGAGTTAGGTGTCGCACGGTGTCCAGAAAATATGGTGATAGTGTGAGGTGGGCCATGTAATCACTGAGCCTGCGTGTTTTCACTGCTCTTACACTCCTCCGTCGTAAGAATGGAGAAAATTGTAATCTAGTAGTACCTCCTTTCGCTGAAAGCGTGGGACATCCAGCAGTCCTACCACCTCAGTAATAATGACCAATGAGCCGTCAAATCACATAGCCCAGCAGTAACGTGGACGGACGAAGCAATCATCACTCTTGAATCTGCTTCACCCTTCAACACAGGCGCTAGTGAGAGGTCGCATCCGCTCTGCCTGGGAATGAATGCGGCACCGATTCTGTGGAGCGGCACTGACCGTTTCGGGCGGGAAGCGCGCGCGGGCGATGGAGGGGCTTTGGGTGGGCCAGGCTGGTCAGGAGCGGGCGTGGCAGTTGTCCGCCTGTCCCTACCGGATGTCCGGAAATGAGAGGATGCACCGACTCTCAGGGCTAAAATCATACACTACACACCATCTCTCTATAGGAGTAGGTTGATCTGTCGCTCTCTCTAACACACACATGTTGTTAAACACACACACACACACACGCACGCACACACACAGGTTCATAGAATAGGAAAATCGTGCGAGTGCGAAGCCACGGGAAGTGAGATACAAATGGATTACGTACAAGAAGCGAAGAGGTGATGAATATTCCATCAAACCTGGACTGAGGAGTAGTACTCCCTCCGTCTAGATGTTAAGTCATCTTACGGAAATCAGATATTCCCAAAATGTTTAGGCGTTGTCCATTAACTTCGCATCTCAATCCCCTCCTGGCATCATTGCTAGCGAGCGTTGTTACTTAGGGAACGTTTGGATCCTTAGCAAGAACAGCTTATAGCATAGCCGGGCAAGGTTAGGCATTTGGAATTGTTAAAATATGTTAGCTTTTGTGGGCCAGCTAACTTGGGTGGGCTAGAAAAACCTTGCTAGCTCAGGAGAGCCAGATCGGCTCGCTTTCGACGGCAAACTTCGCATAGTAATAACATAGACTAGTAACATATGCATGTTACTAGTCCAAGTTACTCACCACTATGACCAGCCTAAGCAATGTAACCAAACGCTCCTTACTCTGCCTTGTTATCTCCCCCGGAAACCCAATGCATGGAGCGTAACTACGCGTTGATTAGTCAAGAAATCAAAGTCGGCTTGCATGCGAGTTAATACGTGGCCTTGCATGGTACCTAAAACAACATCTCTTAGTTGTTTGGAGACGAGGCTTGCCTGCTCCTGACCTGTGCTCCCATTGGTGCTCCCGACTACTAATTTTCCACCCAACGGCCTTTCCTCCCCCATAGCCTTTTCTCCATAACAAAAAATGCAAACAGTCATGTATTTCCGTGTCTTTCCCGCACGTATACAGGACGGAGCCCGTACATGCATGCAAATCTCCCAACTTGGCACAAACAGAAGAGTTCACCATAGTCTCGGCAAGCTGTTGCACCACCGCCAGTGCAAGCGACAGTGCTCTATGGCCGCGCTCGACAGGACCATAGTCTCAACAAGTTGTTGCGTCACCGTCGGTGCACGCAACGTTATGGTTGCTCTATAGCCACGCTCGACAGGCGCGAGCACAAGGTCCCTCGGTCTCCACAACACTAGCATGCCACGTTCGACGAAGTAGCATACGTGCTAATGTCCGGCGGCACCAGTGCACTACCAACAGGCAAGGGCGGCCAATTGACGCGAGCTCGTGCGCCATCTCGACCAGATCCTCCGCGTGTAGCACAATGACACTGTCGAGCGATGCCTAAACCATGGAGCGCAGCTCCTGAGCATCCAGCCATATGAGGTAGTCGTCCGCCGCCTTCATCATGCCGCCACGGGTGGCGGCCTCCTTCTCGAGCTTGACGAGCAGACCCACGAGGATGAGCGGCGGTGCGACGCCTGGGAGCATATCAACCATGTCATGCTATGGCTCAAAGGAGTTGATGAACACCCACGACGCCTTGTGGCGGTGCAAAATTGGTTAAATATCATGTTGATGAGCAGTAGATGATGCCCGTTCTCAGCAACGTTGGCGGCAAGGTGGACTTTGTGGGAGCAATGCCCTAACCGTACAACGTCGGGATGCATCTCCCCCTCGTGCCGAAGGCCCTAGTCGAGAACAAGCATTTCCTGGTGGCCGCCGCCGTCGCCGCGGCGGCGGGATGAGCCCAACGAATGCCCTGTATTTTGACGGTTCACTTTGCCGCCAAGCTGTATCCTCACTTCGCCGCCGGGATTGCACGGGTTCCGTACGATTTGTTAGAGTCGAGACTTGTGTATGGAAGGGATAAGGAAATACGGGAATTATTTGTTTTTCTTTCCTATAAAAAAGGGACATGGGGAGGAAAGCGGGAAGCAGCCGTTAGATTAAAAAAGAGTGATGCGGGAGCACAGATGGGAGCAGGCCGCGGGAGCAGGCAATCCTCATCCTTAATTGTTGTGTTTAGAGACAGAAATCGGGGCTTTGATTGGAGGAATGACCGGTCAAGTTTCTCCTTCTCCTCCAATCTGCTTGCACCTTGGTCCCGCCACACCTTCTAATGTGACTTATTACACCTAGACGGAGGGAGTCGTATGAGATACGGTGGCACACTGACTTAAGTCGAATACAAGTGCCCAAAATTGTGTGCATGTTATAATAAGGATTCACTTAAAATAGTATGTGAGCGAACAGAGGGATCAATTGGAGAGTGTTCCGAGCAGTAGCGAGATGTGTGAGGTAAGATACACTGTAGACGCTTTTGATTTTTCTTATTAATTTGCTTGTTTCACCCTCTGACAGGTGGGACCCAACGTACTACATGGAGAGAAGTAACGTGACTAAGGCTGCATTATTTCTGCACCACTGTGGATAGTCTTACCACCAAAGCCACATGACACGATTATGATTTAAATCCCAATGACTCCCACACAAAAAAACACGACATGCTTGTCACACGAATGCAGGAATGTATAAAAGGTTATTTTCCTCTCGTTGAACATAATGGGAGGGTTGTGTAGCTGGTTAGCCTATTCGCTCATCAAACTTGAGGTCTCGGGTTCGATAACTACACTTGAGCATAATTCGTGCCAGGAGGATTCTTTGACTACCCAAAATGGATGGATACGGAGCTATACGATCAGCTACAGCCGCGGCGCTTGTTTTCTAGGGTTTGCACTCTTCACACTCTCTCCAGTATATGTATACACGCTGGAGCCTCAGCGCTCGTAGTTTCTCTCTTCACACTCTCTCACCCTCTCCAGATCTAAACAAGACTTCGTTGGCCTCTCTCTCTCTCCCCTCACTACTGGTTGATAACCCACAAGTATAGGGGATCAATTGTAGCCTCTTTCGATAAGTAAGAGTGTCGAACCCAACGAGGAGCTAAAGGTAGAACAAATATTCCCTCAAGTTCTATCGACCACCGATACAACTCTACGCACGCTTGACGTTCGCTTTACCTAGAACAAGTATGAAACTAGAAGTACTTTGTGGGTGTTTTCGGAAAGGCTTGCAAGAAAGTAAAGAGCACGGAAATAAAACTAGGGGCTGTTAAGGTAAAGAAGCAACTAAAGTAAATATAGCGAGTGTGGAAAAGTGGTGGTAGGATATGCAAAATTGTCCCTTAAGCAATTGACTACTTTACTAGACCGATAGCAAGTATTATGTGGGAGAGGCCACTTCTAGCATGTCATCCCTGACTTGGAATTCTATGCACTTATGATTGGAACTATTAGCAAGCATCCGCAACTACTAATGTTCATTAAGGTAAAACCCAACCATAGCATTAAGATATATTGGTCCCCCTTCAATCCCGTATGCATCAATTTCTATGCTAGGTTGAAGCTTCTGTCACTCTTACCCTCCAATACATAGTCCAATCAACATACAACTAACCCTAGGGTGTCATCCACGCGCGCGCTCATATGATGTGCACCAAAGGACAGCAACATAACCACAAGCAAATTAAATTAATCATAGCAATTCATCAACCACCGATAGGACAACGAAAATCTACTCAGACGTCATAGGATGGCAACACATCATTGGATAATAATATGAAGCATAAAGCACCATGTTCAAGTAGAGGGTACAGCGGGTTGCGGGAGAGTGGACCGCTGTAGATAGAGGGGGAAAGGTGATGGAGATGTTGGTGAAGATGGCGGAGGTGTTGGTGAAGATCGCGGTGATGATGATGATGGCCACGGCGGCATTCCGGCGCCACCGGAGGAGAGGGGGAGAGGGGCCCCCTTCTTCCTCTTCTTCCTTGACCTCCTCCCTAGATGGGAGAAGGGTTTCCCCTCTGGTCCTTGGCCTCCATGGCATGGGAGGGGCGAGAGCCCCTCCGAGATTGGATATATCTCTCTGTTTCTCTCTGGTTCTGCGTTCTCCTCTAGCTCTGTTTCACTGTTTCGTATATATATATATATATGGAGATCCGTAACTCCGATTGGCCTAAAACCTTCGCCGTGATTTTTTTTCCGAATATTAGCTTTCTTGCGGTAAAAGAAGAGCGTCAACTGCCTTACGGTGGGCTCACGAGGGTAGGGGCGCACCCTAGGGGGGGCGCCCCCTGCCTCGCGACCACCTCGGGCACTGGTTCACGTTTATTTTCCTTCTGAATTTCCCATATTTTCCAAAAATAAGCTCCATATGTTTTTATCCCGTTTGGACTCCGTTTGATATGGATATTCTGCGAAACCAAAAACATGCAACAGACAGGAACTGGCACTGGGCACTGGATCAATACGTTAGTCCCAAAAATAATATAAAAAGTTGCCAAAAAGTATATGAAAGTTGAATAATATTGGCATGGAACAACCAAAAATTATAGATACAACGGAGACGTATCAGCATCCCCAAGCTTAATTCCTGCTCGTCCTCGAGTAGGTAAATGATAAAAAAGGATAATTTTTGATGTGGAATGCTACCTAGCATAATCTTGATCATATGTCTAGATATGACTCTATATGAATGCCTTCGGCGATGTACTGGGATGTGCAATGATCTAGCGTAGCAATGACATCAAAAAACGGACAATCCATGAAAACATCATGCTAGCTATCTTGCGATCATGCAAAGCAATATGACAATGAATGTTCAAGTCATGTATATGAAAGTGCGTTATATCGACTAGAGGGGGGGTGAATAGGCGATTTTTAAGAAAGTCTTCAAAACGTGGAAGTTATGAAGACAAACAGACTTGAAGCCTATCACTATGCAGCGGAAGGTAGATTACACAACGCAAGCCATAGTCAAATATACAGTACAGTGAAAGCACAGAGACAAATAGCTTCAGTGTAATGAGGATTAGGTTGGAAAAAGTTATGAAGCCAAACAGATCATACAGTCAGGTTGTGAAGACAGAAGATTAAGCAGGCATGCAATAGCTTCACAATGTGTACTGGTAAGTAAAGGGAGGTGAAGATGAAACCAGTGACACGTTGAAGACAATGATATGTTGGACCAGTTCCAGTTGCTGTGACAACTGTACGTCTGGTTGGAGCGGCTAGGTATTTAAACCAAAGGACACACAGTCCCGGACACCCAGTCCTGAACACGCAGCTCAGGACACCCAGTCCTCACCGTTTTCTCCTTGAGCTAAGGTCACACAGACCCCGCCCAATCACTCTGGTAAGTCTTCAAGGTAGACTCCCAAACCTTCACAGACTTCATTCACCGGCAATCCACAATTCCTCTTGGATGCTCAGAACGCGACGCCTAACCGTCTGGAGGATGCACAGTCCTCAAGTGTAATAAGTCTTCAGATCACTCAGACAAGAAGACTTAAGTGATGCCCAATTACTCTGGCTCTGGGTGGTTAGGGCTTTTCTCCTCACTAAGGATTTTCTCTCAAAGGCTTCAAGGTGGGTTGCTCTCAAACGACAAAAGCCGTGCACTGAAATCTGAGCAGCCGACCGTTTATGGTTGTGGGGGTGGACTATTTATAGCCACTTGGCAACCCTGACCTGATTTGTCCGAAATGACCCTGGGTCACTAAGGAACTGACACGTGTACTAACGGTCGGATTTTGAACTCTCACGGCAACTTTACTTGGGCTGCAAGTAAAGCTGACTTGTCTGACTCTGGACAAGATTTTCTCTCATTGTCTTCACTCGAAGACATAGGATTTGAATTAGGCATCACTTCAGTCATCCTGACTGGTTTTCTTGGACCCCACTTAACAGTACGGTGGTTCCTATGACACAACATGAATAAAGTAAAGCTACGAAGGATCTAAGTCTTCGAGTTCCAAAAGCTTCATGGGGAGTCTTCATATGTCATTGTCTTCGACACGAATGTCTTCATGAACCACCATTGTCTTCAATGTCTTCGTACATTTTTGGGGGTCATCTCTGGTAGCTAAACCGAATCAATGAGGGACTTCTACCTGTGTTATCCTGCAATTCTCACAAACACATTAGTCCCTCAACTAGGTTTGTCGTCAATACTCCAAAACCAACTAGGGGTGGCACTAGATGCACTTACAATCTCCCCCTTTTTGGTGATTGATGACAAACTGGTTGAAGTTTTCAACGGGGAATATAATTTGTGAAATTGTAAAGGAATTGTCTTCATAAGCTGCAAGGGCTCCCCCTGAAGATGTGCATATTAAGTGATTTGCTTCTGGAATGCAAATGCACACAGCAGGTTGTATTTGTGGGAATCCGCTTCAACTTATGATGACAATCCATCATGCACGTAAAGATATATGAAGATAATGATATGCATAATGAAAAATGGACGTCTGCGAAATGATAAGAGTGCGGAAATTATCGTCGTACATGCGGAATTTATCTTCACAAGAACACAGTGGCAAACATAGTAGCAGACGACCATCAAGTTTAAGTGTTACAACTCAAAGAACCAAATGTAGCAAAACGAGAGTTGTAAGCACGAAGCAAAATGCAAAATATAAAGCACCCGCCCATATTATTGACCCGCTTGAAGACTATAAACATCATATGCTTCTCCCCCTTTTGTCAGTGATGACCAAAAAGGTTTGAATACATAGAGTTTTCTATGCGTTCCCAGGCGCAGCAAGGTCGGTGGAGACGTTTGGTGGTGCAGGCGAGCTTGGGGCAGTGACGACGCGCGGTGAAGACATTGGTGGTGATGTGGCGTCGTCTTCTTCCTCAATGATTTTTCCCGTCACGGTGGCAGCAGAGGAAGAGAACTCGGATTCTTCAAGTGAAGGAGTCCCACGCAACACAGCTCGTCTGGGGGGTGTGGAGTCAAACTTGAAACGCTCCTTGAAGCCATCCTCTTGCAATTCAGCTTCAGTGCACATCATAGTGAGGCCTTTCCAAGTGCGGCGACAAGTTTCGTGTGCGACGAAGGCGTTCTTGGTGGCCAGATTCCTGATGCGATTGACGTCTTGCATGAGACTGTGCATCTGCCTCTTGAGCCAGTCGTGATGCCTATCTTGCTTTTGATGCAGAGCCACAAGAAGTTCACGATCAGTGAGTGTACGAGCGCATTTCTTGGGTCTCTGCCCAGCTTCGCTGTCAGTGGCTTCAGTGGATGCAGGGGCACGTGTGGTGCCAGCCATTGGATAGACTCGGGAAATGGCCTCAACACCTTCATCATGTTGAGTGAAGCTTTGGTGTTCTGCATTCTGAAGACTTAGTGGCTGTTTGGCAGGCTCAGGATAAATGGCTTCAGCAGAGGTGTCCACATCGGGTAAGAAGATTCTGTGGTTGCGGGCTGAGGGCTGATATGATATCGCAGAGTGGAGCTTGATTAGCCTCATAACCCATGGAGCATAAATCTTCAGACCAAAGAGATCTGAGCCAGATGCAGCAAGTTGACGTATGAAGAGATCCTGGGCATTGAAGCATTTGCCGTGTAGGATGCAGAAGATGAGAGTCTTCATGGCACCTTCAACCTTGGCATATCGAGAGTGCCCCTTAATGGGCCATAGAGTCTGCCTGATGATGTGATAGATAGTTCTCGGCAGGTACTCTAAGTCTTCAACGAAGAACTCCGTTGGGTAAGGTGCGTCAGAAGGCAATGGCTTCATCATTGAGAGCATCTGACTCATATTTGGCTCAGGTCGCTGAAATATGCTCTCAACTGCTTCAGAATGGAGTTGGCAGCCTTCTTCGAAGTGTTCGCCTGGAGTGGGTAGGCCGGTGAGCTCAATGATATCAAACGCATTGGCTTCATGATGGACGTTGCCGGTCATCCACTCCAGGACCCAAGTCTTCCGATCTCTGTTGTAGCCCTTGATGTGCAATGTTGCATAGAACTGAAGCAGAAGCTCTTCGTTCCAGTGCTCTTCATCCGTGACAAACGGTAGCAGGCCAACTTGCCTGAAGCAGTCCAGGGATTCTTCCAGACCAGGTAGACCAGCAAAAGCTTCAACTTCAAGGCGCTGATGTGGAAAGATACGGTTCTGGTTGTAGAGGACGCAGGAGTAGTAGTTGCGCTGTGGGTAGCTCCAGAACCTATCTGACACAATCTTTTCCCTTGAGTAAGGGTTCTTGGAGCGGTTGAAGAAAGTGTTGTCTGCCCTGAAGCTATTGACATTGAAGGAGCCAGGAGCAGTGACTGGACCTGGGAACCTTGGCAGTCGTGGGATTGGCTTTTGTACCTGGGGCCTGTGCGCAAGATGATAATTGAACTATGGTCCGGCAGCAGACACAGGCACAGAAGGGTCAGAGGCAGTTGCTTCAGTATCTCTTGAAGCTGTTGGTTGGTCTGGCTCCACAGATGCTTCAGTATTATGTGTGGCAGCCGCAGTGGTGTCAGCCTCCTTGAGAATTTCTTCTTGCTGGTGTGGGGAAGATGGAGCTTGAGGTTCTTCATGCTCTTCTGCTTGTGCTTCGGCTGATGCAGCCGGAATGTCGTCAGCAGTCTGAGCCCTTGGTCCTTTGCGAAGCCTACGGAATGCAGGCGACGCCGGTGCAGTTGCAGTGGGCTGGGGCTCATCCTCTTCCTCTTGTGGGCGATCTGCCCACGATGCATCTTGTGTGATTGGCGTCAGGGGACGACCAATGCTGAGCAATTCACTCGATTCGAGCTGAGGAAGGACTGCATCATCTTGTACATTGTCTTGGAGACCAATGTCTTCAGCAGCGGTGGGGTCGGCTGCTGGAATGTCTTCATCATGCTGAGCCTCGGTGAGAGCAGGCTCATGGACGGTCATCTGACGATCTTCATGAGGACGGCGAACGGAAAGGGGTTCAACTATCAAGGGCTCTGTGGGAGCAGCCCGAGACTTCTTGGTCTTGCGCTTTTTGGTGGTGGGGTCTGAAGGAGAGGCTTCAGAGTGTTTCCTCTTCCTTGCTTTAGCTTCAGCTATCCTTGTCTTCTTAAGCTCTGAAGTGGGTGAGCGCTTTGGCTTCGAGCTAGGCTTGGCGGTGGGGAAGACAATTGGAATAGCTTCTTGGTGTGGGGCCTCTTCTTCCGCCACGGTGGGCGTCTTCTTTTTCTTGGCGGCCATCCTGGGGTCGATGCCGGGACGCCCAAGTGCCTTTCGCTTCTCGACCTCATTGTAGGCCTGTACGCAGAGATCAGCCAAGTTCTTCATGCGCTCGTGTGAACCCTGAGCCTCTGCACGTTTCTGCATGAAGTTTTCCTTCAACTCATGCAGCATGACTTTGAAGTCTTTAATCTCTTGGACGCTGAGCATGGCCATGTTCTGCTTAAACTGAGCCTTTTCAAAATCGATCTTTTGCTTCAGTTCCACGATACGCTGGGCAATAGCGAGTTCTGAAGCGATAGCTCCTTGGAAGGCTACGCTGAGGCCAATGGGCAGCTGCAGATCATCAAAGCTAATGTTGGGCGTGTCAAACCACTCATCTATGAAGTTGTGGATGATTTTTGCATCGAACAGAGGCAGATTGTTGAAGATTTCAGCCTCCTCCTTGCTCTTGATGAGCTGCTCAAGAGCGTCATCACCAAGATCTTCGTCACTGGACAGATCAATGCCTTCGCAGCGAAGAACGGCAGCGACAGTTAGCTCTTTGCTGGTGTGTGGCTGTGGTTTCTTTGCTTCTTGAGGCTTGGAGACTCTTGATAAGTCTTCAGACTGCACACTAGCTTCAGGAGGTGCAGTGGCCAATGGCTTCGCTTTGGAGATCTTGGGGGAGGCGACTGGCTTGGAAGCTTTTGGCTTCTTCTTCATCTGCTTCGGCTCTGGGGCAGCAGGAGCATCATCAGACTCAGTGTCTGCTGGAGGGTCGTTCACGGCAGTCCCTTGGACTATAATGTGAGTGATGAGGCCGTCGAGATTGGCAAATGGCCCGATGACATTGGGATTAGCGTCGCGTGTGCCATCTACCCTTGGTCTGGAGGGACCAGGGTTAAAGTCCAATCCAAACTCCTTCTTGTTTTGCTTCGCAGAGTTCTGGGCAAATTGGAAGTTGCGCTTGAACAGAGTGTCATCGCGACACCAGAGAAGGGACGATGGATGTGCATCAGCTGGCTGTTGTCCCCTGACCATGCATGGAAAGAAACCTTGAGCAATGGCTTCGTCTTTGGTTCGGGGTACGAGATTCTTGTACAAGGCATCTCCCCATGGCCGCTTGATGGCGCACTTCTCTGCATATTCTTTGGTGACGAAGCGGTATAGGAACCACTGCTCTGCCCAATACCTGCGAATCCATTGGATTCGTGTCTTGCGCTGAGCATAGGTTTCTTCAGGATCTGTTTGGTACGTTTCTGCCAAATCTTCAGGCAGATCCTTAGATGTGTCACCCCGTCTCTGTCTGCCTCCCTTCCTTGATGGTTTCTCGGATGCCATGAAGCTTAACTTGGAAGGCTTCAAAAGCTTCAAAGGCTTCAAAGGTTTCAAAGGCTTCGAAGGCTTCCTTTTGCTTGACCAACAGGAACTTGCTTCGGGTGAATTGATGTGACGCTGTAGGAATTCTGCAAATGAATGCAGACTATGAGAACCAAAAGATTCTCCCACGGACATGTACCTGTGACAGCATTAAGGTGCGAGGGAAGGGGAAGAGGTCATATGCATTCTCAGAAGATTTTGAAGATAAATCAGTGTAGAAGACATTGACCTCATCATGCGAAGACATTCACTTTATAGAAAAGAAGTTGGTTCCAGATTTGTACGAACCCATAGATCAGTACAAGTGAGGAATCTGACTACTTCATGAAGAACAAGTGAATATGCTAGGCAAGTTATGAGATTCAGACAAGAGGAATGACACTTGAAGGAATAGAAACCTCTTTTGGCAGAAAGCGATGGATCAATAGGATCAAAAGGGGCTGTAAAAAGCTTGTTATTTACCAGACTTGGAACTGCTAGACGAGAAGAGAGGTGAGGCCGAGCAGTTCGATCCTCCGTGCCCTAACTTGGCGACGGAAGACACTTAGGACGACGGCGGAGAGACTGGTGTCCGCGGTCGGCGTGAGAACGGCGTCGGAGAGGTCGCAGCAGTGAAGCACTTCGTCGCCGGCGTCGTTGCGAGTTAGCGGTGGTGCTAGGGTTTGTGCGAGGGAGGAAGAAGAGATAATGACCGCAGTGAAACGTGTACTTATAGGGATATGGGCGGCACTGCGCTATTACTCAGGTGCCCCTGGCGATTCGCATCTGATCAGTACGTGGCCAGCATGCGGAATTGTGGGGGCAATTTCACCCCACGCACGCCTGGTTTGTCGGGAGTCGTTCCTACTTCTCCGGAATTCTAGTTGATGGAAAAACATTTAAAGCTGTTTTAAAGTTTGTCTCTGTGTCTTCTTCTGACAAGGATGCAGTGAAGACATTCGACAGTTTCAATAGAGTGCATATGACTTGGAGAGATAGAGTTTGAGGTAGGAAGCATGGAGAGGTTAGGGTCCGATCACATTCACTTAGTTCAAAAGATTCAGACAAGAAGATATAGCTATAAGTGAATGCTGTAGAGGACAGAACACCAGTGCATATATAATCAACATAGTGAAGATAATCATGAAGACATGTTGAGATTGAAGCCAAACCAAATGTGAAGACATAGCAAATGTAACGCCATGAGTAAAACACTTCAAGCAGAAAAATTTTGGTGGTGGCGCTACCCACCGTATAGGAAGTATTGGACCCAGACACGGCGCACAATTATCGTGGCGCTCCGAGGTCAAATTCCACGTTAATGTATTCACACTTAGAATGTATGTCTTCATTGATTGAAGATATACGTTATTTTGTGTGTTGCACATCTAAGTCATCATCATGCATAAGTGTTAGGATGTGTGCCTGATCACAGGACATTTGAGGATTCCAAGATATTTAGCTCACACCGTAACTTGCAAAATCTCTTCTCATCCAAGGGCTTGGTGAAGATATCTGCCAATTGCTCTTCAGTGTTGATGTGTATGATATCAATGTCTTCCTTTGTAACATGATCTCTGAGAAAATGATGACGAATTTCAATGTGCTTTGTCTTCGAGTGCTGAACTGGGTTGTTGGCGATCTTGATGGCGCTTTCGTTGTCGCAGTAAAGTGGCACTTGCTTCAGATGAATGCCATAATCCTTGAGGGTTTGCTTCATCCATAGAAGCTGAGCGCAGCAGGATCCAGCAGCAATGTATTCAGATTCAGCAGTGGAGAGAGATACACAGTTCTGCTTCTTTGAAGACCAACAGACAAGAGATCGGCCCAGGAAATGACATGTGCCTGATGTGGACTTCCGATCAACCTTGTCACCAGCGTAATCAGCGTCCGAAAATCCAACCAGATCAAACTCTGAGCCCTTTGGATACCATAACCCTAGAGTTGGTGTGTGAGCCAAATATCGAAGAATTCGCTTCACTGCTAAGTGATGCGACTCCTTTGGTGCCGCTTGAAACCGAGCACACATGCAAACACTAAGCATAATATCTGGCCTAGATGCACATAAATAAAGCAAAGAACCAATCATGGAGCGGTATACCTTTTGATCGAACTCTTTACCATTGTCGTCAGGACCCAGATGATGTTTGGCTGGCATTGGTGTTGTGAAGCCTTTGCAATCTTGCATACCGAACTTCTTCAGGCAGTCTTTGAGGTATTTCTCTTGAGATATGAAGATGCCATTGCGTTGTTGCCTTATCTGAAGACCGAGGAAGAATTTCAGCTCCCCCATCATAGACATCTGATATTGCTCTTGCATCATATATCCGAACTCCTCACTGTACTTCTGATTGGTGCAGCCGAAGATAATGTCATCCACGTATATTTGGCACACAAACAGTTCACCATCATATGTCTTTGTGAAGAGAGTGGGATCCAGGGAACCAGGTATGAAGCCTTTGCTCTTCAAGAAGTATTTGAGTGTATCATACCAGGCCCGAGGGGCTTGTTTGAGGCCATATAGTGCCTTTTTGAGCTTGTACACCATGTCAGGATGTTTTGGATCTTCAAACCCAGGTGGTTGCGCAACATACACTTCTTCTTCAATTTTGCCATTGAGGAAGGCACTTTTTACATCCATTTGATACAGGATTATGTTGTGATGATTTGCATAGGCCAGCAGTATACGGATGGCTTCAAGTCTGGCCACAGGAGCAAATGTTTCGTCGAAGTCGATGCCTTCCACTTGAGTATATCCTTGAGCAACGAGACGAGCCTTGTTTCTGACGACTTGGCCATGCTCATCTTGTTTGTTGCGGTATATCCATTTGGTGCCTATTATGTTATGCTTCCGTGGATCAGGACGCTTAACTAACTCCCATACATTGTTCAGCTCAAATTGTTGAAGCTCTTCTTGCATAGCTTGAATCCATTCAGGTTCCATAAAGGCTTCATCAGTTTTCTTGGGTTCTGTGATTGAAACAAATGCGAAGTGTCCGCAAAAGTTTGCCAGTTGAGTTGCCTTTGAACGAGTCAGTGGACCAGGTGCATTGATGCTATCAATTATTCTGTCAATTTGCACTTCATTGGCAACACGAGGATGTAGGGGTCGAAGACTTTGCTCTTGCTGATCTACGTTGTCATGGGGAGGAATGTCTTCCGGCTGAGCATTGTCTTCATGTGGATCAGGTGCTGAGATGATAAGTTCTTCTTCAGGACGAGTTTCAGAAGGTATAATTTCTCCAGTTCCCATTAGCTTGATTGATTCACTGGCTGGAACTTCATCTAGTACATCTGGTAGTTGCTCTCTTTGTGACCCATTGGTCTCATCAAACCGCACATCCACCGTTTCAACCACTTTGTAGTGAAAGAGATTGAAGACTCTGTAGGAGTGCGAATCCTTTCCATATCCAAGCATGAAGCCCTCATGTGCTTTTGGAGCAAATTTTGCGGTGTGGTGAGGGTCCTTGATCCAGCATCTTGATCCAAATACTCTGAAGTAACTTACATTTGGCTTCTTGCCAGTCAGAAGTTCATAAGATGTCTTGTTCAGCAGCTTGTGAAGATATACACGGTTGATAGTATGGCATGCAGTGTCAATGGCTTCAGTCCAGAATTTTCTTGGTGTCTTGTACTCATCTAACATTGTTCTGGCCATCTCAGTGAGTGTTCTGTTCTTGCGTTCGACGATGCCATTCTGTTGTGGCGTGTATGGAGCTGAGAATTCATGAGTGATGCCCAATGTATCAAGATATGTGTCAAGGCCGGTGTTCTTGAATTCTGTGCCATTGTCACTTCTGATGTGCTTTATCTTGGCGCCATAATTGTTCATTTCCCGATTTGCGAAGCGTCTGAAGACATCCTGCACTTCAGTCTTGTAAAGAATTATGTGCACCCAAGTATATCTAGAGTAATCATCAACAATGACGAATCCATAGAGGCAAGCAGTAGTGGAGAAAGTTGAGTAGTGGGTAGGACCGAAGAGATCCATGTGAAGCAGTTCGAAGGGTTGAGTAGTGGTCATGATTGTCTTCGAAGGATGTTTTGCCCTTGTCATCTTCCCAGCTTCACAGGCACCGCATAAGTGATCTTTCTTGAACTTGACGCCCTCGATGCCTATGACATGCTTCTTCTTAGCAAGGGTGTGGAGGTTCCTCATGCCAGCATGCCCAAGTCTTCGATGCCAAAGCCAGCATTCTGAAGCCTTTGCGAGAAGACAAACTGCAAGCTGTGGCCCTGCTGAGAAATCTACCACGTACAAGTCATCCTTTCGATACCCTTCAAACACTAGAGACTTGTCAGATTCCATTAGTACCAGACAACGATATTTTCCAAAGATTACAATCATGTTTAAATCGCAAAGCATTGAGACAGACATTAAGTTGAAGCCAAGGGATTCAACAAACATGACTTTATCCATGTGTTGATCCTTTGAGATTGCAACTCTACCTAGACCCAGTACTTTACTTTTACCAGTGTCAGCGAATGTGATGTGGCTCTTGTCAGATGGACGTAAGGAGTCCATAAAGAGACTTCTCTTGCCAGTCATGTGATTTGTACACCCGCTGTCAATAATCCATACTGAAGACTCTGAAGTCACTGGTGTCGTACCCTACAGTGCAGTTAGGGGGATAGGCTTCACCAAGAGTGTTGTGAAGCAAAAACATTTGACGAACCAGTGGATTATGAAAACTGAGATCCAGGTTAGGACAAGCAGGGAGACTAGCATGCGATTCAGATATGAAATACATAGTGATGCCATTCGGGCATTTGATCGTGCGCCCCACGAGTTTTTTAAGGTCCCCAGCAATAGCATCAGAAGATTTTGGTTTTGAGCTGGAGACCTTTCCCTGCAAAAAAGAGTTAAGCTTTCTTAACCACCCACATCTTCAAGGGTGGCTTAGAAGCAATAAGTCTAAGTGCAGCATCTGAGAATTTTGGCTTTGGAGCCCTAGCAAACAGTCTAGCAGGTGGGCAATAATACTCATAAGAATAGGCAGAATAATTTTTGGTCATATGAGAATGACGGTTTGAAGAACCGTTCTCATAAGACTGAGCATGGTTTCCCTGCAAAACATTTGCGTTAGTGCAGCTCAGATGAGTCCTCTGCCTGTATGAAGCCTTTGGACCATATGAAGTCTTTGGTCTGAGGTTTGTCTTCTTCATGTGAGGTGTCATGAGGACATTCACAGGAAGATTCTCAAGACACGTTTTTGGAACCCAGATCTTCTTCATAGGCGGTCCATTCCTGCAGTTAGTACCAATGTACCTGGCAAATACTTCACCATTCTGATTCCTAAACAGTTTATAGTTTGCATCAAAGGATTCATCAATGATAATTGAATTAGCACAAGTGAAGCCAGATAGATTGGATGGATCTGATGAGGATTCCTTTGCAGCAACCCATGTGGTTTTGGGGTACTGCTCAGGTTTCCAGTAAGAGCCATCTGCATTAATTTTCCTCACGAACCCAACACCCTCTTTGCTAGGGTTTCGGTTCAGAATCTGCTTCTTGAGGACATCACATAGTGTCTGATGTCCTTTGAGACTTTTGTACATCCCTGTTTCAAGCAATGTCTTCAACCTAGCATTTTCATCAGCAATAGCAGTGGTATCCTCAGCAGAGGGGTTAGTTACCACTTCAACAGTTGAAGATATTGCAACAGCAATAGCAGTGGAACATTCAGCAACAGAAATAGCATTATCACGCTCAATGCATTTAAGGCATGGTGGTTCAAATCCTTCCTGAGCAGAACTGATCTGTTCGGCTCGAAGTGACTCGTTTTCCTTTTGAAGATCTTCATGATCCGCTCTCAACTTCTCAAGATCTTGCTTCTTCTAAAGATAATCATAGGAAAGCTTT
This sequence comes from Triticum monococcum, assembly GCA_034509565.1. Lineage (NCBI taxonomy): Eukaryota > Viridiplantae > Streptophyta > Magnoliopsida > Poales > Poaceae > Triticum > Triticum monococcum. The sequence goes on along the minus strand of CM067845.1, from coordinate 142,675,632 downwards.
TCATGAGTAGTTGAGAGAGTCTCAAGACGATCTTCGATTTCCTCATACTTAACATGAAGATTTTTTATGTCTTCAATTAAGGATTCAGAACGAGTCATTTCAGCACCCAACAGGTCATCGCTTCTGTCTAACAGTTTTTGAATATGTTCCATGGCCTTTTGTTGTTCAGTTGCAATTTTAGCAAGTGTTTTGTAACTGGGTTTTGAATCACAATCAGAGTCATCGTCACTAGATGTTCGATAGTGAGTAGTGCGTGTGTTTACCTTGGCACCATGTGCCATGAAGCAGTAGGTGGGAGTAGAGTCGTCCTTGTCATTTGCATCGGTGATGGTGATGGAGTCATTGTCTTCAGTGTTGAAGATGGACTTGGCGACATAGGCTGTAGCCAAACTTGCAATGCCTGAATCAGACTCCTCCTCAGACTCCACCTCTGCTTCCTCAGAAGCGGACTCCTCTGAATCCATTTCCTTGCCAACAAACGCACGAGCCTTGCCAGATGAACTCTTCTTGTGTGATGAAGACTTTGAGGAAGACTTGGACGAAGACTTTGAGTATTTCTTCGTCTTCTTATCGTCAGAGTCATATTCCTTGCTCTTCTTCTTCTTTCTGTTCTCATTGTCCCACTGTGGGCATTCAGAGATGAAGTGTCCAGTTTTCTTGCATTTGTGACAAGTTTTCCTCTTGTAGTCATGCGCAGAAGCTTCATCATTCCTTGAGCTTGATCGTGAAGACTTTCTGAAGCCTTTCTTCTTGGTGAATTTCTGGAACTTCTTCACTAGCATTGCAAGTTCCCTTCCAATGTCTTCAGGATCATCAGAACTGCTGTCAGATTCCTCTTCAGATGATGACACAGCTTTTGCCTTCAAGGCACGAGTTCGCCCATAGTTTGGACCGTAGATATCTCTTTTCTCAGAAAGCTGAAACTCATGTGTGTTGAGCCTCTCAAGTATGTCAGACGGATTGAGTGTCTTGAAGTCTGGACGATCTTGAATCATCAGGGCTAGAATGTCAAATGAACTGTCAAGTGATCTTAGCAGCGTCTTGACGATTTCATGTTTGGTGATCTCAGTGGCGCCGAGGGCTTGAAGCTCATTTGTGATGTCAGTGAGCCGGTCAAATGTGTGCTGGACATTCTCATTGTCATTTCGCTTGAAGCGGTTGAAGAGATTGCGAAGAACACTGATTCTCTGATCTCTCTGGGTTGAGATGCCTTCATTGACCTTGGAGATCCAGTCCCAGACCAGCTTGGATGTCTTCAAGGCACTCACACGGCCGTACTGTCCCTTGGTCAGATGACCACAGATAATATTCTTGGCAGTGGAGTCCAGTTGAGTGAACTTCTTGACATCAGCCGCAGTGACACCTTCTCCAGCCTTGGGAACGCCGTTTTCGACGACATACCATAGGTCGACGTCAATGGCTTCAAGATGCATGCGCATCTTATTCTTCCAGTAGGGATATTCAGTTCCATCAAAGACGGGGCACGCAGCGGAGACTTTAATTATCCCTGCAGTTGACATAGCTAAAACTCCAGGTGGTTAAACCGAATCACACAGAACAAGGGAGCACCTTGCTCTGATACCAATTGAAAGTGCGTTATATCGACTAGAGAGGGGGGTGAATAGGCGATTTTTAAGAAAGTCTTCAAAACGTGGAAGTTATGAAGACAAACAGACTTGAAGCCTATCACTATGCAGCGGAAGGTAGATTACACAACGCAAGCCATAGTCAAATATACAGTACAGTGAAAGCACAGAGACAAATAGCTTCAGTGTAATGAGGATTAGGTTGGAAGAAGTTATGAAGCCAAACAGATCATACGGTCAGGTTGTGAAGACAGAAGATTAAGCAGGCATGCAATAGCTTCACAATGTGTACTGGTAAGTAAAGGGAGGTGAAGATGAAACCAGTGACACGTTGAAGACAATGATATGTTGGACCAGTTCCAGTTGCTGTGACAACTGTACGTCTGGTTGGAGCGGCTAGGTATTTAAACCAAAGGACACACAGTCCCGGACACCCAGTCCTGAACACGCAGCTCAGGACACCCAGTCCTCACCGTTTTCTCCTTGAGCTAAGGTCACACAGACCCCGCCCAATCACTCTGGTAAGTCTTCAAGGTAGACTCCCAAACCTTCACAGACTTCGTTCACCGGCAATCCACAATTCCTCTTGGATGCTCAGAACGCGACGCCTAACCGTCTGGAGGATGCACAGTCCTCAAGTGTAATAAGTCTTCAGATCACTCAGACAAGAAGACTTAAGTGATGCCCAATTACTCTGGCTCTGGGTGGTTAGGGCTTTTCTCCTCACTAAGGATTTTCTCTCAAAGGCTTCGAGGTGGGTTGCTCTCAAACGACAAAAGCCGTGCACTGAAATCTGAGCAGCCGACCGTTTATGGTTGTGGGGGTGGACTATTTATAGCCACTTGGCAACCCTGGCCTGATTTGTCCGAAATGACCCTGGGTCACTAAGGAACTGACACGTGTACTAACGGTCGGATTTTGAACTCTCACGGCAACTTTACTTGGGCTGCAAGTAAAGCTGACTTGTCTGACTCTGGACAAGATTTTCTCTCATTGTCTTCACTCGAAGACATAGGATTTGAATTAGGCATCACTTCAGTCATCCTGACTGGTTTTCTTGGACCCCACTTAACAGTACGGTGGTTCCTATGACACAACATGAATAAAGTAAAGCTACGAAGGATCTAAGTCTCCGAGTTCCAAAAGCTTCATGGGGAGTCTTCATATGTCATTGTCTTCGACACGAATGTCTTCATGAACCACCATTGTCTTCAATGTCTTCGTACATTTTTGGGGGTCATCTCTGGTAGCTAAACCGAATCAATGAGGGACTTCTACCTGTGTTATCCTGCAATTCTCACAAACACATTAGTCCCTCAACTAGGTTTGTCGTCAATACTCCAAAACCAACTAGGGGTGGCACTAGATGCACTTACAGTATATGATGATGATGAGAGTTGCATGGCAATATATCTCGGAATGGCTATGGAAATGCCATGATAGGTAGGTATGGTGGCTGTTTTGAGGAAGGTATATGGTGGGTTTATGGTACCGGTGAAAGTTTCGCGGTACTAGAGAGGCTAGCAATGATGGAAGGGTGAGAGTGCGTATAATCCATGGACTCAACATTAGTCATAAAGAACTCACATACTTATTGCAAAAATATATTAGTCATTGAAACAAAGTACTATGCGCATGCTCCTAGGGGGATAGATTGGTAGGAAAAGACCATCGCTCGCCCCCGACCGCCACTCATAAGGAAGACAATCAATAAACACCTCATGCTCCGACTTCGTTACATAACGGTTCGCCATACGTGCATGCTACGGGACATGCAAACCTCAACACAAGTATTTCTCAATTTCACAATTACTCGACTAGCATGACTCTAATATCACCATCTTTATATCGCAAAACTATTGCAAGGAATCAAACATATCATATTCAGCGATCTACAAGTTTATGTAGGATTTTATGACTAACCATGTGAATGACCAGTTCCTGTCATCTCTCTAAATAGATATAAGTGAAGCAAGAGAGTTTAATTCTGTCTACAAAAGATATGCCCATGCTCTAACAAATATAAGTGAAGCAAAAGAGCATTCTACAAATGGCGGTTGTCTAAGTGAAGAGAAACAGACAATCCAAACTTCAAATGATATAAGTGAAGCACATGAAGCATTCTATAAAGCCATACTCAAAAGATATAAGTGAAGTGCAAAGAGCATTCTATAAATCCATACACAGAAGATATAAGTGAAGTGCATAGAGCATTCTATAAATCAACCAAGGACTATCTCATACCAGCATGGTGCATAAAATAAAAATGAAAACTAAATGCAAACGACGCTCCAAGATTGCACAGATCGCATGAACGAAACGAATCCGAAAACATACCGATATTTGTTGAAGAAAGAGGGGATGCCTCCCCAGCATCCCCAAGCTTAGACGCTTGAGTCTCCTTGAATATTTACTTGGGGTGCCTCGGGCATCCCCAAGATTGGGCTCTTGCCTCTCTTCCTTCTTCTCACATCGAGACCTTCTCGATCATCGAACACTTCATCCACACAAAACTCCAACAGAAAACTCGATAAGATCCGTTAGTATAATAAAGCAAATCACTACTCTAAGTACTGTTGCAAACCAATTCATATTTTGTTTTTGCATTGTGTCTACTGTAATATAAATTTTTCATGGCTTAATCCACAGATATGAATTGATAGTTTCATCAAAACAAGCAAACTATGCATCAAAAATAGAATCTGTCTAAAGCAGAACAGTCTGTAGCAATCTGAACATTCACCATACTTATGATACTTGAAAAATTCTGCCAAAATTAGGAAAAATAAACAATTTGTATAGAAAGATAGTGCAAAAAGAATCCGAACCATTTGACGTTCCAGCTAAAAATTTAAAATCGCGCAAAGTTTCTGTCCTGCACCGTACAAACCATCAAGCAAATGTAAACATCCTAAAGGCAAACCTTGGCACATTATTTTTATAATACAATGGAATTGTACAAGGAGATAATTATTTTTGTTGAAAATTTTCTGTAATCAAGATTGAAAAAGTTGCCATGAACATGAACAAAGTTCAAGGAGCTATCCCACTTCAACAGTGCTTGTCTTTCTCACTTTCACTTTCCTTTTTGAAAAGTTTTGGGTTCCCCTCTTTATTTTTGTTGTTTTTAAACTATATGAAAGCACTCAACAGAAATAAATGACTCTCTAAAACTTCCGGGTTGTCTCCCTGGCAGCGCTATCTTTAAAGCCATTAAGCTAGGCATATAGTGCTCAAGTAGTGAATCCACCCGGATCCCAAGGTATATCAAAGTCAATTTTAATTAACAATGATTTGTAATTTAGTAGTGAGCACAAAGCAACATATATCAAGCAATGACGAAGTCTAACTCTCTTCCTATGCATCGGCATGTCATAAAAGAACAATTCATGCACACCTAGTAAAAGGCAATGAATAGTATAAACAGTTTCTTGCAATTTTATCATGTTAGAAACATAGAGAGGTGGAGATATAGTTCCTATCTCATAATAATTGCAAGTAGGAGCAGCAAGCACATGCATATTATATTTATCAAAATCATCATGTGCAACGGTAAAAGGCAACCCATCAATATAATCCTTAATAAGTGCAAACTTCTCCGATATAGTATAATCGGGAGAATTCAAAAAGATAATAGGACTATCATGCGTGGGTGCAATAGAAACAATTTCATGTTTAACATAAGGAACTATAGCAAGTTCATCTCCATAAGCATAATTCATATTGGCATCTTGGCCACAAGCATAGCAAGCATCATCAAAAAGGGATATTTCAAAAGAATCGACGGGATCATAGCAATTATCATAATATTCATCCTTCGGTAAGCATGAAGGGGAATTAAACAATGTATGAGTTGAAGAGTTACTCTCATTAGAAGGTGGGAACGGGTGATCAATCTGCTCTTCCTCCTTTTGTTCTTCGCTCTCCTCCTCATCTTTTTCATCCAATGAGCTCACTTTGTCATCAATTTCTTCTTCCATAGACTCCTGCAAAATATTAGTCTCTTCTTGGACAGCAGTGTATTCCTCAATATATTGTTTAACATAGGTATTAGAAGCATAATTATCATATCAATATTTAAGTATAGCAAAATTTTCAGATTTGTGAAAAGTAGCATCATACTTTTCAATCAAAGAAGCAATTTCATAAGCACCCTCAAAAGCAACAAATTCTTCAATTTGTTGAACATCATAGTAACTATAAACACCTTTAGCATAAGAAGATAAGATTCCATTATCAATAAACTCACATTGGTAGGGAAGGTGTTTCTTAGGGTTTTCAGAACAACAAGTAAAATCATATAATTCACATAAATTCCAAGCATAGCATTGCAAACATTGAATTTGACTCCATAATAATTTCCCTTTTTCAGATATACAGTGTCCCACATAACAAGAATGTTCATCTAAAGATTTGCCCTCAACTAAGCTAGTTGGGGTTTCAGCATGAGCACATAGGGATCGAAGATGATCCAAGTAATAAGCTTCAGCAGTGTGATAGATTTTGATTGGTTCTTCAACCAATGGTTCAGTAGGTACAACTAATTTTTTTGGTATTTTGCGTTTCCTACCCATAAATTAAGATAGGAAACAACTAAGAACAGCAAATAAAAATTACTTAGTGATAAAGCAAACAAGCACACAAGAGAATATTCACCCCACGCTATCGCTCCCCGGCAACGGCGCCAGAAAAAGATCTTGATAACCCACAAGTATAGGGGATCAATTGTAGCCTCTTTCGATAAGTAAGAGTGTCGAACCCAACGAGGAGCTAAAGGTAGAAAAAATATTTCCTCAAGTTCTATCGACCACCGATACAACTCTATGCACGCTTGATGTTCGCTTTACCTAGAACAAGTATGAAACTAGAAGTACTTTGTGGGTGTTTTCGGAAAGGCTTGAAAGAAAGTAAAGAGCACGAAAATAAAACTAGGGGCTGTTAAGGTAAAGAAACTAAAGTACATATAGCGAGAGTGGAAAAGTGGTGGTAGGAGTTGCGAAATTGTCCCTTAAGCAATTGACTACTTTACTAGACCGATAGCAAGTATTATGTGGGAGAGGCCACTGCTAGCATGTCATCCCTGACTTGGAATTCTATGCACTTATGATTGGAACTATTAGCAAGCATCCGCAACTACTGATGTTCATTAAGGTAAAACCCAACCATAGCATTAAGATATATTGGTCCCCCTTCAATCCCGTATGCATCAATTTCTATGCTAGGTTGAAGCTTCTGTCACTCTTGTCCTCCAATACATAGTCCTATCAACATACAACTAACCCTAGGGTGTGATCCACGCGCGCGCTCATATGATGGGCACCAAAGGATAGCAACATAACCACAAGCAAATTAAATCAATCATAGGAATTCATCAACCATCGATAGGACAATGAAAATCTACTCAGACATCATAGGATGGCAACACATCATTGGATAATAATATGAAGCATAAAGCACCATGTTCAAGTAGAGGGTACAGCGGGTTGCGGGAGAGTGGACCGCTGTAGATAGAGGGGGGAAGGTGATGGAGATGTTGGTGAAGATGGCGGAGGTGTTGGTGAAGATCGCGGTGATGATGATGATGGCCACGGCGGCGTTCCGGCACCACCGAAGGAGAGGGGGAGAGGGCCCCCTTCTTCCTCTTCTTCCTTGACCTCCTCCCTATATGGGAGAAGGGTTTCCCCTCTGGTCCTTGGCCTCCATGGGATGGGAGGGGCGAGAGCCCCTCCGAGATTGGATCTATCTCTCTGTTTCTCTCTGGTTCTGCGTTCTCCTCTGGCTCTGTTTCACCGTTTCGTATATATATGGAGATCTGTAACTCCGATTGGCCTGAAACCTTCGCCGTGATTTTTTTCCGAATATTAGCTTTCTTGCGGCAAAAGAAGAGTGTCAACCGCCTTACGGTGGGCTCACGAGGGTAGGGGCGCGCCCTAAGGGGGGGCCTACCTCGTGACCACCTCGGGCACTGGTTCGCGTTGATTTTCATTCCCAATTTTCCATATTTTCCAAAAATAAGTTCCGTCCGTTTTTATCCCGTTTGGACTCCGTTTGATATGGATATTCTGCGAAACCAAAAACATGCAACAGACATGAACTGGCACTAGGCACTGGATCAATATGTTAGTCCCAAAAATAATATAAAAAGTTGCCAAAAAGTATATGAAAGTTGAATAATATTGGCATGGAACAATCAAAAATTATAGATACGACGGAGACGAATCACTGGTCTGCGTGTAGTTGCTCTCTTCACACTCTCTCACCCTCTCCAGATGTAGCAACCAGACCTCAAACAGTCTGATCTCTGTGCTCCGGTGTCATCCTTGGATCAGTAATGCTGACACCACACAGTACTCGGAGGATTTATAGCAGAGTAGCAATCACACACTTATTACATCGAGTGTCTCAAAAGAGAACTTATTACAATAAATATGGCTTAAGGCCATCTAATAACGATAACAGCGGAAGGCTTGGAAGATAAGTGAGTCCATCAACACCAACGGCATCACTGAGTATAGAACCACGACCTAAAACTCCTTAATCGTCGTCTGAAAAGTCTGCAACATTAATGTTGAAGCCCGAAAACGGGTCAGCTCATGGAATATGCTGGCAAGGTAACACATAGAGAGTAATGGAATGAAACAGCTATACTATATGCATATTTGGCTGGTGGAAGCTCTATGGTTACAGTTTTGCGTAAAGCCAATTTTTCCCTACTTCAAAGGAATAAAATTTAATTACTATCATGGTGGTTGTTAAACATTGAGAATGGTTGACAGCATTCTCAATCCCAATTAAGCATCATCATTAAACATAACCCAACAAAATTTATTTAGAGTAACATGTTGAGATTCACATGATAATCCAAGTACTAGATACTCAAGATGTCCATAACCGGGGACACGGCTAATCATGATTAGTTTATTACACTCTGCAGAGGTTTGCGCACTTTTCCCCACAAGACTCGATCGCCTCCGTTTGGTTTCTCGCACTACAAGGTGTTTGAGAAGACGGATGACCGAGACATAGTCTTTCAGAAGCGCTAGCACCTTACGATGGGTAGACCGTACCACCTACATCCCCTACATCTGCTAGTCTACCACTGTAAGAGTTCGCACGACTTAGTCAACTATGCTAGAGCCCATAATAGCTTGTGGCTACACATGGAAGTTTCTAGTATGAATAGTCTCATGATCCCTTTGAGCCTGGGTGGCGGTCCAAAAGAAAACAGGCAAGTCCTGGAATACCCAGGTGCCTCAATCCACCCAGATGTGTGTTTAAGTTGCCACCTTAGATAAACCATTAATTAACAATCTCACATCTGTCATGGATATCGCTCACCCAATCCACGTCTACTAGCATAGCATGGCATAATAAGCAAACGTAGAAGTAACTCCCAAAGGTTCGATAATAAACAGGTAATAGGTACTACCTCATCTACTTCCCATCCCACAATTTAATTAGATCCTAATCATGCAATGTGTGAGGATTGATCTAATGCAATAAAACTGGGTAGTAGAAAAGGTATGATCAAAGTGTTACTTGCCTTGCTGATGATCCGCGAAACCTAACGATTCGAAGTAACAGGCGGCGCACTCCGGGTATTCGATCACAGACAAACAAACAAGCATACAATAAGTACTCATGTAATGCACAGGTAAAACTCAAATAAGAGATCTAACCAGAAGGTTCAACTTAAGAACTCTGGTTGGCAAAAAGAATCAAATCGAACGAAGCAACGAAAGACAAACAACGAAAGAAAACAACTTCGTTCTACTAATCTGGATCTAGGGAAAATTTTATAGAAACAACAACTTGTTTAAGTTGGTTAAACGAATAGAGGGTTACGAGACGAAACTCTAGGCGCTTGAATCGCCTGATTCCGATAAACGAGCGAAAAGTTAAACTAAAACGAAAATCGAATCGGGAATCGCGATCAGAAAAATCGCGGATTTAATCCGAGAAAAAGAAAAATGACGAACACCGATTTTTTTCTCTTTTTTGGCATGGAAAACGAGGCACGACGAACCTCGGGCAGCGGGATCGTCGGCGGCTTCGGCGGCGCGCGCGGATCAAGGCAGGGCTGATGGGCTGGGGTGGCTCGGGGCGGCGCTATTTAAAGGCTGCCCCCGGGCGGTGTCCCGCTCGGGTACGACCCGAAGTCGGTTCGTTCTTTTATTCCGCTCGGAAGAAAAATAAAAAGAAATACTAAACGGACTCCAAAAATTCCGAAATAAATTTTCACGGGCTTATAAAATCAAGCCGCACAAGGTGAACATTTATTTGGGCCCTAAATGCAATTTTGAAAAACGCACATTTTTCCTAAATTCAAATAAAACTCCGAAAAACTCCGAAATAAAATCTTATTTGATTTTATTATTAAATCCTCAATATTTCTTTATTTTGGGGAAGTCATTTTATTCCCTCTCTCATATTTTTGTAATAGAAATAATTGACGATAAAATAAATAAAATCAAATGATCCTATTCTCAAAATTTGAGAGTACTCAAATATGAAAATAACGAAATCCCCAACTCTTTCCGTGGGTCATTGAGTTGCGTAGAATTTCTAGGATCAACCAAAATGCAAAATAAAATATAATATGCATGATGATCTAATGTATAATATTCCAAATTGAAAATTTGGGATGTTACAAACCTACCCCTTAAGATGAATCTCGCCCTCGAGATTCGGGTTGGCTAGAAAATAGGTGAGGGTGGTCTTTGAGCAAATCTTCCTCTCGTTCCCAGGTGGCTTCATCCTCCGTGTGGTGGCTCCACTGGACTTTGCAAAACTTGATAACTTTGTTGCGGATAACTCGGCTGGCAAACTCGAGGATCTTAATTGGTTTCTCCTCGTAGGTCAAATCGTTATCCAACTGAATAGTTTCCAAAGGCATTGTGTCTCTCAATGGTATGTCAGCCATCTCCGCGTGACATTTCTTCAACTGGGAAACATGGAACACATCATGAACTCCTGACAATCCTTCAGGCAATTCCAACTTGTAGGCCACTTCTCCCATACGCTCCAAAACTCGATAGGGTCCTACAAATCGTGGTGCTAACTTCCCTTTAACTCCAAAACGCTTTGTTCCCCGAAGTGGAGATACTCGAAGTAAGCTCTGTCTCCGACTTCGTAAACTGTCTCCTTGCGTTTAGAATCTGCATAACTCTTCTGTCTGGACTGGGCTACCTTGAGCCTATCGCGAATCAATTTCACCTTCTGTTCAGACTCTTTAATCAAGTCAGGACCAAACAACTGGCGGTCTCCAACTTCATCCCATGACAATGGTGTCCTGCACCTCCTTCCGTACAAGGCTTCGAAAGGGGCCATCTTTTAAACTGGTTTGGTAACTGTTGTTGTAAGAGAACTCTGCATATGGCAAATTATCATCCCAACTAGATCCATAATCTAGCGCACAAGCTCTCAGCATATCCTCCAAAATCTGATTGACTCTCTCAGTCTGTCCATCTGTCTGTGGATGAAAAGATGTACTGAATTCTAGCCTGGTTCCCAAAGTTTCATGCAACTGCTTCTAGAACTTTGAGGTAAACTAGGTTCCTCTATCCGATACGATACTCCTTGGAACTCCATGCAAACATACGATCCTGGTCATGTATATCTTTGCCAACTTAGCACTGGTATAAGTGGTCTTTACCGGGATGAAATGAGCTACTTTCGTCAATCGATCAACTACAACCCAAATCGAGTCATAGCCTGAACGAGTCCTGGGCAATCCCGTGATAAAATCCATGCCTAGCTTATCCCACTTCCATTCGGGTATCGGCAATGGTTGTAACAATCCTGCTGGCTTCTGATGCTGTGCCTTTACTCTCTGACATACATCACAAACTACTACATACTCCGCAATATCCTTCTTCATACCGGTCCACCAGAAAATATCCTTCAAATACAAATACATCTTGGTATTTCCTGGGTGAATCGAATATGGTGAATCATGTGCTTCTTGCAGTATCAACTTCCTGATCTCCGGGTCATTGGGCACGTAAACATGGTCTTCAAACCATAGGGTGTCGTGCTCATCCTCATGAAATCCTTTAGCTTTTCCTTTGCTCAGTTTCTCCTTTATAGCGGCAATCTCCTTGTCAGCTTTCTGAGCTTCTCTGATTCTATCCATCAAAGTTGACTGAATCTCCAATGCTACTACATAGCCTCTCGGAACTATTTTCAAACATAGTTCACGAAGATTTTCTGCTAACTCCTTGGGTATTTCTCCCGTCATTAATGTATTGACATGGCTCTTACGGCTTAATGCGTCAACTACTACATTAGCCTTTCTGGGGTGATAATGCTATTTCATACCATAATCCTTGATAAGCTCCAACCATCTCCTTTGTCTGAGATTCACCTCCTTCCGTGTGAAAATGTACTTCAACTCTTATGATCTGTGTACACCTCACAATGATTTCCAATTAGGAAATGTCTCCATGTTTTCAAGGCATGTACTACGGCTGCTAAATCCAAATCATGCGTAGCATAATTCAACTCATGAGGCTTCAGTTGTCTTGAGGCATATGAAACAACTCTCCCTTCCTGCATAAGCACTTCTCCAAGTCCTTGACGTGAAGCGTCGCAATACACCTCATAATCTTTGGTCTGGTCTGGCAAAATCAACACTGGTGAGGTAGTCAAACGTTTCTTCAACTCCTGGAAACTAGCCTCACATTCCTCTGTCCATATGAACTTGGTATCCTTCTTCAACAACTCCGTCATAGGCTTCGCAATCTTTGAGAAATTCTCAATAAATCTCCGGTAGTATCCCGTGAGTCCAAGAAAACTCCGGATCTCTCCAACTGTTGTTGGGGCTTCCCACTTGGTCATGGTTTCAACTTTGGTGGGATCAACTGCTATACCTTCTCCTGATATAACGTGTCCGAGGAATACTACTTCCTTCAACCAAAACTCACATTTGCTGAACTTGGCATATAACTGATGTTCTCCGAGCTTTCCAAGTACCAAACGCAAATGCTCCTTATGCTCCTCTTCATTCTTCGAATATACCAGGATATCATCAATGAACACTACGACGAATTTATCCAAAAACTCCATAAACACTTTGTTCATCATGTTCATAAAATAGGCAGGTGCGTTAGTCAGACCAAATGACATAACGCTATACTCGTACAGCCCATACCTGGTGGTAAAAGCTGTCTTCGGAATATCCTGTTCTCGAATCTTCAACTGGTGGTATCCTGATCACAGATCGATCTTGGAAAATACCTTAGCTCCTTGCAATCGATCAAACAGATCATTGATCATTGGTAGTGGGTACTTATTCTTGATCGTTACTTCATTCAATCCTCGATAATCAACAACCATCCTTAACGATCCATCCTTCTTCTCCACTAGTAGTACGGGCGATCCCCAAGGTGAAGAACTTGGGCGAATATATCCTTTATCCAGTAACTCCTTAATCTGCTTCTTAATTTCCACCAAATCCTTTGCTGGCATCCTATATGGTCTCTTTGATATTGGCCCTGTGCCTGGCAATAGCTCAATCAAAAACTCAATATCCCTATCCGGTGGGATGCCTGGCAACTCTTCTGGAAAAACATCAGGAAAATCCCTTACCACTGGTACTTCCTCCTGCACAACTCCTGTTAAGCAATTTACTTGGGTCCTCTTTGGCACATGCCGGGATACATACTTGATCCTTCCCCCTTCTGGTGTGGTAAGCAAAATTGACTTGCTAGCACACTCAATATTCCCTGCATACTTTGATAACCAATCCATGCCAAATATCACATCCAATCCTTGAGATTCCAATACTATTAGGTCTGAGGGAAAAACATAGTTACCAATCCTTAATGGTAACCGATCACACCATAGACTAGCCACCTACTCTACTCCAGGGGAGGTTACTAACCTGGGTGACCTAAGGGCTTGGGTTGGTAGGTTATACTTATCCACAAATCCCCTTGAGATATATGAATGCGATGCACCAGTATCAAAAAGAACGAGTGCAGTAAATGACTTAACCAAAAACTTACCTATTACTACATCGGGCTGTGCTTCAACCTCCTCCACGCTAATGTGGTTCACCTGTCCCCTGTTAAAAGGGTTCGGCTTCTTCCCGGAACTTCCATTGCCATTTTGGCCTTCAGAACATTCATTGGCATAATGTCATGTCTTCGAACACTTAAAGCAAGTGACTTGGCTTAGGTCCTTCTTGGCTGGGGTGGATGGGTTGGTGCGATTCTGGCCGTTGCTTCCTCCATTGCCATTTCCATTCTTGGTGCCATTGTGATTGTGCGAGCTACCTCCTCCATGAGTATGCTGAAAATGTCCTCCCAGTCTAGGGGTAAAACGTGGCTTCTGTTGAGCTCCTGAATTATACTTTCCTTGTCCATACTTCCTCTTGCGATTCTCAATTTGCTGCTACTTCCCTTCAATCATAAGAGCATGATCTACCAACTCCTGGTCGTTGTTGAAGGTGGCTACCATCAACTGCATGCTCAACTCATCATTCAGTCCTTCCAGAAACTTCTCCTGCTTAGCTGCATCTGTAGCTACGTCATCTGGGGCATAACATGCTAACTTACTAAACTCCTCCACATACTGGCCAATTGTCCGTCCTACTTGGCGCAAGTTGCGAAACTCACGCTTCTTCATGGCCATAGCTCCTGCTAAAACATGGGCAGTACGAAAAGCCTGCTGAAACTAGTCCCATGTGACAGTGTCAACTGGGAAAGTGGCTGTGAAATTCTCCCACCATGATGATGCGGGTCCATCTAGCTGATGTGCGGCAAACTTCACCTTCTCCGCATCTGTGCATCCTGCTGTGGTCAACTCTCTAGCTGTCTTGCGGAGCCAATCATCTACTACTATCAGCTCGGTGCTACTGGAAAACACCGGCGGATTCAGCCTAAGAAAATGCACTAAGTGATCAACAGGTGGTGGTGGTGGTGGTGGTGGGTTGTTGTTGTTGTTCCCCTGATTCTGATTCTGGACTAGCAACTGCATCAACGTGTTCATCTGCTGGATCAACTGGGTGAGCTCCGGTGGAAAGGCAAATCCGGGGTCACGTCTAGGAGGCATCTGAGGGTTTAGAAAAGATGAGATGTAAGAATAGAGGGGGTCTAAAGAGAAAACACTTGTCACAGCCCTAGAATTTGTTTGCAAATAGTTGCACAAGCATTCATGCATCATGTCTAAATACTGAAAGTTGAATTGAGGTTAGTAGAAACCCTCATAAATCACTTCCAAAAATAGTCAACATTACAAATTGCTTCAAATAACCCAATAAAATGTTCCTGTTAAGCTATAAAAATATTGGCAAGAGGAAAAATTCAAACCAATATTTTTGGATTCACAGAAATATTTATTTTGGGCATTTGAATTAAATCAATAGCTATTTGAATTGGATTTATATTTACTATTAAATAAATATAGGTCCAATAATTCTGAAATATTTTTGTGGAGCTTTGGTTTAATTCCTTTAGCTTCTAAAAATATTTCCAGAAGCAACAAAATTGATTTGGCTTCAAAACCAAATTCAAAACAAACCTGCAAATTAGAAAAAGAACAGAATTAGAAAAGCAGAGAGAGAGCTCACCTGGCGCCAGCAACCGGCCCAGCTCCTGTGCAGCCCACCAAGGCCCACTCGGCTGGCCCAGCTGGCCAGCCCAGCCCACCAGGGGCATCCTTGTCTTCAACCTCTGCCTACTGGCAGAGGCAAGGCCGAGCACGGCGCCCGCGCACGCCGGCACGCAGCTGCCTGCCTGGCCTCCCCTGGCCAGCGCGATGCCGCCAATGACACGCCGCTGCCATCTGGACCCCCCTGACCTCCTCACTCTCCCCCCTCCATCTCTCCCTCGCTATCTCTCTCGCACACCCGAATGCGCCGTCGCCGCCGTTCGCTGCCACCGCGTCCACAGCCACCCCCTTGCTCCCTCTCCACATCCCTGGGCTCCGCCCTGACCCCGTGGAGCTACACACCCGAAGCACGCGACCAGAGGAGGCCCCGGTCGACCCGAGCGTCGTCGTCTTCATCTCCGGTGCCCGGAGATCGCCGTCGTCAATTCGCCGTTGCAGAAGCTTCCCCGAGCCCGCTGAGCTACTCATCGACCTCCCTGTGAGCTTCGCCACCGTTTCCCCCTCTTCCCCGCTTCATTTGATCGCCGTAGCCGTTGCCCCCTTGATGACCGAACTGCGGCGCCGCCCGAGCTCGCCGGCGACGAGGCTCCGGTGGCCAATCGGCCCCGTTCATATGCCCGTTGGCTTTGTGAGAGCCTGCAGAACGCGTAGGTGCTACCCGTTGATCCTCCCATGCACGGCGTCGTCATTTTCATCGGCGCCCGAACTCCGGCGGCCGCAACCGAGCTCGCCGCCGTCGACTCCGGCCACCCCCGGCCCGGAGACCACCACCATCTGACGCGCCATCGTGCCAGCTCTCCGTAGGGCCAAAGGGCGCATCGAACGGTGCACGGTAGGCGAAACCCGAGCCACCCCGATGCATCTCCGCCGCGTTTTTGGTCGTCGCCGGTGAAACTCCGGCGAGCCAACGTGGCACACTTAGTTAACGTTAATGACGCCATTAGCTGATCACTGTGCCACTGACGGATGGGCCCCACGTGCTAATTAACCCCGGAATTTATTCCCTGTTTAACTTAGACTAACCCACCGGGCCCACATGTCAGGTTGACTTTGCTGACGAGGCAGTTGACCGGGCCCACACGTCAGCGACCCTAACCAGCACTTGGTCACTGACCAGTGGACCCCACTGGTCAGGTTTGACCTGGAGGCGCCCAGTTGACCAGCTGACGTCACCCTGACGTCGGGCTGACGCAGTAAATCATTTTCTAGATTAAAAACAATTCAGGAAATTCCAGAAAATACCCAAAACTTCTAAAAATCATAGAAAATCAACCGTAACTCCAAATGAAATAAATTATATATGTAAAATTATCAGAAAAATTCAAGGAATCCATCTGTACCATTTTCATGCATGTTTGAATAATGTTTGTCCTCTGTTTTGGACAAAACAAATAAAGGGCATTTAAATAATGATATATGGGGTTGGAATTTGAATCTTGCGCTCAAACCAACTTCATTTAAATCATAGCTAGTTGCATTAGCTCAAACCACAGCATATTGACATGTCATGATCATGCATCATACTGTGCATTGCATTGATTGTATTTCTTTCTCTGTTGCCGGTATTTGTCCCCTCTCGATAGACGTTGTACCGACGATGTGATCGTTGACACTGATGAAGACCCAATGATATCTTCAGAAGTGCCAGGCAAGCACAACCCCCTTGTTCATTCCGATACAAGCCCACTCTCTCGCTCCTGCTCTCTTTTACTACATTAGGACAACAACAATTCATCTGTTACTTGTTGCGGTAGTTGAACCCCTTATCCTCTGCATGACCTGTCATTGCCACAGTAAATAGATGAAACCCACTAGCATGAGTAGGAGTTGTTTGAGCCCTGATGTGCCTACTCATTCATGCTTGTTTGTCATGCCTGCTACTGCTTAGAGTTGAGTCAGGTCTGATTCATCGGGGATGGATCGGAGGTGTGTAAACATGTCCTACTGTGTGTGAGCTAAGTGTGTGAACACGTTTTGGTAAAGGTAGCGGTGAGAGGCCATGTAGGAGTACATGGTGGGTTGTCTCATTGAAACTGCCCTCAGGAACTGAGTTCTGTGTTTGTGATCCATGAAACAGCTACTACCACACGTTGGGCCCTGAAATATGACCCCGCTCGACTTACTAACCCCTCTCGTCCTCTGTCCAGGAGTTGCAATTAGTTTCTGGTGTTTATAGGATATGTGTTGGCGGCCGTGCATAGCGCTGACCCTAGGGGTGGGCTATGATGCGGTAGATACACTGCGGCACGGTGTACCGGGCGCCCGTTTGGTGTCTCGGGAACCCTGCACACATCGTTTGGGGCTGTGAGCGAAACTCCGGCCGGATCTCCTCGCGGATGGAACCCGAATAGGCGATAAACCTGGACTAGAGACTTGTGTGGTTAGTCAGGTCGTGGTCTACACCCACGTCGGCTTTCGCTTGAAGTCTGCCGAGCACATGTCGTGTGCAGACGCTAAGTGGTGGAAACATGTCTGACGAAGTACACCCCTGCAGGGTTATAAATGATCTATTCGAATAGCCGTGTCCGCGGTAAAGGACTTCTGGGTTGCCTATAACAGTTCATAGACAAGTGAAAGTGGATACCCTAAAACTCGCAAGATAAGCGTGAGTGCTATGGATGGCCTTCTCGTAGGGAGACGAGAGCGGATCCATAGTGGTGTATTGATTGGTGAATATGTGGACTCGTGTGCGCCACCTCAAAAGAGTTGCATGCAGTCTAGTTCAGAATAGCCACCGAGTCAAAGCTGGCTTGCTGCAGTTAAACTCCACCCCCCCCCCCCCTTGATGATACCGATGCATATGTAGTTTAGATCTGATGTAAGTCTTGCCGAGTACCTTTGTACTCACGTTTGCTTAATTTATGTTTTGCAGAGAGACTTCAGTCTCGCTAGTAGTTCCGCGTGGACTTCGACATTTAGCTTGATACCTCAGCTACGATCTTATGCCCTCGACAGGATCTGGTAGATAGTCAGGCTTCTCAGCCTTTTTCATTTATAGATGTCTGTACTCAGACATGTTAAGCTTCCGCATGTGTTTGATTTGTATGTTATGATTGTTGGGTCATGAGACCCATGCTTGTAATATCTCGCTCCTCGGAGCCTAATGAATTAATACTTGAGTTGTAGAGTTATGTTGTGATGCCATGTTGTATTTACACATATCGAGCATATTGTGTGCATGATTGAAATGCTTGGTATGTGTGGGATCCGACTATCTAGTTGTCTATCCTTGGCAGCCTATCATATGGGGAAATGTAGTCTAGTGCTTCTGAGCGATAGTAGTCCGCTACAGCCCGGATCACCGGAGTCCTGCTAGCCCAGCACTACTGCTCAGGACACTTGACTGGCCGGCATGTGTTTCACTTCGTTCCTATGTCTGTCCCTTCGGGGAAATGTCACGCGGTGACATCCGGAGTCCTGCCTAGCCTGCTACAGCCTGGGTTACCGGAGTCCTGTTAGCCCAGTGCTACAGCCCGGATTCACACGCTGTTGACCGACATGCTCGAGGTTGATTCATGTATGCCTGTCCCCATGGGTTAGTGCCGCTTTGGGTTCACGACTAGCCATGTAGGCCCGGGTTCTTTGTCATATGGATGCTAGCGACACTATCATATACGTGAGCCAAAAGGCGCAAACGGTCCCGGGCCAGGTAAGGTGGCACCCGTGGAAATACCGTGCGTGAGGCCACAAAGTGATATGATGTGTTACCGGCTAGATCGATGTGACCTAGGATCGGGGTCCTGACAACACTACCCATATGCACATGAGGCAAAAGCAAACAATTCACTTCAATCAATCAAACAAGGCATACAATCGATCTATCTATCGCAAAAGTGCTCGGACTACTATATTTACATGGTGGACTACTACTACTGATGAGGTGGTCTACTAGAAATATTCTTCGGTTGCAGACTCCATAACATCTGCTCCAGCTTCATCAACATAGTCATCATCGCTACTTTCTGGTTTCGAGTCCGTGCCGTCGAGGATGATGTAGTCTTCCGGGCTAATCTCCTTGGGTTCTTCGTCTTCATCTACTGGCGTAGGGCCTCCCATAAATATTCCAATCTTCTTGATCAGGTCGTCATTCTTTTCCACCAATACTTCAATTTCCTCTTCATACTCTTCACGTGTAGCCTTGAGTTCTTCCTCCAGTTCCTTGATTCTTGTCTTAGCCTTCTTCAGATCTATCTTGTCGGTGCACATCTGGTTCTCCTATCGTCGAATGTGCTGGTTTAACTCCTGAATAAAAGCTGCGATTGATCTATCCTTCCTGGTGCTGATCATCTCCCAGTGCTCATCTCGACGCCCACAAATCTCGTAGATAGTATCCTTGAGATCCTTGCGGTAGACTTCTCCAATGCGTCCCATGGCGATGTGAGCTGCCATGCTCTTTCCTAGACTCCAAGTTGGTGCATCAAAAGAAAACTCTATGGGCTCAGTGACTGGCATGAAATTCCTTCCTGGAACTTGAACTTGAATCATCCAGCGCTCTTCATCAGGTAAAGTGGCGTTGTAGGTTCCCGTGAAGCTTGGTACTCCTATATTCAGGTATCTAGTGACTTCCTTCAAGTGTCGTCCAAAGGGTGTATCTTCATCCGGTTGCATGAACTTGTTCCTTGCATCCGCCATCCTAAAGAGTAGAAAAGATGAGAAGTCAGAAGAGAAGAGAGTGAATAGTGATCTATGTCTTTTAGCTTAGTGGTCATGTCCTACAGTCAGCGTGTGCTCTGATACCATCTCTGTAGCGACCAGACCTCAAACAGTCTGATCTCTGTGCTTTGGTGTCATCCCTGGATCAGTAATGCTGACACCACACAGTACTCGGAGGATTTATAGCAGAGTAGCAATCACACACTTATTACATCGAGTGTCTCAAAAGAGAACTTATTACAATAAATATGGCTTAAGGCCATCTAATAACGATAACAGCAGAAGGCTTGGAAGATAAGTGAGTCCATCAACTCCAACGGCATCACCGAGTATAGAACCACGACCTAAAACTCCTTAATCATCGTCTGAAAAGTCTGCAACATTAACTTTGCAGCCCGAAAACGGGTCAGCACATGGAATATGCTAGCAACGTAACACATAGAGAGTAATGGAATGAAACAGCTATACTATATGCATATTTGGCTGGTGGAAGCTCTGTGGTTACAGTTTTGCATAAAGCCAATTTTTCCCTACTTCAAAGGAATAAAATTTAATTATTATCATGGTGGTTGTTAAACATTGAGAATGGTTGACAGCATTCTCAATCCCAATTAAGCATCATCATTAAACATAACCCAACAAATTTATTTAGAGTAACATGTTGAGATTCACATGATAATCCAAGTACTAGATACTCAAGATGTCCATAACCGGGGACACGGCTAATCATGATTAGTTTATTACACTCTGCAGAGGTTTGCGCACTTTTCCCCACAAGACTCGATCGCCTCCGTTTGGTTTCTCGCACTACAAGGTGTTTGAGAAGACGGATGACCGAGACATAGTCCTTCAGAAGCGCTAGCACCTTACGATGGGTAGACCGTACCACCTACATCCCCTACATCTGCTAGTCTACCACTGTAAAAGTTCGCACGACTTTGTCAACTATGCTAGAGCCCATAATAGCTTGTGGCTGCACACGGAAGTTTCTAGTATGAATAGTCTCATGATCCCTTTGAGCCCAGGTGGCGGTCCAAAAGAAAACAGGAAAGTCCTGGGATACCCAGGTGCCTCAATCCACCCAGATGTGTGTTTAAGTCGCCACCTTAGATAAACCATTAATTAACAATCTCACATCTGTCACGGATATCGCTCACCCAATCCACGTCTACTAGCATAGCATGGCATAATAAGAAAACTCAGAAGTAACTCCCAAAGGTTTGATAATAAACAGGTAATAGGTACTACCTCATCTACTTCCCATCCCACAATTTAATTAGATCCTAATCATGCAATGTGTGAGGATTGATCTAATGCAATAAAACTGGGTAGTAGAAAAGGTATGATCAAAGTGTTACTTGCCTTGCTGATGATTCGCGAAACCTAACAATTCGAAGTAATAGGCGGCGCACTCCGGGTATTCTATCACAGACAAACAAACAAGCATACAATAAGTACTCATCTACTGCACAGGTAAAACCCAAATAAGAGATCTAACCAGAAGGTTCAACTTAAGAACTTCGGTTGGCCAAAAGAGTCAAATCAAACGAAGCAATGAAAGACAAACGGCGAAACAAAACAACTTCGTTCTACTAATCTGGATCTAGGGCAAATTTTACAGTAACAAAAACTTGTTTAAGTTGGAAAACGAATAGAGGGTTTCGAGACGAAACTCTAGGCGCTTGAACCGCCTGATTCCGATAAACGAGCGAAAAGTTAAACTAAAACAAAAATTGGATTAGGAATCACGATCAGAAAAATCGCGGATTTAATCCGAGAAAAAGAAAAACGACGAACGCCGATGTTTTTTCTCTTTTTTCGGCATGGAAAACGAGGCGCGGCGAACCTCGGGCGGCGGGATCGTCGGCGGCGGCGGCGGCGGTTTCGGCGGCGCGCGGGGATCGTGGCGGGGCTGATGGGCTGGGGCGGCTCGGGGCGGCGCTATTTAAAGGCTGCCCCCGGGCGGTGTCCCGCTCGGGTACGACCCGAAGTCGGTTCTTTTTTTTTATTCCGCTCGGAAGAAAAATAAAAAGAAATACTAAACGGACTCCAAAAATTGCAAAATAAATTTTCACGGGCTTCTAAAATCAAGCCGCACAAGGTGAACATTTATTTGGGCCCTAAATGCAATTTTGAAAAAACACACATTTTTCCTAAATTCAAATAAAACACCGAAAAACTCCAAAATAAAATCTTATTTGATTTTATTATTAAATCCTCAATATTTCTTTATTTTGGGAAAGTCATTTTATTCCCTCTCTCATATTTTTGTAATAGAAATAATTGATGATAAAATAAATAAAATCAAATAATCCTATTCTCAAAATTTGAGAGAACTCAAGTATGAAAATAACGAAATCCCCAACTCTCTCCATGGGTCATTGAGTTGCGTAGAATTTCTAGGATCAACCAAAATGCAAAATAAAATATGATATGCATGATGATCTAATGTATAACACTCCAAATTGAAAATTTGGGATGTTACACCAGATCTAAACAAGACTTCGTTGGCCTCTCTCTCTCCCCTCACTACTGGTTAAAGAGCCGGCAGGATCCGTTTGCCAGGAAGGGAAGGAGGCTTCATGCTGTCGCCGTCGGTGAGGGAGGGAATCCACTACCGGCGCAGCTATTCACTTTCACCGAGCGGCGGCACGGGTGGGCCTCCGACGCCTTCTTCTTCGTCATCGTACATAGTGTTGGTCGAATGGCATACGGTCGCCCACCGAACCACACCCCAAGAACCTTAAGGTATAATTTACTTATTCCACATGCATTGCTCTAGCTGCATGTGGGCTTTTTCCGCTTCTGCACTCGAATCTAGGTGTTGGATCAAACAGGAAAGTAGCGGGGAAAGTTGTATACCATGAATCTAGGACGTGGTTTAAAGAGGAAAGGAATGGGGGAAAGTAGTGGGAAAGTTGTATAGCATGAATCTAGGACGTGGTTCAAAAAGGAAAGGAAGGGGGAAAGTTGTATCGCATGAATCTAAGACGTGGTTCAAAGAGGAAAGGAATGGGGAAAAGTAGTGGGGAAAGTTGTATAGCATAAATCTAGGACGTGGTTCAAAGAGGAAAGGAAGGGGGAAAGTACTACTACATACTGGCTATCCAGCACCTATGTTGGTCAAAAAGGGAAAACAATGACAAACGAAGTACGCACATCTGTAACAAACTGATCTTTTGTTTTGGGGGACAAGGCTGTAGAGTTTGAGCAGGACTAGATTTGATGCGCTCACATAGGGAAAGGTGTCTAAAGATAACAAAACTGGGACCAACACAAATATGCTCCTTGGTTGTCTGTTCTTTGTTGCAACAGATTGTGCATCACCCCAGTACATCGGTAGATGCACATGGTGCTGGTGCGTCCACTGTCCCGTGCAACTCTTTTGTTGTTGTTAATCTAAGGCCCTGTTTGGTTAAAAAGTCCCTAGTCCCTACCTACTTGGTTCCAGGGACTAAACATGGACTAGAGGTTATTAAATTACATGCTAAAATACCATGTTACCCCTAGTAATGAACTAATAGAGACAAGGTGCGATGCGTGGCAGGGGTAACTGTTGGAAAAAGACTCTCCCTCGGGGTCTTCTTTCTTTAGTCCCAAATGCCCACTTTTAGTCCCTAAAAGTCCCTCCTGTTTGGTTTAGATGGGACTGACACGGATTTTTTTAGTCCCTCCACCAGAATGTCCCTGTAAACAAACACCCTCTAATAATGCCGCTGGAAAATTGATGCAATGCCATAGTTAAAAGAAAATTACATCTTTAACAAATTTTATTGTTAATATAATCTCTCTATTAATATTAATCAATGCCACCGTTTGAGAAATGCTACTATCTTTCTTTCTTTCCCATTTGGATAAGGTAGATGCTTCTTTTTGTTGGCTTATGTGTCATCCACCGTTATTGACCACTAGTTGTTTCCTTTGCACCTCTGTGTAAACAGGGTTATCTACTTCACCTTGTTGCCATTGTGACCTTTTGTTGCACTACACAAAACACTTTTGTTTTAAGAGTGTTTTGTGCAGTTCAACCAAAATGTCACACCGACAACGTTGCTTGATTGCTTGATCTTAGTGGAACTGCACAAGAGATCTTACTTCCTATCCGTGTTGGCAAATTTGGTTCAGATCTTCTTCTTGTGAGTTGTTTGAATTCCGCGTCATGAGAGGTCAGTACTAGCCTTCTTTCACATGATTCTGCAGAGTGCTTTCATATGTTGTGCTAATGTTGCTTGATTTTAGTGAACTGCACAAATGGAGACAAGACTTCCAATCTGTATGTGCACCGTAATATCCCATGGAGGTAAGATAAGGATATTTCACAACTATTGGCATGTATTTTCCCCACTTTCATCAGAAAATTAATGTCATTGTTTAGTGCTATACTTGTGCAACCTAATTGACATGCCAAATCTTGCATTGAAGGCGAAGCTTGTCTGTTATTGAACCAAGTGATGAAGGCGAAGAACAAGTGGAAGAAAAACAAAAATCAACTCCCAGTGCTGTAATGAAGTACTGGAACTGTGATGACACAAGTAATGATACAGTTTTGCATCTTAATTTATTGCTATGGCTGGAACGAGCAATTGTTTTGCCACTGATTTGATGCCCTCTTAATGTAATACGTAATTATCTCTACTTGTGCAAACAGGGATCTTCTTTGAAGATACCATATATTTTAGTGGAACTGCACAAGAAGATGTTGAAAACATTAAACTAATTGAGGAGTATACAGTAAGCATGGCCACCACAGTAGATAGCAACAAATGGTTCCAGAGAATTGCTTCATCTGTATGCTCTACACAATAAGCCTCCTAACAAAGGTTGGTACTCGTCCACTAATTTCATCCATATGATTGAGCTTTGTCATCTCTATTGGTGTTGTGCTACTGTTTAGATATTGACATCAAAGAGTGGTATTGTCCTTGAGAAGTGCTTCATCTGTGCTATTTTAAATATTTCCTTTCCTTTTTTGAGCAAATAGGGATGCTAGCATTTAGTTGTCCTCTTGTCTTTGCACAATAGGATCCTCCGAAGAAGAAGAAGAATATAGAGTACGTGAAGTGACTAGTTCCAATTATGCCGGGATGAAGAAGCCATGTCTATCTTTTCATCAGAAGGAGCAGTTAAAGGATGGTTACATTACCCCCCACAAGACCAAACTAACTTCAGCTCAGAAGGACTGACAAATCTCCATTTTCTTGCTGTGATGCGCGAGTACAATGTTGTTCTAGGATTCTTTCCGGTGTGTTCCATTTTTCTAAAAGTGTGCTCTACATGGACCATGTAGGTGCCTGTTTAATCTGTCAATTCATAGTACAATTTGCTTTATACTAATCACTTTTTTTGTATTTGTGCAAACAAATGTGCTCAGCTTGATTTCAATGGGAACTGCACAAAATGTTCATGAATACATCGAATCATTCATTTCCACCACAAGAAAGGAGGTGTCGAGCGAATTTGGTTGATTTTGGTGGAACTGCACAAGAAGAACACCTGGTTTATTTAACACGAGGTGCCATGTCAATGTCCGAACTAATGGAAAACCTTGCCCATTCCACAATCGTAGGCATTTGATATTTTGGAATGGGACAACCTTGTCAAATTTTGCTCATTGATTTTAGCAAGAAGACATGCGTTTGATATTTTTGAATGGGACGCCCTTTGCTGTTAGCAGCGTCGGTCCATTTTTTCTTTATTCTTTAGTTGTGAAGTAAATATTGGCTCTGGCATGTGAATCACTGAGATGCATAATCATCGATTGTTTTGAATGTTCTCTATGAATTACCAGGCTTGTGTGTTTGATTGCAATGTACAGGAACGCTAAAAAGCTGCTCAAACTCTTTGTACTCCTTCTGTTCCTTTTTACTTCGCACATTGTGAAAGTGCATACTTTTTCTATAAGATTGGTCAAAGTAGAGATACTTTGACGGCAGACAAAACTTGTTTGCAGACTAGAAAGGACCGGAGGGAGTACATGTAAAACTGCTGCAAGCGAGGTGATCACCCTGGGAATAATGCTAGTACGTATTGTTTTGCATGTTCATCCAATGCCAATGATACAATAATTCGAACTAACCAAAATAAATTCATTCATACACGGTCGGATTTCATATAAACATGTCAGATTTCATTACATTTCATACATTCTTCAACTAAAAAGGGGTGCGTTGGAGGTATAATTAATTAACCGAAGCTACCCACCTGCATCTGGGCTCAAGTTCTCTAGCAAATGACTGTATCTCATGAGCTTGCTCAACCACGGAGCGCTCTTCAATCATCCCGTAATCATAGAATTGCTCCATGATGTATAGCTCAGTGCCAGCAACCGGATGGTAGAAGCGGTGGCCTTACTTGGACCCGAGCGGCAGCGACCTATCATGTTCTACTCTTCCTTGTTTTCTATGTGGCGCGGCCTCGTTGGCAGCGGGGCGGGGCCTCGGCGGAGCCGGCGATGTCCTATGTCTCGTTGCCGGCGGGCGGCACCTCGGCAAAGCGGGGGAAATCCTCCCCCTCGTTGCCGGCAGGGTGGGGCCTTGGTAGAGCCGGCGGTATCCTCTGCCTCGTTGTTGGTGCCGTGGGGCCTCGACGGAGCAGGGCCTCGTCGACGCCAGCAGAGCGGGGACTCGTCGGAGCCGGCATTGTCCTCTACCTCGTCCTCGGTCTCGCCAAACAGCGCCTCGCCTGCTTCATCGCCCTCTTTGTAGGCGGTCGCAGCCTTCGCCACCCGTATGCGGTACTGCCAGAGCTCGAGCCGGCCCTCACGGTCGAAGCGGTACGAGTCGAGTAGTGCCTCCTGCTCCGCCCGCTCTGCGGCGATCTGCTCCTCCGCCTGCAGGTGCTCCTGGAGGAGATGGTGG
This sequence comes from Triticum monococcum, assembly GCA_034509565.1. Taxonomy (NCBI): domain Eukaryota; kingdom Viridiplantae; phylum Streptophyta; class Magnoliopsida; order Poales; family Poaceae; genus Triticum; species Triticum monococcum. The sequence continues at coordinate 142,648,922 of CM067845.1, read as the reverse complement.
TTGTAGGTGGCGTCGTCCTGCACCTCCCGGAACTGCTCCTCACGCTTCTGCCTCACCATGTCCATATATTGGGCACGAGCCTCGCCGATGGTCATGGTGCAATGCACCGGTGAGGATGGAGCGGAGGAGGGGGTTGGCGCCGGATCGTCGACTACCATGTTCTCCATTGGGACGTCGTCGTCCTCCGGCTGCCTGCCGGCTAGCCAGTTGGCAGCAATGGCTGCCATTTCCTTGTGGTCCATCGTCCACTCGTCCTGAAGAGCGATGGACCGTGAGGAAGCCATGGTGGGTAGCAGTGGTGTGGATAGGAGAAAGGGAACGGATGCGGGTGACTACGGCTATGGCCAGCGCAACAGTTTATATAGCAATGGTGGGCGGCGGAGGGGCGGACATGTGGCGCCGGAGTAGCCGCCTCGGCAACCATGTATCATTAATGTGGCGGCGAAAGGATGGACGGACAACACTTGTGTCGTTTGAAGGCGGAGCAATCGCCTGCACCGGGAAGCGGGCGGGCGGTGCTGACCATTTCGGGCGGAAAACGCGCGAGGGTGAGGGAGGCGGTTTGGGTGGGTCAGCGCAGTCAGACTCATGCTTGGCAGCGGGTCGGTCCAGCAGCGGGACATGTTGGCTCGCTAGCTAGCTCATCGAGCTGAGCAACGACAATCAGACGATGTACATAGCTTCCGACCAGGAGCCGGCACCACTGTCCAAGCCGGTTCATGTCGTGTTCACCATGGAACAGGTGCGGCCGCACTTCGGCGCCCTAATGGCGGAAGAGCTACCAGCACATGAGGACTTGTGCTGCAACCTCCGTCTCCTCAACGAGCACCGGTGAACAAGCGAACGACAATTCCGTCGCGGACATGTGGCCCTATGATCCTGGCTTCCTGAATGAGCAGCGGGCGCTGTATCAGACCATCCGTAGGGCCCGCGAGGCCCTCTCCATCATCCTTCGAGTTGTTGTGCTCATTGTGGCGCAGCCGTCTCACGTTGTCGACATGGTCAACGGACATGAGGACGAGGAGATGACTTTACTTGGAGAGGATGAGAGTGGGGACCCACCAGGGCCATAGCCGCACATACGCAAGTGCCTCCTTATTAGTATATAAAACTATAATTTTTTTACTTCCTCCTGGTTTCCTGACATCACGGTCCCACATCATTGTCAACCTATGTAGTCAATAAACGAGAGGATTGCACAAGAAGCGGCCGACAGCTGGGACCAACCAGCTCGAGAAGTATTCGTGTTTTTGAGGTGTGAGCACTGCAGAGTTTTTCTTGAGTGATGTTTAGCCCAAATATTAATTGTTCTCCTCTGAACAACAACGAAAACATCGCTGTAGGTATTAACTGGGCGTGCTATGGCCCGTCTAGCCCAGGCCAAATATCCAGCCCAAATATTAAATTTTTTCAAGCTGAAAATGGCTAGCCCAGCTATACTTTTTTTAGGAATACCCAGGCAAGGTCAAGTTGTTATTCTCCGCCCCGCTGGGCTGCAAATCTTTCCTAAGAGGGATGCATTAGGCTTAACAAGAAAATGGGCTTTAATAAATAATAAATGGGATGTAATTATAAAAACTGGGCAGTAACTATAAAAAATGCACCAAACACGTAATTACTTTATAAAGTATTATTTTTGGATAACGAAAATTTTAATTTCATTAATTGTTGCAAGTGCAATGTTTCGTTGGATTTTTACAAAATATAAATTTATATTGAAATTGTATTTAATCTGACTAGAAATTTCAGGATAAAAATATTTCGGATCCCATCAAAATGAGGGAAATTTTATTGAATCTATTTTGAATGGTTGGTTGAAATGGGTTGTACTTTTAACAAACTGTAAATGGGTTGTAGTAAATTCCATTAGAATTCAGAAATTGGCTGCACATTCTTACAAATCTCAAATGGGCTATAAGTTCTTTGCCACACACTTGTGGCCTTACTAAGTTGACGCGTCCCCTAAAAAAAGAGTTAACGCGTATGCAAGGCTTTGTCAACTTATAGTCAACACACGGTTCTAGCAGCAGTGGCCGTTGGATGTCCATCCAACGGATGCCGTGCTTCTTCCTCAATCTTGAATATTCTAACTTCACCCGCCCAAAGAATGATTCCTCCCCCTGACATCTGGGGTGCACCGTTTCGGAAGCTGACCTATGGGCCTACTAAGTTGACGCGTACCAAGGGCTTTGTCAACTTAGTCAATATGAACGATTCTAGCTGCAGTGACCGTATGATGTCCATCCAACAGCCATCGTGCTTCTTCAACCTCTGGTCTTCTTGCTCCAGCCGCCCAAAGCAGTGCTGGTCATGTCGCCTGCTCCTACGTCCTGTGGCCGGCTGTGCTGCCGCGGAGGCCTCACCGCCCCCTACTACTCCCACCACTGGCCAGGCCATCCCTCCACTCACCCACACCCCTGTTATTCTGCGGCGACGGCAGCCTCACACCACAGCCGAACCAGTGAACCCACATACTCCTCTACGCGTGGGCATCCACTGTCGCGTCTTCCCCGGCTCCGTGTCGTCCCCTTCCTAGGCCTCGTCGTCGTCCACCGCCCTGGTGCTCCCGGCGCGGCATGGTCAACGTGGTCAAGGAACGGCATCCATCGGACGTGGACTGTACATGGAGATGCTGACAGCTGGGTCCACGACCGCAGCAAGGAAGTGCCTCCTTATTACGCGGAAAATAATGATTCTTCCACCTGATAGCAGGGACCCATCGGACGGGCAACCATATTTCACGAAAAAAATGTTTCCCCCTGATAGCTGGGACCTACCAGTGACATCTTCGCACGCAAGGAAGTGCGTCCAAAAAAACGATTCGCCCCCTAACTGCCAGGACCCACCAGCTACATCTTCGCACGCAATGAAGTGCCTGACAGTCGGGACCCACCTGGTCGAAGCATATGTAACATTGTCATTCTGGTCGTGAACGTGTACGTACATACTGGTCCATGTAGAGGCACGCACTTGTCGTAGTAGAGGCACGCACGTAGCATGTACACGTACGTACAGCGGCCAGTGTGCAAGAAAGAAAATACGACCACGTACGTACATACGGGCAGGGTTTCAAACGCCTACTCATACATATGTACGGCCAGGGCTCATGTACATGGCTGGGTCGGAACGGAGAAATAACGTTGTCGCCGTGTTCATGGGGAGCCAATTGGCTGGGTCGGAAGGAAATGCATCGTCGTGTTCATCGGGAGGGCTTGGACAGAACAGCCGATGGAAACGAGGCCTGGCGTACCGTGGAACGGAGGAAATGGCCTTGTGTTCGACTGGCCACGGTCGAAACGAGATCCTGTTCATCGGGAGGGGTCTGGCATACCGCAAAATAGAAGAAACGGACCTCCTACGGTCGAAACAGGGGTCCTGTTCATCGGGAGGGGTGTGGCGTACCGCAAAACGGAGGAAACAGACTTGTGTTGGAGCGCTACGGTCGAAACGGGGGTCCTGTTCATTGGGAGGGGTGTGGCATACCGGAAAACGGGACTCCACGAGATACTGTTCATCTCCACCGTCGACCCCCTCCAGCCTCCACGGGCTACTGTTCATCCACCGTCGACCTCCTCCAGCCTCCACCTGCGACTGTTCATCCACGGGCTCCTGTTCATCCAGCCTCCACCGCGTGCTACTCCACCAACTACTGTTCAACCAGCCCTCTCCATGGGATCCTGTTCAACCACCCCTCCACGGGCTACTGTTCATATAGCCCTCCACCGTCTACTGTTCATCCAGCCCTCCACGGGGTGGTCCTGTTCATCTATCCCTCCACGGGGTCCTGTTCATCCAGCCCCAACCAGCTCGATCGATCGGGGTCCTGTTCATGCAGAGGCAACACCACGGGGTCCTGTTCATCCACCCCCATCGGGAACTGTTCATCCAAACCCCCAGCAATGCTCATTGTTCATCCAGAGGCAGCATCAATCGGCTTCAGTTAGCAGTAGTAGCGAAGGAATCGCTCGATCGGGGTTTAGTTAACAGCCATCGATCGATCACTCGGATTCAGTAACGTGTAGCCTGGAGTGCAATCTCTCAGGTTCAGTAGGCGAACGCCTCACTCGGGTTCATTTAGAGCCCAACGCCTCGCACCCATGCGTGTGCGTGTACGGGAGAAACGTGCAAACTTTCGTGCATCGCTCGGCCCCGATCACCCACCGTAACCGGGAACACCCTGATATTGTCCTCGCCCTTGCTTCTACCACGGTTTTTTCCGTCATGGATGGCCCAAAGAATGTCATGCAGCTGTGTCTCCGGTCCGCCCAGGATGAAAAGCCCATTTTTGTCATGATTGTTTGTCATAGTAGTAGGAGCCCACCACATCTATGATGATACCGGGTTTTGTCACAATTATCGTCATAGAAGTGTCATAAGCATGACAGAAAAAATTTCGTTCGGCCCAAAATGTCACGGATGTGTCTTTTTTGTAGTGGGTGTTGGAGTCAGGAACAAGTCACGGGGGTCCCCGAGGCGGCCACGAGGTAGGGGGCGCGCCCCCACCCTCGTGGTGGCCTCGGGACTCTTCTGGCCCATCTCCGGTACTCCATGGGCTTCTTCTGGTCCAAAAATGATCTACGTGAAATTTCAGGTCAATTGGACTCCGTTTGATTTTCCTTTTCTACGATACTCAACAACAAGGAAAAAATAGAAACTGGCACTGGGCTCTAGGTTAATAGGTTAGTCCCAAAAATCATATAAAATAGCATATAAATGCATATAAAACATCCAAGGTTGATAATATAATAGCATGGAACAATCAAAAATTATAGATACGTTGGAGATGTATCAGACACCATCATGGACGGGTTCATCATGTCCATTGGTGCCTCTCCGATGATGCGTGAGTAGTTGTTTGTAGACCTTTGGGTCCGTAGTTAGTAGCTAGATGGCTTCCTCTCTCTCGTTTGATTCTCAATACAATGGTCTCTCGGAGATCCATATGATGTAATTCTTTTTGCGGTGTGTTTGTTGGGATCCGATGAACTTTGAGTTTAGGATCAGATCTATCTTTTTATCCATGAAAGTTATTTGAGTTTTCTTTGACCTCTTATATGCATGATTGCTTATAGCCTCGTGTTTCTTCTCCGATATTTGGGTTTTGTTTGGCCAACTTGATCTATTTATCTTGCAATGGGAAGAGGTGCTTTGTAATGGATTCGATCTTACGGTGCTTGATCCCGGTGATAGAAGGGGAACCGACACGTATGTATTGTTGCTATTATGGATAACAAGATGGGGTCTATTTCTTCATAAATAGATCTTGTCTACATCATGTCATTGTTCTTATTGCATTACTCCGTTTCTCCATGAACTTAATACACTAGATGCATGTTGGATAGCGGTCGGTGTGTGGAGTAATAGTAATAGATGCAGGCAGGAGTGGTCTGCTAATCTTGGACGTGATGCCTATATAATGATCATTGCTTGGATATCATCATGATTATTTGAAGTTCTATCAATTGCCCAACAGTAATTTGTTCACTCACTGTTTGCTATTTTTCTCGAGAGAAGCCACTAGTGAAACCTACGACCCCCGGGTCTCTTCTTTATCATATTTGCCTTTGCGGTCTATTTTTCCTTTGCTTTTATTTTCAGATCTATTAAACCAAAAATACAAAAATACCTGGCCGCACTTTATTTTATTTGGCGTTTGATCTGTCAACTTATTACAACTTTCTCACATCTGTTTGCCAATTTCTGGCGCCGTTACCCGAAAGGGATTGACAACCCCTTTAATACATCGGGTTGCGAGTATTTGTTATTTGTGTGCAGGTGTTGTCTACATAGTGTTGCTTGGTTCTCCTACTGGTTCGATAACCTTGGTCTCATCACTGAGTGAGATACCTACCGTTGCTGTGCTACATCATCCATTCCTCTTTGGGGAAATACCGACGTAGTTCTAGCAAACATCAACGTATCATGTATCATGTGGTGTTATCTTAGTACGAACTCTTGGATAGATCGATCGGAAAGGGTAACTTTGAGGTGGTTTCGTACCCTACAAACAATTTCTTCTTACGTTCTTCGCTAGATAAGAACTTCGCAGTGATTCTTCATCGCACGTTCCGAGATGGTTATATGATCCAATTATATTAGCATTGTTAAGGGGTTGCACTAGCGAAAGTACGGACCCTAGGCCTCCTTTTCAAGCATTGCAATAACGTTTGTGCTCACTTTTGTTACTTGCTACCATGCTGTTTTTTATTTTTCCTATTACAAAAATCGATATATACTATCATTACTACACTTGTATCACCATCTCTTCGCCAAACTAGTGCACCTATACAATTTACCATTGTATTTGGTGTGTTGGGGACACAAGAGACTCTTTGTTATTTGGTTGCAGGGTTGCTTGAGAGAGACCATCTTCATCCTACACCTCCCATAGATTGATAAACCTTAGGTCATTCACTTGAGGGAAAATTGCTAATGTCCTACAAAACTCTGTGCTTGGAGGCCCAGCACGATCTATAAGTTGTGTAGTAGACATCACCACCCTTGGTGCAACACATCTCTTCGACCCTCCACCTCTGCAAGATGAGACCAATGGGTTGTGCACACTGAAGGAACCGACTCATCAAGACCAACTGTGTGCGCCACCCTATCCACTAACGAGCCAACGTGGGTTGTGAATGACGGGTCATGCACGATCATTTGTGGAAAGAATTGTGTTGGGACTTTTTGTAATGCTCACTATGTACTATATAAGGGGAGGTTCAAGGTTGTAAAAGGGGTTCACAACCTGGTGAAAAACCAACTAGGAGAGGAACAAGGACAGTGAATGGACTAGTTCCAACACTTAGAGAAAAAGGAGAGGGAAAGGAAAGAAAGTAGTTCATCTTGTAATTGATGATGTATGAACAACTAAAGAATAAAAAGAGTAGGGCGTAAGGTATTACACCATCTATGTGGCCCGAACCTTGGTAAAAAAAATTGTGTGTGTGTGTGAAGATTTCAGAAGTGTTTTAGCCCCTCACCAGGAAAATAGCGGGGATCACCATGATCCATGATATCGGTGAGTCTATCATCAACATCTGGTGCAATAGGTATGGGGCTAAGGCTTGAAATCTTTTTAGATTGGATATCCTAGCTATGTTTTCACCTACACAAACTAAAGAGCTCTGCATAGCTGGTGAGGCCGCTTCGGGAGGCAGCGCTCTGCCCAGAGGTTGGCCTTCGCCAGGCATTCGATTACCAATGCCTCTTCGGAAACACCTGGAGAAACTGACCTAGGCGTCTTCACTACAAACTATGGGGGGGTCCTCCTCCAGTCCCCTCCGCTTCAAGTGAGGGGAGGGTCTTCCTCGGATACTTGTCTCCAAGAGATAAGCGGGCTAGTAGACATCGCAAACCACCAACCCACGACAAGAACCCCTCGCACATCACAAGGGCGCATATCATCCGACGTAGGCACCATGAAGGGCTCCTCATTGTCACGGTCTCCTTGTTGTTAGCCTCACTTCACCATTAACATTTTTGTCCCAAAGCATGTCAAATACCTTCACGAAATCCTTGAAAACAAGGATAGCTTTGGCAGGCAACACCTCATGCGCCACGCTAATGATCATGGAGGCCGACGCGGTGACCAAAGTGTCGCCCTTCCATGAATACATCTATGGTGGGGCCGGCAATGCTCGAGGTAGCTTTCCTAATGATGTCGCTTGAAGCTACGCCGGTATTTCCCCAAATAGGAAGGGATGATGCAGCACAACGACGCTAGGTATTGCCCTCAGATGTGAAACCAAGGTTATCGAACCAGTAGGAGAACCAAGCAACACAATGTAAACAACACCTGCACACAAACAACAACTTCTCGCAACCCGACGTGTTAAAGGGGTTGTCAATCCCTTCCGGGGTACGGCGCCTCAAGATAGGCAAACGAACATGAGGTAAATTTGTAGTAGATTGATAGATCAAACGCCAAATAAATAAATATGGATAAATTGCAACAAGGTATTTTTGTATTTTTGGTTTAGTAGATCTGAAAATAAAATCAAAGGAAAAGTAGATCGCAAAGGCAAATATAAGAGAAAGAGACCCGGGGGCCATAGGTTTCACTAGTGGCTTCTCTCGAGAAAAATAGCAAACGGTGGGTGAACAAATTATTGTTGGGCAATTAACAAAACTTCAAATACTCATGATGATATCCACGCAATGATCGTTACATAGGCATCACGTCCAAGATTAGTAGACCGACTCCTGCCTGCATCTACTACTATTACTCCATAGATCGACCGCTATCCATCATGAATCTAGTGTATTAAGTTCATGGAGAAACGGAGTAATGCAATAAGAACGATGACATGATGTAGACAAGATCTATCTATGTAGAGATAGACCCCATCGTTTTATCCTTAGTAGCAACGATACATACGTGTCGGTTCCCTTTCTGTCACTGGGATCAAGCACCGTAAGATTGAACCCACTACAAAGCACCTCTTCCCATTGCAAGATCAATAGATCAAGTTGGCCAAAGAAAACCCAAATATTGGAGAAGAAATACGAGACTAAAAGGGATCATGCATAAAATAGAACAAAGATACTCAAATACTTTCATGGATATAAAAAGATAGATCTGATCATAAACTCAAAGTTCATCGATCCCAACAAACACACCGCAAAAAGAGTTACATCATATGGATCTCCAAGAGACCATTGTATTGAGAATCAAGAGAGAGAGAGAGAGAGGAAGCCATCTAGCTACTAACTACGGACCTGAAGGTCTACAAAGAACTACTCACGCATCATCAGAGAGGCACCAATGGAGGTGGTGAACCCCATCCGAGATGGTGTCTAGATTGGATCTCATGGTTCTGGACTCTCCGGCGGCTTGATGAATATTTCATCGACTCCCCTAGGGTTTCTAGAATATTGGGGTATTTATAGAGAAAAGAGGCGGTCCGGGGGCACCCGAGGTGGGCACAACCCACTAGAGCGCGTCTGGCCCTCCTGACGCGCCCTGGTGGGTTGTGCTCTCCTCAGAGCACCCCCAGGCGCAACTAGGGCCCATTACGTTCCTTCTGGTCCATACAAAATCTTCGTAAAGTTTCATGGCATTTGGACTCCGTTTGATATTGATTTTCTGTGATGTAAAAAAACATGGAAAAAACAACAACTGGCACTTTGCACTATGTCAATAGGTTAGTACCAAAAATGATTATAAAACATCCAAGATTGATAATATAGCATCATGGAACAATCAAATTATAGATACGTTGGAGACATATCAGCATCCCTAAGCTTAAATCCTACTCGTCCTCGAGTAGGGAAGTGATAAAAACAGAATTTTTGATGTGGAATGCTGCCTAACATGTCATATCATATTCTTTTCTTTATAGCATGGACATTTGGACTTTTATATTGTTCAAAGCAATAGTCTAGTTTTGACATGATAATTAAAATACTGAAGCATATCAACAAGCAACCATGTCTTTCAAAATATCAATGCTAAAATAAGTTATCCCTAGCCCATTATGCTCAATCATTGATCCATTCATGAAACACACTCGCATATTAGCTACACCCAATACTCAAGTACGATCATATTGCCTTCTAGTTGGTGCTTTTATAAGAGAAGATGGAGACTCAAATTCAAAAATAAAAATTGCATAAAGTAAAAGAAAGGCCCTTCGTAGAGGGAAGTAGGGTTTTGTAGAGGTGCCAGAGCTCAAATCGAAAAACTTAGAGATAAAAACATTTTGGGAGGTGTATCCATCCCACCAATGAAAATGAATTAGAGTTCCCAACACTTTCCATGCTAGATATATCATAGGCGGTTCCCAAACAGAAAATAAAGTTTATTGTTTTTTCCACCATACTTTCACTTTCCATGGCGAACCGTATCCACGGGTGCCTTCCATACCAACACTTTCCAAGGAATTTATTATTTGACAACATAAAGTAAATTCATTTTTTTATTTCGGGACTGGGCATCCCTAATACCTCTGCCTTACTCTCGTGTAATGACAAGTGAATAAAAACTCATCGTGAGAATAACACATCTAGCATGGAAAATATTAGCCACCCCTCATGGCTCCGCGAGCGAAACAAACACACAAAAAAAGAAGTTTATTTTGAAAATTAGAGATGGCACATGCAAATTTGCTTACAATGGCAAAATAAAACCGCATATAGGTAGGTATAGTGGACTCATGTGGCAAAACTGGTTTAAAGGATTTTGGATGAACAAGTAGTGATCATACTTAGTGCAAAATGAAGGCTAGCAAAAGATTGAGAAGCGACCAACCAAGAAACGGATAATATCATAAGCGAGCATTAAGCATAATTAACACTGAATAATGCACCACACGTAGGATGTGATTTCATTGCACAATTATTGACTTTCGTGCTTGCATAGGGAATCACAAACCTTAACACCAATATTCGTACTAAAGCATAATTACTCATCAACATAACTCACATATCACATCATCATATATCAAAACTATTACTAAGAATCAAGTTTATTTTGTCCAATGATCTTCATGAAAGTTTTTATTATATCCTTCTTGGATATCTATCACTTTGGGACTAATTTTCATGTGTTGCTTTTCATAAGCTCAAACAAATATAAGTGAAGATCATGAACTTAATATTTCTTTTTCTCAAATTAATTTAAGTGAAGCAAGAGAGAATTTCTTGAAGATTTTACTAACTCTAAAATAAATCTAAGTGAAGCAAGAGAGCATTTCTTCAAAATACTAAAGCACACCGTGCTCAAAAAGATATAAGTGAAGCACTAGAGGAAGTCCATTGCTCATAAAAATATTTAAGTGAAGCATAGACAGCAATTCTAACAAGTCATGACATAATTTTGGCTCTCTCAAATAAGTGTGTCCAACAAGGAATCAAGACTTAAAACACAAAATAAAACAAGCAAAGACTCATATCATACAAGACGCTCCAAGCAAAACACATATTATGTGACGGATAAAAATATAGTTTCGAGTAAAATACCGACGGCCGTTAGAAGAAAGAGGGGATGCCACTCGAGGGCATCCCCAAGCTTAGTTGGTTGCTCATTTTTAGATAATAGCTTGGGATGCCAGGGCATCCCCAAGCTTAGGCTCTTCTACTCCTTATTCCTTCATCCATCGTAAGATAACCCAAAACTTGAAAACTTCAATCACACAAAACTCAACAAAACCTTCGTGAGATCCATTAGTATAAGAAAATAAATCACTACTATAAGTGTTGTATCAAACAAATTCATATTTTGTTATTGCATTATATCTACTGCATTCCAACTTTTCTATGGCAAAAACTCATCAAAGAAAACCATAGAGCCATCAAAATAAGCACACAACGCAAAGAAAACAGAATCTGTCAAAACAGAACAGCCTGTAGCAATCTGACTATTTTGAATACGTCTGTAACTCCAAAAATTCTGAAAATTTAGGAAGACCTGTGAAATTTGTATATTGATCTAACGCAAGTATAATGGGTATTTTATCGCTCCCTGGTTAAAAAATAAATTATTTTCGCGAATGCAAAAGTTTCTGTTTTTCAGCAAGATCAAACAACTATCACCATAGAAGATCATAAAGGCTTTACTTGGCACAAACATTAACAAAAACACAAAAAACACAATCATAATAGTAGCATAATTGTGCAAACACTCAAGAACGGAAAGCAAAAGACAAAAATAAATTTTATTCATTGGGTTGCCTCCCAACAAGCGCTATCGTTTTGCGCCCCTAGCTAGGCATAACACTTCATTGATGCTCACAAGAAAGATACTAATTGAAATACAAAGATAGCATCATAAAACATGTGAAAAACACATTTAATTCTAACATACTTCTGATGCATAGGAATTTTAGAAGCAAATAAATTATCAAGACAAGAAATATCTAGCATAAGCAGAGGAGAGGAATAAAACATTGACAATCTCAACATAACGAGACTTAATTTAGTAACATGAAAATTTCCACAACAATATTTTCCTCTCTCATAATAGTTACATGTAGGATCATAATGAAATTCAACAATATAACTATCACATAAAATATTCTCTTCATGATCCACATGCATGCAAAGTTGACACTCTTCCAAAATAGTGGGATTATCATCAAATAAAGTCATGACCTCTCAAGCCCAGTTTTATCACAAAATTCATAAGATTGAACACTCTCCAAATATGTGGGATTATTTTTAGCTAAAGTTGACACTCTTCCAAACCCACTTTCAATATTATCGCAAACATATTCATCATGAGGCTTAAATAAATTTTCAAGATCATAAGAAGAATCACCCCAGTCATGATCATTGCAATAAGTGGTGGACATATCAAAATTAGCATCCCCAAGCTTGGGGTTTTGCATATTATTAGCACAATTGACATTAATAGAATTTATAGTAAAATCATTGCAATCATGCTTTTCATTCATGGAACTATCATGAATCACTTTGTAAATTTCTTCATCACAATTATCAGATTCACGAATCTCAAGCAAAACTTTATAAAGATAATCTAGTGCACTCGAATCACTAGCAATTGGTTCATCGTGATTGGATCTTTTAAGAAGATTAGCAAGTGGATGAGGATCCATATCAATAAATGTTTAGCAAGCAAAGATGCAAGCAAACAGAAGACACATGGCAACACAAGCAAACAAGATATCTGACAAGAAAAAGGCAAACAGAAAAGAGGGCGAATAAAACGGAAAAATTTTGTGAACTTGGGGAGAGGCAAATGGAAAATAATGTAAATTGCGAGGAGATGAGATTTGTGATTAGAAGCCTGGTAGATGTAGATGATCCTCCCCGGCAACGGTGCCAGACATTCCTTTTGATGTCGCTTGAAGCTACGTCGGTATTTCCCCAAAGAGGAAGGGATGATGCAGCACAGCGGCGGTAGGTATTTCCCTTGGATGTGAAACCAAGGTTATCGAACAAGTAGGGAGAACCAAGCAACACAACATAAACAACACCTGCACAAGTAACAACTTCTCGCAACCCGGCATGTTAAAGGGGTGTCAATCCCTTCTGGGGTACAGCGCCTCAAGATAGGCAAACAGACGTGTGGTAAATTTGTAGTAGATTGATAGATTGAACGCAAAAGAAATAAATAAGGATAAATTGCAGCAAGGTATTTTTATATTTTTGGATTAGTAGATCTGAAAATAAAAGCAAAAGAAAAGTAGATCGCAAAGGCAAATATAAGAGAAAGAGACCCGGGGGCTGTAGGTTTCACTAGTGGCTTCTCTCAAGAAAAATAGCAAACGGTGGGTGAACAAATTACTGTTGGGCAATTGACAAAACTTCAAATACGGTGGGTAAACAAATTACTGTCGATAAATTGATAGACAAGCGAATAATTATGAGAATATCTAGGCATGATCATGTATATAGGCATCACGTCTGCGACAAGTAGACCAAAACGATTTTGCATCTACTACTATTACTTCACGCGTCGACCGCTATCCAGCATGCATCTAGAGTATTAAGTTCATAAGAACAGAGTAACGCCTCAAGCAAGATGACATGATGTAGAGGGATAAACTCATGCAATATGATATAAACTCCATCTTTTTATCCTCGATGGAAACAATACAATACGTGTCGTTTCCCCTACTGTCACTGGGATCGAGCACCGCAAGATTGAACCCAAAGCTAAGCACTTCTCCCATTGCAAGAAAGATCAATCTAGTAGGCCAAACCAAACTACTAATTCGAAGAGACTTGCAAAGATAAACCAATCATGCATAAAAGAATTCAGAGAAGAATCAAATATTGTCCATAGATAATCTGGATCATAAACCCACAATTCATCAGATCTCGACAAACACACCGCAAAAGAAGATTATCCTATGAAGACGCATTTCTCTGATTTAGGTTCGAGCTTATCAGGTTGAAGCTTTTTCACATAAGCATCGCAGCCCCAAACTTTGAGAAACGACAGCAATTCATATGGTGCCGTCTCAACGGATTAAGATGGTGCCCTATTTAACGTGAATGCAGTCGTCTCTAAAGCATAACCCCAAAACGATAGTGGTAAATCGGTAAGAGACATTATAGATCGCACCATATCTAATAAAGTACGGTTACGACATTCGGACACACCATTAAACCATGAACCTTCCTCGGTGATTGTTCGATCTATGAAAGGCGTGCATCACTACATAAGGAAAACATTCTCCAATTTTTACCAGGGCATGGTGAGGCCATACCATGGCACCACGCCAAGCGTCATGTTTTCCAACCATGTGTTTCATTTTTTGTATAGTTGTTAACCGAGTAAAGGACGCATTTATGGTTGACTATTGCCACTCATTTCCTTGAAATATCTGTCCATTCCTTGTAAAAGGCATGAGAATGTACTAAATAACACGAGCATGGTTTTCAAGACCATTCGTGTGCACCTTTTCATGCACCGATTGTTCGAATTCGAATTATGTCCATTAATGCCTAGAAAATGCACATAATTCCCTAAATATGGTAAATGAGCCCGGGAAAATGTCAAATTTGAACATGTTGCATCTGAGGCATTATGTTGCTCGTTGGAAAAAAATTGAATGACAAACTAGGACGGAAATTTGGATTCCGCTTCAATCTTGGGGATTTCCCTCTCGAAAGCATGGAACTTCCTCAGTGATGGTTCGATTTATGAAGGGCGTGCATGACGACATAAGCCAAACCTTTTCAAATTTTTACCAGGGCATGGTGAGGTCATACCATGGCACCATGCCAGGCGTCCTGTTTTTTAAGCATTTATTTCATTTTTCTATAGTTGAAAACCCAACAAACAAACATTTGTGGTTGACTATTGCCACACATTTCATCGAAATATCTGTCCATTATTCCTTGTAAAAGGCATGAGAATTTACAAAATGGCACGAGCATGGTTTTCCAGGCCGTTCTTGTGGACCCTTTCATGCACAAATTGTTTGAACTTGAATTATGTACATTAATGCCTAGGAAATGCACATAATCCCCTAAATATGGCAAATGAACCCAGAAAAGTGCCAAATTTGAACACGGTGATTTGCAGGTTGTATGTTCATCATAGAAAAAACTCGTGGACAAAGTACAAAGGAAATTTGGACCCCCCTTCAATCTTGGTGATTTCCCCCTCGAAACCATGAAACTTCCTCGGTGATGGTTTGTTTTATGAAAGGCGTGCATGACGACATTTTTACCAGGGCACGGTGAGGTCATACCATGGCACCACACCAGGTGTCATGTTTTCCAAACATGTATTTCATTTTTGTATACTTATTAACCTAGTAAATGACGCGTTTATGGTTGACTATTGCCACACATTTCCTTGAAATATCTGCCCATTCCTTGTAAAAGGCATGAGAGTGTACTAAATAGCACGAGCATGGTTTTGCAGACCGTTCTTGTGCACCTTTTCATGCACCGATTGTTCGAATTTGAATTATGTGCATAATTAATGCCTAGAAAATGCACATAATCCCCTAAATATGGTAAATGGGTTCAGAAAAATGTCAAATTTTAACACGTTGCATTTGAGGCGGTATGTTGATTGTTGGAAAAAATTGAATGACAAACTAGGACAGAAATTTGGATTCCCCTTCAATCTTGGTGATTTCCCTCTCGAAAGCATTGAACTTCCTCGGTGATGGTTCGATTTATGAAGGGCGTACATGACGACATAAACCAAACCTTCTCAGGTTTTAACCAGGGCACGGTGAGGCCATACCATGGCACCATGCCAGCCGTCATGTTTTCCAAGCATATATCATTGTTCTATAGTTCATAACCTAGTAAATGACGCGTTTGTGGTTGACTATTGCCATGCATTTCATTAAAATCTCTGCCCATTCCTTGTAAAAGGCTTGAGAAATTACTAAATACCGCGAGTATGGTTTTTCCAGACCGTTCTTGTGCACCCTTTCATGCACCGATTGTTTGAATTTAAATTGCGTGCATTTGTGCCTACAAAATGCGCATAATCCCCTAAATATTGTAAATGAACTCGGAAAAGTGTCAAATTTGAACATGGTGATTAGCAGGGTTTATGTTCATCATAGAAAAAAACTCATGGATGAAGGACAAAGGAAATTTGGATTCCCATTCAATCTCGGTGATTTACTATCGCACACAATTCATCTCCGTCGCCTCTGCGAACCGTGTGTGTTCACTCACACATGCAAAAGGAAAAAGAAAACCCTCGCCCACTTCGTCCCCACTCACTCGCCGCGGACTCCTCCGCAACTCCGCACCCTAAGCTCCACGGCTGTTGACGGCGGGCGTAGGTCGCACTCTAAACGACACTGGATTTCGCCCCTACCGCTTTCCGCCGCCTATCTGCATCGACATTCTAGACTCTGGTCGACTGGGGTTTTCTGCGGGATTGGGCCGTGAATTTTTCTCATGGAGAAGGTAATCAACTTAATTAGCGAAACATTCACTCATCTCTTATCGCAGTTCATCCGTCGCTGTTAATCAACCGACAGAAATCACCGTGGAATCATTTTGTTCTAGCTGATTCATGGGTGTTCATTCATCTGTCTACAGTGCGAGCACAAATCAGGAAACTGTGGTCATGGCCAGTCAGAAATGAAGTTCTATCTCACCATTCCAGATGACTTCAGGGAGCGCTCGATATGTTCAATCTCAACCAACCACGGTTGGCGTGGCCTAAATTTGTGAACATATACCGTCAGTTGCTACATTATCTATATATTTGCATCAAATCTTTGTTACATTATCTATTTTTAATTCTATATTTTTGTACTTTGCTTTCATCTTATATATATGGATCTGTTCTATCAATCACTCCCATATTTGAATCTTGCTCTGTTATTTCTTCAAGCAGTACATCCCTTGCTTTGCAAGAACATGAGTAGAAGGAAATCTTGGGATTTACTTTGCTGATGACTCCCAGGATGTCATATTGACAATGCAGCATGGATTTACAATGACAGTTAGTGCAAAACTTGATAAAGATGGTCACTCCTATTTTAATGCGGACCTTTGGAGAAAAATGTCTAAGTGTTATGAACTGAAAGCTGGCAATAAAATTCTAGTGCATGCACCAAAGCCTGGTCTAATTAACATGGATGTTTACTTCCCCAACGTCATCAGCCGATCAAAGTCTGATCGAGGTTAGTGTCCTTTCAACTTTCTCCATGCTGTCATATTACTGTTTAAGCAACCAATTGATCACTATTTAAGCAACCAATTGTGATATCATATTCTAAATCTGTTCCTAGGTAGTAACAAATTCTATTTACCAATTTATGTGCACTATATATTCTTCTACCATGTTCAGAATAAATAATACCTTTCCACCTTTTAAGCAGGATATGTTGGATGCATAGTGAACGATTTGTATGTTACTAAGCGTACCAAATTTCACTGGAAGGACTTGAAGCATGTCATAAACTTTGTTGATAATCTGATAGAGATAGCACATCATATGAACATTGTATTTAGGATGGGATTAATTAGACCTATGGTGCACACAATGAACAAGACCAATTGTGTGCACAAAATGCTTGTAAAAAGTCTTATTTTAATGTTGATGCTCATAAACTATATATATCTTCAACGATATGTTACAATTGTTTTTTATTCTACATGTCAACAGAAATTGCCCCCTATAGCAGCTGCTGGATCGATTTCCCGACGTGGTCGAATTACACTTGTGCCTGCTAATAACGCCAAAGTGATTGCAAGGTCCTGCATTTCCCGCAGAAATGGAACCATTCAAATTAACAAGTCCTCGCTTCTAGTGGCAATGCATCCATATTGGAAAATTGGAGACACTGTTCTACTCATGCTCTACCAAGGCACATGAGGGCTCTTCCTTTTCATTGACGAGATGCCGAGTTGCCGTGATCAAGCTACTTCTTGTGGATAGTTGTGGTTGTTGGCTCTCAGCCTCTTAAAATGTGCTAGCTGTTACTATATATGTTAAGTGTGTAGATATGGACCATATGGTTGTTGTCCCTTAGCCTCTTAAAATGTGATAGTTGTTACTATGTTAAGTATGTAGATATGGACCATATGGTTGTTAAACCCGTGTTACGAAGATCCTGCCTTTGTCGAATAGTGTAACCACTATATATATGTTACTCAAATGTTGTTACCCGAGTTCATAAATTTTCATGGAAAGTATTAGTATCATACACAGTTCATTGACTTTAAGCGTGTGCCCGATGTCCAGAAGGCATTTGAATATTAACTGTCCATATTGCAAATTCACACACATGTTAACATAAGGAAACATATGTGTAACATACTAATCATCGCACACGAGTATTCACGGATGCATCGTGTGCGATACTCCGCCACCGCAAACAACTAGTTTGCATTTTTCAAAGTTTTTTGTACACACAGAATCGCACATGAAGTAAGTGCACTGATCGTATGTGTTGTAATTTCTTATCGCAAATGGTTCATCCGAGTCGGCTGTTTTCCACGTATCACCCACATCTTGTTTACACGACTCATTTGTGTTCTTTTGGCTCATCACAAACAGTTCATCCACGTGAATTGTATGCCGCATATCACACACATCTTGTTGAGTTGAACCATTTTTGTTGTGTTCCCTAATCGAAAACAGTTTGTCCGAGTTAACCGTATGCCATATATCGCACACACGTTGATATGGCTTCCCATTTCTATTGTTCCACCTCATCGCAAACAATTCGAATGGATTAACCGTGTGTCCTGCATTGCACACCCATTGTTATGGCTGCCCGTTTCTGTTGTTCTTCCTCATCGCAGACAGTTTGAATAGATTAACCGTGTGTCCTACATCGCACACGCAACAAAAATCTGAACCGTGTTTGATGGCTGCGCCATTGCAAATGTTTTGCACCATTTTTAACGGTTTTTTTACACCACCATTTGCGATTATTCATCGCACACAGTTTCGGCAAAGCGTCTCTGATCGTAGTGTCGCGTTAGCGGTATCCTGCAATGGTGAATAATGACTGTTGGAAATATGAGCAATTTACCAAATGATTTTATTAACATAAATACTAGATAAAGCATGACTAATATAGTAGAGATAAAACAAGTCATGCGTTCTGACAGAGAGAAGGTAAAAAACATCTGCATATATGAACTGTAGCCTAGCATATGTAGAGCAGACAATAGAGCTAGTTGCATATATGGAGTACAACCTAACATATCTAGGGCAAGTACTAGTACGAGAAACTGTGGCAAGGACATCTAAAAGAAAGAAGAAGAACACATACGTGACAGCAGCAGCAGTAGTACTGGACTTGGGGTCAATGTCCTCGCCAGCCATGTCGTCGAGAAGGTTGTCGACGTCGGGGAAGTAGTCGTCGGAGTCCGGGGCGTCCGTGATGAAGAAGTCAGTAGTCACGTTGAGCGCTACCCCAAAACCTTATCACCCTTCTCCCGTACAGGACTCAAAGAGGTGCGGTTTCGAAGGCCTACTGTCTCGACTCGCGGTGCATGCCGCAAGCCGGGATGAGGAAGCCAACAGCACTCAGAGATTGGAACCGGTGGCGAGAGGAAGGAGAAGTTCTGGTGCGTCTCTCTAAGTGGAGCGACCTCCCTTTTATAGGCGCAAGAGAAGGAGGCGAGAGGCTGTGCCGGGAGCTGAAGGGAACGTGGGAGACGAAACGAACAGACAGCAGCCGAAGGGTGCAGCATTCGCTCGGCTCATTCCTGCAAGCCGCGGCGTGACAAGGCGTGGCGTGGCGTGGCCAGGCGGGCGGAGGAGGAGGAGCGCGCGTGGATATCCCTCTTGTTCTCATGCTCATACAAGTGGGAAAAGAACCTCCCTTATAAGGAGGTCCAACTCCCACTAAACTAGCAATGTGGGACTAAACTTTGGTTCCACCTCTTGCCTTGCACGAATGGGCTGCGTGGGCCTCTAGGATTTATTAGGAATTTCTGAAACTGCTATTGGACTAAGCCCAAAATAGACAAAATTCCAGCAATCCCCCACCAGATCCCAGAGGCACACAAAATTTGCCTTTGGTTCCAAAACACTGTTTTATATACCGGTATTGCAATGGAGACTGTTAAGTTGAACTTCCACCTAGAACTCTATGCTACACTAGTAGGCAACTTGAACAGTGGACTAGGCCTTGAACTACAAGTTTTCTGCGAATCTAGCTTCACACAAAGCCTTGACCGATACTAGGCTACCATGGGTCTTCCCCGTGGGTGGAGCTTATGCGTCATACTTCGTGACCTTTCATGAGTTTACTAGAGAGAACCCTACTCTCATAGATTGCGACGTTTTACAATCAGACTCATATAGGTGTGTTCCTCAAAAGATGTTCTGCAGGACAACATCTCTGCTTAAATGAGCCACTTAGAACACATTAAGATATACATCAACCTGCCATGCAGATTTAGGAGAGTATTGCATCTTCATGGAGTGGTGTTGTTAACAATAAGGATACTCCCCTCTCAGTTGACCAACATCTTGTCTTCCACATCTAATTCACGAGATCTCCGATCACATAGACTAGGTTACCAATGTGAACAACTCATATTGTGGGCTCATACCTATCTCCATCGATGCATTATCTATCACATTGCGTGATAGACCCTTAGTAAAAGGATCTGCCAGATTTTTAGACGTTTGGATATAATCCAATGCAATAACTCCGGAGTTTCTCATTTTCCTAACAGACTATAACCTTCTCTGAACGTGTCTTGATGACTTCATGTTATCCTTTGAGATGATCACTTTCGTGATCACAGTTTGATTGTCGCAGTTCATAAGGATACCCGGTACAGGTTTCTCAACAACCGGCAAGTCATTCAAGAGCCGGCGAAGCCAATCTGCTTCGACCATAGCTGTATCTAGTGTTGTGAGTTATGCTTCCATTGTTGACCTCGTTAAGATGGTCTGCTTGCAAGACTTCCAAGAAACAGCGCCACCTCCATGGGTGAATACATATCCGCTCGTGGCCTTTATCTCATCAGCGTCTGAGATCCATTTTGAGTCACTATACCCTTCAAGCACCTTTGGGTGCCCAGTGTAGTGAATTCCATAATTTGTAGTGCCTTCCAAATAATGCAAAACTCTCTCTAGAGCTTTCCAATGCACATCTCCTAGTTTTGAGACAAACCAACTCAGTTTGCCAACAGCAAACACTACAAAAAAAGACACATCCGTGACATTTTGGGCCGGACGAAAAAAATTTCGGTCATACATATGACACTTCTATGACGATAATTGTGACAAAACCCGGTATCATCATAGATGTGGTGGGCTCCTACTTCTATGACAAAAAATCATGACAAAAAATGGGCTTTTCGTCCTCGGCGGGCCGGAGACGCAGCTGCATGACATTCTTTGGGCCGTCCATGACGGAAAAAACCGTGGTAGAAGCGAGGGGGAGGAAAATTTCGAGGAGTTCCCATTTACAGTGGGAGGTCAGGGGCCGAGCGATGCGCGCTTCTCTCGTACACGTACGCGCGTGTGTGCGAGGCGTTGGCTCTAACTGAACCCGGGCGAGGCATTGGTCTCTAACTGAACCCGAGCGATTGCACTACAGGCTACGTGTTACTGAACCCGTGTGTTCGATCGACGGCTGTTAACTGAACCCGACCGAGTAATTCCTTCGCTACTGCTGCTAACTGAAGCCGATCGATGCTGCCTCTGGATGAACAGTGAGTGTTGCGGGGGGGTTTGGATGAACAGTTCCCGGTGGGGGTGGATGAACAGGACCCCGTGGTGTTGCCTCTGGATGAATAGGACCCCGATTGATCGAGCCGGTTGGGGCTGGATGAACAGGACCCCGTGGAGGGCTGGATGAACAGGACCACCCCGTGGAGGGCAGGATGAACAGTAGACGGTGGAGGGCAGGATGAACAGTAGCCCGTGGAGGGGTGGTTGAACAGGAGCCCGTGGAGAGGGCTGGTTGAAAAGTAGCCGGTGGAGTAGCGCGCGGTGGAGGCTGGATGAACAGGAGCCCGTGGATGAACAGTCGCAGGTGGAGGCTGGAGGAGGTCGACGGTGGATGAACAGTAGCTCGTGGAGGCTGGAGGGGGTCGACGGTGGAGATGAACAGTATCCCGTGGAGTCCCGTTTTGCGGTACGCCACACCCCTCCCGATGAACATGACCCCCGTTTCGACCATAGCGCTCCAACACAAGTCTGTTTCGTCCGTTTTGCGGTACGCCACACCCCTCCCGATCAACAGTACCCCCGTTTCGACCGTAGGAGGTCCGTTTCCTCCATTTTGCAGTACGCCAGACCCCTCCCGATGAACAGGATCCCATTTTGAACGTGGCCAATCGAACACAAGGCCGTTTCCACCGTTTTTGCGGTACGCCAGGCCTTGTTTCCATCGCCTGTTCCGTCCAAGCCCTCCCGATGAACACGCCCATGCATTCCGTTCCGACCCAGCCGGTTGGCTCCCACGTGTTCCGTTGCCTCCCCATGAACACGACACATTCCATTGCCTCCCCATGAACACGATGACGACGCTGTTTCTCCGTTCCGACCCAGCCATGTACACGAGCCCTGACCGTACGTATGCGCGAGTAGGCGTTCAAGACCCCGCCCGTATGTACACATACGTGGCCGTATTTTCTTTCTTGCACCCTGGCCGCCTCTACTACAACACGTGCGCGCCTCTACATCCACCAGTATATATGTGCGTACACGTTCGCGACCAGAATAACAACGCTACGTACGCTTTGACCAGGTGGGTCCCGACTATCAGGCACTTCCTTGCGTGCAAGATGTAGCTGGTGGGTCCCAGCAGTCAGGGGAAAACGTTTTTTTTTTCATGAAATACGGTGGCCCGTCCGGTGGGTCCCCGCTGTCAGGTGGAGGAATAATTATTTTGCACGTAATAAGGAGGCACTTCCTTGCTGCGGCCGTGGACCCAGCTGTCAGCCTCTCCACGTACAGTCCATGTCCGATGGAAGTTGTTCCTTGACCACGTTGACCACGCCGCGCCGAGAGCACCAGGGTGGTGGACGACGGCGAGGCCTAGGAAGGGGACGACGCGGAGCCGGGGAAGAAGCGGCAGTGGATGCCCACACGTAGAGGAGTACGAGGGTTCACTGGTTCGCTGTGGTGTGAGGCTGCCGTCACCGCAGAATAACAGGGGGTGTGGGTGATTAGAGGGATGGCCTGGCCAGTGGTGAGAGTAGTAGGGGGCGGTGAGGCCTCCGCCGCATCGCAGCCGACCACGGGAGGCAGGAGCACGAGGCACGACCGGCGCTGGTTTGGGCGGCTGGAGCAAGAAGACCAGAGGTTGAAGAAGCACTACGGCCGTTGGATGGACATTGTACGGTCACTGGAGCTAGAATCGTGCATATTGACTAAGTTGACAAAGCCCTCCGTCCCCGTCAACTTAGTAGGCCCACAAGTCAGCCTCCCACCAAGGTGGGTCCCAGCTAGCAGGGGGTATTCTTTTTTTGTGCGTAATAAGGAGGCACTTCCGGTGGGTCCGAGCTGACAGCAGGGGGAACGTTTTTTTGCAAAATACGGTGGCCCGTCGGGTGGGTCCCAGCAGTCAGGGGCAAACGTTTTTTTCACGATATACTGGTGGGCCTCCAGTGGGTCCCTGCTGTCAGGTGGAGGAATAGTTATTTTCCACATAATAAGGAGGCACTTCCTTGCGGCTGCCATGGACCCAGCTGCCAGCCTCTCCACGTACAGTATTCTTCCGATAGAATTCGGTCGTTGACCACATTGACCACGCCACGCCGACAGCACCACGGCGGTGGACGATGGCGAGGCCTAGGAAGGGGACGACGCGGAGCCGGGGAAGACGCGGCAGTGGATGCCCACGTGGAGAGGATTAAGAGGGTTCACTGGTTCGGCTGCGTTGCCGTCGCCGCAGAATAACAGGGGGTGTGGGTGAGTGGAGTGGAGGGATGGCCTGGCCAGTGGTGGGAGTAGTATGGGGGCGGTGAGGCCTCCGCGGCAGCACAGCCCGCCACGGGAGGCAGGAGCAGGCGGCACGACCGGCGCTGGTTTGGGCGGCTGGAGCAAGAAGACCAGAGGTTAAAGAAGCACTACGGCCGTTGGATGGACATCGTATGGTCAGTCGAGCTAGAATCATGCATATTGACTAAGTTGACAAAGCCCTTCGTCCCCATCAACTTAGTAGGCCCACTATACTGGATCCCAGCTAGCAGGGGGAGTATTCATTTTTTTGTGCATAATAAGGAGGCACTTCCTTGCGTGCGAAGATATAGCTGGTGGGTCCAAGCTGTCAGCGGCGGTAACATTTGTTTCGCGAAATACAGAGGCTGTTTTGGTGGGTCCCAGATGTCAGGTGGAGGAAATCATTATTTTGCGCGTAATAAGGAGGCATTTCCTTGCGTGCGGCCATGGACCCAGCTGTCAGCCTCTCCACGTACAGTCCACTTCAGATGCATGTCAATCGTTGACCACGCTGACCACGCCATGCCGAGAGCACAAGGGCGGTGGACGATGGCGAGGCCTAGGAAGGGAACGACATGGAGGCAGGGAAGACTCGGCCGTTGTTTTTGTTTCCCACATGGAGGGGAGTACGACTGTACGAGAGTTTACTGGTTCGTCTGCCGTCGCCGGAGAATAACAGCAGGTGTGGGTGAGTAGAGTAATGGCTAGGCCAGCGATGGGAGTACGGTGGGGCGGTGAGGCCTGTGCGGCAGCACAGCCGGCCGCGGGGAGGAGGGAGCAGGCAGTCCCGCCGGCGCTTCTTTGAGCGGCTGGAGCAGGAAGAGCAGAGATTGAAGAAGCACGACGGTCGTTGGATGGATATCCAACAGTATACAGGCCATCTGTGGAAAGCCTCAAACCTGTGGAAAACAACATACAGCCCATCTGCCATTATTTCAAATAATTTAAAGCCCATTTGCTAATTCTTACGGGTTTTTTTGGATCCCATATTCTTTATGTTAGCATTACAGTCCATATTGTGGCCACGGTAAAAAATTATACGAAATTTTGCATATGTCGGTGCGGTCTGAACTGTTTTTTATCCCGAAATTTTGAGTCACATTCAGACTGATTTTAAAAATAAATGTATATCAATATAAAATCCAATAAATTGTCCATGCATAAAAATCAATGCAATTTAAAATCTCGAAATGAAAAAAAAAGATATTTGAAAATAATTGCCGGTTTGATGTGTTTTAAAAATGTACAGCCCATTTCTCATTACTGATAGGCCATATTCTCGGCCAGCCCAATGAAGCTCTCCTTGTCTTGAAAGATTTGCAGCCCAACAGGCCTAATAAAGCGACTTACTTGACAAATCACAAAAGAACTGGGCTAGCCATTTTCAGAAAGAAAAAAAACTACTGGGTTGGTCTGTGGTAAACATAAAAGAAAAGGTTGTCTAGACAAGCCAGAGTGTCCCGCACAGCCCAGTTGACACCCTGCTTCCATCTCAAAAACAAATTAGATAAATGCCACTCCAATTATGGCGATTCGTAAAAATGCCACTGCAGTTTCCAAACTTTGAAAAATGCCACTACAATTTTTGCAAACTTTGAAAAACACCACTCCAGGCTTCGAAAAATGCCACTAGAAATGGCATGAAATGGCATTTTTCAAAGTTTGGAAATTGCAGTGGCATTTCTCGGATACACCAGATTTGGAGTGGCATTTATCAAATTAACCCAAAACGAAAATAACTGTGCGAGCTGCTGGGTCCCTAGTGTCAGCCGCTCGTTGTGCAATTCTCTCGTTTATCGACTATGTTGACAATGGCATGGGACCCAGATGTCAGAAATCCACTAGGAGGAGCCATTTTTTATTGGCTTGAAATAAGGAGGCACTTGCTTGCGTACTGCCATGACCTTGGCGGGTCCCTGCTGTTATCCTCTCCACGTACAGTACCAGTTAGTCGTGCTTCAAAACTGATTGGCACGCCATTAAAAAAATAAAGGTCGATAACTAATGCGGCACCTCGGGCCAACGCGGCCAGATCGCATTTTGCACGAGAAATTACACACCATGTTTCGTTGACATGTGGTCCCGTTCCAACATATCAGTGAGACGACGACGAGTAGTAGGAGTATTTCCGAACAGACGTGTAGGTTGGGGCGCCTCTTCGTGAACTGTGGCAAACTCGCAACCGTCCACCGACTCTTCACCTTTCCCTCTCGATTTGGAACTGTTGTCGCACGCTCATCCTCTCCCTCCTCCATTTTCCTTCAGCCATTCACCCTTTCTTCTGCCATTGTTCGATCGTCTTCTCCATGGAGGGAACAGGCCGGAAATGACCCCGTTATTCTTGCCCCGATCTGAAAGATGACGTGGTGGAGGAACTCATTGATCGGTGCGACGTCATCACCTCGGCTAGCATGGCAGGTTTGTTCAAGCCCATTCTCGACTCAACTAATAACATCATTACAAAGAACCCAAGAGTCAAGGAGCGGTTTGATCTCCCCTATGTTCTTCGCCGCGACCCTGATGACTGGCGCCGGCACGATAGAGGCCTCGCCCTGTGCCAGTTGATGCCGCTTGATAATGATACGTATGATGTTAAGATGCCATCGCTTGAGGGCAAGGCTTGGGCGGGCGCAAATGGAGATTGGGTTGTTTACATTGGGTCCAACTGCGAGTGGGAACTTGTGAATGTGTACACTCGTCACCGGGTTCCACTTCCAAAAATCTCAGCACACTGCCCAGAGGTTGAGGACACCGGTAATGTACGCACGTTCAAATACGATCATGGTCACTGTCTTCTACGGAAGATAGCAATTTGTCGAGTTCCCAACCGCTCTTGGAATTACAACAACTATCAAGTTGTTGCTATCTTCGACAAGCTTGTTGCCGTCCTTCGTGGTTCGACTCGATGGATATTGCTCAAAAATCAGTTTCTGTACACGGATCTTACTGTGATGCAATTCAATATGAGGGCCTTGTGTTTGCTGCCACCACTCGTGGCACTGTTTTTGCATGGCATCCTAATAGTTTCGGTACATTTGTCTTCCACCGTAATTATAATTGTTTCATCCACATACATGCGGGTTAGCAAGTTTCCCTTTACTAATTAACCTTCTTCTTGTGTTTCCAAGGTCCTGTGAACATCCCACCACCTATACTTGAAAAAAATTTATAACCAAGGGGGAGATGCCGATGGTGATGATCACGAGCAGCACCCATATACTCTGTGGCGCCTGGCAACTAATTCCGATGGATCACCTCTTCTTGTGTGTATACAGCCCACTGATGATGTTACTGCTAAGGAAGCAGGTGTCTCCCATGGTCGCACTCTCTGGACCTATTCCAACACATGTTGCATGGTATTCGGGATGGATACTAGTGTGCTAGCGCCAACTCCTTCTCCCTGGCACAGAATTGATAGTCTTGGAGAAAACTCGCTCTTCCTTGGACAAAACTATCTGATGATGGTGAAAGGAAATCCAACTGCTGTTGACACATTTATGAGAAGCAATTGTGTCTATACCTCGGACATTTGGGTGGTTCCCTACCCTGGTACTGATATAGTAGGGCGCTTCAGCCTGGATGATCAGTCCTGCGTTGGTCTCCAGATCGACAATGGATGGCCCGTCCTAGAGAATCACTTGTGGTTCAAAGCAAGCGTTTCCAACGCCGCGGAACGGTGGAGTTGAAGTTCATTTCACGGCTTGTTATTTGTTGTGTGGTGAAAACTTTAGTATTTATAATGTATCCTCGTTGTCGATGTGGGTTGATGACCTGTTGTATGTAATAAAATGATATGCCTATGATAAACTTACTAAATTTATGAATGGCTTTCGAGTCGCTTCTCTAAATTTGTACTAGCTTCACATGCTTCGCGCGTCGGGCGGGTGTTTTTACTGTAGCCATATGTTAATGTGTTCGTTGTACATAACCAGCACCTCGAATCCTTGATACTAGTATACTATATACTAGCAGGAGTAAGTAGTAGTAGTAGTAGTAGTAGTAGTAGTAGGGTGGCATGGGCCAGAACAAGCATTCACGTCCAGGAGTACGGCACACGCCACCACCACGACATCCATCTGACACCATATTATTTCTTGGAGTCCGTGCTAGAGCAATCTCTTCAACCTCATCATTTCTCTAACTTCAGCCATCGCGCGGCGGGCGAGGTGGGGGTTTGCCGATAGTCGGTTTCCTTAACTGTAGTCCCACTTGTAAGGCCAACTCCAACGCATGACCCCAAACGCACCTCCATTTTGCACGAACTCCAACGATATTTTTGACTAGAAAGGCAAGACCAAAGAAAACAAGAACCACAAGAATACATTTTACTACTCCTGTAAGTTGGATTAGTGCCTTCTCGATGCATTCATTGTTGATCTGCGGAGGCTCGATCTTGCGTCTGTGCTAGCTAAAAGTGATAGAACATCTTCTAAATTGCGCTCTATCAATATATGGATGTACTCTTCTTCCCAATACAAAAACTTGCATCCATTCTACTCCCTCCGTTGCACAATACATGCCTTCTTTGTCAAAATGTATATGTATCTAGACATGTCATAGTATATAGGTACATCCATTTTGGACAAATGGAAGTCAAGTATTTTGGAATGGAGGGAGTACACAATAAAAATTTTAAGTTAGCACAACTAGTCTAATCCGAGAGCAGAACCGAAGATTTGGTCGGGTTCTTCCTCATTTTGCCAACATGTGGGACATCCAGCATCCAGGTCGTGTCATGAAAGAAAATAGAGTGGTAGTTGAAGCCACGAGATGTGCATCTTGGGTTAAACTGTAAATAGAATCTTACTACTCTTGAGTAACTCCAAAAGCGTCCACCGAAGATCTTTAGTGGATTTGTTTTTCATCACCAGCACGTCGAGGTGAAAGATGTGCAGGTTTAGTGGGTCCTCTTGCGTTTTCACTGACATGTGGGGCCGCATGTGAGCAAACAGACAATGGGCTTCGCGCGTCTGCTGGCTGGCTGAGAAGAGAGATAGAGGAGGGCTGAGCACGGACTGCAGGAAATTTGTTCTACGTACCTCGATATAGGCTCGATATAGTGGGGTGGCATGGGCCATAACTAGCATTAACGTCTAGCAATACGGCACACGCCACCCACACGAGTCCCATCCGACACCAATTTTCTTGGAGTCCGTGCTACAGCCATCTCTTCTCCCTCCTGTTTTCTCAGCCATCGCGCGGTGGGCGGGGTGGGGGTTTGCCGATAGTCGGTTTGCCCAACTGCGGTCCCACTTGTAAGTGAAAATGCAACACTGCATGCATTCCCACTTGAGCGGCGTGCCGGACCAACCGTGTGGGGGTGCAACGCGAACACAGCAGGCTTTTCCTTTTGAACTCATAACTTGTAAAATTTGGTTCTGCTCCATGGCGCGACCGATAGATAGAAAATAACGATTTTTCCTAGAGTAATGAGAAGTTTGGTTCTGGCGCCGTTCATGCATGGAGTACGTACGAAGATTATGAAGTTGATGCGAAAGGTAAGATAATTACTGTAGTATCATATACTACTACATGGATTTGATGGAAATATAAAAATACATACAAATCCATCAACGTTCAACGACATCCTCACGCCCTAGTGCGTCGGGTCACCAACCGACGTGTGAGGAGCAGCGGCGTTGGCGGCGAGCTCAACGTGCTTCTGAACAGTGCCGTCCAAGGTTGCCCTACGCTCTAAGAAGGCCAGCATCCTATCATCCTCCTCTTGCATGTAGTAGTCCTTGTGGACGATTTGCACGTAGACGTGGGTGATTATGTCGATGGTGTCTTGCTGCGCTAGGCGCTGCGCGGCGAGCGCGACCTCGAGGTGGACATTCTCCGGCGCGACGGCGGGCAGTCGCAGGGCCACCAGTGCATCGAAGAGGTTGTTGCCATAGTGGCCGTTGAGGGTGGCGGGCATCGCAGAGCCTGGGCGTGTCGGCTGGAGGCTTACATCAAAGTCATCCACAAGCTTCTTGATGACGGTGAACTTGTCGAGGAAACCGACGAGGACCTCATCGAACAAGGAGATGAAGCTGTCGGAGACGTTCCTCGGTGCCGGGCCGCAGGCCGGCGTCGTGGACCATCTAGCATAGCCGGCTGATGCTCGCGCTCATTGCCTCCATGGGTCTAGCGTAGCTTCTAGTCAACTGATCTTGCGATTTGAGTGATCACTCAGCCCTTGGTTAGCGTGCGTAGGTGCGTAGGATTTTGTACTACTCCTCGGCCCTCTACTGCACCTGCCTTTGGCTGTATGATAGGTGGGCTAGCCACCCCTGGGGCCACATGTCATTCACCCAAAGGCAGTTGTCATAAGTCAATGAAGCTGTGTCCCCCTCCGTGCCCGTGTAGTATAGTCATCTCACTAGACCTCTAGTTGGGGCCAAACGAGAGAAGTTTGATGTTTACTGGTTTATTGGTCCCCTTTGCATTTTGCACCAAGTTTTGACCTTTGATTTAACTAATAAAATGTTAATGCATGTAAACAAAAATGTTGTGTAAGTCACCTTATGAAAACCAAAGAATCCCAAAATACTTAGGCACGGTGCATTAACTCCCTCCTTGTTTCTTATTTCGTGACATATCAACCAATGAGAGATGTGGGCCATGCGTGCTTTCAATGACTTGAGACTACCAAACATGACATGCAGTGTTTAGTTCATTGCATGTAATCCTATTAGTACTCTAGTTAGGAGTAGCAAAAAAACATTAAGTTCTCTTGCCGATATGAATAAAACACCATGTATTTATTTACAGAGGGAGTAGTACATTTTTTGTGACATGCATTACTAGATATTGCTAGTCAAATAATAAAATCCAGATGGACGTGGTAGTACTCCTAAATCCAGACGGTGGTGGTACTAGTACTACTAGTAGTACTACCAATGTAGTAGTAGGAGTACTAGCACTGTACTACCCATTGGTCAAATTATTACGTGCTGCTCCTCGTAGTGAAGTGACAAGACCCTGCGCCGGAGATGACACCTGAGTATAGGCGCCGTGTTCGGCATACCATAGTCAGCCTCACCATCTACAGTCACTATCATCATGGCTGTAGAGCTAGCCTGCTTAAAACTAGCCCTGTTCGACATAATTTCCCATGCGTAGATGCCCGTGCATTGCACGGAACACCAAGATTGGGGGTGGACGGCTCCGGCAGCGGCCATCGCGCTAGATTTTTCCACGGCCTTCTACTCCTAGATGTGGTGGGGAGGAGATGAGGCTGATTGTGAGAGACAAGGAATTTTTTGTAAATAGGGAACAAGTGCGGGCATCTTTTTGCAAAAATGGAGAAGCTTGGTTTGTATGCGTCAGATCTAGATCTGACGGCTATTGGTGAAAGATGGGAGGCACAACATCATCACCAACTCAGGACCTGTTTGATTCGCAGGATTTTGAAAAAGCAGGAATAGGACACGGCAATATTACAAGTTTCAAACTGATATTACAAATGTTAGGAGTAATGTTGCACCTACGAAGAGGGAATTACTAGGAAGTTTACGTAAGAACTTTCGTTACTTTAGGTGGATGCAGCATTATCGTACAAACTAAAATCCACCGCCCTGACAAGTCACTAATGGGCAAATAAGTTTTCGAGTCTCTGGCCACTTGATGTTTCAAAAACAAATTCAGCTTCTGCGGAGAAATGAGCTCCACCATGTACCCGCGTGGGTGTGGCTGGGCACGAAGCGTGAGTACATGCATGGTGCACCTATTCTCTTCTTGTATACGTACACCACCTACGTGGGGTTGTGTGAGAGAGATACAAACCTAAAGAGATATAGTGTGTGGGTTCTTGAGAGTTTTTTTTGTGGGGGGGTCAATCAAAAAAATTAACATATGCAATGTGTGTGAAATAGAGTCCTGGATATAACATATATATAGAGGGGGTGATCCACGAGAAGAGAGTGGAGGTATCATCGGCTTGAGGTGTCCATAGAATCGAAGAGAGGGATGATGTGTGTGTGTGTAGGCGCGCGCCGATAAAGAGTGACATCGAATTTGTGTGTGCCCACGTCAAAGTTATAGAGTGGATGGCCTACTGAAACATGAGATGGGACATGTGCAGTTTGTCTCTGTGGCATGGATACCTACCTGCAGCGCTCGACTATCAGTGTGTGGTGGGGGAAGAGGGAGGCCCAATTAACTATAGAGGTACAATGGCTGGTATATGTGTGGAGGAGGAGAGAGGCCTACCTCATGTATTAAGGAGATCGATCTGCCTCATGTATTAAGGGAGATCGATCGGCATCCATGCATATGTGCTGGAGATGAATAAGGTTGGGAGAGAGACAGAGCTAGAGTGTTGGAGGGGGTGGTAGTAGAGTTGCTTCTAACAAATGGTGGGATAGGCTTGCTAGACAAACGGAGGGCACACCCGCAATATCAATAAGAGAGGAGATGGCTGCTTGTTGTCTGTGCACATGCATGAGAGAGACGGGTCAGGAGGCATGCACGAATGATGAGGGGGGACAATGTGGCTGTGGTAAGCAGACGTAACAACATAGGAAGATCAATTGCCCTCTGTAAGAGAAAGGAGAGACATAACTTGTGAGGTACGTCGATCGATGGGGGGTAGTTAAAGTCGATCGGTATACATGCATGTGCGTGTTAGAAGCAAATGAGGCACGGGGAGAAGGATAGAGAGAGGGATGCATGTAGGAGGTGGTACGAGAGGCATACTATATCGAGGGGGAGGAGTGTGCGAGTACGAGAACGATGAAAAGAGTGGTGGGAGTGAGGCATGGACGGTGACAAGAGAAGAGGGGAAGCTTGTGTTTGTGCTAGGCACACCTAGCTAGAGAGGCATATCGATCGATGTGTGCCGTAAAGAAGGAGCTGGGGGGCCTACACACACCGTGGGTGAACGACCTAAAGTGAAAAGACGAATTTGCGCGATGGAGCTAGAGAATGCTGAGGGAGGGTGAGAGGGATGCAGGCGTGTGCATGCACAAGAGAAAGTTAGCGCTAGCTACAAAGATAAGAGGGTTGTGTGGGTGTAAAAGACGAATAGAGATCATATATACTTCATTATAAAAAGCAAATTTGGATATTTGAAGAATTTATCATAGTGTTTCAAACCGACGGATGTGTGAATATATATAACGGTGATACACATGGTGTGGTTATGAACATGGTATACTACATTTAATATATTTTATCTCTACTCTTATAAAAACGGAGTTGTTGATGATGGTGTGCCTGCCATCCTGCATTATAGGCCATCTGATTTATATCTGGCGGATAGCAAGGAAACTATGATGGTTGAAGTTGGCAACAATCATGATTGTAGATTCTTATTGAAATAGAGAAACGAATTCAAATTTAGTTCGAATTGCAGCGGTAGTATAGACATTTGGAATGCACTAAAATGTTGGTATGAGTAGGTTACATGCATTATACAGCAAGCGAAAAAAACTAATCAGACATAACATAGATTCATACTCCCTCCTTCCATCTATATAGGGTGTAATGATATTTTTAAGACCGCCTTTGACTATTGACAAGATTAATTATACATGATATGCACAATGTGAAAAGCATATCATTGAAAGAACCTTTCACAGACGAATTTAACGGTGTGCTTTGTGTAAGTTGCATGTCATATATCATTGCTCTAATATTTGGTCAAAGTTAGCATCGAAAAACGCATTAGGCCCTATATAGATGGAAGGAGGGAGTAGCTTTGAATAGCATTTGTATAGTAAAACGGGGCAAGACTCTCTCTTTGTGTGGTGTGAATAGTTTTATTTTTTTCGTTTTCTTTTTGGTTGAGGGAAGTGAGAATTGATTTGGTACGTACAAGTACAATATTACTACAAGTTAGGCTTGTCCCTAAAATTCAACCCGCGTCTTGTTATATCCCAAAAATTCAGATATCGTGCTCCCAAAACTGGCGCCTTCACAACCCGCGCCTTGCTATCCCAAAATTACAACGCGCGCGAAAACTCCCTCCAGCTGCCAAATCCCGACACGCGAAATCCCCCTTCTAACCATGAGCCGAAAGGGCTGCTAGTTCAAATCGGTGGGGTGTACTTTTGTAACACACCCTACATTTTGGACAAGCGTGTTCCTAAGTGATGCTTCACCCCCTCCCATCGCCCCCTTTTCGCCATTCGAAATCCCAGGCCGCCATAACCTCTCCGCTCCAACCACGAAACCCCACCCTCCTCCATCCGCCACATCACCGCTGCCCAGCCGGAGCCTCTTCCCCGACGATGTCGTCCACCGCAACAGCTCGACGTCCCTCGTCCACCTCCCCGGATGAGGATCCGTCGTCCATCTCGCCATCCCGCCGGTTCAGCCGCCCCGTCCTCCACCTCCAAGGAGCTGCTCCGATGATCGCCTCGTCTATCGTGGGTGCTCCATCCCCACAGCGCCGCCTTAACCTACTCCACTGAAATCATAGCATCCTCACCGACTCCTCGGACGAAGCTGAGGCCTACTCGGCGCCACCAAAGAGGTTGTACACTCATCGCATCGCTCCTTCTCCTTAACTCGACCTCCCGGCGCCGATAGTGCTCCATCCCGCACCCCCATGGAGCGGCTACCTTGAAGCCGGCACCGCAGGCGACATCTCCACGACGGCTCTCCCCCAATGCAAGGCCCCTTCGGCGGCGGCAGCCATACCAGCCGGATCTGCTACTGCTGCTCTGGCTCTCGCTCGATCGCTCGCTCGTCCAGCTGCTGCTGCTCTCCCCCTTGCTCGTGTTGCTGCTCTGCTCCGATTAAGCCACACTTCAGTCGACTGAATCGACTTTTGGGTCAGTCGATTTTCAGGGGTTGGGGGGCTCGCCGGAGTTAAGGAAGAACCACCCGCAGCGGGGACGGGGGCTCGCCGGAGAGGTACCCCACTATCAATCTTAGGGTTCGGGGTGGAGGGGGCGGGGGCCTAGAGGGCTGGCCGGGGCGGCGGTGGCGAGTTGTTTCGGGGCGGCGAGGCGGCGCTGGGGCCGGTGGTTCGGCCGGTGGTGGCTGGCGGCTCAGGGGAGTGTAGGTTAAAGATGAACTGCAGGCCCTCCCTAAACTACATGTCAAGTACCTCTCTGCTACCATTGCGTTTAGTTTCGATAGTAGCATTCAGATTCCATAGTAAATTTCAGTTTTGACAGTTAAGTTCAGAGTCAACAGTTTTTACCTCATCTGTTGTAGTCGGGTGGTTTTTGGTGATGTTAATTTTACATCCATTTTACATCATCTATTGGAGATGCTATTAGAATCCCACTTGAGATTGACGATGTCTGTCTTGTGTTGCTTCAGCCTTGACGTCTTACGGCTCACCGGAGTTGCTCCAACGACAGAACGATCCATCACAACAGAGCAGTGCCCTGGACGCCGTCTACAGATTCCTCAGATCTTCCTCCACACCTCTGACAGCCACCTCTTCCTCAACTGCTTCAGCGACCAACCCAATGATGCTGAGGTCGACACGGCTATGGCAAAGAGGTTGTACACTTGTTGCATCACTTATTACTATACATTCATGTCGATCCATTAGGGCTATTTTGGTTCAACGGAAAAACATCGATCCACTGGTTGTTACCATCACTCTAAATTTCTGCATGCTCTCCTTACATAATCTCACCATATTTTTTTCGTATGCATGTCAGATATTGTACACAGTCATGCTGTACATGTAGAGAAAAAGAGAAGAGTTTTGCACGGCAATACAATGTCATGCAGACATCGCTCCATGGTGGGTTCAATGGCAAACTCTCCCCACCCCTCTCCAGATTGTAATCCAGAGGAAGATATCTGTTCTGAGGCGGATTCGGACGCTGCTGACCACTCCTATTTACCCCCCAAGGTGTTTGCTCTACCTTGGCATGATGATGTTAGTCATATCATGCATATGTTGCCTTGCAGTGTCTACTTTTGACATCATATATGTCATCTGCTTAGTTTAGACATGTTCTGTAATGCCACATGTTTAGTTTCTATATCATATATGGGAATTATGCAGTCTCGTGTCTTTTAGCCAGCCATAATATATGTGAAATGTGCAATGCCATCCTGTTTAACCAGGCATCATATATTTGAATGATATCTTGCCCATCCTTTTCTTCATTACATTTCCATTTGGAGACAATGTTTGTACATTAAACTACTCTTCCTATGAATCAACCATTTGGGTGGGAGATGGAAAAATCTGGAGTGAAAACAAGGCCTTCAGAGCAGACAGTGCTACCTGTCGAAGCAGATCTCTTGTTGGGTCCCGTTAGCTCCTCAGAGATGGATTCAGAGACAGATGACCAGTCCTATTCCCCCACTGAGGTGTATGGTCTAACTTGGCACGGTTATACTGCTCATATCATGCATAGGGTGTCTTGCATTGCACAGTTTAGACATCATATACACAATATTCAACACCATGTTCTTAGTTCAAACATCATATCGAATGCCCTCTGTTTAGCATATAAATCACATATGTGAATTAAATGATGCGATCCTGATTACTTAGATAACATGTAGGTGAATTATGTCATGCGATCATGTTTAGTTATTCATCATATCTTTGAATTATGTTATGCTATGCTATCCAGTTTAGATAGACATCATATATGTGAAATTATGTCATGCTATCCGTTTTAGTTAAACAATATACATGTCAACTATTTCATGCCCTCTTTTTTCCACACTATCTATTGCATCTGTCTCTCATACAATGTCTGTACATTCAACTATGTTTCCTATTTATCAGCCATTTGAATTGGAGCGGGTGATGCCAGTATCTAGCGGACTAAAAACACGTTCTTCAAATAAAACAGTGCTACCTCTTGGTGGAGATAGCACCCCGGTTGTACATGCACAAGAACCAGCCCTACCACACATAACCCAAACTCTCGCAGATTGTACCCCTACTACGATGGACAAAGAACCAACTTCACCCAATCTAACCCCAACCCCAGCCGATAGTAACCCAGTTCCTGTTGACACAGCACCATCTCCACCACAGAGCTCCCAAACAAGAGCAGTTAGTAAGGCAGCTCCAGTGCCCAAAGGGCCAGTACTATCACAGCGAACCCCAACTCCACCAGTTAGTATGCCTATTCCTGTGGAGGAAGCACAACCAGCTAGTCGTAGTTTAGCATCTATCGCATTTGATGTTGTTAAATCGTATGTGCGTATCTTCCCATCTTGGAAATATTATACTGAAGATGAAGGAAAATGCCAGTTGCAGGTGTTTGTCCAGGAGTTATGTGTAAGTAATGTTATTCATGGCAATTACTTTGCTTCGTCCCATACATCCTACCTCCATGATGGTTATAATACAACAAATTTTCCCATTTTTCTCTATGGAGAAGGATCGATTTGGAAACTCAGGATGAGGTAACATGTGCTAATAACTCTGCTATCTTCAAGAATGCTTGGTGGCAGTATCGGAATTACCTGAAGAAAACGTACTTCACCGGCAAAGAAACTCATCAAATTCCCTTACGTTCTCCTGAGACACATTTACTGGACGATGACTGGGAGCGCCTTGTTCTGTACTGGTCCTGAACCAAAGAATGTGGTAAGGTCAATGAGCTCATTTTCTATGTTTAAGTATTATATTCTTGCGTCTTACTGTACTCTGTTCATGTAGAACAAGTGCCTAAACCTGAAGAACAACTGTTCTAATTTAAGATTCCATTGCTACCATAAGACATAGATATATGTTTGTTTGATGCTTTTATTATGTACTAGTACTTGGCAATAGAAGACTTGGTAGTTTAATCATGTCCACCTTACTAATGAACTGGTTCACCAAAATGAGTTTCATATACTAGTACATGATAAACTGGTTATGTGTCTGCTTGTTTCTTCTTTTAGAATGCTGATAGAATATTGGGAAAGAGTGCCTTATTGAGCAACGGTAAAGGAAGTAATGCAGATAAGGTTCAGGATAGTGACACATCCTGTCTTGGTTTAGTGTTGGAGTTACTGCCCACTACCGCTTGCACAAGCTATTCAAACTCACTGTCTTAATCAGTTCGGTTTCTTGAGTCTCAACTACAAGCTGAAAGACATCATTCAACTGTGCTGCGACAAGAAGCGGAAGGACTGCGGAAGTCCCTGGAGCATTCAGATGCATATTTTTTGGTGCAACAGCAAGCGTTGGAGGATTTTAGCGCCAAATAGGACAAAGCTAATCAGCTTGCTAAGCTTATTGCCAACATGATGGATACCCAGGATAACGTTTCTTGAGCTCTTCTGGAGTTGTTTCAGTTATGCTCTTGTTTTGCTGCCACGTTTATTTGCACTGGTGGTCAATTTTGACGGCCAGTGTATATGATATGCTACTTTGTTCCCTATATTTGCACTGGTGGCGAACTTTGATGCCCAGTGGATGTAATATGTGTAATAGCCGTGATAGCCTAGCGTTAGTTGCTTGCTTATTTATTTCCTTGTTGTCTTGTTTATTTGTTTGCTTGTAGTCATTGCAGTTCTTTTTCCGCGGTTAACTAGTGGCTGCAATAACCTATTTTTTAAAACTAGGCCACAATAACCATGGGCTAATATTTACTATAGTGACATTGGGCCTCCTACGGGCCGTAGAAACAGCGGGCCTTCTACGGGCCGTAGAAACAGTAAGCCTTCTACCGGACATAGAAACAATGGGCCTTCTACGGGCCGTATCATCAATGGGCCTTATACAGGCCGTATGATCGATTGGCCAAACATGGGCTAATAACAGGCCGCATTATGGTTGTAAACGGGCTAGAGTTGGAATCGTCCGTTCATGGGCCGACCGTAACGGGCCATCGTTAATAGGCCGTATTTGATGACGCTATGAAAATGGCCCAACATATTAAAGGACCACAAACGGGCCGACTGTAACCATGGGCTGAATTTGGCCCACAAGCAGAAAATGACAGTAACGGGTCGTAAGTAAACGAATGCTGGAAATGAGCCCAAGAATAAATGGGCTCTGAGAAGGCCGAAAGATAACATGGGCTGGAAACGGCCCAACGGAATAACGGGCCATTAATGGGTATAAAGTGATACACTATTCATTACGGGCCAGTTTCACCACGGGCCGTTAATGGGTGTAAAGTGATACACTGTTCATTACGGGCCAGTTTCACCACGGGCCGTTAATAGGCCAAGAGTTACATAGGGTCTCATATGGGCCGAAAGATGTCATGGGCCATACATGGGCCATAAGTGAAAACAGGCTGGAATCATATTGGATGGCCCAGATGACGCTACTGGGCCTAATTCGGATAGGGCGTAACGGGCCTTGGGTTAGTGGGCTGTAAATGGGCTATATGCGAACAAGCCGTTAACAGGCTTTCCATGGGCCGGCCCGCCACCTTTTGACCAAGTCAAACGGGCCGGCCTTTTCACAGGAATGGGCCTCTGTTGGGCCGTGCCACGTGTCGATGTATCATAGGCGCCTATCTGACCCACTGACGAGCTGACACGTGTTTCGTCCGGCCAATAAGAATTTTACACGTGGAAATTTCCCATTGGTCTGGGCTGTTAACGGGTTATCGGATCCAAAACCCGACCCGATAGCTTAACGGCGTTCCGTTACGGTGGATGCCACGTGTCGGTCACCCTTGACGAAAGCACTTTTGTGACGCGCGATTTATCATCATGGAAGTGGACACTTCCGTGATGATAATTTTGGTAATGTCATGGAACACTTCTACGACAGCACAGGTATGACTATCTTGATTCTGTCATAAATTTGTCATGGATGTACATGCATGACAAAAAATGCGACCTATTGTGACAAACACGTATCATCACGGAAGTGTATTTTTTTGTAGTGAAAAGAGATGTCAGATCTTGTAGCAGTGGCTAAGTACATAAGTGAACCAATAATCTGAGAATACTTCAATTGATCTCTAGCAATTATTTGATTCTTTTGAAGTAACACACTCGCATCATATGGTGTTGGAGCGGGCTTGCAGTCACTATAGCCAAAGCGACTCAAGATCTTTTCCACATAGTGAGATTGAAGTAATGTAATCCCACCATCATCGTCTCTCAACAACTTGATGTTCAGAATGACATCAGCCACTCCTAAATCCTTCATCTCAAAACAGCGAGATAGGAAATCCTTGACCTCCTTAATTACATTCAGATTTGTTCCGAAAATCAGTATGTCATCAACATGCAAGCAAAGGATAACTCCCTTGCCCCCACCATGGCGATAGTACACACATTTGTCAGCTTCGTTTACAACAAAGCCTGCAGCTGTTGAAGTTCTTGCTTTTCCTTCCTCACCATCTAGTACAAACACATCTGGTTGTTCCATATAAATTTCCTCGTCCAACTCTCCATTTAGGAAAGCAGTCTTAACATCAATTTGATGAACGAGAAGACCATGTGAGGCAGCTAGTGAAAGTAGAACTCGAATAGTGATCAGTCGAGCCACATGTGAGTAAGTATCAAAGAAGTCTTCACCTTCCTTTTGGGTATAACCCTTAGCCACGAGCCGAGCCTTGTACTTTTCAATAATACCATCAGGCCTAAGCTTCTTCTTGAATACCCATTTGCATCCTATAGGTTTGCACCCATAAGGACGATCGGTTATCTCCCAAGTTTCATTCGCCAAGATGGAATCCATCTCGCTACGAACCGCTTCCTTCCAGTAGTCAGCATCTTCAGATGCATAGGCCTCTGAAATAGAACTGGGAGTATCATCTATGAGATACATGCTACCTCTTGATCACTGCGTTAGATTTCCCCGAAGAGGAAGGGATGATGCAGCAAAGTAGCGTAAGTATTTCCCTCAGTTTTTGAGAACCAAGGTATCAATCCAGTAGGAGGCTACGCTCGAGTCCCTTGTACCTACACAAAAACAATAGCTCAACGCAACCAACACGCTTAGGGTTTGTCAATCCCTTCACGGTCACTTACAAAAGTGAGATCTGATAGAGATGATAAATAATATTTTTTTGGTATTTTTGATATAGAGATGCAAAGTAAAAAGTAAAAGCAAAGCAATAATAAAGTGATGGAGATTGATATGATGAGAAAGAGACTCGGGGGCCATAGGTTTCACTAGTGGCTTCTCTCAAGAGCATAAGTATTCTACGGTGGGTGAACAAATTACTGTTGAGCAATTGACAGAATTGAGCATAGTTATGAGAATATCTAGGTATGATCATGTATATAGGCATCACGTCTGAGACAAGTAGACCGAAACGACTCTGCATCTACTACTATTACTCCACTCATCGACCGCTATCCAGCATGCATCTAGAGTATTAAGTTAAAAATAGAGTAACACCTTAAGCAAGATGACATGATGTAGAGGGATAGTTTCATGCAATTTGATAAAAAAACCCATCTCGTTATCCTCGATGGCAACAATACAATACGTGCCTTGCTGCCCCTTCTGGCACTGGGAAAGGACACCGCAAGATTGAACCCAAAGCTAAGCACTTCTCCCATGGCAAGAACAACCAATCTAGTAGGCCAAACCAAACTGATAATTTGAAGAGACTTGCAAAGATAACCAATCATACATAAAAGAATTCAGAGAAGATTCAAATATTATTCACAGATAGACTAGATCATAAACCCACAATTCATCGGTCTCAACAAACACACCGCAAAAGGAAGATTACATCAAATAGATCTCCACAAGAGAGGGGAAGAACATTGTATTGAGATCCAAAAAGAGATAAGAAGCCATCTAGCTACTAACTATGGACCCGTAGGTCTGAAGTAAACTACTAACACTTCATCGGAGGGGCTTGGATGATGATGTAGAAGCCCTCCGTGATCGATGCCTCCTCCGGCGGAGCTCCAGAACCGGCCCCAAGATGGGATCTCGTGGATACAGAAAGTTGCGGTGGTGGAATTAGGTTTTTGGCTCCTCCTCTGATCATTTGGGGATACATGGATATATATGGGAGGAAGAAGTACGTCGGTGGAGCTTCGAGGGGCCCACGAGGCAGGGGGCACGCCCTCCACCCTCGTGACCACCTCGTGGCTTTCTTGATGGAGGGTCCAAGTCTCCTGGATCTTATCTGATGAGCAAATCACGTTTCCGAAGGTTTCATTCCGTTTGGACTCTGTTTCATATTCCTTTTCTTCGAAACCCTAAAACACGCAAAAACAGCAATTCTGGGCTGGGCCTCCGGTTAATAGGTTAGTCCCAAAAATAATATAAAAGTGGATAATAAAGCCCAATAATTTCTAAAACGGTAGATAATATAGCATGGAGCAATCAAAAATTTTAGATACGTTGGAGACGTATCAAGCATCCCCAAGCTTAATTCCTGCTCGTCCTCGAGTAGGTAAATGATAAAAACAGAATTTTTGATGCGGAGTGCTACTTGGCATAATTTTAATGTAATTCTTCTTAATTGTGGTATGAATATTCAGATCCGAAAGATTCAAGACAAAAGTTCATATTGACATAAAAATGATAATACTTCAAGCATACTAACTAAGCAATTATGTCTTCTCAAAATAACATGGCCAAAGAAAGTTCATCCCTACAAAATCATATAGTTTAGTCATGTTTCATTTATTTCACACAAGAATGCTCTCATCATGCACAAACCCCGATGACAAGCCAAGCAATTGTTTCATACTTTAGTAATCTCAAACCTATAAACTTTCACGCAATATATGAGCGCGAGCCATGGACATAGCACTATGGGTGGAATAGAATATAATGAAGGGGGGTTATGTGGAGAAGACAAAAAAGGAGAAAGTCTCACATCAACAAGGCTAATCAATGGGCTATGGAGATGCCAACCGATTGATGTTAATGCAAGGAGTAGGGATTGCCATGCAACAGATGCACTAGAGCTATAAATGTATGAAAGCTCAACAAAAGAAACTAGTGGGCGTGCATCCAACTTGCTTGCTCATGAAGACCTAGGGCACTTGAGGAGGCCCATTGTTGGAATATACAAGCCAAGTTCTATAATGAAAAATTCCCACTAGTATATGAAAGTGCTAACACGAGAGACTCTCTACTATGAATATCATGGTGCTACTTTGAAGCACAAGTGTGGTAAAAGGATAGTAACATTGTCCCTTCTCTCTTTTTCTCTCATTTTTTGGGGGCCTTTTCTTTTTTTCTGACCTTTCTCTCTTTTTTTGGGCCTTCTCTTTTTTATGGCCTTTATCTTTTTTTATATTCTCACTTGGGACAATGCTCTAATAATGATGATCATCACACTTCTATTTATTTACAACTCAATGATTACAACTCGATACTAGAACAAAGATGACTCTATATGAATGCCCCCGGCGGTGTACCGGGATATGCAATGATCCAAGAGTGACATGTATGAAAGAATTATGAACGGTGGCTTTGCCACAAATACTATGTCAACTA
The DNA here is from genome assembly GCA_034509565.1 of Triticum monococcum. NCBI lineage: Eukaryota > Viridiplantae > Streptophyta > Magnoliopsida > Poales > Poaceae > Triticum > Triticum monococcum. Next base: position 142,605,804 of record CM067845.1, on the reverse strand, counting down.
CATGATCATGCTAAGAAATATGACAATGATGAATGTGTCATGATGAACGGAATGATGGAAAGTTGCATGGCAATATATCTCGGAATGGCTATGGAAATGCCATAATAGGTAGGTATGTAGGATGTTTTGAGGAAGATATAAGGAGGTTTATGTGTGAAAAGGCGTATCATATCACGGGGTTTGGATGCACCAGCGAAGTTTGCACCGACTCTCAATGCGAGAAAGGGCAATGCACGGTACCGAAGAGGCTAGCAAGGATGGAAGGGTGAGAGTGTGTATAATCCATGGACTCAACATTAGTCATAAAGAACTCACATACTTATTGCAAAAAATCTACAAGTCATCAAAAACCTCGGCACTACGCGATGCTCCTAGGGCGATAGATTGTTAGGAAAAGACCATCGCTCGTCCCCGACCACCACTCATAAGGAAGACAATCAAATAACACCTCATGTTTCAAATTTGTTGCACAACGTTTACCATACATGCATGCTTCGGGACTTGCAAACCTCAACACAAGTATTTCTCAATTTCACAACTACTCAACTAGCATGACTTTGATATTATTACCTCCATATCTCAAAACAATCATCAAGCATCAAACTTTTCTTAGTATTCAACACACTCATGCGAAAGTTTTATTATTAATCTTGCATACCAAGCATATTAGGATTTTAAGCAAATTACCATGCTATTAAGACTCTCAAAATAATCTAAGTGAAGCATGAGAGAACAATAGTTTCTATAAAACAAATTCACCACCGTGCTCTAAAAGATATAAGTGAAGCACTAGAGCAAAACTATAAAGCTCAAAAGATATAAGTGAACCACATAGAGTATTATATCAAATTCCAAATCATGTATGGCTCTCTCAAAAGGTGTGTACAGAAACGATGATTGTGGTAAACTAATAAGAAAAGACTCAAATCATAAAAGACGCTCCAAGCAAAACACATATCATGTGGTGAATAAAAATATAGCTCCAATTAAAGTTACCGATAGAAGTAGACGAAAAAGAGGGGATGCCTTCCGGGGCATCCCCAAGCTTTGGCTTTTAGGTGTCCTTAGATTACCTTGGGGGTGCCATGGGCATCCCCAGGCTTAGGCTCTTTCCACTCCTTGTTCCTTAATCCATCAAATCTTTACCCAAAGCTTGAAAACTTCACAACACAAAACTTAAAGTAGAAAATCTCGTGAGCTCCGTTAGCGAAAGAAAACAAAAGAACACTTCAAGGTACTGTAATGAACTCATTCTTTATTTATATTGGTGTTAAACCTACTGTATTCCAACTTCTCTATGGATTATAAACTATTTTACTAGCCATAGATTCATCAAAATAAGCAAACAACACACGAAAAATAGAATATGTCAAAAACAGAACAGACTGTAGTAATATGTAGCTAGCGCAAGATCTGGAACCCCAAAAATTCTAAAATAAATTGCTGGACGTGAGGAATTTATCTATTAATCATCTGAAAAAAGAATTAACTAAATATCACTTTCCAAATAAAAATGACAGCAGTTCTCGTGAGCGCTAAAGTTTCTGTTTTTTACAGCAAGTTCAACAAGACTTTCCCCAAGTCTTCCCAACGGTTCTACTTGGCACAAACACTAATTAAACACAAAAAACACAACCAAAACAGAGTATAAATAATTTATTTATTACTAAACAGGAGAAAAAAGGAAGGAATAAAAATAAAATTGGGTTGCCCCCCAACAAGCGCTATTGTTTAACGCCCCTAGTTAGGCATAACAAGCAAGAATAGATCTAGGTGTTGCCATAATAATAAGATAGATTGTTAAAACTCATTTCATATTCTCTATGTTCAGCAGCAAGTTTTCTTTGAGGCAAGCAAAAGTAATCAAAAGGGCTAAATTTGTTGGGACAAAAGTCTCCAAGATCAACCTTGGGAGGTATAGGTTCCTCCTTTGGTCCTTCATATTGCACAACCAATTCATCATTATAAGCATTCTTTTGACAGAACTTTGTGAGCCTATATTCAAGAGAATATCCCAATTCATTATCTCGAATAGCTAAATCATCAATAAGTGCAGAAATTCTATCAACTAAAACATTGGTAGGAACCCTTTTTCTAAGATTTTCATTGAAAGCAACATAGTCTAGAGATTGAAAAAACATTATTTCTTCTTGATCAAAGAGGATAGTCTCTATGGGAGGACGGCAAGCATCCACCCTATAATGCGCAAAGATTTCTTTGGCCTCTTTAATTATGAATCGAAACTCATGAGCCAAAAAGATAGTAACGGCACGCTTAACTGAAGAATGCTCAATATTAGAAAATTCTAGGAGAATCCTTTGTATAGAAGGATGCAAGTGCATGAATTGCCTCTCAAGTTCAACTACAAGCATGGCAATAGCGTCCGCAAGACTACTAGTTCTATGAAGAATAGAACTACCCATAGAAGGTAAAGCACCGGCACAAGTAAAGAAATCTTGAATAACTCCTTTTCCAATAATATTACCACTACCAACACGAAATCTTTTTATATGTGAGATAGTGGGTTATTTAGTAGGAGCATCAAAATTATTATCGACAATAGTATCCCCAATTTCAGACATAGAAGCAGAAGGTAAAGAACTAGCCATAATGACAGGCAAGAAAACTAACACACGAGCAAACAAAGAGCAAACGGGCAAAAGAGGCAAATAGAGAGGGAGGAAGGAGAGAGAGAGAGAGAGAGAGAGAGAGAGAGGGCGAATAAAACGGCAAGGGTGAAGTGGGGGAGAGGAAAACGAGAGGCAGACGACAAATAGTGTAATACGGGAGATAGGGATTGTGATGGGTACTTGGTATGTTGACTTTTGCGCAGACTCCCTGGCAACGGCGCCAGAAATTCTTCTTGCTACCTCTTGAGCACTGCGTTGGATTTCCTCGAAGAGGAAGGGATGATGCAGCAAAGTAGCGTAAGTATTTCCCTCAGTTTTTGAGAACCAAGGTATCAATCCAGTAGGAGGCTACGCTCGAGTCCCTCGTACCTACACAAAAACAATAGTTCAATGCAACCAACGCGCTTAGGGGTTGTCAATCCCTTCATGGTCACTTACGAAAGTGAGATCTGATAGAGATGATAAATAATATTTTTTTGGTATTTTTGATATAGAGATACAAAGTAAAAAGTAAAAGCAAAGCAATAATAAAGTGATGGAGATTGATATGATGAGAACGAGACCCGAGGGGCATAGGTTTCACTAGTGGCTTCTCTCAAGAGCATAAGTATTATACGGTGGGTGAACAAATTACTGTTGAGCAATTGACAGAATTGAGCATAGTTATGAGAATATCTAGGTATGATCATGTATATAGGCATCACGTCCGAGACAAGTAGACCGAAATGATTCTGCATCTACTACTATTACTCCACTCATCGACCGCTATCCAGCATGCATCTAGAGTATTAAGTTAAAATTAGAGTAACGCCTTAAGCAAGATGACATGATGTAGAGGGATAGTTTCATGCAATATGATAAAAAAAAACCATCTAGTTATCCTCGATGGCAACAATACAATACGTGCCTGTCACTGGGAAAGGACACCGCAAGATGGAACCCAAAGGAAAGGACACCGCAAGATGGAACCCAAAGCTAAGCACTTCTCCCATGGCAAGAACAACCAATCTAGTAGGCCAAACCAAACTGATAATTCGAAGAGACTTGCAAAGATAACCAATCATACATAAAAGAATTCAGAGAAGATTCAAATATTTTTCATAGATAGACTGGATCATAAACGCACAATTCATCGGTCTCAACAAACACACCGCAAAAAGAAGATTATATCGAATAGATCTCCACAAGAGAGGGGGAGAACATTGTATTGAGATCCAAAAAGAGAGAAGAAGCCATCTAGCTACTAACTATGGATCCGTAGGTCTGAAGTAAACTACTCACACTTCATCGGAGGGGCTTGGATGATGATGTAGAAGCCCTCCATGATCGATGCCTCCTCCGGCGGAGCTCCGGAACAGGCCCCAAGATGGGATCTCGTGGATACAGAAAGTTGCGGCGGTGGAATTAGGTTTTTGGCTCCTCCTCTGATCGTTTGGGGATACGTGGATATATATGGGAGGAAGAAGTACGTCGGTGGAGCTTCGAGGGGGCCACGAGGCAGGGGGGGCGCGCCCTGGGGGGGCTCCCTCCACCCTCGTGACCACCTCATGGCTTTCTTGACAGAGGGTCCAAGTCTCCTGGATCTTATCTGATGAGCAAATCACGTTTCTGAAGGTTTCATTCCGTTTGGACTCCATTTGATATTCCTTTTCTTCGAAACCCTAAAACAGGCAAAAACATCAATTCTGGGATGGGCCTCTGGTTAATAGGTTAGTCCCAAAAATAATATAAAATTGGATAATAAAGCCCAATAATGTCTAAAACAGTAGATAATATAGCATGGAGCAATCAAAAATTATAGATACGTAGGAGACATATCAATACACAAGAAAATCATTACCAAAGGACTTTGCAGTCCTCTGTCTCTTGCTCCTAGTAGGAACTTCATTGTTCTCCTCCACATGATTTTCAAAGTGTTCCACCAAAATGGCAAGTTCAGTAAATGTAACTGGTTCCTGATTCGATGAACTAGGCATCTCCTGATTAGATGAGGTAGCCATATCCTTCATGGGAAAGGTATCTTCAAAGAAAGTCGCATCATTCGACTCCATGATCGTACCGACATGCATGTCAGGTACCTCAGATTTTACAACCAAGAATCTATAGTCAATGCTATGAAAAGCATATCCCAGGAAAACACAATCGACAGTCTTTGGTCCAAGCTTGCGCTTCTTTGGAATTGGCACATTGACTTTCGCCAAACAACCCTAGGTTCATAGATAAGAGATATTTAACCTTTTCTTCTCCCATTCCTCGAATGGAGTTATCTCTTTTTTTCTTTGTGGGGACTCGGTTTAGGACATGACATGCTGTCAATATCGCCTCCCCCCACCATGCCTTGGAAAGACCCGATGTGTCTAACATGTCGTTAACCAAATCAGTTAGAGTATGGTTCTTTCTTTCGGCCACCCCATTTGACTGAGGTGAGTAGGGAGGCGTCCTCTCATGGATTATACCATGTTCCACACAAAAAAGCATCAAATTCATTGGAAAAATACTCTCCACCACGGTCGGACCTAAGCCTCTTGATTTTTCGATCAAGTTGGTTTTCCACTTCAGCTTTATAGATCTTGAAAAAGTCCAAAGCCTCATCCTTAGATTTCAGAAGATACACACGGCAGTATCTAGTGGAGTCGTCAATTAACGTCATGAAATATTTCTTTCCACCTTTTGTCAAAACACCATTCATTTCACATAGATCTGAATGTATGAGCTCTAGTGGTGCAAGATTTCTCGTTTCTGCAGTCATGTGAGACTTACGAGGTTGCTTAGCTTGCACACAAACTTGACACTTAGATCCCTTGACAGTGGTGAAACTAGGGATTAAGTTCAACTTCGCTAGTCGCGACATGCAACCAAAGTTAACATGACAAAGACGTGAATGCCACACATTTGATTCACTATTGTTGCAAACATGAGTAACAACTTTATTGCGAACGTCTGATAAGGATAAATGAAACAGGCTTCCTGACTCATAGCCTTTACCAAAAAAGGTTCCATACTTGGATATTAGAAATTTATTCAACTCAAAGACAAGCTTATAGCCATCTCTACACAGAAGAGATCTGCTAACAAGATTTTTATTGACGGAGGGGACATAATGCACGCTCTTCGGCCGCACGATCTTCCCCGAAGTAAACTTTAGATCGACCGTGCCAACACCACGAACAGAAGCACTTGAACCATTGCCCATCAGCACGGTTGAAGTCCCTGCGGTCTGATAAGACGAAAACATGAAAATATCACTGCATACATGCACATTAGCACCCGTGTCAATCAACCAATAAGGAGAATGACATATTGAAAGAATAGTGGGAAATATACCATACCCAGCATCCTTCATGTCAATGTCTCCAATGACAACATTAGCAGTCTTGCCGCCTTTCCTAGGATGACGCTTGTCATAGCGATTAGGGAAACTAGGAGCCCAATGATCAGGATCCCCACACACATAACAAACACCTTTATTCTTGTCATTCTTCTTCTTGAAGTTCGTGTGTTGCACAACCTTGTTCTTCCCATCAATTTTTGCTTTACCATCAAACTTGCCCTTGTTCTTGAACTTGTGGGGCTGGAAGTTCTTCTTCTGTACCAGATTGGCACTAGATCCTCCCTCAATACCTCGAGCACGTGTGTCCTTTTCTCTCACCTTTTCTTTGACATCAAGAGTACCAATGAGATCCGGAACGGAAAACTCCTGTCTCTTATGCTTTAGTAAGGTAGCAAAGTTCCTCCACGAAGGAGGAAGCTTGGTGATGATACCTCTGGCAACAAACTTGTCCGGTAGCATACAGTTGAAGTGCTCAAGTTCTCTAGCAAATAACTGTATCTCATGAGCTTGCTCAACCATGGAGCGCTCTTCATTCATCCTGTAATCATAGAATTGCTCCATGATGTACAGCTTAGTGCCGGCATCCGAGACCCCAAACTTGGCCTCGAGTGCGTCCCACATATCTTTTCCATTGTCAATTGACGCATAAGCATCAACTATGTTCTTACCAAGAACACTCAAGAGAGCAGCCTTAAACAGAGTATCCATCTTTTGAAAGGCTTGTTCCTGTTGGGCATCAAACTCTCCTTCAGGCTTGCCAAGCATGGCGTCATAGAAACTCATGGTTTGAAACCATAAGACTGCTCTCACGCGCCACCTCCTATAGTGGATACCCTCAAACATAGGAGGTCTCATGGAAGCAGCAAAACCACTTGGGGTAAATTTCCTATAACAAGGTTTTTGGATTGTTGGAAATATGAGCAATTTACCAAATGATTTTATTAACAGAAATATGTAACACCCCGGATGTAATTTACCTTATCTGTATCCCACTCTTGTCGTTTCCGGCCTAAGTTATTTTATTTTCCTCGATGTCGGGTTTTTGTCTCCATGTGTTGTTTCCTTTTTCATGCATCTCATATCATGTCATCATGTGCATTGCATTTGCATACGTGTTCGTCTCATGCATCCGAGCATTTTCCCCGTTGTCCGTTTTGCATTCCGGCGCTCCTATCTCCTCCGGTGTCCCTTTCTACCTTTTTTCATGTGTGGGGGTTAAACATTTGCGGTTTAGACCGAGACTTGTCATGCGGCCTTGGTTTACTACCGGTAGACCGCTTGTCAAGTTTCGTGCCATTTGGACCTCGTTTGATACTCCAACGGTTAACCGAGGGACCGATAAGGCCTCGTTTGTGCTGCAGCCCAACACCCTTCCAATTTGGCCCAAAACCCACCAAAAACCTTTCCATCATCTAGAGCGTTCGATCATGATCGTGTGGCCGAAAACCACACTCCATTTGGACCTTCCTAGCTCTCTCTACCCCTATTTAAAGACCCTCCCCGAAATTTTCGGGTCATTCTACCCTAACCCTAGCTAAAATCCACTCTCCGCCACCGGACATGTCCGCCGCCGACCGGACACACCGCCGCCTCCAATAGAACGCCGCCACCTGTCCCGGGGAACTGCTTCGCCGCCTCCCCACTAGCACGGGCCCGCCAGGCCCAGCGCCGGCCCTCCCGCCGCCCGACCCGAGCCGAGGGGCCCCGACCGCGCCGCCTCCCGTCTCCTCCGCCGCGTCGCCTCCACCTTCCACGCCGGCACTGCCGCAGACCCCGCGCCAACCGGAGCAGCCGCCGGCCGCCTCTCCTCGCTGGCGCACCGCTCCTCCGCCGCGCCGCCGCCCGGGAACGCCACGCCCTCCTCCGCCCGACGCCGCCATCTCCCTCTCGGGCGTCGCCCCGCACCAATCCGGCGACCACACCCCTCTCCGGCGAAGCCCCGGCCCGACTCCGGCAAGCACGAACCCGCCTTGGTTCGCGTGCATTCGTCAGCTACAGTAACTCTAGATCTGGATCGGTTGACTTCTTCCCCAAAAACCCTAGCTAATTTGCATTTTTCCCACATGCCATAACTCCCTCATCGTAGATCCGATTTGTGCGTGTAGCATATCAAAATGTTCGTCTCGACGAGTACATCATTTCATCTCATTGCATCATTTTCATTTGAGCTCATCTTGACGCCTGAAATGCTGTTGGAATAGGGCTATGTGATGAATTTGCCAGATCTGTTTCATCAAATGGCATTTTGTCATTTTTGCCATGATTAATGTGTGCATGCTATGCTCCTGAGCTCTACGTGTGTTTTGTTATATGCCATGCCATCTTTACATAGGTGCTTACCATGTATTTTTGTGATATTTTTGGTGACTAGCACAAGCTTGCAAAGTAGCGTAATCGGTAATGCTGATTTCAGGAACTTAGAATTTCACGAAGTCCTTGTTCTGTTTTTGTCGTTATGCCATATGTTCATGTTGTTTCCTAGTGATCCGTGCCTCTTTTGAGGATGATCAGTAAGGATGTTTTGTTAACATTGTGGTGCTCTATCCATCCATGTCTTTGTTTGCATTTATGGAGCAGCCTCGCTTGAGTCAATCGAGCTCTACTTTTGCTATAAAGTGAATCCTGGTAGATTGTTGACATGTTTTGCAATTTTGCCGAGGATGTTGCTATTGATCCGTGCATGCTACGTGGTTGTTTTTGCCATGTCTAGCTCCTATGCCATGTATTCTTGATGGGTATATGCTTAGTTTGTCATGCCATGCTCTGTAGTGAGTGTATCGAGCTCGTAAACATGCCTACTCGTTAACTGATTTGCATGCTCAAGTTTTCACTAGGTCTGAGATCTGTTTATGTTTTTGCCATGTTCACATACTTGCAATTGTATTTTCTGATCCCTTTTGGCTCAAGGTCACTAAGGGACTTTTGTTAAGTGCTTTGAGTAGATTCATGCCATGCTTTGCTTTGCCATGTTAAGTTCTTGTAGCATGTACTTTTCATGCTCTAAAGTGTGCTTCCTGATGATAAATTCCAGACTTGTGTTAATTTCACTAAGTCTGAAACATGTTATCATTTGCACTTTTGCCATGTTTGTTTGAACCTGTTAATGGATGAATTAGCGGTAGCTCAGTGTTCATCTTTTGTCAAGCATCATGAGTGGATCCCTGCCATGTATTTTGTTGTTATGTTTGAGTGCTGTAGCATGTTTACCTTGATGCATTTAGTTGGTCACTTGCTGATTATCGCAGACCGGTGTCATATTTGTTTTGCTTGCCATTTCCAAACCGTGCATCCGATTCTGGTGATCTTTATATCGATTTCAACCTAAATCACCTCACCTTTCTAGTGGCACTCTTGGATTTCCAAGTTGAGGCCAGGTTCAATCATTCCGTGTCAAATCTTGCATATGCATCACATACCGCATCCCGCATATCATACCATGTTTGCATCATGTTGTTTGAGCATTGCACGTGGTTGATTGTGTTCCGTTTGCTTGTTGCTCTTGTTTGGGTAGAGTCGAGAGACGAGTTTGTGAACGAGGAGCCCGTTGAGTTCGCTTATGAGGATCAAGTCAACTCTGACAACTTTGCAGGCAAGATGATCATACCCTCGAAATCACTTCTATCTTTTCTTGCTAGATGCTCGCTCTTTTGCTATGCCTATCCTACGATACCTACCACTTGCTTATCATGCCTCCAAAATTGCCATGTCAAACCTCTAACCCACCATGTCCTAGCAAACCGTTGATTGGCTATGTTACCGCTTTGTTCAGCCCCTCTTATAGCGTTGCTAGTTGCAGGTGAAGATGGGAGATCGTTCCTTGTTGGAACATTGTTTATTGTTGGGATATCACAATATTATCTTGCTATCTTAATGCATCTATATACTTGGTAAAGGGTGGAAGGCTTGGCCTTTTGCCTCGTGTTTTGTTCCACTCTTGCCGCCCTAGTTTCCGTCATATCGGTGTTATGTTCCCGGATTTTGCATTCCTTACGCGGTTGGGTTATAATGGGAACCCCTTGACAGTTCGCCTTGAATAAAACTCCTCCAGCAATGCCCAACCTTGGTTTTACCATTTGCCACCTAGCCTCTTTTTCCCTTGGGTTTCCGGAGCCCGAGGGTCATCTTTATTTAAATCACCCTGGGCCAGTGCTCCTCTGAGTGTTGGTCCGAGCTGGGCAGCCTGCGGGGCCACCTCGGGGAAACTCGAGGGTTGGTTTTACTCGTAGCTTGACCTATCTGAGTGTGCCCTAAGAACGAGATATGTGCAGCTCCTATCGGGATTTGTCGGCACATTCGGGCGGTGTTGCTGGACTTGTTTTACCATTGTCGAGGATGTCTTGTAACCGGGATGCCGAGTCTGATCGGAATGTCTCGGGAGAAGGAATATCCTTCGTTGACCGTGAGAGCTTGTGATGGGCTAAGTTGGGACACCCCTGCAGGGATTTGAACTTTCGAAAGCCGTGCCCGCGGTTATGGGCAGATGGGAATTTGTTAATGTCCAGTTGTAGATAACTTGAAACTTAACTTAAAAAATGAATCAACCGCGTGTGTAACCGTGATGGTCTAGGATCACTTCTCGGCGGAGTCCGGGAAGTGAACACGGTGTTGGAGTATTGCTTGACGTAGGTTGTTCTAGGATCACTTCTTGATCATAGTTGTTCGACCGTGCTTTTGCCTTCTCTTCTCGCTCTCTTTTGCGAACAGGTTAGCCACCATATATGCTAGTCGCTTGCTGCAGCTCCACATCATACCTTTCCTTACCTTTAAGCTTAAATAGTCTTGATCGCGAGGGTGCGAGATTGCTGAGTCCCCGTGACTCATAGTTTACTTCCAAAACCAGATTAAGGGACCTATGATACCGTTCCAGACGATGCGCTTGAGCTCAAGTGGGAGTTTGATGAAGACTCTCGTCGTTACTATGTGTCTTTCCTAGATGATCAGTGGTGGTGCCTAGTTGGGGCGATCGGGGACTTTGTCGCATGTGGGGGTTGATCTTTATTTTGGTACCGTAGTCGGACCATGAGTGTATTGGACGATTGTAATGTCATTCATGTATTTGTGTGACGTGACGAGTGTAAGCCAACTATGTACCTTTTCCCCTTTTATCTATTTACATGGGTTGTTGTGAAGATTACCTTACTTGCGACATTGCTTTCAATGCGGTTATGCCTCTAAGTTGTGCTTCGACACGTAGGAGATATAGCCGCATCGAGGGCGTTACAAGTTGGTTATCAGAGCCTTCCCTGACCTTAGGAGCCCCCTGCTTGATCGAATCGTTGGCGTTGTTGAGTCTAGAAAAAATGTTTTGAGTCATTTAGGATTATATATATCGGAGAGTTAGGAATTCTTTTTACTCCCCAGTCCCTTCATCGCTTTGGTAAGGCATCCTGACGTAGAGTTTTGACTCTTCTCTTCTCAAATTTCACTAAAAAAATTAGGATCACGCGGGTATCTTGGAATCGTTCCGGTCGATTTATGACGAGAACATTGTTCTTGGTGCCTCCTGTCATTTAGGGGTTGTGGCAGTGTCCCGGGGAGTTGAGCTCCGAGGTGTTGTCGTCACAATTTTATCGTTGAGATTCTGGAATACCTGAGTTTCACTGACATCGAAAATCTCTTTTATGCAGTTGTTGGTGAGATAACCCCGACGCCACCCAATACTGGGGCGGGAGTTCGGGAGTTTTGCCATAACTCGTATAACGGATGCTTTAGGAAGGTTGAGGTAGATGATTTCCGAAGTTTTCTCGGTTATGTGTTGAAGGATGGATACAGCTGGATGTAGGATTTGCTAGATTTGGGTGAGATATTATGCTTCCCCTATATCCCCAACACCTGATTGCATAACCGGAAAGGTTCGGGAGTTTCATAGGTGGGAATTCTTGTAGCTCTAGTTCTTCTTCCGCGGATATTTGGTTTGGGATTGGGTAATCCTCACCAAGTATTCGTTTTTGTTCCGTATCTTGTTGTTTTTCTTCTACCTCAATTCTAAGTGGCTTCTCAATTTATGGATATGTGACCATTTCAATTGGAATGCATTCGTTCATTTGGTTTGGATGTGAAGACTTTATGTTGCAATTTCAACCCGTTTGATTCAGCTTCAATATGTGTCTGTCATGATGCTAACGGATGTCAACCTCTTCAGGATGGCTCCTCCAACATGCACGACTCCGAATCCTGATCTGCCACCACCACCTCCACCTCCGGAGGCATGGCAAGCTGTGATGGCCGCTACCAATGCAAACATACAGCTGATCATGCAACTTCTTCAAGAGCACAACCAAGGGAACCAGGGTCATGGCAACAATCAGAATCAGTTTGCTACACTCAACCAGTTCCTTGCTAACTAGCCAAAGACCTTCAGCAATTGTGTTGAGGCAACAGACGTTGATGATTGGCTCGTGGACATATGCAAGCATTTCGAGTGCAGTAACGTCAGGCCTGAGGACTTTGTCAAGTTCGCCTCCTTCCAACTCAAAGACCAAGCTGTAGAATGGTTTCAGCAGTACAAAGATTCCAGAGGAGGCCGTGTGTTTACCTGGGATGAATTCCGTCAAGACTTCAAAGCTCATCATATTCCTCAGAGCGTGGTTGAAAGCAAGCGTGAGGAATTCTGCAACCTGAAGCAAGTCACTATGTCTGTTTACGAGTACAACAAAATGTTTCAGAAGCTCACCCGTTTTGCTAAGCAAGACCTCCCTGACGAGAAGAGCATGATATACCAGTTCAGGGGTGGTCTTAGAGAAGAAATCCAGCTAGCTCTCGTCCTCTTTGAGCCCAAGAGGTACGATGAGTTTTACAACATGGCAATAAAGCAAGAGACTGCTCAACTGAAGTGCGATCCTTCCAAGAAGCGAGTCAGAGATGCAACTCCTTCTTCCTCAACTCAAGTGGCTAAGCAGTAGAAGTATTGGCTTCCTCCTCCTCCGTTCTGTCAGCCTTATCAGCAGAAGAGCAAAGGTGGTAGTGGATCTTCCCACCCACCCAACCCTGGGTTTCAGAACAAGACTTCGTCTCAAGCTCCAAGATCAAGTGCTCCGTATCACCGTCCGCTCTCGGAGGTCACGTGCAACAAGTGCCAACAGAAGGCTCACTATGCCAACAAATGCTTCAATCAGAGGCGTCTCCCTCCTCCTCCTCCTGTGAGATCGGCAAGTACAGCTGTGGTCAAGCATAACCCCAAGCACGCCAAGGTCAACTTGATGAATGCAGCTCAGGCAGAGGACTCGTCAGATGTCATCATGGGTAACCTTCCTGTTAACGATGTTCCTGCAAAAGTACTTTTCGATACTAGTGCATCACATTGTTTCATGTCAAAGCCATTTTTTGCCACGAATGAATTCGTTTCTTCTCATTTGGGCAAACAAATGGATATCGTTTCTCCCGGCAAACGTTTGAGTGCAAGTTTGGAGGTTCCAGATGTTACTATCACGTTGCGCGATTACAAGTTTCTTTCTTCTCCAATGGTCCTTGGTAACTCGGATATTGATCTTATTCTTGGAATGGATTGGCTTTCTAAGCACAAGGCTCAGCTTGATTGTGCAGCCAGGCAGATTCAATTGACTCATTCGTCTGAGCATGTAATTGTCTTTGCCGCTCGTGATGATATATCCGTCTGTTTTCTCTCAATGAGAAGGGTGAACTGGATGCCATCTCTCAAATTCCAGTCATTTGCGAATATCAAGACGTCTTTCCAGAAGAGCTTCCAGGAATGCCTCCGCACCGGCCAGTTGAATTCGTCATCGATATTGAGCCTGGCACGGAACCTGTTTGCAAATGTCCTTACAAGCTTGGACCTGAAGAGTTGAAGGAGCTGAAGAAGCAACTCGATATTCAAGAGCGAATGGGTCTCATCCGACCTAGTTCTTCTCCGTGGGGTTGTGGAGTTCTTTTTGTGAAGAAGAAGGATGGAACGGACCGACTCTGTGTTGACTACCGTCCATTGAACAAGAAGACTATAAAGAACAAGTACCCACTTCCCAACATCAACGAGCTGTTTGAACAACTCAAAGGTGCTCAAGTATTCTCCAAGCTTGATCTCCGTATGGGCTATCACCAGATTCGAATTCGTGAGCAAGATATTCCCAAGACGGCTTTCAGAACAAGCTATGGTTCATATGAATACACTGTCATGTCTTTTGGCCTCGTCAACGCTCCTCCGACTTTCTCTCGCATGATGAACTTCATCTTCAACCCCTACACAAATGACTTCGTCTTGGTCTACCTCGATGACATTTTGGTGTTTTCCAAGAACAAGGAAGATCATGCCAAGCACTTGCGTTTAGTGTTGGATAAGCTCAGAGAACATCAGTTCTACGCCAAGTTTTCAAAGTGCGAGTTTTGGATCGATGAGGTTCTCTGTCTTGGGCATATCATCTCTGCCAAGGGCATAGTGGTGAATCCTGAGAAGGTGTCTGCAATTGTGAATTGGGAACCACCTCAGAACGTGAAGCAACTCCGCAGCTTCCTTGGGCTCTCAAGCTATTGTCGAAGGTTTGTTGAGAACTTTTCAAAGATCGCGAAGCCGCTTTCCAGCCTTCTCCAGAAGCACATCAAGTATGTTTGGTCTCCTGAATATGACATCGCTTTCAACACCCTGAAAGAGAAATTAGTCACTGCTCCAGTTCAGACTCCTCGTGATGAATCCAAACCGTTCGAGGTCTTCTGTGATGCCTCTCTTCAAGGTCTTGGTGCAGTGTTGATGCAAGAGAAGAAAGTTGTGGCTTATACCTCTCGCCAGTTTAAGCCCAACGAGAAGAACTACCCCACTCACGACCTCGAGTTGGCGGCAGTTGTGCATGCTCTTTTGACTTGGAGACATCTCTTATTGGGAAGAAAAGTGGACATCTTCACTGACCACAAGAGTGTCAAGTACATCTTCACTCAGCCTAATCTCAACCTCAGGCAGACTCGTTGGGTCGAAATGATTCAAGAGTATAATCCGAGTATTGAATATATTCAGGCAAGGCCAATGTAATTGCTGACGCATTGAGCAGGAAGGCTTACTGCAACAGTCTGATTCTCAAGCCTTACCAACCCGAGCTTTGTGAAGCTTTCCGCAAACTCAATCTGCAAGTTGTTCCTCAAGGTTTCCTCGCCAACCTCCAAGTCTCTCCTACTTTGGAAGATCAGATTCGCGAGGCTCAACTTCTTGATGCTATGGTAAAGAAGGTGAAGATTGGGATTGCCAAGAGTCAATCCAAGTACAAGTGCTATCACCTTGATGACAAGGATACTCTCTTCTTCGAGGATCGCATTGTTGTGCCTAAAGGTGACCTTCGTAAAGTCATTATGAACGAGGCTCACAATTCACTCCTCTCTATCCACCTTGTAAGTACAAAGATGTACCAGGACCTCAAGCAGGTGTATTGGTGGACTTGAATGAAGCGTGAGATTGCTCAGTTCGTGAATGAATGTGATGTCTGCAGAAGAGTGAAGGCAGAACACCAACGACCAGCTGGTCTCCTCCAACCTCTTGCCATTCCAGAATGGAAGTTTGACCACATTGAGATGGACTTCGTGACGGTATTTCCAAAGTCCAAGCGTGGCAATGATGTTATATAACTCACTAAAGTGGCTCATTTCCTGCCTATCAAAGAGTCTATCACTGCATCTCAATTGGCGGAGCTATATACCTCTCGGATTGTCTCTCTGCACGGTATTCTGTAGTTGATATCTTCAGATCGTGGCAGCATCTTTACCTCCAAGTTTTGGGATTCTTTTCAGAAGGCCATGGGCACCAACATCCGTTTCAGCACAGCTTTTCATCCTCAAACTAGCGGTCAAGTCGAGCATGTCAATCCGATCCTTGAAGATATGCTCAGGGCTTGCGTTATCTCTTTCGGTATGAAGTGGGAAGATTGTCTTCCATATGCCGAGTTCTCCTACAACAACAGCTTCCAAGCGAGCTCGGGCAAGGCCCCATTTGAAATTCTCTATGGCAGGAAGTGTCGTATTCCTCTTAACTTGTCAGAGACCGGTGAACGTCAACTTCTTGAAAATGACTTGATCACAGAGGCAGAGGAGATGTGCAAAGTCATTCGTGATAACCTCAAAGCTGCGCAATCGTGCCAGAAGAGCTACTATGATAGTAAGCATCGTGATTTGGCTTTCGAGATCAGAGACCATGTTTACCTCCGCGTCTCTCCAATGAAAGGTACTCGTCGCTTCGGTATCAAAGGGAAGCTTGCCCCTAGATACGTGGGTCCTTTCAAGATCGTCAGCAAGAGAGGCGATCTCGCCTATCAACTCGAGCTTCCCTCCAACTTTGCAAACATGCACGACATGTTCCATGCCTCTCAGCTCCGCAAGTGCTTCAAGACCCCTGACCGCACCGTCAACTTTGAAGACATTGATCTCCAAGAAGACCTTTCTTATCATGACCACCTAGTTGCTATTCTTGAAGAAACTGAGCGCAAGACTCGCAATGAGTCTATCAAATTCCTCAAAGTCAAGTGGTCACACCATTCCGACCGTGAAGCCACCTGGGAACGCGAGGATCACCTCCGTTCTGAGTACCCGGCGTTCTTCCAGTCCTAGATCTCGGGACGAGATCCTTTCGTAGTGGTGGAGTGTTGTAACACCTTGGATGTAATTTACCTTATCTGTATCCCACTCTTGCCGTTTCCAGCCTAAGTTATTTTATTTTCCTCGGTGTTGGGTTTTTGTCTCCGTGTGTTCTTGCCTTTGTCACGCATCTCATATCATGTCATCATGCGCATTGCATTTGCATACGTGTTCATCTCATGCATCCGAGCATTTTCCCCGTTGTCCGTTTTGCATTCCGGCACTCCTATCTCCTCCGGTGTCCCTTTCTACCTTTTTTCATGTGTGTGGGTTAAACATTTCTAGTTTAGACAGAGACTTGTCATGCGGCCTTGGTTTACTACCGGTAGACTGCCTGTCAAGTTTCATGTCATTTGGACCTCGCTTGATACTCCAACGGTTAACCGAGGGACCGATAAGGCCTCGTTTATGTTGCAGCCCAATACCCTTCCAATTTGGCCCAAAACCCACCAAAAACCTTTCCATCATCTAGAGCGTTCGATCACGATCGCGTGGCCGAAAACCGCACTCCATTTGGACCTTCCTAGCTCTCTCTACCCCTATTTAAAGACCCTCCCCGAAAATTTCGGGTCATTCTACCCTAACCCTAGCTAAAATCCACTCTCCGCCACCGGACATGTCCGCTGCCTCCAATAGAATGCCGCCACCTGTCCCGGGGGACCGCTTCGCCGCCTCCCCACTGACACGGGCCCGCCAGGCCCAGCGCCGGCCCTCCCGCCGCCCGACCCGGGCCGAGGCGCCCCGACCGCGCCGCCCCTCGTCTCCTCCGCCGCGTTGCCTCCACCTTCCACGCCGGCGCCGCCGCAGACCCCGCACCGACCGGAGCAGCCGCCGGCCGCCTCTCCTCGCCAGCGCACCGCTCCTCCGCCGCGCCGCCGCCCGGGAACGCCGCGCCCTCCTCCGCCCGACGCCGCCATCTCCCTCTCGGGCGTCGCCCCGCACCGATCCGGTGACCGCACCCTTCTCCGGTGAACCCCCGGCCCGACTCTGGCGAGCATGAACCCGCCTCGGTTCGCATGCGTTCATCAGCTACAGTAACTCCAGATCTGGATCGGTTGACTTCTTCCTCAAAAACCCTAGCTAATTTGCATTTTTTCCGCATGCCATAACTCCCTCATCGTAGATCCGATTTGTGCGTGTAGCATATCAAAATGTTCGTCTCGACGAGTACATCATTTCATATCACTGCATCATTTTCATTTGAGCTCATCTTGATGCCCGAAATGCTGTTGGAAGAGGGCTATGTGATGAATTTGCCAGATCTGTTTCATCAAATGGCATTTTGTCATTTTTGCCATGATTAATGTGTGCATGCTATGCTCCTGAGCTCTACATGTGTTTTGTTATATGCCATGCCATCTTTACATAAGTGCTTACCATGTATTTTTGAGATATTTTTGGTGACTAGCACAAGCTTGCAAAGTAGCGTAATCGGTAATGCTGATTTCAAGAACTTAGAATTTCACTAAGTCCTTGTTCTGTTTTTGTCGTTATGCCATATGTTCATGTTGTTTCCTAGTGATCCGTGCCTCTTTTGAGGATGATCAGTAAGGATGTTTTGTTAATATTGTGGTGCTCTATCCATCCATGTCTTTGTTTGCATTTATGGAGCACCCTAGCTTGATTCAATCGAGCTCTACTTTTGCTATAAAGTGAATCCTAGAAGATTGTTGACATGTTTAGCGATTTTGCCGAGGATTTTGCTATTGATTGGTGCATGATATGTGGTTGTTCTTGCCATGTCTAGCTCCTATGCCATGTATTCTTAATGGGTGTATGCTTAGTTTGTTATGCCATGCTCTGTAGTGAGTGTATCGAGCTCGTAAACATGCCTACTCGTTAACTGATTTACATGCTCCAGTTTTTCACTAAGTCTGAGATCTGTTTATGTCTTTGCCATGTTCACATGCTTGCAATTATATTTTCTGATCCCTTTTGGCTCAAGGTCACTAAGGGACTTTTGTTAAGTGCTTTGAGTAGCTTCATGCCATGCTTTGCTTTGCCATGTTAAGTTCTTGTAGCATGTACTTTTCATGATCTAAAGTGTGCTTCCTGATGATAAATTCCAGACTTGTGTTAGTTTCACTAAGTCTGAAACCTGTTATCATTTGCACTTTTGCCATGTTTGTTTGAACCTGTTAATGGATGAATTAGCCGTAGCTCAGTGTTCATCTTTTGTCAAGCATCATGAGTGGATCTCTGCCATGTATTTTTTTTGTTATGTTTGAGTGCTGTAGCATGTTTATCTTGATGCATTTAGTTGGTCACTTGCTGATTATCGCAGACCGGTGTCATATTTGTTTTGCTTGCCATTTCCAAACCGTGCATCCGAGTCCGGTGATCTTTATATCGATTTCAACCTAAATCACCTCACCTTTCCAGTGGCACTCTTGGATTTCCAAGTTGAGGCCAGGTTCAATCTTTCCGTGTCAAATCTTGCATATGCATCACAAATCGCATCCTGCATATCATACCATGTTTGCATCATGTTGTTTGAGCATTGCACGTGGTTGATTGTGTTCCGTTTGCTTGTTGCTCTTGTTTGGGTAGAGCCGGGAGACGAGTTTGTAAATGAGGAGCCCGTTGAGTTTGCTTACGAGGATCAAGTCAACTCTGATAACTTTGTAGGCAAGATGATCATACCCTCGAAATCACTTCTATCTTTTCTTGCTAGATGCTCGCTCTTTTGCTATGCCTATGCTACGATACCTACCACTTGCTTATCATGCCTCCAAAATTGCCATGTCAAACCTCTAACCCACCATGTCCTAGCAAACCGTTGATTGGCTATGTTACCGCTTTGCTCAGCCCCTCTTATAGCGTTGCTAGTTGCAGGTGAAGATGGGAGATCGTTCCTTGTTAGAACATTGTTTATTGTTGGGATATCACAATATTATCTTTTTATCTTAATGCATCTATATACTTGGTAAAGGGTGGAAGGCTCGGCCTTTTGCCTAGTGTTTTGTTCCACTCTTGCCGCCCTAGTTTCCGTCATATCGGTGTTATGTTCCCGGATTTTGCGTTCCTTATGCGGTTGGGTTATAATGGGAACCCCTTGACAGTTCGCCTTGAATAAAACTCCTCCAGCAATGCCCAACCTTGGTTTTACCATTTGCCACCTAGCCTCTTTTTCCCTTGGGTTTCCAAAGCCCGAGGGTCATCTTTATTTAAACCCCCCTGGGCCAGTGCTCCTCTGAGTGTTGGTCCGAACTGGGCAGCTTGCTGGGCCACCTCGAGAAAACTCGAGGGTTGGTTTTACTCGTAGCTTGACCTATCTGAGTGTCCCCTAAGAACAAGATATGTGCAGCTCCTATCGGGATTTGTCAGCACATTCGGACGGTGTTGCTGGACTTGTTTTACCATTGTCGAGGATGTCTTGTAACCGGGATGCCGAGTCTGATCGGAATGTCTCGGGAGAAGGAATATCCTTTGTTGACCGTGAGAGCTTGTGATGGGCTAAGTTGGGACACCCCCGCAGGGAATTGAACTTTCAAAAGCCGTGCCCGTGGTTATGGGTAGATGGTAATTTGTTAATGTCCGGTTGTAGATAACTTGAAACTTAACTTGATTAAAATGAATCAACCATGTGTGTAACCGTGATGGTATCTTCTCGGCAGAGTCCGGGAAGTGAACACGGTGTTGGAGTAATGCTTGACGTAGGTTGTTCTAGGATCACTTCTTGATCATAGTTGTTCGACCATGCTTTTGCCTTCTCTTCTTGCTCTCTTTTGCGAACAGGTTAGCCACCATATATGCTAGTCGCTTGCTGCAGCTCCACATCATACCTTGCCTTACCTTTAAGCTTAAATAGTCTTGATCGCGAGGGTGCGAGATTGCTGAGTCCCCGTGAGTCACAGTTTACTTCCAAAACCAGATGCAGGGACCGATGATACCGTTCCAGACGATGCGCTTGAGCTAAAATGGGAGTTCGATGAAGACTCTCGTTGTTACTATGTGTCTTTCCCAGATGATCAGTATGTTGGAAATATGCCCTAGAGGCAATAATAAATTGGTTATTATTATATTTCCTTGTTCACGATAATCGTTTATTATCCATGCTAGAATTGTATTGATAGGAAACTCAGATACATGTGTGGATACATAGACAACACCATTTCCCTAGTAAGCCTCTAGTTGACTAGCTCGTTGATCAATAGATGGTTACGGTTTCCTGACCATGGACATTAGATGTCGTTGATAACGGGATCACATCATTAGGAGAATGATGTGATGGACAAGACCCAATCCTAAGCCTAGCACAAGATCATGTAGTTCGTATGCTAAAGCTTTTCTAATGTCAAGTATCATTTCCTTAGACCATGAGATTGTGCAACTCCCGGATACCGTAGGAGTGCTTTGGGTGTGCCAAACGTCACAACGTAACTGGGTGTCTATAAAGGTACACTACAGGTATCTCCGAAAGTGTCTGTTGGGTTGGCACGAATCGAGACTGGGATTTGTCACTCCGTGTAAATGGAGAGGTATCTCTGGGCCCACTCGGTAGGACGTCATCATAATGTGCACAATGTGATCAAGGAGTTGATCACGGGATGATGTGTTATGGAATGAGTAAATAGACTTGCCGGTAATGAGATTGAACAAGGTATCGGGATACCGACGATCGAATCTCGGGCAAGTATCGTACCGCTAGACAAAGGGAATTGTATACGGGATTGATTAAGTCCTTGACATCGTGGTTCATCTGATGAGATCATCGTGGAGCATGTGGGAGCCAACATGGGTATCCAGATACCGGTGTTGGTTATTGACCGGAGAACGTCTCGGTCATGTCTGCATGGTTCCCGAACCCGTAGGGTCTACACACTTAAGGTTCGATGACGCTAGGGTTATAGGGAATAGATATACGTGGTTACCGAATGTTGTTCGGAGTCCCGGATGAGATCCCGGATGTCACGAGGAGTTCCGGAATGGTCCGGAGGTAAAGATTCATATATGGGAAGTCCTGTTTTGGTCACCGGAAAAGTTTCGGGTGCTATCGGTAACGTACCGGGACCACCGGGAGGGTCCCGGGGGTCCACCAATTGGGGCCACCAGCCCCGGAGGGCTGCATGGGCCAAGTGTGGGAGGGGACCAGCCCTAGGTGGGCTGGTGCACCCCCCCCCCCCACCAAGGCCCAAGGCGCAAGGGAGAGTGGAAGGGGGCAAACCCTAGGCTCAGATGGGCCTAAGGCCCACCTAGTGGTGCGCCCCCCTCTCTTCCCCCTTGGCCGCCCCCCTAGATGGGATCTAGGGCTGGCCGCCACCCCTAGGGGTGGAAACCTAGGTGGAGGCACAGCCCCTCCCCTTCCCCTATATATACTTGAGGTTTTGGGCTGCCATAGAAATGATTCAATCTCCTTCTTGGCGCAGCCCTACCCCTCTCCCTCCTCGTCTCTTGCGGTGCTTGGCGAAGCCCTGCTGGAGTACCACGCTCCTCCACCACCACCACGCCGTCGTGCTGCTGCTGGATGGAGTCTTCCCCAACCTCTCCTTCTCCCCTTGCTGGATCAAGGCGTAGGAGACGTCACCGGGCTGTACGTGTGTTGAACACGGAGGTGCCGTCCGTTCGGCACTAGGATCATCAGTGATTTGGATCACGACGAGTACGACTCCATCAACCCCGTTCACTTGAACGCTTCCGCTTAGCGATCTACAAGGGTATGTAGATGCACTCTCCTTCCCCTCATTGCTAGATTACTCCATAGATTGATCTTGGTGATGCGTAGAAAATTTTGAATTTCTGCTACGTTCCCCAACAGTGGCATCATGAGCTAGGTCTATGCGTAGTTACTATGCATGAGTAGAACACAAAGTGGTTGTGGGCATCGATATTGTCAATTATCTTGCCGTTACTAGTCTTATCTTGATTCGGCGGCATCATGGGATGAAGCGGCCCGGACCGACCTTACACGTACTCTTACGTGAGACTGGTTCCACCGACTGACATGCACTAGTTGCATAAGGTGGCTAGCGGGTGTCTGTCTCTCCCACTTTAGTCGGATCGGATTCTATGAAAAGGGTCCTTATGAAGGGTAAATAGAAATTGGCATGTCACGTTGTGGTTTTCGCGTAGGTAAGAAACGTTCTTGCTAGAAACCTATAGCAGCCACGTAAAAACTTGCAACAACAATTAGAGGACGTCTAACTTGTTTTTGCAGCATATGCCTTGTGATGTGATATGGCCAAAAGGATGTGATGAATAATATATGTGATGTATGAGATTGATCATGTTCTTGTAATAGGAATCACGACTTGCATGTTGATGAGTATGACAACCGGCAGGAGTCATAGGAGTTGTCTTAATTTATTTATGACCTGCGTGTCAACTTAAACGTCATGTAATTGCTTTACTTTATTGCTAAAGCATTAGCCATAGTAGTAGAAGTAATAGATGACGAGACAACTTCAAGAAGACACGATGATGGAGATCATGATGATGGAGATCATGGTGTCATGCCGGTGACAACGATGATCATGGAGCCCCGAAGATGGAGATCAAAAGGAGCAAAATGATATTGGCCATATCATGTCACTATTTGATTGCATGTGATGTTTATCATGTTTTACATCTTATTTGCTTAGAACGACGGTAGCTTAAATAAGATGGTCCCTCACTAAAATTTCAAGAAAAGTGTTCCCCCTAACTGTGCACCATTGCGAAGGTTCGTTGTTTCGAAGCACCATGTGATGATCGGGTGTGATAGATTCTAACGTTCGAATACAATGGGTGTTGACGAGCCTAGCATGTACAGACATGGCCTCGGAACACATGCGAAACACTTAGGTTGACTTGACGAGCCTAGCATGTACAGACATGGCCTCGGAACACGGAAGACCGAAAGGTCGAACATGAGTCGTATAGAAGATACGATCAACATGAAGATGTTCACCGATGATGACTAGTCCGTCTCACGTGATGACCGGACACGGCCTAGTTGACTCGGATCATGTAATCACTTAGATGACTAGAGGGATGTCTATCTGAGTGGGAGTTCATAAGATGAACTTAATTATCCTGAACATAGTCAAAAGGTCTTCGCAAATTATGGCGTAGCTTGCGCTTCAGTTCTACTGTTTAGATATGTTCCTAGAGAAAATTTAGTTGAAAGTTGATAGTAGCAATTATGCGGACTAGGTCCGTAAACTGAGGATTGTCCTCATTGCTTCATAGAAGGCTTATGTCCTTAATGCACCGCTCAGTGTGCTGAACCTTGAACGTTGTCTATGGATGTTGCGAACATCTAACATACACATTTTGATAACTACGTGATAGTTCAGTTAAACAGTTTAGAGTTGAGGCACCGAAGATGTTTTGAAACGTCGCGAAACATATGAGATGTTTCGAGGGCTGAAATTGGGATTTCAGGCTCGTGCCCATGTCAAGAGGTATAAGACCTCCGACGATTTTCTTAGCCTGCAAACTAAGGGAGAAAAGCTCAATTGTTGAGCTTGTGCTCAGATTGTCTGAGTACAACAATCATTTGAATCGAGTGGGAGTTGATCTTCCAGATGAGAAAGTGATGTTTCTCCGAAGTCATTACCACCAAGCTGCTAGAGCTTCGTGATGAACTATGATATATCAGGGACATATATGATGATCCTTGAGATATTCGCGATGTTTGACACCACAAAAGTAGAAATCAAGAAGGAGCATCAACTGTTGATGATTGGTGAAACCACTAGTTTCAAGAAGGGCAAGGGCAAGAAGGGATACTTCATGAAACGGCAAATCAGCTACTGCTCTAGTGAAGAAACCCAAGGTTGAACCCGAACCCGAGGCTAAGTGCTTCTGTAATAAGGGGAACAACCACTGGAGCAGAATTACCCTAGATACTTGGTAGATGAGAAGGCTGGAAAGGTCGTTAGAAGTATATTGGATATACATTGTGTTAATGTGTACTTTACTAGTACTCCTAGTAGCACCATGGTATTAGATACCGGTTCAGTTGCTAAGTGTTAGTAAACTCGAAATAAAAGGCTGCGGAGTAAACGGAGACTAGCTAAAGGTGAGCTGGCGATATGTGTTGGAAGTTTTTCCAAGCTTGATGTGATCAAGCATCGCACGCTCCCTCTACCATCGAGATTGGTGTTTGCGTTGAGCATAGACATGATTGGATTATGTCTACCGCAATACGGTTATTCATTTAAGGAGAATAATGGTTACTCTGTTTATTTGAATAATACCTTCAATGGTCTTGCACCTAAAATGGATAGTTTATTGAATCTCAATCGTAGTGATACACTTGTTCATGCCAAAAGATATAAGATAGTAATGATAGTACCACCTACTTGTGGCACTGCCACGTAAGTCATACCGGTATAAAACGCATGAAGAAGCTCCATGTTGATGGATCTTTGGGCTCACTCGTTTTTGAAAAGTTTGAGACATGCGAACCATGTCTATTGGTGTATATGCATGAAGAAGCTCCATGCAAATGGACCGTTTGGACTCACTTGATTTTGAATCACTTGAGACATGCAAATCATACCACATGGACAAGATGACTGAAAGCCTCGTTTTCAGTAAAATGGAACTAGAAAGCAACTTGTTGGAAGTAATACATTTTGATGTGTGCAGTCCAATGAGTGCTGAGGCGTGTAGTGGATATCGTTATGTTCTTACTTCACAGATGATTTGAGTAGATGTTGAGTGTATTTACTTGATGAATCACGAGTCTGAATTATTGAAAGGTTCAAGTAATTTCAGGGTGAAGTTGAAAGATCATCGTGACAAGAGGATAAAATATCTATGATATGATCATAGAAATGAATATCTGAATTACGAGTTTGGCACAGAATTAAGACATTGTGGAAATTGTTTCAAAACTAATACAGCCTGGAACACCATAGTGTGATGGTGTGTCCGAACATCATAACTGCACCCTATTGGATATGATGCATACCATGATGTCTCTTATCAAATTACCACCATAGTTTATGGGTTAGACATTAGAGACAACCACATTCACTTTAAATAGAGCACCACGTAATTCCGATGAGATGACACCGTATGAACTATGGTTTAGAGAAACCTAAGCTGTCATTTCTTAAAAGTTTGGGGCTGCGACGCTTATGTGAAAAAGTTTCAGGCTGATAAGCTCGAACCCAAAGCGGATAAATGCATCTTCATAGGACACCCAAAACAGTTGGGTATACCGCCTGTCTTAGATCCGAAAGCAATAAGGGATTGTTTCTAGAATCAGCTCCTTTCTCGAGGAAAAGTTTCTCTCGAAAGAATTGAGTGGGAGGATGGTGGAGACTTGATGAGGTTATTGAACCATCTCTTCAACTAGTGTGTGGCAGGGCACAGGGAGTTGTTCCTGTGGCACCTACACCAATTGAAGTGGAAGCTTATGATAGTGATCATGAAACTTTAGATCAAGTCACTACCAAACCTCGTGGGATGACAAGGATGCGTACTACTTCAGAGTGGTACGTAATCCTATCTTGGAAGTCATGTTGCTAGACAACAATGAACCTACGAGCTATGGAGAAGGGATGGTGGGCCTGGATTCCAAAATGGCTCGAGGCCATATAATCCGAGAGAGGATCCATATATGAAAACAAAGTGCAGACTTTGGAAGAACTACTTGATGGTCGTAAGGCTGTTAGGTACATATGGGTTTTTTAAAAGGAAGACGGACAATGATGGTAATCACCATTAAGAAAGCTCGACTTGTCGTTAAGATGTTTTCCGACAAGTTCAAGGAGTTGACTACGATGAGACTTTCTTACTCGTAGCGATGCTAAGAGTCTGTTGGAATTATATTAGCGATTACTACATTATTTATGAAATCTTGCAGATAGGATGTCAAAACATTGTTTCCTTGACGATTTTCTTGAGGAAAGGTTGCATGTGATACAACCAGAAGGTTTTGTCAATCCTGAAAGATGCTAACAAGTATACAAAGCTCCAGCAATCCTTCTAAGGACTGGAGTAAGCATCTCGGAGTTGGAATGTATGCTTTGATTTGATGATCAAAGATTATGGGTGTATACAAAGTTTATGAGAAACTTGTATCTCCAAAGAAGTGAGTGGGAGCACTATAGAATTTTTGATGAGTATATGTTGTTGACATATTGTTGATCAGAAATGACGTAGAATTTCTGGAAAGCATATAGGGTTATTTGGAAAGTGTTTTTCAATGGAAAGCCTGGATTAAGCTACTTGAACATTGAGCATCAAGATCTATAAGGATAGATCAAAACGCTTAATGGTACTTTCAAATGAGCACATACCTTGACATGATCTTGAAGGTGTTCAAGATGGATCGGTCAAAGAAGGAGTTCTTGCCTAAGTTGTAAGGTATGAAGTTAAGACTTAAAGCTCGACCACGGCAGAAGAAAGAGGAAGGACGAAGGTCGTCCCCTATGCTTTTGTCATAGGCTCTATACGGTATGCCATGCTAAGTACCGCACCTGATGTGTGCCTTGCCACATATTTGGCAAGAGGGTACAAAGGTGATCTAGGAGTAGATCACCAGATAGCGGTCTAAATTATCCTTAGAGGAATAAGGATATGTTTCTCGGTTATGGAGGTGATAAAGAGTTCGATGTAAAGAGTTACGTCGATGCAAGCTTAACACCTATCCGGATAGCTCTGAGTAGAGATACCGGATATGTATAATGGAGCAACAATTTAGAATAGCTCCAAGTAGAATATTTATTTGAAATGGCTCCAAATGTAGCGTAGTAGTAGCATCTACAAGATGACATAGAAATTTGCGAAGTACATACAGATCTGAATGTTGCAGACCCATTGACTGAAACCTCTCACACAAGCATAACATGATCAAACCCAGAACTCTTTGGGTGTTAGTCACATGGGGATGTGACCTTGAGTGTTAATCACATATCGATGTGAACTGGATTATTGACTCTAGTGCAAGTGGGAGACTGTTGGAAATATGCCCTAGAGGCAATAATAAATTGGTTATTATTATATTTCCTTGTTCATGATAATCGTTTATTATCCATGCTAGAATTGTATTGATAGGAAACTCAGATACATGTGTGGATACATAGACAACACCATGTCCCTAGTAAGCCTCTAGTTGACTAGCTCGTTGATCAATAGATGGTTACGGTTTCCTGACCATGGACATTAGATGTTGTTGATAACGGGATCACATCATTAGGAGAATGATGTGATGGACAAGACCCAATCCTAAGCCTAGCACAAGATCATGTAGTTCGTATGCTAAAGCTTTTCTAATGTCAAGTATCATTTCCTTAGACCATGAGATTGTGCAACTCCCGGATACCGTAGGAGTGCTTTGGGTGTGCCAAACGTCACAACGTAACTGGGTGGCTATAAAGGTACACTACAGGTATCTTCGAAAGTGTCTGTTGGGTTGGCACGAATCGAGATTGGGATTTATCACTCCGTGTAAACGGAGAGGTATCTCTGGGCCCACTCGGTAGGACACCATCATAATGTGCACAATGTGATCAAGGAGTTGATCATGGGATGATGTGTTACGGAACGAGTAAAGAGACTTGCCAGTAATGAGATTGAACAAGGTATCGGGATACCGATGATCGAATCTCGAGCAAGTATCGTACCGCTAGACAAAGGGAATTGTATATGGGATTGATTAAGTCCTTGACATCGTGGTTCATCTGATGAGATCATCATGGAGCATGTGGGAGCAAACATGGGTATCCAGATCCCGCTGTTGGTTATTGACCGGAGAACGTCTCGGTCATGTCTGCATGGTTCCCGAACCCGTAGGGTCTACACACTTAAGGTTCGATGACGCTAGGGTTATAGGGAATAGATATACGTGGTTACCGAATGTTGTTTGGAGTCCCGGATGAGATCCCGGACGTCACGAGGAGTTCCGGAATGGTCCGGAGGTAAAGATTTATATATGGGAAGTCCTGTTTTGGTCACCGGAAAAGTTTCGGGTGCTATCGGTAACGTACCGGGACCACCGGGAGGGTCCCGGGGGTCCACCAAGTGGGGCCACCAGCCCCGGAGGGCTGCATGGGCCAAGTGTGGGAGGGGACCAGCCCCAGGTGGGCTGGTGCGCCCCCCCACCAAGGCCCAAGGCGCAAGGGAGAGTGGAAGGGGGCAAACCCTAGGCTCAGATGGGCCTAAGGCCCACCTAGTGGTGCGCCCCCCTCTCTTCCCCCTTGGCCGCCCCCCTAGATGGGATCTAGGGCTGGCCGCCACCCCTAGGGGTGGAAACCTAGGTGGGGGTGCAGCCCCTCCCCTTCCCCTATATATATACTTGAGGTTTTGGGCTGCCATAGAAACGATTCAATCTCCTTCTTGGCGCAGCCCTACCCCTCTCCCTCCTCGTCTCTTGTGGTGCTTGGCGAAGCCCTGCTGGAGTACCACGCTCCTCCACCACCACCACGCCATCGTGCTGCTGCTGGATGGAGTCTTCCCCAACCTCTCCTTCTCCCCTTGCTGGATCAAGGCGTAGGAGACGTCACCGAGCTATACGTGTGTTGAACATGGAGGTGTGGCACTAGGATCATCAATGATTTGGATCACGACGAGTACGACTCCATCAACCCCGTTCACTTGAATGCTTCCGCTTAGCGATCTACAAGGGTATGTAGATGCACTATCCTTCCCCTCATTGCTAGATTACTCCATA
This sequence comes from Triticum monococcum, assembly GCA_034509565.1. Lineage (NCBI taxonomy): Eukaryota > Viridiplantae > Streptophyta > Magnoliopsida > Poales > Poaceae > Triticum > Triticum monococcum. Next base: position 142,576,670 of record CM067845.1, on the reverse strand, counting down.
GATTGATCTTGGTGATGCGTAGAAAATTTTGAATTTCTGCTACGTTCCCCAACACAGTAGTGGTGCCCAGTTGGGGCGATCGGGGACTTTGTCGCATTTGGGGGTTGATCTTTATTTTGGTACCGTAGTCGGACCATGAGTGTATTGGACGATTGTAATGTTATTCATGTATTTGTGTGATGTGGCGAGTGTAAGCCAACTATGTACCTTTTCCCCTTTTATCTATTTACATGGGTTGTTGTGAAGATTGCCTTACTTGCGACATTGCTTTCAATGCGGTTATGCCTCTAAGTCGTGCTTCAACACGTAGGAGATATAGTCGCATCGAGGGTGTTACAAAATACTAGATAAAGCATGACTAATATAGTAGAGATAAAACAAGTCATGCGTTCTGACAGAGAGAAGGTAAAAAACATCTGCATATATGAATTGTAGCCTAGCATATCTAGAGAAGACAATAGAGCTAGTTGCATATATGGAGTAGAACCTAACACATCTATGGCAAGTAATAGTATGAGAAACTGTGGCAGGACATCTAAAAGAAAGAAGAAGAACACATACGTGACAGTAGCAGCAGTAGTACTAGACTTGGGGTCGATGTCCTCGCCAGCCATGTCGTCGAGGAGGTTGTCGACGTCGGGGAAGTAGTCGTCGGAGTCCGGGGCATCCGTGATGAAGAAGTCAGTAGTCGCGCTGAGCGCTCCCCAAAAACCTTATCACCCTTCTCCCATACATGACTCAAAGAGGTGCGGTTTCTAAGGCCTACTGTCTCGACTCGCGGTGCACGCCGCAAACCGGGATGAGGAAGACAACAACAGCTCAGAGATTGGAACCGGTGGCAATAGGAAGGAGAAGTTCTGGTGCATCTCTCTAAGAGGAGCAACCTCCCTTTTATAGGTGCAAGAGAAGGAGGCGAGAGGCTGCGCCGGGAGCTGAAGGGAACGTGGGAGACGAAACGAACAGACATCAGTCGAATTGTGTAGCGTTCGTATTCAATATCCACTACAACAAAAACTTTCCAGCTCCCGAGTGACCTTTAGTATACCCGTAGTGCGTGGCAAAAATTTAGACATCGGCTCAGCTCATTCCCGCAACCCAAGCATGTCGTGATAAGGCGTGGGGTGGCGTGGCGGGCGGCGGAGGAGGAGCATGCGTGGATATCCCTCTTGTTCTCATGCTCATACAAGTGGGGAAAGAACCTCCCTTATAAGGAGGTCCAACTCCCACTAAACTAGCAATGTGGGACTAAACTTTAGTTCCACCTCTTGCCTTGCACGAATGGGCTGCATGGGCCTCTAGGATTTATTAGGAATTTCCGAAATGCTATTGGACTAAGCCCAAAATAGACAAAATTCCAGCAATGACGATATATGATGAAATGATTGAGATGGAGAAAAGTTGGTACGAACTCGACCTATTTTATTTTTGTAAATATGATTAGTTCATCTTTCTTGATTCAACCCATTATGAATGAAACATGTTTGCAATGACAATTGGAGATTATAGTTACTCATGCCATGCTTAATTAGCTAGGAGTTGATAATGATTTACCTTGCTTGCCAACATGCTTTTAAAATGGTTGTGATGTAGTATGATAGGATGGTATCCTCCTTTGAATGATTCGAGTGGCTTGACTTGGCACATGTTCACACATGTAGTTGAAACAAAAAACAGCATATCCTCTACGATATTTATGTTCATGGTGATTTATGTCCTACTCATGCTTGCACTCAATGTTGGTTAATCTCAATGCATGTTTATGACCGTTGTCGCTCTCTAGTTGGTCGCTCCTCAATCTTTTGCTAGCCTTCACTTGTACTAAGCGGGAATACTGCTTGTGCATCCACTTCCTTAAACCCAAAGTTGTTCCATATGAGTCCACCATACCTACCTATATGCGGTATTTTCCTGCCGTTCCAAGTAAATTTGCATGTGCCAAACTCTAAACCTTCAAATGATAATCTACTTTGTATGCCAGAATCGCTCATATAGCGATTGGGGGCTATCAGTATCTTCCATGCTAGGTGGTTTATTCTCACGATGAGTGTTTATTCACTTGTCATTCACGAGAAAATGACTAGTAATCGGGATGCCCAGTTCCATGCTCGGAATCAAATCAAAATATAAATATAAAACAAAACTCCCCCAGGACTGTTGTTGGTATGGATGGTAGCCGTGGATTCGGTTAGCCATGGAGTGTGTTTGTTGGTGGAGGGGGAGTAAAAACTTTACCTATCTGTTTGGAAACCGCCTATAATGTATCTAGCATGGAAGATACCAAGATCTCTTGGTTGTTATGTTGACAATGAAAGCATACCGCTCAAAATTATATTCATCTCTGTTTTAAAAGCTCAAGCTCTGGCACCTCTACAATTCCCTGCTTTCCTCTGTGAAGGGCCTATCTATTTACTTTTTTTGTTGAGTCATCACCTTCTTATAAAAATCACCAGTTAGAGAGCACCACTGTCATTCGTATGCTTTGTTATTAATTGATATTGAGTATGAGTCTGACTCGTTCTCTTTTGCCATGAATTATAATGTCTAGTCAGTCCTTGATCTTCAGGGTGCTCTGCATTTATGTTTTGCGGTCTCAGAAAGGGATAGCGAGATACCATTTTGCCATATTATATCATGATTGTTTTGAAAAAGTGTTGTCATCTGAGATTTATTATTATTGCTCGCTAGTTGATTATGCCATTGACATGACCTTGAGCACTGTGTTGGTTTTCCCTTGGAGAGGAAAGGGTGATGCAGTAAAGCAGCGTAAGTATTTCCCTCAGTTTTTGAGAACCAAGGTATCAATCTAGTAGGAGACCACGCGCGAGTCACCTCATACCTACACAAACAAATAAGAACCTCACAACCAACGCGATAAAGGGGTTGTCAATCCCTTCAAGGCCACTTGCAAGAGTGAGATCTGATAGAGATAATAATAATAAGATAAATATTTTTGGTATTTTTATGATATAGATTGATAGTAAGGATTGCAAAATAAAATAGATTGGAAACTTGTATGATGGAAAATAGATCCGGGGGACATAGGTTTCACTAGTGGCTTCTCTCAAGATAGCAATGATCATTACGTATGCATCACGTCCAAGATTAGTAGACTGACTCCTGCCTGCATCTACTACTATTACTCCACACATTGACCGCTATCCAGCATGCTTCTAGTGTATTAAGTTCATGGAGAACGGAGTAATTTAATAAGAATAATGGCATGATGTAGACAAGATCTATCTATGTAGAGATAGACCCCATCGTTTTATCCTTTGTAGAAATGATACATACGTGTCGGTTCCCTTTCTGTCACTGGGATCAAGCACCGTAAGATCGAACCCACTACAAAGCACCTCTTCTTGTTGCAAGATAAATAGATCAAGTTGGCCAAACAAACCCCAAATATCAAAGTAGAAATACGAGGCTATAAGAGATCATGCATAAAAGAGATCAAAGAAACTCAAATACTTTCATGGATATAAAAAGATACATCTGATCATAAACTCAAAGTTCATCGATCCCAACAAATACACCTCAAAAAGAGTTACATCATATGGATCTCCAAGAGACCATTGTATTGAGAATCAAGAGAGAGAGAGAGAGGGAGGGAGAGAGGAATCCATCTAGCTACTAACTACGGACCCGAAGTTCTACAAAGAACTACTCACGCATCATCGGAGAGGCACCAATGGAGGTGGTGAACCCCATCTGAGATGGTGTCTAGATTGGATCTGGTGGTTCTGGACTTTCCGGTGGCTGGATGAATATTTCGTCGACTCCCCTAGGGTTTCTGGAATATTGGGGTACTTATAGAGCAAAGAGGCGGTCCGGGGCACCCGAGGTGGGCACAACCCACCAGTGCGCGCCTGGGCCTCCTGGCGCACCCTAGTGGGTTGTGCTCTCCTCGGGGCACCCCCAGGCGCAGCCAGGGCCCATTACGTTCCTTCTAGTCCATCAAAAATCTCCTAAAGTTTCGTGGCATTTGGAATCCATTTGAATTGATTTTATGTGATGTAAAAAACATGGAAAAACAACAGCTGGCACTTGGCACTATGTCAATAGGTTAGTACCAAAAAATGATATAAAATGACTATAAAATGATTATAAAACATCCAAGATTGATAATATAACATCATGGAACAATCAAAAATTATAGATACGTTGGAGACGTATCACCTAAGTCCTAGGATTGTCGTGTGCAGACATAACGACGCCTTCATGCCTACTTTATGCCAGATAATTCAATTTGTTGGTGTTAGAGGTTAATGTCATGCCCCGAGCATCGAGGCATTTCGACCTCTTAGATGGTCAGAAACACATATAACATTCAACCAAAAAGACCACCCTAGGAGCACGATGGTCACGGGATACCTTCCGTTGGTGGTTTCTACAACGATCTGCAACATCAAGGTCACCAATATGTTGGTGCGCGGGGGTTGAGGCCTCAATACCCCCTCCCCGGGCAATATTTGAGAAGATGCAAGTTCCTTGGGATGCTTGGAGCTGACAAATCCTTCGGTGCTACCCCTAGAGATTACTGTGTCGATCGGGCACGTGTCCTTGATGGTCACCTTCGACACCAAAGATAATTATCGAACAGAGAGCATAGTCTTCATGTCGCAGCGCTGAACCTGCCATACAATGTCATCCTGGGCACCCGATGCCCAAGAAATTCATGGTGTCATCACATTATGCTTACCTCACCGTCATAATTTTTTAGAGTCAGTTTACTTATCGTATCACATACCTCTTCCTTTTTAGGATTTTGGAGTCTTTCAAAAAGTTTTTTATGTATTCTTCCGGTGTGATTGCTTGTATAATGTCTGTACCTACCTCGAAGGGGTTACTGAAAGTATAATGCTTAATTCTTTTCCCATTAACTACCCTTAGTTTATTACCTTTGGTCTTACAGATTTTGATAGCTCTGGATCAGTAAACTTCTTCCTGATGTAGGGTCCTTCCCACTTGGAAAGAAGTTTGCCTGCAAAATGACTGAATGAGACTTGTACAAAAGAGTTTATCACCAATATTAAACTCTCATTTCTAAATTCTTTTATCATACCATATTTTAAATTTTTCTTTGAACAACTTGGCATCTTCATAAGCTTCAATTCTCCACTCAAAGAACTCATGTCAAGTAGCCTATTTTCTCCAGCAAGTTCAAAATCATAATTAATTTCCTTAATTTCCCAATAAGCTTTTATGTTCTAACTCAAAAGGTAGATGACATGCTTTTGCACAAACCATTATATAGGGGACATTCTCGTAGGATTTTTATAAGCAGTTCTATAATCCAGAGTGTAACATCTTGTTTCTTAGAGCAACTCTTTCTAGATTTATTAACAATATTTTCCAAAATTAGTTTGATCTCTTTGTTTTTTAATTCTACTTGCCCAATAGACCGAGGATGATAAGGTGAAGCTACTCTATGGTTTACATCATATTTAGCCACAACTTTTCTGAAAGCATCATGAATTAAATGTGAACCACCATCAGTCCTAAGATATCTAGGGATACTAAAGCTCAAAAAGATAACATCTTTAAGCATTTTAATAGAAGTATTAGGATCAACACTTTTAGTTGGAATAGCCTCTACCCAATACATGACATAATATCAACTAAAATATGAGTGTTACTATACGAGGAAGGAAAATGTCCCATATAATCAAAACCCCAGACATCAAAAGGTTCAATAGCAAGTGAATAGTTCATAGGCATTTCTTTAAATCTAACAATATTGCCAACTCTTTGACATTCATCACAAGATAATATAAACTTACTTGCATCTTTAAAGAGAGTAGGCCAATAGAAATTGGATTGTAATACCTTATGTGAAGTTCTGTCTCCAGTGTGGTGCCCTCAATATGGACTGGAGTGACACTTCCTCAAGATTTGTTCCTGCTCATGCTTAGTTATACAATGTCTAATACCATCTACTCTTTCTTTACAAATGCGGGTGAAAGATCATGGATGTCGCCTAGAGGGGGGGTGAATAGGCGTTTTAAAATAATTACGGTTTAGGCTTGAACAAATGCGGAATAAACCTAGCGGTTAATTTGTCAAGCACAACACCTACAACAACTAGGCTCACCTATGTGCACCAACAACTTATGCTAAGCAAGATAGACTACTAGGTGATAGCAAGATATATGATAAGAAACAATATGGCTATCACAAAGTAAAGTGCATAAGTAAAGAGCTCGGGTAAGAGATAACCGAGGCACGCGGAGACGACGATGTATCCCGAAGTTCACACCCTTGCGGATGCTAATCTCCGTTTGGAGCGGTGTGGAGGCACAATGCTCCCCAAGAAGCCACTAGGGCCACCATAATCTCCTCACGCCCTCGCACAATGCAAGGTGCCGTGATTCCACTAAGGGACCCTTGAGGGCGGTCACCGAACCCGTACAAATGGCAACCCTTGGGGGCGGTCACCGAACCCGTACACTTTGGCAACCCTTGGGGGCGGTCACCGGTACCCGTCAAATTGCTCGGGGCGATCTCCACAACCTAATTGGAGACCCCGACGCTTACCCGGAGCTTTACACCACAATGATTGAGCTCCGAACACCACCAACCGTCTAGGGCGCCAAGGCACCCAAGAGGAACAAGCTCTAGGGTGCCCAAACACCCAAGAGTAATAAGCTTCTCAAACTTCACTTCCACGTATCACCGTGGAGAACTCAAACCGATGCACCAAATGCAATGGCAAGGGCACACAGAGTGCCCAAGTCCTTCTCTCTCAAATCCCACCGAAGCAACTAATGCTAGGGAGGAAAATGAGAGGAAGAACAAGAAGGAGAACACCAAGAACTCCAAGATCTAGATCCAAGGGGTTCCCCTCATCTAGAGGAGAAAGTGATTGGTGGAAACGTGGATCTAGATCTCCTCTCTCTTTTCCCTCAAAAACTAGCAAGAATCCATGGAGGGATTGAGAGTTAGCAAGCTCTAAGAAGGTCAACAATGGGGGAAGAACACAAGCTAAAAGGATAAGATTCATTGGGGAATAAGACCCCCTTTTAAAGGTGGGGAAAAATCCAACCGTTATGCACACAGCCCGCACAGAGCGGTAGTACCGCTCCAAGGAGCGGTACTACCGCTAGGGCGGAAGTACCCCTTTGAAAAACAACAGCGAGGAGGCAAAAGGCCAGTAGAACTGCCGGAGCGGTACTACCGCTCGTCCTCATGGTACTACCGGTCGACATCACGGTACTACCGCAAATGGTAGTGGTACTAATGCTTGCGAGCGGTACTAAAAGAAATACTTCCGTGCCTACTTCCGCTGAGCAAAACACGAGATTTTGGTCCGGAGCGGTACTACCGCTTAGGAGCCGCGGTAGTACTGCTCCGGAGCGGTACTACCGCTCAGGAGCCGCGGTAGTACTGCTCTGGAGCGGTAGTAAAAAATTACATCCGCTCTAGCCACGGTAGTACCGCTGCAGCCTTTACAAAAACAGCCATAACTTCTGCAAACGGACTCCGAATTCGACGAAACCAAGTTTGTTGGAAAGCTAGCGACAAGGGATAACACATTCTTGATATAAATACCAATAAGAAGCAAATGAGAAAAGGCCCAAAAGAAAATGGTGAGAACCCTTCCTCGGAAAAGACCGGTAAAACCTCCAACACCGAAAACATCATAGAAGACGCATGCGAACTCGGTTTTCGATGAAACCAAGTTTGTCATCAAGATGACCATAAGCTCTAAGACTCACAAAGAGAACCAAACAATAACCAAGAAACATGATGCAAGGATGCAATGGTTTGAGCTCTCGACGAACGATACGATCAAGCTACTCACTTGAGAGCCCCCCTTGATAGTACGGCTATCGATCCTATAACCCGGTCTCCCAACTACCACCATGAGACCGGTAAAATAGAAAACCTATCAAGGGCAAACCTTTGCCTTGCACATGATCCACTTGAGTTAGATGATGACGATCTTGTCCTCCTCAAGATGGACCACCTTTCTTGATTGCGTTGGGTCGATGAAGACTAGATGATTGCTCCCCCATACTCCACTATGGGTGAGCCACTCTTCGGCACATCTTCACAAGTCCATTGACACCACAATGGATGACAAGCTTCAAGCACTTGATCTCTTCGTGATTCTCCACTTGAAATTGCACACGGCAATCTTGATGACGATCACCACTTGATGTCATCCTTCCCATGGGTTGTATGATATCATCCTCTTGACGCAAGCCCATGGACACATACCTAACCCCACATAGACTCTCACATAGACCATGGGTTAGTACACAAAGTGCAATGGACAATGCTTACCATACCATGGGATCACTTGATCCCTCTCGGTACATCTTCTACGCTTTGTGAGTTGATCAACTTGATTCACTCTTGACTTAGTCTTGATCAACCTTGAATCTTTCCAACTCTCTTCATTTGGATGATGACCAATCTTTGGATAATTCCTTGAATAGCACCTTGGTCGACACAAACTCTCCTTGAAACCAACACATGTACTCCAAGAAAAGCCTATGGACAAAACCTTCAAATATAACTCAAGGAAACCATTAGTCCATAAAGATTGTCATCAATTACCAAAACCAAACATGGGGGCACCGCATGTTCTTTCAATCTCCCCCATTTTGGTAATTGATGACAATCACTTTCACGAGAGTTTACACAAGGAATTATGCATCACCAAGCAATGCAACAACCAATAATGCATGTGTAGAGACGCAAAAGCTTAGGAACAAAACCAAAGCAAGGAGAAAACTCTAAAGACTTCTCCACAAAACTCTGTGAAACTTCTCCCCCATTGGCATCGATTGCCAAAATGGGCGAAAAGCTTAGAAAGCCAATATAGATTGAGTTCCTCCATAAGTTGTGTATTTATCAAATGCAATACACATATCCAATGGTAAATACTTGGAGGAAGACACACTATATTGAGGCCCAAAGATTGCTAAAGGAATGATATGCCACAAGGACATAACAAAGAGAGACACAAGCAATGAAGCGATCAAAAGATACCGATTGAAGCAAGCAATCAACGGATATCAATTGAACCAACTAGACTATATATCCTTAGAGTCACAAGAATAAAAGATATTATGATATGAGCATAGGAGTGATCTTCTAGAGAAACTAGAGAAGCTCCCCATGATTTGTGCACACATAAGAATGTTTGTATTTGGATACAAAGTGCACAAAATAGGATCATAGCTCCCCCAAAATCAACAGAAACTAACAACAAGTGCAAGAGAGCAAAAGGAAACTAAGCCTAGCACTTGCAACAAACACATGGTTGAGCAACAAGTAAAAGAGGCAACTTAAGAATGGGCTCAACCAAAAAGATGTGTGTGAGTCAAGGCAATGCACTTGAGAAGACTAATGTACGGATGAGCATTAAACATCAATAAAGTCTTGAAAGAATGAGGCAACACGGTGCAAGGCCTATCATTCCCACACACAACAAGTAAATGGGTTCACAAGCTTACTAATAAGCATATAGAGAACCTATGCTTGTGACAACCCGCGGTGAAGATAGAAGATGAAAGCCTCATCAAGACGAGGGATACCAATTAAGATGGCAAAAGCCTCGTAAAGATAAGCATGACGAAAATAATCTTCACCACCCAAGAGTGCATCAAGATGCAACGAGATAAGACACGCACTCAAGGCAAAAGCTTTCACGGAGCCACCAAAGAAATGACATACGAAAGACAAGGTGGTCATGAAAGAAAGGATATCAACTAGATATGCAACTTTTCTCAAGTGTATAAGATTCTAGGTAGACGAAATCATGATGATATATATCTACAAAGAAGGATGTACACCCGAAATAGTTGCAACACGAGGAACAAGATATCCACAAGGAAATCATAAATATACCAATAAGATATTTGCTTGAAAGCATAGCACATGGATAGATATAGTCTTATTGTATACAAATGAATTCCTACTACACAACTATCAAAGACATCACAACTAGCAACATGAGATCATCGTTGAGATGCTTTGAGAAAGGAAACAAGTATCACAAGATGGAATGAAAATCATGCTAAGATGCAACCTACACAAGGTTGATGCAAGAAATGTGTGCATGAAGTATATGAAGATACTTGTTACCGAGATAACATTGGAAGGATGTACTAGATACCAATTGAAGGTACAAAGTAGTTCATTGATCATCCTAGCTTGACTCCAATAAGCACATGGTGAAAACACCTTCCTTGTGAGTGAGCCGAGCATCCAATGCATCCCCACTTGTTCCTAGAACAACAACACAAACAAAATGGTACCCAAACTCATAGGGACCAAAGAGTTAGAGAACCAACAATACATAGGACAAACTACACATAAATATGTGCACATAGATACGAAAATGAATTTCATGCACATCTCATCCAATTTGAGACTTGGTGGAGCTTCCCCTATATATTGGGTCAAAGAAAGAAAGCTTGCCAAAGATACTACACGAAGTTAATATGCATGCTCAAGACTTTCAAGAACCGATACCGAAAGACAAAGAAATACCAAGGAAAGGAAAGATACCAAATGAATAAATCATCACTTGGAGGGTATCCATAATGGATACAACAAGGAATGAGATATCCATTGATATACACAAAGAAGAGACATCAAACTCCCAAAAGAGAGGATGGTTCCAAACAAACCAAGCTCTCTACAAAGTTTCATGATGGCATAAAGCATCAAAAAGAAACGGCTTGCCTTCCACAAACACACACTTGATAAGGATCACAAGATGAGTGTTTTATAGAGAATAGGATAGCTCCCCCAAGACTAGTGCATTATAGAGATTTTGCATTTGAATACAAAATGCACGAGATGGGATCACCACTTTCACTATATCTAGAAAACACTAGACAAGGTCAAGAAATTAACAAGATCCACAAGTGGTATGGAATACAATGGGAGTTGACACAATCCTAGGCAAGAGATAAAGTAAATAAAAGCAAAGGCCAATGTAAAGATGATCAATAATTTCTACCACCCATAAGTGAGTACCAATTGTCAAAAGACAAGAAGTATTTGGAAATAATTCCCGGTGGTAGATAACAAGGATATCCGACATCATCTTCACACCAAAAAGCAAATTGCAACTTGTAGAGCTAACATGCCACCTAGGAACAAGATAATTTACAATATCAATTCTAGGTGACAATATCTCAAATGTACACATTTTCTAGGCTAGTAATATACACATAGCATATTACTCCCCCATAATGTGATACCAATTAAGGATAGACAAGAGGCAATTAAAAGATCCACCAAGAGATAATTAATGGACTATTTAGAATTTGAATTTCTCATGAGAAGACATACCACATAGAGACTAGATAATCTTGTAATATCAATACTAAATGGTATTACTCATGTACACACATATATAGGATTGTGAGGTGCACAAAGCACATCACTCCCCCATAATGGGATATTCCATTAATCTCTCACAAGAGCCAACTAAGATATGACCAAGATGCACAAAGGCTCAACTAACGACACACATGTACATGATGTGCAAACCAACACACACATACTTGATTGCTCAAGATAATCAAGTTGGAAGCACAACATATACAAACACATGCAAGGAACAAAGCCAAACATGCAAAGGGGCAAGTAACTTTCAATGTAAATAATTTAAGCACGAGTTACCACAAGGAGGAACATTGGATATAAGATAGAAACTTGATAATCCGAATGACTTGGCTTGAGACAATAAGAATGATGAAGTCCCCTTAATTCTTCATAATGTAGCCAAGTCTCCAATGACCTCCAACATCACCTATTGATCAAGTTTGAGCTTGTTGGTCCCCAACCAAGTTGGGTCCTAAGAGGTTAGTCACAATAGGCTTGGCTACCCAAATGGTTCTTTGCTTCAAACCACTTTGAGTACCAACAAACTTGGCAACCACATTGCCAACCTTATCCTTCCCAAGAGAATAGACATCATCAATAATAATTGGGTTGGATAAGTTACCGCTAGTGCATGAAGAAGCGAGGTGACCTTTCTCGTGACATAGGTAGCAATGTCTACTCTTCACTTTCTTCTCACTTGATTTCTCAACTTGAGAAGCATTAGCTTGAGTCTTCTTGGGAAGAGGCTTTTCTTCAACATGAGGTTGAGCATGCGAATGAACTTGTGGCCGCTTCCCTTGTTGCTTGTCACTAATGGGCTTCTTCTTCAATGGGCAAGATCTAACATGATGCCCTTCTACTTTGCACTTGAAGCAAATAATCTTGGCCGAATTCTTGAATTGTTCTTGGCCCTTCTTCTTGATCATCTTGGACTTCTTCTTCTTATTGGAGTTGAATCCAAGTCCACCTTTGTCATTGGGGGATTTTTGCACACTCAAGATATTGTTGAGTGTGGATTTCCCTTCATGACTCTTTTCCAAGTCTTTCTTCAAAGAAGTGACTTGGGCCTTGAGCTCTTTGATTTCCTCTACATGGTTAGTCTCAACACAAGTACTAGAGGAAGTATAAGCTTCATCGTTAGAGCAACAAGGCAAGAAAAGCAATTCATCACAAGATGTACCAACATTATGAGTAGATGAATTACAAGGACTAGCATATGGCAATATAGCATTTTGACTAGAAGTAGTGCTAGTATCCACATGAGGCTCACTAGATGTTACCTTAGCAAGCATGGCCTCATGAGCTAATTTTAGCATATTATGGGATACTAGAAGATCATCATGAGAGCTTGTGAGCTTTACATGATTTTCTTCCAACATTCCATAATTGCTAGATAGCAACTCAAGTTGAGCCCTTAGCTCAACATTCTCCTTCGATATGGATGCTTCACAAGAGATAGAGTTAGTAGCACAAGCATCATCATTAGCAACAAGAGGAGAAGACAACTTGGCAAGCTCTTTAGAATATGAAGCTTTAAGTTGAGCATGAGACTCGGTGAGTTTGATGAGCTCACTCTTAATGACCCTTGAGCCATTTTTGAGGTGCTCAAAGTCCTCAAGGAGTTTAGCATGCGCAACTTCAAGCTCCTCATTTTTAGTTTCAAAATCATTGGCCACCTCAAGAGCTCTATCACGAGATTCCCTCACTCTAGATAACTCTAGAGCAAAAGTCTCCTCAAGAGATTCTTTGGTGGTTTGTTCAAGTTCAAGAGCTTGAGAGAGGTCCGCAATCTCATTAGCATAATCACGCTCACGACCTTCCATTTTATCAATGGTGACCTCATGCTCCTCAAGACGAGATTCCAACTCATCAATATATTTCTTGCCCTCAATAGCAATAGACATGATTTCCATGAAGTTGGAACGAGCAATTTTATTCTTAAGAAGAGCTTTAAAAATCATTTCCCCCTTAATTTTTAAGGAGGCAACATTATCATTCTCTTCATCATTATCCTCATCATCATTAGCATCAACATCATCATCAAAAGACATATTTGGTTTCAAAGTAGGAGATACCTTTGAAGCCTTAGCCATAAGGCAAAAAGCAATAGATGATGATGTAGGATCCCTTGAAGCACCATTTAAGACCACATCTTGTTCCATGGGGTGTTGGGTTTCCTCTACATTGTTAGCACAACAATTCGAGGACATATATGCATTTTTATCATGGCAACAAGACATAGTAAGCATATCATCATGAGATTTAGTCAAGAAATTTCTACATGATATGCAAGGACTATCAACACAAGCATGTGAAACATTTGGTGTGCTCGAAGTGTTAAAGCCCAAAGAAGGAGCATTGCAATAAGATAGTGATGAAGGATCATCCACAATAAACATACTATCATCATTGCAATGACCAACACTACTCACCATATCATTACCTTGTGGCAAACCACATGTAGGTGAAGTAGAAGAAGTTGAGAAGACTATACGACCGGAGGTGGAGGGAGAACAATCATCCCCACAAATCTTGGACACTCCATATTTATCTTGAAGCTTCGTCCACAACTCATGAGCATCCCGGAACGGCATGAGTTGAAATATAACTACATTGCTCAAAGCATCGAAAAGCACATTAGAAGCTTGAGCATTGAGATAAGAGTTTTTTTCATCCTCTAAAGATAACCTTTGGGGATCCTTTGGAGGAGAAAAACCCATATCTACAATTCGCTCTAAATTTGGGTCCATGACCCTAAAGAGATTAAGCATGCGAATTACCCAAACATCAAAATTTGTGCCATCGAAACTAAGAGTGTCAGAGAATCCTAAACCCCTAGTTGACATCCTTACTCTCTAGGCGGTTAAGCCCTATAAAGAGAGATGAGGCTTTGATACCAATTGAAAGATCGTGGATGTCGCCTAGAGGGGGGGTGAATAGGCGTTTTAAAATAATTACGGTTTAGACTTGAACAAATGCGGAATAAACCTAGCGGTTAATTTGTCAAGCACAAAACCTACAACAACTAGGCTCACCTATGTGCACCAACAACTTATGCTAAGCAAGATAGACTATTAGGTGATAGCAAGATATATGATAAGAAACAATATGGCTATCACAAAGTAAAGTGCATAAGTAAAGAGCTTGGGTAAGAGATAACCGAGGCACGCGGAGACGACGATGTATCCCGAAGTTCACACCCTTGCGGATGCTAATATCCATTTGGAGCGGTGTGGAGGCACAATGCTCCCCAAGAAGCCACTAGGGCCACCGTAATCTCCTCACGCCCTCGCACAATGCAAGGTGCCGTGATTCCACTAAGGGACCCTTGAGGGCGGTCACCGAACCCGTACAAATGGCAACCCTTGGGGGCGGTCACCGAACCCGTACACTTTGGCAACCCTTGGGGGCGGTCACCGGTACCCATCAAATTGCTCGGGGCGATCTCCACAACCTAATTGGAGACCCCGACGCTTGCCGGAGCTTTACACCATAATGATTGAGCTCCGAACACCACCAACCGTCTAGGGCGCCAAGGCACCCAAGAGGAACAAGCTCTAGGGTGCCCAAACACCCAAGAGTAATAAGCTTCTCAAACTTCACTTCCACGTATCACCGTGGAGAACTCAAACCGATGCACCAAATACAATGGCAAGGGCACACAGAGTGCCCAAGTCCTTCTCTCTCAAATCCCACCGAAGCAACTAATGCTAGGGAGAAAAATGAGAGGAAGAACAAGAAGGAGAACACCAAGAACTCCAAGATCTAGATCCAAGGGGTTCCCCTCATCTAGAGGAGAAAGTGATTGGTGGAAACGTGGATCTAGATCTCCTCTCTCTTTTCCCTCAAAAACTAGCAAGAATCCATGGAGGGATTGAGAGTTAGCAAGCTCTAAGAAGGTCAACAATGGGGGAAGAACACGAGATAAAAGGATAGGATTCATTGGGGAAGAAGACCCCCTTTTAAAGGTGGGGAAAAATCCAACCGTTATGCACATAGCCCGCACAGAGCGGTAGTACCGCTCCAAGGAGCGGTACTACCGCTAGGGCGGAAGTACCCCTTTGAAAAACAACAACGAGGAGGCAAAATGCCAGTAGAACCGCCGGAGCGGTACTACCGCTCGTCCTCATGGTACTACCGGTCGACATCACGGTACTACCGCAAATGGTAGCGGTACTACTGCTTGCGAGCGGTACTAAAAGAAATACTTCCGTGCCTACTTCCGCTGAGCAAAACACGAGATTTTGGTCCGGAGCGGTACTACCGCTTAGGAGCCGCGGTAGTACTGCTCCGGAGCGGTACTACCGCTCAGGAGCCGCGGTAGTACTGCTCTGGAGCGGTAGTAAAAAATTACATCCGCTCTAGCCACGGTAGTACCGCTGCAGCCTTTACAAAAACAGCCATAACTTCTGCAAACGGACTCCGAATTCGACGAAACCAAGTTTGTTGGAAAGCTAGCGACAAGGGCTAACACATTCTTGATATAAATACCAATAAGAAGCAAATGAGAAAAGGCCCAAAAGAAAATGGTGAGAACCCTTCCTCGGAAAAGACCGGTAAAACCTCCAACACCGAAAACATCATAGAAGACGCATGCGAACTCGGTTTTCGATGAAACCAAGTTTGTCATCAAGATGACCATAAGCTCTAAGACTCACAAAGAGAACCAAACAAGAACCAAGAAACATGATGCAAGGATGCAATGGTTTGAGCTCTCAACGAACGATACGATCAAGCTACTCACTTGAGAGCCCCCCTTGATAGTACGGCTATCGATCCTATAACCCGGTCTCCCAACTACCACCATGAGACCGGTAAAATAGAAAACCTATCAAGGGCAAACCTTTGCCTTGCACATGATCCACTTGAGTTAGATGATGACGATCTTGTCCTCCTCAAGATGGACCACCTTTCTTGATTGCGTTGGGTCGATGAAGACTAGATGATTGCTCCCCCATACTCCACTATGGGTGAGCCACTCTTCGGCACATCTTCACAAGTCCATTGACACCACAATGGATGACAAGCTTCAAGCACTTGATCTCTTCGTGATTCTCCACTTGAAATTGCACACGGCAATCTTGATGACGATCACCACTTGATGTCATCCTTCCCATGGGTTGTATGATATCATCCTCTTGACGCAAGCCCATGGACACATACCTAACCCCACATAGACTCTCACATAGACCATGGGTTAGTACACAAAGTGCAATGGACAATGCTTACCATACCATGGGATCACTTGATCCCTCTCGGTACATCTTCTACGCTTTGTGAGTTGATCAACTTGATTCACTCTTGACTTAGTCTTGATCAACCTTGAATCTTTCCAACTCTCTTCATTTGGATGATGACCAATCTTTGGATAATTCCTTGAATAGCACCTTGGTCGACACAAACTCTCCTTGAAACCAACACATGTACTCCAAGAAAAGCCTATGGACAAAACCTTCAAATATAACTCAAGGAAACCATTAGTCCATAAAGATTGTCATCAATTACCAAAACCAAACATGGGGGCACCGCATGTTCTTTCAGCGGGTCATCCCAAAAGTATTGTCTTAAATCAAAGAAGATTTTTTATTTTTTGATAGGTAAAGTTAGGTGGCAAGTATTTGGCAACAATATAGTTTGCATAATCAGCATACCAGGGATTTTCACGAGAGGAAGCATTACTAACAACTAATTTCTCATCCGGAAAACTATCATTAACAGAATAAGATCATCAATTATTTTTTCCATCCTAGAAAAAATATCAGTTACAGTATGTTCATCTCCCTTTCTATCAATAATATGCAAATAAAACTCTTGTAATAAAAGAACCCATCTAATTAGTCTAGGCTGAGCATCCATAAGATATTTAATAGCATCATGATCAGTGTGAATGGTTACTTTAGAATCAACAATGTAAGGGCCAAACTTATTACAAGCAAAGACAAGTGCTAAATATTCTTTCTCAGTAGTAGCATAATTTCTTTGGGCATTGTCCAGAGTCTTGCTAGCATAATGAATAGCACTCCATTTCTTATCAATTCTTTAACCAAGGACAACCCCTACAACCTAGTCACTAGCATCACACACAATTTCTAAAGGTAAATTCCAGTCAGGTGATTGAACAATAGGATCAGTAATGAAAGATTTCTTAAGAATTCCAGAGGCATCTCTACAATCATCATCAAAAACAAATGTAACATATTTTTTGTAAAATATGGGTAAGAGGTCTAGAAATTTTAGAAATGTCCTTAATGAACCTTTTATAGAAACTAGCATGACCAAGAAAACTTCCTATACCTTTAATATCTCTAGGGCATGAAATTTTCTCAATAGCATCTACCTTAGCTTTATCGACCTTGATGCCTCTTTCAAAAAATTTATTACCAAGGACTATAGCTTCATTTACCATGAAGTGGCACATCTCCCAGTCTAAGACAAGATAAGTTTCCTCACATCTCTGCAAGACTTTGTTAATATTGTGCATGCAATCATCAAAATAAGTCACATAGATGGAGAATTGTCCATGAAAACTTCAACAATTTTATTGCAGAAATCAAAAAATATGACAGTTGTGCTTATGCATGTTTGAAAGGTAGTAGGTGCATTGCATAAACCAAGGCATATGTCTATAGCATGAGTTCCAAGAGGACAAGTAAAAGTGGTTTTCTCTTGATCATCAGGATGAATAGGTATTTGAGAGAAACTAGAATAACCATCTAGAAAGGATAAGTGTGTATGTTTAGACAATCTTTTTTAGCATTTGATTAATAATAGGCAAAGGATAATGATCCTTCCTAATAGCTTTATTTAATTTTCTAAAATCAATAACCATCCTATAACTAGTAACAACTCTGTGTGGGATAAGTTCCTTTTTATCATTAGGAATAACAGTAATGCCACCTTTATTAGGAACACAATGAACAAGACCTACCCATCTACTATTAGCTATAGGATTATAACTGCCTCCAGAAGGTTTAATATTTCATTTCTTACCATTTCCTCCAGAAACTTTGCAAACTTTGACCAAATTTGTTGACAAAACTATTTATATCTATAATACCAAATATATAAATATGGAACTATTTATTATAATGAATCTAATGATATATGCATGGCATTCTAAATGTAAATATTTTTCTCTAGAAATTTGTCAAAGTTTGCGAGGTTCTAAATATAAATGGTTTTCTACATTGTGGAACGAAGGGAGTATTTCATTACAGGAACCTCACGAGTCCATCAAGATCAGTCATTAGGATGATAAGACGGCACACATATACAAAACATTGATGAAACTTAGCTTTGTAATCACAACAAGTTGACAATCATTAGGTCATGATTCTCTCATCCAACGATATCACCTGGTGCATTGGATATGGTATGAACCCAATGAAAAATAAAGTGGTCCATATGAAAACACTGATTAAACTTACCTTTGTAATCACAACAAGATGATAATTAGTAGATGATGAGTGGATTTTGTGCATAATTTTAGAGTGTATTTTAGTGCCAAAATCTCTCATATCATATCCATGTAGCACTTATACATGCCCCCAATGCATAATTTTTGGTGTTTACTCATTTTACCAAGTTCATTGCACAACTTTAATTTTTATTTAGTTTTTAAATTAGTTTTACTCTTTTGTGGTCTTTGTTGGTGTATTGGCATGTCCATGGACTTGGCAAATCAAAAAAACCAAGTTGGGAGTTAAACTTAAGAAGTTCGGTAGGTGTACTGGCGTGTCCATGGACTTGACACATAAAAACAAGTTGGGAGTTAAACCGAAGAAGTTCCAGGCATCAGATGAAGGCCCTATGGAGTATTTGATATTTTGAAATTTATTAAAGTGTCCAAATTGAATATCCAAGGCCACAAATGCGTTAGGATTTTTGCTAGGAATCCAACGAGCCCAGGAACGTCAAAACCGGAGTTCGTATGACGAAATGGTGACCAAAAATACGGAAGTGCTCCCTGAGTTGAGAACACATGACCGCCTTCCATGCGAGCATAGCTGCTCGTATGGGAGCTCGTATGATCTCGAGGCAGCTTCATAAATTGGCCATAACTTTCCCAATCTTGCTCTGGTTTCGTCCCGGTTTGTTCCTGCGGGATCCTTGGCAGATAAGGCATCATTTGTGCAAGGATTTGACCCCCCTGGAGCCCGTTGGATGAAAGTGAGGAGGCTACATCAATGGAGGAGACCCGAAGAGGCCTCCTATATGAAGAGCTCCAACCCTAGCCGTCGGGATCATCATCATCATTTCACCACAAGTTCACACAGTCACCGGGAGGCTCTCCCATCTCATCTAGAGGGAGGCCTCTCCCTCCATCACCATCTCCACAAAGGCCACACAAGAGGAGGAGAAGAAGGCTCCGCCGCCATCACAGAGCACTGGGCATAGGCAGGGCGTGTCGGTACCCATCTCCATCTCCGTTCTCGCACATGTATTTTGTAAGATTGAACATGTTGATGGCAGCTACAAATCATTCCTCTTTGTGTGTCTATTCATCCATGTTTGAGTAATTGATCCGGTTCTAGGTTGAGGTATGATCTAGTACTCACAACTAGTCTTTGTGGCTTTGTTTAGTATTTACTCTCTTTCGTATTGCCACTTAGACGCTCCTCTACTACTAGTGAGACCGAAAGTTCGATGTTGATCGCCATCGATGTCGCTCGTGTCGTACGGTGGCGAAGCGGGGAGCGCGTTGTCCCTGGAGTGTCCAACGCTCATCGGTGACAACTACACTATGTGGGCGATCAAGGTCGAGGCCAACCTCGACATGCATGGGCTGTAGGGGGCAGTGGCTCCGACGGACGCGACGATGGCGGTCGACCCGAAGAAGAACAAGACGACGAGGGCTTACCTACTTGGAGTGCTCGCCGAGGACATCCTGTTGCAGGTGTCGTCGAAGGAGGCGACATCGGAGCTATGGACGAGCCTCGAGGCGCGATTCGATGGTGCGGATTGGGTCAGGGTGGCTCGGCTGTCCACGCTCCGCTGCAACTTCAGCCGGCTGCGCATGGCAGACGGCGAGTCACTGGATGCATACGCCGGCAGAATCGGAGGCATGGCGGCGCACTATGCGGGGCTTGGGACGACGCCGACGACGCGACAATGGTCAAGAAGCTGCTGGACATGGTGTCGGACCGCCTATACGTTGCGGTGGTGGGCACAATGATGGCGTTGTCTCGCGCCGTGGTGGCGTCGACGACAATTGGGTCTAGCAAGGTCGTTGGTCTTTCCTGAAGTGGAACAACGGAAGATGACTGCGATGGATTCTAGATCGTGCGCATGCAGTGCATGTTGAGACTCCTGTAAACCGGTTGGTGCTATCGGCTTTCTATGGGGTCGCTTGATGAAGGCCATCAGATTAGATGATATGCCTTGGCGCAAGGTTAGGACTCATCATCAAACTTATAGATGTAGTGATAGAGATGTCCAAAAAGATGGCTTTGGATTGATTCATGTATTTGTTTTGCCGGACTCTGTTGAATATATATTTTAGTAAGAAAAAAACGCATCACATAGGAAAAATTCCTAAAAGACAGAATCCTACAATAATCTCATGAATTTTCTTTGTACCAAGGAGGTCCCGTAAAGTGCCATTCTTTTTTAAAAAGAAGAAAACTTCATCGAGTATTTAATTCGTATATGGCTTCATACTAAGACGGACTATCCATCGGCAAGTTGACCATATGCAATCAAAACTAAAGAAAAACAAGAAATTCGTAGGAGAAAGAAGATACTATGAGAAATTAAGAAGGAATGGCCAAAGGATGACCGGCCTCATATTCAATCTGAAATGCATGAGTGCTGTCGAGGTTAGCACGTCGAGGGAAAACCAGAGATGAACAGAAGACCAGAATGTAAGCACGTAGTATGTTGAATTGTTGGTATGCCAAAACCACGTACTAGCATTGCAAAGAGTTGCTGCCCTTGTAAGGGAAAGAGGGTCAGTGACAAAGGGCTTGGATGTCTGGATAACTGCGTGCTATGCAAGGGAAGGGACGCGAGAGTTGCACGTATATCACTACTTTGTAAATCCACAGAATAGGACCAGATTTTGCAGCGATGGCCATTGTCAGTACAATTTTAAACGAAATTTTACCATAACACAAACATCCCTCTCCTTTCCAATACACCGTCTACCCTTAAAATTCGCTCAATAATGGAGTAATATCATAAAAGGGCACCATCATCTCGTGGTAACTTTACAAATTTAGCAAGCCAACAGACAGTGGCCGAACACCACAGGAAAGCCCACCTGAAAAGCTGCCACCGTCCCACGATCCTCCATGTTTCCACTAAAAGCATGGTTAATAGTATAGCCAGCTGCTGGCTATAAGCCAGTGCCATGTCATCTACGGTCCATCTTATAGCCCACATGTACAATAATAGATCAAAAAAGTGTACTACTTTTTTATTATGTGGCTCACTTCTCATTCTCATAAAGTGCTTAGGAGCACGTGCTAGAGCTGGCTCTTCACGAAGAGCCCGCTTACCTTCTCTCTCCTCTTCTCTTTCCTCCAACTAAGCAGAAATATACTAGTTTATTTCTTATAGCCCGCTGACTCAGCTCTATTGTACTTGCTCTAGTCGGGTTTTAATCATCCAGCGAGCTTTGCGCCCATCACATACCGCTATTACGACCACGCGGTTCATCTCGTCTAATCGTCCATTGCCTGGCTGCACATGGCCATTGTCTCCGACGACACGCTTCCTCCTCCTCGTCACATGAGTTGTGTCCAGTTGTTGCGCACCGCACCGCGCCGAATCCAGTCGCAACGCGGCCGCATCGCGCCGCGCTACCGTTCTCCTCCGCCCCGCTCCGCGTCTTTATTATTTGGCTCGGGGGTTGGGACCCCTTTCTATTTCACCAGTCCCACCCCTGCCGCTTCCCAGCCTCTTCCCACTTTATCCCTCTCGCCCACCTCCCTCCTCTCCTCTCCCCTCCTCTCGTCACACCGCGCCAGCTAAGGCTTCGCTGTGCGCTCCCCTCCCCCACGCGCATTCATTCTCGCCCGCTACCCCTCGCCGCCGCCGCGCCATGGCCGGCGTTAGGAGCCTCGTGCTGCTCCTCCTCGTGCTCGCCGTCGCGCTGTCCGCCTCCGCCTCGTCCATCGCCGGCGGGGACCACCTGCAGCTCGGCCTCCTCTCCGGCGGCGCTGGCCGCGGGGAGTGCAGGGGCACCGTGGCCGAGTGCGGCGGGGAGGACGCGGAGGGGGAGCTCGGGTCCGCGTCGGCCGAGGCACACCGCCGCGTGCTGCAGGGCCGCGGCTACATCAGCTACGGCGCGCTGCGCAGGGGCACCGTCCCCTGCAACCGCCGCGGCGCCAGCTACTACAACTGCCGCCCCGGCGCCCAGGCCAACCCCTACCACCGCGGATGCTCCCGCATCACCCGCTGCCGCGGCTAAGCCTCGGATCCGCGCCCAGAGATCACGCCCTCTCAGTTCAAAAATAAGCTGCTTCTCGTGCTGTTCTTTAAGCGGTACCACTAGTATACTACTGCTGCTACTATTTATTAGTTAAATTTCTTTGGTTGTTGCCGCTGCTGTGTTGGCCTATTGGGACATTTGTTGCCGTCGTTGTTGTAAAGTATAAGAGAGATTTGTGCCTTAATATGAAGAGATATTTGTTATTCTTTGAAGTTTGCATGCCCCTCTTCCCTTCATCTTCTTGGAGTAAGATGATGAACTTGAGCTGCTTTCTTGTATGCATAAGAGAATGCTTTGCTATTGTTAAATGATTGGTGTGGGGAGAAAATAAATTCTACCACGAGCTTAGCTTGTGGCGTTCAGGTGGATCTCGAGCGTAGAACCATCTGTAATTTTCGTGTTTACAGATGAAGTGCTATCACCAATTTGTAGATCTTGGCATGATGGAGGAGGAGGAGCTATATTTTGCTCTTCCTCCTTGCACATCGTTGCTGTTTATTTTTGGGCCGGGGAGGGACGGAGGTAGGTTGGTTGGTTGAGGCAACAGACAAGAGTTAGTGGAGGCCATGTTGCTCACTGCCTCACTTGTCGCTCCTGCCATCTTGAAGCCAATTCCATTTGCGTAGAACTACTGCAGTATGTACCATAAATCAATCGAGGGTGATAATTAACTCAGTTAGTGGAGTACTACTACTAGTGCATCATTTCATTTCGCCAAGTACGGGGAAAAGGGAGAAGATTGAGTAATTCTTGCAGTGGTCATGAGCTGCGCAAATTGAACCATTCTCTTCTCTGAGCTACTCACTGTGAAATGACTCGAGGTTGAGCTGCCGAATTGAGCCATTCTCTCAGGCTCAGCTACTGTGAAATGACTCGAGGTAGTAGCTGATCATTGAAGTGAAAGGTTTTTGGAATTGGTGCTTTAAAATTGGCAAATGGGGTTGGTTGAAAGGAATAAATGCCGTGTCCTTGGGGAGATGAACTGGCTGGCGATTCTTTTGTCCCTCCCCGCCGCGTGTCTTGCGGACTGTTGTTTATCGAGGGGAATAAATGGTGGCCTGCATCTGCATGCCTGTCTGCCAAGATTACCCGTAATCAAAGCCTTGGATCCGTGGAACAAGCGTATTTTATTCTGCTGGTGGTTGAGTGCCGTGTTGCGAAAATAGTATAGTTCTACTCTCCTGATCACGGCGGGCATAGACATCGTGGTGACCTGCTTCTCCTCCCTCTCGTGGCCCGCGGGCATCGTCGTGCTCGTGGCCTGACCAAACGGGCCGTGCAACGAGCACGCCCGCACAGCCTGCCATGGGCCAGGCATGCCCACGTCTAGGGCCGTGCCTGGGCCTAGAGGCTGGGCATGCGGGCCAGCACGGCACAACCTATTTACTATTGTTTTTTATGTTTTTTCATATATATACACATATTATATATATACTCCCTCCGTTTCTTTTTTACTTTGCATATAAAATTTGGTCAAATTCAAACTACACAAAATTTAATCAAATATATATAAAAAAACATGAACATCTACAATATTAGAACTATATAGTATGAATATACATTTTATGGTGCATCTAATAATATTGATTTTATATTATTAATGTTTATATTTTTTAATATAAAGTTCGTCAAACTTTACAAAGCCTGACTTTGATCAAACCTTATATGCAGATTAAAAAGAAACGAAAGGAGTACTAAAGAGATATTATCACCGAAAGTCATAGAACTTATGCCCGATGTTCAGTTTGGTGCTAAAACTTTAAAAGTACAAATTTATGATCATTTAACTTGACATTGCGTGTAAATACGGTCAGAAAATACGCATGCGGATGTATCAGGCTGCATGGCCCTCACTGTCAACGAGTGATGGAGCATGTGTGACTCATTTTTGTGCAAATCATCCTCATATTTTTTTTACGAAGTCAACCAGTGAACTGCATAAATGTACGAAAATTAACACAAAAAATGAGAAGAGCCTGATAGAACCCACGACCAATGTTCACGACACAAACCAGCCAACCACCCTTCCCATTCGCATGTCATGTATGGATAGCAAATTTAGAACGTGAAGCTTAAATGATATTTATTTTTTCGCATTTAAGCTATTTTATCAAGTCCTTTTATCTCTATCTCTACTACTTAAAAAGATGCAAGATTCTTATTTCATCTTTCTTCTCACCACCCCTTTGTCTAACCTTTCATGTATATGATAATCAATCACCTTAATTTACTTACCAAATTTGTAATCAAAATATAAGGCAATATACGAGAAGAATTTGATAAACATTCATTTACACAATTGCATTATTATTGACAAGTAAATTACAAACTAACGTACTAAAATATTTATATCCTGTTATAACGCATCAATCACCTTAATTTACTTACTAAACTTATAATCAAAATATAAGGTAATTTACGGACAGAATGTGATGAACATTTATTTACACCGTCACATTATTATTGACAAGTAAATCATAAGCTAACGTACTAGACTATTTATATCTCGTTATAACACACAGATATTGTTTTAGTTTTACCTAAAACATGTAGAGGCGCACACTGCTGCTACTATCGACTCCGTTAAGCAGGAGGAGAAGTCATGTTTTGGTAGGTTAGCGCATTGAGATCAACATATAATGCCATCAACATAGTACTTACAAGTTTTTTTAAAACTTTAGATTGAGAATTAGAAGAGCGCTCGGTGCCGCGCTAGACGAGATAGCCGCTTGGTTTTTGCTCGCCGCTACCGCTCCCCACTCTCGCGAGCCCTCCCCTGCTCCCCGCCGGCGTCCACTCCGGCCCCGGCGTCCACCATCCCCGCCGCACTCCGCCCGGACGCGGCGTCCACCCATGGCGTCTGGCTCGCGGAGCCCGTCTTCTGTCTCCTCTTCGTTCCATGGCGGGCGGCCGGTCGTGTCTGGGCTGGGAGTGTCCGGCTCACCTGGATCTACACGCTCCTCGTCAGTCGCGGGTGCCAGGCAGGAGGTGGAGATACCGGCGGCTGCTGGCCCCTGGAGGAGGAAGGGCCCATCCCGCAAGGCTATGTGGCGCCGCCACAAGGCGTTGCGCCGCCATCAGGAGGCGGTCCGTCCGGGGTCATCTTCCTCCTCCAAGCGGCGTCAGATCCCGCCGGACCTGCATGGTCTCTGCTTCCGATGTTTCGGGGAAGGTCATCGCCGAGAGGACTGCACCAATGATCCTCTCTGCATCCGCTGCGGGCTCTCGAGGCATGTCTCTTCGCAGTGCACGAGGCCGCGCAGCCCGATCTCGGCGGAGGAGCTCCGCAGGCGGTCATCGCCAAGGCCTCCAGGGACATGCCGGTGCCTCGGTTGGACCGCGGCTGGGAACGGAGGCTGTGGGAGCCCAAGCAGAGCGCGCCGTGTGCGCCGCTCTCGTCGGCTGCGCCCAGCCCCCTTCCCGTGTCGTCCTCCCTCCCGGTGGCGGCGCCCCTGTCGGAGATGTGCATCGTCCAGAGGTCGGCTGGCATGGAGGATTTGGAGCGTCGTCTCCAGCTTGCGGTGGTTGTGTATGTGGGCAATGCCAGACCACCGGTGTCATGTGAAGAGGCAACGGTGATGCTTGCTGCTCAGCTGGACATTCCTCGGCATCGATTTTTGGTTCACAAGTTTTTCCCGGAAGACTTTCTGGTCGTTTTTGCTTCACATGAGTTCAGGAACAAAGCGCCGGCAAGCCCGGTGGTCCAGCATCAGGGGTTCATCTCCACATCAAGCCATGGCCGCGCCAGGCTCATGCGACGGCTAGGTCCATGCGTGTTCAAGCTGATATTTTGATTGAGGGTGTGCCTTCCCATGCTTGGACCAAGGATACGGCAGCGGAGCTGCTCGGCAGCTCCTGCCTGATTGATAGCCTTGCGCTGGAGACAGAGAATCGCGAGGATCTCTCCCTCTTCAAGCTGAGAGCTTGGTGCGTTGATCTGGATGAGGTGCCAGTCAGCCGCCGACTATGGGTTCCAGAACCAGAGCCGGTGGCTGCGGATCCAGCGGAGCGGCGTCCTTCCTTCCGGCAGCTGTTGGAGTATCCCACGCTGACCCACATTGGGAGGTTAAGAGATTTCTCACCGCCGGAGCTCGAATGTGGACAGTTATAGTGTTGGGAAACGCAGTATTTCAAAATTTTCTTATGATGACGCAAGATCTATCTAGGAGATGTATAGCAACAAGCGGGGAGAGTGTGTCTACGTACCCTTGTAGACCGAAAGCGGAAGCATTATGACAACGTGATTGATATAGTCGTACATCTTCATGATCCGACCGATCATAGCACCGAAGGTATGACACCTCCGCGATCTGCACACGTTCAGCTCAGTGACGTCCCACGAACTCTAGATCCAACTGAGTGTCGGGTGAGAGCTTTGTCAGCACGATGGCGTGATGACTGTGATGATGAAGTTACCGACGCAGGGCTTCGCCTAAGCACTACAACGATATGACCGAGGTGAAAATCTATGGAGGGGGGCACCGCACACGGCTAAGACATCAACTTGTGTGCCTATGGGGTGCCCCCTCCCCCGTATATGAAGGAGTGGAGGAGGGAGGGCCGGCCCTCTCTATGGCGCGCCCTAGGGGGAGTCCTACTCCCACCGGGAGTAGGATTCCCCTCTTTCCCTATTTGGAGTAGGAGAGGAAGGAAGGAGGAAAAGGGAGAAGGAAAGGGGGGCGCCGCCCCCATCCCTAGTACAATTCGGACCCAAGGGGGAGGGGGCACGCGGCCTTCCCTGGCTTCCCCTCTCTCTTTCCACTAAGGCCCAATAAGGCCCATATACTCCCCGGGGGGTTCCGGTAACCCCCCGGTACTCCGCTAAATGCCTGAACTCATCCGGAACCATTCCGATGTCCAAACATAGGCTTCCAATATATCGATCTTTATGTATCGACCATTTCGAGACTCCTCGTCATGCCCGTGATCACATCTGGGACTCCGAACAACCTTCGATACATCAAAACACATAAACTCATAATACCGATAGTTACCGAACGTTAAGCGTGCGGACCCTACGGGTTTGAGAACTATGTAGACATGACCGAGACTCATCTCCGGTCAATAACCAATAGCGGAACCTGGATTCTCATATTGGTTCCTACATATTCTACGAAGATCTTTATCGGTCAAACCACATAACAACATACGTTGTTTCCTTTGTCACTGGTATGTTACTTGCCCAAGATTCGATCGTCGGTATCTCAATACCTAGTTCAATCTTGTTACCGGCAAGTCTCTTTACTCGTTCCGTAATGCATCACCCCGCAACTAACTCATTAGTCACATTGCTTGCAAGGCTTATAGTGATGTGCATTAACGAGAGGGCCCAGTGATACCTCTCCGGCAATCGGAGTGACAAATCCTAACCTCGATCTATGCCAACTCAATAAACACCATTGGAAACACCTGTAGAGCATCTTTATAATCACACAGTTACGTTGTGACGTCTGATAGCACACTAAGTGTTCCTCCGGTATTCGGGAGTTGCATAATCTCATAGTCATAGGAACATGTATAAGTCATGAAGAAAGCAATAGCAATAAACTAAACGATCATAGTGCTAAGCTAACGGATGGGTCTAGTCCATCACATATTCTCTAATGATGTGATCTCGTTCATCAAATGACAACACATGTCCATGGCTAGGAAACTTAACCATCTTTGATTAACGAGCTAGTCAAGTAGAGGCATAGTAGGGACACTCTGTTTGTCTATGTATTCACACATGTACTAAGTTTCCGGTTAATAAAATTCTAGCATGAATAATAAACATTTATCATGATATAAGGAAATAAATAATAACTTTATTATTGCCTCTAGGGCATATTTCCTTCAGTCTCCCACTTGCACTAGAGTCAATAATCTAGTTCACATCGTCATGTGATTTAACATCAATAGTTCACATCTTTATGTGATTAGTTCACATCCCCATGTGACTAATACCCAAAGGGTTTACTAGAGTCAATAATCTAGTTCACATCGCTATGTGATTAACACCCAAAGAGTGATCATGTTTTGCTTGTGAGAGAAGCTTAGTCTACATGTCTGCAAATTTCTATGTCTACAATACTCTGCACGGAGCTACTCTAGCTAATTTCTTCCACTTTCAATATGTATCTAAATCGAGACTTAGAATCATCTAGATCGGTGTCAAAAGCTTGCATCGACGTAACTCTTTTATCACCTCCATAACCGAGAAATATTTCCTTAGTCCTCTAGGGATAATTTTGACCGCTGTCTAGTGATCTACTCCTAGATCACTATTGTACTCCCTTACAAAAATCATGCTAAGGTATACAATAGGTCTGGTACACAACATAGCATAGTTTATAGAACCTATGACTGAGGCATAGGGAATAACTTTTTCATTCTCTTTCTATTTTCTGCCGTGGTCGGGTTTTGAGTCTTCACTCAACTTCACACCTTGCAACATAGTCAAGAACTCCTTCTTTGACTGTTCCATTTTGCACCTGCCTGTATGAACGGCCGGGGCTGGCCGTTCGTACAGGCAGGTGCTCAAGGGGAGGGTGGGCCTGTCTGATTAGAGACTGCCTCGGATGATGTCGCAGGGCCAGGTGGCCCCGCAGCACCGGGCGTCCAATGGTCCGCAGAGAAGGTTGGTGGTGCCGGCTGAGTTGGTGGTGCAGGCCATAGAGAGGACGCCAGCTGGTGAGTTTGAATTGGTCAAAAGAGGCGAGTTGGGCGTATTGGATGACAGAGACAAGGCGCAGGCTGATGGAAGTGAAGAGGGGCAGGTCGGGCATGCGGATAGGACGGAGGCATCGAATCCCGTAGTTTGTTCGGATGCTGGTCCGGTTCCCACTGCTTTCGATGCTGGCATTCTGATTCAGGTGGACCGGGATGGGCCGCAGGAGACAACCAGCCCTACAGCGGTCATCGAGGCCTCGGATGCTGTTGTTCTGTCGGTGGGACGCTCGGTGGGTCAGTTGGAGGGTGTTCGGGATCTTCTGCTCCCCTCCTCGGCTTTGCCATTGATGACTGAGGGCGTCTTGGAGGGTGGGGCTACTCAAGAGCCAGTGCATCAGATCCGTTCGCCGCTGGGCCCGGAGGTGGGGGATTCGATTGCCACTCACGCGGATGGATGGGCACCGATCTCTTGGCTGGGTGGGGCCCCTGTGCTTGGCCTGGTTTCATTGGACACGGCTTCCCAGGTTGATCCGGAGATCCCATGCACGGATGTGACTACGTACGTGGGGGAGGCATGCACAGACACGCTTCGGGCTATTGTGGTGGCACAACTTGTGCAGATGGATGAGCAGCAGGCGAATGTTACGGCAAAGGAACTAGTGGCACTTGGAAATATCATATCATTCTGTGCCGGCCTGCTTAAAAAGTTGGCACCGCCATTACTCAAGGAGATTGAGGGTGCCCGTGGTGTCCGGCTGGGCCAGGAGCCTTTCACGCCAAGGTGTATGACTAGGGCTGTGGTGAGCTCGGTGAGTGGTGGTAGGTGGACCAAGGCGACGGTGGCCGAGACGGTGCTCTTGAAGACTTTGGTGGTTGCTTGTGATGAGTTGGCAGTTTTGGATGACACGCTCGGTCTGCTTCGATCCGTGTTCGACTCGCCCCTGCAAGAACAACAATTGAAAGCCATTGTGGCGATCTTCGGGAAGACCGTGCCTAACAACCTGTCGGTACAGATGGAGTCCGCGGCTATGACGGCTGCGTAGGCAGGGCCATGCCACGGTACTGACATGGAGGCTTACGTTTCCCTATGTCGTACATACCAATGGATGTAGTGTGTTGGAATGTGAGGGACTTGAACAACCCGTCCAAGAAGAAGGCGCTAAGGGAGTTCATAGACTCTTTGCGCGTGGCGATTGTTTGCATTGTGGAGTCTAAACTGGAACATGTTGACCACTATGTAATCTTACAATGCTTAGGTAAATCGTATGATGGTTTTGCGTACCTCCCGGTGTCCGAGACTAGAGGTGGGATCTTAGTGGGTTGGGACTCCTCACGTGTCCAGCTATCTAATTTCACCCTCGGTTCCTTCTCTCTTTCTGGATATGTCGCGCCGAGGGAGGGGGCCCGTGGTGGCTCTCGGTGGTGTATGGACCACAAGAGGATGACCAGAAATCTCAGTTTCTCCAGGAGTTGTCGGAAAGGAGGACGCTTTGCCAGGGGCCGTGGCTTGTTATTGGCGATTTTAACGCGATGTTACATGCGGCGGAAAAGAACAACACGCTCCTGGATCATAGGATGATGGGGAGGTTCAAGAGATTTGTCGATGAAAACATGCTCAAGGAGGTTTTTCTTCATGGTCGAAAATTCACGTGGAGCAACGAGAGGAAGGTGCCTACCCTCACTAAGATTGATATGGCTTTTGTTTCAGTTGACTGTGAGCTTGAGCATCCGGATAGCTTACTGCAAGCTCTCTCGACTGCTTCATCTGACCACTGCCCGCTGTACCTCTCATTAGAGGAGCGCATGGAAACGAAGAGTAGATTTCAGTTTCAATTGTTCTGGACAAAGCTTGAGGATTTTTTGGAAGTGGTTCAAGAGACCTGGACCTATGATCCTTCGATTGTGGGGCCATTTCGCCGTCTGGATGTTCTCTTGAGGAACACGACAAGAGCTCTCACCTCCTGAGAGCAAAGGAAAGCGGTAAATATCAAACTTCAGATTGGCGTAGCTAAGTTGATCATCCTTAGATTGGATTGTGCTCAGGACTTGCATCTTCTTACCCCAGAGGAGAGGTGGCTGCGCGGTATGCTCAAGAAGTTGGTGTTGGGCCTAGCTTCTCTGGAAAGGACGATTGCTAGACAGAGGTCCCAGATTCTTTGGCTCGTGGAAGGGGATGCAAATACTCGACTGTTCCATTTGGTAGCCAATGGTAGGAAGACCAAGAATTTCATTCTGGCCATTTTAGTGGAAGGCCAGGTCATCACAGATCAAAGAGGAAAAGAAGAGGCATTCCTCAAAGCGTACAGAATCTGCTTGGAGTGGATGTGGCTAGAGAACACACTTTGGATCTGGAGGCTCTCAACATTCAGCAGGTGGACCTCGCAGAGTTAGATCTTCCTTTCACGGAGGAGGAAGTTTGGGCTGTCATCAAGGACATGCCTTCTGATCGTGCCCCTACACCAGATGGATTCATAGGAGTTTTCTTCCAAAAAGCTTGGAGCATTATCAAAGGAGATGTGATGGCAACGCTGCACAAACTGGTCCTCAATAATGGGAAAGGGTTCGGCAGGCTCAATCAAGCCTTAATCACTCTTATTCCCAAGAACCAGGAAGCTTGCCGAGTCAATGAATTCAGACCGATCAGCTTAGTTCATAGCATTCCAAAACTGGCATCCAAGTTGATGGCTAACAGGGTCTGCCCGCGGATGGGAGAGTTAGTGAGCCTTAACCAATCTTCTTTCATTTGCGGTAGGAACCTCCATGACAATTTTTTGCTTGTGAGGCAAAAGGCCAGGAGATTGCACCAAAGGAAAGCAAAAGGAGTCCTCCTCAAGTTGGATATTGCTCGAGCGTTTGATTCCTTGTCGTGGCCCTTTGTTTTTGAGGTGCTTCGTGCAAAGGGTTTCCCGGAGAGATGGCTTCCTTGGCTGGCGACTATGCTTACTACTGCCAGCTCAAGGATTGTGGTGAATGGGTGTATGATCGAAAAGTTCATGCATGCTTGCAGACTAAGGCAGGGGACTCTATTTCTCCACTGCTATTTGTTATTGCAATGGAGACCCTCACGGCTATCATAGGCAAGGCACATGAGCTCAAGATTCTAGAGAAGTTGAATGGGTGCAAGCCTTTGTAGCGACTCTCGCTTTATGCGGATGACATGGAGCTATTCATTAGACCATCTCAGGCCGATATCACTTTCGTCAAATAGGTTCTCATGATCTTTGGAAAGGCTTCGAGCTTGCACGTCAACTTTGCCAAATCATCTGCGATCCTGATCCTTGGAGAGGAGCAGGACGAGGAGGTGGTCAGAAATGCGCTGCCATGGAAGATTGATCACTTCCCTTGTAAGTATCTAGGTCTCCAACTGGGCATCAAACAGCTGACACGCTCTGAGTGGCAATTCATGGTGGATGGAGCACTCAAAATCCTCCCAGGATGGCAAAGAGGTTTAGTAACTCGACCGGGGAGGTTGATCCTGGTGAATCAAGTGATGAGAGCTCGGCCTACGCACCACTTAATTGTGGCAGAGGCACCAAAGTGGGCAACCGAGAAGGTGGATCGGGGATGTAGGGCTTTCTTCTAGGCCGGTTCGGACGTTGTCAGCGGTGGGAAGTGTGCTGTGTCTTGGCAGAGAGTGTGTTGCCCTAAGTAGCTGGGTGGTCTTGGCATTATGGATCTCAGTAAGCATGGTCTTGCCCTTCGGCTTAGATGGGAGTGGCTCCGCAGATTGGACGACTGTCGGCCCTGGCAAGGACTGAACCTGGTGCCGGACAAGCATGTTCAATGCGCGTTCAATAGCCTGGTGAGTGGGAGATCGGCGATGGCAAAAGGATTCTCTTCTGGAAGGACAGATGGGTGCATGGTAACACGATTGCTGAGATTGCCCCTGGTATGGTTGCTAAGGTGAAGACTAGGACGATCAACACTAGGCTGGCCAGCGAGGGGTTATACCAGCACGATTGGACCAATGACATCCCTGGGACTCTTTCGATGGAGGAGCTCACTCAGTTTATCCACCTTTGGGAGATCCTTATGCAGTTTGATATTACTCCAGGAAGTGAAGATAAGGCCATCTAGGCTTGGCATGCTTCGGGTGTATATAGAGCTGCCTCGGCCTATCGGATGTTCTGTATTGGAGGAATCAGATTCCCACCGACAGCTGCTATTTGGAAGAATGGATCCCCTCTTTCCTGCAAGATCTTTATGTGGCTGGCTGTTCAATACCACATTTGGACATCATATAGGAGGCTCAAACATGGATTACAAGAGACAGTCTCTCCTTATTATTTCTGTGAGCAGGAGGAGGACATGGTTGATCACCTCATGATTCAGTGTGTGTTTGCGAGACATGTTTGGTTCCAATGCTTCTCCAAAGTTGGCATCAATCTAAACCTGATTCCCTTGCAGCAAGATAAGCTACAACAGTGGTGGATGAGCAGGCGCAAGAAGATCAGCAGAGCGTACAAGAAGGGCTTTGATTCTTTCGTCATGTTGATTTGCTGGACGTTATGGAAGCAAAGGAATGCTAGGGTATTCCAGTCAGGTATGATTTGCGATGAGTATGCTATGGTTGATCTTATTTTTCAGGAGCTGCATCTATGGGTGCTAGTTGGAGTGGCAGGAGTCCAATGTTTTTGCGAGTAGTCCGCTTAGAGTAGTGGAGTGGTTAGGTGGGATCGCCTGTTTGTGGTGATCTACCATGTAAACTCTTGTACATAATTTTCTTTGTTCTATAAAGCTAAGGTACACCATTGACGTACTCTCGAAAAAAATTGGAGACACACTCAGTACTTACATAGTGGATCAGTAAAACAATGTGAGTGATACTAATTGCACATTAGGAAGGTTTGACAAAGCGGTAAAACAGAGTGACATTTCAACAATCAAGCCCCTATACATGGAAATTTGTTCTTGCTCCCTTTATCACTCTGGTTGGCTGTCTACCAGTACACACAAGATGCATGTCTTTCGGAAGGGGGCAGTCCGTTGCTGGCTTATTTCTGCAGATACTGTGGCCCATTTTGCATTTGTTATTTTTCAAGATATTTGTAAAATGTAATAAATAGAGTTATGTTCTAAGAATATTATACATACAAACGATCATTAGTAAATTAAAACATTTAAATATACACTTGTGTATTATATATAAAATATTTAGTTAATACCGACATTGATTTTTTAAATGAATATTTTTAATGAATCCAAAAAATATCCACTCGCGGCTTATATTTAAATTATGCAAAATGGTGAATTCAAACATTTACTAAATATTTATGAATATTCACTTGTTTATAATTTTTCTTGTGACTTATATTAAAAATATACATAATTTAAATATTAGACACGATTGAATATTCACATAAACACTTTACATTTTAAATTGTGAAAATTTTAAATTATATAGACACTGAACTATACAAATGTGAGAATAGTGACTGAAATGTTTGTATAACGAAAATAGTTTTTTAATTGTAATTTTAGAAATATTTGTGTTATTTTAAATGATACAAACTTTTTTACAATTCATAAATATTATTTAAATATATTAATATTATTTAAATAACAGAACAAATTTAAAAGTAGTTTATTTTGTGTATGTACAATGTTTATAACACACGAATATTTAGACGTTAATTTACAAATTTTACAAATTTGTAACATATGAATATTTACAAATTTTTAGTACATCAAGACTAGTTATTCATTGTAGACGTGTATACGTGCAGGTTGTAGCAACTAGAACGTCTTATGTTCAAAAAAAAAGCAACTAGAATGTCTTGTGTGCTACCCATTGATTGTTTGTTCGAGAGCCGGCGGCCACAGTTTTTCCGGTTAATGTTCACTGTAATGACTGGCAGGACCTACTGTTCACAGATGCGAAAAATAATGTCATTTAAGCTCCGCGTAAAATACATCTACGTTTGCTATACATATCTGACATGGGAACGGGGTAGTGTTTGCTGGCTAGACTGGCTTGTGTCGTGAAACATTTGTCGTGTGTACGACTACAGGCTACCTCATGTTTTGTGTTAGTTTTCGTACCTGTATGCAGTACAGTGTGGTCGGCTTTTTCGCAAATAAAAAAATTAGAGGGTACTTTGTTCAAAAGTAAGTCAGCTGAGCACCACAACTCACTAACAGGTGGGCCATACATCATGATAGGTACGCACGCGTATTTCGTGACCGTATTTGCACACGATGTCAAGTTAGATGACCACAAATCCGTATTTTGAAAGTTGTAGCATCAAACTGAACATCGAACGCAAGTTCTATGACTTACGGTGATATTACCGCTATACTAAATTACAGCCCAATACTGAAAAACATGCGACCCAGCATGCTAAACGTGCCACAAGACGGTCCGTTTAATAATCAGGCCATGCTTGGCCGAGGAGTGACGTGCCTACACGGTACGGCCCGGCTATTGAACGTGCCATGGCGGGTCGTGCCGTGCCAAGCACGATTAGCATGGGCCGACCCGTTTGGCAAGCTCTGTTCCTCCCCATATATAGTTTTTTCTCGAACATGACAAAAGACTTCCATTGATTACGAACAAAATTTAGGTTTGCAAAGCTGGAGTTTAGGGCTTCTTTGGTTTAGAGGAATTTCGTAGGAATTTTGTAGATAGGATTCTTATCGAAAATTTCCCTTTAGAGCCCTTTGGTCACATGAATGAATTTCTATTCCTACATAGGATTTGTTCCTATCCTTCACATTTCATAGGAATATAAACATGAACCTAGACTTAATAAAAAATTCAGGTTCTATGATGTAAACCAGTTGTCATCTTTTTTTTTCTATTCTTACTCATAGAATTTGAGATACATGTTATCTCATTTTCTACAAATTTCTTATTCCTACGATAATCTTATCCTATGAACCAAAGGAGGCGAGGAACACCCTGCGTTGCTCCCGCACCGGGCGACTCGGGCAGGCCGCCAACCCAGCTGCCGCCGAGTCCCTTCTCTCCTCCCGTCGCCGCTGAGGGAGTCCTGAATTAGGGGGTCCTCGGGTGCCCGGCCTATTCAATATGGGCCGGACTGATGGGCTGTGAAGATAAAAGCTGAAGATTATCCCCTGTGTCCGGGTTGGACTCCTATATGCGTGAACGACAAGTTTTTGTGTCCGGATGTATTACTCCCTTCCTCTGCAAACCGACTTTGTACAACCCTAGGCCCCTCCAGTGTGTATATAAACTGGAGGGTTTAGTCCATAGGGGCTATCGAAATTCTCATAGGCCAGACAGCTAGGGTTTTAGCCATTATGATCTCGAGGTAGATCAACTCTTGTAACCCCTATACTCATTGAGTACAATTAAGCAGGACGTAGGGTTTTACCTCCTTTAAGAGGGCCCTAACCTGTGTAAACATCGTGTCCCCATCGTCCCTTGTTACTATCGATTCTCAGACACACAGTTCGGGACCCCTACCCGAGATCTGCTAGTTTTGACACCG
This sequence comes from Triticum monococcum, assembly GCA_034509565.1. NCBI lineage: Eukaryota > Viridiplantae > Streptophyta > Magnoliopsida > Poales > Poaceae > Triticum > Triticum monococcum. The sequence continues at coordinate 142,539,782 of CM067845.1, read as the reverse complement.
ACATTGGTGCTTTCATTTAGAGTTCCATTGTGTTGTAGATAGAAAGATCGATGACTCGCCTTGTCATGAACAACGATATCACTTCTGGAAGAAGCCTAACTTCAGGACAGGTCCTCCAGCTCGGCGGTTTCACCGTGGGCACCCACACGGCCATCAAGCTGACAACGCCCCCTGCGATCGCCAAACATCACTTCCGCATCGGTCTTGAACACTCCGAAAAGATGGATCCGGCAGAGATCTCGACCTTGAACGAGCTGCTAGATCGCATCGTCGCCCTGGGGCTTTCAACGGACTATGATCAGATCGGGCTTAAACCTGACCAGAGGGAAATCAATCTCCCACCGATCACTCACCTGGTGGCGGCCGTCGAGGAACGAGACAAGAGCACTTCTTCCCCTAAGTTAAAAACCAGCTATGTTCTGATCTCCGAACCCATCGAACCGGGTACTCTTTCTTCGGAGGAGACCCCGCGCCCCCCAAACTCAGGGTCGGACTTAGGGCCCGGGGATCACTTGGATCTTCCCGGACCCGAACCGGTGACCTCGGAGATTTTACAAGCTCTGAACACAATTTTGGGCCGAGATTCAAGTTTTAGCCCACCCGCCCACCACAATCAATACCCTCCAAGCAATTCAGGCCCTCCAGACATATACGACCTGATGAATGTACGACAACAACCTCAGGAAACGGTCCATCACTTTTGGGCCAGGTTTCTATTGGTCAAAAACAAGATTAAATATTGCTGCGACGACGATGCAGTCTCAATTTTTCATCAAAATTGCATCGATGAGGGAATTCGTAAAGCCCTCGACCGCCGTCGCATACAGAGTTTCACGGAACTATCACACGTAGTACATAAGTACTACGCGATGGAAAGCATATGGAAGGCCCAGAAAACCCAATTAGAACCCGCTGCCTTTAAGCAGTGCACTGCCCGGGCAAAACGGGTACACCCTTACGGGGCATCCGATCATAAACCCGTCGGCAAGAAAAACAAACCCTTTACGGGATGTAGGTTAGTTCTTGACGAACTCCTCGACAAACCTTGTCAGATACATGCGACACCGAGCACCGAACCAACCTACAACCTTCGGGCATGTTGGGTACCCTGACAAGTGGCTAAAAGTGGAGAGGCTATCCTCATCACCGCTACTCCAGAGAAGCATTCGTCGGAGGATGACGATCTCAACATCTTCACGGTCTTCGAGACCTTCTCATCAAATAATCAACGCAAAAGGGCACTCCGCGACCTTGCCAAAATTAACCAAGTAACCACAATAAGCCCATGGAACAACGTGGCAATAACTTTCACCACGGACGACGAACCAAGGGTCCAATCAGTCCGAGCACCCGCCGCCTTGGTCTTAAACCCAATTGTGGATGGCTTTCGACTCACCAAAGTGCTCATGGATGATGGCAGTGGACTTAACCTCATCTACGAGGACATGCTCGACAAAATGCATATTGATAGAGCACGCATCGAGCAAAGCAATACCACCTTTCGAGGCATCATCCCTAGTTGAGAAGCACGATGTTTGGGGAAAATCAAACTTGATGTAGTATTCGGCACACCTTAGAATTACATGTCCGAAGAGTTGCTTTTCTACGTGGCCCCCTTCAATAGCGGATATCACGCCCTTTTGGGGCGGGACGCCTTCTCACGCTTCGAAGCCATACCCCATTATGGGTACATGAAGTTTAAAATGCCGGGCCCAATGGAATAATCACAGTTACAGGTGATCCAGATAAAGCATTCCGCACCGAAAACAAAACTGCATCCTTGGCCCTTGAGGCTCTATCCGAAGCCCTTGCGGCTGAAGAACTAACCACCCTGCGATCCACGGTGGATAAGGATGATGTGATTCTTGATAAGAGACCCAAATCCACCTCTTTCAAACCAGCAAATGAAATAGTAAAATTCCAAGTGCACCCGACAGATCCTAACAAAACATCATCCATTGGAGCACAGTTGGATCCAAAGGTCAATGCCGCCCTACGAGTGTTCCTGCGTGAAAATTGGGATATCTTTGCCTGGCACCCTTCGGACATGGCCGGGATCCCACGCAGATTGACCAAACACAGCCTCAACATAATCAAAGGGTTCAAACGAGTCAAACAAATGTCGCGGCAATTTTCCGAACCCAAACGACAAGCTACGGGGGAGGAGCTAGCCAAACTACTCGAAGCCGGGTTCATCAGAGAAATCAAACACCCAGATTGGCTAGCCAACTTTTTTCATGGTGCTGAAGAAGGACAAGTCTTAGCGCCTTTGTGTAGACTTCAAAGACCTCAATAAGGCTTGCCCCAAAGACCCTTTCCTATTGCCCCACATTGACCAAATCATTGACGCGACCGCGGGACACGGCTCATTGTGTTTCCTCGACGCTTAATCTGGATACCATTAGATTAAAATGAAGGAGTCCGACCAGGCCGCAACAGCGTTTATTACCCTGTACGGGCCTTTCTGTTTCAACACTATGCCTTTCGGGCTTAAAAACGTTGGTGCCACTTACCAACGTATTATTCAAACATGTTTGGAAAAACAAGTCGGCAAAACAGTGGAAGCATATGTGGACGACGTAGTCATCAAGACTAAACACGTCGAATCATTGGTGGACGATCTCTGCCTCACATTTGACAACCTCCGAACATATGACCTACGTCTTAATCTGAAAAATGTGTTTTCGGCGTTCCAGCCAGAAAGCTGCTAGTTCATCTCTTGTGTTCAATCTTTGTACCAAAACTATAGATTGGTGCTTGTGGGTGACTAGTAGTGTTGATTACATCTTGTAGTTGATTACTATATGGTTTATTTGGTGGAAGAATATATGTTCAGATCCATTATGCTATTTAATACCCCTCTGATCTTGAGCATGTTTATCACTTGTGAGTAGTTACTGTTGTTCTTGAAGTCACGGGAGAAATCATGTTGCAAGTAATCATGTGAACTTGATATGTGTTCGATATTTTGATAGTATGTATGTTGTGATTTCCTTAGTGGTGTCATATGAACGTCGACTACACGACACTTCACCATATTTGGGCCTAAGGGAATGCATTGTGGAGTAGTTATTAGATGATGGGTTGCGAGAGTGACATACGCTTAAACCCTAATTTATGCGCTATTCCATAATGGACCGATTGGATCCAAAAGTTTAATGCTATGGTTAGAATTTATTCTTAATACTTTTCTCGTAGTTGCAGATGCTTGCGAGAGGGTTAATCATAAGTAGGAGGTTTGTCCAAGTAAGAACAACACCTAAGCACTGGTCCAACCACATATCAAATTATCAAAGTAGCGAACACAAATCGAACCAACATGATGAAAGTGACTAGATGAGATTCCCGTGTACCCTCAAGAACGCTTTGCTTATTATAAGAGACCGTTTTGGCCCGTCCTTTGCCTCAAAAGGTTTGGGCTACCTTACTACACTTTTGTTACTACTATTATTACTTGCTCGTTACAAATTATCTTGCTATCAAACTACTCTGTTACTTACAATTTCAGCACTTGCAGACATTACCTTGCTGAAAACCACTTGTCATTTTCTTTTGCTCCTCGTTGGGGTCAACACTCTTACTTATCGAAAAGAGCTACAATTGATCCCCTATACTTGTGGGTCATCAGTGCTTCACTCCCCGGCAATGGCGCCAGAAAAGAGTCTTGATGACCCACAAGTATAGGGGATCTATCATAGTCCTTTCGATAAGTAAGAGTGTCGAATCCAACGAGGAGCAGAAGGAAATGACAAGCAGTTTTCAGCAAGGTATTCTTTGCAAGCACTGAAATTATCGGTAACAGATAATTTTGTGATAGGATTCGCGTTCGTTACTTTGATAATTTGATATGTGGGTGGACCGGTGCTTCGGTGTTGTCCTTATTTGGACAAGGCTCCCACTTATGATTAACCCCTCTCATAAGCATCTGCAACTATGAAAGAAGATTTAAGATAAATCTAACCATAGCATGAAACATATGGATCCAAATCAGCCCCTTACGAAGCAACACATAAACTAGGGTTTAAGATTCTATCACTCTAGCCACCCATCATCTACTTATTACTTCTCAATGCCTTCCCCTAGGCCCAAACAATGGTGAAGTGTCATGTAATCGACGTTCACATAACATCACTAGAGGAAAGACAACACACATCTCATCAAAATATCAAACGAATAGCAATTCACATGATTACTTATAACAAGACTTCTCCCATGTCCTCAGGAACAAACGAAACTACTCACAAAGCATATTCATGTTTATAATGAGAGGACTATTAATTATCATTAAGGATCTGAACATATGATCTTCCACTGAATAAACCAACTAGCATCAAATATAAGGAGTAATCAACACTGCTAGCAACTGATGTCTACTATGCAACTTTATCCTTGTAGACGTTGTTGGACCTCCAAGTGCAGAGTTTTGTAGGACAGTAGCAAAGTTCCCTCAAGTGGATGACCTCAGGTTTATCAATCCGTGGGAGGCGTAGGATGAAGATGGTCTCTCTCAAACAACCCTGCAACCAAATAAAAAAGAGTCTCTTGTGTCCTTGATGACCCACAAGTATAGGGGATCTATCGTAGTCTTTTCGATAAGTAAGAGTGTCGAACCCAACGAGGAGCACAAGAAAATGACAAGCAGTTTTCAGTAAGGTATTCTCTGCAAGCACTAAAATTATCGGTAACAGATAGTTTTGTATAAGGTAATTCATAACGGGTAACACGTAACAAAAGTAAACAAGGTGCAGCAAGGTGGCCCAATCCTTTTTGTAGCAAAGAACAAGCCTGGACAAACTCTTATATAAAGGAAAGCGCTCCCGAGGACACATGGAAATTATCGTCAAGCTAGTTTTCATCATGCTCATATGATTCGCGTTCGTTACTTTGATAATTTGATATGTGGGTGGACCGTTGCTTGGGTACTCCCCTTCCTTGGACAAATATCCCACTTATGATTAACTCCCCTCGCAAGCATCCGCAACTACGAAAGAAGAATTAAGGTAAACCTAATCATAGCATGAAACATATGGATCCAAATCAGCCCCTTACGAAGCAACCCATAAACTAGGGTTTAAGCTTCTGTCACTCTAGCAACCCATCATCTACTTATTACTTCCCAATGACTTCCCCTAGGCCCAAACAATGGTGAAGTTTCATGTAGTCAACGTTCAAATAACACCACTAGAGGAAAGACTGTTGGGGAACGTAGCAATAATTCAAAATTTTCCTACGTGTCACCAAGATCAATCTAGGAGATGCTAGCAACGAGAGAGAGGGAGTGCATCTTCATACCCTTGAAGATCGCTAAGTGAAAGCGTTACAAGAACGCGGTTGATGGAGTCGTACTCGCGGCGATTCAAATCGCGGAAGATCCGATCTAGCGCCGAACGGACGACGCCTCCGCGTTCAACACACGTACAGCCCGGGGACGTCTCCTCCTTCTTGATCCAGCAAGGGGAGAGGAGAAGTTGAGGGAGAACTCTAGCAGCACGACGGCATGGTGGCAATGGAGCTCGTGGTTCTCCAGCAGGGCTTCGCCAAGCACTATGGAGGAGGAGGAGGTGTAGGAGGAGGGAGGGTTGCGCCAGGGAAGAGGTGTGGCTTCCCTCCCACCCCTCCACTATATATAGGGGCAAGGGGGGAGGGGGAGGCGCCCTAGGGTTTCCCCTAGGGGGCGGCGGCCAAGCAGATTGGATCTCCCTAGGGAAAATCCTTGGAAGACTTGCCCCCCAAGCCAAGCAGGTGGAGGCTTGCCTCCCAAGCCTGGTGGAGGCGCCCCACCTCCCCAAGTAACGTGGGAAAGGGTGTGGGGGGCGCACCACCCCTTAGTGGGCTGGTTTGCCCCTTCCCCTTTGGCCCATGAGGCCCTCCAACACTTGCCGGGGCTTCCGAAACACCTTTCGGTCATGCTGGCCATAGCCTGGTACCTCCAGAACACTTCCGGACTCCAATACCCTTCGTCCAATATATCAATCTGCACCACCGGACCATTCCGGAACTCCTCGTGACGTCCGGGATCTCATCCAGGACTCCGAACTACCTTCGGTAACCACATACTATTTCCCATAACAACTCTAGCGTCACCGAACCTTAAGTGTGTAGACCCTACGGGTTCGGGAACCATGCAGACATGACCGAGACACCTCTCCGGCCAATAACCAATAGCGGGATCTGGATACCCATATTGGCTCCCACATGTTCCACGATGATCTCATCGGATGAACCACGATGTCGGGGATTCGATCAATCCCGTATTCAATTCCCTTTGTCAATCGGTATGTTACTTGCCCGAGATTCGATTGTCGGTATCCCAATACCTTGTTCAATCTCGTTACCGGCAAGTCACTTTACTCGTTCCGTAACACATGATCCTGTGACTAACTGCTTAGTCACATTGAGCTCATTATGATGATGCATTACCGAGTGGGCCCAGAGATACCTCTCCGTCATACGGAGTGACAAATCCCAGTCTCAGTTCGTACCAACCCAACAGACACTTTCAGAGATACCTGTAGTGCACCTTTATAGCCACCCAGTTATGTTGTGACGTTTGGTACACCCAAAGCACTCCTACGATATCCGGGAGTTGCACAATCTCATGGTCTAAGGAAATGATACTTGACATTAGAAAAGCTTTAGCATACGAACTACACGATCTTGTGCTAGGCTTAGGATTGGGTCTTGTCCATCACATCATTCTCCTAATGATGTGATCCCATTATCAACGACATCCAATGTCCATGGTCAGGAAACCGTAACCATCTATTGATCAACGAGCTAGTCAACTAGAGGCTTACTAGGGACATGGTGTTGTCTATGTATTCACACATGTATCTGAGTTTCCTATTAATACAATTCTAGCATGGATAATAAATGATTATCATGAACAATGAAATATAATATAATAATAACCAATTTATTATTGCCTCTAGGGCATATTTCCAACAAAGACAACATACATCTCATCAAAATATCGAACGAATACCAAATTCACATGACTACTTATAGCAAGACTTCTCACATGTCCTCGGGAACAAACGTAACTATTCACAAATCATATTCATGTTCATAATCAGAGGGGTATTAATATGCATAAAGGATCTGAACTTATAGTCTTCCACCGAATAAACTAACTAGCATCAACTACAAGGAGTAATCAACACTACTAGCAACCCACATGTACCAATCTGAGGTTTTGAGACAAATATCGGATACAAGAGATGAACTAGGGTTTGAGAGGAGATGATGCTGGTGAATATGTTGATGGAGATTGATCCCTCCCGATGAGAGGATCGATGGTGATGACGACGGTGACGATTTCCCCCTTCCGGAGGGATGTTTCCCCGGCATGTAACATCCCGATTCTCGGAATGTTTAAGAATTTTTCAAAAAATCAGGACGAGAAAATTTCATTTGTTAACAAAGCTTAAATTGACCTCTTATAAATTTGGAGGATTTAATTTGCACTAATGCGAACCTAAATTAAATTTGAATTTTATTGTTTCCTTTTGGCCGTATAATTTTCTCTTGTCATTGGCATATTAAATTATGGGCATTTGTATTTTTCGAAGTTCTTTTGATTGTTGTTTGATCTTCTATTACTTTTCTAGATTTTTCTTTTAGAAAAATCTAATTCTTTTCTTCTATAATTTTCTCATAGGAAAATCAATTCATTTTCTTTCCTCCACACTCGGCGAAAATCCTTGCCCTGTACCTCCCTCTCTCTTCTCTGGTTGCAACTCACATTTTTTCTCTCCAAGTGAATGGGTCTCTAATCTATTTTTTCCCTTCTCAAATTCTTTTCCCACCTGGGCCTTTAGCCTATTTAGCCCATTTACATCACCTGGCTGAACCTTGCTCCTCACGCACTCATCATGTGAAACACCGTACGCTAGAGAAACGTAGAGAGGAGAAACTTAAGAATCATGACTGCTTCCTCCTTTAATTCTCTCTGTCCCTTGGCCTAATTTTCTCTCATTGGTCCATCTTCCACCAAGAGCTCCACAGCCCTTCATCTCCTTCCACACGCACGCACACGTTCATGCAAGGCCGGGCCCATAGTGGTGCAGACTGTGCGGCCCGCACAAGGCCCATAAATTTTTGGGGCCCCAAATTTTTTATATGCGTGTGTATATCTATTTCTGGGTTAAGTGTTGGGCCGCGCAAAGAGTTGGGCCGCTGCCCACTGACTCCGCGTGCGTCAGTAAGTCTCAGGCATCGAGCGTCCCAGGCCGGTGAGATGCCTCGATGGCTCTCGATGCCAGCCGCCAGGTTCTCACGTTCTGCTGATCTGCTCAATCAGAAATCGAACGGCGGCTCCGTTCCGCTGGATCGATCGCATCCATACTCCACGGCGCATCCTCCGGCTCCTGCCGTCGAGGCTTTCAGATCCGCTGATCCGGCGATGCCGCAACGGACGATACAGCGACGAGTACAGGGAGAAGCAGGATCAAGAGACGTAGTACAATACAGTAAAGTCCTCATTGGTCCGCAACTTCGCATCCATCAGTTATCCTCTCGTGATCTCGGGTTCTCAAAGTCTCATAGAGGAATACCGCTGGCTTGTACTCCTAATTCTACTCCTATTTTTCTAATTCCTGTTTTCTAATTAACTTTTCGCAGGGATCATTAGAGAGATAGGCTCTTGCATGATTGCTTCCTCAATTAAAGGTCATGGTATAGCAGTTCAACCGAACAAGACACGAGACTAGACTCGTGAGTTAGACAGTTCGTTTATATATCAACGTTCAAATAAATATTATGCACCCGGGAATTGAATAGGTACGATTATTTATATATCGAATTGTTACGTAATACATTATATCACATACATTATAATTGCTCGTTAGTTTTTTTCTAGTGAAATAGAGATCCATTTTTAATTTCGCACAGGGCCCCAGATTTTGTCGGCCCGGCCCTGCGTTCATGCAAACCTATAGAAAACGAAACGCTACAGCCATGAATGATGACATTCCATAACTCCCATAAAATTTCAATCGTTTCCAGTTATCAGTTATGAAGATATGAGTGCCTGCCTCCCGACCTTCTCTCCCATTCCCTTCAGTGCTCCTGCCTTCTCCCTTCCCCGTTCTCCCAAGAACTCTCCTCGAACTACTGCTGTCCATGGACGCCGGTGCTTGTTCCCGATGACTCCAAGCATGTCCATCCATGTGTTGGGGAACGCAGTAATTTCAAAAATTTTCCTACGCACACGCAAGATCATGGTGATGCACAGCAACGAGAGGGGAGAGTGTTGTCTACGTACCAACGCAGACCGACTGCGGAAGCGATCACACAACGTAGAGGAAGTAGTCGTACGTCTTCTTCCCGATCCGGCCGATCCAAGCACCGTTACTCCGGCACCTCCGAGTTCTTAGCACACGTTCAGCTCGATGACGATCCCCGGGCTCCGATCCAGCAAAGCTTCGGGGAGGAGTTCCGTCAGCACGACGGCGTGGTGACGATCTTGATGTACTACCGACGCAGGGCTTTGCCTAAGCACTACAACGGTACGATCGAGGTGGAATTTGGTGGCAGGGGGCACCGCACACGGCTAAGGAGCGATCCCAAGGATCAAGTTGTGTGTCTTGGGGTGCCCCCTGCCCCCGTATATAAAGGTTGGAGGAGGGGGCCGGCCGGCCAAGGGAGGGGAGGCGTAGGGGAGTCCTACTCCCACCGGGAGTAGGACTCCTCCCCCCAATCCTAATCCAATTAGGACTCCCGGGGGGGGGGGGGAGAGAGAGAAGGGGGGCCGGCCCCTTATCCTATTCCTAATAGGACTTGGGGAAGGGGGGCGCCGGCCAGCTTGGGCCTTTTCCCTTTTTCTCTTTTTTCCACTAAGGCCCAATAGGCCCATTAGTCTCCCGGGGGGTTCCGGTAACCCTCCCGGTATTCCGGTAAAATCCCGATTTCTCCCGGAACACTTCCGATGTCCAAACATAGGCTTCCAATATATCAATCTTTACGTCTCGACCATTTCGAGACTCCTCGTCATGTCCGTGATCTCATCCGGGACTCTGAACAACCTTCGGTACATCAAAATGCATAAACTCATAATAACTGTCATCGTAACGTTAAGCGTGCGGACCCTATGGTTCGAGAACAATGCAGACATGACCGAGACACGTCTCCGGTCAATAACCAATAGCGGGACCTGGATGCCCATATTGGCTCCTACATATTCTACGAAGATCTTTATCGGTCAGACCGCATAACAACATACGTTGTTCCCTTTGTCATCGGTATGTTACTTGCCCGAGATTCGATCGTCGGTATCCAATACCTAGTTCAATCTCGTTACCGGCAAGTGTCTTTACTCGTTCCGTAATACATCATCTCACAACTAACTTATTAGTTGCAGTTCTTGCAAGGCTTATGTGATGTGCATTACCGAGAGGGCCCAGAGATACCTCTCCGCCAATCGGAGTGACAAACCCTAATCTCGAAATACGCCAACCCAACATCTACCATTGGAGACACCTGTAGTACTCCTTTATAATCACCCAGTTACGTTGTGACGTTTGGTAGTACCCAAAGTGTTCCTCCGGTAAACGGGAGTTGCTAATCTCATAGTTATAGGAACATGTATAAGTCATGAAGAAAGCAATAGCAACATACTAAACGATCGGGTGCTAAGCTAATGGAATGGGTCATGTCAATCAGATCATTCTACTAATGATGTGACCTCGTTAATCAAATAACAACTCCTTGTTCATGGTTAGGAAACATAACCATCTTTGATTAACGAGCTAGTCAAGTAGAGGCATACTAGTGACACTCTGTTGGTCTATGTATTCACACATGTATTATGTTTCCGGTTAATACAATTCTAGCATGAATAATAAACATTTATCATGATGTAAGGAAATAAATAATAACTTTATTATTTCCTCTAGGGCATATTTCCTTCAGTCTCCCACTTGCACTAGAGTCAATAATCTAGATTACACAGTAATGATTCTAACACCCATGGAGCCTTGGTGCTGATCATGTTTTGCTCGTGGAAGAGGCTTAGTCAACGGGTCTGCAACATTCAGATCCGTATATATCTTGCAAATCTCTATGTCTCCCACCTGGACTAAATCCTGGATGGAGTTGAAGCGTCTCTTGATGTGTTTGGTCCTCTTGTGAAATCTGGATTCCTTTGCCAAGGCAATTGCACCAGTATTGTCACAGAAGATTTTCATTGGACCCGATGCACTAGGTATGACACCTAGATCGGATATGAACTCCTTCATCCAGACTCCTTCGTTTGCTGCTTCCGAAGCAGCTATGTACTCCGCTTCACATGTAGATCCCGCTACGACGCTTTGTTTAGAACTGCACCAACTGACAGCTCCACCGTTTAAAGTAAACACGTATCCGGTTTGCGATTTAGAATCGTCCGGATCAGTGTCAAAGCTTGCATCAACGTAACCTCTTACGGTGAGCTCTTTGTCACCTCCATATACGAGAAACATATCCTTAGTCCTTTTCAGGTATTTCAGGATGTTCTTGACCGCTGTCCAGTGATCCATTCCAGGATTACTTTGGTACCTCCCTGGTAAACTTATAGCAAGGCACACATCAGGTCTGGTACATAGCATTGCATACATGATAGAGCCTATGGCTGAAGCATAGGGAACATCTTTCATTTTCTCTCTATCTTCTGCAGTGGTCGGGCATTGAGTCTTACTCAATTTCATACCTTGTAACACAGGCAAGAACCCTTTCTTTGCTTGATCCATTTTGAATTTCTTCAAAATCTTGTCCAGGTATGTGCTTTGTGAAAGTCCAATTAAGCGTCTTGATTTATCTCTATAGATCTTTATGCCTAATATGTAAGCAGCTTCCCCGAGGTCTTTCATCGAAAAACTTTTATTCAAGTATCCCTTTATGCTATCCAGAAATTCTATATCATTTCCAATTAGCAATATGTCATCCACATATAATATCAGAAATGCTACAGAGCTCCCACTCACTTTCTTGTAAATACATGCTTCTCCAAAAGTCTGTATAAAGCCAAATGCTTTGATCACACTATCAAAGCGTTTATTCCAACTCCGAGATGCTTGCACCAGTCCATAAATGGATCGCTGGAGTTTGCATACTTTGTTAGCTCCTTTTGGATCGACAAAACCTTCTGGTTGTACCATATACAACTCTTCTTCCAGAAATCCATTCAGGAATGCAGTTTTGACATCCATCTGCCATATTTCATAATCATAAAATGCGGCAATTGCTAACATAATTCTGACGGACTTAAGCATCGCTACGGGTGAGAAAGTCTCATCGTAGTCAACCCCTTGAACTTGTCGAAAACCTTTTGTGACAAGTCGAGCTTTATAGACAGTAACATTACCGTCAGCGTCAGTCTTTTTCTTGAAGATCCATTTATTCTCAATTGCTTGCCGATCATCGGGCAAGTCAACCAAAGTCCATACTTTGTTCTCATATATGGATCCCATCTCAGATTTCATGGCCTCAAGCCACTTTGCGGAATCTGGGCTCACCATCGCTTCTTCATAGTTCGTAGGTTCATCATGATCTAGCATCATGACTTCCAGAACTGGATTACCGTACCACTTTGGTGCGGATCTCACTCTGGTTGATCTACGTGGTTCAGTAGTATCTTGTTCTGAAGCTTCATGATCATCATCATTAGCTTCCTCACTGATTGGCATAGGTGTCGCAGAAACAGTTTTCTGTGATGTACTATTTTCCAATAAGGGAGCAGGTACAGTTACCTCGTCAAGTTCTACTTTCCTCCCACTCACTTCTTTCGAGAGAAACTCCTTCTCTAGAAATGATCCATTCTTAGCAACGAATGTCTTGCCTTCGGATCTGTGATAGAAGGTATACCCAACAGTTTCCTTTGGGTATCCTATGAAGACACATTTCTCCGCTTTGGGTTCGAGCTTATCAGGTTGAAGCTTTTTCACATAAGCATCGCAGCCCCAAACTTTAAGAAACGACAACTTTGGTTTCTTGCCAAACCATAGTTCATAAGGCGTCGTCTCAACGGATTTTGATGGTGCCCTATTTAACGTGAATGCGGCTGTCTCTAAAGCATAACCCCAAAACGATAGCGGTAAATCAGTAAGAGACATCATGGATCGCACCATATCTAGTAAAGTGCGATTACGACGTTCGGACACACCATTACGCTGTGGTGTTCCGGGTGGCGTGAGTTGCGAAACTATTCCACAATTTTTCAAATGTATACCAAACTCGTAACTCAAATATTCTCCTCCACGATCAGATCGTAGAAACTTTATTTTCTTGTTACGATGATTTTCAACTTCACTCTGAAATTCTTTGAACCTTTCAAATGTTTCAGATTTATGTTTCATTAAGTAGATATACCCATATCTGCTTAAATCATCTGTGAAGGTGAGAAAATAACGATATCCGCCACGAGCCTCAATATTCATCGGACCACATACATCGGTATGTATGATTTCCAATAAATCTGTTGCTCTCTCCATAGTACCGGAGAACGGTGTTTTAGTCATCTTGCCTATGAGGCACGGTTCGCAAGTACCAAGTGATTCATAATCAAGTGATTCCAAAAGCCCATCAGTATGGAGTTTCTTCATGCGCTTTACACCGATATGACCTAAACGGCAGTGCCACAAATAAGTTGCACTATCATTATTAACTTTGCATCTTTTGGCTTCTACATTATGAATATGTGTATCACTATCTTCGAGATTCAACAAGAATAGACCACTCTTCAAAGGTGCATGACCATAAAAGATATTATTCATATAAATAGAACAACCATTATTCTCTGATTTAAATGAATAACCGTCTCGCATTAAACAAGATCCAGATATAATGTTCATGCTCAATGCTGGCACCAAATAACAATTATTTAGGTCTAATATTAATCCCGAAGGTAGATGTAGAGGTAGCGTGCCGACCGCGATCACATCGACTTTGGAACCGTTTCCCACGCGCATCGTCACCTCGTCCTTTGCTAGTGTCCGCTTATTCCGTAGTCCCTGTTTCGAGTTGCAAATATTAGCAACAGAACCAGTATCAAATACTCAGGTGCTACTGCGAGCTCTAGTAAGGTACACATCAATAACATGTATATCACATATACCTTTGCTCACTTTGCCATCCTTCTTATCCGCCAAATACTTGGGGCAGTTCCGCTTCCAGTGTCCAGTCTGCTTGCAGTAGAAGCACTCAGTTTCAGGCTTAGGTCCAGACTTGGGTTTCTTCTCTTGAGCAGCAACTTGCTTGCTGTTCTTCTTGAAGTTTCCCTTCTTCTTCCCTTTGCCCTTTTTCTTGAAACTAGTGGTTTTGCTAACCATCAACACTTGATGTTCCTTCTTGATTTCTACCTCCGCAGCTTTCAGCATTGCGAAGAGCTCGGGAATAGTCTTGTTCATCCCTTGCATATTATAGTTCATCACGAAGCTCTTGTAGCTTGGTGGCAGTGATTGGAGAATTCTGTCAATGATGCAATCATCTGGAAGATTAACTCCCATCTGAATCAAGTGATTATTATACCCAGACATCTTGAGTATATGCTCACTGACAGAACTGTTCTCCTCCATCTTGCAGCTATAGAACTTATTGGAGACTTCATATCTCTCAATTCGGGCATTTGCTTGAAATATTAACTTCAACTCCTGGAACATCTCATATGCTCCATGACGTTCAAAACTTCGTTGAAGTCCCGATTCTAAGCCGTAAAGCATGGCACACTGAACTATCGAGTAGTCATCAGCTTTGCTCTGCCAGACGTTCATAACATCTGGCGTTGCTCCAGCAGCAGGCCTGTCACCCAGCGGTGCTTCCAGGACGTAATTCTTCTGTGCAGCAATGAGGATAATCCTCAGGTTACGGACCCAGTCCGTGTAATTGCTACCATCATCTTTCAACTTTGCTTTCTCAAGGAACGCATTAAAATTCAACGGAACAATAGCACGAGCCATCTATCTACAAGCAACATAAACAAGCAAGATACTATCAGGTACTAAGTTCATGATAAGTTTAAGTTCAGTTAATCAAATTACTTAGGAACTCCCACTTAGATAGACATCCCTCTAATCCTCTAAGTGATCACGTGATCCAAATCAACTAAACCATAACCGATCATCACGTGAGATGGAGTAGTTTTCAATGGTGAACATCGTCATGTTGATCATATCTACTATATGATTCACGCTCGACCTTTCGGTCTCTGTGTTCCGAGGCCATATCTGCATATGCTAGGCTCGTCAAGTATAACCTGAGTATTCTGCGTGTGCAAAACTGTCTTGCACCCGTTGTAGATGGACGTAGAGCTTATCACACCCGATCATCACGTGGTGTCTGGGCACGACGAACTTTGGCAACGGTGCATACTCAGGGAGAACACTTCTTGATAATTTAGTGAGAGATCATCTTATAATGCTACCGTCAATCAAAGCAAGATAAGATGCATAAAAGGATAAACATCACATGCAATCAATATAAGTGATATGATATGGCCATCATCATCTTGTGCTTGTGATCTCCATCTCCGAAGCACCGTCATGATCACCATCGTCACCGGCGCGACACCTTGATCTCCATCGTAGCATCGTTGTCGTCTCGCCAATCTTATGCTTCCACGACTATTACTACCGTTTAGTAATCTAGTAAAGCATTACATCGCGATTGCATTGCATACAATAAAGCGACAACCATATGGCTCCTGCTAGTTGCCGATAACTTAGTTACAAAACATGATCATCTCATACAATAAAATCAGCATCATGCCTTGACCATATCACATCACAACATACCCTGCAAAAACAAGTTAGACGTCCTCTACTTTGTTGTTGCAAGTTTTACGTGGCTGCTACGGGCTTAAGTAAGAACTCATCTCACCTACGCATCAAAACCACAACGATAGTTCGTCAAATAGACTCCGTTTTAACCTTCTCAAGGACCGGGCGTAGTCATACTTGGTTCAACTAAAGTTGGAGAGACAGTCTTCCGCAAGCCATCTATGTGCAAAGCACGTCGAGGGAACCGGTCTCGCGTAAGAGTACGCGTAAGGTTGGTCCGGATCGTCTCAACCAACAATACCGCCGAACCAAAGTATGACATGCTGGTAGGCAGTATGACTTGTATCGCCCACAACTCACTTGTGTTCTACTCGTGCATATAACATCAAACCATAAAACCTAGGCTCGGATGCCACTGTTGGGGAACGCAGTAATTTCAAAAATTTTCCTACGCACACGCAAGATCATGGTGATGCACAGCAACGAGAGGGGAGAGTGTTGTCTACGTACCAACGCAGACCGACTGCGGAAGCGATCACACAACATAGAGGAAGTAGTCGTACGTCTTCTTCCCGATCCGACCGATCCAAGCACCGTTACTCCGGCACCTCCGAGTTCTTAGCACACGTTCAGCTCGATGACGATCCCCGGGCTCCGATCCAGCAAAGCTTCGGGGAGGAGTTCCGTCAGCACGACGGCGTGGTGACGATCTTGATGTACTACCGACGCAGGGCTTCGCCTAAGCACTACAACGGTACGATCGAGGTGGAATTTGGTGGCAGGGGGCACCGCACACGGCTAAGGAGCGATCTCAAGGATCAAGTTGTGTGTCCTGGGGTGCCCCCTGCCCCCGTATATAAAGGTTGGAGGAGGGGGGCCGGCCGGCCAAGGGAGGGGAGGCGCAGGGGAGTCCTACTCCCACCGGGAGTAGGACTCCTCCCCCCAATCCTAATCCAATTAGGACTCCCGGGGGGGGGGGGGGGAAGAGAGAGAAGGGGGGCCGGGCCCTTATCCTATTCCTAATAGGACTTGGGGAAGGGGGGCGCCGGCCAGCTTGGGCCTTTTCCCTTTTTCTCTTTTTTCCACTAAGGCCCAATAGGCCCATTAGTCTCCCGGGGGGTTCCGGTAACCCTCCCGGTATTCCGGTAAAATCCCGATTTCTCCCGGAACACTTCCGATGTCCAAACATAGGCTTCCAATATATCAATCTTTACGTCTCGACCATTTCGAGACTCCTCGTCATGTCCGTGATCTCATCCGGGACTCCGAACAACCTTCGGTACATCAAAATGCATAAACTCATAATAACTGTCATCGTAACGTTAAGCGTGCGGACCCTACGGTTCGAGAACAATGCAGACATGACCGAGACACGTCTCCGGTCAATAACCAATAGCGGGACCTGGATGCCCATATTGGCTCCTACATATTCTACGAAGATCTTTATCGGTCAGACCGCATAACAACATACGTTGTTCCCTTTGTCATCGGTATGTTACTTGCCCGAGATTCGATCGTCGGTATCCAATACCTAGTTCAATCTCGTTACTGGCAAGTCTCTTTACTCGTTCCGTAATACATCATCTCACAACTAACTTATTAGTTGCAGTGCTTGCAAGGCTTATGTGATGTGCATTACCGAGAGGGCCCAGAGATACCTCTCCGCCAATCGGAGTGACAAACCCTAATCTCGAAATACGCCAACCCAACATCTACCATTGGAGACACCTGTAGTACTCCTTTATAATCACCCAGTTACGTTGTGACGTTTGGTAGTACCCAAAGTGTTCCTCCGGTAAACGGGAGTTGCATAATCTCATAGTTATAGGAACATGTATAAGTCATGAAGAAAGCAATAGCAACATACTAAACGATCGGGTGCTAAGCTAATGGAATGGGTCATGTCAATCAGATCATTCTACTAATGATGTGACCTCGTTAATCAAATAACAACTCCTTGTTCATGGTTAGGAAACATAACCATCTTTGATTAACGAGCTAGTCAAGTAGAGGCATACTAGTGACACTCTGTTGGTCTATGTATTCACACATGTATTATGTTTCCGGTTAATACAATTCTAGCATGAATAATAAACATTTATCATGATGTAAGGAAATAAATAATAACTTTATTATTGCCTCTAGGGCATATTTCCTTCACCATGCCCTTGCGCAAGAAGATTCTCCTCCATGCCATTAACCCATTCAGGGAAGAAAGAATGCGTCTCATTTATCACACGCGCAGAATTTCGCATGTCCGTCTACACTGTTTGTCGAGTTAATCGCGCCGTTCTGTCAAACTCGGTGAGCCTCTATCAAATTCCTGTTACACGTGTACTCATGATCATCTACTCTATCTCGTAGACATCATCATTCGACTCATCTATGTCGTTGCTCCCGCCGATGCATGAAGAAATTCCAGCGACATGTCCGCCTATTTTTTAGTTCCTCGGATGATCTTGTGTTCAACATATAATTTGTTTCTCATGCCCATAGTAACCCTATGGCGGAGTTAGATCGCTAGTTTCATCAATAGCTAGGAGTTTAGTATAATTTTTGTTATAGTCGTTCTTGCCCAAGATTGAATGGGGTTTGTTCATTTGTTAAATTTTGTATTAATATGTTATTTATCGTCTGCTCATGACATGCCTAGGAGTCACTCCTAATTATTCCATAATTTCTAGGAGTTAGATGTGATTGACTAGATTTATTGTAAGGATTTATTTTATTTATTTCTTATAGTTTTGTATGGTGTCTCATGTTATTATTATTTTAGATAATGTAGTTCTCTTTTGTGCACGTGTACAAAATTTGGTGAATGATCACTAAGCTTATAATTTCATAGAATTATTCTAAGCTTTGCTTTCTTTATCGAGTCATGGAATATTTCATGTTTTGATTAGTTCCTTTTAGCATGAATATATCTTAGATATGTTTTATATAAGAGCTTTGCTACAGCTACGGGACGATTCACCCGGAAAGGGGGTTACGGGCTGAGCTAGTCCAATTAAAATCACGAAGGTGGGGTCAGCTAAAATCATGGAGGAAGAATTTATGGCCTAGAGGTGAACACATCCTCCCGTATAACCAACGCGTAGCAGTGTTTCCGTAAGTCTAGGATTTTTCTTTATATAATTGTTCTCACCCATGTTACGTGTGTATTTTATCAATTTGAAATAATGCCATATCTATGATAGTTCTTCAGGTAATTATTGTGTGTGTTTTTATGTAGTTTCTTTATCTAGACGTCAAATGAAATGCTTTACTATGGGGAACTAGTATATTGTAGTTTGTTGTAGAGCTCGTGATTGCCTAGTGGTTCCTCTAATTTTGAAGATGTTTGTTATCCAAGATTGTATGGATAGATGCTTTATGTCATGGCTTGGTCGCTTAGATTTGTATTGCTATGTATGGTTTATGCTTCTAGCATATAACCTTGTTTAATATTTATTAATTACCCTAGGTGTTTTGTTTATCTAGGATGATAGTTATGCATGCTTAGTTGATTGCTAGGTTGTGTTAGTACTTACTCGAAGTAGAATGCATGTTTCTGTGGTATGCCTACCATGTGTTATATGATTGCTACTTTATATTCTATGACCAATCATATGGTTAATAATTGCTTGGTAGAAGTACATGTTAGTAGTTTATGATCTCATATATTTTAATTAAGTAGGATTCTTGCTTCAATACCGTGCCATGATATTGTGATTGTATAACTAGATGGCATCGAGTGTGTGTGTGTGTATGTGTGTATGTATTCATGTATTAGATCATGCCTAGCTGTCCATTACGCATTTTCATGTGCAGGTTGTACAACATAGGAATGCATGCCATCTTGTTACTCATTCTAGTATAGTATATTTCTTGATATTGTTGATGGCATGATCTAGTTGTTTAAATTGCCTACATGCTTAGTATGATGTGTCCATGTGTTTTGTATGTTATAAACAACAATTGTTGTGTGCTACTATCATGCTTCCATGTTCATGCATGTCAACTAGTCTCATAGAGTTGTGTCCTATTTCCATACTTTTTATTTATGTTAGTCGATATGAACTAAGTTAGGTGTTGCATTGTATTGTATTGGTACTGTAGTGTGGTATCTCGTGTGATGACCATCCATGTTTACACATGATATTAGTTTATCTTGTTATTTCATTGTTGTATGCCTAGCATTTGATATATTTTGTTTACCTTTCTATTGCATTATGATATGCCTAGACATATTTCATGCAAGTAATCTTTCATGTCTTATGATGTTGCGTGTGTTACAGTTGCTTAGTTTGGTTCTTTCTTATAGATGTTTAACTTCATTACATCCTAGCCTTATGAGTGTTTTAATACTTGTTGCTATGACTCATATACTTAGGATGAGTCATATGTCATGTGAGTAGAGTTGTTCTTTGGTCACACACTCAGAGTGTGCATCGTGCTTTTTTATTGTAAGCATGTGGTGATAATGTTATTGCTAGTGGTTATTGGTATTAGTTGTTCTTTATTATTAAGACCATGTAATCGTTCAGTATCTTCTCATGAGCACCTGTATGTTGAATGCTTTTGTTATTAGTAAATACATCTTTACGATCCTATACTCACATGCCGTGGGTGAGATGTGTATTATGGTTAAGCTGTTTAATTAGTTTGTACCATAGTTATTGGTTTATCTTTTGTTATATAAATGCTTACTATTAGTTGTTATGATCGGGGTTTAGTATTTGCTTGTTGTTAACCATCATACATATTTGGATTCCTCCAAATATTTAATCTTGGTTGTTGTTAATCTTTATCATATCATGTCCAGGATAGTTGTTCATCCATTGTTCCACATGTTTTATAGTTTCTTGTCAACTGTTTGGCAAATGAATTAGTATGATATAACGGAGTTGATTCTATTTCCTTTTAATAATATTTTAGGACTAGACCTAGATCAATTCAATTCATATTGTTGTATGAAATGATGTTTCATTGCTTGACTAGAATGGTTTGTAATGTTGGTTTTGTTGTCTTATAGAATACTTGCTTTTGATTGATTACATAGTTGTTGTATATGTTTGGTTCCAGTTGACCATTATAAATATTTAGATTCTATCTAAATGTTTATTGTAGTTAACTTTCACCTTCATCATGCCATGATGTCATTATGTAGTTAAATGCATACGTTGGTTCCATTCCATCTGTGCTGTTGCCGTTGTGTTGGTGTTATAGTAGTTCCTTAGTCGTGATGTGTGGTGGGCACTATTAGTTAATATTAGAACGTTGGTCTTGATTGCCAAGCCTTCCATAGTTGTGTCAACCTAAACCCTGTAACTTCGTTGAATCCTCTCTACTTACCTCCCTATCATGCTATCTCATGTCAAAATCTCCATCTGATCGATATCTCGCTATCCATGCACTCTTAATTATTTTGGATGTTATTTGGATTTACTTTTGCTTTGGTATTTATTTTTTGTCTTTTTCTATCGTTCCGACGAGTAGGGAGTGATGATATCGATGTTGGACATGGACAAAACATGTTACTGAAGAAGGACTCAACAACAAAGGCATGCCTCCTTCTTTGATCATACTTATCCTATGTTTACAAAATTGCATTGTGTTTTATGGTTACTATATGCATGCTATAATTCTCGTAGCTAGCATGTCGATTGACACATTACCTTGATCTGCTTGTCGTCTATTCGTTTTGACACCTAAGTAGAATTATAGTATTCATGTAGATTAGAAATGCCTAGCCATGCTTATCACCCCATAGGTGCTTTGTTGAATGACCTCTGAGTCATTGACAGTGGAACTTATCGCTGAGCTAGGCCAGTTGGCCCTTGTTGACCTTCTCTATCCTCTTCTACTCTGGGTGAAACTTACCATCTGAATACTGGCGCGGGCGACAGCTGAATCAAGGATTGAAGGAGCGATTGGCCGCCCTTCACAAGTTGAAGGGGGCAATCAGTCGTCTGTGACGCATGAGGCCTAATAAGTCTTGGATTTGAAGATTGTGATAACAGTACAGCTACATGCTATATGGGCACTAGCTTGGTTAATTAGTTAGTTCACTCTTATTGTCGTCATCGCTGTACCGCAGATGGGATAGCTGCCTTGCGAGGAGTATCCTCGGCACAAAAGGGGGGCCCGGACTGTGAACTGTGGTTACTTCCGTGTTGAAACCTGAAGGAAATATGCCCTAGAGGCAATAATAATGTTATTATTTTATTTCCTTATATCATGATAAATGTTTATTATTCATGCTAGAATTGTATTATCCGAAAACATAATACTTGTGTGAATACATAGACAAACTAAACGTCACTAGTATGCCTCTACTTGACTAGCTCATTAATCAAAGATGGTTATGTTTCCTAACCATAGACATGTGTTGTCATTTGATTAACGGGATCACATTATTAGGAGAATGATGTGATTGACATGACCCATTCCATTAGCTTAGCACCCGATCGTTTAGTATGTTGCTATTGCTTTCTTCATAACTTATACATGTTCCTATGACTATGAGATTATGCAACTCCCGTTTGCCGGAGGAACACTTTGTGTGCTACCAAACGTCACAACGTAACTAGGTGATTATAAAGGTGCTCTACAGGTGTAACACCCTCGATGCGACTATATCTCCCACGTGTCGAGGCACGACTTACAGGCATAATCGCATTGAAGGCATATGTTGCAAGTTAGGCAATCTTCACAACATCCCATGTAATATAGATAATAAAAGGGGGAGAAAACATAGTTGGCTTACACTCGCCACGTCAATCAAGTACGTAAATAGCATTACATCATTCAAACACTCATGGCCCGACTACGGCGCCAAAATAAAAGATAACCCAACATGCGACACGGTCCCGATCACCCCAACTGGGCACCACTACTGATCATCAGGAAAAGAAACATAGTAACGCTGAGAGTCCTCGTCGAACTCCCACTTGAGCTCGAGCGCGTCACCTGGAGCGGAATCATCAGGCCCTGCATCTGGTGTAATAGTAATTTGTGAGCCACAGGGACTCAGCAATCTCGCACCCTCGCGATCAAGACTATTTAAGCTTAATAGGCAAGGCAGGGTAAATATGTGGAGCTGCAGCAAGCGACTAGCATATATGGTGACTATCCTGTTCGCAAAAGAGAGCGAGAAGAGAAAGGCAAAGCGCGAACGCATAACTAAAGAGGGCAATCCTGCGGCAAACATTACTCCAACACCGTGTCCACTTCCCGGACTCCGCCGAGAAGAGGCCATCACGGTAACTCACACAGTTGATTCATTTTAATTAAGTTAATGTTTAAGTTATCTACAACCAGACATTAACAAATTCCCATCTGCCCATAACCGCGGGCACGACTTTTGAAAGTTCAAATCCCTGCAGGGGAGTCCCAACTTAGCCCATGAAAAGCTCTCACGGTCAACGAAGGAATAGACCTCCTCCCGAGACGTTCCGATCAGACTCGGTACCTCGGTTCTTCAAGACACTTCGACAGGTTAAAACAAATCCAGCAACACCGCCCGAATGTGCCGACAAATCCCGATAGGAGCTGCACATATCTCTTTCTCAAGGCACACTCAGATTGTCCTAGGTACGGGTAGGCCAGCCCAGAGTTGCCCCTGGTGGCCACCGGCAGCTGACAGGTGGACCAACACTCAGAGGAGCACTGGCCCAGGGGGGTTTAAAATAAGATGACCCTCGGGCTCCAGAAACCCAAGAAAAAAGAGGCTAGGTGGCAAATGGTAAAACCAAGGTTGGGCATTGCTGGAAAAGCTTTATTCAAGGCGAAACGTCAAGGGGTTCCCATTATAACCCAACCGCGCAAGGAACGCAAAATCCGGGAACATAACACCGATATGACGGAAACTAGGGCGGCAAGAGTGGAACAAAACACTAGGCGAGAGGCCGAGCCTTCCACCCTTTACCAAGTATATAGATGCATTAAGATAACATGGCAAAATAGTGATATCCCAACAAGTAAATAATGTTCCAACAAGGAACGGTCTCCAATCTTCACCTGCAACTAGCAACACTATAAGAGGGGCTGAGCAAAGCGGTAACATAGCCAATCAACGGTTTGCTAGGACATGGTGGGTTAGAGGTTTAACATGGCAATTTGGGAGGCTTGAAAGCAAGTGGTAGGCATCATAGCATGGCATAGCAAAAGAGCGAGCATCTAGCAAAGCAAAGATAGTAGTGATTTCGAGGGTATGATCATCTTGCCTGCAAAGTTGTCAGAGTTGACTGGATCCTCGAAAGCAAACTCAACGGGCTCCTCGTCAGTGAACTCGTCTCCTGGCTCTACCCAAACAAGACAAACAAGCAAGAAGGACACAATCAACCACGTGCAAACTCAAACAACATGATGCAAAGATGGTATGCTATGCGGGATGCGATGCGGGATGCATATGCAAGATTTGACAAGGGATGCATGAACCTGGCCTCAACTTGGAAAACCTAGTGTGCCACTGGAAAGATGAGATGAAATCGCTTGAAAACGATATAAAGATCACCGGAAACGGAGTTACGGTTTGGAAATGGCAAGTGATTCAAATATGACCATGTTCTGCGATTTACAGCAAGTAGCCAACTAAATGCAATGAGATGAACATGCTACAGCACCCAAACATGGCAACAAAATGCATGGCAGGGATGCATTCAAGATGTTTAACAAAAGTCTAACACTGAGCTACGGCCAATTCATCCATTAACAGGTTCAAACAAGCATGGCAAAACTGCATATGGTAAACAGATGCCAGACTTGGTGAAATTAACACTTGTGTGGAATTTCAGATCAGGTAGCACTCTTCGGAGCAACAAAACTATATGCTACAGGACCTGAACATGACAAAGTAAAACATGGCATGGAGCTACTCAAAGAGCTTAACAAAAGTCCCTTAGTGACCTTGAGCCAAAAGGGATCAGAAAATACAATTGCAAGCATGTGAACATGGCAAAAACATAATCAATTTTCAGACTTAGTGAAAACTGGAGCATGCTGAAACATATCTCAAGTAGGCATATTCACGAGCTCGGTGCACTCACTACAGAGAAAGTCATGGAAACCTAAGCATACATCCATCAAGAATACACAAAATGCAAGCTAGACATGGCAAGAACAATAGCATAGAATGCACGGATCAACTACAACATCCTCGGCAAAATCGCTAACAAGTAGACAATCTGCCCAGATTCACAAAGTAGCAAAAGTAGAGGTCGATTGACTCAAGCTAGGGTGCTCCATAATTGCAAACAAAGACATGGATGGATAGAGCACTACAAGATTAACAAAACATCCTTACTGATCATCCTCAAAAGAGGCACAAATCACTAGGAAACAACATGAACATATGGCATCATGAACTAAACAGGTCAAGGATTTAGTGGAAATGCTAAGTCCCTGAACTCAGCATTACCAAGTGCCTCACTTTGCAAGCTTGTGCTAGTCACCACACACATCACAAAAATACATGGGTTGCACCCCTAGAAAGATGGCAAAACCCTTAACAAAACATATGTAGAGCTCATGGGCATATCATGCACATAATAATCATGGCAAAAATGACAAATGTCTAAATGGAGTAGTAGATCTGACAACTATCTCAAGTAGCCTCCTTCTAACAGCATTTCGGGCATCAAGATGAACTCAAATGAAAATGATGCAATGGAATGAAATGATGTACTCTCTGAGACGAACATTTTGATATGCTATATGCCAAAAACGGAGCTATGGATGCAAAGTTACGATGCGATGAACATGAGACATGAGCTAGGGTTTCGGGCAAAAAGTCAACCCTCGAGATTTTAGATCTCAGATCTGGCATGTTTTACGGGGATGGCCGGATTTGCTTGGAGCTCGCCGGAGACAGAGGGGGCCGGCCGGAGAGGGGCTTGGGGCGAGGAGGAGGACGCCGGAAAGAGGCGGAGCCGGCGGGCGCGGAGGTCGGGCGAGGCGGCGGCAGCCGGCGACGGCGACCAAGGCGGCCGACGTCGAAGGGCCGCGAGGTGGCGTCGCCGGCGTCGGGCTTCCGGGGAGGTGGGGCGATGACCCAGGCGGCGGGGCGGAGGAAGACGATGCCCCGGGCGGCGGCGACGGATCCCGGGCAGCGGGGGCCGGCCACGGG
This sequence comes from Triticum monococcum, assembly GCA_034509565.1. NCBI lineage: Eukaryota > Viridiplantae > Streptophyta > Magnoliopsida > Poales > Poaceae > Triticum > Triticum monococcum. The sequence continues at coordinate 142,513,925 of CM067845.1, read as the reverse complement.
CTTCCCGTGCCGGAGCGGCGGCGAGGTGTGCGCGAGGCGGCGGTGAATGGGGGCATGCCACATGGCGGCGGTGGCGGAAGTCGGACACGTCCGGCGCCGGCGGACATTGTCCGGGGCGTGCGGAGATCCGAAATTTTAGAGTTAGGACGGGGGAGATCCGGATTTCGGGGAAGGGGTCTATATATAGGCATAGAGGGAGCTAGGAGAGTCCAAATGAGGTGCGGTTTGCGGCCACGCGATCGTGATCGAACGCTATAGATGATGAAGAAAGGTTAGGTGGGTTTTGGGCCAAATTGGAGGGGTGTTGGGCTGCAACACACACGAGGCCTTTTTGGTCACTCGGTTAACCGTTGGAGTATCAAACGGAGTCCAAATGGTACGAAACTTGACATGCGGTCTACCGGTAGTAAACCAAGGCCACTTGGCAAGTCTCGGTCCAATCCGGAAATGTTTAATCCCCACACACAAAAGAAAGGTAGAAATGACCACCGGAGGAGAACGAAGCGCCGGAATGCAAAACGGACAACGGGGAAAATGCTCGAATGCAAGAGACGAACATGTATGCAAATGCAATGCACATGATGACATGATATGAGATGCATGACAATGATAACAACACACGGAGACAAAGACCCGAACCCGAGAAAATAAAATAACTTAAGTCCAGAAACGGCAAGAGTTGGAGTACAAATTGGGAAAGTCATAACCGGGGTGTTACAACACTCCACCACTACGAAAGGATCTCGTCCCGAGATCTAGGACTGAAAGAACGCCGGGTACTCAGAACGGAGGTGATCCTCGCGTTCCCAGGTAGCTTCACGGTCGGAATGGTGTGACCACTTGGCTTTGAGGAACTTGATTGACTTGTTGCGAGTCTTGCATTCAGTCTCTTCAAGGATAGCAACGGGGTGCTCACGATAGGAGAGATCTTCTTGGAGCTCAATGTCCTCGAAGTTGACGGTGCGGTCAGGAGTCTTGAAGCACTTTCGGAGCTGAGAGACATGGAACACATCATGAACATTTGCAAAGTTTGAAGGAAGCTCGAGTTGATAGGCGAGGTCGCCTCTCTTGCCGACAATCTTGAAAGGTCCCACGTATCTAGGGCAAGCTTCCCTTTGATACCGAAGCGACGAGTACCTTTCATAGGAGAGACGCGGAGGTAAACATGATCTCCGATCTCGAAAGCCAAATCACGGTGCTTACTGTCATAGTAGCTCTTCCGACGGGATTGGGCTGCTTTGAGGTTATCTCGAATGACTTTGCACATTTCCTCTGCCTCTGTGATTAAGTCATTTCCCAAAAGCTGACGTCCACCGGTTTCAGGCCAGTTGAGAGGGGTACAACACTTCCTGCCATACAGAATTTCAAATGGGGCCTTGCCCAAACTTGCTTGAAAACTGTTGTTGTAGGAGAATTTAGCATAAGGAAGACAATCCTCCCACTTCATGCCGAAGGAGATCACACAAGCCCTGAGCATATCTTCAAGAATCTGGTTGACACGCTCGACTTGACCGCTAGTTTGAGGATGGAAAGCTGTGCTGAAGTGGATGTTGGTGCCCATGGCCTTCTGAAAAGAATCCCAAAACTTGGAGGTAAAGATGCTGCCACGGTCTGAAGAGATCACTTGAGGAATACCGTGCAGAGAGACAATTCAAGAGGTATAGAGTTCCGCCAATTGAGCTGCAGTGATTGACTCTTTGATAGGCAGAAAGTGAGCCACTTTAGTGAGTTTGTCGATGACAACGAATATAGCATCATTGCCACGTTTGGACTTTGGAAACCCTGTCACGAAGTCCATTTCAATGTGGTCAAACTTCCATTCTGGAATGGCAAGAGGTTGGAGGAGACCCGCTGGCCTTTGGTGTTCTGCCTTCACTCTTCTGGAGACATCACATTCATTCACGAATTGAGCAATCTCGCGCTTCATTCGAGTCCACCAATAAGCCTGCTTGAGGTCCTGATACATCTTTGTGCTCCCAGGATGGATGGAGAGGAGAGAATTGTGAGCCTCGTTCATGATCACTTTACGGATGTCACCTTTGGGCACCACAATACGATCCTCGAAGAAAAGAGTATCCTTGTCATCAAGGCGGTAGCACTTGTACTTGGGTTGACTCTTGGCAATCCCAATCTTCACCTTTTTCACCATAGCATCAAGAAGCTGGGCTTGGCGAATCTGGTCTTCCAAGGTAGGAGAGACTTGAAGGTTGGCGAGGAAACCTTGAGGAACAACTTGCAGATTAAGTTTGCGGAAAGCTTCACAAAGCTCGGGTTGATAAGGCTTGAGAATCAGACTATTGTAATAAGCCTTCCTGCTCAATGCGTCAGCAATCACATTGGCCTTGCCTGGAGTATACTCGATACTCGGATTATACTCTTGAATCATTTCGACCCATCGAGTCTGTCTGCGGTTGAGATTAGGCTGAGTGAAGATGTACTTGAGACTTTTGTGGTTAGTGAAAATGTCCACTTTTTTTCCCAATAAGAGATTTCTCCAAGTCAAAAGAGCATGCACAACTGCCGCCAACTCGAGATCATGAGTTGGGTAGTTCTTCTCATTGGGCTTCAACTGGCGAGAGGTATAAGCCACAACTTTCTTCTCTTGCATCAACACTGCGCCAAGACCTTGAAGAGAGGCATCACAAAAGACCTCGTACGGCTTGGATTCATCAGGCGGAGTCATAACTGGAGCAGTGATCAATTTCTCTTTCAAAGTGTTGAAAGCAATGTCACACTCCGGAGACCAAACGTACTTGACGTGCTTCTGGAGAAGATTTGAGAGAGGCTTCACGATCTTAGAAATTTTTTCAACGAATCTTCGACAGTAGCTTGCGAGACCGAGGAAGCTACGGAGTTGCTTCACGTTCTGAGGAGGTTCCCAATTCACAATTGTAGACACCTTCTCAGGATTCACGGCAATACCCTTGGCAGAGATGATATGACCAAGATAAAGAACCTCATCGAGCCAAAATTCACACTTGGAGAACTTGGCGTAGAACTGGTGTTCCCTTAGCTTATCGAGAACCAAACGCAAGTGTTTGGCATGATCTTCCTTGTTCTTCGAGAAAACCAGAATGTCGTCGAGATAGACCAAAACGAAGTCATTGGTGTAGGCGTTGAAGATGAAGTTCATCATGCGAGAGAACGTCAGAGGAGCGTTGACGAGGCCAAAAGAGATGACAGTGTATTCGTATGAACCATAGCTTGTCCTGAAAGCCGTCTTGGGAATATCTTGCTCACGGATTCGAATCTGATGATAACCCATACGGAGATCAAGCTTGGAGAATACTTGGGCACCTTTGAGTTGTTCGAACAGCTCATTGATGTTGGGAAGTGGGTATTTGTTCTTGATGGTCTTCTTGTTCATTGGACGGTAATCAACACAAAGTCGGTCCGTTCCATCCTTCTTCTTCTCAAAAAGAACACCACAACCCCATGGAGAAGAACTAGGCCGGATGAGACCCATTCCCTCTTGAACATCGAGTTGCTTCTTCAGCTCCTTCAACTCTTCAGGTCCGAGCTTGTAAGGACGCTTGCAAACAGGTTCCGTACCGGGCTCAAGATCGATGACAAATTCAACTGGCCGATGCGGAGGCATTCCTGGAAGCTCTTCTGGGAAGACGTCTTGATATTCGCAAACGACTGGAATCTGCGAGATAGCATCCAGTTCACCCTTCTCATTGAGAGAAAACAGACGGATGGTATCATCACGAGCGGTAAAGACAATTACATCCTCAGACGAATGAGTCAATTGAATCTGCCTGGCTGCACAATCAAGATGCGCCTTGTGCTTATAAAGCCAATCCATTCCGAGAATAAGATCAATATCCGAGTCACCAAGAACCGTTGGAGAAGCCAGAAACTTGTAGTCCCCCAAGGTGATAGTAACATCCGGGACGATGGAGTTAGCATGCATGCGCTTACCGGGAGAGACAACTGCTAACGGACTAGGCAAAACTTGCGAAACCAATTCATGCCTAGATGTAAACGGTCTCGAGATGAAACAATGCGATGCACCAGTGTCAAAAAGAACTTTAGCTGGAATATCATTAACAGGAAGGTTACCCATGATGACATCTGACGAATCCTCTGCCTGAGCTGCGTTCATCAAGTTGACCTTGGCGTGCTTGGGGTTATGCTTGACCACAGCTGTACTTGCCGATCTGATAGGAGGAGGAGGAGGAAGACGCCTCTAGTTGAAGCACTTGTTGGCATAGTGACCCTTCTGTTGGCACTTGTTGCACGTGACCTCTGAAAGCGGACGGTGATACGGAGCACTCGATCTTGGAGCTTGAGACGAAGTCTTGTTCTGAAAGCTAGGGTTGGGTGGGTGGGAAGATCCACTGCCACCTTTGCTCTTCTGATATGGCTGACGAAACGGAGGAGGAGGAAGCCAATACTTCTGCTGCTTGGCCACTTGAGTAGAGGAAGGAGTAGCATCTCTAACTCGCTTCTTGGAAGCATCACACCTCAGTTGAGCGGCCTCTTGCTTTAGTGCCATGTTGTAGAACTCATCGTACCTCAAGGGCTCAAAGAGAACAAGAGCTAGCTGGATTTCTTCTCTGAGACCACCCCTGAACTGGTATATCATGCTCTTCTCATCAGGGACGTCCTGCTTGGCAAAGCGGGCGAGCTTCTGGAACAACTTGTTGTAGTCATAGACAGACAAAGAGCCTTGCTTCAGGTTGTAGAATTCCTCACGCTTGCTTTCAGTCACACTCTGAGGGATATGATGAGCTCGGAAATCTTGACGAAATTCATCCCAAGTGATCACACGTCCACCTCTGGAATCCTTGTACTGCTGGAACCACTCTACGGCTTGGTCTTTGAGTTGGAAAGAAGCGAACTTGACAAAGTCCTCAGGCCTGACGTTACTGCACTCGAAATGCTTGCACAGATCCACAAGCCAATCGTCAGCATCAGTTGCCTCAACACAATTGCTGAAAGTCTTTGGCCCATTAGCAAGGAACTGGTTGAGTGTAGCAAAGTGATTCTGATTGTTTCCTTGGTTCCCTTGGTTGCCTTGATTCGCTTGATTGCGCTCTTGAAGAATTTGCATGATCATCTGCGTGTTTGCATTAGTTGCGGCCATCACAGCTTGCCATGCCTCCGGAGGAGGTGGAGGTGGTGGCGGATCTTGATTCTGATTCTGATTCTGATTGGTGCTCTTAGCGGGAGCCATCCTGAAGAGGTTGACCACCGTTAGCACATAGACAGATAAAAATGAAGCTGAATCCAACGGAATGAAAATTGCAACATATAGTCTTCATATCCGAACAAAATGAATGAATGCATTCCTCTTGAAATGGTCACATATCCATAAATTGAGAAGCCACTTAGAATTTAGGTAGAAGAAATAAATCAACAAGGTATGGATCAAGAACAAATAATCGGTAAGAAATCCCAATCTCAAACCAATATCCGTGGAAGAAGAACTAGAGCTACAAGAATTCCCACCTATGAAACTCCCGAACCTTTTCGGTTATGCAATCAGGTGTTGGGGATACAGGGGAAGCATAATATCTCACCCAAATCTAGCAAATCCTACATCTAGCTGTATCCATCCTTCAACACATAACCAAGAAAAACTTCGGAAACCATCTACCTCAACCTTCGAAAAGCATCCGTTATACAAGTTATGGCGATACTCCCAAACTCCCACCCCAGTACTGGGTGGCGTCGAGGTTATCTCACCAACGAACTGCATAAAAGAGATTTTCGATGTCGGCGTACTAAACTCAGGTATTCCAGAACTGCAACGATAAAATTATGACGACAACACCTCAGAGCTCAACTCCCCGGGACACTTCCACAAAACCCCTGATAGGAGGTACCAAGACAATGTTCTCATCATAAAATCATCGGAACGATTCCAAGATACCCGCGTGATCCTAAATTTTTTTAGTGAAATTTGAGAAGAGAAGAGTCAAAACTCTGTGTCAGGATGCCTTACCAGAGCGATGAGGAGACTGGGAAGTAAAAAGAATTCCTAAACTCTCCGATATATAATTCCTAAATGACTCAAAACATTTTTCTAGACACAACTCGGCCGCTAAAAACAATCAAACAGTGGGGGCTCATAAGGTCGGGGAAGGCTCTGATTACCAACTTGTAACACCCTCGATGCGACTATATCTCCCATGTGTCGAGGCACGACTTAGAGGCATAACCGCATTGAAGGCATATGTCGCAAGTTAGGCAATCTTCACAACATCCCATGTAATATAGATAATAAAAGGGGGAGAAAACATAGTTGGCTTACACTCGCCACGTCAATCAAGTACATAAATAGCATTACATCATTCAAACACTCATGGCCCGACGACGGCGCCAAAATAAAAGATAATCCAACATGCGACACGGTCCCGATCACCCCAACTGGGCACCACTACTAATCATCAGGAAAAGAAACATAGTAACGCTGAGAGTCCTCGTCGAACTCCCACTTGAGCTCGAGCGCGTCACCTGGAGCGGAATCATCAGGCCCTGCATCTGGTGTAATAGTAATCTGTGAGCCACAGGGACTCAGCAATCTCGCACCCTCGCGATCAAGACTATTTAAGCTTAATAGGTAAGGCAGGGTAAATATGTGGAGCTGCAGCAAGCGACTAGCATATATGGTGGCTATCCTGTTCGCAAAAGAGAGCGAGAAGATAAAGGCAAAGCGCGAACGCATAACTAAAGAGGGCAATCCTACGGCAAATATTACTCCAACACCGTGTCCACTTCCCGGACTCCGCCGAGAAGAGACCATCATGGTAACTCACACAGTTGATTCATTTTAATTAAGTTAATGTTTAAGTTATCTACAACCAGACATTAACAAATTCCCATCTGCCCATAACCGCGGGCACGGCTTTCGAATGTTCAAATCCCTGCAGGGGAGTCCCAACTTAGCCCATGACAAGCTCTCACGTTCAACGAAGGAATAGACCTCCTCCCGAGACGTTCCGATCAGACTTGGTACCTCGGTTCTTCAAGACACTTCGACAGGTTAAAACAAATCCAGCAACACCGCCCGAATGTGCCGACAAATCCCGATAGGAGCAGCACATATCTCTTTCTCAAGGCACACTCAGATTGTCCTAGGTACGGGTAGGCTAGCCCAGAGTTGCCCCTGGTGGCCACCGACAGTTGACAGGTGGACCAACACTCAGAGGAGCACTGGCCCGGGGGGTTTAATATAAGATGACCCTCGGGCTCCGGAAACCCAGGGGAAAAAGAGGCTAGGTGGCAAATGGTAAAACCAAGGTTGGGCATTGCTGGAAAAGCTTTATTCAAGGCGAAACGTCAAGGGGTTCCCATTATAACCCAACCACGTAAGGAACGCAAAATCCGGGAACATAACACCGATATGATGGAAACTAGGGCGGCAAGAGTGGAACAAAACACTAGGCGAGAGGCCGATCCTTCCACCCTTTACCAAGTATATAGATGCATTAAGATAACATGGAAAAATAGTGATATCCCAACAAGTAAATAATGTTCCAACAAGGAACGGTCTCCAATCTTCACCTGCAACTAGCAACGCTATAAGAGGGGCTGAGCAAAGCGGTAACATAGCCAATCAACGGTTTGCTAGGACATGGTGGGTTAGAGGTTTAACATGGCAATTTGGGAGGCTTGAAAGCAAGTGGTAGGCATCATAGCATGGCATAGCAAAATAGCGAGCATCTAGCAAAGCAAAGATAGTAGTGATTTCAAGGGTATGATCATCTTGCCTGCAAAGTTGTCAGAGTTGACTGGATCCTCGAAAGCAAACTCAATGGGCTCCTCGTTAGCGAACTCGTCTCTTGGCTCTACCCAAACAAGACAAACAAGCAACAAGGACACAATCAACCACGTGCAAACTCAAACAACATAATGCAAAGATGGTATGCTATGCGGGATGCGATGCGGGATGCATATGCAAGATTTGACAAGGGATGCATGAACCTGGCCTCAACTTGGAAAACCTAGTGTGCCACTGGAAAGATGAGATGAAATCGCTTGAAAACGATATAAAGATCACCGGAAACGGAGTTACGGTTTGGAAATGGCAAGTGATTCAAATATGACCACGTTCTGCGATTTACAGCAAGTAGCCAACTAAGTGCAATGAGATGAACATGCTACAGCACCCAAACATGGCAACAAAATGCATGGCAGGGATGTATTCAAGATGTTTAAAAAAAGTCTAGCACTGAGCTACGGCCAATTCATCCATTAACAGGTTCAAACAAGCATGGCAAAACTGCATATGGTAAACAGATCTCAGACTTGGTGAAATTAACACTTGTCTGGAATTTCAGATCAGGTAGCACTCTTCAGAGCAAAAAAACTATATGCTACAGGACCTGAACATGACAAAGTAAAACATGGCATGAAGCTACTCAAAGAGCTTAACAAAAGTCCCTTAGTGACCTTGAGCCAAAAGGGATCATAAAATACAATTGCAAGCATGTGAACATGGCAAAAACATAATCAGTTTTCAAACTTAGTGAAAACTGGAGCATGCTGAAACATATCTCAAGTAGGCATGTTCACGAGCTCGATGCACTCACTACAGAGTAAGTCATGGAAACCTAAGCATACACCTATCAAGAATACACAAAATGCAAGCTAGACATGGCAAGAACAATAGCATAGCATGCACGGATCAACTACAACATCCTCGGCAAAATCGCTAACAAGTAGACAATCTGCCCAGATTCACAAAGTAGCAAAAGTAGAGCTCGATTGACTCAAGCTAGGGTGCTCCATAATTGCAAACAAAGACATGGATGGATAGAGCACTACAAGATTAACAAAACTTCCTTACTGATCATCCTCAAAAGAGGCCTGTATCACTAGGAAACAACATGAACATATGGCATCATGAACTAAACAGCTCAAGGACTTAGTGGAAATGCTAAGTCCCTGAAATCAGCATTACCAAGTGCCTCACTTTGCAAGCTTGTGCTATTCACCACACACATCACAAAAATACATGGGTTGCACCCCTGGAAAGATGGGAAAACCCTTAACAAAACATATGTAGAGCTCATGGGCATATCATGCACACAATAATCATGGCAAAAATGACAAATGTCTAAATGGAGTAGTAGATCTGACAATTATATCAAGTAGCCTCCTTCTAACAGCATTTCGGGCATCAAGATGAACTCAAATGAAAATGATGCAATTGAATGAAATGATGTACTCTCTGAGGCGAACATTTTGATATGCTATATGCCAAAAATGGAGCTACGGATGCAAAGTTACGATGCGATGAACATGAGCACATGAGCTAGGGTTTCGGGCAAAAAGTCAACCCTCGAGATTTTAGATCTCAGATCTGGCACATTTTACGAGGATGGATGGATTTGCTTGGAGCTCGCCGGAGACGGAGGGGGCCGGCCGGAGAGGGGCTTGGGGCGAGGAGGAGGACGCCGGAGATAGGCGGAGCCGGCGGGCGCGGAGGTCGGGCGCGGCGCCGGCGCGTCGGGTGAGGCGGCGGCAGCCGGCGACGGCGACCAACGCGGCCGGTGTCGAAGAGCTGCGAGGTGGCGTCGCCGGCATCGGGCTTCCGGGGCAGCGAGGCGATGACCCAGGCAGCGGGGCGGAGGAAGACGATGCCCCGGGCGGCGGCGGCGGATCCCGGGCCGCGGGGGCCGGCCACGGGCTTCCCGGGCCGGAGCGGCGGCGAGGTGGGCGCGAGGCAGCGGCGAATGGGGGCGTGCCACGTGGCAGCGGTGGCGGAAGTCGGACACGTCCGGCGCCGGTGGACGTTGCCCGGCGCGCGGAGATCCGAAATTTTAGGGTTAGGACGGGGGAGATCCGGATTTCGGGGAAGGGGTCTATATATAGGCATAGAGGGAGCTAGGAGAGTCCAAATGAGGTGCGGTTTGCGGCCACGCGATCGTGATCGAACACTCTAGATGATGGAGAAAGGTTAGGTGGGTTTTGGGCCAAATTGGAGGGGTGTTGGGCTGCAACACACACGAGGCCTTTTTGGTCCCTCGGTTAACCGTTGGAGTATCAAACGGAGTCCAAATGATACGAAATTTGACAGGCGGTCTACCGGTAGTAAACCAAGGCCGCTTGGCAAGTCTCGGTCCAATCCGGAAATGTTTAATCCCCACACATGAAAGAAAGGTAGAAATGACCACCGGAGGAGAACGAAGCGCCGGAATGCAAAACGGACAACGGGGAATATGCTCGAATGCAAGAGACGAACACGTATGCAAATGCAATGCACATGATGATATGATATGAGATGCATGACAATGATAACAACACACGGAGACAAAGACCCGAACCCGAGAAAATAAAATAACTTAAGGCCGAAAACGGCAAGAGTTGGAGTACAAATTGGGAAAGTCATAACCGGGGTGTTACAACAGGTGTCTCCAAAGGTACATGTTGGGTTGGCATATTTCGAGATTAGGATTTGTCACTCCGACTGTCGGAGAGGTATCTCTGGGCCCTCTCGGTAATGCACATCACCTAAGCCTTGCAAGCAATGCAACTAATGAGTTAGTTGTGAGATGATGTATTACGGAATGAGTAAAGAGACTTGCCGGCAACGAGATTGAACTAGGTATTGAGATACCGACGATCGAATCTCGGGCAAGTAACATACCGATGACAAAAGGAACAACGTATGTTGTTATGTCGTCTGACCGATAAAAGATCTTCGTAGAATATGTGGGAGCCAATATGAGCATCTACGTTCCGCTATTGGTTATTGACTGGAGACGTGTCTCGGTCATGTCTACATTGTTCTCGAACCCGTAGGGTCCGCACGCTTAAGGTTTCGATGACTGTTATATTATGAGTTTATTAGTTTTGATGTACCGAAGTTAGTTCGAAGTCCCGGATGTGATCACGGACATAACGAGGAGTCTCGAAATGGTCGAGACATAAAGATTGATATATTGGACGGCTATATTCGGACACCGGAAGTGTTCCGGGGAAGTTTCGGATAAAACCGGAGTACCGGGGGGTTACCGGAACCCCCCGGGGGGTTAATGGGCCTCATGGGCCTAAAGTGGAGAAGAGGAGGGGCTGCCAGGGCAGGCCACGCGTCCCCTCCCCCCTAGTCTGAATTGGACAAGGAGGGAGGGGCGGTGCCCCCCCTTTCCTTCCTGTCCTCTCTCCCTTCCTTCCCCCTCTCCTACTTGGACAAGGAAAAGGAGGGAGTCCTACTCCCAGTAGGAGTAGGACTCCTCCCTGGCGTGCCTCATCATGGCCGGCCGCCCCTCCCCCTTGCTCCTTTATATACGGGGGCAGGGGGCACCTCTAGACACAACAATTGATCCTTCAGATCTCTTAGCCGTGTGCGGTGCCCCCTCCACCATAATCCTCGATAATATTGTAGCGGTGCTTAGGTGAAGGCCTGCGATGGTAGAACATCAAGATCGTCACCACGCCGTCGTGCTGACGGAACTCTTCCCGGACACTTTGCTGGATCGGAGTCCGGGGATTGTCATCGAGCTGAACATGTGCTAGAACTCGGAGGTGCCGTAGTATCGGCGCTTGATCGGTCAGGCCGTGAAGACGGACGACTACATGAACCGCGTTGTTATAACGCTTCCGCTTTCGGTCTATGAGGGTACGTGGACAACACTCTCCCCTCTCGTTGCTATGCATCACCATGATCTTGCGTGTGCGTAGGATTTTTTTTGAAATTACTACGTTCCCCAACAGTGGTATCAGAGCCAGGTTTTATGTGTTGATGTTATATGCACGAGTAGAACACAAGTGAGTTGTGGGCGATATAAGTCATACTGCTTACCAGCATGTCATACTTTGGTTTGGCGGTATTGTTGGATGAAGCGGCCCGGACCGACATTACGCGTACGCTTACGCGAGACTGGTTCTACCGACGTGCTTTGCACACAGGTGGCTGGCGGGTGTCAGTTTCTCCAACTTTAGTTGAACCGAGTGTGGCTACACCCGGTCCTTGCGAAGGTTAAAACAACACCAACTTGACAAACTATCGTTGTGGTTTTGATACGTAGGTAAGATTGGTTCTTTCTTAAGCCCGTAGCAGCCACGTAAAACTTGCAACAAACAAAGTGGAGGACGTCTAACTTGTTTTTGCAGGGCATGGTGTGATGTGATATGGTCAAGACATGATGCTAAATTTTATTGTATGAGATGATCATGTTTTGTAACCGAGTTATCGGCAACTGTCAAGAGCCATATGGTTGTTGCTTTATTGTATGCAATGCAATCGCGCTGTAATGCTCTACTTTATCACTAAGCGATAGCGATAGTCATGGAAACATAAGATTGGCGAGACGACAACGATGCTACGATGGTGATCAAGGTGTCACGCCGGTGACGATGGTGATCATGATGGTACTTCAGAGATGGAGATCACAAGTACAAGAAGATGATGGCCATATCATATCACTTATATTGATTGCATGTGATGTTTATCTTTTATGCATCTTATCTTGCTTTGATTGACGGTAGCATTATAAGATGATCTCTCACTAATTATCAAGAAGTGTTCTCCCTGAGTACGCACCGTTGCCAAAGTTCGTCGTGCCCAGACACCACGTGATGATCAGGTGTGATAAGCTCTACGTCCATCTACAACGGGTGCAAACCAGTTTTTGCACACGCAGAATACTCAGGTTAAACTTCACGAGCCTAGCATATGCAGATATGGCCTCGGAACACTAAGACCGAAAGGTCGAGCGTGAATCATATAGTAGATATGATCTAACATAGCAATGCTCACCATTGAAAACTACTCCATTTCACGTGATGATCGGTTATGGTTTAGTTGATTTGAATCATGTAATCACTTAGAAGATTAGAGGGATGTCTTTCTAAGTGGGATTTCTTAAGTAATATGATTAATTGAACTTAAATTTATCATGAACTTAGTACTTGATAGTATCTTGCTTGTTTATGTTTGATTGTAGATAGATGGCCCGTGCTGTTGTTCCGTTGAATTTTAATGCGTTCCTTGAGAAAGCAAAGTTGAAAGATGATGGTAGCAATTACACAGACTGGGTCCGTAACTTGAGGATTATCCTCATTGCTGCACAGAAGAATTACGTCCTGGAAGCACCGCTGGGTGCCAGGCCTGCTACTGGAGCAACACCAGATGTTATGAACGTCTGGCAGAGCAAAGCTGATGACTACTCGATAGTTCAGTGTGCCATGCTTTACGGCTTAGAATCGGGACTTCAACGATGTTTCGAAACTCATGGAGCATATGAGATGTTACAGGAGTTGAAGTTAATATTTCAAGCAAATGCCCGGATTGAGAGATATGAAGTCTCCAATAAAGTTCTATAGCTGCAAGATGGAGGAGAACAATTCTGTCAGTGAGCATATACTCAAAATGTATGGGTATAATAATCACTTGATTCAATTGGGAGTTAATCTTCCAGATGATTGCGTCATTGACAGAATTCTCCAATCACTGCCACCTAGCTACAAGAGCTTCGTGATGAACTATAATATGCAAGGGATGAATAAGACTATTCCTGAGCTCTTCGCAATGCTGAAAGCTGCGGAGGTAGAAATCAAGAAGGAGCATCAAGTGTTGATGGTCAACAAGACCACTGGTTTCTAGAAAAAGGGCAAAGGGAAGAAGAAGGGGAACTGTAACGCCCCGTGACCGATGTGCCAGGTGTCCTCTAGTTATTCGCTGTTGTTGCTTTGTCATTGCTTGCGTGTCATGCATTGCATATCATGTCATCATGTGCATTTCATTTGCATACATGTTCGTCCCATGCATCCGAGCTTTTTCCCCGTTGTCCGTTTTGCATTCCGGCGCTTTGTTCTCTTCCGGTGGTCATTTCTACCTTTCTTTCATGTGTGTGGATTAAACATTTCCAGATTGGACCGAGACTTGCCAAGCGGCCTTGGTTTACTACCGGTAGACCACCTGTCAAGTTTCGTATCATTTGGACTTCGTTTGATACTCCAACGGTTAACCGAGGGACCGAAAAGGCCTCGTGTGTGTTGCAGCCCAACACCCCTCCAATTTGGCCCAAAACCCACCTAAACCTCCTCCATCATCTCGGTCGTTCGATCACGATCGCGTGGCCGAAAACCGCACCTCATTTGGACTCTCCTAGCTCCCCCTACCTATAAATATGTGGCTCTCCCCGATTTTTCGCGCAGTCCAACCCTAGATCCAACTCCCTCCGCGCCGCCGGACACGTCCGCCCGGTGGCCGGACATGTCCACCTCGCCCGGCCACCTCACTCCGACCTATCATTAGCCGCCACCTCAGCGCGCCGCCCGCCCGAGCCAACCGCGGGGCGCCACGTCACCGCCGCCAGCGCCCCACTTCTTCGCCACCGCGCCAGGCCCGCCGGGGCCCATCGAGGGCCCGCCCGGCCCATCCGGTCGCCGTCCCCGCCGCCTGGAAGCCGCCGCCTGCCTCCTCGTGCCGCCTCCGCCGCGCCGCTCCCGCTCGCCGGCCGGAGTTCGTCGCCGGCCAGCTCCCGAGCGCCGCCTCCGCCGCCGCATCCGCCGACGACCGGCGACCGTCGCCCGCTCCCCGCCATTCCGCGGCCCGAGCCGGCCATCTCCTCCGCCACCTCATCACGGTTCACCGCCACCCTCTGCGCCGCCCCTCGTCGCCGGACATCGCCGGAATTCGCCACCTCGCCGGCGTCTTCCTCCACTCCGGCGAGATCCCCGAGGGTGGACGAGATCCACCATTCCCTGAACCAAACACCCGTCTCGGATCTGCACCACGCCATCCCGCACCACCTCATCCCGCGTTGACTTTTCGCGGAGGTAAATTTCCACTAAGTCCCCGGAATTGCAGATCCATGTTGCCCTGTTCGAGGCCTCGTAACTTTGCATCCGTAGCTCCGATTCATGAATATAGCATATCAAAATGTTCGCCTCAGAGATTACATCATTTCATCTCATTGCATCATTTTCATTTGAGTTCATCTTGATGCCCGAAATGCTGTTAGAAGAGGCCTACTTGAGTTAATTGTCAGATCTGCTACTCCATGTTAGACTTTTGTCATTTTTGCCATGATTATTGTGTGCATGTTATGCCCATGAGTTCTACATATGTTTTGTTAAGGGTTTTGTCATCTTTCCAGAGGTGCAACCCATGTATTTTTGTGATGTGTGTGGTGTCTAGTGCAAGCTTTCAAAGTGAGGCACTTGGTAAATCTGTTTTCAGGGACTTAGTAGTTTCACTAAGTCATGGGATTGTTTAGTTCATGATGCCATATGTTCATGTCGTTTCCTAGTGATCCGTTCCTCTATTGAGGATGATCAGTAAGGATGTTTTGTTAATATTGTAGTGCTCTATCCATCCATGTCTTTGTTTGCATATATGGAGCACCCTAGCTTGAGTCAATCGAGCTCTACTTTTGCTTCGTTGTGAATCTGGGCAGATCATCAACTTGTTTGCGATTTTTCCGATGTTGTTGTAGTTGATCCGTGCATGCTATGCCATTGTTCTTGCCATGTCTAGCTTGAATTTTGTGCCTTCTTAATGGATGTATGCTTGTCTTGCCATGACTTGCTCCGTAGTGAGTGCATCGAGCTCGTTAACATGCCTACTTGAGTTATGTTTCAGCATGTGCCAGTTTTCACTAAGTCTGAAAACTGATTATGTTTTTGCTATGTTCGTGTGCTTGTTAGTATATTTTGTG
Organism: Triticum monococcum; assembly: GCA_034509565.1. Taxonomy (NCBI): domain Eukaryota; kingdom Viridiplantae; phylum Streptophyta; class Magnoliopsida; order Poales; family Poaceae; genus Triticum; species Triticum monococcum. The sequence continues at coordinate 142,498,305 of CM067845.1, read as the reverse complement.
ATCCCTTTTGGCTCAAGGTCACTAAGGGACTTTTGTTAAGCTCTTTGAGTAGCTCCATGCCATGCTTTACTTTGCCATGTTATGGTCTTGTAGCATATAGTTTTGTTGCTCCGAAGAGTGCTATCTGATCTGAAATTCCAGACAAGTGTTAATTTCACTAAGTCTGAGATCTGTTTACCGTTTGCGTTTTTGCCATGCTTGTTTGAACCTGTTAATGGATGAATTGGCCGTAGCTCAGTTCTAGACTTTTGTTAAGCATCATGAATGCATCCCTGCCATGTATTTTGTTGCCACGTTTGAGTGCTGTAGCATGTTCATCTCATTGCATTTAGATGACTACTTGCTGTAAATCGCAGACCGGTATTATATTTGAATCGCTTGCCATTTCCAAACCGTAACTCCGATTCCGGTGATCTTTATATCGATTTCAACCAAAATCACCTCTTCTTTCCAGTGGCACACTTGCTTTTCCAAGTTGAGGCCAGGTTCATGCATTTCCTGTCATATCTTGCATATGCATCCCGCATTGCATCCCACATAGCATACCGAGTTTCCATCTTCTTGTTTGATCCTTGCACGTGGTTGATTATGTCCTTGTTGCTTGTTTGTCTTGTTTGGGTAGAGCCGGCAGATGAGTTCGATAACGAGGAGCCCGTTGAGTTTGCTTTCGAGGATCCAGTCAACTCTGACAACTTTGCAGGCAAGATGATCATACCCTCGAAATCACTTGTATCTTTGCTTTCTTAGTTGCTTGCTCTTTTGCTATGCCTATGCTGCGATACCTACCACTTGCTTGTCATGCCTCCCATATTGTTGAACTAAGCCTCTAACCCACCTTGTCCTAGCAAACCGTTGATTGGCTATGTTACCGCTTTGCTCAGCCCCTCTTATAGCGTTGTTAGTTGCAGGTGAAGATTGAAGTTTGTTCCTCGTTGGAACATGGAGATGTTGTTCCTTGTTGGAAAATGTTTACTTGTTGGGATATCACTATATATCTTATTTAATTAATGCATCTATATACTTGGTAAAGGGTGGAAGGCTCGGCCTTATGCCTGGTGTTTTGTTCCTCTCTTGCCGCCCTAGTTTCCGTCATATCGGTGTTATGTTCCCGGATTTTGCGTTCCTTACGCGGTTGGGCTATTATGGGAACCCCTTGATAGTTCGCCTTAAGTAAAGCTTTTTCAGCAATGCCCAACATTGGTTTTACCATTTTCCTCCTAGCCTTTTCTTTCCCTTGGGTTCTGCAGACTCAAGGGTCATCATTATTTTAACCCCCCCGGGCCAGTGCTCCTCTGAGTGTTGGTCCAAACTAGAGCCCCTTGCAGCGCCACCTAGGGGAAACTCAAGGGCTTGTTTTAGTTGTACGGACTGCTCATCTGAGTGTGCCCTGAGAAAGAGATATGTGCAGCTCCTATCGGGATTTGTCGGCACATTCGGGCGGTGTTGCTGGTTTAGTTTTACCCTGTCGAAATGTCTTGTTGTACCGGGATACCGAGTCTGATCGGAATGTCTCGGGAGGAGGTCTATTCCTTCATTGACCGTGAGAGCTTGTGATGGGCTAAGTTGGGACACCCCTGCAGGGATTTGAACTTTTGAAAGCCATGCCCGCGGTTATGGGCAGATGGGAATTTGTTAATGTCTGGTTGTAGAAAACCTGAAGTTGACCTTAATTAAAATGAATCAACCGCGTTTGTAACCATGATGGTCTCTTTCCGAGGGAGTCCGGGAAGTGAACACGGTTGTTGGAGTTATGCTTGGCGTAGGTTTTCATAGGATCACTTCTTGATCATACTTTCTCGACCGTGCTTTGCCTTCTCTTCTCTCTCTCATTTGCGTTTGTTAGCCACCATATATGCTAGTCGCTTGCTGCAGCTCCACCTCATACCTTTACCCTACCCATAAGCTTAAATAGTCTTGATCGCGAGGGTGCGAGATTGCTGAGTCCCCGTGGCTCACAGATACTTCCAAAACTAGATTGCAGGTGCCGATGAGATCGTGCAGATGACGCAACCAAGCTCTTGAGGAGCTCTATGAAGATCTTGTCCTTTGTGTTGTTCCGTTCCAGTTGGGGTCGATCGGGGACCTTTGTCGCATTTGGGGTTCTTCTTTTATTTTGGTTCCGTAGTCAGACCTTGATTGTATCTGGATGATGTAATGCTTTATTCATGTAATTGTGTGAAGTGGCGATTGTAAGCCAACTATGTATCTCTTTCCCTTATGTATTACATGGGTTGTGTGAAGATTACCTCACTTGCGACATTGCTTTCAATGCGGTTATGCCTCTAAGTCGTGCTTCGAGACGTGGGAGATATAGCTGCATCGAGGGCGTTACAAGTTGGTAATCAGAGCCTTCCCCGACCTTAGGAGCCCCCATTGCTTGATCATTTTTAGCGGCCGAGTTGTGTCTAGAAAAATGTTTTGAGTCTTTTAGGAATTATATATCGGAGAGTTAGGAATTCTTTTTACTTCCCAGTCTCCTCATCGCTCTGGTAAGGCATCTTGACGTAGAGTTTTGACTCTTCTCTTCTCAAATTTCACTAATTTTTTTTAGGATCACGCGGGTATCTTGGAATCGTTCCGATGGTTTTATGATGAGAACATTGTCTTGGTGCCTCCTGTCAGGGGTTTTGTGGAAGTGTCCCGGGGAGTTGAGCTCTGAGGTGTTGTCGTCATAATTTTATCATTGCAGTTCTGGAATACCTGAGTCTAGTACGCCGACATCGAAAATCTCTTTTATGCAGTTCGTTGGAGAGATAACCTCGACGCCACCCAGTACTGGGGCGGGAGTTCGGGAGTATTGCCATAACTTGTATAACGGATGCTTTTCGAAGGTTGAGGTAGATGATTTCCGAAGGTTTCTTGGTTATGTGTTGAAGGATGGATACAGCTGGATGTAGGATTTGCTAGTTTTGGTGAGATATTATGCTTCCCCTGTATTCCCAACACCTGATTGCATAATCGGAAAGGTTCGGGAGTTTCATAGGTGGGAATTCAGGTAGCTCTTAGGATATCTTTCCGACAGATGTATGATATGAAATTGGGGTTCGACGTCTAGTGGTCCGCCTATTCACGGTCGGTTTTACAGTGGTCTCGTTGTGTCTTAAAGAGTCCTTGGCTATGCCGACTCAGGGACGCTTCGTATGTCATGTGCACTGCCTTGTACATGATGGTGCTGTACGATCGAGCCCGTGTAGGCCCCACCACGAAAACTTCGGACGAAATCTCTATCATATGTTTGTTCTGGCTTATTCTACAAGTCAATTCTTTGTTGTTTTGAGTTGTGGTATTCGAGTTGCTTCGAAGTCAAATGTTGATTCCATACCTTCCCCAAGTGGTGTTCTCATACTTCGATGTGAATACTAATCCTTCTCAATCATCGAGTTTGTCATGTCAATCCTTTTTCACCGGTGTGTTTCTCTTCAAGTGAATCCGATCGTTTTCAACATCCGCAAGATTCAATCTCAGCTTTCTCAACGATGTTTGTTTCATCCGTCCCAAGTTGCCTTTGTTTTTTCCCGCCCACCCACCCTTGTTTTTCTTCGAGAACTCAGATTTCTTAATCAAGTATCATCTCATTGATGAGAAGTCTCTCCATTCTTTTCCGTCAATGTTCTCATCTGGTGATTCTCAGGAAGATGCCAATGAAGCTTCAAGTTCGTCACTCTTCACACGTTTTCTTCTCCAGTGGATTCAAGTCAACATTATGGATCTTATCCCTTTCCTCATTTCAAGGCTTTCTCATGCGGTGCAATTCTTAATCGTTCACCTCTCGCTTGCCATTCTTTTGTTCCGGAGTGTTCAAGATATCTCGAAGATTCATGTTTCCACTCTGCTTTCGTAATCCTTTCAAGCTCTTTCGAGGTTGTTATCTCATTCTAGCCATTTAATCGTACCGGTGCATTCTCTCTTTTAAATCGTTCTACGGTGTTTCTTTTGAGTGGGCCCTAACCCACAGGTCTTTTCCCAGGATCTTACCTGACTCTTCTAATTCTCCCGGAGATATCCTTAAAATTCTTTTGAAGTTTGACGTAAGAATGATTTATCATCGGTCAAATGTCCTTCTCCTAGATCTTTCACACTATTTTCATCATTGGTTCAACCTTTATAATTTTCATTCGGAGTGCCTCAACAATTCTTGGTGGGGTTTCCCGTCGTAATTCTCAGATTTTGAAGACCGAAGAAGAGTTTTTCCTCCATATCTTGCTTCATCCTCTTCAAGATTCGTGATTCTAGCTTGTTGCCATCCTCTCATAATTGTTTCAATTGTGAGTATTCTTTTCACCCTTCCGGAGAAATTTAAGAGTCTTCTCAGTTTGTTATCCGGAGTCCATCAAGTCAGGTTTATTCATTCTCAGCTTTCAGTTATCATTCTCCGGTCTTACCGGTGCAGCGTTCAAGTGATCTCTAATCGGTCCATGATCTATTATATTAAATTGTATCTAAATTCTCTCAAGCATCTTCGTCCATTTGCTAATTCTTCCCGGTGTTTCTTTATCTTTACTTTGTTCATAACCAATTCTTACGGTGGTTCGTACAAGATTCCTCTTCTTTCATTATCATATCAATTCATTCGTTGTTTCGATTCCACTGGTGTTTCGTTGAAGGCATTCTCAACTTGCGCTATATCTATCTTGATCCTTTCTATGAGAATAAGTAGTATGCCAAATCCGTTTGCTCGATATCAATTTAATTTGTGAAGGATAAGCATAATGTAATTCTTATTCTTGTTTCACCCAAGATATTAATTCCTTATTCCGGAGGCTCATCAAAATTCTTGATCTCAATGGTTCATCTTATTTTTTTTCCGGAGTTCCAAGTTTCCACTCTATCTCGTCGGAAAGCTTCATCTAATCATTGCAAGGATTCTCCTTGTGGTTTCAATTTCTCTGTCTTTTTATTCTTTTGTTACCAGAGTTCTTCATGAAGGCTCTACATGATGGTTCATCAAGGTTTTAATTCATTCTCAAAGTGTTCATCGAGATTCTTTTCTAAGAGGCTCAAGCTTTCTTCATATTGTAATCCGGAGTGCAATTCTTTCTTCCGTATCATTGGAGGTGGTATTATGTCATTTTTGATATTTTGAATTCATGTTTCATGATTCACATGTTGTCATGAATGAGATATTTTTAAATCCATCAATATCGTCATTGGAGTTATCTTGGGTTATATTTAATCTAAAGCCTTCCCTAAGGATTGTTGTTATATGGTGTTCATAAATGACCCACATTCTTTCATTTATCCCCCCGTTGAAATAAGTTTCTCGTCTCCTTGTTCTTATTAATCCAATTCTTCTTCCCGTTAGTGGCAGGTTGTCACCTCATAATTTGAGTTGTATTCCATAAGACCATATCATGATTACTCTTTTCGTTATTGTTTTTACAACAATTCCGTTTGACCCTTCTCATAAAGATGCCTTGTCAAGCTCTTTTGTGGCAGAAGTTGGCATTTTCTTCTCCATTCTCCTATTTCAATTATCTATCCTCTATTCTTTTGTTCTGGAGGCATTATGATGTTGCTCTTTTCAACCCATCATCTCGTTTTGTCAAGATCATGTTCTTTTCATGCCTATCCATTTAACTGGAGTGTTGTGCCATCTTTCCAAGCTCTCTCTTCTTATCAAGTTTTCTTCCCTTCTTAACCGGAGTGTTGTCGTATTTGACCTTTATTGTTCCTTGTTCTCCTTTTCTAACGGAGTGTTTTCAACTTCATTCATCTCCGTTGTATTCTTTTCTCGATATGGCTTAACCTCTTCAAGGTTCTTGGTTTTCACTCGTTTGTCTAAGGAGCAACTTAGCGTACCTCTTCTCTTTCTCTTCCATTTTCCCTCCGGTGCCATTCTAGATCTTAGGATGAGATCCTCTCGTAGTGGTGGAGTGTTGTAACGCCCCGTGACCGATGTGCCAGGTGTCCTCTAGTTATTCGCTGTTGTTGCTTTGTCATTGCTTGCGTGTCATGCATTGCATATCATGTCATCATGTGCATTTCATTTGCATACATGTTCGTCCCATGCATCCGAGCTTTTTCCCCGTTGTCCGTTTTGCATTCCGGCGCTTTGTTCTCTTCCGGTGGTCATTTCTACCTTTCTTTCATGTGTGTGGATTAAACATTTCCGGATTGGACCGAGACTTGCCAAGCGGCCTTGGTTTACTACCGGTAGACCACCTGTCAAGTTTCGTATCATTTGGACTTCGTTTGATACTCCAACGGTTAACCGAGGGACCGAAAAGGCCTCGTGTGTGTTGCAGCCCAACACCCCTCCAATTTGGCCCAAAACCCACCTAAACCTCCTCCATCATCTCGGTCGTTCGATCACGACCGCGTGGCCGAAAACCGCACCTCATTTGGACTCTCCTAGCTCCCCCTACCTATAAATATGTGGCTCTCCCCGATTGTTCGCGCAGTCCAACCCTAGATCCAACTCCCTCCGCGCCGCCGGACACGTCCGCCCGGTGGCCGGACATGTCCACCCCGCCCGGCCACCTCACTCCGACCTATCAGCAGCCGCCACCTCAGCGCGCTGCCCGCCCGAGCCAACTGCGGGGCGCCACGTCACCGCCGCCAGCGCCCCACTTCGTCGCCACCACGCCAGACCCGCCGGGGCCCATCGCGGGCCCGCCCGGCCCATCCGGTCGCTGCCGCGCGCCGGGTCATCCCCGCCGCCTGGAAGCCGCCGCCCGCCTCCTCGTGCCGCCTCCGCCGCGCCGCTCCCGCTCGCTGGCCGGAGTTCGTCGCCGGCCAGCTCCCGAGCACCGCCTCCGCCACCGCATCCGCCGACGACCGGCGACCGTCGCCCGCTCCCCGCCATTCCGCCCGGCCCGAGCCGGCCATCTCCTCTGCCGCCTCGTCACGGTTCACCGCCGCCCTCTGCGCCACCCCTCGTCGCCGGACATCGCCGGAATTCGCCACCTCGCCGGCGTCTTCCTCCACTCCGGCGAGATCCCCGAGGGTGGACGAGATCCACCACTCCCCGAACCAAACACCCGTCTCGGATCTGCACCACGCCATCCCACACCACCTCATCCCGCGTTGACTTTTCGCGGAGGTAAATTTCCACCGAGTCCCCGGAATTGCAGATCCATGTTGCCCTGTTCGAGGCCTCGTAACTTTGCATCCGTAGCTCCGATTCATGCATATAGCATATCAAAATGTTCATCTCAGAGAGTACATCATTTCTTCTCATTGCATCATTTTCATTTGAGTTCATCTTGATGCCCGAAATGCTATTAGAAGAGGCCTACTTGAGTTAATTGTCAGATCTGCTACTCCATGTTAGACTTTTGTCATTTTTGCCATGATTATTGTGTGCAAGTTATGCCCATGAGTTCTACATATGTTTTGTTAAGGGTTTTGTCATCTTTCCAGAGGTGCAACCCATGTATTTTTGTGATGTGTGTGGTGTCTAGTGCAAGCTTGCAAAGTGAGGCACTTGGTAAATCTGTTTTCAGGGACTTAGTAGTTTCACTAAGTCATGGGATTGTTTAGTTCATGATGCCATATGTTCATGTCGTTTCCTAGTGATTCGTTCCTCTTTTGAGGATGATCAGTAAGGATGTTTTGTTAATATTGTAGTGTCTATCCATCCATGTCTTTGTTTGCATATATGGAGCACCCTAGCTTGAGTCAATCGAGCTCTACTTTTGCTTCGTTGTGAATCTGGGCAGATCGTCAACTTATTTGCGATTTTGCCGATGTTGTTATTGTTGATCCGTGCATGCTATGCCATTGTTCTTGCCATGTCTAGCTTGCATTTTGTGCCTTCTTAATGGATGTATGCTTGTCTTGCCATGACTTGCTCCGTAGTGAGTGCATCGAGCTCGTAAACATGCCTACTTGAGTTATATTTCAGCATGTGCCAGTTTCACTAAGTCTGAAAACTGATTATGTTTTTGCTATGTTCGTGTGCTTGTTAGTATATTTTGTGATCCCTTTTGGCTCAAGGTCACTAAGGGACTTTTGTTAAGATCTTTGAGTAGCTCCATGCCATGCTTTACTTTGCCATGTTCAGGTCCTGTAGCATATAGTTTTGTTGCTCCGAAGAGTGCTATCTGATCTGAAATTCCAGACAAGTGTTAATTTCACTAAGTCTGAGATCTGTTTACCGTTTGCGTTTTTGCCATGCTTGTTTGAACCTGTTAATGGATGAATTGGCCGTAGCTCAGTTCTAGACTTTTGTTAAGCATCATGAATGCATCCCTGCCATGTATTTTGTTGCCATGTTTGAGTGCTGTAGCATGTTCATCTCATTGCATTTAGATGACTACTTGCTGTAAATCGCAGACCGGTGTCATATTTGAATCGCTTGCCATTTCCAAACCGTAACTCCGATTCCGGTGATCTTTATATCGATTTCAACCGAAATCACCTCTTCTTTCCAGTGGCACACTTGCTTTTCCAAGTTGAGGCCAGGTTCATGCACTTCCTGTCATATCTTGCATATGCATCCCGCATTGCATCCCACATAGCATACCAAGTTTCCATCTTCTTGTTTGATCCTTGCACGTGGTTGATTGTGTCCTTGTTGCTTGTTTGTCTTGTTTGGGTAGAGCCGGGAGACGAGTTCGATAACGAGGAGCCCGTTGAGTTTGCTTTCGAGGATCCAGTCAACTCTGACAACTTTGCAGGCAAGATGATCATACCCTCAAAATCACTTCTATCTTTGCTTGCTTAGTTGCTCGCTCTTTTGCTATGCCTATGCTGCGATACCTACCACTTGCTTGTCATGCCTCCCATATTGTTGAACCAAGCCTCTAACCCACCTTGTCCTAGCAAACCGTTGATTGGCTATGTTACCGCTTTGCTCAGCCCCTCTTATAGCGTTGTTAGTTGCAGGTGAAGATTGAAGTTTGTTCCTCGTTGGAACATGGAGATGTTGTTCCTTGTTGGAACATGTTTACTTGTTTGGATATCACTATATATATTATTTAATTAATGCATCTATATACTTGGTAAAGGGTGGAAGGCTCGGCCTTATGCCTGGTGTTTTGTTCCACTCTTGCCGCCCTAGTTTCCGTCATATTGGTGTTATGTTCCTGGATTTTGCGTTCCTTACGCGGTTGGGCTATTATGGGAACCCCTTGACAGTTCGCCTTAAGTAAAGCTTTTTCAGCAATGCCCAACATTGGTTTTACCATTTGCCTCCTAGCCTTTTCTTTCCCTCGGGTTCTGCAGACTCAAGGGTCATCATTATTTTAACCCCCCGGGCCAGTGCTCCTCTGAGTGTTGGTCCAAACTAGAGCCCCTTGCAGCGCCACCTAGGGGAAACTCGAGGGCTGGTTTTAGTTGTACGGACTGCTCATCTGAGTGTGCCCTGAGAAAGAGGTATGTGCAGCTCCTATCGGGATTTGTCGGCACATTCGGGCGGTGTTGCTGGTTTAGTTTTACCCTGTCGAAATGTCTTGTTGTACCGGGATAACGAGTCTGATCGGAATGTCTCGGGAGGAGGTCTATTCCTTCGTTGACCGTGAGAGCTTATGATGGGCTAAGTTGGGACACCCCTGCAGGGATTTGAACTTTCGAAAGTCGTGCCCACGGTTATGGGCAGATGGGAATTTGGTAATGTACGGTTGTAGAAAACCTGAAGTTGACCTTTATTAAAATGAATCAACCGCGTGTGTAACCGTGATGGTCTCTTTCCGGCGGAGTCCGGGAAGTGAACACGGTTGTTGGAGTTATGCTTCACGTAGGTTGTCATAGGATGACTTCTTGATCATACTTTCTCGACCGTGCTTTGCCTTCTCTTCTCGCTCTCATTTGCGTTTGTTAGCCACCATATATGCTAGTCGCTTGCTGCAGCTCCACCTCATACCTTTACCCTACCCATAAGCTTAAATAGTCTTGATCGCGAGGGTGCGAGATTGCTGAGTCCCCGTGGCTCACAGATACTTCCAAAACCAGATTGCAGGTGCCGATGAGACCGTGCAGATGACGCAACCAAGCTCATGAGGAGCTCTATGAAGATCTTGTCCTTTGTGTTGTTCCGTTCTAGTTGATCAGTAGTGGAGCCCAGTTGGGGTCGATCGGGGACCTTTGTCGCATTTGGGGTTCTTCTTTTATTTTGGTTCCGTAGTCGGACCTTGATTGTATCTGGATGATGTAATGCTTTATTCATGTAATTGTGTGAAGTGGCGATTGTAAGCCAACTATGTATCTCTTTCCCTTTTGTATTACATGGGTTGTGTGAAGATTACCTCACTTGCGACATTGCTTTCAATGCGGTTATGCCTCTAAGTCGTGCTTCGACACGTGGGAGATATAGCCGCATCGAGGGCGTTACAGGAACTTCAAGAAGAACAGCAAGCAAGTTGCTGCTCAAGAGAAGAAACCCAAATATGGACCTAAGCCTGAAACCGAGTGCTTCTACTGCAAGCAGACTGGTCACTGGAAGCGGAACTGCCCGAAGTATTTAGCGGATAAGAAGGATGGCAAGGTGAACAAAGGTATATGTGATATACATGTTATTGATGTGTACCTTACTAGAGCTCGCAGTAGCACCTGGGTATTTGATACTGGTTTTGTTGCTAATATTTGCAACTCAAAACAGGGACTACGGATTAAGCGAACACTAGCGAAGGACGAGGTGACGATGCGCGTGGGAAATGGTTCCAAAGTCGATGTGATCACGGTCAGCACGCTACCTCTACATCTACCATCGGGATTAGTATTAAACCTAAATAATTGTTATTTGGTGCCAGCGTTGAGCATGAACATTATATCTGGATCTTGTTTAATGCGAGACGGTTATTCATTTAAATCAGAGAATAATGGTTGTTCTATTTATATGAGTAATATCTTTTATGGTCATGCACCCTTGAAGAATGCTCTATTTCTGATGAATCTCGATAGTAGTGATACACATATTCATAATGTTGAAACCAAAAGATGTAGAGTTGATAATGATAGTGCAACTTATTTGTGGCACTGCCGTTTAGGTCATATCGGTATAAAACGCATGAAGAAACTCCATACTGATGGACTTTTGGAATCACTTGATTATGAATCACTTGGTACTTGCAAACCGTGCCTCATGGGCAAGATGACTAAAGCACCGTTCTCCGGTACTATGGAGAGAGCAACAGATTTGTTGGAAATCATACATACAGATGTATGTGGTCCAATGAATGTTGAAGCTCATGGCGGATATCGTTATTTTCTCACCTTCACAGACGATTTAAGCAGATATGGGTATATCTACTTAATGAAACATAAGTCTGAAACATTTGAAAAGTTCAAAGAATTTCAGAGTGAAGTTGAAAATCATCGTAACAAGAAAATAAAGTTTCTACGATCTGATCGTGGAGGAGAATATTTGAGTTACGAGTTTGGTCTACATTTGAAACAATGCGGAATAGTTTCGCAACTCACGCCACCCGGAACACCACAGCGTAATGGTGTGTCCGAATGTCGTAATCGTACTTTACTTGATATGGTGCGATCTATCATGTCTCTTATAGATTTACCGCTATCGTTTTGGGGTTATGCTTTAGAGACGGCCGCATTCACGTTAAATAGGGCACCATCAAAATCCATTGAGACAACGCCTTATGAACTGTGGTTTGGCAAGAAACCAAAGTTGTCGTTTCTGAAAGTTTGGGGTTGTGATGCTTATGTGAAAAAACTTCAACCTGATAAGCTCGAACCCTAATCGGAGAAATGTGTCTTCATAGGATACCCAAAGGAAACAGTTGGGTACACCTTCTATCACAGATCTGAAGGCAAGACATTTGTCGCTAAGAATGGACCCTTTCTAGAGAAGGAGTTTCTCTCGAAAGAAGTGAGTGGGAGGAAAGTAGAACTTGATGAGGTAACTGTACCTGCTCCCTTATTGGAAAGTAGTACATCACAGAAACCAGTTTCTGTGACACCTACACCAATTAGTGAGGAAGCTAATGATAATGATCATGAAACTTCAAAAAAAGTTACTACTGAACCTCGTAGATCAACCAGAGTAAGATCCGCACCAGAGTGGTACGGTAATCCTATTCTGGAAGTCATGCTACTAGATCATGATGAACCTACGAACTATGAAGAAGCGATGGTGAGCCCAGATTCCGCAAAATGGCTTGAAGCCATGAAATCTGAGATGGGATCCATGTATGAGAACAAAGTGTGGCCTTTGGTTGACTTGCCCAACGATCGGCAAGCAATTGAGAATAAATGGATCTTCAAGAAGAAGACTGACACTGACGGTAATATTACTGTCTACAAAGCTCGACTTATCGCAAAAGGTTTTCGACAAGTTCAAGGGATTGACTACAATGAGACCTTCTCACTCGTAGCGATGCTTAAGTCTGTCCGAATCATGTTAGCAATTGCCACATTTTATGATTATGAAATTTGGCAGATGGATGTCAAAACTGCATTCCTAAATGGATTTCTGGAAGAAGAGTTGTATATGATGCATCTGGAAGGTTTTTTCGATCCAAAGGGAGCTGACAAAGTGTGCAAGCTCCAGCGATCCATTTATGGACTGGTGCAAGCCTCTCAGAGTTGGAATAAACGCTTTGATAGTGTGATCAAAGCATTTGGTTTTGTATAGACTTTTGGAGAAGCCTGTATTTACAAGAAAGTGAGTGGGAGCTCTGTAGCATTTCTGATATTATATGTAGATGACATATTACTAATCGGAAATGATATAGAATTTCTGGATAGCATAAAGGGATACTTGAATAAGAGTTTTTCAATGAAAGACCTCGGTGAACCTGCTTACATATTGGGCATTAAGATCTATCGAGATAGATCAAGACGCTTAATTGGACTTTCACAAAGCACATACCTTGACAAAGTTTTGAAGAAGTTCAAAATGGATCAAGCAAAGAAAGGATTCTTGCTTGTGTTACAAGGTGTGAAATTGAGTAAGACTCAATGCCCGACCAATGTAGAAGATAGAGAGAAAATGAAAGATGTTCCCTATGCTTCAGCCATAGGCTCTATCATGTATGCAATGCTGTGTACCAGACCCGATGTGTGTCTTGCTATAAGTCTAGCAGGGAGGTACCAAAGTAATCCAGGAGTGGATCACTGGACAGCGGTCAAGAACATCCTGAAATACCTGAAAAGGACTAAGGATATGTTTCTCGTATATGGAGGAGACAAAGAGCTCATCGTTAATGGTTACGTTGATGCAAGCTTTGACACTGATCCGGACGATTCTAAATCGCAAACCGGATACGTGTTTACATTAAACGGTGGAGCTGTCAGTTGGTGCAGTTCTAAAGAAAGCGTTGTGGCGGGATCTACATGTGAAGCGGAGTACATAGCTGCTTCGAAAGCACCAAACGAAGGAGTCTGGATGAAGGAGTTCATATCCGATCTAGGTGTCATACCTAGTGCATCGGGTCCAATGAAAATCTTTTGTGACAATACTGGTGCAATTGCCTTGGCAAAGGAATCCAGATTTCACAAGAGAACCAAGCACATCAAGAGACACTTCAATTCCATCTGGGATCTAGTCCAGGTGGGAGACATAGAGATTTGCAAGATACATACGGATCTGAATGTTGCAGACCCGTTGACTAAGCCTCTTCCACGAGCAAAACATGATCAACACCAAAGCTCCATGGGTGTTAGAATCATTATTGTGTAATCTAGATTATTGACTCTAGTGCAAGTGGGAGACTGAAGGAAATATGCCCTAGATACAATAATAATGTTATTATTTTATTTCCTTATATCATGATAAATGTTTATTATTCATGCTAGAATTGTATTATCCGGAAACATAATACTTGTGTGAATACATAGAAAAACTAAACGTCACTAGTATGCCTCTACTTGACTAGCTCATTAATCAAAGATGGTTATGTTTCCTAACCATAGACATGTGTTGTCATTTGATTAACGGGATCACATTATTAGGAGAATGATGTGATTGACATGACCCATTCCATTAGCTTAGCACCCGATCGTTTAGTATGTTGCTATTGCTTTCTTCATAACTTATACATGTTCCTATGACTATGAGATTATGCAACTCCCATTTGCCGGAGGAACACTTTGTGTGCTACCAAATGTCACAACATAACTGGGTGATTATAAAGGTGCTCTACAGGTGTCTCCAAAGGTACATGTTGGGTTGGCGTATTTCGAGATTAGGATTTGTCACTCCGATTGTCGGAGAGGTATCTCTAGGCCCTCTCGGTAATGCACATCACCTAAGCCTTGCAAGCAATGGAACTAATGAGTTAGTTGCAAGATGATGTATTACGGCACGAGTAAAGAGACTTGCCAGCAACGAGATTGAACTAGGTATTGAGATACCGATGATCGAATCTCGGGCAAGTAACATACCGATGACAAAAGGAACAACGTATGTTGTTATGCGGTCTGACCGATAAAAGATCTTCATAGAATATGTGGGAACCAATATGAGCATCCAGGTTCCGCTATTGGTTATTGAACGGAGACGTGTCTCGGTCATGTCTACATTTTTCGCGAACCCGTAGGGTCCGCACGCTTAAGGTTTCGATGACAGTTATATTATGAGTTTATTAGTTTTGATGTACCGAAGTTAGTTCGAAGTCCCGGATGTGATCACAGACATAACGAGGAGTCTCGAAATGGTCGAGACATAAAGATCGATATATTGGACGGCTATATTCGGACACCGGAAGTGTTCCGGGGAAGTTTCGGATAAAACCGGAGTACCGGGGGGTTACCGGAACCCCCGGGGGGGTTAATGGGCCTCATGGGCCTAAAGTGGAGAAGAGGAGGGGCGGCCAGGGCAGGCCACGCGCCCCCTCTCCCCCTAGTCCGAATTGGACAAGGAGGGAGGGGCGGCGCTCCCCTTTCCTTCCTCTCCTCTCTCCCTTCCTTCCCCCTCTCCTACTTGGGCAAGGAAAAGGAGGGAGTCCTACTCCCAGTAGGAGTAGGACTCCTCCCTGGCGCGCCTCATCATGGATAGCCGCCCCTCCCCCTTGCTCCTTTATATACGGGGGCAAGGGGGCACCTCTAGACACAACAATTGATCCTTGAGATCTCTTAGCCGTGTGCGGTGCCCCCCTCCACCATAATCCTCGATAATATTGTAGCGGTGCTTAGGCGAAGCCCTGCGACGGTAGAACATCAAGATCGTCACCACGCCGTCGTGCTAACGGAACTCTTCCCCGACACTTTGCTGGATCGGAGTCCGGGGATCGTCATCGAGCTAAACGTGTGCTAGAACTCGGAGGTGCCGTAGTTTCGGCGCTTGGTCGGTCGGGCCATGAAGACGTACGACTACATCAACCGCGTTGTTATAACGCTTCCGCTTTCGGTCTACGAGGGTACGTGGACAATACTCTCCCCTATCGTTGCTATGCATCACCATGATCTTGCGTGTGCGTAGGATTTTTTTTGAAATTACTACGTTCCCCAACAAAACCTAGTGGGATTGGCACAGTAAGTTTGGTCTAATGAAAGTCCTCGTCTGTAGCGACCAGACCTCAAACAGTCTGATCTCTGTGCTCCGGTGTCATCCCTGGATCAGTAATGCTGACACCACACAGTACTCGGAGGATTTATAGCAGAGTAGGAATCACACACTTATTACATCGAGTGTCTCAAAAGAGAACTTATTACAATAAATATGGCTTAAGGCCATCTAATAACGATAACAGTGGAAGGCTTGGAAGATAAGTGAGTCCATCAACTCCAACGGCATCACTGAGTATAGAACCACGGCCTAAAACTCCTTAATCATCGTCTGAAAAGTCTGCAACATTAACGTTGCAGCCTGAGAACGGGTCAGCACATGTAATATGCTGGCAAGGTAACACATAAAGAGTAATGAAATGCAACAGCTATACTATATGCATATTTGGCTGGTGGAAAGCTCTATGGTTACTGTTTTGCGTAAAGCCAATTTTTCCCTACTTCAAAGGAATAAATTTAATTACTATCATGGTGGTTGTTAAACATTGAGAATGGTTGACAGCATTCTCAATCCCAATTAAGCATCATCATTAAACAAACCCATCAAAATTATCTTTAGAGTAACATGTTGAGATTCACATGATAATCCAGGTACTAGATACTCAAGATGTCCATAACCGGGGACACGGCTAACCATGATTAGTTTATTACACTCTGCAGAGGTTTGCGCACTTTTCCCCACAATACTCGATCGCCTCTGTTGGATTTCTCGCACTACATGATGTTTGAGAAACGGATGACCGAGACACAGTCTTTCAGAAGCGCTAGCACCTTACGTTGGATAGACTGTTACACCTACTTTCCCCTACATCTGCTAGTCTACCCTGTAAGAGTTCGCACGACTTAATCAACTATGCCAGAGCCCATAATGGCTTGTGGCTGCACACGGAAGTTTCTAGTATGAATAATCTTATGATCCCTTTGAGCCTGGGTGGCGGTCCAAAAGAAAAAAACAGGCAAGTCCTGATAGAAACCAGGTGCCTCAATCCACCCAGATGCGTGTTTAAGTTGCCACCTTAGATAAACCATTAAAATTAACAAACTCACATCTGTCATGAATATCACTCACCCAATCCACGTCTACTAGCATAGCATGGCGTAATAAGCAAACGTAGAAGTAACTCCCAAAGGTTTCATAATAAACAGGTAATAGGTACTACCTCATCTACTTCCCATCCCACAATTTAATTAGATCCTAATCATGCAATGTATGAGGATTGATCTAATGCAATAAAACTGGGTTGTAGAAAACGTATGATAAAAGTGTTACTTGCCTTGCTGATGATCCGTGAAACCTAGAGATTCGAAGTAACAGGCGGCGCACTCCGAGTATTCTATCGCAGGCAAACAAACAAGCATACAATAAGTACTCATCTAATGCACAGGTAAAACTCAAATAGAAGATCTAACCAGAAAGTTCAACTTAAGAACCCTGGTTTGCAAAAGAATCAAATCGAACGAAGCAAAAGAAATCAAACGGCGAAAGAAAACAACTTCGTTCTAGTAATCTGGATCTAGGTCAAATTTTACTGTAGCAAAAACTTGTTTAAGTTGATTATTCGGAAAGAGGGTTTCGAGACGAAACTCCAGGCGCTTGAATCGCCTGATTCCGATAAACGAGCGAAAAGTTATACTAAAACAAAAATCGGATCAGAAATCGCGATCAGAAAATAACCACGGAAAATCCGACGAAAACGAGAAACGATGAACAGGAGAAAATATATATATATATATATATTTTTTCCGATTTTTTTTCAAAAAAAATCTGCACGGAAAACGAGGCGGCTGTCGTGGTTCTAAGTCTGACAGTAATGTAAGGGGGTGTGTATAGAGGCTAGATCTTAGCTATTGGGAAGTTGTAAGCACACAATGTTTACGAGTTCAGGCCCTTCTCGGAGGAAGTAACAGCCCGACGTCTCGATGCCCTGAGGCAGTCGATTGGATTATGTGTGTGTAGATAATAGGGGTGCGAACCCTTCACACTGAGGAGGGGGGTGGCTTATATAGAGTTCGCCGGCCCCCTCCTGCCCTCAGTAATGCAGGGTTTCAGGTACATTTAAGGTTGGGCGTTACTGGTAACGCCCCTAATAAAGTGTTATAATGACCATAAAGACTACTTAATAGCGACCGTTTGCCTGCGGAGTGACTTTAGGTCTTCTGGCAGTCGAGTGGTTGGCTTCATGGTCGAGTGTCTTGAACTTGTCGAGTGGGATACCTTCGAGTCGATTGAAAGGTGACTCCTTCTAGGGATGTCCTCGGGTAGGGCTCTTTAGGACGGGTCCGTGCCCCTACCCTAGGTACATAGCTTCATCATTAGCCCCCGAATGGATTGAGGTTAGAGTGAGAAAGGGTTGGCGATCTTTCCAACTGGTTCTTTGGATTATATGAGTGCCTCGTTCTGGGTCGACCGTCACGGATGACGTCATCAACCTCTTTCAGTCGCCTTGATCCATTCTAGGCCTTTCGTCGAGTGGATTTCTTTACCTGTGACATACCGAGCGCTGGTGCGCGCGGGGTCTTCTGTTTTGACAAGTTGTTCTGCAGCCAGCAGATATCACGGGATTCAGATTTTTGGGAAGCGCGCGGGATGGGGGCAGCCGCAGTAATCGGAAGTGACAACGCGGAGGCTCCTCGATCCCCGCGTCGCCTTTTTCGCCACGTACTGCACGCGCGCCTGCTGTGGGATATGACTGGATAGCCTGGGCCTACCGGTCAGCCACTCGGGAGCGGCCCCTTATAAGTTGCCGGCTCGGAGTTCCCCATCAGTGCGCGTACTTCTCTCTTCTCCTTCTTCCTTTCTCCCTTCGCAACTTCCTCCGCCACCTCCGCTCTCGCCCTACCGCCGCAAACCCGTTCGAGATCTCGCCGGCGACGATGGTGAAGGGCAAGACGACTGCTTTGGAGCGCGCGAAGAAGGCGGCGGCGGCGGGGAAAGGGAAGAGGTCTGCACGTGGCGGATCTTCCTCCAGGACCGCCCTACCCAAAGGTTGGATCCAGGGCGACTGGATGCCTTCGGTGCTCCGGCAGGAGGATCTCGACGACATGGTCGAGGGGGGAGCCATTCCCCACAAAGCCGTGCGTCTTCCGGGGGAGAGATCGAACCCCAACCCCGTGACGGTGAGTGCGTGCTCCTGGCCACTCACATCGACCGAGGGTTTTCTCTGCCGCCCCATCCTTTCTTCCGAAATTTCTTGAACTTCTTCGGAGCGCAGCTCCATCACTTTACTCCAAACTCCATTGTCTACCTCGCTGCTTTCATTTCCATGTGTGAGGCGTTCCTGGGTTGCCGCCCACATTGGGGGCTTTTCAAGCACATTTTTACTTGTCGCTCTCAGTCGGTCAAGAAGGCCAAGTCGAGTGATGAGAGGATGCAAGTGATCCAATTGTGCAGGGGCTTGGCGATCCAAACGAGGGGGAAGAGCTGTTTTCCATCCATTACTTTCCCGGAGTCGGTCCGAGGTTTGCAGGCAACTTGGTTCTACTGCCAGGACCAGGCGACCCCAGGGCAGTCGACTGGTCTCCCATCTTTCTCTCTCGACCGAGCCAAAAAACCTGCTTCTCTAAAGGTGACGCCGGAAGAAAAGGTGTAAGTGCATCTAGTGCCACCCCTAGTTGGTTTTGGAGTATTGACGACAAACCTAGTTGAGGGACTAATGTGTTTGTGAGAATTATAGGATAACACAGGTAGAAGTCCCTCATTGATTCAGTTTCACTACCAGAGATGACCCCTAAAAATGTACGAAGACATTGAAGACAATGGTGGTTTATGAAGATATTCATATTGAAGACAATGACATGTGAAGACTCCCTATGAAGCTTATGGAACTCGAAGACTTAGATCCTTCGTAGTTTTACTTCATTTATGTTGTGTCATAGGAACCACCGTACTGTTAAGTGGGGTCCAAGAGAACCAGTCAGGATGAATGAAGTGATGCCTAATTCAAATCCTATGTCTTCGAGCAAAGACTATGAGAGAAAATCTTGTCCAGAGTCAGACAAGTCAGCTTTACTTGTAGCCCAAGTAAAGTTGCCGTGTGAGTTTGAAATCCGACGGTTGGTACACGTGTCAGTTCCTTAGTGACCCAGGGTCATTTCGGACAAATCAGGCCGGGTTGCCAAGTGGCTATAAATAGTCCACCCCTACAACCATAAACGGTTGGCTGCTCAGATTTCAGTGCACGGCTTTTGTCGTTTGAGAGCAACCCACCTTGAAGCCTTTGAGAGAAAATTCCTAGCAAGGAGAAAAGCCCTAACCACCCAGAGCCAGAGTAAATTGGGCATCACTTAAGTCTTCTTGTCTGAGTGATCTGAAGACTTATTAGACTTGAGGACTGTGCATCCTCCAGCCGGTTAGGCGTCGCGTTCTGAGCATCCAAGAGAAATTGTGGATTGCCGGTGAACGAAGTCTGTGAAGGTTTGGGAGTCTACCTTGAAGACTTACCAGAGTGATTGGGCGAGGTCTGTGTGACCTTAGGTCAAGGAGAAAATGGTGAGGACTGGGTGTCCTGAGCTGCGTGTTCAGGACTGGGTGTCCGGGACTGTGTGTCCTTTGGTTTAAATACCTAGCCGCTCGAACCAGACGTACAGTTGTCACAGCAACTGGAACTGGTCCAACAAATCATTGTCTTCAGCATGTCACTGGTTTCATCTTCACCTCTTTTTACTTACCGTTACACATTGTGAAGCCATTGCATGCTTGCTTTATCTTCTGTCTTCACAACTTAACTGTATGATTTGTTTGGCTTCATAACTTCTTCCTACCTGATCCTTATTACACTGAAGCTGTTTGTCAATGTGCTTTCACTATATTGAATACTTGACCATGGCTTGCCTTGTGTAATCTAACTTCCGTTGCATAGTGATAGGCTTGTCTATTCTGTTTGTCTTCATAACTTCCACGTTTTGAAGACTTTCATAAAAATCGCCTATTCACCCCCCCTCTAGTCGATATAACACACTTTCAAAAGGCCCAGGTCAAGGTGCTGGCGGGTCGAGTGGTTGAGCTTGTCCGTGAGGGTGTGACGGGAATGGATCTGCTGGAAGTCTTCCTCAAGAGGCGAATCCAACCGCTCCAGGCTCGTGACCACCCGATGTGGCTGTACTCAGGCCTCGAGGACACCACTCGGATCCACCCGGAGGAGGTCACCGATGAGATGTTGGAGGGGTGGCTGTCGAGCATCACGGGGAACAAAGACAACCCCCGAGGAGCCAGGAGGGTCATTCCACTCGACAATTCGTACGAGGTCGACCAGGTATGTCTTTATGCTCCCGACTGAAATCTTTGTTTTCTGCGTTGGTCTTCTTTGAGTAGGTCGATTGACTTTTGTTTTGTCTGCTGTTTTCCAGGCGACCACTGAGATGTACTCGACGCCCAACAGGGCACAGGGGTCGACTGAGGAAGGGGAGGCGAGCGGAGGCGAGAGCGGGGACGACCAAGGCGAGTGGGAGTCTGATGGTGAAGGAGAGGGAGGTGACGACCTCTTCTCCAGCGAAGAGGAGGAGGAGGAGGTTGAACCCCCCCGCCCGGATAGGCGATCCAAGCTCGCACACGACCCGGCGCAGGAACGCGGCAAGGCGACTGCCTCCGTTGGGCCGTCGTCAAAACGCCCTCGGACTTCTTCTCCAACACCGACTGGGAAGGTCCCCAAGCACCCACGCACGACGCTGTCCAAGCCGCCCAAGGCTCTGCCCAAGATGAAGATAGCCGTCCCTACCATTTCCGGGTAATAAAGCTTGTTTTCCTTCGTCGACCGTGGACGGATCCTTGGTCGATTCATTGAGCCAACTGACTGACTTTTCGAGATTTGCAGCGCTGCTACTTCTGAGGTCTCTGCCAAGGACGAAGACCAAGAGATGGGGGACGCTATTACCTCCAACCCTGGTACGATTACTGACGTTCTGTTTTTGAGTCGACTGGTCATTTCTTGCAATTCTGGTCGATTGAATGTTTCCCTTGCAGCCCCTCCTCATGTTATCGACCTCCCGGATGACGACGACAACGAACCGCTGAGGATGAGGAGGAACAAGAGGTCGTTGGCTGACAGGATTCCCCAGCCTACTCCGGCGTCTGAGACCATGGCTCGGGATGGTGGCGACGCCCCTCGGGCTTCTGTGACTTTCGCCAACCCTCTGTCGAGTGTGCGGCCTTCAGCGTCGACTGCGGATCCCTCTTCGCTTTTTGCTGCGTACCCCGTCCCTGAGGACGAAGTGGCTGCTGCAAAGGAGGCTATACGCCAGGCGGGGGTCATGATGGAGCAGGTGAAGATGGCTCGGGAGGCCAGCCAAGTAGCCTATGACGCGAGTTCGGCTCTTCAGAGCAACGTCCAGGTCAGTCGACTCGACACTTGATCATTTGAAGAGTCTCTTTTTTTGAAGATCTTTTGTATCTGTACACCCACTGGATGTGTTTACCAATTCTTGGACGAGTGGGGGCACGCTGAGTGCACCCACTGGGTGTAGTCCCCAAGACTACGGTGGACTGCTGGCAGTCGACTGTAGTCTTTACATTTTGTTGTTGCATCTGTATTTCTTTACTTGGTCTGGTCAGGCCACGTCGAATGGGGCTGTATCCGGTCGACTGCGGACAGTAGACTTTCTCTCTTCTTTTTTTTGAACCAGTGGGGGCACGCTGAGTGCACCCACTGGGTGTAGTCCCCGAGACTACTGTCGAATGTTTTTGATTTGGCTGTGGTCTTAGAAACGTCATCTTTTTCTCTTAGTTACTCGGAAGCAACTTATCTTGAATGTCTGTCGACTGATTTTTCCTTTTGCAGAAATCCTACGAACTTGCATCTCGCTATACTGAGTTGGAGAAGCAGTGGATTCAACTGAACCTTGATCTGGAGCTGGCCAGAATAGAGCTGCAGAAGGTCAGAGACGGCGTCACTAGTAAGACGACTTTGTCGACTAGTTTTGTTTTTAGGCTTGAGTACCCTTCCGCTGTTTCCGAACCAATCATCATTTCTTTTGCAGGAGAACTGAGCGAGGCCCTGGCGAAGAAGGATCAGGACTTGGCTACTGCCCACAAGGAGGCTGATGACAAGATCGCTCTGGCTGAACAGAAGTTGGCTTCGGTCGGCCAATTAGAAGAAGAGAATACCAGGCTGAAGACCGCTCTGAATGAAGCCAACAGGGAGTGCACACGTTGGAAGAAGGAGAACCTCTCCCTGACCGAGAAGATGGAAGGCGTCGCTCGCAGGAGGGACGACCTGGAGAGCTACTTGAGGAGCCTCACTAAGAAGTTGTACATCAAGCTTGAAGGTGCACATTCAATTCCGACTGGTTTTCTTTTTGTGTCGACTCAGTTTATGAAAATTGGCTTATCCTTGGATCGTGTATGCAGAGCTTTGCCAGAACTTTGAGGAGGAGACTGGGCGGATTGAAACAGGTTTGGATCCAATCAACTCTCCGGTGAATGATGAAGCTGCCATGAATCTGCTCCGACTGGAATCTCGCATTGACGGCGTCGTGGATTACTTGGCTCGGCCGAAGGTTGCCATGTCGCGGATCGACCCGACACTTTGGCCAGAGTCTACGCTCCAGAACAATCTCGAGTCTCTGATGGCTCAACTTAACGGAATCCCTGACCGAGTGCAGGAGTGGAAGAAGTCTTCTGCTCGGTGCGGCGCTGATGTCCCTGTGTCTCTAGTCCGCATCCATTGCAAGGAGGCGCGAGAAGAGAAGCTGGCCGCCATCCAAGTCACCAATACCAAGAGGCACAGCTTTCAAGACTTCATGGAGACCTTTATTGCTGCTGCCACCTGTATTGCAGACAGGATCGACTTGGATGAGTTCGTCGCCCCTGCCAGTCCTCCGCCTGAGGAATGAAAAACTTTTATGCTTCTCCTTAAATTTGCCTCGGAATGCCGAGTGGATTTGTAACCGTTAAACTCTACCGAGCTGAGGGCTTGAGTACTTTGATCTGAGGTCTGGGACCTTTTAGGCTTTATCCGAACTTGATTTCTTGTTGAATATCTTCGCAGTTTGATCTGTTGAGTGGAACTTGATCTTCACTTGGAATACCCTTTGTATTTGCGGCATAACTTCTTGCGGATTGGGTCGAGTCCTGTATTTAGACGAGTGCTGGACTTCAGCTAAGCCCCCGAGTGGGAGGTTTGATCTCCACTTGGTAGGATTTCTTAAATACTTAGGCGAGTACTGACTGCAGCTAAGTCTCTTTGTGGAAGAACTTAGGCGAGTACTCGACTGCAGCTAAGCCCCTGAGTGGGAGGATTGCTCTCCACTCGGTAGGATTTTTCCAAACTTAGGAGAGTGCTGACTGCAGCTAAGTCTCTTTGTGGAAGAACTTAGGCGAGTATTGGACTGCAGCTAAGCCCCCGAGTGGGAGGATTGCTCTCCACTCGGTAGGATTTTTTCAAACTTAGGCGAGTGTTCAACTACAGCTAAGCTTCCGAGTGGGAGAACTTAGGCGAGTACTGGACTGCAGCTAAGCCCCCGAGTGGGAGGTTTGCTCTCCACTCGGTAGGATTTTTTCAAACTTAGGCGAGTGTTGGACTGCAGCTAAGCTTCCGAGTGGGAGAACTTAGGCGAGTACTGGACTGCAGCTAAGCCCCCGAGTGGGAGGTTTTCTCTCCACTCGGTAGGATTTTTTCAAACTTAGGCGAGTGCTGACTGCAGCTAAGTCTCTTTGTGGAAGAACTTAGGCGAGTACTGGACTGCAGCTAAGCCCCCGAGTGGGAGGATTGCTCTCCACTTGGTAGGATTTTTTCAAACTTAGGCGAGTGTTCGACTGCAGCTAAGCTTCCCAGTGGGAGAACTTAGGCGAGTACTGGACTGCAGCTAAGCCCCCGAGTGGGAGGTTTGCTCTCCACTCGGTAGGATTTTTTCAAACTTAGGCGAGTGTTCGACTGCAGCTAAGCTTCTGAGTGGGAGAACTTAGGCGAGTACTGGACTGCAGCTAAGCCCCCGAGTGGGAGGTTTGCTCTCCACTCGGTAGGATTTTTTCAAACTTAGGCGAGTGTTCGACTGCAGCTCAGCTTCCGCGTGGGAGAACTTAGGCGAGTACTGGACTGCAGCTAAGCCCCCGAGTGGGAGGTTTGCTCTCCACTCGGTAGGATTTTTTCAAACTTAGGCGAGTGTTCGACTGCAGCTAAGCTTCCGAGTGGGAGAACTTAGGCGAGTACTGGACTGCAGCTAAGCCCCCGAGTGGGAGGTTTGCTCTCCACTCTGTAGGATTTTTTCAAACTTAGGCGAGTGCTGACTGCAGCTAAGTCTCTTTGTGGAAGAACTTAGGCGAGTACTGGACTGCAGCTAAGCCCCCGAGTGGGAGGATTGCTCTCCACTCGGTAGGATTTTTTCAAACTTAGGCGAGTGCTGACTGCAGCTAAGTCTCTTTGTGGAAGAACTTAGGCGAGTACTGGACTGCAGCTAAGCCCCCGAGTGGGAGGATTGCTCTCCACTCGGTAGGATTTTTTCAAACTTAGGCGAAACGGATTCGCAGCTAAGCCCCCGAGTGGGAGGTTTGCTCTCCACTCGGTAGGATTTTTTCAAACTTAGGCGAAACGGATTCGCAGCCAAGTCACCCACTGGGGGATTTTGTATGCAAACAAAGTGACAGCAATTATTGGAACACTCTTGTCTTTGATAAAAATGAACTGCAGAAAAAAAAATTCTTATTACATCTCGTCTAAGGGAGAACTCAAGTGCAAAAAGGGCGGAGCAGTTCCGCGTTCCAAGCTCGTGGCTCATCGATCTGGCGATCAACATTGTAGAGGTGGTACGCTCCATTGTGAAGGACTCTGGTGACTATGAAGGGGCCTTCCCAAGTAGGAGTAAGCTTGTGTGGTTTCTGTTGATCCACTCGGAGGACCAGATCTCCTTCTTGGAAGGCTCGACTCTTCACATTCCGGACATGAAACCGGCGCAAGTCTTGCTGATAAATAGTCGATCTGATCATGGCCATCTCTCTCTCTTCTTCTAAGAGGTCGACTGCGTCTTGCCGGGCCTGTTCTGCTTCATCTTCAGTGTAAAGTTCGACTCGGGGTGCGTTATGAAGAAGGTCACTCGGCAGAACTGCTTCGGCTCCATAAACCAGAAAGAATGGAGTTCTTCCAGTCGACCGGTTGGGGGTGGTCCTTAATCCCCACAGAACTGACGGAAGCTCGTCGACCCAAGCGCCTGCCGCGTGCTTGAGATCACGCATCAGTCGAGGCTTTAGTCCTTTGAGAATCAGACCATTGGCTCTCTCAGCTTGTCCGTTCGACTGGGGATGGGCGACCGATGCGTAGTCGACTCGTGTGCCTTGAGAGGCGCAAAAAGCTCTGAACTTGTCCGAATCAAAGTTTGACCCATTGTCAGTGATGATGCTATGCGGGAATCCATATCTGAATGTCAACCCTCTGACGAAACTGATAGCAGTGCAAGCATCGAGATTCTTGATGGGCTTAGCTTCGATCCATTTGGTAAATTTGTCGACTACCACTAGCACATGAGTGAATCCACTCCTGCCCGTCCTTAGTGTACCAACCATGTCCAGTCCCCAGACGGCAAAGGGCCAGACGAGTGGAATGGTCTTCAGGGCTGATGCAGGCTTGTGTGACATGTTGGAGTAGAACTGGCACCCTCCACACTTGTCGACTATCTATTTTTCCATCTCATTTGCTCTTGGCCAGTAAAATCCAGCTCGGTATGCTTTAGCCACAATAGTCCGAGAGGACACATGGTGACCACAGGTCCCCGAGTGGATATCATTAAGGATTATCTGACCCTCTTCTGGTGTTATGCATTTCTGACCGACTCCAGTCGCGCTCTCTCTATACAGCTGTCCCTTTATGACTGTGAAGGCCTTGGATCGGCGGACGATCTGTCGAGCCTCTTCCTCGTCTTCTGGGAGTCCTTTCCTTAGGATATACACGATGTATGGTATCGTCCAGTTAGGGGTGATTGCCAAGACTTCCATGATTAGGTCGACCACCGCAGGTACTTCAACTTCAGTCGGATCTGTGGCACTTTTCGGCTGCGGGGCTTCTTCTGTGAAAGGATCCTCTTGGACTGACGGCAAGTGAATGTGTTCCAGGAACACGTTGCTGGGAATGGCTTCTCTCTTGGAGCCTATCTTTGCCAAATCGTCAGCTACCTGATTTTTCAGCCGGGGGATGTGATGAAGCTCTAACCCCTCGAATTTCTTTTCTAGCTTTCGCACTGCATTGCAATAACCAGTCATTGCCGGACTCCTGACGTCCCACTCCTTCATCACTTGATTAACCACTAAATCTGAGTCACCATAGACCATGAGGCGACGGACGCCGAGTGAAATGGCCATGCGCAACCCATACAAAAGTGCTTCATACTCTGCTTCGTTATTGGAGGAATTGAAGTGAATCTGGAGAACATATCTGAGCTTATCTCCTCGAGGGGAGACTAGGACTACCCCCGCACCCGAACCATTCAGAATCTTGGATCCATCGAAGAACATGGTCCAGTGCTCCGAGTGAACTTGAGTCGGAAGTTGCTGTTCAATCCACTCGGCGATGAAATCTGCGATTGCTTGGGACTTGATAGCCTTCTTTGCTTCAAACTTGATATCTAAGGGAAGGAGTTCAATCGCCCACTTGGCCACTCGACCAGTTGCTTCTCTGTTATGCAGGATCTCTGATAGTGGGGCCTCGCTGACAACTGTAATGGAGTGGTCAGAGAAGTAATGTGCAACTTTCTTCATGGTCATATAAATCCCATATACAAGCTTCTGGTAGTGAGGGTATCTTTGTTTTGAAGGGGTCAAAACTTCAGGCACATAATATACTGGGCGTTGAACTTTGAAGGCCTTTCCTTCCTCTTCCTGCTCGACCATAAGTACTGTACTGACAACTTGTCCTGTGGCTGCAATGTAAAGCAGCAGAGGCTCTTTGCTGATTGGGGCAGCAAGCACCGGCTGGGTGGAGAGCAGAGCTTTGAGCTCTGCAAACGCTGCATCAGCTTCTGGAGTCCACTCGAACTTGTCAGACTTCTTCATCAGTCGGTAAAGAGGCAACGCCTTTTCACCGAGACAAGAAATGAATCGACTTAAAGCGGCCAAGCATCCTGTAAGCTTTTGGACATCGTGCACGCGTACAGGATGCTTCATCCGGAGTATGGTGCCAATTTTTTCAGGATTGGCGTCGATCCCCATTCGGAAACGAGAAAACCGAGTAACTTTCCACCTGGAACTCCGAAAGTGCACTTTGATGGATTGAGCTTGATATCATACCTCCTGAGGTTGGCAAAGGTTTCAGCAAGGTCAGCCCATAGGTCGGAACCTTTCCGGGACTTGACCACAATACCATCCATGTATGCCTCCACATTCCGACTGATTTGAGTGAGTAAACACTTCTGAATCATTCTCATGAATGTGGCTCCGGCGTTCTTGAGGCCGAACGGCATGGTGACGTAACAGAAGCATCCGAATGGAGTGATGAAAGCTGTTTTGATCTCGTCGGGCCCATACAGACGAATCTGATGGTATCCGGAATAGGCATCTAGAAAAGAGAATCTCTCGCACCCCGCAGTCGAGTCCACTATTTGGTCGATGCGAGGGAGAGGAAAATGATCTTTTGGGCAGGCCCGATTGATATGTTTGAAATCAATGCACATGCGGAGTGACTTGTCCTTCTTGGGGACCATGATGACATTGGCGAGCCACTCAGAGTGGTAAATCTCTCGGATGAACTCCGCTGCTAAGAGCCAAGCCACCTCCTCGCCAATGGCTTGCTTCTTCTGGACGGCGGACCGTCGAAGATGTTCCTTCACAAGCTTGAATTTCGGGTCGACTCATAGACGGTGCTCAGCCAGCCCCCTGGGAACTCCAGGCATGTCAGAGGGTTTCCATGCGAAGATGTGCCAGTTCTCACGGAGGAGCTGGATGAGCGCTTCTTCCTATTTGGAGTCGAGCGTCATCGAGATGTGAGTCGGAGCAGCGTCGGGGTCGGTCGGGTGAATGTGGACTGTCTTTGTTTCACCAGCCGACTGAAAAGCTGACTCTGAGGCAGGCTTCTTAGCTCGCAGCAATTCACTCGGATCGGCAGTCTTTTGGTACTCTTTCAGCTCGACCACTGCCATCTGAGCATCAGTGATCTTTGATCCCTTCTGAAAACACTCTTCTTCTTTCTTTCGGTTGCCCGTAACAGTGATCACACCCTTGGGGCCAGGCATCTTCAATTTGAGATACACGTAACATGGTCGAGCCATGAAGCGTGCGTAAGCTGGCCTGCCCAAAATGGCATGATAAGCACTTTGGAAGTCCACAACCTCAAATGTCAACTTTTCCTTGCGGTAATTCTTTGAATCACGAAAAACCACATCAAGAGCAATCTGGCCGAGTGACTCGGCTTTCTTCCCAGGAATGACTCCGTGGAAGCTCATGTTACTGGTACTGAGTCTGGACATCGGAATGCCCATTCCTTTCAAAGTTTCAGCGTACAGTATGTTCAGGCCACTGCCGCCATCCATCAGGACTTTGGTCAGTCTAGTGCCTTCGACAACTGGGTCGACCACCAAAGCTTGCCTCCCAGGGGTGGCAATGTGCGTCGGGTGATCAGACTGGTTGAATGTGATGGCAGTCTAAGACCACTTCAGGTAACTGGGTGTTGCCGGAGCAACCATGTTCACCTCATGGTTAATGACTTTCAGTAGACTTTTGCTTTCGACATCAGCAAAAATCATCAAGGTGGAATTGACTTGGGGGTATCCATCGTCACTATCATCCTTGTCCTCAACTCTGTCTGGCTCTTTTTCCTTATCTTTGGGCTGCTTTCCCTGAAACTGCTGGATCAGGAACCGGCACTGTCGAGTGGTATGTTTTGGGAAAATAAAATTACCCTCTTCATCTTTCTTGGTGTGGATGTGACATGGCAGGTCCAAAACATCATTCCCATCCTGATCCTTAACTTTCTTGGGCTTCCAAGTGCCCTTGGGTTTCCCCTTGAAGTTTCCCTGGGCCACGGCCAGGGCCTCCCCGGGAGCGGCTGGCTCGGCCTTCCGCTTCTGCTTCCGACTGGAGCTTCCTCCGGTTTCTTGGGCGACTGATTTGAGTTTGCCACTTCGGAGTCGGTCTTCGTCTTCACCATTAGCGTACTTGGTGGCAATCTCCATCATACGATTCAGAGACATCTCTCCAGTTCGGCCGAACTTCAGATTCAACTCTCTGTATTTGACGCCTTCCTTGAAAGCGCAAACTGCTTGATGGTCTGGCACATTCTCAACCGAGTGGTGTAGTGTGATCCACCTCTAGATGTATTCCCTCAGTGTTTCATTCGGCTTCTGTACGCAAGACCGCAACTCTGTAAGGCCTGCAGGTCGCTTGCATGTTCCTTCGAAGGTTGTGATAAACACTCGGGAGAGGTCCTCCCAAGTGTAAATACTGCTGGGTGCCAACTGATTCAGCCATGCTCTGGCTGAGCCTTCTAACATGAGAGGCAAATGCTTCATGGCCACCTCATCATTGCCGCCGCCAATCTGCACAGCCACTCGGTAATCTTCGAGCCATGTGTCAGGCTTGGATTCACCGTTGAACTTGCTGACTCCACTTGCCAACCTGAAGTTGGGCGAAATCACCGCGGCCCTGATGGCTCGACTGAAACATTCTGGCCCCGAAGCATGTACCCTGCTGCCGGTGGGCGCATCTCTGTTGTGGCCCTCTCGATGAGCTCTGTTCCTGTCAACCAAACCTTGAACGAGGATGGATCTCGCGTCAAAGCCTGGGTCCCTGGGGTCGATTGGAATCCTCTGCCCAGCATTATGGGGGCGCCTGTCATCTTGATGTCGAGGCGCATATGACCCACTCCACGGGGGAGGGGATGGCACTCGACGTCGATCATCACGGTCGGGTCGGTGATCATACTGCTCATTTCTTCTGTACTGATCATGCCGGTCCCCACGTCCCTCACGCCTCGGGGGAGATCTCGGGCTATGAGCCGACTGGACTGTTTTTGTTGCAACGGATCGACTGTGGATCCTGTTCCGCGACTGAGAAACGGCAGAATTCTGGTTTCCTGCCGCTCGGAGCAACGCTCTGATCTGCAACAAGCCCCTGCCAGCCTCCGACTGGGAAGGCTGAATTGACTCCGCTATACGGGCCGCGGTGGCCAAATTCTGAACTGGGGTTCGGTATACCTGCGACGGCGGGAAGAGCTGACGTCGACTGGATTCGGGAGCTTGCCGTCGTCGACTGGACTCGGGAGCTCACTGACGCGCTTGCTCATCGAGTATTCGCTGTAGATTCTCTAGTCGAGTGCGCTCGGCCAAGTTAGCCAAGCGTGCGTCCTCCAAGGCCCGGGCCTCGGGGGTTTCTCCAACAATAGGAGTGTGGAGCGCGTCCATGTTCCGGCGGCGAAGCTCCTCTTGCTGTAATGACGTGAGAGGTTCAGGGAGGTACTCGTCGTGGGGATGCGACAGGTCGCCTCCACCCTTGCCCCCATCGGCGCGAGGGAATCCAGGAGGGCTGTGCGTCCCCTCGACCGCCAGAACTTCAGCCAAAGGGTCGCTGCTATCGCACTCGGATGCAGTCTCCGCGGTGCCAGTCGACAGGTCGAACAGGCCGCAGAGGGATTCGTCAGGCTCGATTGCCATGACTTGTGGGGCCACCGACTGGCGGGCCATGGCGTGCCTCACCCACCGCTGGAGTCTCGACCGTCCTGAGCACTTGCGCTGGTGGGAGACGAGGCGGGGAGACGACACGGGGGCCGACCGTTATTGGGTCGACGGCTGCCGCAGGAGGACGCCACGAATGCACGCGCGGAAGTGCGTCGCACCGCGGACGGGGAGCACGTCGATGTTGAGCGGCGCCTCCTGGAGCCAGGCGGAGTCGTCAGCGATGAAGGTGAGCGTGCCGAGACGGATCTCGCAGACCTCTACCAAAACTCCGCAGGAAACCATGATCGAATGGATCGGAAAAAACCCAACTTCTCCAATTAGGCGCTAAGACTCCTGCCCCATGGTGGGCGCCAATTGTCGTGGTTCCAAGTCTGACAGTAATGTAAGGGGGTGTGTATAGAGAGGCTAGATCTTAACTATTGGGAAGTTGTAAGCACACAATGTTTACGAGTTTAGGCCCTTCTCGGAGGAAGTAACAGCCCTACGTCTCGGTGCCCTGAGGCGGTCGATTGGATTATGTGTGTGTAGATACCAGGGGTGCGAACCCTTCACACTGAGGAGGGGGTGGCTTATATAGAGTTCGCCGGCCCCCTCCTGCCCTCAGTAATGCAGGGTTTCAGGTACATTTAAGGTTGGGCGTTACTGGTAACGCCCCTAATAAAGTGTTATAATAACCATAAAGACTACTTAATAGCCGACCGTTTGCCTGCGGAGTGACTTTAGGTCTTCTGGCAGTCAAGTGGTTGGCTTCATGGTCGAGTGTCTTGAACTTGTCGAGTGGGATACCTTCGAGTCGATTGAAAGGTGACTCCTTCTAGGGATGTCCTCGGGTAGGGCACTTTAGGACGGGTCCGTGCCCCTACCCTAGGTACATAGCTTCATCAGCGGCGGCGGCGAACCTCGAAAGGCGCGCTCCGGTGGCGGCGGCGGCGGGGCTGGGCTAGGGTTTGGGGCGGCTGTGGCTCTCGGGCCCCCGAGTGGCGGCTTATAAAGGTGTCCCGGGCGGAGTCCCGCTCGGGTACGGCCCAAAGTCGGTTCCGTTTTTTAAATAATTCCGCTCGGAAGAAAAATAAAAAGAAATACTAAACGGACTCAAAAAATCACGAAATAAATTTTGCCGGCTTCCTAAAATCAAGCCCGATAAAGTGAACATTTATTTGGGCCGAAACTACAACTTTGAAAAACGCGCATTTTTCCTAAATTCAAATAAAAATACCAAAAAACTCCGAAATAAATCTTATTTGATTTTTTTATTAAATCCTCAATATCTATATTTTGAGAAAGTCATTTTATTCCCTCTCTCATATTTTTGTAATAGAAATAATTGATGATAAAATAAATAAATCAAACGATCCTGTTTACATAATTTGAGAAAACTCAAATACGTAAATAACGAAATCCCCAACTCTCTCCGTGGGTCCTTGAGTTGCTTAGGATTTTCTAGGATCAAAACCAAAAGCAAGATAAAATATGATATGCATGATGATCTAATGTATAACATTCCAAATTGAAAATTTGGGATGTTACAAACCTACCCCCCTTAAGATGAATCTCGCCCTCGAGATTCGGGTTGGCTAGAGAATAGGTGAGGGTGGTCCTTGAGCAAATCTTCCTCTCGCTCCCAGGTGGCTTCATCTTCCGTGTGGTGACTCCACTGAACTTTACAAAACTTGATAACCTTACTGCGAGTGACTCGACTGGCAAACTCGAGAATTTTGACTGGTTTCTCCTCATAGGTCAAATTGTTATCCAACTGAATTGCTTCCAATGGCACTGTATCCCTTAATGGTACGTCAGCCATCTCCGCGTGGCACTTCTTCAACTGAGAAACGTGGAACACATCATGAACTCCTGACAATCCTTCAGGCATTTCCAACTTGTAGGCCACTTCTCCCATACGCTCCAAAACTCGATATGGCCCTACAAATCGTGGCGCTAACTTCCCCTTAACTCCAAAGCGCTTAATCCCTCGAAGTGGGGATACTCGAAGATAAGCTCTATCTCCGACTTCGTAAACTGTCTCCTTGCGTTTAGAATCTGCGTAGCTCTTCTGCCTGGACTGGGCTACCTTGAGCCTATTGCGAATCAACTTCACCTTCTGTTCAGACTCTTTAATCAGATCTGGTCCAAACAACTGGCGGTCGCCAACTTCGTCCCATGACAACGGTGTCCTGCACCTCCTTCCGTACAAAGCTTCGAAAGGGGCTATCTTCAAACTGGTCTAATAGCTATTATTGTAAGAGAACTCTGCATATGGCAAATTATCGTCCCAACTAGATCCATAATCTAGCACACAAGCTCTCAGCATATCCTCCAAAATCTGATTGACTCTCTCGGTCTGTCCATCTGTCTGCGGATGAAAAGCTGTACTAAATTCTAGCCTAGTACCCAAAGTCTCATGCAACTGCTTCCAGAACTTCGAGGTAAACTGGGTTCCTCTATCTGATATGATACTCCTCGGAACTCCACGCAAACATACGATCCTGGTCATGTATATCTTTGCCAACTTAGCACTGGTGTAAGTGGTCTTTACTGGGATGAAATGAGCTACTTTCGTCAATCGATCAACTACAACCCAAATCGAGTCATAGCCTGAACGAGTCCTTGGTAATCTCGTGATAAAATCTATGCCTATCTTATCCCACTTCCATTCGGGTATCAGCAATGGTTGCAACAATCCTGCTGGCTTCTGATGCTCTGCCTTTACTCTATGACATACATCACAAACTGCTACATACTCCGCAATATCCTTCTTCATTCTGGTCCACTAGAAAATATCCTTCAAATCCAAATACATCTTGGTATTTCCTGGGTGAATCGAATACGGTGAATCATGTGCCTCTTGCAGAATCAACTTTCTGATGTCCGGGTCATTGGGCACATAAACACGGTCTTCAAACCATAGGGTGTCATGCTCATCCTCACGAAATCCTTTAGCTTTTCCTTTGCTCAGTTTCTCCTTTATAGAAGCAATCTCCTTGTCAGATTTCTGAGCCTCTCTGATTTTATCCATCAATGTTGACTGAATCTCCAATGCTGCCACATAGCCTCTCGGAACTATCTCTAAACTTAGTTCACGAAGGTTTTCTGCTAACTCCTTGGGTATTTCTTCCGTCATTAACATATTAACATGGCTCTTACGGCTTAATGCGTCAGCTACTACATTAGCTTTTCTGGGATGGTAATGCAATCTCATATCATAATCCTTGATGAGCTCCAACCATCTCCTTTGTCTGAGGTTCAACTCCTTCTGCGTGAAAATGTACTTCAAACTCTTATGATCCGTGTACACCTCACAATGATTTCCAATGAGGAAATGTCTCCACGTCTTCAATGCATGCACCACGGCTGCTAACTCCAAATCATGCGTGGCATAATTCAATTCATGAGGCTTCAGTTGTCGTGAAGCATACGAAACAACTCTCCCTTCCTGCATAAGCACTGCTCCAAGTCCTCGATGTGAAGCGTCACAATACACCTCATAATCCTTGGTCTGATCTGGCAAAATCAACACCGGTGAGGTAACCAAGCGTTTCTTCAACTCCTGGAAACTAGCCTCACACTCCTCAGTCCATTTGTACTTAGTATCCTTCTTCAACAACTCCGTCATAGGCTTCACAATCTTTGAAAAGTTCTCAATAAATCTCCGGTAGTACCCTGCGAGTCCAAGAAAACTCCGGATCTCTCCAACTGTTGTTGGTGCTTCCCACTTGGTCATGGTATCAACTTTAGCGGGATCTACTGCTATACCTTCTCCAGATATAACGGGTCCGAGGAATCCTACTTCCTTCAACCAAAACTCACATTTGCTGAACTTGGCATATAATTGATGTTCTCTGAGCTTTCCAAGTACCAAACGCAAATGCTCCTTATGCTCCTCTTCATTCTTTGAGAATACTAGAATATCATCGATGAAAACCACGACGAACTTATCCAAAAACTCCATAAACACTTTGTTCATCATGTTCATAAAATAGGCAGGTGCGTTAGTTAGTCCAAATGACATAACGGTATACTCATACAGTCCATATCTTGTGGTGAATGCTGTCTTAGGTATGTCCTGCTCTCGAATCTTCAACTGATGGTACCCTGATCGCAAATCGATCTTGGAAAAGACCTTTGCTCCTTGCAATCGATCAAATAGATCATTGATCATTGGTAGTGGGTACTTGTTTTTGATTGTTACTTCGTTCAATCCTCGATAATCAACAACCATTCTTAACGATCCATCCTTCTTCTCCACTAGAAGTATTGGTGATCCCCAAGGCGAAGAACTTGGGCGAATGTAACCTTTATCCAGTAACTCCTTGATCTGCTTCTTAATCTCCACCAAATCCTTAGCTGGCATCCTATACGGTCTCTTTGATACTGGCCCAGTGCCTGGCAATAGCTCAATCAAAAACTCAATATCTCTATCTAGTGGCATGCCTGGCAACTCTTCTGGAAATACATCAGGAAAATTCTTTACCACTGGTACTTCCTCTTGCACAACTCCTGATAAGGAATTTACTTGTGTCCTGTTTGGCATATGCCGGGATACATACTTGATCCTTCTTCCTTCTGGCGTGGTAAGCAAAATTGACTTACTAGCACACTCAATATTCCCTTCATACTTTGATAACCAATCCATGCCTAATATCACATCCAATCCTTGAGATTCCAATACTATTAGGTCTGAGGGAAAAACATAGTTACCAATCCTTAATGGTAAATCTGGGGTCACGTCTCAGAGGCATCTGAGGGTTTTAGAAAAGATGAGATATAAGAATAGAGGGGGTCTAAAGAGAAAACACTACCCATATGCACATGAGGCAAAAGCACACAATTCACTCATTCAATCAAACAAAGGCATACAATCGATCTAGCTATCGCAAAATTGCTCGGACTACTAAATTTACATGGTGGACTTCTACTACTGGTGAGGTGGTCTACTAGAAATATTCTATGGTTGTAGACTCCATGATATCGGCTCCAGCTTCATCAACATAGTTATCATCGCTACTATCTGCTTCCGAGTCGGTGTCGTCGATGATGATGTAGTCTTCCGGGCTAATCTCCTTGGGTTCTTCGTCTTCATCTACTGGTGTCGGGTCTCCCATAAATATCCCAATCTTCTTAATCAGGTCGTCATTCTTCTCCACCAATACTTCAATTTCTTCTTCATAATCTTCACGTGTAGCCTTGAGTTCTTCCTCCAGTTCCTTGATTCTAGTCTTAGCCTTCTTCAGATCTATCATGTCGGCGCACATCTGATTCTCCTGTCGTCGAATGTGCTGGTTTAACTCCTGTATAAAAGCTGCAATTGATCTATCCTTCCTGGTGCTGATCATCTCCCAGTGTTCATCTCGGCGTCCGCAAATCTGGTAGATAGTATCCTTGAGATCCTTGCGGTAGACTTCTCCAATGCGTCCCATGGCAATGTGAGCTGCCATACTCTTTCCTAGACTGCAAGTTGGTGTGTCAAAAGAAAACTCTATGGGCTCAGTGACTGGCATGAACGTCCTTCCTGGAACTTGAACTTGAATCATCCAGCACTCTTCTTCAGGTAAAGTGGTGTTGTAGGTTCCCGTGAAGCTTGGTACTCCTATGTTCAGGTATCTAGTGACTTCCTTCAAGTGGCGTCCAAAGGGTGTATCTTCATCTGGTTGTGTGAACTTGTTCCTCGCATCCGCCATCCTAAAGAGTAGAAGAGATGAGAAGTCAAAAGAGAAGAGAGTGAGTAGTGATCTAGGTCTTTTAGCTTAGTGGTCGTGTCCTACAGTCAGCGTGTGCTCTGATACCATCTCTGTAGCGACCAGACCTCAAACAGTCTGATCTCTGTGCTCCGGTGTCATCCCTGGATCAGTAATGCTGACACCACACAGTACTCAGAGGATTTATAGCAGAGTAGCAATCACACACTTATTACATCGAGTGTCTCAAAAGAGAACTTATTACAATAAATATGGCTTAAGGCCATCTAATAACGATAACAGCGGAAGGCTTGGAAGATAAGTGAGTCCATCAACTCCAACAGCATCACTGAGTATAGAACCACGACCTAAAACTCCTTAATCGTCGTCTGAAAAGTCTGCAACATTAACGTTGCAGCCCGAGAACGGGCCAGCACATGGAATATGCTGGCAAGGTAACACATAGAGACTAATGAAATGCAACAGCTATACTATATGTATATTTGGCTGGTGGAAAGCTCTATGGTTACTGTTTTGCGTAAAGCCAATTTTTCCCTACTTCAAAGGAATAAATTTAATTACTATCATGGTGGTTGTTAAACATTGAGAATGGTTGACAGCATTCTCAATCCCAATTAAGCATCATCATTAAACAAACCCATCAAAATTATCTTTAGAGTAACATGTTTAGATTCACATGATAATCCAGGTACTAGATACTCAAGATGTCCATAACCAGGGACACGGCTAACCATGATTAGTTTATTACACTCTGCAGAGGTTTGCGCACTTTTCCCCACAAGACTCGATCGCCTCCGTTGGATTTCTCGCACTACATGATGTTTGAGAAACGGATGACCGAGACACAGTCTTTCAGAAGCGCCAGCACCTTACGTTGGATAGACCGGTACACCTACTTTCCCCTACATCTGCTAGTCTACCCTGTAAGAGTTCGCATTACTTAATCAACTATGCCAGAGCCCATAATGGCTTGTGGCTGCACACGGAAGTTTCTAGTATAAATAATCTTATGATCCCTTTGAGCCTGGGTGGCGGTCCAAAAGAAAAAAACCAGGCAAGTCCTGATAGAAACCAGGTGCCTCAATCGACCCAGATGTGTGTTTAAGTTGCCACCTTAGATAAACCATTAAAATTAACAAACTCACATCTGTCATGAATATCACTCACCCAATCCACGTCTACTAGCATAGCATGGCATAATAAGCAAACGTAGAAGTAACTCCCAAAGGTTTCATAATAAACAGGTAATAGGTACTACCTCATCTACTTCCCATCCCACAATTTAATTAGATCCTAATCATGCAATGTATGAGGATTGATCTAATGCAATAAAACTGGGTTGTAGAAAATGTATGATCAAAGTGTTACTTGCCTTGCTGATGATCCGCGAAACCTAGAGATTCGAAGTAACAGGCGGCGCACTCCGGGTATTCTATCGCAGGCAAACAAACAAGCATACAATAAGTACTCATCTAATGCACAGGTAAAACTCAAATAGAAGATCTAACCAGAAAGTTCAACTTAAGAACCCTGGTTTGCAAAAGAATCAAATCGAACGAAGCAAAAGAAATCAAACGGCGAAAGAAAACAACTTCGTTCTAGTAATCTGGATCTAGGTCAAATTTTACTATAGAAAAAACTTGTTTAAGTTTATTATTCGGAAAGAGGGTTTCGAGACGAAACTCCAGGCGCTTGAATCGCCTGATTCCGATAAACGAGCGAAAAGTTATACTAAAACGAAAATCGGATCAGAAATCGCGATTAGAAAATAACCGCGGAAAATCCGACGAAAACGAGATACGACGAACAGGGGAATATATATATATATATATTTCAAAAAAAATCTGCACGGAAAACGAGGCGGCGGCGACGAACCTCGAAAGGCGCGCTCCGGCGGCGGCGGCGGTGCTGGGCTAGGGTTTGGGGCGGCTGTGGCTCTCGGGCCCCCGGGTGACGGCTTATAAAGGCATCCCGGGCGGAGTCCCACTCGGGTACGGCCCAAAGTCGGTTCCATTTTTTTAAATAATTCCGCTCGGAAGAAAAATAAAAAGAAATACTAAACGGACTCCAAAAATCACGAAATAAATTTTGCCGGGTTCCTAAAATCAAGCCCGATAAAGTGAACATTTATTTGGGCCCAAACTTCAACTTTGAAAAACGCGCATTTTTCCTAAATTCAAATAAAAATACCAAAAACTCCGAAATAAATCTTATTTGATTTTTTATTAAATCCTCAATATTTCTATATTTTGGGAAAGTCATTTTATTCCCTCTCTCATATTTTTGTAATAGAAATAATTGATGGTAAAATAAATAAAATCAAACGATCCTGTTTACATAATTTGAGAAAACTCAAATACGTAAATAACGAAATCCCCAACTCTCTCCGTGGGTCCTTGAGTTGCTTAGGATTTTCTAGGATCAAAACCAAAAGCAAGATAAAATATGATATGCATGATGATCTAATGTATAACATTCCAAATTGAAAATTTGGGATGTTACATCGTCACAATCTCCCTGCCGGTATACCAAATGGTGTAGTACGCTAGCGACGGCTAGTGGCAACAAGTCGGGATTGTGTCATGTGGGTAAAGTGTATAACCTCTGCAGAGTGTAAAACTATTCGAATAGCCGTGTCCACGGTCAAGGACATCACATGAATCTTTCTCGACGTACATGATCTGTCTTGCTTATTCCCTCTTTACCCCTATTCTTGGAACCTATGAAGAGTGTGAGTCGATCGAAGATCCTCACTTGAAGAAAGTTATTCTGGAGATAAAACATTTTTTCATCTAAAACTGCTTTTATCCATCTACTTTATTTGTCAAACAAAAGTAGCTTTATGCAAATGAGCCATACAACCTTCCTTTGAAGCCACATGTAGCTATTAGGTCCTTCCCCGTGGGAGGCATGTTGAGTACGTAATGTACTCATGGCAATAATTTTGTTGACAACAGAGTTTCATGAAGACGAAGGTGATGCTACAACTACTATGGTGATCCGTAGGAGTGAGGTCACGTGGACTACATCAACTGCCTGTGGCTGAGATGGAGTCACTGCGCATTTTACTTTCCGCTGTTTTCTGATTGTAAATGTCATGAGACATTTCACTAGGTATGTCTTGTGACAAATATACTATATTTAATGCTTTTACATATTCTACAATGATACCATCTCACTGTGTTGTCAACAATGATCCTGGGGTTGACAATTAAACACGGGAGGATCTGAAAGATAATTTCGGTTCTCACACGGCAGAATAGCTCCGTCGGAGCCCTAGATTGGTTCCGCCAAGGTTTCGCCTCGAGACGACAGCGCTTTGTCCCGAAAGTTTCCTTCTTATTTTTTCCAGGGCAAAAGACACCTTATACCAGAAGATGGGCATCAGAGGCCTGCCAGGTGGCCCACGAGGCAGGGGGTAGGGCGCACCCCCCGCCCTCGTGGACGGTGGCTGGCCCCCCTCTGGTTCTTTCTTTGCCCAATATTTTTAATATATTCCAAAACTGACTTTCTGGAGTTTCTGGACTTTTGGAGTTGTGCAGAATAGGTCTCCAATATTTGCTCCTTTTCCAACCCAGAATTCCAGCTGCCGGCATTCTCCCTCTTCATGTAACCCTTGTAAAATAAGAGAGAAAAGGAATAAGTATTGTGACATAATGTGTAATAACATCCCATAATGCAATAAATATCGATATAAAAGCATGATGCAAAATGGACGTATCAACTCCCCCAAGCTTAGACCTCGCTTGTCCTCAAGCGGAAGCCGATATCGAAAATATGTCCACATGTTTAGAGATAGAGCTGTCGATAAAATAAAATACGGACATGAGGGCATCATGATCATTCTTAGAATAACAACATATATATATATATAGTCATATGGTTTCTTATGCTAAAGTAACAATCCATCAATCCATTCACAATGTAAAGTATGAATCCAAAACTTCATTGAAAACTAGCAAACTATAATCTCAGTCATTGAAGCAATTGCAATTTATCATAACATCGGAAAGAGTCAATATAAGAGCTTTTCAGCAAGTCCACACACTCAACCCTCATTTAGTCTTTCACAATTGCTAACACTCACGCAATACTTATGGATATGAAGTTTTAATCGGACACGGAGAAAGATAGGGGCTTATAGTTTTGCCTCCCAACCTTTTACCTCAAGGGTAATGTCAACAATAATGCTTTATGAAAACCCACACCCAATTAGCTATATATATATCAGGATCTTTCCAACACATAGTGCTTGCCAAAGGATAAAGTGTAAAAAGGAAAGGTGAAGATCACCATGACTCTTGTATAAGGTATAAGACAAAAACAAAAGATATGCCCTTCACAAAGGGAAGCAGAGGTTTTCATGTGCTTTTGTGGTTGGATGCACAAAATCTTAATACAAAAGAACGTCACTTTATATTGCCACTTGTGATAGGGACCTTTATTATGTAGTCCGTCGCTTTTATTTCTTCCGTATCACAAGCTTGTATAAAGCTTATTTTCTCCACACTAATAGATCATACATATTTAGAGAGCAATTTTTATTGCTTGCAACAATGACAACTTACTTGAAGGATCTTATTCAATCCATAGGTAGATATGGTGGACTCTCATGGCAAAACTGGATTTAAGTTTGGAAGCACAAGTAGTATCTCTACTTGGTGCAAAGAATTTGTCTAGCATGAGGGGGAAAGGCAAGCTCAACATGTTGGATGATCCATGACAATATAATTTATTTTGGATATAAGAAACATAACCAATTACATTGTCTTTCTTGTCCAACATCAACTTTTTAGCATGTCATATTTTAATGAGTGCTTATAATCATAAAAGACGTCCAAGATAGTATATTAATATGTGAAAACCTCTCTTTCTTATTACTTCCTATTAATTGCAACGATGACCAAAACTATGTTTGTCAACCCTCAACAACTTTTATTCATCATACTCTTTATATGTGAAGTCATTACTCTCCATAAGATCAACATGATCTATTTATTTCTTTTTATTCTTTCTTTTATTCCCTTAAGATCATAGCAAGATAACCAAACCCTTGACTCAAGACTAATCTTTATTATATATAGCTCACAGACTTGATTACATATATAAGGATCAACACAAAAACTCAAAGCTAGATCATACTAAACTTTATTCTACTGGATCAAGATATAACCAAAAGGATCAAACTAAGAAAAATGGTAAAGATAGAAGTGTGATGGTGATACGATAACGGGGCACTCCCCCAAGCTTGGCAATTGCCAAGGGGAGTGCCCATACCCGATACTCAGTTCTCATTTGGTGGTGAAGAAGATGGTGGTGGAGTTGTTGATGATGTAGTCTTGTCGTCCATCTTCCAAGGCATAGGCTCCATCATAGAAGGATGATCGAGTCTCCTGGATCCTCAAATCTACAGCCAAACTCATCCTCTTGAATCTATATTCATACTCACAGTTTTGGTTTTGCAGGTCATAGATCTGGGCTTGGAGGTGCTCGATTTTCTCGTGAAGCTTGAAGATGGTCTCCCCAATGTTCTTGGCATCCAGCTTGTGGTTGTTGATGAACTCTGCGATCATCATGTGGTTGGCGTCGAGTCCGTGTTCCACCATCCCTTGGCACTTGAAAACTTGTTGCTCCATTGCTTTGAGTCCTGTCTCCACGCTTCCGGCCCTCCTTGGTCCCTCAACATCGCGGATGTGCAGCACCCCCTCATGCATCTCAATGGTTTGAGGGTGTTGCAGCACCTTCGCAAGGTAGGGGTTGATGACCTTCTCAAAAAACTTGTCCTTGGGGGCGCTTGAAGACGTCATGGTGATCTACATATGTCAGAAAACAGCTCGAAACAAAAGCAGGTGATATTTGCGTGGTACGGTGGTCAAAACCTTCGGGAGATTATATAATGAATTTTTACCGACCAAAAGAAGTATCGTGCAAGAAAACGGAGTCCGGAGGGCACACGAGGTGCCCACGAGGTAGGGGGCACGCCCAGGGGGTAGGGGGTGCCCTCCACCCTCGTGGATGCCTCGTGTCCTTTTCGAACTACCTCTTATTTTCCTATTTTCTTAAATATTCCAAAACGGAGAAAAATTGTTGTTAGAACTGTTTTGGATTCGGCTTACTTACCATACCACATACCTATTCCTTTTCGGAGTCTGAAACGTTTTGGAAAGTGTCCCTTATGTACTCCTCCGGGGTTATGGTATTAATAACATTGGTTCAACATTTATGGGGTTACCTAAGATATAATGTTTGATTCATTGACCGTTCACCACCCTAGGATTTTTGCCTTCGAAGTTGTTGATTTTTATGGCAATGGAATGATAGACCTCCTCGATAACGTAAGGACCTTTCCATTTAGAGAGGAGTTTTCCAACAAAAAATCTTAAACGAGAGTTGTATAACAAAACATAATCACCTACATTAAACTCACGCTTTTGTATTCTTTTGTCATGCCATCTTTTAACTTTTTCTTTAAATAGTTTGGCATTCTCATATGCCTGGGTTCTCCACTCATCAAGTGAGCTAATGTCAAATAGTCTCTTCTCACCGGCAAGTTTGAAATCATAATTGAGCTCTTTAATGGCCCAATATGCCTTATGTTCTAGTTCGAGAGGTAAGTGACATGCTTTGCCATAAACCATTTTATACGGAGACATACCCATAGGATTTTTATATGCAATTCTATAGGACCATAATGCATCATCAAGTTTCTTGGACCAATTCTTTCTAGATCTATTAACAGTCTTTTGCAAAATTAATTTAAGCTCTCTATTACTCAGTTCTACTTGACCACTAGACTGTGGGTGGTATGGAGATGCAATTCTATGATTAACATCATACTTAGCAAGCATTTTACGAAAGGAACCATGAATAAAATGTGAACCACCATCAGTCATTAAATATCCAGGGACTCCAAACCTTGGAAAAATAACTTCTTTAAGCATCTTAATAAAGGTGTTATGATCAGCACTACTAGTTGGAATAGCTTCTACCCACTTAGTAACGTAATCAACAACAACTAAAAATATGTGTATACCCATTAGAGGAAGGAAACGGTCCCATATAATCAAAGCCCCAAACATCAAATGGTTCGATAACAAGTGAATAGTTCATAGGCATTTCTTGATGTCTACTAATATTACCAATTCTTTGACATTCATCACAAGACAAGACAAACTTACGGGCATCTTTGAAAAGAGTAGGCCAATAAAAACCGGATTGCAATACCTTATGTGCAATTCTGTCTCCAGCATGGTGTCCTCCATAAGCCTCGGAGTGACACTTGCGTAGGATCTGTTCCTGTTCATGCTCAGGTACACAACGTCTACTAACACCATCTACTCCTTCTTTATAAAGGTGTGGGTCATCCCATAAGTAATGTCTTAAATCATAGAAAAACTTTTTCTTTTGCTGGTATGTGAAACTAGGTGGTATAAATTTAGCAACAATGTAATTAGCATAATCAGCATACCATGGAGCAGTACGAGAAGCATTTATGACAACTAATTGTTCACAGGAAAGCTATCATCAATAGGTAGTGGGTCATCAAGAACATTCTCTAACCTAGACAAGTTGTCTGCAACGGGGTTCTCAGCTCTCTTTCTATCAATAATATGCAAATCAAATTCTTGTAGCAAGAGAACCCATCTAATAAGTCTAGGTTTAGCATCTTTCTTTTCCATAAGATATTTAATAGCAGCATGATCAGTAACTTTAGAATCAACAATATAAGGTCTGAACTTATCACAAGCAAATACTACTGCTAAAGTTTCTTTTTCAGTAGTAGCATAATTTATCTGGGCACTATCTAGAGTTTTAAAAGCATATTGGATGACATTTAATTTCTTATCAACTCTTTGTCCTAGAACAACACCTACAACATAATCACTAGCATCACACATAATTTCTAGGGGTAAATTCCAATTAGGTGGCTGAACAATAGGTGCAGAAATCAGGGCTGTCTTAAGTATTTCAAATGCTTCTACACAAT
Organism: Triticum monococcum; assembly: GCA_034509565.1. Classification (NCBI taxonomy): domain Eukaryota; kingdom Viridiplantae; phylum Streptophyta; class Magnoliopsida; order Poales; family Poaceae; genus Triticum; species Triticum monococcum. The sequence goes on along the minus strand of CM067845.1, from coordinate 142,453,632 downwards.
CATCATCAAAGACAAAAGGAACATCTTTTTGTAAGAGATTAGTCAGAGGCATATAAATTTTTGAGAAGTCTTTAATGAACCTCCTATAAAAACCGACATGACCAAGGAAACTTCTTATACCTTTAATGTCCTTAGGACACGACATCTTTTCAATAGCATCAACTTTAGCTTTATCAACTTCAATACCTCTTTCAAAAACTTTATGCCCCAAGACAATACCTTCATTAACCATAAAGTGGCACTTCTCCCAATTCAACACAAGATTAGTTTCTTCACATCCCTGCAAAACTTGATCAAGGTTGCTTAAGCAATCACCAAAAGAAGTTCCATATACGGAGAAATCATCCATGAAAACCTCAACAATCTTTTCACAAAAGTCAAAGAATATAGCAGGCATACATCTTTGAAAGGTAGCATGTGCATTACATAAACCAAAAGGCATATGTCAATAAGCAAAGGTACCAAAAGGGCAAGTAAAAGTGGTCTTTTCCTGATCCTCTTTCAACACAGGTATTTGAGAGAAACCAGAATAACCATCTAGAAAGCAAAAACGTGTATGTTTGGATAATCTTTCTAGCATTTGATCAATAAAAGGTAAAGGGTAATGATACTTTGTGGTAGCTTTATTTAATTTGTGGAAATCAATTACCATTCTATAACTTGTAACAATTCTTAGTGGGATCGATTCGTCTTTATCGTTAGGAACAACAGTAATACCTCCCTTCTTAGGGACACAATGGACAGTACTTACCCACTGACTATCAGCAGCAGGATAAATTATACCTACCTCCAGAAGCTTTAGTATTTCATTCCTTACCACTTCTTTCATCTTAGGATTTAACCGTCATTGGTGATCAACAACCGGCTTAGCGTCTTTCTCCAATTTTATTTTGTGCTGGCATAGAGTGGGACTAATGCCCTTAAGATCATCAAGAGTATATCCAATAGCAGCACGGTGCTCCTTCAGAGTTTTCAATAATTTCTCTTCTTCCTGCTATGAAAGGTCAGCACTAATAATAATAGGATATATCTTCTTTTCATCTAGATAAGCATATTTAAGAGTATTAGGCAATGGTTTAAGCTCAAACATGGGATCAACCTTGGGTGGAGGAGGATCCCCTAGAATTTCGACAGGCAAGTTGTGTTTCAAAATAGGTCCCTATTTAAAGAATACTTCATTTATTTCCCTTCTTTCATTCATAAACATATCATCTTCATGGTCTAGCAAATATTGTTCTAAAGGATCATTAGGAGGCACGGCAATAGAATCAAGACCAATAATTTCTTCTTTACTAGGCAATTCTTTATCATGGGGTTGTCTACCAAATTTAGCAAAATTAAAATCATGAGACATATCCCCTAAACCAACAGAAACAATATCCTTTTTGCAGTCTATCTTAGCATTAACAGTATTCAAGAAGGGTCTACCAAATATAATGGGTCAAAAGTCATCTTGTGGGGAACCAAGAACAAGAAAACCAGTAGGATATTTAACTTTCCCACACAAGACTTCAACATATCTAACAATCCCAACTGGTGAAATAGTATCTCTATTGGCGAGCTTAATAGTAACATCAATATCTTCTATCTCGGCAGGTGCAATATCATGCATAATTTCTATGTATAAGGAATGAGGTATTGCACTAGCTCTAGAGCCCATGTCACATAAGCCATGATAGCAATGATATCCTATTTTAACAGAAACAACAGGCATGCCTACAAGAGGTCTATGTTTATCTTTAGTATCGGGTCTAGCAATTCTAGCAGCTTCATCACAAAAGTAAATAACATGCCCATCAATATTATCGACCAAGAGATCTTTAACCATAGCAATACTAGGTTCAACTTTAATTTTCGCAGGGGGTGTAGGTGTTCTAGCATTACTCTTACGAACCACAGTTGAAGCTTTAGCATGATCCTTTATTCTAACAGGGAAAGGTGGTTTCTCAATATAAGCGGTAGGAACAATAGGATCAACATTATAAGTGATAGTCTTTTCTTCAACTTTAATAGGTTCAACTACTTTTACTTCAATGGGAGGGTGATATTTAAAGCACTTATCCTTAGGGAGATCAACATGCGTAACAAATGATTCACAGAAAGAAGCTACTATCTCAGAGTCAAGTCCATATTTAGTGCTAAATTCACAAAAAGTATCGGTATCCATAAAAGATTTAACACAATCAAACATAGGTGTTATACATGACTCCTTACCTTCGTTGAGTTCCCAATCTTCAGAGTTGCATTTAATTCTTTCCAATAAATCCCATTTGAATTTAGTAGTCTTCATCATAAAAGAACCAGTACAAGAAGTATCGAGCATGGAGCGATTATTGAGAGGAAGCCGAGCATTTTTTTAATAATAATTTATCTTGAGAGCTCATGATTGGGTCATGAATATAACATTGACTTAAGCCTCCCCCAAGCTTGAGCGATACTTTCTCCTTCGCGAGGCCAGAAATTTTATATATAATTACGATCACGATGAACCAGATGCATAGGATAAAACTTCTGATGAAATTCCAATTTCAATCGGTTGTAGTTCCATGATCCAATATCATCACATAGCCTAAACCATGTCAATGTCATAGATAAAGGGAATACATTCTTCTTGATAACATCCTCGGGCATACCTGCAAGCTTAAATAATCCACAAACTTCATCCACATAGATTAGGTGCATATCGGGATGTAATGTTCCATCTCCTGTAAAAGGATTAGCTAGCAGATTCTCTATCATAACCGAAGGAATTTCAAAGTAAACATTTTTAGTAGGTTCAGTAGGTTGAGGAGAAACTCTTTGCTCTACTGGTCGGGGTGAAGATACCCCGAACAAGCCCCTCAAAGGATTGTTTTCCATAGTAACAAGTGACAGTAAATTTCAGCACACTATATAAATTTTTCCTTACCAAATTCCACCTACCAAAGGCGCTTCACTCCCCGGCAACGGCGGCAGAAAAGAGTCTTGATGACCCACAAGTATAGGGGATCTATCGTAGTCCTTTCGATAAGCAAGAGTGTCGAACCCAACGAGGAGCAGAAGGAAATGACAAGCAATTTTCAGTAAGGTATTCTCTGCAAGCACTGAAATTGTCGGTAACAGATCATTTTGTGATAAGGTAATTCGTAGCGGGTAACAAGTAACAAAAGTAAACAAGGTGCGGAAAGGTGTTCCAATCCTTTTTGTAGCAAAGGACAAGCCTGGACAAACTCTTATATAAAGGAAAGCACTCCTGAGGACACATGGGAATTATCGTCAAGCTAGTTTTCGTCATGCTCATATGATTCGTGTTCGTTACTCAGTGGGCCGTCGGGACAAACATCCTTTCGGACCCAATCCGTGAATCACTCATGGGTACTCTTCGAGTTGACCCGTCTTTAGTCACCACAAGTATCATATATGTATAAGTATATACCCGTGATCACCTCCCGAGTGATCACGACCCGATAGTATAGCATGGCAGACAGACAAGAATGTAGGGCCACTGATGATAAACTAGCATCCTATACTAAGCATTTAGGATTGCAGGTAAGGTATCAATGACTATAGCAACAATGACAGGCTATGCATCAAGATCGGATTAATGGAAAGTAGTAACATGCTACACTACTCTAATGCAAGCAGTAGAGAGAAGAATAGGCGATATCTGGTGATCAAGGGGGGGGGCTTGCCTGGTTGGTCTGGCAAGGAGGGGTCGTCAACACCGTAGTCGAACTGGGTAGCAGCGGCATCGGTCTCGTAGTCTACCGGAGAGAAGAGGGGGAAGAAACAATGAATACAATGCAAACAGATACATAACGATGCATGACATGACAAGTAAAGGTGCTAGGTGTGCCCTAACGCAGTATGAGGTGATACCGGTGAAGGGGGAAGACATCCGGGAAAGTATCCCCGGTGTTTCCCATTTTCTGACAGATGAACCGGAGGGGGAAAGTTGCGTGTTTGCTATGCTAGGGATGTGTGGTGGACGAACGGGCTGCGTACCCGGATTCGTCTCGTCATTCTGAGCAACTTTCATATATAAAGTTTTTCCATCCGAGCTACTTTTTATTTTATATTAATTTTAAAAGACCTAAAACATTTTTAGGATTTACTTAATTATTTTAATTCAACATTATCCAGAATAGTGCATGCTGACGCCTCAGCAGTCAACAAGGCGTTGACTGGGTCAAACTGACGTGCGGGGCCCACCTGTCATACTCTGCTTAGTTTAATTAGGATTTAGCTAATCTAATTACTATTTAATTAAACTAACTAGTTAATTAGATTAATTAAATAGGATTAATCAACTTAATTAATTCATGAATTAATTAATTATTAATTTCATTAATTCATCTTATTTTATTTTTTAAAACGTTCTGGGGTTGGGCCCGGCTGTTATTGGGCCAGGGCCTTAGCGGGCGCGCAGGTGCAGCCCGGCGTGGCCGACAGGGGCGCACTCGACTGGAGCGATGCTACCTCTTGAGCACTGCGTTGGTTTTCCCCGAAGAGTAAGGGATGATACAGTAAAGTAGCGTAAGTATTTCCCTCAGTTTTTGAGAACCAAGGTATCAATCCAATAGGAGGCTACGCGCGAGTCCCTTGTACCTGCACAAAACAAATAAATCCTCGCAACCAACGCGATAAGGGGTTGTCAATCCCTAGACGGCCACTTACGAGAGTGAGATCTGATAGATATGATAAGATAATATTTTTGGTATTTTTATGATAAAGATGCAAAGTAAAATAAAAGCAAAGGAAATAACTAAGTATTGGAAGATTAATATGATGAAGATAGACCCGGGGGGCATAGGTTTCATTAGTGGCTTCTCTCAAGAGCATAAGTATTTTACAGTGGGTGAATGAATTACTGTTGAGCAATTGACAGAATTGAGCATAGTTATGAGAATATCTAGGTATGATCATGTATATAGGCATCACGTCCGAGACAAGTAGACCGACTCCTGCCTGCATCTACTACTATTACTCCACTCATCGATCGCTATCCAGCATGCATCTAGAGTATTAAGTTAATGAAAACAGAGTAACGCCTTAAGCAAGATGACATGATGTAGAGGGATAAACTCATGCAATATGATGAAAACCCCATATTGTTATCCTCGATGGCAACAATACAATACGTGCCTTGCTGCTCCGACTGTCACTGGGAAAGGACACCGCAAGATTGAACCCAAAGCTAAGCACTTCTCCCATTGCAAGAAAGATCAATCTAGTAGGCGAAACCAAACTGATAATTCGAAGAGACTTGCAAAGATAACCAATCATACATAAAATAATTTAGAGAAGATTCAAATATTGTTCATAGATAGACTTGCTCATAGACCCACAATTCATCGGTCTCAACAAACACACCGCAAAAAGAAGATTACATCGAATGGTTCTCCACAAGAGAGGGGGAGAACATTGTATTGAGATCCAAAAAGAGAGAAGAAGCCATCTAGCTAATAACTATGGACCCATAGGTCTGAGGTGAACTACTCACACTTCATCAGAGGGGCTATGGTGATGATGTAGAAGCCCTCGGTGATGGATACCCCCTTTGGCGGAGCTCCGGAACAGGCCCCAAGATGGGATCTCGTGGATACAGAAAGTTGCGGCGGTGGAATTAGGGTTTTGGCTCTATATCTGATCGTTTGGCGGTACATAGGTATATATAGGAGGAAGGAGTACGTCGGTGGAGCAATAGGGGGCCCACAAGGGTGGAGGGCACGCCTAGGGGGGGGGGTGGTAGGCGCGCCCCCTACCTCGTGGCCCCCTCCTTTGTTTCTTGACGTAGGGTCCAAGTCTCCTGGATCATGTTCGGTGAGAAAATCTTGTTCCTGAAGGTTTCATTCTGTTTGGACTCCGTTTGATATTCGTTTTCTTCGAAACCCTAAAATAGGCAAAAAAACAGCAATTCTGGGCTGGGCCTCCGGTTAATAGGTTGGTCCCAAAATAATATAAAAGTGGATAATAAAGCCCAATAATGTCCAAAACAGTAGATCATATAGCATGGAGCAATCAAAAATTATAGATACGTTGGAGACGTATCAAGCATCCCCAAGCTTAATTCCTGCTCGTCCTCGAGTAGGTAAATGATAAAAACAAAATTTTTGATGCGAAGTGCTACTTGGCATAATTTTAATGTAATTCTTCTTAATTGTGGTATGAATATTCAGATCGAAAGATTCAAGATAAAAGTTCATATTGACATAAAAATAATAATACTTCAAGCATACTAACTAAGCAATTATGTCCTCTCAAAATAACATGGCCAAAGAAAGTTCATCCCTACAAAATCTTATAGTTTAGTCATGCTCCATTTTCGTCACACAAGAATGCTCTCATCATGCACAACCCCGATGACAAGCTAAGCAATTGTTTCATACTTTAGTAATCTCAAACCTATAAACTTTCACGCAATATATGAGCGCAAGCCATGGATGTAGCACTATGGGTGGAATAGAATATGATGATGGGGGTTATGTGGAGAAGACAAAAACGGAGAAAGTCTCACATCAATGAGGCTAATCAATGGGCTATGGAGATGCCCATCGATTGATGTTAATGGAAGGAGTAGGGATTACCATGCAACGGATGCACTAGAGCTATAAATGTATGAAAGCTCAACAAAAGAAACTAAGTGGGTGTGCATCCAACTTGCTTGCTCACGAAGACCTAGGGCACTTGAGGAGGCCCATTGTTGGAATATACAAGCCAAGTTCTATAATGAAAAATTCCCACTAGTATATGAAAGTGACAAAACAAAAGACTCTCTATCATGAAGATCATGGTGCTACTTTGAAGCACAAGTGTGGAAAAAGGATAGTAGCATTGTCCCTTCTTTTTTGGCCTTTTTTGGCCTTTCTCTTTTTAGGACAATGCTCTATGAAATATGGTCATCACACTTCTATTTACTTACAACTCGATACTTAGAACAAGATATGACTCTATATGAATGCCTCCGGCGGTGTACCGGGATATGCAATGAACCAAGAGTGACATGTATGAAAGAATTATGAATGGTGGCGTTGCCACAAATACTATGTCAACTACATGAGCATGCTAAGCAATATGACAATGATGAATGTGTCATGATAAACGGAATGGTGGAAAGTTGCATGGCAATATATCTCGGAATGGCTATGGAAATGCCATAATAGGTAGGTATGGTGGCCGTTTTGAGGAAGATATAAGGAGGTTTATGTGTGAAAGAGCGTATCATATCACGGGGTTTGGATGCACCGGCAAAGTTTGCACCAACTCTCAATGTGAGAAAGGGCAATGCGCGGTACTGAAGAGGCTATCAATGATGGAAGGGTGAGAGTGCGTATAATCCATGGACTCAACATTAGTCATAAAGCACTCACATACTTATTGCAAAAATCTACAAGTCATCAAAAACCAAGCACTATGTGCATGCTCCTAGGGGGGGGGGGGTGGATTGGCAGGAAAAGACCATCGCTCGTCCCCGACCGCCACTCATAAGGAAGACAATCAAATAACACCTCATGTTTCAAATTTGTTACATAACATTTAGCATACGTGCATGCTACGGGACTTGCAAACTTCAACACAAGCATTTCTCAAATTCACAACTACTCAACTAGCACGACTTTGATATTATTACCTCCATATCTCAAAACAATCATCAAGCATCAAACTTCTCTTAGTATTCAAAACACTCATAAGAATTTTTTTTACTAATCTTGAACACGTAGCATATTAGGATTATTTAAGCAAATTGCCATGCTATTTAAGACTCTCAAAACAATATAAGTGAAGTATGAGAGATCAATAGTTTCTATAAAACAAATCCACCATTGTGCTCTAAAAGATATAAGTGAAGTACTAGAGCAAAACTATATAACTCAAATGATATAAGCGAAGCACATAGAGTATTCTAAAAAATTCCAAATCATGTATGGCTCTCTCAAAGGGTGTGTACAAAAAGGATGATTGTGGTAAACTATGAAGCAAAGACTCAAATCATACAAGACGCTGCAAGCAAAACACATATCATGTGGTGAATAAAAATATAGCTCCAAGTAAAGTTACCGATAGAAGTAGAAGAAAAGAGGGGATGCCTTCCGGGGCATCCCCAAGATTTGGCTTTTAGGTGTCCTTAGATTATATTGGGGGTGCCATGGACAAACCCAAGCTTAGGCTCTTGCCACTCCTTGTTCCATAATCCATCAAATCTTTACCCAAAACTTGAAAACTTCACAAGACAAAACTTAAAGTAGAAAATCTCGTGAGCTCTGTTAGCAAAAGAAAACAAAATAACACTTCAAGGTACTGTAATGAACTCATTATTTATTTATATTGGTGTTAAACCTACTGTATTCCAACTTCTCTATGGATTATAAACCATTTTACTAACCATAGATTCATCAAAATAAGCAAACAACACACGAAAAACAGAATCTGTCAAAAACAGCACAGTCTGTAGTAATCTGTAGCTAGCGCACGATCTGGAACCCTACAAATTCTAAAATAAATTTCTCTACGTGAGGAATTTATCTATTAATCATCTTAAAAAATAATTAACTAAATAGCACCTTCCAAATAAAAATGGCAGCAGTTCTCGTGAGCGCTAAAGTTTCTGTTTTTTACAGCAAGATATCAAGACTTTCCCCAAGTCTTCCCAACGGTTCTACTTGGCACAAAAACTAATTAAACGCAAAAAACACAACCTAAATAGAGGCTAGATAAATTATTTATTACTAAACATGAGCAAAAAGCTATGAATAAAAATAAAATTGGGTTGCCTCCCAACAAGCGCTATCGTTTAACGCCACTAGCTAGGCATAACAAGCAAGAATAGATCTAGGTATTGCCTTCTTTGGTAGGCAATCCATAAGTGCCTCTCATAATAGATTCATAAGGTAATTTAATTTTCTTTCTAGGAAAGTGTTCCATGCCTTTCCTTAATGGAAATTGGAATCTAATATTTCCTTCCTTCATATCAATAATTGCACCAATCGTTCTAAGGAAAGGTCTACCAAGAATAATAGGACATGAAGGATTGCAATCTATGTCAAGAACAATAAAATCTACGGGCACATAATTCCTATTTTCAACAATCAGAACATCATTAATTCTTCCCATAGGTTTCTTAATAGTGGAATCCGCAAGGTGCAAGTTTAGAGAGCAATCATCAAAATCACGAAATCCTAACAAATCACACAAAGTCTTTGGAATCGTGGAAACACTAGCACCCAAATCACATAAGGAATAGCATTCATGATCTTTAATTTTAATCCCATACGCATCTACACCGATTGCCGAAACTGCACCAACATCTCCATCGACCGATCTGCAACCCGCGCCACTGCATCGACCTTACTTCTGCACCGAGCAATCGACTTCACTGCACCGGGAGCTATCTACATCAACCTACTGCACCTGGAGCGATCGACTCCTCCAGCGAGCGAACTACATAATTAACATGAAGTTGTACGACTATGTCGGGTTACGAGCAACATACTTCTTCGGCACGACAGGGCGTCGACACTTCGTCGCCATGGAGGGACGCCTTCAAGTGACGCATCATCGTCGACATGCCACTGTGACGCCATCGCCGACACTTCATCGTCAAGGTCTTCATCAACGTGGTCTTCATCATGATCATCATCAACATACCGCCGCCACCTCGTCCACAAGATGGACACCTCTGATAGACTTTTCTGCAAGACGCGACCTCGACGACGGCAATGACCGCGTCACGATGACGGCATCGACCGCGTCATCCACGACGGCAAGACTGCATCGACACGGCTTCACTATAGTGACGACCATACACGGCCACACGGTTCTGACAAAACCGATGTGTGCTCGATGGGCTTCCTCCGGTCTTGGCAAAACCAGTGGACTCATCACCAACGACACCCTCTGACATCCGCAAGGTGCATCGTCCATGTCTGCAGCTCCGTCATAGTGCATTTTTTGCGCCTCCGGCTTTGTGCGGCTTCATCATCTACGACGACCACACCCTCGACCACGGATACATCACCATGATCGGCTACCACGACATTAATGGCTACGTCTACAGCAACTCATCAGCAACAACTCTAGTCAACAGCGTTCGCCTCGTCCCTTGCGTCCACGACACTCCCGCTGTGACTGCGGGAGGGAATAGAGGAGAAGACATGAAGGCACCAGAAGGGGACGCAGTCACCGCCCTAGGTGCCAACCCATCAGAGACGCAGTTGATGATGGCGCAGCAGAGAAGACGACAAAAGCGCAAGACTTCAAAACCAGTCGTACTCGTCCGCTTCAGTCCCGCTACGACTGAGGGGGAATGTTAGAAATATAATTGGGTTTAAGTTAGAGATAAGGAGATAAAGATAGAATTAGTTTAAACCACATGTAACTTGTCTTGTACTCCAAGTCTCTACCCCTCTTGTACTCCTATATATACCCTACACAAGGGTCAGATCAAACAACATAGAACAACATAATATTCAGCCATCTCATATTTTCCACAGGTTCCCACTCATCATAAAGTTTTCTAGGGATAGAAACTTCCAATTCAAGTTTTTCTTCATAAGATTGCATCAAGGCATCAACGATATGTTTAGTGAATGCTTTGTTTTGACTATAAGCGTGAGGAGAATTTAGCATGGATTGCAACAAGGAAATACAATCAATCAAAGAGCAATTTTCATAATTAAATTCCTTGAAATCCAAAATAGTGGGTTTAGCAACATCTAGGGTTTTAATTTCTTCGATCCCACTTTCATCAATTTTAGCATCAAGATCTAAAAACTCCGAATTCTTGGAACGCCTTCTAGGTAAAGGTGGATCATATTCAGTCCCATCATTATTAAGATTCATATTGCAAAACAAAGAATTAATAGGGGACACATCAATAACTTTTAGATCTTCATCTTTATTTTCATAGGAACTAGAAGAACACGCTCTTATAAAGGCATCTTTCTTAGCACGCATCCTAGCGGTTCTTTCTTTGCACTCATTAATGGAAATTCCCATGGCTTTGAGAGACTCATTGATATCATGCTTAGGTGGAATAGATCTAAGTTTCAAAGAATCAACATCAAGAGAAATTCTATCAACGTTCCTAGCCAACTCATCAATCTTAAGCAATTTTTCTTCAATCAAAGCATTGAAATACTTTTGTGAAGTAATAAATTCTTTAATATTAGATTCAAAATCAGAGGACATCTTATTATAATTTCCATAAGAATTGTTGTAGGAATTACCATAATTATTAGAGGGATTACTAGGATAAGGCCTAGGATTAAAATTTCCTTTATACGCGTTGTTACCAAAATTGTTCCTACCAACAAAAATCACATCCATAGATTCATTATTATTCTCAATCAAAGTAGACAAGGGCATATCATTAGGATCATAAGAAACACTTTTACTAGCAAATAATTTCATAAGTTCATTCATCTTTCCACTCAAAACATTAATTTCTTCTATTGCATGCACCTTTTTATTAGTAGATCTTTCAGTATGCTGTTGAGAATAATTAACCATAATATTATCTAGGATTTAGTAGCTTCTCCTAAAGCGATTTCCATAAAAGTGCCTCCCGCAGCCGAATCTAGAATATTTCTAGAAGCAAAATTCAATCCGGCATAATTTTTTTGTATAATCATCCACAAATTCAAACCATGAGTAGGGCAATTACGTATCATTAATTTCATCCTCTCCCAAGCTTGTGCAACATGTTCATGATCGAGTTGCTTAAAATTCATAATATCGTTTCTAAGGGAGATGATCTTAGCGGGAGGAAAATACTTAGAGATAAAAGCATCTTTGCACTTATTCCATGAATCAATACTATTTTTAGGCAAAGACGAGAACCAAGCTGTACCACGATCTCTAAGCGAAAAAGGAAATATCTTCAACTTAAAAATATCGTTATCCACATCTTTCTTCTTTTGCATATCACACAAATCAACGAAGCTATTAAGATGGGTTGCGGCATCTTCACTAGGAAGGCCAGAAAATGGATCTTTCATGACAAGATTCGGCAAGGTAACATTAATTTCACAAGATTCAGCATCGATAAGAGGAGCAATTGGAGTGCTAATAAAATCTTTGTTGTTGGTATTGGTAAAGTCACACAATTTAGTGTTATCTGGAGCCATCGTGACAAGGAAGCAATCTAACACACAAGAAAACAAAAAGCAAGCGGGCAAAAAAGGCAAATTGAGAAAGAGAGGGAGGATAGAGAGAGAGGAGAATAAAACGGCAAGGATGAAGTGGGGGAGAGGAAAACGAGAGGCAAATGGCAAATAATGTAATGCGGGAGACAGGGATTGTGATGGGTACTTGGTATATTGACTTTTGCGTAGACTCCCCGGCAACGGCGCCAGAAATCCTTCGCTACCTCTTGAGCACTGCTTTGGTTTTCCCCGAAGAGGAAGGCATGATGCAGTAAAGTAGCGTAAGTATTTCCCTCGGTTTTTGAGAACCAAGGTATCAATCCAATAGGAGGCTACGCGCGAGTCCCTCGTACCTGCACAAAACAAATAAATCCTCGCAACCAACGCGATAAGGGGTTGTCAATCCCTACACGGCCACTTACGAGAGTGAGATCTGATAGATATGATAAGATAATATTTTTGGTATTTTTATGATAAATATGCAAAGTAAAATAAAAGCAAAGTAAAAAAGCAAAGGAAATAACTAAGTATTGGAAGATTAATATGATGAAGATAGACCCGGGGGCCACAGGTTTCACTAGTGGCTTCTCTCAAGAGCATAAGTATTTTACGGTGGGTGAACGAATTACTGTTGAGCAATTGACAGAATTGAGCATAGTTATGAGAATATCTAGGTATGATCATGTATATAGGCATCACGTCCGAGACAAGTAGACCAACTCCTGCCTGCATCTACTACTATTACTCCACTCATCGACCGCTATCCAACATGCATCTAGAGTATTAAGTTAATGAAAACAGAGTAACGCCTTAAGCAAGATGACATGATGTAGAGGGATAAACTCGGGCAATATGATGAAAACCCCATCTTGTTATCCTCGATGGCAACAATACAATACGTGCCTTGCTGCCCCTACTGTCACTGGGAAAGGACACCACAAGATTGAACCCAAAGCTAAGCACTTTTCCCATTGCAAGAAAGATCAATCTAGTAGGCCAAACCAAACTGATAATTCAAAGAGACTTGCAAAGATAACCAACCATACATAAAAGAATTCAGAGAAGATTCAAATATTGTTCATAGATAGACTTGATCCTAAACCCACAATTCATCGGTCTCAACAAACACACCGCAAAAAGAAGATTACATCGAATAGTTCTCCACAAGAGAGGGGGGAGAACGTTGTATTGAGATCCAAAAAGAGAGAAGAAGCCATCTAGCTAATAACTATGGACCCGTAGGTCTGAGGTGAACTACTCACACTTCATCGAAGGGGCTATGGTGATGATGTAGAAGCCCTCCATGATGGATACCCCCTCCGGCGGAGCTCTGGAACAGGCCCCAAGATGGGATCTCGTGGATACAGAAAGTTGCAGCGGTGGAATTAGGGTTTTGGCTCCGTATCTAATCGTTTGGGGGTACGTAGGTATATATATAGGAGGAAGGAGTACGTCGGTGGAGCAACATGGGGCCCACGAGGGTGGAGGGCGCGCCTGGGGGGGGGGGGGTAGGCACGCCCCCTACCTCGTGGCCTCCTCCTTTGTTTCTTGATGTAGGGTCCAAGTCTCCTGGATCATGTTCGGTGAGAAAATCACGTTCCTGAAGGTTTCATTCCGTTTGGACTCTGTTTGATATTCCTTTTCTTTGAAACCCTAAAATAGGCAAAAAAACAACAATTTAGAGCCAGGTCTCCGGTTAATAGGTTAGTCCCAAAAATAATATAAAAGTGGATAATAAAGCCCAATAATGTCCAAAATAGTAGATAATATAGCATGGAGCAATCAAAAATTATAGATACGTTGGAGACGTATCAGGCGAGCCCAGGCGCTACCGCCGGCTCCCACGGCACTGGTCAGCAGAGGCGGCGGAGGGGTGGAACCAGAGTAGGAGGGAGTGCGGTTGGGGGCGATAGCGGTGGAGAACACCGGCAAGCGAGCAACAGTAGGCGGCGGGGGAGGCGCGGTGGCGCGAGGGGCAATGACACGACACGGGCGTGCGCTCTAGTAGCAGGGGGCGGCGACGCGAGGAGTAGGGGGTTCGGCGATGCGCGGTCAGAGGCGCTGGTGACGACGAGCACGCAGCGAGGCGCGGCTCGGCGGAGTTGCGAGGCCAGGCGGGGTGATAGGCGCGGCCATGGGCGCGTGGGAGCGCGGCCGATGCGGCGCGGGGCGACCGCGGTGGTCGTGAGGCGCGGGCATGCCAGCGAAGGCGAGCGGCAGACGTCATAGTGGGGAGAGGAGAGGGGAGAGGCCGGGGCCTCACCGCGGGTGTGTAGGGGGTACGGGTAGCAGGGGTCGAGGGAGTTCGGTGATGGAGCCGGTTGGGGAAGGATAGGCGGGGCGTGGCGGTCCGGCGACGGGTTCGGGGAGGCAACGGAGTCAGGGATAGGCGCAGGGTCGGGCGCGTCGTGTGCGAGGCGACAGAGAGGAGGCCGCCGGTGGTGTGGTGAGGGGCGACGGTGATATGTCTCGAACGTATCTATAATTTTTGATTGCTTGATGCTATATTATCTACTCTTTTGGACTATATTGGGCTTTATTTTCCACTTTTATATTATTTTTGGGACTAACCTATTAACCGGAGGCCCAACCCAGAATTGCTATTTTTTTTGCCTATTTCAGTGTTTCGAAGAAACGGAATATCAAACGAAGTCCAAATGGAATAAAACCTTCGGGAACGTGATTTCTCACTGAACGTGATCCAGGAGACTTGGACCCTACTCCAAGGAGTCAAAGAGGCGGTCACGAGGGTGGGGGGCGCGCCCCTGCCTCATGGGCCCCTCGATGCTCCACCGACGTACTCCTTCCTCCTATATATACCTATGTACCCCCAAACGATCAGAACAGGAGCCAAAAACCTAATTCCACCGCCGCAACTTTCTGTATCCACGAGATCCCATCTTGGGGCCTGTTCCGGAGCTCCGCGGAGGAGGGCCGTCATCACGGAGGGCTTCTACATCATCATAGCCTCTCCGATGAAGTGTGAGTAGTTTACCTCAGACCTTTGGGTCCATAGTTAGTAGCTAGATGGCTTGTTCTCTCTTTTTGGATCTCAATACAAAGTTCTCCCCCTCTCTTGTGGAGATCTATTCGATGTAATCTTATTTTTGCGGTGTGTTTGTTGAGACCGATGAATTGTGGGTTTATGATCAAGTCTATCTATGAATAATATTTTAATCTTCTCTAAATTCTTTTATGTATGATTGGTTATCTTTGCAAGTCTCTTCGAATTATCCGTTTGGTTTGGCCAACTAGATTGGTAGTTATTGCCATGGGAGAAGTGCTTAGCTTTGGGTTCGATCTTGCGGTGTCCTTTCCCAGTGACTGAAGGGGAAGTAAGGCACGTATTGCATCGTTGCCATAGAGGATAACCAGATGGGGTTTATTTCATATTGCATGAATTTATCTCTCTACATCATGCCATCTTGCTTAGGGCGTTACTTTGTTTTTAACTTAATACTCTAGATGCATGCTGGATAGCGGTCGATGAGTGGAGTAATAGTAGTAGATACAGAATCGTTTTGGTCTACTTGTCACAGACGTGATGCCTATATACATGATCATGCCTGGATATTCTCATAACTATGCTGAATTCTGTCAATTGCTCAACAGTAATTTGTTCACCCACCGTAGAATACTTATGCTCTTGAGAGAAGCCACTAGTGAAACCTATGGCCCCGGGTCTATTCTCATCATATCAATCTCCATCACTTTAATCTGGCTTTGCTTTTTTACTTTGCTTTTACTTTTCACTTTGCATCTTTATATCAAAAATACCAAAAATATTATATCTATCAGATCTCACTCTCGTAAGTGACCGTCAAGGGATTGACAACCCCTAATCGCGCTGGTTGCGAGTAGCTATCGTTTTGTGCAGGTACGGGGGACTTGAGCGTGGCCTCCTACTGTATTGATACCTTGGTTCTCAAAAACTGAGGGAAATACTTACGCTACTTTGCTGCATCATCCCTTCCTCTTCGGGGAAAACCAACGCAAGCTCAAGAGGTAGAAAGAAGGATTTCTGGCACCATTGCCGGGGAGTCTACGCAAAAAGTCAACATACCAAGTACCCATCACAATCCCTATCTCTCGCATTACATTATTTGCCATTTGCCTCTCGTTTTTCTCTCCCCCACTTCACCCTTGCCATTTTATTCGCTCTCTCTCTCTCAATCCTCCCTCTCTATTTGCCTCTTTTTGCCCGCTTGCCTTTTGTTTGCTCGTGTGTCAGATTGATTGTTTGTCGCGATGGCTCAACCGAGATTTGGTGATCTTCACCTTAAAAGGTTAGAAGAGATCGAAAACAATGTTAGGAAGTTTATGGTTTTGCAATTTGAGCATAATAATTTCTTTAGAAACGAGCTGAAGGACCAAAAAAGTTTTATGAGTTATATGAATAAAGAGCTTGATGATATGTCTAAAGAATTTGATGGTATAAGATCCCAAATTGCTCGTCTAGAAAAGATGACTGCTGAAATTTTGGATATGCAAGCCACCTTAGTCAATAAGATGGCCGCTAAACCGAATTCCTATGAAAATCTAGATGAAGATCTAAAAGTTATTGATGTGTCCCCTATTAAATCTTTGTTTTGCAATATGAATCTTGATGAAACTGAATATGATCTTCCTTTACCTTGAAGGCGTTCTAAAAATCCGGAGTATTTAGATCTTTATGATGAAATTGATGAAAGTGGGATTGAAAGAAATAACAATCTAGATGTTGCTAAACCCACTATATTGTATTTCAAGGAATTTAATTATGAAAGTTGCTCTTTAATTGATTGTATTTCCTTGTTGCAATCCGTGCTAAATTCTCCTCACGCTTATAGTCAAAATAAAGCGTTTACTAAACATATCGTTGATGCCTTGATGCAATCTTATGAAGAAAAACTTGAATTGGAAGTCTCTATCCCTAGAAAACTCTATGATGAGTGGGAACCAACTATTAAAATTAAAATTAAAGATCATGAGTTTTATGCTTTGTGTGATTTGGGTGCTAGTGTCTACTATTCCCAAGACTTTGTGTGATTTGCTAGACTTTCGTAATTTTGATGATTGCTCTCTAAACTTGCATCTTGCAGATTCCACTATTAAGAAACCTATGGGAAGTATTAATGATGTTCTTATTGTTGCAAATAGGAATTATGTGCCCGTAGATTTCATTGTTCTTGATATAGATTGCAATCCTTCTTGCCCTATTATTTTTGGTAGACCTTTCCTTAGAACGGTTGGCGCAATTATTGATATGAAGGAAGGGAATATTAGATTTCAATTTCCATTAAAAAAGGGAATGGAACACTTGCCAAGAAAGAAAATAAAATTTCCATATGAAACTATCATGAGAGCCACTTATGGATTGCCTACCAAAGATGGCAATACCTAGATCTATCCTCCCTTTTATGCCTAGCTAGGGGCGTTAAACGACAGCGCTTGTTGGGAGGCAACCCAATTTTATTTTTATTTATTGCTTTTTGCTCCTGTTTAGTAATAAATAAATTATTTAGCCTTTGTTTTGCTTGTGTCTTTTGTCTTTAATTAGTGTTTGTGCCAAGTAGAACCGTTGGGAAGACTTGGGGAAAGTCTTGTTGAACTTGCTGTAAAAAACAGAAACTTTAGTGCTCACGAGAACTGCTGTCATTTTTATTTGAAGAGTGCTATTTAGTTAATTATTTTTTCAGATTATTAATAGATAAATTATTCACGTCCAGCAATTTATTTTAGAATTTTTGGGGTTCCAGATCTTGCGCTAGCTACAGATTACTACAGACTGTTCTGTTTTTGACAGATTCTGTTTTTCGTGTGTTGTTTGCTTATTTTGATGAATCTATGGTTAGTAAAATGGTTTATAATCCATAGAGAAGTTGGAATAAAGTAGGTTTAACACCAATATAAATAAAGAATGAGTTCATTACAGTACCTTGAAGTGGTCTTTTGTTTTCTTTCGCTAACGGAGCTCACGGGTTTTCTACTTTAAGTTTTGTGTTGTGAAGTTTTCAAGTTTTGGGTGAATTCTTGTGAAGGATTATGGAACAAGGAGTGGAAAGAGCCTAAGCTTGGGGATGCCCATGGCACCCCCAAGATAATCCAAGGACACCAAAAAGTTGAAGCTTGGGGATGCCCTGGAAGGCATCCCCTCTTTCGTCCACTTCCATCGGTAACTTACTTGGAGCTATATTTTTATTCACCAACATGATATGTATTTTGCTTGGAGCGTCTTGTATTATTTGTGTCTTCGTGTTTTAATATGCCACAATCATCCTTTCTGTACACACCTTTTGAGAGAGCCATACATGAATTAGAATTTGATAGAATACTCTATGTGCTTCACTTATATCTTTTTGAGCTAAGTAGTTTTGCTCTATGTGCTTCACTTATATCTTTTGAGCTATGTAGTTTTGCTCTATGTGCTTCACTTATATCTTTTTGAGCTAAGTAGTTTTGCTCTATGTGCTTCACTTATATCTTTTGAGCGCTATAATTTTGCTCTATTGTCAGGACCCCGATTCCAAGTCACATCGATCTAGCTGGTAACACCTCATATCACTTTGCGGCCTCACACACGGTATTCCCACGGGTGTCGCCTTACCATGGCCCGGGACCGTTTGCGCCTTTTGGCTCACGTATATGATAGTGTCGCTAGCATCCATATTACAGAGAACCCGGGCCGGCATGACTAGTCATGAACCCAAAGTGGCACTAACTTATGGGGACAGACATACATGAATCAACATCGAGCATGTCGGCCAGCAGCATGTGAATCCGGGCTGTAGCACAGGACTAACAGGACTCCGGGAACCCGGGCTGTAGCAGGCTAGGCAGGACTCCGGATGTCACCGCATGAAATTTCCCCGAAGGGACAGACACATGAACGAAGTGAATCACATGCCGGCGAGGCAAGTGTTCCGGAGCAGTAGTGCTGGGCTAGCAGGACTCCGGTGAACCGGGCCGTAGCGGACTACTATGGCTCATGGAAGCACAAGACTACATTTCCCCATAAGAGAGGCTACCAAGGATTAACAACTAGGTTGTCGGATCCCACACATACCAAGCATTTCAATCATACACACAATATGCTCGATATGTGTAAATACAACACGGCATCACAACATAACTCTACGACTCAAGTATTTATTCATAGGCTCCGAGGAGCGAGATATTACAAACATGGGTCTCATGACCCAACAATCATAGCATACAATCAAAGCACATGCGGAAGCTTAACATGTCTGAGTACAGACATCTATAAAAGAAAAAGGCTGAGAAGCCTGACTATCTACCAGATCCTGCCGAGGGCACAAGATTGTAGCTGAGGTATCAAGCTAAACATTGAAGTCCACACGGAACTACTAGCGAGACTGACGTCTCTCTGCAAAACATAAAATAGGCAAATGTGAGTACAAATGTACCCAGCAAGACTTACATCAGAACTATCTACATATGCATCGGTATCAATAAAGGGGGTGATGGAGTTTAACTGCAACAAGCCAGCTTTGACTCAGTGGCTAACCTGAACTACGACTGCAAGCAACTCTTTGAGGTGGCGCACACGAGTCCACATATTCACCATATCAATACACCACTATGGATCCGCTCCCGTCTCCCTACGAGAAGGCCATCCATAGCACTCACGCTTATCTTGCGAGTTTTAGAGTATCCACTTTCACTTGTCTATGAACTATGCAAGGGGTCCAAGTTTCCATATCCGAGGAATTCGGCTATTCGAATAGATAATGATAACCCTGCAGGGGTGTACTTCTTCATACACGCTCTCGCCACTTATTGCCCTGTACACGTCATGTACCTCGGCAACCTTCAAGCGGAAGCCGTGCGAGGGAGTCGGCCACGACCTGACTAACCAACAAGTCTCTAGTCCAAGTTTATCGCCTATTCGGGTTCCATCCGCAAGGAGATTTGGCCGGGGTGTCGCTCACGGCCCCAAACGATGTGTGCAGGGTTCCCAAGCCCACCATTCGGGTGCCACTTGGTACACCATGCCACTGTGCCTAGTCTGTCCCAAGCCCACCTGTACCGGGTGCCACTTGGTAGACTACGAACACTACATAGAAACACCAGAAACTAGTTGCAACTCCTGGACAGAGATCGAGTTGATTAATAAGTCGAGGGGGGCACTTAAGCATTCCAATGCGTGGTAGTAGCTATTCATGGATCACAAACACGGAACTCAGTTCCTAAGGACGGCTGCAATGAGACAACCCACCATGTACTCCTACATGGCCTCTCACCGCTACCTTTACCAAATCGTGTTCACACACTTAGCTCTCAACGGTAGGACATGTTCACCACATTCCAATTCATCCCTGATGAATCAGACCTGACTCAACTCTACGCAGTAGTAGGCATGACAAACAAACATGAATGAGTAGGCATATCGGGGCTCAAACAACTCCTACTCATGCTAGTGGGTTTCATCTATTTACTGTGGCAATGACAGGTCATGTAGAGGAAGGGGTTCAGCTACCGCAGCATGTAACAGTTGTAACGTTGTTGTCCTAATGCAGTAAAAGAGAGCAGGAGCGAGAGGGTAGGATTGTATCGGAATGAACAAGGGGGTTTTGCTTGCCTTGCACTTCTGAAGATATGATAGCTCTTCATCGGTGTCATCGTACTCATCGTCGGAAGCACGTCTATCGAGAGGGGACGAATACCGGCAACAGAGAGGGAGAGCACAATCAATGCAATGCAACAATATGATGCATGATCATGACATGGCAATTTGCTGTGTTTTGGGCTAATGCAACATAAAGTCATCTTAATTGAAGTGGAATTCAAACTATATCAAATTCCAACTCGAAATCTATTATGAAAATTTCCCCTAATCATGTTTCATCCTAAACAGTGAGGTTAACTTGCTCAAACATGCATGAAAATGGTACAGATGGATTCCTTAAATTTTCTGATAATTTTTCATATATAAATTATTTCATTTGGAGTTATAGATAATTTTCTATGATTTTTAGAAGTTTTGGGCATTTTCTAGAATTTTCTGGATTATTTTTAATCCAGAAAATTATTAACCGCGTCAGCATTGTGCAAGCATGACGTCAGCGAGTCAACCGAGGCTGACCAGGTCAAACCTGACCAGTGGGGTCCACTGGTCAGTGACCCAGGGCTGTGTTGTGTGGCTGGCAGGTGGGCCTGGTCAATGGCCATGTCAGCAGGGTCAAACTGACATGTGGGGTCAGCTGGATTAATCTAAGCTAAATAGGATATATACCATGGTTAATTAGGCAGCGGGGCCCAGCTGTCAGTGGTAGTGAGGTGGCTGACTAGGTGGGGATTAGAGCTAATGACGGCCCCGTCGGATGCGCCGGCGGTTAGACGACGGCAACGACCCAGAGCGGCGGTGGCTCGCCGGAGTGGCGCTAGGGGCAGCGGCTGGGTGCGCCGAGGGCACCAGGAGGAAGCTCGTGCTCCCGTGCATCCAGCGGAGGCCTCGGGAGGCTGTGGAGTGGCCGGGGACGACGACCACGGTGGCTTTGGCGGCAGCCGGAGCTTGGGCGAGCATGGGCGCGGGGCTATGCTTGGCTAGCGAGTGAGCTGAGAGGCTGGGCGGGCTCCTGGGAGCTCCACGAGCTCGGGGCCGTGCTCGGACGCGAGGTCGGTGACCTAGAACGACGGCAGCGACAGGCGCGGCGGCAGCAAGCTCACGGGACGGCGGGGGAAAACTAGCTAGGCTTCGCGCGCGCCGACGGGGTAATGGGGAAAATGGGCGGGAGCTCACATCGCTTCTGATGGAGTCGTCGGTGAGCTCGGGGAAGCGTTGTGGCCGGCGAATCGACGATGGCGGTGGTCGGATGCAGAGGAAGACAACGTAGTCGACGTTACAGCACGTCCGGTGAAGCATGACTCGACGAAGAGGTTCGGCATGAGGATACGAAGCTCGAGGACATGACTGGAGGCCGAGGGGACGGCTCTGGTGACGACTACGGCGAACGGCGGCAAGGATGGCGCTGGTCCATTGCGGGAGAGGGTGAGGGAGACGAGGGGGAGAGAGGGGAGAGGTGCAGGGGGTCCTGGGCGTCTTCGTGGCGCTCAAATGGGGACGGGGAGGCAGCAGGATGTGGAAGCAGGAGGTGGCCGCGGGTGCACGCGCAGGCGACACGCCTCTGCCTACTAGCAGAGGTGGGAGACGACTGGCACAGGCTAGGTGGGCTAGGCCAGCATAGGTGAGGCCCAGGTGGGTTTCTCTCTCTCTCTTTATTCTGTTTCAGTTTTCTATTTTATTTCTCTGTTTTGAATTAGTAAAAATACTAATTCATTTTGTAAAAATCCTGAAAATAATTGTGGGCACTTTTGAAAATATTTCCAACAGCCCTCAAATGCTTTCAAGATTATTTGGACACTTAAAATATTCTATAGAATTTAAATGTCCAAATTCAAATACTTATGATTTAATCCAAAAATCCATAAATAACCTAGAAAAGTGTGCATCATTTTTGGCAGAGGTTCTAGACCAATCCAGAAATGATGAACATTTCTAAAGGCATTTTGGGTTCATTGAAAGGATTTAACTTTGAACCTAGTTGAATTTCATTTGCTGCTAGGGTTTAACAATCCCCATTTCAAGTTTAAAAAGGAATTTAAACATGATGCAAGATGATGATGCAATGACAAGCAAGGCTAATGCTAGGGCTGTGACATCTATGTGCTTCACTTAGATCTTTTAGAGCACAGTGGTGGATTTGTTTTAAACAAACTATTGATCTCTCATGCTTCACTTAAATTATTTTGAGAGTCTCTTAATAGCATGGTAATTTGCTTAATAATAATATGCTTGGTATTCAAGATTTGTGAAACTTTCTTTTGAGTGTGTTGAATACTAAGAAAAGATTGAAACAGGATAATTGTTTTGAGATATGGAGGTGATAATATTAAAGTCATGCTAGTTGAGTAGTTGTGAATTTAAAGAATACTTGTGTTAAAGTTTGTGATTCCCGTAGCATGCACGTATGGTGAACCGTTATGTGATGAAGTCGGAGCATGATTTATTTATTGATTGTCTTCCTTATGAGTGGCGGTCGGGGACGAGCGATGGTCTTTTCCTACCAATCTATCCCCCTAGGAGCATGCGCGTAATACTTTGCTTTGATAACTTCTAGATTTTTACAATAAGTATATGAGTTCTTTATGACTAGTGTTGAGTCCATGGATTATATGCACTCTCACCCTTCCACCTTTGCTAGCCTCTCTAATACCGCGCACCTTTCGCCGATATCATACACCTACCATATACCTTCCTCAAAACAGCCACCATACCTACCTATTTTGGGGTCCCCATAGCCATTCCGAGATATATTGCCATGCAACTTTCCAGCATCCAGTTTATCATGACACATCCATCATTGTCATATTGCTTAGCATGATCATGTAGTTGACATAGTATTTGTGGCAAAGCCACCGTTCATAATTCTTTCATACATGTCACTCTTGGTTCATTGCATGTCCCGGTACGCCGCAGGAGGCATCTATATAGAGTCATACTTTGTTCTAGTATCGAGTTGTAATCATTGAGTTGTAAATAAATAAAAGTGTGATGATCATCATTCAATAGAGCATTGTCCCAAAAAAAGGCCAAAGAAAAAAAAGAAGGCCCAAAAAAATAAAAATAAAAAGGGGCAATGCTACTATTCCTTTTTCCACACTTGTGCTTCAAAGTAGCACCATGTTCTTCATATAGAGAGTCTCTTGAGTTACCACTTTCATATACTAGTGGGAATTTTCATTATAGAACTTGGCTTGTATATTCCAATGATGGGCTTCCTCAAATTGCCCTAGGTCTTCATGAGCAAGCAAGTTGGATGCACACCCACTTAGTTTCTTTTTGAGCTTTCATATACTTATAACTCTAGTGCATCCGTTGCATGGCAATCCCTACTCACTCACATTGATATCTATTGATGGGCATCTCCATAGCCCATTGATACGCCTAGTTGATGTGAGACTATCTTCTCCTTTTTGCCTTCTCCACAACCACCATTCTATTCCACCTATAGTGCTATATCCATGGCTCACGCTCATGTATTGCGTGAAGATTGTTTTTTTTTTGAAAAAGTTAGAGTATGAAACAATTGCTTGGCTTGTCATCGGGGTTGTGCATGATTTAAATACTTTGTGTGGTGCAGATAGAGCATAGCCAGACTATATGATTTTATAGGGATAACTTTCTTTGGCCATGTTATTTTGAGAAGACATAATTGCTTTGTTAGTATGCTTGAAGTATTATTTTTTTATGTCAATATAACCTTTTGTCTTGAATCTTTCGAATCTGAATATTCATATCACAATTAAGAAGATTTGCATTGAAATTATGCCAAGTAGCACTCCGCATCAAAAATTCTCCTTTTATCATTTACCTACTCGAGGACGAGCAGGAATTAAGCTTGGGGATGCCTGATACGTCTCCAACGTATCTATAATTTTTGATTGCTCGATGCTATATTATCTACTGTTTTGGACTATATTGGGCTTTATTTTCCACTTTTATATTATTTTTGGGACTAACCTATTAACCGGAGGCCCAACCCAGAATTGCTGTGTTTTTTTTTGCCAATTTCAGTGTTCCGAAGAAATGGAATATCAAACGGAGTCCAAACGGAATAAAACCTTCGGGAACGTGATTTTCTCACCGAACGTGATCCAGGAGACTTGGACCCTACTGCAAGGAGTCAAAGAGGCAGTCACGAGGGTGGGGCGCCCCCCTAGGGCGCGCCCCTGCCTCGTGGGCCCCTCGATGCTCCACCGACCTACTCCTTCCTCCTATATATACCTACGTACCCCCAAACGATCAGAACAAGAGCCAAAAACCTAATTCCACCGCCGCAACTTTCTGTATCCACGAGATCCCATCTTGGGGCCTGTTCCGGAGCTCCGCCGGAGGAGGGCCGTCATTACAGAGGGCTTCTACATCATCCTAGTCTCTCCGATGAAGTGTGAGTAGTTTACCTCAGACCTTCGGGTCCATAGTTAGTAGCTAGATGGCTTCTTCTCTCTTTTTGGATCTCAATACAAAGTTCTCCCCCTCTCTTGTGGAGATCTATTCGATGTAATCTTCTTTTTGCGGTGTGTTTGTTGAGACCGATGAATTGTGGGTATATGATCAAGTCCATCTATGAATAATATTTGAATCTTCTCTAAATTATTTTATGTATGATTGGTTATCTTTGCAAGTCTCTTCCAATTATCCGTTTGGTTTGGCCAACTAGATTGGTAGTTCTTGCCATGGGAGAAGTGCTTAGCTTTGGGTTCGATCTTGCGGTGTCCTTTCCCAGTGACAGAAGGGGCAGCAAGGCATGCATTGCATCGTTGCCATCGAGGATAACAAGATGAGGTTTATTTCATATTGCATGAATTTATCTCTCTACATCATGTCATCTTGCTTAAGGCGTTACTCTGTTTTTAACTTAATACTCTAGATGCATGCTGGATAGCGGTCGATGAGTGGAGTAATAGTAGTAGATGCAGAATCGTTTCGGTCTACTTGTCACGGACGTGATGCCTATATACATGATCATGCCTAGATATTCTCATAACTATGCTGAATTCTGTCAATTGCTCAACAGTAATTTGTTCACCCACTGTAAAATACTTATGCTCTTGAGAGAAGCCACTAGTGAAACCTATGGCCCCCGGGTCTATTCTTATCATATCAATATCCATCACTTTAATCTTGCTTTGCCTTTTACTTTGCTTTTACTTTTCACTTTGCATCTTTATATCAAAAATACCAAAAATATTATATCTATCAGATCTCACTCTCGTAAGTGACCATGAAGGGATTGACAACTCCAAATCGTGTTGGTTGCGAGTAGCTATCGTTTTGTGCAGGTACGAGGGACTTGAGGGTGGCCTCCTACTGGATTGATACCTTGGGTCTCAAAAACTGAGGGAAATACTTACGCTACTTTGCTGCATCATCCCTTCCTCTTCGGGGAAAACCAACGTAAGCTCAAGAGGTAGCAGACGGCAAGGTGGACAACGACGACGACGAGCGCAGGGGGTGGGGCGCCTGCGCCCGATCCAGATTAGGATTGGGAGGAGACGAGGGAGAGAGTGGGGGGTCGTGGGGGATCTGGCAGAGATGGGGATAGGGTTCGTTCGGGTGTGGCCTATAGGCCAGGGGAGCAGGGGAGTGGGCCAGCATGTGGGGTGGCCGACTGGGCCGGCGGGGTCGAGGCCCAGTGGGGAAAATGGGGGGGGGGTTCCTTTTATTTATTTTTATTTTTTATTCGAAGGATAGCTTACTATTTTGCAATTATTCCGATCACCAAATGACTCTTGTAAAATGTGCCACATGCCACAATAAATACTTTGCAATATTGTGAAGTAGCACAAAATTGTTTTGAGCATTTGGAAATGTTTAAGAACTATTAGAAATTAAAAAGGACAATTTAATTGTTGTTGGACCACTCAAATAATTTCCAGGACCATTCAAAACCTCCAAATATAATTGATGGAATTTTTCCAATAGAGTTGATACTATGGACTTGAGGTTGTTTCCTCGGAAAGTGTACCATATACTCATTACCATTAACATGAAAAGTGACATTGCCTTTAGTGCAATCAATAGCAGCCCCTGCAGTATTCAAAAAGGGTCTTCCAAGAATAATAGACATACTATCGTCCTCGGGAATATCAAGAAAAACAAAGTCCGTTAAAATAGTAACGCTTGCAACTACAATAGGCACATCCTCACAAATACCGACAGGTATAGCAGTTGACTTACCAGCCATTTGCAAAGATATTTCAGTAGATGTCAACTTATTCAAATAAAGTCTACGATATAAAGAGAGAGGCATAACACTAACACCGGCTCCAAGATCACATAAAGCAGCTTTAACATAGTTTCTTTTAATGGAGCATGGTATAGTGGGTACTCCTGGATCTCCAAGTTTCTTTGGTATTCCACCCTTAAAAGTATAATTAGCAAGCATGGTGGAAATTTTAGCTTCCGGTATCTTTCTTTTATTTGTAACAATATCTTTCATATACTTAGCATAAGGATTCATTTTGAGCATATCAGTTAATCACATACGCAAAAACATAGGTCTAATCATTTCAGCAAAGCGCTCGAAATCCTCATCATCCTTTTTCTTGGATGGTTTGGGAGGAAAAGGCTTGGTTTCTGAACCCATGGCTCTCTTTCTTTACCATCTTTCCTAGCAACAAAGTCTTTCTTATCAT
Organism: Triticum monococcum; assembly: GCA_034509565.1. Lineage (NCBI taxonomy): Eukaryota > Viridiplantae > Streptophyta > Magnoliopsida > Poales > Poaceae > Triticum > Triticum monococcum. The sequence continues at coordinate 142,426,309 of CM067845.1, read as the reverse complement.
AACGTTGATTCTTTGATTGTGGGTTATCAAGATCAACAGCAGGTTCAATTTCTACATCATTATCATTACTAGGTTGAGCATCATCATGAATATTATCATTAACGTTATTACTAGTTTCAAGTTCATTACCAGATTGAGTTTCAACATCAGAAATAGAAATATCATTTGGATTCTCTGGTGGTTCAAGAACAGGTTCACTAGACGCATGCAAAGTCCTATAATTTTTCTTTTTCTTCCTTTTAGAAGGACTAGGTGCATCTATATTATTTCTCTGAGAATCTTGCTCAATTCTCTTAGGATGGCCTTCAGGATACAAAGGTTCCTGAGTCATTCTACCAGTCCTAGTAGCCAGTCTAACAACATTATCATTATTCTTACTATTCAATTCATTGAGCAAATCATTTTGAGCTTTAAGTACATGTTCTACTTGAGTGGTAACCATAGAAGCATGTTTACTAATAAGTTTAAGTTCACCTTTGACATTGGCCATATAATCACCCAAGTGTTCAAGCATATTGGAATTGTATTTCAATTGTCTACCAAAATAAGAATTAAAGTCTTCTTTCTTAGCCATGAATTTATCAAACTCATCTAAGCATGGGCTAGCAAACTTAGTAAATGGGATTTCAGCTTTATCATATCTATAGAGAGAATTTACCTTTACTACCTATGTCGGGTTATCAAGACCATGGGTTTCTTCAATAGGTAATGGATTAAGATCACATGTTTCTTCAACAAGTGGTAAATTAAGACCATGTATTTCTTCAATAGGAGGTAAATTCTTAACATCTTCGGCTTTAATACCTTTTTCTTTCATAGATTTCTTTGCCTCTTGCATATCTTCAGGACTGAGAAATAGAATACCCCTCTTCTTCGGAGTTGGTTTAGGAATAGGCTCAGGAATTGGCTCCGGAGGTGTCCAATTACTTTCATTTGTCAACATATTATTCAATAGAATTTCAGCTTCATCCGGTGTTCTTTCCCTGAAAACAGAACCAGCACGACTATCCAGGTAATCTCTGGAGGCATCGGTTAGTCCATTATAAAAGATATCAAGTATTTCATTTTTCTTAAGAGGATGATCAGGAAAAGCATTAAGTAATTGGAGAAGCCTCCCCCAAGCTTGTCGGAGACTCTCTTCTTTAATTTGCAAAAAAATATATATATCCCTTAAAGTAGCTTGTTTCTTATGAGCAGGGAAATATTTAGCAGAGAACTAATAAATCATATCCTGGGGACTACGCACACAACCAGGATCAAGAGAATTAAACCATATCTTAGCATCACCCTTTAATGAGAATGGAAATATTTTAAGGATATAAAAGTAACGAGTTCTCTCATCAGTCGTGAACAGGGTGGCTATATCATTTAATTTAGTAAGATGTGCCACAACAGTTTCAGATTCATAACCACGAAAAGGATCAGATTAAACTAAAGTAATTATATCAGGATCAATAGAGAATTCATAATCCTTATCTATAACACAGATAGGTGAAGTAGCAAAAGCAGGGTCATGTTGAAAGTGTAATCATGCCCTTAATCGTATTTTGATGTTGATGACAACATGCATATTGAGACTAATCATGTTTATCGAGTATTTCTCAGGATTATGTCCCAAGGGCTATGTGTGTGTGTGGATCATGACTAAGGACATAACAACATATATCACCCAAGAGCAGAGACACAAGACAAAGATAAAAAGCTTCGGCTCCTTGTTTTCGGTTTTGCTCTTGAGTGTAGGGATCCCGCACTATTAAGAGGGGATCGATGGATTTCACGAAAGTACTTGCTCAAAACCACAAAATTCCCTCTCATACCATCTCATAAATTCTTCCTCTAACTTGTGCAAAAATGGTAGTAGGTTTCCAAGCTAAAAAGTCCAACTTTCACCGGACGTCCGAAGTCTACGGACGTCCGGCCTCTCTCAACAAACCAGACATCCGACTCTCCCCAGTCGTCTGGTGAGTCTGCACAGAACTGAAATTAGCGGAAGACCGGTCACACCGGATGTCCGGTCACCGGACGTCCGCTCATTTCCGGATATCCGGTGCACTCCAACAGAACTAAAATTAACGGATGTCCGATGAAACCGGACGTCCGGGCTCCGGACGACCGGCGCCTTCCGGATGACCGCTACCTGTGCTGTTTGCACGGTCAGATTTATACACTAGCGAGCGGGCGACCGGCTGCCCGGCCGGACGTCTAGTCCGATCTATGTCACCGGTCGTCCGGTACCCACCGGACGTCCGGCAGCTCCTGTGCCTTAAAGTGGCCAAACGGCTAGCTTTTTCACCACCACTATATATAGCCTTTCTTCCCCTTCGTGATGGGGTTGACCACTCACATTGAACAAACCCTAGAACACATTACATACTCTCTCTCTCACTCCTCCACACCAAGTCTTAGATCCCCAAGGGATTTGAGAGCATTTGAGAGAAGTTGTCCGACCAAGTGATTGATCCACTCCTTCCCCTTCTTTGCACCAAAGGAATTTGTGACTTGAGCAAGTCTTGAGCTTTTCCCATCATTCTTGTTACTCTTGGAGGTTGGAGACTCCAAGGCGGTAGGAGTCTTTCGGAGAGGAATCAACCTTTGTGATTACCCACCGGAAAAGTTTGTGAGGGTTTGGAGACCACCCCAAGGTCTACCACTAGTGGTTGAGAAACGCCTTCGTGGTGTTGTCTCAAAGGGAGAATAGGGTGAGCCTTCGTGGCGTTGGTGTGCCTTCGTGGTAACATCCACCTCTCTAACGGTGACGTAGCTTCCCTCCAAGGAAGTGAACATCAGCATACATCCTCGTCTCCCGGAGTTGCGGTTATCCCTTACCCTAACTCTCTACTTGTGGTTACTTGTCTCTTAGCACTTACTTCATCACTTTGTATTTGCCTAGTTACTACTTGTGTTACCTGCTTAGTACTTAGTACTTCACTTGCAATTGTTAGGCCCACTTTCACATTCCGCATTATTGCCTAAAAATTGTTAAGTAACAATTAAAATTTGTAGTTGTACCTATTCACCCCCCCCTCTAGGTCCATCTCGATCCTTTCAATTGGTATCAGAGCCTCGTGCTCTATTCTTGTGGCTTAACCGCCCTAGAGCGAGATGAACCCTGATGGGACTCCCTTTGTTGTAGATCTGAAGGATAAAGGCGAGGCTTCTTCTGAAGTCAAGACCTTTACTTCTAAGGATCTAGAACGGGCCCTTGCTAAGAAAAAGGAGGAGCATGATGCTTCTGTCGAGGCCTTGGTCCAAATGAGGATAGCCACACTGTCCATGGTGCTTGCACCACTTTCGGGTGGTGCGGCCTCGAGGCCAACTGTGCCTACTCCGTCACTTGGTCAACAACCTCCTAGCAATGAAAACTCTAGTGTTCCTTGGCTTTATGCAAGACCCCAAGTTGAGAAACCAAAATATAACTCTCAAGGCAAACCTCCTTTACTTGATGCCACTTCCGATTTTGCTTTGTGGAGAGTTGCTATGCAGGATCATCTTCGATATGGAAACAATGAGATGCTAGAGATCTTGGAGTATGGTTACCATGTGGTTGATCCAAAGAATCCTACACTAAGAGAAATTTATGACAAGAATCTCAATGACACTGCAATCATACGTATAAGGAGAGGTATGGTTGAAAAGCAAAGGAGACCTTTCATACACATCACAAGTGCCAAGGAATTATGGGAAAGTATTATAAGATCCAAGACCGGTACCTCCACCCTCCGGAGTGCTCAATATGAAATTGCCAAGGGACAATTGCAAAACTTCTGTATGGAGAAAGGTGAAACTCCAAATCAACTCCTTGAGCATCTCATGACTCTCACCGCTGATATTGAGTCGTGTGAGTGTGACAAGACACAAGATGGATTTAACATGACTAAGCGATTCCTTGTGGACAAGTTGCTCCATGCACTTGCTCCATATCAACATCAGATGGTATGGAACATAAGACAACACCATGGCTTCAAGGAAATGACTACAGATGGCATCATATCCACTTTCCAACTATTTGAAGAGTCAAAGGCAAATGTTACAAAACATCTTGCCATGCATGGTACTCCATCGTCGAAGATCAATAGTGTCACTCCATGGTGTTCCATTAGGGATCAATTCAGACCATGGCAGTCTTTTCACCTCTCATTTCTGGGAAAGTTTCCAGAATGCCATGGGAACTCATCTTTCTTTTAGTACTGCTTTCCAACCTCAGTCAAGTGGTCAGGTGGAAAGGGTCAACCAAATTCTTGAAGACAGGCTTAGAGCTTGCGTTATCTCATTCGGTATGGATTGGGAGAAATGTCTTCCCTTGGCCGAGTTTTCTTATAACAATAGCTACCAATCCAGTCTTAAGAAAGCACCCTTCGAGATTCTGTATGGACGAAGATGTCGAACACCTTTGAACTGGTCAGAAACCGGTGAAAGACAATTCTTTGGACCGGATATGATCCAGGAGGCAGAAGAGCAAGTTCGCATCATTCGTGAGAATTTGAAAACAGCACAATCTCGTCAAAAGAGCCAATATGACCGTCATCATAAGGAAGTGGCTTATGAAGTTGGCGACAAGGCTTACCTTCGGGTTACTCCTTTGAAGGGTACCCATCGTTTCGGTATCAAGGGAAAGTTGGCTCCTCGTTACATCGGTCCTTTTCGCATTCTCGCTAAACAAGGAGAGGTTGCCTACCAATTGGACCTACCCCCACATCTTTCTCGAGTTCATGATGTCTTCCACGTCTCTCAACTCAGGCGTTGCTTCTCGGATCCCATCCGCGGAGTGGACGACGAAACGCTTGATCTCCAAGATAACCTCACTTATCGAGAGTACCCCGTTAGCATTCTGGATCAAGCAGAGCGTGTCACTCGACGTCATAACATTAAGTTTCTCAAGGTTCAGTGGTCTCATCATTCCGAGAGAGAAGCTACTTGGGAGCGAGAAGATCGTAATTGACTTGAGTACCCCGCTTTCTTTCCGCCAACTCCTGAATCTCGGGACGAGATTTTTCTGAGTGGGGGCGGGTTGTCACATCCCTAGTTCTGGTATGTCCTAGGCTTGCTTGTGCATCATGTTTAATCTTTCAAATAAATTTGAAATGGGGAAAGTTGCAAACCCTAGCACCAAAGTTTTTTCCAATAGGTTCAAATTTAAAATGGATTTTCAATGAACCCAAAATGCTCTTCAAAAATGTTCATGCTCTTTGGATAATGTTGGGAACAACAACCAGAGGTGATGCACATTTTTGCTACACATTTTGGATTTTTGGATCAATGCATAAATATTTGATTTGGAGCTGTTCAAATTATATAAATATTTTAATGGCTCCAAAAATGTTGGGAATTGGTGAGGGCCTCTAGAATATTATATCTAGATGCCATAAATATTTTCGGCATTTATGGAAATGTTTTAACATTTCTTTTAGAGTCAAAACAAATGTCAGAAATAGAAAAAACACAAGAGATAAGAAAAGACTTACCTGGCGCTCACCTGGCAGCCCGTCTGGCCGGCCCAGCCCACCAAGGGGAGGGAGGTCTTCTTCCTCCCGCCAGGAGGACGCTGAGCGCGTGGCTGAGGCGCGTCGGCGCACGCTCGGCCACCTCCTGCTTCCCGCCGCTGCCTCGACACTCTGGAGATGCCACGCGACCCCCTGGAGCCGTATGGATCCCCCACACCTCCTCTCCCCTTCTCTGTTTCGCTCTCTCCCCCGCAGCCGAACACAACGGTCGCCGCCGATCGCTGCCACCGCGGCCACCAGCCTGCCCTAGCCTCACAGACGTGCCCTAGAGCTCAGCCTCACCGCCTGCTATGTCCTTAACGAGCCAGGCGACCCGGGAAGCTCTGCATCGACGCCACCGTCTTCGTTTCCATCGCCGGTCGCCGGAGATCCTCCTCGTTGCTCTGCTCGCTCCGGGCCTTCCCCGAGCCCGCTGGCCTGCTCTGCGTGATCCCTGTGAGCTCCCAGTCTTTTCCCCCTTAACCACGTCGTCATTTTCGCCCCGTAGCTGCTGCCCCGCGAGCACCCGAAGCCGCCGTACGCCATGGCCGGCGAGCTCTGTGCTCCTGAGCCCCTCCGCTCCTGCTAGTTGCTCCGGCGGGCTCCTGTTGCCCATTAGGTGCTGCCTAGCACCCCCCCCCCCCCCGTTCGCTCGCCTCGCGCTGCAGCCGCAACCCTGCATCAACCAACCTCTGGCCGCTGCCGCGAGCCCTGCTCCGGCGAGCTCCGTCCACCCCACGGCCTCCTACCTGCTCCGTTAGATGCACGCGAGCGCCAGCCACCCTCAGCACCCATCCGCGCGTCGAATGGACGCCGGAGCAGCGTTTCCGGCGAGCGTCCGCCACGGTTTTGGTCGTCACCAGCCAAACTCCGGCGACTGCCGACGTGGCATGGTCATTAGGACTAATCCCCACCATTAGCCACCCCACCAGCCGCTGACAGTGGGCCCCAAAGCCAAGTCAAACCCTGGTCAGCGCGGGTTTGACCCGGGGTTAACCCTAGTGTCACTGACGTGTGGCCCCCACACGTCAGGTTTGACCTGGTCAGCCCTGCTGACGCCTCTGTGATGTCACACTGACGCGGTAATTGATTTCTGGATTTTAAATAATTCAGAGAATTCCAGAAAATAGTTAAAACTTCTAAAAATCATAGAAATTAAACCGTAGCTCGGAATGAAATAATTTATATATGAAAAATCATCAGAAAAATGCAAGGAATCCATTTATGCAAGTTTCATGCATGAAAAACCAACTTATACTTGCTGTATAAGTGAAAACGTAATAATGGCATGTTATATACTTAATTTGGGGTTTGCATATGAACCCTTGGTTCATATGGACTTCAACCAAATTTATGCTAGATGCATTAGGGCAAATCATAGCATCTTTGAAATGTCATCTTCATGCATCATATTGTTGCATATGGTTGTTTATTGATTGCCGGCACCGTCCTTTCTCGATAGTTCTACTCCGGAAGGTGTCCCGAGTACCTGTCTGAGGAGCAGTGTTTCTTCGTGGATTTATCAGGCAAGCAACCCCCCTTGAGCATTTCGATAAATCCCACTCTCTCGCTCCTGCTCCTTATACTGCATTAGGACAACAATGATTCAATTGCTACCTTTCTGCTGCGGTAGTTGAACCCATTCCTCTGCATGACCTGTCATTGCCACAGTAAATAGTTGAAACCCACTAGCATGAGTAGGACTTGCTTGAGCCTTGATGTGCCTACTCATCCATGCTTGATTTCTTTACGCCAGCTATGCTTAGAGTTGTGTCAGGTCTGATTCATCGGGAATGAATCGGAGTGGTGAACATGTCCTACCGGTAAAGGCTAAGTGTGTGAACACGTTTTGGTAAAGGTAGCGATGAGAGGCCATGTAGGAGTACATGGTGGGTTATCTCATTGGAACCGTCCTTAAGCACTGAGTTCTGTGTATGTTATCCAAGTCCAGTTACTACCACACATTGGGTTCCGGTTATCCGGCCCCTCTCGGCTTATTAATCCACTTGATCTCTGTCCAGGAGTTGCAACTAGTTTCTGGCGTTTGTAGGTAGTGCTACTTGTCTAGCAGGTGGTGTCCGACGGGACGGGCTTAGGACAGACTAGGCATCATGGCACGGTGTACCAAGTGGCACCCGGATGGTGGTCTTGGGAACCCTGCACACATCGTTTGGGGCCGTGAGCGACACCCCGGCCGGATCTCCTTGCGGATGGAACCAGAATAGGCGATAAACCTGGACGAGAGACTTGTGTGGTTAGTCAGGTCATGGCCGACACCCTCGCCCGGCTTCCGCTTGAAGGTTGCCGAGGTACATGACGTGTACAGGGCTATAAGTGGCGAGAGCGTGTGTGAAGAAGTACACCCCTGCAGGGTCAATATTATCTATTCGAATAGCCGTTTTCCTCAGATATGGAAACTTGGAGGACTTATGTAGTACATAGAAAACTTGAAGTGGATACTCTAAAATCCGCAAGATAAGCGTGAGTGCTATGGATGGCCTTCTCGTAGGGAGACGGGAATGGATCCATAGTGGAGTATTGATATGGTGAATATGTGGACTCGTGTGCGTCTTCTCACCTCAAAGAAGTTTCTGATACTCGTAGTATAGGTTAGCCACTGAGTCAAAGCTGGCTTGCTGCTGTTAACACCACCACCACCCCCTTTGTTAATAATGTTGCATATGTAGATAGTTCTGATGTAAGACTTGCTGAGTACCTTTGTACTCATGTTTGCTTATTTATGTTTTGCAGTTGGTTACGCTAGCGACTTTGACGAGTAGCTTGTATCCTAGCTACGATCTTGAACCCTTGGGAGGGTCGTGTTTAGTCAGGCTTCTTAGTCTTTTCCTTTTGTAGTTGTCTGTACTCAGACATGTAATGCTTCCGTTGCTTGTATGCTCTGAATGATGGGTCATGAGACCCCTATTTGTATTGATTGCTATGTGGCTCTTCTGGGCCTTTATCTATATGATTTTGAGTTATGTTGTGATGCCATGTTGTACAGCACATACTTGCATGTTATGCGTACGTGTAATGTGTATCGCTATGTGCGGGATCCGACAACCTAGTTGTTTAACTCTGGTAGCCTCTCTTATGGGGAAATGTAGTCTTGTGCTTCAATGTGCCATAGTAGTCCGCTATAGCCCGGTTCACCGGAGTCCTGCTAGCCCAGCACTACTGCTCCAGAACACTTGACTGGCCGGCATGTGATTCACTTCGTTCCTGTGTCTGTCCCATCGGGGAAATGTCACGCGATGACATCCGGAGTCCTGTTAGCCTAGTGCTACAGCCCAGATTCATACGCTGTTGACCGACATGCTCGAGGTTGATTCATGTATGCCTGTTCCTATAAGTTAGTGCTACTTTGGGTTCACGGCTTGTCATGTCGGCCCGGGTTCTCTGTCATATGGATGCTAGCGACACTATCATATACGAGAGCCAAAAGGCGCAAACGGTCCCGGGCCAGGTAAGGTGGCACCCGTGTGAATACCGTGCGTGAGGCCGCAAAGTGATATGAAGTGTTACATGCTAGATCGGTGTGACTTAGGATCGGGGTCCCGACATTGCTTGCATACTGCCATGACCTTGGCGGGTCCCTGCTGTCATCCTCTCCACATACAATCATCTCCTGATTGTGTACGCGTCAACTTGCTAGGCCCACAAGTCAGCCTCTAAACCCATGGAGGACAAATACAACCCATTTAAAAAAATAACAGCCCATTCCATACGTTCAAATGGAAAGTTCAACATTTAGAGAAAAGTAACAGGTTTATTCCACATATAGAGTACTGAACTTCCACGTTGACAACCATCATAGCCAAGTTAACTATCTATTCCCACTAATACTCTAGTAGCGTACAAGTACTAACTTACTCTTAGCTAACTAGACGATGCCGACCGCCATCTGTGGTACACGCTAAACATCGGCACCGGTGTTGTGCGCCTCGCCACGGACTTGCAAGAGGTGCGATAGGGCGCGTTGCTCGCGCGCGTTGGCGCTTTCCATGCCGATGTGGTCCACCGAAGCTTCGGCTTCCAAGTGGGAAACCCACTTGACGAGCTGGTAGTAAAAATCGGTGTCGCGAACGTGTGCGTGCCCGACAGCCTCCAGGGCTATTTGCCGGGCGCCGGCCTCCATGTAGTCGGCCCAGTTGTGGGCGCTCTTCTCGCGACTCAGAGTGTCGGTGCGCTGCTGCTCCATGTCCCGCTGGCGGCGCAAATCGGCGATATGCTGCTCCTCGCCAGGCGGTCGCGCTCCAACAACTCCTGCTCCTCCGCCATGCGGGCGCGCTCCAACAACTCCTCGATCTCCGCATTGCCATCTAAAGTCAGATAGAATGCCTCCTCCCTTCATCTGCCTTCCGGTGAAAACCTGAACACTAGTTCCGGCGGTGACCGCCTCCTGCGTCGCCTACCACGGACGGGCGTGGGCATGGCGGACGTGGCCAGTGACGTCGGGCCGGTGGGGGCTTATGAGGATATGGTGAGTTGGGTCACGGTGGCACCGGAGAAGGCCGGGAAGCAGTACTTATAGGCGGAAGGTAGCGCGACGGTCATCGGAATCCAATGCATAATGGCTTAGTGCGCCAGCTTGCCGTGGAAAACTAGAGAAACTGAAATTATGACTGTGCCGTCCCGTCCCGTCTGGGTTCGCACGCCGGCATGGCGGTCAAACGAGTGCACTCTAATCATCTCCCTCCTTGTCAATAATGATTCCACGGATTTAAAAAGCCCGCAACAATTAAAGCGTATCTTTTTTTGCATCAGTTAGCTGCCTTAATTACAGTCGGCTACATGCAGGCACTCAGAATCGCTCGCAGGCAGTACGCGAAGCAGCATGCAACGAGTCACAGCCGAGGGCACGCATGCAGCCACTTAAATCGCTGGAATTAATTAGGTTTAAACTTCTACATGCCATTAATTATTGCCATGCCTTGGTCTTGCTGCTTTGTTCACGGAATTAATTAGGCTTAAACTTCTTCATAGGTAGGCATTTTTATCCGTGTAGGATCGATAGTGTAGCTTGTCAGTTTCTTCAAAGGTAGGCATTTTTATTCAAAAACTGCCACTGCGCATCTTGCGTCGCAAATAAAACTGCGAGGAGCGCATTTGTAGGCTAGCTAGTGATCGATCAATAACTTGTAAACACTGAGCGAACAGAAATAAGTAATTGTTAATGCATCTCAATGATTCACATATCATATACAAATATGTAGCTCCAAAAGCAAAGATCAGCCACTTCGGATCTTGCGTCGCAACTAAAACTAACTAGTAAGATTCCCATACATAAGATCAACATGTTAATGCATCCCAATGATTCATAGATCATATACAAATATATAGCTCCAAAAGCAAAGATCTAGAAAAAACATCTGTTCTTCCTACTAACATGGATGCTTCTCTTGGCCAACATTCAGTATAGACTGAAAGACAAATTTGTTTGTGAAGTCTACAATTCCTCTTGCAAACGTAAGTGGTTTCACCAACAGCTGGAACCATGAGAATGAACCACACATGATGGAGGAACATCCACTGCAATATGATTTGGTCTTCTCTCGATCACACCGCGAGACTATTTTTGGAATACAAACTTTAACTTAGGAAAAATGATGCGCATTGTATAATCAGACGAAAGCAATGAAGCACCTAGTGTTGGCCAATAAATAGTACAGTACTACTTTTCTGCAGTCCATCAAGTGACTATCCAATCTTTCTGTGTCTATTTTCAAATGGCACTGCATGCAGTGACTATACTATTCTCTTGAGTTCAACCAAAATTGCGGACACTTTGTTTTTTTGCCAAATAGCAATGGGAAGACATCTTTGTCTGCACAAATATCAAGCAGCTAGTAAACATATACCACACCTTGTATTTTCGGTTTAAACATGTCTCTTCCGCTTAGCATCTGTCACGTTCTGCATTGGACAATCTGATACAGTTATGGTTTGCCCTGGACAATTTCATACTAAATTGATTTGCTGGTTCACAGTAGAAATATAGCACCTATTCTTCATCAGATCAAGGATATCCATGTTCGCAGTGATGGAAGAGGTGAAATCGATACAACCGAAATTGAGCATCCAATCATTGAATCCTATCCTGCACCTCCAATGTATGTCCACCCTGCCAATAAATTTACATGCAAACCACTAGTATTACTATCTAATGACAGTACAAAAAGAGTAGCAAGATAGTAGCGAACCATGTACCTTCGTAATGAACAACTCATAGTGCCACCAATTGGATATAAAGGTTTGGAAAAAAACATGCTCCTAATGTTGAACCAGTTGGACTTTTTGTGCAGTTCCACTAAAATAGAGCATCCCTGTTTGCATAGATATTGAAAGTGTGATTACTCTAAAAGTGGCACTAGTTGAAGCATAGACTCACAAATATAAGCATTCCAATTTGTTAATGGGAAAAGGTAGCAAGACTGTTTCTAACCACCTATTTGAAGGAATAAATAAAGCAATAGCGGCTGATGTCAGGAAGGCATACATAGTTTTTTCTGAAAAACTGAGCCATTCCTGACCTTTCCTCTTCTTTTAAGCAAATTTCGTGCAGTTCTACTAGAATAAATGCCATCACTGCCTTAACAATTCAGTGAAACTGTACAAAAGGAAATGACTTAACATTACATCATGATGTCAGGTATGTAGTCGACAGGAATTAGAGACAAACATACATACCTCCTCCGATAACATAACGAACATTAATTTTAACAAAGGTGTGACTAGCTTTACCGGGATAATTGAGTGAACTCTACACCCTTTGTTCCTTAATATAAGACGTTTTCGCGGTTCAATTTAAAGTACCCAAACGTCTAGTATTTAGAAAAACAGGTAGTAGTTTTCTTGAGCACATATCTGGGAAAGCTTGCCACACTTTATTTATGTCCATACGCTATTGCAACACCATTCAAATACTACAAATATACACTAATCCAGTGGCTAGTGCAACAATAGAGTAGTTAGTTTATTACAGGGTACAGTACAATGGTTTTACTGAACAGATTTCAATAAACTCTAGCACTGGAAGGTTTCTATAAGAATTAACAATACAAAATGTAAGGGTAACAAGTTTCAGCATTGGTATACTAGCTGTGCATGAGCATTAAACCAAATACAAAAGTCTGAAGGTAACTAGCATTATTAACTAATGACAGTATAAAAAAATTGCAAACCATGTACCTCCAAGGTAAATATCATTTCGAACTCGGGGGGGGGGGACCTTAAAAATTGCTATCCCAATCTTGATAATCGATCAAACATAAAAACTTGATCGAACGAATCAAGAGAACGACCAGAGGAGGAGGTGCCTGTCGGATTCACGGGTTCCGGCAGACCCTTAAGGTTCGAACACTGGGGTGCGCGCGGAAATCACACCTTCTACCTCCCCGTATCACAAAGATCTAAACTACTAAAGGAACTGCACAAGGGACACAAGATTTATACTGGTTCGGGCCACCGTTGTGGTGTAATACCCTACTCCAGTGTGTGGTGGGTGGATTGCCTCTTGGGGCTAATGATGATGAACGATACAAGGAAGAACAGCCTCGCGAGGGTCTGTTCTTGGGTGGGGGATTGAACTGCTAGGAGGAGTTCAGTCACCCTTCTCTCTCTCTCTCTACTTGTGAACCGGACGAACCAACTCCGCCAACCGAACCCTTGCTACGTGGGCGGCCGGTCCTATTTATAGGCAAAGGCCCTGGGACTCTTCCCAAATATTGAGCGGGAAGGGCGTCAACAATTGGCCAATTCGAAGGGGAACATCTAGTACACTTATCCTGACTAAAGTTGGTCTTCGCCTGCGAAATACCCTGTGGTGACGCCGTGCTGGGCTCCATGGTGACCTCCGTCTCGTAGTCCGCTTGGTCCTGGTCTCGTTGCACCGAAATGGCAACCTTTGCCTGATGCCTCAGTACTCTGCGGCTGCGCTTGCCCCCTTTGCACCAAAGAGGAAAGAAGGACGCTGCGCGCGCTGGCGCCCGCCTGGCACCCTCGATCGTCATGGCTTGCATCATGGGCACCTCGCGAGGTACCCCGCCTTGATTCCTCCGCCTCCTCGCGAGCCAGCCTAAGGAGGCTGCGCCTGGGGTTGCGGCGTGTCGTCCGCCCCACGAGGCTTGGCCCCTCGCGAGGGTCTTGAGTCTTGTGTTGATGAAGATGGGCCATGCTGGGCCTCCTTTGAGCCACGCCGCAGGCCACAGGCAGGCAAGTCTGGGGACCCCCGTTCCCAGAACGCCGACAGTAGCCCCCGGGGCCAAGGCGCGCATGGGCTTGGCCGTGCCGAGAGGCGAAAGGGCAAGGGCAAAGCGCCGCGGGCCCTAACAGCCTGCGGCCTTGGGCGCCGCGTGGCGGTTGACGGGACGTGGGCGTCTCCACTTCCCCACGATGCCTCGGTGACCGCGCGAGGTGGACAAGTCCCTACATGCAGATCGTGTCATAATTACCTGTGATTGTGGGGGCCGGCGGTTGGCCTTCGCCGGTGATAAGTACAGCACGACGCGTGCCCTTCCAGTCCATCTCTTCTTGTTTTCTCCTTTGCCTCAATTCTTGCCCTGCCTTGGCGTGATGGCTCCATCGAGGAGGTACTCGGCTGCGGAGAAGGGGAAGGCCCTCCAGGTCGATCCTGCCTCTCCCCCGCCCAAGCGCGGTCGTGGGCGTCCTCGGAAGCATCCGGTGGCCGCCCCGGTAGCATTTGGCGGTCATGGTGGCGGCTCCCAGCGCGGCGGCGGGCGAGCCGTTGTGGCCGAGGGACGCGCCTGGGTTGCGCGCTCCCCCAGGCCGCGCTTTCGCGCTGCTCAGGCGCTGCCGGAGTTCATCATCTGGTTGGCGGAGCCGACTAGCGCCCGGCTCCAACTCCCTCGCTTCCTGCTTGGTGAACTCCCGGCCGGTGCTCCTGGTGGCCTCTAGCTCCAGGCGGAGGGCTGCTGCAGCAGGTCCTCGTGGGCCGCGCTGGAGGTCTCTGCCAACGGGGGCCTGGCCTTAACTCATGGCTGGCAGGCGTTCGCCCACGCTCGTGGCCTGGGGCGCCGGTGCACCCTGCATTTCAGGTTTGACGGCGACGCCACCCTCTATGTGAGGGTGTTTGGGGAAGATGGTCGCCGCGCGGGGTGTTTCCCTGAGGACGACGACCGTGGCCGGGGGCCCCGCCCCAACGGTGATGGAGGAGATAGAGCCTGCGCGGATGGCGGTGCTCGAGACTCCCCGAGCTTCGTCAGCTCTTCCTCAAGCGACTCCTCCAGCAGTGGCCGTAGTCAACCCCCGCACCGTCGAGCTTGCTTGGGAGGTGATGGCTCATCCGCCCGCCGTCGTGCCCCGGTGAAGCACGAGAGGGAGTCTCCTTGAGGTCTAGAGGCAGCCCGGGTCGCCTCCGTGGGATGATGTGAGGAGGGCTGCGCCGAGCTCATCCCTTCCTTTCCCATTTGTTTCGTGTGTAAGACAAAATAGCTGCATGGAGCCCCGTTGGGGCGTGTTGGGAATTATTGCTGCTTTAGCCATTACCTTGATCTTATTTTGCGCCTCTTAACTATATGCCTGCGCGTAGATAGTCTTTGACCCCTGCCGGGGGGGGGGGGGGGCGACCAGCCCAGGCCCTGTGTGCGCGTCGCGGTGCCCGAGGGGCACGGACTAGAGGGGTGCTCCTGTAACGTGACCGGGCCATGAAACCTTCCTGTGGCTAGAGCAGAAACGCTCACGAGGACGTTTGAGTACCACCCCTCGCGAGGTCGTTTATGAGAGAAACCAAAGCGAGGAGCGAAAATCGACGAACCACAAATCAGCAACAGCGGCAACTTCAATAAAACTTCAAATGCAAGTGAACACGTCAACTGCGGAAAGCAAATGAAAAAGCCGCGTCCGGCACCTAATCTAGTCTTCGACGTCTTCTCACCAGCGCGGAGCTAAGTGCTGCCACTGGGCGTGGGAGGGAGCCCCAGGGCCTGAGGCCGACGCTCCTGAGACTCCGGGGCGTGTACAGCCCCACTCATTATTACATGAGAGTGTCACGGGGCGGCGAGCTTCACAGGCATTGGCCTTGCGTCACAGGCTCCGGGCCTTTTCCAAAACGTGATAGCTTCACAGGCACTCGCCTTGCTTCACAAGCTTTGGGCCTTTTCCAAAACGCGATAGCTTCACAGGCACTCTCCTTACTTCACAGGCTCTGGGCCTTTTCCAAAACGCGATAGCTTCACAGGCACTCGCCTTGCTTCACAGGCTCTGGGCCTTTTCCAAAACGCGATAGCTTCATAGGCACTCGCCTTGCTTCACAGGCTCTGGGACTTTTCCAAAACGTGATAGCTTCACAGGCACTCGCCTTGCTTCACAGGCTCTGGGCCTTTTCCAAAACGCGATAGCTTCACAGGCACTCGCCTTGCTTCACAGGCTGTGGGCCTTTTCCAAAACGCGATAGCTTCACAGGCACTCGCCTTGCTTCACAGGCTCTGGGCCTTTTCCAAATCGCGATAGCTTCATAGGCACTCGCCTTGCTTCACAGGCTCTGGGCCTTTTAGGGGTAGAACCTCCGGAGGTGCTGGATGTTCCACGCATTCTGGATCGGCTCCCCCTCTTGGGTCTCCAAGCGCACGGAGCCTTTCCTGGAAACATGAACAACCTTGCACGGGCCCTCCCACATGGGAGAGAGCTTGTGCAGCCCCTCCCTGGAGAGAACCCGCCTGAGTACGAGGTCTCCTGACTCGAGGGTCCTGGGGCGGATGTTGCGGCAGTGATATCATCGTAGCGCTTGTTGGTACCTTGCCACTCGCAGCGCGGCTTCCCGGCGGCGTCCCTCCCCTAGTACGAGGTCCATCCCCCACATGGCGTCCTGTTGTGCCTCGTCGAACGCCAGGACCTGCGCGGAGCAATGCCTGACCTCGTGAGGAAGGACTGCTTCGGCTCCATAGACCAGGAAGAACGGGGTCTCCCTAGTTGGTTTGGTTGCGGTTGTGCGGATGGACCACAACATGGACTGGAGCTCGTCGTACCAGCCTCTGCCGCAGGCCTCCAGTTTCTTCTTGAATGTCCTGGTCTTGAGGCCTCTCAGGACCTCTGCGTTGGCTTGTTCGGCCTGCCCATTGCTTCGCGGGTGTGCCACCGAAGCGTAGCATATCTGCGTCCCAAGATTAGCACAATATGTTTTGAAGAGATTACTGGTGAACTGCGAACCATTGTCTGTGATGATGCGATTCGGCACCCCGAACCGGCTCACGATACCCCTGATGAACTTGACCGCGAAGCCAGCGGGGATGGTACGGACAACCTCCACTTCTGCCCACTTGGTGAACTTGTCAATGGCGACGTAGAGGTAGCGGTAGCCCCCTGGCGCCCGAGGGAACGGACCCAGAATATCCAACCCCCAAACTGCGAATGGCCACGAGATGGGTATTGTCTGCAGGCCCCCCGCCGGTTGATGGATCTGCTTGGAATGAAACTGGCAGGCCTCACAAGCCTTTACCAATTCGGTCGCGTCGTTGAACGCGGTGGGCCAATAGAACCCGCTACGGAATGCCTTGCCAATGAGGGTCCATGATGATGAGTGGTGTCCGCAGTCTCCGCCGTGTATGTCCTCCAGTAGTTCCTTTCCTTGCTCCCTGGAGATGCAGCACAGAGATACACCGTTTGGTCGCTTCCGGTAAAGTTCTCCATCTCTGATGCAGTATGCCGTGGCCTGCCGCGCCACACGCTCCGCTTCCTCTTCCTTTTCCGGTAGGGCCCCTTGCGTTAAATAACTCTGGAGTTCTGCGATCCAGCACTCCTCCTGAGGTTCCATCGCCAGGAGCAGGCGTGCTCCTGAGGTCGGCCCACAGACCGGGGCTCCCGAGGCTGGCGGCTGGGGGAGCTCCTCTCGAGACTGAGCAGTGTTTGATAACGTCGGCTGTGCTGATGGTTTGAAGAGCCGCTCTTCGAAGACGCCGGGTTCCTGCGGCAACCGCCTGGATGCCCGTCCGGCTATGTCGTCAGCTTCCTGATTGGTGCCACGGGGCACGTGCTTCAGCTCCAGCCCCCAGAACTGCTTTTCCATTCGGCGGACCTCCACCAGGTAGGCCTCCATATGCTCGTCCTTCGGCTCGTACACCCTGTTGGAGAAGTTGACTAGGAGCTGCGAGTCGCCCTTGACGGTGAGGCGTTTCACTCCCAGGGCTACTGCGGCCTTCAACCCGGCTATCAGTCCCTCATATTCTGCAATGTTGTTGGAGACATTTTCACCTTACTAGAAATAGAGCTGCACGGCATAGTAGAGCTTATCCTGAGTGGGTGATATCAGCACCGCACCAGCCCCCGCGCCGTGTCTGGAGAACGCCCCATCGAAGTACATGACCCAGCCTTCCGGCGCCTCACACCCTGGAGAGAGGGACCGATCCTCGTTGTCCCTGAGGCCTGGTGCCTCCACCCATTCCGCTATGAAATCCACCAACGCTGCTCCCTTGATGACCCTGGTTGTGCTGAACTCGAGTTGAAATGCCTGCAGCTCCATGTTCCACTCGGCGACCCTTCCGGCTGAGTTAGGGCTCCTGAGCACTCTCTCCAGGGGGTACGATGAGACGACCTTGATGGGATGGGCCTAGAAGTAGTGACGCAGCTTGCGTGAGGCTACCAGTAGCGCGAGGAGGAGCTTTTGAGGCATTGGGTACCGTTCCCTCGCGTCCCGCAACACCGTGCTAACAAAGTAGATGGGGTGCTCAACAAGGCTGAGAGTATCTGGGGTCGCAGAGCCCTCGGGAGGCAAGGGCGCCTCGCGAGATGACATGGCCTCGGGAGGTGGACCATCCGGGCGTGCGGCCTCGCCTGCCTCTGGTGCATTCCTCGGCAGCTGACCCTCCTCAACTGCGGTTGCGGCTTCTGCAGGCTTTCCTTGTTCCCGTTTTGTCTTTCCCCGGGCTGCCGCTGCGGTCTTGACTTGGCGTTCCTCCCTAACCGCCACCAGGGCTGCGCTGGCGGAGTAGGGAGTGGCAGCGAGGTAAAGCAGCAGGGGCTCTTGAGGGCGCGGAGCCACCATGACTGGGGGACTGGTCAGGTACCTATTGAGATCTTGAAATGCCTTATCTGCCTCTTCAGTCCATTCAAAGGGCCCCTTTTTCTTCATCAGCTGAAAGAAAGGCAGCGCTCGCTCCCCTAATTTGGAGATGAAGAGCCCTATCGCGGTCACGCACCCAGTGAGCTTCTGCATTTCCCTGAGGGTCTTTGGCGGGCTCATGTCCTCGACCGCCTTGACCTTCTCGGGGTTTGCCTCGATGCCACGATGGGACACGAGGAATCCCAAAAGCTTGCCCGAGGGGAAGCCAAACACACATTTCTCCGGGTTGAGCCGCAGGTTTACTGCGTCGAGGCTCGCGAAGGTCTCCTCCAGGTCTTGTATCAGGGTCTTGGCCTCCCGAGATTTTACTACAATGTCATCAACGTAGGCTTCGACATTCTTTCCGAGTTGCGGGCCCAAGGTGATGTGCATCAGCCGCTGAAAGGTTGCCTCTGCGTTACGCAGTCCGAACGGCATGCATGTATAGCAGTATACCCCGCATGGGGTTAAGAAGGCGGTCTTCTCAACGTCTTCTACCGCCATCTTGATCTGGTGATACCCGGAGAAGGCGTCCAGGAAGCTTAGCAGGTCGCACTCCGCAGTGGAATCGACGATCTGGTCGATGCGGGGGAGCGGAAACGGATCTTGCGGGCATGCTTTGTTGAGGTTGGTGAAGTCGACACACATGCGTTCCTTCCCCCTTTCTTGGGCACAACGACAGGGTTGGCCAACCAATCCGGGTATCGGACCTCGCGAATGACCCCAGCGGCTTCTAGCTTGCGGGTCTCTTGGACAATGAAGGCCTACTTCTCCACGGACTGCCGCCTGGCCTTCTGCTTCACGGGGCGCACATTTGGGCACACATTGAGGTGATGCTCGATGACGCTCCTGGGGATCCCCGCCAGCTGATCGGGCTCCCAAGCAAATACCTTCTTATTCGCGCACAAGAACTTGACCAAGGCCTCCTCCTGCTCAGGCTCAAGGTTGGCGCCTATGGTGAAAGTGGCACTGGAGGACCCGTCCTCGTCGACGGGTATCTGCTTGGTTTCTGTCTTGTCCTGGGTGAACAACTGCTTCTTCTTGGCGGGCGCAGCCCCCTTGGGCTCAGGGGTCTCCGCATTGACGGGCCGTGCCGATGCCGCCGTCTTGAAGGCGAGCTTGAGTACTCGCAGGGCGTCCCCGGTGTCCCCGTGCACGGCGAGGGTGCCGCTGCTCCCGGGCATCTTCATGAGGTTATACACCGGGTGCGTGGCAGCCATGAACTGAGCCAGCGCCGGGTAGCCGAGGATGGCATTGTAAGGGAGGCCGATGGGGGTGATGTCAAAGTCGACCATCTCAATGCGGAAGTTGTCGTAGGTGCCGAAGGTTACCGGGAGCCGGATCTGTCCCAGGGAGTCGGATGATCCGCCCCCGACGCCCGAGAAAGATCGGCTGGGCCGCAACCGCTCCCGGGGTATGCGGAGGAGGTTGAAAGTCACGACCGAAAGCACGCTGAGACCCGCGCCGCCGTCAACGAGGGTTCTGGTGACGGCCACCTGGCAGATGGTGGGGGTGCACAACAGGGGGAGCGCGCCCGAGCCGACCAGGTTGGTGGGGTGGTCATCCGAGCTGAAGGTCAGATCGGCCTCGCGCGCCGCCCGGTCCGGGGGAGCCCCCTGCCGTGCGG
Source organism: Triticum monococcum (assembly GCA_034509565.1). Taxonomy (NCBI): domain Eukaryota; kingdom Viridiplantae; phylum Streptophyta; class Magnoliopsida; order Poales; family Poaceae; genus Triticum; species Triticum monococcum. Next base: position 142,406,148 of record CM067845.1, on the reverse strand, counting down.
AAACGGCGCTAACCCGGCGGGCAAAAGGCTTGACGTGGCGACTCGTGGGCGGCGCCTGCGAGCCGCCCAGGAGGGCCGCAACGACCGGAGGCGTCGATGTGGCGGTGCAGCTACTCCGCCGCGTAGGCAGAAGCTGGGGGGGGCACTTGCCGCTCGTTCCCCGCCGGGCCGGTGGCGGCGTTGACGGCGGGCGACGGGGAACGATGAGGACGACCACCGACGGGGGCCATCTGGGCGACACGAGAAGCGATGGCGGCCTGGCGCTCGGCGCGGGCCCGACGAGCGTCGGACATGGATGCGACGGTCGGAGGAGAACGGAGTGGTGGAGGACAGATTCCGGCGCACCCCTACCTGGCGCACCAAATGTTGGATTCACGGGTTCCGACAGACCCTTAAGGTTCGAACACTGGGGTGCGCAAGGAAATCACACCTTCTACCTCCCCGTCTCACAAAGATCTAAACTACTAAAGGAACTGCACAAGGGACACAAGATTTATACTGGTTCGGGCCACCGTTGTGGTGTAATACCCTACTCCAGTGTGTGGTGGGTGGATTGCCTCTTGGGGCTGATGATGATGAATGATACAAGGAAGAACAGCCTCGCGAGGGTCTGTTCTTGGGTGGGGGATGAACTGCTAGGAGGAGTTCAGTCACCCTTCTCTCTCTCTCTCTCTGTACTTGCGAACCGGACGAACCAACTCCGCCAACCGAACCCCTTGCTACATGGGTGGCCGGTCCTATTTATAGGCAAAGGCCCTGGGCCTCTTCCCAAATATTGAGCGGGAAGGGCGCCAATAATTGGCCAATTCGAAGGGCAACATCTAGTACACTTATCCTGACTAAAGTTGGTCTTCGCCTGCGAAAGACCCTATGGTGACGCCGTGCTGGGCTCCATGGTGACCTCCGTCTCGTAGTCCGCTTGGTCCTGGTCTCGTTGCACCGAAATGGCAACCTTTGCCTGATGCCTCGGTACTCCGCGGTTGCGCTTGCCCCCTTTGCACCGAAGAGGAAAGAAGGACGCTGCGTGCGCTGGCGCCCGCCTGGCACCCTCGATCGTCATGGCTTGCGTCATGGGCACCTCGCGAGGTACCCCTCCTTGATTCCTCCGCCTCCTCACGAGCCAGCCTAAGGAGGCTGCGCCTGGGGATGCGCCGTGTCGTCCACCCACGAGGCTTGGCCCCTCGCGAGGGTCTTGAGTCTTGTGTTGATGAAGATGGGCCATGCTGGGCCTCCTTTGAGCCACGCCGCAGGCCGCAGGCAGGCAAGTCTGGGGACCCCCGTTCCTAGAACGCCGACAGTGCCCACTCTTGACCTTTCCTCTTGTCTTCGTAATTGTCTGTGCAGTTTAACCAAAATAAAATGACATCAGCGCCTTGGCATTTTGGTGACACTGTACAAAAAAATAACTTATCTCATGAAAGTGAGGTATGTAATCTATAAGCATTAACAATGCAAAAATTTGAAGGTAGTAACAAGTTTCATTGTTGGTATACTGGCTGTGCAACAACATTAGAATGCCTTAGCTGAAAAACTTTAATACATCCATAATCAACAGCTAACCCTGAAATAATCCAGTGACATTAAATGACATTGCTTAAATTTATCGGTGGCATTAGACTAAGAGCGGCATTAGTTAAATGTGGCATCACTTTAGCAGTAGCATTGCTTGACTTGACTGCTGGCATTATACTAATTGCAAAAAAAGTGGCAATAAGAGCATGGGAGGTCCATTCGGACAGTGCGCGCACCAGTACGATGTACCTCCACGGACGCAGAGTGGTGAGGGAGGTATGGTTGCCCAGAGCAACAAATATCCAAGCAGCATATGTGGATTACGTCCCATTTTTGTTCTCTTTAGCCACATTTTTCCTATGCAAGGACAACAAACCGATCGACCTGATCATTCTCTATTGCGTTGTCATCCCTTTCTACCCTTCTTCAACCAAGAGACACGAGACTCATTCCTTAGCTACTCATTTTCCCCTTTTCAACCTAGATGCGGGTTTGATGCCTACTCTCTTGGACAATTCCATCTCCCTTCCTTTCCTTATTCAACCTAGAGATGGATTAGTCTGCATGAAGTAGGGTTTCCTTTAATAGTGCAAATTATGGTTTTCGTCTGCGTGGCCAGCAGAGCAGAGGATTGCAAATTGGGAAGATGGTGTAGTGGAAAAAGATCCACATGCAAGAACGTGGCAGATGGGGCAATAGAACAAGGTTATGGTTCGAAAATAGGTAGCATACCTGAGGGTCGACGGGAAGTGGCTTCACTCGTGGTCGTCGTCCTCTGCACACACTACAGCAGCGAGCTTGGGGATGGAGGCCATCCCACGCGGGCGCTAGGTTTGAGAGGACGGCCTTGTCGTCAGTGCGTGACCTCACTCGCCAACGACGAGTGCATCAACGCTGCACGTCCTTTTCTTCCCCGGCGGATCTGTGACCACCGGTGAGGAGGGAGAGAGGGGCCATCTTTTTTAGATCTGGAGAGAGGGTGGTAGTGTGAGAAGCAAGTGGGCAGCCCTTAGCAAGAAAGCGCTCAAGCTCCACCCTATATATCTTTTTTATACTACTAGTACTAGAGGTGGAGTAGTGGTAGAGTAGTTTATATTTTCTCTGCGTACAGTACCAGTTAGTCGTGCTTCAAAACTGATTGGCACGCCACTAAAAAAATAAAGGTCGATAACTAATGCGGCACCTCGGGCCAACGCGGCCAGATCGCATTTTGCACGATAAATTACACACCATGTTTCGTTGACATGTGGTCCCGTTCCAACATATCTGTGAGACGACGGTGAGTAGTAGGAGTATTTCTAAACGGACGTGTAGGCCGGGGCGCCTCTTCGTGAACCGTGACAAACTCGCAACCGTCCACCGACTCTTCGCCTTTCCCTCTCGATTTGGAACTGCTGTCGCACGCTCTTCCTCTCCCTCCTCCATTTTCCTTCAGCCCTTCACCCTTTCTTCTGCCATTGTTCGATCATCTTCTCCATGGAGGGAACAGGCCTGAAACGACCCCGTTATTCTTGCCCCGATCTGAAAGATGACGTGGTGGAGGAACTCATTGATCGGTGTGACGTCATCACCTCGGCTAGCATGGTAGGTTCAAGCCCATTCTCGACTCAACTAATAACATCATTACAAAGAACCCAAGAGTCAAGGAGCGCTTTGATCTCCCCTATCTTCTTTGTCGTGACCCTGATGACTGGCGCCGGCACGACGGAGGCCTCGCCTTGTGCCAGTTGATGCCGCTTGATAATGATACGTATGATGTTAAGATGCCATCGCTTGAGGGCAAGGCTTGGGCGGGCGCAAATGGAGATTGGGTTGTTTACATTGGGTCCAACTGCGAGTGGGAACTTGTGAATGTGTACACTCGTGACCGGGTTCCACTTCCAAAAATCTCAGCAGACTGCCCAGAGGTTGAGCACACCGGTATTGTATGCATGTTCAAATACGATCATGGTGACTATCTTCTATGGAAGATAGCAATTTGTCGAGTTCCCAACCGCTCTTGGAATTACAAAAACTATGAAGTTGTTGCTATCTTCGACAAGCTTGTTGCTGTCCTTGGTGGTTCGACTCGATGGATATTGCTCAAAAATCAGTTTCTGTACACGGATGAGTACTGTGATGCAATTCAATACGAGGGCCTTGTGTTTGCTGCCACCACTCGTGGCACTGTTTTTGCATGGGATCCTCGTAGTTTCGGTACATTTGTCGTCCATCGTAATTATAATTGTTTCATCCACATGCATGCGGGTTTGCAAGTTTCCCTTTACTAATTAACCTTCTTCTTGTGTTTCCAAGGTCCTATGAACATCCCACCACCTATACTTCAAAACTTTTATAACCAAGGGGGAGATGACGATGGTGATGATCACGAGTATGAGGACGAGAAGCACCCATATACTCTGTGGCGCCTAGCAACTAATTCCGATGGATCACCTCTTCTTGTGTGTATATAGCCCACTGATGATGTTACTGCTAAGGAAGCAGGTGTAGTCTCCCATGGTCACACTCTCCGGACCTATTCCAACACCCGTTGCATGGTATTCGGGATGTGTACTAGTGTGCTAGCGCCAACTCCTTCTCCCTGGTACAGAATTGATAGTCTTGGAGAAAACTCGCTCTTCCTTGGACAAAACTATCCGATGATGGTGAAAGGCGATCCAACTACTATTGCACAACGTTAACAGTACCATTTATGAGAAGCAACTGTGTCTATACCTCGGACATTTGGGTGGTTCCCTACCCTGGTACTGATATAGTAGGCCGCTTTAGCCTGGATGATCAGTCATGCGTTGGTTTCCAGATCGAAAATCGATGGCCTATCCCAGAGAATCACTTGTGGTTCAAAGCAAGCGTTTCCAACGCCGAGGAATGGTTGAGTTGAAGTTCATTTCATTGCTTGTTATTTGTTGTGTGGTGAAAACTTTAGTATTTATAATGTATCCTCGTTGTTGATACGTCCATTTTGCATCATGCTTTTATATCAATATTTATTGCATTATGGGCTGTTATTACACATTATGTCACAATACTTATGCCTATTCTCTCTTATTTTACAAGGTTTACATAAAGAGGGAGAATGCCGGCAGCTGGGATTCTGGCTGGAAAAGGAGCAAATATTAGAGACCTATCCTGCACAGCTCCAAAAGTCCTGAAACTTCACGGATGATGTTTTCCAAATATATAAAAAAAACATTGAGCGCAAGAACTTCATCAGGGGGCCACACCCTGCCCACGAGGGTGGGGGCGTGCCCTACTCCCTGGGCGCGCCCCCTACCTCATGGGCCCCCTGGTGGCCCTCCGGTGACCATCTTCTGCTATATGGACTCTTTCGATTGGAAAATAATCATAAGCCATCTTCTCGGACGAAACTCCGCCGCCACGACGCGGAACCTTGGCGGAACCAATCTAGGGTTCTGGCAGGGCTGTTCTACCGGGGAAACTCCCCTCCCGAAGGGGGAAATCATCGCCATGGTCATCACCAACGCTCCTCTCATCAGGAGAGGGCAATCTCCATCAACATCTTCATCAGCACCATCTCATCTCAAAACCCTACTTCATCTCTTGTATCCAATTCTTGTCTCCAAGTCCGGGATTGGTGCTAGTAGGTTATTAGTAGTGTTAATTACTCCTTGTAGTTGATGCTAGTTGGTTTAATTGGTGGAAGATCATATGTTCAGATCCTATATGCACATTAATACCCCTCTGATTATGAACATGGTTATGCTTTGTGAGTAGTTACTTTTGTTTCTGAGGACATGGGAGAAGTCTTGCTATTAGTAGTCATGTGAATTTGGTATTCGTTCGATATTTTGATGAGATGTATGTTGTCTCTCCTCTGGTGGTGTTATGTGAACGTCGACTACATGACACTTCACCATTATTTGGGCCTAGAGGAAGGCATTGGGAAGTAATAAGTAGATGATGGGTTGCTAGAGTGACAGAAGCTTAAACCCTAGTTTATGCGTTGCTTCGTAAGGGGCTGATTTGGATTCATATGTTTCATGCTATGGTTAGGTTTACCTTAATACTTTTTTTGTATTTGTGGATGCTTGCAATAGAGGTTAATCATAAGTGGGATGCTTATTCAAGTAAGGGCAGCACCCAAGCACCGGTCCACCCACATACCAAATTATCAAAGTACCGAACGCAAATCATATGAGCGTGATGAAAACTAGCTTGATGATATTCCCATGTGTCCTCGGGGGCGCTTTACATCATATAAGAGTTTGTCCAGGCTTGTCCTTTTCTATAAAAGGATTGGGCCACCTTGCTGCACTTTATTTACTTTTGTTACTTGTTGCTCTTTACAAATTGTCCTACCACAAAACTATTTGTTACCACTTATTTCAGTACTTGCAGAGAATACCTTGCTGGAAACCGCTTATCCCTTCTGCTCCTCGTTGGGTTCGACACTCTTACTTATCGAAAGGACTACGATAGATCCCCTATACTTGTGGTTCATCAAGACTCTTTTCTGGCACCGTTGCCGGGGAGTGAAGCGCCTTTGGTAGGTGGAATTTGGTAAGGAAAAATTTATATAGTGTGCTGAAATTTACTGTCACTTGTTACTATGGAAAGTAATCCTCTAAGGGGCTTGTTCGGGGTATCTTCACCCCGACCAGTAGAGCAAAGAGTTGCTCCACAACCTACGGAACCTACTGAAAATGAAAATGCTTGCTTTGAAATTCCTTTGGGTATGGTAGAAAAACTGCTGGCTAATCCTTTTTTAGGAGATGGAACAAAACATCCTGATGAGCATCTAATATATGTGGATGAAGTTTGTGGATTATTTAAGCTTGCAGGTGTACCCGAAGATGTTGTTAATAAGAAGGTCTTCCCTTTATATTTGAGGGGAGATGCATCGACATGGTATAGGCTATGTGATGATATGGAGTCTTGGAACTACAAACGATTGAAATTGGAATTTCATCAAAAGTTTTATCCTATGCATCTTGTTCATCATGATCGCAATTATATATATAATTTTTGGCCTCACGAAGGAGAAAGCATCGCTCAAGCTTCGGGGAGGCTTAAATCAATGTTATATTCATGCCCCAATCATGAGCTCTCAAGAGAAATGATTATTCAAAATTTTATGCTCGGCCTTCTGGTAACAATCGCACCATGCTTGATACTTCTTGTGCTAGCTCTTTTATGATGAAGACTATTGAATTCAAATGGGATTTATTGGAAAGAATTAAACGCAACTCCGAAGATTGGGACCTCAACAATGGTAAGGAGTCAGGTATGACACCTAGTTTCGATTGTGTTAAATCTTTTATGGATACCGATATTTTTCGTAAAATTTAGCACTAAATATGGACTTGACTCTGAGATAGTAGCTTCTTTCTATGAATCTTTTGCTGCTTATGTTGATCTCCCCAATGAGAAGTGGTTTAAATATCATCCTCCCATAGAAGTAAAAGTTGCTGCACCTATTAAAGTTGAAGAAAAGACTATTACTTATAATGATCCTATTGTTCCTACTTCTTATGTTGATAATGTTGGGGAACATAGTAATTTCAAAAATTTCCTACGCACACGCAAGATCATGGTGATGCATAGCAACGAGAGGGGAGAGTGTTGTCCATGTACCCTCGTAGACCGAAAGCGGAAGCGTTAGCACAACACGGTTGATGTAGTCGTATGTCTTCACGATCCGACCGATCAAGTACCGAACGCACAACACCTTCGAGTTCAGCACACGTTCAGCCCGATGACATCCCTCGAACTCCGATCCAGCCGAGTGTTGAGGGAGAGTTTTGTCAGCACGGCGGCGTGGTGACGATGTTGATGTTCTACCGACGCAGGGCTTCGCCTAAGCACCGCTACAGTATTATCGAGGTGGACTATGGTGGAGAGGGGCACCGCACACGACTAAAAGATCAAATAGATCAATTGTTGTGTCTTTGGGATGCCCCCTGCCCCCGTATATAAAGGAGTAGAGGAGGGGGAGGGCCGGCCCTCTCTATGGCACGCCCTAGGGGAGTCCTACTCCCACCGGGAGTAGGATTCCCCCTTTCCTAGTAGAACTAGGAGCCCTTCCAAGTAGTAGGAGTAGGAGGGAAGGAATGGAAAGGGAAAAGGAGAAGGAAGGAAGGGGGCGCCCCCCTCCCTAGTCCAATTCGGACCAGCCCATGGGGAGGGGTGCGGCCAACCTTTGAGGCCTTTCTCTCCTTTCCTGTATGGCCCATTAAGGCCCAATACGAATTCCCGTAACTCCCCGGTACTCCCGAAAATACCCGAATCACTCGGAACCTTTCCGATGTTTGGATATAGTCGTCCAATATATCGATCTTTACATCTTGACCATTTCGAGACTCCTCGTCATGTCCCCGATCTCATCCGGGACTCCGAACTCCTTCGGTACATCAAAACACATAAACTCATAATATAACCGTCATCGAAACTTTAAGCGTGCGGACCCTATGGGTTCGAGAACTATGTAGACATGACCGAGACACGTCTCCGGTCAATAACCAATAGCGGAACCTGGATGCTCATATTGGCTCCCACATATTCTACAAAGATCTTTATCGGTCATACCGCATAACAACATACGTTGTTCCCTTTGTCATCGGTATGTTACTTGCCCGAGATTCGATCGTCGGTATCTCAATACCTAATTCAATCTCGTTACCAGCAAGTATATTTACTCGTTATGTAATACATCATCCCACAACTAACTCATTAGTTACAATGCTTGCAAGGCTTATAGTGATGTGCATTACTGAGTGGGCCCAGAGATACCTCTCCGACAATCGGAGTGACAAATCCTAATCTCAAAATACGCCAACCCAACAAGTACCTTCGGAGACACCTGTAGAGCACCTTTATAATCACCCAGTTACGTTGTGACGTTTGGTAGCACACAAAGTGTTCCTCCGGTAAATGGGAGTTGCATAATCTCATAGTCATAGGAACATGTATAAGTCAGGAAGAAAGCAATAGAAACATACTAAATGATCGAGTGCTAAGCTAACGGAATGGGTCAAGTCAATCACATCATTCTCCTAATGATGTGACCCCGTTAATCAAATGACAACTCATGTCTATGTCTAGGAAGCATAACCATCTTTGATCAACGAGCTAGTCAAGTAGAGGCATACTAGTGACACTTTGTTTGTCTATGTATTCACACATGTATTATGTTTCCGGTTAATACAATTCTAGCATGAATAATAAACATTTATCATGAAATAAGGAAATAAATAATAACTTTATTATTGTCTCTAGGGCATATTTCCTCCAGTCTCCCACTTGTACTAGGGTCAATAATCTAGATCACATCGCAATGTGATTTAACATCAATAGTTCACATCACCATGTGATTAACACACATAGTTCACATCATCATGTGACCAACACCCAGAGGGTTTACTAGAGTCAATAATCTAGTTCACATTGCTATATGATTAACACGCAAAGAGTACTAATGTGTGAGCATGTTCTGCTTGTGAGAGAAGTTTAGTCAACGGGTCTGCCATATTCAGATCCGTATGTATTTTGCAAATTTCTATGTCTACAATGCTCTGTACGGAGCAACTTTAGCTAATTGCTCCCACTTTCAATATGTATCCATATGAAGACTTAGAGTCATCTGGATCAGTGGCAAAACTTGTATCGACGTAACCCTTTTACGTCGAACCTTTTGTCACCTCCATAATCGAGAAACATATCCTTATTCCACTAAGGATAATTTTGACTGTTGTCCAGTGATCTACTCCTAGATCACTATTGTACTCCCTTGCCAAAATCAGTGTAGGGTATACAATAGATCTGGTACATAGCATGACATACTTTATAGAACCTATGGCTGAGGCATAGGGAATGACTTTCATTCTCTTTCTATCTTCTGCCGTGGTCGGGCTTTGAGTCTTTCAATTTCACACCTTATAACACAGGCAAGAACTCTTTCTTTGACTGTTCCATTTTGAACTACTTCAAAATCTTGTCAAGGTATGTACTTATTGAAAAAACATATCAAGGTCTTGATCTATCTCTATAGATCTTGATGCTCAATATGTAAGCAGCTTCATCGAGGTCTTTCTTTGAAAAACTCCTTTCAAACACTCCTTGATGCTTTGCAGAATAATTCTACATTATTTCCGATCAACAATATGTCATTCACATATACTTATCAGAAATGTTGTAGTGCTCCCACTCACTTTCTTGTAAATACAGGCTTCACCGCAAGTCTGTATAAAACTATATGCTTTGATCAACTTATCAAAGCGTATATTCCAACTCCGAGATGCTTGCACCAGTCCATAGATGGATCGCTGGGGCTTGCATATTTTGTTAGCACCTTTAGGATTGAGAAAACCTTTTGGTTGCATCATATACAACTCTTCTTTAATAAATCCATTAAGGAATGCAGTTTTGTTTATCCATTTGCCAGATTTCATAAAATGCGGCAATTGCTAACATGATTCGGACAGACTTAAGCATAGATACGAGTGAGAAACTCTCATCGTAGTCAAAACCTTGAACTTGTCGAAAAACCTTTTGCGTCAATTCTAGCTTTGTAGATAGTAACACTACTATCAGCGTCCGTCTTCCTCTTAAAGATCCATTTAATCTCAATGGCTATCATTGGGCAAGTCAATCAAAGTCCATACTTTGTTCTCATACATGGATCTCATCTCAGATTTCATGGCCTCAAGCCATTTCGTGGAATCTAGGCTCATCATCGCTTCCTCATAGTTCGTAGGTTTGTCATGGTCAAGTAACACGACCTCCAGAATAGGATTACCGTACCACTCTGGTGCGGATCTCACTCTGGTTTACCTACGAGGTTCGGTAGTAACTTGATCTGAAGTTACATTATCATCATCATTAGCTTCCTCACTAATTGGTGTAGTTGTCACAGAAACAGATTTTTGTGATGAACTACTTTCCAATCAGGGAGCAGGTACAGTTACATCATCAAGTTCTACTTTCCTCCCACTCACTTCTTTCGAGAGAAACTCTGTCTCTAGAAATGATCCATTCTTAGCAACGAATGTCTTCCCTTCGAATCTGTGATAGAAGGTGTACCCAACTGTCTCCTTTGGGTATCCTATGAAGACACATTTCTCTGATTTGTGTTTTAAGCTTATCAGTATGAATCTTTTTCACATCAGCATTGCAACCTCAAATTTTAAGAAACGATAACTTTGGTTTCTTGCCAAACCACAATTCATATGGTGTCTTCTCAACGGATTTAGATGGTGCCCTTTTTAATGTGAATGCAGCTGTCTCTAATGCATAACCCCAAAACGATAGTGGTAAATCGGTAAGAGACATCATGGATTGCACTATATCCAATAAAGTACGGTTATGACGTTCGGACACACCATTATGCTGTGGTGTTCCAGGTGGCGCAAATTTGTGAAACTATTCCACATTGTTTTAATTGAAGACCAAACTCGTAACTCAAATATTTGTGTCCGCGATCAGATCATAGAAACTTTATTTTCTTGTCACGATGATTTTCCACTTCACTCTGAAATTCTTTGAACTTTTCAAATGTTTCAGACTTATGTTTCATCAAGTAGATATACCCATATCTGCTCAAATCATCTATGAAGGTCAAAAAATAACGATACCCGCCGCGAGCATCAACATTCATCGGATCGCATACATTAGTATGTATTATTTCCAATAAGCCAGTTGCTTGCTCCATTGTTCCGGAGAGTGGAGTTTTAGTCATCTTGCCCATAAGGCATGGTTCATAAGCATCAAGTGATTCATAATCAAGTGATTCCAAAATCCCATCAGCATGGAGTTTCTTGATGCGCTTTACACCAATATGACCTAAACGACAGTGCCGCAAACAAGTTGCACCATCATTATTAACTTTGCATATTTTGGCTTCAATATTATGAATATGTGTATTACTACGATCGAGATCCAACAAACCATTTTCGTTGGTGTGTATGACCATAGAAGGTTTTTTATTCATGTAAACAGAACAACAATTGTTCTCTAACTTAAATGAATAACTGTATTGCAATAAACATGATCAAATCATATTCATGCTCAACGCAAACACCAAATAACACTTATTTAGGTTCAACACTAATCCTAAAAGTATAGGGCGTGTGCGATGATGATCATATCAATCTTGGAACTGCTTCCAACACACATCGTCACTTCACCCTTAACTAGTTTATGTTCATTCTGCAACTCCCGTTTCAAGTTACTACTCTTAGCAACCGAACCAGTATCAAATGCCGAGGGGTTGCTATAAATACTAGTAAAGTACACATGAATAATATGTATATCCAATATACCTTTGTTCACTTTCCCATCCTTCTTATCTGCCAAATACTTGGGGCAGTCCGCTTCCAGTGACCAGTCCCTTTGCAGTAGAAGCACTTAGTCTCAGGTTTAGGTCCAGACTTGGGCTTCTTCACTTGAGCAGCAACTTGCTTGCCTTTCTTCTTGAAGTTCCCCTTCTTCCCTTTGCCCTTTTCTTGAAACTAGTGGTCTTGTTAACCATCAACACTTGATGTTTTTCTTGATTTCTACCTTCCTCGATTTCAGCATCACGAAGAGCTTGGGAATCGTTTCCGTTATCCCTTGCATATTGTAGTTCATCATGAAGTTCTACTAACTTGGTGATGGTGACTACAGAATTCTGTCAATCACTATCTTATCTGGAAGATTAACTCCCACCTGATTCAAGCGATTGTAGTACCGAGACAATCTGAGCACATGCTCACTGCTTGAGCTATTCTCCTCCATCTTTTAGCTATAGAACTTGTTGGAGATTTCATATAACTCAACTCGGGTATTTGCTTGAAATATTAACTTCAACTCGTGGAACATCTCATATGGTCCATGACGTTCAAAACGTCTTTGAAGTCCCGATTCTAAGCCGTTAAGCATGGTGCACTAAACTACCAAGTAGTCATCATATTGAGCTAGCCAAACATTCATAACGTCTGCATCTGCTCCTGCAATAGGCCAGTCACCTAACGGTGCATCAAGGACATAATTCTTCTATGCAGCAATGAGGATAAACCTCAGATCACAGATCCAATCCGCATCATTGCTACTAACATCTTTCAACTTAGTTTTCTCTAGGAACACATATAAAACATAGGGAAGCAACAACGCGAGCTATTGATCTACAACATAGATATGCTAATACTACCAGGACTAAGTTCATGATAAGTTAAAGTTCAATTAATCATATTACTTAAGAACTTCCACTTAGATAGATATCCCTCTAATCATCTAACTGATCACATGATCCAAATCAACTAAACCATAACCGATCATCACGTGAACTGGAGTAGTTTTCAATGGTGAACATCACTATGTTGATCATATCTACTATATGATTCATGCTCGACCTTTCGGTCTCAGTGTTCCGAGGCCATATCTGCATATGCTAGGATCGTCAAGTTTAACCTGAGTATTCTGCGTGTGCAAAACTGGGTTGCACCCGTTGTAGATGGACGTAGAGCTTATCACACCCGATCATCACGTGGTGTCTAGGCACGACGAACTTTGGCAACGGTGCATACTCAGGGAGAAGACTTTTATCTTGAAATTTAGTGAGAGATCATCTTATAATGCTACCGTCAATCAAAGCAAGATAAGATGCATAAAAGATAAACATCACATGCAATCAATATAAGTGATATGATATGGCCATCATCATCTTTGCTTGTGATCTCCATCTTCGAAGCACCATCATGATTACCATCATCACCGGTGTGACACCTTGATCGCCATCGTAGCATCGTTGTCGTCTCGCCAATCTTATGCTTCTACGACTATCGCTACCGCTTAGTGATAAAGTAAAGCATTACAGGGCGATTGCATTGCATACAATAAAAGCGACAATCATATGGCTCCTGCTAGTTGCTGATAACTCGGTTACAAAACATGATCATCTCATACAATAAAATATAGCATCATGCCTTGACCATATCACATCACAACATGCCCTGCAAAAACAAGTTTGACGTCCTCTACTTTGGTGTTGCAAGTTTTACGTGGCTGCTATGGGCTGAGCAAGAACCGTTCTTACCTACGCATCAAAACCACAATGATAGTTTGTCAAGTTGGTGATGTTTTAACCTTCGCAAGGACCATGCGTAGCCACACTCGGTTCAACTAAAGTTGGAGAAACTGACACCCGCCAGCCACCTGTGTGCAAAGCACGTCGGTAGAACCAGTCTCGCGTAAGCGTACGCATAATGTCGGTCCGGGCCGCTTCATCCAACGATATCGCCGAACCAAAGTATGACATGCTGGTAAGCAGTATAACTTATATCACCCACAACTCACTTGTGTTCTACTCGTGCATATGAAATCTACGCATAAAACCAGGCTTGGATGCCACTGTTGAGGAACGTAGTAATTTCAAAAATTTCCTACACACACGCAAGATCATGGAGATGCATAGCAACGAGAGGGGAGAGTGTTGTCCACGTACCATTGTAGACCGAAAGCGGAAGCGTTAGCACAACGCGGTTGATGTAGTCGTATGTCTTCATGATCCGACCGATCAAGTACCGAATGCACGACACCTCCGAGTTCAACACACGTTCAGCCCGATGACGTCCCTCGAACTCCAATCCAGCCGAGTGTTGAGGGAGAGTTTCGTCAGCACGGCGGCGTGGTGATGATGTTGATGTTCTACCAACGCAGGGCTTCGCCTAAGCACCGCTACAGTATTATCGAGGTGGACTATGATGGAGGGGGGCACCGCACACGGCTAAAAGATCAAACAGATCAATTGTTGTGTCTTTGGGGTGCCCCTGCCCCCGTATATAAAGGAGTGGAGGAGGGGGAGGGCCGACCCTCTCTATGGCGCGCCCTAGGGGAGTCCTACTCCCACCGGGAGTAGGATCCCCCCTTTCCTAGTAGAACTAGGAGCCCTTCCAAGTAGTAGGAGTAGGAGGGAAGGAAAGGGAATGGAAAAGGAGAAGGAAGGAAGGGGGCGCCCCCCTCCCTAGTCCAATTCGCACCAGCCCATGGGGAGGGGTGCGGCCAACCTTTGAGGCCTTTCTCTCCTTTCCCGTATGGCCCATTAAGGCCCATTACGAATTCCCGTAACTCCCCGGTACTCCCAAAAATACCCGAATCACTCGGAACCTTTCTAATGTCCAAATATATTCGTCCAATATATCGATCTTTACGTCTCGACCATTTGGAGACTCCTCGTCATGTCGCCGATCTCATCCGGGACTCTGAACTCCTTCGGTACATCAAAACACATAAACTCATAATATAACCTTCATCGAAACTTTAAGCGTGCGGACCCTACGGGTTCGAGAACTATGTAGACATGGCCGAGACACGTCTCAGGTAAATAACCAATAGCGGAACCTAGATGCTCATATTGGCTCCCACATATTCTATGAAGATCTTTATCAGTCAGACCGCATAACAACATACGTTGTTCCCTTTGTCATCGGTATGTTACTAGCCCGAGATTCGATCGTCGGTATCTCAACACCTAGTTCAATCTCGTTACCGGCAAATCTCTTTACTCGTTCCGTAATACATCATCCCACAACTAACTCATTAGTTACAATGCTTGCAAGGCTTATAGTGATGTGCATTATCGAGTGGGCCCAGAGATACCTCTCCGACAATCGGAGTGACAAATCCTAATCTCGAAATACGCCAACCCAACAAGTACCTTTGGAGACACCTGTAGAGCACCTTTATAATCACCCAGTTACGTTGTGACGTTTCGTAGCACACAAAGTGTTCCTTCGGTAAACGGGAGTTGCATAATCTCATAGAACATGTATAAGTCATGAAGAAAGCAATAGCAACATACTAAACGATCGAGAGTATGCTAATGGAATGGGTCAAGTCAATCACATCATTCTCCTAATGATGTGACCCCGTTAATCAAATGACAACTCATGTCTATGGCTAGGAAACATAACCATCTTTGATCAATGAGCTAGTCAAGTAGAGGCACACTAGTGACACTCTGTTTGTCTATGTATTCACACATGTATTATGTTTCTGGTTAATACAATTGTAGCATGAATATTAAACATTTATCATGAAATAAGGAAATAAATAATAACTTTATTATTGCCTCTAGGGCATATTTCCTTCAGAGAAACCACCTTTCCCTATTAGGATAAAGGATCATGCTAAAGCTTCAACTGTGGTTCGTAAAAGCAATATTAAAACATATACACCTCCTGAGCAAGTTAAAGTTGAACCTAATATTGCTATTGTTAAAGATCTCTTGTCTGATAATATAGATGGGCATGTTATTTATTTCTGTAATGAATCTGCTAGAATTGCTAAACCCCGTGATACAGATAAACCTAGACCTGTGGTAGACATGCCTGTTATTTCTGTTAAAATAGGAAATCATTGTTATCATGGCTTGTGTGATATGGGTGTTAGTGCTAGTGCAATGCCTATTGACTTATACAAAGAAATTATGCATGACATTGCACCTGCTGAGATGGAAGATATTGATGTTACAATTAAACTTGCTAACAGAGATACTATTTCACCAATGGGAATTGTTAGAGATGTTGAAGTCTTGTGTGGGAAAACTAAATATCCTACTGATTTTCTTGTTCTTGGTTCCCTGCAAGATAGTTTTTGTCACATTATATTTGGTAGACCCTTCTTAAATACTGTTAATGATGCCATAGATTGCAAAGGGGATGTTGTTACTGTCGGTTTAGATGATATGACTCATGAATTTAATTTTTCTAAATTTAGTAGACAACACCGTGAAGAAGAATTACCTAATAAGGATGAAATTATTGGTCTTGCTTCTATTGCCGTACCTCCTAGTGACCCTTTAGGACAATATTTGCTAGACCATGAAAATGATATGTTTATGAATGAAAGAAGGGAATTAGATGAAGTATTCTTTAAACAGGAACCTATTCTGAAAAACAATTTACCTGTTGAAATCCTAGGGGATCCTCCTCCACCCAAGGGTGATCCTGTGTTTGAGCTTAAACCGTTACCTTATACTCTTAAATATGCTTATCTTGATGAGAAAAAGATATACCCTATTATTATTAGTGCTAACCTTTCAGAACATGAAGAAGAGAGATTACTAAAAACTCTGAAGAAGCACCGTGCTGCTATTGGGTATACTCTTGGTGATCTTAAGGGCATTAGTCCCACTCTATGTCAACATAAAATTAATTTGGAAGAAGATGCTAAACCAGTTCGTGATCATCAACGCCGTCTGAATCCTAAAATGAAAGAGGTGGTAAGAAAGGAGATACTAAAGCTCCTTGAGGCAGGTATAATTTATCCCGTTGCTAATAGTAAGTGGGTAAGTCCTGTCCATTGTGTCCCTAAGAAGGGAGGTATTATTGTTGTTCCTAATGATAAAGATGAATTGATCCCTCAAAGAATTATCACTGGTTATAGGACGGTAATTGATTTCCGCAAATTAAATAAGGCTACTAAAAAGGATCATTACCCCTTACCTTTTATCAATCAAATGCTAGAAAGATTGTCTAAACATACACATTTTTGCTTTCTAGATGGTTATTCTGGTTTCTCTCAAATACCTGTGTCAGCCAAAGATTAATCAAAGACTACTTTTACATGCCCTTTTGGTACTTTTGCTTATAGACGGATGCCTTTTGGTTTATGTAATGCACCTGCTACCTTTCAAAGGTGCATGATGGCTATATTCTCTGACTTTTGTGAAAAGATTTGTGAGGTTTTCATGAACGACTTTTCCGTCTATGGATCTTCTTTTGATGATTTCTTGAGCAACGTTGATCAGGTTTTGCAGAGATGTGAAGAAACTAATCTTGTCTTGAATTGGGAAAAGTGCCACTTTATGGTTAATGAAGGTATTGTCTTGGGGCATAAAGTTTCTGAAAGAGGTATTGAAGTTGATAAAGCCAAGGTTGATGCTATTGAAAAGATGCCATGTCCCAAGGACATCAAAGGTATAAGAAGTTTCCTTGGTCATGCCGGTTTTTATAGGAGGTTCATCAAGGACTTCTCAAAAATCTCTCGGCCTCTGACTAATTTATTACAAAAAGATATAGCATTTGTCTTTGATGATGATTGTGTAGAAGCATTTGAAATACTTAAGAAAGCATTGATCTCTGCACCTATTGTTCAGCCACCTGATTGGAATTTACCTTTTGAAATTATGTGCGATGGTGGTGATTATGCTGTAGGTGCTGTTCTAGGACAAAGAGTTGATATGAAACTAAATGTTATTCAATATGCTAGTAAAACTCTAGACAATGCTCAAAGAAATTATGCTACTACTGAAAAAGAATTCTTAGTAGTTGTATTTTCCTGTGATAAGTTTAGACCTTATATTGTTGATTCTAAAGTAACTATTCACACCGATCATGCTGCTATTAAATATCTTATGGAAAAGAAAGATGCTAAACCTAGACTTATTAGATGGGTTCTCTTGCTACAAGAATTTGATTTACATATTGTTGATAGAAAATGAGCTGAGAACCCCATTGCAGACAACTTGTCTAGGTTAGAAAATGTGCTTGATGACCCACTACCTATTGATGACACCTTTCCTGATGAGCAATTAACTGTCATAAATATTTCTCATACTGCTCCATGGTATGCTGATTATGCTAATTACATTGTTGCTAAGTTTATACCACCTAGTTTCACATACCAGCAAAAGAAAAAGTTCTTCTATAATTTGAGGCATTACTTTTGGGATGACCCACATCTTTATAAAGAAGAAGTAGATGGTGTTATTAGACATTGTGTACCTGAGCATGAACAAGAACATATCCTACGCAAGTGTCACTCCGAAGCTTATGGAGGACACCATGCTGCAGATAGGACTGCACATAAGGTACTGCAACCTGGTTTTTATTGGCCTACTCTCTTCAAGGATGCCCGTAAGTTTGTCTTATCTTGTGATGAATGTCAAAGAATTGGTAATATTAGTAGACGTCAAGAAATGCATATGAATTATTCACTTGTTATTGAACCATTTGATGTTTGGGGCTTTGACTATATGGGATCTTTTCCTTCCTCTAATGGTTATACACATATTTTAGTTGCTGTTGATTACGTTACTAAGTGGGTAGAAGCTATTCCAACTAGTAGTGCTGATCATAACACTTCTATTAAAATGCTTAAAGAAGTTATCTTTCCAAGGTTTGGAGTCCCTAGATATTTAATGACTGATGGTGGCTCACATTTTATTCATGGTGATTTCCGTAAAATGCTTGCTAAATATGATGTTAACCATAGAATTGCATCCCCTTATCACCCTCAGTCTAGTGGTCAAGTAGAATTGAGTAATAGAGAACTCAAATTAATTTTGCAAAAGACTGTTAATAGGTCTAGAAAGAATTGGTCCAAGAAACTTGATCCTATGGGTATGTCTCCGTATAAAATGGTCTATGGAAAAGCATGTCATTTACCTCTCGAACTAGAACACAAGGCTTATTGGGCTATTAAAGAACTTAATTATGATTTTAAACTTGCCGGTGAGAAGAGGTTATTTGATATTAGCTCACTTGATGAATGGAGAACCCAAGCCTATGAAAATGCCAAGTTGTTTAAAGAAAAGTTAAAAGATGGCATGACAAAAGGATACAAAAGCGTGAGTTTAACGTAGGTGATTATGTATTGTTATACAACTCTCGTTTAAGTTTTTTTGCAGGAAAACTTCTCTCTAAATGGGAGGGTCCTTACGTTATCGAGGAGGTCTATCATTCCGGTGCCATAAAAATCAACAACTTCGAAGGCATGAATCCTAAGGTGGTGAACGGTCAAAGAATTAAACACTATATCTCAGGTAATCCCATAAAGGTTGAAACCAATGTTATTGAAACCGTAACCCCGGAGGAATACATAAAGGACACTTTCCAGAACGTTTCAGACTCTGAAAAGGAATAGGTATGTGGTACGGTAAGTAAACCGACTCCAAAATAGTTTTTAAAGCAATATTTCTCCGTTTTGAATATTTAGAAAAATAGAAAAATAAGTAGCAGTCCGGAAAGGACACGAGGGCTCCACGAGGGTGAGGGCGCCCCCCCTACCGCGTGGGCACCTCGTGTGCTCTCCGGACTCCGTTTCCTTACAGGACACGTATTTTGGTCGGTAAAAATTCATTATATAACCTCTCGGGGGTTTTATCTCCAGTATCACGCAAAAATCTCCTGTCTTTGTTTCGAGCTGTTTTCTTTCAGGTTCTCAAGGCCAGGCACTATGTCGTCTCCCTCCTCCTCCAACCATGAGGGCAATGATGCTTGGCTAATGAAGATAGAGCTGAAGAGAGAAGAACCTATGGAGATCAACAAGGATGAAGGGATCAAGAAGGCCATGGATGACCAAGTTCTAGCAACAAAGAAGAATTGAGTATCTGGTATGGGCACTCCACTTGGCAACTGCCAAGCTTGGGGGAGTGCCCCGGTATCGTATCACCGTCACTTTTATCTTTACCGTTTTTCTTAGTTTGATCAGTTTGGTAATATCTTGATCTAGTAGAATAAAAGTACTTAGTATGATCTAGTTGTGAGTCTTGCCTGATTATCCTTCTATGTAATCGAGTCCATGAGCTATATAATAAAGATTAGTGTTGAGTCAAGGGCTTGATTATTTTTGACATGATCCCAAGTGAATAAAATAAAAGAGAAAGAAATAAAAAGAAACAAAGAGATCATGTGACTCTTATGGAGAGTAATGAGCTCACATAGAAATAGTATGATGAATAAAAGTTATTGAGGGTTGACAAACATAGTTTTGGCCATCGTTGCAATTAATAGGAAGTAATAAAGAAAGAGAGGTCTTCATATATAAATATACTATGTTGGACATCTTTTATGATTGTGAGCACTCATTAAAATATGACATGCTAAAGAGTTGACATTGGACAAGGAGGACAACGTAATGGGTTATGTTTTCTTACATCTGAGATAAATTATATTGTCTTGGATCCTCCAACATGTTGAGCTTGCCTTTCCCCCTCATGCTAGCCAAATTCATTGCACCAAGTAGAAATACTACTTGTGCTTCCAAACACCCTTAAACCAGTTTTTCCATGAGAGTCCACCATACCTACCTATGGATTGAGTAAGATCCATCAAGTAAGTTGTCATCGGTGCAAGCAATAAAAATTGTTCTCTAAATATGTATGATTGATTGGTGTGGAAGAAACAAGCTTTATACGATCGTGTGATATGGAAGTAATAAAAGCGACAGACTGCATAATAAAGGTCCATATCACAAGTGGCAATATAAAGTGACGTTCTTTCACATTAGGATTTTGTGCATCCAACCATAAAAGCGCATGACAACCTCTGCTTCCCTCTATGAAGGGCCTATCTTTTACTTTTATCTCCTACATTGCGTAAGAGTCATGGTGATCTTCACCCTTCCTTTTTACATTTTATCCTTTGGCAAGCACAATATGTTGGAAAGATCCTGGTATATATGGCTAATTGGATGTGGGTTTTCATGAACTATTCACTACAAAAAAAAGACACATCCATGACATTTTGGGCCGAACGAAAAAAAATTCTGTCATACATATGACACTTCTATGACGATAATTGTGACAAAACCCGGTATCATCATAGATGTGGTGGGCTCCTACTTCTATGACAAAAAAACATGACAGAAAATGGGCTTTTCGTCCTGGGCGGGCCGGAGACGCAGCTGCATGACATTCTTTGGGCCGTTCATGACGGGAAAAACCGTGGTAGAAGCGAGGGGAAGGAAAATTTCGGGGAGTTCCCGGTTACGGTGGGAGGTCGGGGGCCGAGCGATGCGTGTTTCTCTCGTACACGTACGCGCGTGTGTGCGAGGCATTGGCTCTAACTGAACCCGAGCGAGGCATTGGGCTCTAACTGAACCCGAGCGATTGCACTGCAGGCTACGCGTTACTGAACCCAAGCGGTCGATCGATGGATGTTAACTGAACCCGATCGAGCGATTCCTTCGCTACTGCTGCTAACTGAAGCCGATCGATACTGCCTCTGGGATGAACAGTGAGCGTTCCGGGGGGGTTGGATGAACAGTGAGCGGTGGCGTTGCCTCTGTATGAACAGGACCCCGTGGTGTGGTGGAGGGCTGGATGAACAGTAGACGGTGGAGGGGTGCCCGTGGAGGGGTGGTTGAACATGACCCCGTGGCGTGGAGGGCTGGATGAATAGTAGATGGTGGAGGGTGGTTGAACAGTAGCCGGTGGAGTAGCGCGCGGTGGAGGCTGGATGAACAGGAGCCCGTGGAGGCTCGAGGAGGTCGACGGTGGAGATGAACAGTATCCCGTGGAGTCCCGTTTTGCGGTATGCCACACCCCTCCCGATGAACAGGACCCCCGTTTCGACCGTAGGAGGTCCGTTTCCTTCGTTTAGCGGTACGCCACACCCCTCCCGATCAACAGGATCCCGTTTCGAATGTGGTCGGTCGAACACAAGGCTGTTTCCTCCATTTTGCGGTACGCCAGGCCTCGTTTCCATCGCCTGTTTCATCCAAGCCCTCCCGATGAACACGACCACGCATTCCATTTCGACCCAGCTGGTTGGCTCCCACGCGTTCCGTTGCCTCCCGATGAACACGACGCATTCCGTTGCCTCCCCATGAACACGACGACGATGTTGTTTCTCCGTTCCGACCCAGCCATGTACATGAGCCCTGGCCGTACATATGCGCGAGTAGGCGTTCGAGACCCTGCCCGTATGTACACATACGTGGCCGTATTTTCTTTCTTGCACCCCGGCCGCTGTACGTATGTTTACATGCTATGTGCGTGCCTCTACTACGACACGTGCGCGCCTCTACATCGACCAGTATGTACGTACACATTCGCGACCATAATGACAATGCTACGTACGCTTCGACCAGGTGGGTCCCGACTGTCAGGCACTTCCTTGCGTGCGAAGATGTAGCTGGTGGGTCCCAGCAGTCAGGGGGGCGAAATACGGTGGCCCGTCCGGTGGGTCCCCGCTATCAGGTGGAGGAATAATTATTTTGCACGTAATAAGGCGGCACTTCCTTGCTGCGGACGTGGACCCAGCTGTCAGCCTCTCCACGTACAGTACACGTCCGATGGAAGCCGTTCCTTGACCACGTTGACCACGCCACGCCGAGAGCACCAGGGCGGTGGACGACGGCGAGGCCTAGGGAGGGGACGACGCGGAGCCGGGGAAGACGCGGCAGTGGATGCCCACGCGTAGAGGAGTACGAGAGTTCACTAGTTCGCTACGGTGTGATCGAGGCTGCCGACGCCGCAGAATAACAGGGGGTGTGGGTGAGTAGAGGGATGGCTGATACGTCTCCCATGTATCTATAATTTTTGATTGCTCCATGCTATATTATCTACTGTTTTGGACTATATTGGGCTTTATTTTCCACTTTTATATTATTTTTGGGACTAACCTATTAACCGGAGGCCCAGCCTAGAATTGTTGTTTTTTTGCCTATTTCAGTGTTTCAGATAAACGGAATATCAAACGGAGTCCAAACGGAATAAAATCTTCGGGAACGTAATTTTCACACCGAACGTGATCCAGGAGACTTGGATCCTGCTCCAAGGAACAAAAGAGGCGGTCATGAGGGTGGGGGCGCGCCCCCTACCTCGTGGGCCCCTCGTTGCTCCTCCGGCGTACTTATTCCTCCTATATATATACCCACGTACCCCCAAACTATCAGAACAGGAGCCAAAAACCTAATTCCGCCGCCGCAACTCTCTGTATCCATGAGATCCCATCTCGGGGCCTGTTCCGGAGCTCTGCCGGAAGAGGGCCGTCATTACGGAGGGCTTCTACATCATCATTGCCTCTCTGATGAAGTGTGAGTAGTTTACCTCGGACCTTCGGGTCCATAGTTAGTAGCTAGATGGCTTCTTCTCTCTCTTTGAATCTCAATACAAAGTTCTCCCCCTCTGTTGTGGAGATCTATTCGATGTAATCTTCTTTTTGCGGTGTGCTTGTTGAGACTGATGAATTGTTGGTTTATGATCAAGTCTATCTATGAATAATATTTGAATCTTCTCTGAATTCTTTTATGTATGATTGGTTATCTTTGCAAGTCTCTTTGAATTATCCGTTTGGTTTGGCCACCTAGATTGGTAGTTCTTTCCATGGGAGAAGTGCTTAGCTTTGGGTTCGATCTTGCGGTGTCCTTACCCAGTGACAGAAGGGGCAGCAAGGCACGTATTGTATCGTTGCCATCGAGGATAACAAGATGGGGTTTATTTCATATTGCATGAATTTATCTCTCTACATCATGTCATCTTGCTTAAGGAGTTACTCTGTTTTTAACTTAATACTCTAGATGCATGTTGGATAGCGGTCGATGAGTGGAGTAATAGTAGTAGATGGAGAATCATTTCGATCTACTTATCACGGACGTGATGCCTATATACATGATCATGCCTAGATATTCTCATAACTATGCTCAATTCTGTCAATTGCTCAACAGTAATTTGTTCACCCACCGTAGAATACTTATGCTCTTGAGAGAAGCCACTAGTGAAACCTATAGCCCCTGGGTCTATTCTCATCATATCAATCTCCATTACTTTAATCTTGCTTAGCTTTTTACTTTGCTTTTACTTTTTTACTTTGCATCTTTATACCAAAAATATTATATCTACCAGATCTCACTCTCATAAGTGTCCATGAAGGGCTTGACAGCCCCTAATCACGTTGGTTGCGAGTAGCTACTCCTTTGTGCAGGTACGAGGGACTTGAGCGTGGGATCCTACTGGATTGATACCTTGGTTCTCAAAAACTGAGGGAAATACTTACGCTACTCTACTGCATCATCCCTTCCTCTTTGGGGAAAACCAACACAAGCTCAAGACGTAGCAAGAAGGATTTCTGGCGCCGTTGCCGGGGAGTCTATGCAAAAAGTCAACATACCAAGTACCCATCACAATCCCTATCTCTCGCATTACATTATTTGCCATTTTCCTCCCGTTTTCCTCTCCCCCCAATTCACCATTACCGTTTTATTCGCCCTCTATCTCTATCCTCGCCCTCTATTCGCCTATTTTCCCTCGCCATGTCAGAACCAAAAAGAGTTGGGGGTTCTCTCCCAAGTTCTAGTGCTTTAGACAATCCTGCTATCTTATCTAAACTCATAAATCAGAATGCTATAGAACAACTTGCCGGAGTTATCAATGAGAACCTTAGTAATTTTGATGAAGATGATTCTGGAATTTTTCCTTATTTACTTGATGAATCTTTGAAAGATGCTTGGGATAGGCTGTTAAGGATCCAGCTAGCTATGTACCCCAATATCAAATTGAGGTTTACTTAAAAAGCTTTTATGTCGGGCTACCCGCTTCGTTCAAACAAATATTAGATTCTATTTTCGAGGGGGGTTTTCTTGAAGGGGACCCCATTGATACCTATGAGAGGATGAAAACTATATTTGGGCACCCTATTAATGAGAAAATTGAAATTACATCTCTCTTGCTTTCTTACCAAAACGAATCTATTAAAGAGATAAAAGCTAGCCTAGATGCCAATTTCCACAACATAATTAATCTTTATTCTACCATTAATGGACATGTACTTTGTCAAAATATAAAGATTAATTCCATAGATAACAAGTTTGCTCTCTTTCTCTCTAAAACCAAAGATGGCAATACCTAGATCTATCCTCGCTTTTATGCCTAGCTAGGGGCGTTAAACGATAGCGCTTGTTGGGAGGCAACCCAATTTTATTTTTATTCCTTGCCTTTTGCTCCTGTTTAGTAATTAATAAATTATTTAGCCTATGTTTTGGTTGTGTTTTTTGTGTTTAATTAGTGTTTGTGCCAAGTAGAACCGTTGGGAAGCCTTGGGGAAAGTCTTGTTGAACTTGCTGTAAAAAACAGAAACTTTAGCGCTCACGAGAACTGATGTAATTTTTATTTGGAGTGTGCTATTTAGTTAATTCTTTTTGAAGATTATTAATAGATAAATTCCTCACCTACATAAAGTTATTTTAGAATTTTTGGGGTTACAGATCTTGCGCTAGCTACAGATTACTACAGACTGTTCTGTTTTTGACATATTCTGCTTTTCGTGTGTTGTTTGCTTATTTTGATGAATCTATGGCTAGTAAAGTAGTTTATAATCCATAGAAAAGTTGGAATACAGTAGGTTTAACACCAATATAAATAAATAATGAGTTCATTACAGTACATTGAAGTGGTCTTTTGTTTTCTTTCGCTAACGGAGCTCACGAGTTTTCTATTTTGAGTTTTGTGTTGTGAAGTTTTCAAGTTTTGGGTGAATTCTTTTGATGGATCATGGAACAAGGAGTGGCAAGAGCCTAAGCCTGGGGATGCTCATGGCACCCCCAAGATAATCCAAGGACACCAAAAAGTCATAGCTTGGGGATGCCCCCGGAAGGCATCCCCTCTTTCGTCCACTTCCATCGGTAATTTACTTGGAACTATATTTTTATTCACCAACATGATATGTGTTTTGATTGGAGCGTCTTGTATTATTTGTGTCTTTGTGTCTTAGTATGCCACAATCATCCTTGCTGTACACACCTTTTGAGAGAGCCATACATGAATTAAAATTTGATAGAATACTCTATGTGCTTCACTTATATCTTTTGAGCTAAGTAGTTTTGCTCTATGTGCTTCACTTATATCTTTTGAGCTAGATAATTTTGCTCTATGTGCTTCACTTATATCTTTTGAGCTAGATAATTTTTCTCTATGTGCTTCACTTATATCTTTGAGCTAAGTAGTTTTTCTCTATGTGCTTCACTTATATCTTTTGAGTTAGATAATTTTGCTCTATGTGCTTCACTTATAACTTTTGAGCTAAGTAGTTTTGCTCTATGTGCTTCACTTATATCTTTTGAGTTAGATAATTTTTCTCTATGTGCTTCACTTATATCTTTTGAGTGTTATAATTTTGCTTTATGTGCTTCACTTAGATCTTTTAGAGCACGGTGGTGGATTTGTTTTAAAGAAACTATTGATCTCTCATGGTTGACTTAAATTATTTTGAGAGTCTCTTAATAGCATGGTAATTTGCTTAATAATAATAAGCTTGGTATTCAATATTTGTGAAACTTTCTTTCGAGTGTGTTGAATACTAAGAAAAGATTGAAGCATGATAATTGTTTTGAGATATGGAGGTGATAATATTAAAGTCATGCTAGTTGAGTAGTTCTGAATTTAAAGAATACTTGTGTTAAGGTTTGTGATTCCCGTAGCATGCACGTATGGTGAACCGTTATGTAACGAAGTCGGAGCATGATTTATTTATTGATTGTCTTCCTTATGAGTGGCAGTCGGGGACGAGCGATGGTCTTTTCCTACCAATCTATCCCCCTAGGAGCATGCGCGTAATAATTTGCTTTGATAACTTCTAGATTTTTGCAATAAGTATATGAGTTCTTTATGACTAATGTTGAGTCCATGGATTATACGCACTCTCACCCTTCCACCTTTGCTAGCCTCTCTAATACTGCGCACCTTTCGCCGGTATCATACACCTACCATATACCTTCCTCAAAACAGCCACCATACCTACCTATTATGGCATTTCCATAGCCATTCCGAGATATATTGCCATGCAACTTTCCACCATCTAGTTCATCATGACACATTCATCATTGTCATATTGCTTAGCATGATCATGTAGTTGACATAGTATTTGTGGCAAAGCCACTGTTCATAATTTCTTCATACTTGTCACTCTTGATTCATTGCATATCCCGGTACACGGCCGGAGGCATCCATATAGAGTCATACTTTGTTCTAGAATCGAGTTGTAATCATTGAGTTGTAAATAAATAAAAGTGTGATGATCATCATTCAATAGAGCATTGTCCCAATAAAACAGAGAGAAAGGCCAAAGAAAAAAAAGAAGGCCCAAAAATAAAATAAAATAAAAATAATAAATAAAAAGGGGCAGTGCTACTATGCTTTTTTCACACTTGTGCTTCAAAGTAGCACCATGATATAGTGATTCTCATATATTGTGCTTCAAAGTAGCACCATGTTCTTCATATAGAGAGTCTCATATGTTGTCACTTTCATATACTAGTGGGAATTTTTCATTATAGAACTTGGCTTGTATATTCCAATGATGGGCTTCCTCAAAATTGCCCTAGGTCTTCGTGAGCAAGAAAGTTGGATGCACACCCACTAGTTTCCTTTGTTGAGCTTTCATACATTTATAGCTCTAGTGCATCCATTGCAAGGCAATCCCTACTCACTCACATTGATATCTATTGACGGGCATCTCCATAGCCCGTTGATATGCCTAGTTGATGTGAGACCATATTCTCCTTTTTGTCTTCTCCACAACCACCATTCTATTCCACCTATAGTGTTATGTCCATGGCTCACGCTCATGTATTGCATGAAGATTGAAAAAGTTTTGAAAAAGTTAGAGTATGAAACAATTGCTTGGCTTGTCATCGGGGTTGTGCATGATTTAAATACTTTGTGTGGTGAAGATGGAGCATAGCCAGACTATATGAATTTGTAGGGATAACTTTCTTTGGCCATGTTATTTTGAGAAGACATAATTGCTTTATTAGTATGCTTGAAGTATTATTTTTATGTCAATATAAACTTTTGTCTTGAATCTTTCTAATCTGAATATTCATACCACAATTAAGAAGATTTGTATTGAAGTTACGCCAAGTAGCACTCCGCATCAAAAATTCTCTTTTTATCATTTACCTACTCGAGGACGAGCGGGAATTAAGCTTGGGGATTCCTGATACATCTCCAACGTATCTATAATTTTTGATTAATCCATGCTATATTATCTACTGTTTTGGACTATATTGGGCTTTATTTTCCACTTTTATATTATTTTTGGGACTAACCTATTAACCGGAGGCCCAGCCCAGAATTGTTGTTTTTTTTGCCTATTTCAGTGTTTCAGATAAACGGAATATCAAACAGAGTCCAAACAGAATAAAATCTTCGGGAACAAGACTTTCTCACCGAACGTGATCCATGAGACTTGGACCCTGCTCCAAGGAACAAAAGAGGCGGTCACGAGGGTGGGGGGCGCCCCCCCCCCCCTAGGGCGTGCCCCCTGCCTCGTGGGCCCCTCGTTGCTCCCCGGTGTACTTCTTCCTCCTATATATACCCACGTACCCCCAAACTATCAGAACAGGAGCCAAAAACCTAATTCCACCGCTGCAACTTTCTATATCCATGAGATCCCATCTCGGGGCCTGTTCCGGAGCTCCGCCGGAAGAGGGCCATCATCACGGAGGGCTTCTACATCATCATAGCCTCTTCGATGAAGTGTGAGTAGTTTACCTCAGACCTTCGGGTCCATAGTTAGTAGCTAGATGGCTTCTTCTCTCTCTCTTTGAATCTCAATACAAAGTTCTCCCCCTCTCTTGTGGAGATCTATTCGATGTGATCTTCTTTTTGCGGTGTGTTTGTTGAGACCGATGAATTGCGGGTTAATTATCAAGTCTATCTATGAATAATATTTGAATCTTCTCTAAATTCTTTTATGTATGATTGGTTATCTTTGCAAGTCTCTTCGAATTATCTATTTGGTTTGGCCAACTAGATTGGTAGTTCTTGCTATGGGAGAAGTTCTTAGCTTTGGGTTCGATCTTGCGGTGTCCTTACCCAGTCACAAAAGGGGCAGCAAGGCACGTATTGTATCGTTGCCATCGAGGATAACAAGATGGGGTTTATTTCATATTGCATGAATTTATCTCTCTACATCATGTGATCTTGCTTAAGGTGTTACTCTGTTTTTAACTTAATACTCTAGATGCTTGTTGGATAGTGGTCGATGAGTGGAGAAATAGTAGTAGATGCAGAATCATTTCGATCTACTTGTCACGGAGGTGATGCCTATATACATGAAAGTGTGTTATATCGACTAGAGGGGGGGTGAATAGGCGATTTTTATGAAAGTCTTCAAAACATGGAAGTTTCGAAGACAAATGATAGAAATGAGCCTATTACCATGCAGCGGAAGGTAGACTACACTAGGCAGACCATAGTCAAGTATTCAATGAAGTGAAAGCACAATGACTAATAGCAGCTAGGCCCTAAAGATCATGTACACAATGAAGACAAATGGATAATGCAAATAGGCACTGACTTCACAAGAGCCAACTGTAAATAAAGAGATGGGAAGGATAGAACCAGTGTGCATGGTGAAGACAAAGGTTTTGTAGACCAGTTCCAACTGTGGTGACAGTTGTACGTCTGGTTAGGGCGGATAGGTATTTAAACCTGAGGACACACAGTCCCGGACACCTAGTCCTGAACACGTAGCTCAGGACACTTAGTCCTCACTGTTTTCCCTTTGAGCTAAGGTCACACAGACCTCGCCCAATCACTCCGGTAAGTCTTCAAGGTAGACTTCCAAACCTTCACAGACTTCGTTCACCGGCGATCCACAATGACTGTTGGATGCTCAGAACGCGACGCCTAACCGGCTGGAGGATTCACAGTCCTCAAGTGTAATAAGTCTTCAGATCACATGGACAGGAAGACTTAAGTGATGCCTAACACTCTTTGGCTCTGGGTGTTTAGGGCTTTATCCTCGTAAGGAATTCTCTCTCAAAGACTTCGATGCGGGTTGCTCTCAAACGACAAAAGCCATACTCTAACTCTGAGCAGCCAACCATTTATGGTTGTAGGGGGTGGGCTATTTATAGCCACTAGGCAACCTGACCTGATTTGTCTGAAATGACCCTGGGTCACTAAGGAACTGACACGTGTTCCAACGGTCAGATTTCAAAAGCACATGGCACCTTTACTTGGGCTACAAGCAAGGCTGACTTATCCAACTCTGGACAAGATTTGCTCTGATAGTCTTCACTCGAAGACATAGGATTTTGGTTAAGCATCACTTCAGTCATTCTGACTGGTTCTCTTGGACCCCACTTAGCAGTACGGTGGTTCCTATGACTCAACAAAGAAAAACACAGAACGACGAAACTGCTAAGTCTTCGCGCTCCATAGTCTTCATGCGATGCCTTCTCTTGTCATAGTCTTCAATGTGAATGTCTTCACATACCACCTTTGACTTCAATGTCTTCATACATTTTTAGGGGTCATCTCTGGTAGGAAAACTGAATCAATGAGGGACTTCTACCTGTGTTATCCTGCAATTCTCACAAACACATTGATCCCTCAACTAGGTTTGTCGTCAATACTCCAAAACCAACTAGGTTCGATGAGTGGAGTAATAGTAGAAGATGCAGAATCGTTTCAGTCTACTTGTCTCGGACGTGATGCCTATATACATAATCATACCTAGATATTCTCATAACTATGCTCAATTCTATCAATTGCTCAACAGTAATTTGTTCACCCACCGTAGAATACTTATGCTCTTGAGAGAAGCCACTAGTGAAACCTATGGCCCCCGGGTCTATTCTCATCATATCAATCTCCATTACTTTAATCTTGCATAGCTTTTTACTTTTCTTTTACTTTTTATTTTGCATCTTTATACCAAAAATACCAAAAATATTATATCTATCAGATCTCACTCTCGTAAGTGACTGTGAAGGGCTTAACAACCCCTAATCGCGTTGGTTGCAAGTAGCTATCGCTTTGTGCAGGTACGAGGGACTTAAGCGTGGGCTCCTACTGGATTGATACCTTGGTTCTCAAAAACTGAGGGAAATACTTACGCTACTCTGCTGCATCATCCCTTCCTCTTCGGGGAAAACCAACGCAAGCTCAAGAAGTAGCATTGGCCTGGCCAGCGGTGGGAGTAGTAGGGGGCGGTGAGGCCTTCGCCGCATCGCAGCCGGCCACATGAGGCAAGAGATGTAGCTGGTGGGTCCCAGCAGTCAGGGGGGCGAATCGTTTTTTTTTTTTGCCCGGACGCACTTCATTGTGTGCAAAGGTGTAGCTGCTGGGTCACAGCAGTCAGGGGGCGAATTGTTTTTTTGCCCGGACGCACTTCCTTGCGTGCGAAGGTGTAGATGGTGGGTCCCAGCAGTCAGGGGGCGAATCGTTTTTTTCGGACGCACTTCCTTGTGTGCGAAGATGTAGCTGGTGGGTCCCAGCAGTCAGGGGGGTGAATCATTTTTTTTCCGGACGCACTTCCTTGTGTGCGAAGATGTAGCTCATGGGTCCCAGCAGTCAGGGGGCTTATCATTTTTTCGCGAAATACGGTGGCCCATCCGGTGGGTCCCTAATGTCAGGTGGGGGAATAATTATTTTGCGCGTAATAAGTAAGCACTTCCTTGCGGCTGCCGTGGACCCAGCTGTCAGCCTCTCCACGCATAGTCCATGTCCGATGGAAGTCGTTCCTTGACCACATTGACCACGCCGCGCCGAGAGCACCAGGGCGGAGGACGACGGCAAGGCCTAGGAAGGGGACGACGCGGAGCCGGGGAAGACGCGGCAGTGCATGCACACGCGGAGAGGAGTACGAGGGTTCACTGGTTCGGCTGCGCTGCCGTCGCCGCAGAATAACAGGGGGTGTGGGTGAGTGGAGGGATGGCCTGGCTAGCGGTGGGAGTAGTAGGGGCGGTGAGGCCTCCGCGGTAGCACAACCGGCCACGGGAGGCAGGAGCAGGTGGCACGACCGGCACTACTTTGGGCGGCTGGACCAAGAAGACTAGAGGTTGAAGAAGCACGATGGCCATTGGATGGACATCGTACGGTCACTACAGCTAGAATCATTTATATTGACTAAGTTGACAAAGCCCTTGGTATGTCAACTTAGTAGGCCCACAGGTCAGCTTCCCAAACGGTGCGCCCCAGATGTCAGGGGGAGGAATCATTTTTTGGGCGGGTGAAGCTAGAATATCCGAGATTGAAGAAGAAGCACGGCATCCGTTGGATGGACATCCAACGGCCACTACTGCTAGAACCGTGTGTTGACTATAAGTTGACAAAGCCTTGCATACGCGTCAACTCTGTTTTTTAGGGGACGCGTCAACTTAGTAAGGCCAGAAGTGTGTGGCAGAGAACTTATAGCCCATTTGAGATTTTTAAGAATGTGTAGCCCATTTTTGAATTCTAATGGAATTTACTATAGCCCACTTATAGTTTGTTAAAAGTACAGCCCATTTCAATCAACCGTTCAAAACAGAATTCAATAAAAAATTCCCACATTTTGATGGGATCCGAAATATTTTTACCCCGAAATTTCTAGTCAGATTAAATAAAATTTCAATATAAATTTATATTATGTAAAAATCCAACAAAACATTATGCTCGCAACAATTAATGAAATTAAAATTTCCAATATCCAAAAATAATATTTTATAAAGTAATCACATGTTTGGTGCATTTTTTATAGTTACTGCGCAGTTTTTATAATTACATCCCATTTATTATTTCTTAAAGCCCATTTTCTTGTTAAGACTAATGCATCCCTCCTAGGAAATATTTGCAGCCTAGCGGGGCGGAGAATAACAACTTGACCTTGCGTGGGTATTCCTAAAAAAGTATAGCTGGGCTAGCCATTTTCAGCTTGAAAAAAATTAATATCTAGGCTAGATATCTGGCCTGGGCTAGACGGGCCACGGCCCGCCCAGTTAATACCTGCAGCGATGTTTTCGTTGTTGTTCAGAGGAGAAAAATTAATATCTGGGCTAAACATCGAAAAACTCTGCAGTGCTCACACCTCAAAAACACAAATACTGCTCGAGCTGCTTGGTCCCAGCTATCGGCCGCTTCTTATGCAATTCTCTCGTTTATTGACTACTCCCTCAATTCAAAAATCTCGCCAACCAAGGTAGATGATGAGTGGTGGAATATTTTTTGTAGTTTGCAAAAGCACCCAATTAATGCTCTTGTTTTCCTCAAAAAATATGTTTACGAATGCATTAATTGCAATGCA
Organism: Triticum monococcum; assembly: GCA_034509565.1. Classification (NCBI taxonomy): domain Eukaryota; kingdom Viridiplantae; phylum Streptophyta; class Magnoliopsida; order Poales; family Poaceae; genus Triticum; species Triticum monococcum. Next base: position 142,372,906 of record CM067845.1, on the reverse strand, counting down.
TCCATGCATAAAGTGCATGCATTGGTCAGTTTTCTCTTAATACTTGCATGCAATGATTTAATGCACCTTGAAGTCTGAACATGTGATGGGGAACAACCAAATTGAGCCTTATAAAATGGAAAAACTAAAATTTTGAGATAAGCCCTATAAACTGGAAAGGAGGGAGTACTGCAGGTTGACAGTGGTGTGGGACCGTGATGTCAGGAAACAAGGAGGAAGCAAAATAAATTATAGTTATATATATATACAGGAGGGACTTGCATACATGAGAGGCTATGGACCTGGTGGGTCCCAATTGTCATCCTCTCCAAGTAAAGTCATCTCCTCGCCCGCGCGCGCTTTCCGCCCGAAACAGTCAGCGCCGCCCTCCCCGTTTCCCGGTGCAGGCGATTGCTCCGCCTTCAAACGACACAAGTGTCGTTCGTCCGTCCATCTGCCGCCCACATTAATGATACACGGTTGCCGAGGCGGCTACTCCGGCGCCACACATCCGTCCCTCCGCCCGCCCACCATTGCTATATAAACTGCTGCGCCGGCCATAGCCGCAGTCATCCGCATCCGTTCCCTTTCTCCTGTCCACACCACTACTGCCCACTATGGCTTCCTCGCGCTCCAGTGCTCTTCGGACGGGTGCATGACAGACCACAAGGAGATGGCAGCCATTGCTGCCGACCGACTGGCCGGCAGGCAGCCGGAGGACGACGACGTCCCAATGGAGAACATGGTAGTCGACGATCCGGCGCCAACCCCCTCCTCCGCACCATCCTCGCCGATGCATTGCACCATGACCATCGGCGAGGCACGTGCCCAATATATGGATAGGGTGAGGCAGATGCGTGAGAAGTAGTTCCGGGATGCGCAGGCCGACGCCGCCTACAACCACCATCTCCTCGAGGAGCACCTGTAGGCGGAGGAGCAGATCGCCACAGAGCGGGCGGAGCAGGAGGCGCTGCTTGAGTCGTACCGCTCCGCCCGCAAGGGCCTCCTCGAGCGCTGGCGGTACCACATACAGGTGGCGGAGGCTGCGACCGCCTACAAAGAGGCTAGCAAAGAGGCCGATGAAGCGGGCGAGGCGCTGTTTGGCGAGACCGAGGACGAGGCAGAGGACAATGCCGGCTCCGATGAGTCCCCGCTCCGCTGGCATCGACGAGGCCCTGCTTCGCTGAGGCCCTGCAGCGCCAACAATGAGGCAGAGGACACCGCTAGCTCCGCCGAGACCCCGCCCCGCCAACAACGAGGCAGAGGACATCGCCGGCTCCACTGAGGCCCCGCCCCACTGCCAACGAGGCCGCACCACACAGAAAACGAGGAAGAGTAGAACACGGTAGGTCGCCGCCGCTCGGGTCCAAGTAAGGCCACCGCTACTACCCTCCGGTTGAAGCCAAGCTAGGCAGGTTGACCATTGACGGCCGGTTAGCTTCTTGGCGGCGATGTGGAGTCGGAGAGCTGCGCTAGAGAAGAACACTGCTTCTACTTAACTGCTGGTGCAGTTGGCTGACTGACACGTGGGACCAACAGGCCACATGTTAGTTATGCAACTACACCTGCGGTTAAGTCACTGAAGCTTCTGTTCGGCTCGGCGGGACACAGGTGGGTAGCTTCGGTTAATATATTATACCTCCAGTGCACCCCTTTTTAGTTGAAGAATGTATGAAATGTAATGAAATCCGGCATGTTTATATGAAATCTGACCGTGTATGAATGAATTTATTTCGATTAGTTCGAATTCCTATATCACTGGCATTTGATGAACATGCAAAACAATACGTACTAGCATTTTTCCCAGGGTGATCACCTCGTTTGCAGCAGTTTCACATGTACTCCCTCCGGTCCCTTCTAGTCTGCATACAAGTTTTGTCTGCAGTCAAAGTATCTCTAGTTTGACCAATCTTATACAAAAAAGTATGCACTTTCACAATGTGCGAAGTAAAAAGGAACAGAAGGAGTACAAAGAGTTTGAGTAGCTTTTTAGCGTTTCTGTACATTGCAGTCAAACACACAAGCCTGGCAATTCATAGAGAACATTCAAAACAATCGATGATTATGCATCTCAGTGACTCACATGTCAGAGGCAATATTTACTTCACAACTAAAGAATATAAAAAAAATTGATCGACGCTGCTGACAGCAAAGGGCGTCCCTGTGACGCCCCGAGACCGATGTGCTAGGTGTCCTCTGCTTATTCGCTGTCGTTGTCATGTCATTTGCTTGCGTGTTGCATCCTGTCGTGTCATCATATGCATTGCATCATCATGTTTTCAAAACTTGCATCCGTCCCGGTCTCCTCGTTCCGTCCGTTGTCCGTTCTGAGCCCAGACACACTTGCACGCGCCCGCGGCATGTCCGAAATATTATTTTATAAGTGGCCGGAAAATGTTCTCGGAATGGGATGAAAGTTGTCATGTGGTGTTGTTATGTTGTAGGTAGGCCGCCTGCCAAGTTTCATCGCAATCAGAGTTCGTTTGATAGCCCAACGGATAACTATAGCGGCAATATAGCCGGTCTGACGTCGGACGTTTTCGGTCTCCGGAAACAGTCGCCGGGCCTCTCCTCTTCTCTCTTCTCAGCCCCCTGCCTTCTGCACTACCTCTCATTCGCGAGACCCAGCCTAACCTATCTCGTCAACCCGATGCCCTCCTCGCGTGCGTCCGAAAATTGTCCCGGACCCGACCCGGACTGTCACCACCGTTGTGTCCGGATCATCCCCAAACATCTACAAAACGTCACCGTTTTCTTATTTGGACTTCCTAGCTATTTTATCCAGGACCGTCCGATTAAGATCAGAGGGTCCAGATGCCCCTAAATTTAGCCTTTTGCTATATATAGATCAACTCTAGCCTAACCCTAAAAATCCTCCCCCTTGTCCCATCGCGCCGCCGCCACCCACTCACCATTCCCCTCGGGATCTTCCCAGATCCACCTCGTGGCCAGCCCGAGCTCGACCTAGTTTTCCCCACCGGACCAACCCCATCGATCCAGCCCCGTCGGGCTCCTCTGCTCGACCTCCACGCACTCGCAGCCTCCTCTGCTCGGGGCGCCACGTCGCAGGTCCTCTCGCGCGCCCGATGCTCAAGCTCCTCTGCCCGGGCGCCCCACGCACTTCAAACCGTCGTCGTCCTTCGTCCGCAGCCTCCTTGTCCAAGCCTTCGCCGCCTCGTCTCGCGTCAGACCTGCTGTAGTGCTGCCGGCGACCTGGTCCAAGAAGAGATGAGCGTCGCCCCTGCTCCCTTCCTTTATTCTTTTTTCGCTGAAGCTCTCCCTGACCACCTCCCTCGTCCCATTTCTCTCACAGGAGACAACGCCGCCGCCTGGGGCGTCTCCACCGCCGACTCCTCCAACTCTGGTTCCGTCCGGCATCGCTGCCTCGCCAGCAAGAGCAGCAGTAGACCGTGGCGCTCCTCCTCCTAGCGCCGCTGCCAGCGACCTCGCCAAACCAGGCCACAGCTGCTCCCCAAGCTCGCGCCCGCCGCATCTGTCTTCTGCAGGAGCCAGGGTCGCCGCCTCCCTCAGTTTGTCAAGCCGCCCATCAGGATCGTGCCTCGGCCCCGTTCTAGACTGGATCCCCTCTGCTCCGCCGCCCACTGACTGGATCCGCCCCACTCCGGCCAGTTCCCGCCGACCCCGTCGCTAGGACCCCTGCCATCATTTTTCTCCATCGCGAGAAACCTCTGCTGCAGTTTCTTTCTTCAGAGAAGAGGGCAGCAATGCCTCGTCCCGCTCCTTCACTGACCGCACTCGGTCTCGCCTGGGCCACCCCTCCAGCGCCAAGCCAGGCCCAGTGCGCCAGATCCGGCCCGCCTGGCCTCCCCCTCTTCAGCTGGGCCTTAGCCCTTGGTGAGCAGCCAGCCGCCCCCTATTACAGCCCATTGCCTTTTTTTTTCTCTACCCTGCGATTTTAGCAATTATCTAGTTGTTTGGCAGTTTTGAAGGAAACCCCCCAAGAATCATGCATTTAATAACTGTTGAACCGTGCATCGGATTAAAACAAACTTAATATGAAACTTGCTTAGAATTTTGTCTAGATTCATAAAATCCAACTTTCATCCATGTTCAAAATTTTTAAAATGCTGTTTGTTTAAATTTGCTCCTATGTCATGGTAAAATGCTTTAATTCATAACTAATTAACCGTAACTCTGAATTTAATAATCTTTATATGTAAATGGGGTAGAATTTTTCCTAGTTTTACATGGTGGCTTTACTTTGCATGTTTAACAACTCTAAAATATTGTTTAGGGCAGAACAGTACCAAATCTAAAATAATGCTATGGGGATCTACCGGAATTGTTGTTCGTTGTTTCCGGCCTCATTTAAACTTGCCTAGATAGGTAGTTTTGTTGTGCTTCACCCCTTGCCATGTTAATCAACATTTAATATTGTTGGGTACATAAACGAGAGAGAACTAAATAAGTCATGTGGTGTTTCGTCAATATGCAACGGAGTTGCATACTGAGCTCCACTTAATTTGTAGGGTTGTTTGTGCACTTTGCCATGCCATGCCTCTTTAAACCGGACATGCATCATACTTGGTTGTGCATCATGCCATGTTCATGTCGTGGTTGTTTACTATGTTGTGTGCTTCTTTTTCCGGTGTTTGCTTCTTCGGGTTGGTTCCGGTAATGTCACGTTGTGAGGACCCATTCGTCTACGTCCGTTTGTCTTCTTGATGGACTCGTTCTTCTTCCTTGCGGGATCTCAGGCAAGATGATCATACCCTCGAAATCACTACTATCTTTGCTTTGCTAGATGCTCGCTCTCTTACTATGCCTATGTTGCGATATCTACCACTTGCTTATCATGCCTCCTATATTGTTGAACCAAGCCTCTAACCCACCTTGTCCTAGCAAACCGTTGTTTGGCTATGTTACCGCTTTGCTCAGCCCCACTTATAGCGTTGTTAGTTGCAGGTGAAGATTGATGTTTGTTCCTTGTTGGAACATGGAGATGTTGTTCCTTGTTGGGACATGTTTATTTTGTTGGGATATCACTATATATCTTATTTAATTAATGCATCTATATACTTGGTAAAGGGTGGAAGGCTCGGCCTTATGCCTGGTGTTTTGTTCCACTCTTGCCGCCCTAGTTTCCGTCATATCGGTGTTATGTTCCCGGATTTTGCGTTCCTCACGCGGTTGGGCTATAATGGGAACCCCTTGACAGTTCGCCTTAAGTAAAGCTCCTCCAGCAATGCCCAACATTGGTTTTACCATTCGCCGCCTAGCCTTTTCTTTTCCCTTGGGGGTCGTGCTCCTCTGAGTGTTGGTCCGAACTGAGCTACCTGCGGGGCCACCTCGGGGAAACTTGAGGGTTGGTTTTACTCGTAGCTAGTCTCATCTGAGTGTGCCCTGAGAAAGAGATATGTGCAGCTCCTATCGGGATTTGTCAGCACATTCGGGCGGTGTTGCTGGTTTAGTTTTACCCTGTCGAAATGTCTTGTTGTACTGGGATACCGAGTCTGATCGGAATGTCTCGGGAGGAGATCTATTCCTTCGTTGACCGTGAGAGCTTGTGATGGGCTAAGTTGGGACACCCCTGCAAGGATTTGAACTTTCGAAAGCCGTGCCCGCGGTTATGGGCAGATGGGAATTTGTTAATGTCCGGTTGTAGAAAACCTGAAGTTCACCTTAATTAAAATGAATCAACCGCGTGTGTAACCGTGATGGTCTCTTTCTGGCGGAGTCCGGGAAGCGAACACGGTTGTTGGAGTTATACTTGACGTAGGTTATTTTAGGATCACTTCTTGATCATAGTTTCCCGATCGCGCTTTGCCTTCTCTTCTCGCTCTCTTTTGCGTATGTTGGCCACCATATATGCTAGTCGCTTGCTGCAGCTCCACCTCATACCTTTACCTTACCCATAAGCTTAAATAGTCTTGATTGCGAGGGTGCGAGATTGCTGAGTCCCCGTTGCTCACAGATACTTCCAAAACCAGCTTGCAGGTGCCGATGAGTCCATGCAGATGACGCAACCAAGCTCAGGAGGAGCTCGTTGGAGATCTTGTCCTTTGTGTTGTTTCATTCCAGTTGATCAATAGTGGAGCCCAGTTGGGGTCGATCGGGGACCGTGTCGCATTTGGGGTTCTTCTTTTATTTTGGTTCCGTAGTCGGACCTTGATTGTATTTGGATGATGTAATGCTTTATTCATGTAATTGTGTGAAGTGGCGATTGTAAGCCAACTATGTATCTCTTTCCCTTATGTATTACATGGGTTGTGTGAAGATTACCTCACTTGCGACATTGCTTTCAATGCGGTTTTGCCTCTAAGTCGTGCTTCAACACGTGGGAGATATAGCTACATCGAGGGCGTTACAAGTTGGTAATCAGAGCCTTCCCCGACCTTAGGAGCCCCCACTGATTGATCGTTTTTAGCAGCTGAGTTGTGTCTAGAAAAATGTTTTGAGCCATTTAGGAATTATATATCGGAGAGTTTAGGAATTCTTTTTACTTCCCAGTCTCCTCATCGCTCTGGTAAGGCATCGTGACGTAGAGTTTTAACTATTTCTCTTCTCAAATTTCAGTAAAAAAAATTTAGGATCACGCGGGTATCTTGGAATCGTTCTGATGGTTTTGTGACAAGAACATTGTCTTGGTGCCTCCTGTCAGGGGTTTTGTGGAAGTGTCCTGGGGAGTTGAGCTCTGAGGTGTTGTCGTCATAATTTTATCGTTGCAGTTCTGGAATACCTGAGTTTAGTACACCGACATCGAAAATCTCTTTTATGCAGTTCGTTGGTGAGATAACCTTGACGCCACCTAGTACTGGGGCGAGAGTTCGGGAGTATCGCCATAACTTGTATAACGGATGCTTTTCGAAGGTTAAGGTAGACGATTTCCGAAGGTTTCTTGGTTATGTGTTGAAGGATGGATACAGCTAGATGTATGATTTGCTAGATTTGGGTGAGATATTATGCTTCCCCTGTATCCCCAACACCTGATTGCATAATTGGGAAAATTTCAGGAGTTTATAAGTGGGAATTCAAGTAGCTCTTAGGATATCTTTCCGACAGATGTATGATATGAAATTGGGGTTCGACGTCTAGTGGTCCGCCTATCCACGGTCGGTTTTACAGTGGTCTCGTTGTGTCTTAAAGAGTCCTTGGCTATGCCGACTCGGGGACGCTTCGTATGTCATGTGCACTGCCTTGTACATGATGGTGCTGTACGATCGAGCCCGTGTAGGCCCCACCATGAAAACTTTGGACGAAATCTCTATCATATGTTTGTTTCGTCTTATTCTACAAGCCAATCCTTTGTTTTGTTTTGAGTTGTGGTATTCGAGTTGCTTCAATGTCAAGTGTTGATTCCATACCTTTCCCAAATGGTGTTCTCATACTCCGATGTGGATACCAATCCTTCTTGGTCATCGAGATTGTCTTGTCAATCCTTTTCAATCGGCGTGTTTTCTCTTCAAGTGGATCGAACATTTCAACATCCGCAAGATCTGGTATCAGTTCTTCTCAATGGTGTTTGTTTCATCCGTTCCAAATTGTCTTTATTTTTCCCACCCACCCACCCTATTTCTTCAAGGACTCAGATTTCTTAATCAAGTTTCCATTCTATACATATGAAGTCTCTTCTTTCTTTTCTATCAATATTCTTATCCGGTGATTCTCATGAAGATTCTAACGGAGCTTCAAGTTCGTCTCTCATCACTCATTTTCTTCTCCGGTGGAACCAATTCAAGCTTTCAGTGTTGGTCATATTTTTTCCTCGTTTCAAATACTTGCTCATACCGGTGCACCTCATTATCATTCCACTTCTCGCTATTTATTATTCTGGAGTGCTAAAGATATCTTGAAGATTCGTGTTTCCACTCTACATTCGTTCAAGTTCTTTCGAGGATGTTCCCTCATTCAAGTTATTTAATTCAACCGGTGCAACTTATCTTTTAAATCATTTCAACGGTGTTTCTTTTGAGTGGGCCCTAACCCACAGGTCTTTTCCCAGGATCTTACCTGACTCTTCTTATTTTTCCGGAGCTTCACAAATTATTTTTTAAAATTTGACGTAATAATGATTTATCATCAGCCAAATGTCTTTCTCCAAGATTTTTTTTCTAATTCTTTTCATCGTTGACTCAACTTTTCCATCTTTCATTCTGGCGTGCCGCAATAATTCTTGGTGGTGTTTCTCGTCGTCATTTTCAACATTTAAGGACCAAGGAATAATTTTCTCTTCAATCATATCCGTTCTCGTGAAGATTCGTTATTCTAGCTTGTCACCATCCTCTCATAATTATTTTTCGATTGTGAGAATTGTTTTCACCCTTCCGGAGCAATTCAAGAATCTGTTAAGTTTGATTATCCGGAGCCCATCATCGAAGATTATCCATTTCAGCTTCAGCTCTCGTTCTTCAATATCTCACCGGTGCATCATTCAATATTCTTTAATCAACGCGTGATCTCATTGTTTCAGTTCAATAGTTCTTCCCGGTGTTCCTTTATCTTTTCTTCGTTCATTTTCATTTCTTACAGTGGTTCGTTCAAGATTCTTCCTACCTTGTTATCATATCACTTTATTGGTTGTTTCAATTTTACCGGTGGTTCGTTGAAGACCTTCTCAAGTTTATTCGATATCTATCTTAATCCTTCTTTGAGAATAAGTAGTATGCCAAATCCGTCGATTGTCACCAATTTAATTGGTGAAGAATAATCATAATGTAATTCTTATTCTTGTTTCATCCAAGTGATTAATTCTTTATTCCGGAGGCTCATCAAATTATCGGTTTCACTTGATTCATTTTTCTTTCCCGGAGTCCCAAGCTCTCGCAATTATTTTATCACGGAGATCTCTATCTAAATCATTGCGAGGCTTCAATCTTATTCTTTCCATCAGTCAATTATTTTGGATCATTCTTTTATTACTGGAGTTCTTCATGAAGGTTCTACATGATGGTTCATCAAGGATTTAATTCCTTCTCGAAGTGTTCATCAACATTCTTTTCTAAGGAGCTCAAGTATTCTTCATCTTGCATTTTAAAGTGCAATTCTTTCTACCATGTCTTTTGAGGTGGTATTATGTCATTCTTGATAATTTGAGTTCACGTTTCATGATTCACATGTTGTTAAGAATGAGATATTTTAAATCCATCAATCTCGTCATTGGAGTTATCTTGGGTTATATTTTACCTAAAGCCTTCCCTAAGGTTTGTTGCTATTGTGAGGCGTATAATTGACCCAAGTTCTTCATTTATCCTCCCGGTAAAATAGTTTCTTGTCTCCTCGTTCATATCAATCCAATTCTTCTTCCCATGAGTGGCAGTTTGTCACCTCATAATTTGAGACGTATTCCATAAGACCATATCAAGCTTATTCTTTTCGTTGTTGGTTTTCCGACAACTCCGTTCTAGCATTTGTTGTAAGTGTGCTCCCTCAAGATCTTGTTTTCTCGTCGTTCATTCCATTCCATTCTTTCTTTTGTTCCGGAGGCATTGTGATGTTGCTCTCTTCAACCCATCTTTTCGTTTTGTCAGGATCGTGTTCTTTTCTTGGTTTATCCATTTAACTGGAGTATTGTGCCCCTTTGCTCAAGTTTTTTTTCATTTCATCAATTCTTCATCTCTTTTCAACCAAAGTGCTACCCGAATCGGTACTTTCTTATTTCTCTTTCTTAACGGAGTGCTTTCAACTTTGTTCATCTCCGTTGTTTTCTTTCTTTCAATGTGTTCAACCTTTTCAAGGTTCTTTGGTCTCATTCGTTTGTCAAAGAAGCAACTGAGTTTTTACCTCTTCTCTTTCTCTTCCGTTTTCCCTCCGGTGCCATTCTAGATCTCGGGACGAGATCCTCTCGTAGTGGTGGAGTGTTGTGACGCCCCGAGACCGATGTGCCGGGTGTCCTCTGCTTATTCGCTGTCGTTGTCATGTCATTTGCTTGCGTGTTGCATCTTGTCGTGTCATCATATGCATTGCATCATCATGTTTTCAAAACTTGCATCCGTCCCGGTCTCCTCGTTCCGTCCGTTATCCGTTCTGAGCCCAGACACACTTGCACGCGCCCGCGGCATGTCCGAAATATTATTTTATAAGTGGCCGGAAAATGTTCTCGGAATGGGATGAAAGTTGGCATGTGGTGTTGTTATATTGTAGGTAGGCCGCCTGCCAAGTTTCATCGCATTCAGAGTTTGTTTGATAGCCCAACGGATAACTATAGCGGCAATATAGCCGGTCTAACGTCGGACGTTTTCGGTCTCCGGAAACAGTCGCCCGGCCTCTCCTCTTCTCTCTTCTCAGCCCTCTGCCTTCTGCACTACCTCCCATCCGCCAGACCCAACCTAACCTATCTCGTCAACCCGCTGCCCTCCTCGCGCGCGTCCGAAAATTGTCCCGGACCCGACCCAGACTGTCGCCACCGTTGTGTCCGGATCATCCCCAAACATCTACAAAACGTCACCGTTTTCTTATTTGGACTTCCTAGCTATTTTATCCAGGACCATCCGATTAAGATCGGAGGGTCCAGATGCCCCTAAATTTAGCCTTTTGCTATATATAGATCAACTCTAGCCTAACCCTAAAAATCCTCCCCCTTGTCCCATCGCGTCGCCGCCACCCACTCACCATTCCCCTCGGGATCTTCCCAGATCCACCTCGTGGCCAGCCCGAGCTCGACCTAGTTTTCCCCACCGGACCAACCCCATCGATCTAGCCCCGTCGGGCTCCTCTGCTCGACCTCCACACACCCGCAGCCTCCTCTGCTCGGGGCGCCACATCGCACGTCCTCTCGCGCGCCCGATGCTCAAGCTCCTCTGCTCGACCTCCACACACCCGCAGCCTCCTCTACTCGGGGCGCCACATCGCAGGTCCTCTCGCGCGCCCGATGCTCAAGCTCCTCTGCTCGACCTCCACACACCCGCAGCCTCCTCTGCTCGGGGCGCCACATCGCAGGTCCTCTCGCGCGCCGATGCTCAAGCTCCTCTGCCCGGGCGCCCCACGCACTTCAAACCGTCGTCGTCCTTCGTCTGCGGCCTCCTTGTCCAGGCCTTCGCCGCCTCGTCTCGCGTCAGACCTGCTGCAGTGCTGCCGGCGACCTGGTCCAAGAACAGATGAGCGTCGCCCCTGCTCCCTTCCTTTATTCTTTTTTCGCTGAAGCTCTCCCTGACCACCTCCCTCGTCCCATTTCTCTCACAGGAGACAACGCCGCCGCCTGGGGCGTCTCCACCGCCGACTCCTCCAACTCTGGTTCCGTCCGGCATCGCTGCCTCGCCAGCAAGAGCAGCAGTAGACCGTGGCGCTCCTCCTCCTAGCGCCGCTGCCGGCGACCTCGCCAAACCAGGCCACAGCTGCTCCCCAAGCTCGCGCCCGCCGCATCTGTCTTCTGCAGGAGCCAGGGTTGCCGCCTCCCTCAGTTCATCAAGCCGCCCATCAGGATCGTGCCTCGGCCCCGTTCTAGACTGGATCCCCTCTGCTCCGCCGCCCACTGACTGGATCCGCCCCACTCCGGCCAGTTCCCGCCGACCCCGTCGCCAGGACCCCTGCCATCATTTTTCTCCATCGCGAGAAACCTCTGCTGCAGTTTCTTTCTTCAGAGAAGAGGGCAGCAATGCCTCGTCCCGCTCCTTCACTGACCGCACTCGGTCTCGCCTGGGCCACCCCTCCAGCGCCAAGCCAGGCCCAGTGCGCCAGATTCGGCCCGCCTGGCCTCCCCCTCTTCAGCTGGGCCTTAGCCCTTGGTGAGCAGCCAGCCGCCCCCTGTTACAGCCCATTGCCTTTTTTTCTCTACCCTGCGATTTTAGCAATTATCTAGTAGTTTGGCAGTTTTGCAGAAAACCCCCCAAGAATCATGCATTTAATAACTGTTGAACCGTGCATCGGATTAAAACAAACTTAATATGAAACTTGCTTAGAATTTTGTATAGATTCATAATATCCAACTTTCATCCATGTTCAAAATGTTTAAAATGCTGTTTGTTTAAATTTGCTCCTATGTCATGGTAAAATGCTTTAATTCATAACTAATTAACCGTAACTCCGAATTTAATAATCTTTATATGTAAATGGGGTAGAATTTTGCCTAGTTTTACATGGTGGCTTTACTTTGCATGTTTAACAACTCTAAAATATTGTTTAGGGCAGAACAGTACCAAATCTAAAATAATGCTATGGGGATCTACCGGAATTGTTGTTCGTTGTTTCTGGCCTCATTTAAACTTGCCTAGACAGGTAGTTTTGTTGTGCTTCACCCCTTGCCATGTTAATCAACATTTAATATTGTTGGGTACATAAACGAGAGAGAACTAAATAAGTCATGTGGTGTTTCTATTGAGCTCCACTTAATTTGTAGGGTTGTTTGTGCACTTTGCCATGCCATGCCTCTTTAAACCGGACATGCATCATACTTGGGTGTGCATCATGCCATGTTCATGTCGTGGTTGTTTACTATGTTGTGTGCTTATTTTTCCGGTGTTTGCTTCTTCGGGTTGGTTCCGATAACGTCGCGTTGTGAGGACCCGTTCGTCTACGTCCGTTTGTCTTCTTCATGGACTCGTTCTTCTTCCTTGCGGGATCTCAGGCAAGATGATCATACCCTCAAAATCACTACTATCTTTGCTTTGCTAGATGCTCGCTCTTTTTCTATGCCTATGTTGCGATACCTACCACTTGCTTATCATGCCTTCTATATTGTTGAACCAAGCCTCTAACCCACCTTGTCCTAGCAAACCGTTGTTTGGCTATGTTACCGCTTTGCTCAGCCCCTCTTATAGCGTTGTTAGTTGCAGGTGAAGATTGAAGTTTGTTCCTTGTTGGAACATGGAGATGTTGTTCCTTGTTAGGACATGTTTATTTTTTTGGGATATCACTATATATCTTATTTAATTAATGCATCTATATACTTGGTAACGGGTGGAAGGCTCGGCCTTATGCCTGGTGTTTTGTTCCACTCTTGCCGCCCTAGTTTCCGTCATATCAGTGTTATGTTCCCGGATTTTGCGTTCCTCACGCGGTTGGGCTATAATGGTAACCCCTTGACAGTTCGCCTTAAGTAAAGCTCCTCCAGCAATGCCCAACATTGGTTTTACCATTCGCCGCCTAGCCTTTTCTTCTCCCTTGGGGGTCGCGCGCCCAAGGGTCATCATTATTTTAACCCCCCCCCCCCGGGCCAGTGCTCCTCCGAGTGTTGGTCCGAACTGAGCTGCCTGCGGGGCCACCTCGGGGAAACTTGAGGGTTGGTTTTACTCGTAGCTAGTCTCATCTGAGTGTGCCCTGAGAAAGAGATATGTGCAGCTCCTATCGGGATTTGTCGGCACATTCGGGCGGTGTTGCTGGTTTAGTTTTACCCTGTCGAAATGTCTTATTGTACTGGGATACCGAGTCTGATCGGAATGTCTCGGGAGGAGGTCTATTCCTTCGTTGACCATAAGAGCTTATGATGGGCTAAGTTGGGACACCCCTACAGGGATTTGAACTTTCGAAAGCCGTGCCCGCGGTTATGGGCAGATGGGAATTTGTTAATGTCCGGTTGTAGAAAAGCTAAAGTTGACCTTAATTAAAATGAATCAACCGCGTGTGTAACCGTGATGGTCTCTTTCCGGCGGAGTCCGGGAAGTGAACACGGTTGTTGGAGTTATGCTTGACGTAGGTTATTTTAGGATCACTTCTTGATCATAGTTTCCCTATCGTGCTTTGCCTTCTCTTCTCGCTCTCTTTTGCGTATGTTAGCCACCATATATGCTAGTCGCTTGTTGCAGCTCCACCTCATACCTTTACCTTACCCATAAGCTTAAATAGTCTTGATCGCGAGGGTGCGAGATTGCTGAGTCCCCGTGGCTCACAGATACTTCCAAAACCAGCTTGCAGGTGCCGATGAGTCGGTGCAGATGACGCAACCAAGCTCAGGAGGAGCTCATTGGAGATCTTGTCCTTTGTGTTGTTTCGTTCCAGTTGATCAGTAGTGGAGTCCAGTTGGGGTCGATCGGGGACCGTGTCGCATTTGGGGTTCTTCTTTTATTTTGGTTCCGTAGTCGGACGTTGATTGTATTTGGATGATGTAATGCTTTATTCATGTAATGTGTGAAGTGGCGATTGTAAGCCAACTATGTATCTCTTTCCCTTATGTATTACATGGGTTTTGTGAAGATTACCTCACTTGCAACATTGCTTTAAATGCGGTTATGCCTCTAAGTCGTGCTTCGACACGTGGGAGATATAGCCGCATCGAGGGCGTTACAGTCCCATTCGAAAATATCAAACGCATGTCTTGCTAAAATCAATGAGCAAAATTTGACAAGGTTGTCCCATTCCAAAATATCAAATGCATACGGTTGTGGAATGGGCAGGGTTTGCCATCAGTTCGGACATTGACATGGCACCTCGTGCTAAATAAACCAACTGCTCTTTTTGTGAAGTTCCACCAAAATCAACCAAATTCGCGCGTAGCTTGTATGACTTGCCCTTATATGTTGCAATGCCTTGAACTTATCGGCACCACCTTTCTTGTGGTGGAAATGAATGATCCGATGTATTCATGAACATTTTGTGCAGTTCCCATTGAAATCAAGCTGAGCACCCCTGTTTGCATAAATACAAAAAAGTGATTAGTATAAAGCAAACTATACTATGAATTGACAGTTTCAACATGCACATACATGGTCCATGTAGAGCACACTTTTAGAACAATGGAACTCACCAGAAAGAATCCTAGAACAACATTGTACTCATGCATCACATTAAAAAGATGGAGATTTGTCAGTCCTTCTAAGCTGAAGCTAGTTTGGTCTTGTGGGGAGTAATGTAACCATCCTTCAACTGCTCCTTCTGATGAGAAGATAGACAGGACTTCTTCATCCTGGCATAATCGGAACTAGTCACTTCACGTACTCCATATTCTTCTTCTGAGGAAGATGATCCTGTTGTGCAAAGACAAGAGGACTACTAAATTCTAGCATCCCTTTTTGCTCGAAAAAAGGAAAGGAAATATTTAGAACAGCACAGATGAAGCACTTCACAAGGACAATACCACTTTTTCATGACAGTATCTAAACAGTAGCACAACACTAATAGAAATGACAAAGCTCAATCATATGGATGAAATCAGTGGGTGAGTACCAACCTTTGTCAGGAGGCTTATTGTGTAGAGCATACAGATGAAGCACTTCTCCAGAACCATCTGTTGCTATCTATGGTGGTGGGCATGCTTACTATATACTCCTCAATTAGTTTAATGTTTCCAACATCTTCTTGTGCAGTTCCACTAAAATATATGGTATCTTCAAAGAAGATCCCTGTTTGCACAAGTTGAGATAATTACATATTACATTAAGAGTGGCATCAAATCAGTGGCAAAACAATTGCTCGTTCCAGCCATAGCAATAAATTAAGATGCAAAACTATATCATTACTTGTGTCATCACAGTTCCAGTGCTTCATTACAGCACCGGGAGTTGATTTTTGTTTTTATTCCGCTTGTTCTTCCCCTTCATCACTTGGTTCAATAACAGACATGCTTCGCCTTCAATGTAAGATTTGGCATGTCAATTAGGGAGCACAAGTATAGTACTAAACTTAATTTTTTGATGAAAGTGGCAAAATACTGGCCAGCAGTTGTGAAATATCCTTATCTTACCTCAATGGGATATTACGGTGCGCATACAGATTGGAAGTCTTGTCTCCATTTGTGCAGTTCACTAAAATCAAGAAACATTATCGTACAAGTAGCACAACATATGAAAGCACACTGTAGAATCATGTGAAAGAAGGCTAGTACTGACCTCTCATGATGCGGAATTCAAACAACTCACAAGAAGAAGATCTGAACCAAATTCGCCTTAATGGATAGGAAGTAAGATCTCCTCTTGTGCAGTTCCACTAAGATCAAGCAATCAAGCAACGTTGTCGGTGTGACATTTTGGTTGAACTGCACAAAACACTCTTAAAACAAAAGTGTTTTGTGCAGTGCAACAAAAGGTCACAATGGCAACAAGGTGAAGTAGATAACCCTGTTTACATAGAGGTGCAAAGGAAACAATTAGTGGTCAATAACGGTGGATGACACAGAAGCCAACAAAAAGAAGCATCTACCTTATCTAAATGGGAAATAAAGCAAGACAATAGCATTTCTCAAACGGTGGCATTGATTAATATTAACATAGAGATTATATTAACAATAAAATTTGTTAAACATGTAATTTGCTTTTAACTGTGGCATTGCATCAATTTTCCAGCGGCATAATTAGAGGGTGTTTCTTTACAGGGATGTTTTGGTGTAGGGACTAAAAAACTCCGTGTCAGTCCCATCTAAACCAAACAGGAGGGACTTTTTGGGACTAAAAGTGGGCATTTGGGACTAAAGAAAGAAGACCCCAGGGAGTCTTTTGGGGACTTTTTCCAACAGTTGCCCCTGCCACGCATCACACCTTGTCTCTATTAGTTCATTACTAGGGGTAACATGGTCTTTTAGCATGTCATTTAATAACCTCTAGTCCATTTTTAGTCCCTGGAACCCAGCAGGTAGGGACTAGGGAGTTTTTAACCGAACAGGGCCTTAGATTAACAACAGCTAATGAGTTGCACGCGACAGTGAATGCACGAGCACCATGTGCATCTACCGATGTACTGTGGTCATGCACAGTCTGTTGCAACAAAGAACGAACAACCAAGGAGCACATGTGTTGGTCCCAGTTTTGTTATCTTTAGACACCTTTCCCTATGTGAGCGCAGCAAATCTAGTCCTGCTCAAACTCTATAGCCTTGTCCCTTCCTTTCCTTTTTGAACTAGTACTTTCACCCCTTCCTTTCCTCTTTGAACGACGTCCTAGATTTATGCGATACAACTTTCCCCACTACTTTCCCCCATTCCTTTCCTCTTTGAACCATGTCCTAGATTCATGTTGTACAACTTTCCCCCTTCATTTCCTCTTTGAACCACGTCCTAGATTCATGTTATATACAACTTTTCCCACTACTTTCCCCCACTCCTTTCCTCTTTGAACCACGTCCTAGATTCATGGTATACATGCAGCTAGAGCAATGCATGTCGAGTAAGTAATTATACCTTAAGGTTCTTGGGGCGTGGTTCGGTGGGCGACGGGACGACGGCGAAGAAGAAGGGGTCGGAGGCCCTCCCGCGCCGTCGCTGGGTGGAAAGTGAACAGATGCGCTGGTAGTCCCTCGCCGACGGCGACAACGTTAAGCCTCCTTCCCTTCCCGGCGGACGGATCCTGCCAGCTCTTTGAGCAGCAGTGAGGGGAGAGAGAGGTGTGTGAAGAGAGCAGCCACTACAAAAAAATACACTTTCGTGATGATACGTGTTTGTCACAGTAGGTCGCTTTTTTTGTCATGCATGTACATCCATGACAAATTTATGACAGAATCAAGATAGTCATACTTGTGCTGTCGTAGAAGTGTTCCATGACATTACCAAAATTATCATCATGGAAGTGTCCACTTCCATTACGATAAATCGCGTGTCACAGAAGTGCTTTCGTCAAGGGTGACCGACACATGGCATCCACCGTAACGGAACGCCGTTAAGCTATCGGGTCGGGTTTTGGATCCGATAACCCATTAACAGCCCCGACCAATGGGGATTTTCCACGTGTAAAATCATCATTGGCTAGAGGAAACACGTGTCGGTTCATCGTCGGGACAGATGTCATCCACTCACTGGACAGAATGCGCCTATTATACGTCGACACGTGGCACGGCCCAACAAGTTTAAATGGGTCGGCCCAACTAAAGGCCCACAAGATTTTGCGGACCATAATGGGCCGGCCCAGCTAAAGGCCCATGAGATTTTGCGGACCATAATGGGCTGGCCCAGCTAAAGGCCCACAAGATTTCGCGGGCCATAATGGGTCGGCCCAGGTAAAGGCCCACAAGATTTTCGTGTGCCATAATAGGCCGGCCCAGGTAAAGGCCCACAAGATTTTCGTGTGCCATAATAGGCCGGCCCAGGTAAAGGCCCACAAAATTCTTGCGGATCATATTGGGCCGGCCCAACTAAAGGCCCACGAGATTTCGCCGACATTAATGGGCCGGCCCAGCTGTTGGCCCACAAGATTTTGAGGACCCTAGTAGGCTGGCCCGTTAACTGGCTGCCATGTTTTGGGCCAAATGCCGGCCCATATTTGATCCGGTCTATTAATGGCCTGCCATGCTCCGGGCCTAATAGTGGCCCATATGAGATCTGGCCCGTTAAAAACCTACCACGTTCTGGGCCAAATTACGGCCTAGATTAGGTCCGACCCTTTAAGAGGTTTTGGGCCTAATTATGGCCCATATCAGATTCGGCCCATCAACTGGACACTATGCTTTTGGGCCCACTTGCTAAAGGCCCACTCAGTAATTCGGCCTGATATTAGTTTTGGTCTGTTAAGGGCCCGTTTAATATTTCGGCCCTATATTAATTTCAGCCTGTTAAAAGCTTGTCATATAGTTGGGCCTAACTATGGCCCGGTTTGCATCCGGCCTGCTCGCAGCCGATATCTGATTGGGCCAAACAAGGACCGAGACAATTTTTCGGCCTATTAAAAGCCCGTGATTTGATTCGCACAATCATGGGCCGGGGTTCATTTCGGGCTGCTGCCAGCCCATGAGCTGATCAGCATGTTTCAGGCCCAACCTACATCGTGATTGCATGACGGCCCGATTATGTACCGTCATTTTACGGTTTGGCCGGTTTACTGCGAACACATGATATATATACAGTAAAATAACTGCAGCATCATGAATAAGAAAAAACCTAAACTATATAATAAAGAAATTATGGCATATTACATCCACTGGGCATAAAAGTTCGCCACTATGATAATAAAGCACAAGCAGACAACGGATTACATACACTGGGCATCAAAGATCGCCACTAGTGCAAATAAACACACCGACAAAATAATATACAAAACCAATAGCACTTCAATAGAGTTCAAGAAAGATTAACCCTGCTGGGGAGCTGCAGCGCAAGCAGCTGAGCAAGATGATGAGACTGCGCTTGTTCAACACTTATATCTTCGTCACTCTGAAAGATAAACAAGCAGACAAATGATAGGTTTTGCACATAAAAGTATCAGTGCTGACAATTCATCACATTTCTTACTGACGAATAAAGTGACACAGTTTAAATTTGCATTAACACAATATGGTATTGTTCAGGTCAAGACATGGCAGGAAATGACATTGTGAAGGAGTTGGCAGCTTCACGACACCACTGGATTACAGATCAAGAACTCATAAGTATCAATGGTTAGTGTGCTGTCAATTTATACCATTTCAGATTGGCAAATAAAGAGACGGTTTAAATAATAGTAGAATGATATGACATTGTTCATAGTTAAGACATTGCAGAATATGACATTGTGCTGTAGTGGGTAGGTTCACCACACCACTAGATTACGAATGAAGAACAGAAGCATACATGCAGTGCAAAAGAAGATCACTTGCTCTGTATAGTTTAATTTACATGGTATGAAGAAGGAAGTTGGTTGTACAACTGAAAACTTAAATTGAGAAAGGACAAACTTTTGTTTATGAACTACATAATAAACTTTAAACAAGCAATTTGATGCAAACACCAAAAATAAACAGCTGTTGCAGTCATGCCTAACCAAATATATACAACAAAGTTTGAAGGCTTGAGATGGACAAACTTACAATATTGGTGAAGACAGGCTCTATAAAGGCCTTGTCCATGCTGATGGGGGGGGGGACAATTCAAGAAGTTTACCACAGAATCTTCTTCAAAAGCATTGCCTTTATTCTACATTTTGTTAAGAGTAAATATTGATGTGATAATGTACGAAAAAATGGAGAATATTTAAGATAAGATGAAGAGTGATACTACATAACCAAGTAGCTCTAAATGTAACTGCAGCGATACAGGCAAAAGGTACAGCCAAGAGCAATGCACAGCTAAACTTCTTCAGTACCAACCTTATGGTAAGAGTAAATATAGATATGATGTGTAGAAAATGGAGGGCAAAGGAAAATAAGTTGCAGAGTGATGGTACATGAACAACTATGTGTCATTATAAGTACACTGATAAAGGACAGCATGTACTTACAAGAACAATGCAGAGCTAAAAAAACATTGGCATTGAATATATTCTACACTAATGTAACCATTCATACAGATCAGATAATTTGGAGCGAACAATTGATAAGCAAGCTATCATGCATACTGTTGTCACATAATGAACCAGGTATGTATGCAAGTACAGTGATACAGGACAACAGGTACTAACAAGAGCAAAGCAGTGGGCAGCATATTTGCGATATCCTGTCGTTCTTGTCAAACCGGAATTTTTCTTCGAGCAGATTTCTTGCATAAAAGATCCGTAAGGCACATGCGGAAAAGTAGAAGTTCAAATTGTCATGTGATTTGATAGACAGTACCTCATCCTGGGAACGAGACTAGTGCATAAAAAGGTTTTTCCCTTCAATGTCTTCTAAATTTAGCACAGGAGACTTCACCGGAAATTCGTTTATAGACTTGCCATCAAAGTGTGACTTCCTCAGGTAACACCGATACTGCTGCAATGCTTCCTTGAAAAGCACAAGTAACCTTTGCTCGTCTTGACTATCCAGATTGACCCTCGCCTAGTTACAACAATGTAATGTAAATCATTCATGTGTTCAATTAGCAGAAAACAGGAAAATAATAACCATGAATAATAGCACTTACACGTAAGTTGGACAGGAAGATGTGAAAATTGTGTTTGTCTTCACAATAATCTTCCCATGATGGGAATATATGCACGTAGCCCCTAACAACATTGAAAGCATTGTCTTTTAAACTGGGAATAAATGGAATGGGGTTCCAATCTGTAGAAATTGGCCGTCTCTGAAGTTGGGATAGGTCTTCGGCCAGTGGACTTGCTGTACTTTTTGCTGGAGTGGGATTTTTCTATGGTATAGCTAGTGCTATGGCAAATGAAATCGGTATACCTTTTGCTGGAGTGCAGGTCCTGTGTGGTGGGGCTAGTGGTGTGGCCAATGAAGTATGGGTACAGTCTGCTGGGGTGTTGTCTGATTTCTCCGGCACCACCACATTTTTCAAGGACTTTGTTGGTGCTCCTTCAGGTTCGGCAATCACCCTCTTCCTTTTTGATGTCTGATGCACAAGAACAGCATTTGAGTGGAAAAACATGGTATGATGACAGATGGAATAAGTATTGATAATGGATGGGCATGGCATCTCGACATATATGATGAGTAAACTAAGTAGATGGCGGTGCAACAAAGTAGAAGAAATGCATGACAACATATGCAAGATACCCGCAATCAATAAAACATTGCCAAATTAGAACAGGCACCTTGATGGGTGAACAGGACATGCCATCTGCCTTTGACTCCTCGAGGTTAGAATAGTCATTAGGATCATATTCTGAACAAGAATCAACAGGTGGGGAGCGCATGAGTTTCATTGCATCCAGAATGGCACTCAATGCCTTGGTGCCAATTTTGTAAGTCATTGCAGTGTTTAGCTTCAAGAGTGGACTGCTGTTAGTGCGACACAAAGCAGCTACACAGATCATAGTGTAGATATAACGGGAAAACCTTAAGCATCAGAGTAAAATCAGCAAAGTGGAACTTGCTGGAATATATGTGCTAGTATTGCCGGTACGGCTAGAAAGGCTTTGGATACCAGCTCTCTTCAAGTGAAGGTGCGGTACTGTTAATATCAATGTAACTCTCAAAGGCGACACAGCTCCCCGCATTTCCTTGCTATTCTTATAGGATTCAAGTGGGCAGGCCACTACAAATCCTATTCCTATGTTTACAAGATCCTACGAATCAAAGAGGCTCAAAGTGTCCATCACAACCTACCGTATAGACCTCTACACTTCAAATGTCCCTGCTCATCTTCAGTACAAGGAACATATTGTACTACTATCATACTCCCTCCATTCCAAAATATAAGTCTTGGTAGAGATTTCCACTATGGATCACATACAGATGTATCTAGGTACATTCTAGAGTGTACATTCACTCATTTTGCTCCATATGTAGTCCATGGTGGAATCTATACAAAGACTTGTATTTAGGAATGGAGAGAGTACATATTAAAGAAGAACGGAAGAGGAACATGGTAAAGAAGAGCAAGCAGATTTTGGATAATAAAATGTTGGTTGCGCAGTGCCCACACATGATGAACCAGAGCGCATTAAGAATGCAACTGCTAGCTCTCTCTCGACCATTTCAGGCGGTTGGATGAAGAGCCTACGTCCCCTAACCTTTATTCTTTCTCATCTCTGATTCTTTCCATACAGAACACCGCATGGGCCGCCGGCCGGACCACCGGCCCCCACCGCCTGTGTTCCTTCGCCACCCCACCCCAACCCCCACCCGCATCGAGTTTTCTTTGTTTGGCGAGGCCCCACAACCACCCGAGCCCCTTCGATCACACCGGTGAACTCTGGCGAGCTCTGAAAAATCGACTGGCCCAATTTTGAAATTTAGTCTAGTGTGATTTAACTAGTGTGGAATATAAAGGGGAAAACCATAAGCATTGCGAGTATGATGTTGAGCATGCCATGGCGGATCTGAAGGTGCAAACCGGACAAAGGCAACTTCACAACCAAGACAAGAAATCAGAGTAAAGCAGTGGAGATCTATTTTCTTGCTGCGATAAATAAGTTGAGCAGATACGAAAGAGTACCGCCTCTGGTACGGCGCCGTGTACGCATCTGCTAAGAATTTGACGGTGATGCGGTAGCGATGGCTGTCGGCAGCGTGGAAGCAGATCTAGGAGGGTAGACGGTGGCGGCGGGGCGCGGTGGACGAGACGGTCGTAGGAGTGGCGCCGGCAAGGTGGACGACGGCGGGGATGAAGCGAGAGGACGGGATGCAAGGATCCCGGTTCGAAGCCATGGATGAGAGAGGTCGATCTCTTGTAATGGATGGCGGCGTCGGGGTATCAGCTCCTACATGGTGGAGGAGGACGGCGGTGGATGGGGTGGCGGACGGCGGCGGACGGAGGAGGGTGGGGTGGAGAGGGTGTTTTGGCGCCCACGGAGTACGAATGGGGAAAAGGGAGGTAGAGAGGAAGGGGAACCATGTATTCAGGGCGCGCTTGTCTCAAATGCGAGGAAATTTACAAACTTAGCCTCTGTTTCAAATTTCTACTACATCACAGCAACACTAGTAGGTTGGGGATAGGACGGTAATCTCGCATACACCGAATATTTGCCGACGAGAGTTTGTTTTTGGCGCCCACCGTGTATGAATATGAATCGGGGAGGGAGTCGATTTCGGCTGAGGACACACTGTGTTTTTCGCCCGCCGTGTATGAATCCGGGTGAGAGGCGGTTACGTCATGTTTGGGTGAAATTACAAACCTACCCCTATCGAAACCTATAGAAATCCAGCATATAGGCTTTGCGTGGCAGGGATAGGCAATAGTGATTTCCATCTCGCGGATTTTGGTTTTGGGCGTTTACTGTGACTTTCCCCCCTTCGTTCAAATTTTGCAGAGTGCACGTTTACCGTGCCAACTCAATTCGAATCCCGTTTGTATTCTATTTTTTTTGGGCGGGATCCATTTTCAATTGGAATTACATTCTATATACATCATTTTTTTATATATACTTTCAAAAGCACAACACCATTTATACATAAATATGGCTTACAAATGGCACCATCTCAGATTCATAAGGTTGTATCCATCAATTTGGATTTTCAAATATTTGAAACCACTTTATGTTGAAATCCAATGTATGCATTCCTCGCTAACTGACTCCAATTAATGTGTGTTTCATGCGGGTTTTTTTTACTTCTCAAACATGTATAATCTGTTTCACACACGCAACATATAGTGTAATCCCGTTTAGACATTAATTGCGTATAAACCATGCATTGTTTGTAATTGAAGAATCTATGGATCACCAATATTGATAAACTATATAACATTACACGTGTGCCCAAATTCAAATGAATATGCATGTTTGATACACCAATTTGCGTTATGATATTATCGATGTCGTGATCTCTAGTTTAAATATTTGAATCCCCTTTAATCCAGATATTCGTCTCATATAGCTATCACTCATGCTTATATAGGACTATCTCTCTGGACCTATACGCGTTCATCGTCTCTCAGGTATCTCCCGTGCTACCTGTATGTCGACAATGATCTTTTATCTTCGTAACACACTGATGGTACTCTCTCCCTCGACCTTCATCACTCTATCTCTCTCTAAGTATATCTCGCTCCCTGCTATGTGTCTCTAACTATGATTCTCCATGTGGAATCTCTATCTCTCACACCAACACAAAACTTTGTCTCCCGGGGTCTCATTTCTCTCTACTATTCCCATGTGTGCCACTCGCACACCCCTCATACAGAGATGTCTTTCGCTCCTTAGATATGAGAACCTACGACTCTTCCTCTTCAATATCTCTTTCTCACACACAAACACAAACTCTGTCTCCTAGGGTCTCATATTTCTCCATTGTTCTCTTGTATGTCGCTCACACACACCCTATCTCCCTAGAGATATCTTGCGTTCCCTCGTATGTCTCTCTAGCTATCACTCTCGTTGTGAAATATCTTTCTCTCTCGCAGACACAAAACTCCGTCTCTCTGGATCTCATTTCTCTCTGATATCTGTTTGTATGTGACTCACACGCACCCTCTCTCTATCTCTCTCACACCCACACACATAACCCAGCCTTCTGATCCACTCGACTCCTATCTCTAACGCACACTAGCTAGCATCTTTATCTTTCTATTTATCTGTTTCTCCATCAACCTTCTTTCTCGCCCTCACTCTTGATTCCTATCACGCACACTACATATGTTTGTCTCTACATGGAGTCAAGTGCCCTCTCACACACATATATAACTTCACCCTTTGAACCACCCGACGGTCATCTCTAACACCCAAACTAGCGGATGTCCCTCTAACTAGCATCTCCATCTCTGTATCTATCTGTAGTTTCTCCGTCAACATTTCTTTCTCGCACGGAGTCTTGCTTCCTATCACCCACACTATATATGTCTCTCCATACATATGCATTTATAGGTTGGTCTCTTTTGCACATTCGTTGCGCCTCACTCCCTCTGCTCGCCATAGATGCATGCTCCATCCCACGCCACTATCTCTTAAAGACAAAAACACATGCTCAATTGTCGGGACTTCTTCCATGCATTCTCACATGCATGCATATTGTCATACCGATCCGTCTATCCCATGTCCTTGATCTTATGACTTATGTCTTCTTTCTTTTATCTCGATCATGCGCGCGCGCACACACACACATCCCACGTATACATGTATACCTCTCACACATGCACGTTCAAGGTCTCTATGTCTCCATATGTAGTTAATTACCCTCAATCCTAACGCCACATCAAATCGTTCTCCTCTTTTGTGCACATAACTTCTGCCTGGATGGGTAAAACACACACTCACACTTAACAATCTCCTTCTAGCTACCCCCTCCCCCCCCCCCGCCTCTCACTCTTCCCCTATATCCCCGAAACCAATAAGACAATCCCTTAGTTTAATTCCCGCCTACATGCACCATCGATATATAGTAGTCTTCCTCGGTGTCTCTCGAACAAACACGTTCTCTCGAAGTCGACTCCTCTCATGCATATAGGTCCTAATGCGTTTTTCGAGGCTAACTTTGACCAAACGTTAGAGCAATAATATATGACATGCAACTTACACAAAGCGTACCTTCAATTTTGTATGTCAAAGGAGCTTCAAATAATATAATTTGCATAGTATATATCTCATGTGCTATTAATCTTGTCAATAGTCAAAGGCTGTCTTGAAAAACACATTAGGCCCTATATTGATGGAAGGAGGGAGTAGGTCCCATGCAAAAAATGAGAATAAAATTCAAACATCTGGGCATCGTGGCTCGGTCGATAACATTGAGAAACTTGGTTCTAAAATCATGAAACTTGGCATGGTGTCATGTCATGGTAGTACCATGGAGTGGTAAAAAAAATTGGCCGAATAGGAACAAATTTTGGTTTAAGCTTCTTGCAAATCAGAGCTTCTCTCAAGAAGGCTCGTGGTTCTGGGAGGGAACGTGTCACCTTTGTGTGCATAATTCAAATTTGAAATACAAGCACATGTTCAAGTGCACCAAAGTTGGTTGAAAAATCACATGTGTGTCCTCGGGTAAATTTCTATGTTCCATGCAAGAAATGGGAATGAAATTCAAAATTCTGGGCGTCGTGGCTGGGTTGGAAACATTGAGAAACTTAGTTTTTTAATTCCTGTAAATCCAAAACATGCATGAAAATAATGAAACTTGGCTTGGTGCCATGACATGGCACCAACATGTTGTGGTAAATTTGCAATCCGATTTACGAAGGCGCACACATTAACAATCAACAAAGTCATTTTGGAAGAAGTGTTGTCACGTTACAATCGGAAACACAAGTATTATTGAAACCGTGGGCGTTCTACTTACTAGTACCATTTACGTGCCGCCATGTGTCCCCTTTTTTATTAGCTAGGAGGCGACATGCAGGGTGGCTATTTGAGTATGAGAGGCGTGCGATCAGACCCCTGCGCGTGCTTATCAGGAGGAGAGCCCTTTGACCTCCATCTGCCGTCCACCTCTCTCCCAAGGTCTCCATTAATGGCACCCGAGCCTCTGTTTAATGGCGTGGCTATGTCTCACTCGACAGAGATTTAAGAGAGAAAAAAGAAAATCTGAAAGCACGGATCTTGATGTAAGATCTGATGGACCTATATAGCATCTACTGCGACTTATAGCAAGACTGATGAATATATAAGGACGATTAATTTTTTTTGATCAAAGAAGGGCTTGCCCCTTTCGATTTTCATTACTGAAAACCACCACAATTCACAGGAAGTTCAGCACAACTCCAGCCTAACATGAAGGACTAAAAGCTACCAGATTGAAATCGCAACATCCCAAGAGGCCAACAAAGGCCAAACATCCGCGCTAGAACCCGACATTTCACAACCGACGACACAACCCACATCCTAAACTGATTATTACATCAAAAGAAACCAGGAAACTAGTCTCCGCGGCGAGCGGCAATGAGCTCTTTCGTGTCCTCAAGACGCTGCTTGAGAACATCCACGGATTCCTCCACCAGCCTTTGGTGCTCGTTGCGGAGCATGTCATTCTCGTCCATAAGTTTCTTCAACAAGGCACTAGTCTCCTCCTGTAGGTCTGCACTTCGGACGATCTTCTCCCTCAGCAGGTCGCGCTCGGCCCGGAGCCTCTCATTGCCCTCCCTTAGTTGCCGAATGACGCCGGTAGCCTATTCAAACGAGGCTATCATGTCGTCCTGCAACCTCGCCGAGCGGGAGATCTGATCCATCTGGCTATGGATGATCGCATGCATGCGCCTATAACAGTCGTCGCATGCCCGCAAGAAATTTTCCCAGGCCACCGTGGCGCGGCGGGACATCTCTACTGCATTCATGGCGCGCAAGACATCTCTGCTGCTTCCGCGGCGTTGCCGGACCAGTCTGCTGCATCGACGGCGCGGCGGGACCTCCATGTTGCTTCAGCGGCATGGCGGGACCTCTGTGCTGCTACTTCCGCGTGGCGGGACATGTCGGTTGCTCTCGCAGCGAGGCGGGACATCTCTCATGCTTCCGCTTCCATGCTCGCCTCTCCCTGGTGGCAATCTCTTGACCCCAAAACTCACGCTGGCCATGGCAGACGCAAGGGAAGGATGATGAATGACTTTTGTTTTTGTGGATGAGGAGTTGAGGAGGAATGTGCAGTCATCTTGGCATACTAGTATTTATAACCGAGTACTAATACGCTCCTAAGTGGGAAACCGTTTAGGTTGTGATCAGTGTGAACAGGTTTGCAATTCAATATAGCGTGGAGTAATTTGGAATGTGACGAGACGCAAGCTCAAAATTTATTGACGGTTCTAGTTTTGAAGTGCGGCACTATTCCCGGATGGAGTACTTCTTTTTCTACTCCCTCCTTTCCGGTTTTATAGGGCTTATCTCAAAATTTTAGTTTTTCCATTTTATAAGGCTGGTTGTAATGGGGAGTATCATATACTAGTATCATGCATATGATACTGGTGTATGATACTACCTCCCTAATGCATAGTATCATATATTAGTAACATGTAGTACTCTATTTATTGCCATGCATGACACAAAGTAGCATAGCATTTATTATGATACGGTATCATGATATGATACTACACCCTCTCTTTTTTCATTTAATGCTATAACACCTCATCAAAATTGCCTAGTTGGCATGCATGATACTATCTATGATACTACCATTACGACCAACCTAAGGCTCAATTTGGTTGTCCCCATAACATGTTCAGATTCCAAGGTGCATTAAATCATTGCATGCAAGTATTAAGAGAAAATTGACCAATGCATATACTTTATGCATGCATGCATTGCAATTAATGCATTAAACCTATCTCTCAGGACTTCTTGCACGCACCATCGTGCCACCCACAAAAACTTGTACTCTGAGTTTAGTAGTACGTTATACAGGAAGAGAAGAGGTGCACGCACACACTCGTCCTCTCACACACGCGTCTATTTTTTCTCGAAAAGGAGGATGATGACCCCCGGCCTCTGCATCTGGGAGTCACACACGCAAATTATTGAAATATATTGAGTGCAGTGCTTTGATGTGTCACTTCAACTCGTACATCAACGAGACATTTGATTATCCTCTCCCTCGCGGACTTAACTGCACATGCCTTTGGCAGTATGACAGGTTGGCCACACACCTATAGGGCCCACCTGCCATACACGCAAAGGCAGGAGCGTCCCTCCCTCGCCCATGAGCGTGGTGGCTGGCAAGACTAGGAGAAGCTTTCACTACACGCTCTACCTCCCACACGCGGTGGACATGCAGCAGTTCAATCGGTGTCAGATGGAAAGAAGTGTACTGTAGTACTCCTCCAGTGCAGTAGTATTCCATCATTGTTCGACTTCCCGAAGAGGCGAAGAGCCAAGCGCAGCTCGGACGCTCGTGTGGCAGTTTCATGTGTATAGTAGTCTAGGACAACGTGTACCGTGCTTGTAAGCTTAAAATCGTTGGGGTCGGCTCCATGCTATGTGGTCGTCTCGAAGTTTAAAAAATTAAAATAGTCTTCTGGCCCTACCCAAAAATTGCCACGCGTACTGCCCGGGAAAAGCCCCGCCCTCAACTTTTAACTGCGCGAAAACAGTTCAAGCTTGTTCATTCTATATAAATATAGTACTTACTGTATGTTTATTCACCCGTGGGGTTGTTCAATGAATGGAGGGGCGGGGAGCACAAGTGAACAATATTGTAGTACTACTAGTAGTAAGTAGGAGTCGTACAGTAGTCACCTTAAATAGAGAGTTTCTTTTCTTTAATGCCACGTACACAAATTGAAATGCTTGTCGTGGAGAGAAAAAAGATAATCACTCCACTATATATGGACGCAGGGGCCTGAGCGCTTGCTTTAATACGGTTGCTCTCTTCATTCTCTCATCCTCTCCAGATATAAACAAGACAGCGGTAGCGACATTTTCTCTCTGCTCACCGCTGGTCACAGATCCAGTCGGATCCCTTCGGCCGGTGTGTGTAGAGGACTAAAAGGTGCATCGTTCACGCGGTCATCGCCGCCGAGGGAGGAAACCCACAGCTGCCAGAGGGGCCCGATTCTCTGCCCGTGTCGTTCTCTCCGACACATGGCCGGCTCGGGAGGTCCTCTGACCCTTCTTCCTCCCTGTCGTATTGTCCACAGATCCGACCTGCCGCCGCCGACATCTCGGCGACCCTCAAGTATAAGTTCTTTGAAAACAGCCTTGCTCTAGTGCCCCAGCTCCCCACGTGTCTGCATGTGCATCTTTTTCTACTCCCATCAGCTCTTCCAAAGACACCTAAATTTTTAGTATTATTAGAGGTAAAGCTGCTTCATGCATTCGAATCTAGGGCTTTGTTCAAACAACGAAGAAAGGGGGGAAAGTTGTAGCATGAATCTAGGACTTGATTCAAAGAGGAAATAATATGGTGAAAGTAGTAGAGACCGGATACCCAACCGGTCTCTTGGTTGAAAAGGGAAATAATGGGAAAACACAGTACAAAGTGGATAAGGAACAGATCTATTATTGGTTGAAAAAAGGATAGAAAGTGGCGGCTGGTGGACAAGTCAACAAACTATGTCCAGGATTAGATTTGCTGCCATCACATAGTAAAAGGTCTCCAGGATTAGATTTACTGCCCTCACATAGTAAAAGGTCTCAGGATTAGATTTGCTGCCCGCACATAGTAAAAGGTCTCCAGGATTAGATTTGCTGCCCTCGCATAGTAAAAGGTCTCCAGGATTAGATTTGCTTCCCTCACATAGTACAATGGCACTCCTGCTGTTTTCCCCAGTATGATAAGTAAGTTGCTCCTTTACGCTGCTGAGTGTCCTGGTGTCCCCACGGTCCCATGCCCTTAAACCAACTCTTTAGCTGCTGTTGATTTACTGTGTCTGGTAAACAAGCAATGCCACCATTAAAGTAATCCCATATTTGAGGAATCTCATTGTTGATCGTAATGCTTCTGGTAACATGAAGCATCGCTGACGTTTTAAAATTTCTATTGTACTTTCGTGATTGCCATGAACATAATTAAGATGCTTCTTTTCATTTTGTATATGTTTCGTATATTCTTATTGACCAGCAACTGTTTACTTTCTATCTTTTTGTGCATATAGGGATATCCATTTCACCTTGTTGCTATTGTGACCTTTTGGTGAACTGCAGAAAACACTTTTTTTGGAATGAGTGTCTTGTGCAGTTCAACTAAAATGTCATGTGGGAAACATTTCTCAATTTTGGTGGAACTGCACAAAATGGCGATTGGAGTTTCCAAAATCTCCGTCAAGTTCTACTGGTAATCTCGTGCAACATTTTATTAGCCTTTGCAAGATGGAGCCGTCACTGTCACCACAATGGCACTTTATTTTAGTGGAACCGCACAAAAGGATAAGAAAATTATAGTTGCACCTTACATGAGCCGGACAGCCAACCTTAATGTTCCTCAATTTTAGTGCAACTACTAAAGAAGAACCTGCCAGCTCAGAAGAGCAAGTACTTCTTGCTAGCTGAATGATGCAATCTTTGCTTCATTTCAGGTGAATTGCAGAAAAAGGCGCATGAATTGAATCATGGAACTCCAGGCAGACCTCATCCAAGTAGAGCTGGAGGTTGAGTTCAAGGAGGCCGCTATTAAAGCAAAATCATGGTCTCCTTTCTCCTTGTTTGTGCTGTGCAAACATGCTGTGCAAACAGGAATACTCAACTACAGATGTTGTGACGGTCAAGAGCATTCGCCAAGTTCTTCGATTGTATGACATGGCTAGCCAAGATGGATTTAATCTCGATATTCACTTTATCAAAAGGCTCTAATGGGTTGGTTCTGAATCTTGCAAGCTGGGAATCAGTGAGATGTGTAGGCATCTTTGTTGTACTTATTATTTGGACCTTATTTGTTGGTTCTAAATCTTGCAAGCTGGGAATCAATGAGATGTGTAGGCATCTTTGTTGTACTTATTATTTGGATCTTATTTGTTGGTTCTGAATCTTGCAAGCTGGGAAACACGGCATGATGATGCCGAGGATAACAACCATAACAAACAGTTCAAACTCAGTAGTATTATCTTTGTGAAAGTGCGACAAATGTGATGATCGTGTGCGTCCTGAGAATAATAATACTAATTGTTGTGCATGTTGATCCTGTGGCACTGATAGAACGAGCGAATGCATTGCTTTTTTAAGTACAAATTTCTATTAAAGCTAATTAAATTTAAGTAAAGTGACCACTAACTCCTGTTATTACAGTACCAATACAGACCCACTCGTGAATCGACGTGTGGCCGAGGGTGCATCTTCTGCCGGGCGTGCAGCGGACGAGGGAGGGGTAGTAACTGTTGTCGCCTGTACACACTCAGCTTACTGTTGAATCTAGTTCCCCAAGAGCTGAAAAACGAACTGCTGTCGCCGCCTACACACTCGTTCACTCGAAGAGACTCCAATGGCGATCCGAGGGGTGAGCCTGCTAGATATGGACTTCAGCAAGGAGTTCCCCTTTGAGTTCGCCATTCAGTCCTATGGTTGCACCAAGTCGAATGTGATGTACACCAACGATACGGACTCGGTGAAGCTCTGCCTCACCTCAGTCCTATGGTTGCACCAGGTTCTGGAGCATTCGCCCGTTTCATCGGCAGCGCCAACTGCACCTTTACTACGATGGAGCAAAGGAAGAAAGCGACGATTCGGCCATCTGGTGCAACAAGCTTGTTGACATCCAGAAGCAATACAAGATCATCAGCAACGGGCAAGAGAAGGACTCCGTGGTTGACCTCGCTGAGACCATCATCGACCCTTGATATGCCAACATGAAAGAAGACGACCTGAACACGTGGGAGGTACCTTTGACTCTAGCCTACATAACCTACGCGGCCAAGGGCGCATACGCATGCTACGACATGTACATGCAGATCTTGGACTTGAGGGCGTGTCTGCTTCCCGTAACCGACGAGTACACGGACAGCCGCAGCGTCATGATCAAGCGTGCCAGGAAGGTCTAGATGTTGTACTTTATCTGTTTATAAGCACCTTTATCATGTGAGTGTTTCATGCATTAGCCTATGTGTCGTAATTATCTGTTTTGTCCGAAATATTTCTTTTAAGAACCCATTAACCTGATTGCTTTTTTTAGTGGCAATTTGCTTATGTATGCAAACTAGTTCACTTATCCGTAAAAAAACTAGTTCACTCGGCTGTCGTGCTTTGAATCTCCTTCCTCCCAACATATTCCCCTCCTCAGGTGGACCCAGCAGGTCTCTGAATTTTCTCCCACTTTCTTTTTCGATGTAAGCTGAGTTTTCTCCCAGTACTTTCCCCTAGAACCAACTCAACTGTCCCACGTCTAGCCTAAAAAATAATAATACCCCACGTACTATTAACTCATCAAATTAAAATGATATTTTATTTCGTAAGTTGAAAGTTCTTAAAAAATAATAATGATAATTGTTTATATATAACTTGACAAGTTAACTCCTAGTGATTGCGTACATAAGCTTCCAAAGATTTTACTGACGTGCAATCATGTGTTTATGTTTTTATAACATTTCTCTGTCTAGCCCAACATGATATTTTCACCCAGCCTAGCAAGTCCGCAGCTTTCGAGAAAAATGCAAATGGGCTGCATAGATGCTACATCATTGTTTCACCCAGCCCACCAAATGGACTAAAAAACAAATGGACTGACAGCTGGGTCCACGGCCACAGCCCAGTTTGTTTTGTGATTTGCCAAGTAAGTCGCTTTGTCAGGCCTGTTGGGCTGCAAGTCTTTCAAGACGAGGAGAGCTTTCATTCGGCTGGCCGAGAAAATGGCCCATCAGTAATGAGAAATGGGTTGTACATTTTTAAAACACATCAAACCAGCAATTAGTTTCAAATATCTTTTTTTCATTTTGAAATTTTAAATTACATTAATTTTTATGCGTGGAGAATTTGCTGGATTTTATATTGATATATATTTATTTTTAAACTCAGTTTGAATGTGAGTCGAAATTTCGGGATTAAAAATAGTTCGGACCGCACCGAAATATGCAAAATTTCATATAATTTTTTAACCGTGGCCACAATATGGGCAGTAATGCTAACAAAAAGAATATGGGCTCCAAAAAAACCTTAATAATTAGCAAATGGGTTGTATGTTGTTTTCCACAGATTTGAGGCTTTCCTAAAAAAAGGTTGACACACAAGCAGTGACTATTGGATGGCCATCCAACGGCCGTCGTGCTTCTTCAATCTCTGCTCTTCCTGCTCTAGCCGCTCAAACAGGCGCCGGCGGGACTACCTGCTCCCTCCTCCCCGCGGTCGGCTCTGCTGTCGTGCAGGCCTCCCCGCCCCACCGTACTCCCATCGCTGGCCTAGCCATCCCTCTACTCACCCACACCTGCTGTTATTCTCTGGCGACGACAGACGAACCAGTAAACCCTCGTACAGTCGTACTCCCCTCCGCGTGGGAAACAACTGCCGAGTCTTCCCTGCCTCCGTGTCGTTCCCTTCCTAGGCCTCGCCGTCGTCCACCACCCTAGTGCTCTCGGCGCGGCCTGGTCAACATGGTCAACGACCGACATGCATGTGAAGTGGACTTTACGTGGAGAGGCCGACACGGGTCCACGGCTGCACGCAAGGAAATGCCTCCTTATTACGCGCAAAATAATGATTCCTCCACCTGACATCAGGGACCCACCGAAAGGGCCTCTGTATTTCACAAAAAAAACGTTACCACCGCTCACAGCTCGGACCCACCAGCTATATCTTCGCATGCAAGGAAGTGCCTCCTTATTACACACAAAAAATGAATACTCCCCCTGTTAGCTGGGACCCAGTATAGTGGCAGGCTGACTTGTGGGCCTACTAAGTTGACGGGGACGGAGGGCTTTGTCAACTTAGTCAATATGCACGATTCTAGCTCCAGTGACCGTACGATGTCCATCCAACAGCCGTAGTGCTTCTTCAACCTCTGGTCTTCTTGCTCTAGCCGCCCAAACCAGCGCTGGTCGTGCCTCGTGCTCCTGCCTCTCGTGGCTGGCTGCGATGCGGTGGAGGCCTCACCACCCCCTACTACTCCCACCGCTGGCCAGGCCATCCCTCTACTCACCCACACCCCATGTTATTCTGCGGCGATGACAGCCTCACACCGCAGCGAACCAGTGAACCCTCATACTCCTCTACGTGTGGGCATCCACTGCCGCGTCTTCCCCGGCTCCGCGTCGTCCCCTTCCTAAGCCTCGCCGTCGTCCCCGCCCTGGTGCTCTCGGCGTGGCGTGGTCAAGGAACGGCTTCCATCGGACGTGTACTGTACATGGAGAGGCTGACAGCTAGGTCCACGGCTGCAGCAAGGAAGTGCCTCCTTATTACGTGCAAAATAATTATTCCTCCACCTGACAGCGGGGACCCACCGGGTGGGCCACCATATTTCGCCCCCTGACTGCTGGGACCCACCAGCTACATCTTCGCACGCAAGGAAGTGCCTAACAGTCGGGACCCACCTGGTCGAAGCGTACGTAGCATTTTCATTCTGGTCGTGAACGTGTATGTACATATATACTGATTGATGTAGAGGCACGCATGTGTTGTAGTAGAGGCGCGCACGTAGCATGTACACGTACATACATCGGCCAAGGTGCAAGAAAGAAAATACGACCACGTATGTGTACATAGGGGTGGGGTCTCGAACGCCTGCTCGCGTATACGTACGGCCAGGGCTCGTGTACATGGCTGGGTCGGAACGGAGAAACAACGTCGTCATCGTGTTCAGGGGGAGGCAACGGAATGCGTCATGTTCATGGGGAGGCAACGGAATGCATCGTGTTCATCGGGAGGGATTGGACGGAACAGGCAATGGAAACGAGGCCTGGCATACCGCAGAACGGAGGAAACGGCCTTGTGTTCGACTGACCACGTTCGAAATGGGATCCTGTTCATCGGGAGGGGTCTGGCGTACCGCAAAACGGAGGAAACGGACCTCCTACGGTCGAAATGGGGGTCCTGTTGATCGGGAGGGGTGTGGTGTACCGCAAAACGGACGAAACGGACTTGTGTTGGAGTGCTACGATCGAAACGGGGGTCCAGTTCATCGGGGGGTGTGGCGTACCGCAAAACAGGACTCTACGGGATACTGCTCATCTCCACCGTCGACCTCCTCCAGCCTCCACGGGCTCCTGTTCATCCAGCCTCCACGGGCTCCTGTTCATCCAGCCTCCACCACGTACTACTCCACCGGCTACTGTTCAACCACCCCTCCACCGTCTACTGTTCATCCAGCCCTCCACACCACACGGTCTTGTTCAACCACCCCTCCACGGGCACCCCTCCACCGTCTACTGTTCATCCAGCCCTCCACACCACGGGGTCCTGTTCAACCACCCCTCCACTGTCTACTGTTCATCCAGCCCTCCACACCACGGGGTCCTGTTCATCCACCCCTCCACGTGCACCCCTCCACCGTCTACTGTTTATCCAGCCCTCCACCACACCACGGGGTCCTGTTCATCCAGAGGTAACGCCACCGCTCATAGTTCATCCAACCCCCCCCCCCCCCCCCCGCCCCCGCAACACTCACTGTTCATCCCATCGATCGGCTTCAGTTAGCAGCAGTAGCGAAGGAATCGCTCGATCAGGTTCATTTAACAGCCATCGATCATCGATTGCTTGGGTTCAGTAACGCGTAGCCTGCAGTGCAATCGCTCGGGTTCAGTTAGAGCCCAACGCCTCGCTCGGGTTCAGTTAGAGCCAACGCCTCGCACACACGCGCGTACATGTATGAGAGAAATGCGCATCGCTCGGCCCCCGACCTCCCACCATAACCGGGAACTCCCCGAAATTTTCCTCGCCCTCGCTTCTACCACGGTTTTTTCCATCATGGACGGCCCAAAGAATGTCATGCAGCTGCATCTCCGGCCCGCCCAGGACGAAAATCCCATTTTTCTGTCATGATTTTTTGTCATAGAAGTAGGAGCCGACCACATCTATGATGATACCGGGTTTTGTCACAATTATCGTCATAGAAGTGTCACATGTATGACAGAAAAAAATCGTTCGGCCCAAAATGTCACGGATGTGTCTTTTTTTGTAGTGAACTACAAGCGCTGAGGCTCCAGTGTGTATACATATACTGGAGAGAGAGTGTGAAGTGTGCAAACCCTAGAAAACATTTTGACCAGTCAAAGAATCATCCTGTTACACAACCCTCCCATTATGTCCAACGAGAAGGAAATGACCTTTTATACATTCATGCATTCGTGTGACAAGCATGCCGTGTTTGTGTGTGTGTGTGTGGGAGTCATTGGGATTTCAATCATAATCGTGTCATGTGGCTTTGGTGGTAAGACTATCCATAGTGGTGCAGAAATAATGCAGCCTTAGTCACCTTACCTCTCTCCACGTAGTACGTTGGGTCCCACCAGTCAGAGGGTGAAACAAACAAATTAATAAGAAAAATTAAAAGCGCCAGGGGTGTATCTTATCTCACACATCTCGCTACTGCTCGGGAACACTGTCCAATTGATCCCTCTGTTCGCTCACGTACTATTTTAAGTGAATCCTTATTATAATATGCACACAAATTTTGGGCACTTGTATTCAACTTAAGTCAGTGTGCCACCATATCTCGTATACTTAATATTCCTTCCGTCTAGGTGTAATAAGTCACATTAGAAGGTGCAACGGGACCAAGGTGCGTGTGTGCGTGCATGTGTGTTTGTGTGTGTGTGTGTGTGTTTAACAGCGTGTGTGTGTTAGAGAGAGCGACAGATCGACCTACTCCTACAGAGAGATGTTGTGTAGTGTACGATTTTAGCCGCGAGAGTCGGTGCATCCTCTCGTTTCCGGGTGTGTCCGGTAGGGACATGCGGATAGCTGCCACGCCCGCTCCTGACCAGCCTGGCCCACCCAAAGCCCCTCCATCGCTCGCGCGCGCTTCCCGCCCGAAACGGTCAGCGCCGCTCCAAAGAATTGGTGCCACATTCATGCCCGGGAAGAGCGGACGCGACCTCTCACTGGCGCAAGAGTGATGGTTGCTTCGTCCGTCCAACTTACTGCTGGGTCTATGTGATTTGACAGCTCATTGGTCTTTATTACTGAGGTGGCAGGACTGCTGGATGTCCCACGCTTTCGGCGAAAGGAGGTACTACTACTAGATTACAATTTTCTCCATTCTTACAGCGGAGGCGTGCAAGAGTAGTGAAAACACGAAGGCTCAGTGATTACATGGCCCACCTCACACTATCACTGTGCGACACCTAACTCTTTACATAGTACTCCCTCCGTTCCTAAATATTACTAGATGAGTCCCCGCGCGTTGCCGCGGAACAGCGGTATATCTCTCTGCGCAAAATTATCGATTTCATAGAACTAAAAAAGCTCTATAACCGCATGACAAATGTGGTAGCCAAACTAAATAAACTCCCATCATCATTTAGATCATCCCACGTAAGGAAAAAAGATCAGCCAAGTCCTACTGCATAATGGGATTATATTTTTCTTTTTGACATGTTAATGGGACTTAAAAGCTCACTTACATGCATGATACCGGTGCATGCTTGCATGTAGACATGTTGATGTGATTTAAAACCCACTCACATGCATGTGCCACGGTATTTCTGCATGCTTGCATGTGGCTTAGTGCGGAGTCTCTCAACGTCTAGATCAGACGGCTATTATGGACTGATTTACTTCATCTAACGGCTACATCAATTTTGGTGATGTGGCTCAAGGAGAGGATAGAGAATTCCTAGTAGTGGGGGCTAGCTATTACTAGTAGATAAGTCTTTGTAGAGATTCCACTACATACAGAACAAAATGAATGAATCTACACTTAAAATGCATCTATATACATCCGCATGTGGTTCATGGTGAAATATCTACAAAGACTTATATTTAGGAACGGGGGAGATGGCGTACTAAGCAAGCTTCTCCTCGTTCTGCGAGTTGAAGGGACACATCAAAAGTACTCCAGTGTATAGAGCCTTGCCTCTAAGGTAGGCCCCACATAGTTTGCCTCTTTTTTTAACATAACACATCAAGTCGCAATTTGTTTGTTCACCCGTGGTAGACGATCCTCCCTCCACCAAGTGGACAACTAGTACACGTGCCAAATTACCACGTGGGCTGCCTTTTTCGTACAGAAATGAGCTCCACAGTGTACCCGCGCGGGTGTGGTTGGGAAAGAGATGGGAGTACGTGCGCCGTGCATGCACCTCTTCTCTTCATGCACGTCCCCCGCCTACGTGGGTGTGTGTGAGAGACACAAACCGTGTTCGTGAGTGTTTTTTGTTTTGGGGTGGGGGTGGGGGGTTGATTTCGTGAATTATTTGTGGGAATATGTGTCGATGACATCTCAAACAAAATTTTGCATGCAATGTGTGTGAAATGGAGGCCTATCCATATCATACATAGAGGGTTGGGCAATCCATGAGAAGAGAGGGAGGGGTCATAGCTATCGATAGAGTTGAAGAGAGGATCAAGTGGGTGGGTGCGAGATCAATGAAGAGAGCCATCGAAATTGTGTGTGTATGTGTGTGTGTGTGCAAGTCAAAGATATAGGGCGACTAGCCTACCGGAACGTTAGAGGGCACATGTCAAGTTTGTGTGTGGCAGGGAGACATGACTAGAGCGCTCGATGTATCGGTGTGTGGGGGGGGTGGGGGGAGGGGTAGGCAGAGGCCTAACTATATAGGTAGAACACTCGTATATGTGTTGAGAAGGAGAGACCCAGCTATGTCTTGAGGGAGATCGGTCGACATCCATACATAACTGAAGGATGGGAAATATGATGGGACAAAGAGAGAGGAGAGAGAGAGGGAGGGAGAGGGGTAGAGTGCTGGATGGGTGATGGAGTTGCTTCTCGAAGATGGTGGGAGAGGCCTACTAGACAAACTGAGGGTGGAACTGCAATGTTATCAATAAGAGTGGGGATGTGTTTTTGTGTGTGCTTGTGCGTGATAGATCTGTCGGGACGCATCCATGGATGATGAAGGGGAACCATGTGTTTGGTAAGCAAACCTAACTAGATCGGTAGATCAATTGTTGTTTGTCGGAGGAAGGGAGAGACACAACTATGAGGTAGATCGATTGACGTGTGGGTAAAAACGAGTTATAAGGACCTAGCTAGCTATATGTATAGCGAGAGATTGGTCGGTGTATGTCCATTTGTTAGAGGCAAATAAGGCCCAGCGAGACGGATAGACAGAGAGAATGGAGCTAGGAGGTGGTGCGAGAGGCCCAACTACTAGCTAGATACTGGGAGGAGTGTGCGGTTGTGAGATCGATGAAAAGAGGGGCGAGAGTTTACACGTGTGTCTGACCGTATGAGAGACACGAGGCAAGGACACATAAAGGAGGAGATTGAAGGTGTGTGTGTGTGTATGTTATAGGCAGGCATCGCAGGAGAGGTTTATCAATCGGTGTGTGTCGGAAAGGAGTTGTGGAGACTCTGGGAGAATGACCTAAAGAAAAAAATGAATGTGCCCGGTGTATAGAATGCCGAGGGAGGGGAGGGCGAGGAGGGCGTGTGCATGCATGAGAGAAAGTTAGTGGTAGCTACAAAGGTTAGAGGATTGTGTGGGTGTAAGAGACTAACAAAGATCGTAATTTGATATGAAAGCGGATTCATATATTTGAATAGGAGATCATAGTGTTTTAAACATTGCATGCATGAATATAGCGGTGATACACGTGTTGTGCACATGTTATACCATAATGTGATAATGCATGGCGTTTGCAACTCACAGCTAAATGCCGAACAATCTAAACCGTACTATACATCAAACAATCTCACATTTTATTTGAATTTGTGATAATGTGTGGCGCTTGCAGCTTACAACTAAATATCAAACAATCTAAACAATACTATATATCGAACATTCTCACATTTTATTTGAATTTGTGGTAATGTGTGGTGTTTGCAACTCACAACTAAATACTTGTAGGCGTAGGGGCGGGGCACCATACATAATGTGATAAACACATTATACATATGAGACATGGTTTAGATTATGAAGATCTAGCTAGAGCTAGAAATGTAATGTGACTTGAAATCAAAATAAAGTGGATTCAAAAAATCTAGTACGAGTTCATATAGTACACATAGTTCATATGTAACTCGAGACTAATCATGTGGTGTGCTATGAAGATAATACACAAACGATGGTTTAACTTGACAATAATGATGATTGTAGATCTTATTAAAACTGAGGAACGAATTCAAATGCTTTGACTTCACAACAATCATTACTGTAGATCTTATTCAAATAGAGAAACGAATTCAAATTTAGTTCATATTGAAGCGGTAGTATATACGTTTGGAATGCACTAAAACGTTCATTTGAGTAGTAGGTTGCATGACATGTAGTGAAATATTTTAATTGAACATAACATGAATTCAAAGTTTTGAATGACATTTGTAGTGCGCATTGATTTGGTACAGTACACGTTAGGCTTGTCCGGAAATTTCAACCCACGCCTTGTTAGCCCGAAATATTTAAGATATATCTTTGTCTCTTTGTGCTCCGACAACTCCCTCCATCTCAACCCGCGGCTTGCTACTCCGAAATTACAACGCGCGCGAAAACTCCCACCTCCTGTGAAATCCCGACACGCGAAATGCCCGTGGTAGCCCTGAACCGAAAGAACCGCCTCAAATCGGTGGGGGTACTTTCGTAACTTACCCCACATTTCGGACAAGCGCGTCTCTAAGCCATGGTTCCCTACTGCCATCCCATCCGCCCACCCATTCGTACACCGAGGCCGCAAAAACCCGCGACGGAACCCCACACCCTGCTTCGTCCGCCACCCAGCCAAAGCCTCTTCCCCGACGACGTCGTCCACAGCAACACCTCGACGTCCCTCATCCACTATACCGGATGAGGATCCATCGTCGATCTCATCGTCCCACCGGTTCAGCCACCCCGTCCTCCACCTCCAAGGAGCTGCCCCGACGTTCCCCTCGTCTTTCGCGCCACCTCCATTCCCACACCACCGTCTTCACCTGCACCACCGGAAGAGCATCATCATCACCGTTTCCTTGGATGAAGCTGCAGCCTAATCGGTGCCACCAAAGAGGTTGTACACTAATCACCGCATTTTCTTCTTGATTCGATCTCACGGTGCTGCCGACGCTCGGTCCCGAGCCGACACGGCGCGGCTCCATCCGCGGCAGCGTCGCCAGCCACTTCCTCCACGGCGTCGCTCCCTCGGCGGCGACGTCCACATCAGTAGGAGCAGCTGCTGCTTTAGCTCTCGCTCGCGCTGCTGCTCTGCTCTTGCTCTCGGTCCCCTGCCTGGTCTGCTCTTGCTATTGCTCTTGCTCGCAATACTGCTCTCGCTCTTGCTGTTGCTTGCGATGCTGCTCCGATTTAGCTACACTTCAGTCGACTGAATCGAATTTTGGGTCAGTCAATTTTTAGGGGGTGGGGGGCTCGCTGGGGTGAAGGAAGAACCAGCCACAGCGGGGAGGGGGGCTCACCGGAGAGGTACCCCACTATCTATCATAGGGTCCAGGATGGGGGCGGTGGTCGCCGGCGGTGGCGGGCGTTGGCGGGGCGGTGGCGTGGGGATCGCCGGAGAAAAAGCTCGGCACGGGAGGGGGGGCTAGCGGGATGGCCGGGGCAGCGGCGGACCGGTGGTGGGAGTGTTTTCGGGGCGGGCGGGGCGGCACACCGCCGGCCGCAGGCGGCGGGGGCTGCTGTTTGGCCGATGGTGGCGGGCGGCTCGGGGGGGGGGGTGGATGTTGAAGATGAACCGCAGGCCCTTGATTTCGTATCCAACGGCTGCAAAATCGACTGACCAGAGATGAAAAAGTCAGTCGACCGACGTGTAGCCTCACCTTGCTAGTGCGTTTAGTTTCGACAGCAAAATTCAGTTTCGACAGTTAAGTTCAGTTTCAACAGTTAAGTTCAGTTTCGACAGTTAAGTTCAGAGATGAGCGGCTGATGTATTTTACATCTAGAACTTTGTGGTTATGTATTTTACATCATGTATTGGAGATGGTATTAGAATTCCACTCAGGTTAACGTTGTTCGTTGTCTCTCTTGTCCTACTTCAGCCTCGGCGTCGTGCAACTCACCGGAGCTGCTCCAACGACGAAACCCTCCATCACAGTGGAGCAGTACCTCGGGCTCCATCTCCAGACGCCTAAGATCTTCTTCCCCTCCTCCGACAGCAAAGTCAGTCGAAGCATCCTCACCGGCCAACCCAATCACGCTGAGATCGACATGGCTTCGCCAAAGAGGTTGTACACTTGTTGCATCTCTTTTTTACTCTACATGTTATATATATTGTCCACCGAGCACACGGATTTATTCCTTTAGTGTCTCCTTGAAAGAAAAAACGTAGGAATTTTAATTTTCACTTGTCCTCCTTTTCAAATTCCTATTCATGAAGCACAAGACTAAGAGATGGTAGCATAATAGAATTATAACCATACATTTTCTTGTGATTTGACTTAATCTCACCATGCTTCTTTGCATCTTGTGATCTTCCAATTGTCGTGAATCAAACACCCAGATTGGCAGAAATCGTGTGTTTTTAAATTCTCTGTTTTGCACGTGCATTCCTATCCTATTCCTGTCTATTTCCTATCCCTGCATTGTTGGAATCCTCCAATTCAAATGAGCCCTTACAGAATTACTTCTCTTACAGATAGTTGTCAAAAAAACCTTGCGTGGTTTGTCCCGCTCCTGCTGCGCCGTCGTCCACCCCAGCTCAGCTGCTCCAATGACAGAAGGGCCTAGCACAGCAGGGATCCGGCCTCCATACTATCTTTCGCCACCTCAGATCTTCTTCCCCGCCGCTGGCAGCCATGAAAACTGCATTACCATCATCAACCGAACAGATGACCTCGAGGACTACACGGGTCCGCAAGAGAGGTCGCACTCTTTTGTGTC
This sequence comes from Triticum monococcum, assembly GCA_034509565.1. NCBI lineage: Eukaryota > Viridiplantae > Streptophyta > Magnoliopsida > Poales > Poaceae > Triticum > Triticum monococcum. Next base: position 142,329,570 of record CM067845.1, on the reverse strand, counting down.
TGCTTACGTTATGCATCGCTTAATATTACATGCTACTTTATCGTCCTGTTCACCAATTAGACTCTGAGTCAGCTCCAAATTAATGGTCAAACTTGAGTTTTTAAATGGTTGTGGGGTACATATCGGGGCCGCTATCAATAGTATCTATCTAGTATCTGGTTAATCTCCGGTGTCTACTATGAGTTTCATGTTGGGTGGGAAACAAACAGTAAAGAAGCCATTATCTGTCTTTTTTTTAAAATGAAGCCATTATCTGCCTACTATTATTGGTTGTGGGTCTATCAACAGGTTGCTACCATCACTCTGGATTTCTGCATGCACTCCTTACATAATCTCACTATGTTTTATTCCTATGCATGACAGTTATTGTAAACAATGGAACTGAACATGTAGAGCAATATATGTGAAATTTGCAATGCCATCCTGCTTACCCAGTCATCTTATATGTAAATTATATCAGGCCATCCTTTTTTTCTTACATATTACATTTGTCAACAATGTTAGTACATTCAACTGGTCTTCGTGTGCATCAGCCATTTGACACGGTGATGGCAAATTCTGGAGTGAAAACAAGGTCTTCAGAGCTGACTATGCTATCTGACGAAGCGCATATCTCGCTGGTTACAAATAGCTCCTCAAAGGAGGATTCAGAGACAGATGACCAATCCTATTCCCCCCCCCCCCTGAGGTGTATGCTCTAACTTGGCAGGGTTATGTTGCTCATATCATGTGTATGGTGTCTCGCATTGCTATGTCATTTGATTAGTTTAGACATGCTTTGTGTGAATGCTACCTGTTCAGTGTCTAATTACCATATATGTCAATTATGCATTGCCATCTTGTTGCAAGACATTATATATGTGAATTATACAATGCTATCTTGTTGCAAAGGCATTATATATGTGAATTATGCAATGCCATGCTGTTTAGCCAATCATCATGTATGTGAATTATATCATGCAATCATTTTTTGTATTACGTGTTCCTTTTGTCGACAACGTTTGTATATTTAACTACTCTTCCTGTGCATCAACCATTTGAAGCGGTGATGGAAGTATCTGGAGTGAAAACAAGGTATTCAGAGCAGACAATGCTACCTGCTGAAGCAGACATCTTGCTGGTTACAAAGAGCTCCTCAGAGAGAGGATTCAGAGACTGATGACCGGTCCTATTTCCCCCCTGAGGTCTATGCTCAAACTTGGCAGAGTTATATTACCCATGTCATGCATGTTGTCTTGCATTGCTTAGTTTTTACATCATATACGGATTGCCATCTGCTTACTTGCTTACTATATAAATCATATATTTGAATTATATCATGCCATCATGTTTACATAGTACATACACATCATCTATCTGAATTACGGCATGGCAACCCATTTAATAAAGACATCATATAGTTATATCATCTCATCATGTTTAGTGTTTACAGTCATCATATTTTGAATTATGGCATTCTATTCATGAATGTATGTGAATTATGGCATGCCAACCTATTTAATAAACACATTATATAGTTATGTCATGTCATCCTGTTTACATAGTCTCATATTTTGAACTATGTCTTTCCATCTTTTTTAGTTAGCCATCATAATGTGAAATTGTGTCATGCTATCCTGTTTAGTTAGCCATCATATATGTGAAATTGTGTCATGCTATCTTGTTTGGTTAGACAACATAAATATGAATTATTTCATGCCCTCTTTTATTCCCCACTATCCATTGCACCTGTCTATCATACAATGTCTATACTTTCAATTACTTTTCTTGTTTATCAGCCAGTTGAATTGGAGAGCCTGATGGCAGTATCTAAGGGAGTAACAACACGGTCTTCAGAAAAGATAGTGCTACCAGTTGATGCAGATAGAACCACGGTTGTACTTGCCCAAGGACCAGATCCACCACACATAACACAGACTCTCACAGATTGTACCCCTACCCAGTTGGACAAAGCACCAGCTACACCCCTTCTAACCCCAACCCCGGCAGATAGTAACCCAGTTCCAGTTGACACAGCACCGTCTCCACCACAGAGCACCCAAACACGAGCAGTTAGTAAGGGAACTGCAGTGCCCAAAGCACGAGGACCACCACTCCGAATCCCAACTCAATGCTTAAAGGAGAAGAAGATTTGTTCTGAGGTCAGGTTCTGTAGCTATGGTTCATACTCCTTTGCTCTTGCATTACTGTATTTACTCATACCAACTATTTTCAAATTTGAAGGATGGAATTGAAACTCCAATGGCGCAACAGGTATGTTTTAAACCTGTTTCTTTAACTGGTTTGCTGTTGTAACCTGCTCTATGTTGATTTCAGTTTCAATTGAATAAACAGTTATGTTCTCATGTCATGCACATCACAAGTGTTGTTATTGCTCTATAGTTACCCACACTTATATTCTGTCTATTCTGCTTTGTCTTGAACAAATATTATTTGATCTGTGTCCCTATCTTGAATTGGCAACAAAAACTAGAATGATATAGACCATAAAGTGACCATGGTACATAGATATATGTTTGTTTCATGCTGTTATCCTATCCACTTTACTAATGAACTCATTTACCAAAATGAGTTTCATATACAACATGGTAAACATGTGCTGTGTCTGCTTGTTTAGAATGCGGACAAAATATTAGAGAACAGTACCGCGTTATCCAATGGTAAAGGAAGTAATGCAGATAAGGTTCAAGATAGTGAGAAATCCCTGTTGGACTCCAAGAAAGCTGATAAAAACTATCTTGACGACAGTGAGGGAACCCAAAAGTCCTGTCTTGATGTAGTGTTCGAGTTACTGGCCTCTACTGCTGGCACAAGCTCTTCGAACTCGCTGCCTGAATCAGTTCGTCTTCTTGAGTCTCAACTTCAAGTTGAAAGACATCGATCGGATGTGCTACGATAGGAAGCTGAAGGACTGAGGAAGTCCCTGCAGAATTCAGATGCATATTTTCTGGTGCAACAGCAAGCGCTGGAGGATTTAAGCGCCAAACAAGAGAAAGTTAATAATCTTGCTAAGCATCTTGCCAACATTATGGGTACCCAGGATATTGTTTCTTGAGATCTTCTGAAGTGGTTTCAGTTCTGGATTTGTTTTGCTGCAGCGTTTATTTGCGCTGGTCGCCAACTTTGACAACCAGTGTATATGATATGCTGCTTTGTTCCCTATATTTGCACTGGTGGCGAACTTTGATGCCCAGTGGATGTAATATGTGTAATAGCCGTGATAGCCTAGCGTTAGTTGCTTGCTTATTTATTTCCTTGGTGTCTTGTTTATTTGTTTGCTTGTAGTCATCGCAGTTCTTTTTCCGCGGTTAGCTAGTGGCTGCAATAACCTATTTTTTAAAACTAGGCCACAATAACCATGGGCTAATATTTACTATAGTGACACTGGGCCTCCTACTGGCTGTAGAAACAATGGGCCTTCTACGGGCCGTAGAAACAATGGGCCTTCTACGGGCCGTAGAAACAATGGGCCTTCTGCGGGCTGTATCATCAATGGGCCTTATATGGGCCATATGATCAATTAGCCAAACATGGGCCAAACAGACCGCATTATGGTCGTAAACAGGCTAGAGTTGGAATCATCCGTTCATGGGCCGACCATAACGGGCCATCATTAATAGGCCATATTTGATGATGCTATGAAAATAGCCCAACATATTAACGGACCACAAACGGGCCGACTATAGCCACGGGCTGAATTTGGCCCACAAGCAGAAAATGACAGTAACGGGCCATAAGTAAACGAATGCTGGAAATGAGCCCAAAAATAAATGGGCTCTAAGAAGGCCGAAAGATAACATGGGCTGGAAACGGCCCAATGGAATAATGGGCCGTTAATGGGTATAAAGTGATACACTATTCATTACGGGCCAGTTTCACCACGGGCCATTAATGGGTGTAAAGTGATACACTGTTCATTACGGGCCAGTTTCACCACGGGCCATTAATAGGCCAAGAGTTACATAGGGCCTCATATGGGCCGAAAGACGTCATGGGCCATACATGGGCCAGAAGTGAAAACGAGCTGGAATCATATTGGGTCGCCCAGATGACGCTATAGGGCCTAATTCGGATAGGGCGTAACGGGCCTTGGGTTAGCGGGCTGTAAATGGGCTATATGCGAACATGCCGTTAACAGGCTTTACATGGGCCGGCCCGCCACCTTTTGACCAAGTCAAACGGGCCGGCCTTTTCACAGGAATGGGCCTCTATTCGTCCGTGCCACGTGTCGATGTATCATAGGCGCCTTATGTCCATTGAGTGGATGATATCTGTCCCGACGATGAGCCGACACGTGTTTCCTCCAACCAATGATGATTTTACACATGGAAAATCCCCATTGGTCGGGGCTCTTAACGGGTTATTGGATCCAAAACCCGACCCGATAGCTTAACGGTGTTCCGTTACGGTGGATGCCACGTGTCGGTTACCCTTGATGAAAGCACTTCTGTGACGCGTGATTTATCGTCATGGAAGTGGACACTTCCGTGATGATAATTCACAGGTATGACTATCTTGATTCTGTCATAAATTTGTCATGGATGTACATGCATGACAAAAAAAGCGACCTACTGTGACAAACATGTATCATCACGGAAGTGTATTTTTTTGTAGTGATTACTGTTGACATTACCCTTGAGGTAAAACGTTGGGAGGCAAAACTATAAGCCCCTATCTTTCTCTGCGTCCGATTAAAACTCCATACCCATAAGTATTGCGTGAGTGTCAGCAATTGTGAAAGACTATATGATAGTTGAGTATGTGGACTTGCTGAAAAGCTCTTATACATTGACTCTTTCCTATGTTATGATAAATTGCAATTGCCTCAATGACTGAGATTAGAGTTTGTCAGTTTTCAATGAAGTTTACGATTCATACTTGATATTGTGATTGACTTATTACTCTAGCATAAGATATCATATGACAAGAATTATATAAGTTGCTGCTCTAAGAATGATCATGATGCCCTCATGTCCGTATTTTATTTTTATCGACACCTTCATCCCTAAACATGTGGACATATTTTTCGATTTCAGTTTTTCGCTTGAGGACAAGCGAGGTCTAAGCTTGGGGGTGTTGATACGTCCATTTTGCATCATGCTTTTATATCAATATTTATTGCATTATGGGCTGTTATTACACATTATGTCACAATACTTATTTTACAAGGTTTACATAAAGAGGGAGAATGCCGGCAGCTGGGATTCTGGATGGAAAAGGTGCAAATATTACAGACCTATTTTGCACAGCTCCAAAAGTCCTGAAACTTCACGGATGATGTTTTCCAAATATGTAAAAAACATTGAGCGCAAGAACTTCACCAGGGGGCCACACCCTACCCATGAGGGTGGGGGCGCGCCCTACCCCCCTAGGCGCGCCCCCTACCTCCTGGGCCCCCTGGTGGCCCTCCGGTGACCACCTTCTGCTATATGAACTCTTTCGATGGGAAAATAATCATAAGCCATCTTCTCAGACAAAACTCCGCCGCCACGAGGCGGAACATTGGCGGAACCAATCTAGGGTTCTGGCGGGGCTGTTCTGCCGGGGAAACTTCCCCCCGGAGGGGGAATTCATCGACATCGTCATCACCAATGCTCCTCCCATCGGGACAAGGCAATCTCCATCAACATCCTCATCAGCACCATCTCATCTCAAAACCCTAGTTCATCTCTTGTATCCAATTCTTGTCTCCAAGTCTGGGATTGGTGCTAGTAGGTTGCTAGTAGTGTTAATTACTCCTTGTAGTTGATGCTAGTTGGTTTAATTGGTGGAAGATCATATGTTCAGATCCTATATGCACATTAATATCCCTCTGATTATGAACATGTTTATGCTTTGTGAGTAGTTACTTTTGTTCCTAAGGACATGGGAGAAGTCTTGCTATTAGTAGTCATGTGAATTTGGTATTCGTTCGATATTTTGATGAGATGTATGTTGTCTCTCCTCTAGTGGTGTTATGTGAACGTCGACTACATGACACTTCACCATTATTTGGGCCTAGAGGAAGGCATTGGGAAGTAATAAGTAGATGATGGGTTGCTAGAGTGACAGAAGCTTAAACCCTAGTTTATGCGTTGCTTCGTAAGGGGCTGATTTGGATTCATATGTTTCATGCTATGGTTAGGTTTACCTTAATAATTTTGTTGTATTTGCGGATGCTTGCAATAGAGGTTAATCATAAGTGGGATGCTTGTCCAAGTAAGGGCAGCACCCAAGCACCGGTCCACCCACATACCAAATTATCAAAGTACCAAACGCGAATCATATGAGCGTGATGAAAACTAGCTTGACGATATTCCCATGTGTCCTCGGGAGCGCTTTACATCATATAAGAGTTTGTCCAGGCTTGTCCTTTGCTACAAAAGGATTGGGCCACCTTGCTGCACTTTATTTACTTTTGTTACTTGTTGCTCGTTACAAATTGTCCTATCACAAAACTATCTGTTACCACTTATTTTAGTACTTGCAGAGAATACCTTGCTGGAAACCGCTTATCATTTCCTTTTGCTCCTCGTTAGGTTCAACACTCTTTCTTATCGAAAGGACTACGATAGATCCCCTATACTTGTGGGTCATAAGTTGTCGATGTGGGTTGATGACCTATTGTATGTAATAAAATGATATGCCTGTGATCAACTTACTAAATTTATGAATGGCTTTCGAGTCGCTTCTCTGAGTGAGTGGTGCGACGAGGCAAAAAAAATATTTTCCGAATACATATTTGTACGTGCATTGCAATAGGTTATCGGATGAGGCCAATCAACAATAGTAGTACACTATTTGTACTAGCTTCACATGCTTCGCGCCTCGGGCGGGTGTTTTTATTGTAGCCATATGTTAATGTGTCTGCTGTACGTAACCAGCACCTAGAATCCTCGATACTAGTACTATATAGTAGGAGTAAGTAGTAGGAGTAGTAGGGTGGCATGGGCCAGAACAAGCATTCACGTCCAGGAGTACGGCACACGCCACCACCACGACATCCATCTGACACCATATTATTTCTTGGAGTCCGTGCTAGAGCAATCTCTTCAACCTCATCGTTTCTCTAACTTCAGCCATCACGCAGCGGGCGAGGTGGGGGTTTGCCGATAGTTGGTTTCCTTAACTGCGGTCCCACTTGTAAGGCCAATTCCAACGCACGACCCCAAATGGACCTCCGTTTTGCATGAACTCCAACGATAATTTTGACTAGAAAAGCAAGACCAAAGAAAACAAGAACCACAAGAATACATTTTACTACTCCTGTAAGTTGGATTAGTGCCTTCTCGATGCATTCATTGTTGATCTGCGGAGGCTCGATCTTGCGTGCTTCTTTCTTCTTTGAGTGTAAAGAAGTATACGTTGCTTCCTCACATCTAGTCTCATGTCTAGCCTCTATTCTAGTAGGAGTATCAACAAGTGCACTAATCTCATCTCTAGCCTATGTGCTAGCTAAAAGTGATAGACATCTACTAAATTGCGCTCTATCAATATATGGATGTACTCTTCTTCCCAATACAAAAACTTGCATCCATTCTACTCCCTCCGTTGTACAATACATGCCTTCTATTTGTCAAAATATATATGTATCTATACATGTTTTAGTATATAGGTAGATCCATTTTTGGACAAATGGAAGTCAAGTATTTTGGAACGGAGGGAGTACACAATAAAAATTTTAAGTTAGCACAACTAGTCTAATCCGGAGCACAACCGAAGATTTGGTCAAGTTCTTCCTCCTTTTGCCGACACGTGGGACATCCAGCATCCAGGTCGTGTCATGAAAGAAAATAGAGTGGTAGTTGAAGCCATGAGATGTGCATCTTGGGTTAAACTATAAATAGAATCTTACTATTCTTGAGTAACTCCAAAAGCGGCCATCGAAGATCTTTATTGGATTTGTTTTTCATCACCAGCATGTCGAGGTGAAAGATGTGTAGGTTCAGTGGGTCCTCTTGCGTTTTCACTGACATGTGGGGCCGCATGTGAGCAAACGGATGATGGGCTCCGTGCGTCCGCTAGCTGGCTGAGAAGAGAGATAGAGGAGGGCTAAGCACCGACTGTAGGAAATTTGTTCTACGTACCTCGATATAGGCTCGATATAGTGGGGTGGCATGGTCAGCATTCACGTCTAGTAGTACGGCACACGCCACCCACACGAGTCCCATCTGACACCAATTTTCTTGGAGTCCGTGCTACAACCATCTCTTCTCCCTCCTGTTTTCTCAGCCATCGCACGGTGGGCGGGGTGGGGTTTGCCGATAGTCGGTTTGCTCAACTGCGGTCCCACTTGTAAGTGAAAATGCAACACCGCACGCATTCCTGCTTGAGCGGCGTGTCGGACCAACCGTGTGGGGTGCGATGCGAACACGGCAGGCTTTTCCTTTTGAAATCGTAACTTGAAATTTGGTTCTGCTCCATGGCGCGACCGATAGATAGACAATAACGTTTTTTCCTAGAGTAATGAGAAGTTTGGTTCTGGCGCCGTTCATGCATGGAGTACGTACGAAAATTATGAAGTTGATGCGTAAGGTAAGATAATTATTGTAGTATCATATACTACTACATGGATTTGACAGAAAGATAAAAAATACATACGGATCCATCAACGACATCCTCACGCCCTAGTGCGCCGGGTCACCAACCGACGTGTGAGGAGCAGCGGCGTTGGCGGCGAGCTCAACGTGCTTCTGAACAGTGTCGTCCAAGGTTGCCCTCCGGTCCAAGAAGGCCAGCGTCCTATCATCCTCCTCTTGCATGTAGTAGTCCTTGTGGACGATTTGTGCGCAGATGTGGGTGATTATGTCGATGGTGTCTTGCTGCGCCAGGCGCTGCGCGGCGAGCGCGACCTCGAGGTGGACATTCTCCGGTGCGACGGCGGGCAGTCACAGGGCCACCAGTGCGTCGAAGAGGTTGTCACCATAGTGTCCGTTGAGGGTGGCGGGCATCGCAAAGCCTGGGTGCGTTGGCTGGAGGCTTACGTCAAAGTCGTCCGCAAGCTTCTTGACGATAGTGAACTTGTCGAGGAAACCGACGAGGACCTCGTCGAACAAGGAGACGAAGCTATCGTCCAAGCGGCCCCTCGCCCTGGCGGCCTCAAGCAATACTACCTGGAGACGTTCCTCGGTGCCGGGCCACAGGCCGGTGTCGTGAACCATCTGGCACAGCCGGCTGATGCTCGCGCTCATCGCCTCCATGGGTCTAGCTTAGCTTCTAGTCAATTGATCTTGCGATTCGAGTGATCACTCTTGCCCTTGGTTAGCGTGCATAGGTGCGTAGGATTTTGTACTACTCCTCGGCCCTCTACTGCACCTGCCTTTGGCTATATGATAGGTGGGCCAGCCACCCCCTGGGCCCACGTGTCATTCACCCAAAGGCAGTTGCCGTAAGTCAATGAAGCTGCGTCCCCCTCTGTGATAGTGCAGTATAGTCATCTCACCGGACTTCTAGTAGGAGCCAAACGAGAGAAGTTTGATGTTTAGTGGTTTATTGGTCCCCTTTGCATTTTGCGCCAAGTTTTGACCTTTGATTTAACTAATAAAATGTTAATGCATGTAAACAAAAATGTTGTGTAAGTCACCTTACGAAAACCAAATAATCCCAAACTACTAAGGCACGGTGCATTAACTCCCTCCTTGTTTCTTATTTCGTGACATATCAACCAATGAGAGATGTGGGATGTGCATGCTTTCAATGACTTGAGACTACCAAACATGACATGCAGTGTTTAGTTCATTGTATGTAATCCTATTAGTACTCTAGTTAGCAAAAAAACATTAAGTTCTCTCGCTGACAGGAATAAAGCACCATGTATTTATTTACAGAGGGAGTAGTACATTTTTGTGACATGCATTACTAGATATTGCTAGTCAAATACTAAAATCCAGATGGATGTGGTAGTACTCCTAAATCCAGACGGTGGTGCTACTAGTACTAGTAGTAGTACTACCAATGTAGTAGTAGGAGTACTAGCATTGTACTACCCGTTGGTCAAATTATTACATGATGCTCCTCACAGTGAAGTGACAAGACCCTGCGCCGGAGATGACCCCTGAGTATAGGCGTCGTGTTCGGCATACAATAGTCAACCTCACCATCTGCAGTCACAATCATCATGGCTATAGAGCTAGCCTGCTTACAACTAGCCCTGTTCGACATAATTTCCCGTGCGTAGATGCCCGTGCATTGCATGGAACACCAAGATTGGGGCTGGACGGCTCCGGCTGCGGCCATCGCGCCAGATTTTTCCACGGCCTTCTAGATGTGGTGGGGAGGAGATAAGGTTGATTGTGAGAGACAAGGAGTTTTTGTAAATAGGGAACAAGTGCGGGCATCTTTTTGCAAAAATGGAGAAGCTCGGTTTGTATGCGTCAGATCTAGATCCGACGGTTATTGGTGAAAGATGGGAGGCACAACATCATCACCAACTCAGGACCTGCTTGATTTGCAGGATTTTGAAAATGCAGGAATAGGACACGTCAATATTACAAGTTTCAAACTGATATTGCAAATGTTAGGAGCATTATCGTACAAACTAAAATCCACATCCCTGACAAGTCACTAATGGGCAAGTAAGTTTTCGAGTCTCTGGCCAATTGATGTTTCAAAAGCAAATTCAGCTTCTGCGGAGACTTTGTCATTTAGGCTTAGACACTTGCGGTGATCAGCACGCCATTCATTGTTGCGCCAAAGAACGCCAAACCTCATTACCTTGAGCACTCTTGCCTCCAGAACAAAGAACCTGGCCAATTTAATCTCAGATGTGCTGCCTCGGTAGTCGATCAAATCAATTTTTGTAAGATGGAGATGAAGGCATTCGATGAGATTGTTATAGTGCAGCACATTTTTAACTTTCGGGTCTTTTTTATCTGCAAAAGAAGAGAACATATTAGAGCAGCTGGCTGCATAAGATTGCCATGTCATCAAGAGGTACCGATATCATTCGCTCATACGATAGGGTTGGCTGGCTAGTGATATTCTGTCTCTCTCTCTCTCCCTCTCTCCCTCTCTCTTTCTGTTTCCTCTCATTTAACTAGGAGCACGTGAAGAGCTTGAGCATTTGCTGCCTTCCACTATGTGGCCGATGCCATATTTCGCAAAAGTATGCCAGATAATACGCATCGATGTCAAATCAGAAGATTTTGGCACTGCTCTCGCGATGTAAGAGAGTTGGCACCGCTGTGCACACAGACCCACATGTATAAACAAATCAATCAAACCAACTACACCATCTGTCGTGGTATTTCTCACGGGGGGCTTGCGAGTCGGCAGATGCCACAAGGGCTTAGTGTGTGGGTAAGACTGCTGCTGATAGGACCGGGAGCGGGTATGCGAGTAGCACGCGCTAGTTTACCCAGGTTCGGGGCTCTCCGGAGAGATAATACCCCTACTCCTGCATGTCTGAGTATATCTAATATATCTGGTACAAAGTGCTCCTGGAGCTGTATCTGAGATCAGTGCTAAGGGCATCTGATCTCGTATATGCATGTGTATGGCCGGCTCTAGTGGCCAAGTATGGCCATGGCTTGTGGCCGTGAGTGGCCTTGTGGCCAAATGAATGTGGCGTGAGAGTGTGGGGGTGTGTGTTCATCCTGGATGGATGGATGGATGGATGCTCATATATATAGTGTGGCTAGCTTATCATCTAAGCTAAGTGGTGGCATGGGCAAGGCATGGTGGGGTGTCATGCTTGTCCCCTGTGTCACTTCATAAATAGTGCCAGGGGACAAGTGACACTATACATGATGGCTGGGGTGACACATGAATAGTGCTCGGGTACGGCCGTCCCATCGGTGTCTTATCGGTGTCGGGTCGGGCTGCAGTCGGTAGCCGGCTGGTTGGCGCAGTCGGCAGCCGGCTGGTTGGCGCAGTCGGGCGGGAAGCCGACAGGAGCGGCCGGACAGTCGGACTGAGGGGCTTTGCTAGCCCCGATGTCTTGAAATATCGTCTTGCCGTCCTCGGGGTACCCGTGGTTGATTACTCCGACAGTAGCCCCCAAGCCTCCGGGCAACTTGGCAAAGTTGGGCGGAGGTTTTTTGGCGAGTGTTCATGGAAATGATCATGAAAAAGAAAAAGTTAGTCCACGCAGATATATCAAATGCTTGCTTTTAGCATTGCAAGTTTTATGCGGAGGGTGCCGACTCGGTTTCGTCCGAGCCCCCTTCAATCTTTTTCGTGTTCCCTCCACTCTTTGGCTTGTGCTCTTGCTTGCCGGACAGCCGCTCTGCGGTCTGTGGCTGAGAGTGGGCCGCGAAGTGGAGTGTACAGTACTCAGAGTCTTGGAGCAGATTCAACCGAGTAGATACTCATAAAAGAAACGACCGGGTCGCCCGAACCGTTTTTCTTCCCGAACGTTTTTCACGTGGGTGGCCTCCAGCGTTCACCCTTGCTAGCCGGACAGCCGCTCTGCGGTCTGCAACTAAGAGTGGACCTTTGGTACTGCGCACGCTACTAAGCCGTCTGCGGGAACTAACGTCTCAGGCCAAGCGACCAGCCCCCGGGCCAACTCTGGCTGGCGCCGGGGCGAACAGTGATGCAACTGTGATAAAATGCGGAGATAACCCCCGAGCATTGCTCGGGTTTATCCGTGCTCTCGCGGTGCAAAAATATGCGGGTGAGGAGCTCACATTGATTTTTGTGTAGTCACGGTCACTGAAGACAGCCGGCGTGACTCGGCGGTCGCGGAGCGTGTCGGCGCGCCCGCTGGGTGCAGCCCCCGGGTGCTCGAAGGGGGGGGTCCCGGCCGGTCAGGCTTGACCGGCCAGGCGGCGAGGCGTCTTGCAACGCCCTTTATTCTTCTCTTTTGCCGGCTACTGGGAGCCGGACAAAACTCTTCTCTTGTCTGCAATCTTCCGTGGGGGCGCGCCAGTGCACCCACTGGGTGTAGCCCCCGAGATCCGGGCCGACTGTTGAGCAGTCGGGCCGGAACTTCCGGCAGCTACTTTGTCTTCATCTTCGCGGGGGCGCGTCAGCGCACCCGCTGGGTGTAGCCCCCGAGATCCGGGCCGACTGCTGAGCAGTCGGGCCGGATCTTCCGGCAGCTACTTTGTCTTCATCTTCGTGGGGGCGCGTCAGCGCACCCGATGGGTGTAGCCCCCGAGATTCGGGCCGACTGCTGAGCAGTCGGGCCGGATCTTCCGGCAGCTACTTTGTCTTCTTGTCTTTTGCCGACTGTCGACAGCCGGACGCTTCTTGTGCACGAGCAGTCAGGTGGGCACCCGGCCAGACTTTTCTCCACCTGGCAACAATCTTTTTCCTTCTCTTTTCTCTTCGTCCGCCGACTGCTGGTAGCCGGACGGGCACGTTTCTTCTTCCTCAACACCTGGGCACCCGGCCACTTCTTTTCTCTTTGCATCAGCGGGCGCACTATGCGGAACCAGCAGGCCTCTCTTTTTTTCAGTTCTCTAGCCAGCCACCACCTCTCTCTGCTCCTTTCGCATGGGGAGGCGGCAGCGTCCGGCCAGCGTGGGGAAACCGGCCAACGCGGGGCGGCGACCCGACGGGCGCGCGGGGGCCGACAAGAGCTGGAGCAGAGTGGCCGGGCCAAGGGCGGAGGCGCCGGCGACCCGGCGGCCGGGTGCTGCAGGAGGCGGAGGCCGGGTCGCGGGGAAGCCGGACCGGGGCGCGGCAGAAGCCGGCTTGCCGGGTTGCGGCAGAAGGCGAAGGCCGGGTCGCGTCGGCAACCCGGCGGCCGAGTTGTGGGGAAGCCGGCCGCAGGCCAAGCCGGCGAGCGCAACAGGCCACAACCAGCAGGCGGACGGGCCGGGATGGGGAGCCGGCAGGCGACGCCGAAGGAGCCGGACCGGCGTGGGGCAGGCGGCACGGGACCGGAGCCGGCGGAGGCCGGCATCGGGCGACTCGGCCGCGGCGGCAGGCAGGGCCCGCGCGCGAGGGCGTAGTCATCGTCGTTACTGGTTGGTCGCGGGAGCCAGCAACCGGGTACCGCGAAGGAGGCGGAGAGTCTCGAAGTCGGCTGGGCGGGGGCGCAGCCGGCTTGGCTAGGCGGCCGCGGGAGCCGGATGGCTATGCGCACGCGCGCGGAGCGGAGGCGAGCCGGGGTGGCCGCGGGCGTTGATCGCTACGTACTGGCGGGCAGGCGGCTAGGCCACGAGCGGAGCTACGCATGGGAGAAGATGGCGACCGCGGGGGCCCGGTGCAGCAGCTGCACGTGGCAGAGGAGCGGAGCGAGGCACTGGAGTCTCGAGGGAGGGCTCGTGCTCGAGCAGCCCGGCGGCTTGGCCAGCCGCACGGCAGTGGCCGCGGCCGGTGGTGGTGATGCGCACATGAGGAAGCAGCAGCGCGGACGGGGAAGCTAGTGTGTGTGTCATGTACGAGCGCGTACGAGGAATATCTGAGGCGGTCTGGCCATTGTCTGACTAGTATCCGGTCATTGCACGGGAAGTGTCTGACTGGGATGTGCAAGTGTATTGTATGGGCTAGTGCATGGCTATGGTATGACCATACTTTGACTTGCATCTAGCTAGCTCGCAAAGATGGCATGTGGAGGAACAAACGAGTGTCTTTTGCTGGAGCAAGGCGCAACACGGAGGGAAGCAGACGCGAGCAGCGCGTGGGCGGTCACGACCGACCGAAACGAGGCCCCGCACGCGGCGCGCGTGCGGACGGACGGCCGGCGTCGCAACGGTGGTGGTGACGAAGGCGGCGAGGCCGACGACGAGGACGCGCCGTCCCTCACGGCCGCTCCAGGGGCGGGTCGAAGTCGAGCCCCCGAGCGCTACAGGAGAGACGGCGCGACGCTGCGGCGGGGAAGACGAAGATGGTCCCGCCCGGACAGCGAAACCAGCAGCAGCGTGGTAGCATAGTAGTAGTACCGCCCCACGGTGGGCGCCAACTGTCGTGGTATTTCTCACGGGGGGCTTGCGAGTCGACAGATGCCACAAGGGCTTAGTGTGTGGGTAAGACTGCTGCTGATAGGACCAGGAGCGGGTATGCGAGTAGCACGCGCTAGTTTACCCAGGTTCGGGGCTCTCCGGAGAGATAATACCCCTACTCCTGCATGTCTGAGTATATCTAATATATCTGATACAAAGTGCTCCTGGAGCTGTATCTGAGATTAGTGCCAAGGGCATCTTGTTGGAAATATGCCCTAGAGGCAATAATAAATTGGTTATTATTATATTTCCTTGTTCATGATAATCGTTTATTATCCATGCTAGAATTGTATTGATAGGAAACTCAGATACATGTGTGGATACATAGACAACACCATGTCCCTAGTAAGCCTCTAGTTGACTAGCTCGTTGATCAATAGATGGTTACGGTTTCCTGACCATGGACATTAGATGTCGTTGATAACGGGATCACATCATTAGGAGAATGATGTGATGGACAAGACCCAATCCTAAGCCTAGCACAAGATCATGTAGTTCGTATGCTAAAGCTTTTCTAATGTCACGTATCATTTCCTTAGACCATGAGATTGTGCAACTCCCGGATACCGTAGGAGTGCTTTGGGTGTGCCAAACGTCACAACGTAACTGGGTGTCTATAAAGGTACACTACAGGTATCTCCGAAAGTGTCTGTTGGGTTGGCACGAATTGAGACTGGGATTTGTCACTCCGTGTAACGGAGAGGTATCTCTGGGCCCACTCGGTAGGACATCATCGTAATGTGCACAATGTGATCAAGGAGTTGATCATGGGATGATGTGTTACGGAACGAGTAAAGAAACTTGCCGGTAACGAGATTGAACAAGGTATTGGGATACCGACGATCAAATCTCGGGCAAGTAACATACCGATAGACAAAGGGAATTGTATGCGGGATTGATTGAATCCTCGATATCGTGGTTCATCTGATGAGATCATCGAGGAGCATGTGGGAGCCAACATGGGTATCCAGATCCCGCTGTTGGTTATTGACCGGAGAACGTCTCGGTCATGTCTGCATGTCTCCGGAACCCGTAGGGTCTACACACTTAAGGTTCGGTGACGCTAGGGTTATAAAGATATTAGTATGTGGTAACCCGAATGTTGTTCGGAGTCCCGGATGAGATCCCGGACGTCACGAGGAGTTCCGGAATGGTCCGGAGGTAAAGAATTATATATAGGAAGTGCTATTTCGGCCATCGGGACAAGTTTCGGGGTCACCGATATTGTACCGGGACCACCGGAAGGGTCCCGGGGGTCCACCGGGTGGGGCCACCTGCCCCGGGGGGCCACATGGGCTGTAGGGGTGTGCGCCTTAGCCTATATGGGCCAAGGGCACCAGCCCCAAGATGCCCATGCGCCAAGAGATAAGGAAAGGAAGAGTCCTAAAGGAGGAAGGCACCTCCTAGGTGCCTTGGGGAGGAGGGACTCCTCCCTAGCCGCACCCTTCCTTGGAGGAAGGGCCAAGGCTGCGCCCCCCCCCCTCTCCCTTGGCCCTATATATAGTAGGGGGGAGGGAGGGCAGCCCAACCAAAAGCCCTGCCGCCTCCCTCTCCCTCCCGTGACACATCTCCCTCCTACCGCAGCGCTTGGCGAAGCCCTGTTGGAGTCCCGCTACTTCCACCACCACGCCGTCATGCTGCTGGATCTCCATTAACCTCTCCTCCCCCCTTGCTGGATCAAGAAGGAGGAGACGTCGCTGCTCCGTACGTGTGTTGAACGCGGAGGTGTCGTCCGTTCGGCGCTAGGATCATCGGTGATTTGGATCACGACGAGTACGACTCCATCAACCCCGTTCTCTTGAACGCTTCCGCTTAGCGATCTACAAGGTTATGTAGATGCACTCTCCTTCCCCTCGTTGCTGGTTTCTCCATAGATAGATCTTGGTGACACGTAGGAAAATTTTGAATTTCTGCTACGTTCCCCAACAGTGGCATCATGAGCTAGGTCTATGCGTAGTTACTATGCACGAGTAGAACACAAAGTAGTTGTGGGCATCGATTTTGTTCAATATGCTTACCATTACTAGTACAATCTTGATTCGGCGGCATTGTGGGATGAAGCGGCCCGGACCAACCTTACATGTACGCTTACGTGAGACCGGTTCCACCGACAAACATGCACTAGTTGCATAAGGTGGCTGGCGGGTGTCTGTCTCTCCCACTTTAGTCGGATCGGATTCGATGAAAAGGGTCCTTATGAAGGGTAAATAGCAATTGGCATATCACGTTGTGGTGTTTGCGTAGGTAAGAAATGTTCTTGCTAGAAACCCATAGCAGCCACGTAAAACATGCAAACAACAATTAGAGGACGTCTAACTTGTTTTTGCAGGGTATGCTATGTGATGTGATATGGCCAAGAAGAATGTGATGAATGATATGTGATGTATGAGATTGATCATGTTCTTGTAAAAGGAATCACGACTTGCATGTCGATGAGTATGACAACCGGCAGGAGCCATAGGAGTTGTCTTTATTTATTATATGACATGTGTGTCATTAAACAACGCCATGTAATTACTTTACTTTATTGCTAACCGGTAGCCATAGTAGTAGAAGTAATAGTTGGCGAGCAACTTCATGGAGACACGATGATGGAGATCATGATGATGGAGATCATGGTGTCATGCCGGTGACAAGATGATCATGGAGCCCCAAGATGGAGATCAAAGGAGCTATATGATATTGGCCATATCATGTCACCATTATTTGATTGCATGTGATGTTTATCATGTTTTTGCATCTTGTTTACTTAGAACGACGGTAGTAAATAAGATGATCCCTCATAATAATTTGAAGAAAGTGTTCCCCCTAACTGTGCACCGTTGCGACAGTTCGTTGTTTCAAAGCACCACGTGATGATCGGGTGTTTGATTCAGACGTTCACATACAACGGGTGTAAGCCAGATTTACACACGCGAAACACTTAGGTTGACTTGACGAGCCTAGCATGTACAGACATGGCCTCGGAACACAAGAGACCGAAAGGTCGAGCATGAGTCGTATGGTAGATACGATCAACATGAAGATGTTCACTAATGTTGACTAGTCCGTCTCACGTGATGATCGGACACGGCCTAGTTGACTCGGATCATGTAATCACTTAGATGACTAGAGGGATGTCTATCTGAGTGGGAGTTCATAAGATGAACTTAATTATCCTGAACATAGTCAAAAAGTCTTCACAAATTATGTCGTAGCTCGCGCTTCAGTTCTACTGTTTAGATATGTTCCTAGAGAAAATTTAGTTGATAGTAGCAATTATGCGGACTAGGTCCGTAAACTGAGGATTGTCCTCACTGCTTCATAGAAGGCTTATGTCCTTAATGCACCGCTCAGTATGCTGAACCTCGAACGTCGTCTGTGGATGTTGCGAACATCTGACATACACATTTTGATAACTACGTGATAGTTCAGTTAAACGGTTTAGAAGACGTTTTGAAACGTCGCGAACCATATGAGATGTTTTGAGGGCTGAAATTGGGATTTCAGGCTCGTGCCCACGTCAAGAGGTATAAGACCTCCGACTATTTTCTTAGCCTGCAAACTAAGGGAGAAAAGCTCAATTGTTGAGCTTGTGCTCAGATTGTCTGAGTATAACAATCACTTGAATCGAGTGGAAGTTAATCTTCTAGATAAGATAGTGATGTTTCTCCAAAGTCATTGCCACCAAGCTGCTAGAGCTTCGTAATGAACTATAACATATCAGGGATAGATGTGATGATCCTTGAGATATTCGCGATGCTTGACACCGCGAAAGTAGAAGTCAAGTAGGAGCATAAATTGTTGATGGTTAGTTAAAAACCACTAGTTTCAAGAAGGGCAAGGGCAAGAAAGGGATACTTCATGAAACGACAAGTCAGTTGCTGCTCAAGTGAAGAAACCCAAAGGTTGAACCCAAACCCGAGACTAAGTGCTTCTGTAATAAGGGGAACAGCCACTGGAGCAGAATTACCCTAGATACTTGGTAGATTAGAAGGCTGGCAAGGTCGATAGAAGTATATTGGATATACATTGTGTTGATGTGTACTTTACTAGTACTCCTAGTAGCACCAGGGTATTAGATACCGGTTCGGTTGCTAAGTGTTAGTAACTCGAAATAAAAGCTACGGAATAAACGGAGACTAGCTAAAGGTGAGCTGACAATATGTGTTGGAAGTGTTTCCAATGTTGATATGATCAAGCATCGCACGCTCCCTCTACCATCGAGATTGGTGTTAAACCTAAATAATTGTTATTTGGTGTTTGCGTTGAGCATAGACATGATTGGATTACGATACGGTTATTCATTTAAGGAGAATAATGGTTACTCTGTTTATTTGAATAATACCTTCAATGGTCTTACGCCTAAAATGAATGGTTTATTGAATCTCGATCGTAGTGATACACATGTTCATGCCAAAAGATATAGGATAGTAATGATAGTACCACCTACTTGTGGCATTGCCACTTAAGTCATATCGGTATAAAACGCATGAAGAAGCTCCATGTTGATGGATCTTTGGGCTCACTCGTTTTTGAAAAGTTTGAGACATGCGAATCATGTCTATTGGTATATATGCATGAAGAAACTCCATGCAAATGGACCGTTTTGACTCACTTGATTTTGAATCACTTGAGACATGCAAATCATACCACATGGGCAAGATGACTGAAAGCCTCATTTTCAGTAAAATGGAACTAGAAAGTAACTTGTTGGAAGTAATACATTTTGATGTGTGCAGTCCAATGAGTGCTGAGGCATGTAGTGGATATCGTTATGTTCTTACTTCACAGATGATTTGAGTAGATGTTGAGTATATTTACTTGATGAATCACGAGTCTGAATTATTGAAAGGTTCAAGTAATTTCAGTGTGAAGTTGAAAGATCGTCGTGACAAGAGAATAAAAGATCTATGATATGATCATAGAGATGAATATCTGAATTACGAGTTTGGCACAAAATTAAGACATTGTGGAAATTGTTTCACAACTAATACAGCCTGGAGCACCATAGTGTGATGGTGTGTCCGAACATCATAACTGCACCCTATTGGATATGATGCATACCATGATGTCTCTTATCGAATTACCATGATAGTTTATGGGTTAGGCGTTAGAGACAACCACATTCACTTTAAATAGGGCACCACGTGTTTTTGATGAGATGACACCGTATGAAAGATGGTTTAGAGAAACCTAAGCTGTCATTTCTTAAAAGTTTGGGGCTGCGACGCTTATGTGAAAAAGTTTCAGTCTAATAAGCTCGAACCCGAAGCGGATAAATGCATCTTCATAGGACACCCAAAGCAGTTGGGTATACCTCCTGTCTCAGATCCGAAAGCAATAAGGGATTGTTTCTAGAATCGGGTCCTTTCTCGAGGAAAAGTTTCTCTCGAAAGAATTGAGTGGGAGGATGGTGGAGACTTGATGAGGTTATTAAACCGTCTCTTCAACTAAGAAAATGCCAATGCATGTCACTAAAAATTACACCATTTGAAATTATGCTCAAATACGAATCCAACGATATAGTTCTTAGTGACATGCATTAACATTTTGTCAGTTAAATCTATGGTCACATTTTGATACTACAAAATTGGAAGAGTAAACCAGGACGGAGGTAGTACTTGCTCTTAGGGTAACCATAGAGTTACTGGAGTACTCTAAGTTACTTTCCACTATGACTAGCCTAGGCTACTATAGTAGTACAACATAAAAACGATGCAGGTGATCACATGAGAAAAAAATAATAAAAACATTTCTTTCGGTGCAGTGCGTAGATGCAGTTTTGAACACTACACTTGTCATCGTAATTTGGGAAAATTATGAAAAAATTGAGCTACGTTGTGATTACCATTTACTTATAGGAAAGAAGTTTCACCTCGATGAGTAGCTTCTCCGTGCACGGAAAGCATGTAAGGAATCCAACAACTTGATCCGGATTGGGGCAGATAGATTTTAGTGCTAAGATCTTCACTGTGCGCATGGACTGGGTCAAGCTTGTGGGAATCATTTTCTAGAAGACGGTCGTAAATACATCAAGAAGAAATTAAAAAATGTGAATTTCAAGAAGACGGAGAAGAAGATGAGTGTTGT
Source organism: Triticum monococcum (assembly GCA_034509565.1). Classification (NCBI taxonomy): domain Eukaryota; kingdom Viridiplantae; phylum Streptophyta; class Magnoliopsida; order Poales; family Poaceae; genus Triticum; species Triticum monococcum. Next base: position 142,308,625 of record CM067845.1, on the reverse strand, counting down.
ACCTGAACGATTACGGATCCAATAAAGAGTTCGGAGAATTTGGCAGATGAGTACACCAACACTGTCAATTTCGGCGCGCCAGTGACCCTGATTTTTGTTGGACCTTCTAGATCCGATACAAGCAATCTCTCAAGGAAAGGCGCATGCTCAATGACCATAACGTGGAACAGCTGGAGTGATCTCTTCCCAATTGATGTCTTGTTGCGGGGCCAGCAAGACACATAAATCCATCGGAGATTCGTCGAGGCGATGTGGAGGCTAATGAATCCATGGATCTGCTCAAGACGAAGGTACTCGAGCGCAGTACAGCTGTAGAGCAGGTGCTCCATAGCCTTCTTCAAGATGACAACATCGAAGAGGTCGAGCTTCTTGAGTTGAGGGAGAAGAAGGGCGGGCGCGGCATTAATCTGGGGAAGATAGCAGGAGCTGAAGCTGGCGCGGCGCAGCGTTGGCATGAGGCGGAGCGCGGACGGCGGCAGAGAGCGACATCATCTAGCTTCAAAGCTGAGCTCCTCGAGCTGATCTAGGGCGGGGGATAAGAACCACTCGTCGAACTTGGGTTGGACCTTGTAGTTGGTACTGAACATCCGGATGTCAAGGCGTCTGGCTGACCCAGGGTGCGATGAAAGGATCTTGGAGACCGCGGCCATGCGTTTGCAATCCCCGTCGCAGAGGCAGCTGTCGACGTTGAGGTTGAGGGGGACGCAGCGCCAGAGGGGGCGCCACCGCCGGCAGAGCAGGGTGGTCCGCACGGCAGATTTTGTGGGGAGGAGGCCGATGATGACGAGCAGCATGTTGTCGGGGAGGCTGATGATGAAGTCCAGGCTCGCCGGATGCGGTTTTGGCTTGAGCCGCCTCCACTTGTTGGCTTCCTCACCGTCCATCTCAACCGGCGGCGACGCCGGTGTACACGTGTGCTGGTGTGTGTTGTGTGCTGGGTGTGCGCGAGTGCGTCCTTCTGTGCATGCCGCCCCGCAGTGGTGAATTGTGTGCGAGTGCGTCCTTCGCGCGCAAGAAGTTTGTCCTCAATGCGCCCTCAATTTACTAGCGTGCGGGGTGCTACCCTGAGTGGTTTCAACTTTGTTTACTTCACCGCGTGTCAGATGGGCCTCTAGTTTACTTGTTTTCACCCACTGCCACATGGGCCAGCACACGAAGATACAGAACACGAGCTGACAAGGCAGCATGTGGATTGGTTGACCGGTCAACTAAACAATATACGGAGCTATACGCTGACACAGTGAGCGTATAATCCATCGGTATAGAGAGTTCGAGTGAGAGGGGAGGCCTGTGAGAGATAGCAGAGAGAGAAAGAGCTACTCCCTCCGTTCGATAATGTAGTTCCAACATTTTTTAAGTCAAACTTTTGAAACATTGACCAAGTTTATAAAGAAATTACTTATATCTACAATACCAAAGATAAATGATAGTATGAAGTAAGTACATGTTGTGATGAATCTATTGACCTGGTCAAACTTTTCTGAAGTTTGACTTTTCAAAACATCCATATGCTTATGGACGTGATAGAGTCCCTAACTAGAGAGAGAGAGAGTGAAAAAAGTGTGTGTGCGTGTGTGAAAGAGACATGGACAACACACGATAAAAGTAGAGAAAAAGCGTGTGTGTCTTATGCAAACATATCACACATGCATCTTCGACAACAGAGGCAAGGTGAGGAGATAGTGTGTGGTTGTTTGGAACCGAGAGAGCAAGACCCCTAGCACGTGGCCAAGAGCGGTCTGACAAACAAGGGAGAGACGTTGAGAGAGACGTACGGAGAAAATGCAGACATGGGGAGGAGAGAGTGTATGTTTGTCATAGAGTGATCCCCTGGAGATCGTGATGGGACTACATGGGTGGGAGATTGAGTGACAAGGTGTGTGCATGATAGAAGATGCCCCGAGAGATATTGAGATAGACGTATGGATGGAAGGAGACAATGCGTGTGTTCCTGATGGCTAGTAAGAGATAATCATACTTAGGAGGGGGGAGTGCTTGCGCCTATGATGGAGTGAGGGTTATGGTACTTAGGGGGGTGCATGTCACATGGAGAGAGAACAAGGGCGGAGAGTGTTGGATGGGTCTATATGTATAGCGCGAGCGAGACATGTGTATGTGTGAACCAAGGAGATATAAGGCTAGTTTGGCTTGCGTCCTGAGCATCTTTTGCCTGGCCTGGGGTTGTGGCTGGATTTCATGCACACTTGTTTGGTTGCTACCCTGTGAAAAAGGCCCGCCTGGCCTGGGTTCCCTTGCACTTTAATTAGCCTGGCTGAACTCCACACACTGCAAGTAGCCTAGCCCAGGTGACCGATTTCGAACGCCTGGCTGTGCCTGGTCGTGTGGCCATGAGGCTAATAGCAACGCGGATGGATATTAGATTAAATAATTGATGCATGGATTGATTGATGAGACGTTGATTCTTTGCCTGGCCCAGGCATGAACCAAATGCTTCAGCACCACACAAGCCTGGCCAGGCAGAATATTTTACATCTCACGTCCACCCCAGGTAGTACCGGCCATCAAGGCATGAGGGTCAGGTCACGAACCAAACTGACCAATAAAGTTTGAGAGAGATTGAGGAGCCCCGATAAGGCTGAGTGGTGCGTCAGATAGCTGAGAGGGGGAAAGAGATATTCCATCCGCTCGATAATGCAGTGCATGTAAATTTTTTAGAAGTCAAACTTTGGAAACTTTGATCAGGTTTATGCAAATGTTATTTATATCTACAATACCAAAGATACATCATACAAAACTACATCTCATGGTGAATCTAATGGTATATGTTTGTCGTACTAGATGTTTTTCTTTTTCTCCATGTACATGGTCAAACTTTGTGATGTTTGACTTTTCAATAAATCTATATGCTATGGACTGAGGAGAGTGCCTCAGTCGAGACAGATCAAGTGCCTGTGAAGGAGAATGAGTAAGTGTGCAAAAAGAGTATGTGTGTGAAAGAGAAAGTGACAACAAACGATAAATTAGAGAGTGTGTGTTTCTTTCGTTTCTTATGCGAACATATCACGCATGCATCTCCGAGATGGAAAAGCGAGGCGAGGAGATACACGAAGATACCTAGTGTGTGATTGTTTGCAATGGAGAGAGACACCCCTGTAGCACATGTCCAATAGAGGTCTGTCCAACAAGGAACAAAGGTCGAGAGGGACACATGGATGGCATGGACGCATGGGGAGGGAGAGAGGGTGTGTTTGTGATAGAGAGATCCCGTCGAGAACGTGAGGGGACTATATGGGTGGGAGATCGAGGGAGTGTGTGCGCGATAGAAAGATGCCCCGAGAGAAATCGAGATAGACCATGCACATGTTTGTGATGGAGACTAAGATTAGCTAGTCATATACATATAGGGGGACTGTGTGTGCCTACAATTGAGTGAGAGACCATCATACTTGGCTAGCTGGGCATGAGATTGTGTGTGTGTGCGTGTGAGATGGAGAGAGAACAAGGGGGAGAGATAGAGTTTTAGATGGGCCTATCGAGTGCGAGTGAGATATGCATGTGTATGTGTGACCCAGGTGGATGGAGAGTTTGAGAGAGGGGGGAAGAGCTCCGAGACGACATAGTGGTGCGTGAGAGAGTTACGGGCAAAGAGCCATGGACTTTGTGTGCGTACGATTCTTGATAACTCACAAGTATAGGGGATCGCAACAGTTTTCGATAAGTAAGAGTGTCGAACCCAACGAGGAGCCAAAGGCAGAACAAATATTCCCTCAAGTTCTATCGACCACCGATACAACTCTACACACGCTTGACGTTCGCTTTACCTAGAACAAGTATGAAACTAGAAGTACTTTGTAGGTGTTGTTGGATAGGTTTGCAAGGTAATAAAGAGCATGTAAATAAAAGGTAGGGGCTGTTTAGATAAAGACACAACTAAATTAGTTTTAGTAGAGAGCTTTTTGTTACGAGAAAGTTATTTGTCCCTAGGCAATCGATAACTAGACAGGTAATCATTATTGCAATTTTATTTGAGGGAGAGGCATAAGCTAACATGATTTATCTACTTGGATCATATGCACTTATGATTGGAACTCTAGCAAGCATCCGCAACTACTAAAGATCATTAAGGTAAAACCCAACCATAGCATTAAAGTATCAAGTCCTCTTTATCCCATACGCAACAACCCCCTTACTTGGGTTTGTGTTTCAGTCACTCACGCAACCCACTATAAGCGAATCATGAACATATTGCAACACCCTACAGCGGGGATCCCTCACGCTTGCGCGACACGGAGAGCACCATAGGACAGCACCAATAATAAAACAGGCAACTCAAACCAATCTTGATCATCAAATAACCCAAAAGACAAAACGGATCTACTCAAACATCATAGGATAGCCATACATCATTGGGAAATAATATATAGCGTTGAGCACCATGTTTAAGTAGAGATTACAGCGGGTAAGAGAGAGGTTACACCGCTTCATAGAGGGGGGAAGAGTTGGTGATGATGGCGGTGAAGTTGTTGGTGAAGAATGCGGTGATGATGATGGCCCCCGTTGGCACTCCGGTGCCACCGGAAGCAAGGGGGAGAGAGCCCCCCTTCTTCTTCTTCTTATTCCTTGACCTTCCCCCTAGATGGGAGAAGGGTTTCCCCTCTGGTCCATGGCCTCCATGGCATGGGAGGGGCGACAGCCCCTCCGAGATTGGATATGTCTCTCTGTCTCTCTCTATTTCTGCGTTCTCAGATTCTTCTCTTTCACCGTTTCTTATATTCCCGGAGATCCGTAACTCCGATTGGGCTGAAATTTTAACACGATCTCTATCCAGATATTAGATTTCTTGTGGCGAAAGAAGGGCATCAACTGCCTTACGGGATGGCCACGAGGGTTAGGGGCGCGCCTGCCCCCTGGGGCGCGCCCCCTGCCTCGTGGCCCCCTCGGGCATTGTCTCACGTGGATTTTTCTTCCCAAAAATCACATATGTTCCAAAAAAATCTCCGTCCGTTTTTATCCCGTTTGGACTCCATTTGATATGGATATTTTGCGAAACAAAAAACATGCAACAAACAAGAACTGGCACTGGGCACTTGATCAATATGTTAGTCCCAAAATAGTATAAAAAGTTGCCAAAAGTATATGAAAGTTGAATAATATTGGCATGGAACAATCAAAAATTATAGATACGACGGAGACGTATCAACGATGAGTGCACCCAAGATATCTAGCTTGGACTAGCTAGAGTATCATACATACTGTGCGAGAGAGACCTATAGATGGTGTATATATGCATGCGAACTAGAAAGACCCCCCCCCCACACACACACACACAGAGAGAGAGAGATGGAGAGAAAGGGAGAGGGACCAACAAGGTTTTTGTGTCGGATGCGTGCGACAGAATTGAAGATTGTCGGCAAGAGAGAGAGACAGAGAACAGGAGTCCGGGAGAGGGGGAGGTCACGTTTTATGCATCAAAGACTGATATAAACCATGTTTCGATATAAACTTGCATTCAAATATTTAAATTGGAGAACATGTTGTCTGCAATTCACACATGAACGGATATATGCGTATATCAAACAAGTTCATTAATTTGACCTTCAACATGTTCATGGAGTACTATAATACTGTACAACATGCTACTCGATTGAGGTGTTCAATTTTGGATTTAGTTCACTTATTTGACCTACTGAACGAGCTATTTCATTGAATCGAGATATTTCATTTTGGGTTTGATTCGCGTTTTTGAGTGGGTCAACTATTTGTCATATAGTAAATCGCTAGCAACGAGCATGTAAAAACACATTACTCCCGAGCACCATCTCTCCATCTAAAAAAGAAGTGGCAAGCTAATATTTCAAAATTTGATCCGAATCGACTTGGTAAGGTAGACGTGGATGCTCGTTCTCCCAAAATTTGAACGAACCGTTAAACATCCTCTCTACTCGGTGGAATTCGCTCGAGCAAATAAATGGGAGACGCGAAATTACCGTCCTATGTGGGAGACGTATCAATTGGCCTATTGTACATCGAGGGTAGGTTCGTAACTTCATCCAAGCGCGCCTTCTCCTCGGCCGAAATGACATGTGTCGAATAATTCATAAACCATGATCGACAAAACATGCTCTCCTCGCCCGAAATAGCTCGCGCCCACTATTTCAAAACACGCTCTCCTCGCCCGAAATCGCTGGCGCCCACTATAGTTCAAAACACGCCCTCCTCGCCCGAAATCGCTCCTGCCCGCTATTTGGGGACAAGCAAAGTTACTCTACTATCCCCGACCCTCAGTACATAGACCCAAGCCGAGAAGCCTATAGGCAAGGGTAGAACTGTAACTCCCCCTCACATTTTAGACAAATGCGTCCGTAAGACATGGTTCCACTCCCCTCCCAATTCCCCCCCCCCCCCCCGCCCGCCCGCCCCCATTCATACCTCGTGGGTGCCAAATCACCTTCTCCCGAGCCGTGAAACCTCAGCCCCACCTCCATGGCGCCCCCCACCGCACCAATTTCACAGCCGCCCTCGTCCCTAATGTCGGACACGCTGTCGATTTGCCATCGTGCACGGGGCCGTGAGCCTCCTACTCTGTGCTGTTGGTGCTGCCTCGACGACGGCCGCGTGAATCGTACCAGAGCCGATTCACCCCCGCCGTTGTTCACGGCACCGGAGCGGCTCCAACTTCGGATCCGTCCAGAGTCCTGGTGCTGCTTCCGTGTAGCCATCGACCGTCACGACATCGCTCTTTCCCTGCCGCCGTTCGCCACCGCAACCGCGCCAGCCTCACCGACTCGGTAGCTGGACCTGCCTACTTCACCATGCCGCCAGATAGGTCGCACCCTCATCTCAAATCACTTTATTTAGGCATCAGTTGTCTAAATTTTTTTTCTGGGCCAATTGATTCCCAATGGGAAGCAGCACCCCTCGAGGCGGCGAAGCTCCTAGGCTGCCGGTTGGCTGGTGTCTAACGTAAGGGTGTGGGGCCGCAAGTTCGCCGCGGAAGCAGCGCTTAGATGGCTATCTTTTAGAGTTGCGTGGGTTGAAGGTACTGCCGCCGCCGGATCTGGATGACGGGGAGTCTTTATGGATTGGCCCGGGGGCGGCGCAACCACGGCAGTGCGGTGGGGTGGGGAGCGGGGTTTTGGCCGGGGCCATGGACGGTGGAGGCAAGCTACTCTGCCATTGGTCGCTGGCTCTTCGGGTAAGATTTCGAACAGTGTCAGCCAGGAGGCACAAGACGGCCAGCCATCCGGCGTAGATCGGACTGTACCAAAATAAAATAAAAGCGTGTAACCCCAATTTAGTCTTCAGTCAACAGACGTGTGACCACTCTCGTACCTTGCTGTTGATCTCTTAGTGTATTTCTTCAGATCAAAGAGATATGTTGTTCTTAACTATATGCATTATCTGCATCTTCAGACACACCGTCTTCTGACTCATCGCAGCTGCTCCAACAAGGGAAGCATACACCAGAAGGGAGCTATAGTCCCCACTCAACAGTTCCCTGCATCGAATGCGCGTGCCCGACATGGACAGCCACAACAAGTGCAGGGCCATCGACAAGTCAACACATGATGCTCACTCCTATGGATGGCAGCCAGATAGGTTGTACCCCCATCTTACTTGTGTGCAACATTTATGGCTTTGTTATTCATCTAAGCATGGAAAATAGATCATCACATTTCACTATATATTCATGCTGATCTCACAGGCTGGTTCATAGTTCAGCTAAGATACTTGTTCTTTAGGTAATGTTGTTCCATAGTTATCATCCATCAGCCAATGCTATCCCACAGGCTGGTGATTATAGTATTATACCACTTCTAGTATTACCGATGTTGTTCTTTAATAATTTTGTGTGCCATCTAGTTAATCTTGAGCACAAATGATACATATTCTGTAGCTTTCATCTATGTTGTCCCTATAGTTTATGAGACCTGTTGCTGCTAGTTAACCCTAGTCCTACTATTTATGTCGTCTCCTATAGGCACTCATTACATAAATCTAACTACTAGTTGTCTTCCATGCATGTCAGATATAATTGCACACACTGATATATCCACAAGAACCTCACGAAGCAATGTAAAGGCCAATAAACTTGATGTCAATGATACCCAATATGATGGAACATGTAAAGGCAGTTCTTCAGAAGACTTGCAGAAAGATGATGAATCCTCTTCACCCCACAAGGTCCTTGCTCTAACTTGGCCTGTGATATGGGTACAACATGCATATAATGTCCTGGAGTGTATCTACTCTGTTGCAATGCCATGTGCTTAGCATGCTGATCATGCATGTAAATATGTCATGCCTTCCTATTTTTCAGTACCTATTCCATTCATAACATGTTTTCAAATTCAAGTACTGTCATTCTACTCTATCGCAATGCCATCTACTTAATTCGGACATCATGCTTCTGAATATCTTATGCATTGTTATTCATCAGTATGTACTTCATCTGTCTACCATACCATGTTTTTTTACATTGAAGTGTTGTTCTAGTGCTCTGTTGTAATGCCATCTTATTTTCCCAATCATACACGTGTGTGTTGCCTTAGTTATTTCTGTACGTATTCCGCTAGCCTACAGTTTTACATTCAACTAGTGTTTTTTGTTGTGTTGTCCTGTCGTATCCCTAGCTCTTACACCATACTCCCTCCGTCCGGATTACATGTTGCCAAAATGGATAAAAAGGATGTATCTAGAACTAAAATACGCCTAGACCCATCCATTTTTTTCCGGATGGAGGGAATACATGTCAATATGTCATGCCTTTCTATTCTTCAGTACCTATTCCATCTCTCTACTGTCGCATGTTTTATAATTAAAGCACCATTCTTTTATACAAGGCATGCAAGGGGAAGACGACTATGTTAGAATCTGAAGGGTTACAAACAAGGCCTTTGCAAAAGATCCAAATGCCAGGAGATAATAAACCAACTCCAGTTTTTATAGATACTGCTCCAGCACAGAGAAACCCAACTCCTACTGATAATAACCAGATTCCAGTGGCCAAAGAACTAGTCCGCTCCAGTCCAGCAAAAATATGTCACCTCAATTCTAAGAAGCGTGTGCGTATCCTTGCATCATGAAATTTTATAGCATGCTGATCATATTTTCTACATGTTTCTTACCCATCTCTCTTTTAGAAAATAAGCTTAATAGATAGAAGAATTTTTGCAATGGTATCGTTTATGAGGAAAGATTCTTGCAGGAATTCTCTATGCTCCAATGTAGATGTAAGTACCTGTTGTATATCACTATATTTTTACATCAGCATGTATTTTGTTAATCGGCGTGAATCCAACCTTTATCTGATCTAAATTTAGTTGTAGCAAAATGTATGATTAAAGACCACAATCTTGATTTTTGCAAGGAAAACTGCCCGGTACTTTTGCATCCTGAGCTGCATGAGTGTACTATCTCATATTAGTGGGTTTGAATACTTTGGTTCTGCAGTGGGTTTTTCAGTGTTTTTTAATTGTGTTGTCCTATCGTATCCCTAGCTCTTACATCATACTCCCTTCGTCCGGATTAAATGTCGCATAAATGGATAAAACTGGATGTATCTAGAACTGAAATACGCCTAGACCCATCCATTTATTTCCGGATGGAGGGAATACATGTCAATATGTCATGCCTTTCTATTATTCAGTACCTATTCCATTTCTGCTGCAACATGTTTTATAACTGAATCATCATTCTTCTATATAAGGCATGCAAGGGGAAGAGGGCTATGTTCAAATCTAAAGGCTTACAAACCAGGTCTTTACAAAAGATCCAAACGCTAGGAGATAATAAACCAACTCTATTTTTCATAGATACTGCTCCATCACAGAGAAACCCAACTCCCACTGATAATAAACAGATTCCAGTGGCCAAAGAACTAGTCCGCTCCAGTCCAGCAAAAGAATGTCAACTCCATTCTAAGAAGCGTGTGCGTATCCTCGCATCATGAAATTTTATAGCATTCTGATCATATTTTCTACATGTTTCTTACCCATCTCTCTTTTAGAAAATAAGGTTAAACGATACAAGACTTCCTCCATTGGGATCATATTCGAGGAAAATATCTTGCAGGAATTCTCTGTGCTCCAATGCTGATGTAAGTACCTGTTGTATATCACTATATTTTTACATCAGCATGTATTTTGTTAATCAATGTGAATCTAACCTCTATCTGATCTAAAATTAGTTGTAGCAAAATGTTAAAGGCGTCAATGTTGATTTTTGTAAGGAAAACTGCCTGGTAGTTTTACATACTGAGCTGCATGCATGTACTATCTTATATCACGCAAATTACTGAATTGTAGTGCTTCTCTGGTTTCCCATTCATTCATTGTGTCAATGTTGCTTTCGTATTACCTTACCTGGCTGATGATAGTTGTGCCATATTGTGTTAATTTGGTGTAGGCTAGTTTCCCAAACGTTCGTTGTGTCAATGTTGCTTTCCTATTATCTGACTTTGCCAATGATAGCAATGCTAGTGTGTTAATTTTGTGCAGGCTGCTGAAGATAAGAAGACAAACTTTGAAAACAGCAAGGCAGCCCCATTGTTTCTTTCCAGTAAATCTAGGCCAGGTAATATGACAATAACTCATGATTAATCTGTCTGGTTCTCGTCCTAATTTATGTTATGATGCAGTGGTCGAGACACTCTCCACTATCAATAATACAAGCCTACCAAAATCGCCATCTGAATCTGTTCAGTATCCTCTGTCTCGAATGCAACGGAATAAATGTATGTTTGTGAACTGATTAATGGCTGAAGCAATGATGGAAATGGTGGATGAATCAGAGGTGCAGAGTCGTGCGACACAACAACTGATCAATGTTTTCAGAGACAGTGTAGCAAAGCAGCAAGAACTTGCCCACATGCTTATGGGCGTCATCTGTGCTGAGGTTGAAGATTGTGACGTTGTAGATGGTTAGGTTCTGCTCATTTATTTGCACTGGCATCAATCTTTGATTTCCCAGTGGATGTAATTTCCTGTAATATATGCTAGATGTGCAACGTTATTCCCTGTATGTCGTACCTTCGCTTGATCGGTTTTGGTCCTGTGCATAATTGCTCGTCGTAATGGGCTCAAATTATCTAATTTGGCCTAAAGACATGAACGAACTTTAGTGGGCCCATTAAGTTAATGGGTCGTTACTAGGCCGAAAGTTAATGGTTGGCCCTCTTACCTCCCGGGTCATTAACAGGCTGTTACTAAGTATGGGCTACATATGGCCCAACTATACTGTAGGCCTTTAGCAGGCCGAAAGAGATAGCGGGCTTGTACTGAACAATGAAGAGCATGGGCCGCTAAGAGGCCGAAAGTCAGGTCGTATTGTAAACGGCCCAACTGTGTTGTGGGCCTTTAGCAGGCCGAAAGAGAAACCGGGCTGGTATTGGACCATGAAGGGCATGGGCTGTTAAAAGGCCAAAACTAAGGTCTGACTACAAATGGCCCAACTCATTTATGGTCCGTTAACAGGCCAAAAGGCACACAGGGCTGGGAATTGGCCCAACACTTAAATGGGTCGCTAAAAGGCCAAAACTCAGGTCCGACTACAAATGGCCCAACTGATTAATGGGCCGTCAACAGGCTGAAAGTGACACCGGGCCAGAAATTGGCCCAACACTTAAATGGGTCGCTAAAAGGCCGAAACTCAGGTCCGACTACAAATGGCCCATCAGATTTATGGGCCGTCAACAGACTGAAAGACACACCGGGTCAGAAATTAGCCCAACATTTAAATGGGTCGCTAAAAGGCTGAAAGATGTACATCCTGAAAATTGACCCATCCATTAAATGGGTCTCTAACAGGCCGAAATCTCATCGGGCCGATATTGAGCCCAAATATATAGCGGGCTGTTAACGGGCTCGAACTGACGATGGGCTGCAATGGTGTCAAATCTTTAACGGGCCGTTGACGGGCCGAATTGGCACATCTCGTATGGCTCGTGGACTTAAATGGACCTGACACAAGTAGGCCTTATATGGGTCGGCCTGCTAATTTTACTGGGCTGGCCTTTTTCACCGGAATGGGCCACTGTTGGGCCGTGCCATGTGTCGACCTATCATAGGCGCCTCCTGTCCAATGAGTGGATGACTTCTGTCCCAACGGTGAGGCAACACGTGTTTACTTCGGCCAATCAGAATTTCGCACGTGGAAATTTCCCATTGGTCAGGGCTGTTAACGGGTTATTGGATCCAAAATCCGACCCGATAGCTTAAGGGCGTTCCGTTACGGTGGATGCCACGTGTCGGTCAGCCTTGATAAAGCACTTCTGTGACGCGCGATTTATCGTCATGGAAGTGGACACTTCCGTGATGATAATTTTGTTAATGTCATGGAACACTTCTACGACAGCACAGGTATGACTATCTTGATTCTGTCATAAAATCGTCATGGATGTACAAGCATGACAATAAACGTGACCTACTGTGACAAACACGTATCATCACGGAAGTGTATTTTTTTTGTAGTGTATGTTTGCTTGTTTAATGATTCTATTTGAGGATATGAGTATTAAATATGCAGAGGCATTTAGTATGCAATGTTGAATAATAATTTTAGTGATTTGCTACATTAGAGAATGATAAAGTTTTTGCATTGGTTTATACTAACTTATCTCACGAGTTCTTGTTGAGTTTTGTGTGGATGAAGTTTTTGAGATTTAGGAAAACGGTGATATGAGAAGAATTAAGGAGACACAAAAGCTCAAGCTTGGGGATGCCCAAGGCATCTCAAGATAATATTTCAAGAAGTCTCAAGCATCTAAGCTTGGGGATGCCCCGATAGGCATCCCACCTTTCCTCTTTAACAATTATCGGTTAGTATTGGTTGAGCCTAAGTTTTTGCTTCTTCACATGAGTTGTGTTATTCATAGAATGTCATTTTTGCTTTTTGTTTTAATAAAATACTTAGATCTGAAAGTTTTAAATAAAATAGAATACTCAAATAGTTTCCAGGGAGGCTAAGTACGCGGCATTCACATCTCGTCAATGAAGCTCTTTTCTATGTCATTTTCTCTTGTGCTTCACTTATATCCTATGAGTAAATTGTTGAATAAATTGAATGTCATAAAGTTGAAATTGTATCATGCCTAGTGGTAACTTCGCATTGGGTTTAGAAAGTGAAATCTTTTGAGGCTTGACAATCACAATATTGGTCATACAAGCAATTCACGAATGATTAGTATAAGGAAGAGAACTTTCACATGCAAATACACTATCATGGAAATCTTTTGTGATTGTGAGCCCCCATCAAAATATTATATGCCAAAATTGTTGACATTGAACAAGGAAGACAATGTAATGGTTTATGTTTGTTCATATTCACATAGAAGTTATATTGTCATAGATCCTTCAACATGTGGTGCTTGCCCCCCATATTTGCTAGCCAAAAATTCCGCACCAAGTAGAGATACTACTTATGCATCCAAAAACCCTTAAACCCAAATCTTATTTTCAGGAGTCCACCATACCGACCTAAGGATTGAGCAAGATCCTTCAAGTAAGTTTTCATCGGTGCAATAAGGCAATAAAAATTGCTTCTAAAAGTGCAAGATCATTTAATGTAAGAGAAAATTGAGCGTTGTATGAACTTGTGATGGTAAAGCAACAAAAGCGACATACTACATAATAAAGGTTGCTATCACAAGGGGCAATATAACGTGACGTTATTTTGCACTAAAGGATTGAGCAAACAAACAAATAAGCGCATGGCAACCTCTGCTTCCCTCTGCGAAGGGCCTATCTTTTATTTTTCAGTATTTACTTTTATGCAAAGAGTCAAACTATTTCTCTCTATTCCTTTTTTATTTTCTCTTTTGGCAAGCATCATGTGGTAAGGAAAGATCTAGGCACATATGTCCAGTTGAATATGGGTGGCATGAGTTATTATTATTGACATCACCCTTGAGGTGAATATGTTGGGAGGCAAAACAATAAGCCCCTATCTTTATGTGTTCGGTTGAAACGTTTTGCTCATTTGTACAAGGTGAGTGTTAGCAATCATAGAAGACTATAAGATGGTTGAGTATGTGGAGCTCTTACTTAAACTCTGTTGAATAAGTTGAACTGCAATTGCTTGGTGACTAAGAACATAGGTTGTTGGGTTTCAAGAGAATTCATTGTTTGAACCTTAACATGTGATTTGGTTGCCACTATAACATGAGAAGTTTCATAAGAAAGAATTGATGTTATTATGCTAGGAAAAGTGATTGAAATTATCATTGATCAAACTTGTGCACTTTGCTAGCATTCACAATTCATAAATTATTTCTTTTATCATTTACCTACTCGAGGACGAGTAGGAATTAAGCTTGGGGATGCTGATACGTCTCCAATGTATCCATAATTTATGAAGTATTCATGCCGTTATATTATCATTATTGGATGTTTTACAATCATTTTATAGCAACTTTATATCATTTGTTGGACTAACCTATTGACCCAGTGCCCAGTGCCAGTTGCTGTTTTTTGCTATTTTCTAAATCGCAGAAAATCAATATTAAATGGAGTCCAAACACCGCGAAACTTTTTGTGGATTTTTTATGGGCCAGAAGACTCGCGATGGGCTAGAGCAGCACCTGGGGGTGCCCCAAGGGGGCACAACCCACCAGGGTGTGCCAGGCCCCCTGGCGCGCCCAGGTGGGTTGTGGCCACCTCGATGGCCTCCCGCACCCCTTGTTTGCACTATAAATTCCCAAATATTCTGAAACCCTTTGGGGTCAACCTAGATCAGAAGTTCCGCCGCCGCGGGGCTCTGTAGCCACCTAAAACCAATCTAGACCCTTTCTGGCACCCTGTCGGAGGGGGGAATCATCACTGGTGGCCATCTTCATCATCCCGACGGCCACCATGATGAGGAGGGAGTAGTCCACCCTCGGGGCTGAGGGTTTGTACCAGTAGCTATGTGTTTAATCTCTCTCTCTCTCATGTTCTTGAGATGTAACGCTCTTGATGTATTGCGGGCTTTGTTAATATAGTCGAATCATATGGTGCTTTCCCCTCTCTATCTTGTGATGAATTGATTTTTCCCTTTGAGATTTCGTTGTTATCGGATTGAATACTTTTATGTATTTGAGAACACTTGATATATGTCTTGCAATTTAATACTCGTGGTGATAATGGGGTATCATATTGATTCACTTGATATATGTTTTGGCACTCAACTCGCGGATTTCGAGGTGACATTGGGGTAATCTATGCATAGGGGTTGATGCACATTCTTATCTTTGTTTCTCCGGTAGAAATCTTGGGGCACTCTTTGAAGTTCTTTGTGTCGGATTGAGTATTATGAATATGAATTTGCTTTGGTGTTATTTTAGTACGAACTCTAGGATAGATCGAACGAAAAGAATAGCTTTGTGTTATTTTAGAAAAAATCTTGAATAGATCGAACAGAAAGAATAGCTTTGAGGTGGTTTCGTACCCTACAAACAATTTATTATTATGTTCTCCGCTACATAGGAACTTTGGAGTGATTCTTCATCGCACGTTGAGGGATGGTTATATGATCCAATTATATTAGCACTGTTGAGAGATTGCACTAGCGAAAGTACAGACCCTAGGCCTCATTTTCAAGCATTGCAATACCGTTTGTGCTCCGTTTTATCAATTCCTACCTTGTTGTTTTTATTTATTCAGATTATAAAAATATATTTCTACCATCCATATTACACTTATCACCATCTCTTCGCCGAACTAGTGCACCTATACAAATTGCCATTGTATTAGGTGTGTTGGGGACACAAGAGATTTCTTGTACTTGATTGCAGGGTCGTATGAGAGAGACTATCTTCGTCCTACGACTCCCAAGGATTCATAAAACTTAGGTCATCCACTTGAGGGAAAATTGCTATTGTCCTACAAAACTCTGTGCTTGGACACCCAACACGTGTCTACAAGAGTAAAGTTGCATAGTAGACATCAATGACACACATCAATCAAACCCTAATGTCACCTACATACTCCAATGTCACCACAAGTATCTGTCGGTCAATTATACGATATGCATCAAACAACTTTAGATTCATAATATTCAATCCAACATAAAGAACCTCAAAGAGTGCCCCAAGATTCCTACCGAAGGATCAAGGACGAAAACGTGCATCAACCCCTATGCATAGATTACCCCAATGTCACCTCGGGAATCTGCGAGTTGAGTGCCAAAACATACATCAAGTGAATGAATAAAATACCCCATTGTCACGACGGGTATCCCATGAAAGACATACATCAAGTGTTCTCAAATCCATAATAGTATTCAATCCGATAATAGCGAAACCTCAAAGGTAAGACTCAATTCATCACAAGAAGGTAGAGGGGGAGAAACACCATATGATCCAACTATAATAACAACCTCGCGGTACATCAAGATCGTGCCAAATCAAGAACACGAGAGAGAGAGAGAGAGATCAAACACATAGCTACTGGTACATACCCTCAGCCCCGAGGGTGAACTACTCCCTTCTCGTCATGGAGAGCGCCGGGATGATGAAGATGGCCACCGGTGATGGTTTCCCCCTCTAGCAGGGTGGCGGAACGGGCTCCCAATTGATTTTTCATGGCTATAGAGGCTTGCGGCGGCAGAACTCCCGATCTAGGTTTATTTCTGGGGGTTTCTATATTTATAGGAATTTTTGGCGTCGAGAACAGGTCAGGGGGTCCATGAGGAGCCCACAAGATCAGAGGGCGTGCCCTCCACCCTTGTGGAGGCCTCGTGGCTCTTCTGGCCTAACTCTTTTGCTTTGGGGTCTTCTTCTGGTCCATAAAAAATCACCGTATATTTTCAGCTCACTTGGACTCCGTTTGATAATCCTTTTCCGCGAAACTCAAAAACAAGGAAAAAAACAGAAACTAGCACTGGGCTCTAGGTTAATAGGTTAGTCCCAAAAATAATATAAAATAGCATATGAATGCATATAAAACATCAAATATGGATAATATAATAGCATGGAACAATAAAAAATTATAGATACATTGGAGACGTATCAGCAACCCACAGGTACCTATATGAGGTTTTGAGACAAAGATCGGATACAAGAGATAAACTACGGTTTGAGAGGAGATGGTGCTGGTGAAGATGTTGATGGAGATTGACCCCCTCTCGATTAGAGGATCGTTGGTGATGACGATGGCTTCGATTTCCCCCTCCGGGAGGGAAGTTTCCCCGGCAGAACAGCTCCGCCGGAGCCCTAAATTGGTTCTGCCAAAGTTCCACCTCGAGATGGCGGCGCTTCATCCCAAAAGCTCCCCTCTGTTTTTTTAGGTCAAAACACATCATATAGCAGAAGATGGGCACCGGAGGCCTTCCAGGGGGCGCACAAGCCAGGGGGTGCGTGATATGTCTCCAACGTATCTATAATTTATGAAGTATTCATGTTGTTATATTATCATTCTTGGATGTTTTACAATCATTTTATAGCAACTTTATATCATTTTTTGGGACTAACTGCTACCTCTTGAGCATGCTTGGTTTTCCCTTGAGGCCTCATTTGGTAGAAGTGGATTTGAGAGGTCTTTGGAGGGGGGATTTCAGGGGATTTGGTGAATCCCGCTCTTCCACCCAATCCCCTCAAACCCCCTTGAATCCTCAAAACCCTTTCTTTCACAATCCTCTTTGTTTAAAATTTCCATTTGGTAGAAAGGGTTTGTCATGTTGACATAACATGGTATAGAACATTTAAAAATCTAGTCTTTACACATGTAACCAACTCCCCTTATATCATTTGCTGCAGAATTGATAAAAATGACTTGAAATCAATATCTCATCACGACAACTACATAATTTATCATAACAACATGTTTTTGAGACCCAAATCCCAACATTCATAATTTATCATAAGAACATAATATTTCATAGCCAACACCCATCAGATTTTGCCCAAAGTGTGGTTGAGCAAGTTGTAAACATGAGTCTCACAGCAGTCCCCAAATGAGATGTCAGGAATTAAGTGGTACACTTCACTTCATCAGCTCTACTTCTACACGCAAAATCTCCTTTTTGATCATGTCAGGCGATGTCTCCCTTTTTACAGCGGTCTTCTTGCTCCAATCTTCAACCATGCAATCAAGACTGAACAGTCAATTACAATGTATACATTTCTCTGAATAGTATATATGGCTTGAAATGGCAGAAGAGGTTACAATAATTAGATGAATGAAATGCATAAGTGTCGAATCAAAACAATAACAAAAAATACCATGTTCCCAATGCTGTTTTGATACATGATATGGGTGAAGTGACATGACACTTCCAGAAACAAGGATAAAACAATCGCTGGTCTGAAATGATAATACAAGGCGGTGTAGATCTCTAAGGAGCAGCATTAAAAGGGAAGGACACGCGGCAAGATGCCATCAAGCTCCCAGCAGCAATGGTCGGGGAGCATGTCCACATTGTGCATCAGAGAACAAATATCATTTACTGTAAGATGTACATTTCTTTATAACTGAGAATCTAACCATAAATCTAAGAATGTGCTTCTTACAATAAACATAAGAAATTCCGAAATTGACACATATCCTCCTATATCTATACATGAGAATGTGCTTCTTACAATAAACATAAGAAATTCTGAAATTGACACATATCCTCCTATATCTCTACATGAGAATGTGCTTCTTACAATAAACATAAGAATTCTAAAATCAACCTCCTTGTAAGTATACAGGTCTAAACAAACACACTCTTACATCAATCCCATTTCCTCCTATATCTATATATGAGAATGATTTTCATTATCCAGATCACATGTATTTGCCAAAGGAATTATAAAGAAATGACTGATTAGTTATTACTAGCAAGCACATGCACACAATTTATAGTACCAAGGCAGATCACAATTTACAGTACCAAGGCACATGCACACGCACATGCACACACTCTTACGACCAAGAAGAAGAAACCCTCAAACAAATCAAAAAAGAAAAGAAGATGCGAGCGAGGGGCAGAATCACCAAAATTATAGTAGAATTTATATACAGAGGACCCTAACTTAAGCATCCAAGCACACAATTTCAGAAGATGTGTTAAAAATGTGCCCAATCTAACAACTGTATAGTACACTCTATTCTTCCTAGCTTGAATGCACTTCTCCTCTTATATCTAGTTGTAGTTGACCACAAGAGCAAGATTGTTACCTTAGATACGTTGATGCAACTCGGCCATTTCGCTCTGAAGAAATGCAGCAACACTATCTTCATCTTCGGCGGTAGAATTCAGAAAAATCTCACGATTCTCAACACTTTTGAACACTTTGTAGGCATCAGCTCTTTCATCGCAGCGGATGATTTCCATCTTGTGCAAAACAGCAATGCACTTGCTGATGGAGAACTCTTGGGCATTTTTTGACCCTACCAACAAAACAGACTCCTCCTCCGCTTGCTTCCGTTTGATCTCCACATATTGTGCAATCACCTCCACCATTGGGTCATCACGCTTCTTCTTCTTGGGATCCTTCACTGGCTTCTTATTTGAACCACCGGGAGCACCTGTTTGGGCAGCATCTCTTGGACCATCACTTGGGGAAGCATCTCTTGAACCACCACTTGGGGCAGCATCTATTGAACCATCACTTGGGGCAACATCTCTTGGATCATCATACATGTGTAAATCATCACCATATTGATTCAGGTCAAAAGAGAAGGCAATTTGCTCTCTTTCAACTTTAGGATCGCCATCACTCACTTGTGTAACCTCAGTTGATGTGAAATTGAAGTTACCTTCTGCTATATGTCCTGCACAAACACCCAAGTTATCATTAAAGGCCACACAGCAATGAAAATTCATTATAAAGGTCAACAAAAAGAGAGGAAATTAAAATCCATTCAACTCAGTAACTCACCATCATACAGATCACCAAGCTTATCGTAGAGGGGAAAAGGCTTATTTTGGAACTTAGCTATTTCTGGCCACGTCTGTATATATAGAAGAAATGATTTATCAAACTTAGATTGCTCGAAAACAAGATTGATTACAAAAGAATGGAATACAAGTCATCAAGTTTTGCAAAGACAAAATGCACTACACTAGAACTTACAGTCATCAAGTTTTGCCAAAGATGCGCGTCAGCATCTATCATGTGTGTATGATAGTTCCAGGTGACACTGCTTTGTTTGCGGGCATCTTCAATAAGTCTGTATTGAGCTTTCAAGTCTTTCTGCTTTTCCTAAATCTGTATCTTTGTAAAATTAGTGTGGCCATATCCTTCATGAAATAAATCTGCTATCGTATTCCATGCTTCAGTTGACCAACCATTCTGTCCCCTACGGTACGGAGTGTTGTGCTCCTGAAGTATCTCCACTAGACCCTTTTCCAAAGCTGGGTTCCACTGAGCTCTTGGCTTTTTAACTACACCAACACAAATTTGTTGGGGAACGTAGTAATTTCGAAAATTTTCCTACGCACACGCAAGATCATGGTGATGCACAGCAATGAGAGGGGAGAGTGTTGTCTACGTACCAACGTAGACCGACTGCGGAAGCGATCACACAACATAGAGGAAGTAGTCGTACGTCTTCTTCCCGATCCGACCGATCCAAGCACCGTTACTCCGGCACCTCCGAGTTCTTAGCACACGTTCAGCTCGATGACGATCCCCGGGCTCCGATCCAGCAAAGCTTCGGGGAGGAGTTCCGTCAGCACGACGGCGTGGTGACGATCTTGATGTACTACCGACGCAGGGCTTCGCCTAAGCACTACAACGGTACGATCGAGGTGGAATTTGGTGGCAGGGGGCACCGCACACGGCTAAGGAGCGATCTCAAGGATCAAGTTGTGTGTCTTGGGGTGCCCCCTGCCCCCGTATATAAAGGTTGGAGGAGGGGGGCCGGCCGGCCAAGGGAGGGGAGGCGCAGGGGAGTCCTACTCCCACCGGGAGTAGGACTCCTCCCCCCAATCCTAATCCAATTAGGACTCCCGGGGGGAAAAGAGAGAGAAGGGGGGCCGGCCCCTTATCCTATTCCTAATAGGACTTGGGGGGCGCCGGCCAGCTAGTGGGCTTCCCTTTTCTCTTTTCCACTAAGGCCCAATAGGCCCATTAGTCTCCCGGGGGGTTCCGGTAACCCTCCCGGTATTCCGGTAAAATCCCGATTTCACCCGGAACACTTCCGATGTCCAAACATAGGCTTCCAATATATCAATCTTTATGTCTCGACCATTTCGAGACTCCTCGTCTTGTCCGTGATCTCATCCGGGACTCCGAACAACCTTCGGTACATCAAAATGCATAAACTCATAATAACTGTCATCGTAACATTAAGCGTGCGGACCCTACGGTTCGAGAACAATGTAGACATGACCGAGACACGTCTCCGGTCAATAACCAATAGCGGGACCTGGATGCCCATATTGGCTCCTACATATTCTACGAAGATCTTTATCGGTCAGACCGCATAACAACATACGTTGTTCCCTTTGTCATCGGTATGTTACTTGCCCGAGATTCGATCGTCGGTATCCAATACCTAGTTCAATCTCGTTACTGGCAAGTCTCTTTACTCGTTCCGTAATACATCATCTCACAACTAACTTATTAGTTGCAGTGCTTGCAAGGCTTATGTGATGTGCATTACCGAGAGGGCCCAGAGATACCTCTCCGACAATCGGAGTGACAAACCCTAATCTCGAAATACGCCAACCCAACATCTACCATTGGAGACACCTGTAGTACTCCTTTATAATCACCCAGTTACGTTGTGACGTTTGGTAGTACCCAAAGTGTTCCTCCGGTAAACGGGAGTTGCATAATCTCATAGTTATAGGAACATGTATAAGTCATGAAGAAAGCAATAGCAACATACTAAACGATCGGGTGCTAAGCTAATGGAATGGGTCATGTCAATCAGATCATTCTACTAATGATGTGACCTCGTTAATCAAATAACAACTCCTTGTTCATGGTTAGGAAACATAACCATCTTTGATTAACGAGCTAGTCAAGTAGAGGCATACTAGTGACACTCTGTTTGTCTATGTATTCACACATGTATTATGTTTCCGGTTAATACAATTCTAGCATGAATAATAAACATTTATCATGATATAAGGAAATAAATAATAACTTTATTATTGCCTCTAGGGCATATTTCCTTCAGTCTCCCACTTGCACTAGAGTCAATAATCTAGATTACACAGTAATGATTCTAACACCCATGGAGCCTTGGTGCTGATCATGTTTTGCTCGTGGAAGAGGCTTAGTCAACGGGTCTGCAACATTCAGATCCGTATGTATCTTGCAAATCTCTATGTCTCCCACCTAGACTAGATCCCGGATGGTCACAGAAGATTTTCATTGGACCCGATGCACTAGGTATGACACCTAGATCGGATATGAACTCCTTCATCCAGACTCCTTCGTTCGCTGCTTCAGAAGCAGCTATGTACTCCGCTTCACATGTAGATCCCGCTACGACGCTTTGTTTAGAACTGCACCAACTGACAGCTCCACCGTTTAAAGTAAACATGTATCCGGTTTGCGATTTAGAATCATCCGGATCAGTGTCAAAGCTTGCATCAACGTAACCTCTTACGGTGAGCTCTTTGTCACCTCCATATACGAGAAACATATCCTTAGTCCTTTTCAGGTATTTCAGGATGTTCTTGACCGCTGTCCAGTGATCCACTCCTGGATTACTTTGGTACCTCCCTGCTAAACTTATAGCAAGGCACACATCAGGTCTGGTACACAGCATTGCATACATGATAGAGCCTATGGCTGAAGCATAGGGAACATCTTTCATTTTCTCTCTATCTTCTGCAGTGGTCGGGCATTGAGTTTGACTCAACTTCACACCTTGTAACACAGGCAAGAACCCTTTCTTTGCTTGATCCATTTTGAACTTCTTCAAAATCTTGTCAAGGTATGTGCTCTGTGAAAGTCCAATTAAGCGTTTTGATCTATCTCTATAGATCTTTATGCCTAATATGTAAGCAGCTTCCCCGAGGTCTTTCATCGAAAAACTTTTATTCAAGTATCCCTTTATGCTATCCAGAAATTCTATATCATTTCCAATCAGCAATATGTCATCCACATATAATATCAGAAATGCTACAGAGCTCCCACTCACTTTCTTGTAAATACAGGCTTCTCCAAAAGTCTGTATAAAGCCAAATGCTTTGATCACACTATCAAAGCGTTTATTCCAACTCCGAGATGCTTGCACCAGTCCATAAATGGATCGCTGGAGTTTGCATACTTTGTTAGCTCCCTTTGGATCGACAAAACCTTCGGGTTGTATCATATACAACTCTTCTTCCAGAAATCCATTCAGGAATGCAGTTTTGACATCCATCTGCCATATTTCATAATCATAAAATGCGGCAATTGCTAACATTATTCTGACGGACTTAAGCATCGCTACGGGTGAGAAGGTCTCATCGTAGTCAACTCCTTGAACTTGCCAAAAACCTTTCGCGACAAGTCGAGCTTTATAGACAGTAATATTACCGTCAACGTCAGTCTTTTTCTTGAAGATCCATTTATTCTCTATTGCTTGCCGATCATCGGGCAAGTCAACCAAAGTCCATACTTTGTTTTCATACATGGATCCCATCTCAGATTTCATGGCCTCAAGCCATTTTGCGGAATCTGGGCTCACCATCGCTTCTTCATAGTTTGTAGGTTCATCATGATCTAGCATCATGACTTCCAGAACTGGATTACCGTACCACTCTGGTGCGGATCTCACTCTGGTTGATCTACATGGTTCAGTAGTATCTTGTTCTGAAGCTTCATGATCATCATCATTAGCTTCCTCACTGATTGGTATAGGTGTCGCAGAAACAGTTTTCTGTGATGTACTATTTTCCAATAAGGGAGCAGGTACGGTTACCTCGTCAAGTTCTACTTTCCTCCCACTCACTTCTTTCGAGAGAAACTCCTTCTCTAGAAAGTTTCCGAACTTAGCAACAAAAGTCTTGCCTTCGGATCTGTGATAGAAGGTGTATCCAATAGTTTCCTTTGGATATCCTATGAAGACACACTTCTCCAATTTGGGTTCGAGCTTATCAGGTTGAAGCTTTTTCACATAAGCATCGCAGCCCCAAACTTTAAGAAACGACAACTTTGGTTTCTTGCCAAACCATAGTTCATAAGTCGTCGTCTCAACGGATTTTGATGGTGCCCTATTTAACGTGAATGCGGCCGTCTCTAAAGCATAACCCCAAAACGATAGCGGTAAATCAGTAAGAGACATCATAGATCGCACCATATCTAGTAAAGTACGATTACGACGTTCGGACACACCATTACGCTGTGGTGTTCCGGGTGGCGTGAGTTGTGAAACTATTCCACAATTTTTCAAATGTACACCAAACTCGTAACTCAAATATTCTCCTCCACGATCAGATCATAGAAATTTTATTTTCTTGTTACGATGATTTTCAACTTCACTCTGAAATTCCTTGAACTTTTCAAATGTTTCAGACTTATGTTTCATTAAGTAGATATACCCATATCTGCTTAAATCATCTGTGAAGGTGAGAAAATAACGATATCCGCCACGAGCCTCAATATTCATCGGACCACATACATCGGTATGTATGATTTCCAACAAATCTGTTGCTCTCTCCATAGTACCGGAGAACGGTGTTTTAGTCATCTTGCCTATGAGGCACGGTTCGCAAGTACCAAGTGATTCATAATCAAGTGATTCCAAAAGCCCATCAGTATGGAGTTTCTTCATGCGCTTTACACCGATATGACCTAAACGGCAGTGCCACAAATAAGTTGCACTATCATTATTAACTTTGCATCTTTTGGCTTCTACATTATGAATATGTGTATCACTATCTTCGAGATTCAACAAGAATAGACCACTCTTCAAAGGTGCATGACCATAAAAGATATTATTCATATAAATAGAACAACCATTATTCTCTGATTTAAATGAATAACCGTCTCGCATTAAACAAGATCCAGATATAATGTTCATGCTCAACGCTGGCACCAAATAACAATTATTTAGGTCTAATATTAATCCCGAAGGTAGATGTAGAGGTAGCGTGCCGACCGCGATCACATCGACTTTGGAACCGTTTCCCACGCGCATCGTCACCTCGTCCTTTGCTAGTGTCCGCTTATTCCGTAGTCCCTGTTTCGAGTTGCAAATATTAGCAACAGAACCAGTATCAAATACCCAGGTGCTACTGCGAGCTCTAGTAAGGTACACATCAATAACATGTATATCACATATACCTTTGCTCACTTTTCCATCCTTCTTATCCGCCAAATACTTGGGGCAGTTCCGCTTCTAGTGACCAGTCTGCTTGCAGTAGAAGCACTCAGTTTCAGGCTTAGGTCCAGACTTGGGTTTCTTCTCCTGAGCAGCAACTTGCTTGCTGTTCTTCTTGAAGTTTCCCTTCTTCTTCCCTTTGCCCTTTTTCTTGAAACTAGTGGTTTTGCTAACCATCAACACTTGATGTTCCTTCTTGATTTCTACCTCCGCAGCTTTCAGCATTGCGAAGAGCTCGGGAATAGTCTTGTTCACCCCTTGCATATTATAGTTCATCACGAAGCTCTTGTAGCTTGGTGGCAGTGATTGGAGAATTCTGTCAATGACGCAATCATCTGGAAGATTAACTCCCATCTGAATCAAGTGATTATTATACCAAGACATTTTGAGTATATGCTCACTGACAGAACTGTTCTCCTCCATCTTGCAGCTATAGAACTTATTGGAGACTTCATATCTCTCAATTCGGGCATTTGCTTGAAATATTAACTTCAACTCCTGGAACATCTCATATGCTCCATGGCGTTCAAAACGTCGTTGAAGTCCCGATTCTAAGCCGCAAAGCATGGCACACTGAACTATCGAGTAGTCATCAGCTTTGCTCTGCCAGACGTTCATAACATCTGGCGTTGCTCCAGCAGCAGGCCTGGCACCCAGCGGTGCTTCCAGGACGTAATTCTTCTGTGCAGCAATGAGGATAATCCTCAGGTTACGGACCCAGTCCGTGTAATTGCTACCATCATCTTTCAACTTTGCTTTCTCAAGGAACGCATTAAAATTCAACGGAACAACAGCACGAGCCATCTATCTACAATCAACATAAACAAGCAAGATACTATCAGGTACTAAGTTCATGATAAGTTTAAGTTCAGTTAATCAAATTACTTAGGAACTCCCACTTAGATGGACATCCCTCTAATCCTCTAAGTGATCACGTGATCCAAATCAACTAAACCATAACCGATCATCACGTGAGATGGAGTAGTTTTCAATGGTGAACATCGTCATGTTGATCATATCTACTATATGATTCACGCTCGACCTTTCGGTCTCTGTGTTCCGAGGCCATATCTGCATAT
Organism: Triticum monococcum; assembly: GCA_034509565.1. NCBI lineage: Eukaryota > Viridiplantae > Streptophyta > Magnoliopsida > Poales > Poaceae > Triticum > Triticum monococcum. Next base: position 142,282,356 of record CM067845.1, on the reverse strand, counting down.
GCTAGGCTCGTCAAGTTTAACCTGAGTATTCTGCGTGTGCAAAACTGGCTTGCACCCGTTGTAGATGGACGTAGAGCTTATCACACCCGATCATCACGTGGTGTCTGGGCACGACGAACTTTGGCAACGGTGCATACTCAGGGAGAACACTTCTTGATAATTTAGTGAGAGATCATCTTATAATGCTACCGTCAATCAAAGCAAGATAAGATGCATAAAAGGATAAACATCACATGCAATCAATATAAGTGATATGATATGGCCATCATCATCTTGTGCTTGTGATCTCCATCTCCGAAGCACCATCATGATCACCATCGTCACCGGCGCGACACCTTGATCTCCATCGTAGCATCGTTGTCGTCTCGACAATCTTATGCTTCCACGACTATTACTACCGTTTAGTAATCTAGTAAAGCATTACATCGCGATTGCATTGCATACAATAAAGCGACAACCATATGGCTCCTGCCAGTTGCCGATAACTTAGTTACAAAACATGATCATCTCATACAATAAAATCAGCATCATGCCTTGACCATATCACATCACAACATACCCTGCAAAAACAAGTTAGACGTCCTCTACTTTGTTGTTGCAAGTTTTACGTGGCTGCTACGGGCTTAAGTAAGAACTCATCTCACCTACGCATCAAAACCACAACGATAGTTCGTCAAATAGACTCCGTTTTAACCTTCTCAAGGACCGGGCGTAGTCACACTTGGTCAACTAAAGTTGGAGAGACAGTCTTCCGCAAGCCATCTATGTGCAAAGCACGTCGAGGGAACCGGTCTCGCGTAAGAGTACGCGTAAGGTTGGTCCGGGTCGTCTCAACCAACAATACCGCCGAACCAAAGTATGACATGCTGGTAGGCAGTATGACTTGTATCGCCCACAACTCACTTGTGTTCTACTCGTGCATATAACATCAAACCATAAAAACCTAGGCTCGGATGCCACTGTTGGGGAACGTAGTAATTTTGAAAATTTTCCTACGCACACGCAAGATCATGGTGATGCACAGCAACGAGAGGGGAGAGTGTTGTCTACGTACCAACGCAGACCGACTGCGGAAGCGATCACACAACGTAGAGGAAGTAGTCGTACGTCTTCTTCCCGATCCGACCGATCCAAGCACCGTTACTCCGGCACCTCCGAGTTCTTAGCACACGTTCAGCTCGATGACGATCCCCTGGCTCCGATCCAGCAAAGCTTCGGGGAGGAGTTCCGTCAGCACGACGGCGTGGTGACGATCTTGATGTACTACCGACGCAGGGCTTCGCCTAAGCACTACAACGGTACGATCGAGGTGGAATTTGGTGGCAGGGGGCACCGCACACGGCTAAGGAGCGATCTCAAGGATCAAGTTGTGTGTCTTGGGGTGCCCCCTGCCCCCGTATATAAAGGTTGGAGGAGGGGGGCCGGCCGGCCAAGGGAGGGGAGGCGCAGGGGAGTCCTACTCCCACCGGGAGTAGGACTCCTCCCCCCAATCCTAATCCAATTAGGACTCCCGGGGGGAAAAGAGAGAGAAGGGGGGCCGGCCCCTTATCCTATTCCTAATAGGACTTGGGGGGGCGCCGGCCAGCTAGTGGGCTTCCCTTTTCTCTTTTCCACTAAGGCCCAATAGGCCCATTAGTCTCCCGGGGGGTTCCGGTAACCCTCCCGGTATTCCGGTAAAATCCCGATTTCACCCGGAACACTTCCGATGTCCAAACATAGGCTTCCAATATATCAATCTTTACGTCTCGACCATTTCGAGACTCCTCGTCATGTCCGTGATCTCATCCGGGACTCCGAACAACCTTTGGTACATCAAAATGCATAAACTCATAATAACTGTCATCGTAACGTTAAGCGTGCGGACCCTACGGTTCGAGAACAATGTAGACATGACCGAGACGCGTCTCCGGTCAATAACCAATAGCGGGACCTGGATGCCCATATTGGCTCCTACATATTCTACGAAGATCTTTATCGGTCAGACCGCATAACAACATAAGTTGTTCCCTTTGTCATCGGTATGTTACTTGCCCGAGATTCGATCGTCGGTATCCAATACCTAGTTCAATCTCGTTACTGGCAAGTCTCTTTACTCGTTCCGTAATACATCATCTCACAACTAACTTATTAGTTGCAGTGCTTGCAAGGCTTATGTGATGTGCATTACCGAGAGGGCCCAGAGATACCTCTCCGACAATCGGAGTGACATACCCTAATCTCGAAATACGCCAACCCAACATCTACCATTGGAGACACCTGTAGTACTCCTTTATAATCACCCAGTTACGTTGTGACATTTGGTAGTACCCAAAGTGTTCCTCCGGTAAACGGGAGTTGCATAATCTCATAGTTATAGGAACATGTATAAGTCATGAAGAAAGCAATAGCAACATACTAAACGATCGGGTGCTAAGCTAATGGAATGGGTCATGTCAATCAGATCATTCTACTAATGATGTGACCTCGTTAATCAAATAACAACTCCTTGTTCATGGTTAGGAAACATAACCATCTTTGATTAACGAGCTAGCCAAGTAGAGGCATACTAGTGACACTCTGTTGGTCTATGTATTCACACATGTATTATGTTTCCGGTTAATACAATTCTAGCATGAATAATAAACATTTATCATGATATAAGGAAATAAATAATAACTTTATTATTGCCTCTAGGGCATATTTCCTTCAAAATTTACATTGTTCAAACTTAATACTCACCAAAACAAATAGCGATAAACTATCATGAGCTAGCTAATATTCATGATGAGAAATATTAATGCAACAAGTATTGGCATCCAAAAGATCATGGTGAGCTATCTCTCTGCTATAGACTTGTTTCTGCCATTCATCCGGGGCTTAGGGAATAGTCCTATTCCTAATAAAATTCTGTAACAAAAAATCATTACAGAAAAATTTAGAATGGCATATGTCAAATATGTTACTATGCATTAACATGCCTGGGTATGCTTTTAGGGCTGCATTTGGTATATATCTCAAGACAACCAAAAAGAATATCATATAAAATGCTTATGTCAGGATAATACAGATTTACAAGAAAAGATAAACAAAGTGCGTGAATAGGTACTTCTAGACAGTCAATAAATAAGGTGAAAAGCAGGAATCAATATTTTTGAAAAGGAAAAACCAGCTATGAAGACGACTGTCAAATATCATATCAATTAACACTACATTGCTACTTGTTACAGTAGACCAAATACCTCTTGGAGGTGTCTTTTTAATTTTGGGTGATGGTTTCTTCGCATCGTGTGAAGCTTTTTTCCCACTTGCTTTCATGAGATGATACTTTGGGGACCCCTTTGGATACATATCTGCATTTAACACACACTACATCATTAGATGATGAAGACGAGAGAAGTTAATTAATTAATATATGTATATATATAAGATTAAAACACAGACCATCATGTTGGCTATTCAGGATGGTATGCTTCCCACATTTGCATTGCGATTTCATCCCTTAGTGTGTTCCCTAAGTCGTTGTTCCCATAGTTATTCTTGTCGCCATTTGGGAGATCAACAAAAACATTTGGCTCTATGTTATTAGGCTGGTTGTCAAGGCAAGTCTCGTCACCCTTCTCCATTTTGATGATATTGTGAAGAACCGTGGTAGCTGCGGGAAGTTTCACTTGGTTCTTGATTGAATGCAGTGTGGCAACATGAAGAATTGGGAAGCGCTTTTTAAGAATTCCTAGGGACCTCTCCACATGGTTCCATAGAATGGCATGCCGATGATTGAACAATTCCCTATGGTTTTGTGGCCGAGGATGTCCATGACCAAATTCCTTCAAATGATACCGGACACCCCGATAAGGTGCGAGAAATGACTGAGTGTTTGCATAACCCCCATCAACTAGGTAAAACTTTCCCTCAGGTACTTTAAATCCCTTGCTCATTGCAGAATGAAGAACCCTCGCATCCGTAGCTGAACCCTCACAACAACATGATATGAAAGTGAATCTTAGATCGAAGTCGCATGCAACCATAATATTATGACTCAAGGTACCCTTCCTATTCCAAAATGGAGCAGCAATCCCAGGTGTTGCGGTTATAGGAACATGTGACCCATCAATGGCTCCTAAACAGTTCTGGAAGCAAAGATTGTAGGTCAATAAAGAACTATAAGTTAGATAATAAGAGGAATTGTGGAAGCGTTAAAAATGGAAACTTGGAAGTAAGGATAGAATCTTGTGTCAGTGGAGATTTTTGGATGTGTCTCATCAATGTTCGGAGGCTTCAGAAATCGACTAGCTAAGACGGGGACGATGTTGAAGAACTCATTGATGTACTCATGAAATGTTTGTCCACTATGCTGAAATTCTAGCTGGAGATCTTCATAAGATGTGTTGTGAGACACCATGTATAGGAAAAGGCTAACTTCTCCTCCACCTTAATTCTTGTATCGGATATCTGATTTTCTCTTCTAAGATAAGATGCCAAAGCCCGAAAGATACGTGGATCCATCCTATAAGCTACGAGGCAATTCTTAACATGCCCTCCAAGGATATCGTCAACACGCTTCTTGCCATAAAGGAAATAGCTATGTCGCTGCTTTCTCTCGACTGGTCCTCTATTACGCATTATATGCAATACAGGCAGAATAAAGGACATCATATCATCATCATCCTCACTTCTCCTCTTCCTAATTCGATCGATAATCTCGGAGTTCATCTTGGCACTAAAACTAGAGTAAACAAGCAACAAATAAGAACTACATTTCATGGTTTACTTGACTTGAAGCAAATTATTAATAAGACATACACACATAGTAAGACTACAAGAGCCATCAAGTAGGATATAGTACTTCGGTTAAGATTTTCGAAACAAGGTCTGGATTTCATATCATGAGGACAGAATGATAAGACTACAAGAACTGTACTTTGATTAAAACTTAAGAAACAAGGTCTAGAGGCCAAAAAGCTTGTGTAAATTACCAAACTTAGGCATGACAATTGGATCCCAAGATGGAGGCAACTCGTCTACCCCAACAAGAACCCAGGCTGCTGGCTATCAAAATAAGAACATATCAGAACCTCCCAATCAGTAATTAAAAATGAAACAGGGAAATCAGGTATATTCCAATCAGGTTACATCATATCATATCTGGAGTAAGTGGAGATAGATGATACGCCCATAGAATACAAATAGGTGAATGGAGCAAGAATATGTATGTTGTAATCCAAGCAACTCAGTGCATCTCCAAAAACTCCACTTTTCCCAATAAATTCCTGGCTGTGGAGGAGTTGGGCCAAAAAATCAGCTCCAACGACTCCCCTTTCCCTAGTAAATTTATTCATAGGATGAAATTGGTGCCTTATTACTTTTAGGAACAATTTACTCATAGGAAATTGGAATTTATTAATCAGATTCAGTGGGTAACACTTAATTTAGTCAAAAATGCAAATGAACAAATGAGAGCTTGCAGGCAAGAGCTCGAGATTTCAGTCTTGCTGAACCAGAGTTCAACTCATGCTCTTCATATACGAGAAATTTGGACCACGAAATTCCAAATCATAGTTATGTATTTAACCCCTTGTTTACAATGCGCCAAACATGGTACTGTCAAATGCTATGGATGGATGTCATTATGTCAAGATACCAGCTGAAGACATATATTCAGATACTCTATTCAGATTGTATGGATCCATGATACAATGCGCCAAACATTCAGATTCAATGGACCAAACATCCATCGTTCATCTAGGAATAGGAAGGAATCCCTATCTGGTTCCAAGTATTTCAATAGACTTCCTATTCCTCCTCTATTGACCAGTGGCAAGCTACTGCTAACAGACCAGATCCATTTACCCCTTCCTCTGCTTCTGGAGAAACAGAGGACAGAGTCACAGAGAAATACATACTCCCTTACTGTTTGTTTGTTTATTTACCCTCTTCGAAACACATGCCAAACTGTAATACAAGCAGTTCAATATGTACAAATAGGTGACTCCACTTACACCTAAAACTAGCTATGTAGACATGGACGGCTAGGGTTAGGGTAGAAGAGGATGGCGTTCTTGGCAAGCTAGCTGGGTAGGGTTAGGGTACATGTGGAGCTGGGGGTAGGAGACGTCGTTCTTGGCGTGCTTGCCGGTGAGGACAAGGCGGACGAAGGGCGTGCCATGGAGAGGAGGGGGAGGGGAGGGGAGGGGTGCAGTTACTAACCACCGGGGAGAAATCCAGTATGCCGGAGGAGATCGCCGGCATCGAGGCGTCGGGCGGTGCGGCATCTTGGGGAGGAGTCGACGGCGGTGTCTTGAAGGAGGAGTCGGGCGGCGGTGTCTTGACGAGTCGGGTGGCCAAATCCTCGAGGGTTCTGAACCGCGTGGGAGGAAGTGAATGGACGGGGAATCGAGGGGATTGGGCCCATGTAACCTCACCTACCAAACGGGCTGACGAGGTTTGGCGAGGATTCTGGGCCTCGCGGGGTTAATCCTCTGAAAACCCCTCCGACCCACGTCTACCAAATGAGGCCTGAAGAGGAAAGGGTGATGCATCAAAGTAGCGTAAGTATTTCCCTCAGTTTTTGAGAACCAAGGTATCAATCCAGTAGGAGACAACACAAAAGTCACCTAGTACCTGCACAAACAATCAAGAACCTTGCAACCAACGCGATAAAGGGGTTGTCAATCCCTTCACGGTTACTCGCAAAAGTGAGATCTGATAAAGATAGTAAAGTAAATATTTTTGGTAAGATGTATAGATTGGAAAGTAAAGATTGCAAAATAGTAAACGAGATGCGATGTAAATAAAAGAGATGCAATATAATAAGAAAGAGGCCCGGGGGGCATAGATTTCACTAGTGGCTTCTCTCAAGATAGCATGTATTACGGTGGGTGAACAAATTACTGTCGAGCAATTGATAGAAAAGTGCATAGTTATGAGACTATCTAGGCAATGATCATGAATATAGGCATCACGTCCATGTCAAGTAGATCGAAACGATTCAGCATCTACTACTACTCCACACATCGACCGCTATCCAGCATGCATCTAGAGTATTAAGTTCATAAGAACAAAGTAACGCATTAAGCAAGATGAGATGATGTAGAGGGATAAACTCAAGCAATATGATATAAACCCCATATTTTTATCCTCGATGGCAACAATACAATATGTGACGTGCTGCCCCTACTGTCACTGTGAAAGGACACCGCAAGATTGAACCCAAAGCTAAGCATTTCTCCCATTGCAAGAAAGATCAATCTAGTAGGCCAAACTAAACCGATAATTCAAAGAGACTTGCAAAGATATCAAATCATGCATATATGAATTCAAAGAAGAACCAAATAATATTCATAGATAATCTTGTTCATAAACCCACAATTCATCAGATCTCGGCAAACACACCGCAAAAGAGTATTACATCGAATAGATCTCCAAGAACATCGAGGAGAACTTTGTATTGAGAATCAAAGAGAGAGAAGAAGCCATCTAGCTAATAACTATGGACCCAAAGGTCTGTGGTAAACTACTAATGCTTCATCGGAGAGGCTATGGTGTTGATGTAGAAGCCCTCCATGATCGATTCCCCCTCCGGCAGATCGCTAGAAAAGGCCCCAAGATGGGATCTCACTGGTACAGAAGGTTGCGGAGGTGGAAAAGTGGTTTCGTGGCTCTCTGTGATCGATCTTGGTATAAGAGTATATATAGGCGGAAGAAGTACGTCGGTGGAGCTATGTGGGGCCCACGAGGGTGGGACGCGCCTACCCCCTGGGCGCGCCCTCCTGCCTCGTGGCTGACTCACGGAGTTCCAGACTTGAACTCCAAGTCTTCGGGTTTGCTTTCGGTCCAAGAAAGATCATCGCGAAGGTTTCATTCCTTTTGGATTCCGCTTGGTATTCCTTTTCTGCGAAACTCTAAAATAGGCAAAAAAACAAAAACTGGCACTGGGCCTCCGGTTAATAGGTTAGTCCCAAAAATAATATAAAAGAGCATATTAAAGCCCATTAAACATCCAAAATAGATAATATAATAGCATGGAACAATAAAAAATTATAGATACGTTGGAGACGTATCAAGCATCCCCAAGTTTAATTCCTGCTCGTCCTCGAGTAGGTGAATGATAAAAACAGAATTTTTGATGTGGAATGCTACCTAAAATAATTATCAATGTAATTTTCTTTATTGTGGCATGAATGTTCAGATCCGAAAGATTCAAAATAAAAGTTTAATATTGACATAAAAATAATAATACTTCAAGCATACTAATAAAGTAATCATGTCTTCTCAAAATAACATGGCCAAAGAAAGCTATCCCTACAAAATCATATAGTCTGGCTATGCTCTATCTTCATCACACAAAATATTTAAATCATGCACAACCCCGATGAGAAGCCAAGCAATTGTTTCATACTTTTGATGTTCTCAAACTTTTTCAATCTTCATGCAATACATGAGCGTGAGCCATGGACATAGCACTATAAGTGGAATAGAATGGTGATTGTGGATAAGACAAAAAGGAGAAGATAGTCTCACATCAACTAGGCATATCAATGGGCTATGGAGATGCCCATCAATAGATATCAATGTGAGTGAGTAGGGATTGCCATGCAACGGATGCACTAGAGCTACAAGTGTATGAAAGCTCAAAAAGAAACTAAGTGGGTGTGCATCCAACTCGCTTGCTCACGAAGTCCTAGGGCATTTTGAGGAAGCCCACCATTGGAATATACAAGCCAAGTTCTATAATAAAAAATTCCCACTAGTATATGAAAGTGACAAAATAGGAGACTCTCTATCATGAAGATCATGGGCTACTTTGAAGCACAAGTGTGGAAAAAGGATAGTAGCATTGCCCCTTCTCTCTTTCTCTCTCATTTTTTTATTTGGGCTCTTTTTTATGGCCTCTTTTTTTCGTCCGGAGTCTCATCCTGACTTGTGGGGGAATCATAGTCTCCATCATCCCTTCCTCACATGGGACAATGCTCTAATAATGATGATCATCACACTTTTATTTACTTACAACTCAAGAGTTACAACTCGATACTTAGAACAAAATTTGACTCTATGTGAATGCCTCCGGCGGTGTACATGGATGTGCAATTAATCAAGAGTGACATGTATGAAAAATTATGTACGGTGGCTTTGCCACAAATACGATGTCAACCACATGATCATGCAAAGCAATATGACAATGATGGAGCGTGTCATAATAAACGGAATGGTGGAAAGTTGCATGGCAATATATCTCAGAATGGCTATGGAAATGCCATAATAGGTAGGTATGGTGGCTGTTTTGAGGAAGGTAAATGGTGGGTTTATGGTACCGGCAAAAGTTGCGTGGTACTAGAGAGGCTAGCAATGGTGGAAGGGTGAGAGTGCGTATAATCCATGGACTCAACATTAGTCATAAAGAACTCATGTACTTATTGAAAAATTCTATTAGTTATCGAAACAAAGTATTATGCGCATGCTCCTAGGGGGTAGATTGGTAGGAAAAGACCATCGCTCGTCCCCGACCGCCACTCATAAGGAAGACAATCAAAAAATAAATCATGCTCTGACTTCATCACATAACGGTTCACCATACGTGCATGCTACAAGAATCACAAACTTTAACACAAGTATCACTCAAATTCACAACTACGCAACTATCATGACTCTAATATCACCATCTTCGTATCTCAAAACAATCATAAGGAATCAAACTTCTCATAGTATTCAATGCACTTTATATGAAAGTTTTTATTATACCCATCCTGGATGCCCATCATATTAAGACTAATTTTATAGCCAAAGCAAAATACCATGCTGTTCTAAAGGACTCTCAAGTAAAGCATGAGAGATCAATAATTTCTATAAAATAAAACCACCACTGTGCTCTAAAAAGATATAAGTGAAGCACTAGAGCAAAATTATCTAGCTCAAAAGATATAAGTGAAGCACATAGAGTATTCTAATAAATTCTGATCCATGCGTGTCTCTCCCAAAAGGTGTGTACAGCAAGGATGATTGTGGTAAAATAAAAATAAAAGACTCAAATCATACAAGAGGCTCCAAGCAAACCACATATCACGTGGTGCATAAAAATATAGCCTCAAGTAAAGTTACCGATAGACGAAGACGAAAGAGGGGATGCCTTCTGGGGCATCCCCAAGCTTAGGCTTTTGGTTGTCCTTGAATTTTACCTTGGGGTGCCTTGGGCATCCCCAAGATTAGTCTCTTGCCACTCCTTATTCCAAAATCCATCAAATCTTTACCGAAAAACTTGAAAACTTCACAACACAAAACTTCAACAGAAAATCTAATGAGCTCCGTTAGTATAAGAAAATAAACCACCACTTTAAGATACTGTAATGAACTCATTGTTTATTTATATTGGTGTTAAGCCTACTATATTCCAACTTATCTATGGTTCATACCCCCCCCCCGGATAATAGCCATAGATGCATCAAAATAAGCAAACAACACGCGAAAAATAGAATTTGTTAAAAACAGAACGGTCTGTAGCAATCTATAGGTTTCGAATACTTCTGTAACTCCAAAAATTCTGAAAAATTAGGACGACCAGGAAAATTTGTATATTGATCTACTGCAGTTGGAATTGGTATTTTATTGCTCTCTGTTAAAAAAATGAAAATTATTTTCGTGAGCGCATACTTTCTGTTTTTATCACCAAGATCAAACGACAATCACCCAGGGAGATCCTAAAGGCTTTACTTGGCACAAACACTAATTAAAACATAAAAAAATCATAACATAGGCTAGATGAATTATTTATTGCTAAATAGGAAAAAAGCAAAGACCAAAAATAAAATTGGGTTTCCTCCCAACAAGCGCTATCGTTTAACGCCCCGAGCTAGGCATAAAAACAGGAATAGATCTAGGTATTGTCATCTTTGGTATGCAATCCATAAGTGGCTCTCATAATAGATTCATAAGGCAATTTAATTTTATTCCTAGGAAAGTGTTCCATGGCTTTCCTTAACGGAAATCGGAATCTAATATTTCCTTCTTTCATGTCAATAATTGCACCAATCGTTCTAAGGAAAGGTCTACCAAGAATAACAGGACATGTAGGCTTGCAATCTATATCAAGAACAATGAAATCTATGGGCACATAATTCCTATTTGCAACAATAATAACATCATTAATCCTTCCCATAGGTTTCTTAATGGTGGGATCCGCAAGATGCAAATTAAGGAACAATCATCAAATTCACGGAAACTTAGCACATCACACAAAGTTTTTGGAATCGTGGAAACACTAGCACCCAAATCACACAAAGCATAGCATTCATAATCTTTAAGCTTAATTTTAATAGTAGGTTCCCACTCATCATAAAGTTTCCTAGGGATAGAAACTTCTAGTTCAAGCTTTTCTTCATAGGATTACATTAAAGCATCAACAATATGTTTAGTAAAAGATTTATTTTGATTATAAGCATGAGGAGAATTTAACACGAATTGCAACAAAGAAATACAATCTATCAAAGAGCAATTATCATAATTAAATTCCTTGAAATCCAAAATAGTGGGTTCATTGCTATGTAAATTTTTGAGCTCCTCAATCCCACTTTTATTATTTTTTGCATCAAGATCTAAAAACTCCGAATCATTGGGACGCCTTTTAACTAAACTTGACTCATCTCTAGTCCCATCCTTATCAAGATTCATATTGGAAAACAAAGATTTAATAGGAGTCACATCAATCACTTTTAGATCTTCATCGTTATTATCATGAAAATCTTCCGGTTTAGCGGCCATCTTATTAACTAAGGTGGCTTGCTTATCCGAAATTTGGCCCACTAAATTTTCAAGATGAGCAAACTGAGATTTCAGAGCATAAAATTCCTTAGACATGTCATCGAGCTCTTTATTCATGTATTCCATAAAACTCTTTTGTTCTTTAAACTCGTTTCTGAAGAAATTTTTATGCTCAAATTGCAAAGACATGAAACTTCTAACATTGTTTTCAATTTCTTCCAACCTTCTAAGGTGAGGATCAACGCCTTTTGGCAGAGCCATCAAAGCAAACAGCCACAACAGAAGCAAGTAGAAAGAGACGAACAGAAAAGGCGCGAAGAAAAGGCAAAGGTTTTCGAAAAATCATTTTAGAAGTAGGGGAGAGGAAAACGAGAGACGAATGGCAAATAATGTAATGCGAGGGAGAAGACTTTATTATGTGTACTTGGTATGTCTTGACTAGGCGCAGATCTTCCCGGCAACGGCGCCAGAAATCCTTCTTGCAACCTCTTGAGCATGCGTTAGTTTTCCCTTGAAGAGGAAAGGGTGATGCATCAAAGTAGCGTAACTATTTCCCTCAGTTTTGAGAACCAAGGTATTAGTCCGGTAGGAGACAATGCACAAGTCACCTAGTACCTGCACAAACTATCAAGAACCTTGCAACCAACACGATAAAGGGGTTGTCAATCCCTTCACGGTCACTCGCAAAAGTGAGATCTGATAAAGATAGTAAAGTAAATATTTTTGGTAAGATGTATAGATTGGAAAGTAAAGATTGCAAAATAGTAAACGAGATGCGATGTAAATAAAAGAGATGCAATATAATAGGAAAGAAACCCGGGGGCCATAGGTTTCACTAGTGGCTTCTCTCAAGATAGCATGTATTACGGTGGGTGAACAAATTACTGTCGAGCAATTAATAGAAAAGTGCATAGTTATGAGAATATCTAGGCAATGATCATGAATATATGCATCACGTCCGTGACAAGTAGATCGAACCAATTCTGCATCTACTACTATAACTCCACACATCGACCGCTATCCGGCATGCATCTAGAGTATTAAGTTCATAAGAACAGAGTAACGCATTAAGCAAGATGACATGATGTAGAGGGATAAACTCAAGCAATATGATATAAACCCCATCTTTTCATCCTCAATGGCAACAATACAATACGTGCCTTGCTGCCCCTACTATCACTGGGAAAGGACACCACAAGATTCAACCCAAAGCTAACCACTTCTCCCATCGCAAGAAAGATCAATCTAGTAGGCCAAACTAAACCGATAATTCAAAGAGACTTGCAAAGATATAAAATCATGCATATATGAATTCAAAGAAGAACCAAATAATATTCATAGATAATCTTGTTCATAAACCCACAATTCATCGGACCTCGACAAACACACTGCAAAAGAGTATTACATCGAATAGATCTCCAAGAACATCGAGGAGAACTTTGTATTGAGAATCAAAGAGAGAGAAGAAGCCATCTAACTAATAACTATGGACCCGAAGGTCTATGGTAAACTACTCACGCTTCATCGGAGAGGCTATGGTGTTGATGTAGAAGCCCTCTGTGATCGATTCCCCCTCCGGCATATCGCCGGAAAAGGCCCCAAGATGGGATCTAACGGGTATAGAAGGTTGCGGCGGTGGAAAAGTGGTTTCGTGGCTCTCTGCGATCGATCTAGGGTATAAGAATGTATATATGTGGAAGAAGTACGTCGGTGGAGCTACATGGGGCCCACGAGGGTGGGGGCGCGCCTACCCCCCTAGCGCGCCCTCCTGCCTCGTGGCTGCCTCACAGAGTTCCAGACTTCTACTCCAAGTCTTCTGGTTTGCTTTCGGTCCAAGAAAGATCATCGCGAAGGTTTCATTCCGTTTGGTATTCCTTTTCTACGAAAGTCTAAAATAGGCAACAAAAAAATAGAAACTAGCACTGGCCTCCGGTTAATAGGTTAGTCCCAAAAATAATATAAAAGAGCATATTGAAGCCCATTGAACATCCAAAACAGATAATATAATAGCATGGAACAATAAAAAATTATAGATAGGTTGGAGACGTATCACTAACCTATTGACCCAGTGCCCAGTGCCAGTTGTTGTTTTTATGCTTGTTCTTTACATCGTAGGAAATCAATATCAAACGGAGTACAAACACCACGGAACTTTTTGTGGATTTTTTATGGACCAGAAGACCACCAGTGGGCCAGAGCAGCACCTGGGGGGTGCCCCGAGGGGGCACAACCCACCAGGGCGCGCCTGGGGGCCCAGGCGCGCCCAGGTGGGTTGCGCCCACCTTGGTAGCCTCCCGCACCCCCTCTTCGCCCTATAAATTGCCAAATATTCTAAAACCCTTAGGGGTAACCCTAGATCAGAAGTTCCGCCGCTGCAAGGCTCTATAGCCACAAGAAACCAATCTAGACCCCGTTCCGGCACTCCGTCGGAGGGGGGGAATCATCACCGATGGCCATCTTCATCATCCCGACAGCCACATGATGAGGAGGGAGTAGTCCACCCTCGGGGCTGAGGGTTTGTACCAGTATCTATGTGTTTAATCTCTCTCTCTCTCTCTCTCTTGTGATCATGAGATGTTACGATCTTGATGTATCACCAGCTTTGTTAATATAGTCGGATCATATGGTGTTTTCCCTTCTCTATCTTGTTGTGATGAATTGAGTTTTCCCTTTGAGATTTCTTTTTATCGGATTGAATACTTTTATGGATTTGAGAGCACTTGATATATGTCTTGTATATGAATACCCGTGGTGACAATGGGGTATCATATTGATTCACTTGATATGTGTTTTGGCATTCGACTCGTGGATTCTCACGATGACATTGGGGTAATCTATGCATTGGGTTGATGCACGTTCTTATCTTTTGTTTCTCCGGTAGAAATCCTGGGGCACTCTTTGAGGTTCTTTGTGTTGTATTGAGTATTATGAATCTGAAATTATTTGGCGTTATTTTAGTACGAACTCTTGGATAGATCGATCAAAAAGAATAGCTTCGAGGTGGTTTTAGTACCCTACAAATGATTTCCTCTTATGCTCTCCGCTAGATAGGAACTTTGGAGTGATTCTTCGTTGCACATTGAGAGATGGTTATATGATCCAATTATATTAGCATTGTTGAGAGATTGCACTAGTGAAAGTACGGACCCTAGGCCTCATTTTCTAGCATTGCAACACCGTATTTTGTGCCCGTTTACTATTTGCTACCTTACTGTTTTTATTTATTCATATTATAAAAATATATTTCTACCATCCGTACTACACTTTTATCAACATCTCTTCACCAAACTAGTGCACCTATACAATTTGCCATTGTATTAGGTGTGTTGGGGACACAAGAGATTTCTTGTATTTGGTTGCAGGGTTGTTTGAGAGAGACCATCTTCATCCTATGCCTCCCACAGATTGATAAACCTTAGGTCATCCACTTAAGGGAAAATTTCTACTGTCCTACAAAAATCTGCGCTTGGAGGCCCAACACGAGTCTACAAGAATAAAGTTGCATAGTAGACATCAGTGCACCCCCACCCTTGTGGCCACCTGGTGGGTCCCCTCTGGTAGTTTCTTCGCCCAATATTTTTTATATATTCCGAAATAATTCTCCGTAAATTTTCAGGACTTTTGGAGTTGTGTAGAATAGGTCTCTCAGATTTGGTCCTTTTTTCTAGTCCAGAATTCCAGCTGCCGGCATTCTCCATCTTCATGTAAACCTTGTAAAATAAGAGAGAAAAGGCATAAGTATTGTACCAAAATAGGTAATAACATCCCATAATGCAATAAATATCAATATAAAAGAATGATGCAAATTGGAAGTATCGATCCTCCTCTGGGCAATGGCAGAGGCGATGGAGTCGCTGGATCCTCGACAGCGAGCTCGCCGATACGAGGACCGCTACCGCCTCTCATTGCTGAATCTAGAGTCGGAAAGGTCTGTGAACTTGCATATTGTCGATTTTGTCGACGAGGAATCGGAGGAGGAGGTTTGAGACGATGAGGAGGAGGAGGAAGACAATGCTGACGAGGAGGAAGTAGTTTCTAGGGAGGAGGAAGAGTAAGAAGTTTATGATGAGGAGGAGGAGGAGGAAGAGGATTCTGACGAGGAGCGGGAGGAGGATGTAGAAGACATGGTCTATCGAGGGGGGTATGGAGATCATCGCTCATCCTTCATCACCAAACATAGATCTGGCGATTGCATTGGATGACGAGGATGATCTGATGGTTGACCAGGAGATTTTCAATGCTGATTCCGAGGAGGATGTACCGCTGCTGAGATTGGAGGCCAAGCCGGGCTACAAGACTACCCAATTTTGGTGGTGGAGTATGAGCTCAGCCCTCATTTTGAGCATAATGTTGAACGATCCCACCGGCGCATGGCTCGCTATCGTAATCGTCTCCAACCCCCTTCTAGCAAGTGATGAGGATCCGACATGTTGATGCCCATCGTTATATGAAAACATTTAGTATGTTATTTTAATGTGCTTAATGAATTGGTCTATGCTAGACTTTGGATTTTGTATGTTCAAATCGTTTTTGCATGTGTGCATCATGCAAAACTTAACTAAAGTAGCAACAACATGCAAAACTTACCAAAAATAGCAACATGCAAAACATACCAAAAAACAGGAACATGCATAACTTACTTAAAAAGGAATCCATGCACAAGGAATTTATGTTATGAAGGTTTTAATTCAAAATTGTGGCATTGCAAGTCCATGATTTTTCCGAGTAACTAGTTCACACAAAAGGGCTCCACGCACAAGGATTTCATTTTGTTAGGCTTTTTCATGTTCTTTTTTTTCAAAATGAGGTCAAACTTGCAAGATTGACGAGACCTACCAAACTATTGGGAATTTCAACTTTTGTTGTGTCCAGTGCCTACACCATCAATTCGAAAGGTCAAAATGATTTTTGCCAATTTTCAGGACATACATACATGACACTTGTAGTTCAACTTTGAGCTAGTTCGGATAAATCTGTAGAAATTCAGTAAATGGATGAAATATAGAAATAAACCTTGAAAATTCATGAAACTTGGGCAGTGCGCATCCATTGTGGTCTACTTTGGACTAAAAATGGAAAGACCCAACTTTATTACTTTTTTATATATAGCACTTACTTCACAAAAAAAGTGATTTCTAGCAAAAAGCAAACGGTCTATCTAGGCTTTGGTTATATGTTGTTCGGCCAACAAGGTTTTTTTGCAAAAAAATGCAGCTCTCTCTGCTCTAGTCATCGCACATACTCCTGCCTCCGGCCATTGATAACCCACAAGTAGAGGGGATCGTTTGTGGCCTTCTTTGATAAATAAGATTGTCGAACCCAATGAGGAGCTAAAGGCAGAATAAATATTCCCTCAAGTTCTATCGACCATCGATACAACTCTATGTAGACTTGACGTTTGCTTTACCTAAAACAAGTATGAAACTATTTTGCAAGAGTAAAAGTATGAGTACTTTGCGAGAATATAACAACAAATAAATTTCAAGGTAATAAAGTGGATAGCTTTTGTCAACAAGAAAGTCATCTGTCCCTAGGCAATCGATAACAGGACCGGTAATCATTCTTGTAATTTTACATGAGAAAGAGGCATGAGCTAACATACTTTCTCTACTTGGATCATATGCACTTATGATTGGACCCCTAGAAAGCATCCGCAACTACTAAAGATCATTAAGATCGTGAACTGAAACCATAGCATTAAGTATCAAGTCCTCTTTACTCCCATACACCATAACCCACTTATCCGCATTTAGGCTGCTGTCACCCATGCAACACCGACAATAGGCAAACCACGAACATATCGCAACACCCTACATCGGGAGGCCCTTTGTTTGCATGACACGGAGGGCACCGTAGAAAAGCACCATAATAAAATATACAATCATACCAACCAAGATCATGATTAACCCATAGGACAAAACAGATCTACTCAAACATCATAGGATAACCATAGATCATTGGAAAATAATATATGGAGTTGAGCACCATGTTTAAGCAGAGATTACGGCGGGGAGAGGAGGTGTTACACCGCTGCATAGAGGGGGAGAAAGTTGGTATTGAGAGTAGCGAGATTGTTGATGTAGATCGCCGTCACGATCCTAGCCCGGGTGGCACTACGGTGCCACTGGGAGAGAGGGGAAGAGAGCCCCCTCCTTCTTCTTCTTCTTCCTTGGCCTTCCCCCTAGATGGGAGGAGATTTCCCCCTCTAGTCCATGGCCTCCATGGCGGCGGAGGGACGGGAGCCCCTCTGAGATTGGATCTCCCTCTCTGTTCTCTTTTGTTTCACGTTCCCCAGATCTGGCCCTTCACCGTTTCTTAAATTCCCTGAGATCCGTAACTCCGATTGCGCTGAAGTTTTTAGATGATTTTTTTTCATAATTTATCTTTCTTGCACCAAAAGAATGGCCCCAACCGACTTTCGAGGAGGGCATAAGACTCCTGGGCATGCCAAGGGGTACCCGTTGCGCCCTGGTGGGTTGTGGTCACTATGGCCTCCTGTTTGTGTTGACTCCAAGTCCCAAAAATCACATATATTCCAAAATAATTCTCCGTAAATTTTTACCGTGTTTGGACTTCGTTTGATATGGATTTTCAGCGAAATAAAAAACATGCGACAAACATGAACTGGCACTAGGCACTGCATCAACAGGTTAGTCGAATAAATCATATAAAAAGTTGCAAAACATATGTGAAAGTTGTATAATATTGGCATGAAACAATCAAAAATTATGGATACGACAGAGACGTATCAGCATCCCCAAGCTTAATTCCTGCTCGTCCTCGAGTAGGTAAATGGTAAAAAAGATAATTTTTGATGTGGAATGCTACCTAGCATAAACTTGATCATATGTCTAGTCATGGCATAATATTAAAACATAAGTGATTCAAAGCAATAGTCTATAATTTGACATAAAGACATCAATACTCAGGCATCCCAACAAACAATCATGTCTTTCAAAATATCAACGCCAAAGAAAACTATCCCTACAAAATCATATAGTCTTGTCATGCTCTGTCTTCTTAACACAAAGTATTTATCATGCACAACCCTGATGACAAGCCAAGCAATTGGTGCATGCTTTTTAACGCGCTTCAGCTTTTTCAACCCTCGCGCAATACATGAGCGCAAGCCATGGATATAGCACTACACCTAGAATAGAGTATGATGATTGGGGTAAATATAGAGAACACAAAAAAGTAAGAAAGTCTCACATCGACGCGGCTAACCAGCGGGCTATGGAGATGCCCATCAATTGATATCAACGTGAGGAGTAGAGATTTCCATGCAACGAATGCACTAAGAGCTATAAGTGTATGAAAGCTCAATATGAAAACTAGGTGGGTGTGCATCTAATCCTAAAATGAAAAATTCCCACTGGTATATGAAAGTGACAACATAGGAGACTCTCCATAT
This sequence comes from Triticum monococcum, assembly GCA_034509565.1. Classification (NCBI taxonomy): domain Eukaryota; kingdom Viridiplantae; phylum Streptophyta; class Magnoliopsida; order Poales; family Poaceae; genus Triticum; species Triticum monococcum. Next base: position 142,263,215 of record CM067845.1, on the reverse strand, counting down.
GAAAAACATGGTGCTAGTTTGAAGCACAAGTGTGGAACTACCATGCCCCTTCTCTTTTTGTTTTTTTTTATTTTCCTTTTTTCCTTTTTTCTTTCTTTTTTCTTTTCTTTTTCCCCTTTTTCCTTTTTGCTCTCATTGTACGGAGTCTCATCTAGACTTGTGGGGGAGTCATAGTCTCCATCATCCTTTCCTCACTGGGGAAATGCTCTAAAAATGAATAATGATGATCATCACACTTCAATTTACTTATAACTCAAAAGAAATAAAAATTACAACTCGATACCTATAAAAAGTATGACTCTATATGAATGCCTCTGGCAGTGTACAAGGATGTGCAATGATCTAGCATAACAACGATATAAAAAAATGGACAAGCCATGGAAATATCATGCTAGCTATCTTACGATCATGCAAAGCAATATGGCAATGAATGCTCAAGTCATCAAAATGGAGGCGGTGGAAGTTGCATGGCAATATATCTCGGAATGGCTATGGAAAGGCCATAATAGGTAGGTATGGTGGCTGTTTTGAGGAAGATATAATAAGGCTTATGTGTGATAGAGCGAATCATATCACGAGGTTTGGATGCACCTGTGAAGTTTGCACCACATCTCGAGGTGAGAAAGGGCAATGCACGGTACCGTAGAGGCTAGCAAATTGCGGAAAGGTAAGAGTGTGTATAATCCATGGACTCACATTAGTCATAAAGAACTCATATACTTATTGCAAAAGTTTATTAGCCCTCGAAGCAAAGTACTATTATGCATGCCCATAGGAGGATAGATTGGTAGGAAAAGACCATCGCTCGTCCCCGACCGCCACTCATAAGACAATCAATAATAAATCATGCTTCAACTTCATAGCATAATGAGAGACTATACGTGCATGCTTTGGGAATCACAAACCTTAACACCAATATTCTTATTAACACAACCATTTACTAGTACCTCCCACATATTCCATCTCTATATCGCAAAACTATTGCAAGGAATCAAACATATCATATTCAGTGATCCACAAGTTATATGTAGAATTTTATGACTAACCATGCAAATGACCAATTCCTGTTGACTCTCTAAATAGATATAATTGAAGCATGAGAGTTTAATTCTTTCTACAAAAGACTTGCACACGCTCTAATAAATATAAGTGAAGTAAACACTGGTGCACGTCGGTCCTAAACAAACGGTTTTTAACCCCTTTATGCGACGACATTCGGAACCGTCGCCAAGTGAGTGTGGGCGATAGGGGGGTCCTTCCCACACGACCCAGAAACCATTGGGGATATGCCCTCCTGGCACACACGCTCGGCAAAATGAGGTCGCGTGCGACCGGCGAGCACTCAAATACAGAAATACGTACAATAGTGCTCAAAAAATACAATTATACAGGCGAAATCATTTCCGGTCGTAAGTACATCCCACACAGTCAGTCACCACTAAACATTTCCGTTCGTATATACATCCCACACGGTCACTACAAGGAAAACGTTTGTGCAAGGTGGCGTATCGCAAGCAGTTTTGAAGAGAATGTCATGTGTGATTGTTCATTGATCCAACACGGTTTATTCCTAGAAACTGTGTGCGTTGCCTGAGGTCATCGACCACGGTGTTTTCTCATTAACCGTTTGCAATAGGAAAACCCAATTAGCAAGCTAATTGGCCAATTAGCGAGCCAATTGCCCTATTATTAATAATCCATTTACTAATCTAATTGACATTCATATTAAGCACATAATATATTCTGATTCCATATTAAGGAAGCAGGATTTCATAATTGAAATACATCAGAGTACAACATTATATAGCTTCAGCACTCAGCTACCCCATTACACAACTACACCAGCAGCAAGTTTCACGTGCAACATCTAGAATCTTTCGAAATTAGTATCATAGACGGTACATAGAGAGATGCATCTCATCTGGAAAACTGCTGAGGCGGAAGGCGAATATTGAGCATTCATTCATGTTGAAGGTCTTTTCAACTTTAGGCCAGTGCCTGTGGATGATTCATCGTCCATCCTTCGACCTCTTGAGGAACACTTCAATATTGAACCATGGGTGTCGTATGAAAACTTTCCTCGCCTCCTGACCACAGAGGTGGTTTGAGAGGTAATAATCAGTGAAGCCTGAAAACAAGGATGTGCATAAATATCTTCTCTGTATTGGAAATGGGGCGAAGAAATACAAAAAGGCAAGGTATAATAGTTAGTACCATCTTGTAAACCTTAGTGCTTCCCATTGTTTCCCTGCAACACATATAAGGTAGTTAGTCATCAGGTTAAGTAAGGGTTTGCATGCTATCAGTAAAATATGTTGATGATAAATAAGCACATTGCAGATTCATCAGATTAATTCAAGCCACATGGAAAACCCATTTATCCAAACCAAGCATGATTAAGAACTAGGAAATATAGCACTTGTATATGTTTCTCATGTATTAAGTGCAGCCAAATTTGATTTATTCCTCACATGGTATACAATAACAGAATGCAGCCACAACAATTGAACATTGCATTGCAGAATTGAACCAAGCAGTTAACCAAACACCACAACAAATGAACCAAATGTTAACTGAGCACCACATTGCACAATATAACATACTCCTAATAGAAGATCAGACAGTTAACCAAACCAAGCATGCTTAACAACTTGGAAATATAGCAATTGTATTTGTTTCTCATGTATTTAGTACAGCCAAATTTGATTTATTCCTCACATGGTATACAATAACAGAATGCAACCACAACAATTGAACATCGCATTGCAGAATTGAACCAAGCAGTTAACTAAACACCACAACAAGTGAACCAAGCCACAACAAATGAAACAAGCAATTAAGTAAACACCAATTGAACAATATAACATACTCCTAATAGAAGATCAGACAGTTAACAAACCAAGCATGCTTAACAACTTGGAAATATTGCACCCTGAAGAATTGAACATCACATTTGCAGAATTGAACCAAGTGAACACCACATTGCACGACATATATAACATATAAAGTATAGCAGAAGATTGCATGGTAAAAGTAGATAGCACAATTCACTAGAATTTGTTAAGGAAAGGCAGTAGCTAGCAAACTGGACATGGGTCCTTATAGTGAGCTAATAAGACAAGCTACTCCTCATTTTCGGAGATATCAATGATGATTGCCTCCTTGGACATGGAAGAGGGCGAGGCCTCTACATCATGGGTGCCCTTGTTGTAGTGGTGAGTTGCTTGAGCCGCTCCGGGCACCAACCTGCTGGCTCTCGAGATGAGGTAAGCACGTGCACGCTGAGAAAACACCTCATAGTCTTCATCGAAGGCACCGACGGTGGCCTCGAAAAAACACCACAAACTGTCGTTTAAAGCAGCCAACTGTGTCGCAGCGTCGGCGCGCGAGCCGTCAATGGTGGCCTCAACAGCGAGGTGCTCCTCCAAGATCTGGGGGTCGGCACGAATGGTAGCCATCACAACCTCATCCGCGCGTGCGGCCGCGATTTGCTTCTCTGCTGCCAAATGCTCCTTGAGGTCCTGGCAATACTACGTGCACCTTGGCTTAGGCCAGCGCTTATTTGGTGGAGGGGTCGGTGATTTGGGTGGAAGGTGCCGCGCTCGTGCCGGCGGTCGGGGCATGTGGGATGTGGAAGGAGGAGGAGGATGGGGTCGGGTGTGGATTGCCTGCCTGGATAGGCGAGGCCGAGCAGCGTGAAGGAGGGTCGCCGGCGAGGAGGCGGCGGCGCTGCAAGCAAGGAGTGAAGGTTTCAACTTGGAAATGAAGGCGGAAACAGGGGAAATGTGGCTTTTGGAAAGGGGGAGGGGCGGGGAGGTAGATATTTCCGTAGAAGCCAAAAATTTGGAATCGCTCCAGACAAAAAACTGGCACGCAAAGTGTCATCAGACACGGTCCCTTATTCAGACACGGTCCGAAGATATTTTGTGTTGCATCTCACACTGTTGGTTATAATAAACTGTGTGGGATCTACTTGATTTTTGATCTTGATTTGAATTACATAATGGGGTCACAGCGGCCATGGACGGTGTTTGAATTGCTAGACCTTTTATCTGCAGTGATCATAAAAGAATTGGAATTATTTAGGGTTCATTTGGACATTTTTATGCATTAAGTGAGTTTTCAATGCATTTATGTGCATAATTCAAATTTGAACTACATGCACATGCTCCAGTGCATATAAATTCGTTGAAAAATCAAATCTTTGTCCATGGGTGCATGCTTAGGTCCCATGCAAGAAATGGGAATGAATTTCAAGCACCATGGCACCGTTTATTGCCGGCAAAACATTGAGATGCCTGTTTTTAAATTCTAGTAAATCCAAAACTCATCTGAAATTCATGAAACTTGGCATGCTATCATGGAGCGGCATCAACATGTCATGTTACAAATTTTGTCCCATTTGGGGCAGGTTTGGGTATATGCTTCTCACAAACCGGAGCTTCTCACAACATGCATGATGGTTTTCGGTAGGGAACGTCCCACCTTTGGGGACGAAACAATATCCATTGCCTCTTATTGCTTTCAAGTTTTTTTCTCGTGTCAACATAGAACAACAGGAGTGTTGTGTGATTTTTTGTGGTTTTTTGGGGTTCATTTGGACATTTTTATGCATTAAGTGAGTTTTCAATGCATTTATGTGCATAATTCAAATTTGAACTACATGCGCATGCTCTAGTGCATATAAATTGGTTGAAAAATCAAATCTGTATCCTTGGGTGCATGCTTAGGTCCCATGCAAGAAATGCGAATGAATTTCAAACACCATGGCACCGTTGATTGCCGGCAAAACATTGAGATGCCTGGTTTTTAAATTCTAGTAAATCCAAAACTCGTCTGAAATTCATGAAACTTGGCATGCTATCATGGAGCAGCATCAACATGTCGTGGTACAAATTTTGTCCCATTTGGGGCAGGTTTGGGTATATGCTTCTCACAAACCGAAGCTTCTCACAACAAGCATGATGGTTTTCGGTAGGGAACGTCCCACCTTTGGGGACGAAACGATATCCATTGCCTCTTACTGCTTTCAAGTTTTTTTTCTCGTGACAACATAGAACAACAGGTGTGTTGTGTGAATTTTTGTGATTTTTCGGGGTTCGTTTGGACATTTTTATGCATTAATTGAGTTTTCAATGCATTTATGTGCATAATTCAAATTTGAACTACATGTGCATGCTCTAGTGCATATAAATTGGTTGAAAAATCAAATCTATGTCTTTGGGTGCATGCTTAGGTCCCATGCAAGAAATGGGAATGAATTTCAAACACCAGGGCACCGTTGATTGTCGGCAAAACATTGAGATGCCTGGTTTTTAAATTCTAGTAAATCAAAACTCGTCTGAAATTCATGAAACTTGGCATGCTATCATGGAAGGGCACCTGACATGCTGTGGCATTTTTTGTGTCCATTTTGAGAGAAGGCGCACTCGAATAATGATAGCCAACAAAGGCATTTTGAAAAAATAGCTGCCACTTTAATATCTCAAACGTTTGTATAATTCAAACCGTGTGTGTTCGGTTAACCATTCACGTGACGCCACGTGTCTTGGTTTTAATGGCTATAGGAGGTGTCGTGTGGACAGCTGCTCGACTGAACGGGAGGCATGCGAGCGCAGTCCGGTGCGTAGGCTCACCGGGAAGCGTACAAGCTATTCAACGCAGGATCTGTGCATCTCTTCAACGCAAATGGTTCAAATTACGGTATGCAAATTAAAGCCAGACTTCGGCGCTAAGCCAAGAGACACTGCGATTTGTCAAAATATGCAGCTAAAAATCAATATCACTATCTATTTTTGCAACTAAAATCCAGTAATTAAGCATAGATTTCATTCATACTAGAGATTAAGCAGTCATTCTCACCGGGAAGCGAGACAGCCTTGGACCGCCGCCCGCCTCGCTCCCACTGGTCTATATTAATGGCGCTGCCGAGCGGCCGCACCCCTCCATCCTCGCCACACACACAATTCCTCTCTTCGCCCACATCCTCGACGCCGCTCTGAGTCCTCAAAGCCGTTAGTGTACGAGGATGCCGCCGAAGCACCCCATCGGAGGGAGTGGCGACGTCGGGGCTGCTGAAGCACCGGAGCATGGCGTGAATATGGAGACAGAGGTTCCCGTCCCTACCGACGAGGTGGAGAACGAGGCTGCCAACAAGCGGAGACGGTCGAGAAAGAACCGCAAGAGACTCCAGCAGGCCTAGACTTCATCAACAACCTCCCCGATGATATGTTGATAGTCATCATATCCCTCCTCTCAATCCGAAATCGGGCGAGGACAGCCAGCGTTTCCCGGCGGTGGCGCACCCTATGGCTCCGCACCCCTGTCGACCTCCTCCACGCCCACAAGCTCTGCCATGGCTATCGCCAAAGCTTGGATGCGTTCTCCCAGATCCTCGGCAGTCACCATGGCCAATCAAAGGCCTTATCGTGGGCAAGTTCTGTTCCAATGGCAAGGAGCGAGCCAAGCTTGACGAGTGGTTTCGATCCCGGGCCATAGATCAGCTCGAGAAGCTAAGTTATAATGATGGGCATATGAGCTTGCTGCCAACGTCCGCGCTCCGCTTCGCGCCCATGCTGTGCCTCTCCAAGTTCATGAACTGCCACCCCCCCTTAATGACGCACCCGCTCTTTTTCTACCACGACTGAAGCACCTAAAGCTCGTCGCCGTTCGCATCCCAAAGGATGACATGGAGCGCATGCTCCGTGGCTGTACTGCACTCGAGTTCCTTCGTCTTCAGGTAATGAATTGGTCGAGTACCTTGCACATCACCTCCAGGACTCTTCGCACTATTTATGTGTGTTGCTGGTGCTGCAACGAGAGATCACAAAAGCTGGACCACAATATGGTCATCCAGGACACACCTTCACTTGAGAGATTACTTGTAGTTCATCAACAAGGTCCAACAAGAATCAATGTCATTTCTGTGCCGAAATTGAAAGTGGTGGGCTACTCGTCTGTCAAATACTACAACTTTCAGGTACAACAGTCGCCTTATATACCTCTCCTTCTTGATATCAACGTTATTTCTAGTTTTGAATATGTATGTTCGTCTGTCATCCAACGAAGCTTCACCCAGACTCTAGGCACAGTGAAGGTCTTGGTACTAGAATCTATCGTCCCCAACCTGGACCAAGTTTTCAGTTGCCTGAGATGCTTTCCGTGCCTGAAGAAGCTGTATATCGAGGTGATGTTCCTTTCATGTTAAATGTTAACCATAAGGGAGTTCAATTTTTTGCACCTTTTCCCAAGTTTACAATGACTATGTACTACGGTTTCTGAAGGAATTTTGGAGGATTTTAGGACATACACCCCCACCCCATATTGGTTGCTTCATTCATATGGTTACAATCGTCCATAAGCATTTCTCCTTTGGATTCATCTGTACTAGTTTTCTTAGGGAATTTTTCATCCAATCCAACCTCTTGTGAAGAAGGCTATCTTTCTAGATTGTAATCAAATTAATGCCCATGTTAATCATGACAGATCGAAGATGGCACGTTGGTGCATTTTACAAATCCTGTAAACCAAATGGGCGTGTAGCAGTGTTCAAAACTGCATGTAGGCACTAACACTTCTCTTCTTTTGCAGTGCATATTAGGCCCGATGGAAGATGTTGATAACGACAATCACATCGAATGCCTGGATCTGCATCTCTAAAATATTACTTTGAACTCCTACCGAGGGACCCCACCGGAGATTACACTCGCCATGTTCTTTCTTGCCAGAGCAAAGGTGCTGAGGGTACTGAGGTTGAACACGCATTTAATTAGGAAATATCAATGGTATGACGGCTGGTACTGCAGAATGGAAGTGCCTCCAAAAATGCCAAACTTTGTATTGGAAGAGCATATGGCAAAGCAATTGAAAGTTATTGTGTCAAACCCATACATGACTTGTCAGCGGCTGATCCCTTTTCAGAAATTACGTTGTTTGCAATGTTTGCATTTGGGCGTTGTAATCTTTGAATTTGAACCTTGCAATATTTATGGTATTTGTTATATTGAACCATTTCGTTTCTCTTGTCTCAACGCAAACAGTTCATCCGGGTGAACCGCATGTCGTACATCGCACAAACCTTGATCTGGCTGGCCGTTTCTTTTGTGTTGCCTAATCACAAACAGTTCATCCGAGTGAACTATATGTTGTACATCGCACACACCTTGATCTGGCTGACCATTTCTTTTGTGCTGCCTAATCACAAATAGTTCTTCCGAGTGAACCATATGATGTACATCGCACACACCTTCATCAGGCTGCCCGTTTCTTTTGTTCCGCCTCATCCGAGTGAATCGATACTTGTTGACGAAAGATGGGTGCCTTCCAGGGCATACCCAAGCTTAGATGCTTGAGTCTCCTTGAATATTTATTTAGGGTACCTTGGGCATCCCCCAGCTTGAGCTCTTGCCTCTCCTACTTCTCCTCATATCGAGACCTCCTCGATCTTTGATCGCTTCATCCACACAAAACTCAACAGAAAGCTCGGTAAGATCCGTTAGTATAATAAAGCAAATCACTACTTTAAGTACTGTTGCAAACCCATTCATATTTTGTTTTTTCATTGTAGCTACTGTATTATAACTTTTCCATGGCTTATACCACCAATAGAATCGATAGTTTCATCAAAACAAGCAAAACAATGCGTAAAAAACAAAATCTGTCTTAAACAGGACAATCTGTAGCAATCTGAACATCTACCATACTTCTGGTACTCCAAAAATTCTGAAAAATTAGGACAAAATAAACAATTTGTATAGCAATATTGTGCTAAAAGTTTTAGAAACTTTCGAAGTTCTAGTAAAAAATGTAAAATCGTGCACTATAGCTGGAGTTTTTGTTTTTGCACCGCACATACCAACAAGCAATCTACTCATCCTAAAGGCAAATCTTGGCACAATAATTTTACAATACAATGGATTTGTACAACGGGATAATTATTTTTGTTGAAAAGTTTGTGTAATTGAGATTCACACAATCTCCATGGCCATGAACAAAGTTCAAGGATGTCCCCCACTTCGACGGTGTTCGTCTTTCTCACTTTCACTTTTTTTGTGAAGTTTTAAGTTCCCCTCTATATTTGTTTTGTTTTTAAACTTAATAAAAGCACTCAACAGAATAAAATGACTCTCTAAAACTTCCAGGTTGTCTCCCTGGCAGCGCTTTCTTTAAAGCCATTAAGCTAGGCATAAAGTGTTCAAGTAATGAATCCACCCGGATCCCAAGGTATATCAAAGCCAATTTTAATTAACAATGGTTTGGCATTTAGTAGTGAGCACAAAGCAACATATGTAATTCAATGACGAATACTAACTCTCTTCCTATGCATCGGCATGTCATACAAGAACAATTCATGCACATCAAGTCAAGGCCAATGCATAGTATAAGCAATTTGCAATTCTATCGTGTTGGAAACATAGAGAGGCGGAGATGTAGTTCCTCTCTCATAATAATTGCAAGTAGGAGCAGCAAGCACATGCATATTATATTCATCAAAATCATCATGTGCAATGGTAAAAGGCAACCCATCAATGTAATCCTTAATGAGTGCAAACTTCTCCGATATAGTGCAATTGGGAGAATTCAAGAAGATAATAGGACTATCATGTGTGGGTAAAATAGCAATAATTTCATTCTTAACATAAGGAACTATAGAAATTTCATCTCCATAAGCATAATTCATATTGGGATCTTGACCACAAGCATAGCAAGCATCATCAAAAAGGGATATTTCAAACGAATCAATGGGATCATAGCAATTATCATAACATTCATCCTTCAGTAAGCATGAAGGGAAATTAAATAATGTATGAGTTGAAGAGTTACTCTAATTAGAAGGTGGGCACGGGTAGCTAATCCGCTCTTCCTCCTTTTGTTCTTCGCCCTCCTCCTCATCTTTTTCATCCAATGAGCTCATAGTTTCATCAATTTCTTCTTCCATAGACTCCTGCAAAATATTAGTCTATTCTTGGACAGCGGAGACTTCCTCAATAAATATATCAATATAGGAACTGTATTTATAATTTTCGTAGCAATATTTAAGGATGCCAAAATTTCCAGGTCTATAAACATCATCATCAAAAGCTTCATACTTTAAAAACAAAGATTCAATTTCATAAGCACCCTTGAAAGCAACAAATTCTTCTATTCGTTCCACATCATAATAATCATATCTACCATTGGCATAAGAAGCCAAGGTTCCATTATCATTAAATTTGCATGAAAAGGGAAGGTGTGGAGTGTTCATCCTAGAGCAACAAGTATAATCATATCTCTCGCATAAATTCCAAGCATACCAATGCAACATATCAATTCGATCCCATAATAGTTTCCCTTTTGTGTCAAGTGATAATCCCTAAAGTATTCACGTTGATCCAACGTTACTCCCATTATCAAGTTGAATGGGGTTTTCTCGAGAATATCAAAGTAGTGCATAATATTTTTCACATAACGAGCATTGAGGGTTTTAGGAGAGTTCCCCATCTCCATGAGTAGCAAGTACCACTAAAAAATTCGTGTTTCGTGTTCCATATCCATAACTAAAGATAGAGAACAACTTAGAACAGAAAATAAAAACTACTTAGTGATAAAGCAAACAAGCACACACGAGAATATTCACCCCACGCTATTGCTCCCCGGCAACGGTGCTAGAAAAAGGTCTTGATAACCCACAAGTATAGGGGATCATTTGTAGCCTTCTTCGATAAATAAGAGTGTCGAACCCAACAAGGAGCTAAAGGCAGAATAAATATTCCCTCAAGTTCTATCAACCACCGATACAACTCTACGCACACTTGAAATTTTCTTTACCTAAAACAAGTATGAAACTATTTTGCAAGAATAAAACTATGAGTACTTTGCGAGAATAAAACTATGAATAAATTGCAAGGTAATAAAAGTGGATAGCTTTTGTCAATAAGAAAGTCATTTGTCCCTAGGAAATCAATAACAAGACCGATAATCATTCTTGCAATTTTACATGAGGGAGAGGCATGAGCTCATATACTTTCTCTACTTGGATCATATGCACTTATGATTGGACCCCTAGCAAGCATCCACAACTACTAAAGATCATTAAGGTCATGAAACCCAACCATAGCATTAAGTATCAAGTCCTCTTTACTCCCATATGCCATAACCCACTTATCCGCGTTTAGGATCTTGTCACCCCCGCAACACCGACATTAAGCAAACCATGAACATATTGCAACACCCTACAGCGGGGGGGCCTCCATTTGCGCGACACGAGGGCACCGCAAGACAACACCATAATAAAATACAATCATACCAACCAAGATCACGATTAACCCATAGGACAAAACGGATCTACTAAAACATTATAGGGTAACCATAGATCATTGGAAATAATATATGGAGTTGAGCACCATGTTTAAGTAGAGATTACAGCGGGGAGAAGAGGTGTTACACTGCTGCATAAAGGGGGATAAAGTTGGTGTTGACGGTAGCGAAATTGTTGATGTAGATCACCGTCATGATCCTAGCCCTAGCCGTACTCCGGCGCCATCAGGAGAAAGGGGGAGAGAGCCCCCTCCTTCTTCTTATTCCTTGGCCTCCCTCTAGATGGGAGGAGAGTTCCCCCTCTGGTCCATGTCCTCCATGGCGGCGGAGGGGCGCCCCTTCGAGATTGGTTCTCCCTCTTTGTTCTCTTCTGTTTCACGTTCGCTAGATCTGGCCCTTCACCGTTTCTTAAATTCCCTGAGATCCGTTACTCCGATTGCGCTGAAATTTTTAAAAGATTTTTTCCATAAATTATCTTTCTTGCGCCAGAAGAAGGGCCCCAACCGATTTTCGAGGAGGGCATAAGACACCTTGGCGCGCCAGGGGGTGCTTGTTGCACCCTGGTGAGTTGTGGTCAGAGTGGGCCCTAAACAAAAAACATGCAACAAACAGAAACTGGCACTGGGTACTGGATCAATATGTGATGTCTACTACACAACCTTCTTCTTGTAGACGTTGTTGGGCCTCCAAGTGCAGAGGTTTGTAGGACAGTAGCAAATTTCCCTCAAGTGGATGACCTAAGGTTTATCAATCCGTAGGAGGCGTAGGATGAAGATGGTCTCTCTTAAGCAACCCTACAACCAAATAATAAAGAGTCTCTTGTGTCCCCAACACACCCAATACAATGGTAAATTGTATAGGTGCACTAGTTCGGCGAAGAGATGGTGATACAAGTGGTATATGGATAGTAGATAATAGTTTCTGTAATCTGAAAATATAAAAACAGCAAGGTAACTAATGATAAAAGTGAGCGTAAACGGTATTGCAATGCGTTGAAACAAGGCCTAGGGTTCATACTTTTGCTAGTGTAAGTTCCTTCAACAATAATAACATAATTGGATCACATAACTATCCCTCAACATGCAACAAAGAGTCACTCCAAAGTCACTAATAGCGGAGAACGAACAAAGAGATTATGGTAGGGTACGAAACCACCTCAAAGTTATTCTTTCCAATCAATCCATTGGGCTATTCCTATAAGTGTCACAAACAGCCCTAGAGTTCGTACTAGAATAACACCTTAAGACACAAATCAACCAAAACCCTAATGTCACCTAGATACTCCAATGTCACCTCAAGTATCCGTGGGTATGATTATACGATATGCATCACACAATGTCAGATTCATCTATTCAACCAACACATAGAACCTCAAAGAGTGCCCCAAAGTTTCTACCGGAGAATCACGATGAAAACGTGTGCCAACCCCTATGGATAGGTTCATGGGCGGAACCCGCAAGTTGATCACCAAAACATACATCAAGTGAATCACGTGGTATCCCATTGTCACCACACATACGCACGGCAAGACATATATCAAGTGTTCTCAAATCTTTAAAGACTCAATCCGATAAGATTTATTTAAAGGGAAAACTCAATTCATTACAAGAGAGTAGAGGGGGGAAGAAACATCAGAGGATCCAAATATAATAGCAAAGCTCGCGATACATCAAGATCGTATCACCTCAAGAACACGAGAGAGAGAGATCAAACACATAGCTACTGGTACATACCCTCAGCCCCGAGGGAGAACTACTCCCTCCTCGTCATGGAGAGCACCGAGATGATGAAGATGGCCACCAGAGAGGGATTCCCCCTCCGGCAGGGTGCCAGAACGGGTCTAGATTGGTTTTCGGTGGCCATGGAGGCTTCTGGCAGGGGAACTCCCGATCTATTGTGCTCCCTGGAAGTTTTAGGGTACGTGAGTATATATGGGTGCAGGAAGTACGTCGGTGGAGCTTCGGGGGCCCCATGAGGCAGGGGGCGCGCCCCCCACCCTCGTGAGCACCTCCCTTGGCTCCTGACGTGGGGTCCAAGTCCATCCAGTAGCTTTCCTTCCAAAAATAACTTCTCTACTTGATTTCGTTCTGTTTCGACTCCGTTTGATATTCATTTTCTTCGAAACACTAAAATAGGCAAAAAAAACAGCAATTCTGGGCTGGGCCTCCGGTTAATAGGTTAGTCCCAAAAATAATATAAAAGTGGATAATAAAGCCCAATATTGCCCAAAACAGTAGATAATATAGCATGGAGCAATCAAAAATTATAGATACGTTGGAGACGTATCAAGCATCCCCAAGCTTAATTCCTCCTCGTCCTCGAGTAGGTAAATGATAAAAATAGAATTTTTGATCCGGAGTGCTACTTGGCATAATTTCAATGTATTTTTTCTTAATTGTGGCATGAATATTCAGATCCAAAAGATTCAAGACAAAAGTTCAAATTGACATAAAAATAATAATACATCAAGCATACTAACTAAGCAAGTATGTCTTCTCAAAATAACATGGCCAAAGAAAGTTCATCCCTACAAAATCATATAGTTTAGTCATGTTTCATTTTCGTCACACAAGAATGCTCTCATCATGCACAACCCGGATGACAAGCCAAGCAATTGTTTCATACTTTAGTAATCTCAAACTCATAAACCTTCAGGCAATACATGAGCGCGAGCCATGGATATAGCACTATGGGTGGAATAGAATATGATGATGGGGGTTGTGTGGAGAAGACAAAAAGGAGAAAGTCTCACATCAACGAGGCTAATCAATGAGCTATGGAGATGCCCATCAATTGATGTTAATGCGAGGAGTAGGGATTGTCATGCAATGGATGCACTAGAGCTATAAATGTATGAAAGCTCAACAAAAGAAACTAAGTGGGTGTGCATCCAACTTGCTTCCTCATGAAGACCGAGGGCACTTGAGGAGGCCCATTGTTGGAATATACAATCCAAGTTCTATAATGAAAAATTCCCACTAGTATATGAAAGTGACAAAACAAGAGACTCTCTATCATGAAGATTATGGTGCTACTTTGAAGCACAAGTGTGGCAAAGGATAGTAGCATTGTCCCTTCTCTCTTTTTCTCTTTTTTTTATTTTAATATTTTTTTGGGCCTTCTCTCTATTTTTTTATGACCTTTCTCTTTTTTTTGGGCCTCCTCTTTTTTTATGGCCTTTTTTTATTCCTCACTTGGGACAATGCTCTAGAAAATGATGATCATCACACTTCTATTTATTTACAACTCAATGATACAACTCGATACTAGAACAAAAGATGACTCTATATGAATGCCTCCGGCGGTGTACTCGGATATGCAATGGACCAAGAGTGACATGTATGAAATAATTATGAACGGTGGCTTTGCCACAAATACTATGTCAACTACATGATCATGCTAAGCAATATGACAATGATGAATGTGCCATGATAAACGGAATGGTGGAAAGTTGCATGGCAATATATCTCGGAATGGCTATGGAAATGCCATAATAGGTAGGTATGGTGGCTGTTTTGAGGAAGATATAAGGAGTTTTATGTGTCAAAGAGTGTATCATATCACGGGGTTTGGATGCACCGGCGAAGTTTGCACCAACTCTCAATGTGAGAAAGGGCAATGCACGGTACCGAAGAGGCTAGCAAGGATGGAAGGGTGAGAGTGCGTATAATCCATGGACTCAACATTAGTCATAAAGAACTCACATACTTATTGCAAAAATCTACAAGTCATCAAAAACCTCGGCACTACGCGCATGCTCCTAGGGGGATAGGTTGGTAGGAAAAGACCATCGCTCGTCCCCGACCGCCACTCATAAGGAGGACAATCAAATAACACCTCATGTTTCAAATTTGTTACATAATGTTTACCATACGTGCATGCTACGGGACTTGCAAACTTCAACACAAGCATTCCTCAATTTCACAACTACTCACCTAGCATGACTTTGATATTATTACCTTCATATCTTAAAATAATCATCAAGCATCAAGCTTCTCTTAGTATTCAAAACACTCATAAGAAAGTTTTTACTAGTCTTGAATACCTAGCATATTAGGATTTTAAGCAAATTACCATGCTATTTAAGACTCTCAAAATAATATAAGTGAAGCATGAGAGTTCATCTATTTCTTCAAAATAAAACTATCACCATGCTCTAAAAGATATAAGTGAAGTACTAGAGGAAATGACAAACTACTCGGAAAGATATAAGTGAAGATTAATGAGTAGTCGAATAATTATGCAACTACGTGAAGACTCTCTGACATTTAATAATTTCAAATCTTGGTATTTTATTCAAACAACAAGCAAAACAAAATAAAATGACATCTAAGAATAGCTAACATCATGTGAAGAAGCAAAAACTTAGGATCAACCGATACTAACTGATAGTTGTTGAAGAAGAAAGGTGGGATGCCAACCGGGGCATCCGCAAGCTTAGACGCTTGAGACTTCTTGAAATATTATCTTGGGGTGCCTTGGGCATCCCCAAGCTTGAGCTTTTGTATCTCCTTAATTCCTCTCATATCACGGTCTCCCTAAATCTCAAAAGCTTCATCCACACAAAACTCAACAAGGACTCGTGAGATAAGTTAGTATAAACCATTGCAAAAACCTTATCATACTCTACTGTAGAAAATCAATAAAATTATTATTAAACATTGCATACTAAGTTCCTCTGCATATTTAATATTCCTATCCTCAAATAGAATCATTAAAGAAGCAAACATATGCAAACATAACAGCAATCTGCATAAACAGGATAGTCTGTAAAGAATGCTGCAACATCCATACTTCCCTAGCTCCAAAAATTATGAAAGAAAATTTCCACTGTAATAAATTTATCAGAGCTTAATATGCAAAAGGTTTCAACATTTTATCACATTCTGAATTTTCTAGGGAATTATTGCAACAGCGGTAAACTTTCTGTTTTCAAACAGCAACATGTATACTTGTAACATAGGCATAGTAAAGGCTATCAATGCCACTTTTATTGAAATAAAAGATGCAAAACATTGTTATAAATAACAGAAAGCAAATCCTAACAAATTAATTGATGCTCCAAGCAAAACACAAATCATGTGGCGAATAAAAATATAGCTCCAAGTAAAGTTACCGATGAACGAAGACGAAAGAGGGGATGCCTTCCGGGGCATCCCCAAGCTTAGGCTCTTGGCTATCCTTGAATATTACCTTGGGGTGCCTTGGGAATCCCCAATCTTAGGCTCTTGCCACTTATTATTCCATAGTCCATCGAATCCTTACCCAAAACTTGAAAACTTGAAAACTTCACAACACAAAACTTAACAGAAAACTCGTAAGCTCTGTTAGTATAAGAAAGTAAATCACCACTTCAAGGTACTGTAATGAACTCATTATTTATTTATATTGGTGTTAAACCTACTGTATTCCAACTTATCTATGGTTTATAAACTATTTTACTAGCCATAGATTCATCAAAATAAGTAAACAACACATGAAAAACAGAATCTGTCAAAAACAGAACAGTCTGTAGTAATCTGGATCAAACGTATACTTCTGGAACTCATAAAATTCTCAAATAAATTTCTGGACCTGAGGAATTTATCTATTAATAATCTTCAAAAATAATTAACTAAATATCACTCTCCAAATAAACATGGCAGCAATTCTCGTGACCGCTAAAGTTTCTGTTTTTTACAGCATGATCAACAAGACTCTCCCCAAGTCTTCCCAAAGGTTCTACTTGGCACAAACACTAAATAAAAGCATAAAACCACACCTAAAAAGAGGCTAGATGAATTATTTATTACTAAACAGGAACAAAAAGCAAAGAACAAAAATAAAGTTGGGTTGCCTCCCAACAAGCGCTATCGTTTAACGCCCCTAGCTAGGTATGATGATTTCAACGATGCTCACATAAAAGATAAGAATTGAAACATAAGGAGAGCATCATGAAGAATATGACTAGCACATTTAAGTCTAACATACTTCCTATGCATAGGTATTTTGTGAGTAAATAACTTATGGGAACAATAATCAATTAGCATAGGAAGGTAAAGCAAGCAAAACTTCAAGATTTTAAGCACATAAAGAGGAAACTTGGTATTATTGCAATTCCTACAAGCATATGTTCCTCCCTCATAATAATTTTCAGTAGCATCATGAATGAATTCAAAAATATAACCAGCACCTAAAGCATTCTTTTCATGATCTACAAGCATAGAAATTTTACTACTCTCCACATAAGCAAAATTCTTCTCATGGATAATAGTGGGAGCAAACTCAACAAAATAATTATCATGTGAGGCATAATCCAATTGAAAACTAAAATCATGATGACAAGTTTCATGGATATCATTATTCTTTATAACATACAAGTCATCACAATAATCATCATATATAGCAACTTTGTTCTCATAATCAATTGGAACCTCTTCCGGAATAGTGGATTCATCACAAAATAAAGTCATGATCTCTCCAAATCCACTTTCATCAATATAATCATCATAAATAGGAGGCATGGTTTCATCATAATAAATTTGCTCATCAAAACTTGGGGGACAAAAAATATCATCTTCATCAAACATAGCTTCCCCAAGCTTGTGGCTTTGCATATCATTAGCATCATGGATATTCAAGGAATTCATACTAACAACGTTGCAATCATGCTCATCATTCAAATATTTAGTGCCAAACATTTTATAGATTTCTTCTTCTAGCACTTGAGCACAATTATCCTTTCCATCGTACTCACGAAAGATATTAAAAAGATGAAGCGTATGAGGCAAACTCAATTCCATATTTTTTGTAATTTTCTTTTATAAACTAAACTAGTGATAAAACAAGAAACTAAAAGACTCGATTGCAAGATCTAAAGATATACCTTCAAGCACTAACCTCCCCGGCAACGGCGCCAGAAAAGAGCTTGATGTCTACTACACAACCATCTTCTTGTAGACGTTGTTGGGCCTCCAAGTGCAGAGGTTTGTAGGACAGTAGCAAATTTCCCTCAAGTAGATGACCTAAGGTTTATCAATCCGTAGGAGGCGTGGGATGAAGATGGTCTCTCTCAAGCAACCCTGCAACCAAATAACAAAGAGTCTTTTGTGTCCCCAACACACCCAATACAATGGTAAATTGTATAGGTGCACTAGTTTGGCGAAGAGATGGTGATACAAGTGGTATATGGATAGTAGATAATAGTTTTTGTAATCTGAAAAATATAAAAACAGCAAGGTAACTAATGATAAAAGTGAGCGTAAACGGTATTGCAATGCGTTGAAACAAGGCCTAGGGTTCATACTTTCGCTAGTGTAAGTTCCCTCAACAATAATAACATAACTGGATCACATAACTATCCCTCAACATGCAACAAAGAGTCACTCCAAAGTCACTAATAGCGGAGAAGAAACGAAGAGATTATGGTAGGGTACAAAACCACCTCAAAGTTATTCTTTCCAATCAATCCATTGGGCTATTCCTATAAGTGTCACAAACAGCCCTAGAGTCCGTACTAGAATAACACCTTAAGACACAAATCAACCAAAACCCTAATGTCACCTAGATACTCCAATGTCACCTCAAGTATCTGTGGGTATGATTATATGTTATGCATCACACAATCTCAGATTCATCTATTCAACCAACACATAGAACCTCAAAGAGTGCCCCAAAGTTTCTACTGGAGAATCACGACGAAAACATGTGCCAACCCCTATGCATAGGTTCATGGGCGGAACCCGCAAGTTGATCACCAAAACATACATCAAGTGAATCACGTGGTATCCCATTGTCACCACACATACGCACGGCAAGACATACATCAAGTGTTCTCAAATCTTTAAAGACTCAATCTAATAAGATTTCTTCAAAGGGAAAACTCAATTCATTACAAGAGAGTAGAGGGGGGAAGAAACATCATAGGATCCAAATATAATAGCAAAGCTCGCGATACATCAAGATCGTATCACCTCAAGAACACGAGAGAGAGAGAGATGAAACACATAGCTACTGGTACATACCCTCAGCCCCGAGGGAGAACTACTCCCTCCTCATCATGGAGAGCATCGGGATGATGAAGATGGCCACCGGAGAGGAATTCCCCCTCCGGCAGGGTGCCGGAACGGGTCTAGATTGGTTTTCGGTGGCTACGGAGGCTTTTGGCGGCGGAACTCCCGATCTATTGTGCTCCCTGGAAGTTTTAGGGTACGTGAGTATATATGGGTGCAGGAAGTACGTCGGTGGAGCTTCGGGGGCCCCACGAGGCAGGGGGCGTGCGCCCCACCCTCGTGAGCACCTCCCTTGGCTCCTGACATGGGGTCCAAGTCCATCCGGTAGCTTTCCTTCCAAAAATAACTTCTCCATTTGATTTCATTCCGTTTCGACTCCGTTTGATATTCCTTTTCTTCGAAACACTGAAATAGGCAAAAAATAGCAATTCTGGGTTGGGCCTCCGGTTAATAGGTTAGTCCCAAAAATAATATAAAAGTGGATAATAAAGCCCAATATTGCCCAAAACAGTAGGTAATATAGCATGGAGCAATCAATAATTATCGATACGTTGGAGACGTATCAATAGGTTAGTCCAATAAATCATATAGAAAGTTGCCAAAAAGATGTGAAAGTTGTATAATGTTGGCATGAAACAATAAAAAATTATAGATACGATGGAGACGTATCAGCCATCAAGAGGACAGAGCCACGCGGCGGTGCCCCATTGTCACCACCACCGCCCTTCCCGCCACTAGGCAGTCCCGCCAATTCTAGATGCCTCGAAAACAGTCTGCCACCACCGAGGCTCCACTCCCTGCACTCCCCTAATTAAATACCAATGTCGGTGTCAAAATCGGCGGATCTCGGGTAGGGGGTCCCGAACTGTGCGTCTAAGGCGAATGGTAATAGGAGGCAGGGGACACGATGTTTACCCAGGTCCGGGCCCTCTTGATGGAGGTAATACCCTATGTCCTGCTTGATTGTTCTTGATGATATGAGTATTAAAAGAGTTGATCTACCATGAGATCATAGAGGCTAAACCCTGGAAGCTAGCCTATGGTATGATTGTATGTTGTCCTACGGACTAAACCCTCCGGTTTATAGACACCGAAGGAGGCTAGGGTTACACAGAGTCGGTTACAAGAGAGGAGATCTACATATCTGTATTGCCTAGCTTGCCTTCCACGCCAAGGAGAGTCCCATCCGGACACGGGACGAAGTCTTCAATCTTGTATCTTCATAGTCCAACAGTCCAGCCAAAGGATATAGTCCGGCTGTCTGGAGACCCCCTAATCCAGGACTCCCTCAGTAGCCCCTGAACCAGGCTTCAATGACGATGAGTCCGGCACGCAGTATTGTCTTCGGCATTGCAAGGCAGGTTCCTCCTCCGAATACTCCATAGAAGATTTTGAACACCAGAACAGTGTCTGGCTCTATAAAACAAGTTCCACATACTACCATAGAGAGAATAATATTTCCACAAATCCAATCTGCTGACACGTTTGACAGCATGACATCACGTCATGGCCCGGTCATTATTCGAACCATTTTTCTCAACCAGCACCGCACATAACGCGGGGCAGTTTTCTTGACACGTCTTGTCAAAGCAGAGATCGTGTCCCTCTTATTACGGGATTCTCATCAACACGGACGTGGGTAACCCAACCACGCCATCAATTACGGCGCTTGGGGAATAAGCGATTTTACCAGGCAAGTGGGGAGGCGCATCGCCTCTTCCGCCCTTATAAAGGGATCAGGATTCACTCTTTTCACCCACGCCTTCTTCCTCCTTGCTTACCCATTCTCGCACACTCGAGCTCCAGCGCCCAAGTTCGCGTATTTCTTCTCGAACCACTCCAAGCATGTCCGGAGCGGGAGGCAAGCGGATGGTCTCCTCCGTCACGGAGGAGAACATCACAAAGTTATGGGAAGCGGGATATCTGGCCACGGATATCGCGCACCGGCTGCCAGATGCAGGGCAGATCATCCCTACGCCCGAACCCCATGAGAGGGTAGTTTTTCTTACCCACTTCGTCCGCGGACTGGGATTTCCTCCCCACCCGTTTGTCCGCGGGCTCATGTTCTACTACGGGCTGGATTTTCATGATCTGGCCCCCAATTTCATCCTCAACATCTCGGCGTTCATCGTCGTGTGCGAGGCCTTCCTCCGCATCAGTCCCCATTACGGCATGTGGCTGAAGACCTTCAATGTCAAACCGAAGGTGGTGGTTGGCCAGCAAGCAGAGTGCAGAGGTGCCATGGTGGGAAAAATGCCTAACGTCACCTGGCTCGAAGGCTCCTATGTGGAGACCATAAAGGGGTAGCAATCGGGGTGGTTCTACATCACCGAGCCGCGCGACACCAACTGGGTGGTGGCCCCCAAATTTCGATCCGGAATCCCCACGCGGCTCACTTCCTGGAAAGAGAAGGGCCTGTCCTGGGGTTCTTCAGTAGAGCTGACCGGACTCCAGACCTGCATCAGGAACATGATGAGCAAGAAAATCAAGCTCGTCAACATGGTCCAGGTCGATTCTCCCGTGTCAACGACAGGCATTCAATTTGTGGGAGTTCGACCCGACCAAGCACCACACGCCGCGAGAGCTCTACGACACGACACACACGGACGTCTGGAGGGTGTTGTTCAAGGGCGCTGAGGTACCTCCTCCCCTTACCGAAGACCGCGGACTCAGCGCAAAGCGCCAAGCCAATCCGGTAAGTTTTCATATCTCACAGGATATCTATTTGTCCCAGTTTAATCATGTGTGGGATCTAAGCTTTCCATGCCTTTAACAGGACTGGGTGAAGACAGCGGAGCAGATCGATTGCCCAGCCCCCCTGCCTGAAGATCCTGCAGATGCTCTCCTAATGGAGATGCTGGCTCCGGCACCTTACGAGGTGCCGGAGGAGAAGACCAAGAAGGGAAGGACCCTCCCTCCGGACTGCTCCACGACGGCCGCCTACAGTGGCGACGAGTGGCTACCCAGGGTTAAGCCCCTGGCGAAGTTGTAAGTATCCAGACACCATAGTGATTCATGGTATGTTTTATTGCACTGCTTTTCCTAATGCCGAACATGATTATGCAGTCCGTCCCGAGCTCATCTCAACATATCTTCGTCGAGCAGTTCATTGGACTCGTCGGATATGAACAACGGTTCTCTGCCGACCGCCTCCACCCCTCGCCCTACGGACAACGCCGATGTGTTGTCTCAAAAGGCACTGAGCCAATGGGAGGTAGTCCTAGAGGCACCTTGAGGCGACCTTCCGGACCCTGGGCGCAAAGGGAGCAAGACTCCCATGGGCTCCAGGTTCGGCCCCCACCCGAACACTGCACCGGAATCTTCGGTGGTTCTGGACTCCGGCGGGCGACCCCCAGTTAAGGGGGGCAAGCCGCCCGTGCCGGTGTCCTCTATCCATCCAGAGGCACCGGACAACTTGCTGGAAGCGCTTCGCGACGCTTCCATCGGCGAAGAGCACCGCACTATCATGATTGCGGTGATCGAGAAAGTTCAGTCCGCCAAAAACGGACTGACTGAAGCTTGCGCCAGCCTCCTAACAGGCTTTGAGGTAAGCAATCAAAATATAAGAAAATATTACCGCATGGACAATAGCCCCTGATGCTCTGTTCGATGTTCGCGAAGAAAGGCCGAATAGAGGATCAAATGATAACTCAGGAGTCTAATCAGAATATGTCTATGTGTATGTGCAGGCTTCACTGCTGGCCGCTGCCGCACGTACTGCGGTGGTCTCTGCACTGAAGTAGGACCTGGAGCGGTCCGAGGATGAGCTCGGCCTTACCAAGACGCAGCTCGAGGAGAGCAAAGGTAAGCAATACCTTGTCTATATATAAAAAAAGTTCGGGTGTAAAGTAATAGGATCATCATGAATTTGCCAGGGGCCATGGCCGAAGTGGCGACCCTGAAGAAGGCGCTGTCCGAGGCTGAAGACAAAGCGGCCAAGGACCGCATTGAGCGGGAGAAGAAAGAAGCCCGAGTAGGCGAGGTGCAGCAAGAGCTCGAGGCTCTCGCCAAAAACATGAGTCCTTGGAGCTTGACTCGAAGACGCGAGAGTCCGAGCTTGCACAGGCGCTTGAAAGCGCCCGGAGCGCCAAGGATGAAGCCCACAAGGCCCTCCAGGAGATTGATGCGGTGAAGAAGATAGCAGCGGGTAAGGCATTCATTATGCAAAGAAAGCATGTGAAGGAAACTTTCCTTTTACTTACCCGAGTTCAGAGCTCTCCAGGAGCATTCGCAGATCTTCCCCGTAGTGTATTGGATGCCTCGGAGTTTTACCGAGCTCAGGAGGGGAGCTCGACGGAAAAGTTGTTCTGGTCTCAGTATACTGGGACCGAACACCCAATGCCCTTGAGCGACCAGCTGAAGCAATTGGTCGAGCTTCACAAGGCGGCTGAATAGGCCATGAGGGGACTTATAGTCTGGATGTGGCCTGGCGAGCCCCTGTCCGGCAGCTACTTCGGTCTAGTGAGGCAGCTTGTGGATGCCTGCCCACAGCTTGAAGTCATAAAGTGGTCCGTCTGCATCGAGGGTGCGCGCAGAGCTTTTGCCCGGGCGAAGGTGCACTGGGCGAAGCTGGATGCCGTGAAGCTAGTGAAGGAGGGGCCGCCGAAGGGCAAGGAGCATCGCTGCCCCGAGATGTATTATGAGAGTGTCCTGAAGGGTTCCCGCCTTGTGGCGGATGAATGCGCCAGGGATGTAATTTTTGAATGAACATGCTCATGTGATCCTGTAATGTGAAACGAGTTCATCTGCGCTATGCAACACTTTTTTAATTTAAAATATTACCTTCTGTGCGGCCATTTATGAAATCTGAGAGTTGGCCAGTCGTCGGCTTCTACCCCCATGTAACTAGTATTGGGGTGTTCGGAATGAACCTAAGCACTCTTTACCCCAATTTTGGGTCCTTCAAGGGAGTTGTTCAGTGCAACGAACCAGGCAATCAGACTATAAGGCTTTATCACTCTCACTTAGCCATAGAAGTCTATAATTTTAAATTTTGGCGAAGCCCCTTGTATCCGGGCCGAATTTGGGGTGCTATACACGCCTAAGCCGGGCAAGGACGACTCCTTGCCCGAAGCGGAAAAAGCCTTTAAGGACTTCAGACCTCTCGAACAGCGACCAGTCTCTCGCCTTATCATGACAGCCAGTTTTTGGCTTTCTCTACTGAGGTGCTCGTCCGGAAGAACCGGGACACAATCGCAGTAGTTCTCCCACCGCTACCTTAGCCGATATAGTGGAATGTAAGGTACCAAAGCATGGGAGCCGGGCAAACCCAATTATTGACCCAAGACATGATTCGGAGCTGATGCATATAGTGCTATAAGTTCGGGTGCCACACTGTCGAAAGTGTTCGGACTTCTCGCACCGTATTATGGGGTAAACGAAAGCCCCTGGCGTACTGGCCGTACTCAAATGTACGGGTACAAAATGTCGTAAATGAACAACAAAAAGGATGAATAATGCAATAATAGACTAATGCTATGCATTGTTGTTTAAATAATACGTCGAAGCGTACTGGTACAAGTAGTGCAATAAGCCGAAAGTATGACTATTCGAAATGTCATATCCAAGGGCAAGCTGTGTATGGATAGTAGAAAGCGGGTATATCGATTATTATTAGAGACCACCTGAGGGTTCCCGTGTACATCTTAGCTTCTTGCCTCCTAGGTTGTTCCTTCCCGCAATGTGTCCGGCAATCGTACTGACGGAAAGGGCTTCCAGAGAGTTAGGTCCTGAAAGAGAAAAAATGATAAAGGTATACAGCCCCTAGGGCGGTTAAGCCGCATTGCGGAACGTGCCCTGATCGTGCCCCCGCCTATGTCCATGGTATTTTCAATGCGTAATTATGTACGCGCGGCACGGATTTCGTCACTTGATTGGATCTGGGACGGGGCCGAATTGCTAGGAGAGCTCTACGTGTGCCAGGCGATCCTGTTGCAGCTTACTCCGGACTCGCTTGAAGGTGTCTGGGGGCTGTATCGCCGAATTAGTGGTTTGCCTTAAAAGGCTGCTTTGTGCTTCTACTGCGAGGGCCGCAGTGTGCTCCTCCGTGCGGAGCGATCGTTTTGTGTTTCCATTCACTGTTATGACCCCCGGGTCCTGGCATCTTGAGCTTGAGGTATGCGTAATGCGGTACCGCATTGAATTTTGCAAATGCAGTTCGCCCGAGCACTGCGTGATAGCCACTGCGAAACGGGACGATATCAAAGATTAACTCCTCGCTTCGGAAGTTGTCCGGTGATCCGAAGACCACTTCCAGTGTGATTGAGCCCGTGCAATGGGCCTCTACACCTGGGATGACGCCCTTAAAGGTGGTTTTGGTGGGTTTGATCCTCAAGGGATCGATACCCATTTTTCGCACTGTATCCTGACAGAGTAGGTTCAGGCTGCTGTCGCCGTCCATAAGGACTCGAGTGAGGTGAAATCCGTCGATGATGGGGTCTAGGACCAGCGCGGCGGATCCGCCATGACGGATACTAGTGCGGTGGTCCCTGCGATCAAAGGTGATCGGACAAGCGGACCATGGGTTGAACTTTGGGGCGACGGGCTCCATCGCATAGACGTCCCTTAGTGCATGCTTTCGCTCCCTCTTGGGAATGTGGGTTGCGTATATCATGTTCACCATTTTCACTTGTGGGGGAACCCCTTCTATCCTCCCGTGTTCGGCGGCCGGGGCTCCTCCTCGTCATCACTATGCAGCCCCTTGTCCTTTCTTTCGGCATTTAACTTGCCGGCCTGCTTGAACACCCAGCATTCTCTGTTGGTGTGATTGGCTGGCTTGTCAGGGGTGCCGTGGATTTGATACGAGCGATCCAGTATGCGATCCAAACTGGACGGAGCCAGAGTACTTCTTTTAAATGGCTTTTTCCGCTGACCAGATCTAGAGCCTCTGAATCCGGCATTGATTGTCGTATCATCGGTGTTATCACCATTGTTGCGGCGCTTTTGTTTGTTACGACATGGTCTGCCGTTGGCGTCCTTGGTATCCGAAGTGCCCGGATTCCTTGATGTGTTGTTGCTGCGAGCCAGCCAGCTATCCTCGCCCGCGCAAAAGCGGGTCATGAGTGTCGTGAGGGCTGCCATAGACTTCGGCTTCTCCTGGCCAAGGTGGCAGGCAAGCCACTCGTCACGGATGTTATGCTTGAATGCCGCTAGGGCCTCTGCATCCGGACAGTCGACAATTTGGTTTTTCTTAGTCAGGAACCGTGTCCAGAATTGCCTGGCCAATTCCCCTGGCTGCTGAGTTATATGGCTCAAGTCATCAGCATCCGCTGGTCGCACATAAGTGGCCTGGAAGTTGTCAAGGAATGCGTCTTCCAAATCCTCCCAACTGCCGACGGAGTCTGCTGGCAAGCTATTCAGCCAATGCCGAGCTGGTCCTTTGAGTTTTAGTGGGAGGTACTTGATGGCATGTAGATCGTCACCGCGAACCATGTGGATGTGAAGGAGGAAATCCTCAATCCATACGGCGGGATCTGTTGTACCATCATATGATTCGATATTTACGGGTTTAAAACCCTCCAGGAATTCGTGATCCATAACTTCATCAGTGAAGCATATGGGGTGTGTGGCGCCTCTGTGCCGGGCTATATCACGACGCAGTTCATATGAGTCTTGTCTGCTGTATTCGGCCCAGCTGGATTTACCTTTGGTGTATCTGGCTCGACGATCATCGTCCCGTGTTGGCGCGCGCGCCCGTGACCCATATATTGACCTTGCAAGTTTCGTCCTGCTGTCCAATACGTCTCGCAGGTCCTGTGTGTTGCCCCGGGCCTTGGTATTTTTGATTGAGTGGCGGCGGGGTGCAGGCTGAACTTCAGGTTGAAAGGCCTCTCTGGCTCGGCCACGCGGTGGCCGGTCAGCCGCATCGTACACTGGTGATGGAGGTTTCAATGCTTCCTCCTCTAGGTGTGGTAGCAACCTGCGTTTTAGGTAACTCATGGAGGGGCGCTCGAGTTCGTATTCCTCGGCCGCAAGGACTTCGGTCCATCTGTCTGCTAGCAAGTCTTGATCAACTTGAAGCTGTTGTTGCTTTTTCTTTAGACTATTTGCTGTAGCCATAAGCCGGCGCTCGAAGCGCTCCTGCTCGACGGGATCCTCAGGCACGATAAATTCTTCGTCGCCAAGGCTCACCTCGTCTTCGGAGAGAGGCATGTAATTGTCCTCCGCCGGTTCTCCATCTGCCGCCTGCTCTGGAGGGCTAGCTTGTTCATCCCCCGCTCTACATTGTACTGGAGGGGGTTGTGGTTGTCTTCGGCACTATCTGGAGTGTTATTATCTCCTGTGCCGGTATCACTACTTTTGCTG
Organism: Triticum monococcum; assembly: GCA_034509565.1. Taxonomy (NCBI): domain Eukaryota; kingdom Viridiplantae; phylum Streptophyta; class Magnoliopsida; order Poales; family Poaceae; genus Triticum; species Triticum monococcum. Next base: position 142,235,625 of record CM067845.1, on the reverse strand, counting down.
TGGCGGGCTTAGAGCGGCGCCGCTGACGTCGGCGCTTGGGTTGCTTCTTGGAGGGGCCATCCTCCGCTGTCTCGTCGCCATTGCCTTCTTTGGGAGTGCCCCCCATGTATATATCATATGATGAGGTGGCGGTCCAGTGCCCTGTGGGCGGTGGTTCCTGTTCGTCTCCTGCGTCGTCGTCCATACCGTCGATGTCTTCGGAGTCGAAGTCGAGCATGTCGGTTAAATCATCGACAGTGGCTACTAAGTGGGTGGTGGGTGGGCAGCGAATTTCTTCATCGTCCGCATCCCATTCTAGCCAGACATAGTTCGGCCAAGGCTCCCCTGACAAAGAGAGAGACCTTAATGAATTTAGCACATCACCGAAAGGCGAGTGCAGAAAGATATCCGCGGAGGTGAACTCCATGATCGGCGCCCAGTCGGATTCGATGGGCACAGATGCAGGCGGGTCGGAGTCCGTGGCTGGAGACGAATCCAGTGGTTCGGCGACACGGCTCTCGTAAGGGGCGAAGTCACTATCCGGCTCTATCGCCACTGAGAGTGCAGCCTCCATGGCGGGGTCTATCCCTCCGCTCTCGGATGGCGCAATTTGCTCTGAATTGACGGCCGGAGTAGTTGCAGATGCGATCTCCCGAATACTGTCCGACGACAGAGTTACATCATGCTCGTCGTGGCTGTGCGGCGCACCTGGCATGGGCTCGAATCCGTTGAAGATCAAGTCTCCGCGGATGTCGGCAGTGTAATTTAAGTTTCTGAACCTGACCTGATGGCCAGGGGCGTAGCTCTCGATCAGCTCCAGATGGCCAAGCGAATTGGCCCGCAGTGCGAAGCCGCCGAATACGAAGATCTGTCCAAGGAGGAAAACCTCACCCTGGACCGCATCGTTACCGATGATCGAAGGATCCATCAAGCCTTACGGTGATGGCACAATGGAACTCTCAATGAAAGCACCAATGTCGGTGTCAAAACCGATGGATCTCGGGTAGGGGGTCCCGAACTGTGCGTCTAAGGCGGATGGTAACAGGAGGCAGGGGACACGATGTTTACCCAGGTTCGGGCCCTCTTGATGGAGGTAATACCCTATGTCCTACTTGATTGTTCTTGATGATATGAGTATTACAAGAGTTGATCTACCACGAGATCGTAGAGGCTAAACCCTAGAAGCTAGCCTATGGTATGATTGTATGTTGTCATACGGACTAAACCCTCCGGTTTATATAGACACGGGAGGAGGCTAGGGTTACACAGAGTCGGTTACAAGGGAGGAGATCTACATATCCATATTGCCTAGCTTGCCTTCCACGCCAAGGAGAGTCCCATCCGGACACGGGACGAAGTCTTCAATCTTGTATCTTCATAGTCCAACAGTCCGGCCAAAGGATATAGTCCGGCTGTCCGGAGACCCCCTAATCCAGGACTCCCTCAACCGATGTCCGACATCGTTCCATCCACGCCTCAGTCCATTGCTTCCACGCGCCGCGCAATCCAAATCTAGTTCAACCACCATAGTGAGAAAGCTATAGACCGCAAGGATCTCCACGGGAGGTTTCTGCCCCAGGGCGCCGGTGCCCAGCACCGGCGGCGGCGGGCTCCAACTCCGGCGCGGGGGCAACCCTGGCGCTAGCTTCTACTACGGCGCCCCCTCGGTGGGCTCAGGCTCCTACTCCGACTACTCCGAGCTCAAGCCCACGCCGTCCGAGCTGCCTCATAACCACCGGGAGCTCGAGGAGGAAGACGCCGAGGAGGAGGTGTCCTTCGAGGCGATGCAGGAGCACCTCGACATATACGTCGTCGAAGATGCAGGTGCAGGCAGCCAGGCGGCGGGCAGCTGAAGAAGAGGCCGCAACTCGAGAGCGGAGGAGGGCGGCTACTTTGCATGCAGCGGCCACCGTCGAGGCGGAAGGCGTGGGACCTGACATCGTCATCCTATCCTCCTCCTCCGACGAAGACTAAAACAACGACGACGACGGCGCCATCGTCTTTTTGGATGATGAAGACAAGTAGCCTTCCATTTGTTGACGTTGCCACCACTGGCCAGCAATTTAATGTCGCCTTTATTACAATAGCGTATTAGTAATGTCACTGTGTCAGTTTGTTGTATTAACCGTTAAACAAATCTAAGAACGTGGTTAATCAGTTTTATCATAATCTCTGAATCTCTGAATCTGTTGTGTTGTGCTCCGCCGCGTTCTATCTTTCTAGTGTCATTGATTCGTGGGCCCTTGTGTAACATAAACACCGATGTGTCCTATCTCTCCATCATCACTGGCTCATGGGCCCTTCTGTATGGTAGTAAATATCAAGACAAAAAGGCTCAGCTATGACCATAAACAAACAGACGTACTCAATTGAAATGGTTCGCATGTTGCATAATCCAGTGTTGGTCCCGAGTTCGACCCCCTGCAATATATTGCACTCTTTTGTCCACATAAATCAGCCACTGCCATGTGGGTCCCGCAGTGTCCCACGCTTCTGTATATTTCAGTATTTATTTACATATATACTAGACACTGACAGGTGGGTTCCGGATGATCCACGCGTGAGTGTATGCGGCATGTAACTGTCAACTGCATTGACCCAACGAAAATGCTACCGTTTGAGCGTTTTTTGAGTGTGCGGCGACTGTTGGAGGGGAAAAGCGAGGGACGTTTGATGGATGAGGTAAAACCGAGGAGTACGTACTAAGCAACCCGAGGGCACACAAATAGAATGCCCTAATCACTATCGGCGTCGTGCACGCAAAATCCAACGGTGCGGAGCAGCACGACGAGACGTGGTCTGGCCTTCTCATCTTCTCAGTTAAAAAAACAAAACATGAGTATCTACATTTATTTACCCCCTCGAAAAGCCCGGTCCAGTGCCCCACCCCACGCACCCCCCCCCCCCCCCCCCCCCCCCCCCAACCGCTCTCTTCCCCTCGCGAGCGGCACCACCATTCGAAAACACAAGGAAGAACCCCTCGGGACTCACTACCCCACCCCACCACTGCAGACGAGTTCACCCCCCAACCCCAACCCCAACCCGGCCTTCCTCCCCCACGCTCCATCTTCTCTTCTCTTCTCTCCCAGCGGACACACGGCAGTCGGTCGGCTCGTCGGGATAGGTGCTGGTTCGGGCCTTCTTGGACCAGGGACGATGGTGGCGACGGCGACCGCGACGAAGAGGGAGCTGGACCCGGCGGTAGCGGAGGGCGCGCTGCGGAATCACGGGACGGTGAAAGACATCGACGTGGCCGCCCGGCGGGCCCAGGAGGCAGGTGAGTCCGCGGGCACATGCGCGGATCGCGCTGAATGCGGGGCGGGAATTTAGTGATTTGATGTTCTTGGTTCGCTGGATGACTGGGGGTGGAGAAATGAGTGCCCGGGCGGGGAAACTCCCATCCCGATGTCACGGTGGCGTGATCTCGGCGTTTTGGCTTTTGATTTAGGCGAGATGTGCGGCAGTGACCAGATGCAGTTGAATTCAAATTTCATGGTGTGATCTGGGTCCCAAGTCAGTGGATAGTGCTAGTTTAAACGTTCCCCTTGTCGCGCTTGTTTGAATTTTAGCTTGCATTGAGCTCATAGTTGTGTTTTCTATGCCTTGGCTGGTTTAAACTGATCCTAGCTCATGATAATACTGTACCAGTAGTATCGCTCGCTATGCAAATTATACTGTGCCAAACTGCCAATTGTCTTGTTTACTTAGCAAATAATACTGCTGCGATGGTACCTAATGATGACACTGGGCCAGTTGTATCATTCGCTTTGCAAATTATACTACTGTGCTGGTTCATGAGGCAGTCCTTTCATAATTTTGTGGTAACCCAACACTGAGCATATGGACTTGTGTTTTAAAATAGATAATGTATGATGGTGATTGTTCTTAGTACAGTTGCTATGCATGATTGCTACAATATAGCGGCGCAATGTGAATTTATGATTTACCGGGGTTGAAAATGCAGCAAATAGACGGTATGATGCAGCCAGCTGGTTGCGAAGAACAGTCGGGATCGTGTGTGCAAGGGACCTGCCAGAAGAGCCCTCTGAGGAGGAATTCCGGCTTGGGCTGAGAAATGGAATTGTCCTTTGCAATGCACTGAACAAGGTTCAGCCCGGCGCCATACCTAAGGTAGTTGCACTTTCAGTACTTCTACTTTAGTTAGCTGCCATGCATGCTAATACACAGTGATGTTATACCGGTACATTTTAGGTCGTGGAAGCCCGCACAGATACCGTTATGCCTGCTGATGGCTCAGCTTTGTGTGCATATCAGTACTTTGAGAATTTGCGCAACTTCCTTGTCAGTGTACAAGATATAGGGCTCCCTACATTTGAGCTGTCTGACTTGGAGAAGGTATTTTTTTACATTTTTTATTGAGTGCTCATGCCATAAGTTCATTTAGCTTATAAATTCAGTATTCCTTAGTTGGATTTATGTCCTTATTGGTAAGGAACTTCAAATGAATTACAAAGTAAATGCTTGGGCTACTTTTCCGTGGCAAAAAGGTAACATATTTTATCTGCCAACTGGAACTCAGGGTGGCAAGGGTGTTCGAGTTGTCGATTGCATTCTTGCTCTGAAGTCATTCAGTGAAAGTAAGACAACAGGGAGACAGACTCCATGTAAATATGGCAGCATTACAAAGCCTTCGACGTCTGGAAAGCATTTCATACTCAAGAATTCTGATGCTTTTATGAATAAGTTAATGAGAAGCCACACAACAGAGCCAATCCAGAAAGTTTTAATAGCAGAGCAAAGCATAGAAACTGATTGTTGTCTGGAATCCACTGAGATGGTAAGTCTTATAATGGAATATCAGTTCCTATTTCACACTCAGTCATGTGATGTACTCCATAATGACATGTATCTCTTCCTTTGTAGACTACTTCAGAATCCCTTAACATGCTTGTGCGTACACTACTCTTGGATAAGAAACCAGAAGAAATCCCATTGGTTAGCCTACTTTCCTTAAATATATAGCTGATCGTCATGCAGCCGCTCTTGGTAGACATACAAAATGAAACCAAAGTCTTTGCCAACTTGCAGATTGTTGAGTCACTCCTGATTAAAGTTATTCAGGAATATGAGTGTCGAGCTGCAAACCAGCACTTGGTATGTTCCGTTCCACTATTATTGAGAAGATCAAGTTTATCCAAATATTCTGGGGCACTTTCTTAGTTGTATCACATAGAACTTTTATATGATGATGATATATAGTGCAGATTTACTAATTTGGAAAAAAATATCACAGGTGAATTGCATAGGTGACCTTAAAGGAACCGACCTATTTTCCAGACCAGAGAAACCATTGCCAGAAAAAACTTCCACCAGTAATCGAGTTAAGGTATGCTTGTTTCTTGCCATCTATTAGCCAGACATGTAGACAGTGAGCATTGCTTTTAAATTGGATGTCAACAACTATACATCCAGGCCTTGCAAAAAAAAAACACATTCAGTATTCAGGATAAATAAGTTTCTACATGGCCGGAGAGCTTTCATGTACTAATATGTTTCATTGTTTGTCAAACAACATGAAGATGGGTGAAGAGAAGCCAAATCTCTTGAAGGTGACAGAAGAGGTCAGCTCTGTAGGTCGGAATGATGATTGTGCAGCTGAACAGTTCCAACCAGGGGCGGAAATAAGTATTGAATTACAACAGAAACATATCCAGGTATTTCCTTTTGTTTTACATTCCTTGTTCGGTCTTCCCTAATCCGCATTTCGGTTGATCATATTTTCCGTTATTTGTGCATTCCTTGCTTGATCTTTTAACATAATATGCTCACTGTAGGAATTAAGAAATTCCCTTTCTTCTGTCAAGTCTGGAATGGAACAATTGAGAATACAGTACTCTGAAGATTTTACTAAAATTGGTAACCTATAACTGATTTTGCATCTATCAGTTTTTTTCCTACAAATCTATTTAAGAAACACCATATTTTACAACACGTTATAACAGGTAGGCAGCTGTACATCCTCTCTAACGCGGCTTCTGGCTATCATAAAGTTCTTGAGGATAACCGCAAGTTGTACAACCAAATACAGGATCTTAAAGGTAACCATTTTTGGTGCTCAATGAAACAAGATATTAAGCATACTAGTCTACATCATAAATTTTGTTTGACTTTATCACCAGGAAATATTAGAGTGTATTGTCGAGTGAGGCCTTTTCTACCTGGACAAGCAAATTCCTCCAGCAGTGTTGCTGGCATGGAAGAAAGAACAATCACAATAATCACTCCCGCAAAATATGGAAAAGATGGAAGCAAATCTTTTACTTTCAACAAGGTCTTTGGCCCAGCAGCCACTCAAGGTTACATACTCTTGCATATGCTTACTCATAATTAGCTTGACTTTGATTGAGTACCGAACTTCAGTTCTCTTTTTATGAATACAGAGGAAGTCTTTTCGGATATGCAACCATTGATCCGTTCGGTTCTTGATGGTTTCAATGTTTGCATATTTGCTTATGGCCAAACTGGATCAGGGAAGACCTATACAATGGTAATAAGCTTTGTTAAAATATTATCTAAATATTCGTAGCACAAAGGTAAAAGAGCTAAGGCCATTCTTATGATGCTGTGCAGAGTGGACCTAATGTACTGAGCGAGGAAAGCGTTGGTGTCAACTACAGAGCACTAAATGACTTATTTAATCTTAAAGCACAGAGAAAGGGGACAATCAATTACGAAATTTTTGTGCAGATGATTGAGATCTACAACGAGCAAGTGAGAGATCTCCTTCAGGATAGTGGAAACAGAAGATATCCTTTTTTATATTAGAAAATTTTCTGTTGTTAATCTTGGATCTTAGCTATTTGAGGAATATCTTGAATCTCCGTAACGTTTAGCACATTAGAGATAAGAAATACTTCACAGAAAGGGCTTGCAGTTCCAGATGCGAGCATAGTTCCTGTCACATCGACCTCTGATGTTGCTGAACTGATGAATCAAGGCCAAAAGAATCGTGTGGTAGGTTCAACAGCCATTAACGACCGAAGCAGCCGCTCTCATAGGTTTGGCATCGACATACCTTGTTTATACTGAGTTTTTACCTGTATAGTTTAGCTTTCTACTTATGACTGAAATTTACATGCAGTTGCCTGACTGTTCATGTTCAAGGACGTGACTTAACATCCGGGACAATCTTGAGAGGTTGCATGCATCTTGTTGATCTAGCCGGTAGTGAAAGAGTTGATAAATCTGAGGTTGTAGGAGATAGACTGAAGGAAGCACTGTACATAAACAAGTCACTTTCAGCACTCGGAGATGTGATCGCGTCCCTTGCCCAGAAAAACTCTCATGTCCCTTACCGCAACAGCAAGCTTACCCAGCTTTTGCAAGATTCTCTAGGTACTTTGCGAAGTTAATATCCTAAATTTCACTTTCTTGGTACCAAAATATACAATCTATGGGATAAACATTGTGTTGATGTTCAGGAGGACAAGCAAAAACATTGATGTTTGTGCACATAAGCCCTGAACCAGACGCTGTTAATGAGACAGTAAGCACCTTGAAATTTGCTGAACGAGTTGCCTCTGTTGAGTTGGGCGCGGCAAAAGCGAATAAAGAAGGTGGTGAGGTTAGGGAGCTGAAAGAACAGGTACGTACTTATTCTTGATTTCTTGTTTCTGTGACTTAGCTGTAGGTAGCACCGTGCCATTGCCATTGAGATGTATAAGAAACTTATGTTCTTTTGTGCATTTTAGATTGCTTGCCTCAAGGCAACACTGGCTAAGAAGGAAGGAGAACCAGAGAACATTCAGAGCACACAGTCAAGCCCAAACATATACGGAATCAACAAAGGCAATGCAACACCTGTATTCCGAAAAAACAGGCAGCCAATGGAAGACGTTGGAAACCTAGAGGTGACTCTTTTCCAGCCATCTCAGCTCTTTCTCTTGGATATCACAAAAATTGTATTAATTTGACAGAATTCATGTGTTCTAATTGCGGTATCAACCTCAGAAAAAATATTGTCAAATATTATCTACAGGTAGACCCATAACTTGAGGACAGTGAAACCCTTCTAAGATAGAAATGTCTTTTGAAAAAAGCTTGCTACTGAGCGGACTTATTTTGTAGATAGTTTGTAGATATAGGTCTTAAATTTAGAAAAGAGATTGGATTGGTCAGATTTCTCCAATTGAGAAAACAGAAATTGTACCGTAAGTATCTTTTAGTCTTAATCTTCTTGACATGTGGAACTCTAATATAGGTTCAATGTATATTTTCTTCCTTTTTTTATTAGGTCCGGAACAATGTCACTCCGATGCAAAAAGCGCTAAAGTTTGATATTCCTGGCTCTGGCATCCACGTCGAGCATAACTCGCCTAACTCGGTCAAGAATTGCTGGATTGATAACGCAGCTGTTGGTGACAACCAATTCGAGAATAGCAATTCTGTTCGAGAGCAGGAACCTAATCTCACCACTCACACCCTGCTTCCGAATTTGTTCTATCAAAGATACACTCCGGGGCCGCAAAAGGGTAGGGTTGAATCAGTACCAGGCCAGGAGTCAGACGAATTTAATGGTGTTACCAACAGCTGTTCCTCGGACCAGGACATGGTGATGTCAGCCAGTGGCCGGAAAGTAGTTGGCATTACCAATGGAGGCGTTTCAAATAAAAAGAAGCCTAGCGAAAAGAATGAAAATAATATGACAACGAGGTGAGGCCAGCTGCTATTTAGACTCAAATGAAACTATTCTTTGCACATGATTAGGTCGCTTTAACCTGTTCTTCTGGTTTTGAATAACTCAGGAGTACAAATCCAACATGCAAGTCACCACCACAATCGCAGAAAAGACTACAAACACCAGTCAGGAGCTCTGTGCAAAAAACACCTACCAAGAATGGCAAACAACTTTTGAGTGGCACAGATGGAAGAAGAACTCCAAGTGGAAAGACTAACACTGTAAAGTAATGAATCAATGCGAAGGTGGTTTTTTCTGCCATCATCCTCGTCTGTGCATGGCATTGTGCTGGCAAATCAGAGCAACAAAAATCTTTTCAAAAGAATTATCTTCTTGAAGCTCCTTGGAAGGATCAACAGTGTGGAGTGATTTACATCCACTGGATGGATCATTTTATTACATTGAATATAGATGGAAGATCTTCAAGAGGACAGAAAGAAGATAAACATGAAGGGAACTTCATATTTCGGATGTGTACGTCTTCCACACTAGAAATTACTGTTGTACCAATTGTTCATGAGCGCTGCACCTTGTAAGTAGTTGCTTCTAATAGACAGGCTAGCCATGTTTATAGCATCTTTTTACTTGATCTCTTCTATAGCAAGTATCGAGCTAAGCAGACAACTTTTCCACGGCATTTAATAAAAGCACCTCACTTCATTTTAAAAGGATTGTCTCTAATGAACTTCAGGAGCAAGAGTGAAGAAATTCCATGTCTTTTACATGGTCTGACTCCTGTGTTCATAAATAACTAAGATATAGAAATATTTATTTATATATCTGTTGCTAACAAATCACAATACAAGCTCCACACATTGTTCTGTCACAACTAAGATCCAGATATATTTACTTGTGTATACTGTTGCTAACAGATCAGAATACAAGCTCCACACATTGTTCTGTCACAATACTGCTATTTTTAACTAACTAGATTATTAGATTATATACTTCATCAATATTATGGAGTACAACATCAAGATGGATCCTTGATCCGCACATTGTTCTGTCACAACTGTTATCCACACTATTCAGCAGGGTCATGTTGTTGGTACCAGCCTTGCCCTTCCCGGGGGACTATGCAGACCCCTTCTCGAGGCTCTGGAGAGTCGCCCTACAGATGCTAGCTTCAATGCTGCCTTGATCTTAACCCACTTGCGTGGCGACAAAGGTGTCGCTGCCCCTTCACTGCTAAAAAACTGAGAAATGAAGCGTTGTATGAGCTGATCATTTTCCACCGAGTCAAAGCTGTTTGTTCTTGATGGCTGTAAGCCAGCAAAAACTTGATTTGATTGATTTAGTGTTTGGCCATTGCATAGTAGGTCAGGTTGCTTGCTGAAACTCTCCCCTGCAGATGTCATCCAGAACTAATAAGATCCAAAGCAAGTCACCATCAAATATCAGGTAATTAGCAGTAAAGGTAATGTTTCAGAGTAATTACTGCTGCTTGTAAGCTGGGAGTGAGGCTGCATAGAATCCATGGCTGTACCCGTGGACGTTAAACTACCGACAGGGAAGCTCTGCAGGCGCAAAAGATATTTGATTTTGTTCAGTTTAAGAGTATCCCAATGAATTGTTCAGTTCCAATTTATATCCAGAGTCACTTTTGATAGAGATTACTTCCAAAAGTAAATGTCACTATGCTTGCACAGGAAAAAGTTATCTTACACTGTATGATTGTTCAGAGAAATGAGAATGGCTCTGTCCATGCTGACCAAATTGCATAACAACCTGACCTGCCTGAATGTTGTAATGAGCAATAGCAGAAGTTTCAGCATCTGGACCAAAATCTCTTCTTTCAATATTTGGTATACGTAGCTGTGTGATTCTTGGTCGAGGTAAGAAAGTTCCTTGGCTTGGATCATATGGTGTAACTTTGTTGGTGACTATTTGATGGCTAACATCATTGGAAGTCTGACCCTGCAGAAATCTTGACATATCCACTGAAGCCTGCATGAAAATTGATGACAGCGTCTTAGAGCAACCTCTATATGTTTCTTATCCTTCACCATAGTTTATGCTTGAAGCATTACTACTTACATCAGTTGCTTGTTGGAAAGAACATAATCTCTCCTTTGATTGAAGTCCTTGACTAGTCAAGAAGTCTCCTTGAAACCTACTGTGCTGACCTGCCAACGAATTAACATCAACGATTGACGTTCTTAAGGAATTATTGCAGTTAGTGAATGGAACTCATAGAACAGGCAAGATGGTACCATAATTCAGTATCTGCTGATTTTGAAGAGCATTACTCAACCCAGAAGAACCCTTTGCATGAAACTTATGAAGTGGTACAGGACAGTTGTTGATCATAATATGATCATACTGAACATCCTTAATATTCTCATAAGCCTTTTGCTTCAGAGTCTCGACTAAATTCTGTGAATAAAGAACGTTAAATGTTAGAGCATTAGTGAGAAAATCTGCTATCTGAAGCAAGTGAGGATAAAGCACCTTCTCTGGTTGGTGAATCTTATCTAAGGGCTTGTAACAATCACCAAATTTCACCCCAACAAGCTGAAGTATGGCATCAAAGAAAAATTCCATGTTGGTTTCCTTAATTTCATGCATGTAAAGAGTGTCGCCAACTTCGCACATCATGGCATGTCCTATGATGGCTTTCCAAGCTGCTGGTGACATCTTGGGGAAAGTCTAGAGAAACCGAAAGAACTTGTTAGTCCAATTTCAGCAACTTTGTTCTACAAAAGCAGTATGCAGTATTTTTTAGTTAGTACTCCGATATAAACATAGAGCCTTTACCTTCAATAGCTTCTCTTCATTCTTTACATAAGACTGTAATAACTTCTGCACAGTATCAATTCCACTGTCTGACAACGCCTGGTGGTAAGCCCCTTTCCTACCAATCTTTTTCAAACGCCAAACTTCGTCGCCCAGCTTAGGTGGATAGTGCTTTTCAAATCCTACAAAAGCAGCAAGACGCACATGATCGGTCTCAGCTCCAAACGAAGAAGACACATTTGTGAAGAAGAAAATAAAACCAAATGAAAAGCTTCAATGTGAGGCAAATAGGCATACCCTCCACCCTGCGCTCTTTCACGCGGAAAGGCTCGGTGATTCCTTCAAGAACCCTCTCTCCAGAGGCATTGACAAGCCTCAGCCCTAGCCTGAACTTCTTAGTGCTTGTGAAGCTGGAGTTATCAGTGAAGTTAGCACTTCCAAGAAAAGCTTCCCCTCCACTGAGCTTCAGCGTCAGATCACCGTTGAGGAGTTTTGCGCTTTTCTCTCGGCCGCATACTATATACTTGCTGAATTCCTCAGGAGTCCAGCATTCCTCTTTTTTAGCATTGAAGTTGCCATGGAGGACTACAACCTCAACCCTAACCGAAGAAAGATGACCAAACCTGACAACGTTTTTCTGGTCGTTTTCGAGGTTTTCAACCATGGCCACCTTAAGGGCCGACCCATCCTTGGCTTCTAACTTCATCATGGTGTAAACAGGTTTTAGATCATTCAAGAACGTGAGCTGATACCTCGGACGCTGGCTCTGGCCAACTAATAGCCTACATATATAGCTCAAAAAATTAGCATCAAAATTGAGCAAATGGAAGCATATTGATGCAGCTTAGCATGTACTACTACTTGAAGACCAGTGAGACCTACTTGAAATATTTTGTAAAATGGAATCTAGTTTTATGGCAAAGGAGAAGTGTATATCTCACCTTGGAGGTGCTGTTGCTGCTGCTGCTGCACTGAATTGTCTGAACATGGCTTTCTCTACCTCCTCCGAAACCTGAAATATGCAGATGTGAAAAAGGTTGTAATTTTTAAAGATGATATTAAGAAGGAAAAAAAGAGTATCAAGAACAGCATATGCTTGGCCTTTAGCTGTTGTAAATGTCGATATATCTATCGCGGCATGTCACAACGTTTCACAAATGAATAATAGGCCTTTCTTTTAGCTGTTCCTTGGAACAGTTTCTCTGAAGAATCCTTCCTTCACAGTCATCAGAAGTTCTAGCCTAGACAAAAATTCTCATAAATAAATCAAAAGGCATAGCGAGACAGGAAGAGGTTTGTTTGACCAAGTGCTTACCACTCTCCGAACCATATTGCTGAACATGGTCATGAACTCCTCCCCTATGACCCCTCTGAAGCCAAACACTCCCAGACCCATGGTCCTCCTCCCCCTCACATGCCTGCCACCCAAAAAACACGGGCCCTTCAGATCAGCCCAGGATCGCATATAAACAAGGTAAGTTGACCAGGCGTTGATTTTATCCAAGGATGAAAATCCAGAGGCGGAGACTCACATGACGAGCGATCTCCAACGCTTGGAAGGTCGGGAGAGCTCGCCGCCGTCGTCGGAACCGTCGCCGGAACATGGACGGGGCCGCTTGGAAGAAGCCATTGGGGAAGAAAGGGAAGGAGGAGTCCATTGGCAGGGGGGCTGATATAGACGACGAGGAGGAAAGGGGCAGGAAATGGAGGGAGAGGAACCTGCAGGAACTAGCTGGGATGGTTCCCTAGTCTCAGCTTCTTTGGTTTTCTCGGGGCAAATAATCCAAACCCCCGGGCCAAAGACTTGTGATTGTCAACGGCGGATTCGTTTCTTCTTTGGTACTTTCGCCTTGCGTTTTGTGGCGGTCCGTTTGGACGTTTATTTTTGTTTGTTCTTCTTTCCTTTGTAGTTGACGACAACAGGCAGCTCAATGTACATATTTTCTATTTTTCATTTTTATTAATGAAGTTATATACCGCCGGAACTTCCTCTGCAGTTCTTAACAAGATTATTACACTGACGCTGGACCCCTGTTACAAGCCGGGCTGACAAGGCGTAGAAACCTGCATGCCGGGATCTTCTTGGAAGCACCATCGTGGTGGGGAAGGTTCGTTGAGCGGATCGGTTCATGGCCATGAACCGCCGCAACGCGACTAGTACAGATCTGAACTGTCGGCTCACTTCCTTCGCTAGTGTTTGCTTAGAGTATCTACATCTAATGGCGGAGCTTCGAAGAAAATATTGGGCAGGTCAAACTAAAAAAAACACAATGTTTTCTTAAAATTCTGCACTATAGGCAGTAGTATATGATATTACATGGGTACCTACTAATACCTATGATGCAATTTTTAAAATGCAATAAACAATCGAGTGAATAAAATCAGGCAATAAAATCGCTAAGTTACCACATAACACATGTGGTAAGCAATCCAAACTGTTTGTAAACAAATTTGAAAATCTTCAAGCCGGAATTTGGGAAAACAAAATAGATTACATGTGATGTCTTGCACGCTGCCTCCTGCCTTGCTGCTGGAGGGCTGGACCTCGTGGTACTGACGTGAGTAGGGTTGTTGGTGGGTGATAGCTGCTCCTTGTTCTGTATGTGCGGCTGCTAGCTGGCTGCTAGTGTTACTGTGTTGACCTAGTGCCTCTGTTGCATTGCTCAATACTCGTGCGAGAGGAAATGGAGCCTTCAGGCTGTATTGATCGTGTATTGGGGATGTGAAGTGTGCGTGGTGGACTGCAGGTGGTGGGCTGAGCAACGTAGCAAGCATGTGTAAAAAAATATATGCAAAAATCTTGGGCGGGCCATGGCCCGGTTTGGCCCTAACTAAGCTCCGCCCCTGTCTACATCCGCATATGATAAATATAACCCCTCAAATGTTTGCGGACACGTCCGGACGCGTCCACAGACAGTGACCGGACACTCTTCAAATTAGCACAACTATATTTGGACATCTTATACTAGATTCTCAAATCCATACAAAAACATGCAAATAACAAAACCTACACACTACGTACATATCTAGCTACTCCTCGTCGGAGATGTCGACAATCTCCATGTCCGGCTCCAGCAGCATGGGTGTGAGCTGCAGCTCCCGAGCCTCTGGCGCCTCCGGCTACTTCGCTCCGGCCTCTTCTCCTCTATCTCCGCGTCGAGTTCGGCGAAGAGCGCATTGGTCGCAGTGGCGAAGCCACATGTAAGCTGGGTAGTCAATTGACTACCCAGCTTTTTGATAAAATCAATGTATACATGTATATATCTTGTAAAAAATAAATAGAAATTCATATATCTGACAACACAACTTTAAATTGACTACACTGCATTGAACTTCTGGCACCGCCATTGGTTGGTCGCCACCTGCTCCTGCTGGAGGAACTGCCGGTTTGGCTCCACGTAGGCGTCATCCTGGATGGACTCTAGGATGGCCTGCTGCTCCGCCATCTCTGCGGCTTGGGCGATGGCGGACTCCACCTCCGCCTCCGCCATGTTGAAGCCCTGCTCCGGTAGCTTGGCCTCGTCCACCTTCGGATCCTCCTCCTCCATCGACTCCGGCAATGGCTCTCCCTCGTCCTCCTCCGGCTCCGGCGAGTCCGGAGGCAGCCTGGCAGCGATGCCGGCGGCGCGCCTTGCCTGGATCTCCTCTGTGATCTGCCTCCGGTGCGAGCATAGCGTACATGGTGATCAGCCGTCGAACTATGGCAATGCCGAAGAGCGGGGGAGAGGAGGCGGACAGGCTCGGGTGGCGACGCGGAGAGGGACGAGGTGGATGGGCTAGAGTTGGGGGACGACGACCGGCTTAAATAGCTGGCTTTGGCCTCGGGCGACGAGCTGGAGCGGCGCCACGCAGCGTTCACACCGCGACAACGGATGAGGCGTCCGTCGGACCGCCGTGTTTCTGGGCATTTTCGTGTGGGACCCCATCGTCAGTCCTACGTGGCGGACGCGCCCGAGCGCGCCCGGGAGCCCCCAATGTTGTTGTGAAATCGCGGCAGATGCCATAAGATGGCTAAAAGTGGGGGCTATGTGAGGACGCGGGTGGGTTCCAAAGGCGAGGTCGGTACGCGCGAGAGTGAGACTCAAGACGTGCCCAAGTTTGGGGCCCTTCGGGGGAGGTAACACCCCTAGTCCTGCCGAAATGGTATGATAAGCAGAAGGGCTACAATGGTGCTCCTAGAGCTGTTTGGTGGAGGAGGAAGAAGCTAGCTCTCCTTCTTGCCTTCCATGTGTATGTGTGTGTGTGTTATACTGAGGTCGCCCCCTGCATGGAGGGCTCCCGCGGGGTCTTATAGGCCGACCCCCAGGGTTACAAGGGTAAAACTACACAGGAGCGAGGCCCTGGTGTCATAGTCTGGAGCTTCGCGAGGGGCGGGTGAAGGAAATATGCCCTAGAGACAATAATAAAGTTGTCATTTATATTTCCTTATATCAAGATAAATGTTTATTATTCATGCTAGAATTGTATTAACCGGAAACTTAATACATGTGTGAATACATAGACAAACAGATTGTCACTAGTATGCCTCTACTTAGCTCGTTGAATCAATGATGGTTATGTTTTCTAACCATAGACATGAGTTGTCATTTGATTAACGGGATCACATCATTAGAGAATGATGTGATTGACTTGACCCATCCGTTAGCTTGGCACAATGATCGTTTACTTTGTTGTTATTGTTTTCTTCATAACTTATACATGTTCCTATGACTATGATATTATGCAACTCCCGAATACCGGAGGCATACTTTGTGTGCTACCAAACGTCACAACATAACTGGGTGATTATGTTGGAAATATGCCCTAGAGGCAATAATAAATTAGTTATTATTATATTTCATTGTTCATGATAATCGTTTATTATCCATGCTAGAATTGTATTGATAGGAAACTCAGATACATGTGTGGATACATAGACAACACCATGTCCCTAGTAAGCCTCTAGTTGACTAGCTCGTTGATCAATAGATGGTTACGGTTTCCTGACCATGGACATTGGATGTCGTTGATAACGGGATCACATCATTAGGAGAATGATGTGATGGACAAGACCCAATCCTAAGCCTAGCACAAGATCGTGTAGTTCATATGCTAAAGCTTTTATAATGTCAAGTATCATTTCCTTAGACCATGAGATTGTGCAACTCCCGGATACCGTAGGAGTGCTTTGGGTGTGCCAAACGTCACAACGTAACTAGGTGGCTATAAAGGTGCACTACGGGTATCTTCGAAAGTGTCTGTTGGGTTGGCACGAATCGAGACTGGGATTTGTCACTCCGTGTAAACGGAGAGGTATCTCTGGGCCCACTCGGTAGGACATCATCATAATGTGCACAATGTGACCAAGGAGTTGATCACGGGATGATGTGTTACGGAACAAGTAAAGAGACTTGCCGGTAACATGATTGAACAAGGTATCGGGATACCGACGATCGAATCTCGGGTAAGTATCGTATCGATAGACAAAGGGAATTGTATACGGGATTGATTGAATCCTTGACATCGTGGTTCATTCGATGAGATCATCGTGGAGCATGTGGGAACCAACATGGGTATCCAGATCCCGCTGTTGGTTATTGACCTGAGAGTTGTCTCGGCCATGTCTGCATGACTCCCGAGCCCGTAGGGTCTACACACTTAAGGTTCGATGACGCTAGGGTTATAGGGAAAGTATGTACGCGGTTACCAAATGTTGTTCGGAGTCCCGGATGAGATCCCGGACATCAAAAGGAGTTCCGGAATGGTCTGGAGGTAAAGATTTATATATGGGAAGTCCCGTTTTGGTCACCGGAAAGGCTTCGGGTGCTATCGGTAACGTACCGGGACCACCGGGAGGGTCCCGGGGGTCCACCAGCCCCGGAGGCCTACATGGGCCAATAGTGGGAAGGGACCAGCCCCTAGGTGGGCTGGGGCACCTCCCACCAAGGCCCAAGGCGCCTCCAAGAGGGGAGGGGGGCAAACCCTAGGGCAGATGGGCCCTAAGGCCCACCCCAGGTGCGCCTTCCCCTCTCCCCCTTGTGGCCGCCACCCTAGATGGGATCTAGGGCTGCCGCACCCCTTGGGGTGGGAATCCTAGAGGGGGCGCAGCCCCCTCCCCTCCCCCTATATATACTTGAGGTATGGGGGCTGCCCAACACACGATCTGATCTCTCTCTTGGCGCAGCCCTACCTCTCTCCCTCCTCGTCTCTCATAGTGCTTGGCGAAGCCCTGCTGGAGTCCTGCGCTCCTCCACCATCACCACGCCGTCGTGCTGCTGCTGGACGGAGTCTTCCCAACCTCTCCTTCTCCCCTTGCTGGATCAAGGCGTGGGATACGTCACCGGGCTGCACGTGTGTTGAACGCGGAGGCGCCGTTGTTCGGCGCTTAGATCGGAATCAACCGCGATCTGAATCACTACGAGTACGACTCCTTCATCCGTGCTCTTGCAACGCTTCCGCTTAGCGATCTACAAGGGTATGTAGATGCACTCTCCTTCCCCTCGTTGCTAGATTACTCCATAGATTGATCTTGGTGATGCGTAGAAAATTTTAAATTTCTGCTACGATCCCCAACAGTGGCATCATGAGCTAGGTCTATGCGTAGTTTCTATGCATGAGTAGAACACAAGTTATTGTGGGCATCGATTTTGTCAATTTACTTGCCGTTACTAGTCTTATCTTGATTCGGCGGCATCGTGGGATGAAGCGGCCCGGACCGACCTTACACGTACTCTTACGTGAGACAGCTTCCACCGACTGACATGCACTAGTTGCATAAGGTGGCTAGCGGGTGTCTGTCTCTCCCACTTTAGTCGGATCGGATTCGATGAAAAGGGTCCTTATGAAGGGTAAATAGAAATTGGCATATCATGTTGTGGTTTTGGCGTAGGTAAGAAACGTTCTTGCTAGTAACCTATAGCAGCCACGTAAAATTTGCAACAACAATTAGAGGACGTCTAACTTGTTTTTGCAGCATATGCCTTGTGATATGATATGGCCAAAAGGATGTGATGAATGATATTGTGATGTATGAGATTGATCATGTTCTTGTAATAGGAATCACGACTTGCATGTCGATGAGTATGACAACCGGCAGGAGCCATAGGAGTTATCTTAATTTATTTATGACCCGCGTGTCAACTTAAACGTCATGTAATTACTTTACTTCATTGCTAAACCGTTAGCCATAGTAGTAGAAGTAATAGTTGACGAGACGACTTCATGAAGACACGATGATGGAGATCATGATGATGGAGATCATGGTGTCATGCCGGTGACGATGATGATCATGGCGCCCCGAAGATGGAGATCAAAAGGAGCAAAATGATATTGGCCATATCATGTCACTTTTTGATTGCATGTGATGATTATCATGTTTTACATCTTATTTGCTTAGAACGACGGTAGCTTAAATAAGATGATCCCTCGCAATAATTTCAAAAAAGTGTTCCCCCTAACTATGCACCGTTGCGAAGGTTCGTTGTTTCGAAGCACCACGTGATGATCAGGTGTGATAGATTCTAACGTTCGAATACAACGGGTGTAAGCCAGGTTTACACACACAATACACTTAGGTTGACTTGACGAGCCTAGCATGTACGGACATGGCCTCGGAACACGGAAGACCGAAAGGTCAAACATGAGTCGTATAGAAGATACGATCAACATGAAGATGTTCACCGATGATGACTAGTCCGTCTCACGTGATGATCGGACACGGCCTAGTTGACTCGGATCATGTTTCACTTAGATGACTAGAGGGATGTCTATCTGAGTGGGAGTTCATTAAATAATTTGATTGGATGAACTTAATTATCATGAACATAGTCTAAATTGTCTTTGCAAATATGTTGTAGATAAATAGCTCACGTTGTAGCTCCCTATTTCAATACGTTCCTAGAGAAAGATCAAGTTGAAAGATATTGTAAGCAATGATGCGGACTGGGTCCGTAGTCCGAGGAGTGTCCTCACTGCTACACAGAAGGCTTACGTCTTTGATGCACCGCTCGATGTGTAAACCCCTACAACGTCGTCTGTGGATGTTGTGAACACATGACAGACACATCCTGATGACTACTTGATAGTTTAGTGCACCATACTTTACGGCTTAGAATCGGGATTCCAATGACGTTTTGAACGCCATAAGACATATGAGATGTTCCAAGAGCTGAAATTGGGATTTCAGGCTCATGCCCGTGTTGAGAGGTATGAGACCTCTGACAAGTTCTTTTGCCAACAAGATGGAGGAGAATAGCTCAGCTAGTGAGCATGTGCTCAGAATGTCTGGGTGCTACAATCACTTAAATCAAGTGGGAGTTAAACTTCCAGATAAGATAGTGATTGATAGAGTTCTCTAGCCACTATCACTAAGCTACTAGATCTTCGTGATGAACTATGACATGCAAGGGATGGAGTTGATCCCAGAGCTGTTCGCGGTGCTTAAGACCGCAAAAGGTAGAAATCAAGAAGGAGCATCAAGTGTTGATGGTTTAACAAGACCACTGGTTTCAAGAAGGGCAAGGACTAGAAGGGAAACTTCATGGATGGCAAACCAGTTGCCGCTCCAGTGAAGGAACCCAAGGTTGAACCCAAACCCGAGACTAAGTGCTTCTATTGTAAGGGGAACGGTCATTGGTAGCGGAATTACCCCAAATGCATGGTAGATAAGAAGGCTGGCAACTTCAACAAAGTATATACGTGTTATTAATGTGTACCTCACTAGTACTCCTGGTAGCACCTGGGTATTGGATACCGGTTCAGTTGCTATTATTGGTGACTTGAAGCAAAAGCTACGGACTGAACGGAGACTGGCTAAGGGCGTGGTGATGATGTGTGTTGGAAGTGTTTCCAAAGTTGATGAGATCACCATCGCACGCTCCATCTGCCTTCAGGATTAGTATTGAACCTAGATAAATGTTATCAGGTGTCTACGTTGAGCATGAATATGATTAGATCATGCTCATTGCAATACGGTTATTCACTTAAGTTAGAGAATAATGGTTATTCTGTTTACATGAATAATACCTTTCATGGTCATGCATCCTATGTGAATGGTTCAATGAATCTCGGTCGTGGTAATACGCATGTTCACGCCAAAAGATCTAGATAGTACCACTTTCTTGTGGCACTGCCGCTTAGGTCATATTGGCGTAAGATGCATGAAGAAACTCCATGTCGATGGATGTTTGGAGTCACTTGATTTTGAATCACTTGACACATGCGAGCCATGCCTCATGGGCAGGATGACTAAGACCCCGTTTTCAGGTACAATGAAACGGGCAAGTGACTTGTTGGAAATCATACATGCTGATGCGTGTGATCCAATGAGAATTGAAGCGTGCGGTGGATATCTCTATTTTCTCATCTTCACTGACGATTTGAGTAGATATAGGTATATTTACTTAATGAAACACAAGTCTGAAACATTTGAAAAGTTCAAGCGGTTTCAGAGTGAATTTAAGAACCATCATAACAAGAAGATCAAATTCCTACGATCTGATCGATGAGAATTTCTGAGTTATGAGTTTGGCAATCACTTAAGACATTGTGGAATTGTTTCACAGTTGAAGCCACCTGGAACACCACAGGGTAATGGTGTGTCCGGACGTCGTAATCAAACCTCATGAGATATGGTGCGATCTATGATGTCTCTTACCGATCTACCGTTTTCATTTTGAGGATATGCGTTAGAGACAACTGCATTCACTTTAGATAGGACACCATCTAAGTCCGTTGAGACAACGTCATATGAATATGGTTTGGCAAGAAACCAAAATTGTTGTTTCTTAATGTTTGGGGCTGCGATGCTTAAGGCTTCAGCCGGAGAAGCTCGAACCCAAAAGCGGACAAACACATCTTCATAGGATACCCAAAGGTGACAGTTGGGTATACCTTCTATCTCAGATCCGAGGGCAAATTGTTTGTCGCTAAGAACGGGTCCTTTCTCGAGAAGGAGTTTCTCTCGAAAGAATTGAGTGGGAGGAAGATAGAACTTGATGAGGTTATCGAACCTTTACTTCAACCAGAGAGTGATGCAACACAGAAAGATGTTTTCTGTGGCGCCTACGTCTGTTGAATAGGAAGTTAATGATAGTGATCATGAAGCTTCGGATCAAGTTGCTATCGAACCTTGTAGGTCGACAAGGATATGTACTACTCCTGAGTGGTACGGTAATCCTGTCTTAGATATTATGTTGTTAGACAACAATGAACCTACGAGCTATGGAGAAGCGATGGTGGGCCCGTATTCCGACAAATGGTTAGAAGCCATGAAATCGGAGATAGGATCCATGTATCAGAACAAAGTATGGACTTTGGTGGACTTGCTCGATGATCGGCGAGCCATTGAGATAAATGGATCTTTAAGAAGAAAACGGACGTGGGCGGTAATGTTACCGTCTATGAAGCTCGACTTGTGGGAAAGAGTCTTTTCACAAGTTCAAGGAGTTGACTACGATGAGAATTTCTCACCCGTAGTGATGCTTAAGTCCGTCGGAATCATGTTAGCATTAGCTGTATTTTTCAATTATGAAATCTGACAGATGGATGTCAAAAACAAGTTTTCTTACTAGTTTTCGTAAGAAAAAGTTGTATAAGATACAATAAAAGGTTTTGTCGATCCTAAGGATGCTAAAAGGTATGCTAGCTCCAGCGATCCGTCTATGGACTAGAGTGAGCATCTCGGAGTCGGAATATATGCTTTGATAGAGTGATCAAAGCTTTTTAGGTTTATACAATGTTTGCTAGAAACTTGTATTTACAAGAAAGTGAGTGGGAGCACTACAACATTTCTGATAAGTATATGTGGATGACATATTATTGATTCGAAATAATGTAGAAATTCTGGAAAGCATAAACGGTTGTTTGAAGAGTGATTTTCAAAGGAAGACCTGGATAAAGCTGCATACATATTGGGCATCAAGATCTATAGAGATAGATCAAAATGCCTGATGATACTTTCAAAGAATGCACACCTTGACATGTTTTTGAAGGAGTTCAAAATAGATCAGTCAAAGAAGGGGTTCTTACCTGAGTTGTAAGGTGTGAAGTTGAGTAAGACTCAAAGCTTGACCACGGCAGAAGAAAGAGGAAGGACGAAGGTCGTCCCCTATGCTTTTGTCATAGGCTCTATACGATATACCATGCTGAGTACCGCACCTGATGTGTGTCTTGCCACATGTCTGGCAAGAGGGTACAAAGGTGATCTAGGAGTGGATCACCAGATAGCGGTCAAAATTATCCTTAGAGGAATAAGGAAATGTTTCTCGGTTATGGAGGTAATAAAGAGTTCGACGTAAAGAGTTACGTCGATGCAAGCTTAACACCTATCTGGATAGCTCTGAGTAGAGATACCGGATACGTATAATGGAGCAACAATTTGGAATAGCTCCAAGTGGAACGTGGTAGCAGCATCTATGATATGACATAAAGCTTTTGCGAAATACATAGGGATTTGAATATTGCAGACCCGTTGACTACAACCTCTCTCACAAGCATAACATGATCAAACCCAGAACTCATTGAGTGTTAATCACATAGTGATGTGAACTAGATTATTGAGTCTAGTAAACTCTTTGGATGTTGGTCACATGGCGATGTGACCTGTGAATGTTAATCACATGGCGATGTGAACTAGATTATTGACTCTAGTGCAAGTGGGAGACTGTTGGAAATATGCCCTAGAGGCAATAATAAATTAGTTATTATTATATTTCATTGTTCATGATAATCGTTTATTATCCATGCTAGAATTGTATTGATAGGAAACTCAGATACATGTGTGGATACATAGACAACACCATGTCCCTAGTAAGCCTCTACTTGACTAGCTCGTTGATCAATAGATGGTTACAGTTTCCTGACCATGGACATTGGATGTCATTGATAACGGGATCACATCATTAGGAGAATGATGTGATGGAAAAGACCCAATCCTAAGCCTAGCACAAGATCGTGTAGTTCATATGCTAAAGCTTTTCTAATGTCAAGTATCATTTCCTTAGACCATGAGATTGTGCAACTCCCGGATACCGTAGGAGTGCTTTGGGTGTGCCAAACGTCACAACGTAACTGGGTGGCTATAAAGGTGCACTACGGGTATCTCCGAAAGTGTCTGTTGGGTTGGCACGAATCGAGACTGGGATTTGTCACTTCGTGTAAACGGAGAGGTATCTCTGGGCCCACTCGGTAGGACATCATCATAATGTGCACAATGTGACCAAGGAGTTGATCACGGGATGATGTGTTACGGAACGAGTAAAGAGACTTGCCGGTAACGAGATTGAACAAGGTATCGGGATACCGACGATCGAATCTCGGGCAAGTATCGTATCGATAGACAAAGGGAATTGTATACGGGATTGATTGAATCCTTGACATCGTGGTTCATCCGATGAGATCATCGTGGAGCATGTGGGAACCAACATGGGTATCCAGATCCCGCTGTTGGTTATTGAACTGAGAGTTGTCTCGGCCATGTCTGCATGACTCCTGAGCCCGTAGGGTCTACACACTTAAGGTTCGATGATGCTAGGGTTATAGGGAAAGTATGTACGCGGTTACCGAATGTTGTTCGGAGTCCCAGATGAGATCCCGGATGTCACGAGGAGTTCCAGAATGGTCCGGAGGTAAAGATTTATATATGGGAAGTCCCGTTTTGGTCACCGAAAATGTTTCAGGTGCTATCGGTGACGTACCGAGACCGCCGGGAGGGTCCCGGGGGTCCACCAGGTGGGGCCACCAGCCTCGGAGGCCTACATGGGCCAATAGTTGGAAGGGACCAGCCCCTAGGTGGGCTGGGGCGCCTCCCACCAAGGCCCAAGGCGCCTCCAAGAGGGGAGGGGGGCAAACCCTAGGGCAGATGGGCCCTAAGGCCCACCCCAGGTGCGCCTCCCCCTCTCCCCCTTGTGGCCGCCACCCTAGATGGGATCTAGGGCTGCCGCACCCCTTGGGGTGGGAACCCTAGAGGGGGCGCAACCCCCTCCCCTCCCCCTATATGTACTTGAGGTATGGGGGCTGCCCAACACACGATTTGATCTTTCTCTTGGCGCAGCCCTACCTCTCACCCTCCTCGTCTCTCGTAGTGCTTGGCGAAGCCCTGCTGGAGTCCCGCGCTCCTCCACCATCACCACGCCGTCGTGCTGCTGCTGGACGGAGTCTTCCCAACCTCTCCTTCTCCCCTTGCTAGATCAAGGCGTGGGAGACGTCACCGGGCTGCACGTGTGTTGAACGCAGAGGCGCCATTGTTCGGCGCCTATATCGGAATCAACCGCGATCTGAATCGCTACGAGTATGACTCCTTCATCCGCGTTCTTGCAACGCTTCCGCTTAGCGATCTACAAGGGTATGTAGATGCACTCTCCTTCCCCTCGTTGCTAGATTACTCCATAGATTGATCTTGGTGATGCGTAGAAAATTTTAAATTTGTGCTACGATCCCCAACAGATTATTGTTAGGGAACGTAGCAATTTTAAAAAAATTCCTACGCACACGCAAGATCATGGTGATGCATAGCAACGAGAGGGAAGAGTATCGTCCACGTACTCTCGTAGACCATAAGTTGAAGCGTTATGAGAATGCGGTTGATGTAGTCGAACGTATTCACAATCCAACCGATCCAAGTACCGAACGCACGGCACCTCCGAGTTCAGCACACATTCAGCTCGATAACGTCCCACGAACTCCGATCTAGCAGAGCTTCACGGGAGAGTTCCATCAGCACGACGGCATGATGACGGTGATGATGTTGCTACCGACGCAAGGGTTCACCTAAGCACCGCTACGAGATGATCGAGGTAGATTATGGTGGAGGGGGCACCGCACACAGCTAAAAGATCAACTGATCAATTGTAGCCTCTTTCGATAAGTAAGAGTGTCGAACTCAACGAGGAGCTAAAGGTAGAACAAATATTCCCTCAAGTTCTACCGACCACCGATACAACTATACGCACGCTGAACGTTCGCTTTACCTAGAACAAGTATGAAACTAGAAGTACTTTGTAGGTGTTTTTGGATAGGTTTGCAAGATAATAAAGAGCGCGTAAATAAAAAGTAGGGGCTGTTTAGATAAAGAAACAATAAAGTTAGTATAGCGAGTGTGGAAAAGTGGTGGTAGGAGTTGCAAAATTGTCCGTAAGCAATTAACTACTTTACTAGACCGATAGCAAGTTTTATGTGGGTGAGGCCACTGCTAGCATGTCATCCCTGACTTGGAATTCTATGCACTTATGATTGGAACTATTAGCGAGCGTCCGCAACTGAAAGTGCAACTATACCTAGGTGGTTTTGGTAATTCCTAACAACATATAGCTCATTGAGCTAATGCTATTTCAAAATTAATATCTCAGGAAAGCTCAATGATTGGCATGGCATGGATGAGAAAAGTGGACCCCTCAAAATGCTAAGGACAAAAAGATTGTCTCAAGCTCAAAGCTCAAGACTCTACATTTTCTATTTTAGTGATCCAATATCACACTGAGTCTATAGGAAAAGCCAATACTATCAAGGAGGGATGAGGTGTTACTTAATGAGGCTCTTGCTCAAAGTGCTTAGTAATATGCTCCAAATCCCTCAACTACTTTCTCACATCCACATATGACCTAAACCAAAAGTCAAACTCGGCCCCACCGATTCTTTCTATCCGGCGCCACCGAGTTCAGATGTCATAGCCACTGCCACAAACCCTGGGCAAATCGGTCTCACCGATAGGGATCTCGGTCTCACCGAGATGGGATTGTAATCTCTCTGTTTCCCTTCGTAACGTTTTGGTCCCACTGAGATGAGCGATCGGTCCTACCGAGATTGCAATGTAAACTCTCTGTTTCACCTTCGTAACATTTCGGTCTCACCGAAATGAGCGAATCGGTCCCACCGAGTTTACCTGACCAACTCTCTGGTTAGCTTATTACCAAAATCGGTCTCACCAAGTTTGTGTAATCGGTCTCACCGAGATTACGTTATGCCCTAACCCTAACTATATCGGTCCTACCGAGTTGCATGTTGGTCCCGCCGAAAATCCTAACGGTCACTAGATTTGCTGAATTGGTCCGACCGAGTTTATCAATTTGGTCCCACCGAGATTGGGAAGTTGTGTGTAACGGTTAGATTTTGTGTGGAGGCTATATATACCCCTCCACCTCCTCTTCATTCGTGTTGAGAGCCATCAGAACGAACCTACACTTCCAGCTTACCTTTTTATGAGAGAGAACCACCTACACTTGTGTTGAGGCCAAGATATTCCATTCTTACCATATGAATCTTGATGTCTAGCCTTCCCCAAGTTGCTTTCCACTCAAATCTTCTTTCCACAAAATCCATATCCTGTGAGAGAGAGTTGAGTGTTGGGGAGACTATCATTTGAAGCACAAGAGCAAGGAGTTCATCATCAACACACCATTTGTTACTTCTTGGAGAGTGGTGTCTCCTAGATTGGCTAGGTGTCACTTGGGAGCCTCCGACAAGATTGTGGAGTTGAACCAAGGAGTTTGTAAGGGCAAGGAGATCGCCTACTTCGTGAAGATCTACCGCTAGTGAGGCAAGTCCTTCATGGGCGACGACCATGGTGGGATAGACAAGGTTGCTTCTTCGTGGACCCTTCGTGGGTGGAGCCCTTCGTGGACTCGCACAACCGTTACCCTTCGTGGGTTGAAGTCTCCATCAACATGGATGTACGATAGCACCACCTACCGGAACCATGACAAAAACATCCGTGTCTCCTATTGCGTTTGAATTCTCCAAACCCCTCCCTTTACATTCTTGCAAGTTGCATGCTTTACTTTCCGCTGCTCATATACTCTTTGCATGCTTGCTTGAATTGTGTTAAGATTGCTTAACTTGTCCAAAGTTGCTAAAATCTGCCAAGAACTACAATTGGGAAAAGGATAAGTTTTATTTGGTCAAGTAGTCTAATCACCCCCCTCTAGACATACTTTCGATCCTACAAGTGATATTAGAGCTTTGGTCTCCATTTGCTTTGATTTCCATAGCTTTTGGTAGTCATAGCCTTGGTTTCACAACCTAGGAGAGTATGGCGTCTTGCGAAGGAAATTACCACCGTAGAGGTCCTTACTTTGATGGTACTAATTTTGCTAGTTGGAAGCATAAGATGAAAATGCATATTCTTGGACATAACCCCACCGTATGGGCTATTGTGTGTATTGGCTTGCAAGGTGAATTCTTTGATGGGAGAGAACTGAACCGTGAAGCTACCGTGGAAGAGTTGAAGATGTTGTAGTATAATGCTCAAGCTTGTGATATCCTCTTCAACGGATTGTGCCCCAAAGAATTCAACAAAATCAGCCGTCTTGAGAATGCAAAGGAAATTTGGGATACTTTGATTGATATGCACGAAGGTACCGACTCCGTCAAGGAATCCAAGTTGGATGTGCTTCAAAGTCAGCTTGACAAGTTCAAAATGAAGGATGGTGAAGGTGCACTGAAATGTACTCTAGGCTTGCTCTTATCACAAATGAGATCGTCGGCTTAGGAAGTGAAGAGATGACCGACAAATTCATCATCAAGAAGATCCTAAGAGCTTTGGACGGAAAATATGATACCGTATGCACATTGATCCAAATGATGCCCAATTACAAAGATCTCAAGCCAACAGAAGTCATTGGAAGAATTGTTGCTCATGAGATGTCACGCAAGGATAAGGAGGAGCTCCATAACAAGTCAAGTGGTGCTTACAAAGCCTCATGTGAAGCTCCCACATCATCAAGTGAGAAACAAACCTTCAATGAAGAATTGAGCCTAATGGTGAAGAACTTCAACAAGTTATACAAGAGTAGAAGCAAAGAGAGAAGTTCCAAGTCAAGGTCCTACAATGACAAAAGATCTTCTAGCCGAGAGCGAAATTGCTACAATTGTGGAAGACCTAGACACTATTCTAATGAGTGTATGAAACCCTACAAGAGAAGAGAAGATTCTCCAAAAAGAAGAAGTAGAAGAGAAGAATCACCATCAAGAGAGAGAAGGAGTAGAGATGATCGTTATGAACGAAGAACATCTCGGAGAAGCAAGGATTCGGAAAGGAAGGACAAGTCATCAAGGAGCTACACAAAGCAAAGACATCAAACTCATGTTGGTGAATGGGTATCCGGCTCCGACTCCGACAATCACTCCAAGAGAAGCTATCACTCCGACTCCGAATATACTCAAGATGAAGGTGTTGCCGGTCTAGCACTTTTGTCAACCAACTCCTACGACATATTTGATTCACCAAATGAAGGACTTGGAAGATGCTTCATGGCTAAAGGCCCAAAGGTATCACACCCCGAGTATGTTGATTTCAATAGTGATGAAGATGACTTGTTAGGTGATGATGATTTACTTGTTGACAACTCTAGTGATGAATACTATGATGAAACGTCAATTAATCATGCTAATCAAGATAAAACGAATGACAATGATAAGGAGAAGATTGAGTTTCTAACTAAAGAACTAAACACTCTTAAGTTAGCTCATGAAGCTATCTTAGGAGATCATCGAGAACTTTTATGGACTCATGAGCAATTACGTTTTGAAAAGCTCAACCTTGAGCAAGAGCATGAGTTCTTAAAGGCAATCAATGATGATCTTTGAAAGAAAAGTTCTTCTTACATTGCCAAGCGTTTACTCTTATCCACTTACATGCCTCAAGTCAAGTCGAGTAACAAGAACAAGAAAGATTCTTCCTCTAGTAGTAACAATAATCATGCTAAATCCAATGTTGTTGCTTCTAGTAATTCTCTTGATTCCACTAATGATTCTCTTAGCCAAGTTACACTTGAGCAAGAAAATAGCTTATTGAAGGGAATTATAGAGAATGGTGTTTACAAGAGCCTTGCCGGGAGTAAGCAATTTGAGGAAATTGTACGCAAGCAAGGAAGGCACCGGAAGAAACAAGGTGTTGTTTTTGAACGAAAGTTCAATGCCAATGAAGTTGAGTGGGAAGAAGATCAATACCCCAAGACGAAGTTTGTTCCTCAACAAAAGAAGTATGATCCTACTTCCTTCAAAGGGACACAAGCTCAAGATGATCTTCCACCACAAGACCACGAGCAAAAAGGCAAGGATAAGCTTCAAGAGGAAATTGGTGCATTTGAAGAAGCACCCAAGGCCTTGGTCAAGTGGGTTCCCAAGACTACATCAAGTTCTACTTCATCAAGTACGACTACAACTTCAAGGATTCCCATCAAGATGATGTGGATCCCGAAGAAGAAGAACTAGACGGTTCCTGAGGGTGACTCCACCAACATGCTTCACTCTTATCATTTTGGCAAGAACAAGTGCAATCAACTTCCACATCTTGCACTAGTTCAAGGAGTCACAAACCCTCTTGTTGGTAAGACAAGGGACAAGGTAACCTAATGCTTTCATAGACATCATCTTGTGTGTGCATCACTCTATGTCTATGGATATCCTTGTTTCTTCCTTGTGGGACTAACCCGTGTAGGTATTGAAAGTTCAACTCACTCCAAAGGATTGCTCCAAATGATCTACATCAACATTGAGCATCCACATCTTCAACACCTACATGAAGTCATCATCGACAAAACCCAAGGTTAGTTCATCCCCCTTAGGGGGGATCTCACGTCTAGGGGGAGTTTTACTCTAAAATTGAACTAAAGCAACTCTAATGGTGTGAACACAACAACGCTTTATGTAAAAGTGGTAACCCCACTTGTGCTTAAACGATGAGTATGACCTATGATCAAATGTTCTCTTTTGACTCCTAAGTCAATATACTCATATATAGATGACCTAGTCATCGCCAATTGCTTGATAGATGCTAGAATTGGTTGTGCATGCTTTGCCACATATTTCACTTGCCATTTTATTGTGTGAGCATGTCGGTTGCATAATTTACTCATTCGAGGACATCCACTTGTTGTTTTGATTGTTTGGTTCCTTTTTTATTTTGCCAAGTGGATGGACAAGAATGCCTAAGAACCTTCTCTAGCTATCTATGTTTTTCTTGTCCCAAACTCTATTCATGCTACATCACAAAGTTTGATCAAGTCAGATTTGAACCACTCTGTGTGAGGAGCACTCGGAGTCCCCGATTCGTCATAGACTTATCTTTGTGTGTTTCGGTCTGACCGATTCATCCATTTCGGTCATACCGAGATCACTAAGTCGATCTAGGTTTTCAATCTCGGTGCAACCGATTTGAACTTTTCAGTCACACCGAGTTGCAGTAACTGCTTGTAGTTATGCATCTCGGTGCCACCGAGGTGTTCCACTCAGTCACACCGATAGGGTCAGGCTATATATATTCCCGCGCCAAAATTTGGAAAATTTTCCGAACCCCTTCGCCCGCGCTCAGCCTGCTTTGCCTCCCTGGGTCTCCAGATCGTCCTCCTCATCGCCAGCTGCCTCCCGCCACTGGTCTCCACCACCGTCAACGAAAGTCGTCTCCGCCGTTGCCGCCGTAGCAGGTCCATCGCCGCACTTAGGGTATGGACTTGATCCTTGTGCTAATCTCACTCTGATTCCTAGCACATTGTTTTGCCATGTATCTTGCCACGATTGAGATCACTCTATCCAGCGAAATCACACCGTAGTTTAGTTGTGGATTGAAAATTTAGGGTAAGGTTTCCGCCGAAATCATCTCGGACCAACCGAGTTGTTGAAATCGGTTCCACTGATTTGGCTAAGGCCATTGCACATGTGATTCTCGGTGTGACCGAGAATTGCAAATCGGTGTGACCGAGTTCAATTCTTTGTGAAACGCTAGCAGTCTCGGTGCCACCGAACCATGACTCGGTCTGACCGAGTTCAATTCTTTGTGAAACGCTAGCAGTCTCGGTGCCACCGAACCATGACTCGGTCTGACCGAGTTCACTAGTTTAGGTTCCAAAAGCTGCTTCGGTACCACCGAGTTTTCAAATCGGTAGATCCGAAATGTTTTCTATGGAAAACTAAAACTAAGTTTTTAACTCATTCTTTTGCAAAAACCTCTGTACTTTGTGATGCTCATCCAATCTACCTCATCTATAATCTATTCATAGGGTCTGCTGTTAGTGTTTGCATCATGTCAGATCAGAGTGACAGTCAGAACAAGTCTGAGGAGCAAGTTCACATAAGTGAGGGCACTAGTCCCTCTAGCAGCTTTGATGAGGGAAGCAGGAGTACACCCAGCAACTTGCCTAAGGCAGCCACCAGGACCGGAAAGAAGAGAACCTCAGATTCTGAGGATGAGGACTATGTGGCTGTTGAGGAAAAGGCCACCTCAAAGAGGAAAGTTTTGAAAAAGGAATATGGCACAACTGCTGCCACTAAGCCTGGAATGAAGACAAAGATTCTTGCCAAGAGAGTTCCTATGTCAAAGGCCAGAACATCCACTCAAGAAACTTTGGGATCTGCACCCAAAGAACAGGTTGTGGCAGAGAAGAAAAGGAAGGAAAGGGTCAAGAAGACCACTGCCAGAGTGCTTGGTAGATCATCAATTATGAGAGATTCTGAAGAAGAGGAAGAGGAAGAGGATGTAGCACCAGCACCCAAAGCTCAAAAGCTTATGGAAGATGCAATTAAGGCAGGGGCTGCTCCATCCAAGCCCAAAACTGCTCCTAAGACTGCTGCTCCCACTCCAAAGCCAAAACCCAAGAGGAGCACTAGGAACATCCCTGCTGAGGAGAAGAACAAGGCCCCAATGCCTCAAGCTGCCGAAGAAGAAGAGGATTCTGTTGCTTTGAGGAAGTTGAAGCCCAAGATCCCTGATCACAATGATGCACACCCAGTTGCAGAGAATATGAAAATCAGGGAGGATTCAGGATTGAGGCTATGGAGAGAGTTTGATCCATATGCCACCAGGAGAAGGACTGCTGTGGACTACAGGTTCCATACAAAGGAACAACATGACTTCTATGAGACTATTTTACTTGACAAGAAGCCCATAGTGTGTGACATGAGATGGGTTGATTGGAAATTCATTGAGGAAAATGAGGATCACTTCCTTGGTGTATATGACAGCTTCAAGGCATGTGGAGTTGATGAGTTTGTGGCTCAGAAGCTCACAAAGTGGAATGATGAGCTTATTATGCAGTTCTACTCCACAGCTCATTTCTACCCAGATGGAAGGATTGTCTAGATGTCTGAAGGTACTAGGTACCAGTCAACGATTGAAGAATGGGCAAAATTGATCAATGCTCCTAAGGAGAATGAAGATGACTTGGATGTCTATGCCAAGAAGAAGAAGGATCACAACACAATGGCACATATGTACAAAGAGATCCTAGATGCTGCTCTTGAGACACACAAATTTGGATCAGTACATTACCTTCTATCAGGTTTGCCAACAATCAACTGGATCCTCAGGCACACTCTATTGCCAAAGTCAGGTGATCACAAGATGATCAGAGGCCATGCAATGAACCTGCTTCACATATTTGATGTGCCTCAAAAGTTCAAAGCATGAGGCTAATTGTGGAAACCATAAAGAGAACAGCTGCAAATCGAAAGAGAAGTTGTGGGTATGCCCCACAGATCCAGGAGCTAATCAACTCCAAGATGGGCACTCGCACAAATCTCTTGGGCAAGGGACATATGCCCATCTACCCAGACTGTGAGGACAACACTATGGTGATGGATGAGAATGAACCATCTTCTGTGCAAGCACAAGCAAAGAGGGAGAAGGCAAGGACTGAAAAGGCTACAAAAATGCCAACCATTGATTAGGCATCTCAATATCTTCTGAAGAGCAAGCAAGATCAGCTTGGCTACTTGATTGCCTCCACTCTGAGGATTGATAAAGGATTGGCCACCCTGACTCAAAACCAGGAGAGCTTGGAGAGGATCATGGAGCAGAAGTTCTATGATTTAGATGTGAAGGTCACAGAGATACAGTCAGTTGTTGAGCAACTTCAGGATGAAGTGCAGGAGAAGAAGGGCAAGTCTACCACTGATGCTTTTGCTAGAGTGCCTAGAGGACAGAGATCTGCTGCAGTGCCAGTTACAGACACCAGAGCAACTTCATCTGCACTAGCTACAGCTTCAGTGCCACCAGCTCCAGCACCCACTCCACCAGCTCCATCTACATCAACTGATGCCTTCGTCCTTGGAGTTTTATCTACACCACCACCTGAAGACCAAGCCTGAGAGTCGATCTAGCACTATGCATTTTTATGAACTTTTTGGTAACTTGTTGCCAAAGGGGGAGAAAATGTATAGATCATAGGCTTCGAGAGAGAGTGTTTCTCTTTGTTCTCTCTTATTGTTTGGTGGTTGAACTTTGTTATTTGCTTGTTTGAGATACTTTATGCTTTTGTGTGGTACTTGGATGATCATGTGTTTGACCATATGCGACCTTAAATGCTTGTTGGATGACATTATCCTTTTATATCCCCATATGATCATTCACTTTGCTTGGTGATGAGTGCATGTATTTAATTATTATCATTTTGAGAGCTCCACCAAGATGTATGTGACATGGAAGAGTAACCCATGATCCTAACTCATTGTGCATTCGCAGTCCAAAGCAAATCTTAAACTATGCACAAATTTAGGGGGAGCTCTTGCTTTTCACATACTTCTCAAAGCGACAATGTTTTTCACTCTTATTATCATTTGTCGAAGCTTTGATCTATATGTTGTCATCAATTACCAAAAAGGGGGAGATTGAAAGTGCAACTATCCCTAGGTGGTTTTGGTAATTCCTAACAACATATAGCTCATTGAGCTAATGCTATTTCAAGATTAATATCTCAGGAAAGCTCAATGATTGGCATGGCATGGATGAGAAAAGTGGACCCCTCAAAATGCTAAGGACAAACGGATTGGCTCAAGCTCATAGCTCAAGACTCTACATTTTCTATTTTAGTGATCCAAGATCACATTGAGTCTATAGGAAAAGCCAATACTATCAAGGAGGGATGAGGTGTTGCTTAATGAGGCTCTTGCTCAAAGTGCTTAGTAATATGCTCCAAATCCCTCAACTACTTTCTCACATCCACATATGACCTAAACCAAAAGTCAAACTCGGCCCCACCGATTCTTTCTATCTGGCGCCACCGAGTTGAGATGTCATAGCCACTGCCACAAACCCTGGGCAAATCGGTCTCACCGATAGGGATCTCGGTCTCACCGAGATGGGACTGTAATCTCTCTGTTTCCCTTCGTAAAGTTTTGGTCCCACCGAGATGAGCGATCGGTCCCACCGAGATTGCAATGTAAACTCTCTGTTTCACCTTCGTAACATTTCGAGACCGAAATGAGCGAATCGGTCCCACCGAGTTTACCTGACCAACTCTCTGGTTAGCTTATTACCAAAATCGGTCTCACCGAGTTTGTGTAATCGGTCTCACTGAGATTACGTTATGCCCTAACACTAACTATACCGGTCCTACCGAGTTGCATGTTGGTCCCGCCGAAAATCCTAACGGTCACTAGATTTGCTGAATTGGTCCGACCGAGTTTATCAATTCGGTCCCACCGAGATTGGGAAGTTGTGTGTAACGGTTAGATTTTGTGTGGAGGCTATATATACCCCTCCACCTCCTCTTCATTCGTGTTGAGAGCCATCAGAACGAACCTACACTTCTAGCTTACCTTTTTCTGAGAGAGAACCACCTACACTTGTGTTGAGGCCAAGATATTCCATTCTTACCATATGAATCTTGATCTCTAGCCTTCCCCAAGTTGCTTTCCACTCAAATCTTCTTTCCACCAAATCCATATCCTGTGAGAGAGACTTGAGTGTTGGGCAGACTATCATTTGAAGTACAAGAGCAAGGAGTTCATCATCAACACACCATTTGTTACTTCTTGGAGAGTGGTGTCTCCTATATTGTCTAGGTGTCACTTAGGAGCCTCCGACAAGATTATGGAGTTGAACCAAGGAGTTTGTAAGGGCAAGGAGATCGCCTACTTCGTGAAGATCTACCGCTAGTGAGGCAAGTCCTTCGTAGGCGACGGCCATGGTGGGATAGACAAGGTTGCTTCTTCGTGGACCCTTCATGGGTGGAGCCCTCCGTGGACTCGCGCAACCGTTACCCTTCGTGGGTTGAAGTCTCCATCAACATGGATGTACGATGGCACCACCTACCGGAACCATGACAAAAACATCCGTGTCTCCTATTGCGTTTGAATCCTCCAAACCCTTCCCTTTACATTCTTGCAAGTTGCATGCTTTACTTTCCGCTGCTCATATACTCTTTGCATTGGAAAAAGGATAAGTTTTATTTGGTCAAATAGTCTAATCACGCCCCCTCTAGACATACTTTCGATCCTAAAGAAACTACTAACGTTCATTAAGGTAAAACCCAACCATAGCATTAAGATATATTGGTCCCCCTTCAATCCCGTATGCATCAATTTCTATGCTAGGTTGAAGCTTCTGTCACTCTTGCCGTCCAATACATAGTCCTATCAACATACAACTACCCTATGGCGTGATCCACGCGCGTGCTCATATGATGGGACCAAAGAACAACAACATAACCACAAGAAAATTAAACCAATCATTTAAATTCATCAACCACCGATAGGACAACGAAAATCTACTCAGACATCATAAGATGGCAACACATCATTGGATAATAATATGAAGCATAAATCACCATGTTCAAGTAGAGGGTACAACGGGTTGTGGGAGAGTGGACCGCTGTAGATAGATGGGGGAAGGTGGTGGAGATGTTGGTGAAGATGACGGAGGTGTAGATCATCGTCACACGATGATGGCCCCGGCGGCGTTCTGGCGCCACCGGGAGAGAGGGGGAGAGAGCCCCCCTTCTTCTTCTTCTTCTTCTTCTTCTTCCTTGACCTTATCCCTAGATGGGAGAAGGGTTTCCCCTCTGGTCCATGGCCTCCATGGCGGCAGAGGGGCGAGAGCCCCTCTGAGATTGGATTTGTGTCTCTGTCTCTCTCTGTTTCTACGTTGGCTGATTCTGCCCTTTCACCGTTTCTTAAATTTCTGGAGATCCGTAACTCCGATTGGGCTGAAATTTTGACACGATATCCATCCGAATATTGGCTTTCTTGCGGTGAAAGAAGGGCACCAACCACCTTAAGGGAAGGCCACGAGGGCCCAGGGCGCACCTGACCCCCTGGGGCACGCCCCCCTGCCTCGTGCCCCCTCGGGCATCGTCTTGCTTTGATTCTTCTTCTAAAAAATCACATATATTCCAGAAAAAAATCTCCGTCAGTTTTTATCCCGTTTGGACTCCGTTTGATATGGATTTTCTGTGAAACAAAAAACATGCAACAAATAGAAACTGACATGGGGCACTGAATCAATATGTTAGTCCCAAAAAATAGTATAAAAGTTGCCAAAAGTATATGAAAGTTGTAGAATATTGGCATGGAACAATAAAAAATTATAGATACGACGGAGACGTATCAACATCCCCAAGCTTAATTCCTGCTCGTCCTGGAGTAGGTAAATGAAAAAAAGATAATTTTTGATGTGGAATACTACCTAGCATAATCTTGATCATGTAATCTAATCATGGCATGAATATTAAGACACGAGTGATTCAAATCAATAGTCTATCATTTGACATTAAGACAATAATACTTCAAGCATACTAATAAAGCAATCATGTCTTTTCAAAATAACATGGCCGAAGAAAGTTATCCCTACAAAGTCATATGGTCTGGCTATACTCCATCTTCACCACACAAAATATTCAAATCATGCACAACCTTGATGACACGCCAAGCAATTGTTTCATACTTTTGACGTTCTCAAACCTTTTCAACTTTCACGCAATACATGAGCGTGAGCCATGGATATAGCACTATAGGTGGAATAGAATATGATGGCAGTGAAGGAAATATGCCCTAGAGGTAATAATAACGTTATTATTTATTTCCTTATATCATGATAAATGTTTATTGTTCATGCTAGAATTGTATTAACTGGAAACATAATACATAGTTCTCGAACCCGTACGGTCCGCACGCTTAAAGTTCGATGACGGTTATATTATGAGTTTATGTGTTTTGATGTACCGAAGGAGTTTGGAGTCCCGGATGAGATCGGGGACATGACGAGGAGTCTTGAAATGGTCGAGACGTAAAGATCGATATATTGGACGACTACATTCAGACATCGGAAAGGTTCCGAGTGATTCGGGTATTTTCGGGAGTACCGTGGAGTTATGGGAATTCGTATTGGGCCTTAATGGGCCATACGAGAAATGAGAGAAAGGCCTCAAAGGGTGGCCGCATCCCTCCCCATGGGCTGGTCCGAATTGGACTAGGGAGGGGGGGGGGGCGCCCCCTTCCTTCCTTCTCCTTTTCCCTTCCCTTTCCTTCCCTCCTACTCCTACTACTTGAAAGGGCTCCTAGTTCTACTAGGAAAGGGGAAATCCTACTCCCGGTGGGAGTAGGACTCCCCTAGGGCGCGCCATAGAGAGGGCCGGCCCTCCCCCTCCTCCACTCCTTTATATACGTGGCCAGGGGGCACCCCATAGACACAACAATTGATCTCTTGATCTCTTAGCCGTGTGCGGTGCCCCCCTCCACCATAATCCACATCGATCATATCGTAGCGGTGTTTAGGTGAAGCCCTGCGTCGGTAGAACATCATCATCGTCACCACGCCATCGTGCTAACGAAACTCTCCCTCAACACTCGGCTGGATCGTAGTTCAAGGGACGTCATCAAGTTGAACGTGTGCAGAACTCGGAGGTGCCGTGCGTTCGGTACTTGATCGGTCGGATCGTGAAGACGTATGACTACATCAACCGCGTTGTGCTAACGCTTCCGCTTTCGGTCTACGAGGGTACGTGGACAACACTCTCCCATCTCTTTGCTATGCATCACCATAATCTTGCGTGTGCGTAGGATTTTTTTTGAAATTACTACGTTCCCCAACAGTGGCATCCGAGCCTGGTTTTATGCATAGATGTCATATTCATGAGTAGAACACAAGTGAGTTGTGGGCGATATAAGTCATACTGCTTACCATCATGTCATACTTTGGTTCGGCGGTATTATTGGATGAAGCGGCCCGGACCGACATTACGCGTACGCTTACGGGAGACTGGTTTTACCACCGTGCTATGCACACAGGTGACTAGCGGGTGTCAGTTT
Organism: Triticum monococcum; assembly: GCA_034509565.1. Taxonomy (NCBI): domain Eukaryota; kingdom Viridiplantae; phylum Streptophyta; class Magnoliopsida; order Poales; family Poaceae; genus Triticum; species Triticum monococcum. The sequence continues at coordinate 142,197,218 of CM067845.1, read as the reverse complement.
CTCCAACTTTAGTTGAACCGAGTGTGGCTACGTCCGGTCCTTGAGAAGGTTAAAACAACACTAACTTGACAAACTATCGTTGTGGTTTTGATGCGTAGGTAAGGACGGTTCTTGCTCAGCCTGTAGCAGCCACGTAAATCTTGCAACAACAAAGTAGAGGACGTCTAACTTGTTTTTTGCAGGGCATGTTGTGATGTGATATGGTCAAGACGTGATGAGATAAGTTGTTGTATAAGATGATCATGTTTTGTTGAAGTTATCGGCAACTGGAAGAAGCCTTATGGTTATCTCTTTATTGCATAAGATGCAAGAGCCAAATAATTGCTTTACTTTATCGCTATGCAATAGCAATAGTTGCAAGAGCAATAGTTGGCGAGACGACCATGTGACGACACATTGATATAGATCAAGATGATGGAGATCATGGTGTCATGCCGGTGATGATGGAAATCATGATGATGCTTTGGAGATGGAGATCAAAGGCACAAGATGATGATGGCCATATCATGTCACATATTTTGATTGCATGTGATGTGTATCTTTTATACATCTTATTTTGCTTAGTTCGACGGTAGCTTTATTAGATGATCTCTCACTAATTATCAAGGTACAAGTGTTCTCCCTGAGTATGCACCATTGCGGAAGTTCTTCGTGCTGAGACACCACGTGATGATCGGGTGTGATAGGCTCTACGTTCAAATACAACGGGTGCAAAACAGTTGCACACGCGGAATACTTAGGTTAAACTTGACGAGCCTAGCATATAACAGATATGGCCTCGGAACACTAAGACCGAAAGTTCGAGCGTGAATCATATAGTAGATATGATCAACATAATGATGTTCACCATTGAAACTATTCCATCTCACGTGATGATCGGACATGGTTTAGTTGATATGGATCACATGATCACTTAGAGGATTAGAGGGATGTCTATCTAAGTGGGAGTTCTTAAGTAATATGATTAATTGAACTTAAATTTATCATGAACTTAGTCCTGGTAGTATTAGCATATCTGTGTTGAAGATCAATAGCTCGCGTTTAGCTCCCCTGTTTTATTTTCGATATGTTCCTAGAGAAAACTAAGTTGAAAGATGTTAGTAGCAATGATGTGGATTGGATCCGTGATATGAGGTTTATCCTCATTGCTGCACAGAAGAATTATGTCCTTGATGCACCGCTAGGTGACAAACCTATTGCAGGAGCAGATGCAGATGTTATGAACGTTTGGCTAGCTCAATATGATGGCTACTTGATAGTTTAGTGCACCATGCTTAAACGGCTTAGAATCGGGTCTTCAAAGACGTTTTGAACGTCATGGACCATATGAGATGTTCCAGGAGTTGAAGTTAATATTTCAAGAAAATACCCGAGTTGAGAGATATGAAGTCTCCAACAAGTTCTATAGCTAAAAGATGGAGGAGAATATCTCAAGCAGTGAGCATGTGCTCAGATTATCTGGGTAGTACAATCGCTTGAATCAAGTGGGAGTTAATCTTCCTGATAAAATAGTGATTGACAGAATTCTCTAGTCACCATGACAAAGTTAGTAGAACTTCGCTATGAACTATAAAGGGATAACGGAAATGATTCTCAAGCTCTTCATGATGCTGAAATCGACGAAGGTAGAAATCAAGAAAAGCATCAAGTGTTGATGGTAAACAAAGCCACTAGTTTCAAGTAAAGGGACAAAGGTAAGAAAGGGGAACTTCAAGAAGAACGGCAAACAAGTTGCTGCTCAAGTGAAAAAACCCAAGTCTGGACCTAAGCCTGAAACTGAGCGCTTCTACTGGTGTTTTGGTCATAATGATAGTGCAACTTATTTGTGGCACTGCCGTTTAGGTCATATTGGTGTAAAGCGCATGAAGAAATCCATGCTGATGGGCTTTTGGAATCACTTGATTATGAATCAGTTGATGCTTGCGAACCATGCCTCATGGGCAAGATGACTAAGACTCCGTTCTCCGGAACAATGGAGCGAGCAAAAGATTTGTTGGAAATCGTACATACTGATGTATGTGGTCCGATGAATATTGAGGCTCGCGGCATGTATCATTATTTTTTGATCTTCACAGATGATTTGAGCAGATATGAGTATATCTACTTGATGAAACACAAGTCTGAAACATTTGAAAAGTTCAAAGAATTTCAGAGTGAAGTGGAGAATCATCGTAACAAAAAATAAAAGTTTCTACGATATGATCGCAGAAGTAAAATATTTGAGTTACGAGTTTGTCCTTCAGTTAAAACAATGTGAAATAGTTTCACTACTCACGCCACCTAGAACACCACAGTGTAATGGTGTGTCTGAATGTTGTAACCGTACTTTATTAGATATGGTGCAATCTATGACATCTCTTACTGATTTACCGCTATCGTTTTGGGGTTATGCATTAGAGACAGCTACATTCACGTTAAATAGGGCACCATCTAAATCCGTTGAGACGACACCGTATGAACTATGGTTTGGCGAGAAACCTAAGCTGTCGTTTCTTAAAGTTTGAGGTTGCAATGCTTATGTGAAAAAGTTTCAACCTGATAAGCTCAAACACAAATCGGAGAAGTGCGTCTTCATAGGATACCCAAAAAGAAAATGTTGAGTACACCTTCTATCACAGATCCGAAGGCAAGATATTCATTGCTGAGAATGGATCCTTTCTAGAGAAGGAGTTTCTCTCGAAAGAAGTGAGTGGGAGGAAAGTAGAACTTGATGAGGTAACTGTACCTTCTCCCTTATTGGAAAGTAGTTCATCATAGAAATCTGTTCCTGTGACTACTACACCAATTAGCGAGGAACCTAATGATGATGATCATGTAACTTCAGATCAAGTTACTACCGAACCTCGTAGGTAAACCAGAGTGAGATCCGCACCAGAGTGGTACGGTAATCCTGTTCTGGAGGTCATGTTACTTGACCATGATGAACCTACGAACTATGAGGAAGCGACGATGAGCCCAGATTCCACGAAATGGCTTGAGGCCATGAAATTTGAGATGAGATCCATGTATAAGAACAAAGTATGGACTTTGATTGACTTTCCCAAAGATCGGCGAGCCATTGAGATTAAATGGATCTTCAAGAGGAAGACGAAAGCTGATAGTAGTGTTACTATCTACAAAGCTAGAATTGTCGCATAAGGTTTTCGACAAGTTCAAGGTGTTGACTACGATGAGAGTTTCTCACTTGTATCTATGCTTAAGTCTGTCCAAATCATGTTAGCAATTGCCACATTTTATGAAATCTGGCAAATGGATAAACAAAACTACATTCCTTAATGGATTTTTAAAGAAGATTTGTATATGAAACAACAAGAAAGTTTTGTCAATCCTAAAGGTACTAACAAAATATGCAAGCTCCAACGATCCATCTATGGACTGGTGCAAGCATCTCGGAGTTGGAATATACGCTTCGATAAGTTGATCAAAGCATATAGTTTTATACAGACTTGCGGTGAAGCCTGTATTTACAAGAAAGTGTGTGGGAGCACTACAACATTTCTGATAAGTATATGTGAATGACATATTGTTGATCGGAGATAATGTAGAATTATTCTGCAAAGCATAAAGGAGTGTTTGAAAGGAGTTTTTCAAAGAAATACCTTGGTGAAGCTGCCTACATATTGAGCATCAAGATCTATAGAGATAGATCAAGACGCTTGATAAGTTTTTCAATGAGTACATACCTTGACAAGATTTTGAAGTAGTTCAAAATGGAACAGTCAAAGAAAGAGTTCTTGCCTGTGTTACAAGGTGTGAAACTGAGTAAGACTCAAAGCCCGACCACGGCATAAGATAGAAAGAGAATAAAAGTCATTCCCTATGCCTTGGCCATAGGTTCTATAAAATATGCCATGCTGTGTACCGGATCTATTTTATACCCTACACTGATTTTGGCAAGGGGTACAATAGTGATCTAGGAGTAGATCACTGGACAGCGGTCAAAATTATCCTTAGTGGAATAAGAATATGTTTCTCGATTATGGAAGTGACAAAAAGGTTCGTCGTAAAGGGTTACGTTGATGCAAATTTTGACACTGATCCAGATGACTCTAAATCTCAATCTGGATACATATTGAAAGTGGGAGCAATTAGCTAGAGTAGCTCTGTGCAGATCATTGTTGACATAGAAATTTGCAAAATACTTACGAATCTGAATGTGGCAGACCCGTTGACTAAACTTCTCTCACAAGCAAAACATGATCACACCTTAGTACTCTTTGGGTGTTAATCCCATAGCGATATGAACTAGATTATTGACTTTAGTAAACCCTTTGGGCGTTGGTCACATGTCGATGTGAACTATGGGTGTTAATCACATGGTGATGTGAACTATTGGTATTAAATCACATGGCGATGTGAACTAGATTATTGACTCTAGTGCAAGTGGGAGACCGAAGGAAATATGCCCTAGAGGCAATAATAAAGTTATTATTTATTTCCTTATATCATGATAAATGTTTATTACTCATGCTAGAATTGTATTAACCGGAAACATAATACATGTGTGAATACATAGACAAACAGAGTGTCACTAGTATGCCTCTACTTGACTAGCTCGTTGATCAAAGATGGTTATGTTTCCTAACCATAGACTTGAGTTGTCATTTGATTAACGGGATCACATCATTAGGAGAATGATGTTATTGACTTGACCCATTCTGTTAGCATAGCACTTGATCGTTTAGTTTGTTGCTATTGCTTTCTTCATGACTTATACATGTTCCTATGACTATGAGATTATGCAACTCCCGTTTACCGGAGGAACACTCTGTGTGGTACCAAACGTCACAATGTAACTGGGTGCTCTACAAGTGTCTCTGAAGGTACTTGTTGGGTTGGCGTATTTCGAGATTAGGATTTGTCACTCTGATTGTCGAAGAGGTATCTCTAGGCCCACTCGGTAATGCACATCACTATAAGCCTTTCCAGCATTGCAACTAATGAGTTAGTTGCGGGATGATGTGTTACGGAACGAGTAAAGTGACTTGTCGGTAACGAGATTGAACTAGGTATTGAGATACGACGATCGAATCTCGGGTAAGTAACATACCGATGACAAAGGGAACAACGTATGTTGTTATTCGGTTTGACCGATAAAGATCTTCATAGAATATGTAGGAGCCAATATGAGCATCCAGGTTCCGCTATTGGTTATTAACCAGAGACGTGTCTCAGTCATGTCTACATAGTTCTCGAACCCGTAGGGTCCGCACGCTTAAAGTTCGATGACGGTTATATTATGAGTTTATGTGTTTTGATGTATCGAAGGAGTTCGGAGTCCTGGATGAGATCGGGGATATCACGAGGAGTCTCGAAATGGTCGAGACATAAAGATCAATATATTGGACGACTATATTCGGACATCGGAAAGGTTCCGAGTGATTCGGGTATTTTCAGGAGTACCAGGTGATGTAGACACAGACCTAGGGTAGGGTAATAGGCCTGACCTATACGCCCCACCTAAAGTCTTGTCCTAAGAACTAAGGAGTTCAAGAATCAGAAGCAGAAGACCAACAAAGGTGTCGAAGCGAAGTCCACTCGACCTATCGATCACTCGGAGACCTCTCTTACTCAGGTCACTCGACCACCAAACCACTCGACATATCAGAAGACCTAAAGCCACTCCGCGCAGCAACGGTCAAGCATTCATTCACATACTTAGTGCTCATTTGTAGCACTTTAATACAGGCGTTATCTGTAACGCCTCCTCTTAATGTATATTGAACCCTGTGTAATGGAGGGGAGCTGGGGTCCTGGCGCACTCTATATAAGCCACCCCCCTCCTCTGGGACAAGGGTCCGCACCCCCTGTAACTCACACACGTATAATCCAGTCGACCGCCTCCGGGCTCCGAGACGTAGGGCTGTTACTTCCTCCGAGAAGGGCCTGAACTCGTAAACCTTATGTGTACAACTCCTCCATAGCTAAGATCTTGCCTCTCCATTCCTACCCCCATATTCTACTGTCAGACTTAGAACCACGATAGTTGGCGCCCACCTTGGGGCAGGTGTCCTAGCGTCTTGTTGGAGAAGTTGCGATTTTTCCGATCCCCTTCATCATGGTTTCAGGCAGAGTTTTGGTGGAGGGCCGTGAGATCCGCCTCGGCGCGCTCACGTTCATCAACGACGACTCCGCTTGGCTTCAGGAGGCTCTGCTCGACGTCGACGCGCTCCCTGTCCACGGGGCAATGCACTTTCGCGCGTGCGTCTGCGACGTCCTCTTGTGGCAGCCGTCGACCCAGTATCGGTCGGCCCCTGTGTCATCCTCCCTCCCTGTTTCCCATCGGCGCAAGCGCTCCGGTCAGTCGAGACTTCAGTGGTGGGTGAGACACGCGGTGGCTCGCCAGTCAGCCACCCCCAAGTCGCGGCGATCGAGCCCAACGAATCTCTCTATGGCCTGTTCGACTGGCTCTGCAGAGACTGCATCCGAGTGCGACAGTAGTGATCCAGCGGCAGAGGTTCTGATGGTCGATGAACCATGCAGTCCTCCCGGCTTTCCCCGCACCGATGGAGGCGACGGCGGAGGCGGTCCGTCGCATACTCATGAAGAGTATCTCCCCGAGCCCCTTTACTTCGCTGCAGAGAGAAGAACTTCGCCGCCGGAACATGGATGCGCTGCACACTCCTATCGTTGGAGAAACCCCCGAGGTCCGTGCCTTAGAGGACGCGTGCTTGGCCAACTTGGCTGAGCGCACTCGACTGGAGAACCTCCAGCGAGCACTCGATGAGCGTGCGCGACAACGGATTCCAAGATCCAGTCGACGTCAGCTCTTTCCGCCACCGACTCAGGTATATCGAACTCCGATTCAGAATTTAGCAGCTGTAGCCCGTATAGCAGAGTCGATTCAGCCTTCTCAGTCAGAGGCTGGCAGAGGCTTGTTGCAGATCAGAGCATTGCTCCGGGTGGCAGGAGATCAGAATTCAGCTGCGTCACACTCGCAAAATAGGATCCACAGCAGATCCGTCGCTGCAGATATAGTCCAGTCGGCTCACAGCCTAAGATCGCCCCCGAGGCATGAGGGACGTGGAGACCGGCGCGAACAGAACAGGAACCGTGAGCAGTATGATCACCGACTCGATCAGGATGATCGACGTCGAGTACCCACCCCTCCCCCAAGGAGTGGATCGTATGTGCCTCGACAGCAGGATGACAGACGCCCTCACAGTGTTGGGCGAAGGATTCCAGTCGACCCCAGGGAGCCAGGCTTTGATGTGAGATCCGTTCTCGTTCAGGGTTTGGTTGACAGGAACAGAGCCCATCGAGAAGGTCGAGACAGAGATGTACCCACCAGCAGTAGAGTACACGTCTCAGGACCGGAGTGCTTCTGTAGAGCCATCAGAGCCGCGATGATCCCTCCCAACTTTAGGTTGGCGACTGGAGTCAGTAAGTTCACTGGTAAGTCCAAGCCTAATACTTGGCTTGAGGATTACCGAGTGGCTGTTCAGATTGGCGGCGGTAACGATGAAGTGGCAATGAAACACCTGCCGTCGGTGTCAAAACCGGCGTATCTCGGGTAGGGGGTCCCGAACTGTGCGTCTAGGCCGGATGGTAATAGGAGGCAAGGGACACGAAGTTTTACCCAGGTTCGGGCCCTCTTGATGGAGGTAAAACCCTACGTCCTCCTTGATTAATATTGATGATATGGGTAGTACAAGAGTAGATCTACCACGAGATCGGAGAGGCTAAACCCTAGAAGCTAGCCTATGGTATGACTGTTGTTCTGTATGTTGTCCTATGGACTAAAACCCTCCGGTTTATATAGACACCGGAGAGGGTTAGGGTTACACAAAGTCGGCTACAATGGTAGGAGATCCACATATCCGTATTGCCAAGCTTGCCTTCCACACCAAGGAAAGTCCCTCCCAGACACGGGACGAAGTCTTCAATCTTGTATCTTCATAGTCCAGGAGTCCGGCTGAAGGTATAGTACGGCCATCCGGACACCCCCTAATTCAGGACTCCCTCAGTAGCCCCTGAACCAGGCTTCAATGACGACGAGTCGGGCGTGCAGATTGTCTTCGGCATTGCAAGGCGGGTTCCTCCTCCAAGTACTTCATAGAAGATTTTGAACACAAAGATAGTGTCTGGCTCTGCAAAATAAGTTTCCACATATTGCCACAGAGAGAATAATATTTACACAAATCTAATTTGCTGACGTATTCCGTAGTGTGACATCGCACCACGGCCAAGCCTTTATTCGAATCGTTTTATTGTCCCACCTCAGCGTGTCATGCGAGGCGGTTTCCTTGGCACGTCTTGTTAAAGCAGAGATCATGTCCCCTTATTCCGGGATTCTCCTTGATACGGGCGTGGGTAACCCAACCACTTCTAGGACTCCTAGACTATAGGCAAGTCCAAACGGCCATGGAGAGGACGCTTGATATTCACCCTCTTTATAAAGGGACAAGGCTTTTATTTTTTCCCTCCCGTGCTCAATCGAATCCTTCCCCCACCTCAAGCTCAAACACCCAAAGTTCAGGTCAGGTGCTCCGAACCTTCAATCATGTCCGAATCTAGCCTTCAAGGCCGATGGATGCCTTCCTCCATCATGGAAGAAGACATCAAAAAGTTGAGGGAGGCCAGATATCTGACCGCCGAGGTTTCGCACCGGTTGCCTGCCCGAGGGCAGGCTGTCCCCTCCCTCGAACCCAACGAGAACGTCGTGTTCGTCTCCCACTTCCTCCGAGGTCTAGGCCTTGCTCTGGATCCTTTCGTCAGGGGTTTGATGTTTTATTACGGGCTAGATTTCCATGATCTAGCTCCGGACTCCTTTCTTCATATCACGACATTTATTGTCATGTGTGAGGCCTTCCTCCGGGTTACCCCTCACTTTGTCCTGTGGCTCAAGACCTTTGAAGTAAAGCCGAAGATGATTGAGGGGCAACATGCAGTGTGCGGAGGTGCCTCAATATGCAAGATGATGGGAGCTCCATGGCCCAAAGGTTCCATTCCAGAGGTGTCTGAATTGTGGCAACAGGAGTGGTTCTACATCACGGCTCCTAGAAGTGCCAAGTGGGTGGCCGCCCCTGTTTTCCGCTCGGGCCCTCCCCCACAACTGATGTCATGGATTAGCAGAGGTCTGAGCTGGGGTCCAGCCAAGGACATGCCTATACTGCAAAGCCGCATTCGAGATCTCTTCAATGGAGATTTTAGTTTGGTTGCGGTAATACAAGTTATGCTGGTTCGTCAAGTCTAGCCTTGCAAACGCCGGCCCCTTCCCTTGTGGGAGTTCAATCCCGAGGGACCGCATGTCATTCAAAATTTCCTCGGCCTGACGCACGAGGAGATGTACAAGTCATTCTTCGGACCTCAGGTAGAGTGTCTGAAAATCACCAAGGACGTGGGCCTGAGCAGTAACTGCGCCGCCGAACAGGTAAGGAATCTTCCGGCCGAACATACTATCTCTCATTTGTTACAAAGTTATTTCTGAGAGCTTGCTTTTTGACCAGGACTGGCTAACAAAGGCGAAGTTAATTCGGTGTTCGGCCCCCCTCCCTGAGGGTTTGGACAATCCGGTATTGGAAAAGATGCTCCAGGTCGCACCTTGCCCGGAGCCCTTGAAGGAAGATACTGGGGAGGATAATACGGGCGGACGCGGGCCCCCAACGCTGCCCATTCTAACCGACGGAGCGAGCGTCTCCATGAAGGAAGAAGACCGGAGGAGGAAAAGGACTGCGCCTGGGGATTCGGAAGCCGAAGCTTCCAAACGGGAGAAGAAGTCTCCCACAGAGGGTCCTACCTTGGGGGATGCTTTTGCTGCACAAAGTCCACGGGGGGATCAATTCTCCAGCGAGTCATAAGTGACCCGAAATACTTTAATAGTACAGGTATGCCATCTTTTCTTCTAAGAAAATAACCACCGCATATATCTTTGCAGTTCGGGCCTTAGCCCCTCTCAAATGAGCTCGTCTTCGGGGGATCTTCTTCCAGAGATGATGGAGAGCGAAACGCCTCCTCCGGACTCCTCCGCTCCGGAAGCGGGCGACCCCGAAGTGTCGTCACGGAGGGCCTCTCCGAGTCTGGTGAGGCCAGAAGATAATCCCATTGACCCCTGAAGCTCCCAGTGTCCGGCTCCTGAAGAGAGCAGACAAAAGAGTCCGGCACCGTCTGGTGTGCGATCGGATGTTCTGAGGGAGTTGGTGGGGCGAGCGGCCATCTCAGATGAACACCGTATGCTGATGAATACGGCGATGGAGAGAATCTCGTCCGCCGAAAGCGGATTGCATGAAGCTTTTATGAGTCTACTGACAGGCTTTGAGGTACGTAAAATAATGTATGATAGTCCTGCACATGCTAGGTGTGCCCTGTGTAGATAGTAGCCCCTGAGACTCTGGTTGTCGTCGAAAACGACGATGAACAGAGGATCATATTCCTAGGTAATAACCATACTGCCTCTATGTGTAGGTGATGGAAGCTCCGGTGGCTAGCCGGACTAGCGAGTTTGCCCATTTAAAACGGCAGTTGGATGCGGCAGACGCCGACATCGAGCTTGTTAACAAAAGGCTTGACGAGGCACATGGTAAGTGTCATTATCTGGTAAACGCCACATAGTAAGAGCAGCATGATGCCAGTATCTTCAATATGTTGTGATTGCAGAAGGAGCTGCCACTGTTGAAGCCTTGCGGGCAGAACTTGCCTGAGCCAAGGAACAAGCAAGGTTTGGTAATGCGGCTGCTTTGAAGGCGGCCGAGGAGTTGAAAGCCGAGAAGGCCGCACATGGCGAGAGCCAAGATAAGATGGCCAAGATGTCCATAGAATTAAAAGCCACCGCCGACCGTTGCCGGGTTCTTGAAAAGGAAAACCTGGCGAAGGCATCGGACCTTGAGAAGGCTGCTGCGACGAAGAAAGACATCCGCTTTGCTATGAGGGCGAAGAAGGAGGAGCTGCGGGAAGCCGGGGATATTGTAGCTGGGAAATCCTTTATGTTGCGGAGGAAGTTCGGAGATCCACGGTATGCTCCTCTGGATCGGCTGTGGAGTTAGGAGGATGTGTATATGGATTTGGCGGTGAGTGCTGCTGATGCGTCCAAGTACTTCCAGGGTCAGACGGACCGTGAAGTGGACCAGCTGTTTTGGACACAATTCCATTCTCCCGAGCGTCCGCTTTCATTGACTGACCAATTAGCCGAATGGGCCGAACTGAATAGGTTGTCTGGACTCGCCATGAGGTTTGTTGTGGATCAGCTATGGCCGGAAAGGCCAAAACCAAATAGCTATTTCAGCTTGGTGCAGCAGTTCCTTGACGTGGTGCCGCGCATTAATGCGATGAAGAGGTCGGCGTGCATAGAGGGCTCACAGATGGCCTTTGCTCGTGTTAAAGCATACTGGGCGGAGATGGATGCTACCACTGTTGCAGCGCGGGATTCGGCCATAGGCCGAATGGCTGCTGAGCACTACTTTGAAGAAGTTCTTGAGGGTGCTCGTTTGGTAGAGACCCAATGCTCAAAAAATATTATGTTTGAGTGATATGTAATCTCATTGTAAGCGATGCTTTTATAAATTTTTATAAGGCTATTTTTATACTTTTGCCTGAAAGTAATATGATGCCTCCTGGGCGGCCGTTTATGTATACATGTGTATAACCTGAAAGATTGCAGCCGTCGGCTTCAACCCCCACGCATATAATGCGGAGGTGCTTGCAAAAAACACGCGTTCACACTTAACCCAACGTCTTGGTCCTATTAAGGAGGTGATATCGGAGCGAGCGAGGCAACCGGACTATAATGCTTTTGCACTTTCACTTAGCCATAGGAGTTTGACAGTGGGGCTACTGGATAGCCCCTGGTGGCTCCGCACTCTCCCGATCCCGGGGTGCGTACATGCCTGGCCGGAAAACGGCCCTTCGTTAAGGCGGAGGAATTCTAACATTCCAACAGGTCATCGAGTGGTTGACCAGTCTCATGCTATATCACGACAGTCAGTTTTTGGCTTTCTCTACTGAGGTGCTCGTCCAGATGAACCAGGGCACAATCGCAGTAGTTCTCCTGGTGCTACCTTAGCCGGTAAAGCGGAACGTAAGGCACCAAAACACAGGAGCCGGGCAAACCCAACATTTGAGCAAAGACAATGATTCGGAGCTGATGCATATAGGGCCAAACTGGCGACGCCGAACACTCCCTAAGGTATTCGGTCTTTGTGGTATAAACCGGGCCTAAATAATGGCCTTTGTAAGAAGCCCCTTGTGTCCAGGTACGTGCATTGTTCTGGCGTGGCCACATGCCAAGACGTCAGCATCCTTCTCAACGGTGGATATGTATCAACAAGAGACAGTAAAAAAGGTTTACGAAGGGTCTTAATCTAAAAAGAATCCTTGGAGCGGGTCCTTGCTGCACGTCTATGCCTGTGTCTCCGTTGTGCCGTATCCTGGACGGGTGTAGCACGATGATCGTCTGTAAAAGAGAGGAATTTAGGTGAAAAAGTTGTCGTGCAAAAAGATAGTTTTTAAAGAAACCATGTATAATTCAAGACGAGAAAAAATTGCCACTTGTCTGCGCGCGTTGAGCCCCTTGTATTGGCAAATAGGGGTGTGACCATGTATTCGGTATAAATAGCGGCACTGGACTTGATTAGTTGTGTCTGAGGTCTTGACGACCTATTGGATGCTTTCGCTGGTCCGGGCGCCTTTAGTGTGCGGCTGCCAAGGCAGCCGCACTCTCTTCGATGCGCAGAGATCGCTTGATATTTCCGTTCACTGAAATGATGCCACATGGACCGGGCATCTTGAGTGTGAGGGAGGTGTAGTGTGGTATTGCATTAAAGCGAGCAAAAGCTTTGCGTCCGAGCAGTGCTTGATAGCCACTTTGGACGGAGCGATGTGGAAGGTTAAAGCTCGCGACGGAAGTTATCAGGGGAGCCGAATATAACTTGTAGTAGGAGGGAGCCATACAACGAGCCCGTGGGCCTGGCGTTACTCCTTTAAAGGTAGTATTGTTATGGCGAATTTTTGTTGGGTCTAACCCCATCCCGCGGATTGTTTCCTAATATATTAGGTTTAGATTGCTGCCACCGTACATCAAGACTCGTGTGAAGTGATACCCGCCAATTACTGGGTCTAATACCAGGTCCGCCCATCCTGCGCGTCGGATACTTGCTGAGTAATCGCGATGGTCGAAAGTGATCGGTTGAGACGACCAGTGGCAGGACTTCGTGGTGACAGGCACTTGTGTATATTTTCCTGGGAGTGCCGTGTTGTTTTTTCCCTTGATCACGTGTAACATGTTTACTGTTTTGACTTCTGGTGGAAATTTCTTTTGTTCCCCAGTGTCTTGCTTAGGAGGCTTGTCCTCGTCTTCACTTGGTGTATCCTACCCCTTGTGTACGGCGTTGAGCTTGCCGGACTGCTTGAAGACCCAACATTCTCTGTGGGTATGATTAGCAGGTTTACTAGGGGTACTATGGATCTGACATATTTGGTCCAGAATTTTGTTGAGGCTGGACAATTCATCCCTGGTGCCTTTAGAGGGCGGCTTTTGCTGACCTGGCCGAGAGCTTTTGAATCCGGCGTTTACTGCCGTGCCCTTCGTGCTGTCTTCTTTATTCCGACGTTTGTTATTGCTGTTGCGCCATGATTTCCCGTTTCCATCTCTAACTTCAGATGTACTGGAGTCGCTGGTGCTGCATCTGGCTAGCCAGCTGTCCTCACTCGCGCAAAAGCGGGTCATGAGGCTTGTTAATGTGGCCATCGTTCTCGGCTTATTTTGGCCCAGGTGTCTAGCGAGCCATTCGTCACGGACGCTATGCTTAAAAGCTGCCAAGGCTTCGGCGTCCGGACAGTCGACAATCTGGTTCTTTTTAGTAAGAAACCTGTTCCAAAGCTTTCAGGTTGACTCTCCGGGCTGTTGAGTTATATGACTCAAATCGTCTGCATCCGGAGGTCGGACATAAGTCCCTTGAAAATTTGCCCGAAAGGCGTCTTCGAGCTCTTCCCAACTTCCAATGGAGCTTTCGGGGAGGCCTTTAAGCCAGTGACAAGCTGGCCCTTTGAGCTTGAGGGGTAAGTACTTGATGGCGTGGAGATCATCTCCTCGAGCCATATGGATATGAAGGATGTAGTTCTCAATCCAGACCCCAGGGTCTGTTGTTCCGTCGTATGTCTCTATGTTTATGGGTTTGAATCCCTCTGGAAATTCATGGTCCAGCACCTTATCGGTGAAACATAGGGGGTGTGCGGCACCCCTATAGCTGGGTGTACCGCGTTGTTCAGATGTTTGTTGTGTTGCATTGTATGTTGGGGCGCGCTTGCGTGGTCCATAGATGGATCTTGTTGCGCCGTCCTTTGGGTGTGAGCCCTCACATGGGTCGCGTGTTGTACTGTGAGTGGCATTGTATGCCGCTCTGTGTTGGCAGAGGGGTCGTCTATCCGGCCAGGTGGCTGCTTTGATATTTGGTTGTGGGGGGTCTGAGGCCTCCTCATCGAATTCAGGTAGCAGCTTCCGCTTTAGGTAGCTCTTGGAGGGGCGATTGTCGCCGTACCTCGCTGCTGTGTTGAGTATTTTACTCCATCCGATTTGGAGTGTGTCTTGTGCAGCCTTGAGTCTTTGCTTCTGCTTTTTAAGACTCCTCGCGGTGGCAACAAGCCTTTTACGGGCATTCTGCTGCTCCGGGTGCCTGTCCGGCGTTATGTCGTCCGGACTATTATCGTTGATAGGATTTGTTTGTTTGGTTTGATTATCTGAATTGCGGTTGTTCGGCAGCAGTTCGCCCTGCTCCAGTGCTGGGTCTGTGTGATCATTATTTCTGTCGAGGCAGGATTTGGGGCGGCGCTTGCGTCGCCGCTTTGACTGCTTTTCGAGGGAACAAGCCTTCGGTGCGTCCTTCCGCTCCTCGTCGTCATCTTTTGGTGCGTCCACCATGTATACGTCATATGATGAGGTGGGCGTCCAGCGCCCTGTGGGCGGTGGTTCTTCTTCGCCTCCCGCATCGTCGTCCATACCGTCGATGTCTTCGGAGTCGAAGTCGAGCATGTCGGTTAAATCGTCGACAGTGGCTACAAAGTGGGTGGTGGGTGGGCTTTTAATTTCTTCATCATCCATATCCCAACCTTGCTGACCGTAGTCCGGCCAGGGCTCTCCTGATAAAGATAGAGACTTTAGTGTCTTCAGAATATCGCCGAAAGGCGAGTGCTGAAAGATGTCCGCGGTAGTAAACTCCATGATCGGCGCCCAATCGGATTCGATCGGCAGGGGCGCAGAGGGTTTGGAGTCCGGAGAGGAGTCCGGCTCCTTGGAGTCACGAGTCTCGCGGAGTGCGGGGCTGATGTTCGGCTTGATCGCCGTTGAGATCGCAGCCCCCAAGGCGGCGTCCAACCACCCATCCTTGATCGGCGCAGTTGGCTCCGAATTAAGGGTCGAAGCCGATGCGGGTGCGGCCTCCCGGGCACTGTTCGGCGGCAGAGCTAGATCATGCTCGTCGTGACAGTGCGGCGCGCTCGGCAGTGGCTCGAATCTGTCGAAGATCAAGTCCCCGCGGATGTCAGTCGTGTAGTTTAAACTTCCAAATCTGACCTGATGGCCAGGGGCGTAGCTTTCGATCTGCTCCAGATGGCCAAGCAAATTAGCCCGCAGTGCAAAGCCGCCAAAGACAGAGATCTGTCCGGGGAGACAAGTTTCACCCTGGACCGCATCACTATCGATGATAGTAGGAGCCATCAAGCCTGACGGCGACGACACAGAGGAACTCTCAATGAAAGCACCGATGTCGGCGTCAAAACCGGCGGATCTCGGGTAGGGGGTCCCAAACTGTGCGTCTAGGCCGGATGGTAATAGGAGGCAAGGGACATGAAGTTTTACCCAGGTTCTTGCCCTCTTGATGGAGGTAAAACCCTACGTCCTGCTTGATTAATATTGATGATATGGGTAGTACAAGAGTAGATCTACCACGAGATCAGAGAGGCTAAACCCTAGAAGCTAGCCTATGGTATGATTGTTGTTCTGTATGTTGTCCTACAGACTAAAACCCTCCGGCTTATATAGACATCGGAGAGGGTTAGGGTTACACAAAGTCGGTTACAATGGTAGGAGATCCACATATCCGTATCGCCAAGCTTGCCTTCCACGCCAAGGAAAGTCCCTCCCGGACACGAGACGAAGTCTTCAATCTTGTATCTTCATAGTCCAGGAGTCCGGCTGAAGGTATAGTCCGGCCATCCGGACACCCCCTAATCTAGGACTCCCTCACCCGCCTCTTATGTTGGAAGGCTCAGCCAGAGCATGGCTGAACCAGTTAGCGCCCAGCCGCATTTACACTTGGGAAGATCTTGCCCGAGTGTTTGTCAGAACATTTGAAGGAACTTGCAAGCGACCAGCAGGGTTGACAGAGCTGCAATCTTGCGTGCAGAAGCCGAATGAAACTTTGAGGGCCTACATCCAGAGATGGATCACATTACATCACACAGTAGAGAACATATCTGATCACCAAGCAGTCTGTGCCTTCAAGGAAGGCGTTAAGTACAGAGAACTAAACCTGAAATTTGGTCGAACCGGAGACATGTCTCTGAGTCGAATGATGGAGATTGCCACCAAGTATGCCAATGGTGAAGAAGAGGATCAGCTCCGGAGTGGCAAGCACAAGTCAGTCGCCCACGAAACCGGAGGAGGGAACTCCAGTTGGAAGCAGAAGCGGAAAGCCGAGCCAGCTGCTCCTGGAGAAGCCTTGGCCGTGACTCAAGGAAAGTTCAAGGGGAAGCCCAAAGGGCCTTGGAACCCCAAGAAGGTGAAAGACCAAGACGGAAATGATGTGTTGGATCTGCCATGTCACATCCACACAAAGAAGGATGAAGAGGGTAAACTCATTTATCCGAAGCATACCACTCGACAGTGTCGGCTCTTGATCCAGTAGTTCCAAGGGAAACATCCCAAAGATAAGGAAAAGGAGTCAGTCAAAGTTGAGGACAAGGAAGATAGTGATGATGGGTATCCCCAGGTCAATTCTACCCTGATGATTTTTGCTGATGTTGAAAGCAAAAGTCAATTGAAAGTTATCAACTGAGAAGTGAATATGGTCGCTCCGGCGACACCCAGTTACTTGAAATGGTCTCAGACTGCCATCACATTCGACCAGTCCGATCACCCGACGCACATAGCCACCCATGGGAGGCAAGCTTTGGTGGTCAACCCAATTGTTGAAGGCACTCGACTGACCAAGGTTTTGATGGATGGAAGCAGTGGCCTGAATATACTGTATGTAGAGACGTTGAAAGGGATGGGCATTCCGATGTCCAGACTCAGTACCAGCAACATGAGCTTCCATGGAGTCATTCCTGGAAAGAAAGCTGAGTCACTCGGCCAAATTGCTCTTGATGTGGTTTTCGGTGATTCCAAAAATTACTGCAAAGAAAAGTTGACGTTTGAAGTTGTGGATTTCTAGAGCGCTTATCACGCTATTCTAGGCAGGCCAGCTTATGCATGATTCATGGCTCGACCATGTTATGTGTACCTCAAATTGAAGATGCCTGGTCCCAGAGGTGTGATCACTATTACTAGCAATCGGAAGAAGGCAGAAGAGTGCTTTCAGAAAGGCTCAAAGATCGCCGATGCTCAGATGGCAGTGGTAGAGCTACAGGAATACCAGAAAACTACAGACCCAAGTGATTTGCTGCGAGCCAAGAAGCCCGCTACGGAATCAGCATTTCAGTCGTCCGGTGAGACAAAGCCGATTCACATTCACCCGACCAACCCTAGTGCTGCTCCGACTCATATCTCTATGACACTCGACTCCAAATAGGAAGCAACGCTCATCCAGTTCCTCCGTGAGAACTGGGACATCTTCGCATGGAAGCCTTCTGACATGCCGGGTGTTCCCAGGGGGCTGGCTGAGCACCGTCTACGAGTCGACTCAAAAGTGAAACCGGTCAAAGAACATCTTCGACGTCCATCATCCAGAAGAGAAAGGCCATTGGTGAGGAGGTGGCTCGGCTCTTAGCAGCAGAGTTTATCCGAGAGATTTACCACTCCGAGTGGCTTGCCAATGTAGTCATGGTCCCCAAGAAGGACAAGTCACTTCACATGTGCATTGACTTCAAACATATCAATCGGGCCTGCCCGAAAGATCATTTTCCTCTCCCCCGCATCGACTAGATAGTCGACTCGACTGCGGGATGCGAGCGCCTGTCTTTTTTAGACGCCTATTCCAGTTACCATCAGATCCGTCTGTATGGTCCCGACGAGATCAAAACGGCTTTCATCACTCCATTCGGGTGCTTCTGTTATGTTACCATGCCATTCGGCCTCAAAAATGCCGGAGCCACGTTCATGAGGATGATTCAGAAGTGTTTGCTCACTCAAATCAGTCGGAATGTGGAAGCATACATGGATGATATTGTGGTCAAGTCACAGAAAGGTTCCGACCTGCTGACTGATCTTGCTGAGACATTTGCCAACCTCAGGAGGTATGATATCAAGCTTAACCCATCAAAGTGCACATTCGGAGTTCCGGGCGGAAAGTTACTCGGTTTTCTCGTTTCCGAACGAGGAATCGATGCCAACCTAGAAAAAGTTGGTACTATACTCCGAATGAAGCGCCCTATGCGCGTGCACGATGTACATAAGCTTACTGGTTGCTTGGCCGCTTTAAGTCGATTCATTTCTCGTCTCGGTGAAAAGGCATTGCCTCTTTACCCACTGATGAAGAAGTCAGACAAGTTCGAGCGGACTCCTGAAGCTGATGCAGCGTTTGCAGAGCTAAAAGCCCTGCTCTCCACCCAGCCGGTGCTTGCTGCCCCAATCAGAAAAGAGCCTTTGCTGCTTTACATTGCAGCCATGGGACAAGTCATCAGTTCAATACTTACGGTCAAGCGGGAAGAAGAAGGAAAAACCTTTAAAGTTCAGCGCCCAGTATATTACGTTTCTGAAGTTTTGACCCCATCAAAGCAAAGATATCCTCATTATCAGAAGCTTGTATATGTGATTTATATGACCACGAAGAAGGTTGCACATTACTTCTCTGACCATTCCATGACAGTCGTCTGTGACGCCCCATTGTCAGAGATTCTGCACAACAGAGATGCAACTGGTCGAGTGGCAAAATGGGCAATTGAACTCCTTCCCCTAGATATCAAGTTTGAGGCAAAGAAAGCTATCAAGTCCCAAGCAATTGCAGATTTCGTCGCCGAGTGGATTGAACAGCAACTGCCGACTCAAGTTCACTCAAAGCACTGGACCATGTTCTTTGACGGTTCTAAGATGCTGAATGGTTCCGGTGCTGGGGTAGTATTGGTTTCCCCCCGAGGAGATAAGCTCAGATATGTTCTCCAAATCCACTTTGATTCCTCAAATAACGAAGTAGAATATGAAGCACTTTTGTATGGGTTGCGCATGGCCATTTCACTCGGTGTCCGTCGCCTCATGGTCTATGGCGACTCAGATTTGGTGGTGAATCAAGTGATGAAGGAGTGGGATGTCATAAGTCCAGCCATGACTGGTTATTGCAATGCAGTGAGAAAGCTAGAGAAGAAATTCGAGGGGTTAGAGCTGCATCATATACCCCGACTAAAAAATCAAGCAGCTGATGATTTGGCAAAAATAGGTTCCAAGAGAGAAGCCATTCCCAGCAATGTGTTTCTGGAACACATCCACACACCATCAGTTCAAGAGGATCCCTTCACCGAAGAAGCCCCGCAGCCAAAAAGTGCCACTGATCCGACTGAAGTTGAGGTTCCAGCAGTGGTCGACCTGACCATGGAAGTTTTGGTCATCACTCCCTACTGGACAGTACCGTACATCGCGTACATCCTAAGGAAAGAACTCCCAGAGAATGAAGAAGAGGCTCGACAGATCGTCCGTCGATCTAAGGCCTTTACTGTGATAAAGGGACAGTTGTATAGGGAAAGCGCGACTGGTGTCGGTCAAAAATGTATAACACCAGAAGGTCAAATAATTCTTGATGATATCCACTCGGGGACCTGTGGCCATCATGCGTCCCCTTGGACCATCGTGGCTAAAGCATACCGAGCGGGATTTTACTGGCCAAAAGCAAATGAGATGGCGAAGGAGATAGTTGACAAATGTGAAGGATGTCAGTTCTATTCCAATATGTCGCACAAACCCGCCTCAGCCTTGAAAATCATTCCACTCGTTTGGCCCTTCGCTGTTTGGGGATTGGATATGATTAGACCGCTGAGAACTGGCAGGAGCGGCTTCACCCATGTGCTGGTGGCAGTCGACAAATTCACCAAATGGATTGAAGCTAAACCTATCAAGAATCTTGATGCCTGCACCGCTATCAGCTTTATCAGAGAGTTGATATTTAGATATGGGGTTCCGCATAGCATCATCACTGACAATGGGTCAAACTTTGATTCCGACAAGTTCAGAGCTTTTTGCGCCTCTCAAGGCACATGAGTCGACTACGCGTCACTCACTCACCTGCAGTCGAATGGATAGGCATAAAGAGTAAATGGTCTAATTCTCAAAGGGCTAAAACCCCGACTGATGCGCAACCTCAAGCATGGAGCAGGCGCATGGGTCGACGAGCTTCCGTCAGTTCTTTGGGGATTGAGGACCACCCCTAATCGGTCGACTGGACGAACTCCATTCTTTCTGGTCTATGGAGCTGAAGCAGTTTTGCCGAGTGAATTGCTTCACAATGCACCCCGAGTCGAACTCTACTCTGAAGATGAAGCAGAACAAGCCCGGCAGGACTCAGTTGACCTCCTAGAAGAGGAAAGAGAGATGGCCATGATCCGATTGACCATCTATCAACAGGACTTGCGTCGATTCCATGCCAGAAATGTGAAGAGTCGAGCCTTCCAAGAAGGAGACTTGGTCCTCCGAGTGGATCAACAGAAACCACACAAGCTCGCTCCTACTTGGGAAGGTCCTTTCATCGTCACCAGAGTTCTCCACAATGGAGCATACCATCTTTACAATATCGATCGCCAGATTGATGAGCCACGAGCTTGGAATGCGGAGCTGCTCCGCCCCTTTTATACTTAAGTACTCACTCGGATGAGATGTAATAAGAGATACCTCTGTAGTTTATTTATCAAAAGACAAAAGTGTTATAATTTTCCCAGTGATTGTTGTTGCTTTTGTTTACGTGAGAAATCCCCCAGTGGGTGGCTTAGCCGCGAATCTGCTTCGCCTAAGTTTGTAAAAATCCTACCGAGTGGTGAGCCAGCCTCCCACTCGGGGGCTTAGCTGCAGTCCAAGTACTCACCTATGTTTTGAAAAATCCTACCGAGTGGTTAGCCAGCCTCCCACTCGGGGGCTTATCTGTAGTCCAAGTACTCGCCTAAGTTTTAAAAATCCTACTGAGTGGTGAGCGATCTTCCCACTCGGGGGCTTAGCTGCAGCCCAAGTACTCGCCTAAGTTTTAGAAATCCTACCGAGTGGTGAGCCAGCCTCCCACTCGGGGGCTTAGCTGCAGTCCAAGTACTCGCCTAAGTTTTAAAAATCCTATCGAGTGGTGAGCGATCCTCCCACTCGGGGGCTTAGCTGCAGTCCAAGTACTCGCCTAAGTTTTAAAAATCCTACCAAGTGGTGAGCGATCCTCCCACTCGGAGGCTTAGCTACAGTCCAAGTACTCGCCTAAGTTTTAAAAATCCTACCGAGTGGTGAGCGATCCTCCCACTCGGAGGCTTAGCTGCAGTCCAAGTACTCGCCTAAGTTTTAAAAATCCTACCGAGTGGTGAGCGATCCTCCCACTCGGAGGCTTAGCTGCAGTCCAAGTACTCGCCTAAGTTTTAAAACTCCTACCGAGTGGTGAGCGATCCTCCCACTCGGAGGCTTAGCTGCAGTCCAAGTACTCGCCTAAGTTTTAAAAATCCTACCAAGTGGTGAGCGGTCCTCCCACTCAGAGGCTTAGCAGCAGTCCAAGTACTCGCCTAAGTATTCTCCACCTCAGAGCTACAATCCAAGCACAAAGAATATTCCAAGCAAAAAACAAATTCCAGTTGAAAGCAAACACCAACATATTCAGAAATAAACGAAGTTCGGATAAACCCCAAGGTCCCAGATGGTAGATCAAAAATATTCGAGCATCAAGCCCGAAGAAGTTTAACGGTTACACAATCACTCGGCATTCCGAGGCAAATAAAAGTGGAGCATAATGTTTTTCGGTCATGCATCAGGAGAAGGACTGGATGGGTCGCAGAAACTGTCGAGGTCAGTGCTGTTTGCAATGCGAGTGGTGGCGTCAAGGAAGGTGTCCATGAAAGACTGAAACATATGCTTCCTCGTGTTAGCAACCTTGAGCTCCACCAGCTTGTCTTCTTTGACATCCTTGCAGTGCACTCGAACCAGAGACAGAGCAACGTCAGCACCACAGTGAGCAGATGACTTCTTCCATTCTCGCACGCGTTCAGGGATTTGATTCAGTCGAGCCATCAAAGACTCGAGGTCTTGAGAGAGCTCCGCCTGAGGCCAAAGACCAGCATCAACCCGAGTCATTGCAGCTTTCAAACATGCTAGATAAGCAACCACGCTGTCCATGCGAGACTCCAACTGCAGCACGTTCATCGCAACATCATCTTTGACTGGACAGTTGATGGGATCGAGACCCGTCTCGACCCGCCCAGTTTCTGCTTCAAAGTCTTGGAAAAGTTCTGCATGATCAAGAGAATTATGAGTCGACGGCGCCATTAGACTTGTCAGTCGACAGAAATAAGACGTATTAGTCAATACCTTCAAGTTTCAAGACTAGCTTCGCAGCAAGTTGGCCCAGATAAGACTCTAGCTTGCCATTCTTGGCCTTGAGGCTTCCAAGTTCGTCGGTCAACTTCTCTTTGTTCCTCTTCAGTCGCTCGACCTCCTGATTGGCCTCAGATACGGCAGTCTTCAGCTTGGAGTTTTCTTCTTCTAACTTGCCGACTGAAGCAAGCTTCTTGTCAGCAAGCGCTGTCTTCTTGCGCGCCTCCTTCTATGCTGCGGAAAGATCCAGATCCTTCTTCTCCAAAGCTTCCTTCATTTTCTCCAAAGAAATAACATTCTTCAGGCAAGCTTGGAGTTGGCGGTTTTCACTACATACATCTGCTCGAGTGAAGCCACTCGGTTCAAAGATGGAAAGGAAAAGTGCCAGTATTGGGATATGAAGCGGTCGATTGGTTACCTCCCATGGCAGCTACTTCACCACGAGCGGTCTTGAGGCTCTTCTTGGCCAGTTCCAGATCAAGGTTGAGCCTGATTTGTTGTTTGTTCATGTCAGAAAGTTGAGCCCCAAGATCACAAGATTTCTGCAGCCACAACCATATCAGTCGACAGAGATAAAAAGAGATGATTATTCTAAGACTACCGCCGAATCAAACATTCAATGGCAGTCTCGGGGACTACACCCAGTGGGTGCACTTAGCGTGCCCCCACTGATTTTCGGACCATAGTCGACGGTCGACTATCTTTCAAAAAAAGAAGACAGATCCAAATTCTCAGACCACAGTCGACTGCCCGCAGTCAACTACGGTCTCGGGGACTACACCCAGTGGGTGCACTCAGCGTGCCCCCACTAGTGCAAAGAATCAGTTCGAACTGACACAAAGAGATATACTATTTCCGAACAGCCACACTCCAGTGGGTGGTCAGACAAAAAAACGGTCGATCGGAAAATCAACTAACCTGGACATTGGTTTGCATGGCAGCTCCGGCATTGAAGGCCACCTAACTGGCCTCATGCACCACCTTCAGCTACCCCATCACAAGGTTCAGTTGAAGAAGAGCTTCTCTGGCAGCAGCCGGTGGATCGTCCGGAGTTTGATATGCAGCAAAAAGTGACGGAGGTAGAGCAATCGAAGCAGCCACCGGATCTGAAGCATGGAGTGACGTCGGCGCAGCAGGAGCCTGAGCAGCTGATCCCGAGGGACAATCAGTCGACAGAGGAACAGTGAAGGTGACGTTGGTTCGAGCCGGGTCTGTCGACTGCTCGACCGTCGCCGCAGGCGTCCTAGTCGACCGAAGAACTTGGGATTCGGTCACCTTCCTGCCTGGCTCCTTGTCCTTCCTCCTCCTTCCTCTTAGCGGTACTTCCTCTTCATCATCTGGGAGCACAACAATGTCTCGTGGAGCTGCAATAAACAGAGAGAGCCATAAAGACAACTGACCAATATTCCGGTCGACCAAACAAACTTCGAGTCGGGCAAACTTACTGGCTTTGGAGGTAACAGCGTCATCAGCTTCCTGATCGGCAGGGGTCTTGTCAACATCCATATCAGCCGCAGCCGAGGTCAGGCTATACAGGTTCATCATCCGCTCAGTCAGAACAAGAAAACCGATTGGAACGAGAAAATATGAGAAGAACATTTACCCAGAGGCAACAGGGACGTCCATCTTGATCCTAGGCAAGGTCTTCCGAGCCTTCAAAGGATTAGCTTTGGGCTGCTTGGGGACCGTCTCAGTCAACTCCGGAGTCGGAGACCGAGCGCGCTTATGAGATGGAGCACTCGACGCCATAGCTTTGCCGCGTCTGCTCACGGGGTCGTGCCGCTGCTTGGATCGACGTTCGGAGCGAGGCGACGAGTCGGCCACCTCCTCATCGTCAGACTCGTCACTCTCATCATCTTCACCATCGGCTAGGGACTCCCACTCTCGCCGCTCTCCTCGGCGCCGTCGCCACCCTCTTGGTCTTGCTCCAGGGCTTGTTCACCATTGGGCATGGAATACATCTCCGTGTAGATCTGCAAAACAAGGAACCGATCATAAGTCAGTCGGAACCTCAATCAGTCGGAAAATATGTTCAAAAATTCAGTTATGACGACCAAAACTTGTCTGGCAGGTTGCTGTCGCTGAAAGGGTCAACTCTCCTGGCACCCGTGGGGTTGTCTTTGTTCCCAGTAATGCCCATCAGCCAGTCGGCCATGGTTTTGGCCTCCACTTCCTCCGGATGAACCCGAGCGGTGTCACCAGCCCCGGAGTACATCCACATAGAATGATCGCGAGCTTGGAGGGGTTGGATCCGCCGACTGAGGAACACCTCGAGCAGGTCCATACCAGTGATGCCCTGATTGATCAGTTGGACTACTCTCTCAACTAGCATGCCTGTCTCTGCCTTCTTAGCAGCGGTCACTTGCAAGGAAGATGGAGTTTGGACACGATCAAAAGAAAAAGGGGGAAGTCCGGTCGACTGGCCCGGGGTCGCGATATCCTGGCAGTAGAACCAGGTCGACTGCCAGCCCCTGACCGATTCAGGAAGAGTCATCGGAGGAAAAGAGCTCCTCTTCCTTTTCTGAATGCCCAGGCCCCCACACATCTAGATAACCTGGGTTTTCTCATCTTTCGAGTTCGCTTTCTTCATGGTTTGGGATCGGATGGTAAAGATGTGTTTGAAGAGGCCCCAGTGTGGTCGGCACCCCAAAAAATTCTCACACATAGAGACGAACGCAGCAAGGTACGTGATGGTATTGGGATAAAGTGATGGAGTTGGGCACCGAAAAAGTTTAAGAAGCCCCAAAAGAAAGGATGTGGTGGAAGCGAGAAACCACGGTCGACATGGGTGGCGAGCAAGACACACTCACCCGGTTGCGGCTGCGGCTCCGATTCCCCCTTCGGCAGGTGCGCGGACTCATGGACGATCAACCCTAACTCGGCCAAATCATCCAAGTCCTCTTGCCGGAGCGAAGATCGGATCTAGTCTCCCTGGATCCAACCTGACGGCAACCCCGAGCGTGAAGAAGACCCCTGATTCATCTTCTTGTTCTTCGCCGCCCCCGTCGCCTTCTTCGCACGCTCTAACACCGCCGTTTTGTCCTTCCCCATGGCGGCAGGATAGCGGTGTCGAGAGTGGTCGTGCTAGGCGAGGTGGAGACGCGAGAGGAAGAAGAAGGGGAATGAGCACGCACGGTGCGAATGCCTCGGCTTCGCCGCTTTTAAAGGCCTACTTCCGAGTGGCTAACGCATGGGCCCGATCAGTCCTGTGAAGTCCCCCCAACAGTTGCACACGTGATACGTGGCAAAAAAGGTGGCGCGGAAATCGAAACGTCCGATTTATCTACTCCACTTACCGTGGGACGCTCCGCCTGGTGCACTTCCACTCAAATTTCGAATCCCGTGAGATCCGGGATCCTCTGTAACCGATCTCACCAAAGATTCCAATCAGAGATATCACTCGACAGATGTCACTGAACAAACCGGTCAGTGATTCTTGAATCGATCAAGGCGATTGAAACAAAGTCGAAAGTTTCAACAGATGTCCTCCACTCGGAGAAGGAGACAAGGCAGATCAAGGGCGACAACCAGGTCAACTACCGTCCTTCTTTTTCACTCAAACCTCGATCCATTCGGGGGCTAATGATGTAGACACAGACCTAGGGTAGAGTAATAGGCCTGACCTATACGCCCCACCTAAAGTCTTGTCCTAAGAACTAAGGAGTTCAAGAATCAGAAGCAGAGGACCAACAAAGGTGTCGAAGCAAAGTCCACTCGACCTATCGATCACCCGGAGACCTCTCTTACTCAGGTCACTCGACCACCAAACCACTCGACATATTAGAAGACCTAAAGCCACTCCGCGCAGCAACAGTCAAGCATTCATTCGCATACTTAATGCTCATTTGTAGCACTTTAATACATGCGTTATCTATAACGCCTCCTCTTAATGTATATTGAACCCTGCGTAATAGAGGGGAGCTGGGGTCCTGGCGCACTCTATATAAGCCACCCCCTCCTCTGGGACAAGGGTTCGCACCCCCTGTAACTCACACATGTATAATCCAGTCGACCGCCTCCGGGCTCTGAGACGTAGGGCTGTTACTTCCTCCGAGAAGGGCCTGAACTCGTAAACCTTGTGTGTACAACTCCTCCATAGCTAAGATCTTGCCTCTCCATTCCTACCCCCATATTCTACTGTCAGACTTAGAACCACGACACCAGGGAGTTACGGGAATTCGTATTGGGCCTTAATGGGCCATACGGGAAAGGAGAGAAAGGCCTCAAAGGGTGGCCGCACCCCTCCCCATGGGCTGGTCCGAATTGGACTAGCGAGGGGGGGGGGCGCCCCCTTCCTTCCTTCTCCTTTTCCCTTCCCTTTTCTTCCCTCCTACTCCTACCACTTGGAAGGGCTCCTAGTTCTACTAGGAAAGGGGAAATCCTACTCCCGGCGGGAGTAGGACCCCCCTAGGGCGCGCCATAGAGAGGGCCGGCCCTCCCCCTCCTCCACTCCTTTATATACGTGGCCAGGGGGCACCCCATAGACACAACAATTGATCTCTTGATCTCTTAGCCGTGTGCGGTGCCCCCTCCACCATAATCCACCTCGATCATATCGTAGCGGTGCTTAGGTGAAGCCCTGCATCGGTAGAACATCATCATCGTCACCACGCCGTCGTGCTGACAAAACTGTCCCTCAACACTCGGCTGGATCGGAGTTCGAGGGACGTCATCGAGTCGAAAGTGTGCAGAACTTGGAGGTGCCATGCGTTCGGTACTTGATCGATCGGATCGTGAAGACGTACGACTACATCAACTGCGTTGTGCTAACGCTTCCGCTTTCGGTCTATGAGGGTACGTGGACAACACTCCCATCTCGTTGCTATTCATCACCATGATCTTGCGTGTGTGTAGGATTTTTTTTGAAATTACTACGTTCCCCAACAGGCGGAGGTTGTGTGGAGAAGACAAAAAGGAAGAAAGTCTCACATCGATGCGGCTAATCAATGGGCTATGGAGATGCCTATCAATTGATGTCAATGTGAGGAGTAGGGATTACCATGCAACGGATGCACTAAGAGCTATAAGTGTATGAAAGCTCAAACTGAAAACCAAGTGGATGTGCATCCAACTTGCTTGCTCATGAAGACCTCGGGCATTTGAGGAAGCCCATCATCGGAATATACAAGCCAAGTTCTATAATGAAAATTCCCACTAGTATATGAAAGTGATAACTGAAGAGACTCTCTATATGAAGAACATGGTGCTACTCTGAAGCACAAGTGTGGTAAAAGGATAGTAACATTGCCCCTTCTCTCTTTTTCTCTCATTTTTTTGTTTTTTTTGTTTTTTTGGTGGGCTTCTTTGGCCTCTTTTTTTATTTTGGCTTCTTTGGCCTCTTTTATTTTGATAACCTCACATGGGACAATGTTCTAATAATGATGATCATCACACTTTTATTTACTTACAACTCAATATTACAACTCGATACTAGAACAAAATATGACTCTATATGACTCTAGCGTAGCAATGATATCAAAAAACGGACAAGCCATGAAAACATCATGCTAGCTATCTTACGATCATGCAAAGCAATATGACGATGATGCTCAAGTCATGTATATAAAGAGGATGGAAGTTGCATGGCAATATATTTCGGAATGGCTATGGGAATGCCATAATAGGTAGGTATGATGGCTGTTTTGAGGAAGATATGAGGAGGCTTATGTGTGATAGAGCGTATCGTATCACAGGGTTTGGATGCACCGGCGAAACTTGCACCAACTCTCGAGGTGAGAAAGGGCAATGCATGGTACCGAAGAGGCTAGCAATGATGGAAGGATGAGAGTGCGTATAATCCATGGACTCAACATTAGTCATAAAGAACTCACATACTTATTGTAAAAGTCTATTAGCTATCGAAACAAAGTACTATGCGCATGCTCCTAGGGGGATAGATTGGTAGGAAAAGACCATCGCTCATCCCCGATCGCCACTCATAAGGAAGACAATCAATAAATAAATCATGCTCCGATTTCATCACATAACGATTCACCATACGTGCATGCTACGGGAATCACAAACTTCAACACAAGAATTTCTACAATCCACAACTACCCACTAGCATGACTCTAATATCACTATCTTTATATCGCAAAACTATTGCAAGGAATCAAACATATCATATTCAGTGATCTACAAGTTTTATGTAGGATTTTATGACTAACCATGTGAATGACCAGTTTCTGTCAACTCTCTAAATAGATATAAGTGAAGCAAGAGAGTTTAATTCTTTCTACAGAAGATATGCCCACGCTCTAACAAATATAAGTGAAGCAAAAGAGCATTCTACAAATGGCAGTTTTCTATGTGAAGAGAAACAGGCAATCCAAACTTCAAAAGATATAAGTGAAGCACATGAAGCATTCTATAAAGACATACTCAAAAGATATAAGTGAAGTGCAATGAGAATTTTATAAATCAACCAAGGACTATTTCATACCAACATGGTGCATCAAAGAAAAGTGAAAACTAAATGCAAAAGACGCTCCAAGATTTACGCATATCATGTGACGAATAAAAATATAGCTCCAAGTGAAATTACCGATGATTGTTAGAAAAAAGAGGGGATGACTTTCGGGGCATCCCCAAGCTTGGTTGCTTGGGAGTCCTTGAATATTTCCTTGGGATGCCTCGGGCATCCCCAAGATTAGGCTCTTGCCACTCCTTATTCCTTCATCCATCGTGATCTCTCCAAAAACTTGAAAACTTCAATCACACAAAACTTAACAAAAAGTTCGGTAAGATCCGTTAGTATAATAAAGCAAATCACTACTCTAAGTACTGTTGCAAACCAATTCATATTTTATTTTTGCATTGTAGCTACTGTAATATAACTTTTCCATGGCTTAATCGACTGATAGAAATTGATAGTTTGATCAAAACAAGCAAACTATGCATCAAAAACAGAATCTGTCTTAAACAGGACAGTATGTAGTAATCTGAACACTCACCATACCTCTGTTACTCCAAAACTTCTGAAAAAATAAAAAAATAAACAATTTTTATAGAAAGACAGTGCAAAAAGTTTCAGAACCGTTTGACGTTCCAGTAAAATGTAAAATCACGCACTACAGCCAAAGTTTCTGTTCCACACCGCACAAACCTACAAGCAATGTAAACATCCTAAAGGCAAATATTGGCACATTATTTTTATAATACAATGTAATTGTACAAGGGGATAATTATTTTTGTTGAAAAGTTTCTGTAAACAAGATTCACAAAGTTTCCGTGAGCATGAACAAAGTTCAAGGAGCTCCCCCACTTCAACAATGCTTGTCTCTCTCACTTTCACTTTCCTTTTTGAAAAGTTTTGGGTTCCCCTCTTTATTTTTTGTTTTTAAACTTTATAAAAGCACAAAACAGAAATAAATGACTCTCTAAAACTTCCAGGTTGTCTCCCTGGCAGCGCTTTCTTTAAAGCCATTAAGCTAGGCATATAATGCTCAAGTAAGGAATCCACGTGGATCCCAAGGTATATCAAAGCCAATTTCAATTAACAATGATTTGTAATTTAGTAGTGAGCACAAAGTAACATATATCATGTAATGACGAAGTCTAACTCTCTTCCTATGCATCAGCATGTCATAAAAGAACAATTCATGCACACAAAGTAAAGGCCAATGCATAGTATAAACAGTTTATTGCAATTTTTTCGTATTGGAAACATAAAGAGGCGGAGATGTAGTTCATCTCTCATAATAATTGCAAGTAGGAGCAGCAAGCACATGCATATTATATCTATCAAAATCATCATGTGTAATAGTAAAACGCAACCCATCAATATGATCCTTAATAAGGGCAAACTTCTCCGATATAGTGTAGTCGGGAGAATTCAAATAGATAATAGGATTATCATGCGTGGGTGCAATAGCAACAATTTGATGTTTAACATAAGGAACTATAGCAAGTTCATCTCCATAAGCATAATTCATATTGGCATCTTGGCCACAAGCATAGCAAGCATCATCAAAAAGGGATATTTCAAAAGAATCAACGGGATCATAACAATCATCATAGCATACATCCTTCGGTAAGCACGAAGGGAAATTAAACAATGTATGAGTTGAAGAGTTACTCTCATTAGAAGGTGGGCATGGGTGATCAATCCGCTCTTCCTCCTTTTGTTCTTCGCTCTCCTCCTCATCTTTTTCATCCAATGAGCTCACAATGTCATTAATTTCTTCTTCCATAGACTCCTGCAAAATATTAGTCTCTTCTTGGACAGCGGAGACTTTCTCAATAAAATCATCAATATCGGAATTGAATTCATAATTCTTATAGCAATATTTAAGTATAGCAAAATTTTCAGGTTTATAAACTGAATCATCAAAATCTTCACACTCTTTAAACAAAGATTCAATTTCATAAGCTCCCATAAAAGCAGCGAACTCTTCTATTTGTTCCACATCATAGTAATCATATATGCCATTAGCATAAGAAGCCAAGGTTTTATCATCATTAAATTTGCATGAAAAGGGAAGGTGTGGAGCCTTCATCCTAGAGCAACAAGTATAATCATATCTCAAGAAAAGTTACCGAGCATACCAATGCAACATATGAATTTGATCCCATAATAGTTTCCCTTTTTGAGTCAAGCGATAATCCCTAAAGTATTCACGTTGATCCAACGTGTCTCCCATTATATAATTGAATGGGGTTTTCTCAGGATTATCAAAGTAGTACATAATATCTTTCACATAATAAGCATCGAGGGTTTTAGGAGGTTCCCCATCTCCATGAGTAGCAAGTACCACTAATATTTTTGGTGTTTCGTGTTCCATATCCATAACTAAAGATAGAGAACAACTTAGAACAGGAAATAAAAATTACTTAGCGATAAAGCAAACAAGCACACACGAGAATATTCACCCCACGCTATTGTTCCCCGGCAACGGCGCCAGAAAAAGGTCTTGATAACCCACAAGTATATGGGATCAATTGTAGCCTCTTTCGATAAGTAAGAGTGTCGAACCCAACGAGGAGCTAAAGGTAGAACAAATATTCCCTCAAGTTCTATCGACCACTGATACAACTCTATGCATGCTTACCGTCCGCTTTACCTAGAACAAGTATGAAACTAGAAGTACTTTGTAGGTGTTTTTGGATAGGTTTGCTAGATAATAAAGAGCGCGTAAATAAAAAGTAGGGGCTGTTTAGATAAAGAAACAATAAGGTTAGTATAGAGAGTGTGGAAAAGTGGTGGTAGGAGTTGCGAAATTGTCCGTAAGCAATTGACTACTTTACTAGACCGATAGCAAGTTTTATGTGGGAGAGGCTACTGCTAGCATGTCATCCTTGACTTGGAATTCTATGCACTTATGATTGGAACTATTAGCAAGCGTCCGCAACTACTAACGTTCATTAAGGTAAAACTCAACCATAGCATTAAGATATATTGGTCCCCCATCAATCCCGTATGCATCAATTTCTATGCTGGGTTGAAGCTTCTGTCACTCTTGCCCTCCAATACATAGTCCTATCAACATACAACTAACCCTATGGCGTGATCCACGCACGCGCTCATATGATGGGAACCAAAGGACAACAACATAACCACAAGAAAATTAAACCAATCATAGCAATTCATCAACCACCAATAGGACAACGAAAATCTACTCAGACATCATAAGATGGCAACACATCATTGGATAATAATATGAAGCATAAAGCACCATGTTCAAGTAGAGGGTACAGCGGGTTGCGGGAGAGTGTACCACTGTAGATAGATGGGGGAATGTGATGGAGATGTTGGTGAAGATGACAGAGGTGTTGGTGTAGATCGCCGTCACACGATGATGGCCCCGGCGGCGTTCCGACGCCACCGGGAGAGAGGGGAGAGAGCCCCCCTCCTTCTTCTTCTTCCTTGGCCTTCTCCCTAGATGGGAGAAGGGTTTCCCCTCTGGTCCATGGCCTCCAAGGCGGCGGAGGGGCGAGATCCCCTCCGAGATTGGATCTGTCTCTCTGTGTTTCCGCGTTGGCTGATTCTACCCTTTCACCGTTTCTTAAATTCTCGGAGATCTGTAACTCTGATTGGGCTGAAATTTGACACAATCTCTATCCAGATATTGGCTTTCTTGCGGCGAAAGAAGGGCACCAAACCCCTTACGGGTTGGCCACGAGGGCCCAGGGCGCGCTTGACCCCCTTGGCGCGCCCCCTGCCTCGTGGCCCTCTCGGGCATCGTCTCGCGTTGATTCTTCTTCCCAAAAATCACATATATTCCAAATAAATCTGCATAAGTTTTTATCCCGTTTGGACTCTGTTTGATATGGATTGTCCGCGAAACAAAAAACATGCAACAAACAGGAACTGGCACTGGGCACTGGATCAATATGTTAGTCCAAAAAAAAGTATAAAAAGTTGCCAAAAGTATATGAAAGTTGTAGAATATTGGCATGGAACAATCAAAAATTATAGATACGATGGAGATGTATCACCCCTGCCCCCGTATATAAAGGAGTGGAGGAGGGGGAGGGCAAGCCCTCTCTATGGCGCGCCCTGGGGAGTCCTACTCCCACCGGGAGTAGGATTCCGCCCCCTTCCATGTAGTAGGAGTAGGAGAGAAGGAAAGGGAAAAGAGAGGAAGGAGGGGGCGCAGCCCCTCCCCCTAGTCCAATTCGGACTAGGCCTTGGGGGCGCGCAGCCTCTCCTCTCTCTTTCCCCTAAAGGCCAATAAGGCCCATACTCCCCGGCGAATTCCCGTAACTCTCCGGTACTCCGAAAAATACCCGAATCACTCGGAACCATTCGGACGTCCGAATATAGTCGTCCAATATATCTATCTTTACGTCTCGACCATTTCGAGACTCTTCGTCCTGTCCCCGATCTCATCTGGGACTCCGAACTACCTTCGGTACATCAAAACACATAAACTCATAATACCGATCGTCACCGAACATTAAGCGTGCGGACCCTACGGGTTCGAGAACTATGTAGACATGACCGAGACTCATCTCCGGTTAATAACCAATAGTGGAACCTGGATGCTCATATTGGTTCCTACATATTCTACGAAGATCTTTATCGGTCAAACCGCATAACAACATACATTGTTCCCTTTGTCATCGGTATGTTACTTGCCCGAGATTCGATCGTCGGTATCTCAATACCTAGTTCAATCTCGTTACCGGCAAGTACCTTTACTCATTCCGTAATGCATCATCCCGCAACTAACTCATTAGTTACATTGCTTGCAAGGCTTATAGTGATGTGTATTACCAAGAGGGCTCAGAGATACCTCTACGACAATCGGAGTGACAAATCCTAATCTTGATCTATGCCAACTCAACAAGTACCATCGAAGACACCTGTAGAGCACCTTTATAATCACCCAGTTACGTTGTGATGTTTGGTAGCACACAAAGTGTTCCTCCGGTATTCGGGAGTTGCATAATCTCATAGTCATAGTAACATGTATAAGTCATGAAGAAAGCAATAGCAACAAACTAAACGATCATCGTGCTAAGCTAATGGATGGCTCAAGTCAATCACATCATTCCCTAATGATGTGATCCCGTTAATCAATGACAACTCATGTCTATGGCTTGGAAACTTAACCATCTTTGATTCAACGAGCTAGTCAAGTAGAGGCATACTAGTGACACTTTGTTTGTCTATGTATTCACACATGTACTAAGTTTCCGGTCAATACAATTCTAGCATGAATAATAAACATTTATCTTGATATAAGGAAATAAATAATAACTTTATTATTGCCTCGAGGGCATATTTCCTTCTGTCCCCCACTTGCACTAGAGTCAATAATCTAGTTCACATCTTTATGTGATTAGTTCACATCTCCATGTGACTAATACCCAAAGGGTTTACTAGAGTCAATAATCTAGTTCACATCGCTATGTGATTAATACCCAAAGAGTGATCATGTTTTGCTTGTGAGAGAAGTTTAATCTACGGGTCTTCAACATTCAGATTCGTATGGATTTCACAAATTTCTATGTCTACAATGCTCTGCAAGGAGCTACTCTAGCTAATTGCTCCCACTTTCAATATGTATCCAGATCGAGACTTAGAGTCATCTAGATCGATGTAAAAAGCTTGCATCGACGTATCTCTTTACGACGAACTCTTTTATCACCTCCATAACCGAGAAATATTTCATTAGTCCTCTATGGATAATTTTGATCGCTGTCCAGTGATCTACTCCTAGATCACTATTGTACTCCCCTGCAAGAATCATTCTAAGGTATACAATAGGACTGGTAAACAGCATAGCATACTTTATAGAACCAATGACTGAGGCATAGGGAATGACTTTTCATTCTCTTTCTATTTTCTGCTGTGGTCTGGTTTTGAGTCTTTACTCAACTTCACACCTTGCAACATAGGCAGGAACTCCTTCTTTGACTGTTCCATTTTGAACTACTTCAAAATCTTGTCAAGGTATGTACTCATTGAAAAACCTTATCAAGCATCTTGATCTATCTCTATAGATCTTGATGCTCAATGTGTAAGGAGCTTCATCGAGGTCTTTCTTTGAAAAACTCTTTTAAAACACTCCTTTATGCTTTCCAGAAAATTCTACATTATTTTCGATCAAGAATATTCACATATACTTATCAGAAATGTTGTAGTGCTCCCACTCACTTTCTTGTAAATACAGCCTTCACCGCAAGTCTGTATAAAACCATATACTTTGATCACTTTATCAAAGCATATATTCCAACTCTGAGATGCTTGCACTAGTTGATAGATGGATCGCTGGAGCTTGGTCACTTTGTTAGCACCTTTAGGGTTGACAAAACCTTCTGGTTGCATCATATACAACTCTTCTTTAAGAAATCCATTAAGGAATACAGTTTTGATATCCATTTGTCAGATTTCATAAAATGCGGCAACTGCTAACATGATTCAGATAGACTTTTAAGCATCAAAATGAGTGAGAAAATCTCATCATAGTCAACACCTTGAACTTGTCGAAAACATTTCGCGACAATTCAACCTTTGTAGATAGTAACACTGCTATCAGCGTCCGTCTTCCTCTTGAAGATCCATTTATTCTAAATGAATCACCGATCATTAGGCAAGTCAATCAAAGTCCATACTTTGTTCTCATACATGGATCCCATCTCAGATTTCATGGCCTCAAGCCATTTTGCGGAATCCGGGCTCATCATCGCTTCCTCATAGTTCGTAGGTTCGTCATGGTCTATTAACATGAATTCCAGAAAGGATTACCGTACCACTCTGGTGCGGACCATACTCTGGTTGACCTACGAGGTTCGGTAGCAACTTGATCTGAAGTTTCATGATCATCATCATTAGTTTCCTCACTAATTGGTGTAGGAATCACTAGAACTGATTTCTGTGATGAACTACTTTCCAATTTGGGAGAAGGTACAATTACCTTATCAAGTTCTATATTCCTCCCACTCACTTCTTTCAAGAGAAATTTCTTCTCTAGAAAGGATCCATTCTTAGCAACGAATATCTTGCCTTCGGATCTATGATAGAAGGTGTACCCAACAGTTTCCTTTGGGTATCCTGTGAAGACGCATTTCTCCGATTTGGGTTCGAGCTTATCAGGTTGAAACTTTTTCACATAAGCATCATAGCCCCAAACTTTAAGAAATGACAGATTAGGTTTCTTGCTAAACCAAAATTCATATGGCGTCGTCTCAACGGATTTAGATGGTGCCCTATTTAACGTGAATGCACCTGTCTCTAATGCATAAGCCCAAAACGATAGTGGTAAATCGGTAGGAGACATCATAGATTGCACCATATCTAATAAAGTACGGTTACGATGTTCAGACACACCATTACGCTGTGGTGTTCCAGGTGGCGTGAGTTGCGAAACTATTCCGCATTGTTTCAAATGAAGACCAAACTCGTAACTCAAATATTCTCCTCCATGATCAGATCGTAGAAACTTTATTATCTTGTTACGATGATTTTCCACTTCACTTTGAAATCTTTGAACTTTTCAAATGTTTTAGACTTATGTTTCATCAAGAAGATATACCCATATCTTACTCAAATCATCTGTGAAGGTCAGAAAATAACGATACCCACCGCGAGCTTCAACACTCATCGGACTGCATACATCAGCATGTATTATTTCCAACAAGTCTCTTGCTCGCTCCATTCTTCTGGACAACGGAGTCTTAGTCATCTTGCCCATGAGGCATGGTTCACAAGCATCAACTGATTCATAATCAAGTGATTCCAAAAGCCCATCAGCATGGATTTTCTTCATGTGCTTTACACCAATATGACCTAAACGACAGTGCCACAAATAAGTTGCACTATCATTATTAACTTTGCATCTTTTGGCTTAAGTATTATGAATATGTGTATCACTACGATCGAGATTCAATAAACCATTCAGCTTGGGTGTATGACATCAGAAGGTTTTATTCATGTAAATAGAATAACAATTATCCTTGACTTAAATGAATAACCGTATTGCAATAAACATGATCAAATCATATTCATGCTTAACTCCAACACCAAATAACATTTATTTAGGTTCAACACTAATCCCGAAAGTATAGGGAGTGTGTGATGATGATCATGTCAATCTTGGAACTGAAAGTGCGTTATATCGACTAGAGGGGGGGTGAATAGGCGATTTTTATTAGAGTCTTCAAAACATGGAAGTTTCAAAGACAAAAGATAGAAATAAACCTATTATCATGCAGCGGAAGGTAGACTACACTAGGTAAACCATAGTCATGTATTCAATGAAGTGAAAGCACAATGACTAATAGCAGCTAGGTAGTAAGGATCAGGTAGGAAGATATTAAGAAGCCAAACAGAACACGCAGTCACTCAGTGAAGACGAAAAATAGTGCAATCATACAATGACTTCACAAGGACCAACAGTAAGTAAAGGGAAGGGAAGGATGAAACCAGTGACTCGTTGAAGACAATGATTTGTTGGACAAGTTCCAGTTGATGTGACAACTGTACGTCTGGTTAGGGCGGCTAGGTATTTAAACCTGAGGACACACAGTCTCGGACACCCAGTCCTGAACACGCAGCTCAGGACACCCAGTCCTCACCGTATTCCCCTTGAGCTAAGGTCACACAAACCTCGCCCAATCACTCTGGTAAGTCTTCAAGGTAGACTCCCAAACCTTCGCAGACTTCGTTCACCGGCGATCCACAATGTCTCTTGGACGCTCAGAACGCGACGCCTAACCGGCTGGAGGATTCACAGTCCTCAAGTGTAATAAGTCTTCAAATCACACAGACAAGAAGACTTAAGTGATGCCTAACACTCTTAGGCTCTGGGTGGTTAGGGCTTTATCCTCGCAAGGAATTCTCTCTCAAAGGCTTCGAGGTGGGTTGCTCTCAAACGACAAAAGCCGTACTCTAACTCTGAGCAGCCAACCGTTTGTGGTTGTAGGGGGTGGGCTATTTATAGCCACTAGGCAACCCGACCTGATTTGTCTGAAATGACCCTGGGTCACTAAGGAACTGACACGTGTTCCAACGGTTAGATTTCAAACTCACACGGCAACTTTACTTTGGCTACAAGCAAAGCTGACTTGTCCGACTCTGGACAAGATTCGCTCTCATAGTCTTCACTCGAAGACATAGGTTTTGGTTAAGCATCACTTCAGTCATTCTGACTGGTTCTCTTGGACCCCACTTAACAGTATGATGGTTCCTATGACTCAACAAAGAAGAAAAATAACTACGAAAGATCTAAGTCTTCGAGCTCCATAGGCTTCATGCGATGTCTTCTCTTGTCATAGTCTTCAATGTGAATATCTTCATATACCACCTTTGACATCAATGTCTTCATGCATTTTTAGGGGTCATCTCTGGTAGGAAAACCGAATCAATGAGGGACTTCTACCTGTGTTATCCTGCAATTCTCACAAACACATTAGTCCCTCAACTAGGTTTGTCGTCAATACTCCAAAACCAACTAGGCGTGGCACTAGATGCACTTACAATCTCCCCCTTTTTGGTGATTGATGACAAACTAGTTGAAGTTTTCAATGGGGAATAATATGTGAAATTGTAGAGGAATTGTCTTCGTTAGTTGCAAGGGCTCCCCCTGAAGATGTGCATATAAGTAATTTGCTTTTGGAATGCAAATGCAGATGGCAGGTTGTACTCGTGGAGATCCTCTTCAACTTATGATGACAATTCATTATGCATGAGAAGGTATGTGAAGATAATGACATGCATAATGGAAAATGGACGTCTGCATAATGATCTAAGTGCGGAATTTATTGTCGCACATGCGGAATTTATCGTCGCATCATGAAGTAGCAAATAAGTAGCAGACGACCATCGAGTTTAAGTGTTACAACTCAAAGAACCAAATGTATCAAAACGAGAGTTGTAAACACGAAGCAAAATATAAAGCAACCGCCCATATGGACCCGCTTGAAGACTATCAAACTCATATGCTTCTCCCCCTTTTGTCAGTAAGGACCAAAAAGGTTTGAAGACATAGAGCATCTACTCGTTCCCATGAAGAGTAGGTGAAACAGTAGGGTCTTCGGTGGTGTTCGGCGGTGCAGAAGAACTTGGAGCAGCGTCGAAGCGTGCTGAAGGAGGTGGTGGTGAAGTAGCATCGTCTTCATCCTCGATCACTCTGGCATTCACAGTTGCAGCAGAGGAAGAGAACTCAGAGTCTTCAAGAGATGGAGTTCGACACAACACTGCCCTTCGAGGAGGTGTGGACTCAAACTTGAAGCATTCAGAGAAGCCATCCTCTTGAAGATCATCTTCAGAGCACATCAGCGTCAGCCCTTTCCATGTGCGTCGAGAGGTTTCATGGGCTACAAAGGCATTCTTGGTGGCAAGATTGAGAATGCGGTTGACGTCCACCAAGAGGCTTTGCATTTGGCGCTTCAGCCAGTCATGATGCCTATCCCATTTCTGATGAAGAGCCACTAGAAGCTCTCGGTCATTGAGAACACGAGTGCGCTTTTTGGGTCATTGGGCAATTGTGCTATCGGTGGCTTCAGTAAGGGCAGGATGTGGTGCACGTGTAGTTCCAGCCAAAGGATACACATGAGTGACTGCTTCAACTCCTTCAATGTTCTGAGAAAAGCTTTGATGCTCCGCATTCTAAAGACTTAGAGGTTCCTTGGCAGGCTCAGGATAAATGGCTTCAACAGACATATCCACATCAGGCAGAAAGATCCGATGATTGCGAGCAGATGGCTGATATGAGATAGTGGAGTGAAGTTTAATCAGCCGCATTATCCATGGAGCGTAGAACTTCAAGCCAAAAATATCAGAGCCTGATGCAGCAAGTTGGTGGATGAAGAAGTCCTGTGCATTGAAGCATTTGCCATGAAGAATATAGAAGACCAAAGTCTTCATTGCACCTTCTAGCTTGGCATGTGGAGAATGTCCTTTGATGGGCCAGAGAGTTCGCCTTATGATGTGATAAATAGTTCTTGGCAGATACTCAAGGTCTTCAACGAAGAACTCCTTGGGATATGCAGCATCTTGGGGCAATGGCTTCATCATACTGAGCATCTGACTCATGTTAGGTTCAGGCTTCTGAAAGATGCTCTCCATAGCTTCACTGTGAAGTTGACAGCCAGATTCGTAGGGATCGCCAGGAGTGGGTAGACCAGTGAGCTCAATGATATCAAAGGCTTTGGCTTCGTGATGAACATTTCCTGTCATCCACTCTAGGACCCAAGTCTTCGGATCTCTGTTGTACCCACGTATGTGAAGTGTGGCATAGAACTAGAGCAGCAACTCTTCATTCCAATGCTCTTGGTTGGTGACGAACGGCAGCAATCCAACCTCTTTGAAGCAATCCAGAGCTTCTTCCAAACAGGGCAGACCAGCTATTGCTTCAATGTCAAGACACTTATGTGGGAAGATGCAACCTTGATTGTATAGAATGCAGGAGTAATAGCTGCGCTGCGGATAGCTCCAGAACCGATCAGATGATATTCTTTCCCTTGAGTAGGGGTTCCTGGAGCTATTGAAGAAAGTGTTGTCTGCTTTGAAGCCATTCACATTGAAGGATCCAGGTGCTGATGCAGGACCTGGAAACCTGGGCAATCTAGGGATTGGCTTCTGTACCTGAGGCCTGTGCTCAACATGGTAGTCGAACTGAGGACCAGCAGCAGGCGTAGGAACAGAAGCAGTAGCATTATTGGCTTCACTGACTTCTGGTGCTTGGGTTGGTGAAGGCTCCACACTGGCTTCAGCCATGATAGCGTCATTGGCTTCATTGGTGTTGGTGGTGGCAGCCTCGAGATTCTCAACCTCCACTTGACGAGCTGGAGGGTCGGTCACAGTCACGCTCTCCTCGAGAACAGCTTCTTGGTGGGACAGGGGAGTAGCAGCTTTTGGGGTTTCTTCTTCATCGTCTGATGCAGCCGGAATGTCTTCAGCAGCTTTAGCTTCAGACTCAGAGACTGGAGGCCTTGGTCCTTTGCGAAGCCTGCGTAACACTGGCAACGCCTGTGGAGTTGGAGTTGGCTGGGCCTCAAAGTCTTCTTCCTCTTATGCTTGTGGGCGATCAGCCCATGATGCATCCTGAGCAATTGGCGTCAGAGGACGACCAATGCTGATGAGTTTGCTGTGCATTAGCACAGGCGATGATACCTGTTGGTGCTCGAGCTGAGGAAGAACTGCATCATCTTCAACATGGTCATGGTGACCAATGTCTTCAGCAGCGATGGGATCAGCTGCTGGAAAGTCTTCAGCTTCATGAGGCTTTGTGAAAGCAGGCTCATGGACAGTCAGTTGACGTTCTTGAGGTTCAGCGTCAGGGCGAACCATGGAGATGGGTTCAACAATCAAAGGCTCTATGGGAGCAGCCCGTTCCTTCTTGGTCTTCCGCTTCTTCTTGGAGGGGGCAGTGGCAGAGGCTTCAGGATGTTTCCTCTTTCTAGCTTCAGCCTCAGCAGTCCTCGTCTTCTTCAGTTTTGAAGCGGTTGACCTGGCCTTTGGCTTCGGGCCAGTCATGCTAGTTGGGAAGACAATGGGATCTGCTTCCTGCCTTGGTGCGTTGGGTTCGGCCACAGTGGGCTTCTTTTTCTGCTTGGCAGCCATCCTGGGATCAATGCCCGGACGCCCAATGGCCTTGCGCTTCTCAGCCTCATTGTAGGCTTGCACACTCTTGTCATCCAGGACCTTCATGCGCTCACGAGAACCTTGAGCTTCTGCATGTTTCTTGAGAAAGGCTTCTTTGAGCTCGTGCAGCATAATCTTGAAGTTCTTCACCTCTTGCACGCTGAGCTTGGCCATATGCTTCTTGAACTGAGCTTTTTCATAGTCAATCTTTTGCTTCAGTTCAACAATGCGCTGGGCGATAGCTAATTCTGAAGCAATGGCGCCATGGAAGGCGACACTGAGGCCAATGGGTAGTTGCAGATCTTCGAAGCTGATGTTGGGCGTGTCAAACCACTCATCAATGAAGTTGTGTATGATTGTTATGTCAAAGAGAGGCAGATCATTGAAGATTTCTGCTTCTTCTTTGCTCTTGATGAGTTGCTCAAGAGCGTCATCTGCAAGATCTTCATCACTGGACAGATCAATGGCATCGTTTCACAGAATGGAAGCAGCAGTCAGTTCTTGGCCGGTGTGTGGCAGAGTCATCTTGACTTTCTGGGGCTTGGAGATGCGTGATAAATCTTCAGACTGCACACTGTCTTCAGGAGGTGCAGTGGCCAGTGGCTTCGCCCGTGAGATTTTTGGTGCAGAGGCAGGCTTGGAAGCTTTTGGCTGCTTCATTTTCTTTGGCTTCGGCGCTGCAGGCGCTTCATCTGAGTCAGCGTCATCTGCAGGCTCA
This sequence comes from Triticum monococcum, assembly GCA_034509565.1. Lineage (NCBI taxonomy): Eukaryota > Viridiplantae > Streptophyta > Magnoliopsida > Poales > Poaceae > Triticum > Triticum monococcum. Next base: position 142,154,843 of record CM067845.1, on the reverse strand, counting down.
TTCACGGCTGTCCCTTGAACCACGATATGGGTGATGAGACCTTCAAGGTTGTAGAAGGGCCCAAGAAGATTTGGTTCAGCTTCGCGAGTTCCATCGGCACGGGGACCAGAGGGACCAGGGTTGAAGTCTAATCCCAAAGACTTCTTGTTCTGCTTCGCTAAGTTCTTGGCAAACTAGAAGTTGCGCTTGAACAGATTGTCGTCACGGCACCATAGTAGTGACGATGGGTGTGCATCTGCAGGCTGTGGCCCACGGACCATGCAGGGATAGAAGCCTTGTTCAATGGCTTCTTCTCTGGACCTGGGTTGAAGATTCTTGTATAGGATGTTTCCCCATGGTCGCTTGATGGCATTTTTCTCAGCATATTCTTGGGTCACAAACCGGTATTTGAACCATTGTTCTGCCCAATATCTTCGAATCCATTGGATTCAGGTCTTGCGCTGATTATAATCCTCTTCAGGATCTGTCTTGTAAAGTTCTGAGAGGTCATCAGGCAGATCTCTTGATGTTCCGCCACGATGCTGTCTGCCTCCCTTCCTTGCAGATTTCTCTGAAGCCATGAATTTGAAACTGAAAGGCTTCAATACGTTCAAAGGCTTCAAAGGTTTTCGCTTGCTGGACAAACAGGAACTGGCTTCGGGAGAATTTCTATGATGCTGTAAGAATTCTGCAAATGAATGCAGACTATGAGAACCAAGGGATTCTCCCACGGACATGTACCTGTGACAGCATTAAGGTGCGAGGGAAGGGGAGCAGTTCGATCGTCCGTGCCCTAACTTGGCGACGGAGGACACCTACAGCGATGGCGGAGAGGACAATGTCCACGGTCGGCGTGAAGACGGCGTCGGAGAGGTTGCGGCAGCGAAGCGCTTCGTCGCCGGCATCGTCGAGGGCTAGCGGTGGCGCTAGGGTTCGTGCGAGAGTGGAAGAAGAGATAATGACTGTGGTGAGGCATGTATTTATAGGAACAGGGGTGGCTCAGTGTTATTACACAGGTGCCCCTGGCGATTCACATCTGAGGAACACGTGGCCATCATGCAGCATATCGGGGGTTGTTCCACGTCCCACGCACGCCTGGATTGTCGGGTGGTTGTTCCCACTTCTCCGGGTTTCAGGTGAAGGAATGAGCATTGAAAACGGACTTAATGTTTGTCTCTGTATCTTGTGCTGACAAGGACGCAGAGAAGACATTCGATAGTTTCAATAGAATGCATATGATTTGGAGAGATAGAGTTTGAGATAGAAAGCATAGAGAGGTTAGGGTCCGATCACATTCACTTAGTTCAAAAGATTCAACAAGAAGACATAGCTATAAGTGAATGCTGTAGAGGACAGAACACTAGCAAAAGCAATAGCTGGTGAGACAACCATGTGACGACACGTTGATAAAAGATCAAGATGATGGAGATCATGGTGTCATGCCGGTAACAATGGAGATCATGACAGTACTTTGGAGATGGAGATCAAAAGCACAAGATGATGATGGCCATATCATGTCACATATATGGATTGCATGTGATGTTTATATTTTATACATCTTATTTTTGCTTAGTTCGGCGGTAGCATTATAAGATGATCTCTCACTAAATTTCAAGGTACAAGTGTTCTCCCTGAGTATGCACCGTTGCCAAAGTTCATAGTGCCGAGACACCACGTGATGATCGGGTGTGATAAGCTCTACGTTCATATACAACGGGTGCAAGAGAGTTTTGCACACGCAGAAATACTCGGGTTAAACTTGACGATCCTAGCATATGCAGATATGGCCTCGTAACACTGAGACCAAAAGGTCGAGCGTGAATCATATAGTAGATATGATCAACATAGTGATATTCACCATTGAAAACTACTCCATCTCACGTGATGATCGGACATGGTTTAGTTGATATGGATCACGTGATCACTTAGATGATTAGAGGGATGTCTATCTAAGTGGGAGTTCTTAAGTAATATGATTAGTTGAACTTAAATTTATCATGAACTTAGTCCTGATAGTATTTGCATATCTATATTGTAGATCAATAGCTCGCGATGTAGCTCCCCGTTTATTTTTGATATGTTCCTAGAGAAAAACTAAGTTGAAAGATGTTAGTAGCAATGATGCGGATTGGATCCGTGATCTGAGGATTATCCTCATTGCTGCACAAAAAAATTATGTCCTTGATGCACCACTAGGTGACAGACCTATTGCAGGAGCATATGCACAAGTTATGAACGTTTGACAAAGCTCGGCATGATGACTACTTGATAGTTTACTGCACCATGCTTTACGGCTTAGAACCGGGACTTCAAAAATGTTTTGAACGCCACAGAGCATATAAGATGTGCCAAGAGCTGAAATTGGTATTTCAGACTCATGCCCGAGTCGAGAGGTTTGAGACCTCTGACAAGTACTTTGCCTACAAGATGGAGGAGAATAGCTCAGCTAGTGAGCATGTACTTAGAATGTCTGAGTACTACAATCACTTGAATCAAGTGGGAGTTAATCTTCCAGATAAGATAGTGATTGACAGAGTTCTCTAGTCACTATCACCAAGTTACTAGAACTTCATGATGAACTATAATATGCAAGGGATAATGGAAATGATTCCTAAGCTCTTCGTGATGCTGAAATCGACGAAGGTAGAAATCAAGAAAACCATCAAGTGTTGATGGTTGACAAGACCACTAGTTTCAAGAAAAGGGCAAAGGGAAGAAGGGGAACTTCAAGAAGAACGGCAAGCAAGTTTCTGCTCAAGTGAGGAAGCCCAAGTCTAGACCTAAGCCTGAGACTAAGTGCTTCTACTGCAATGGGACTGGTCACTAGAAGCAGAACGGCCCCAAGTATTTGGCGGATAAGAAGGATGGCAAAGTGAATAAAGGTATATTTGATATACATGTTATTGATGTGTACTTTACTAGTGTTTATAGAAACCCCTCGGTATTTGATACTAGTTCAGTTGCTGAGATTAGTAACTCGAAACGGGAGTTGCAGAATGAATAGAGACTAGTTAAGGGTGAAGTGACACTGTGTGTTGGAAGTGTGTAAGTGCATCTAGTGCCACCCCTAGTTGGTTTTGGTGTATTGACGACAAACCTAGTTGAGGGACTAATGTGTTTGTGAGAATTGCAGGATAACACAGGTAGAAGTCCCTCATTGATTCGGTTTTCCTACCAGAGATGACCCCTAAAAATGTATGAAGACATTGATGTCAAAGGTGGTATATGAAGATATTCACATTGAAGACTATGACAAGAGAAGACATCGCATGAAGCCTATGGAGCTCGAAGACTTAGATCTTTCGTAGTTCTTTTTCTTCTTTGTTGAGTCATAGGAACCACCGTACTGTTAAGTGGGGTCCAAGAGAACCAGTCAGAATGACTGAAGTGATGCTTAACCAAAACCTATGTCTTCAAGTGAAGACTATGAGAGCGAATCTTGTCCAGAGTCGGACAAGTCAGCTTTGCTTGTAGCCCAAGTAAAGTTGTCGTGTGAGTTTGAAATCTGACCGTTGGAACACGTGTCAGTTCCTTAGTGACCTAGGGTCATTTCGGACAAATCAGGTCGGGTTGCCTAGTGGCTATAAATAGCCCACCCCCTACAACCATAAATGGTTGGCTGCTCAGAGTTAGAGTACGGCTTTTGTCATTTGAGAGCAACCCACCTCGAAGCCTTTGAGAAAGAATTCCTTGCGAGGATAAAGCCCTAACCACCCAGAGCCTAAGAGTGTTAGGCATCACTTAAGTCTTCTTGTTTGTGTGATCTGAAGACTTATTACACTTGAGGACTGTGAATCCTCCAGCCGGTTAGGCGTCGCGTTCTGAGCATCCAAGAGACATTGTGGATCGCCGGTGAACGAAGTCTGTGAAGGTTTGGGAGTCTACCTTGAAGACTTACCAGAGTGATTGGGCGAGGTCTGTGTGACCTTAGCTCAAGGGGAATACGGTGAGGACTGGGTGTCTTGAGCTGCGTGTTCAGGACTGGGTGTCCGGGACTGTGTGTCCTCAGGTTTAAATACCTAGCCACCCTAACCAGACGTACAGTTGTCACAGCAACTGGAATTGGTCCAACAAATCATTGTCTTCAATGAGTCACTGGTTTCATCCTTCCCTTCCCTTTACTTACTGTTGGTCCTTGTGAAGTCATTGTATGATTGCACTATCTTTTGTCGTCACTGAGTGACTGCGTGTTCTGTTTGGCTTCTTAATATCTTCCTACCTGATCCTTACTACCTAGCTGCTATTAGTCATTGTGCTTTCACTTCATTGAATACATGACTATGGTTTACCTAGTGTAGTCTACCTTCCGCTGCATGATAATAGGTTTATTTCTGTCGTTTGTCTTCGAAACTTCCACGTTTTGAAGACTCTCATAAAAATCGCCTATTCACCCCCCACCTCTAGTCGATATAAGGCACTTTCAATTGGTATCAGAGCAAGATACTCCCTTGTTCTGTGTGATTCGGTTTAACCACCTGGAGATTTAGCTATGTCGACTGCAGGGATAATTAAAGTCTCCGCTGCGTGCCCCGTCTTCGATGGAACTGAATATCCCTACTGGAAGAATAAGATGCGCATGCATCTTGAAGCCATTGACGTCGACCTATAGTATGTCGTCAAGAATGGCGTTCCCAAGGCTGGAGAAGGTGTCACTATTGCTGATGTCAAGAAGTTCATTCAACTGGACTTGACTGCCAAGAATATCATCTGTGGTCATCTGACCAAAGGATAGTATGGCCGTGTGAGTGCTTTGAAAAAATCTAAGCTAGTCTGGGACTGGCTCTCCAAGGTCAACGAAGGCGTCTCAACCCAGAGAGATCAGAGAATCAGTGTCCTTCACAACCTCTTCAACCGCTTCAAGCGAAATGACAATGAGAATGTCCAGCTCATGTTTGATCGACTCACTGACATCAAAAATGAGCTTCAAGCCCTCGGCGCTACTGAGATCACCAAGCATGAAGTCGTCAAGACACTACTAAGATCACTTGACAGTTCGTTTGACACCCTAGCCCTGATGATTCAAGAACATCCTGATTTCAAGACACTCAATCTGTATGACATACTTGAGAGGCTCAACACACTTGAGTTTCAGCTTTATGAGAAAAGAGATATCTACGGTCCAAACTATGGGCGAACTCGTGCCTTGAAGGCAAAAGCTGTCTCCTCATCTGAAGAAGAATCTGACAGCAGTTCTGATGACCCTGAAGACATTGGAAAGGAACTTGCTATGCTTGTGAAGAAGTTCCAAAAATTCACCAAGAAGAAAGGCTTCAGGAAGTCTTCACGACCAAGCTTAAGGAATGATGAAGCTTCTGCTCATGACTACAAGAAGAAAACATGCCACAAGTGCAAGAAAACTGGCCATTTCATCTCTGAGTGTCCGCAGTGGGACAATGAGAACAAAAAGAAGAAGAAGAGCAAGGAATATGACTCTGACGACAAGAAGAAGAAGAAGGAATACTCAAAGTCTTCTTCCAAGTCTTCCTCAAAGTCTTCATCACACAAGAAGAGCTCATCTGGCAAGGCACGTGCGTTTGTTGGCAAGGAAATGGATTCAGAGGAGGAGTCCGCTTCTGAGGAGGTGGAGGTGGAGTCTGAGGAGGAGTCCGGTTCTGGCGTTGCAAGTCTGGCTACAGCATACGTTGCCAAGTCCATTTTCAACACTGAAGACAATGACTTCATCACTGACACCAATGCAAATGACAAGGACTACTCCGCTCCTACCTACTGCTTCATGGCACGTGGTGCCAAGGTAAACACACGCACTACTCACTATCAAACATCTAGTGAAGATGACTCTGATTGTGGTTCAAGACCTAGCTACAAAACACTTGCTAAAATTGCAACTAAACAACAGAAAGCTATGGAACATATTCAAAAACTGTTAGACAAAAGCGATGATCTGTTAGGCGCTGAAATGACTCGATCTAAGTCCTTAATTGAAGACATAAAAAATCTTCACATTAAGTATGAGGAACTTGAAAGTCGTCATGAAACGCTCTCAACAACTCATGAAAAGCTTTCCTATGATTATCTTCATAGGAAGCAAGATCTTGAGAAATTGAGAGCGGCTCATGAAGATCTTCAAAAGGAAAATGAGTCACTTCGCGCCGAACAGATCAGTTCCGCTCAGGAAGGATTTGAACCACCATGTCTTAAATGCATTGAGCATGATAATGCTACTTCTATTGTTGAATGTTCTACTGCTGCTACTGTTGCAATATCTTCAACTGTTGATGTGGTAACTAACCCCTCTGCTGAGGATACCACTGCCATTGCTGATGAGAATGCTAGGTTGAAGACATTGCTTGAAACAGGGATGTACAAAAGTCTTAAAGGGCATCAGACACTATGTGATGTCCTCAAAAGGCAGATTCTGAACCGAAACTCGAGGAAAGAGGCTGTTGGGTTCGTAAGGAAAATGAATGTTGATGGCTCTTACTGGAAACCTGAGCAGTACCCCAAAACCACATGGGTTGCTGCAAAGGAACCTTCAGCAGATCCATCCAATCTATATGGCTTCACTTGTGCTAACCCCATTGTCATTGATGAATCCTTCGATGCAAACTATAAACTGTTTAAGAATCAGAATGGTGAAGTGTTTGCCAGGTATATTGGAACTAACTACAGGAATGTGCCGCCTATGAAGAAGATCTGGGTGCCGAAAAAGTGTTTGGAAAATCTTCCTGTGAATGTCATCATGACACCACAGGTGAAGAAGACAAACCACAGACCACAGGCTTCGTACGGTCCAAAGGCTTCATACAGACAGAGGACTCACCTGAGTCGCACTAACGCAAATGTTTTGCAGGGAAACCATACTCAGGCCTATGAATATGAGCGCGGTTCATTGAACCGCCATGTTCATAAGACCAAGAACTATTCTGCTTATTCTTATGAGTACTATTGTCCTCCTGCAAGACTTTTTGCTAGGGCTCCAAAGCCAAAGTTCTCAGACGCTGCACTTATACTTATTGCTTCTAAGCCACCCTTGAAGATGTGGGTGGCTAAGAAAGTTTAACTCTCTTTTGCAGGGAAAGGTCTCCAGCAGAAAACCAAAATCGTCTAACGCTATTGCTGGGGAGCTTAAACATCTTGTAGGGTGCAAGATCAAATGCCCGAATGGTCTTACTATGTACTTTGTTCCTGAATCGCTTGCTACTCTCCCTATCAGTCCTAATCTGGATCTAAGCTTTCATAACCCACTGGTTCGTCACATGTTTTTGCTTCACAATTCTCTTTGTGAAGCCTATCCCCCTAACTGCACTGTAGGGTACGACACCAGCGTCTTCAGAATGGATTATTGATAGTGGGTGTACCAATCACATGACTGGCAAAAGAAGCCTTCTTATGGACTCAACCTTACATCCATCCGACAAGAGTCACATCACATTTGCTGACACTGGTAAAAGTAAGGTACTGGGTCTAGGTAGAGTTGCAATCTCAAAGGATCAACACATGGATAAAGTCATGCTTGTTGAATCCCTTGGCTTCAACTTAATGTCTATCTCAATGCTTTGCGATTTGAACATGATCGTAATATTTGGAAAATATCGTTGCCTTGTTCTAATGGAATCTGACAGGTCTCTAGTGTTTGAAGGGTATCGGAAAGATGATTTGTACATGGTAGATTGCTCAGCAGGACCACAGCTTGCCGTATGTCTTCTAGCAAAAGCTTCAGAATGCTGGCTCTGGCATCGGAGGCTAGGGCATGCTGGCATGAGGAACCTCCACACCCTTGCAAAGAAGAAGCATGTCATAGGCATCGAGGGCGTCAAGTTCAAGAAAGATCACTTATGCGATGCCTGTGAAACAGGAAAGATGACGAGGGCCAAACATCCCTCGAAGACAATCATGACTACTACTCGACCCTTCGAACTGCTCCACATGGATCTTTTCGGTCCCACTCATTACTCAACTCTTACTACTACTACTTGCCTCTATGGCTTTGTCATTGTTGATGATTATTCTAGATATACTTGGGTGCACATAATCCTCTACAAGACTGAAGTGCAGGATGTCTTCAGATGCTTCGCCAATCGAGCAATGAACAACTATGGTGCCAAGATAAAGCACATCAGAAGTGACAATGGCACTGAATTCAAGAACACTGGCCTTGATACATATCTTGATACCTTGGGCATCACACATGAATTCTCAGCCCCGTACACGCCACAGCAGAATGGCGTCGTCGAATGCAAGAACAGAACACTCATTGAGATGGCCCAAACAATGCTTGAGAATACAAGACTCCAAGAAAATTCTGCCTGAAGCCATTGATACTGCATGCCATACAATCAATCGTGTTTATCTTCACAAGCTTCTGAACAAGACATCTTATGAGCTCCTTACTGGCAAGAAGCCAAATGTCAGTTACTTCAGAGTATTTGGCGCCAGGTGCTGGATCAAGGATCCACATCACACTTCAAAATTTGCACCAAAAGCACATGAGGGATTTATGCTTGGATATGGAAAGGATTCGCACTCCTACAGAATCTTCAATCTCTTTCATTATAAAGTGGTTGAAACAGTGGATGTGCGGTTCGATGAGACTAACGGTTCACAAAGAGAGCACCTTCCAAATGTGCTAGATGAAGTTCCATCCAGTGAATCAATCAAACTAATGGGAACTAGAGAAATCATACCCTTTGAAGCTCAACCTGAATAGGAACTTATCATATCCGTACCTGATCAACCGGAAGACAATGCTCAACCTGAAGACAATCCTTCTAACAATGACAATGATCAGCAAGAGCAAAATCTTCGCCCTGTACATCCTCGTGTTGCCAATGAAGTGCAGATTGAGAGAATAATTGATAGCATCAATGCACCCGGTCCACTCACTCGTTCAAGAGCAACTCAGCTAGCAAATTTCTATGGGCACTTCGCATTTGTCTCAATAACAGAACCCAAGAAAGTTGAAGAAGCCTTCATGGAACCTTCATGGATTCAAGCTATGCAAGAAGAGCTTCAACAGTTTGAGTTGAATAATGTATGGGAACTGGTTAAGCGTCCTGATCCTCAGAAGCACAACATAATTGGCACCAAATGGATATACCGCAATAAGCAAGATGAGCATGGTCAAGTTGTCAAAAACAAAGCTCGTCTCATTGCTCAAGGATATACTCAAGTGGAAGGCATTGACTTCGATGAAACATTTGCTCCTGTGGCTCGACTTGAAGCCATACGCATACTGCTGGCCTATGCAAATCATCATAACATACTTCTATATCAAATGGATGTGAAGAGTACTTTTCTCAATGGCAAGATTGAAGAAGAAGTGTATGTTGCACAACCGCCTGGCTTTGAAGATCCAAAACATCCTGACATGGTATACATGCTCAACAAGGCACTGTATGGCCTCAAACAAGCCCCTCGGGCTTGGTATGACACACTCAAATACTTCCTGAAGAGCAAAGGCTTCATACCTGGTTCCCTCGACCCCACTCTCTTCACGAAGACATATGATGGTGAACTGTTTGTGTGCCAAATATATGTTGATGACATTATCTTCGGCTGCACCAATTAGAAGTACAGTGAAGAGTTTGGATATATGATGCAAGAGCAATATCAGATGTCCATGATGGGAGAGCTGAAGTTCTTCCTCGGTCTTCAAACACGACAGCAACGCAACGGCATCTTCATATCTCAAGAGAAGTATCTCAAAGATTGCCTGAAGAAGTTCGGTATGCAAGACTGCAAAGGCTTCACGACACCAATGCCAGCCAAACATCATCTGGGTCCTGACGACAATGGTAAAGAGTTCGATCAAAAGGTATACCGCTCCATGATTGGTTCTTTAATTTATCTATGTGCATCTAGGCCAGATATTATGCTTAGTGTTTGCATGTGTGCTCGATTTCAAGCAGCACCAAAGGAGTCGCATCACTTAGCTATGAAGCGAATTCTTCGATATTTGGCTCACATCCCAACTCTAGGATTATGGTATCCAAAGGGCTCAGAGTTTGATCTAGTTGGATTCTCGGATGCTGATTATGCTGGTGACAAGGTGGATCGCAAGTCTACATCAGGCACATGTCATTTTCTGGGACGATCACTTGTATGTTGGTCTTCAAAGAAGCAAAACTGTGCATCTCTCTCTACTGCTGAATCTGAATACATTGTTGCTAGATCTTGCTGCGCTCAGCTTCTGTGGATGAAGCAAACACTCAAGGACTATGGCATTCATCTGAAGCAAGTGCCACTCTACTGCAACAACGAAAGCGCCATCAAGATTGCCAACAACCCAGTTCAGCACTCGAAGACAAAGCACATTGAAATTCATCGTCACTTTCTCAGAGATCATGTTGTGAAGGAAGATATTGATATCATACACATCAACACTGAAGAGCAATTGGCAGATATCTTCACCAAGCCCTTGGATGAGAAGAGATTTTGCAAGTTACGGTGTGAGCTAAATATCTTGGAATCCTCAAATGTCCTGTGATCAGGCACACATCCTAACACTTATGCATATTGATGACTTAGATGTGCAACACACGAAGTAAGGTATATCTTCAATCAATGAAGACATACATTCTAAGTGTGAATACATTAATTTCAAATTTGACTTCGGAGCGCCACGATAATTGTTTGTCGTGTCTGGGTCTAATACTTCCTATATGGTGGGTAACGCCACCACCAAATGTTCTGTTTGAAGAGTTTCACTCATGGTGTTACATTTGCTATGTCTTCACATTTGGTTTGGCTTCAATCTCAACATGTCTTCATGTCTTCAAACACTAAGCATATATATTCAACATAGTGAAGATAATCATGAAGACATGTTGAGATTGAAGCCAAACCAAATGTGAAGACATAGCAAATGTAACACCATGAGTGAAACTCTTCAAACAGAACATTTGGTGGTGGCGTTACCCACCATATAGGAAGTATTAGACCCAGACACGGCACACAATTATCATGGCGCTCCGAAGTCAAATTTGACATTAATGTATTCACACTTAGAATGTATGTCTTCATTGATTGAAGATATACCTTACTTCGTGTGTTGCACATCTAAGTCATCAATATGCATAAGTGTTAGGATGTGTGCCTGATCACAGGACATTTGAGGATTCCAAGATATTTAGCTCACACCGTAACTTGCAAAATCTCTTCTCATCCAAGGGCTTGGTGAAGATATCTGCCAATTGCTCTTCAGTGTTGATGTGTATGATATCAATATCTTCCTTCACAACATGATCTCTGAGAAAGTGACGATGAATTTCAATGTGCTTTGTCTTCGAGTGCTGAACTGGGTTGTTGGCAATCTTGATGGCGCTTTCGTTGTTGCAGTAGAGTGGCACTTGCTTCAGATGAATGCCATAGTCCTTGAGTGTTTGCTTCATCCACAGAAGCTGAGCGCAGCAAGATCTAGCAACAATGTATTCAGATTCAGCAGTAGAGAGAGATGCACAGTTTTGCTTCTTTGAAGACCAACATACAAGTGATCGTCCCAGAAAATGACATGTGCCTGATGTAGACTTGCGATCCACCTTGTCACCAGCATAATCAGCATCCGAGAATCCAACTAGATCAAACTCTGAGCCCTTTGGATACCATAATCCTAGAGTTGGGATGTGAGCCAAATATCGAAGAATTCGCTTCATAGCTAAGTGATGCGACTCCTTTGGTGCTGCTTGAAATCGAGCACACATGCAAACACTAAGCATAATATCTGGCCTAGATGCACATAGATAAATTAAAGAACCAATCATGGAGCGGTATACCTTTTGATCGAACTCTTTACCATTGTCGTCAGGACCCAGATGATGTTTGGCTGGCATTGGTGTCGTGAAGCCTTTGCAGTCTTGCATACCGAACTTCTTCAGGCAATCTTTGAGATACTTCTCTTGAGATATGAAGATGCCGTTGCGTTGCTGTCGTGTTTGAAGACCGAGGAAGAACTTCAGCTCTCCCATCATGGACATCTGATATTGCTCTTGCATCATATATCCAAACTCTTCACTGTACTTCTAATTGGTGCAGCCGAAGATAATGTCATCAACATATATTTGGCACACAAATAGTTCACCATCATATGTCTTCGTGAAGAGAGTGGGGTCGAGGGAACCAGGTATGAAGCCTTTGCTCTTCAGGAAGTATTTGAGTGTGTCATACCAAGCCCGAGGGGCTTGTTTGAGGCCATACAGTGCCTTGTTGAGCATGTATACCATGTCAGGATGTTTTGGATCTTCAAAGCCAGGCGGTTGTGCAACATACACTTCTTCTTCAATCTTGCCATTGAGAAAAGTACTCTTCACATCCATTTGATATAGAAGTATGTTATGATGATTTGCATAGGCCAGCAGTATGCGTATGGCTTCAAGTCGAGCCACAGGAGCAAATGTTTCATCGAAGTCAATGCCTTCCACTTGAGTATATCCTTGAGCAATGAGACGAGCTTTGTTTTTGACAACTTGACCATGCTCATCTTGCTTATTGCGGTATATCCATTTGGTGCCAATTATGTTGTGCTTCTGAGGATCAGGACGCTTAACCAGTTCCCATACATTATTCAACTCAAACTGTTGAAGCTCTTCTTGCATAGCTTGAATCCATGAAGGTTCCATGAAGGCTTCTTCAACTTTCTTGGGTTCTGTTATTGAGACAAATGCGAAGTGCCCATAGAAATTTGCTAGCTGAGTTGCTCTTGAACGAGTGAGTGGACCGGGTGCATTGATGCTATCAATTATTCTCTCAATCTGCACTTCATTGGCAACACGAGGATGTACAGGGCGAAGATTTTGCTCTTGCTGATCATTGTCATTGTTAGAAGGATTGTCTTCAGGTTGAGCATTGTCTTCCGGTTGATCAGGTACGGATATGATAAGTTCCTATTCAGGTTGAGCTTCAAAGGGTATGATTTCTCTAGTTCCCATTAGTTTGATTGATTCACTGGATGGAACTTCATCTAGCACATTTGGAAGGTGCTCTCTTTGTGAACCGTTAGTCTCATCGAACCGCACATCCACTGTTTCAACCACTTTATAATGAAAGAGATTGAAGATTCTGTAGGAGTGCGAATCCTTTCCATATCCAAGCATAAATCCCTCATGTGCTTTTGGTGCAAATTTTGAAGTGTGATGTGGATCCTTGATCCAGCACCTGGCGCCAAATACTCTGAAGTAACTGACATTTGGCTTCTTGCCAGTAAGGAGCTCATAAGATTTCTTGTTCAGAAGCTTGTGAAGATAAACACGATTGATTGTATGGCATGCAGTATCAATGGCTTCAGGCAGAATTTTCTTGGAGTCTTGTATTCTCAAGCATTGTTTGGGCCATCTCAATGAGTGTTCTGTTCTTGCATTCGACGACGCCATTCTGCTGTGGCGTGTACGGGGCTGAGAATTCATGTGTGATGCCCAAGGTATCAAGATATGTATCAAGGCCAGTGTTCTTGAATTCAGTGCCATTGTCACTTCTGATGTGCTTTATCTTGGCACCATAGTTGTTCATTGCTCGATTGGCGAAGCATCTGAAGACATCCTGCACTTCAGTCTTGTAGAGGATTATGTGCACCCAAGTATATCTAGAATAATCATCAACAATGACAAAGCCATAGAGGCAAGTAGTAGTAGTAAGAGTTGAGTAATGAGTGGGACCGAAAAGATCCATGTGGAGCAGTTCGAAGGGTCGAGTAGTAGTCATGATTGTCTTCGAGGGATGTTTGGCCCTCGTCATCTTTCCTGTTTCACAGGCATCGCATAAGTGATCTTTCTTGAACTTGACGCCCTCGATGCCTATGACATGCTTCTTCTTTGCAAGGGTGTGGAGGTTCCTCATGCCAGCATGCCCTAGCCTCCGATGCCAGAGCCAGCATTCTGAAGCTTTTGCTAGAAGACATACGGCAAGCTGTGGTCCTGCTGAGCAATCTACCATGTACAAATCATCTTTCCGATACCCTTCAAACACTAGAGACCTGTCAGATTCCATTAGAACAAGGCAACGATATTTTCCAAATATTACGATCATGTTCAAATCGCAAAGCATTGAGATAGACATTAAGTTGAAGCCAAGGGATTCAACAAGCATGACTTTATCCATGTGTTGATCCTTTGAGATTGCAACTCTACCTAGACCCAGTACCTTACTTTTACCAGTGTCAGCAAATGTGATGTGACTCTTGTCGGATGGATGTAAGGTTGAGTCCATAAGAAGGCTTCTTTTGCCAGTCATGTGATTGGTACACCCACTATCAATAATCCATTCTGAAGACGCTGGTGTCGTACCCTACAGTGCAGTTAGGGGGATAGGCTTCACAAAGAGAATTGTGAAGCAAAAACATGTGACGAACCAGTGGGTTATGAAAGCTTAGATCCAGATTAGGACTGATAGGGAGAGTAGCAAGCGATTCAGGAACAAAGTACATAGTAAGACCATTCGGGCATTTGATCTTGCACCCTACAAGATGTTTAAGCTCCCCAGCAATAGCGTTAGACGATTTTGGTTTTCTGCTGGAGACCTTTCCCTGCAAAAGAGAGTTAAACTTTCTTAGCCACCCACATCTTCAAGGGTGGCTTAGAAGCAATAAGTATAAGTGCAGCGTCTGAGAACTTTGGCTTTGGAGCCCTAGCAAAAAGTCTTGCAGGAGGACAATAGTACTCATAAGAATAAGCAGAATAGTTCTTGGTCTTATGAACATGGCGGTTCGATGAACCGCGCTCATATTCATAGGCCTGAGTATGGTTTCCCTGCAAAACATTTGCGTTAGTGCGACTCAGGTGAGTCCTCTGTCTGTATGAAGCCTTTGGACCGTACGAAGCCTGTGGTCTGTGGTTTGTCTTCTTCACCTATGGTGTCATGATGACATTCACAGGAAGATTTTCCAAACACTTTTTCGGCACCCAGATCTTCTTCATAGGCGGCACATTCCTGTAGTTAGTTCCAATATACCTGGCAAACACTTCACCATTCTGATTCTTAAACAGTTTATAGTTTGCATCGAAGGATTCATCAATGACAATGGGGTTAGCACAAGTGAAGCCATATAGATTGGATGGATCTGCTGAAGGTTCCTTTGCAGCAACCCATGTGGTTTTGGGGTACTGCTCAGGTTTCCAGTAAGAGCCATCAACATTCATTTTCCTTACGAACCCAACAGCCTCTTTCCTCGAGTTTCGGTTCAGAATCTGCCTTTTGAGGACATCACATAGTGTCTGATGCCCTTTAAGACTTTTGTACATCCCTGTTTCAAGCAATGTCTTCAACCTAGCATTCTCATCAGCAATGGCAGTGGTATCCTCAGCAGAGGGGTTAGTTACCACATCAACAGTTGAAGATATTGCAACAGTAGCAGCAGTAGAACATTCAACAATAGAAGTAGCATTATCATGCTCAATGCATTTAAGACATGGTGGTTCAAATCCTTCCTGAGCGGAACTGATCTGTTCGGCGCGAAGTGACTCATTTTCCTTTTGAAGATCTTCATGAGCCGCTCTCAATTTCTCAAGATCTTGCTTCCTATGAAGATAATCATAGGAAAGCTTTTCATGAGTTGTTGAGAGCGTTTCATGACGACTTTCAAGTTCCTCATACTTAATGTGAAGATTTTTTATGTCTTCAATTAAGGACTTAGATCGAGTCATTTCAGCGCCTAACAGATCATCGCTTTTGTCTAACAGTTTTTGAATATGTTCCATAGCTTTCTGTTGTTTAGTTGCAATTTTAGCAAGTGTTTTGTAGCTAGGTCTTGAACCACAATCAGAGTCATCTTCACTAGATGTTTGATAGTGAGTAGTGCGTGTGTTTACCTTGGCACCACGTGCCATGAAGCAGTAGGTAGGAGCGGAGTAGTCCTTGTCATTTGCATTGGTGTCGGTGATGAAGTCATTGTCTTCAGTGTTGAAAATGGACTTGGCAACGTATGCTGTAGCCAGACTTGCAACGCCAGAACCGGACTCCTCCTCAGACTCCACCTCCACCTCCTCAGAAGCGGACTCCTCCTCTGAATCCATTTCCTTGCCAACAAACGCACGTGCCTTGCCAGATGAGCTCTTCTTGTGTGATGAAGACTTTGAGGAAGACTTGGAAGAAGACTTTGAGTATTCCTTCTTCTTCTTCTTGTCGTCAGAGTCATATTCCTTGCTCTTCTTCTTCTTTTTGTTCTCATTGTCCCACTGCGGACACTCAGAGATGAAATGGCCAGTTTTCTTGCACTTGTGGCATGTTTTCTTCTTGTAGTCATGAGCAGAAGCTTCATCATTCCTTAAGCTTGGTCGTGAAGACTTCCTGAAGCCTTTCTTCTTGGTGAATTTTTGGAACTTCTTCACAAGCATAGCAAGTTCCTTTCCAATGTCTTCAGGGTCATCAGAACTGCTGTCAGATTCTTCTTCAGATGAGGAGACAGCTTTTGCCTTCAAGGCACGAGTTCGCCCATAGTTTGGACCGTAGATATCTCTTTTCTCATAAAGCTGAAACTCAAGTGTGTTGAGCCTCTCAAGTATGTCATACAGATTGAGTGTCTTGAAATCAGGATGTTCTTGAATCATCAGGGCTAGGGTGTCAAACGAACTGTCAAGTGATCTTAGTAGTGTCTTGACGACTTCATGCTTGGTGATCTCAGTAGCGCCGAGGGCTTGAAGCTCATTTTTGATGTCAGTGAGTCGATCAAACATGAGCTGGACATTCTCATTGTCATTTCGCTTGAAGCGGTTGAAGAGGTTGTGAAGGACACTGATTCTCTGATCTCTCTGGGTTGAGACGCCTTCGTTGACCTTGGAGAGCCAGTCCCAGACTAGCTTAGATTTTTTCAAAGCACTCACACGGCCATACTATCCTTTGGTCAGATGACCACAGATGATATTCTTGGCAGTCAAGTCCAGTTGAATGAACTTCTTGACATCAGCAATAGTGACACCTTCTCCAGCCTTGGGAACGCCATTCTTGACGACATACTATAGGTCGACGTCAATGGCTTCAAGATGCATGCGCATCTTATTCTTCCAGTAGGGATATTCAGTTCCATCGAAGACGGGGCACGCAGCGGAGACTTTAATTATCCCTGCAGTCGACATAGCTAAATCTCCAGGTGGTTAAACCGAATCACACAGAACAAGGGAGTATCTTGCTCTGATACCAATTGAAAGTGCCTTATATCGACTAGAGGTGGGGGGTGAATAGGCGATTTTTATGAGAGTCTTCAAAACGTGGAAGTTTCGAAGACAAACGACAGAAATAAACCTATTATCATGCAGCGGAAGGTAGACTACACTAGGTAAACCATAGTCATGTATTCAATGAAGTGAAAGCACAATGACTAATAGCAGCTAGGTAGTAAGGATCAGGTAGGAAGATATTAAGAAGCCAAACAGAACACGCAGTCACTCAGTGACGACAAAAGATAGTGCAATCATACAATGACTTCACAAGGACCAACAGTAAGTAAAGGGAAGGGAAGGATGAAACCAGTGACTCATTGAAGACAATGATTTGTTGGACCAATTCCAGTTGCTGTGACAACTGTACGTCTGGTTAGGGTGGCTAGGTATTTAAACCTGAGGACACACAGTCCCGGACACCCAGTCCTGAACACGCAGCTCAAGACACCCAGTCCTCACCGTATTCCCCTTGAGCTAAGGTCACACAGACCTCGCCCAATCACTCTGGTAAGTCTTCAAGGTAGACTCCCAAACCTTCACAGACTTCGTTCACCGGCGATCCACAATGTCTCTTGGATGCTCAGAACGCGACGCCTAACCGGCTGGAGGATTCACAGTCCTCAAGTGTAATAAGTCTTCAGATCACACAAACAAGAAGACTTAAGTGATGCCTAACACTCTTAGGCTCTGGGTGGTTAGGGCTTTATCCTCGCAAGGAATTCTTTCTCAAAGGCTTCGAGGTGGGTTGCTCTCAAATGACAAAAGCCGTACTCTAACTCTGAGCAGCCAACCATTTATGGTTGTAGGGGGTGGGCTATTTATAGCCACTAGGCAACCCGACCTGATTTGTCCGAAATGACCCTAGGTCACTAAGGAACTGACACGTGTTCCAACGATCAGATTTCAAACTCACACGACAACTTTACTTGGGCTACAAGCAAAGCTGACTTGTCCGACTCTGGACAAGATTCGCTCTCATAGTCTTCACTTGAAGACATAGGTTTTGGTTAAGCATCACTTCAGTCATTCTGACTGGTTCTCTTGGACCCCACTTAACAGTACGGTGGTTCCTATGACTCAACAAAGAAGAAAAAGAACTACGAAAGATCTAAGTCTTCGAGCTCCATAGGCTTCATGCGATGTCTTCTCTTGTCATAGTCTTCAATGTGAATATCTTCATATACCACCTTTGACATCAATGTCTTCATACATTTTTAGGGGTCATCTCTGGTAGGAAAACCGAATCAATGAGGGACTTCTACCTGTGTTATCCTGCAATTCTCACAAACACATTAGTCCCTCAACTAGGTTTGTCATCAATACACCAAAACCAACTAGGGGTGGCACTAGATGCACTTACACACTTCCAACACACAGTGTCACTTCACCCTTAACTAGTCTCTATTCATTCTGCAACTCCCGTTTCGAGTTACTAATCTCAGCAACTGAACTAGTATCAAATACCGAGGGGTTTCTATAAACACTAGTAAAGTACACATCAATAACATGTATATCAAATATACCTTTATTCACTTTGCCATCCTTCTTATCCGCCAAATACTTGGGGCCGTTCTGCTTCTAGTGACCAGTCCCATTGCAGTAGAAGCACTTAGTCTCAGGCTTAGGTCTAGACTTGGGCTTCCTCACTTGAGCAGAAACTTGCTTGCCGTTCTTCTTGAAGTTCCCCTTCTTCCCTTTGCCCTTTTCTTGAAACTAGTGGTCTTGTCAACCATCAACACTTGATGGTTTTCTTGATTTCTACCTTCGTCGATTTCAGCATCACGAAGAGCTTAGGAATCATTTCCATTATCCCTTGCATATTATAGTTCATCATGAAGTTCTAGTAACTTGGCGATAGTGACTAGAGAACTCTGTCAATCACTATCTTATCTGGAAGATTAACTCCCACTTGATTCAAGTGATTGTAGTACTCAGACATTCTAAGTACATGCTCACTAGCTGAGCTATTCTCCTCCATCTTGTAGGCAAAGTACTTGTCAGAGGTCTCAAACCTCTCGACTCGGGCATGAGTCTGAAATACCAATTTCAGCTCTTGGAACATCTTATATGCTCTGTGGCGTTCAAAACATTTTTGAAGTCCCGGTTCTAAGCCGTAAAGCATGGTGCAGTAAACTATCAAGTAGTCATCATGCCGAGCTTTGTCAAACGTTCATAACTTGTGCATATGCTCCTGCAATAGGTCTGTCACCTAGTGGTGCATCAAGGACATAATTTTTTTGTGCAGCAATGAGGATAATCCTCAGATCACGGATCCAATCCGCATCATTGCTACTAACATCTTTCAACTTAGTTTTTCTCTAGGAACATATCAAAAATAAACGGGGAGCTACATCGCGAGCTATTGATCTACAATATAGATATGCAAATACTATCAGGACTAAGTTCATGATAAATTTAAGTTCAACTAATCATATTACTTAAGAACTCCCACTTAGATAGACATCCCTCTAATCATCTAAGTGATCACGTGATCCATATCAACTAAACCATGTCCGATCATCACGTGAGATGGAGTAGTTTTCAATGGTGAATATCACTATGTTGATCATATCTACTATATGATTCACGCTCGACCTTTTGGTCTCAGTGTTACGAGGCCATATCTGCATATGCTAGGATCGTCAAGTTTAACCCGAGTATTTCTGCGTGTGCAAAACTCTCTTGCACCCGTTGTATATGAACGTAGAGCTTATCACACCCGATCATCACGTGGTGTCTCGGCACTATGAACTTTGGCAACGGTGCATACTCAGGGAGAACACTTGTACCTTGAAATTTAGTGAGAGATCATCTTATAATGCTACCGCCGAACTAAGCAAAAATAAGATGTATAAAATATAAACATCACATGCAATCCATATATGTGACATGATATGGCCATCATCATCTTGTGCTTTTGATCTCCATCTCCAAAGTACTGTCATGATCTCCATTGTTACCGGCATGACACCATGATCTCCATCATCTTGATCTTTTATCAACGTGTCGTCACATGGTCGTCTCACCAGCTATTGCTTTTGCAACTATTGCTATCGCATAGCGATAAAGTAAAGCAATTACATGGCACTTGCATCTTATGCAATAAAGAGACAACCATAAGGCTTCTGCCAGTTGCCGATAACTTCAACAAAACATGATCATCTCATACAACAACTTATATCTCATCATGTCTTGACCATATCACATCACAACATGCCCTGCAAAAACAAGTTAGACGTCCTCTACTTTGTTGTTGCAAGTTTTATGTGGCTGCTATGGGCTGAGCAAGAACCGTTCTTACCTACGCATCAAAACCACAATGATATTTGAGAAAGTTTGTGTTGTTTTAACCTTCAACAAGGACCGGGCATAGTTACACTCGGTTCAACTAAAGTTGGAGAAACTGACACCCGCCAGCCACCTGTGTGCAAAGCACGTCGGTAGAACTAGTCTCGTGTAAGCGTACGCGTAATGTCGATCTGGGCCGCTTCATCCAACAATACCGCTAAACCAAAGTATGGCATGCTGGTAAGCAGTATGAATTGTATCGCCCAGAACTCACTTGTGTTCTACTCGTGCATATAACATCAACGCATAAACCTGGCTCGGATGCCACTGTTGGGGAACGTAGTAATTTCAAAAAAATTCCTACGCACACGCAAGATCATGGTGATGCATAGCAACGAGACGTAAGAGTATCGTCCATGTACCCTTGTAGACCGTAAGCGGAAGCGTTATGAGAACGCGGTTGATGTAGTCGAACATCTTCATGATCCGACCGATCCAAGTACTGAACGCACGACACCTCTGAGTTCAGCACATGTTCAGCTCGATGACGACCCACGAACTTCATCTAGCAGAGCTTCACGGGAGAGTTCTGTCAGCACGAAGGCGTGATGACGGTGATGATGTTGCAACCGATGCAGGGCTTCACCTAAGCACCGCTACGATATGATCGAGGTGGATTATGGTGGAGGGGGCACAACACACGGCTAAAAGAACAACTGATCAACTTGTGTGTTCTAGGGTGCCCCCTGCCCCCGTATATAAAGGAGTGGAGGAGGGGGAGGGCCGCCCCTCTCTATGGCGCACCCTGGGGAGTCCTACTCCCACCGGGAGTAGGATTCAGCCCCTTCCATGTAGTAGGAGTAGGAGGGAAGGAAAGGGAAAAGAGAAGAGAAGGAAGGAGGGGGCGCTGCCCCTCCCCTAGTCGAATTCGTACTAGGCCTTGGGGGCCGCGTAGCCTCTCCTCTCTCGTTCCCCTAAAGCCCAATAAGGCCCATATACTCCCCGGCGAATTCCCGTAACTCTCCGGTACTCCAAAAAATACCCGAATCACTTAGAACCTTTCCGATGTCCGAATATAGTTGTCCAATATATCGATCTTTACGTATCGACCATTTCGAGACTCCTCGTCATGTCCCGGATCTCATCTGGGACTCTGAACTACCTTTGGTACATCAAAACACATAAACTCATAATACCGATCATCACGGAACATTAAGCGTGCGGACCCTACGGGTTCCAGAACTATGTAGACATGACCAAGACTCATCTCCGGTCAATAACCAATAGAGGAACCTGGATGCTCATATTGGTTCCTACATATTCTACGCAGATCTTTATCGGTCAAACCGCATAACAACATACATTGTTCCCTTTGTCATTGGTATGTTACTTGCCCGAGATTCGATCGTCGGTATCTCAATACCTAGTTCAATCTCGTTACCGGCAAGTCTCTTTAGTAGTTCCGTAATGCATCATCCCGCAACTAACTCATTAGTTACATTGCTTGCAAGGCTTATAGTGATGCGTATTACCGAGAGGGCCCAGAGATACCTCTCTGACAATCGGAGTGACAAATCCTAATCTTGATCTATGCCAACTCAACAAGTAGCATCGAAGACACCTATAGAGCACCTTTATAATCACCCAGTTATGTTGTGACGTTTGGTAGCACACAAAGTGTTCCTCCGGTATTCGGGAGTTGCATAATCTCATAGTCATAGTAACATGTATAAGTCATGAAGAAAGCAATAGCAACAAACTAAACGATCATCGTGCTAAGCTAACGGATGGGTCAAGTCAATCACATCATTCCCTAATGATGTGATCCCGTTAATCAAATGACAACTCATGTCTATGGCTTGGAAACTTAACCATCTTTGATTCAACGAGCTACTCAAGTAGAGGCATACTAGTGACACTTTGTTTGTCTATGTATTCACACATGTACTAAGTTTCCGGTTAATACAATTCTAGCACGAATAATAAACATTTATCATGATATAAGGAAATAAATAATAACTTTATTATTGTCTCTAGGGCATATTTCCTTCAATTATAATGGTTCTCTACAGGTGTCTTCGATGGTACTTGTTGAGTTGACATAGATCAAGATTAGGATTTGTCACTCCGATTGTCGGAGAGGTATCTCTGTGTGACGCCCCGAGTCCGATGTGCCAGCTGTCTTCCAGTTATTCGCTATTGTTGCCTTGACTTTTGCTCGCGTGTTGCATTTCGCCATGTCCATGTGCATTGCATCATCATGTTTTTAAAACTTGCATCCGTCCCGGCCTCCCCGTTCCTTCTGTTGTCCATTCTGAGCCCAGACACACTTGCACGCGCCCGCGGTATGTCCGAAATAGTATTTTATGAGTGGTCGGAAAATGTTCTCGGAATGGGTTGAAAGTTGGCATGCTGTGTTGTTATGTTGTTAGTAGGTCGTCTGCCAAATTTCATCGTGTTCTGAGTTCGTTTGATAGCCCAACCGTTAAACTTATAGCGACAATATAGTCGGTCAAATGTCAAACGTTTTCAATCTCTGGAAACAGACGCCGGGCCTCTCTCTCTCTCTCTCTCTCTCTCTCTCTCTCTCTCTCTCTCTCTCTTCTCTCCTCTCATCCCGAGGCCTTCTGCACAGCCACAAACTCAAACCTACCCCTCCCCGCGTCCGGAGCCGTCGGATCGCGATCTGAGGCTCCGAAAACCCCCTAAACCCCCTAACACTAGAACCTGCCCTATATAAACCACCTCCCTTCCATTTTTGGGTAGTTACCTTCCCCTCCTCCTAAAATTTTGAGCCCTAATCATCAGCGCCGTCGCTTCCCTCCGTTTCCGCGCTGGCCACCGCGCCCCCGCCACTTGGCGCCATCCGAGTGGTCACGCCGCCAACCAGCGTCGCTCCTGCCCACTCAGAGCAGGCCACGCGTCCCCCCCTGCCGCTCCCCGCTGCCGTGGCCCTAGAGGCCCATCGCGAGCCCACCCTAGGGCCGATCTAGGCCCGAGGCCACCCGCCGCGAACCCGTGCTCCAGCTCCTTCCCTGCCGCCGCACCGAACCCCTCTCCTCGCGCATCTCGTCGGTGTTGCGCCGCCACCGAGGTTTCCCGCTGCCAGAGGAGATCCTGCGCCGGCCTTGCATCGGATCCTGCTGGTGACCAACCCCGAGTCGCCGCTCAGAGCCTCCTCAGCACCGGATCCCGCACCCAGCGCTAGCCGGAGATCCTCCTTTTGTCCCCGTCACGACGACCAGCGAGCCGCAGCCAGGCCGCCCTCGATCTCCACATCTGGGCTGCCCCACGACCCCTCGTCACCGGGAATGGGTTTCCCTGGTCTGGATGCATCCTGCTACCGCTTCCCCGCCGTCTTCGTCCCCGGATCTGGCGCGATTCGGGCCGGATCGAGCTCCGCCGCCGCCACCGTGTCCACGCTGGTGGAGACAAAGACGACCATGTCGACCCTGCGCGTGGGCCCTGCGCGTGGGCTGTAGCCGCGCCCACCGGCCCAGCTGCGAGAACTTCGGCCTGCTAGGTCAGCACATGCCCGGCCCTTTCCAGCGCCCACACGCACATCTTAGTATCTAGCGCTCTGTAGTTTCGGCCCGTGAAGTTTTTTTCTTCCTACTACGATTTTAGACTTTATCCGGGGTTTTACAGTTTTACAGAGAAGTCCCTAGGCTTCATGCATTTAATAACTCCACAACCGTGCATCAGATTAAAATGTTTTATATATGATTTATGTCTAGAATTTTGTCTAGTTTAATAATATCCAACTTTCATAGATGTTTGAAATGTTTAACTTGCTGTTTGTTTTAATATGCTTAAATGCCATGTTAAAATGCTTTATTTCATAACTAATTAACCGTAGCTCCAAACTCAACAAACTTTATATGTAAATGGGGTAGAAAAATGCCTAGTTTAACATGGTGACTTTACTTTGCATGTTTAACAAATCTAAAATATGGTTTAGGGCAGAACAGTACTAACTACTAAAATATGCTCATGAGGATTTCTCCGGACTTGTTGCTTGTTGTTCCGGCCTCATTTAAACTTGCCTAGATAGGTAGTTTTCATATGCTTCACCATCTTGCCATGTTAATCAACATTTAATATTGTTGGGTACATAAACGAGAGTGAACTAACTAAGTCATGTGGTGTTCCGTCAATATGCAACTCGTTGCATATTGAGCTCCACTTAACTTGTAGTTTTGCTTGTGCACTTTGCCATGCCATGCTTCATTAAACCGGACATGCATCATACTTGGTTGTGCATCATGCCATGTTTATGTGATGGTTGTTTACCATGTTGTTTGCTTCTTTACGGTGTGCTTCTTCAGGTTGGTTTGTCTTCTTCCGTTTGTCTTCTTCATGGACTCGTTCTTCTTCCTTGCGGGATCTGAGGCAAGATGACCATACCCTTGAAATCACTTCTATCTTTGCTTGCTAGTTGCTCGCTCTATTGATAGGCCGCGATGCCTACCACTTGCTATATCGTGCCTCCCATATTGCCATGTCAAGCCTCTAACCCACCTTTCCTAGCAAACCATTGTTTGGCTATGTTACCGATTTGCTCAGCCCCTCTTATAGCGTTGTTAGTTGCAGGTAAAGATGAAGTTTGTTCCATGTTGGAACATGGATATGTTGGGATATCACAATATCTCTTACTTATTTAATGCATCTATATACTTGGTAAAGGGTGGAAGGCTCGGCCTTATGCCTAGTGTTTTGTTCCACTCTTGCTGCCTAGTTTCCGTTATACCGGTGTTATGTTCCTTGATTTTGCGTTCCTTACATGGTTGGGTGTTATGGGGACCCCTTGACAGTTTGTTTTGAATAAAACTGCTCCAGCAAGGCCCAGCCTTGGTTTTACCATTTGCCTCACCACCACCTACTTTTCCCTTGGGAGTCGCACTCCAGAGGGTCATCTTTATTTTAGCCCCCCCCGCGCCAACGCTTGTCTAAGTGTTGGTCCGAACCGATCTGCCTGCAGGGCCACCTCAGGGAAACTTGAGGTTTGGTTTTACTCATAGCTAGTCTCATCCGGTGTTGCCCTGAGAACGAGATACATGCGACTCCTATCGGGATTGTCGGCACATCGGGTGGCTTTGCTGGTCTTGGTTTACCATTGTCGAAATGTCTTATAATCGGGATTCCAAGACTGATCGGGTCTTCCTGGGAGAAGGAATATCCTTCGTTGACCGTGAGAGCTTGTGATGGGCTAAGTTGGGACACCCTTGTAGGGTTATGAACTTTCCAAAGCCGTGCCCGCGGTTATGGGCAGATGGGAATTTGTTAATGTCCGGTTGTAGAGAACTTGACTCTTGACTTAATTAAAATGCATCAACCGCATGTGTAGCCATGATGGTCTCTTCTCGGAGGAGTCCGGGAAGTGAACACGGTTCTTGTGTTATGCTTGAACGTAAGTAGCTTCAGGATCACTTCTTGATCACTTCTAGTTCACGACTGTTGCTTTGCTTCTCTTCTCGCTCTTATTTGCGTATGTTAGCCACCATTTATGCTTAGTGCTTGCTGCATCTCCACCTCACTACCCTTTCCTACCCAGAAGCTTAAATAGTCTTGATCTCGCGGGTGTGAGATTGCTGAGTCCTCGTGGCCCACATATACTTCCAAATAGTTTGTAGGTGCCGATGATACCAGTGCAGATGATGCAACTGAGCTCAAGTGGGAGCTCGATGAAGATCGTGTTCGTTGTGTTGTTTCATTTCCAGTTGATCAGTAGTGGAGCCCAGTCGGGGCGATCGGGAATCTAGTATTAGGGTTGTCTTTCTTTATTTGGTTCCGTAGTCGAACCTTGATTGTATTCTAGATGATGTAATGCTATATTTATGAATTGTGTGAAGTGGCGATTGTAAGCCAACTCTTTATCCCTTTCTTATTCAGTACATGGGATGTGTAAAGATTACCCCTCTTGCGACATGCCTACTATGCGGTTATGCCTCTAATTCGTGCTCCGACACGTGGGAGATATAGCCGCATCGTGGGTGTTACAAGTTGGTAATCAGAGCCATCCCCGACTTAGGAGCCCCCTGCTTGATCGAATCGCTGGCGTTGTTGAGTCTAGAAAAATGTTTTGAGTCTTATAGGATTATATATATATATATATCAGAGAGTAGGATTATGTCTACTCCTCAGTCCCTTCGTCGCTCTGGTGAGGCCTCCTGACGTAGAGTTTGACTCTTCTCTCCTCAAATTTCACGATTTTTTTAGGATCACGGAGGTATCTTGGAATCATTCTGATGGGTTTGTGATGAGAACAATGTTCTTGGTGCCTCCTGACATTTAGGGGTTGTGGCAGTGTCCTGGGGAGTTGAGCTCCGAGGTGTTGTCGTCACAATTTATCGTTGCAGTTCTGGAATACCTGAGTTTTGCCGACATCGAAAATCTCTTTTATGCAGTTGTTGGTGAGATAACCTCAACGCCACCCAGTACTGGGGCGGGAGTTCAGGAGTATTGCCATAACTCGTATAACGGATGCCTTTCGAAGGTTGAGGTAAATGATTTCCGAAGGTTTCTTGGTTATGTGTTCAAGGATGGATATAGCTGGATGTAGGAATTGTTGGTTTGGGTGAGATATTATGCTTCCCCTGTATCCCCAACACCTGATTGCATAACCAAAAAGTTTAGGGAGTTTATAAGTGGGAATTCAAGTAGCTCCTAGGATATATTTCCAACAGATGCATGATATGAGATTGGGGTTCGACGTCTAGTGGTCCGCCTATCCACGGTTGGTTTTACAGTGGTCTCGTTGTGTCTTAAAGAGTCCTTGGCTATGTTGACTCGGGGACGCTTTGTATTTCATGTGCACTGCCTTGTACATGATGGTGTTGTACGATCGAGCCCGTGTGGGCCACACCACGAAAACTTCGAACAAAATCTCTATCATATGTTTGTTCTGGCTTATTTTGCAAGCCAATCCTTTGTTTTTGTTTTGAGTTGTGGTATTCTAGTTGCTTCAATGTCAAGTGTTGATTCCATACCTTTCCTAAGTGGTGTTCTCACACTTCTATGTGAATACCAATCCTTCTTGAGCATCGAGATTTTCATGTCAATCCTTTTCAACCGGCGTGTTTCTCTTCAAGTGGATCCAATCATTTCAACATCCGCAAGATCACCTCTTGGTTTTCCCAATGTTGCTCGTTTCATTCGTTTCCAAGTTGCTTTGTTTTTACCACCCTCCCACCCTTGTTTCTTCAAGGACTCATATTTCTTAATCAAGTATCCATTTTATCCATGTGAAGTCTCTTCATTCTTTTTAGTCAATGTTCTTATCCGGTGATTCTCAGGAAGATACTAACGGAGCTTCAATTTCATCATTCTTCGTTTCTTTTATCTTCTCTGGTGGATTCAAGTCAAGCTTTGTTGATCATATCCTTTCCTCGTTTCAATGCTTTCTCATGCTGGTGCACCTCTTAATCATCCACTCTTGCTATTCTATTGTTTCGGAGTCCTGAAGATATCTCAGAAGGCTCGTCTTGTCATTCAAGATTAGTTCAACCTATTTCGAGGTTGTTATCTCATTCTAGCCATTTAATTCAACCGGTGCATTCTCTCTTATAAATCATTCTACGGTGTTTCTTTTGAGTGGGCCCTAACCCACAGGTCTTTTTCCAGGATCTTACCTGACTCTTCTTATTTTCCCGGTGTTACTCTCAAATTCTTCTCCAAGTTTGACGTAAGAATGAATTTTCATTAGTCAATTGCCTTCTCCAAGATCTTTCAAATTCTTTTCATCTTTGGCTCAAACTTTCCTCTTTTAATCATTCTGAATTGTCTCAACAATTCATGGTGGTATTTCTCATCGTCATTCTCAACATTTGAAGACTGAAGAAGAGAGTCAACCAAATCTTATCCGTTCTTTCAGAGATGTGAAGTTCAAGCATGATGCCATCCTCTCATAATTGTTTTCGATTGTGAGAATTCTTTTCACCCTTCCGGAGCAAATCAGGAGCCTTTTCGGTTTGATTCTCTGGAGCCCATCATCTCAGAATATTCATTCCAGCTTTCAGCTCTCGTTCTCCAAATCTTACTGGTGCATCATTCAAGTTTTCTCTTATTAGCTCGTGATCTCTTCATTCTCATGTATCTAAATTCCGTCAAGTATCTTCGTTCATTTTCTAATTCTTCCCGGTGTTTCTTTATCTTTTCTTCGTTCATTTTCAATTCTTATGGTGGTTCGTTCAAGATTTCTCTTCCTTCGTTATCATATCAATTTATTCGTTGTTTCAATCCTACCTGTGGTTCATTGAGTTTACACTATATCTCTCTTAAACCTTTCTACGATAATAAGTAGTATGCCAAATCTGTTGCTTGTCATCAAGTTAATTATATGAAGGATAAACATACAGTAAATCTTATTCTTGTTTTCTTTGAGGTGATTCTATTCCTTATTCCGGAGGTTCATCAAATTCTCGGTTTCAATTGGTTCATCTTTTCTTTTCCCGGAGTTCTTTTCAACTTTCCTTTCGCTTGATCATTCTTTTGTTACTGAAATTCTCACGAAGGCTCAACATGGTGGCTCATCAAGGATTTCTTTCATTCTTCAATTGTTCTTCAAGATTCCTCTCGGAGTTAAGATCCGTCAAGCTTTACTCTAAAATACACATGGTGCTCAACACATGTCTTGTTTTGAGGATTTCAAGCATTCTTCATCTTGCATTCCGAAGTGCAATTCTCTCTATCTTATCTTTTGGGATGGTGTTATGTCGTCTTGACAGTTTCCTTCATGTTTTATGATTCACAAGTTGTCCGGAATGACATATTGTAAACCCATCATTTTTCAATTCATTCATGAGATCCTTTGCAACCCATCAATCTCTTCATTGGAGTTATCTTGGGTTATATTTCACCTAAAGCTTTCCCTAAGGATTGTTGCTATTTATGGTGCTTATAAATGACCCAAGTTCCTCATTTATCCTCTCGGTGAAATAATTTCCTCGTCTCCTTGTTCATATCAATCCAATCTTTTTCCCATGAGTGGCAGGTTCTCACCTCATAATTTTGAGATGTTTTCCATAATCCCACAACAAGCTTACTCTTTTCGTTGTTGGTTTTCCAACAACTCCATTATAACCTTCTTGGAAGGGTGCTTTCCAAGCTCATTTGTGGCAGAAGTTGGCATTTTCTTCTACATTCTGTCATTCCAATGATCTATCTTCTATTCCTTCTTTCAGAGGCTTTGTGATGTTGCTCTCTCAACTCATCATCTCGAATTGTGAGGATCATGTTCTTTTCGTGCTTATCATTTCAACCGGAGTGTCGTGCCATCTTTTCAAGTTCTCTCATCTTATCAAGTTTTACATCCCTTCTCAGTCGAAGTGCTGCCCAAATTATATCATTCTTATTCCTTCTATATCTTGTTTTAACCGGAGTGTTGTGGCTATCATTCCTCTTTTAACCGGAGTCTCATCCAAGTGCTTTCTTTTTGCCAACTTCTTATTCTTTACCTTCCTTTTCAAACCGGAGTGTTGTCGTAATTGATCTTTATTGTTCCTTGTACATCTCGTTTCTACCGGAGTGCTTGCATGTACTTCTTGCCCATTGCAACCCTTTTCTTATGTCTTTCTACCTACAAGGTTCTAGTAATGTTCCTTGTTACTATTTTCTAACGGAGTGTTTCAACTTTGTTCGTCTTCGTTGTATTCTATCTTTCTCTTTGTTCAACCTCGCAAGGTTCTTTCGTTTCACTTGTTTGTCAAAGAAGCAACTTAGTTTTACCTTTTCTCTTCCTCTTCCGTTTCTCCCCGATGCCATTCTAGATCTCGAGACGAGATCCTCTCGTAGTGGTGGAGTGTTGTGACGCCCCGAGTCCAATGCGCTAGGTGTCTTGCAGTTATTCGCTGTTGTTGCCTTGCCTTTTGCTCGCGTGTTGCATTTTGCCATGTCATCATGTGCATTGCATCATCATGTTTTTAAAACATGCATCCGTCCCGCCTCCCCGTTCCTTCTGTTGTCCATTCTGAGCACAGACACACTTGCACACGCCCGCGGCATGTCCGAAATAGTATTTTATGAGTGGCCGGAAAATGTTATCGGAATGGGTTGAAAGTTGGCATGCGGTGTTGTTATGTTGTTAGTAGGTCGCCTGCCAAATTTCATCGCGTTCGGAGTTTGTTTGATAGCCCAACCGTTAAACTTATAGCGACAATATAGTCGGTCAAATGTCGGACGTTTTCGATCTCCGAAAACAGACGCCGGACCTCTCTCTTTCTTCTCTCCTCTCAGGCCGAGGCCTTCTTCACAGCCCACAAACTCCAACCTACCCCTCCTCGCGTCCGGAGCCGTCGGATCACGATCGGAGGCTCTGAAAACCCCCCTAAACCCCCTAACCCTAGAACCTGCCCTATATAAACCACCTCCCTTCCATTTTAGGGCAGTTACCTTCCCCTCCTCCTCAAAATTCCGCGCCCTAATCATCCGCGCTGCCGCTTCCCTCCGTTTCCGCACCGGCCACCGTGTCCCCTCCACTTGGCGTTGTCCGAGTGGTCGCGCCGCCACCCAGCGTCGCTCCTGCCCACTCAGAGCAGGCCACGCGCCCCCCTGCCGCTCCCCGCCACCGTCGTCCTAGAGGCCCATCGCGAGCCTGCCCCAGGGCCGATCTGGGCCCGAGGACGCCTGCCGCGAACCCGCGCTCCATCTCCTTCCCCACCGCCGCACCGAACCCCTCTCCTCGCGCATCCCGACGATGCTGCGCTGCCGCCGAGGTTTCTCGCCGCCATAGGAGATCCTGTGCCGCCTTGCATCGGATCCCGCCGGCGACAGACCCCGACTCGCCGCTCAGAGCCTCCTCAGCACCGGATCCCGCACCCTGCGCCGGCTGGAGATCCTCCTTTTGTCCCCGTCACCGACGACCAGCGAGTCGCAGCCAGGCCGCCCTCGATCTCCACGTCCGGGCTGCCCCACGACCCCTCGTTGCCGGAAATGGGTTTCCCTAGTCCAGATCCATCCTACTACCGCCTCCCCACCGTCTTCGCCCCGGATCCGGCGCGATCCGGGCCGGATCGAGATCCACCACCGCCACCGTGTCCACGCTGGTGGAGACGACAACGACTAGTCGACCCTCCGTGTGGGCCCTGTGCGTGGGCCGTAGCCGCGCCCACCGGCCCAGCTGCGAGAACTTCGGCCTGCTAGGTCAGCACATGCCCGACCCTTTCCAGCGCCCACACACACATCTTAGTATCTAGCGCTCTGTAGTTTCGGCCCGTGATGGATTTTTTCTTCCTGCTGTGATTTTCGACTTTATCCAGGGTTTTACAGTTTTACAGAAAAGTCCCTAGGCTTCATGCATTTAATAACTCCACAACCGTACATCAGATTAAAATGTTTTATGTATGATTTATGTCTATAATTTTGTCTAGTTTAATAATATCCAACTTTCATGCATGTTTGAAATGTTTAACTTGTTGTTTGTTTTAATTTGCTTAAATGCCATGTTAAAATGCTCTATTTCATAACTAATTAACCATAGCTCCGAACTCAACAAACTTTATATGTAAATGGGGTAGAAAATGCCTAGTTTAACATGGTGACTTTACTTTGAATGTTTAACAACTCTGAAATATGGTTTAGGGCAGAACAGTACTAACTCTAACATATGCTCATGAGGATTTCTCCGGACTTGTTGCTTGTTGTTCCGGCCTCATTTAAACTTTCCAAGATAGGTAGTTTTCATATGCTTCACCATCTTGCCATGTTTATCAACATTTAATATTGTTGGGTACATAAACGAGAGTGAACTAACTAAGTCATGTGGTGTTCCGTCAATATGCAACTCGTTGCATATTGAGCTCCACTTAACTTGTAGTTTTGCCTGTGCACTTTGCCATGCCATGCTTCATTAAACCGGACATGCATCATACTTGGTTGTGCATCATGCCATGTTTATGTGATGGTTGTTTACCATGTTGTTTGCTTCTTTCCGATGTGCTTCTTCGGGTTGGTTTGTCTTCGTCCGTTGTCTTCTTCATGGACTCGTTCTTCTTCCTTGCGGGATCTGAGGCAAGATGACCATACCCTTGAAATCACTTCTATCTTTGCTTGCTAGTTGCTAGCTCTATTGCTAGGCCGTGATGCCTACCACATGCTATATCATGCCTCCCATATTGCCATGTCAAGCCTCTAACCTACCTTTCCTAGCAAACCGTTGTTTGGCTATGTTACCGCTTTGCTCAGCCCCTCTTATAGCGTTGTTAGTTGCAGGTGAAGATGAAGTTTGTTCCATGTTGGAACATGGATATGTTGGGATATCACAATATCTCTTATTTATTAAATGCATCTATATACTTGGTAAAGGGTGGAAGGCTCGGCCTTATGCCAGGTGTTTTGTTCCACTCTTGCCGCCCTAGTTTCCGTCATACCAGTGTTATGTTCCTTGATTTTGCGTTCCTTACACGGTTGGGTGTTATGGGGACCCCTTGACAGTTTGTTTTGAATAAAACTCCTCCAACAAGGCCCAACCTTGGTTTTAACATTTGCCTCACCATGACCTACTTTTCCCATGGGAGTCGCGCTCTCGAGGGTCATCTTTATTTTAGCCCCCCTGGGCCAGTGCTTGTCTAAGTGTTGGTCCAAACCGAGCTGCCTGCGGGGCCACCTCGGGGAAACTTGAGGTTTGGTTTTACTCGTAGCTAGTCTCATCCGGTGTTGCCCTAAGAACGAGATACGTGTGACTCCTATCGGGATTGTTGGCACATCGGGTGGCTTTGCTGGTCTTGTTTTTCCATTGTCGAAATGTCTTGTAACCGGGATTCCGAGACTGATCGGGTCTTCCTGGGAGAAGGAATATCCTTCGTTAACCGTGAGAGCTTGTGATGGGCTAAGTTGGGACACCCCTGCAGGGTTATGAACTTTCGAAAGCCGTGCCCGCGGTTATGGGCAGATGGGAATTTGTTAATGTCCGGTTGTAGAGAACTTGACACTTGACTTAATTAAAATGCATCAACCGCATGTGTAGCCGTGATGGTCTCTTCTCGGCGGAGTCCGGGAAGTGAACATGGTTCTTGTGTTATGCTTGAATGTAAGTAGCTTGAGGATCACTTCTTGATCACTTCTAGTTCACGACCGTTGCTTTGCTTCTCTTCTCGCTCTTATTTGCGTATGTTAGCCACCATTTATGCTTAGTGCTTGCTGCAGCTCCACCTCACTACCCTTTCCTACCCATAAGCTTAAGTAGTCTTGATCTCGCGGGTGTGAGATTGCTGAGTCCTCGTGGCTCATAGATACTTCCAAACAGTTTGCAGGTGCCGATGATACCAGTGCAGATGATGCAACTGAGCTCAAGTGGGAGCTCGATGAAGATCGTGTTCATTGTGTTGTTTCATTTCCAATTGATCAGTAGTGGAGCCCAGTCGGGGCGATCGGGGATCTAGCATTAGGGGTTGTCTTTCTTTATTTGGTTCCGTAGTCGGACCTTGATTGTATTCTGGATGATGTAATGCTATATTTATGAATTGTGTGAAGTGGCGATTGTAAGCCAACTCTTTATCCCTTTCTTATTCAGTACATGGGATGTGTAAAGATTACCCCTCTTGCGACATGCCTACTATGCGGTTATGCCTCTAAGTCATGCTCTGACACGTGGGAGATATAGCCGCATCGTGGGTGTTACACTCTGGGCCCTCTCGGTAATGCACATCACTTTAAATTCTTGCAAGCAATGCAACTAATGAGTTAGTTGCAGTATGATGTATTACGGAATGAGTAAATAGACTTGCCAGTAACGAGATTGAACTAGGTATTGAGATACCGATGATCGAATCTCGGGAAAGTAACATACCGATGAAAAAGGGAACAACATATGTTGTTATGCGGTTTGACCTATAAACATCTTCGTCGAATATGTAGGAGCCAATATGAGCATCTAGGTTCCGCTATTGGTTATTGACCAGAGACGAGTCTCGGTCATGTCTACATAGTTCTTAAACCCGTAGGGTCCGCACGCTTAACGTTCGATGACGATCGGTAATATGAGTTTATGTGTTTGATGTACCGAAGGTAGTTCGGAGTCCCGAATGAGATCGGGGACATGACGAGGAGTCTCGAAATGGTCGAGACATAAAGATCGATATATTGGAAGACTATATTCGGACATCGGAAAGGTTCCGAGTGATTCGGGTATTTTTGGAGTACCAGAGAGTTACGGGAATTCGCCGGGGAGTATATGTGTAACGCCCCGGACACACCCGCCGGTGGTCGTTACTCCTGGCGGGATCTAGACTAGCCCCACAGATGAATAATAGTCTTTTCTGCGCGCTTTGTCCTCACTCGTGCGCACCCGGGAGCAACTTCCCGGTTGGTCATCCATCCTGACACTACTCCAAGCTGAGCACGCTTAACTTTGGAGTTCTATCCGAATGGGCTCCCGGAAAAGAAGGAGTTCCTTATTGATATGAGTAGTCTATCATCCCTATTAAGCCAGGCTATCACATACACCCTTACTCAGAGGAACCGACATCCTTGTTGGGCCACAGGAACGTTCCTTCTTGGCACATACGTCTGTGCATCCAGTCCGGTACATATGCCATGTCGGGTGCCACGACGGGTCACAAACGTCATGAACAACATGACCGCACACCTGTCCGCAAACATCCGTGTAACCGCGAGGGTCGGCTCTGATACCAACTTGTAACGCCCTGGACACACCCGCCGATGGTCGTTACTCCTGGCGGGATCTAGACTGGCCCCACAGATCAATACTAGTCTTTTCTGCGCACTTTATCCTCACTCGTGCACACCCGGGAGCAACTTCCCGGTTGGTCACCCATTCTGACACTACTCCAAGCTGAGCACGCTTAACTTTGGAGTTCTGTCCGAATGGGCTCCCAAAAAAGAAGGAATTCATTATTGATATGAGTAGTCTATCATCCCTATTAAGCCAGGCTATCACAATATGGGCCTTATTGGGCTTTAGGGGAAAGAGAGAGGGAAGGCTGCGCGCCCCCAAGGCTTAGTCCGAATTGGACTAAGGGGAGGGGCGGCGCCCCCTCCTTCCTTCTCTTCTCTTTTCCCTTTCCTTCCCTCCTACTCCTACTACATGGAAGGGGGGATCCTACTCCCGGTGGGAGTAGGACTCCCCAGGGCGCGCCATAGTAGAGGGCCAGCCCTCCCCCCTCCACTCCTTTATATACGGGGAGGGGGCACCCCATGGACACACACAAGTTGATCATTGATCTTTTAGCCGTGTGCGGTGCCCCCCTCCACCATAACCCACCTCAGTCATATCGTAGCGGTGCTTAGGCGAAGCCCTGTGCCGGTAACTTCACCATCATCGTCATCACATTGTCGTGCTGACGAAACTCTCCCTCGAAGCTCTAATGGATCGTGAGTTCATGGGACGTCACTGAGCTGAACGTGTGCAGATCCCGGAGGTGCCTTACATTCGGTACTAGGATCGGTCGATCGTGAAGATGTACGACTACATCAACCGCGTTGTCATAATGCTTCCGTTTATGGTCTACGAGGGTACATGGACGACACTCTCCCCTCTCATTGCTATGCATCACCATAATCTTGCATGTGCGTAGGAATTTTTTTGAAATTACTACATTCTGCAGTAGTGGCATCAGAGCCAGGTTTATGCGTAGATGTTATATGCACGAGTAGAAATCAAGTGAGTTGTGGGCGATACAAGTCATACTGCTTACCGGCATGTCATACTTTGGTTCAGCGGTATTGTTGGATGAAGCGGCTCGGGCCGACATTACGCGTACGCTTATGCGAGACTGGTTCTACCAACGTGCTTTGCACACAGGTGGCTGGCGGGTGTCAGTTTCTCCAACTTTAGTTGAACCAAGTGTGACTATGCCTGGTCCTTGTTGAAGGTTAAAACAACACTAACTTGACGAAATATCGTTGTGGTTTTGATGCGTAGGTAAGAACGGTTCTTGCTCAGCCCATAGCAGCCACGTAAAACTTGCAACAACAAAGTAGAGGACGTCTAACTTGTTTTTGCAGGGCATGTTGTGATGTGATATGGTCTTGGCATGATGCTATATTTTATTGTATGAGATGATCATGTTTTGTAACGGAGTTATCGACAACTGGTAGGAGTCATAGAAGCAATAGTTGGCGAGACGACAACGATGCTACGACGGAGATCAAGGTGTCACGCCGGTGATGATGGTGATCATGACGGTGCTTTGGAGATGGAGATCAAAGGCACAAGATGATGATGGCCATATCATATCACTTATAGTTATTGCATGTGATGTTTATCCTTTATACATCTTATTCTGCTTTGATTGACGGTAGCATTATAAGATGATCTCTCACTAAAAATTTCAAGGTACAAGTGTTCTCCCTGAGTATGCACCGTTGCAAAAGTTCGTCGTGCCGAGACACCACGTGATGATCGGGTGTGATAAGCTCAACGTTCTTATACAACGGGTGCAAGCCAGTTTTGCACACGTAGAATACTCGGGTTAAACTTGACGAGCCTAGCATATACAGATATGGCCTCGGAACACTGAGACCGAAAGGTCGAGCGTGAATCATATAGTAGATATGATCAACATAGTGATGTTCACCATTGAAAACTACTACATTTCACGTGATGATCGGTTATGGTTTTGTTGATTTGGATCACGTGATCACTTAGATGATTAGAGGGATATCTATCTAAGTGGGAGTTCTTAAGTAATATGATTAAATTGAACTTTAATTTATCATGAACTTAGTCCTGATAGTATTTGCATATCTATGTTGTAGATCAATTGCTTGCGATGTAGCTCCCTGTTTATTTTTGATATGTTCCTAGAGAAAAATAAGTTGAAGATGTTATAGCAACGATACGGACTAGCTCTGTGATCTGAGGGTTATCCTCATTGCTGCACAGAAGTATTATGTCCTTGATGCACTGCTAGGTGACAGACCTATTGTAGGAGCAGATAGAGACGTTATGAACGTTTGACAAAGCTCTGTATGATGACTACTTTATAGTTTAGTGCACCATGCTTTACGGCTTAGAACTGGGACGTCAAAAACGTTTTGAATGCCACAGAGCATATAACATGTTGCAAGAATTGAAATTGGTATTTCAGACTCTTGCCCGAGTCGAGAGGTATGAGACATCTGACAAGTACTTTGCCTACAAGATGGAGGAAAATAGCTCAACCAGTGAGCATGTGCTCATATTGTCTGAGTACTAGAATCACTTGAATCAAGTGGGAGTTAATCTTCCAGATAAGATAGTGATCGACAGAGTTCTCTAGTCACTATCACCAAGTTACTATGTAACACCCTCGATGCGACTATATATCCACGTGTCAAGGCACGACTTAGAGGCATAATCACATTGAAGGCATAAGTCGCAAGTCGGGTAATCATCACAAACATCCCATGTAATATAGATAATGAAAAGGGACAACATAGTTGGCTTACACTCGCCATGTCAATCAAGTACATAAATAACATACATCATCCAAAACACTCATGGCCCGACTACGGCGCCACAATAAAAGGCAACCCAACAAGCGACATGGTCCCGATCACCCCAACTGGGCACCACTACTGATCATCAGGAAAAGAAAAATAGTAACCCTGAGAGTCCTCGTCGTACTCCCACTTGAGCTCAAGCGCGCCATCTGGAGCTGTATCATCTGGCCCTGCATCTGGTGTAATAGTAATCTGTGAGCCACAGGGACTCAACAATCTCGCACCCTCGCGATCAAGACTATTTAAGCTTAATAGGTAGGGTAAGGTAAATACATGTGGAGCTGCAGCAAGCGACTAGCATATATGGTGGGTAACTTATTCGCAAAAGAGAGCGAGAAGAGGAGGCAAAGCACGAGCGAGAAACTAGAGAGCAACCTGCGCAAACATAACTCCAACACCGTGTCCACTTCCCGGACTCCGCCGAGAAGAGGCCATCACGGTAACACACATAGTTGATTCATTTTAATTAAGTTTATGTTCAAGTTATCTACAATCGGACATTAACAAATTCCCATCTGCCCATAACCGCGAGCACGGCTTTCGGAAGTTCAATCCCTGCAGGGGAGTCCCAACTTAGCCCATGACAAGCTCTCACGGTCAACGAAGGAATAGACATCCACCCGAGACATTCCGATCAGACTCGGTATCCCGGTACAACAAGACATTTTGACAGGTTAAAACAATACCAGCAACACCACCCGCTGTGCCGACAAATCCCGATAGGAGCTGCACATATCTCGTTCTCAGGGCACACCGGATAAGCTAAGCGTACGGGAGCCAACGTAACCCAAGTTGCCAAGGGACGGCCCCGCACAATGCTCTAGGGTGGACCAACACTCAAAGGAGCACTGGCCTTGGTTGGTTTAAAATAAGATGACCCTCGGGCTCCGGAAACCCAAGGGAAAAAGAGGCTTGGTGGCAAATGGTAAAACCAATGTTGGGCATTGCTGGAAAAGCTTTGATCAAGGCAAACTATCAAGGGGTTCCCATTATCACCCAACCGCGTAAGGAACGCAAAATCCGGGAACATAACACCTATATGATGGAAACTAGGGCGGCAAGAGTGGAACAAAACACTAGGTGAGAGGCCGAGCCTTCCACCCTTTACCAAGTATATAGATGCATTAAGATAACATGGCAATAAAATGATATCCCAACAAGTAAACAAATGTTCCAACAAGGAACGGTCTCCAACCTTCACCTGCAACTAGCAACGCTATAAGAGGGGCTGAGCAAAGCGGTAACATAGCCAATCAACGGTTTGCTAGGACAATGGTGGGTTAGAGGCTGAACATGGCAATTTGGGAGGCTGACAAGAAACTGGTAGGCATCGTAGCAATGGCATAGCAAAAGAGCGAGCAAACTAGCATAGCAAAGATAGTAGTGATTTCGAGGGTATGATCATCTTGCCTGCAAAGTTGTCAGAGGTGACTGGATCCTCGAAAGCAAACTCAACGGGCTCCTCGTTAGCGAACTCGTCTCCTGGCTCTACCCAAACAAGACAAACAAGCAACAAGGATACAATCAACCACGTGCATACTCCAACAACACGATGCAAAGATGATATGCTATGCGGGATGCATATGCAAGATATGACAGGAAATGCATGAACCTGGCCTCAACTTGGAAAACCAAGTGTGCCACTGGAAAGAGGGGATGAAATCGCTTAAAAACGATATAAAGAACGTCGGAATCGGAGTTACGGGTTGGAAATGACAAGTGATTCAAAAATGACACCGGTCTGCGATTTGCAGCAAGTAGGCATCTAAATGCAATGAGATGAACATGCTACAGCACTCAAACATGGCAACAAAATACATGGAAGGGAATCATTCAAGATGCTTAACAAAATTCTAGCACTGAGCTACGGCCAATTCATCCATTAAGAGGTTCAAACAAGCATGGCAAAAACGCAAACGGTAAACAGATCTCAGACTTAGTGAAATTAACACTTGTCTGGAATTTCAAATCATGAAGCTCTCTTCGGAGCAGCAAAACAACATGCTACAGGACCTAAACATGACAAAGAAAGACATGGCATGGAGCTACTCAACAAGCTTAACAAAAGTCCCTTAGTGACCTTGAGCCAAAAGGGATCACAAAATATAGTAACAAGGACACGAACATAGCAAAAACATAATCAGTTTTCAGACTTAGTGAAAACTGGGAGATGCTGAAATATAACTCACGAAGGCATGTTAACAAGCTCGATGCACTCACTACGGAGAAGGTCATGGCAAGACAAGCACACATCCATTAAGAAGGCACAAAATGCAAGCTAGACATGGCAAGAACAATGGCATAGCATGCACGGATCAACTACAATAACATCGGCAAAATCGCAAACAAGTTGACGATTTGCCCAGATTCACAACGAAGAAAAAGTAGAGCTCGATTGACTCAAGCTAGAGTACTCCATATATGCAAACAAAGGCATGGATGGATAGAGCACTACAATATTAACAAAACCCCTTTACCGATCATCCTCAAAAGAGGCACGGATCACTAGGAAACAACATGAACATATGGCATCATGAACTAAACAATCCCAGAACTTAGTGAAATCACTAAGTCACTGAAAACAGATTTACCAAGTGCCTCACTTTGCAAGCTTGCACTAGGCACCACACACATCACAAAAATACATGGGTTGCACCTCTAGAAAGATAACAAAACCCTTAACAAAACATGTGAAGGACTCACAGGCATATCATGCACACAATAATCATGGCAAAAATGACAAAAGTCTAAGATGAACTAGCAGATCTGACAAATAACTCACGAAGCACTCTTCTAACAGCATTTCGGGCATCAAGATGAACTCAAATGAAAATGATGCAATGTAATGAAATGATGTACTCTCTGAGGCAAACATTTTGATATGCTATATGTCCAAATCGGAGCTACGGATGCGGAGATATGGCAGGTCAAAGTATGCACAAAAACTAGGGTTCGGAGGGGAAAAGTCAACCCGCGGGGAGATATTTTCAGATCCAGATCGGGATCTCGCGGGAACCGAGGTTGGCCGGCGCCGGAGTTCATGCTCGCCGGAGCTGCGAGGCGTCACCGGAGTCAAGGGAGAGGCGGAGAGGAACCGGATCCACCCCGGGGAGGCGGTTGACGGCGGGGCGGCGGCCTTGGCGGCGCGGGGCGGCGCTGCCGCGGTCGTCGCCGGCGAGGGGCGAGGCGGCCGGAGGTGGCCGGCGCGGTGGCGCGGTGGCCCGGCGACAAGGAAGTAGGCCGGGCTGGTGCGAGGCGGCGGCGGACGGCGATGCGGGCCGCGGGGGACGGCCTCGGGCTCCCGGGCTGCGGCGACGGCGGGGACAGGCGAGCGCCACGTGGCGGGCGGCGGTAGGCGGCGGTGCAATCCGGACGTTGTCCGGCTCCGTCCGGACACGTCCGGCGGCGGCGGAGGCGGATATTTTTTTAGGGTTTAGGGGAGAGAGGGGATCTGAATTTCGAGGGGACCTATTTATAGGCATAGAGGGAGCTAGGAGAGTCCAAATGAGGTGCGGTTTTCGGCCGCGCGATCGTGATCGAACGCTCTAGGTGATGGAGCAAAGTTTGGTGGGTTTTGGGCCAAATTAGAGGGGTGTTGGGCTGCAACACACACGAAGCCTTTCTGGTCCCTCGGTTAACCGTTGGAGTATCAAACGAAGTCCAAATGATACGAAACTTGACAGGCGGTCTACCGGTAGTAAACCAAGGCCGCAAGACAAGTCTCGGTCCCATCCGGAAATGTTTAATCCCCACACACGAAAGAAAGCTAGAAGTGACCACCGGAGGAGAACGAAGCGCCGGAATGCAAAACGGACAACGGGGAAAAAGCTCGGATGCATGAGATGAACACGTATGCAAATGCAATGCACATGATGACATGATATGAGATGCATGACAACGACAACAACACACGGAGACAAAAACCCGAACCCGAGAAAATAAATTAACTGAAAGTCGGAAACGGCAAGAGTTGGATTACAAATTGGGAAAGTTATATCCAGGGTGTTACAACACTCCACCACTACGAAAAGATCTTGTCCCGAGATCTAGGACTGGAAGAACGCCGGGTACTCAGAACGGAGGTGATCCTCGCGTTCCTAGGTAGCTTCACGGTCGGAATGGTGTGACCACTTTACTTTGAGAAATTTGATTGACTTGTTGCGAGTCCTGCGTTCAGTCTCTTCAAGGATTGCAACTGGGTGCTCACGATAGGAGAGATCTTCTTGGAGCTCAATGTCCTTGAAGTTGACGGTGTGGTCAGGCGTCTTGAAGGAATTTCGGAGTTGAGAGACATGGAACACATCATGAACATTTGCAAAGTTTGACGAAAGCTCGAGTTGATAGGCGAGGTCACCTCTCTTGCTGACAATCTTGAAATGTCCCATGTATCTAGGGGCAAGCTTCCCTTTGATACCGAAGCGACGAGTCCCTTTCATAGGAGAGACGCGGAGGTAAACATGACCTCCGATCTCAAAAGCCAAATCACGGTGCTTACTATCATAGTAGCTCTTCTGGTGGGATTGGGCTGCTTTGAGGTTATCACGAATGACTTTGCACATTTCTTCTGCCTCTGTGATTAAGTCATTACCCAGCAGCTGACGTTCACCGGTTTCAGACTAGTTGAGAGGGGTATGACACTTCCTACCATACAAAATTTCAAATGGGGCCTTGCCCGAACTTGCTTGAAAACTATTGTTGTATGAGAATTCAGCATAAGGAAGACAATCCTCCCACTTCATGCTGAAGGAGATCACACAAGCCCTGAGCATATCTTCAAGAATCTGGTTGACACGCTCGACTTGCCCACTTGTTTGAGGATGGAAAGCTGTGCTGAAGCGGATGTTGGTGCCCATGGCCTTCTGAAAAGAATCCCAAAACTTGGAGGTAAAGATGCTGCCACGGTCTAAAGAGATCACCTGAGGA
The DNA here is from genome assembly GCA_034509565.1 of Triticum monococcum. Lineage (NCBI taxonomy): Eukaryota > Viridiplantae > Streptophyta > Magnoliopsida > Poales > Poaceae > Triticum > Triticum monococcum. The sequence goes on along the minus strand of CM067845.1, from coordinate 142,112,112 downwards.
ATACCGTGCAGAGAGACAATTCGAGAGGTATAGAGTTCTGCCAATTGAGCTGCAGTGATCGACTCTTTGATAGGCAGAAAATGAGCCACTTTGGTGAGTTTGTCAATGACAACGAATATAGCATCATTGCCATGCTTGGACTTTGGAAACCCAGTCACGAAGTCCATCTCAATGTGGTCAAACTTCCATTCTGGAATGGCAATAGGTTGGAGGAGACCTGATGGCCTTTGGTGTTCTGCCTTCACTCTTCTGTAGACATCACATTCATTCACGAATTGAGCGATCTCGCGCTTCATTCGAGTCCACCAATAAGCCTGCTTAAGATCCTGATACATCTTCATGCTCCCAGGGTGGATGGAGAGGAGAGAATTGTGGGCCTCATTCATGATCACCTTATGAAGTTCACCTTTGGGTACAACAATTCGATCCTCGAAGAAGAGAGTGTCCATGCCATCAAGGCGGTAGCACTTATATTTGGATTGACTCTTGGCAATCCCAATCTTCACCTTCTTCACCATAGCATCAAGAAGCTGGGCTTGGCGAATCTGGTCTTCCAAGGTAGGAGAGACTTGAAGGTTGGCGAGGAAACCTTGAGGGACAATTTGCAGATTAAGTTTGCGGAAAGCTTCACAAAGCGCGGGTTGATAAGGCTTGAGAATCAGACTGTTGCAATACGCTTTCCTGCTCAAAGCGTCCGCAATCACATTGGCCTTACCTGGAGTATACTCGATACTCGGATTATACTCTTGAATCATTTCGACCCATCGAGTTTGCCTGAGGTTGAGATTAGGCTGAGTGAAGATGTACTTGAGACTCTTTTGATTAGTGAAAATGTCCAATTTTCTTCCCAATAGAAGATGTCTCCAAGTCAACAGAGCATGCACAATTGCCGCCAACTCGAGATCATGAGTGGGGTAGTTCTTCTCATTAGGCTTCAACTGGCGAGAGGTATAAGCAACAACTTTCTTCTCTTGCATCAGTACTGCACCGAGACCTTGGAGAGAGGCATCACAAAAGACCTCATACGGCTTGGATTCATCAGGCGGAGTCAGAACTGGAGCAGTGATCAACTTCTCTTTCAAAGTGTTGAAAGCAATATCACACTTCGGAGACAAAACGTACTTGACGTGCTTCTGGAGAAGATTTGAGAGAGGCTTTGCGATCTTAGAAAAGTTTTCAACGAATCTTCGGCAATAGCTTGCGAGACCGATGAAGCTACGGAGTTGCTTCACGTTCTGAGGAGGTTCCCAATTCACAATTGCAGACACCTTCTCAGGATTCACGGCAATGCCCTTGGCAGAGATGATATGACCAAGATAAAGAACCTCATCGAGCCAAAATTCACACTTGGAGAACTTGGCGTAGAACTGGTGTTCCCTCAGCTTATCAAGCACCAAACGCAAGTGTTTGGCATGATCTTCCTTGTTCTTCGAGAAAACCAGAATGTCGTCGAGATAGACCAAAACGAAGTCATTGGTGTAGGCATTGAAGATGAAGTTCATCATGCGAGAGAATGTCGGAGGAGCATTGACGAGGCCAAAAGACATGACAGTGTATTCATATGACCCATAGCTTGTCCTGAAAGCCGTCTTGGGAATATCTTGCTCAGGGATACGAATCTGATGATAACCCATACGGAGATCAAGCTTGGAGAAAACTTGGGTACCCTTGAGTTGTTCGAACAGCTCATTGATGTTGGGAAGTGGGTATTTGTTCTTGATGGTCTTCTTGTTCAATGGACGGTAATCAACACAAAGTCGGTCCGTTCCATCCTTCTTCTTCACAAAAAGAACACCACAACCCCACGGAGAAGAACTAGGCCAGATGAGACCCATTCTTTCTTGAATATCGAGTTGTTTCTTTAGCTCCTTCAACTCTTCAGGTTCGAGCTTGTAAGGACGCTTGCACACAGGTTCCATACCGGGCTCAAGGTCAATAATGAATTCAACTGGCCGGTGCGGAGGCATTCCTGGGAGCTCTTCTGGGAGGACGTCTTGATACTCGCAAATGACTGGAATCTGCGAAATAGCATCCAATACACCCTTCCCATTGAGAGAAAACAACCGGATTGTATCATCTCGAGCGGCAAAGACAATGACATCCTTAGACGAATGAGTCAATTGAATCTGCCTGGCTGCACAATCGAGCTGAGCCTTGTGCTTAGAGAGCCAGTCCATCCCGAGAATAAGATCGATATCCGAATTACCAAGAACCATTGGAGAAGCCAGAAACTTGAAATCACCCATCATGATAGAAATATCCGGGACTATTGAAGTAGCCCTCATAGACTTAGCCAGAGAAACCACTCCCATAGGTTTACCCAACATTTGCGAAACGAAGTCATGCTTGGAAACAAATGATCTTGACATGAAACAATGCGATGCACCAGTGTCAAAAAGAACTCTTGCGAGAATAGAGTTAACTGGAAAGTTACCCATGATCACATCTGACGAATCCTCTGCCTGAGCTGCGTTCATCAAGTTGACCTTGGCGGACTTGGGGTTATGCTTGACCACAGCTGTACTTGCCGATCTCACATGAGGAGGAGGAGGAAGACGCCTCTGGTTGAAACACTTGTTGGCATAGTGACCCTTCTGTTGGCACTTGTTGCATGTGACCTCTAAAAGAGGACGGTGGTACGGAGCACTCGATCTTGGAGCTTGAGACGAAGTCTTGTTCTGAAAGCCAGGGTTGGGTGGGTGGGAAGAACCACTGCCACCTTTGCTCTTCTGCTGATACGACTGACGGAACGGAGGAGGAGGAAGCCAAAACTTCTGCTGCTTGGCCACTTGAGTAGAGGAAGAAGGAGTAGCATCTCTGACTCGCTTCTTGGAAGCATCACACCTCAACTGAGCAGCTTCTTGCTTCAGTGCCATGTTGTAGAACTCATCGTACCTCAACGGCTCAAAGAGGACAAGAGCGAGCTGAATTTCTTCTCTGAGACCACCCCTGAACTGGTAAATCATGCTCTTCTCATCAGGGACGTCCTGCTTGGCAAAGCGGGCGAGCTTCTGGAATAGCTTGTTGTAGTCATAGACAGACAAAGAGCCTTGCTTCAGGTTGCGGAATTCCTCACGCTTACTTTCAGTCACACTCTGAGGGATGTGATGAGCTCGGAAATCTTGACGAAAATCATCCCAAGTGATCAGACATCCACCTCTGGAATCCTTGTACTGCTGGAACCACTCTGCAGCCTAATCTTTGAGTTGGAAGGAAGCGAACTTGACGAAATCTTCAGGCCTGACATTGCTGCATTCAAAATGCTTACACAGATCCACCAGCCAATCGTCAGCATCGGTTGCCTCAACACAATTGCTGAACGTCTTCGGCCCATTAGCAAGGAACTGGTTCGGTGTAGCAAAATGGTTCTGATTGTTGCCCTGATTCCCTTGACTGCCTTGACTGCGCTCTTGGAGGATTTGCGTGATCAACTGTGTGTTTGCATTGGTTGCGGCCATCACAGCTTGCCAAGCCTCCGGAGGAGGTGGAGGTGGTGGCGGATCAGGATTCGGAGTCGTGTGCGTTGGAGGAGCCATCCTGAAGAGGTTGACCACCATTAGCACATAGATAGATAAATGAAGCTGAATCCAGCGGAATGTAAATTGCAACATAAAGTCTTCACATCCGAACAAAATGAACGAACGCATTCCTCTTGAAATGGTCACATATCCATAAATTGCGAAGCCACGTAGAATTAAGTAGAAGAAGTTAAACAACAAGGTACGGATCAAGAACGAATAATCGGTAAGAAACCCCAATCTCAAACCAATATCCATGGAAGAAGAACTAGAGCTACAAGAATTCCCACCTATGAAACTCCCGAACCTTTCCGGTTATGCAATCAGGTGTTGGGGATACAGGGGAAGCATAATATCTCACCCAAACTAGCAAACCCTACATCCAGCTGTATCCATCCTTCAACACATAACCAAGAAACCTTCGGAAACCATCTACCTCAACCTTCGAAAAGCATCCGTTATACAAGTTATGGCCATACTCCCGAACTCCCGCCCCAGTACTGGGTGGCGTCGAGGTTATCTCACCAACGAACTGCATAAAAGAGATTTTCGATGTCGACGTACTAATCTCAGGTATTCCAGAACTGCAACGATAAAATTATGATGACAACACCTCAGAGCTCAACTCCCCGGGACACTTCCACTAAAACCCTGACAGGAGGCACCAAGACAATGTTCTCATCATAAAACCATTGGAACGATTCCAAGATACCCGCGTGATCCAAAATTTTTTTAGTGAAATTTGAGAAGAGAAGAGTCAAAACTCTACGTCAAGATGCCTTACCAGAGCGATGAGGAGACTGGGAAGTAAAAAAGAATTCCTAAACTCTCCGATATATAATTCCTAAATGACTCAAAACATTTTTCTAGACACAACTCGGCCACTAAAAACGATCAATCAGTGGGGGCTCCTAAGGTCGGGGAAGGCTCTGATTACCAACTTGTAACTACCTCGATGCGACTATATCTCCCACGTGTCGAGGCACGACTTAGAGGCATAATCGCATTGAAGGCATAAGTCGCAAGTCGGGTAATCATCACAAACATCCCATGTAATATAGATAATGAAAAGGGACAACATAGTTGGCTTACACTCGCCACGTCAATCAAGTACATAAATAACATACATCATCCAAAACACTCATGGCCCGACTACGGCGCCACAATAAAAGACAACCCAACAAGCGACATGGTCCCGATCACCCCAACTGGGCACCACTACTAATCATCAGGAAAAGAAATATAGTAACGCTGAGAGTCCTCGTCGTACTCCCACTTGAGCTCAAGCGCGCCATCTGGAGCTGTATCATCTGGCCCTGCATTTGGTGTAATAGTAATCTGTGAGCCACAGGGAATCAACAATCTCGCACCCTCGCGATCAAGACTATTTAAGCTTAATAGGTAGGGTAAGGTAAATATATGTGGAGCTACAGCAAGCGACTAGCATATATGGTGGCTAACTTATTCGCAAAAGAGAGCGAGAAGAGGAGGCAAAGCGCGAGCGAGAAACTAGAGAGCAACCTGCGCAAACATAACTCCAACACCGTGTCCACTTCCCGGACTCCGCCGAGAAGAGGCCATCACGGTAACACACTCAGTTGATTCATTTTAATTAAGTTTATGTTCAAGTTATCTACAACCGGACATTAACAAATTCCCATCTGCCCATAACCGCGGGCACGACTTTTGAAAGTTCAATCCCTGCAGGGGAGTCCCAACTTAGCCCATGACAAGCTCTCACGGTCAACGAAGGAATAGACCTCCACCCGAGACATTCCGATCAGACTCGGTATCCCGGTACAACAAGACATTTCGACAGGTTAAAACAAGACCAGCAACACCACCCACTGTGCCGACAAATCCCGATAGGAGCTGCACATATCTCGTTCTCAGGGCACACCAGATAAGCTAAGCGTACGGGATCCAACGTAACCCAAGTTGCCAAGGGACAGCCCCGCACGGTGCTCTAGGGTGGACCAAAACTCAGAGGAGCACTGGCCCCGGGGGGGGGGGGGGGGTTAAAACAAGATGACCCTCGTGCTCCGAAAACCCAAGGGAAAAAGAGGCTAGGTGGCAAATGGTAAAACCAATGTTGGGCATTGCTGGAAAAGCTTTAATCAAGGCGAACTATCAAGGGGTTCCCATTATCACCCAACCGCGTAAGGAACGCAAAATCCAAGAACATAACACCGATATGACGGAAACTAGGGCGGTAAGAGTGGAACAAAACACTAGGCGAGAGGCCGAGCCTTCCACCCTTTACCAAGCATATAGATGCATTAAGATAACATGGCAATATAATGATATCCCAACAAGTAAATAAATGTTTCAACAAGGAACGGTCTCCAATCTTCACCTGCAACTAGCAACGCTATAAGAGGGGCTGAGCAAAGCGGTAACATAGCCAATCAACGGTTTGCTAGGACAATGGTGGGTTAGAGGCTGAACATGGCAATTTGGGAGGCTGACAAGAAAGTGGTAGGCATCGTGGCAATGGCATAGCAAAAGAGCGAGCAAACTAGCATAGCAAAGATAGTAGTGATTTCGAGGGTATGATCATCTTGCCTGCAAAGTTGTCAGAGGTGACTGGATCCTCGAAAGCAAACTCAACGGGCTCCTCGTTAGCGAACTCGTCTCCCGGCTCTACCCAAACAAGACAAACAAGCAACAAGGATACAATCAACCACGTGCATACTCAAACAACACGATGCAAAGATGATATGCTATGCGGGATGCAATGCGGGATGCATATGCAAGATATGACAGGAAATGCATGAACCTGGCCTCAACTTGGAAAACCAAGTGTGCCACTGGAAAGAGGGGATGAAATCGCTTGAAAACGATATAAATAACGCCGGAATCGGAGTTACGGGTTGGAAATGGCAAGCGATTCAAAAATGACACCGGTCTGCGATTTGCAGCAAGTAGGCATCTAAATGCAATGAGATGAACATGCTACAGCACTCAAACATGGCAACAAAATACATGGAAGGGAAGCATTCAAGATTCTTAACAAAAGTCTAGCACTGAGCTATGGCCAATTCATCCATTAAGAGGTTCAAACAAGCATGGCAAAAACGCAAACGGTAAACAGATCTCAGACTTAGTGAAATTAACACTTGTCTGGAATTTCAGATCATGAAGCTCTCTTCGGAGCAGCAAAACAACATGCTACAGGACCTGAACATGACAAGGAAAGACATGGCATGGAGCTACTCAACAAGCTTAACCAAAGTCCCGTAGTGACCTTGGGCCAAAAGGGATCACAAAATATACTAACAAGCACACGAACATAGCAAAAACATAATCAGTTTTCAGACTTAGTGAAAACTGGGACATGCTGAAACATAACTCACGAAGGCATGTTAACGAGCTTGATGCACTCACTACGGAGCAGGTCCTGGCAAGACAAGCACACATCCATTAAGAAGGCACAAAATGCAAGCTAGACATGGCAAGAACAATGGCATAGCATGCACGGATCAACTACAATAACATCGGCAAAATCGCAAACAAGTTGACGATCTGCCCAGATTCACAACGAAGCAAAAGTAGAGCTCGATTGACTCAAGCTAGGGTACTCCATATATGCAAACAAAGGCATGGATGGATAGAGAACTACAATATTAACAAAACTCCTTTACCGATCATCCTCAAAAGAGGCACGGATCACTAGGAAACAACATGAACATATGGCATCATGAACTAAACAATCCCAGGACTTAGTGAAATCACTAAGTCACTGAAAACAGATTTACCAAGTGCCTCACTTTGCAAGCTTGCACTAGGCACCACACACATCACAAAAATACATGGGTTGCACCTCTGGAAAGATAACAAAACCCTTAACAAAACATGTGAAGGACTCACAGGCATATCATGCACACAATAATCATGGCAAAAATGACAAAAGTCTAAGATGAACTAGCAGATCTGACAAATAACTCACAAAGCACTCTTCTAACAGCATTTCGGGCATCAAGATGAACTCTAATGAAAATGATGCAATGGAATGAAATGATGTACTCTCTGAAGCGAACATTTTGATATGCTATATGTCCAAATTGGAGCTACGGATGCGGAGATATGGCAGGTCAAAGTATGCACAAAAATTAGGGTTCGGAGGGGAAAAGTCAACCCGCGGGGAGATATTTTCAGATCCAAATCAGATCTCGCGGGAACCGAGGTTGGCCGGCACCGGAGTTCGTGCTCGCCGGAGCTGCGGGGCGTCACCGGAGTCGAGGGAGAGGCGGAGAGGAACCGGATCCGGCGCGGGGAGGCGGTTGATGGCGGCCTTGGCGGCGCGGGGCGGCGCTGCCGCGGTCGTCGCCGGCGAGGGGCGAGGCGTCCGGAGGTGGCCGGCGTGTTGCGGCGCGGTGGCCCGGCGACGAGGAAGGAGGCGGGGCTGGTGCGAGGCGGCGGCGGACAGCGATGCGGGCCGCGGGTGCCGGCTTCGGGCTCCCGGGCCGCGGCGGCGGCGGGGACAGGCGAGCGCCACGTGGCGGGCGGCGGTAGGCGGCGGTGCAATCCGGACGTTGTCCGGCTCCGCCCGGACACGTCCGGCGGCGGCGGAGGCGGATTTTTTTAGGGTTTCGGGTAGAGAGGGGATCCGAATTTCGAGGGGACCTATTTATAGGCATAGAGGGAGCTAGGAGAGTCCAAATGAGGTGCGGTTTTTGGCCACGCGATCGTGATCGAACGCTCTAGGTGATGGAGCAGAGTTTGGTGGGTTTTGGGCCAAATTGGAGGGGTGTTGGGCTGCAACATACACGAGGCCTTTCCGGTCCCTCGGTTAACCGTTGGAGTATCAAACGAAGTCCAAATGATACGAAACTTGACAGGCAGTCTACCGGTAGTAGACCAAGGCCGCATGACAAGTCTCGGTCCAATCTGGATATGTTTAATCCCACACACACGAAAGAAAGCTAGAAGTGACCACCGGAGGAGAACGAAGTGCCGGAATGCAAAACGGACAACGGGGAAAAAGCTCGGATGCATGAGATGAACACGTATGCAAATGCAATGCACATGATGACATGATATGAGATGCATGACAACGACAACAACACACGGAGACAAAAACCCGAACCCGAGAAAATAAATTAACTTAAAGTCGGAAACGGCAAGAGTTGGATTACAAATTGGGAAAGTTATATCCGGGGTGTTACATACTAGAACTTCGTGATGAACTATAATATGCAAGGGATAAGGAGACGATTCTGAAGCTCTTCGTGATGCTGAAATCAATGAAGGTAGAAATCAAGAAAAGCATCAAGTGTTGATGGTTGAAAAAACCACTAGTTTCAAGCAAAAGGGCAAGGGAAAGAAAGGGAACTTCAAGAATAATGGCAAGCAAGTTTCCACTCCCATGAAGAAGCCCAAAGCTAGACACAAGCCTGAAACTGAGTGCTTCTACTGCAAAGGAAATGGTCACTGGAAGTGGAACTGCCCTAGATACTTGGCGGATAAGAAGGATGGCAAAGTGAACAAAGGTATATTTGATATACATGATGTGTACTTTACTAGTGTTTATAGCAAACCCCTCGGTATTTGATACTGGTTCAGTTGCTAAAAGTAGTAACTCAAAATGGGAGTTGCAAAATAAAGAAAAGACTAGTTGAGGGCGAGGTGACGATGTGTGTTGGAAGTAATTCCAAAGGTTGATAAGATCACCATCGCACACTCTCTTTACCTTCGGGATTAGTGTTGAACCTATAATAAATGTTATTTGGTGTTTGCGTTGAGCATAATATGATTGGATCATGTTTATTGCAATACGGTTATCCATTTAAGTCAAAGAATAATTGTTATTCTGTTTACATGAATAAAACCTTCTGTGGTCATACGCCCAAAGTGAATGGTTTATTGAATCTCGATCGTAGTGATACACATATTTATAATATTAAAGCCAAAAGATGCAAAGTTAATAATGATAGTGAAACTTATTTGTGGCACTGTCATTTAGGTCATATTGGTGTAAAGCACATGAAGAAACTCCATGCTGATGGGCTTTTGGAATCACTTGATTATGAATCACTTGATGCTTGCGAACCATGCCTCATGGGCAAGATGACTAAGACTCCAATTTCTAGAACAATGGAGCGAGCAACTGACTTATTGGAAATAATACATACTGATGTATGGGGTCCGATGAGTATTGAGGCTCACGGCGGGTATCGTTATTTTCTGACCTTCACAAATGATTTGAGCATATATGGGTATATCTGCTTGATGAAACATAAGTCTGAAACATTTGAAAAGTTCAAAGAATTTTAGAGTGAAGTCGAAAATCATCGTAGCAAGAAAATAAAGTTTCTACGATCTGATCATGGAGGAGAATATTTGAGTTACAAGTTTGGTCTTCATTTGAAACAATGCGGAATAGTTTCGCAACTCACGCCACCTGGAACACCACAGCGTAATGGTGTGTCCGAACGTCGTAATCACACTTTACTAGATATGGTGCGATCTATGATGTCTCTTACTGATTTACTGCTATCGTTTTGGGGTTATGCATTAGAGACAGTTGCATTCACGTTAAATAGGGCACCATCTAAATCCGTTGAGATGACACCGTATGAACTATGGTTTGGCAAGAAACCAAAGCTATCATTTCTTAAAGTTTGGGGTTGCAATGCTTATGTGAAAAAGTTTCAAACTGATAAGCTCGAACCCAAATCGGAGTAGTGCGTCTTCATAGGATACCCAAAAGGAAACACTTGGGTACACCTTCTATGATAGATCCGAAGGCAAGATATTTTGTTGCTAAGAATGGATCCTTTCTAGAGAAGAAGTTTCTCTCAAAAGAAGTGAGTGGGAGGAATGTATAACTTAAAAAGGTAATTGTACCTTCTCCCGAATTGGAAAATAGTTCATCACAAAATTCAGTTCTAGTGATCTCTACACCAATTAGTGAGGAAGATAATGATGATGATCATGAAACTTCTGATCAAGTTACTACCGAACCTCGTAGGACAACCAGAGTATGGTCCGCACTAGAGTGGTACAGTAGTCCTTTCTGGAAGTCATGTTACTAGACCATGACGAACCTATGAACTATGAGGAAGGGATGATAAGATTCCGCAAAATGGCTTGAGGCCATGAAATCTGAGATGGGATCCATGTATGAGAACAAAGAATAGACTTTGATTGACTTGCCCGATGATCGGTGAGTCACTAAGAATAAATGGATCTTCAAGAGGAAGACGGACGCTGATAGTAGTGTTACTATCTACAAAGCTCGAATTGTCGCAAAAATGTTTTCGACAAGTTCAAGGTGTTGACTACGATGAGATTTTCTCACTCATATTGATGCTTAAAAGTCTGTCTGAATCATGTTAGCAGTTGCCGCATTTTATGAAATCTGGCAAATGGATGTCAAAACTGTATTCCTTAATGGATTTCTTAAAGAAGAGTTGTATATGATGCAACCAGAAGGTTTTGTCAATCCTAAAGGTGCTAACAAAGTGTGCAAGCTCCAGCGATCCATCTATGGACTGGTATAAGCATCTCGGAGTTGGAATATATACTTTGATAAAGTGATCAAAGCATATGGTTTTATACAGACTTGCGGTGAAGCCTGTATTTACAAGAAAGTGAGTGGGAGCACTACATCATTCCTGATAAGTATATGTAAATGACATATTGTTGATCAGAAATAATGTAGAATTTTCTGGAAAGCATAAAGGAGTGTTTGAAAGGAGTTTTTTCAAAGAAAGACCTCGAAGAAGCCACTTACATATTGAGCATCAAGATCTATAGAGATAGATCAAGACGCTTGATATATTTTCACTGAGTACATACCTTGACAAGATTTTGAAGTAGTTCAAAATGGAACAGTCAAAGAAGGAGTTCTTGCCTATGTTGCAAGGTTGAAGTTGATTAAAGACTCAAAACCCGACCACGGCAGAAAATAGAAAGAGAATGAAAAGTCATTCCCTATGCCTTATTCATAGGTTCTATAAAGTATGTCATGCTATGTACCAGACCTATTGTATACCCTACCCTGAGTTTGGCAAAGGAGTATGATAGTGATCTAGGAGTAGATCACTGGACATCGGTCAGAATTATCCTTAGAGGACTAAGGAAATATTTCTCTGTTATGGAGGTGATAAAAGAGTTCATCGTAAAGATTTATGTCAATGCAAGCTTTTTACATCGATCTAGATGACTCTAAGTCTCAACCTGGATACATATTGAAAGTGGGAGCAATTAGCTAGAGTAGCTCCGTCCAAAGCATTGTAGACATAGAAAATTTGCAAAATACATATGGCTCTGAATGTGGCAGACCTGTTGACTAAATTTATCTCACAAGCAAAACATGACCACTCTTTGGGTGTTAATCACATAGCGATGTGAACTAGATTATTGACTCTAGTAAACCCTTTGGGTATTAGTCACATGGAGATGTGAACTAATCACATAAAGATGTGAACTAGATTATTGACTCTAGTGCAAGTGTGAGACTGAAGGAAATATGCTCTAGAGGCAATAATAAAGTTGTTATTTATATTTCCTTATATCATGATAAATGTTTATTATTCATGCTAGAATTGTATTAATCGGAAAATTAATACATGTGTGAATACATAGACAAAAAGATTGTCACTAGTATGCCTCTACTTGACTAGCTCATTGAATCAATGATGGTTATGTTTCCTAACCATAGACATGAGTTGTCATTTGCTTAACGGGATCACATCATTAGATAATGACGTGATTGACTTGGCCCATCCGTTAGCTTAGCACAATGATCGTTTAGTTTGTTGCTATTGCTTTCTTCATAACTTATACATGTTCCTATGACTATGAGATTATGCAACTCCCGAATATTGGAGGAACACTTTGTGTGCTACCAAACGTCACAACGTAACTTGGTGACTATAAATGTGCTCTACATGTGTCTCCGATGGTACTTGTTGAGTTGGCATAGATCAAGATTAGGATTTGTCAGTCCGATTGCCGGAGAGATATCTCCGGGCCCTCTCGGTAATGCACATCACTTTAAAGCCTTGCAAGCAATGCGACTAATGAGTTAGTTGCGGGATGATGTATTACGACACGAGTAAAGAGACTTGCCGGTAACAAGATTGAACTAGGTATTGAGATACCGACGATCGAATCTTGGGAAAGTAACATACTGATGACAAAGGGAACAACGTATGTTGTTATGCGGTTTGACCGATAAAGATCTTCGTAGAATATATAGGAGCCAATATGAGCATCCAGGTTCCGCTATTGGTTATTGACCGGAGACGAGTCTCGGTGATGTCTACATAGTTCTCGAACCCGTAAGGTCCGCACGCTTAACGTTCGGTGACGATCGGTAATATGAGTTTATGTGTTTTGATGTACCGAAGGTAGTTCGGAGTCCCGGATGAGATCAGGGACATGACGAGGAGTCTCGAAAGGGTTGAGACATAAAGATCGATATATTGCACGACTATATTTGGACATCATAAAGGTTCCGAGTGATTCGGGTATTTTTCGGAGTATCGGAGAGTTACGGGAATTCACCGGGGAGTATATGGGTCTTATTGGGCTTTAGGGGAAAGAGAGAGAGGGGAGGCTGCGCACCCCCCAAGGCTTAGTCTGAATTGGACTAAGGGGAGGTGCGGCACCCCCTCCTTCATTTTCTTCTCTTTTCCCTTTCCTTCCCTCCTACTCCTACTACATGGAGGGGGGGATCCTACTCCCGGTGGGAGTAGGACTCTCCAGGGTGCGCCATAGTAGAGGGCCGGCCCTCCCCCTCCTCCACTCCTTTATATACGGGGAGGGGGGCACCCCATGGACAGACACAAGTTGATCATTGATCTTTTAGCCGTGTGCGGTGCCCCCCTCCACCATAATCCACCTCGGTCATATCGTAGCCGTGCTTAGGTGAAGCCCTGTTCCGGTAACTTCATCATCATGTCGTCGTGCTGACGAAACTCTCCCTCGAAGGTCTAATGGATCGTGAGTTCATGGGACGTCACCGAGCTGAACGTGTGCAGATCGCGGAGGTGCCGTACGTTCGGTACTAGGATCGGTCGATCATGAAGACGTATGACTACATCAACTGCATTGTCATAACGCTTCCTCTTACGGTCTACGAGGGTATGTGGACGACACTCTCCCCTCTCGTTGCTATGTTTCACCATGATCTTACATGTGCTTAGGATTTTTTTGAAATTACTACGTTCCCCAGCAGTGGGAACAAGCATTCGTGAGCATGTCGCTACGAGAGCCCCCCTGGGGTCTTTTATCAACAGACGCCCAGGGGACAAGAGCCACTGTAGATGATCGTGGCATGACGGGTGATCAGTGCGTGCCTATGCAACAACAGTGGCTAGGGCCTGGCCGTCACGTCTAAGTATGTCTGATGGGACGCAGGGTTTGACTTTGGGTAGCTGGCTGGCTGGAGCAGTCAGCCGTGGGCGCGAGCCGAAGTAGCCGACCCAAGCAGGCAGGCACCCTTCCTGGCTCGCCCTCTTAGGACTACCTGGGGGGTCATCCTCTCGACAGTAGCCACCGAGCCTCTGGGCGACTCGAAAAGTCGGGGAGATGGATTCTTGTTGATGTTGTAGCAAGGTTTGTTAATGACAGTCAGTTGTGTGCCAGCAGCCGGCACGGCTTGCTTCCTGTGGGAGCACGCCAGCACACCCACTGGGTGTAGCCTCCAAGCCCCTGGGCAACTCGAAGAGTCGGGCGGAGGGTCTTCGCTGCCGTGGTAGTAGGGGTTGTCGATGACAGCTGGCTGTGGGCTTGCAGCTGGCGCGGCTTGCTTCCAGTGGGGGCACGCCAACGCACCCACTGGGTGTAGCCTCCGAGCTTCCAGGCGACTCAAAGAGTCAGGCGGAGGGTCTTCGATGTCTTGGCAGATGGTGGCATATATGTCTCCAATGTATCTATAATTTTTTATTGTTCCATGCTATTATATTATCTGTTTTGGATGTTTTATATGCATTAATATGCTATTTTATATTATTTTGGGACTAACTTATTAACCTAGAGCCTGGTGCCAGTTTATGTTTTTCCTTGTTTTTGACTTTTACAGAAAAGGAATATCAAACGAATTAAAACTTTACGATGATTTTTCTTGGACCAGAAGACACCCAGGAGACTTGGGGAGAGGCCCAGAGGATTCCCGAGGAGGCCACAAGCCTCTAGGGCGCGCCCCAGGGGGCGTCCCCTGGCTTGCAGGCCCCTTGAGGGTCCCCTAGCCCTAATTCCAGCTCTATATATTCTCAAATATTCCCCGAACATCAGAAGCATTCACCAAAATACTTTTGCGCCACCGAAAGCTTTTGTTCTCGTGAGATCCCATCTTGGGGCATTTTCCGGCACTCTGCCAGAGGGGGATTCGATCACGGAGGGCCTCTACATTAACCTTACTGCCCTTCCGATGAAGCGTGAGTAGTTTACCACAGACCTAAGGGTCCATAGTTAGTAGCTATATGGCTTCTTCTCTCCCTTTGATCTTCAATACCATGTTCTCCTCGATGTTCTTGGAGTTCTATCCGATGTAATCTTCTTTTGCGGTGCGTTTGTTGAGATCCGATGAATTGTGGATTTATGATCAGATTATCCATGAACATTATTTGAGTCTTCTATGAACTCTTTTATGCATGATTAATATATCTTTGTATTTCTCTTCAAACTATCGCTTTGGTTTGACCAACTATATTGGTTTTTCTTGCAATCGGAGAGGTGCTTAGTTTTGGATTCAATCTTGCGGCGTCCTCACCCAGTGACAGAAGGGGTAGCGAGGCACGTATTGTATTGTTGCCATCAAGGATAAAAAGATGAGGGTTTATTTCATATTGTTTGAGTTTATCCCACTACATCATGTCATCTTACTTAAATCATTGCTCTGTTCTTATGAACTAAATACTATCGATGCAGGCAATAGTCGGTTGATGTGTGGAGTAATAGTAGTAGATGCAGGCAGGAGTCGATATACTTGTCATGGACACGATGCCTATATTCATGATCATTGCCTTAGATATCGTCATAATTATGCGCTTTTCTATCAATTGCTCAACAATAATTTTTTTACCCACCGTATGTTTTCTTGAAGAGAGAAGCCTCTAGGGAAACCTATGGCCCTCGGGTCTATTTTCCATCATATATTTTCAGATCTATAAACCAAAAAACCCAAAAATACCTTGTTGCACTTTATTTATATTTACTTTAGTTTGCTCTTTTATTTATCTTTTATACCTATCTCTATTAGATCTCACTCTTGTTCGTGACCGTGAAGGGATTGACAATCTCTTTTTCGCATTGTGTGCAAGTGTTTGTTAGTTTGTGCATGTGCATATATTGGAGACTTGCTTGTGCCTCCTACTGGATTGATACCTTGGTTCTTAACTGAGGGAAATACTTATCTCTACATTGCTGCATCACCCTTTCCTCTTCAAGGAAAAAAATCAACACAAGCTCAAGAAGTAGAAGTGGCGTCGAGGACCCCGGTGGCAGCCGACGGTGGCATTTTTCCAGTGGGGGCGCGCCAGCACACCCACTGGGTGTATCTTCCAAGCCTCCGGGCGACTCGAAGAGTCGGGCGGAGGGTCTTCGTTGTTGTCGGGGTAGACGGTGGTGTCGAGGATGCCGGCGGTAGCCGGGGGCGGGCCTGCAATTGGTGTGTCCTTCTTCCAGCGGGGTGCGCCAACTCACCCAGTGGGTGTAGCCCCCGAGACTCTGGGTGAGTAGGGGGGTTCCCCACATAAATGATCGTGCAAAAGACAAAGTTAGTCAGCGCAGATATATCAAATATTTAGCTTTTGCACCGCAAGTTATATACAGTGGGGTGCCGACTCGGTTTTGTCCTAGTCCCCTTCAGTCTTTTTCATGTCGCCTCCGCCCCTTGGCTTTTTCTCTTGCTAGACGGATAGCCAAGAGCCGGTTTGTAGCTGAGGCGAAGAGTGGGGCACGGAGTGGAGCGTACAGTACTCGGACTCTGGGGATTAGATTCAATCGAGTAGATATTAACAAAGGAAACGACCGGGTCGCCCAGAGTCGCCCAAGCTGTTTTCTCCCCGGGCGTTTTTTGCATTGGGTGACGTATAGTTTTTGCTCTCGCTAGCCAGACAACCGGGGTACAGTCTGTAGCTGAGAGGAAGACTGGGCCTTTGGTAATGTACACACTACTAAGCCATCTGTGGGGAAGAACAAACTGTGTCAACTGGCCAGCCTTGGGCCGAGACTAGCGATCAAAAGTTTTCTATCAAACCCCCTTTTAGTTGCATGGTAGGATGAATGGGCTCTCTTGAGCTATGACCATTGGATGGCAAAGAAAAAGAACTATTTCAACTATGTTCGATAGAGAACGGGTCCAAGTCCTTGATTTGACATCGATGCTAGCATTTGCTGGATTTATTCCAGTCTTCCTGGCGATGTTCATACAGTGGGAGGGGACGTCAACATTGACTATGGAGGCACTAATGGTGACTTCATCAATCTCAAGATGTTGTGCCGCCTCAGCCTCTCGAAGGTTCTCATAGGGGTAGGGTGTACGTGTGCATGTTCATAGGGGTAGGATACATCAAGGAAAAGGATGGGATGATATGTTGATACGTCTCCAACGTATGTATAATTTTTGATTGCTCCATGTTATATTATCTACTGTTTTGGACTATATTGGGCTTTAATTTCCACTTTTATATTATTTTTGGGACTAACCTATTAACCGGAGGCCCAACCCAGAATTGCTGTTTTTTTTTGCCTATTTCAGTGTTTTGGAGAAACAGAATATCAAACGGAGTCCAAATGGAATGAAACCTTCAGAAATGTGATTTTCTCATCAGATAAGATCTAGGATACTTGGACCCTCTGTCAAGAAAGCCACGAGGCGGCCACGAGGGTGGAGGGCGCCCCCTAGGGCGCGCCCTGCCTCGTGGGCCCCTCGAAGCTCCACCGACGTACTTCTTCCTCCTATATATACCTACGTACCCCCAAACGATCGGGGACGGAGCCAAAAACCTAATTCCACCACCGCAACTTTTTGTATCCATGAGATCCCATCTTGGGGCCTGTTTCGGAGCTCCGCCGAAGGGGGCATCGATCACGGAGGGCTTCTACATCATCATCCAAGCACCTCCGATGAAGTGTGAGTAGTTTACTTCAGACTACGGGTCCATAGTTAGTAGCTAGATGGCTTCTTCTCTCTTTTTGGATCTCAATAGAATGTTCTTCCCCTCTCTTGTGGAGATCTATTTGATGTATTCTTATTTTTGTGGTGTGTTTGTTGAGACCGATGAATTGTGGGTTTATGATCAAGTCTATCTATGAATAATATTTGAATCTTGTCTGGATTCTTTTATGTATGATTGGTTATCTTTGCAAGTGTCTTTGAATTATCAGTTTGGTTTGGCCTACTAGATTGTTTTTTCTTGCCATGGGAGAAGTGCTTAGCTTTGGGTTCGATCTTGCGGTGTCCTTTCCCAGTGACAGTAGGGGCAGCAAGGCACGTATTGTATTGTTGCCATCGAGGATAACAAGATGGTTTTTTTATCATATTGCATGAAACTATCCCTCTAGATCATGTCATCTTGCTTAAGGCGTTACTCTGTTTTTAACTTAATACTCTAGATGCATGCTGGATAGCGGTCGATGAGTGGAGTAATAGTAATAGATGCAGGCAAGAGTCGGTCTACTTTTCTCGGACATGATGCCTATATACATGATCAGACCTAGATATTCTCATAACTATGCTCAATTCTGTCAATTGCTCAACAGTAATTTGTTCACCCACCGTAGAATACTTATGCTCTTGAGAGAAGCCACTAGTGAAACCTATGGCCCCCGGGTCTCTTTCTCATCATATCAATCTCCATCACTTTATTATTGCTTTTCTTTTACCTTTTACTTTGCATCTCTATACCAAAAATACTAAAAATATTATTTATCATCTCTATCAGATCTCACTTTCGTAAGTGACCATGAAGGGATTGACAACCCCTAAGTGCGTTGGTTGCGTTGAGCTATTGTTTTTGTGTAGGTACGAGGGACTCGCGCGTAGCCTCCTACTGGATTGATACCTTGGTTCTCAAAAACTGAGGGAAATACTTACGCTACTTTGCTGCATCATCCTCTGCTCCTCGGGGAAATCCAACGCAGTGCTCAAGAGGTAGCAAGAAGAATTTCTGGCGCTGTTGCCAGGGAGTCTGCGCAAAAGTCAACATACCAAGTACCCATCACACTCCCTATCTCCTGCATTACATTATTTGCCATTTGCCTCTCGTTTTCCTCTCCCCCATTTCACCCTTGCCGTTTTATTCGCCCTCTCCCTCTCTCTCTCTCTCTATCCTCCCTCTCTCTCTATTTACCTCTTTTGCCCGTTTGCTTTTTGTTTGCTCGTGTGTTGGATTGCTTGTTTGTTGCGATGGCTCAAGATAATACTAAATTGTGTGACTTCACCAATACCAACAACAATGATTTTATTAGCACTCCGGTTGCTCCTCTTACTGATGCTGAATCTTGTGAAATTAATGCTGCTTTGCTGAATCTTGTCATGAAAGATCCATTCTCCGGCCTTCCTAGTGAATATGCCACTACCCATCTTAATAGCTTCGTTGATTTGTGTGACATGCAAAAGAAGAAAGATGTCGATAATGATATTGTTAAATTGAAGCTATTTCCTTTTTCGCTTAGAGATCGTGCTAAAGCTTGGTTTTCATCTTTGCCTAAAAATAGTATTGATTCATGGAACAAGTGCAAAGATGCTTTTATCTCTAAGTATTTTCCTGCCGCTAAGAGCATCTCTCTTAGAAACGATATTATGAATTTTAAACAACTTGATCATGAACATGTTGCACAAGCTTGGGAGAGAATGAAATTAATGATATGTAATTGCCCTACTCATGGTTTGAATTTGTAGATGATTATACAAAAATTTTATGCCGGATTGAATTTTGCTTCTAGAAATCTTTTAGATTCGGCCGCGGGAGGCACCTTTATGGAAATCACTTTAGGAGATGCTACTAAACTCCTAGATAATATTATGGTTAATTATTCTCAATGGCACACTGAAAGATCCACTAATAAAAAGGTGCATGCGATAGAAGAAATTAATGTTTTGAGTGGAAAGATGGATGAACTTATGAAATTATTTGCTAATAAGAGTGTTTCTTCTGATCCTAATGATATGCCCTTGTCTACCTTGATTGAGAATAATAATGAATCTATGGATGTGAATTTTGTTGGTAGGAACAATTTTGGTAACAACGCGTATAAAGGAAATTTCAATCCTAGGCCTTATCCTAGTAATCCCTCTAATAATTATGGTAATTCCTACAACAATTCTTATGGAAATTATAATAAGATGCCCTATGATTTTGAATCTAATATTAAAGAATTTATTTCTTTGCAAAAGAATTTTAATGCTATGATTGAAGAAAAATTGCTTAAGATTGATGATTTGGCTAGGAACATTGACAGAATTTCTCTTGATGTTGACTCTTTAAAGCTTAGATCTATTCCTCCTAAACATGATATCCATGAGTCTCTCAAATCCATGAGAATTTCCATTGATGAGTGCAAGGAAAGAACCGCTAGGACGCGTGCTATGAAAGATGCCTTTATTAAAGCATGTTCTTCTAGTTCCTATGAAAATAATGATGAAGATCTAAAAGTTATTGATGTTTCCCCTATTAAATCTTTGTTTTGCAATATGAATCTTGATAATGATGGGACTGAATATGATCCACCTTTACCTAGAAGGCGTTCCAATAATTCTGAGTCTTTTGATCTTGATGCTAAATTTGATAAAAGTGGGATTGAAGAAATTAAAACCCTAGATGTTGCTAAACCCACTATATTGTATTTCAAGGAATTTAATTATGAAAATTTCTCTTTAATTGATTGTATTTCCTTGTTGCAATCCGTGCTAAATTCTCCTCACACTTATAGTCAAAATAAAGCCTTTACCGAACATATCGTTGATGCCTTGATGCAATCTTATGAAGAAAAACATGAGTTGAAAGTTTCTATCCCTAGAAAACTTTATGATGAGTGGGAACCTACTATTAAAATTAAAATTAAAAATTATGAGTTTTATGCTTTGCGTGATTTGGGTGCTAGTGTCTCTACTATTCCCAAAACTTTGTGTGATTTGCTAGATTTCCGTGATTTTGATGATTGCTCTCTAAACTTGCATCTTGAGGATTCCACTATTAAGAAACCTATGGAAAGAATTAATGATGTTCTTATTGTTGCAAGTAGGAATTATGTGCCCGTAGATTTTATCGTTGTTGATATAGATTGCAATCCTTCTTGCCCTATTATTATCGGTAGACCTTTCCTTAGAAAGGTTGGTGCAATTATTGACATGAAGGAAGGGAATATTTGATTTCAAATTCCATTAAAAAAGGGCATGGAATACTTTCCTATAAATAAAATAAAATTACCATATGAATCTATCATGAGAGCCACTTATGGATTGCCTACCAAAGATGGAAATACCTAGATGTATTCTTGCTTGTTATGCCTAGCTAGGGGCGTTAAATGATAGCGCTTGTTGGGAGGCAACCCAATTTTATTTGTATTCCTTGCTTTTTGCTCCTGTTTAGTAATAAATAAATTATTTAGCCTCTGTTTTGGTTGTGTTTTTTGTGTTTAATTAGTGTTTGTGCCAAGTAGAACCGTTGGGAAGACTTGGGGAAAGTCTTGTTGAACTTGCTGTAAAAAACAGAAACTTTAGCGCTCACGAGAACTGCTGTCATTTTTATTTGGAAAGTGATATTTAGTTAATTCTTTTTTCAGATGACTAATAGATAAATTCCTCACGTCCATAAGTTTATTTTAGAATTTTTGGGGTTCCAGATCTTGCGCTAGCTACAGATTACTACAGACTGTTCTATTTTTGACAGATTCTGTTTTTCGTGTGTTGATTGCTTATTTTGATGAATCTATGGCTAGTAAAATAGTTTATAATCCATAGAGAAGTTGGAATAAAGTAGGTTTAACACCAATATAAATAAATAATGAGTTCATTACAGTACCTTGAAGTGGTCTTTTGTTTTCTTTCGCTAACGGAGCTCACGAGATTTTCTACTTTAAGTTTGTGTTGTGAAGTTTTCAAGTTTTTGGTAAAGATTTGATGGATTATGGAACAAGGAGTGGCAAGTGCCTAATCTTGGGGATGCCCATGGCACCCCCAAGATAATCTAAGGACACCTAAAAGACAAAGCTTGGGGATGCCCCGGAAGGCATCCCCTCTTTCGTCTACTTCTATCGGTAACTTCACTTGGAGCTATATTTTTATTCACCACATGAGATGTGTTTTGCTTGGAGAGTCTTTTATGATTTGAGTATTTGCTTGTTAGTCTACCACAATCATCCTTGCTGTACACACTTTTTGAGAGAGCCATGCATGATTTCGAATTTGATAGAATACTCTATGTGCTTCACTTATATCTTTTGAGCTTTATAGTTTTGCTCTAGTGCTTCACTTATATCTTTTAGAGCACGGTGGTGGATTTGTTTTATAGAAACTATTGATCTCTCATGCTTCACTTAGATTATTTTGGGAGTCTTAATAGCATGGTAATTTTCTTAAAATCCTAATATGCTTGGTATTCAAGATTAATAATAAAACTTTCGTATGAGTGTGTTGAATACTAAGAAAAGTTTGATTCTTGATGATTGTTTTGAGATATGGAGGTAATAATATCAAAGTCATACTACTTGAGTAGTTGTGAAATTGAGAAATACTTGTGTTGAAGTTTGCAAGTCCCGTAGCATGCACGTATGGTAAACGTTATGCAACAAATTTGAAACATGAGGTGTTATTTGATTGTCTTCCTTATGAGTGGCGGTCGGGGACGAATGATGGTCTTTTCCTACCAATCTATCCCCCTAGGAGCATGCGCGTAGTGCCGAGGTTTTTGATGACTTGTAGATTTTTGCAATAATTATGTGAGTTCTTTATGACTAATGTTGAGTCCATGGATTATACGCACTCTCACCCTTCCATCCTTGCTAGCCTCTTCGGTACCGTGCATTGCCCTTTCTCACATTGAGAGTTGGCGCAAACTTCGCCGGTGCATCCAAACCCCGTGATATGATACGCTCTTTCACACATAAACCTCCTTATATCTTCCTCAAAACAGCCACCATACCAACCTATTATGGCATTTCCATAGCCATTCCGAGATATATTGCCATGCAACTTTCCATCATTCCGTTCATCATGACACACTCATCATTGTCATATTGCTTAGCATGATCATGTAGTTGACATAGTATTTGTGGCAAAGCCACCGTTCATAATTCTTTCATACATGTCACTCTTGGTTCATTGCATATCCCGGTACACCGCTGGAGGCATTCATATAGAGTCATATTTGTTCTAGTATCGAGTTGTAATCATTGAGTTGTAAATAAATAGAAGTGTGATGATCATCATTAGAGCATTGTCCCAAGTGAGGAATAAAAAAAGAGAAAGGCCATAAAAAAAGAAAAGGCCCAAAAAAATGAGAGAAAAAAGAGAGAAGGGACAATGTTACTATCCTTTTACCACACTTGTGCTTCAAAGTAGCACCATGATCTTCATAGTAGAGAGTCTCTCATGTTATCACTTTCATATACTAGTGGGAATTTTTCATTACAGAACTTGGCTTGTATATTCCAACAATGGGCCTCCTCAAGTGCCCTAGGTTTTCATGAGCAAGCAGGTTTGATGCACACCCACTAGTTTCTTTTGTTTATCTTTCATACATTTATAGCTCTAGTGCATCCGTTGCATGGCAATCCCTACTCCTTGCATTAACATCAATCGGTGGGCATCACCATGGCCCATTGATTAGCCTCGTTGATGTGAGACTTTCTCCTTTTTTGTCTTCTCCACATAACCCCCTCATTATATTCTATTCCACCCATAGTGCTATGTCCATGGCTCGCGCTCATATATTGCGTGAAAGTTTATAGGTTTGAGATTACTAAAGTATGAAACAATTGCTTGGCTTGTCATCGGGGTTGTGCATGATGAGAGCATTCTTGTGTGATGAAATTGAAACATGACTAAACTATATGATTTTGTAGGGATGAACTTTCTTTGGCCATGTTATTTTGAGAAGACAGAATTGCTTAGTTAGTATGCTTGAAGTATTATCATTTTTATGTCAATATGAAATTTTGTCTTGAATCTTTCAGATCTGAATATTCATATCACAATTAATAAGAATTACATTAAAATTATGCCAAGTAGCACTCCGCATCAAAAATTCTGTTTTTATCATTTACCTACTCGAGGACGAGCAGGAATTAAGCTTGGGGATGCTTGATACGTCTCCAACGTATCTATAATTTTTATTGATCCATGCTATATTATCTACTGTTTTGGATTATATTGGGCTTTATTTTCCACTTTTATATTATTTTTGGGACTAACCTATTAACCAGAGGCCCAGCCCAGAATTGCTGTTTTTTTGCCTATTTCAGTGTTTCGGAGAAAAATAATATCAAACGGAGTCCAACCAGAATGAAACCTTCGGAAACGTGATTTTCTCATCAGATAAGATCCAGGAGACTTGGACCCTCCATAAAGAAAGCCATGAGGCGGCCACGAGGGTGGAGGGCGCCCCCCTAGGGCGTGCCCCCTGCCTCATGGGCCCCTCGAAGCTCCACCGAGATACTTCTTCCTCCTTTATATACCTACGTACCCCCAAACGATCAGGGACGGAGCCAAAAACCTAATTCCATCGCCGCAACTTTATGTATCCACGAAATCCCATCTTGGGGCCTGTTCCGGAGCTCCGCTGGAGGGGGCATCGATCACGGAGGGCTTCTACATCATCATCCAAGCCCCTCCAATGAAGTGTGAGTAGTTTACTTTAGACATACGGGTCCATAGTTAGTAGCTAGATGGCTTCTTCTCTCTTTTTGGATCTCAATACAATGTTCTCCCCCTCTCTTGTGGAGATCTATTCGATGTAATCTTCTTTTCGCGGTGTGTTTGTTGAGACCGATGAATTGTGGGTTTATGATCAAGTCTATCTATGAATAATATTTGAATCTTATCTAAATTATTTTATGTATGATTGGTTATCTTTCAAGTCTCTTCGAATTATCAGTTTGATTTGGCCTACTAGATTGGTTTTTCTTGCCATGGGAGAAGTGCTTAGCTTTGGGTTCGATCTTGCGGTGTCCTTTCCCAGTGACAGAAGGGGCAGCAAGGCACGTATTTTATTGTTGCCATCGAGGATAACAAGATGGGGTTCTTATCATATTGCATGAAACTATCCCTCTACATCATGTCATCTTGCTTAAGGCGTTACTCTGTTTTTAACTTAATACTCTAGATGCATGCTGGATAGCGGTCGATGAGTGGAGTAATAGTAGTAGATGCAGGTAGGAATCGGTCTACTTGTCTCGGATGTGATGCCTATATACATGATCATACCTAGATATTCTCATAACTATGCTCAATTCTGTCAATTACTCAACAGTAATTTGTTCACCCACCGTAGAATACTTATGCTCTTGAGAGAAGCCACTAGTGAAACCTATGGCCCCCGGGTCTCTTTCTCATCATATGAATCTCCATCACTTTATTATTGCTTTGCTTTTACTTTGCTTTTACCTTTTACTTTGCATCTCTATACCAAAAATACCAAAAATATTATTTATCATCTCTATCAGATCTCACTTTCGTAAGTGACCATGAAGGGATTGACAACCCCTAAGTGCGTTGGTTGCGTTGAGCTATTGTTTTTGTGTAGGTATGAGGGACTCACGCGTAGCCTCCTACTGGATTGATACCTTGGTTCTCAAAAACTGAGGGAAATACTTACGCTACTTTGCTGCATCATCCTCTCCTCTTCGGGGAAATCCAACGCAGTGCTCAAGAGGTAGCATATGTCAAGCGATGCAATAGCAACACGACATGCTTTTGATTTGAATTTGGAATCCAATAGATGGGGAGGGAGACATCACGAGAGGGATTGGGGGTAGGAGGCGGCAAGAGGAATTTGATTGGGCGGTAGGGGAGGAGCACGAGGAGACATATCAGGAAGTTTGGGATCATGGTCATGGGACAGTGGAGCGCCGAAGGGTGATAGCTTCATTAGTTGGCCCACTTGCCAAGAGAGAGAAAGTGAACGGACAACCACCAACTACAATCTTTAGAAGTAGGAAAGATGAGAGTTTTGTTCATTATATCCATTTGAGTGGTCCTACAACTATCATTATAACCAAACTGAAAAGATAGTGTTGAATTCCTTTCGAGGATGCACCATTTTACGTGGTCGTTTCACTTGAAGAATTTTTAGTGTTGATGAAATTTCAATTTCTCAAGATACTTACTGTTGGTTAAACATGCTGAATGTTGTGATGCTGAATGAGAATAAATTGCAGCTAATGATTTACATTATGAACTAAAAACTCTTTGCACCTTGTTTATTTAATATTATTATTATTTTCTATAACAATAGTGGCTATAAAATCTATGCTAGCTTTTAAATTTCGTGACTGCATAAATTGTGATTAATATAAATATTATGAACTAAAAAAAATTAGACAGTGCAGGAGCATAGGTTGACGACTAGTACAACTACTCAAAACATGATGAATAATAAAGAACGATATACAGAGGGGTATAGTGGTTGTAATAACATTTTATATTATGGAACGAGGGGAGTAACTTTCAAAAAAATGAAGACCTGAGGTGGCATAAGGTCAAGTTTTTCCTTATCTAAGCCCTTTAAAGATATTTCTTCAAGAAAATCTCCAATTGGGGGGGGGGCAGCGCCCCCCTGGCTACTAAGCTTTGTTGTTGTACACAATCATCGTGTATGCTATCATAGGAATTTTTTTCGATAAAGCTGATGATAGAACATACGTATCCACATCCAAATTTTGCCACGGGAAATAGATATCTTAATGACTTCGTATGGATCCACATACGGATTCATCGTGCCATTGCAACAGATGCAATCAAGCTTGAATTAGGTATGCGTGGCACACGATGAGTCGATTCTAAAGGCATAGGTGAAGATGTAATTGCATGCATGCTCTTGGAAATCCCGAGGACTAGACTGTCACTACCAAGAGCAGAAAGCTAGAAGCAAACAAAGAAAACGAGGCATGGTAAGTGATCATAATGATAAATGTGTCGAGGATGCAAAATAAGGCTAGACTACCCATACCGGGAGTAACATGAGTGTTAACATCACACATATCTTGGTAAACTAGATGATGTGGCAAGTAATTAATGAGAAAAAAGAGGCATGTGGTAACATAATATGCTACTCACAATATGGCATTAGCGGAGCCAGGGCGCGAGCAAGGACCAGCCCTACAATGACCGAGCGAACATTTCGTATCAGCGATTAATTAGCGATAAAATTTGTACGTACAACGTTCTTGCCCCTCCAAAGATCTTTAGGTGAATACTAGAGAAAGGAAAAAAGGACCACTTACAAGCCCACACTCACTACAAAAAAACACTTCCGTGATGATACGTGTTTGTCATAGTAGGTCACATTTTCTGTCAGGCATGTACATCCATGACAAATTTATGACAGAGTCAAGATAGTCATACCTGTGCTATCGTAGAAGTGTTCCATGACATTACCAAAATTATCATCATGGAAGTGACTACTTCCATGACGATAAATCGCGCGTCACAGAAGTGCTTTCGTCAAGGGTGACTAACACGTGGCATCCACCGTATCGGAACGCTGCTAAGCTATCGGGTCCGGTTTTGGATTCGATAACCCGTTAACAGCCCCGACCAATGGGGATTTTCCACATGTAAAATCATCATTGGCTGGAGGAAACACGTGTCGGCTCACCGTTGGACAGATGTCATCTACTCATTGGACACAAAGTGCCTATGATACATCGACACGTGGCACAGCCCAACAGAGGCCCATTCCTGTGAAAAGGCCGAACCGTTTGACTTGGTGAAAAGGTGGCGGGCCAGCCCACGGCAAGCCTGTTAACAACATGTTCGCATATAGCCCATTTACAGCCCGCTAACCCAGGGCCCGTTTACGGCCTAACTGAATTAGGCCCAGTAGCGTCATCTGGGCCGTCCAATATAATTCCAGCCCGTTTTAATTTTCGGCCCATGTATGGCCCATGACGTCTTTCGGCGCATATGAGGCCCTTATTACTCTCGGCCCATTAACCGCCTGTGGTAAAACTGGCCCATAATGAACAGTGTATCACTTTATACCCATTAACGGCCCATTATTCTGTTGGGCCGTTTCCATCCCATGTTATCTTTCGGCCTTCTCGGGGCCCATTTATTCTTGGGCTCATTTCCACATTCGTTTACTTACGGCCCGTTACTGTCATTTTCTGCTTGTGGGCCAAATTCAGCCCGTGGTTATAGTCGGCCCGTTAATACATTGGGCCGTTTTCATAGCGTCATCAAAATACGGCCGATTAACGAAGGCCCGTTAAGGTCGGCCCATGAACGGACGATTTCAATTCTAGCCCATTTATGGCCATAATGTGGTCTGTTATTGGCCCATGTTTGGCCAACCGATCATAAGCCCGTAGAAGGCCCATTGATGATACAGCCCATAGAAGACCCATTGTGTCTACGGCCCGTATAAGGCCCATTGTTTCTACGCCATGAAGAAGACTGTAGGATCGAAAGTATGTCTAGAGGGGGGGTGATTAGACTACTTGACCAAATAAAAACTTAGCCTTTTCCCAATTTTAGTTCTTGTCAGATTTTAGCTATTTTAGGACAAGTCAAGCAATCATCACACAATTCAAGCAACCATGCAAAGAGTATATTGGCAGCGGAAAGTAAAGCATGCAACTTGCAAGAATGTAAAGGGAAGGGTTTGGAGAATTCAAACGCAATTGGAGACACGGATGTTTTTCCCGTGGTTCGGATAGGTGGTGCTATCCTACATCCACGTTGATGGAGACTTCAACCCACGAAGGGTAACGGTTGCGCGAGTCCACGGAGGGCTCCACCCACGAAGGGTCCACGAAGAAGCAACCTTGTCTATCCCACCATGGCCATCGCCCACGAAGAACTTGCCTCACTAGCGGTAGATCTTCACGAAGTAGGCGATCTCCTTGCCCTTACAAACTCCTTGGTTCAACTCCACAATCTTGTCGGAGGCTCCCAAGTGACACCTAGCCAATCTAGGAGACACCACTCTCCAAGAAGTAACAAATGGTGTGTTGATGATGAACTCCTTGCTCTTGTGCTTCAAATGATAGTCTCCCCAACACTCAACTCTCTCTCACAGGATTTGGATTTGGTGGAAAGAAGAATTGAGTGGAAAGCAACTTGGGGAAGGCTAGAGATCAAGATTCATGTGGTAGGAATGGAATATCTTGGCTTCAACACATGAGTAGGTGGTTCTCTCTTAGAACATATGAGTTGGAAGTGTAGATGTGTTCTGATGGCTCTCTCCACGAGTGAAGAGGAGGTGGAGGGGTATATATAGCCTCCACACAAAATCCAAGCATTACACACAGTTTACCAATCTCGGTGGGACCGAATCAACAAACTCGGTCGGACCGAAATAGTAAACCTAGTGACCGTTAGAGATTTTCGGTGGGACTAACATGCAACTCGGTAGGACCAATATGGTTAGGGTTAGGGCATAACGTAATCTTGGTGAGACCGATTACACAAACTCGGTGAGACCGATTTGGTAATAAGCTAACCAGAGGGTTGGTCAGGCAAACTCGGTGGGACCGATTTGCTCTTTCGGTGAGACTGAAAAGTTACAAAAAGGAAACAGAGAGTTTGCATTGCAATCTCGGTGGGACCAATCCGCTCTTTCGGTGAGATCGAAAAGTTACGAAAGGAAACAGAGAAATTGCAATCCCATCTCGGTGAGACCGAGATCCCTATCGGTAGAACCGATTTGCTTAGGGTTTGGCAATGGCTATGACAAGTGAAACTCGGTGGCGCCGAGTTGAAAGAATCGGTAGGGCCGAGTTTGGCTTTGGGTTTAGGTCAAATGTGTATATGGGAAAGTAGCTGAGGATTTTGGAGCATATCATTAAGCACATGAAGCAAGAGGCTCATTAAGCAACACCTCATCCCTCCTTGATAGTATTGGCTTTTCCTATGGACTCAATGTGATCTTGGACCACTAAAATGTAAAATGAAGAGTCTTGAGCATATGAGCTAGAGCCAATCCTTTGTCCTTAGCATTTTGAGGGTTCCACTTTCACCATCCATGCCATGCCAATCATTGAGCTTTCCTGAAATGATCATCTTGGAATAGCATTAGCTCAATGAGCTATATGTTGTTATGAATTACCAAAACCACCTAGGGATAGTTGCACTTTCAATCTCCCCCTTTTTGGTAATTGATGACAACATATAGATCAAAGCTTCGACAAATAATAATAAGAATGAAATATATCGTTGCTTTGAGAAGTATGTGATAAGTAAGAGCCCCCCCCCTAAATTTGTGCATATTTAAAATTTGCTTTGGACTGCAAATGCACAAAGAGTTAGAGTCATGGGTTACTCTTCCATGTCACATACATCTTGGTGGAGCGCTCAAAATGATAAGAATGAAATACATGCACTCATCACCAAGGAAAGTGAATGATCACATAAGATAGATAAGATATATCAAGCATGCATAAGTGTAGCTTATGATCAAACACATGATCATCAATGTCTCACAAGCATATCAAAGTACCTCAACCAAAAGCAAACAAAGTTTGAAAAACCACCAAATAAAGCAAGAGAGAATAAAGGCAACACTCTCTCTCTCGAAGCCTATGATCTATACATTTTTCTCCCCCTTTGGCAACAAGTTACCAAAAAGTTCCTAGAAAATGCATAGTGCTAGATCAACTCTCAGGCTTGATCTTCTGGTGGTGGTGGAGTCTGGATCACTCCAAGGACGAAGGCTTCTGTAGACGTGGTTGGAGTTGGAGCTGAAGTAGATGCTGGAGCTGGTTGGGCTGGTGCTGTGGCTGGAGCTGAGGTGGTGGCTCTGGTGTCAGGAACTGGCACTGCAGTCGACCTCTGAGCTCGTGGCACTCTGGCAAATGAATCAGTTGTAGTCTTCCCTCTCCTCTCCTGCATGTCATCTTGAGGTTGCTCCACTTCAGACTGAATCTCTGTTACTTTGACATCCAAGTTATAGAACTTTTGTTCTACGATTCTCTCTAAGCTCTCCTGATTCTGAGTGAGGGTGGCCAGTCCCTTTCTCAATCCTTAGTGTGGACGCAATCAAGTAACTAAGCTGCTCCTGCTTGGTTTTCAGGAAATACTCAGATGCCTCCTCTTGAGTTGGCATCTTGTCAGCTTTCTCCTTCCTTGCCTTCTCCTTCTGTGCTTGAGCATGAGCTGATGATGGTTCATCCTTGTTCATGACAACCTGATTATCTTCAAAATCTAGATGGATGGGCAGGTGTTCCTTGTCCAATAAGTATATGCATGTGCCCATCTTTGAGTTTATCAGCTCTTGGATCTGAGGGGCATAACCACAACTCCTCTTCTGATCTGTTGCAGTCCTTTTGATAGTTTCTACCATGAGGCTCATCACCTTGAACTTCTATGGCACATCAAAGATATGAAGCAAGTTGATTGCATGGCCTCTGATCATCTTGTGATCACCTGACTTGGGCAACAGAGTGTGCCTAAGGATCTAGTTAATGGTTGGCAGCCCTGACAGAAGATAATGTACTGAGCCAAACTTGAACGTATCAAGTGCCTTGTTTGGGATCTCCTTGTACATGTTGGACATGGAATTGTGATCCATCTTCTTCTTGGCATATATGTCCAAGTCATCTTCATTTTCCTCTGGGGCATTGATGAGTTGTGCCCACTCAACAACAGTTGATTGGTACCTTGTACCTTCAGACATCCACACAATTCTGCGATCTAGATAGAAGTGTGTTGTGGTTAGAATTGCATGATCAGCTCTTCATTCCACTTTGTGAGCTTCTGCCCAACAAAGTCAGCTACTCCCCAAGCTTTGAAGCTGTCTTGCACTCCAGGATAGTGCTCTTCATTGTCCTTGATGTACTCCCAATCAACCCATCTCATGTCACAAACTATGGGCTTCTTGTCCAACAAAACTGTCTCATAGAAGTCCTACTGTTCCTTAGTGTGGAACCTGTAGTCGACAGCAGTTCTTCTCCTTGAAGCATACGGGTCTGATTCTCTCCACTTCCTCAGCCCTGAATCTCTTCTGATTTTCATGTCCTCAGCCACAGGATGAGCATCATTGTGATCTGGGATCTTGGGCTTTAGCTTCCTGAGAACTTGGCCTTCCTCTTCTTCTGCTGTGTCAGGCACTGGGGCCTTGTTCTTTTCAGCAGCTGGTATGCTCCTTGTATTCCTCTTTGGAGCTGTCTTGGCCTTTGATGCAGCCTTGGGTGCTTCCTTGGGCTTGGATGTAGTAGCCCCTGATCTTATAGCATCACCCATAAGCTTTTGTGCCTTAGGTGCTGGTGCAGCAACCTCTTCTTCCTCTTCCTCTTCAGAATCTCTCATGATTGAGGATCTCCCAAGCACTCTAGCAGTGGTCTTTTTGATCCTCTCCTTCCTCTTCTTCCCTTCTGCAGCAGCCTCTTTGGGTTCAGACTTTTCAGGAATCTGAGTTGAGGCTCTGGCCTTTGGCATAGGCTGCCTACCTGCTGGCCTTTTAACTTTCAAGCCTGGCTTTGTGCTCTGTGCTGAGCCATACTCCTTCTTGAGCACTACTTTCTTGGAAGTAGCTTCCTCTTCCTCTGCCACATAATCCTCATCCTCTGAGTCTGAGGTTCTCTTCCTCCTTTGTCTGGTGGCAGCTTTTGGCAAATTGCTAGGGGTGCTCCTGCTGCCTTCATCTGAGGAACTGGAGGGACTAGTGCTCTCACTCATGTGCACTTGCTGCTCTGACAGGTTTTGGCTATCACTCTGATCTGACATGATGAACAAGCTGACTACTGACCCTGTGAACAGTTTATAGATGAGGTAGAGTGGATGAGCATCACAAAATGTAGAGATTTTTGCAAAAGAATGATTCAAAATCTTAGTTTTAGTTTCCCACAAAAATCATTTCGGAAAAACCGATTTTTAAACTCGGTGATACCGAAGCAGTTTTGGAACCTAAACTAGAGAACTCGGTCAGACCGAGTCACAGTTCGGTGGCACCGAGACTGCTAGGGTTTCACAAAGTTCCAAAATCAGTCACACCGATTAGTAATTCTCGGTCAGACCGAGTCTCACTTGTGCAATGGCATGAGCAAAATCGGTGGGACCGAGTTTTTCAACTCAGTGGGTCCGAGATGGTTTCGGTGGAAACCTAACCCTAAAGTTTTCGAGTCAATCCTATTCTACGAACGCATTGACTGGATAGGAGTGTTTCAATCGTGGCTAGAAACAATAAGATCACAATGTGCTAGGAATCAGATTGGGAATAGCACAAAGATCGAGTCCATACCCTAGTTCGGCGGAGACTCGCTATGGCGGCAACGGCGGGGTCGAATTCTGTTGACGGCGATGGAGACCAGCGACTGGAGGCGGCTAGCAGCGAGGAGACGATCCGGAGACCACGTTGGCACAGCGAGCTATCGCGCGGGCGAAGGGGTTCGGAGAAATTTCCAAATTTTTGCCCATGCCTATATATAGCCCGACCCTGTTGGTGTGACCGAGTGGAACAACTCGGTGGCACCGAGATGCAAAACTGTATACAGTTATTGCAACTCGGTGTGACCGAATGGTTCAAATCGGTTGCACCGAGATCGAAAATTCAGATCAACTTAATGATCTCGGTAGGACCGAAAGTAGGATATCGGTCAGACCGAGAATCACAAAGAGGTTTTGGAAGTTTAAGTCTATGACGAATCGGGGACTCCGAGTGCTCCTCACACAGATTGGTTCGAATCTGACTTGATCAAATTTTGTGATGTAGCAAGAATAGAGTTTGAGACGAGAAAAGCATAGATAGCTAGAGGAGGTTCTTAGGCATTCTTGTCCATCCACTTGGCAAAAGGAAATAAAACCAAACAATCAAAACAACAAGTGGATGTCCTTGAATGAGTAAAATATGCAACCAACATGCTCACACAACAAAATGGCAATTGAAATATGTGACAAAGCATGCACTACCAATTCTAGCATCTATCAAGCAATTGGCGATGACTAGGTCATCTATATATGAGTATATTGACTTAGGAGTCAAGTGAGAACACTTGATCATAGGTCATACTCATCGTTTAAGCTCAAGTGGGGTTACCACTTTTACATAAAGCATTGTTGTGTTCACATCTTTAGAGTTGCTTTAGCTCAAGTCTTAGAGTAAAGCTCCCCCTAGATGTGATATCCCCCCTAAGAGGGATGAACTAACCTTGGGTTTTGTCGATGATGACTTCATGTAGATGTTGAAGATGTGGATGCTCAATGTTGATGTAGATCACT
Source organism: Triticum monococcum (assembly GCA_034509565.1). Taxonomy (NCBI): domain Eukaryota; kingdom Viridiplantae; phylum Streptophyta; class Magnoliopsida; order Poales; family Poaceae; genus Triticum; species Triticum monococcum. Next base: position 142,078,260 of record CM067845.1, on the reverse strand, counting down.
TGGAGCTATCCATTTGAGTGAATTGCACTTTCAATACCTACATGGGTTAGTCCCACAAGGAACAAACAAGGATATCCATAGACATAGAGTGATGCACACACAAGATGATGTCCATGAAAACTTTTAGGTTACCTTGTCCCTTGTCTTACCAACAAGAGGGTTTGTGACTCCTTGAACTAGTGCAAGATGTGGAAGTTGATTGCACTTGTTCTTGCCAAAATGATAAGAGTGAAGTATGTTGGCGGAGTCACCCTCAAGAACTCTCTAGTTCTTCTTCTTTTGGATCCGCACCATCTTGATGGGAATCCTTGGAGTTGTAGTCGTACTTGATGAAGTGGAACTTGAAGTGGTCTTGGGAATCCACTTGACTAAGGTCTTAGGAGCTTCTTCAAATGCATCAATTCCCTCTTGAAGCTTGTCCTTGCCTTTTTGCTTGTAGTCTTGTGGTGGAAGATCATCTTGAGCTTGTGTCCCCTTGAAGGAAGTAGGATCATACTTCTCTTGTTGAGGAACAAACTTTGTCTTGGGCTATTGATCTTCTTCCCACTCAACTCCATTGGCATTGAACTTTCGTTCAAAACCAACACCTTGATTCTTCCGGTGCCTTCCTTGCTTGCGCACAATTTCCTCGAATTGCTTACTCCCGGCAAGGCTTTTGTACACTCCTTTCTCTATAATTCCCTTCAATAAGCTATTTTCTTGCTCAAGTGTAACTTGGCTAAGAGAATCATTAGTGGAATCAAGAGAACTACTAGAAGCAACAATATTGGATTTAGCATGATCATTGTTACTACCAGAGGAAGAATCTTTCTTGTTCTTGTTACTAGACTTGACTTGAGGCATGTAAGTGGATAAGAGTAAACGCTTGGCAATGTAAGAAGAACTTTTCTTGCAGAGATCATCATTGATTGCCTTTAAAAACTCATGCTCTTGCTCAAGATTGAGCTTTTCAAAGCGTAACTTCTCATGAGCTCTTAAAAGTTCTCGATGATCTTCGAAGATAGTTTCATGAGCTAACTTAAGAGTGTTTAGTTCTTTAGTTAGAGCCTTAATCTTCTCCTTATCATTGTCATTCGTTTTATCTTGATTAGCATGATTAATTGACGTTTCATCATAGTATTCATCACTAGAGTTGTCAACAAGTAAATCATCATCACCTAACAAGTCATCTTCATCACTATTAAAATCAACATACTCGGGGTGTGTTACCTTAGGACCTTTGGCCATGAAGCATCTTCCAATTCCATCATTTGGTGAGTCAAATATATCATAGGAGTTGGTTGACACAAGTGCTAGACCGGCAACACCTTCATCTTGAGTATATTCGGAATCGGAGTGATAACTTCTCTCGGAGTGGTTGTCAGAGTCGGAGCCGGATACCCATTCACCAACATGAGCCTGATGTCTTCGTTTTGTGTAGCTCCTTGATGATTTTTCCTTCCTTTCCGAATCCTTGCTTCTTCGTGAGTGTGTTTGTTCATAATGATCATCTCTACTCCTTCTCTCTCTTTGTGGTGATTCTTCTCTTTTGCTTCTTCTTTTTGGAGAGTCTTCTCTTCTCTTGTAGGGAGCTGTACACTCATTGGAATAGTGTCCGGGTCTTCCACAATTGTAGCAGTTTCGCTCTCGACTAGAAGATCTTTTGTCATTGTAGGACCTTGACTTGGAGCTTCTATCTTTGCTTCTACTCTTGTAGAACTTGTTGAAGTTTTTCACCATTAAGCTCAATTCTTCATTGAAGTTTTGTTTCTCACTTGATGATGTAGGGGCTTCACATGAGGCTTTGTAGGCACCACTTGATTTGTTGTGAAGTTCCTCTTTATCCTTAAGTGACATCTCATGAGCAACAATTCTTCCAATTACCTCCGTTGGCTTGAGATCTTTGTAATTGGGCATCATTTGGATCAATGTGCACATGGTATCATATTTTCCATCCAAGGCTCTTAGAATCTTCTTGATGATGAATCTATCGGTCATCTCTTCACTTCCTAAGCCGGCAATCTCATTTGTGATGAGAGCAAGCCTAGAGTACATTTTAGCGACACCTTCACCATCCTTCATTTTGAACTTGTCAAGTTGACTTTGAAGCACATCCAATTTGGATTCCTTGACGGAGTCGGTACCTTCGTGCATATCAATCAAAGTGTCCCAAATTTCCTTTGCATTCTCAAGACGGCTGATTTTGTTGAATTCTTCGGGGCACAATCCGTTGAAGAGAATATCACAAGCTTGAGCATTGTATTGCAACATCTTTAACTCATCCGCGGTAGCTCCACGGCTTGGTTCTCTCCCATCAAAGAAATCACCTTGCAAACCAACACACACAATAGCCCAAACGGCGGGGTTATGTCCAAGAATATGCATTTTCATTTTATGCTTCCAACTAGCAAAATTAGTACCATCAAAGTAAGGACCTCTATGGTGATAATTTCCCTCGCTAGACGCCATACTCTCCTAGGTTGTGAAACCAAGGCTATGACCACCAAAAGCTATGGAAATCAAAGCAAATGGAGACCAAAGCTCCGATACCACTTGTAGGATCGAAAGTATGTCTAGAGGGGGGGGTGATTAGACTACTTGACCAAATAAAAACTTAACCTTTTCCCAATTTTAGTTCTTGTCAGATTTTAGCTATTTTAGGACAAGTCAAGCAATCATCACACAATTCAAGCAAGCATGCAAAGAGTATATTGGCAGCGGAAAGTAAAGCATGCAACTTGCAAGAATGTAAAGGGAAGGGTTTGGAGAATTCAAACGCAATTGGAGACACGGATGTTTTTCCCGTGGTTCGGATAGTTGGTGCTATCCTACATCCACGTTGATGGAGACTTCAACCCACGAAGGGTAACGGTTGCGCGAGTCCACGGAGGGCTCCACCCATGAAGGGTCCACGAAGAAGCAACCTTGTCTATCCCACCATGGCCATCGCCCACGAAGGACTTGCCTCACTAGCGGTAGATCTTCACGAAGTAGGCGATCTGCTTGCCCTTACGAACTCCTTGGTTCAACTCCACAATCTTATCGGAGGCTCCCAAGTGACACGTAGCCAATCTCGGAGACACCACTCTCCAAGAAGTAACAAATGGTGTGTTGATGATGAACTCCTTGCTCTTGTGCTTCAAATGATAGTCTCCCCAACACTCAACTCTCTCTCACAGGATTTGGATTTGGTGGAAAGAAGATTTGAGTGGAAAGCAACTTGGGGAAGGCTAGAGATCAAGATTCATGTGGTAGCAATGGAATATCTTGGCCTCAACACATGAGTAGGTGGTTCTCTCTCAGAACATATGAGTTGGAAGTGTAGATGTGTTCTGATGGCTGTCTCCACGAGTGAAGAGGAGGTGGAGGGGTATATATAGCCTCCACACAAAATCCAACCATTACACACAGTTTACCAATCTCGGTGGGACCGAATCAACAAACTCGGTCGGACCGAAATAATAAACCTAGTGATCGTTATAGATTTTTCGTGGGACTGACCTGCAACTCGGTAGGACCGATATGGTTAGGGTTAGGGCATAACGTAATCTCGGTGAGACCGATTACACAAACTCGGTGAGACCGATTTGGTAATAAGCTAACCAGAGGGTTGGTCAGGCAAACTCGGTGGGACCGATTTGCTCTTTCGGTGAGACCGAAAAGTTACAAAAAGGAAACAGAGAGTTTGCATTGCAATCTTGGTGGGACCGATCCACTCTTTCGGTGAGACCGAAAAGTTACGAAAAGGAAACAGAGAAATTGCAATCCCATCTCGGTGAGACCGAGATCCCTATCAGTAGAACCGATTTGCTTAGGGTTTGGCAATGGCTATGACAAGTGAAACTCGGTGGCGCCGGGTTGAAAGAATTGGTAGGGCCGAGTTTGGCTTTGGGTTTAGGTCAAATGTGGATATGGGAAAGTAGCTGAGGATTTTGGAGCATATCATTAAGCACATGAAGCAAGAGGCTCATTAAGCAACACCTCATCCCTCCTTGATAGTATTGGCTTTTCCTATGGACTCAATGTGATCTTGGACCACTAAAATGTAAAATGAAGAGTCTTGAGCATATGAGCTAGAGCCAATCCTTTGTCCTTAGCATTTTGAGGGTTCAACTTTCACCATCCATGCCATGCCAATCATTGAGCTTTCCTGAAATGATCATCTTGGAATAGCATTAGCTCAATGAGCTATATGTTGTTATGAATTACCAAAACCACCTTGGGATAGTTGCACTTTCAAAGGCCTCTTGTTTCTACGGCCCTTAGAAGGCCCATTGTTTCTACAGCCCATAGGAGTCCCATGTAAACTACAGCCGGTGGGCATCAAAGTTCGCCACCAGTGCAAATATAGGGAACACCCTACACTATAAAAAATGGCTTCCTGTTTTCTTCAGCCGGTGGCTGCATGTTAAGAACAAATTTTGTATCGCACCAAAACAAATTACAACTATAAAACAAAAGGAAGGTTGGCATAAAAGTTAGCAGTCTAGCAGATAAATGCACCACCAGAAGTTCAGAAGCTCAGTTCATTTGACCTGACTGTTACGTTTTCATGTTGTATTGTCCGATGGAGCACCATAACCTTCGCCTTCAGTTCTCCCAGGCTCCTGAACAACATAGCAAATGTCTGATAGTTTGGTTTCAAAACCATGCATATCTTGACAACATCGAACAATGTCTCTCCTTGTTTCACAAAGGGTCTCTGTTAGGGAATGGACTTGTGTCTGGAGCGCAGATGCAACATTGTTTCGAGCTTGCATATCTTGATCATGAGGCAGTTTGGGCGAGATTTCCTTAACAACCAACCCAGTATTATGCAGGAACATGCTTTTGGCACTGTTAGTGGATAGGTATTGACCCACTACAGCTAGAGCTGACATTGCGGTTATAGTTGCCTCGCCACCTTCAGAAGGTGGCGGTTCCACCATTTTTTCCATAGCTCACTAAAAAGTTGTGGTTTCACATTAGTAGTACCAGAACAGAAGATATTAAGGAGGCAGCAAAACCAAACAAAATAGCTTTGGTCTATATGCAAAACTTATTCTGGTGAACCCATGTAAAATACTAGTTGTATTTTATTGCAAAGTACATAATAAAACCAGGTTCCAAACATATGACCATGTACCATCGCTAATGTATTGTCTATTTCTTTGCATTGTATTGAGGGCTAAGGATAAAGAGACGAAGTTTATAATACGGTAAGCATAGTATGACATCATCCATATCACAAAACAACTGAGAACAGACAAACATGCAATTGTAATATTGTGTGGGCAAGTCCAGCACGGAACTAGATTACAGGTCAAGATCAAAGGAACATCACTCCTCTCTTTTAAACCTTGTAAGGTGCAATGATACGCTAAGACAATTGTGTATACAATTGAAATGAGTAATAGATATTGGCTGCAAACCATGCAGTTCAAGGCACAAGTCAGAGTAAGTAGTAGTTAAATGGCATGAGGATTAAGGACTTATAACAGCGGCTGTGACTGGTGTAGTCATGCCCTTATTCTTGCTAGTGTGACAGTCCTTGAAGATTTCCACAGCATTTGCTTCAGGTACTTTTTGGTCCTTGCGGGCTTTCCTCTGCATTTGGAACAAGTCAATATAGATCTGATAATATGGTACAACGAAAAGAGTGAAATAACAGCTAATTACAAGAGCCTCGCAGTGTGCAATATAGCTACAAGATCCTGTCGTCTGTTGGAATTTTACTTTCATACAGTTGGCCTTGTTCTTTGAACAGTTCCCCTACAAGAAGATAGATTTGTGTGGCACATGCGTAAATAGGACTTCAACATGTGATCTGATCACATATATATAATGTACCTGATACTTCGGATCGGACCAGTGTTTAACGAGGCCTCTCTAGTATTCATCAGATATATTTTCCACTGGAGATGTTTGGGCAAGTTCACTGTTAGCCTTGCCTTCAAAGTGAGTTTTCCTCAAGTTATACCGATACTGTCACAAAGCAGACTTGAAAACATGGGTGCAAGCTTGTCTGGTTGCATCATCTTGGCTATCCAACTTGAACCTCGTCTGTTGAAAATTATGGGAGTCTCATTATCAGCAACCTAGAAAGTATTGGACGGAGCAAGACGATATTACTAGTTTCCATACATAACCATACTTACAGATAAATGGTCGAGGAAGGTGTTGAACTGGGTTTCGTCTTTCTCATTCCTATACTGAATCCATGTTGGGAGGATACGTACATGACACCTAACAGCAACCGCTGCCTCTGATACTAACTTGGCTGATTCTGTAGCATCACGTGGCCTTTTTAAACCTGCCTCAGAACGGATCTCCATTCTTCCTCCTCTAGATTTAGTTAACCTATCGAGAATTATCCCTGATGATGTTTGTTTCCTCTTGCGCCTAGGTGCTAGTCTAACAACAAACATAGGAAGTGTTAGTGTACATCAAACTGTGAGACTACATATAAAGAAGCATGCAACTGTAACTTGACTCCAGCAACTACCTTCTTGCTGTTGAAGCTCACAAAGTTCATCTGATCTTGCCAACTCATCTTGTGTCAAGAGTGCTTCGGAAGTAGTGTCAGGTGGCAAGGGAGCTTGGGAACGTGCTGCTAGCTGAGTTGACGAACGAGTAAATCGTGTAGCTGGTGGTACTGTGGAAGGTGTTGCAACAACTAGGGTTGTCTTTGCTTGTTTGGTGGCTGCTATTTATTTTTGTTTGGCTTGTTCTGCAGCTCGTGTAGCATGGGATACCCTGTCGGTACAATTTTCCGCTGTACTTTGACCTTATATTGCACCATCAGTACCAGCAGAATCTGTAGGATTTTTCCGCTTCCCTTTCCCTGTCATTCTGTCTTGTTTCCTCTTTCTCTGTGCCATGTTAAGTCAAGCCGACAAGAAAAACGAATAACAATTTAGTTCTTCAGAACAAATGTACTTTGATGTAAGAACATGGTGTGATAGACATATATTGTATGTTCTAGAAACAGGAACACGTGTCTTAGTCACAAGTATAATGTGTAAAGTAAGCAGATGCAATTCAACAAAATTAGAAGCAATACAAGCTAGACATCATACATAACATGCAACCACATATAACAGTGCCAAGTTCGAGGGAGCACCTGTGATAGTGCACTAGGGGAGACGTGCTCATCACCAACACAGCTACGTTGAGTGTGTATGCATGTTTTGTCTTGGAAATCATCTTGGGGGGATGGATGAGTAGAATCTGTAGAGGCCCTCCATTTGGAAGGAGGACCTTCATCCACTACCTTGCTAATTTCCTTCTGCTTTATTGATTTTGAATTGTCAAGTAAAACCGACAAGAAAAAGCAATAAAATTCACTCTTCAGAACTCATTCGTGCATGATACTGACAATCACTACTTTGATGTAAGGCAAACACATGATTCCAGGATGGAATAATAAGAAAAACAGGACGGCATGGCATATTCACAACTGTTTGTGTAAACTAAGCAGAACCCATTTCACCAAATAAGAAGCAATGAAAGCTAGACACCACGTGAAAGATGCAACCAATATGACTGTGCCAAGTTAAAATTGTCCCATCATAAATGGCATTTCAACAAATTAGAAGCAGCGCATGCTATAAATCATATCAAAGATGCAACTAATATCACACTGCATATACTGAAGGTGTCTCATCATATTGATTTATGCAGGATACAAAAAACAATAGTTTTATGTGAGACATGCTTAATAGACAGATGTACTATGTACTAAATACAGGAAGGCATGTAACATTAACAGGTATAATGTATAAGCTAAGCAGAATAGCACATGCAGTTTAACCAGATTGGAAGAATTACGATCTAGACACCATATGCAACATGCAACCACATATCACGCTGCCAAGTTAGAGAAAGCACATGCGATGCTAGTGTAGGGTAAATGCGGTAATCAACTACAGAGCTACGTTCACTATCTTCATCCAGCCTTGTTGTTTCTTGAGAATCATGTCGGGAGGCTAATGCTGCATTCTTTAAATGAGGAGTATTCCGCTTGCCTGACTGCCTCATCATAAGTTATTGATGAGGGATACACAAGAACATTAGTTTGATGTAAGAACATGGTTAATACACAGATGTACTAGTATGTACCAAAAAACAGAAAGGCATGTCATATTCAAAGGTATAATGTGTAAGCTAAGCAGATGCAATTTAACCAAATTGGAAGCAATACAAGCTAGACATCCGAATGGAGTGGTGAGCATGATCATCTAGGACCCGAGAGCCTGGTGGGAGGCGGGCTGCTTCGCCACCATCACGGCTTTTTAGTTGGCTTCCAGGTGATGCCTCTCTTTGCTAGGCTCGTCACTGGCTCGGCCAGTGCCCTGGCTAGCTATTTTTCTTCTGGTGCTCACGGGATGGTGGTTCATGTAAAAATATCTTTCCTTATCTTAATAAAGACCAACTTTGGCATTTCGAATACAAGCTAGACACCATATGGAACATGCAACCACATATGACACCGTGAAGTTAAAGCAAGCACCTGGGATGGTGGTTCACGACAAGCGAGATCATCAACTCCAGAGCTACGTTCCCTGTCTCCATCTGCTGACACTACACCCTTTATAGTCTTGAAACGTTTCTGGCTTAGCCGCGTACCATGCTGGAGCGACTTCTCGCTTATCTTTTCTGCTGCTGTCAAGGCAGGGTTTGAAATACCCTTGCATAAAAACACAATAGTGAGAGTATGAGTGAAGTGTGTGCAGAACTAGTGCACTATAAAAGTAGCAGATAGCAGGTGGTTGAAAAATAAATGACAGGAGATATATGATAGCTCTACAATATTGCATGGCAAACAAAATTAGATTCTACACTGTATGATTTTCTTACATATGAGCACAAGAAATGCAGGTACTCCTCCAGCACACCACCACATGTGGTCATGTCAAGATAACAGTCGACTGAAAATAAATAGGTCAGTCGATTTTTTTAATGAACTGTCCGATCTATAAGGAACGGGCAAATGGCCTTCGTCTACCTCCCGCCAGTCACTGTTGACGATCTTTCTCGAACCGCCAGCGACCACCGGCCCAGACCCCTGCCTCCGCCGCCCCGCCCTCCCCTCGACCTCACACCACCGCCGTGCTTGGCAGTGCCCCCAGGCCATCCCTTTAATCCCGGCCGACCTCCAGATCGGGCGCAAGTAGCTCTAGGCCCCACACGCCCCTAAGATAAACACCGAGGCGCTGCTTCCCCGGCGTAATAGGCGGACTAGCGCCTGTTACGCCGGGGAATGCTTTCGTTAATAGGGAATCAACTGACCATGAATTGAAATTCAGGGGGGTGACAGACCTCTAGCTAAGGTGAAATAGTATATGAGGAGAAACCTTGTGCATCGCGAGTTACTAGGAACATCTAGTATCAAGAAGAAGCGGTCAACTAGTGTCTTCTATGGGATGAATACCGTGCAAGTAGACACGTAAGATTTGCACGAATAAGGGAAGAGGAGTACCATTTCTAGTTGCCAGTGTTGGGTCCTCCATATGTCATGGCGGTCTTTTTCTTTTTGTCGGGGAACCTGGTGTTTTGGAGGAGGGTGCAGCCTCGGACGAACCCATGGCCAAATTGTTGACTGTGTTGTCGTGGCCGTATGTCCGCGGAGGGGAAGCAGATCCGAGGCGGCGAAGGACGGCGTAGCAAGAACAGCTCTGGTGCGGTGGACGGTGGCGAAGTTGGAGCTGCAGCGGTGAGGCGCAGGACGACGTAGTTGAACTGGCTCGGGTACGGATAGCTCGGCCTCGGCTTTAACTACTAGCCGCGGAGGGCATTGCAGTTGAGGTTGTGGTGCACGACGACGTCGGGGTATCGGCTCCGGCGTGATGGAGGAGGGCGGCGGTTGATGGGTGGAATGGGGTGGCGGACGAAGGACTCCGGGGTTTCGGGGCTGGTGGAGAGGTAGTTTTTGCGCCCATGGAGTACGAATGGGGAATCAGACGGGTGGGCGGGGGGAGGGGGGAGATCCATGTTTCGGTCTGGGACACGCTTGTTTTTGGCTTTTTTGAATAGAAGATGGGACGCGCTTGTTTGAAATTTGGGGAAAGTACAAACTTTGCCCCCCTCTTAAATTTCGGACCTACTGCGGGTCGGGGGTAGGATGGTAATCCCAGTTGTCCCAAATAGTGGGCGGGAGCGATTTCGGCCGCGCGCATGTGTGCTTAGGCGACCATTGTGTATGAATGTTTTTCGGAGGCGGTTGCGTGGTGTCTAGATGAAGCTACAAACCTACCCCGGTTTAGACCTTTGGATGTCGGGCCGGTAGGTTTCACGGGTCGGAGTTATTAGAAAAGTAATTTCCTTGTACTACCAAACATTGGTCTCACGTGGTTTCAGGCGAGTAGAGGCTCTTTTGGCGCTTCGTTCAAAATTTTGAAACACAAGCATTCACGTTTAGAGTACTCTTGAACTTTGAGGATTGACCTAAATAGACGACGTTAAATTTGACCTTGTATGTTTGAAAACCTCATTAAATTATCCGCTTATTTTTGAAATTTTGACACTTGAAAATCCTATGACTACGATTATTTTGGAATGGAGGAGCTAAATTAAAATCTATTTTGTACACGACTACATATGCTATTATGTACAAAATTAGAGCAAAGATTGGTGCCCCCGTAATTTAGGTATGATTTACAAATGCCATGATATCAAATTCAAATAATTGAATGGACTTCATGTTGAATTCGATTTTTTAAAACCACCTTAAGTTGAATTCAAATGTATGCTAGTTCATAGGTAGCTATTTATAATGTTCATTGTGTAACTTTCGTATGTATAATGTGCTTTACACACACAACATGAACTATACTCACGTTTATATTCGATTGCTAAAGCGATGCATTGTCTGGAGTTCAAAATACTAACTATGTGGATCAATTGTGTCGAATAATAACATAGACATGCTCAAATTCGATAGAATCTAGTTGCCTGATGGATCAATGACCGTTCCTTACGCGAATTGCAAATATCATGATCCCATCCTAATATTTGGATACAATTTATATATTTAATCAATGTGTACATCAGTCTTGTTCGTGTAGTTTCAGTCTCCATCGATGGTCTCTCACACATGCTCACACACTCTCTCCCAAGGTGTCTTTCTCACAGACATGCTCTTGATATAACCCTCCCTCCCTCTCGTAACCATTTATGACTGTTTTCACTAACCTTTATCACAAGCACTCTTCCTCTCGCAAGCATACACACGCACAATCCCCATCGACCCTTTCTATATACATAGACCTGCCTACGTGTCTCATGTACGCACATTATCTTTAGGCATGTCTCTCACGCATTGTCTCACATCTCTCTTCCTAATCGACGAGTATGATTCTAGCAGAGCATTCTTTAGGATGCCCCTTAAAGTTTGGTTGGATGAATAGTAATATTAGAGATAAAGGGGTTACCTTAGTCCGAGAACCTAGGGTTACAAATCCTAGCCAGCTTTGTTAGTGGACATAGAGTCCTTCACAATTATGCTATCTTTGTCTTGTACGACTAGTCATCCATGGGTCTCCCTAAATGCGTCACGGGCCGACCAATGTGGCGCTGGACGAAACCGAACGAAGTGCCTCACCTCGACCCACCGGACCTCACGTGACACACCCTCTGCCCCCATGTCTCGTTATCTTCTCACAGCCACACATACCAACACAGACACAACACACAAAAAATATATTCTCATGGTGCCTCTATCCACTCCCCCCTTGCATATACACACTCAAGGGAATCTCTCACCGTGACGTCATATTCGTCACTCTCTCTAGACCACTCTCATTTCTCGTGCTATCTCTCCCACGCCCCCTCTCGGCCCCTCTATCGATGCCTCTCTCGAATACGTAATACACACATACCTCTCTAGGCCCTGCCAAATGCATCAACTACACATTCACACATGGTACATCACGTACCCCATTGATCTAAAAAGCCCTCTCTTCACGTTTATTTCACATACAACATTCCTTATGAATAAAGTGTGGCCAAAAAAATATTTTAGAATTTCTACATATATACAACATTACAAAGTTATATGGAGGAGTATGAACGCTTGCATTGCATGGTGCCCACAATGATATTTATTCCGCACTGTGAATTTGTATATTTTTATACTATATATAAAGTTAGTCATAATGAAGGGAAACAAAGAGCATCTCTCTCTCCATCGCATATCCCCCTCTACGCCCCTTTCAGGTACACACACAAACTATCTCCAGGTCCTCTAAAAGTAAGCCCCCAACACATTCACACATGTTTCATCTTTCTCTCGCGATATATACAGTGACGATCATTGTATTTGAAGCGAAAGCATGATACGTACATTGGACTTCAGAATCCACTCATTATGGTCACCATTTACATTTTGTGGTTATTATACAGTCATGGGCTCACCATACAACTCTGTATTTGCTCAAGACACGACTAGTTGACCAGTTAAACACTCCACGTGGCACCTCTAGTGTTGCATCACATTATCTCACTACCATAGGGCTCACCTGTTTGCTTGTATCTACTCTACATCTACACTCTTATAAAATACTAGCAAGATGCCCATGCGTTGCACGAAACATCAAGATGCATTTGTATGAGTAGTTTATCTTGTGGGATAAAAGGATGAACAAGGGAAGGCCTTATTTGCAAGTGTGGAGAGGGGTGTGGGTATCTTTTTGCAAAATTGCCATAGTTTCCTTCCTATCCGTTAGATATAGATCGGACGGCCTATATTGCAGGATGGCACAGGCACACGATCATCACCGACTATGCATTTTGTAAGAGTAGGGATAATATACACTCTTATAAAAAAACAGAGTTGGTGATGATGGTGTGCCTGCCATCCTGCAATATAGGTCGTCCGATTTATATCCGACGGATAGGAAAGAAACTATGACAATTTTGCCTAAGATGTACCCACACACCTCTCCACATTTGCAAATAAGGCCTTCCCTCATTCATCCTTTTCTCTCACAAGATAAACTAGTCATACAAATGCATCTTGATGTTACGTACAATGCACATGCATCTTGCTAGTAAGAATGAAAACAAACGACAAAAAAATATTGGACGGTGGTTCGAAGTCATGACCGCGGGCACAGCGGACAAGGTGGCCTTGTATTGGTATGCTGAGCCGTCTGTTTTAACACACATGAGCTAGTGTGGTGATTATACACACACGCACGCATGCACACAAACTGCATGCATGCAACACTCACATGAACACATGCACCCACGCACGCACGCAACACTCACATGTACACACGTAGCCACACACGCAGGCAACACTCACACGCACACACGCACTCATGCATGCACACACCAGTACACCACACAACCAACACACACTCTCACGCTCAAGTGCTCAACCTACACGTGCATGCGCACACATCAGGCCCTGACAGACACATACAGAACCAGGTGATTCCCGCGCACGGGGTGGAGTCTTGTCGCGCCTACGTAAATTTGTGTTTATTTGACCTTTTCCCTATGCGAACTGACAGGTGGGACTATTGGTGTCAAAACCGGCGGATCTCGGGTAGGGGGTCCTGAACTGTGCGTCTAGGCCGGATGGAAACAGGAGGCAGGGGACACGATGTTTTACCCAAGTTCGGGCCCTCTTGATGGAGGTAAAACCCTACGTCCTGCTTGATTGATATTGATGATATGGGTAGTACAAGAGTAGATCTACCACGATATCAAAGAGGCTAAACCCTAGAAGCTAGCCTATGGTATGATTGTATGTTGTGGTTGTTGTCCTATAGACTAAAACCCTTCTGTTTATATAGACACCGGCGAGGGTTAGGGTTACACAAGGTCAGTTACAAAGGAGGAGATATCCATATCCATATTGCCTAGCTTGCCTTCCATGCAAAGTAGAGTCCCATCCGGACACGAGATGAAGTCTTTAATCTTGTATCTTCATAGTCTAACAGTCCGGCCAATGGACATAGTCCGGCTATCCGGAGACCCCCTAATCTAGGACTCCCTCAGTAGCCCCCGAACCAGGCTTCAATGACGATGAGTCCGGCGCGCAGTATTGTCTTCGACATTGCAAGGCGGGTTCCTCTCCAAATTCTGTGTACCTGTCGAAATAGTGTCCGGTTTCTTGTGAACGTTGCACTCCTTGGCTTCCACGCCCAATAATGGTTTCCACGTGTCGAGCGAATGTGAAGAGCCAGGGTGTTTTCACATTTACCCCCCTAGCTGTGTGAATGAGCCGCCTATTAAAAAGGCGAGGATTCAGATCCAAATCACACCATCCTCCCTTGGCGAGCCTTCATCGGAGCGCGCCCGACAGAGATCCATTCCATCATGGCCGGTCGACGCAGCTCCTCCTCTCGCTCCCCTAGCTCCAAGCCTGGAGATTGGGAGAGATGTTCCGTCCCGCACAACAAATTAGTGATGCTTCAGACCAAGGGATTTCTTCCCCCAGCGTACATGGTCCCGGTTCGAGCCGGGCTCGCCACCTATAATGGTGGAGAGCAAGCGGAGAGCCTTCCCAATCCCTCCAAGGGAGAGCGGGTATGCCTTGTCCCTTATTTGGTAAGAGGGCTCGGATTCCCAATTCATCTGTTTCTCCGGTGGCTCCTGGAGTTCTACGGCCTCCAGTTGCACAACCTTACGCCTGCCTCCATGCTGCATATCGCGCGATTCGTAGCCCTTTGCAAGTTGTTTTTGGGCTGTGAGGCTCATTTCACTCTGTGGAAGAAGCTGTTCGGCCTTGTGCCCCGTTCTCAGAAGGGGTCAATATATCAAGTGGGCGGAGCCGAAGTGTGGCGTGTTGCCGGGACTGGATACCTATCCGGAACCCCAAAGAAGACGTCCGAAGACTGGCCTTCAGAATGGTTTTATATAGAATACGTCCCCCTCCCGGATCCTATTCGGATTGGCCTACCTGAGTTCGACAACGCCCCTTTGAAGAAGCGCCGGAGCTGGCATCCACGGAGCTCCCTAGAGGAAGATGACAGGGACGTTCTTTACCTGATGAGCCGGATAAGTTTTCTAGCTCGATCCGGGTTGACCATGATCGAGGTCATGGGCATATGTATCATGCGGGGGGTGCAGCCGCTTCAGTATAGAGGCCACCCCATGTGGGATTTCAATGGGGAGGATGACGCCACCCACTACGGCCGTAAAGGGCCGGGATCGGTTGCTCATCTAATAAAGATCTTATCCACTTTGTACAAGGGAGAAGAGGAGGAATTCCTTCGTGTTAACATGCAGGGCGGATTTTCTATGTACAATCCTCTGAGCTGGGTAAGCGGAGACTTTTTCTCGCCCATCCCTTTCATATTTCCGCAGTTAAGTATTCAATCTAGCGATTTCTACGCAGGAACTGCGCCAGGCTGTAAGGGAGATAAACAACCCCCCTCCACAACCCGAGGACCCTGGACGGTCCCTCGACCCGTCCTCCCAAGAGGATCCAGACATATCTGTGGAGCTGATCGCTGGGGTGTTTTACCAATCGAGCAATGATAATGCTTTGGTGGCCATTACGGCCGATTACCCTGGGCTAGTTCCAGCATGACAGGTGACTGAGACCGAAGTCCCAGCACTTCAAAAAGGGATCCTTCCTTGCGTGTTTTTGATCGCCGTATAACAGCCGTGTTTTGCAGGGGAGGTCCTCGAGGCAGAAGGCCGAGCCTGCGGCGACTGGCCAACAAGGGGCCGCGAGGCCAGGCAGGCTAGAAAGGCCCGCAGTCCGGATTGAGACACCGGCATAGTGGTACGGCGTGCTGTCTTTATTGCAAGACATTATTCTTAGAGGCGTATCAATGCCCATGCCTTCTTTTTAGGAAAAAGAGCGCTCGCCGGACTATACCCGGAGAGGCTACCAATCGTGCCTCCACAAGCCAGGCTCCAAGGCCGGATTCGGAGGCGGGAACGAATACGAGGCGTGCACCGGGTGCTCCTCCAACAGAGGATGCGGATAAACTATCCGCCACCAATTCCGAGGTGGAAAGTGCCATGAACCACAGGCGTCGCCGGACTGTTCTTCGTGACGCTTGTTTCTCCCAAGAGGCATTGGATGCCTTCAACTCGGGAGACGCGCACCTCCGTGCCGCTCAAAATGGTCTAGCCAGAGCCACGGAGCAGTATGTAAAAGACATACGGGTGAGAAAATTTGGTGATTATATATATCAGTAGCCCCTGAGACTTGAAACAGTTAGGATAACTGATTTAAGGATCATTTGTTATGCAGGTTCTTACAAAAAGAATACTCAACTGTCCTAGGAGCTAGAAGAGTGCAAAGCCCAACTTCAGACCGCACTGGCCGCAGCTGGGGAGCCCAAAGAGACCCCCTCTGGTAACATATCCTTCGAATGATAAGTATCATATAGAATGCGGCGTGTATGCAGATCTGACGATAAAATTGCAGATGACACTTGAGTAAATCCGGATAAGCAATAGCTCCTACGCCAGCTGAAGGCCGGTGAGAACGTGCTTACGAGGGTGAGGCAGGAGAAAAATGATCTCCTAGATGCCAACACCAAGCTGGGCATGGAACTAGAAGATGTTCATGCCCAACTGTCGGACTCTGTTAAGGAAAATCAGCTGCTTTGACGCGGCATATTTAGTAAGTGCTTGAACGAACTTTGAAAAAGAGTTCGGCGAGGAAGCTGGCTGATAGAGTTATGTCTGTAGGTATGCTAACAGGTTGTCCTGCCGAGGAAATGCCCGGTTCAACGGGTGACCTTCTTCCCGAGCTCTCACAGCTGCACGAACGAGTTCGGCAGGTGATGCAAGGTGTCGCCCAGGCCTTGTGGCCATCCGTCTCCATACCCGAAGGCCTTGGAGAGCTTGCAGAAAAGCTAAAGGGAGCACGGCGGCGCTTCCGATTATGGAAGATATCAGCCTGCCGTCAGAGCGCCAGGGAAGCCTGGGCAATGGTGAAGACATGGTACGCGAAGGCTGACCCGAACCACATGGCCGAAGTCGGACCTGTGGGGCCCGATGGGAAGGAGATCCCTGTGAGCTTAGTGTACGGCCAAGTAGAATTGGCCGCAAAGTATTCCCAACAGGACTGTAGACTAGACAACCTATTGGATGGTATTGAAGAGGAATTCAACCAGTCAAATTGACTATGTAATTTTAAAGTGACATGTATAATGTCTTCTAGCCGGATTATAGATCGTTTGTCATGGTGGACCTTTTTGCTTCGACCTCGGGATCCGACGGTCCGGAGTGTATCCGAATACCCTATCGGTTATGTAAGAACCGGGGCATGCGTGGAGACCAGGCGTAGGGGTCATTAGTGCTTTATCAGACAAGTGCCCAACTAGTTATGTTATATTACATGGGTAGTAAGAAACATCTTCCAGGGAGAATAGTTCCGTTAAGGGTTCCTTTCCCTGGGTAAGCATGCCCTAAAGTGCATGTTCGGACTGCGACAAGAATCGTAGAAAAATAACCTGGGGGCAGATATGGATAATAAATAAAAGTCATCTTTTGTTCACCGACCGAATATTCCCTTAAGAATGCTAGCTTTCGGCTTCACCCAGTTTGAGGTACACGTCCGGCTAACCCGGCGGTAACAATTGCAGAGGTGCTCCCCTTATGCCCTAGCCGAATTAACGGGAACGTAGGGCATAAATACAAGAGCCAGGCAACCCAGCTTGGCCAAAACTTAAGTCATATCGATGCATATAATGGTGAAAAAGGTACATGTGGAAGTATAACACATGTGTTGGGCGTGAGGCCCAGGTAAATAATTTAAGCTTCTATGAAAGAAGCCCCCATGTATGGAGAGTGCGGCTAGCGGATTTGTAATGTATGAGTGAGGCACAAGGTGACCCTTGAAGGCCTAGAGAAATAAAAGAAAGAAAGGGAAACAAGACAGATGATGCATATGCAGAAAATGGACAAAGGGAGGGGACTAACATAAAGTCCGATGCTAGGCGTAGAATCTTCGAAGCCTGGCTGCATTCCATGGGTTCGGCTCGAGTCGACTATTTGATGCATCCCGCAGTTGGTACGCTCCACTGATCAGAACTTGGTCGATAATGAAGGGACCTTCCCATTTGGGCTCGAGCTTGTTCTTTTTCTTATCCGGCAGCCGTAAAACTAGTTCGCCAACGTTATAAGTTTTGGCCTGTACTTCTCTGCTTTGGTATCTGTTGCTGGTAAAATGTGGAATGGGCTTTGGCTACGTCGTGCTCTTCCTCCAAGGTGTCCAGACTATCCCGCCGATCGAGCTCGGCTTCTCTTTCTTCGTACATGCGCACTCGAGGTGAGTCATGAATTATGTCACAGGGTAGGATTGCCTCTGCGCCGTACACCATAAAAAACGGTGTATATCCGGTACTACGATTCGGCGTGGTCCGCAGCCCCCAGAGTATGGAGTCGAGCTCCTCTACCCAGTGCGTGTCAGACTCCATTAAGGAGCGCACTTATCTGGGTTTAATGCCGCTCATTATAAGACCATTTGCTCGTTCGACTTGACCGTTGGTTTGTGGGTGATAGACTGAAGCATAATCGAGCTTGATGCCCATTTTGCTGCACCAGAGTTTTACCTCGTCGGTCGTGAAGTTCGTGCCGTTATCAGTGATGATGCTGTGGGGGACGCCGTAACGGTGTACAACCCCGGATATGAAATCTATCACCGGTCCGGATTCGGCTGTTTTAACCGGTTTAGCCTCTATCCATTTGGTGAATTTATCCACCATGACCAATAAGTATTTTTTTCTTGTGGGTTCCCCCTTTAAGGGGTCCAACCTTCTCAAGCCCCCAGACCGCGAAGGGCCATGTAATGGGGATTGTTTGGAGGGCGGTGGGTGGCATGTGGCTTTGATTTGCAAAGAGCTGGCAACCGGCGCAATGTTGGACCAAGTCCTGTGCATCTGCCCAGGCCGTTGGCCAATAGAATCCTGTATGGAAGGCCTTGCTTACAAGATCCCGGGCTGCGACGTGATGACCGCCGAGTCCGGCGTGAATTTCTGCCAAAAGGTTCCGCCCTTCCTCTTCGGAGATGCACCTTTGAAGGACTCCGGTAGCGCTTTTTTGCACAATTCTCCCTCATGGACCCTGTAGGCCTTGGACCGTCGCACTATGCAGCGTGCCTCATTTTGGTCCTCCGGAAGTTCCTGTCTAGTTAGGTAGGCCAGGAATGGTTCTGTCCATGGGGCAATAATGGCCATTATTTCGTGGGCTGAATGTGTTATTTCGGTGGCATAGCCTCTGATTGTGTTAGAGAGTTCGGTATCGGGTATTTTGGCCGGGTCCGGATTGTTGTTACCAGTGTCCCCTTCCCATGCTACGGATGGCTTGAAGAACCTTTCCAGAAATATGTTGGGAGGGACCGCATCGCGTTTTTCGCTGATGCGGGCGAGGATATCCGCCGCCTGATTGTTTTCCCGAGCCACATGGTGAAATTCGAGCCCCTCGAACTGAGCTAACATTTTTAGGACGACAGTGCGATAAGCTGCCATTTTCGGATCCTTGGCATCAAAGTCTCCATTTATTTGGGATATCGCGAGGTTCGAATCGCCGCGCACCTCTAGGCGTTGAATGCCCATGGATACTGCCATCCGGAGACCATGTAGAAGGGCCTCATATTCGGCTGCATTGTTGGAGTCCATATACATTATCTGTAGTACGTATTGAACGGTATCTCTTGTTGGGGACGTCAAAACGATGCCAGCCCCGAGACCAGCCAACATTTTGGAGCCGTCGAAGTGCATGATCCAGTTTGAATATGTGTCGTACTCTTTAGGGAGTTCGGCTTCCGTCCACTCAGCGACGAAGTCAGCCAAAACTTGCGACTTAATAGCTCGCAGTGGCTTGTAAGTTATGTCGAACGGGAGGAGCTCAATGGCCCATTTGGCAATCCGGCCCATCGCGTCGTGGTTGTTTATAATATCGTTAAGCGGTACTTCCGAGGCTACCGTTATCGAACACTCTTGAAAGTAGTGTCACAGCTTCCGGGATGCCATAAATACCGCGTATGCTATCTTTTGATAATGCGGGTACCGTGATTTGCATGGAGTAAGGACAGTGGACACATAGTAAACCAACTTTTGAAGGGGGAATTTGTGTCCGTCCACTTCTCGCTCGATGACGAGCACTGCGCTTACTACTTGATGAGTTGCCGCAATGTATAATAGCATTGGTTCGCCAATGTTTGGCGCGGCCAGGACTGGGTTTGTTGCCAATATGGATTTTATTTCGTTGAGTCCAGCCGTGGCGGCATTCGTCCACTCGAAGTGTTCGGTGCGCCGGAGGAGGCGATAAAGGGGTAATTCCTTTTCTCCCAAGCGGGAGATAAAGCGGCTTAGGGCCACCACGCATCCAGTCGATTTTTGTATTTGTTTGAGGTCTATTGGGGTAGCCAACTGTGACAACGCTCAGATTTTGGCCGGATTAGCTTCAATACCTCTACTGGAGACAATGAATCCCAGGAGCTTTCCGGCTGGTACGCCGAAAACGCATTTTTCTGGATTGAGCTTGATGTCATATGTTTGGAGGTTGTCGAATGTGAGCCTCAAGTCGTCTACTAGAGTTTTGACATGCTTGGTTTTAACGACCACGTCGTCTACGTACACCTCCACTGTTTTGCAGATCTGGTTTGCCAGACATGTCTGAATCATGCGCTGGTATGTTGCGCCGGCGTTTTTGAGCCCGAAGGGCATTGTGTTGAAGCAGAATGGGTCGTATGGTGTGATGAATGCCGTTGCGGCTTGGTCTGGCTCTGCCATTTTAATTTGATGGTAACCGGAGTATGCATCGAGGAAACACAATGAATCATGTCCTGCGGTAGCGTCGATGATTTGATCGATGCGGGGGAGGGGGAAGGGATCCTTTGGGCAGGCCTTATTAAGGTCCTTAAAATCGACGCACAAGCGCCAGGATTTGTCCTTCTTTGGTACCATCACCAGGTTTGCTAGCCAGTTCGTATGTTTTATGTCTCTGATGAATCCAGTCTCCAATAGCTTGGCTAGTTCCTCTCCCATGGCTTGTCTCTTAGGTTCGGAGAAACGTCGAAGAGCCTGCTTGACTGGGTTGAATCCTTTTAGGATATTTAGGTTGTGCTCAGCCAGCCTGTGTGGGATTCCTGGCATGTCTAAAGGGTGCCAGGAAAAAATGTCCCAGTTCTCGCGTCGGAACTCTCGCAGTGCGGCGTCGACATCAGGGTTTAATTGTGCCTCGATGGAAGTTGTTTTTGTAGGGTCCGTTGGATGGACTTGGAATTTGACTATTTCGTCTGCCGGTTTAAAGTAGGTGGACTTGGATCTTTTATCAAGTATCACGTCGTCCCTGTTCATCGTGGAGCGCAGCGCAGTTAGTTCCTCGGCCGCTAGGGCTTCGGATAGTGCCTCAAGGGCCAGTGCAGCTGTCTTGTTTTCGGCGCGGAGTGCTATGTCTGGATCACTAGCAAGAGTGATGATTCCGTTGGGCCCAGGCATTTTGAGCTTCATGTACCCGTAATGGGGTATGGCTTGGAAGATTGTAAACGCCTCCCGCCCTAATAGAGCGTGGTATCCACTGCTGAACGGGGCCACTTGGAATGTAATTTCTTCGGACCTGTAATTGTCCGGCGTGCCGAATACCACGTCTAGTGTGATTTTTCCAGCACAGCGTGCTTCCTGACTGGGGATGATTCCTCTAAAGGTTGTGCTACTTTGCTCAATGCGGCTCCATTCTATTTCCATCTTTTGAAGAGTTTCATCATAGATGAGGTTTAATCCGCTGCCGCCGTCCATGAGTACCTTGGTGAGTCGAAAGCCGTCCACGATTGGACTGAGGACCAGTGCGGCTGGTGCTCGGGCTGTTCGGAATTTAGGTTCGTCACTGGCATTCAAGGTAATAGCCATGTCACTCCAAGGATTTATTTCTGCTATGTGGCAGATTTCGGCCATGCTGCGGAGTGTTCGCTTGCGTCTATTATTTGACGCGAAGGTCTTAAAGACTGTTTACACGATATTGTTGTCCACGGGATGGTGCTCTGTGGTATTTGGGAGGAGTAGATCCTCACCACTTTTGGCCACATGCCGGAGTATCCAACATGCTCTAAGGCTGTGCCTTGGTATTGCATCCGCTGTACTATGAATTTTGCAGGGTCCGTTGAGCCATCCCTCCAGTATGGTTCCTTGCCCCGTAGAGGGCTTTTGCTTTTTGGTAGTTAACCCAGGTGTATTGTGATAATGCACCCTTTTATTTCGGACTGGGTTTGTATTCAGGGCCGGATTATCCCAAAATCTTATTTCGGTTTTCCAGGCACTTTCCATCGCACAGTACTTTCGTACTATGGACACCAAGTCGGCAAAGCGTGTAATTTCGCGGCTACTTATGGCGTTGAGGATTCCCTTGTCCATGCAATTATTGCAGAAGAATGAAATTGCGTCTTCCTCGCGGCAGTCCTTCATCCTATTCATGACCAGGAGGAATCTGGCCCAGTAATGGTGTACTGTTTCTTAGGGCTCTTGCCTAGTTTGTGATAGATCGCGTATGTTTGGGTGGCTGGGTGGAATTGAATCCGAATCCTCACCCAATCTGAGACTCAGGGGCCAAGGAGTTTCCGAACTCGAAAGTTTGGATTCTTGGATGTTTTCCGATAAATCTAGCCCGCTGCCTGATTCTAGGTTCAGGCCTTGAGTGACGTCCTCCCCTCCGCGGGTATCCGGCTTGGAGGGATCGGGAATCCGGACATAGCTAGTCCTTAAGATAGATGAAGGGTTGCCGCATTGTTCCTCCACCACTGCAACGTGATGGGTGACCTGGGGAGAGTTGATCTCTCTCAGATCGGGTTTAGGCCCAATCTGATCGTAGTCTGTAGCGACTCCCAGGGCGGCGATGCGATCCAAGAGCTCGTTCAGGGAAGAGAGCTCCATCGGATCTAACTGCTCGGTGAGTTCTGAGTTGACGTGAAGATTGCTTTCGATGACCCGAGAAGTCATCATCGGCGCAGTGGCCGAACACGCGGTCATAAGAAAACCACCTAGCTGGAGAGTTTGGCCGATAGCCAAAGCTCCCTCTGCAATAGTGCCGTCTTTAAAGACGGGATGAGACATCCTTCCCGATGGCGATGGCACAGTGGAACTCTCAATGAAATCACCAATGTCGGTGTCAAAACCGGCGGATCTCGGGTAGGGGGTCCCGAACTGTGCATCTAGGCCGGATAGTAACAGGAGGCAGGGGACACGATGTTTTACCCAGGTTTGGGCCCTCTTGATGGAGGTAAAACCCTACGTCCTGCTTGATTGATATTGATGATATGGGTAGTACAAGAGTAGATCTACCATGAGATCAGAGAGGCTAAACCCTAGAAGCTAGCCTATGGTATGATTGTATGTTGTGGTTGTTGTCCTACGGACTAAAACCCTTCGGTTTATATAGACACCGGAGAGGGTTAGGGTTACACAAGGTCGGTTACAAAGGAGATATCCATATCTGTATTTCCTAGCTTGCCTTCCACGCCAAGTAGAGTCCCATCCGGACACGAGACGATGTCTTCAATCTGTTATCTTCATAGTCTAACAGTCCGGCCAA
The DNA here is from genome assembly GCA_034509565.1 of Triticum monococcum. NCBI lineage: Eukaryota > Viridiplantae > Streptophyta > Magnoliopsida > Poales > Poaceae > Triticum > Triticum monococcum. The sequence continues at coordinate 142,054,800 of CM067845.1, read as the reverse complement.
TGGACATAGTACGGCTATCCGGAGACCCCCTAATCTAGGACTCCCTCAGGGACCCACAAGGAATGTGGTCAATTTAACTAGTCAACATGGTGCCACACAGACTATTTGGCCGGTCAACAGAGTGCAATCCGATGCTGAACCGTGAGCAAGTGACTGTATAATCACCGCAAAACGTGTATAGTGACCGTAATCAGCTTATTCTGAAGTTCGGTGAACATATTACACTTTTCTCTCTGTAGGCCCTCCAAAACTACATCTCTACACGTTCTCGCATGTTACATCTAACAACTATGCAATACAGCACTACTACTACACTCTAACACAATAAATCATATGTGTTTTTAGTTTTACTAGATATCATATTGTTACTTAATTATTCAGTTTGCATACATTAAAATTGCGTTTGAAATGTATGGCCAGTATCATATACCGCGTGGGAAAAATCCCGCCCTTTCCTGTTTAATCGGGTTTGTATCGATGGATCATGCGAGGCAGCAAAACTATAGTACTATATATAGTACAAGTGACAGTTCACTGGGCCGTCGTGTCGTGTACTCCTTCGCCGTAAGAGTGGAGTGCTCGCTTTCATAAATCTTCTAGTCCCTTTTGCCGACATGTGGGGCATCAAGCTACCGGGTCCACGTGCCATACCGGAATACATTGCAGAGCAGCCGGGGTGAAGCACCTAGTCATGGCGCCGGCGTAGTAATGAGCAATGAGGCGTCAAATCACAAAGCTGCACCTTTCCCGTAGTTAAGTTGGAGGGACGAAGTAATAATGCTAAAAAAAGAAGTTGGAGGGATGAAGCAACCATCATTTCACTCGTTGCTGAATCCGCTTCTCCCTCATCTTCTTCAAGTTAACCACGTGTTACTTCTGCCGGTGTTCTGCCTCATGTGGGAAGCGGATTGGCTTGGTAAAGCACTGACACGTGGGACCACATGTTAGCAAACCGCCAGGACAACGCCCTCTAAAAATAAGAAACCTCCCCCACCATCCGCGCGGCAAAATCACCTCCTTTTTACTAATCTTAATTCTATAATTTTTTAGATCAATATAATTGAGATTTGTATAGATAGCACACAGGAGCAAAACCAAGTGGTACGATTAAGGGCATCCACAATGTGTAGCCAAATGTGAAAATAGCTTTTGGCATCATGGGAACCATTGTGGACGGTGTTGCTAAAGCCAAAAGGATGGAACCGAAGCTCCCTGATTGATTGATTGATTGAAGGAATAGAAAAATGCAATGTCTATCCTCTTTCTCCCGTGCTTGGACGCATGTACGGTATAGAAGACAGAGTCTACTCCCCTGTCCCTTCTATCGCAAATCACAAAGCAGTGAGGCATCAAATCACAAATCACTCTTCGCTGACTCCGCTTCTCCATCGTATTCTTCGAGAAACCATCTCACCGCACTAAGATGGACGGACGACGCTATTGTGTACGAGTAGTACTAGTACATTTACGCGTCCTTTGGTTCAACGGACTTCCTGGATGCAAATAAGGCGGTTGTCTCGGCTTGCAGGCGGCACTTGCGAACGACTTACCGTGGTCTCTCTCAATGGTGTTCCCCGTCGAACGCACTTCGCCAAACCACAACGTTCGAGATATTGTCGATGTCACCGCAATGGGGAAGGAAGTCAAATATAGTTACTACCTCCATTTTTTGTACAAAATGCCAGTATGTCAAAATTAAAATTTGCAAAAGTCCACTAACACTAATCGAGGCAAAATTGATGGGGTTTGCCTCGTACTAGCAACCAAGGACATTAATATCCCCTGCATGCATGCGGAAGTGAGAAGGTTGGTTTGCATGGCGCTGCATTAATCAAGCGATGAGGAGTGAGATGGTTAGCTCTTTGGGATTTCGAGAAAAAAATACGCATTAATTGACACGTGAAACAAGGATTTGTATCGATTAATCGCGCGGAGGAATACCCCGCCTTTCTTTTTAACACTAGTACTCCTAGTACATAGTACTACGTACTTATACTGTTTGGGTCTAGGCCTTGCATTGCCATACTTCGCCACACATTTTTGCCAAGCTTGCCTAAAGTTTTCAAAATGAAAAGGAGGTACACTTGCGCACGGCTGTCGCAGTTGCACCGCACGCTCACACGGTCGCTCCTGCACACCGCGGTCGCACCACACCCTCACATACACAGTCGCTCCTGCATGCCGCAAACCCAACCAAGGGAACACACCCTCACTAACACGTGCTGTCTCATGTGAACAAACCAAACTCAGCCATCCTACCACTGACACATAATTTTCGTTCATAGAGTATGTTTATCCAACCGCATGTTGGGGAGTATCCGTACGGCCCGTGCGGTGGTCTGTTGGGGAAGAAGAAGAGGTGAGGAAGAAGGGTTAGGAGACGTAGGATATTCATCCAACTACCTGAAATGGTAAACTAACCCAAGTCAGGCGAATTGCATAACAATATATGTTTTTAAACAGCAAAAGATCCGTAAAAACAACAACATAAAGAAAAACTATCACTGCTCGCGGAACGAGACGGCCTTGTCATCTTTGGCTGCCGCATGACCAGTCGTAGCTGCCGACGTGTGTCTCCGCACCGTGGTTGTCCTCGGCCTCCAGCTACACGTTCACGCGGAGCGTGCGAGCGCTCTGCACGGACAAGAGCACCGCCCAGTTCAAGTCGAGGACGTCTGGTTCCGCCTGCAGGAGGGCCTTGATGGCAGCGGCATCCGTGCGCTCCGCGTCGAGTCCAGCCTCTGCCGCCCGGTTCAAGTCCAGGACGTCCGGTTCCGCCTGCAGGAGGGCCTCGATGAGAGCGGCATCCGCGCGCTCCGTGTCGAGTTGAGCGTCTGCCGCCCGGTTCAAGTCCAGGACGTCCGGTTCCGCCTGCAGGATTGCCTCGATGGCAGTGGCATCCGTGCGCTCCGCCTCAAGTTGAGCCTCCGCCACCCGGTTCACATCCACGACATTCAGTTCCGCCTGTAGGACAACCTCGACGGCAGCGGCATGCGCGCGCTCCGCGTCGAGTTGAGCCTCTGCCTCCTAGTCCTCCTTTAGTATCGCTAGGTTGAACCGCTAGTCCGCCTGCACCATGGGGGACTCGGACGCCGGCACAAAGTCGACGACCATCGTCTCATACCCATCAGGGGCCTTCTGCGCCGCGAACTCTGCCATGAACATTGGATCGGCTTCCTCCTCCTCGTAGCTTGGCTCCAGAGAACTCGAGGATTGGCCCGCCGCAAAGCGAGCTTGGGAAGGGAGGTCTCTGGCGCCGACCGCAGCTACGATTTCTGCGCGGCGCTCTGTCGTCAGCATCTTGTAGTACGTGATCTTGCGTCGCACCATGGGTTTCCGGCAAACTAGGGGATGCTTGATGCGGGCTAGGGGATCGAAAGGTGGGGGAAGGGGCTGGAGATTAGGTGTGGTTTTAGGGCAGTGGCTGGCGTAGGCCGAGTAGCGAAGGTTCTAGTGTGAATAGTGGTTCCGGTGACGACCGGTCAATCGGTTTTCACTGTACATCGCTCTTGTCGCCTTCGCGTTGCAGCTCGGCACGCTGGACCCTCCACGTCGCTCACCGAATGGAACGCGCTTCGTCTTGCGTTTTCGCTCGCTTGTGGGACCGCAGTTGAGAGCAAACCAACGTCCCTCCCCCTCCCCCGCCCGTGTCATTTTATGCGGAGTAAATAAAAACAGAGGGAGTATACTATGGATGAGGATCCCCTGACATGGCCGAACCCATTGAGTAACTGACATGCGGGGCCTAGCAAGCATAGGGTCCGCCAGTAAGTGAACGAAAGGGAGGGTAAGGCAGCGATACGTATGTGAAAGGAGCTTCCAATGATATAACTTTCACATTATACATCTCATGTACTACTAATCTTGTAAATAGTCAAATGCGGTTTTGAAAAACGCATTAGAGCATGGTTAATAATATAGCCAGTCGATGGCTTTAAGGAACTGCCATGTCATCTACAACCATCATCTATTATATGCACTCATACAGTAGTGTGGGCTATAAGGTTGGCTATTTCCCGCAAAAAAAATTTATAAGGTTGGCTATTGTATTAGTACTTTTTTCCATCTCTTTCTTCATATTTATCTTACGTATTTAACTAGGAATGCGTATATAGCTAGGCTCTTGCATGAGAGCTCACTCCCCTTACTTTTTCACATCTCTCTCCTCCACATAGGCCCTATATAAATGGAAGGAGGGAGTACAACTATAAGCACTACATACTCTAGTACAGATGTTGTCAGTACTCCACTAGTACTATTGGACAGGGAGCTTGAAAAAAGTTACTATTGGACTGGCTATATGTGGCGAAATCCTAGTAGGAAGAGCATGCGCGAGAACAAGCACATTCACGTGGTTGAAAACAAATTGGAAACCATCTCAAGTACAAATCTAGGAGTACATATGAATCTAACAATATTGATTGGGCGTTGTTGAATGTTGATACTTTTTTTATCAAAGTAGAGATACTTTGACTACACATAAAACTTATATGTAAACTAGAAAGGATAGGAGGGAGTATATTGTACATTCAAAAATGAAACGAACATTGAATACCCTTTATATATGATTTGCAGATGCTATGATCACCGGTTCAAAATTTTGAATCCGCCTTAGGTATCACACATGCCCCCACTCGTTCTCTCTCGATTTCATCTCGGGGTCCGGAGATTGATTGAAAGAGGACTAGGGTGGGTACAATACGTTCGTTTCGCTTATGAACGTACAATATACTCCCTCTGATCCACACAGACCCCCCCCCCCCCCGCGCGGGTCATTTCTATCATAGAAACAGACCAAACCTTTATCTCCTTGCACGACACAAAATTGATCTCTGAACATCAATCGATCTCATCAACATGTGTCGGGGCATGCATGAACCGAATGGGATGCCAAAAGTAAGACACGAAGAGACACGTAGTGGAAGCAAAGTGAAACTTCAAACGAACCGTTTATTTGTATGCATGTCGGACAAATTACAAATAAACATTAGAAATACAAGTATGGTCTAGGCCCACATGCGAATGATACTCGGCAGAATGTTCAAATGAGGCATGCGGGAGGATGGACTCGACCGGAGGGCGACATGATCGATGGAGAAGAGGGTTGGAGATGAATGAGAAATAAGCAAACGCCACATGATTATACTTGACCGGCTCAAATAAACAATAAGTTGTCTCGCTTGGCCTACATAGTGAAAGGCCTAATGCGCAATGCGGAGCACTGACACTCGAATATGGCCGGGAAAACAAGGAAACCGACATGTGGGGCACACCTTTCGGGACGACGTAGCGCAAAATAGTCCAATGGAGGAGCTGGCCCACGACCTCCTCGCCACCGGCAACCGTTCATGTGGGTCGTGGGGGCCAACAATGTGGCGCAGCTCCAGCACCGCCTCTAGACACGGCGACCGCGGTGAGCGACACGATCATCGTCGCTACACAAGGTCGGTTTCAGTATGCCGAGGGTGGCGTTAGTGCCGTGGCACGACCAACAGCTATTATGTTTGGTTTGTGCCCAAGGTTGCCCCATCAAAGCATTGGGTAGCCAAAATTTTGGTTGAGGTTTTGGTTGCCCATGATTTGGCCGACATCGGCAAGAAAAATGAATTAGAGTTGGCAAGAGTTCATTGGCATGCCAAAAAAATGGCAACCATCCATTTTTGGGTCATGACCGAAACCTCAAAAAAAATGGCAACCATCCAAACAAAGACCAATCTTTGGGTCATGACCACAATTTTGGTAAGGTGCACTTTGGCCACAATCCAAACACACCCCAACACCCGGCTCGCCGAGGATGCACGGGGCGCTGGGACGCGTCCGCAGAGTGGTGTAGCGCGGCCAACTGCATCCTCAGGACCTGAGACCATGCCGGGTCGTCTTGCTTTTTCAATGACATGAATCGATCGCATGTGAGCAAAGGGCATCTCCAACGTTGCCTTGACCGCAGCTGACTACCCTGGCACACCAAAAACTCTCGTCCCTCACGCCATCGCACGACGCGTTCCCAGCTGGCGCCAGCTGCCCGCATTCATGCCGTCCGTCCGTATGCTGTCATTAAGAGGCTCGGTGCCCGAGGAACCAACTCTGGCAACTTAATGACGCACTAGGACGCTTGGCCTCACCGGAATGCGCTACTTAAAGCGGCAATGCCCAGCTAACCTCCACACCATAGCGCATCCTCCTCCTACCTGGCACCACATCCGCCATGATCGCAAGCGTGAACGCTCTGCAGGAGAGCTTGTCTTCGGGGATGGAGCTCGAGGTCGCCACCCTCACTCAAGTCGTCGCACAAGCGGTGGCCACGCTGGCGGCCGACGGTGGGAGCACCGTCAGCCACTCGTCCTACTTGTCGCCGTCCAACGTCTGGCACCGCTGAGGTCGGGGACTCCTCCGAGGATGAGTAGGGCATGGGAGGCGGCAAGGCATGGTATGCCAACTGGCCGGTCCGTCTCCCGTGTTCTACTTTTCCTCGCCGGAGACCGCACCTTCACTTCACGGGTCTTAAACCCCACCCCCGTACATGGAGATCATAGATGGAGGACGTCGGTCGCCGCCGTACAATAGGTTTAGGGTCGGGTTTCTTTTATTTTTCTGTCCTATAAAAGTTCGAAATGTAATGAAAATCTGTCGTGTTTGCATTAATCTCGGCCGGTGTATATGAACTTTCACAATAATATAGTATATTGTAGGAGTACTAGCAAGATGCCCGTGCGTTGCACGGAAGATCAAGATCTTGTGGGAGAAAAGGATGAACGAGGGAAGGCCTTATCTGCAAATGCACATTCATGCATTTCACATTTTTCTACATCTACGGGAACCTACGAAAGGGTTAACGTAAATTGCCTCTCTCTCTCCTCCCCTGATTTTCATGGTGGTGGGCCCCTCCCTCCCCCCAATCTACAATCAGCAGCTCACACGTTTCACATTATGTTAATTACGTAACTGGGACTACGTAGGTGTAGCATTACTCGTCCTAAAAACCCAACTAAGCCACCCTCCCAGCATATCGCGCGGGAAAAGACCCGGCCGCGCCGTTTTAGTCAGGATTACCGGATTACTAGTAGTAGTATCGATGGATCGCGCGAAGCAACAAGTTTTTTTTGAGGGGGTGAAGCACCTAGTTTAAAAGGAAAAAGGCGATACACTCACAACACCCCTGGCACAGTCGTGTTGCACCCCACACACGTTCGGTCCTGCACACGGCTCACGCAAACGGAATGCGCTTCGGCTTGCCTCTTCACTGACACATGGGACTGCACTTGGAGAAACCGACCACGCGCTGAACTCCCCCCTCCCACCACGCGAAAATCCTCTCCCCCACCCAAAAATTCCCCCCAAATCCTAGATTCAACCGCCCTTCGGCCAACTAGCCAATAATATTCCCCAAACCCCCTGCTCCTTCCCCCATCCCCCTCCACTCCATTCGTTCCGCCAAAGCCACCCTCCCCGCCATACCGACACGTCGGCGCCGCGGTTCGTTGAGGGGACGCACGCCGATCTTCTCGCTCCCACAGTACGCTCTCGTAGACTTCTGTCCTATAGCCGCGCCGCCACCACTGGCGACGTTCTTGTGGAGGCGCACGGCGGTCAGCGCCGCCACCGCTGGTGACGTTCGTGCGGAGACGCACGACGGTCAGCTTCTCCCACAGTACGTGAAGGAAATATGCCCTAGAGGCAATAATAAAGTTATTATTTATTTCCTTATATCATGATAAATGTTTATTATTCATGCTAGAATTGTATTAACCGGAAACATAATACATGTGTGAATACATAGACAAACAGAGTGTCACTAGTATGCCTCTACTTGACTAGCTCGTTGATCAAAGATGGTTAAGTTTCCTAACCATAGACATGAGTTGTCATTTAATTAATGGGGTCACATCATTAGGAGAATGATGTGATTAACTTGACCCATTCCGTTAGCTTAGCACTTGATCATTTAGTTTGTTGCTATTGCTTTCTTCATGACTTATACATGTTCCTATGACTATGATATTATGAAACTCCCGTTTACCGGAGGAACACTTTGTGTGCCACCAAAATTCAGAACGTAACTGGGTGATTATAAAGGTGCTCTACAGGTGTCTCCAAAGGTACTTGTTGGGTTGGCGTATTTCGAGATTAGGATTTGTCACTCCGATTGTCGGAGAGGTATCTCCGGGCCCACTCTGTAATGCACATCACTATAAGCCTTGCAAGCATTGCAACTAATGAGTTAGTTGCGGGATGATGTATTACGGAATGAGTAAAGAGACTTGCCGGTAATGAGATTGAACTAGGTATTGAGATACTGACGTTCGAATCTTGGGCAAGTAACATACCGATGACAAAGGGAACAACGTATGTTGTTATGCGGTTTGACCGATAAAGATCTTCGTAGAATATGTAGGAGCCAATATGGGCATCCAGGTCCCGCTATTGGTTATTGACCAGAGAGGTGTCTCGGTCAGGTCTACATAGTTCTCGAACCCGTAGGGTCCGCACGCTTAACGTTCGTTGACGATATAGTACTATATGAGTTATGTATGTTGGTGACCGAATGTTGTTCGGAGTCCGGGATGAGATCACGGACATGAAGAGGAACTCCGGAATGGTCCGGAGATAAAGTTGGATATATGGGATAATAGTGTTTGGTCACCAGAAGGGTTCCGGAATTCACCGGAAGGGGTTCCGGATGTTTCCCGAAATGTTTGGGTACGAGAACACTTTATTTGGGCCAAAGGGGAAAGCCCACAAGGTTTTTGGAAAGCGCAAAAGGAAGTTTTGCGGAGTCCAGGGGTCAGACGCCAGGGTCCCTGGTGTCTGGGTCCAGACGCTGGGAACCCTAGCGTCTGGCCCTGGAGTCCGAGAAGGACTCTTGCCTTTCGGGTGAAACCGACTTTGTGGGGGCTTTTACTCCAAGTTTCGACCCCAAGGCTCAACATATAAATAGAGGGGTAGGGCTAGCACCCAAGACACATCAAGAAACACCAAGCCGTGTGCCGACAACCCCGTCCCGTCTAGTTTATCCTCCGTCATAGTTTTCGTAGTGCTTAGCCGAAGCCCTGCGAAGATTGTTCTTCACCAACTCCGTCACCACACCGTCGTGCTGCCGGAACTCATTTACTACTTCGCCCCTCTTGCTGGATCGAGAAGGCAAGGACGTCACCGAGCCGAACATGTGCAGAACTCGGAGGTGTCGTGCTTTCGGTACTTGGATCGGTCGGATCGTGAAGACATACGACTACATCAACCGCGTTGATATAACACTTCCGCCAACGGTCTACGAGGGTACGTAGACAACACTCTCCCCTCTTGTTGCTATGCATCACCATGATCTTGCGTGTGCGTAGGAAATTTTTGAAATTGCTACGTTCCCCAACAATGGCATCCGAGCCAGGTTTTATGCGTTGATGTTATATGCACGAGTAGAACACAAGTGAGTTGTGGGCGATATAAGTCATACTGCTTACCAACATGTCACACTTTGGTTCGGCGGTATTGTTGGATGAAGCAGCCCGGACCGACATTACGTGTACGCTTACGCGAGACTGGTTCTACCGACGTGCTTTGCACACAGGTGGCTGGCGGGTGTGAGTTTCTCTAACTTTAGTTGAACCGAGTATGTCTACGCCCGGTCCTTGCGAAGGGTAAAACAGCACCAACTTGACAAACTATTGTTGTGGTTTTGATGTGTTAGTAAGAACGGTTCTTGCTAAGCCCGTAGCAGCCACGTAAAACTTGCAACAACAAAGTAGAGGAAGTCTAACTTGTTTTGCAGGGCATGTTGTGATGTGATATGGTCAAGACGTGATGAGATATAAGTTGTTGTATGAGATGATCATGTTTTGTTGAAGTTATCGGCAAGTGCCAAAAGCCTTATGGTTATCTCTCTATTGCATAAGATGCAAGCGCCAAATAATTGCTTTACTTTATCGCTATGCGATAGAAATAGTTGCAAGAGCAATTGTTGGCGAGACAACCATGTGGCGACAGATTGATATAGATCAAGATGATGGAGATCAGGGTGTCATGCCAGTGACGATGGAGATCATGACGATGCTTTAGAGATGGAGATCAAAGGCAAAAGATGATGATGGCCATATCATGTCACATATTATGATTGCATGTGATGTTTATCTTTTATACATCTTATTTTGCTTAGTTCGGCGGTAGCTTTATAAGATGATATCTCACTAAATTTCAAGATAAAAGTGTTCTCCCTGAGTATGCACCATTGCCAAAGTTCGTCATGCCGAGACACCACGTGATGATCGGGTGTGATAAGCTCTATGTCCATCTACAACAGGTGCAAGCCAGTTTTGCACACGCAGAATACTCAGGTTAAACTTGACGAGCCTAGCATATGCAGATATGGCCTCGAAACACTGAGACCGAAAGGTCGAGCGTGAATCATATAGTAGATATGATCAACATAGTGATGTTCACCATTGAAAGCTACTCCATTTCACGTGATGATCGGTTATGGTTTAGTTGATATGGATCATGTGATCACTTAGAGGATTAGAGGGATGTCTATCTAAGTGGGAGTTCTTAAGCAATATGATTAATTGAACTTAAATTTATCATGAACTTAGTCCTGGTAGTATTAGCATATCTATGTTGTAGATCAATAGCTCGCGTTTAGCTCCCCTGTTTTATTTTTGATATGTTCCTAGAGAAAACTAAGTTGAAAAATGTTAGTAGCAATGATGCGGATTGGATCTGTGATCTGAGGTTTATCCTCATTGCTACACAGAAGAATTATGTCCTTGATGCACCGCTAGGTGACAGACCTATTGCAGGAGTAGATGCAGACGTTATGAACGTTTGGCTAGCTCAATATGATGACTACTTGATAGTTTAGTGCACCATGCTTAACGTCTTAGAATCGGGACTTTAAAGAAGTTTTGAACGTCATGGACCATATGAGATGTTCCAGGAGTTGAAGTTAATATTTCAAGCAAATACTCGAGTTGAGAGATATGAAATCTCCAACAAGTTCTATAGCTAAAAGATGGAGGAGAATAGCTCAAGCAGTGAGCATGTGCTCAGATTGTCTGGGTACTACAATCGCTTGAATCAAGTGGGAGTTAATCTTCCAGATAAAATATTTTTTGATAGAATTCTCTAGTCACCATCACCAAGTTAGTAGAACTTCGTGATGAACTATAATATGCAATGGATAACGGAAACGATTCCCAAGCTCTTCGTGATGCTGAAATCGACGAAGGTAGAAATCAAGAAAAGCATCAAGTGTTGATGGAAAACAAAACCACTAGTTTCAAGTAAAGGGACAAAGGGAAGAAAGGGGAACTTCAAGAAGAACGGCAAGCAAGTTGCTGCTCAAGTGAAAAAAAACAAGTCTGGACCTAAGCCTAAAACTGAGTGCTTCTACTGCAAAGGGACTGGTCACTGGAAGCGGAACTACCCCAAGTAATTGGCGGATAAGAAGGATGCCAAAGTGAACATAGGTATATTTGATATACATGTTATTGATGTGTACTTTACTAGTGTTTATAGCAATCCCTCGGTATTTGATATAGGTTCAGTTGCTAAGAGTAGTAACTCGAAAGGGAGTTGCAGAATGAACAGAGACTAGTTAAGGGTGAAGTGACGATGTGTATTGGAAATGGTTCCAAGATTGATATGATCATCATCGCACACTCCCTATACTTTCGGGATTAGTGTTAAACCTAAAATAAATGTTATTTAGTGTTTGCGTTGAGCATGAATATGATTGGATCATGTTTATTGCAATACAGTTATTCATGTAAGTTAGAGAATAATTGTTGTTCTGTTTACATGAATAAAACCTTCTATGGTCATACACCCAATGAAAATGGTTTGTTGGATCTTGATCATGGTGATACACATTTTTATAATATTGAAGCCAAAAGATGCAAAGTTAATAATGATAGTGCAACTTATTTATGGCACTGCCGTTTAGGTCATATTGGTGTAAAGCGCATGAAGAAAATCCATGCTGATGGGCTTTTGGAATCACTTGATTATGAATCAGTTGATGATTGCGAACCATGCCTCATGGGCAAGATGACTAAGACTCCGTTCTCCGGAACAATGGAGCGAGCAACTGACTTATTGGAAATAATACATACTAATGTATGCGGTCTGATGAGTGTTAAGGCTCACGACAAGTATCGTTATTTTCTGACCTTCATAGATGATTTGAGCAGATATGGGTATATCTACTTAATGAAACACAAGTCTGAAACATTTGAAAAGTTCAAAGAATTTCAGAGTGAAGTGGAGAATCATCATAACAAGAAAATAAAAGTTTCTACGATATGATCACAGAGGTAAAATATCTGAGTTAAGAGTTTGGCCTTCAGTTAAAACAATGTGAAATAGTTTCACTACTCACGCCACCTGGAACACCACAGTGTAATGGTGTGTCCGAATGTCATAACTGTACTTTATTAGATATGGTGTGATCTATGATGTCTCTTACCGATCTACCACTATCGTTTTGGGGTTATGCATTAGAGACAGCTACATTCACGTTAAATAGGGCACCATCTAAATCCGTGGAGATGACACCGTATGAACCGTGGTTTGGCGAGAAACCTAAGTTGTCGTTTCTTAAAGTTTGGGACTGCGATGCTTATGTGAAAAAGTTTCAACATGATAAGCTCGATCCCAAATCGGAGAAGTAAATCTTCATAGGATACCCAAAAGCAACTGTTGGGTACAACTTCTATCACAAATCCGAAGGCAAGATATTCGTTGCTGAGAATGGATCCTTTCTAGAGAAGGAGTTTCTCTCGAAAGAAGTGAGTGGGAGGAAAGTAGAACTTGATGAGGTAACTGTACCTGCTCCCTTATTGGAAAGTAGTTCATCACACAAATCTGTTCCTGTGACTACTACACCAATTAGTGAGGAAGCTAATGATGATGATCATGTAACTTCAGATCAAGTTACTACCGAACCTCGTAGGTAAACCAGATTGAGATCCGCACCAGAGTGGTACGGTAATCCTGTTCTGGAGGTCATATTACTTGACCATGACGAGCCTACAAACTATGAGGAAGCGATGATGAGCCCAGATTCTACAAAATGGCTTGAGGCCATGAAATCTGAGATGAGATCCATGTATGAGAACAAAGTATGGACTTTGATTGACTTGCACATTGATCAGCGAGACATTGAGATTAAATGGATCTTCAAGAGGAAGATGGACGCTGATAGTAGTGTTACTATGTACAAAGCTAGAATTGTCGCAAAAATGTTTTCGACAAGTTCAAGGTGTTGACTACAATGAGAGTTTCTCACTCGTATCTATGCTTAAGTCTGTCCGAATCATGTTAGCAATTGCCACATTTTATGAAATCTGTCAAATGGATAAACAAAACCGCATTCCTTAATGGATTTATTAAAGAAGAGTTGTATATGATGCAACCAGAAGGTTTTGTCAATCCTAAAGGTACTAACAAAATATGCAAGCTCTAGCGATCCATCTATGGACTGGTACAAGCATCTCGGAGTTGGAATATATGCTTTGATAAGTTGATCAAAGCATATAGTTTTATACAGACTTGCGGTGAAGCCTGTATTTACAAGAAAGTGAGTGAGAGTAGTACAACATTTTTGATATGTATATGTGAATGACATATTGTTGATCGGAGATAATGTAGAATTGTTCTGCAAAGCATAAAGGAATGTTTGAAAGGAGTTTTTCAAAGAAATACCTCGGTGAAGCTGCTTACATATTGAGCATCAAGATCTATAGAGATAGATCAATACGCTTGATAAGTTTTTCAATGAGTACATACCTTGACAAGATTTTTAAGTAGTCCAAAATGGAACAGTCAAAGAAGGAGTTCTTGCCTTTGTTACAAGGTGTGAAGTTGAGTAAGACTCAAAACCCGACCACGACAAAAGATAGAGAGAGAATGAAAGTCATTCCCTATGCCTCAGCCATAGGTTCTATAAAGTATGCCATGATGTGTACCAGACCTATTGTATATCCTGCCCTGTGTTTGGCAAGGGAGTACAATAGTGATCTAGGAGTAGGTCACTGGACATTGGTCAAAATTATCCTTAGTGGAATAAGGATATGTTTCTTGATTATGGAGGTGACAAAAGGTTTGTCGTAAAGGGTTACGTCGATGCAAGTTTTGACACTGATCCAGATGACTCAAAGTCTCAATCTGGATACATATTGAAAGTGGGAGCAATAAGCTAGAGTAGCTCCGTGTAGAGCATTGTTGACATAGAAATTTTCAAAATACTTACGGATCTGAATGTGGCAGACCCCTTGACTAAACTTCTCTCACAAGCAAAACATGATCACACCTTAGTACTCTTTGGGTGTTAATCACATATCAATGTGAACTAGATTATTTACTCTAGTAAACCCTTTGGGTGTTGGTCACATGACGATGTGAACTATGGGTGTTAAGCACATGGTGATGTGAACTATTGATGTTAAATCACATGGCGATGTGAACTAGATTATTAACTCTAGTGCAAGTGGGAGACTGAAGGAAATATGCCCTAGAGGCAATAATAAAGTTATTATTTATTTCCTTATATCATGATAAATGTTTATTATTCATGCTAGAATTGTATTAACCAGAAACATAATACATGTGTGAATACATAGACAAACAGAGTGTCACTAGTATGCCTCTACTTGACTAGCTCGTTGATCAAAGATGGTTAAGTTTCCTAACCATAGACATGAGTTGTCATTTAATTAATGGGGTCACATCATTAGGAGAATGATGTGATTGACTTGACCCATTCTGTTAGCTTAACACTTGATCATTTAGTTTGTAGCTATTGCTTTCTTCATGACTTATACATGTTCCTATGACTATGAGATTATGCAACTCCCGTTTACCGGAGGAACAGTTTGTGTGCCACCAAAAGTCACAACGTAACTGGGTGATTATAAAGGTGCTCTATAGGTGTCTCCAAAGGTACTTGTTGGGTTGGCGTATTTGGAGATTAGGATTTGTCACTCCGATTGTCGTAGAGGTATCTCCGGGCCCACTCGGTAATGCACATCACTACAAGCCTTGCAAGCATTGCAACTAATGAGTTAGTTGTGGGATGATGTATTACGGAACGAGTAAAGAGACTTGCCGGTAACGAGATTGAACTAGGTATTGAGATACCGACGATCGAATCTCGGGCAAGTAACATACCGATGACAAAGGGAACAACGTATGTTGTTATGCGGTTTGACCGATAAAGATCTTCGTAGAATATGTAGGAGCCAATATGGGCATCCAGGTCCCGCTATTGGTTATTGACCAGAGAGGTGTCTCGGTCATGTCTACATAGTTCTCGAACCCGTAGGGTCCGCACGCTTAACGTTCGTTGACGATATAGTACTATATGAGTTATGTATGTTGGTGACCGAATGTTGTTCGGAGTCTGGGATGAGATCACGGACATGACGAGGAACGCCGGAATGGTCCGGAGATAAAGTTTGATATATGGGATAATAGTGTTTGGTCACTGGAAGGGGTTCCGGATGTTTCCCGAAATGTTTGGGTACGAGAACACTTTATTTGGGCCAAAGTGAAAAGCCCACAAGGTTTTTGGAAAGCGCAAAAGGAAGTTTTGCGGAGTCCAGGGGTCAGACGCCAGGGTCCCTGGCGTCTGGGTCCAGATGCCGGGAACCCTAGCGTCTGGCCCTAGAGTCCGAGAAGGACTCTTGCCTTTCGGGTGAAAACGATGTTGTGGGGGCTTTTACTCCAAGTTTCGACCCCAAGGCTCAACATATAAATAGAGGGGTAGGGCTAGCACCCAAGACACATCAAGAAACACCAAGCCGTGTCCCGGCAACCCCATCCCCTCTAGTTTATCCTCCGTCATAGTTTTCGTATTGCTTAGGCGAAGCCCTGCGAAGATTGTTCTTCCCCAACACCGTCACCACGCCGTCGTGCTGCCGGAACTCATTTACTACTTCGCCCCTCTTGCTGGATTAAGAAGGCGAGGACGTCACCGAGCCGAACGTGTGCAGAACTTGGAGGTGCCGTGCTTTCGGTACTTGGATCGGTCGGATCGTGAAGACGTACGACTACATCAACCACGTTGATATAACACTTCCGCGAACGTTCTACGAGGGTACGTAGACAACACTCTCCCCTCTCGTTGCTATGCATCACCATGATCCTGCGTGTGTGTAGGAAATTTTTGAAATCACTACGTTCCCTAACAGTACGCGCATTCTAGGCTGAGGCCCGTGCATGGCGGTGTAGTGCTGAATGTTAGCTGATAGATGCTGTTAATCTCACTGTTTGCCGAAGTAGTTTACAGTTAATATGCTCTGCTTAAGAAGCTTCCTTGCCCTGTTCTGCACTCAATCCGCTTAGCTGAGATGGCATGCCAAGGACGATTAGTTGCTAAAATATCTTGCCATATATTTATTGTGATGTAGATTGCCATGGTCTAGTAGCCAATCTGTTAGGTGAAATAGCTTTACACCATTTTATACTCGATCTTTGTTGCTGCGATGGCCTTCGATAGTTCGATAGCTGTGTGCTCGGCCTCATTGACTGCTGAAACAGCCTGCCATAATTTAGCACTCAAATTTGTTTGCTGAATTAGCTTTACATATATTTCGTTACTTAGATCTGCTTGTCCAAATATCTTGCCATAGGTTTAGACATCGACCTAGGTATTTTCTTCTGGACTTCATAAAAAAGCATATATGTTTTTCCTGTAATATCTAGTAGATGAACTAATTTGTATGTCTAACAGATGGACAGGACTTGGATAACTTCTGCTCTAAGATTCTCCGCTGCATATGTCGAGGGGGTTGAAAACTTCATGAACTTTATCGGAGCTGAGTATGGTGGTCCGAAATCAGATGTGCTCTACCCGTGTAGCAGTTCTATGAATTCAGTTACATGACCCCAGTCAACCGTGCAAAATCATCAACACTTGTATGGGATGTCGGTCACATATACTAGGTGGGTTCATCATGGTGAAGCTATGAACGTCAATGTTATTGACTACCTAGAAGCAGCGCAGATCACCATCTTGATATGCCTGATGCTCAGGTGGAAGAGGAGGAGGAGGAGGAGGTGGTGGCGGAGCCAGTGAGTTTGACCAACATTGAAACAATGCTACTAAATGCTCGTGCATTCCATGAACTTTCACCCGCAGAAGAAAAACGGCGGGCCCGCATGTTGGAACAATGCAACATGGCTATCACCCTAGGAAATAAGCTGTCAGTATTCTCAGCTATGGTCACCTTTCTTCAGGTGAAGACATCTGAGCGGATGACCAACAAATCATTCGATGCGATGTTGGCTGCTTTCCGCAAAGCTTTCCCAGATGCGTCTGAGCTGCCACACACCTACAGTAAAATGAAGAATTTCCTTCGTGCAGTTGGAATTTGATATGATATGATCCATGTTTGTAAGAATAATTGTGTTCTGTTCCGGAAGGATTATGCCAACCGAAGTGAATGCCCGAAATACAAATCATCAAGATGGAAAGATGGCGATGCTGTGAAGAGGATTCCTCATAATGTTCTGAGACATTTTCCAATTACACTAAGATTGCAGAGGTTGTTTCATGATGCTGAAACAAGAGAGGATGTACTATGGCATTCTAGGAACCGGGATTTCAGAGATCAGAATGTAATGAGCCATCCATCACATGGTAGTGAGTGGAAAAGCTTCAATTAGAAGAACGAAACATTTGTTGCTGACCCGAGAAACATTAGACTTGGCTTAGGTTTAGATGGATTTAACCCATTTGGCCACCAGAGCGCCACATATAGCATGTGGCCAGTGCTTGTTATCCCTTACAACATGCCTCCAAATGTCTGCACCAAAGAATCAAACTACATGATGGCCTTGCTCATCCCAGATCCAAAAAGTCCTGGAAAGGATTTTGATTTGTTCATGGAGCCTCTTGTGGATGAACTTCAACAACTATGGAGGGGTGTTCTCACTTGAGACCTATATAGCAGCCCACCAACTAATTTCTTTCTGCATGCTATTATAATTTGGTGCATCCATGATTATCCGGCTTTGGGCACTATGTCAGGGCGAACGACACATTGTTACAATGCATGTGTTCGCTGTGACAGGAATCCACTGTCATATGCAATACTTAGCCACATCTGTTACATTGGACACCACCGTTTCCTGGCCAAGGACAAGGCGCATCCAAGAAAATACCGAAGACATGTGTTCAATGCAAAGCATGAAAACCGTGATGCACCAAAGAGGCTCGCTACCGATGAGTTGCAAGTGGAATTAGAGAAGGTCAGGCATATTACACCAGGAAACCATCCTGATAATGGTAGCGGGAAAAGGAAGCGTGGCAGGGTAGAAGAGAGATTATTGTTTACCCGTAGGTCCACTTTGTGGGACTTGGAGTATTGGAAAGATTTGGATCTGCAGCATAATCTTGATGTGATGCACGTCGAGAAAAATATATGTGACAGCATTATCGGCACACTTCTTAATATTGAAGGCAAGACGAAAGATACCTTAAAATCTAGGATTGATTTGACACACATGGGTATCAGAAAGGATTTGCAGGTGCAAGATGAAGGTAAACCACGGGATATGGCAACAGCTGTGTATGTCTTGGACAAGGTAAAAAGAAAAGAATTCTGCAAGGTCTTGTCACGTGTGAGATTCCCACATGGATTTGCTTCAACCCTGAAAGGAGGTTCAGTGTGGATGGAGACAAGGTACAAGGGTTGAAAACTCATGACTGCCACGTCCTACTTCAAAGGGTTTTACCTGTTATCCTTAGAGGATTGGGCCGCCCTGACTTATACAAAGCAGTTGCAGAGTTGGGACAATTCTTCAGGGAACTCTGCAGTAGAAATATCAGGATAGATGCTTTGGAGCATCTTAGAGACAAGATACCAACTATCCTATGCTACCTTGAGAAGATATATCCTCCAGCCTTCTTTGATGTGATGGTGCATTTGGCTGTTCATCTACCTAATGAGGCACTACTTAGAGGTCCAGTACAGTATGGCTGGATGTACCCTATTGAAAGGTGGCTAGGCACTTTCAAGGGCTATGTTAGGAACAGAGCTAGACCCGAGGGTTCCATTGCAGAGGCCTACATTGCTACAGAAGCGTTGACATTCTGCTCAAAATGCATTGAAACAGCTGATCAACTTAGCAAAGACGTGGATGAAGACAATCCCGGGCTCAATGTTTTCGATTATTCTGTTCGAGTTACAGGGAAGAGTCGACAAGAGGACAAACCTAAAGATTTGGACAAAATGGTTTGGTATGTGTTGAATAACTGTCCTGAGATACTACCTTATATCGAGTAAGTGCTAAGTACTGCAGCTTATACATCGTAATCTACTAAACTTGCAGCACATTCTTATATATTTAGATGTTTGACATGATCACTATGTTGTGCAACATCTACAAAAAGGAGTTACTGCCGCAAAATCCAAGAAACATTGACAAACTGGTTATGGCAGGATTTGCGAAATGGTTCAAGAGCCATGTAAGCTTTTGAATTGCACTGTCACTTTTTTTAATATATTGAGTACATAAGACGATCGGCTTGTCTATTTTCTAACCATAGGTTAAGAAGATGCGGGAGGATGGTCAGGCAGTTGATGGTGCCCTTTACTCACTAGCAATGGGTCCTGATACTCGGGTAAGACATTATGAATCTTGCATTGTTGGAGATGTGCGCTACAACACCCTTGCACGAGACGAAGGCAGGAAGACACAAAACATGCCATCATGAGCACAGATACGTATGACAAAGAGACAACTGAAATGTATGCTAACATAACAGACATTGTTCAGTTGCATTATATCTCCAGTTTTGAGGATCATTGGTGTCTGGTTCTGTTGTGCTATTGCTGGTATAACCTGTTTTCCAGGATTGCAAAACCCAGAGTTGATGATTATTTCAAATCCATCAATGTCAAGGCGGCGTACCAGACCAACGAGCCTTTTATTTTGGCAAATCAAGCAACACAGATATTTTTCTTGGAAGACACATTTGCACGTAGCAATGACTGGAGAGTAGTGCAAAGGTTTGAGCAGAGGAATTCATTTAATGAAGTTGCACAACAAGATGATGCTTGCACTGCTCCTGATGTACAAGATAACACAGATGTTCCTAATATCTTTGAGAACCATCACGTCAATGACGCCGGCGAAAAGATTGCCTGTCGTGCTGTGGACATACAAGAGTTGATCAAGAAGAAGCCAACGTTCGAGGACGTCAAGGACGAAGAAGAAGATGACACCATGTGGAATTACGATTCATACTGATACACATGGAGAAGATGTTGACGCTGCTGCTGCGGATGATGATTACATTGCTTTTATCGTATTTGCCTGTCAGAAGACATTTTTTATCTACTATGTGAAATTGTGTTTGCTATGATAACTGAAACCTGATGAACATGTAGTTTAGTATTTTCCTGTGAGAACATCACTTGTTATGTATGTTGATTTGTGTTTGGTGATTGTATGACGACTAAAAAATGATGACATTGTTGTTTAGTTGTACTCATATTTCGCTGTGAAACTTGAATTTGATGACATAGTTTGCTGCTGGACTGCAATTTGCTCGACGTCTTCGAATGGGAACAAAGCTGACCCAATAGGTCCTCTGCTAATTTATTTATTTATTACCAAAAGGGCCTCTGCTATTTATTTATTTATGAGCAAAAGGGGATACCCCCTGATTTCCGTTAATAGAAATCATTAGATGTTCAAAACACTACGCCCAGCCTGCTACACATGTTTCATTCATTACTAGTTTCAGCAAAGTGCTCATGTCATAGCCACTGAATACATCACGAGTGCTACATACACTGCAAATAAAGAGACAATCATCCTACAGAGCACACCGATTTTGCCCATTATCTTCACAAGCTCTTTCATCTCCTCATTGCTATCAAGGCCATTCAACAGCTGTTGCTTGGCCATGATTGGAGGAACTGCATATTTAACCTTCTGCTCTGCATCTTCGTCTTCTGCCGTTCCTTCAGTTACTTGTCCAACACCCCAACCTGCTGGTATTGGGATTCCTTGGCTAATCAAATAATCAGCATAGTTGCACTCCCCCACATCAGCAACTTCCCAGAAATACAAATCACACGAATCTTCCCTTTTCTGCATGAATCAAATTGGAAGATCATCAACCAAACTATTAAAAAAATCAGCAATTGAAAGCAGCAGAACAACACTTAAACATATTATTACCCCATGATTCAGGCATTTGTAGAAGACTCGGCCAGGGTTGTGGATTGTGCTTGAGACGCGACGGATGACTCTGCGTGATTTGCAGCAATGGCACCACACCAATGGCGGCGGGTTGCGATGAGCAACCGGCTGCAGTGCGCGTGCCGGCGGGGGTGTGATGAGACCCACAGGCTATGGTATGGGTGGCGACTTGGCGCATATTTGGTTGTTGCCTACTGAAGAGCAGGTGGACAAGCAGCCATCGGACATGGTTGCTACGGCCAGAGCTTCTGATGCTAGGCAGAGTAAGTAGAGAAGAGGAGAAGCGAATGTTGGATATGTCAGTTTCATTACTTGCAGAGTAGCGTAGCACCATATATAGTCATAGTCTAGGTTTGGATTCGAACCAGCTACAGGAGCACGTCTCTCTTTTTTCTAAAACTTAGCAATGTCTCTTTACTGGTACACTAGCTTGTTATGGACGCCTTCTCAAGTCTTTGATTCCTCCACCTGACATCTGGGACCCACCGGAAGGGTCTCTGTATTTCGCAAAAAAACGTGCCCCCCGCTGACAGGTCGGACCCACCAGCTATCTTCGCACGCAAGGAAGTGCCTCCTTATTACGCACAAAAAAATTAATACTCCCCCTGCCAGCTGGAACCCAGCATCGTGGGAGGCTGACTTGTGGGCCTACCAAGTTGACGGGGACGGAGGGCTTTGTCAACTTAGTCAATATGAATGATTCTAGGTCCAGTTACCATACGATGTTCATCCAATGGCAGTAGTGCTTCTTCAACCTCTGGTCTTCTTGCTCCAGCCGCCCAAACCAGCGCCGGCCGTGCCGCATGCTCCTGCCTCTCGTGGACGGCTGTGATGCCGCGGAGGCCTCACCGCCCCTACTACTCCCACCGCTCGCCAGGCCATCCCTCTACTCATCCACACCCCCTGTTATTCTGCGGTGACGGCAGCCTCACACCGCAGCCGAACCATGGAACCCTCGTACTCCTCTCCGGGTGGGCATCCACTGCCGCGTCGTCCCCGGCTCCGCGTCGTCCCCTTCCAAGGCCTCGCCGTTGTCTATCGCCTTCGTGCTCTCGGCGCGGCGTGGTCAATGTGGTCAATGACCGACTTCTATCAGAAGAGTACTGTACGTGGAGAGGCTGACAGCTGGGTCCATGGCCGCAACTGGGTCCACGGCCACAACCCAGTTTTTTTTGTGATTTGCCAAGTAAGTCGCTTTGTCAGGCCTGTTGGGCTGCAAATCTTTCAAGACGAGGAGAGCTTCATTCGGCTGGCCGAGAAAATGGACTATCAGTAATGAGAAATGGGCTGTACATTTTTAAAACACATCAAACCAACAATTAGTTTCAAATTTCTTTTTTTCATTTCAAGATTTTAAATTGCATTAATTTTTATGCATGGACAATTTGTTGGATTTTATATTGATATACATTTATTTTTAAAATCAGTTTGAATGTGACTTGAAATTTTGGGATTAAAAACAGTTTGGACCGCACTGAAATATGCAAAATTTCATATAATTTTTTAACCGTGGCCACAATATGGGCTGTAATTCTAATAGAAAGAATACGGGCTCCAAAAAACCTTAAGAATTAGCAAATGGGCTGTAAATTATTAGAAATAATGGCAGATGGGTTGTATGTCGTTTTCCACAGATTTGAGGCTTTCCTAAGAAAAGGTTGACGCACAAGCCGTGACTGTTGGATGTGCATCCAACGGCCGTCGTGCTTCTTCAATCTCTTCTCTTCCTGCTCCAGCCGCTCAAACAAGCGCCGGCAGGACTGCCTGCTCCCTCCTCCCCGTGGCCGGTTGTGCTGCCACGCAGGCCTCACCACCCCACCATACTCCCATCGTTGGTCTAGCCATCCCTCCACTCACCCACACCTACTGTTATTCTCCAGCGATGGCAGACGAACCAATAAACCCTCGTACAATCGTACTCCCCTCCACGTGGGAAACAACTGCCGAGTCTTCCCTACCTCCGTGTCGTTCCCTTCCTAGGCCTCGCTGTCGTCCACCGCCCTGGTGCTCTCGGCGCGGCCTGGTCAACATGGTCAACGACCAACATGCATCTGAAGTGGACTGTACGTGAAGAGGCTGACAGCTGAGTCCACTACAGCCGCAAGGAAGTGCCTCCTTATTACGCGGAAAACAATTATTCCTCCACCTGACAGCAGGGACCCACCGGACGGGCCGCCATATTTGGTGAAAAAATGTTCCTCCCCTAACTGCTGGGACCTACCGGACGGGCCAACACATTTCATGAAAAAACGTTCCCCCTGCTGTCAGCTCAGACCCACTGGAGGTGCCTCCTTATTACGCACAAAAAAATGCATACTCCCCCTGCTAGTTGGGACCCACCTTGGTGGTAGGCTGACTTGTGGGCGTAATAAGTTGACAGGGACGGAGTGCTTTGTCAACTTAGTCAATATGAATGATTCTAGCTCCAGTGACCGTATGATGGCCATCCAATGGTCGTAGTGCTTCTTGAACCTCTGGTCTTCTTGCTCCATCCGCCCAAAGCAGCGCCAGTCGTGTCGCACGCTCCTGCCTCCCGTGGCCGGCTGTGCTGCCGCGGAGGCCTCACGGCCCCCTACTATTCCCACCGCTGGCCAGGCCCCACGGCGATGGCAGCCTCACACCGCAGCCAAACCAGTGAACCCTTGTACTCCTCTATGCGTGGGCTTCCACTGCTGCGTCTTCCCCGGCTCCGTGTCGTCCCCTTCCTAGGCCTTGCTGTCGTCCACCGCCCTGGTGCTCTCGACGTGGCGTGGTCGACGTGGTCAAGGAACGGCTTCCATCGGACGTGGACTGTACATGGAGAGGCTGACAGCTGGGTCCATGGCCGCAGCAAGGAAGTGCCTCCTTATTACGCGCAAAATAATTATTCCTCCACCTGACAGCAGGGACCCACCAGACGGGCCACCGTATTTTGCAAAAAAAAACGTTCCCCCTGACTGCTGGGACGCACCAACTACATCTTCACACGCAAGCAAGTGCGTCCGGAAAAAAAACCGATTCGCCCCCCTGACTGCTGGGACCCACCAGCTACATCTTCACACGCAAGGAAGTGCCTGACTATCGGGACCCACCTGGTCGAAGCATACATAGCATTGTCATTCTGGTCGCGAACATGTACATACATACTGGCCGATGTAGAGGCGCGCACGTGTCGTAGTAGAGGCGTGCACGTAGCATGTACACGTACGTACATCGGCTAGTGTGCAAGAAAGAAAATATGGCCACGTACGTACATACGGGCAGGGTCTCGAACGCCTACTCGCGCATACGTATGGCCAGGGCTCATGTACATGGCTGGGTCAGAACGGAGAAACTGCGTCGTCATCGTGTTCATGGGGAGCAAACCGGCTGGGTCAGAACGGAATGTGTCATCGTGTTCATCGGAAGGGCATGGACAGAACAGCTGATGAAAACGAGGACTGGTGTGCCGCAGAACGGAGGAAACGGCCTTGTGTTTGACTGGCCACGTTCGAAACGGGATCATGTTCATCGGGAGGGGTCTGGCGTATGGCAAAACAGAGGAAACAAACCTCCTACGGTCGAAACGGGGGTCCTGTTGGTCGGGAGGGATGTGGCGTACCGCAAAACAAAGGAAATGGACTTGTGTTGGAGCGCTACGATCGAAACAAGGGTCCTGTTCATCTCCACCGTCGACCCCCTCCAGCCTCCACAGGCTACTGTTCATCCACCGTCGACCTCGTCCAGCCTCCACCTGCGACTGTGTAACGCCCCAGATATAACTTTCCCAATTTGTACTCCAACTCTTGCCGTTTCCGGCATTAAGTTATATTTATTCCTCGGGTTCGGGTCTTTGTCTCCATGTGTTGTTTTTCGTTTTCGTGCATCTCATATCATGTCATCACGTGCATTGCATTTGCATACATGTTCATCTCATGCTTTCGAGCATTTTCCCCGTTGTCCGTTTTGCATTCCGGCACTTCGTTCTCCTCCGGTGGCCATTTCTAGCTTTCTTTCGTGTGTGGGGATTAAACATTTCCGGATTGGACCGATACTTGCCATGCGGCCTTGGTTTACTACCGGTAGACCGCCTGTCAAGTTTCGGGTCATTTGGACTTCGTTTGATACTCCAACGGTTAACCGAGGGACCGAAAAGGCCTCGTGTGTGTTGCAGCCCAACACCCCTCCAATTTGGCCCAAAACCCACCAAACTCTGCTCCATCGTCTCGGTCGTTTGATCACGATCGCGTGGGCGAAACCACACCTCATTTGGACACTCCTAGCTCCCTCTATGCCTATAAATACCCCCTCCATTCGGATCTCTTCTTCTCCCCCCGTCCAAACCCTACTCCAAAAAAAAAAGATCCCGCGCCGCCGGACGTGTCCGCCCCCGGCCGGACAGCGTCCGCCGCCGCGCCTCGGCCAACTGCCTTTCGCCACGTGTCGCCGCCACCGCCACCAACCGCGCCGGCCCGGCGAGCCCGCGGGAGGCCCGCCCGAGCCTCCCACCGAGCCAGTCGCGGCGCCCCGCGCCGCCTCGTCCCTCCGCCGCACGGCCGCCGCCTTCCCGCGCACGGCGCCCCTCCTCTCGCCGGCGGGAGCCGCTCGGGCGAGCTCCCTCGCCGCGGCGCCCGGTCTCCGCTCCGGCCACCGCCATCACCGACCCGCGCCGCTTCTCCTCCGAGTCTGGCGGGTTCCGGGAAGTCCGGCGAGCCCGTCCGGCGAGCCCCCCTTCAAGTCCGGCGACGACCTCGACGTCTCCGGCCACCACCGCGGCCATTGCTGGCGACGAACCTCGGGAACCGTGCCCTGCTACAGTAACCCGCGCCAGATCCAGATCTAAAAACTCTAGGGTTGACTTTCTCCTTCCCCTCCCTGATTTTTATACCTACTTTGACTGCTCATATCTCCGCATCCGTAGCTCCGTTTTGGACATATGATATATCAAAATCTTCGTCTCGATGAGTACATCATTTCATTCCATTGCATCATTTGCATTTGAGTTGATATTGATGCCCAAAATTCTGTTAGAAGGAGGCATCGTGAGTTAAATTGCAGATCCATTAGCTCATCATTGACTTTTGTCATTTTTGCCATATTTATTGTGTGCATGATATGCCTGTGCCCCTTTGGGATGAATTGTTAAGCATTTTGTCTTCTTTCCAGCGGTGCCACCCATGCATTTTTAGGGTGTGTGTGGTGTCTTGTGCAAGCTTGCAAAGAGGGGTGCCTGAGATTGCTGTTTTCAGGGACTTAGTAGTTTTCACTAAGTCTGGGATATTTTAGTTCATGATGCTATATGTCCAGCTTGTTTCCTAGTGATCCGTGCCTCTTTTGAGGATGATCAGTAAGAGTGATTTGTTATGCTTGTTGTGCTTTATCCATCCATGTCTTTACTTGTTATGTTGGAGCCCCCTAGGTTGACTCAATCGAGCTCAACTTTTGCATAGTTGTGTATTTGGGCAGATCGTGAACTCTTTTGCGATTTTGCCGGTGCTATTGCTAGTGATCCGTGCATGCTATGCCATTGTTCTTGCCATGTATAGCTAGCATTTTGTGCCTTATTTACGGATATATGCTTGCCTTTCCATGACTTGCACCGTAGTGAGTGCAACGAGCTCGTTTACACGCCTCCGTGAGTTATAATTTCAGCTTGTCTCAGTTTTCACTAAGTCTGAAAACGGATTGTGTTTCATCGATGTTCGGGTGCTCGTTAGAGTATTTTGTGAACCCTTTTGGCCCCAGGTCATTTTGGGTGTTTTGTTAAGCTTGTTGAGTAGCTCCATTCCATGCTCTTACTTGCCATGTTCAGGTTAGGTTTCATGTTGTTTTGCTGCTCCGAAGAGAGCATCATGGTCTGAAATTCCAGACTAGCGTTAATTTCGCTAAGTCTAAAATCTGTTTTGCTTATTCAGTTTTGCCATGATTGTTTGAACCCCTTAATGGATGAATTTGCCTGTGGCTCAGTCCTAGTGATTTGTTAAGCATCTTGTGTACATCCCTGCCATGTATTTTGTTTTCATGTTTGGTGGCTGTAGCATGTTCATTTCGTTGCGTTTAGGAGCCTACTTGCTGTATATCGCAGATCGGTTCGTTTCGTAAAACGCTTGCCATTTCCAAACCGTAGCTCCGATTCCTATGATCTTTATATCATTTTCAGGGGATTTCTTCCCCTCTATCCAGTGGCACACTTGGTTTTCCAAGTTGAGGCCAGGTTCATGCATTTCCTGTCACGTCTTGCATTTTGCATCCTGCATCGCATCCCGCATAGCATACCATCTTTGCATATTATTGGTTGCCCTTGCACGTGGTTGATTGTATCCTTGTTGCTTGTTTGTGTTGTTGGGTAGAGCCGGGAGACGAGTTCGCTAACGAGGAGCCCATTGAGTTTGCTTTTGAGGATCCAGTCAACTCTGACCACTGTGCAGGCAAGATGATCATACCCTCGAAATCACTACTATCTTTGCTATGCTAGTTTGCTCGCTCTTTCGCTTTGCCAATGCTACGATGCCTACCACTTGCTTGTCAGCCTCCCAATTGCCATGATTGAGCCTCTAACACACCTTTGTCCTAGCAAACCATTGATTGGCTATGTTACCGCTTTGCTCAGCCCCTTCTTATAGCGTTGTTAGTTGCAGGTGACGATTGGAGCCGTTCCTTGTTGGAACATTTATTTACTTGTTGGGATATCATTATATTGCCATGTTATCTTAATGCATCTATATACTTGGTAAAGGGTGGAAGGCTCGGCCTCTCGCCTAGTGTTTTGTTCCACTCTTGCCGCCCTAGTTTCCGTCATATCGGTGTTATGTTCCCGGATTGTTGCGTCCCTTACGCGGTTGGGCTATAATGGGAACCCCTTGATAGTTCGCCTTGATTAAAGCTTTTCCAGCAATGCCCAACATTGGTTTTTACCATTTGCCACCTAGCCTCTTTTTCCCTTGGGTTTTCGGAGCCCGAGGGTCATCTTATTTTAACCCCCCCCCCCCCCGGGCCAGTGCTCCTCTGAGTGTTGGTCCCACCGAGCGATGTCCGGGGCTACCAGGGGCAACTCTGGGCTAGCCTACCCGACGTCTTGCTCATTCGGTGTGCCCTGAGAACGAGATATGTGCAGCTCCTATCGGGATTTGTCGGCACATCTGGGTGGTGTTGCTGGACTTGTTTTGACCTGTCGAATCATCTTGTTGTACCGAGATACCGAGTCTGATCGGTGTGTCTTGGGTGGAGGTCTATTCCTTCGTTGACCGTGAGAGCTTGTTATGGGCTAAGTTGGGACCCCCCTGCAGGGATTGATCTTTCGAAAGCCGTGTCCGTGGTTATGGGCAGATGGGAATTTGTTAATGTCCGGTTGTAGATAACTTGAACCTTAATTAATTAAAATGAATCAACTGAGTGTGTTGCCGTGATGGCCTCTTCTCGGCGGAGTCCGGGAAGTGGACACGGTGTTGGAGTTATGTTTGCGCAGGATGCTCTCTAGTTTCTCGCTCGTGCTTTGCCTCCTCTTCTCGCTCTCTTTTGCGGATAAGTTAGCCACCATATATGCTAGTCGCTTGCCGCAGCTCCACTTATACGTTACCCCCTTTCCTACCTATTAAGCTTAAATAGTCTTGATCGCGAGGGCGCGAGATTGCTGAGTCCCTGTGGCTCACAGATTACTATTACCCCAGATGCAGGGACAGATGATTCAGCTCCAGATGGCGCGCTCGAGCTCAAGTGGGAGTACGACGAGGACTCTCAGCGTTACTATGTGTCTTTTCCTGATGATCAGTAGTGGTGCCTATTCGGGGTTAGATTCAGGGCCTTGTCGCATGTTGGGGGTCTTTTCTATTTTGGCGCCGTAGTCGGGCCATGAGTGAATTGTATGATGGATGTTATTTATGTACTTTGATGTGACGTGGCGAGTGTAAGCCAACTATGCTATTCCCCCTTTATATTATTTATGTACATGGGATGTGTAATGATTTCCCGACTTGCGACATATGCCTTCAATGCGATTATGCCTCTAAGTCGTGCCTCGACACGTGGGAGATATAGTCGCATCGAGGGTGTTACAGACTATTCATCCACGG
The DNA here is from genome assembly GCA_034509565.1 of Triticum monococcum. Taxonomy (NCBI): domain Eukaryota; kingdom Viridiplantae; phylum Streptophyta; class Magnoliopsida; order Poales; family Poaceae; genus Triticum; species Triticum monococcum. Next base: position 142,025,569 of record CM067845.1, on the reverse strand, counting down.
GCTCCTATTCATCCAGCCTCCACCGCACACTACTCCACCGGCTACTGTTCAACCAGCCCTCTCCACAGGCTCCTGTTCAACCACCCCTCTACGGGCTACTGTTCATCCTGCCCTCCACTGTCTACTGTTCATCCTGCCCTCCACGGGGTGGTCTTGTTCATCTTGCCCTCCACGGGGTCCTCTTCATCCAGCCCCAACCGGCTCGATCGATCGGGGTACTGTTCATCCAGAGGCAACACCACGGGGTCCTGTTCATCCACCCCCACCGGGAACTGTTCATCCAAACCCCCTAGCAATGCTCATTGTTCATCCATAGGCAGCATCAATCGTCTTCAGTTAGCAACAGTAGCGAAGGAATCGCTCGATCGGGTTCAATTAACAGCCATCGATCGATCACTCGGGTTCAGTAACGCGTAGCCTGTAGTGCAATCGCTCGGGTTCAGTTAGAGCCCAACGCCTCGCTCGGGTTCAGTTAGAGCCCAACGCCACGCACCCATGTGTGTGCGTGTACGAGAGAAACGCGCATCGCTCGGCCCCGACCACCCACCGTAACAGGGAACACACCGATATTTTCCTCGCCCTCGCTTCTACCACGGTTTTTTCCATCATGGACGGCCCAAAGAATGTCATGCAGCTGCGTCTCCGGCCTGCCCAGGACGAAAAGCCCATTTTCTGTCATGAATTTTTGTCATAGAAGTAGGACCCCACCACATCTATGATGATACCGTGTTTTGTCACAATTATCGTCATAGAAGTGTCATAAGTATGACAGAAAAGATTTTCGTTCGCCCCAAAATGTCACAGATGTGTCTTCTTTTGTAGTGGCTTTAGTCGTTTCTAAGTCCATGACAACGAAGATTGCATGATGGGCCTCCGCTAAATCCTATGGTTGTGGGACATTATCTTCGTGATTAGCGCGTGCATGGATTTAGCGCTGAGCCGCTGTCGTCCTATGCATTCACCGCCTGCCTGCCTCTAGTTTTCCATCTAAAGATTTGATTCATATGGCGACGGAGGCTGCTTCACTCACCAATTATTCATGTTGCAGCCAACGAACTAGCCGAGGTTAACACGTCACATCATCTACTAACCTCTCTCAATTTTAATCTTGTATTGTATTGAACTTTCTACATCTAATTTAAGTTATTTCGTTGTGTGATATGTGCTGCATCGCTGCACTAGGTTAAGGCACCTGCAATAGTTCAAAAGCTCGGACTTGTCAATGCTTGGTCGAGAATCCGTGAACATGGTTATCGCATATTCCTGCCAACGACGACTGGCCAATCTACTTGGACCTAGCGGTAAAGGGGATAAGGAGGGGTGGATTTAGTTCTCTAGGCATGTATTCTAGCAACAATGATTAGTTTTTGCTACTAAACAATAAAATTTCCTAATACAACTAGTGATCATTTCTCATTCAATCCTATATAAATGCAAGTTAAAAGCCAACCATGTGATAATACATGATTATTTTTGTTCATATATCTTAAATTTCCATATGACAATGTTTAATAGCATGGCATTTCATGTCATATTTCAGAGTAGTTCGATTATCAACTTCGTCTTCTTAGCATGTATGTGGAATTATTGACCAATACTATTACCTATTGCTACACCCGCTTCAGGTGCCAATTTTTTATGTGTCCAGGCAAAGCTAAATTGCTAATGACCACTACTAGGGAAAACCCTATACACAGAATCTTAGCAGCAGCGCGGCTCAAAAAGGAGCGCTGCTGCTAATTAGCGGTAGCACGGGTGTGGAAAACCTCCTACTGACAACTGCTTAGCAGTAGCGCGCTCGGCGTAACCCGCGCTGCTACAAATATCGACCGATAGTTCCCACCCAACTCCATTTAGCAGCAGTGCGATGCCGCGAGCCGCGCTACTGCTATAGCTGTAGCAGTAGCGCGGTTTTTCTGAGGTCACTGCTACTAATTTTCAAATCAGGCACACTTTTGGTCCCGGCTAGCAGTAGCGCTTGTACCGAAAGCGCGCTGCTGCTACTTTCTTAGCAGCAGCGCGTTTTACGTACCGCGCTACTGCTAATCCGCACCCACCACCTTTTCCCCACCTGTCCTCCCCCTCCCCCAAATCCCTCCTCTCTTCCGCCACTCCCTCCTCTCTCTCTCTCTCTCCATACGTTCTCACATTGACCTCTTGCCCATGCGCCCCTCCTCCTCCATGGCACTGAAAGAGGGCGCCGCCTCGCGCCACCGGCGTCTAGGAGCTCGCCCGTCTTCCACCAGCGTCTAGGAGGTCGCCACCTCGTGCCACCACGCCGGAGACCTAACCACCGGTGACCAGCCCCGCTACTCCCTCCATCTCCTTCCTCTCTCCCTCGGTTTTCTTTCTCTCTCTCTCTCTCCCTCAGGTTTGACTCACAATCCCATGTCCATGCCCGTGCAGGTAGTCGCCATGGACGACCATATCTGGCATGGTCGGGAAGAGGAGCCCCACACCGATGCCTTGCTCTTCCATGGAAACAGGCCCTCCTCCAACAGCCACCGCCGGATCTGGTCTGCCGCTCTCGTTCATGCCTCCGGCGACCCCAACCATCGCTGGATCAGACAACTGCTGCCATTGACAACACGCACGGGATCAAGATATTTTTTTTGCTTTTGAAAGTAATAGTAGTAGCGCGGGGTATAAGACCTGCTACAGATAATTAGTAGTAGCATTGTACTGCAACGCACGCTATAGCTAACCATGTATAGCAGTAGCGCGTGTCAACACGCGCTACTGCTACAAGTTAGCTGTGGTGTCATATCAGTAGCGCGGGCGCCCGCGCTATTGTTACACCCAAAACCCGCGCTACTGCTAGTATTTTCCCTAGTAGTGGATACTTCAATATAAAACTATTGGGTAGTAGTATGTGAAGCATAATATTTCTTGGCTTCATCGCAGTCTACCCCCTATGCCTAAATCCTGGCCCCGCCCATGCACTATGGGTAACATCACATATACCAAGAAATGATGAGTCTATAACCTAATAAATGAAGTGTTACATGAAACCACATATGTGTTACTCTACAATATAAAGGTAGTAACATATAGATGTTACTAGTCTATGTTACTCCACACTATGGGTAGTCTGATGGGTGGGTGAGAGCAATCCATCTATCCTTTCTTTCAAGCTATCCTTTCGAACCACGACGCAATCGGGCGACTACAAATCTGAAAAAACCAAGCAAAATTCAAAAAGACCAAAAAACGGATGTAGAAAAAGAAAAATTGTGCTCCCACGGGTGCACCTAATGCGTGACACATGGTGGTGACTAGGCACACCACTTTGCAGAGGCCTGTGCTCGATCTGGCTGAGGTGGCATACTCCAAATTGCTTGTACTTGATTTGCGGCATACTCTAGATTGCCAAATCTGACGATCTGACCTGGGGCGAAGTTCTCGATCTGGCCTGGTTGAGGTGGCCAAATGAGTAGACAATGAAGGTGGCGCCACCGAAGATAACTCTAACCCGATGCCTAGATCACACCTGACTCGATCAAGGAACCCATCAAGCCTTTGTGTTTACCTAGCTGGACCTGCACGGGAAACCGCTTTCAGAAACGATTACAACATATCACGCGGTAGTGTATCCCAGAGAGGTGAATAGGCCGGATGGTAACATGAGGTGAGTCTTTAACCAGGTTTGGGCCCTCTCAATGGATGTAAAACTCTACTCCTGCTCTATGTTTATTGTGATAGGGGTGTACAAAGTACAATGTATAAAACCGGGAGATTATATTGTTGTATTTTCTTGTATATATCTACTAGCTCGAAACCAGCTTATATAACATACCTTGGGCCCCCATGGTTATCCTACTTGGCTACGTTGATGGAGGTAGAGTTCTCCATGGCTCCAATATCTACGGCTTGTATGTCAAGTCTTCTAGAGTCTTCATATAACATGTCATGGGCTCTCCAATGTGGCCCATGACGGAATCAACCTAGGGTTCCTCGGCTCAACCACCAGGCCGTGAATTGGCATGGTGAGAACCCTGGGCCGGGACATCATTACAAAAAAACTAATTTGGAACCTTTGGATTGACTCGGTTCATGCACTTCAGATGTGTTTGGTCGGTTCTAGAAGATCAAAAAAATTCTATCAAACTCCCTTTTAGCTGCCTGGTAGGATGAATGGGCTCTTTTGAGCTATGACCATCAGATGGCAAAGAAAAAGAACTATTTCAACCATGTTCAATAGAGAACGGGTTCAAGTCCTTGATTTGAAAGTGGTGCTCGCATTTTCTGGATTTATTTCAGTCTTTTTGGCGATTTTCGTTCAATGGGAGGAGATGTCTACATCGACTATGAAGGCACTAATGGTGAATTCATCAATCTCAAGATGATGTGCATGCTTAGTCTCTCAAAGGTGCTCAGAGGGGTAGGATGTGCATGTGTATGTTCATAAGGGTGAGTGTATGTGCGTATGTATGAGCGACTATGCTTCTTTAGAGCAACTTTAGCAGATCCGCTAAGACCCCATCCAACATATTTCATATATAGGCCAACTATAAAATTATTTGCGGTACCACAAATATTTTCGTGGGCAAACATTGACATGTAGTAGAATTCATATAGACGCATAAACTTGATATAAACAATCATGTCGCACTAGTTCACATCCAAAATCATGCGCAACATATGGGGTAGCAAGTTTGGCCATACGAAAGTGCAATCAAACAAAATAAAACATGATCAAATCACCACACCAGCCATAAAAAAATCAAGCAACATCATCATTGTTGCAAAGATCATTGCCACCACCACCGACAATAGCACCTTGATCACCATCTTCAACCACATTCACCAAAGAATGAGCACCATCATCTTCATTGGTCGAAGCATCAACATGGACATCATTTGCCAAAGTGCCACCACCATTTCTAAAAGCTCCACCACATCCACCTCCATCTCCATTGCCAAAAGCATAACCACCTCCACCTCCACCGTGAACACCACCACCTCCACCAGGAACACCACCACCAATGCTGAAGCCAACACCAACTCGAAACCCACCACCACCATTGCCGAATCCAACACCATCTCCAAACCCACCAACAACAACATTGCCGAAAGCAAAACCACCTCCAAACCCTTGATACGTCTCCAATGTATCTATATTTTTTGATTGTTTCATGCTATTATATTATCAATCTTGTATGGTTTATATGCCATTTTATAACATTTTTGTGAACTAACCTATTAACTTAGTGCCCAGTGCCAGTTCCTGTTTTTTTGCCTATTTCTTTGTTTCACAAAAAACCATTCCAAATGAAGTCCAAACACGATGAAACTTTACGGTGATTTTTATGGACTAGAAGAGACCCTAAAAGCTTCGGGGGAGGGCCAAAAGACCTACTAGAGGATGATACGTCTCCAACGTATCTATAATTTTTTATTGTGCCATGCTATCATATTATCTGTTTTGGATGGTATATATTCATTAATATGCTATTTTATATTATTTTTGGTACTAACTTATTAACCTAGAGCTAGTGCCAGTTTCTGTTTTTTCCTTGTTTCCGACTTCTACAGAAAAGGAATATCAAACGGAGTCCAAACGGAATAAAACTTTATGATGATTTTTCTTGGACCAAAAGACACCTACCTGACTTGGGGAGAGGGCCAGAAGAGTCCCGAGGAGGCCACAAGCCTCTAGGGCGCGCCCCAGGGGGGCGCCCTGAGGGCTTGTGGGCCCCTCGGTAGTCCTCCACCCTAGTTCCACCTGTATATATTCTCAAATATTCCCCAAACATCAGAAGCGTCCACAAAAATACTTTTCCATTGCTGCAAGCCTCTGTTCCTGTTAGATCCCATCTTGGGGCCTTTTCCGGCACTCTGCTGGAGGGGGATTCGATCACGGAGGGCCTCTACATCTACCTTGTTGCTCTTCCGATGAAGTGTGAGAAGTTTACCACAGACCTACAGGTCCATAGCTAGTAGCTAGATGGCTCCTTCTCTCTCTTTGATCTTTAATACAATGTTCCCATGATGTTCTTGGAGTTCTATCCGATGTAATCTTATTTTGTGGTGTGTTTGTTGAGATCCGATGAATTGTGGATTTATGATCAGATTATTTATGAATATTATTTGAGCCTTCTCCGAACTCTTTTATGCATGATTAATAAATCTTTGTATTTCTCTTCAAACTATTGATTTGGTTTGGCTAACTAGATTGGTTTTTCATGCAATGGGAGAGGTGCTTAGTTTTGTGTTCAATCTTGCGGTGTCCTCACCCAGTGACATAGTAGGGGTAGAGAGGCACGTATTGTATTATTGCTATCAAGGATAAAAAATGGGGTTTATATCATATTGCTTGAGTTTATCCCTCTACATCACGTCATCTTACTTAAAGCGTTACTCCGTTCTTGTGAACTTAATACTCTAGATGCATGCTGGATAGCGGTCGATGTGCGGAGTAATAGTAGTAGATGCAGGCAGGAGTCGGTCTACTTGTCATGGACGTGATGCCTATATTCATGATCATTGCCTTAGATATGGACATAACTATACACTTTTCTATCAATTCTCCATAGTAATTTGTTTACCCAACATATGTTTTCTTCAAGAGAGAAGCCTCTGGTAAAACCTATGGCCCGGGTCTATTTTCCATCATATCTTTTCAAATCTATAAACCAAAAAACCCAAAAAAATAGCTTGCTGCAATTTATTTATTTTTACTTTAGTTTGCTCTTTTATTTATCTTTTATACCTATCTCTATTAGATCTCACTCTTGTTCATGACCGTGAAGGGATTGACACCCCTTTTTCGTGTTGTGTGCATGTGTTTGTTAGTTTGTGCATGTGCATATATTGGAGACTTGCTTGTGCCTCCTAGTGGATTTATACCTTCGTTCTTAACCGAGGGAAATACTTATCTCTACTTTGCTGCATCACCCTTTCCTATTCAAGGGAAAAATCAACGCAAGCTCAAGAAGTAGCAGGAAGAATTTCTGGCGCTGTTGCCGGGGAGGATTCACACCTAGTCAAGATTAGCCTCCCGTCAACTTGCCAATTTCTGGCGTCGTTGCCGGGGAGGATCTACATCAAGCCTACCAAGTACCTATCGTAAACTCTCATCTCTTGCACTTACATTATTTGCCATTTGCCTCTCGTTTTCCTCTCCCCCACTTCTAAAACGTTTTCAGAAAAATATGAAAATATTTGCCTTCTTTCCGTTTTCCTTTATGTCTTACTTGGTTTGTTTGCTTGTTTGCTTGGCATAATTGTGTGTTTATTGGAAACCAATAAGAAAAAGTTTATGGATCCTCATCCACTTGCTAATCTTTTTAAAAGATCCAACTATGATGAACGAATTGCTAGTGCGTTGAGTACACTAGCTTATCTTTATGAAGTTTTGCTTGAAATTCGTGAATCTAAAAATTGTGATGAAGTGTTACAAGAAGAAATTTATGAAGTGATTCACGATAGCTCCTTGAATGAAAAACATGATTGCAATGATGTTATTATAAATTTTATTAATGTCAATTGTGCTAATAATATGCAAAATCCCAAGCTAGAGGATGCTAATTTTATTATGTCCACTACTTATTGCAATGATCCTGAGTGGTGTGATAATGCTTCTTCGATCTTGAAAGTTTATTTGAGCCTCATGACGAATATGTTTGCAATAATATTGAAAGTGGGTTTGGAAGAGTGTCAACTTTAGGAAATAATGATCCCACAACTTTGGAGATTGATCAATCTTATGAATTTTTTGATTAAAGTGGGCTTGGAGAGGTCATGACTTTATTTGGTGATAACCCCACTATTTTGGAAGAGTGTCAACTTTGCATGCATGTGGATCATGTAGAGAAAATTTTATGTGATAGCTATATTGTTGAATTTCAATATGATCCCACATGCAATTATTATGAGAGAGGAAAATATGGTTGTAGAAATCTTCATGTTACTAAATTACCTCTCGTTATGTTGAGATTGCTATTGTTTCTTTCTTCTTCCTTGCATATGCTAGTTTTTGCTTGTCTTGATAGATCTTTTTCCTATAAAATGCCTATGCATAGGAAGTATTTTACACTTAAACTTGTTTTTCACATGCTACATGGTGCTCTCTTCTTGTTTCAATTGATATCTTTCATGTGAGCATCATTAAAATTATCAATGCCTAGCTAAAAGGCTTTAAAGAAAAGCGCTTGTTGGGAGGCAACCCAATATTTTTCTTTTCTTTTTTTCTGTTAATAACCATTATTACTTCTGTAGTAATTGTGTTTTGGTGTTTTAATTAGTGTTTGAGCAAAGTAAGACCTTTGGGATGGTCATGGTGATAGTTGATTTGATTTTGCTGAAAAACGGAAACTTTGGCGTCTAGTAACACAATTGTTTGAATTCACCGGAGTGTGATAAAATTCTGAATATTTTACACAAGATTGATATACAAATTTCCTAGGTTGTCATAATTTTTCAGAATTTTTGGAGTTTCTGAAGTATAAGAAATTTCCAGATTACTACAGACTGTTCTGTTTTTAACAGATTCTGTTTTCTTTGTGTTTTTGCTTTTTTGATGAATCTATGGGTAGTGTCGGGGGGTATGTGATGTCTACTATGCAAACTTTCTCAATGTGGTTGTTGTTGAGCCTCCAAGTGCAGAGTTTTGTAGGACGGTAGCAAATTTCCCTCCGGTGGATGACCTAAGGTTTATCAATCCGTGGGAGGCGTAGGATGAGGATGGTCTCTCTCAAACAACCCTGCAAGAAAATAACAAAGAGTCTCTTGTGTCCCCCAACACACCCAATACAATAGTAAATTGTATAGGTGCACTAGTTCAGCGAAGAGATGGTGATATAGGTGCAAAATGGATAGTAGATATGGGTTTTTGTAATATGAAAATATAAAAACAGCAAGGTAACTAGTAACAAAAGAGAGCGAAAACGGTATTGCAATGCTTGAAAACAAGGCCTAGGGTTCATACTTTCACTAGTGCAAGTTCTCTCAATAATGATAACATAATTAGATCATATGGCAATCCCTCAACGTGCGACAAAAGTCACTGCAAAGTTCCTATCATGGAGAACATAAGATGAAATTGCTTGTAGGGTACGAAACCACCTCAAAGTTATTCTTTCCGATCAATCAATTGAGCTATTCCTATAAGTGTCACAAACAACCCTAGATTTCGTAGTAAAATAACACCATATGACACACATCAATCAACCCTAATGTCACCTAGATACTCCAATGTCACCACAAGTATCCGTGGGTCATCAAACAACTTCATATTCATAATATTCAATCCAACATAAAGAACCTCAAAGAGTGCCCCAAGATTTCTACTGGAGAAACAAGGACAAAAACGTGCATCAACCCCTATGCATAGATTATCCCAATGTCACCTCGGGAATCCACGAGTTGAGTGCCAAAACATACATCAACTGAATCAATAGAACACCCCATTGTCACGCAAGACCTACATCAAGTGTTCTCAAATCCATAATAGTATTCAATCCGATAATAATGAAACCTCAAAGGTAAAAATCAATACATCACAGGAAGGTAGAGGGGGAGAAACACCATATGATTCAACTATAGTAGCAAATCTCACGGTACATCAAGATCGTGCCAAATCAAGAACACGAGAGAGAAAGATTAAACACATAACTACTGGTAGATACACTCAACCCCGAGGGTAAACTACTCCCTCCTCGTCATGGAGACCACCGGGATGATGAAGATGGCCACCGGTGATGGCTTCCCCCTCTGACAGGCTGCCGGAATGGGCTCCCGATTGGTTTTTCGTGGCTACAGAGGCTTGTGGTAGCGGAACTCCGGATCTAGGTTTATTTCTAGGAGTTTCTATATTTATAATAATTTTTGGCGTCGAGAACAAGTCAGGGGGGTCCATGAGGAGTCCACAAGACCGGAGGGCACCCCTAGGGGGGAAGGGAGCGCCCTCCACCCTTGTGGAGGCCTCATGGCTCTTCTGTCCCAACTCTTTTGCTTCGGGGGCTTCTTCTGGTCCATAAAAAATCACTGTAATTTTTTAGCTCATTTGGACTCCGTTTGATATTCTTTTTCTACGAAACTCAAAAACTAGGAAAAAACAAAAACGAGCACTGGGCTCTAGTTAATAGGTTAGTCCCAAAAATCATATAAAATAGCATATAAATGCATATAAAACATCCAAGATAGATAATATAATAGCATGGAACAATCAAAAATTATTGATACATTGGAGATTTATCAAGCATCCCCAAGTTTAATTCTTGCTCGTCCTCGAGTAGGTAAATGATAAAAACAGAATTTTTGATGTGGAATGCTACCTAACATATTTATAAATGTAATCTTCTTTATTGTGGCATGAATGTTCAGATCCATAAGTTTTGAAACAAAAGTTTAATATTGACATAAAAACAATAATACTTCAAGCATACTAATAAAGCAATCATGTCTTCTCAAAATAACATGGCCAAAGAAAGTTATCCCTACAAAATCATATAGTCTGGCTATGCTCCTTCTTCATCACAAAAAATATTCAAATCATGCACAGCCCCGATGACAAGCCAAGCAATTGTTTCATACTTTTGATGTTCTCAAACCTTTTCAACTTTCACGCAATACATGAGGGTGAGCCATGGACATAACACTATAGGTGGAGTAGAATATGGTGGTTGTGGAGAAGACAAAAAGAGGGAGATAGTCTCACATCAACTAGGTGTATCAACGGGCTATGGAGATGGCCATCAATAGGTATCAATGTGAGTGAGTAGGGATTGCCATGCAATGGATGCACTAGAGCTATAAGTATATGAAAGCTCAAAAAGAAACTAAGTGGGTGTGCATACAACTTGCTTGCTCATGAAGACCTAGGGAATTTTGAGGAAGCCCATCGATGGAATATACAAGCCAAGTTCTATAATGAAAAATTCCCACTAGTATATGAAAATGACAATATAGGAGACTCTCTATTATGAAGATCATGGTGCTAGTTTGAAGCACAAGTGTGGTAAAAGGGTAGTAGCATTGCCCCTTCTCTCTTTTCTCTCATTTTTTGGGGCTTCTCTTTTTTTATTTGGCCTTTCCTCAGTTTTTTTATTTCCTCACATGGGACAATGCTCTAATAATGAAGATCATCACACTTTTATTTACTTACAACTCAAGGATTACAACTCGATACTTAGAACAAAATATGACTCGATATGAATTCCTCCAGCGGGGTACCAGGATGTGCAATAAATCAAGAGTGACATGTATGAAAGAATTATGAAAGATGGCTTTGCCACAAATACAATGTTAACTACATGATCATACAAAGCAATATGACAATGATGGAACATGTCATAATAAAACGGAACGGTGGAAAGTTGCATGGCAATATATCTCGGAATGGCTATGGAAATGCCATAATAGGTAAGTATGGTGGCTGTTGAGAGGAAGGTTCATGGTGGGTGTATGGTACCGGCGGAAGTTGCATGGCACAAGAGAGGCTAGCAATGGTGGAAGGGTAAGAGTGTGTATAATCCATGGACTCAACATTAGTCATAAAGAACTCACATACTTATTGCAAAAATCTATTAGTCATCAAAACAAAGTACTACACGCATGCTCCTAGGGGGATAGATTGGTAGGAAAAGACCATCGCTCATCCCCGACCGCCACTCATAAGGAAGACAATCATTAAATACCTCATGCTCCAACTTCGTTACGTAACGGTTCACCATACGTGCAAGCTACGGGAATCACAAACTTCAACACAAGTATTTCTCCAATCCACAATTACTCACTAGCATGACTCTAATATCACCTTCTTCATATCTCAAAACAATCATAAGGAATCAAACTTCTCCTAGTATTCAATGCACTTTATATGAAAGTTTTTATTATATCCCTTTTGGATGCCCATCATATTAGGACTCAATTCATAACCAAAGAAAATTATCATGCTGTTTAGAGACTCTCAAAATGATATAAGTGAAGCATGAGAGTTCAACAATTTCTTCAAAATAAAACCACCACCGTGCTCTAAAAAGATATAAGTGGAGCACTAGAACAAATGACAAACTACTCCAAAAGATATAAGTGAAGATCAATGAGTAGTCGAATAATTATGTAACTATGTGAAGACTATCTAACATTTAAGAATTTCATATCTTGGGATATTATTAAAACAGCAAGAAAATTCTAATAAAATAAAATGACACTCCAGGCAAAACACATATCATGTGGTGAATAAAAATATTGCTACAAGTAATTTACCGATGAACGAAGACGAAAGAGGGGATGCCATCCGGGTATCCCAAAGCTTAGGCTCTTGGTTGTCCTTGAATATTACCTTGGGGTGCCTTGGTCATCCCCAAGCTTAGGCTCTTGCCACTCCTTATTCCGTAGTCCATCAAAACTTCACCCAAACTTGAAAACTTCACAACACAAAACTCAACAGAAAATCTCATAAGCCCCGTTAGTATAAGAAAATAGATCACCACTTTTGGTACTGTTGTGAAATCATTATTTATTTATATTGGTGTAATATCTACATTATTCCAACTTCTCCATGTTTCATAGTCCGATACTACTCATAGATTCATAAAAATAAGCAAACAACACATAGAAAACAGAATCTGTCAAAAACAGAACAGTCTGTAGTAATCCATAACTCTCGAATACTTCTGTAACGCCAAAAATTCTGAAAAATTAGGACAACTTGAGAAATTTGTTTGCAAATCTTCTTCAAAAATAATCAGTATTTTATCACGCGTCTATTAAGACTGAGAATTGTTTTCCTGAGCACAAAAGTTTCTCTTTTTCAGGAAGATCAAATCAACTATCACCGTAAGTCATCCCAAAGGTCTTTCTTGGCACTTTATTGAGACAAAAGTTATAAAACATGATTACTGCAGTAGCATAATCATGTGAACACACAAAAATAGTAGGTATAAATGTTGGGTTGTCTCCCAACAAGCGCTTTTTTAATGCTTTTCTAGCTAGGCATGATGATTTCAATGCTGCTCACATAAAAGATAAGAATTGAAACATAATGGAAGCATCATGAAGCATATGACTAGCACTTTTAAGTATAACCCACTTCCTATGCCTAGGAATTTTGTGAGCAAACAAGTTATGGGAACAATAATCAACTAGCATAGGAAGGAAAAACAAGCATAACTTCAAGATTTTCAACATATAGAGAGGAAACTTGATAGTATTGCAACTTCTACAAGCATATGTTCCTCTCTCATAATAATTTTTAGTAGCATCATGAATGAATTCAACAATATAACTATCACACAAAGCATTATTTTCATGGTGCATGATGTCTACTGATACGTCTCCAACGTATCTATATTTTTTGATTGTTCCATGCTATTATATTATCAACCTTGGATGTTTTATATGCATTTATATGATTTTTGGGACTAACCTATTAACCTAGAGCCCAGTGCCAGTGCCAGTTTCTGTTTTTTCCTTGTTTTAGGGTTTCGAAGAAAAGGAATATCAAACGGAGTCCAAATGGAATGAAACCTTCGGAAAAGTTATTTTTGGAAAGAAAGCAATACAGGAGACTTGGAGTTCACGTCAGGGGATCAACGAGGAAACCACGAGGCAGGGGGGCGCACCCACCCCCTGGGCGCGCCCTCCACCCTCGTGGGCCCCTTGTGGCTCCCCTGATGTATTTCTTCCGCCTATATATATATCCATATACCCTAAAATGATCGGGGAGCACAATAGATCGGGAGTTCCGCCGCCAAAAGCCTGCGTAGCCAACGGAAACCAATCTAGACCCGTTCCGGCACCCTACCGGCGGGGGGGAATCCCTCTCCGGTTTCCATCTTCATCATCCCGGTGCTCTCCATGATGAGGAGGGAGTAGTTCTCCCTCGGGGCTGAGGGTATGTACCAGTAGCTATGTGTTGGATCTCTCTAAATCTCTCGTGTTCTTGATTTGGAATGATCTTGATGTATCGCGAGCTTTGCTATTATAGTTGGACCTTATGTTTCTTCTCCCCCTCTACTTTCTTGTATTGGATTGCGTTTCCCCTGCGAAGTTATCTTATCAGATTGAGTCTTTAAAAATTTGAGAACACTTGATGTATGTCTTGCCGTGCGTATCTGTGGTGACAATGGTATATCACGTTATTCACTTGATGTATGTTTTGGTGATCAACTTGCGGGTTCTGCCCATGAACCTATGCATAGGGGTTGGCACACGTTTTCGTCGTGATTCTCCGATAGAAACTTTAGGGCACTCTTTGAGGTTCTATGTGTTGGTTGAATAGATGAATCTGAGATTGTGTGATGCATATTGTATAATCATAACCATAGATACTTGAGGTGACATTGGAGTATCTAGGTGACATTAGGGTTTTTGTTGATTTGTGTCTTAAGGTGTTATTCTAGTACGAACTCTAGGGCTATTTGTGACACTTATAGGAATAGCCCAACGGATCGATTGGAAAAAATAACTTTGAGGTGGTTTCGTACCCTACCATAATCTCTTTGTTTGTTCTCCGCTATTAGTGACTTTTGAGTGACTCTTTGTTGCATGTTGAGGGATAGTTATGTGATCCAATTATGTTATTATTGTTGAGAGGACTTGCACTAGTGAAAGTATGAACCCTAGGCCTTGTTTCCTAGCATTGCAATACGGTTTATGCTCACTTTTATCATTAGTTACCTTGCTGTTTTTATATTTTCAGATTACAAAAACCTTTATCTACCACCCATATACCACTTGTATCACCATCTCTTCGCCGAACTAGTGCACCTATACAATTTACCATTGTATTGGGTGTGTTGGGGACACAAGAGACTCTTTGTTATTTGGTTGCAGGGTTGCTTGAGAGAGACCATCTTCATCCTACTCCTCCTATGGATTGATAAACCTTAGGTCATCCACTTGAGGGAAATTTGCTACTGACCTACAAACCTCTGCACTTGGAGGCCCTACAACCTCTACAAGAAGAAGGTTGTGTAGTAGACATCAAGCTCTTTTCTGGCGCCGTTGCCGGGGAGGTGAGTGCTTGAAGGTATATCTTTAGATCTTGCAATTGAATCTTTTTGTTTCTTGTTTTATCACTA
The DNA here is from genome assembly GCA_034509565.1 of Triticum monococcum. Classification (NCBI taxonomy): domain Eukaryota; kingdom Viridiplantae; phylum Streptophyta; class Magnoliopsida; order Poales; family Poaceae; genus Triticum; species Triticum monococcum. The sequence continues at coordinate 142,010,540 of CM067845.1, read as the reverse complement.
GTTTAGTTTATAAAAGAAAACTACAAAAAATATATGGAATTGAGTCTACCTCATACTCTTCATCTTTTTAATATCTTTCGTGAGTATGATGGAATGGAAAATTGTGCCAAAGTGTTAGAAGAAGAATGCATCAAAATGTTTGGCACTAAATCTTTGAATGATGAGCATGATTGCACTAGTTATGATGAAAATGTCTCCTATAAACATGTCAATTTTTGTGGAGTGCATTGGGTTTGTAAGTACACACCAAATAGGGAAGATAGATATTGCAAGAGGCATAAGTACTTAGAAACTAAATTGTTGCAATAAAGGCTAGATGATTGTGCTGAAAATTTAAATTTTCTTGGCCGTACTTGTGGACTTTGCAATGAACAGGGTCATTTAGCTATCCGATGCAAATTGTTTCATGATCTAATCGTGTCCAAAAATTGTGATGACTTGATTCCCCTTGCACATTATAATGAACTCAGTTTGCTTATGGGTTACGGAGAAATGAAACGTATAACTAACTATCTTCCAGTATTTGCCCGTGATAAACTTCTTGGCTTTGATCTTAGAGGAAATTTATATGTATTGTGCGATGAATTGTATTGAAAATCCTTATATTGCCAACTACATAAAGAAAAGAAAACAAATAGAAGATGAAGAGAATACTAATGAAAGGGAAGAAACTTCCCAATACCCTCCTATTATTTCTTATGATGAATCAGGTAACGAGGAGGAGCCTCCTATTCAACCAGTCGCATTAATAAGGAGCTCCAAAAGGAGGATTGAACCCACACATGATGTGGTGAAGAAGAAGAAAAGAAAAAGGAAGAGAGATAAAAAGATATCTCCCCAAATAATGATGCTCCTATTACTATTGTGCCTCATGAAAATGTAATTGTGGAAGATAATGATACTTCTTATGATCTTGAAAATCATTTTGGCACTTGCTTGAAAGAATATGATAATTGCTATACTATTGGTGCTATCCATACTATTAATGATGAGAGTGATTATGCTTATGATATGAAAATGACCAAGCTTGGGGATGCTATGTTTGATGAAGATGGTGTTTTTGAGAATATATTTGCTTCAATAATGTTTTTCCCAAGCTTGGGGACGCTACATTTAATGAAGATGATATTTTTTGTCTCCCAAGTTTTGATATGCAAATTTATAATGATGATAGCATGCCTCCTACTTATGATGATTATTGTGATGATACTTATGCTATAAAAAGTAGTGATTATATTTGTAAAACTTTTCATGATTATGGTTACCCCTTTTCTGAACATTACTCTTTTAATGTGGAAACAATTTATAGTATTCGACTTTCTTATGATACTCCCACTATTCCGAATGAGAAGAATTTTGCTTATGTGGAGAGTAATAAAATTTCTATGCTTGCAGATCATGAAAAGAATGATTTAGGTGCTGGTTATATTGTTGAATTCATTCATGATGCTACTGAAAATTATTATGAGGGAGGAATATATGCTTGTAGAAATTGCAATAATATCATGTTTCCTCTCTATGTGCTTAAACTTTTGAAGCTATGCTTGTTTTACCTTCCTATGCAAGTTGATTCTTGTTCCCACAAGTTGTTTGCTCACAAAATCCCTATGCATTGGAAGTGGGTTAGACTTAAATGTGCTAGTCATATTCTTCATGATGCTCTCTTTATGTTTCAATTCTTATCCTTTATGTGAGCATCATTGAAATCATCATGCCTAGCTAGGGGCGTCAAACGATAGCGCTTGTTGGGAGGCAACCCAACTTTATTTTTGTTCCTTAATTTTTGATCCTGTTTAGTAATAAATAATTTATCTAGCCTCTGTTTTTGTTGTGTTTTTTATGTGTAATTAGTGTTTGTGCCAAGTAGAACCTTTGGGAAGACTTGGGGAAAGTCTTGTTGATCTTGCTGTAAAGAACAGAAACTTTAGCGCTCACGAGACCTGCTGCCATTTTTATTTGGAAAGTGCTATTTAGTTAATTATTTTTGAAGATGATTAACAGATAAATTTCTCACGTCCACAAATTTATTTGAGAATTTTATGAGTTCCAGAAGTATACGTTTGATTCAGATTACTACAGACTGTTCTGTCTTGACAGATTCTGTTTTTCGTGTGTTGTTTGCTTATTTTGATGAATCTATGGCTAGTAAAAGAGTTTATAAACCATAGAGAAGTTGTAATACAGTAGGTTTAACACCAATATTGTTGGGGGTGACTGATCCCCACGGACACCTATGGGACCACGGCGGACCGAGGCCCCTTTCGGTTCGGCAGGGGGGCGGAGAGTGCACGAAGAGCAGATCGAGGCGAACGCACGAACGACGCGATCGGTTTACCCAGGTTCGGGCCGCATGGATGCGTAAAACCCTACTCCTGCTTTGGTTTGTATTGTGTTCTTGCTCGGGAGCGATGAATGCTACAATACACTTGGGTGGCTAGCCAGACCGAGCGTGACAATGGTCGTCCCCCTCCCCCCTGTTGCGCATGGGCCTCCTTTTATATGTCAAAGGGGTCACCGACAGGTGGCAACAGAGATGAGGGTAAAAAGGTAAAAGAGGTGGTAGTTGGCGCCACCGCTTACTACAGTTGTATCATACCTAACCCTGACGGCAAGGGACAAAGGCATTAAATGCCTGTCTATGTCGCCTAGACGGTGCGGAAAGGGACCGTCAGGGGCGCCACCGTTTGCCACGATGGCTACCTTGTCAGCGCCTGCTTGCCACCGCATGCCCCTGGCTGCACAGCCTCCCGCCACGTACGCCAGGAATGGTCCCAGAGCAACACGTTGGTGGGTGAGCTGGAGCGCGGGCTACGGAGTAGCAGCTTGCCGCGGCAAGCGCCTTGCCGCGGATGTTGTCTTGCCGCGTCCGGGAGCTTGTCGCTCACCGGGTCTTGTCGCGTCTGGGAGCTTGTCGCTCACCGGGTCTTGCCGGGACGCGCAGTGCGTCGTAGCAAGCTTCTCGAGATGCCTTGGTTGGCTTCCCGGCAAGCTCCTCTTGCCGGGGTCTTCGTGCTTCGAGTGGCCTTCCCGGCAAGCTCCTCTTGCCGGGGCCTTGGATACTTTGTTCTTGAATGGCTCCAAAGGAACCATGGAGGATCTTGGCGGTCACCCGGCAAGCCTTGCCGCGGGGTGCTGCGACTGCCCGTGCACAAGTTCGGGATACTAAGGTACCCCTACTTTAGTACACCGACAGGAGCCCCCGGGCCTGGGCCATACACGGTGCCGAGCGCTGTTGGGCCAGGCCCAAAACAGTGCACGGGCACGCGCGGCCTGGGTCACGCCGTATCTGACTCCGCATCCACCGCACCCTCTCCGCACGGCACGCGTCGAACACGGCATCGTGGGAGTGATCGTGGGTGGTTTCTTTATTAGGAAAGGCGGAACGTCCGCCACCTCCCCCTTTATAAGCAAAGGGAAGCAGGGTAGTGCGCCCATTCGCCCCCATTGCGCTCCAATCTTGAAAAACTCTGCCCCGCCTCCGTCTTCCCAAAGCACACGGGGCGCAGCACCCTGCCCCCCGCATTGCCACCAGCACCACCACGCCGTCGACCTCCTCCACTGCTTCCGCCATGGCTCCGAAGGGCGACAAGGGGAAGGCCGTGAAGTCGACTGAGGCGCAACGGCTCGCGGCGCTGCAGAAGGAGCGAGCCATCCCCCCCCCAAGCTCGGCGCGAAAGAGCTGCGGGAGTACTATTATCTCTTTTGGGCGACGGAGACGCGAGCTCACCCGCGGACCAGGGTGCTCCCGGCCGCTGCTCACGCGACGGCTCCGGGCGGGTACCCTTTCCTTGCTGTCTTCTTCTACTGCGGGCTCTGCCCGCCTTTTTCCGAGTTCTTTTGTGATATCATGAACACATACAATCTCTGCCTCCTTGACTTCACTCCCAACGCCGTCCTCACCATGGCCGTTTTCGCACACCTCTGCGAGAACTTTGTCGGAGTCCACCATAGCGTAGCCCTTTTTGCCACTTTTTCATCCCTCGGGTAGAGAGAGGAGAGCCTCTGTCCGGTGGGATTGCCTGGATCTCAAGGTCCGGCAAGAAGGAATCTTATCTGGAGGGGGAGTTCCGCGGCAAGTGGGAGGAGTGGAGGGCTGATTGGTGTTGGATTGTCGAGGAGAGCCCGCAGCCATTCACCGCCCGGCGCCAAGCAGCAGCAGTGCGCAGCAGTAACTGGAGCGACGTGGCCCCGGAGGACAGCAGGCTGAAGATTGCCGTCACCAGGATCCAGCGCCTCAGGCTTGCCGGAATCACTGTAGGGGCCGTTGGCGCAGACTTTCTTCGTCGCCGCATCACTCCCCTGCAGGAACGGAGGAGGCCTGCCTGGGAGTTCAAGAACGCGGCAGACATCATGAGGCTGCGCCCAGGCCTCAACTACAATTTCACTGTCCTTGAGCTTAACGGAATACTGCAGGAGCTCTTCAAGTATGATCTAGATCACCCTGAAGTCTTCAGGTTGCCGCAGGGCGTCGTCCCTTTGTGCAACAATTCTGCGCTCGACCGCATCAGGGCAATGATGCCACTGTGTGACTCGCACGGACTTGTGCCCACTTGGCAAGAGCCAGAGGACGAGGTTGTGCAGCAATTCTTCGACGACTTGGTGGAAGTGCCAATCCGCGCCGACGAGAAGGACGGCCTCACCCGAGACACCACCGAGGCGGAGTTGGCGTACATCGCCACCCGGTTGGAGGAGGCGGCGGCAGCTGCCGCGGCGGGCGAGTTCGGCTTCACTTTGGAGGAGGCAGCGACGGCAGAGGCGGCAAACCGTGCCGAGCGAGAGGAAATCTCCGGCAAGAAGAGCTTGCCGGCAAGGAAGATCTTGTCGGGCGTGGTGCCGGGCCGAGCGAGCCTGCCGAGGATGCGAGCGGGTCATTGGAGATCGGCTCCTCCTCCACTTCGTCCTCAGACAGCACGCCGCCAACAGCGCCTCCGTCTCCACCAAGAAGGCGTCTCCGCAAGGTTGGGGATGCAACGAGGCGGCAGGCGGGCCGGCAGTCGCCGCGCCGCACGACGCGCTCCACCGCGGCAAGCACCGTTGCCGCGGGTGCGCCCCATGCTGCTGCTTCAACTGGAGCGGGCTCTTCCCGGACTGCCGCTTCTGCTCCCGCCAAGCGACCAAGGGAGCCTACTCCTCCACCTTCCCGCGCCAGATGCGGGCCGGATTTCGACTTCTCCGCGTTTAGCTCCGACGAGGAAGAAGAAGGGGAGTAAGTTCTTCTTATTGCAATTGCAGTTCTTTGATTCATGTTGTTTTCGTCTCGTCTTGTTTCTCACTTGCCTTTCCCTGTATCTGTTCCTTTTTAGGACTCTGGCGTAGAGGGCGGCAAAGAGAGCCAAGGCGCCGGTGATCATCATCGAGGACGAACCCACTGCGTCAACAGGGGACGTGCCTGAGACAAACTCGCCGGACCCGGCGACTGATCTTCAGAGCAGCCCCCAGCGTAAGTGTCTTGTTTACTTCTCGTTGTCGGGCGCGCACGAAGATCCTTGCTGTGCTGATACTTGTTTGTTTGACTTGTGCAGAAGCAGAGCAGCCACACCAGGAGAGCCCGGAGGCTGCCCTCGAAGCGCCAAGGGAAAGTCCTCCGGCGAGGGACAGATCCCCGGCAAGGGAGAGCTCTTCGGCGAGGGAGGAGACTCCGACTAGGGAGGAGCCCCCGGCAACGGAGGAGCCCCGGCAAGGGAGGAGGCTCCGTCAAGGGAGGAGCCCCTGGCAAGGGAGGGATCTCCGGCAAGGGACTGCGTCGGCGATCCCCCGGCGACGGAGACCGCAGCTGCAGACCCTGGCACAGGTAATTTACTTGCTTCAAACTCCCTTTGGCTCTTTTTCTTCTTGATCTTTCCCTTGGATTTTGCTTGAATTTTTCTTGAATCTTCTCCCCTCTTCTGGCCATTAGACCCATCTGCCGCAGAGTCGATGGAGACTGAAGTCGCCACCGAGGAAGCAGCCGGCGCCAGCGAGGAGGCCGCCAGGGCTGCCGCCGCGGAGGCGGGCAGGGAGTCTGGCGGTCGTACTAACGACCCGGAGGCCGCAGGAGCGCCAGGCGCTACTCCGACTACCGACTCCTCCGCCGCAGCCACCACGCCAGGCTCCGATGAGCCCCAGCCTAGCGTCTACCTGAAGGCCGGCGAGGACATCTTCATCAACCTACCCTGGGCGTCAAGCTCCAGGGCGCCGATCGAGGGAGAGATGCTCGACGGAGAGGTGCTTGCCTCCGTCGGGTTGAAGCTGGTCGACGCGCCAAGCAGCAGCAGTGGTGAACCTGAAGAGGAGCGCCTGCTGCGGAAGTTAGTGGCGCTCTACCGCGCCCGGCAGGCCAAGCTGGAGTCCCGCGAAGCACTTGTTGCGAAGGCGGGAGCCGACATCGAGAAGCGCGCGGAGGAGCTTCGGGGCACCAACCAGGAAGCTCTCCGCTCCCTGGCAAAGGAGCGGGAAGATCTTTCCGAGGCGCAGCAGGCCTTCCTCCTCGAGAAGGCCGACGCCGAAGAGCGCCAACGCCTTGCCGCGGAGAAGTTGTCTTCGCAGGAAGGTGACTTGGCGCAGCGGAAGGTCCACCTCGACAGCCACGAGGAGGAACTTGCCGCGCGCGAGCGGGCAGTTGGCGGAGCCGTCAAGCAGGCCGAAGACGCCGCTGCAACTGCCGAGGCCGCCAAGGCTGAGCTGGAGCTGAAGGTGGTGCAGCTGGAGGCGGGCCTCAAGGCGAGCGGCGACGAGCTTGCTGCGCTCAAGCTCGAGCGTGAGAAGGACGCCAACAGCTACTCGGAGCTGCAGGCCCTTTTTGCCGAGAAGGGCAAGGAACTGGACGCCGCCAAGAACTCCAACGCCGATCTCGAAGTGAAGCTGGCGGCCTTGACCAAATCTCTGGACGGCGCCAAGGAGCAGGAGACGTCCCTGAAGGAGGAGGTCAAGGCCGGCAAGTTGCTGCTGGCGAAGGCCGCTGCCGCCCGGAAGACTTTGTCAGAGAATGTGGAGCACTGGACGGAGGGTCTGGTGAACGTTGCCGCGGACGTCGACAGGGAGCTGGCGCAATTGGGGATGGTAGATCTCGGGTACTCCTCCGACGAGAATCTCCAACCCAGCGCCAAGCTGACTCTGTTCTTCAAGGGCGTGGCGACGGCGCTCCAGCGACTTCGAGAGCAGATCCCAAAGCAGCTTGCCGACGAGTCGCGCAAGATTTGCGCGGGAGCTCTCCAGAAGGTGCTGATGAAGGTGGCCTTCCGCAACCCAGGTCTCCACCTCACCAACGTCCTCCGAAGCCTGCCGCCAGATGCTGACCTGGAGGAGCTCAAGGCCCTTGTCGCACCTATTGTGGACAGGGTGAGCGGAATCAGAAGGGTCGAGGGCGACCGTGTAGACTAGGCCATCCATCTTTTTCTTTCCTTGTCGCTGTCAATCATGTTATGAAAAACAGTCTGTTAGAGCTGCGACAAGTCATTTTGTAATATGCTCTATCCTTGGTAGTAATTGCTATGTTATTTCCTTTACTTGACTCTTTCCTTTGTATGTTTTTACCCTACGCTTTTAGGGAACTTGCCGGCGCAGGCACCCTTGCCGCGAGCGCTGAGTGCGGAACATCAGCAGCCTGCAGGCGGTGCCGCGGCCGGCAAGAAACCTTGTCGCGGAGCTAGTCGCAGCTCACTTAAGTTGTTGAGCGGACTCGAAACAACAGTAAGGGCGCAACTAGCGGGCACCTTTGCCGCGAGCGCTGAGTGCGGAACATCAGCAGCCTGCAGGCGGTGCCGCGGCCGACAAGAAACCTTGTCGCAGAGCTAGTCGCAGCTCACTTAAGTTGTTGAGCGGACTCGAAACAATAGTAAGGGCGCAACTAGCTACGATTTGGATCCTCCATGCACAGGTTTTCCATACAAGGGACGGTCGTTCAAGGAATATAACTCTATGAATTTAAGAATCTGATTGCTCAAACTTTGGCAAACTTATCTTTTCCGTTGTTCGCTTCCCGGCAAGGCGAAAACTTCTTGAATGACGCCTGATCCATACTGTATCTTCTCCCTCCCCCCCCCCCCCCCCGGCAAACTTGTGCGTGAGGGAACCTCCTTTTCCCTGTGAAAAAGAAAGAGGGCGAAACGACAATATGGAGCTTTAAGGCTCGTTATTGCTTACCGTGGGTTAGTGCTGCACAAAATGTCAGATAATACATGCAAAATTTAAAAAGCATGAAATCGACAAGGTGTGCTGAGCACATAATCTTTATGCACAGAATCTGCGCCCGGCTTTGTACAAAGGATTACATGCAACAGCGGCAAGACTTGTACAAAAGGGTGGTTGCCGGACAAGGTCCGACAACCGCGCCTTACGGGTAAAACTTACGAAGATGCTCAGTATTCCAGGAGTTGCTCACTTGGATGCCATCTTCGGTCTCCAGGCAGACAGCGCCAGGCCTGGTGACTCGTTTCACCCGGTAAAGGGCCTTCCCACTTTGGCGTCAACTTGTTGGAATTCTTGGTGGACTGAACGCGCCGAAGAACAAGGTCGCCTTCCTTGAGACTTCTGGCGTTAACTTTGCGGCTATGATAGCAGCGCAAAGCTTGCTGGTAGCGAGCGGCTCGCACAACAGCCTGAAGACGGTCTTCCTCAAGGAGCAGCGCGTCGTCTGGTCGCAGCTGCTCTTGCTCAAGCTCATCATAAGCGAGCACTCGAGGCGACTCGTATACGAGTTCTGTGGGGAGAACTGCCTCCGCTCCATAGACTAGAGCGAAGGATGTCTGACCAGTGGCTCGACTTGGCGTCGTCCTGATCGACCAAAGAGCCACCGGCAGAAGCGGGCGGGGAGTCTGGCGGTCGTACTGACGACCCGGAGGCCGCAGGAGCGCCAGGCGCTGCTCCGACTACCGACTCCTCCGCCGCAGCCGCCGCGTCAGGCTCCGATGAGCCCCAGCTTGGCGTCTACCTCCGCTGGGCTGACCCCTACCTGGCACGCCAAAGATGTCGGGGGTGACTGATCCCCACGGACACCTATGGGACCATGGCGGACCGAGGCCCCTTTCGGTTCGGTAGGGGGGCGGAGAGTGCACGAAGAGCAGATCGAGGCGAACGCACGAACGACGCGATCGGTTTACCCAGGTTCGGGCCGCACAGATGCGTAAAACCCTACTCCTGCTTTGGTTGGTATTGTGTTCTTGCTCGGGAGCGATGAATGCTATAGTACACTTGGGTGGCCAGCCAGACCGAGCGTGAGAATGGTCGTCCCCCTCCCCCCTGTTGCGCATGGGCCTCCTTTTATATGTCAAAGGGGTCACCGACAGGTGGCAACAGAGATGAGGGTAAAAAGGTAAAAGAGGTGGTAGTTGGCACCACTGCTTACTACAGTTGTATCATACCTAACCCTGACGGCAGGGGACAAAGGCATTAAATGCCTGTATGTGTCGCCTAGACGGTGCGGAAAGGGACCGTCAGGGGCGCCACCGTTTGCCACGATGGCTACCTTGTCAGCGCCTGCTTGCCACCGCATGCCCCTGGCTGCACAGCCTCCCGCCACGTACGCCAGGAATGGTCCCAGAGCGACACGTTGGTGGGTGAGCTGGAGCACGGGCTGCAGAGTAGTAGCTTGCCGCGGCAAGTGCCTTGCCGCGGATGTTGTCTTGCCGCGTCCGGGAGCTTGTCGCTCACCGGGTCTTGTCGCGTCTGGGAGCTTGTCCCTCATCGGGTTTTGCCGGGACGCGCAGCGCGTCGCGGCAAGCTTCTCGAGATGCCTTGGTTGGTCTTCCCGGCAAGCTCCTCTTGCCGGGGTCTTCGTGCTTCGAGTGGCCTTCCCGGCAAGCTCCTCTTGCCGGGGCCTTGGATACTTTGTTCTTGAATGGCTCCAAGGGAACCATGGAGGATCTTGGCGGTCGCCCGGCAAGCCTTGCCACGGGGTGCTGCGACTGCCCGTGCACAAGTTCGGGATACTAAGGTACCCCTACTTTAGTACACCAACAAATATAAATAAATAATGAGTTCATTACAGTACCTTGAAGTGGTGTTTTGTTTTCTTTCGCTAATGGAGCTTACGAGTTTTCTGTTAAGTTTGTGTTGTGAAGTTTTCAAGTTTTGGGTAAAGATTCGATGGACTATGGAATAAGGAGTGGCAAGAGCCTAATCTTGGGGATTCCCAAGGCACCCAAGGTAATATTCAAGGACAACCAAGAGCCTAAGCTTGGGGATGCCCCAGAAGGCATCCCCTCTTTCGTCTTCGTTCATCGGTAACTTTACTTGGAGCTATATTTTTATTTGCCACATGATATGTGTTTTGCTTGGAGCGTCATCTTATTTTATTTTGTTTTACTTGCTGTTTGAATAAAATACCAAGTTCTGAAATTATTAATGTTAGAGAGTCTTCACATAGTTGCATAATTATTCGACTACTCATTGATCTTCACTTATATCTTTCGGAGTAGTTTGTTGTTTGCTCTAGTGCTTCACTTACATCCTTTTAGAGCACGGTGGTTGTTTTATTTTGTAGAAATAGGTGAACTCTCATGCTTCACTTATATTATTTTGAGAGTCTTTAGAATAGCATGGTAGTTTGCTTTGGTTATGAAATTAGTCCTAATGTGATGGGCATCCAAGAGGGTTATAATAAAAACTTTCATATAAGTGCATGGAATACTAAGAGAAGTTTGATACTTGATGATTGTTTTGAGATATGGAGATAGTGATATCAAAGTTGTGCTAGTTGGGTAGTTGTGAATTTGAGGAATACTTGTATTGAAGTTTGCAAGTCCCGTAGCATGCACCTATGGTAAACGTTGTGTAACAAATTTGAAGCATGAGGTGTTCTTTGATTGTCTTCCTTATGAGTGGCGGTCGGGGACGAGTGATGGTCTTTTCCTACCAATCTACCCCCTAGGAGCATGCGCGTAGTACCAAGGTTTTTGATAACTTGTAGATTTTTTCAATAAGTATGTGAGTTCTTTATGACTAATGTTGAGTCCATGGATTATACGCACGCCTACCCTTCCATCATTGCTAGCCTCTTCGGTACCGTGCATTGCCCTTTCTCACATTGAGAGTTGGTGCAAACTTCACCGGTGCATCCAAACCCCGTGATATGATACACTCTTTCACACATAAACCTCCTTATATCTTCCTCAAAACAGCCACCATACCTACCTATTATGGCATTTCCATAGCCATTCCGAGATATATTTCCATGCAACTTTCCACCATTCCGTTTATCATGACACGTTCATCATTGTCATATTGCTTAGCATGATCATGTAGTTGACATAGTATTTGTGTCACATCCACCATTCATAATTATTTCATACATGTCACTCTTGGTTCATTGCATATCCCGGTACACCGCCGGAGGCATTCATATAGAGTCATACTTTGTTCTAGTATCGAGTTGTAATCATTGAGTTGTAAATAAATAGAAGTGTGATGATCATCATTTTCTAGAGCATTGTCCCAAGTGAGGAATAAAAAAAGAGAAAGGCCATAAAAAAGAGAGAAGGCCTCCAAAAAAGAGAGAAAAGAGAGAAGGGACAATGCTACTATTCTTTGCCACACTTGTGCTTCAAAGTAGCACCATAATCATCATGATAGAGAGTCTCTTGTTTTGTCACTTTCATATTCTAGTGGGAATATTTCATTATAGAACTTGGCTTGTATATTCCAACAATGGGCCTCCTCAAGTGCCCTAGGTCTTCGTGAGCAAGCAAGTTGGATGCACACCCACTTAGTTTCTTTTGTTGAGCTTTCATACATTTATAACTCTAGTGCATTCGTTGCATGGCAATCCCTACTCCTTGCATTGACATCAATTGACAGGCATATCCCTAGCCCATTGATTAGCCGCGTCGATGTAAGACTTTCTCCTTTTTGTCTTCTCCACATGACCCCCTCATTATATTCTATTCCACCCATAGTGCTATATCCATGGCTCACGCTCATGTATTTGCGTGAAAGTTGAAAAAAGTTTGAGATTACTAAAGTGTGAAACAATTGCTTGGCTTGTCATCGGGGTTGTGCATGATGAGAGCATTCTTGTGTGACGAAAATGGAGCATGACCAAACTATATGATTTTGTAGGGATGAACTTTCTTTGGCCATGTTATTTTGAGAAGACATGATTGCTTAGTTAGTATGCTTGAAGTATTATTATTTTATGTCAATATTAAACTTTTGTCTTGAATCTTATGGAACTGAATATTCTTGCTACAATAAAGAGAAATACATGATGAATATGTTAGGTAGCATTCCACATCAAAAATTCTGTTTTTTATCATTTACCTACTCGAGGACGAGCAGGAATTAAGCTTGGGGATGCTGATACGTCTCCAACGTATCTATAATTTTTTATCGTTCCATGCTATTATATTATCAACCTTGGATGTTTTATATGCATTTATATGCTATTTTATATGATTTTTGGGACTAACCTATTAACCTAGAGCCCAATGCCAGTTTCTGTTTTTTCCTTGTTTTAGGGTTTCGAAGAAAAGGAATATCAAACGGAGTCCAAACGGAATGAAACCTTCAGAAAAGTTATTTATGGAAAGAAAGCAATACACGAGACTTGGGGTGCACGTCAGGGGATCAACGAGGAAGCCACGAGGCAGGGGGCGCGCCCACCCCCCTAGGCGCGCCCTCCGCCCTCATGGGACCCTCGTGGCTCCCCTGATATATTTCTTCCGCCTATATATATCCATATACCCTAAAACAATCGGGGATCACAATAGATCGGGAGTTCCGCCGCCAGAAGCCTCCGTAGCCACCGAAAACCAATCTAGACCCGTTCTGGCACCCTGCCGGAGGTGGGAATCCCTCTCCGGTGGCCATCTTCGTCATCCCGGTGCTCTCCATGACGAGGAGGGAGTAGTTCTCCCTCGGGGCTAAGGGTATGTACCAGTAGCTATGTGTTTGATCTCTCTCTCTCTCTCTAGTGTTCTTGATTTGGCACGATCTTAATGTATCGCGAGCTTTGCTATTATAGTTGGATCTTATGTTTCTTCTCCCCCTCTACTCTCTTGTAATGGATTGAGTTTCCCCATCGAAGTTATCTTATCGGATTGAGTCTTTAAAGATTTGAGAACACTTGATGTATGTTTTGTTGTGCGTATCTGTGGTGACAATGGGATATCACATGATTCACTTCATGTATGTTTTGGTGATCAACTTGCGGGTTCCGCCCATTTACCTATGCATAGGGGTTGGCACATGTTTTCGTCGTGATTCTTCGGTAGAAACTTTGGGGCACTCTTTGAGGTTCTATGTGTTGGTTGAATAGATGAATCTGAGATTGTGTGATACATATCGTATAATCATACCCACGGATACTTGAGGTGACATTGGAGTATCTAGGTGACATTAGGGTTTTGGTTGATTTGTGTCTTAGGTGTTATTCTAGTACGAACTCTAGGGCTATTTGTGACACTTATAGGAATAGCCCAACGGAGTGATTGGAAAGAATAACTTTGAGGTGGTTTCGTACCCTACTATAATCTCTTCGTTTGTTCCACATTATTAGTGACTTTGGAGTGACTCTTTGTTGCATGTTGAGGGATAGTTATGTGATCCAATTATGTTATTATTGTTGAGAGGACTTGCACTAGTGAAAGTATGAACCCTAGGCCTTGTTTCCTAACATTGCAATACCGTTTACACTCACTTTTATCATTAGTTACCTTGCTGTTTTTATATTTCCAGATTACAAAAACCTTTATATACCATCCGTATACCACTTGTATCACCATCTCTTTGCCGAACTAGTGCACCTATACAATTTACCATTGTATTGGCCTATTGGGTGTGTTGGGGACACAAGAGACTCTTTGTTATTTGGTTGCAGGGTTGCTTGAGAGAGACCATCTTCATCCTACGCCTCCTACGGATTGATAAACCTTAGGTCATCCACTTGAGGGAAATTTGCTACTGTCCTACAAAACTCTGCACTTGTTGGCCCAACAACGTCTACAAGGATAAAGTTGCGTAGTAGATGATGTCTACTACACCAAGTGCAGAGTTTTGTAGGATAGTAGCAAATTTCTCTCAAGTGGATGACATAAGGTTTATCAATCCGTGGGAGGCGTAGGATGAAGATGGTCTCTCTCAAACAAACCTGCAACCAAATAACAAAGAGTCTCTTGTGTCCCCAACACACCCAATACAATGGTAAATTGTATAGGTGCACTAGTTCGCCGAAGAGATGGTGATACAAGTGTAATATGGATGGTAGATATAGGTTTTTGTAATCTGAAAATATAAAAACAGCAAGGTAGCAAGTAGTAAAAGTGAGCAAAAACGATATTGCAATGCTTGGAAACAAGGCCTAGGGTTCATACTTTCACTAGTGCAAGTTCTCTCAACAATGGTAACATGTTAAATCATATGGCAATCCCTCAACGTGCGACAGAAGTCACTCCAAAGTTCCTATCATAGAGAACATAAGATGAAATTGCTTGGAGGGTATGAAACCACCTCAAAGTTATTTTTTCCGATCAATCCATTGAGCTATTCCTATAAGTGTCACAAACAACCCTAAAGTTCGTAGTAAAATAACACCATATGACACACATCAATCAACCCTAATGTCACCTAGATACTCCAATGTCACCACAAGTATCCGCGGGTCAATTATACGATATGCATCCAACAACTTCAGATTCATAATATTCAATCCAACACAAAGAACCTCAAAGAGTGCCCCAAGATTTCTATCGTAGAAACAAGGACGAAAACTGTTGGGGAATGTAGCATGCAATTTCAAAAAAAAATCCTATGCTCAGGCAAGATCTATCTAGGAGATGAATAGCAATGGGAGGGGGAGAGTGTGTCCCTATACCCTTGTAGACCGAAAGTGAAGCATTTGACAACGCAGTTGATGTAGTCGAACTTATTCTTGTTCCGACTGATCAAGCACCGAACGTATGATACCTTCGAGTTCTTCACACGTTCAGCTCGATGACGTCCCTCGAACTCTTGATCCAGCAATGTGTCGATGGAGAGTTTTGTCGGCACGACAGTGTGGTGACGGTGATGGTGAAGTGATCCGTGCAGGGCTTCGCCTAAGCACTACAACAATATGGCCGGAGGTGTAAACTATGGAGGGAGGCGCCGCACATGGCTAATAGATGTTGTTGTGTGTTCTAGGCGCCCCCCTCATTGTAGCGACCCGATCCCAATGGACCGTAGTCTCTGTGCATAAGTTCATCCCTGGATCGGTATTGCTGACACACACAGTACTCGAGGATTTATTGCAGAGTTCAATCACACACTTATTACACGAGTGTATCAAAAAGAGTACTTATTACAATAGTATGGCTAAAGGCTATCTAAATAAGATAACTGCGGAAGCTTTAAAGATAAATGAGTCCATCCAACTCCACGGCAAAACTAAGTGCATGACAATGACCTATCGCACCTTACTCTTCGTTTGAAAATTCTGCAACATGATACATTGTAGCCGTGTAGGTCAGCACATGGAATATGCTGGCAAGATAACACCATAGAGCAATGAACAAATAACAGCTATCACTACATGCATATTTGGCTGGTGGAGGCTCTACGGTTATCATTTGCATAAAGCTAATTTTCCCTACAACAAAGGAATATATTTTATTTAACTACAAGTTTGATGAAATTATTGAGAAGGTACCCCCAACTCAATCCCAAAAATAATAATTATAACCCAACAAATTCATTAAGTAGAGTGATGAGATCAACATAATAATTCAAGTACCAGATACTCAAGATGTCCATAACCGGGGACACGGCTAACCATGATTAGTTTATACACTCTATAGAGGTTTGCACACTTTTCCCCACAAGACTCGATCTCCTCCGTTGTATTTCTCGCACTGCATGATGTTTGAGAAACGGATGACCGAGGCACAGTCTTTTCGAAGAGGTCGCCTTAACCGATAGATAGGCCGATACACCTACAATTCCCCTACATCTGCTAGCCCATCATGGAGAGGATTCCCTCAACTTACTCAACTATGCCAGAGCCCATAATGGCTTGTGGCTGCACACAGAAGTTTCTAGCATGAATAATCTTATGATCCCTTTGAGCCTGTGTAACGCCCGGATAATCTTGCTACAGTAATCCCACGCTAATCATGCCACGTCATCCCGATTATTGTTGCTAAACGTTTGTTAGTTCAAACCGCGTCAAATTCAAATTTAAAATTAATGTCGACAATAAAGTTTTCAAAAATTGAAACAAAAATGTTCGGTGGTTGCCAAATATTACAAAGGTAATTTTGGTGCAGCAAACACATTTTTATAAAATGTCTAAATAATTAAAATGATTTAAAACAGGAAAGCAAATAGATAAAAACAAAACAAAAAAACTAAAACTAAAATTGGAAGAAAGGAGAGAGGAAGACCCCCGGGCCAGCAGACCCAGCGGGCCGGTCCATTCGCCCTCCAGGCCCAGCCGGCCGGCCCACTACCCCCCTCCTTATCCACTCCCTCACCCAAGCCCTAACCTAACCACCCCCCACTCGCACCACTCCACCCCCGCTGGATCTGGATCGGGAGGACTCCCGATCCCCTCGCCCCTGCACGTCGATGCCGATGCCGGCGCCCAGAGCCCCCCCCCCTCCCCCGCCGAACTGCTTCCTCCACCCCACCGGCCTGCCTCCTCTGCGACGTCGTCCCCGACCTCCACCTCGCGCCCCGCTGCCACTCCCCTACCGCAATGTGAGCACCGCCTCCGCGCTCGTCTCCTCGCTCCCTCCCTCTCCCTCGCTCGCTCACCACGCCGTGCCCGCGCCGCCCGCGCTCTCGCACGTGCCGCGCCCGCCACGGCCCCTGTTGGCTGCGCCCGGGCCGCGCTCGACCTCGCCTCGCGCCGCGGCCCCCCCATGTCGCCGCTCCCCGCACGCCCTCGTCCCGATCGTGCCTCGCCTCCTCTGCACACCGCGCCTGCCGGAGCTAGCCCATGCTCCCCGCGCCCATCACCGCGCCCGCCGGAGCTAGCCCGTGCTCCCCGCGCCCATCACCGCGCCCTTCCCATCGTCTGCTCGCACACGTCGTCGGCCGCGACCACGCGCCGCCGTGGACCTGCTGTTGCCCCCTCGTGCTGGCCCGCAGCCGCCATCGCCGCTCCTGCCGTTGCTCAAGCCCGCTTGGCAACTGATGCCCCACGCCGCCCACGCCTACGGTCGCCCGAGGCCGCGCCCGGCTCCCCTCGTCCTTGCTCGTGGCCGCCTTGGTCGAAGCCACGCTAGGCCCGCCGTTTCCCCTGCCCTCCGCTTCCGCTCCGGTGGCTCGCCGGAGCCCCGCCTCCCCTGGCCCTGGCTGCCAGCATGCCCCCATGCGCCCCGCGCCTCTCGGGCTCACGCCCGTTCGGGCGCCCCGCTACGTTGCTCGCCCGGCGCCCGCTAAGCCCCCTGCCTATGACACAGGGGGACCATCCCAGAACGTAATTAAAAATAAAAAATAATATAATAAAAATAAAATAAAAATAATTAATTAATTAATTAATTAAAGAATTAATTAACTTAATAATTTTGATTAATTAAACTAAAACAACTAATTAAGCCTAACTAATTAACCTAATCCCTAATTAACTAAAAACAGTCAATGACAGGGGGGTCCCACCCCTGTTGACCATTCAAACGTTGACTGGTCAACTGGGTCCCTCTGGCCCACGTGTCAGTCACTGGGTACACTTTTGTGTACACTGTGCTGGGTGCGGCTAGCAATTTAGCAATTATTTTTCGAATTAAAAATAATTCCAGAAATTAATAAAATCTTTAGAAAATCATATCTTTTAATCCGTAATTCGGATTAAATTATTTTCAACATGAAAGTTGCTCAGAACGACGAGACAAATCCGGATACGCAACCCGTTCATCCGTCACGCATCCCTAGCATAGCGAACACGCAACTTTCCCCCTCCGACCTATCTGTCCAAAAACGCGAAACACCGGGAATACTTTCCCGGATGTTTCCCCCCTTCACCAGTACCACCTCGTACCGCGTTAGTGTACACCTAGCACCACCCTTTGTCATGTCATGCATCGTCTTGCATTTGTTTGCATTATATTTATTGTTTCTTCCCCCTCTTCTCTTGCTAGACACCGAGACCGATGCCGCTGCTACCCAGTTCGACTACGGTGTTGACGACCACTCTCTCTTGCCAGAGCAACCAGGCAAGCCCCCCCCTTTGATCACCAGATATCGCCAACTCTTCTCTATACTGCTTGCATTAGAGTAGTGTAGCACGTTACTGCTTTCCGTTATTCCTATCCTGATGCATAGCCTGTCCTTGCTATTACTGTTGTTACCATTACCTGCTATCCTACTGCTTAGTATATGATGCTAGTGTTCCATCAGTGGCCCTACACTCTTGTCCGTCTGCCATGCTATACTACTGGGTCGTGATCACTTCGGGAGGTGATCACGGGCATATACTATATACTTTACACAGTTACATTACCTGTGGTACTGTTCGGAGTTGGGGGCTGAAGGGGCAGGTGGCTCCATCCCGGTAGAGGTGGGCCTGGGTTCCCGACGGCCCCCGACTGTTACTTTGTGGCGGAGCGACAGGGCAGGTTGAGACCACCTAGGAGAGAGGTGGGCCTGGCCCTGGTCGATGTTCGCGGATACTTAACACGTTTAACGAGATCTTGGTATTTGATCTGAGTCTGGCTACTGGCCTATACGCACTAACCATCTACGCGGGGACAGTTATGGGCACTCGACGTCGTGGTATCAGCTGAAGCCTTCATGACGTCAGCGACTGAGTGCTGAGCGCCGGATTGGACCGTAAGCCTGCTCTTGTATTAAGGGGGCTAGTTCTGCTTCCGGCCGCGTACGCAACGTGCAGGTGTGCAATGGGTGATGGGCCCAGACCCCTGCGCCATAGGATTTAGACCGGTGTGCTGACCTCTCTGTTGTGTCTAGGTAGGGCTGCGACGTGTTGATCTTCCGAGGCCGGGCATGACCCAGGAAAGTGTGTCCGGCCAAATGGGATCGAGCGTGTTGGGATATGTGGTGCACCCCTGCAGGGAAGTTAATCTATTCGAATAGCCGTGATCTTCGGTAACAGGACGACTTGGAGTTGTACCTTGACCTTATGACAACTAGAACCGGATACTTAATAAAACACACCCTTCCAAGTGCCAAATACAACCGGTGATCCCTCTCTCACAGGGCGACGAGGGGAGGATCATCGGTTAGGATTATGCTATGCGATGCTACTTGGAGAACTTACCATCTACTCTCTTCTCCTGCTGCAAGATGGAGGTTACCAGAAGCGTAGTCTTCGAAAGGACTAGCTATCCCCCCTTATCCCGGCTTTCTGCAGTTCAGTCCACATATAATAGCCTTATTCCAGTTGATACCAATGCATACATATGTAGTATAGCTCCTTGCTTGCGAGTACTTTGGATGAGTACTCACGGTTGCTTTCTCCCTCTTTTCCCCCTATCCCTTCTACCTGGTTGTCGCAACCAGATGTTGGAGCCCAGGAGCCAGACGCCACCTTCGACGACGACTCCTACTACACCGGAGGTGCCTACTACTACGTGCTGGCCGCTGAAGATGACCAGGAGTAGTTTAGGAGGATCCCAGGCAGGAGGCTTGCGCCTCTTTCGATCAGTATCCCAGTTTGTGCTAGCCTTCTTAAGGCAAACTTGTTTAACTTATGTCTGTACTCAGATATTGTTTGCTTCCGCTGACTCGTCTATGATCGAGCTCTTGTATTCGAGCCCTCGAGGCCCCTGGCTTGTAATATGATGATTGTATGACTTATTTTATTTGTAGAGTTGAGTTGTGATATCTTCCCGTGAGTCCCTGATCTTGATCGTACACGTTTGTATGTATGATTAGTGTACGATTGAATCGGGGGCGTCACAAGTTGGTATCAGAGCCGACTGCCTGTAGGAATCCCCCTTCCACACTCCTTGGCCAAAGTTGAGTCTAGACATTACAAAAACTTTTACTAACATGGCTATGTCCCTTACGGGCCCACATCGCCATCTGGGTGGTATTAGGCTCTTTTACTCCTCGATCCTTACTTTGGGACTCTGAACTCTCTCCTACTCGGGTTAAACGATTTTACTAACTCTAACACTAGGATCCCGTGACCACGTTCACCCCAAAGTTGGATAAGCCCTAGTTATTCTTTAGAGTAGTATTTGAACATTATCCACATTGTCATTTGACTCCTGTGAAAACATCTTTGTTTTCAGATGGAACCCACGAGGCAGGTCATGCGCCACACGACGACCATTGGTGCCTCAGGATCACCTGCTATGTTGGTTGAGATGATGACCTATCTGGGTTATCGCTGGCACCCTGAGTACACCGTCTATGAGGAGTATCAGGACTTCAACCAGGAGCAGTACCGTGCCATCGTCCACCTCTACTCTCGGGAGTATGACTCCAGTACCGTGCTGCACACTGCTCATGGTGTTGGAGTGACTATCGATATGGCGGTCCACGATGCTGCTTATGCTGCTCTGACACGTCTTCGTGGAGAGTATCAGGAGTTGGATACCTCCCCCTTCAGGCACATTGCTATCGCATCCGATGTTGGTGCAGAGGGATACTACATTGCTGCCTACTCCACTGTCACCCGAGAGCCCTTCTACCATCAGAACCTGGTTCTGCATGCTGATGGGCTGGATAGAGCTAACCGAGCTCTTCGCCACGAGCTGTACACCACCCGTCAGCACCTGTATCATGCTCTGACGCTGTTGCACCCCTCTGTCTGCTCTGGTGATCTGTCGCGTTCGGCGATCTACCCTGCCCGGACCGTGATGCCACAGGGCGTCGGCTGGCCAGATGTGGGAGGCTACTCTCCTGCATTGGGTCCTCTCCTGCCACCTGCGCATCGGGTTCCGCATCAGAGTATCCGCGGACCCCGGGCTACTCGCGTGGAGGTCTTCCCTTCGCGTCACTACCAGCTGTCGGGCTACACCTACCTCCGCAGTACCGCATGGGACTGATGTAGACTTGCTTGTTAGTGTTAGATGCATTCGCCGCGAGCCTGTGTGCCGCCTATGATGTTTTAGCCTATGTACCGAACTCTGTGTAACGAACTCTATGCATGATCTCTTTTGTAAGATATGCCGACTACTATGTAGTATCTATCGTGCTGCTTTCGTTGTGCATGTTTCATCATGAATGATTCTTGTCTTTGCAAATTTCTCAATGCTGAACTACCCCTGTTATATATTAGCAGGATGGTTAGACCAGGTGGTCGTGGTCGTGGTGGCAACGCGCCACCACCGCCTGAGTACATGGCTAGGATGATGCAACAGTTTGAGCTGAATCGTCAGTTCATGGAGAATATTATGGCTCAGTTTCCTCGCCCCAATATGAACCAGCAGCCAACCCAAGTGACTCTGCAGGATTTCATGCGCCTCAACCCAACCGTGTACCGCAGCTCAACTCAGCCTCTGGATGCTGACGACTGCCTCCGTGACATCACCTATGAGATGGAGTCTGCTGATGTAGCCCCTGCCAGCTACATCACCTTTGCTTCCTTCTTCCTGAAAGGACCCGCAGCTCAATGGTGGGACAGCCATAGGCGTACTCTGCCAGCTGGAACAATCATCACCTGGCCAGACTTCCAAGCTGCCTTCCGTGCTCGCTTCATTCCTCAAGGAGTAATGGACCGGAAGAAGCGTGAGTTCCGCAACCTCACCCAAGGCAACAAAACTGTGGAAGCTTATCAGCGGGAGTTTCTGGACTTGTCCCGCTATGCTGAAGAGGACATTGCAACGGATGCACGCAGACAGGAGAAGTTCCGTGATGGCCTTCAAGCTGACATCAAGCTCGCACTTCTAGTGCATGACTTTGCTGATTTCCCCACTCTGGTGAACAAAGCCATCAATGTCGAAACTGGTCTGCAGGAATACAAGAGCTCTCACAAGCGCAACCGTGACACGGGCTCATCTTTGGGCCCGTCTTCGCAGAAGCGCAAGATATGGATTCCCAACAGCATGTACCAGTCGAATGCACCTGCCCCAAGGCAGACCTATGCTGCACCTCGTCTGCCTGCACCTCCAACTAGGCAGACAATACTTCCAGCTCCACCACCACAAGCTCCTGTTCCCACTCCCAATAATGATCTCTGCTACAAGTGTGGTCAGCCAGGTCACCGTGCTAGGGATTGCAATCAGAACCAAAATCAACTGGCCCTCCCCATAGCTGGCCGTGGAAGCAACCAGCCTCGCAACAACAATGCCAAGTCTTATGGTCATGTTCATGCCAACCACGTTGATCTCAATCAAGTTCTAGACCAGCATTCTACCGTGATCGGTACACTCCTCGTAAACTCAGTACCTGCATCTATTTTATTCGATTCAGGAGCATCGCATTCATTCATGTCAGAAGATTTTGCATACAAGCATGACATTAAATGTGAGGAGATGAACACTTCGGTATTGGTAAAAACCCCCGTGGGACAATGTCAAACCTCACTGGTTGGCATCGATGTCCCTGTGGAAATCGAAGGGCTGGAATTCTATGCCTCTCCCATTATCCTGAAGTCGTCTAACATCGACCTCATTCTGGGAATGGATTGGTTGAAAGCGCATACTGCTTCTATAGTTTGCGCCACTAAGGTCGTCCATCTGCTACACCCTTCTGATGAAATAATTGCTTACCAAGCTCATCTAGTTCAGAATGCCGAGGCACGTCTTTATGCCTTGAATGCGTTGAACGCTGCACCACTCGAGGGCATTGAAAACATTCCTGTCGTTCGTGAGTTCCAAGATGTATTCCCAGAAGAACTTCCAGGGATTCCCCCTGCTAGAGCTGTCGAATTCATCATCGATTTGAAACCCGGCACCACCCCTATAGCTAAACGTCCTTACAAGATGCCGCCGCGTGAACTCATTGAGATTAAGGAGGAAATCGAAAAATCTCTTGTCAAAGGTTTCATTCTTCCAAGTTGCTCTCCTTGGGGAGCACCTTCTCTCTTTGTTAAGAAGAAGGATGGGACAAACCGATTAGTCCAAGACTACCGTCCTATAAACCAAGCTACCATTCAGAATATATATCCTCTTCCTCTGATCAATGATCTTTATGATCAATTGGCTGGCTCATCAGTGTTCTCCAAACTCGACTTGAGGTTGGGCTACCACCAGATCCGTGTTCGTGAAGAGGATATCCCAAAAACCACCTTCGTGACTCGGTATGGATCATACGAGTACACCGTCATGTCATTCGGCTTAACGAATGCTCCCACCACCTTCTCTCGTCTGATGAATTATATATTCATGGATTACCTCGACAAGTTCGTCGTGGTTTATCTGGACGATATCCTTGTATTTTCCAAGAACGAGGAAGAACATGCTGGACATCTTCGTCTTGTGCTAGAAAAGCTTCGAGAGCACCAACTATATGCTAAGTATTCCAAGTGTGAATTCTGGCTCCCCGAAGTAACCTATCTTGGGCATGTCCTCTCCAAGGATGGTATTGCCGTCATCCTTGAACGATTTCAGGCTATTCTTGATTGGACTCCTCCAAAGAATGTCAAGCAAGTCCGAAGTTTTCTCGGTCTCGCCAGCTATTGCCGTCGATTCGTCGAGAACTTCTCCAAGATTGCCAGGCCTCTGACTAATCTGTTGCATAAGGGTGTCAAGTTCGAATGGACAGACAAGTGTCAGGAAAGTTTTCAGGTGCTCAAAGACAAGTTGACCTCTGCCCCCGTGCTTGCTCCACCTGATACTAAGAAGGACTTCATCATTTACTACGACGCTTCCCGTCAAGGATTAGGCTGTGTCCTAATGCAAGAGCGCAAAGTGATTGCTTATGCCTCTCGTCAACTGCGCCCGCATGAACAAAACTACCCAGTTCACGACCTCGAGCTTGCTGCTGTCATTCATGCACTAAAGCAGTGGCGACATTACCTTCTCGGTAATCGTTGCGAGATCTTCACCGACCACCAAAGTCTGAAGTATCTGTTTACTCAGCCAGATCTGAATCTCCGTCAGCAGAGATGGATGGAGACTGTTGCAGACTTTGACGTGGGTATATCCTATACCCCCGGCAAGGCTAATGTAATGGCTGATGCCTTGAGCCGCAAGTCTTACTGTAACCACCTCCAGGTTCACAAAGTTCAGCCCTCGCTTGTCGAAGAATTTAGAAAGCTGAACCTCCATATTGTTCCTCCTGGAGCACTCGCTCCCCCTCCTCCAGAGTTCCGCAAGATTAATCTTCTTGTTGTTACTAAGGGTTCTCTAAATACCCTGGCTGTCGTACCAGATCTCGTAGCTGGTATAAAGACTATTCAAGGTTATGACTCTAAAGTCCATAAGATTAAACGCCATCTAGCAGAAGGAAAGCCCTCATTCTTCACTATCGCCGACGATGGCGCCTTGTGTTTCAAAGGCCGCCTAGTGGTACCATGTTCGAAGAAAAACCTGGATAAGACTACAAGGGTTATGCAAGAAGCTCATGATACGCCTCTGTCCATCCATCCTGGTAGTACAAAGATGTACCAGGATATTCGTCAAAGATTCTGGTGGTCTAATATGAAGCAGGACATTGCTCGTTATGTTGCTGAGTGTGACGTTTGTCGCCGAATCAAAGCAGAGCATCAAAGGCCTGCTGGAACTCCGCAACCTATCTCTATTCCTGAATGGAAATGGGACCATGTTGAAATGGACTTCGTCACTGGATTTCCCAAATCACAGAAAGGTAATGATGCTATTCTTGTCGTCATTGACCGGCTTTCCAAAGTTGCCCATTTTCTGGTGGTCAAAGAGACAATCACTGCTAGTCAGCTTGCTACTCTCTACATGGCCAGAATTGTTTCACTTCACGGTATTCCACTGGTTATCAGTTCAGACCGTGGCAGCTTATTCACTTCAAGGTTTTGGGCGAGCTTCCAAGAAGCTATGGGAACTCATCTGTCGTTCAGTACTGCGTTTCATCCTCAGTCGCAAGGACAGGTTGAACGTGTCAACCAAGTTCTCGAAGACATGCTCCGAGCTTGTGTAATATCATTCGGCAAGAAATGGGAGGAATCTCTTCCATATGCCAAGTTCTCTTATAATAATAGCTATCAAGCTAGTCTGAAGATGCCCCCCTTCGAAGTGCTATATGGACGAAAGTGTCGAACCCCTCTGAAATGGTCAGAAACGGGAGAACATCCACTCTTCGGTCCGAATATTATCCAACAGGCCGAAGAACAAGTTCGCATTATTCGCGAGAATCTCAAGACTGCTCAGTCACGTCAGAAAAGTCAGTATGACCGTCATCACCAAGACATGGTCTATCAACCTGGCAAAAAGGCTTATATTCGAGTTACACCAATGAAGGGTGCTCACCGCTTCGGGATCAAGGCAAGCTAGCTCCTCGCTATATCGGTCCCTTCACTATTCTTGAAAGGCGTGGAAAAGTGGCATATCAACTGGAGCTTCCGCCGAACCTTTCTCAGGTTCACGATGTGTTCCATGTGTCACAACTCCGCCGTTGCTTCAAGGATCCAATCCGAGCAGTGGATCATGAAGTGCTCG
This sequence comes from Triticum monococcum, assembly GCA_034509565.1. NCBI lineage: Eukaryota > Viridiplantae > Streptophyta > Magnoliopsida > Poales > Poaceae > Triticum > Triticum monococcum. Next base: position 141,985,110 of record CM067845.1, on the reverse strand, counting down.
AATTGCAACAGGACCTCTCCTCTAAAGAGCATCTGATCTGCATTCTTGACCAAGCTGAACGCCGCACACGTCATAAGGCGATCAAGTTCCTCAAAGTCCAGTGGTCGAATCACTCTGAAGACGAAGCCACTTGGGAATGCGAGGACCGCCTGCGTGATGAATACCCCGCACTGTTTCCTTCTACCTCCTAAACCTCGGACAAGATTTCTTGTAGTGGAGGAGATTTATAATGCCCGGATAATCTTGCTACAGTAATCCCACGCTAATCATGCCACATCATCTCGATTACTGTTGCTAAACGTTCGTTAGTTCAAACCGCGTCAAATTCAAATTTAAAATTAATGTCGACAATAAAAGTTTTCAAAAATTGAAACAAAAATGTTCGGTGGTTGCAAAATATTACAAAGGTAATTTTGGTGCAGCAAACACATTTTTATAAAATGTCTAAATAATTAAAATGATTTAAAATAGGAAAGCAAATAGATAAAAAAACAAAAAAAACTAAAACTAAAATTGGAAGAAAGGAGAGAGGAAGACCCCCGGGCCTGCAGACCCAGCGGGCCGGCCCATTCGCCCTCCAGGCCCAGCCGGCCGGCCCGCTACCCCCCTCCTTATCCACTCCCTCACCCAAGCCCTAACCTAACCACCCCCCCACTCGCGCCACTCCACCCCCGCTGGATCTGGATCGGGAGGACTCCCAATCCCCTCGCCCCTGCACGTCGACGTCGACGCCGGCGCCCGGAGCTCCCCCCCCCCGTCGGACTACTTCCTCCACCCCACTGGCCTGCCTCCTCTGCGACGTCGTCCCCGACCTCCACCTCACGCCCCGCTGCCACTCCCCTACCGGCGATGTGAGCGCCCCCGCCGCGCTCATCTCCTTGCTCCCTCCCTCTCCCTTGCTCGCTCACCGCGCCGTGCCCGTGCCGCCCGCGCTCTCGCACGCGCCGCGCCCGCCGCGGCCCCTGCTGGCTGCGCCCAGGCCGTGCTCGACCTCGCCTAGTGCCTGGCCCCCCCCGTGTCGCCGCTCCCTGCATGCCCTCGTCCCGACTGTGCCTCGCCTCCTCTGCACACCGCGCCTGCCGGAGCTAGCCCGTGCTCCCCGCGCCCACCACCGCGCCCTTCCCATCGTCTGCTCGCGCACGTCGTCGGCCACGACCACGCGCCGCCGTGAACCTCCTGCTGCCCCCTCGCGCTGGCCCGCAGCCGCCATCGCCGCTCCTGCCGTTGCTCAAGCCCGCTTGGCCACGGACGCCCCACACCGCCCACGCCTACGGTCGCCCGAGGCCGCGCCCGGCTCCCCTCGTCCTTGCCCGTGGCCGCCTTGGTCGAAGCCACGCTAGGCCCGCCGTTTCCCCTGCCCTCCACCGCCGCTCCGGTGGCTCGCCGGAGCCCCGCCTCCCCTGGCCCTAGCCGCTGGCATGCCCCCGTGCGCCCCGCGCCTCTCGGGCTCACGCCCGTTTGGGCGCCCCGCCGCGTTGCTCGCCCGGCGCCCGCTAAGCCCCCTGCCTATGACACAGGGGGCCACCCCAGAACGTAATTAAAAATAAAAAAATAAAAAATAAATAATAAATAATAATTAATTAATTAAAGAATTAATTAACTTAATTAATTTTGATTAATTAAACTAAAACAACTAATTAAGCCTAACTAATTAACCTAATCCCTAATTAACTAAAAACAGTCAATGACTGGGTCCCTCTGGCCCACCTGTCAGTCACTGGGTACACTTTTGTGTACACTGTGTTGGGTGCGCCTAGCAATTTAGCAATTTTTTTCGAATTAAAAATAATTCCAGAAATTAATAAAATCTTTAGAAAATCATATCTTTTAATCCGTAATTCGGATTAAATTATTTTCAACACGACGAGACGAATCCGGATACGCAGCCCGTTCGTCCGTCACGCATCCCTAGCATAGCGAACACGCAACTTTCGCCCTCCGACCCATCTGTCCGAAAACGCGAAACACCGGGAATACTTTCCCGGATGTTTCCCCCCTTCACCGGTACCACCTCGTACCACGTTAGGGTACACCTAGCATCACGATTTATCATGTCATGCATCGTCTTGCATTTGTTTGCATTATATTTATTGTTTCTTCCCCCTCTTCTCTCGCTAGACACCGAGACCGACGCCACTGCTACCCAGTTCGACTACGGTGTTGACGACCACTCTCTCTTGCCAGAGCAACGAAGCAAGCCCCCCCCTTTGATCACCAGATATCGCCTACTCTTCTCTATACTGCTTGCATTAGAGTAGTGTAGCATGTTACTGCTTTCCATTATTCCTATCATGATGCATAGCATGTCCTTGCTATTACTGTTGTTACCATTACCTGCTATCCTACTGCTTAGTATAGGATGCTAGTGTTCCATCAGTGGCCCTACACTCTTGTCCATCTGCCATGCTATACTACTGGGCCGTGATCACTTCGGGAGGTGATCACGGGCATATACTATATACTTTACACAGTTACATTACCTATGGTACTGTTCGGAGTTGGGGGCTGAAGGGGCAGGTGGCTCCATCCCGGTAGAGGTGGGCCTGGGTTCCCGACGGCCCCCGACTGTTACTTTGTGGTGGAGCGACAGGGCAGGTTGAGACCACCTAGGAGAGAGGTGGGCCTGGCCCTGGTCGATGTTCGCGGATACTTAACACGTTTAACGAGATCTTGGTATTTGATCTGAGTCTGGCTACTGGCCTATACGCACTAACCATCTACGCGGGGGCAGTTATGGGCACTCGACGTCGTGGTATCAGCCAAAGCCTCCGTGACGTCAGCGACTGAGTGGCGCGTGCCGGATTGGACCATAAGCCTGCTCTTGTATTAAGGGGGCTAGTTCTGCTTCCGGCCGCGTACGCAACGTGCATGTGTGCAATGGGCGATGGGCCCAGACCCCTGCGCCATAGGATTTAGACCGGCGTGCTGACCTCTCTGTTGTGCCTAGGTAGGGCTGCGACGTGTTGATCTTCCGAGGCCGGGCATGTCCCAGGAAAGTGTGTCCGGCCAAATGGGATCGAGCGTGTTGGGATATGTGGTGCACCCCTGCAGGGAAGTTAATCTATTCGAATAGCCATGATCTTCGGTAACAGGACGACTTGGAGTTGTACCTTGACCTTATGTCAACTAGAACCGGATACTTAATAAAACACACCCTTCCAAGTGCCAGATACAACCGGTGATCGCTCTCTCACACGGCGACGAGGGGAGGATCATCGGTTAGGATTATGCTATGCGATGCTACTTGGTGAACTTACCATCTACTCTCTTCTCCTGCTGCAAGATGGAGGTTACCAGAAGCGTAGTCTTCGAAAGGACTAGCTATCCCCCCTTATCCCGGCTTTCTGCAGTTCAGTCCACATATAATAGCCTTATTCCAGTTGATACCAATGCATACATATGTAGTATAGCTCCTTGCTTGCGAGTACTTTGGATGAGTACTCACAGTTGCTTTCTCCCTCTTTTCCCCCTATCCCTTCTACCTGGTTGTCGCAACCAGATATTGGAGCCCAGGAGCTAGACGCCACCTTCGACGATGACTCCTACTACATCGGAGGTGCCTACTACTACGTGCTGCCCGCTGACGATGACCAGGAGTAGTTTAGGAGGATCCCAGGAAGGAGGCCTACGCCTCTTTCAATCTGTATCCCAGCTTATGCTAGCCTTCTTAAGGCAAACTTGTTTAACTTATGTATGTACTCAGATATTGTTTGTTTCCGCTGACTCATCTATGATCGATCTCTTATATTCGAACACAACTCTATGATTGAATCGGGGGCGTCACAGCCTGGGTGGCATTCCATAGGAGGATCACACGGGTACCCTGGGATCTCCTTGGACAACACTGGATTCCCCAGGTGCCCACAACCAGTCCACCCAGTTGTGTATTAAAGTAGCCACCTTAAATTTCTCTTAGATGTAAATAACTCTCACATTGTTCATGAATCTCACAAACCAATCCACGTCTACGAGCATAGCAAAGTAATGCAATCATAACGTAGTAACAACCAAGGTTTGAATATAAGACAATAGGCTCCTACCTCATCAACTATTTCCCAAATACCCACATGTTATCACATCCTACTCATGCAATGTTTGAGGGTTGAAACTAGTGCATAAAAACTGGGTAATAAATGGATATGATCAAAGTGTTACTTGCCTTGCTGATGATCGGAAAACCCTAGTGATTCGTAGCAGCAAGCCTCGCACTCCGGAAACTCTATCGTGAAAAAACAATAGCATACATAAGCACTCAAGCATAAGATGCAACGGTAAAACCAAAAGAAAATATATTAACAGAAATTTCAAGTGAAGAGCTTCGATTGGCAAAAAGAACAAGTCGAATCGGAGTTATGAAACTCAAACTACGATCAAAAGAAGTTCGAATTCAAATCTACTTGAAACCAAATTTTAAATTTCCAAAATCATGTTCAAGTTGATTATCTGGACAGAGGGGAACAAGATGAAGATTTTGGCGTTGGTTTCACTGGATTTGGATAAACGAGCAAAAAGTAGTGAAGGTTTGAAGATCAGGGACTAATCGGTAAGAAAACTATTCACGCATAGGTCCCCGGCCGAAATTAAACCAAAAAGAAAAATCTATGGGATGAACGTCCGCTAACAGAGACTAACGAACGAATTCGTTCGTTAAATTAGCAAATCAGGTGAACGTTCGCTAATTAACAAAATAAAATAAATAAAATCGATCTAATCTAAAAATTAAAAATGCTCCGGGGGGCGACGATGTATTTAAAGGCCCCGGGGGGTCGACTTGGCCAAGGGGCCAAGCGGCGGTGGCGGGCAGCTCCCGGACTCCCGCAGGAGTCCGGCTCGGGCGCGACTCGGACCCTTGTGGAGGTCTCGTGGCTCTTCTGGCCCAACTCTTTTGCTTCGGGGGCTTCTTCTGGTCCATAAAAATCACCATAAATTTTCAGCTCATTTGGACTCCGTTTGATATTACTTTTCTGCGAAACTCAAAAACAAGGAAAAACAGAAACCGTCACTAGGCTTTGTTGGGGAATGTAGCATGCAATTTCAAAAAATTTCCTATGATCATGCAAGATCTATCTAGGAGATGCATAGCAATGAGAGGGGGAGAGTGTGTCCACATACCCTTGTGGACCAAAAGCGGAAGCGTTAGTGTAACACGGTTCATGTAGTCGAACGTCTTCTCAGTCCGACTGATCAAGCGCCGAACGTACGGCATCTCCGAGTTCTGCACACCTTTAGCTCGATGACGTCCGTCAAACTCTTGATCCGTCAGCACGACGGTGTGGTGACGGTGATGGTGAAGTGATCTGCGCAGGGCTTCGCCTAAGCACTACGTGAATATGACTGGAGGTGTAAACTATGGAGGGGGGCGACGCACACGGCTAACAATGTTTGTTGTGTGTTCTAGCGGTGCCCCCTTCATATATATAGGTTGGAGGGGAGGAGAGGCAGCCAAGGGGGCGCCCCAATTAGGAGGAATCCTACTTGGGGTCCTCCCAATTCGCCCCCCCCCCCCCCCCGTTTCCTATTCCTATTCGGAGTAGGAAGGGAAGAGGGGGAAGGGGGAATCCTATTCCCCTTTTCCTTTCCTTCTTCCCCTTTCCTTCTCCAATTTGGCTAGCCCGTATGGGGGGGCACCAGCCCCTTCGTGGCTGGTGTGTTTCCCCTCTTGGCCTATTAGGCCCATATGGCTTGCCGGAGGTTGCCCGGAACCCCTTCCGGTGACCTGATACGTACCCGGTACCCCTGGAACACTTCCGGTGTCCAAATACTAAATCTTTATGTCTGGACCATTTCGAGACTCCTCGTCATGTCTGTGATCTCATCCGGGACTCCAAACAACATTCGGTCACCAAATCATATAACTCATATAATACAAATCGTCATCGAACGTCAAGCGCGCGGACCCTACGGGTTCGAGAACTATGTAGACATGACCGAGACACCTCTCTGGTCAATAACCAATAGCGGAACCTGTATTCTCATATTGGTTCCCACATATTCTAGGAAAATCTTTATCGGTCAAACTGTAATGACAACATACGTTATTCCCTTTGTCATCGGTATGTTACTTGCCCGAGATTCGATCGTCGGTATCTTCATACCTAGTTCAATCTCGTTACCGTCAAGTCTCTTTACTCGTTCTGTAATGCATCATCTCGCAACTAACTCATTAGTCACATAGCTTGCAAGGCTTATCATGATGTGCATTACCGAGAGGGCCCAGAGATACCTCTCCGATACTCGGAGTGACAAATCCTAATCTCGATCTATGCCAACCCAACAAACACCTTTGGAGATACCTGTAGTGCATCTTTATAATCACCCAGTTACATTGCGACGTTTGATAGCACACAATGTATTCCTTCGGTATTCGGGAGTTGTATAATCTCATAGTCAAAGGGATATGTATATGACACGAAGAAAGCAATAATAATAAAACTGAACGATCAACATGCGAAGCTAACGGATGTGTCTTGTGCATCGCATCATTCTCCTAATGATGTGATCCCGTTCATCAAATGACAACACATGTCTATGGTTAGGAAACTGAACCATCTTTGATTAACGAGCTAGTCTAGTAGAGGCTTACTAGGGACACGATGTTTTGTCTATGTATCCACACATGTATCAAGTTTTCGGTAATACAATTCTAGAATGAATAATAAACATTTATCTTGATATAAGGAAATATAAAATAACAACTTTATTATTTCCTCTAGGGCATATTTCCTTCAGTCTCCCACTTGCACTAGAGTCATAATCTAGTTCACATTGCCATGTGATTTAACACCAATAGTTCACATCACCATGTGATTAACACCCATAGTTCACATCACCATGTGACCAACACCCAAAGGGTTTACTAGAGTCAATAATCTAGTTCACATAACCATGTGATTAACACCCAAAGAGTACTAAGGTGTGATCATGTATTTCTTCTGAAGAAGTTTAGTCAACAGGTCTGCCACATTCAGATCCATATGTATTTTGCAAATTTCTATGTCTACAATGCTCTGCATGGAGCTACTCTAGCTAATTGCTCCCACTTTCAATATGTATCCAGATTGAGACTCAGAGTCATCTAGATCGGTGTTAAAGCTTGCATCGACGTAACTCTTTATGATGAACTCTTTATCACCTCCATAATCGAGAAATATTTCCTTAGTCCTCTAAGGATAATTTTGACCGTTGTCCAGTGATCTATTCCTGGACCACTATTGTACCCCTTTGCCAAACTCATGGCAAGGTACACAATAGGTTTGGTATACAACATGGCATACTTTATAGAACCTATGGCTGAGGCATAGGGAATGACTTTCATTCTCTTTCTATTTTCTGCCATGGTTGGGTTTTGAGTCTTACTCAACTTTACACCTTGCAATATAGGGAAGAACTCCTTCTTTGACTGTTGCATTTTGAACTACTTCAAAATCTTGTCAAGGTATGTACTCATTGAAAAAAAATCTTATTAAGCGTCTTGATCTATCTCTATAGATCTTGATGCCCAATATGTAAGCAGCTTCACTGAGGTCTTTCTTTGACAAAGTCCTTTCAAACACTCCTTTATGCATTCCAGAAAATTCTACATCATTTCCAATGAACAATATGTCATTCACATATACTTATCAAAAAGTCTATAGTGTTCCCACTCACTTTCTTGTAAATACAAGCTTCACCGCAAGTCTGTATAAAACTATATCCTTTGATCAACTCATCAAAGCGTATATTCCAACTCCGAGATGCTTGCACCACTCCATAGATGGATCGCTGGAGCTTGCACATTTTGTTAGCACCTTTAGGATTGACAAAACCTTCTGGTTGCATCATATACAACTCTTCTTCAATAAATCCATTAAGGAATGCAGTTTGACATGCATTTGCCAGATTTCATAAAATGTAGCAATTACTAGCATGATTCGAACAGACTTTAAGCATCGATACGAGTGAGAAAATCTCATCGTTGTCAACACCTTGAACTTGTCAAAAACCGTTTTCGACAAGTCGAGCTTTGTAGATAGTAACACTACTATCAATGTCCATCTTCCTCTTGAAGATCCATTTATTTTCAGTGTGTTGCCGATCATCGGGCAAGTCCACACTTTGTTCTTATATATGGATCATATCTCAGATTTATCGGAATCTGGGCTCATCATCGCTTCCTCATAGTTCATAGGTTCGTCATGGTCTAGTAACATGACTTCTAGGACAGGATTACCGTACCACTCTGGTGCGAAATGTGCTCTGGTTAACCTACGAGGTTTGGTAGTAACTTGATCTGAAGTTTCATGATCATTATCATTAGCTTCCTCTCTAGTTGGTGTAGGCATCATGGGAACGGTTTTCTATGGTGAGCTAGTTTCCAATTCGAGAGAATGTACAATTCCCTCATCAAGTTCTACTTTCCTCCCAGTCACTCCTTTCGAAAGAAACACCTTCTCTAGAAAGGATCCATTCTTAGCAACAAAGATCTTGCCTTCAGATCTATGATAGAAGGTGTACCCAACAGTTTATTTTGGGTATCCTATGAAGACACATTTCTCCGATTTGTGTTCGAGCTTATCAGGCTGAAGCTTTTTCACATAAGCATCGCAACCCTAAACTTTAAGAAACGACAGATTAGGTTTCTTCCGAAACCATAGTTCATACGATGTCGTCTCAACAGATTTAGATGGTGCCCTTTTTAATGTGAATGCAGTTGTCTCTAATGCATAACCCCAAAACGACAGTGGTAAATCTGTAAGAGACATCGTTGATCGCACCATATCTAATAAAGTATGGTTACGACGTTTGGACACACAATTACACTGTGGTGTTCCAGGTGGCGTGACTTATGAAACTATTCCACATTGTTTTAAATGAAGGCCAAACACGTAACTCAAATATTCGCCTCCGCGATCACATCGTAGAAACTTTATTTTCTTGTTACGATGATTCTCCACTTCACTATGAAATTCTTTGAACTTTTCAAATGTTTTCAGACTTGTGTTTCATTAAGTAGATATACCCATATCTGCTCAAATCATCTGTGAAGGTCAGAAAATAATGATACCCGCTGTGAGCCTCAACACTCATCGGACCGCATACATTGGTATGTATTATTTCCATTAACTCAATGGCTCACTCCATTGTTACAGAGAACGGAGTCTTAGTCATCTTGCCCATGAGGCATGGTCCGCAAGCATCAAATGATTAATAATCAAGTGATGCCAAAAGTCCATCCGCATGGAGTTTCTTCATGCGCTTTACACCAATATGACCTAAATGGCAGTGCCACAAATATGTTGCACTATCATTATCAACTTTGCATCTTTTGGCATCAATATTATGAATATGTGTATAACCACGAATGAGATTAAACAAACCATTCACATTGGGTGTATGACCATTGAAGGTTTTATTCATGTAAACATAACAACAATTATTCTCTGACTTAAATGAATAACCATATTGCAATAAACATGATCCAATCATATTCATGATCAAATCAAACACCAAATAACATTTATTTAGTTTCAACACTAATCCCGAAGGTAGAGGGAGTATGCGATGGTGATCTTATCAACCTTGGAATAACTTCTAACACACATCATTACCTCGCCCTCAACTAGTCTCTGCTCATTTTGCAATTCCTGTTTCAAGTTACTAATCTTAGCAACTGAACCGATATCAAATACCCAGGGGTTACTATGAACACTAGTAAAGTACACATCAAAAACATGTATATCAAATATACCTTTGTTCACTTTGCCATCCTTCTTATCCGCCAAATATTTGGGGTAGTTCCACTTCTAGTGACCATTCCCTTCGCAGTAGAAGCACTCAATTTCAGGCTTAGGTCTAGCTTTGGGTTTCTTCACGGGAGTGGCAACTTGCTTGCCATTCTTTCTTGAAGTTCCCTTTCTTTTCCTTTGCCCCTTTTCTTGAAACTAGTGGTCTTGTTAACCATCAACACTTGATGCTCTTTCTTGATTTCTACCTTCGCCGATTTTAGCATTGCAAAGAGCTCGGGAATCGTTTTCGTCATCCCTTGCATATTATAGTTCATCACGAAGTTCCAGTAACTTGGTGATAGTGACTAGAGAACTCTGTCAATCACTATCTTATCTGGAATATTAACTCCCACTTGATTCAGGTGATTGTAGTACTCAGACATTCTGAGCACATGCTCACTGGTTGAGCTATTCTCCTCCATCTTGTAGGCAAACACTACTGCAGGTTGCTGCTAACGCGACACTACAATCGGAGACCCTTCCACGAAACTGTGTGCGATGCCATAATCGCAAATGGTGGTTTAAAAAACACGTCAAAAAAGGTGCAAAACATTTGCGATGGAGGATGCATCAAACACGGTTCATATTTTAGTTGCATGTGCGATGCAGGGCATATGGTTCAGCTCAATTAACTGTTTGCGATGAGGAGGAACAAAAGAAATGGGCAGTCACATGAAGGTGTGTGTGCGATGTACGTCATATGGTTCACTCCGATGAACTGTTTGTGATTAGGCAACTGTAACACCCCTAGTGTCATGCTACAGTAACGCTCTGTGATTAAGCCTAATCTTTTGGCTAAAGAATGCTTAATCACCGTTGTTCAATATCTCTTCTCAACTCCCATTCAAATTCTAATTCAAATCATAAGTGAAACATGAAGTTGCACAAAAGTTGCTAGAAAAATGTTCATCATTTAGCAAACATTCCAATACAATTTTATGTAAATAAAAACAACATCACTCCTATGCTAAAATGGACACTAACAGTTATAATAGTGCCATTCCAGCAATTTAAAATGCAAATTCATTTATGAAAATTCCAAATGAATCTAAACCTCTCCCAAAAATAATTGTGACAGTGCCTAAAAAAGAACTGGACTTTTATGATCCAGTCTCACCTTTTTTCTAAATCATTAGGGTCCCTAGATAAATCATGTTCCTTCTCTGTTTTTTTTACAGAAAAGAAGTTAACATGGATACGCAGAGGGGAGAGAGAGAGAGTAAAAGCCCCCCCGCTCGCTGGGCTTCAGCCCAGTAGGCCACCGGCCCAGCTACCGGCCGGCCCAGCCGGCGCTCCCATATCCCCTCACCCCCCGCAGACCCTAACCCATGCACCCACTCCCCCCCACTAGCGCCCCCACTCTCCCTCTCCCCCGATCCAATCGGGATCGGGCTCGACCCCGCCGTCGCTGCCGCGCCAGCCGCCGACGTCACCGCCTCGTCCCGCCACCACCTCGCGGACGCCACCTCCCCGCCGGACCGCCTCATCACCTCCCTTACCCTGCGTCTGGCTCCATCCACCGTCACCGGAGACGCAACTGTCGAGCGCCCTGACACCGACGTCGTTCGCCATCGCCGGCGCCACCCACATCGCCTCCCCGACCTCCTCCCCAACAGCCTACACCAGGCCTCGCCGGCCCCTCGCTCCACGGCAACGCTGTGAGCTGCGCTCCCCGTCCCCTTCTGCCCCCGACGTACGTTCGCATCTCGCCGGCGCCCGTCCACGCTCACCGCCGCCCCACTTCGTCCAAGCCATGCGCCACGCTCGCGTGCGCTCGCGCTCCCCCTTCCCGCGTCGCGTGCGCTCGCCGCTGCCCGCGCCTCACACTAGCGCGCCCATGGTGAGCGCCTCGTGCACCCCCCCTGCTGCAGCCCTGCCGCGCACCCACGCGCGCTCGCCCACGCGGGGCCGCGCCCGCCGCCGCTCGTTGCTCCGGCCGGCCCGTGCTGGCCTCGCCCCGCCGCCTGTGCCCTTCGCGCCGTCGCGCCGCACACCGCCCTAGCCTGGCTCCATCGCCCCTGCCCCGCGTGGCCTCGCATCCCCCTCCCTGCCGCGCACGCCCCCGAGGCCCCACCGCGTCGCGATGCGCCCGCCTCGTCGCCCCCTAGCTCGCCGTCGTGTGCCCGTGCCATCGCCGCAGCCTCGTCCCTGCACTTCGCATGGCCGCCCCCCCTCCTTCCTAGGCGGCTGCGGCCGCCCGTTGCGGAGGCCGGCGACGCCTCGCCGTCCCTCCTGTTGGCCGGGGCGGGCGCCTATTCGGGTTGGCACCCGTCGCCCGTTAGCCCCGCACCCGTTAGGCCCCCTCTGTGACTATGACAGTGGGGCCCCACGCCCTAGAACATTTTTATAAAAAAGAATTTAAAAATAAATAAAAAATTAAATTAATTAATTAATTAAGTTAATTAATCATATTTAATTAATCTAATTAACTAGTTAGTTTAATTAAACCCTAATTAGTTTAAACAGTCAATGACGAACGAGACCCACACGTCAGTTGACCAGTCAACTCCTCTATTGATTGCTGACATCAGCATGAACTGTTCTGGATACTGTTGATTAAATTAATTAAATAAATCCTACAAATGATTTAAATCTTTTAAAATTAATATAAAATAAACCGTAGCTCGGATGGAAAAACTTTGTACATGAAAGTTGCTCAGAAAGACGAGACAAATCCGAATACGCGCTCCGTTCATCCACCACATGCCCCTATCATAGCGAACGTGCAACCTTTCCCCTTCGTTTCATCTGTCCGAAAATGCCTAACTCCGGGAAAACTTTCCCGGATGTTTCCTCCCTTCGCCAGTATCGCCTAGTACTGCGTTAGGTCACCCCTGGCACCGTGTTTTGCCTTGTTATATTTTTGTGATGCTTGTTTGCCCCGTATTTACTGTTTCTCCCCCCTCTTCTTCTCTGGTAGACCCCGAGACCGACGTTGATGCGACTGAGTACGACTACATCCCCGACGACCGCTCCTTGCCAGAGCAACCAGGCAAGCAAACCCCCCTTGAGCATTCCGATATCGCCCATTTCTTTCCCTCTCATGCTTGCATTAGAACTGCTACTGCTTTATGTATGATCCTACTCTGATGCATAGCCTGTTGTTGTTACATGCTTTTATACCTTACCTGCTTATCCTAAACTGCTTAGTATAGGTTGGTTAGAGATCCATCAATGACCCCCCACCTTGTCCCAGTTGCCCTGCTTTTATGTTCGATGACTCGATCAACGTGATCGACATCCAGGCCCCGACACCGCACATCACTTTCCCCTTTTGATGCACGACTCTGCAGAGTTACCATGGAGTGCCGAGGGTGAAACCTCATACATCACTCCTGGTGAGATCTCTATAGTGTAGCTATACGGTCGAGGTCATCGAGGGTGATTTCCTCCTTAACCACTTCCTTTACGGCTCTATCGTGCAACTCATCAAATGTGAACCTCGAGGGTGGATCCTCTTACGTTCACCTTGATGATAACATCGAGTGGAATTCACCGGGGGTGATTCCTCGGGTTTTCCCCTTGGTGTTAGACACACAATTACTATGGTTACTATGACTTTGCACTGAGCCATGTTACTAAAGACGGGTCGGCCCTGAGGGGTACCCGCGCGAGCTTAATAGCGAGTGATGTGGAGTCGTGTTGACCTGGAAGGTGCCCGCGAGATATTTACGAGGCGTGGCCGGGCATTCTTAGCCCTTGTCGCAAGTACTCGAGACGGGGCGACGGGGTCACATCGATCGTGAGTCTCTGCTCGTTACCGCGTGCTCCTAATCCAGTACGGTTTGGATATTTGATCCGAGGGACCTCTGGCCTGATAGCACTAACCATCACGTGGGCATTTTATAGGCGTTCTGCGTCGTATGCATCAGCCAAAGCTTAATCGGCGTCAGCGACTGAGCGGCGCGTGCCGGGTTGGACTGCGTAAGCTCCTGCCTTGTTGAAGGAGGTATCTAGGTCTGCTCACCGGCCGCGTATGCAACGTGCAGGAGTTCCCCGGGAGATGGCCCATGACCCCTGGGGGCATAGGTTTAGTCTGGCGTGCTGACCTCTGTATTAAGCCTAGGTCGGGTTGCAGCGTATTGTTTGGCCGAGGCCGGGCATGACGCAAGGAAGTGTGTCCGGCCAGAGTTAATCGAGTGTGGTGGGTAAGTTGGTGCACCCCTGCAGGGAAGAAAACATCTATCGAGAGTGTGTCCTACGGTAACAGACACTTGGAGTTGTATCCCGATCGATACAACTAGAACTAGATACTTGTGATGAGAAATGAATTGTGCATGAGAAATGGATAGTATGGCTCTGGGATTGCTTTCTCGCAGGGAGTCGAGAAAGGATCTCTGGCCGAGGTTGATAACATTATTACTACTTTACATTATGTTGATCTGTACTCTTCTAGATGCTTGAAGATGCTAGTCTTCGATAGGCAAGGCTTTGCCCTTCCCTTCTGGCATTCTGCAGTTTAGTCCACAGATACAACCCATTCCTTTGATACAGATGCATACTTAGTTTAGATCTGATGTAAGTCTTGCGAGTACATTGGATGAGTACTCACGGTTGCTTTGCTACTTCTTTTTCCCCCATACCCGATTGTTGCGACCAGATGACGGATCCCAGGAGCCAGATGACACCACTGATGACTACTGCTACCCCGAGGGTGCCAACTACCACGTGGAGACCACTGATGACTTGGAGTAGTTAGGAGGCTCCCAGGCAGGAGGCCTTGCCTTTTCGATCGATGTTGTTTTTGTGCTAGCCTTCTTAAGGCAAACTTGTTTAACTCATGTTTGTACTCAAATATTGATGCTTCCACTGACTCTTGTGTATTCGAGCTTATGTATTCGAGCCCTCGAGGCCCCTGGCTTGCAATATAAAGCTTGTATTATTTTAATTTATGTCTAGAGTTGTGTTGTGATATCTTCCCGTGAGTCCTTGATCTTGATCGTACACATTTGCGTGTATACTTAGTGTACGGTTGAATCAAGGGCGTCACAAGTTGGTATCAGAGCTGACTGCCTGTAGGAATCCCCCTTCCAAACTCCTTGGCTGAAGTTGAGTCTAGTCATTGAAAAACTTTTACTAACATGGATGTGTGCCTTACGGGCCCATGTTGCCATTTGGGTGGTATTAGGATCTTTTACTCCTCGTCTATATTCTGGGACTCTGATCTCACTTCTATTTGGGTTAAATGGTTTTACTAACTCGAACATTAGGATCTCGTGATCACATCCGCCCGGAGAGCCCCTTATTTCAGATGATCGCCTGCTGCATCAGAAGATTCCGAAGATACTCGATGATTTTTCTCGAGACTTTGAGCCTGTTGCCTTTGCAATTCCCTACCACCGAAATATCCTTATGGATAACTACACACACTTACCAATCTTACATTCTATCCCATTGATCTTGTTATTACAAGATGCCCTGAACTGCTCTCCTTTTTCGAGAATCCTTTGAGCTTACTGCCTTGCAGTTCCTTGTCATCTGAATACCCCTACGGATAACTTTGTGCACCTATCGAGTATCCGCTCATCTTCAGTTGATTCTTGTACTTCACAAAAGTATTCGTAATACCATTCGTTCTTGTGAAAATCCTCAACAGCCTATTGTTCTTGAATTTCCTGCTTGCTTGCATTATGGTTAATACCATAAGTCTAGTAATCTTATTGTCAGCCTTTGTCATTATCATTTTGAGTCCGTTGATACAATATGTTGCGAATGCTCGCAACCCTCAATCAGGTCCTTGGGATGTACTTACTATCCTGTCATGGATATCATCCTCTAGTGTCATGCTGACATCAGCGTGAACTGTTCTGGATAATGTTGATTAAATTAATTAAATATATCCTAAAAATGATTTAAATCTTTTAAAATTAGTATAAAATAAACCGTAGCTTGGATGGAAAAACTTTGTACATGAAAGTTGCTTAGAACGACGAGACGAATCCAAATACGCGCTCTGTTCATCCACCACATGCCCCTATCATAGAGAACGTGCGACCTTTCCCCTTGGTTTCATCTGTCCAAAAATGCCTAACTCTTGGAAAACTTTCCCGAATGTTTCCCCCCTTTGCCAGTATCGCCTAATATTGCGTTAGGTCACCCTGGCACCGTGTTTTGCATTGTTATATTTTTGTGATGCTTGTTTGCCCCGTATTTACTATTTCCCCACCCTCTTCTTCTCCGGTAGACCCCGAGACCGACGTTGATGCGACTGAGTACGACTACATCCCCGACGACCGCTCCTTGCCAGAGCAACCAGGCAAGCAAACCCCCCTTGAGCATTCCGATATCACCCATTTCTTTCCCTCTCATGCTTGCATTAGAACTGCTACTGCTTCATGTATGATCCTACTCTGATGCATAGCTTGTTGTTGTTACATGCTTTTATAACTTACTTGCTTATCCTAAACTGCTTAGTATAGGTTGGTTAGAGATCCATTAGTGACCCCCACCTTGTCCCAGTTGCCCCGCTTTATGTTCGATGACTTGATCAACGTGATCGACGTACAGGCCCCGACACCGCACATCACTTTCCCCTTTTGATGCACGACTCTGTAGAGTTACCATCGAGTGCCGAGGGTGAAACCTCATACATCACTCGTGATGAGATCTCTATAGTGTAGCTATACGGCCGAGGTCATCGAGGGTGATTTCCTCCTTAACCACTTCCGTTACGGCTCTGTCGTGCAACTCATCAAATTTGAACCTCGAGGGTGGATGCTCTTACGTTCACCTTGATGATAACATCGAGTGGAATTCACCTGGGGTGATTCCTTGGGTTTTCCCCTTGGTGTTAGACACACAGTTACTATGGTTACTATGACTTTGCACTGAGCCATGTTACTAAAGACGGGTCGGCCCTGAGGGGTACCAGCGTGAGCTTAATAGCGAGTGATGTGGAGTCGGGTTGACCTGGAAGGTGCCCGCGAGATACTTACGAGGCGTGGCCGGGCATTCTTAGCCCTTGCCGCAAGTACTCGAGACGGGTGACGGGGTCACATCGATCGTGAGTCTCTGCTCGTTACCGCATGCTCCTAATCCACTATGGTTTGGATATTTGATCCGAGGGGCCTCTGGCCTGATAGCACTAACCATCACATGGGCATTGTATGGGCGTTCTGCGTCGTATGCATCTGCCCAAGCTTAATCGAGGTCAGCGACTGACCGGCGTGCGCCGGGTTGGACTGCGTAAGCTCCTGCCTTGTTGAAGGAGGTAGCTAGGTCTGCTCACCGGCCACATACGCAACGTGCAGGAGTTCCCGGGGAGATGGCCCAAGACCCCTGGGGGCATAGGTTTAGTCCGGCGTGCTGACCTCTCTATTAAGCCTAGGTCGGGTTGCGGCGTATTGTTTGGCCGAGGCCGGGCATGACCTAGGAAAGTGTGTCCAGTCAGAGTTAATCGAGTGTTGTGGGTAAGTTCGTGCACCCCTGCAGGGAAGAAAACATCTATCGATAGCCTGTCCTATGGTAACGGACACTTGGAGTTGTATCTCGATCGATACAACTAGAACTGGATACTTGTGATGAGAAATGAATTGTGCATGAGAAATGGATAGTATGGCTCTGGGATTGCTTTCTCGCAGGGAGTCGAGAAAGGATCTTTGGCCGAGGTTGATAACATTATTACTACTTTACATTGTGTTGATCTGTACTCTTCTAGATGCTTGAAGATGCTAATCTTCGATAGGCTAGGCTTTCCCCTTCCCTTCTGGCATTCTGGAGTTTAGTCCACAGATACAACCCATTCCTTTGATACAGATGCATACTTAGTTTAGATCTGATGTAAGTCTTGCGAGTACTTTGGATGAGTACTCGCGGTTGCTTTGCTACTTCTTTTTCCCCCATACCCGATTGTTCCGACCAGATGACGTATCCCAGGAGCCAGACGACACCACTGATGACTACTGCTACCCCGAGGGTGCCTACTACCACGTGGAGACCACTGATGACTTGGAGTAGTTAGGAGGCTCCCAGGAAGGAGGCCTTGCCTATTCGATCGATGTTGTTTTTGTGCTAGCCTTCTTAAGGCAAACTTGTTTAACTCACGTCTGCACTCAGATATTGATGCTTCCGCTGATTCTTGTGTATTCGAGCTTATGTATTCGAGCCCTCGAGCCCCCTAGCTTGCAATATAAAGCTTGTATTATTTTAATTTATTTCTAGAGTTGTGTTGTGATATCTTCTCGTGAGTCCTTGATCTTGATCGTACACATTTGCGTGTATGATTAGTGTACGGTTGAATCGAGGGTATCAGAGCAACACAAAAGAAATGGTCATCCAGGTCAAAGGTGGGTGCGATATACGGCATGCGGTTCACTCGTTGAGACATGAGAGTAGAAACGGTTCAAATGAACAAGATGTGTGTGATACGAGGCAAAGAGGTCTGTAATCAGAAACATGTGCGAAGACCGATAACAACACAGACGATTACTGCTAACAAGCCATGTGCATTGTGAGCAAACGATTGCTGGTATACAATTGTGAGTGATTGATGAAAACATCATCGACGGGTTCCATTGTTTAGTCCGTGTGCGATGTGATTTTCTTTGTCCGCACAACATCTACGCTCTATCTACAGAGCATCAACATATATACTTAAAAAGACAACATTGCATAACCAAATTAAGCATACAATTACAGAAGTGAGTACACACATAACATTTCCACACACCAAAGTAAGCAATTACATGCATACTAAAGTAGGACAAATGAGGATCTAATCATCTACTTATTGTTGCGACGATGCTTGCCATTGCTCTGCTTCCGGCTGGTACCCTGGCCGTTTTGGGGAAGGAGGCTCTTCCTCATGTCAACGATCTTCCGCACAACATCCTTGGCCACGTACACGATGTGAGCTTTGTTGTGTTTCTCCATCGAGGCCGAGTGCCAGGCACGCTTGTCCTTATTGCATGAATCCTTCATGTCTCTGTAGTAGGGGTCGATGATGGCCTCGGTGAGGTGAACTAGTGAGTCCTTCTCATGCTCCTTGCTGCCCCAGATCTTGTATTGGCCCTGGATGTCGACAAGATTCTGGCAGGCGATGCCCGAATTCTCGAGCGCCTTTACATTGTTGGTGATGTCCACCGTAGCGAACATGTAGTGGGGGCTGTTGACAAACCTGGCGAAACGGTCGCAAGGCCTTGTGGCCAGGCAGTAGTGGTAGACGAGGACGTGGTGGCGCATGCACATCTAGGCGACGGAAACCTTGGGACAAAACCTGGCATGAGCGCGGTGTACTCGAGGTTGAACTTGACCACCTTGTACTTCTCTGCGGCAAGCAACAACTCCATGATGTGGATGGAGTGCTCCACCCAGACCGGGTCATTGGTGTACACCACCGAGAGATCCATGAACCTTCTGTGGGTGCCCACCACGGCATGCATGGTGAACTGCTGCTCGTCGTTGACAGCCGCTCGAAGCGCCATTGGAGCCGCGCAAGATACCCTCTAAGAATTTCTCGTGGTGGGTGTGCTTCTTACAATGGTGGGGCGTGATCGAAATGTTGAAGAGACACAAGGGTTAAATGGCCGCTGTAATAAATGGGGGCCGGCCTGTAATCTTCACATCTTGTCACAGCATTCATAGCGAAGGATTCTAGTGCACGGTTGACAACATCGCACCGCACGCGTGGGCTCAAAGAGACGCCAAATGTATCATCGGTGAGCCTGTTCCCACGCTATCGCGCTGTTTACCGCGCAAGCTTCCCGCCCGGCTAGTTTGTCCATGCGTCGGCTAGAAGAGGGACAAATCACGGGCGTTTATTGGCAAAAAGCTTTGTAAAAATGAAGTGTGTGGAATGACTTCGATCATATGTTTACCCGTGGGTAATGAGGTCAAAGTTACATAGAAGGGTGATGATGGACACTCGAGTGCGATAATTAATTCTGTGCTCTATAGTGCACATGGTGGCAGAAACCAACTATGTGCAATAATGTTGAAGATCGCAGTGAAGTTAGCTATACAGATCATGTGCTGTGAGATCAAGGTAAACTGTTTCGAGAATGGTTAATAAAATCTAGACCATTGCATATTAAGTTCAAAATAGTGTTAGCAATATACGAGTCTCATACGATACCATTTCAATGATTGTACAACAAAAGCTCGAAATGTTACAAGGTTCAAATTCCAGAGTTATATGGCTCAAATTCAAAGATTACAAGGTTCAAACTGATATTAGAAATGAAATTCAGCTCATCAGCTGCAAACGCTCGCGCTGATCCGCTGAACATGGATATCAGAGAGCTTCAAACTAATATCACCGCTTCTAAGTCTGGTTTTGAAACCTCACAATTTTTGCAAAGGGGCCAGCCACTGAGAAGTCATGTATGGGTTTGACACGATGACTTCCGATTACTCTGTCATCTGAAGTTCCAAAATGAAATTCAGCATTTTTGGAACCTACTCCATTCTGCCGTAGGCGCCGGCACTAATCAACAAACATTTCATTTTTGTGAAATAAATGTAGGGCAAACCTCATTTCCTTCAGCACCCTTGCTCTGAGAACAAAGGACCTGACGAATATAATCTCCGGTAAGGTCCCTCAGTAGGAGTTCAAAGTAATTTCTGAGACATGCAGATCTAGGCATTTGACATGATTGTTATATTGTATCACATTATCCACCACTGGGCGTAATCTTATCTGCAAAAGAAGAAACCATGTTAGTTCCTACATGCAGTTTTGAACATTACTACATGCCTATTTGGTTTGCAGGATTTGTAAAATGCACTAACATGCCATCTTCGATCTGACATGAGTAACATGGGCATTTGATTACATTCTAGAAAAATGTAGCCTTCTTCACAAGAGGTTGGAGTGGATTGTCAGGACCCCGATTCTAAGTCACAACGATCTAGCATGTAACACATCATATCACTTTGCGGCCTCACGCACG
This sequence comes from Triticum monococcum, assembly GCA_034509565.1. Lineage (NCBI taxonomy): Eukaryota > Viridiplantae > Streptophyta > Magnoliopsida > Poales > Poaceae > Triticum > Triticum monococcum. Next base: position 141,964,457 of record CM067845.1, on the reverse strand, counting down.
GTATTCCAACGGGTGCGACCTTACCTGGCCTGGGACCGTTTGCGTCTTTTGGCTCACGTATATGATAGTGTCGCAAGCATCCATATGACAGAGAACCCGGGCCGACATGACTAGTCGTGAACCCAAAGTGGCACTAACTTACGGGGACAGGCATACATGACCCACTCTCGAACATGTCGGTCTTCAATGTGTGAATTCGGGCTGTAGCAACTGGGCTAACAGGACTCCGGGAACCTGGGCTGTAGCAGGCTAGCAGGACTCCGGAAATCACCGCGCGACATTTCCCCGAAGGGACAGACACAAGAACGAACTGGGACACATGCCGGCCAGTCTAAGTGTTCCGGAGCAGTAGTAAGTGGTGTCGGTGTCAAAACCGGCGGATCTCGGGTAGGGGGTCCCGAACTGTGCGTCTAAGGCGGAGGGTAACATGAGGCGGGGGACACAATGTTTACCCAGGTTCGGGCCCTCTCGATGGAGGTAATACCCTACTTCATGCTTTATTGATCTTGATGATATGAGTATTAAAAGAGTTGATCTACCACGAGATCGGAGAGGCTAAACCCTAGAAGCTAGCCCATGGTATGATTGTTGTTGTCATACGGACTAAAACCCTCCAGTTTATATAGACACCAGAGGGGCTAGGGTTACACAGAGTCAGTTACAAGGGAGGAGATCAACATATCCGAATCGCCAAGCTTGCCTTCCACGCAAAGGAGAGTCCCATCCGGACACGAGACGAAGTCTTTAATCTTGTATCTTCATAGTCCAACAGTCCGGCTGTCCGAGGACCCCCTAATCCAGGACTCCCTCAACTGGGCTAGCAGGACTCCGGTAAACTGGGCTGTAGTAGACTACCATGGCTCAGTGGAAGCACCAGACTACATTTCCCCATAAGAGAGGCTACCAAGGATAGACAACTAGGTTGTCGGATCCCACACATACCAAGCATTTCAATCATACACACAATATGCTCGATAGGTTCAAATACAACATGGCATCACAACAAGACTCTACGACTTAGAGTATTTATTCATTAGGCTCTGAGTAGCCAAGTATTACAAACATGGGTCTCATGACCCAACATACAGAGCATACAAGCATCAAGCGGAAGCAAAAACCTGTCTGAGTATAGACATCTACAAGTGAAAAGGCTGAGAAGCTTGACTATCTACAAGACCCTCCCGAGGGTACAAGATCGTAGCTGAGGTTACAAGCTATGCGTCGAAGTCCACGTGGAACTACTAGTGAGACTGAATTCTCTCTGCAAAACATAAATTAAACAAACGTGAGTACAAATGTACCCAGCAAGACATACATCAGAACTAGCTACATATGCATCAGTATCAACAAAGGGGTGGTGGAGTTTGACTGCAGCAAGCCAACTTTGACTTGGTGGCTATCCTGAACTACGACCGCAAGTAACTCTTTGAGGTGGCGCACATGAGTCCACTTATTCACCATATCAATACACCACTATGGATCCGCTCCCGTCTCCCTACGAGAAGGCCATCCATAGCACTCATGCTTATCTTGCGCATTTTAGAGTATCCACTTCAAGTTTCTATGAACTATACAGGCAACCCATAAGTCCTTTACCGCGGACATGGCTATTCGAATATATGATGTTAACCCTGCAGGGGTGTACTTCTTCACACACGCTCTCGCCACTTACCACCATGTACACATCGTGTATCTCGGCAACCTTCAAGCGGAAGCCTGGCGAGGGAGTCGGCCACGACCTGACTAACCACACAAGTCTCTTGTCCAGGTTTATCACCTATTCGGGTTCCATCCGCAAGGAGATCTGGCCGGGGTGTCGCTCACGGCCCCAAACGATGTGTACAGGGTTCCAAGCCAACCAAACGGGCGACGCTTGGCATACCTGGCCATGGTGCCTAGTCTGTCCCAAGCCCACCTGTATCGGGTGCCACTTGGTAGACTACTTACACTACCTACAAACACCAGAAACTAGGTGCAACTCCTGGACAGAGATCATGTTGATTAATAAGTCGAGAGGGGCACTTAAGCATTCCAATGCGTGGTAGTAGTTGTTCATGGATCACAAACACAGAACCCAGTTCCTAAGGACGACTTCAATGATACAACCCACCATGTACTCCTACATGGCCTCTCATCGATACCTTTACCAAATTGTGTTCACACACTTAGCTCTCAACAGTAGGACATGTTCACACACCTCTAATTCACCCCCGATGAATTGGACCTGACTCAACTCTAAGCAGTAGCAGGCATGACAGACAAGCATGAATGAGTAGGCACATCAAGGCTCAAACAACTCCTACTCATGCTAGTGGGTTTCATCTATTTACTGTGGCAATGACAGGTCATGCAGAGGAAAGGGGTTCAGCTACCACAGCATGTAACAGTTGAAACATTGTTGTCCTAATGTAGTAAAAGAGAACAGGAGCAAGGGAGTGGGATTGTATCAAAATGAACAAGGGGGTTTTGCTTGCCTGGCACTTTTGAAGATAGTATAGTTCTTCATCGGTGTCATCGAACTCATCGTCGGAACATCATCTACTGAGAAGGGCAATTACTGGGAAACAAGGAAGAACACAGTCGATGCAATGCACAATATGATGCATGATCATGACATGGCAATATGTTGTGGTTGAGCTAATGCAACTAAGATCAGATGGGTTTGAGTCATTTTGAACCAAAGGGTTAACTCCAAACTCATCTTATGAATTTAAGTAATGCTTTATCATGTTTTCATATAAACAGCATGGTTAAGTTGCTCTAACATGCATGAAACCAATACAGATGGAAAGATTGGATTTTTCTGATCATTTTTCATATAAAATTATTTCAATCTGAGCTACGGTTGAATTTATATGAATTTTAGAAGATTTGCTAATTTTCTGGAATTTCCTGATTTAATTAAACCCAGAAAAGCTTTATTGCGTCAGCAGCGCATCATGCATGCGTCAGCAAGTCAACGACGCTGACCAGAGTAAAACCTGATGTGTAGGGTCCTCACGTCAGTGACACAGTGTTAAACAGGGGGGTTATTTCTAATCTAATTAAAAGATTAGGGCGCCGGGGCCCACTGTGAGTGTCACAGGGGGGGGGGTTAATTAGCGCGGGTTGACCGGTTTGACCTGCGGTTAGTCGCTGGCGAGGCTGAACGCGGAAGAGCACATCGGGTTTGTCGCTTCGGCAACCATTTGGGCGGCGGAGGCCACAGGCAAGGAGCCAGGGCTCGTCCGCGTCGTCTGGAGCAAGCGGGAGAGGCGGGGGTGGCGTGAGCTCGCCGGGAACGAGCTCGGGGCGGCGACCGGAGCACGGCCAGGTGTGCGCGGGGTGCTGCAGGGCACGGCATGAGCTGCAGGCGGCGGCTTTGGTCTTCTGGGAGGCTCCTGAGCGCGATGGCATGCGCGGGCGCGAGCTGCGGTGGCTCTGGCCATGATGGTGAGGATCCACAGCGGCGCGACCCCTCGGGTCCAGTGGTTAGCACGGCTACGGCGCGTGAGTGACAAAACGGAGAGGGGGAAACTGCGGTGGGGCTCACAGTAGATCCGGTGGAGGCGTCAACGAGCTCGGGGTAGGTCCAACGCGGGCAGAATGGCGATGGCGATCTCGGGCGGCCGGAGGTGAAGATGACGGTGATGGCGGCTCCACAGGGCATCCAGAGACGCACGGCTTGACGGAGAAGACGAGGACGACGGCGCGGAGCTCGTGGGAACGACGGAGGGGCGAGGCCATGGAGGTGGGCATGGCAAAGGCAAACGGCGCGACGACAGCACTCGGCCACAAGGTGCAGAGCGAGAGGGAGGCAGCAGAGGAGGGGATCGACATCAGGGAGAGTGAGAGGGGTCCGGGGTGCGTCGTGGCGATGTTGTGGGGACCCCGACTCATAAGTCAAGATCACCGAATGCATGTGTACAGTGATCCCAGAGATCAATGCTCACTGAACACACAGAAGCTGAATAACAAGAGTCTTACATCCATACATACCGTGTTACACAAATCATGACCATTATGGTCAAGTCTTACATAGATAAAGCCCTAAGGGCTGAACATCAAATGCAACACAAACAGCGGAAATCTTCGTCGATAAGTAGAACCCATGCCATCTGCTTTAACCCTACAGGCATTCTGACTGGGAAGCGTCCTAGCTCGCATGTTCGTCACCGAAGTATTCTTCATCATATCCTGTTCTTTCATGCCTGGCCAATAAAATAACCAGTGGCAAGCCAATGAGTACTTTGAATGTACTCGCAAGCAACCCATGTTTTGGTTCAAGGTACAACAATGCATGATATAGGTAAATTTTTGCGGAAAGCTAGTTTTTGAGTGCAATGGCATGTTCAACAACTCGTAAGACATGCATCAGGAGAATTCAAGTAACCATAAGGAAAGGTTACAGATATCAACATAAATAGAGTGGGCACCAACCCAACTTAATCATGTCAAGTCCTCTGACTTGACCCCAGTAGTGGTATCATCATAAAAGGAGTGGGCACCAACCCATCTCAATCTTGTCAAGTCCTTTGACTTGACCCGAGTAGTTTTCCCACTTATCCACACACTCAAGCTGGTTCAAAAACATGTGGACGTAGTTTAAGCAGCACCGCCCAACTATCCTTGACCATGGACACGGCTATTCGAATAGTTTTACACTCTGCAGAGGTTGCACACTTTACCCACAAGATCCGGGGAACTCCCGTGTCATCCATGACCCGCGGTACCTCAAGTACCCGGGGTAAGCACCCGATCACTATCTTTCCCTAGACGACACTAACATGGAGTCCACTCGATTGGTAGTAACCCCCGTGCCCAACATTTCACAACTTGAAATTGTGGAACCTCGCTCCTATATTCATCACGTACCACTTGCACGGGGTACCAACGGTGTGTCCGGTGCCCCATAAAAATGTTCTTGGCCGCCCTACCTGGCACGGCCCCATCCCGAGAGAGAGCACCAACTCTCCCCCATCACTAGTAATGCGGGCTCCAAGCTAGTATCGGTCTAGGTAATCAATAATGCCCTTTCCCATATAAGGGTAGAGTGGTTGCGCATGTATGGTTGGGACAGTCGACAAATCTTAAATCTAATCCGTTTTAGAAAACAACACACACACTTGCCTCGATACACCACTTCGTCATCAAGTGGTTACCCATCTCATTGTCTCCCTCGGGCATAAGTGGCACCCAACGGGGTTTTCGAAAAGTCTTTTGAAAGTACTTGTCTCCATCACCATGCATTTTCCCATCCCTTTTTGCGTAGCACTACTTTAGCATCCTATATATTCCCACCGGCATAACCCTCATAAGGAGGTAGGGTCATGCACAATGCAAGTATCAACAAGGAGGGAATGAAGGCAACCCACCATAGTGGCTACCCTCTCATCATGATTCCGATGCAACAATAATAAAGAGCTATATGAAATGCATAAAAAGGGTTTCATAGACATGGTCAAAGGGCTGCTTGCCTGTTTTAACAAAGTCTTCGAGGTCTTCAAATATCTCTGGTCCAACTCCGAGCATTTTGTCTACTTCGTCAACTATCGTCGAAAGCAACCACAATAAGCAACACAACAAGGTAGAAAATAAAAGTGTTCCAAAAATATTGATTTGACTTTTCTAGGATACCTTTGGTCACATGAGGAATGACCAAAGTGATTTCATTGGAAGTGGATCAATGGATATTTCTAAACATTTTGATATGATGGAATCAAGGGGTTTATGGAATTGCAAGAAGTGGACAGAAACACATTTTTGAAAAATGAGAAAAGGTACCCATTTAACAAAGGATGATTTTAGGAGCATCTAGGAGTTGGTTTCACTGGATTTGGAGTTCAAATGATTTTCCTATGAATTTACAAAGTTGATAAATGTGAAGAAATGGCTCAATAATTTATGTGGTACAGAAAGTATTAATAAAAATGTTCATAAACTAAGTTATGAACTTAGAAACATCTAGGAATTGGAATCATGGCATTTGGATAAAAAATGGGCTCTTTGTGATTTTCTAAAGTTCATCACAGAAATAGGAAAAATAGGATTTGATAAATATTTGTGAAGGAAATGCTTCTGGAAAAATGTGCAAGTTGCATCATGAGATAGATCATGATTTTATGAGCTACTAGAAATTTGAATCATCAAATTTGGACTTAGAATAAATAATCTATGGATTTTTGAAGTTGACTGAAAAAGGAAAAAGGTCTTAACCTTATCCTGCGCTCAGGGCGACGGATAGATCGTGGGCCGGCCCAGCTGTGCGGGTGGCAGGGTGACGTCGAAGGCGCCCACACGGAGTGCGCCTTCGCTGCGGGGACGCAGGAGGTGCCGAACCCGCCTCCACTTGCCAGCGTGGCCCGATGGTTGGGCCACTTACGAGCGGGCCCCGCCTGCAGGTTTGTCCTCAACCTCCCGCGCGGTGCGACAGGCGACAGAGGAGGCGCTCGACGCCGGTCGCCGGCGCAACAGGGCGTCTCCGGCGATGCTCTGCCCACCGGCGTGCTCAGGAGGTGATGCCGCGCCCATCCATGGGTGGCACGACCGCGGAGGAGTTCCGGGTAGAGCACGGCGTTGGCCGCGGCGGAGGAGGTTGGCGGCGGTGGTGGTTACGACGCTGCGGCCACCGGGAGGAGAGGGGGAAGCACGGGAGGGGCTCGCGGTGATGGTGAAGGTGCTCTGGTGCGGTCCAGAGGGAAGGAGGAGGAGAGGTGGGCGCGAATTTAGGCGGAGTCTGGCAGCGGCACTCCGGCCATGGAGGGAGCAGGAGGGCACGAGAGGAGGTGCGGGGTTGTCCAGGGGGTGTTCGGGAGAGAGGGAGAGCGAATGGGATCCAGAGGGAGGCCTCGGGAGCCCTTAAATGGCGAGGCCATGGCTCACCGTGGACGTGGCCTACGGGCACCCGTGGAAATGGTCGCGGTGGCCACGGGAGGAGGCTCGGGGTTGTCTGCGTCGCTCGTGGGCGTGGTCCACGTCGGGGGAGAAGGAAAGGGGGAGCGGAGCGAGCTCGGGGGCGGGACCCGTGCTTGAGCAGAGAGTGGCGGAGCTGGGCGGCGCTCTGTCCACGCGTGGGACGGGCAGGGGAGAGAGAGGAAGGAGGGGGCCAGCAGCTTGCCATGTTGCGGACGCCGAGGCACATCGTCGGGCGCGCTGGGAAGGCCCGAGGTGGCCGGGAGTGCTTGGCCGTGGGCGGCTATAGTGCCAGAGCGCACTGTAGCACGCTCCAGAGCATGTCTTTGGCTGCCATGGCATTGTTTAAAGGGCAGGGGCGTGCCCACTCATGTCTGGTAGCGCTAGGGAGAAGTAAACAAGTGGGGAGGGGCATTGGATGCCCTGGAGAGCCAGTAGGAGAGGAGAGAGGTTGAGGGAGAGAGAGAAAATGGATGTCCAGAGAGAGGAAGTGGGGTTTTACCCCTCCAATAATTGAGCTATGGATTTGCCATTGCTACGGGAGGTTAAAGGGGACTAGGAGGGGAGGTGGTAAAAAGTTGAGCTTACCAAGAATAGTGGAAGGGGTCAAAACAGTGATTTTTGCAAAATGTCAGAAGGTGTTTGATAATGATTTGGTCAAGCAAATGAACTCCAATTGCCATGATACTTAACAGGACGGAATGACATTTATAAATAGGGTGTTCCACCAAATTTGAGCTCATTTGGGACAAGTTGCCAATGTAACTTTGGCAAACCCTAGAAATTAGCAGAAATGGCTTTACCAAGATTTAGTCATGCAAATCAATTCTACTTGATGCACCACTTGGTGTAGTGTCATCATTTGAGGATTTGAACATGTCCACAAAAGTTGGGGTCAAGGAGAAAAAGTTGGCAGTACAAACTTGTTCAAATTTGATTCTGGTCAGAGAGGGTTTTGGAGTACTTTGAGCAAGATAACATTCTCTCCATCTTGTGCCATTTGGTCTAGATGAATAATTAGACCATTTGGGCATGTTCACAAGGTTTGAGAACATTTGGACATGTTTGGCAATGCAAAGTTGTTCAAACTTGAAAAAGGACAGAAATGGTTTTGAGGAGATTTGACCAATATTTTGAACATGACCATGTGTTGAAACTCTTATATATGGACAATATATGTCCTTTGAGTTTCCCTAAATTTTCTCAAATATTTTTGAAACATTAAAATATTTTTTCCCCTATTAAAGACCATTTCTGGCCTTAAGAAAAAGCTTTTAAAATAAATAGGAAAATAACTTTTAAAATTTTATTTTTGTGGTTTATGGGAGTCCTATATCTAATAGGTTTCAATTAAATTTTTGGAAAGATTTTTCACACCTCAAATCAAGTACTTGCAATGCAAATCTCAATTCAAGGGGTTTTGGAAAACTAATTTTAGAAAATACTTTTTGGCCAAATTATTTTTGTAAGGAAATATTATATTTCTCTATACACATGGTATGATCATTGGGAAAAGGTTTTGGATCAAGTAGAAGGAGTATAAGAGTTGGAGGATTTGTTTGATTTTTAGAGCACTTGCAAACAACAGACAAAATCCAAACAAGGCAAGGTCCAAAACACTCAAAAGTTTTGTAAAACCTCATTTTATCATGATTTAATAGCTTAAGTGTTGTGGCATGAAAATCAGGGTGTGACAGATGTCCAGAGAGGCCAGAGCGTCAAGGGGGAGGGGCAAGCACGTAGGTGGCGTGGCGCCCGTGCGCGCGGGTGGCGAGTGCATGCCCCTCGTCCTTCTGTCGTCGCTAGGAGGACGATGACTGGCGGTTGGGCCAGTGGGCCACATAGTGCTGGGCCAGCTGGAGACGCCAGGTAAGTTTCTCCTTTTCTCTATTTTGTTTCTGTTTTCTATTTCTGAGATTTGTTTTAATTTGGTTTTTGAACCAAACTAATTTTGTTGCTTCTGATAAATTTTGCAGGGACTAAAAGGATTATTCCAAAGCCCCTCAACAAAAATCAAAATTATTGGAGCAATAAAGTATTTATAGTATTTATTTGCTCCATTCAAACTAAAATATGTGTTAATTCAACAATCCAAAACGTCATGCAAAAATGTGCATCACCTCTAGTTGCTGTTTCCAGCATTTTCCAAAAATGATAAACATTTTTGAAGGCCATTTGGGTTCACTGAAAAATATTTTAGTTGAACCTGGTGGATTCCTTTTTATGCTAGGGTTTGAACATCCCCCATTTCAAGTTCATTTGAAAATTTAAACATGATGCACACATGAAGGGCTAGCCTAGTGCATACCAAGACTAGGGATGTGAGAACTCGCCCCCACTAAACAAGAATCTCGTCCCGAGATTCAAGACGTGAGGCAAGAGGAAAGGGGGTCCCAAAACTATCATGATCGTCAGGATCCAACTGCCCTTCTCGAAGATGTTGATTCATTCCATCATCTTGGTTTTGACATCTTTGCCTTCGAGATCTTCACTCGACACGACAACAGAAAGAGAGGGAAACTCTACAGGATTTGATCTTCACGAAGATCAAGCAAACCATGATCAACACACAAAATGAGACGTTGAATCACCTCTTTAGCTGAGACACAAACACACTTCAAGAGGGATGGAAACAAACAGATGACGAATGTTCAAATTGGTAGGAAACGATTCCATGCTTAAATAAAATGGTGCATGGTTTCAAAGTAGCGAGCAAATAATTGCCATGATTCCATAACGGGGCACCTTAGGGAGGTGGCTCGTAAAGTTATTCCCTTAGGTGGCAAAAATAATTACTTTTGATACATAGATCATTGAAACTGTTCATACCAGCCTAAGGCAATTCACAATTGATCATTTGAAAGAATTCAAAAGAATGGCATACTCAGTTTGGAAAGGAAACTGCGGTTATAGGGAAATTCAGCAAATGGAAGGCACATTCCAATTAATACCGAGGATGTAACCTGGTGCCTGAGCGTGCTCTCAAGAACTTGAACATTTCCATACTCATCAATGTCTTACCAACATCCGTGCCGAGGATCCTGGCAACACACCTTACTACCATGATGAATAGTGATGGATAGTGCAGATGCAAAGGAAGACAACGCTTTCTCAGATTTCACCTTAGCGAGGCCAAGGAAACGAGATCTGGATGATCGACCGAGAGACATTTAGCATTCCGCTTCTAATGTTCTCCTTGATGTGCTAGCGTAACCCATTTGTAGATATGGTTTGGTGTCGGTGTACAAAAGTAGTGGCTCCCCCTTTTGACCCCTTTACTTGTGCGCAGGCAGTCAGAGCCGCGCCCGAGGCCACACTTATCCAGGCAGAGAGGGAAGCCGGAGAGAAATCGAAGCACGAGACAACCAAGGCAACACCAAGACCAGAAACGCAGGAGAGCAAGAGGGCGAGGTGGACTCCCTCGACAAGATCCTTGCCGGGGCAGCCTCCGCAGCCCCGGCAAGAGCCTTGCCGGGGCAACTTGCCCGATGCCAGCGGAGCAAGCCACCCTTGAGCCCACAGACTCCAACCCAACCAACTACATTGGAACCAAAGCTCAGGAGGCGCCTCTGTGGTGGCATGCAAATCTTCGTCAAGATCATAAAACATGTGAGATCAGATGAGGACCAGAAGACGGCGACCCTCGGCGGGATCCTGGCCGAGGAAATCCACAAGACCCCCGGCAAAACCCTTGCCGGGGACGACTACAACGCCATGGCAAGACCCTTGCCGGGCCCCCGGCCACACCCTTGCCGAGGGCATCAGCAGAGCCACTGTCGGGCCCGCGTCTGCCATAGCTCCACCACCATTCCCAAGCAGCTGCTAGCTCAACCAGCTAGGCAGGCACCTGCGTGGCGACGGGCGGCCTCTACACCGACTCAGCAAGCACGTGCGTGGCGGCATGCGACCCTTCATGAAGGCTCCACCACTGCCCCAGCCCAGCAGCCAGCCAATGTGGCGACGTGATGCCTCATCAGCTCGGACGCGTGTCGAGGCCAGGCGAGGCGGCGACGGTTGGACGTGCTTCCCTGGCGTCCCTGATAAAGCAAGGGGGGCACGTCGGCAATGCATTAAATGCGTTTATCCGATGGTCCTAGAGGATAGGCTTATCGACTGTAGACCTTTCCACCTCCTGTGTGCCACTATGGCAACCCCTTTTTCCTATAAAAGGAGGCCCGAGGCGACCAGGAGAGGGATTCAGATCTTTTGGGCAAAATAACACCTCGTAGCTAGCTCAAGAACACAAGAACACTCTCAAATACATCCACCAAAGCAGGACTAGGGTATTACGCATCTTCGCGGCCCGAACCTGGGTAAACAATCTGTGTGCTTCCTGTCAGACCCGCTCTTTGCACAACCTCGCGCTCGCCAACCATAGAAGGGATCCCAGTGACCCCATAGGTGTCGTTTCCACCAACATCTCTGGCGCGCCAGGTAGGGGGTGCAGTTGTGAAAATCCGTTCTGGCAGTCAGCCTAGAGATTCTTCATCATCATGGCTCCCAAGAAGAAGGCGGCCATGACAGTCGGTTCGTCGAGAGCCGGACGGCCCGTAACGGTGCGGGCGAGGAGCGGGCCAGTCGTGGACAGGACCCGGGGCGCGGCCCGCGAGCACCAATATCGCTCTAGCAGTCAGAGCCTGGCGAGCGGCGTTGTTCATGCGCAAGGCAGCGGGCCACACGGCGCAAAATCCAGAGATGGAGATGGGCCCCCAGCAGGCTACGCGGGACCCACCGGGGGCGTCGCCGTGCCACCCACGGGCAGCACGGCAACCTCCAAGATGCCCACCCCGACGCCCACATCGCACTCTTCCCAGGTTGTGCGCGACGAGCAGCGTCACCACGCCGGTGACCCTGGACACTGCCATGGGAAGAGTCTTGTGCGTCATTTGCGGGATGAAGGAGGCCAGCATGGCCACCGAAGTGCTGGCGAAAATGGCACACAGCCGCCAGGCCATGACAAAGCTCCTTCTAACGTGGTTAGAAGTCTAAGCGCGCCACGGTCCACGCAGCTTTCGCCGCCACCCACGCCAGCAGAAGCTTTGGCGCGCGCGCAACTACTCCTCGACTTCCCTCCTGCTGCAGAGAAGCTCGACGAGTGGAGAGCCACTATACGGAGCCTCGTCGGTGTCACCAACAAAGACAAGCCACGGCCGGCGGGGCCCTTAGGCCAACGCTCCATCGAGCCACTACACTCGAGTGATGGAGGGGCCGGAGGCATCGCGGCCATGGTGCACCCTCCTCCTCCATGCCAGCCACCGCGGATGTCGGTCCGTCGTGATGACGCTTGTGATAACATTTCCATAGCGTTGCCTGACCCACGGACCCACCGTGACCAACGCCAGGTTCTTCGGGAGCGAGCCCATGAAGACGCTCGAACCACCATCGAGCGCCGGCATGATACACGCCACCAGTTAGATAGGTGGGCGGGGCCCGCCATGGACCGCCTAGCGCCGAGAGGCTCCGGCGGTCTACCTTATGAGGTGGGTTGCCCCGCCTTTACCCGTGAGCTGCGGTAGTTCCAGTGGCCGTCCCACCACATGTTCAAGCCGGATGTCGGCGAGAAGTACAATGGCAAGACTCACCCGTCGGAGTTCCTCAGCATCTACACCATCACGATGCAAGCCACTAGGGCTCGCGACGATAAGGTGCTTGCCAATTACTTCCCGTTGGCCCTGAAACCCAATGTCATGTCTTGGTTGATGCACTTGCCATCGGATTCCATTTCTTCTTGGTCGGACCTGTGTCATGAGTTCGTTGGTGCCTTCACTGGAGGCCACCAAGCTCATGGACAGGCGAGTGATTTGCATATCATTCCCAGAAGGAAGGTGAAAACCTGCGCAAGTACATACAGAGGTTCAGCCGAGTGCAATACAACATCCCAGATGTTCACCCTGCCGCTGTGATCAGCGCATTCCATCAGAATGTGCGCAACCGCAAGATGCGTGAAGAGCTGGCAATGAACAAGGTCAAGGATGTGGCCAAACTTTACGTTCTGGCCGATAGATGCGCTCGGGCAGACGAGGGGAGGAAGTACCCCGGCGAAGACGCCGGCACGGAAACCAACTCTACCGACGAAGACACCGCCGCCCCGACGAAGAAGGGTCGGTGTCGCAACAGGAAGCGCAAGGGCAAGACCATGCTTGCCGTTGATATGTCTCCAACATATCTATAATTTTTGATTGCTCCATGCTATATTATCTACTATTTTGGACTATATTGGGCTTTATTTTCCACTTTTATATTATTTTTATGACTAACCTATTAACCGGAGGCCCAGCCCAGAATTGCTGTTTTTTTTGCCTATTTCAGTGTTTCGGATAAACAGAATATCAAACGGAGTCCAAACGGAATAAAATCTTCGGAAACGTGATTTTCTCACCGAACGTGATCCAGGAGACTTGGACCCTACTGCAAGGGATCAAAGAGGTGGTCACGAGGGTGGGGGCGCCCCCCAGGGCGCGCCCCCTACCTCGTGGGCCCCTCGGTGCTCCACCAACGTACTCCTTCCTCCTATATATACACATGTACCCCCAAATGATCAGAACAAGAGCCAAAAACCTAATTCCACCGCCGCAACTTTCTGTATCCACGATATCCCATCTTGGGGCCTGTTCCGGAGCTTCGCCGGAAGATGGCCGTCATCACGGAGGGCTTCTACATCATCCTAGCGCCTCTGATGAAGTGTGAGTAGTTTACCTCAGACCTTCGGGTCCATATTAGTAGCTAGATGGCTTCTTCTCTCTCTTTGATTCTCAATACAAAGTTCTCCCCCTCTTTCGTGGAGATCTATTCGATGTAATCTTCTTTTTGCAGTGTGTTTGTTGAGACCGATGAATTGTGGGTTTATGATCAAGTCTATCTATGAATAATATTTGAATCTTCTCTGAATTCTTTTATGCATGATTGGTTATCTTTGCAAGTCTCTTCGAATTATCCGTTTGGTTTGGCCAACTAGATTGGTAGTTCTTGCCATGGGAGAAGTTCTTAGCTTTGGGTTCGATCTTGCGGTGTCCTTACCCAGTGACAGAAGGGGCAGCAAGGCACGTATTGTATCGTTTCCATCGAGGATAACAAGATGGGGTTTATTTCATATTGCATGAATTTATCTCTCTACATCATGTCATCTTGCTTAAGGCGTTACTCTATTTTTAACTTAATACTCTAGATGCATGCTGGTTAGCGGTTGATGAGTGGAGTAATAGTAGTAGATGCAGAATCGTTTCGATCTACTTGTCACAGACGTGATGCCTATGTACATGATCATGCCTAGATATTCTCATAATTATGCACAATTCTATCAATTGCTCAACAGTAATTTGTTCACTCACCGTATAATACTTATGCTCTTGAGAGAAGCCACTAGTGAAATCTATGCCCCCCAGGTCTATTCTCATCATATCAATCTCCATCACTTTTATATTGTTTTGCTATTTACTTTGCCTTTACTTTTTACTTTGCATCTTTATATCAAAAATACCAAAAATATTCTATCTATCAGATCTCACTCTCGTAACTGACCGTGAAGGGCTTGACAACCCCTAATCGCGTTGGTTGCGAGTAGCTATCGCTTTGTGCAGGTACGAGGGACTTGAGCGTGGGATACTACTGGATTGATACCTTGGTTCTCAAAAACTGAGGGAAATACTTACGCTACTCTGCTGCATCATCCCTTCCTCTTCGGGGAAAACCAACGCAAGCTCAAGACGCAGCAGCCGTCAAGGGATCCAACGACACCGGCGCCGCCAAGAAGGCCAAGGCAGACGACCTCGGCAAGGAGATTGCCGGGTGCGCCGCTTGCCGGGCCTTGGCGGCTACCGACAAGCCAGGGGGCTCCTACAAGCAGTACTGCAAGATCCACCGCACCAAAGGCCATGACCTCTTGAGCTGCCGACAAGTCGAGTTGCTTGCTAAAAGTCAAAAAACCGAGTATGAGAGGCGGGGCAAGGAGAAGGGCCAAGATGGCGCTGAAGGATCCGCCAATAACTGTGGTGGCCAAGAGGTCGCCGCGGCAAGGATAACCAGCAATAGAGGCCCGCTCGGGGCCGCGACAAGAAGCAGGAAGATGATGATCATGACGAGGACGACGAGTCCGGCGAGCATGAGTTCCAGAAGGCTACGGAGGCCATGTGTGTCGATGGTGGCGCCTTGCTGCATTCTTCTCACCGCCAGCTCAAATAGTGGGCGCATGAGATCACAGCAGCAGAGCCCTCGTTCGACGCTCAGAAGCCACTGAAGTGGTCTAGCACGCCCCTCATCTTTGACACCGAGGCCCACCCTGACCGCACAACTGTGTGTTTGCTGTTGTTGGTCTCACCAATGATACGCAACCTCAAGGTCAAGAAGATGCTGGTTGATGGTGGGGCCGGTCTAAACTTGATATCACCCTTTATGATCAAAAGGCTGCAAATTCCTGATGGAGATCTCGAGGAAACGGGCATGTTTCAAGGGGTCAACCTGGGAAGGAGCCAGCCGAAGGGGAAGGTCACATTGCTTGTGACATTTGGAGGCGAGTTGAACTACATGATGGAGAGGATTGTCTTCGATGTAGCCGGGATCCCCTTGCCCTACAACAGGATCCTCGGCTGCCTGGCACTAGCCAAGTTCATGGCAGCATCGCACTACGCCTACAACACGCTGAAGATGCCTAGGCCGATGACCATCATCACCGTCCCCTCCGACAAGAAGGACGTGCTGATCTGCGCTGACCAACTCTACTGAGAAGCAGTTGCAGCAGCTGCCGCCAAGGCACTTGCTCCTGCCAATGAAGCCCCGGGAGGGAAGAAGAATACCGGCAAGACCTCTCGCACCCACTCCGGCAAGCGCACCTCTTCGGAGTGTTGTGCTACCGTCGAGGACGTGCCATAGAGCTCCACCGGCAAGAGCAAGAAATCCAGAGCTGCACCACCAGAGACCAAGAGGGTGTCCGTCAAGGAGAATGGCACGGGAAGGGCTTTCACCATAAGCTCCACCCTCGATAGCAAATAGGAAAGTGCGCTCGTCACTTTCATGCGGGCGAATGTCGATGTGTTTGCATGGCAAGCATCCGACATCCCCGGCATTCCCAGGGAAGTGATTGAGCACCATCTCGCTGTCAGTCCCCATGCACGACCCATCAGGCAGAAGGTCATGAAGCAAGCTTTGGAACTGCAGGAATTCATCATAGAGGAGATCAAGAAGTTGGAAGCGGCAGGCTTGGTGAGAGGAGTGCTCCATCCAACGTGGTTGGCCAATCCGGTGGTGGTGCGCAAGGCGAACGGGAAGTGAAGGCTCTGTATTGATTAAGCAGATATCAATAAGGCTTGTCCTAAGGACCCCTTCCCGTTCCCGTGCATTGACCAGATTTTTGACTCCGCGGCCGGGGTGATTATCATTCCTCGACGCCTACTCGGGCTACCACCAGATCTTCATGGCAAAGGAAGACGAAGAGAAGACATCATTCATCACCCCACGTGGTATTTATTGCTTTTTACGGATGCCTTTCGGGTTGAAGAGTGCTGGCTCGACATTCGCAAGGGCGGTCCAAATTGGTTTTGATCCCTAGCTACATAGAAATATGGAAGCTTATATGGATGACATAGTGGTCAAAACCAAGGACGAGGCAACACCCTGTACAAGACTTAGAAGAGACATTTTCCAACCTACACAAGATCAACCTCAAGCTGAACCCTGAGAAGTGTGTCTTCAGTGTTTCGTCTGGCAAACTTCTCGGGTTCTTTGTGTTGCAGCATGTGATCGAGGCAAACCCGGACAAGATCAAGGCTATTGAGCAGATTGAGGCACCCAAGTGGATCAAGGATGTGCGTCGGCTCACTGGCTGCGTTGCCACCATGAGCAGATTCATCTCTAACTCCGCTGAGCGTGCCCTTCCCTTTTTCAAGATCTTGAAGAAGGCGGGCCTAATGGAGTGGACCCCAGAGGCCGAGGCAGCGTTGCAGGATCTAAAGAAATACCTTTCCTCTACACCAATACTGGTTGCGCCTAAACCACAAGAGCCGTTGCTGCTGTATCTGGCAGCGACGAATCAAGTGGTCAGTGCCGCGCTAGTGGCGCAGAGGGAGGTCGGTAAAGAGGCAGTGGCAACGGCAGGACTGGCGGATGGCAAGCCAGAGATTCCCCCGGCAAGGCAAGGCCCCCGGCGGAGTCTGACGCCATCAGGACGGGCCCCATGCAATCGAATGAGGTGGTGCAGAAGAAGAAGATGATGCAACACCCGGTTTACTTTGTTAGCTCCTTCCTGCGGGGGGCTAGGTCAAGGTACTCTAGTGTGCAAAAATTGCTCTTCGGCCTCCTTGTGCCCTCGAGGAAGCTGCGTCACTACTTCCAAGCACACGAAATCACCGTCGTCACCCGCCTCCCGTTACAATGGATACTGCACAACCCAGACGCAACCGGAAGGATTGTGGAGTGGGCCTTGGAGCTTCCGAGCTTTGGTTTGAAGTTTGAAAGTACTTCGACAATCCAGAGTAGAGTCTTGGCAGAGTTCATTGCAGAATGGACCTCAACGCCTGACGAGGAAATCTAGGAGACCACCCTCCCCAACAAGGAAGCAAGTCACAACTGGATCATGTACTTTGACGGGCCTTTCTCGCTGCAAGGCGCCGATGCTGGTGTTCTGCTCGTCGCACCTACCGGAGAGGACCTCAAGTATGTAATCCAGATGCACTTTCCCAAGGAGATGTCCACCAACAACACTGCTGAGTACGAGGGGTTGCTTGCCGGCCTCAAGATCACGGCGGACCTCGGGGTCAAGAAGCTCATTGTCAGGGGTGATTCACAACTTGTCATCAAACAACATAACAAAGATTATCAGAGCCCGTTGATGGAGGCCTACATAGATGCGGTGAGGAAGCTGGAGGAGCGCTTTGATGGTATACAAGCGGAGCACATTCCCCGAGCGGAGAACGACATCGCCGATTACCTGTCAAAGCGCGCTGCATTCAAGCTACCTGTGGAACCAGATACTTTTTTGCTTCGGTTAACTCAAGCATCCGTCGAACCATCAATGGAGCAGAACAAACGGAGAAAATCAGGCCCTGGCAGGTACTTTCCCGCTGAGCCCCCAGGGGCCGCCGACAAGGGTGTTGCCGCAGATTCTGAGGCTGCCGAGGAGAGACTGATTCCAACGGGCCGTCAAGCCCTGGTCGTAGAGACGACCGCTCCCATGGCAGAAGAAATGCCTTTGGTCCTTGCCGTTGAGCCCCAGGCTCTGGCATGGGCACATCATACCGTCTGATTCCTCCAAACAGGGGAGCTTCCTGAGGAGTAGGAAGAAGCGGAGAAAGTAGTGTCAGATCACGGGTTCCGGCAAAACCCTCAAGGTTCAAACACTGGGGTGTGCGCAAAGAACTTCCCCTACCGATCCACGTCCTAGCTTTGCTAGATCTCAAGGACTAACTCAACAAACTCGCAACACAAGGGACACAAGATTTATACTAGTTCGGGCCACCATTGTGGTGTAATACCCTACTCCGGTGTGGTGGTGGTGGATTGCCTCTTGGTCTCAGGATGAACAGTACAGGGGGGAGAACGGCCTCCTGAGGAGAGGTGTTCTTGTGCTTGGTGGATGTGTGGATGAGCTGAATGAGTTTGAGACCAGTTGAGGTCAATCCCCTAGCTACAGTGGTGGCTAGTCCTATTTATAGTGGCTTGGTCCTCTTCCCAAATATTGAGCGGGAAGGGATCCCACAACGGCCAATTTGAAAGGGGATAGCTAGTACAAGCTATCCTGACAAAACCGGTCTTCGCCTGCCAAAGGCTCTGGTGGTGATGCCATCTTGGGCTCCGTGGTGACCTCCATCCTACCGTCCTGCTGGTCTTGGTCTCGCTGCACCAATATGGAAACCTTTACTTGACGCCTTGGTACTCCGCGCCTGCGCTTGCTCCCTTAGCACCAAAGAGGAAACAAGGACACTGTGCACGCTGGCGCCCGCCTGGCACCTGCCTGGCCTTGGTCATCATGGCTCACGTCATCGAAACCTCGCGAGGTTTGCCTTGCCTTGAACTCTCCGCCCCTCACAAGACAGCCTGGCGAGGGCGCTCCGAGGAGGTCTTGTGTCATCCGCCTCGCGAGGCTTGGCCCATCGCGAGGGTCTTGAGTGCTTGTTGATGAAGATGGGCCGTACGGGCCCGCTCGCAGAGCCATGCTGTGGGCCGCAGGCAGGCAAGTCTGGGGACCCCCATTCCCAGAACGCCGATAGTAGCCCCCGGGCCCAAGGCGCGCTCGGGCTTGCCTTCGAGGCGAAGCCAAAGGTCAAGTGCGGAGTGCCATGGGCCCCAATAGCCTGCGGCCTTGGTCGATGCATGGTGGTTGATTGGACGTGGGCGTCTCCGCTTCCCCACGCTGCCTCGGCAACTACCCGATTGTGAAAAGGCTGGCGTAGACAGCGCTTGCCTTCACTTCTTCCTTTTCCCTTGCTCTAGATCCCCTTTCTTGCGCATTGCTTCCGAAATCTCCAGATCTGCTCCCATCCTTTCCTGCATCAGCGACCAATGGCGCTCCGGAGGGTCAAGCCAGCCTCGTCGCTGGCTTGGTATGAACCAGCCCTCGACGCGCCCAATGTCTCGGAGAAGAGCCTCGCCGCCACACGCTTGCTGACGATGGGGGAGAGCAACGAGAAGGGAAAGACCGGGCTCCGGGCCGGCTTCGATGTGCTGGAGCCCGAGGGAAGCACCTTCTTCCCCTTCTTCACGAGCAACATCGTTGCGGGGCTGGTTCCCCCCTTTTCTGACTTCTTCTTCGAGGTCCTGGACCACTACGGACTGCAGGCGCTGCATCTTCATCCTAACTCTATCCTTCTCTTGTCGATCTTCGCCTACTACTGCGAGGCGTACCTCGGTGTGATGCCATCCATGGCTCTTCTACACCACTTCTTCTTCCACCGCGTCAAGGAGGGCCATACCTCCGGGTGTGCCAATTTCATCACGGCCGGCAAGGCCAACTCAATCTCGAAGGCTAGGAAGAAGGACGACGGCTTCCGGAGCAAGTGGGCCATGATGGACGCCAAGTGCGTCCATCCACGCTTGACGCTGCCGACGGAGATGCCCCAGTCCGACAAGGAGTGGTCTCGTGCGAAGCTCACTGACGAGCGGGCGATGTAGGTGCTGGAGCAGATGAATGCCAACCTGAAGCCGGGCAACGCGAAGGCGGCGAAGGTAACAGGGGCCATGCTCCCGAGGGAATTCCTGATGCTGCCCGTGGCCCCACTCTAGGCGCGTACGCGCCCCTTGTGGGAGCTTGAGAATGAAGAGGACAAGGTTCGCCTGGGCCCGAAGGCCTTGTCGGATGATGAGCTGGCTGTGGCTCTTCGCATCCTGGTCGGGGATGACCAGGAGTACCCGCCGAAAGTCTTCACTCCCTTGTTCTGTCACAAGGACGGGGCGCTGGTCGTGGCCTCCAGGCCGACCTTCGACGGGCGCGGACTGGTGCCGTCGGTGCCCACTGGGGCCCATGCGGTGCTGGTGTCGGTGGAGCTGTCTCCTGGTGAGTCCTGCGGGGAGGAAGAGGAGGAGGAGGAAGACTCGGAGGAGACCCCGAAGGGATGGGCGAGACCTCCCCCTTGAGCAAGGATGATATCCTCCGCACCCTTCCTGACGACGACGATGCCGACTCCCTCCAGGGGAAAGGAGAGCCGCTCGTCATCCCGACGAGGGACCAACCAACCTTGATCTCCCGGGATGCTGCCTCTGCTCTGGCACCGCCTTGGGCCGCTTCTGGCTCAGCTGCTGCTTCTGCTTCCGCTTCCAGAGCTGGTGCGCCCGCGCCTCGGGTCGCAAAGCTCTCAGCCTTCAAGCTCACCAAGCGGAAGGTGGACTACGCCGCTGTGGACTAGTAAGTGCGTGAGCTTCATTTTGTTCTTGCTGTTGGTGCTTGCTTCTGACCCTTTTTCCTTGTTGTGTAACCAGGCTGACGCCTGCGGCGAAGAGGAGGAGGGAGAGCGAGGCGGTGCTGCTTGAGTCCGCGTCGCCTCCTGCGATCGCGCCCCTCTCCGTGAGCAAAGGCGGGGACGGTGCTCGTGCTTCTCCAACCCGATCATCCTTGCGAGGCCTGGTGGATCATCCTCGGGAGGAGTTAGCCCCCGAAGCACCACTGACTCAGGAGGTGCCAGTGCACGGTTCGGGTGCTGAGGTCCGAGAGGCTCAGGAGCTTCCTGCCTCCCAGACCATGGTGATGACGACACCTCTTCCACCTGCTGCGCCATTACTCCCAAGTTCTTCTACCTCCTCTACTGTCTTGGAGCATGCCCTTTCAGTGATGACTCAGTTGCGGGAAGATCCCCTGGGTGCGGATCCGCGCATGGCGGCTGGTCGCCTTGAGCTGGTCTCTGGTTGGCTCCATTCTGACATGGTGTAAAACCCCGGATGTAATTTACCCTATATGTACTCCAACTCTTGCCGTTTCCGGCACTAAGTTATTTTATTTCCTCGTTGTCGGGTTTTCGTCCTCGTGTGTCTTTGTCTTTGTCATGCATGTCATATCATGTCATCATGTGCATTGCATTTGCATACGTGTTCGTCTCATGCATCCGAGCATTTTCCCCGTTGTCCGTTTTGCATTCCAGCGCTCCTATGTCCTCCGGTGTCCATTTCTACCTCTTTTCATGTGCGGGTGTTAAACGTTTTCGGATTGGACCGAGACATGTCATGCGGCCTTGGTTTACTACCGGTAGACCGCCTGTCAAGTTTCGTACCATTTGGACTTCGTTTGATACTCCAACGATTAACCGAGGGACCAAAAAGGCCTCGTGTGTGTTGCAGCCCAACACGTCTCCCAAGTGGCCCAAAACCCACCTAAACCACTTCCATCATCCAGAGCGTTCGATCACGGTCGCGTGGCTGCAAACCGCACCTCATTTGGAGCTTCCTAGCTCCCTCTACCTCTATATAAACGTCACCCTCTCGAAATCCCGGATCCAAAACCACCCTAACCCTAAAAACTCGCTCGCGCCGCCGCCGGACACCGCCCCGATCCAGTGAGAGAGCGACACATGGCTCCGCCGCCCACCTCCCACCGTGCGGCCCGGCGAGCCCGCCACGGGCCCTCTCGGCCCGGTTCCTCCCGCGCTGCCCCGACCCTCGTCCTCCTCGCGCCTGACGCCGCGCGCCGCCTTTCGCCGCAGCCAGCCGGTCGGCGCCGCCGCACGCCATCACCGGAGTCCGTGCCAAGCTCCGGTGCTCCTCCACTGACGCCGCTCCAAGTTCGGCGACCGGGCTCACCGGAGGCCGCCCTCCGCCGTGCATCGCCTCGCCGCCCCCGATCCCCGGCGAGCTCCTCTAGCCACCGAAGCTCCGGCCACCTCGCCCGAAGCTACGGCCTCCTTTCTCGGCGACGACGAGCTCTTTTCCAGCAAGATCCACGCTGCTACAGTGCCGGCCCGAACCCTAGATCTCAGATCCACTTCTCGAGGTTGACTTTTTCCTCTCTAGTTATTTTTTTTGCAATATTTGACGCATCATAACTCCCTCACAGTGGCTCCGATTCGTGCGTGCAGCACATCAAAATGTTCGTCTCGACGAGTACATCATTTGATCTCATTGCATCATTTTCATTTGAGCTCATCTTGATGCCAGAAATGCTGTTGGAAGAGGGCTATGTGATGATAGTTTCACATCTGTTTCAGCAAATGCACTTTTGTCATTTTTGCCATGATTAATGTTGTTGGAAATATGCCCTAGAGGCAATAATAAAAGCATTATTATTATATTTCCTTGTTCATGGTAATTGTATTTATTCATGCTATAATTGTGTTATCCGGAAATCGTAATACATGTGTGAATAACAGACACCAACATGTCCCTAGTTAGCCTCTAGTTGTCTAGCTCGTTGATCAACAGATAGTCATGGTTTCCTGGCTATGGACATTGGATGTCATTGATAACGAGATCACATCATTAGGAGAATGATGTGATGGACAAGACCCAATCCTAAACATAGCATAAAGATCATATAGTTCGTTTGCTAGAGTTTTTCCAATGTCAAGTATCTTTTCCTTAGACCATGAGATCGTGTAACTCCCGGATACCTTAGGAGTGCTTTGGGTGTACCAAATGTCACAACATAACTGGGTGACTATAAAGGTAGACTACGGGTATCTCCGAAAGTGTCTGTTGGGTTGACACGGATCAAGACTGGGATTTGTCACTCCGTATGACGGAGAGGTATCACTGGGCCCACTCGGTAATGCATCATCATAATGAGCTCAAAATGACCAAGTGTCTGGTCGCGGGATCATGCATTGCGGTACGAGTAAAGTGACTTGCCGGTAACGAGATTGAACGAGGTATTGGGATACCGACGATCGAATCTCGGGCAAGTAACATACCGACAGACAAAGGGAATTGTATACGGGGTTGATTGAATCCTCGACATCGTGGTTCATCCGATGAGATCATCATGGAGAATGTGGGAGCCAACATGGGTATCCAGATCCCGCTGTTGGTTATTGACCGGAGAGTCGTCTCGGTCATGTCTGCTTGTCTCCCGAACCCGTAGGGTCTACACACTTAAGTTTCGGTGACGCTAGGGTTGTGAAGATATGTATATGCAGTAACCCGAATATTGTTCGGAGTCCCGGATGAGATCCCGAACGTCACGAGGAGTTCCGGAATGGTCCGGAGGTAAAGAATTATATATAGGAAGTGCTGTTTCGGCCATCGGGACAAGTTTCGGGGTTACCGGTATTGTACCGGGACCACCGGAAGGGTCCCAGGGGTCCACCGGGTGGGGCGACCTATCCCGGAGGGCCCCATGGGCTGAAGTGGGAAGGGACCCAGCCCATAGTGGGCTGGGGCGCCACCCCCTAAGGGCCCATGCGCCTAGGGTTTAGGGGAAACCCTAAAGGGGGGCGCCCCCTTGCTTGGGGGGCAAGCCCCCCACCCCTTGGCCGCCGCCCCCCTAGGAGATCCCATCTCCTAGGGCCGGCGCCCCCCCTAGCACCCCTATATATAGTGGGGGAGAGGAGGGACTTGACACACATCCTTTGGTGCATCCCTCTCTCCCTGTTACGTCTCTCTCTCTCGTAGTATAGGCGAAGCCCTGCTACTGTGACGCCCTGCATCCAACACCACGCCGTCGTGCTACTGGATCATCATCAACCTCTCCTCCCCCCTTGCTGGATCAAGAAGGAGGAGACGTCTCCCGTCCCGTACGTGTGTTGAACGCGGAGGTGCCGTCCGTTCGGCACTTGGTCATCGGTGATTTGGATCACGTCGTGTTCGACTACATCATCCCCGTTCTTTGAACGCTTCCGCTCGCGATCTACAAAGGTATGTAGATGCATCCGATGACTCGTTGCTAGATGAACTCATAGATGGATCTTGGTAAAACGAGTAGGAATTTTTTTGTTTTCTGCAACGTTCCCCAATAGTGGTATCAGAGCTAGGTCTATGCGTAGTTCTTCTTGCGCGAGTAGAACACAATTTGTTGTGGGCGTAGATTTGTCAACTTTCTTGCCGCTACTAGTCTTTTCTTGCTTCAGCGGTATTGTGGGATGAAGCGGCCCGGACCAACCCTACACGTACGCTTACGTGAGACCGGTTCCACCGACTAACATGCACTAGTTGCATAAGGTGGCTGGCGGGTGTCTGTCTCTCCTACTTTAGTTGGAGCGGATTCGATGAACAGGGTCCTTATGAAGGGTAAATAGAAGTTGACAAATCACGTTGTGGCTTTCACGTAGGTAAGAAAATGTTCTTGCTAGAACCCTAATTCAGCCACGTAAAAACTTGCAACAACAATTAGAGGACGTCTAACTTGTTTTTGCAGCAAGTGGTTTGTGATATGATATGGCCAAAGTTGTGATGAATGATGAATGATCTATATGTGATGTATGAGATGTTCATGCTATTGTAATAGGAATCACGACTTGCATGTCGATGAGTATGACAACCGGCAGGAGCCATAGGAGTTGTCTTTATTTTTTGTATGACCTGCGTGTCATTGAGAAACGCCATGTAAATTACTTTACTTTATTGCTAAACGCGTTAGCCATAGTAGTAGAAGTAATAGTTGGCGAGCAACTTCATGGAGACACGATGATGGAGATCATGATGATGGAGATCATGGTGTCAAGCCGGTGACAAGATGATCATGGAGCCCCAAGATGGAGATCAACGGAGCTATGTGATATTGGCCATATCATGTCACGTTTATTATTTGATTGCATGTGATGTTTATCATGTTTTGCATCTTGTTTACTTAGAACGACGGTAGTAAATAAGATGATCCCTCATATTAATTTCAAGAAGTGTCCCCCCTAACTGTGCACCGTTGCGATAGTTCGCTGTTTCAAAACACCACGTGATGATCGGGTGTTTTATTCAGACGTTCACATACAACGGGTGTAAGACAGATTTACACATGCAAACACTTAGGTTGACTTGACGAGCCTAGCATGTACAGACATGGCCTCGAAGCACAGAAGACCGAAAGGTCGAGCATGAGTCGTATAGAAGATACGATCAACATGAAAATGTTCACCGACATTGACTAGTCTGTCTCACGTGATGATCGGACACGGCCTAGTTGACTCGGATCATGTTATACTTAGATGACTGGAGGGATGTCTATCTAAGTGGGAGTTCATTATATAATTTGATTAGATGAACTTAATTATCATGAACTTAGTCTAAAATATTTTACAATATGTCTTGTAGATCAAATGGCCCACGTAGTCCTCAACTTCAACGCGTTCCTAGAGAAAACCAAGCTAAAAGACGATGGCAGCAACTATACGGACTGGGTCCGGAACCTGAGGATCATCCTCATAGCTGCCAAGAAAGATTACGTCCTACAAGCACCGCTAGGTGAAGCTCCCGTCCCACAGAACCAAGACGTTATGAACGCTTGGCAGACACGTGTTGACGACTACTCCCTCGTTCAGTGCGGCATGCTTTACAGTTTAGAGCCGGGGCTCCAAAAGCGTTTTGAGAGACATGGAGCATATGAGATGTTCGAAGAGCTGAAAATGGTTTTCCAAGCTCATGCCCGGATCGAGAGATATGAAGTCTCCGATAAATTCTTCAGCTATAAGATGGAGGAAAATAGTTCTGTCAGTGAGCACATACTCACTATGTCTGGGTTACATAACCGCTTGTCTCAGCTGGGAGTTAATCTCCCGGATGATGCGGTCATTGACAGAATCCTCCAGTCGCTTCCACCAAGCTACAAGAGCTTTGTGATGAACTTCAACATGCAGGGGATGCAAAAGACCATTCCTGAGTTGTTTGCAATGCTGAAATCAGCAGAGGTAGAAGTCAAGAAGGAACATCAAGTGTTGATGGTCAATAAAACCACTAAGTTCAAGAAAGGCAAGGGTAAAAAGAACTTCAAGAAGGACGGCAAGGAAGTTGCCGCGCCCGGCAAGCAAGCTGCCGGGAAGAAGCCAAAGAATGGACCCAAGCCCGAGACTGAGTGCTTTTATTGCAAGGGAAGCGGTCACTGGAAGCGGAACTGCCCCAAATACTTAGCAGATAAGAAGGCCGGCAAAACAAAAGGTATATGTGATATACATGCAATTGATGTGTACCTTACTAGTGTCCGTAGTAGCTCCTGGGTATTTGATACCGGTGCAGTTGCTCACATTTGTAACTCAAAGCAGGGGCTGCGGAATAAGCAGAAACTGGCAAAGGACAAGGTGACGATGCGCATCGGGAATGGTTCCAAGGTCAATGTGATCGCCGTCGGCACGCTGCCTCTACATTTACCTTCGGGATTAGTTTTAAACCTTAATAATTGTTATTTAGTGCCAGCTTTGAGCATGAACATTGTACCGGGATCTCGTTTAATTCGAGATGGCTACTCATTTAGATCCGAGAATAATGGTTGTTCTATTTATATTAGAGATATGTTTTATGGTCATGCTCCTATGGTGAATGGTTTATTCTTTATGAATCTCGAACGTAATGCTACACATGTTCATAATGTGAGTACCAAAAGATGCAAGGTTGATAATGATAGTCCCACATACTTGTGGCACTGCCGCCTTGGTCACATAGGTGTCAAACGCATGAAGAAGCTCCATGCAGATGGACTTTTAGAGTCTCTTGATTATGAATCATTTGACACGTGCGAACCATGCCTTATGGGTAAAATGACCAAGACTCCGTTCTCAGGAACAATGGAGCGAGCAACCAACTTATTGGAAATCATACATACTGATGTGTGCGGTCCAATGAGTGTTGAGGCTCGCGGTGGCAATCGTTATGTTCTCACCCTCACTGATGATTTGAGTAGATATGGATATATTTACTTAATGAAACACAAGTCTGAAACCTTTGAAAAGTTCAAGGAATTTCAGAGTGAGGTTGAGAATCAACGTGACAGGAAAATCAAGTTTCTACGATCAGATCGTGGAGGAGAATACTTGAGTCACGAATTTGGCACACACACTTAAGAAAATGTGGAATAGTTTCACAACTCACGCCACCTGGAACACCTCAGCGTAACGGTGTATCCGAACGTCGTAATCACACTCTATTAGATATGGTGCGATCTATGATGTCTCTTACTGATTTACCGCTATCTTTTTGGCGCTATGCTTTAGAGACTGCCGCATTCACTTTAAATAGGGCTCCGTCGAAATCCGTTGAGACGACACCGTATGAATTATGGTTTGGAAAGAAACCTAAGCTGTCGTTTCTAAAAGTTTGGGGATGCGATGCTTATGTCAAGAAACTTCAACCTGAAAAGCTCGAACCCAAGTCGGAAAAATGCGTCTTCATAGGATACCGAAAAGAAACTATTGGGTATACCTTCTACCTTAGATCCGAAGGCAAGATCTTTGTTGCCAAGAATGGGTCCTTTCTAGAGAAGGAGTTTCTCTCGATAGAAATAAGTGGGAGGAAAGTAGAACTTGATGAAATATTACCTCTTGAACCGGAAAATGGCGCAACTCAAGAAAATGTTCCTGAGGTGCCTGCACCGACTAGAGAGGAAGTTAATGATGATGATCATGAAACTTCTGATCAAGTTGCTACTGAACTTCGAAGGTCCACAAGGACACGTTCCGCACCAGAGTGGTACGGCAACCCTGTCTTGGAAATCATGTTGTTAGACAACGGTGAACCTTCGAACTATGAAGAAGTGATGGCGGGCCCGGATTCCGACAAATGGCTAGAAGCCATGAAATCCGAGATAGGATCCATGTATGAAAACAAAGTATGGACTTTGACTGACTTGCCCGTTGAACGGCGAGCCATAGAAAATAAATGGATCTTTAAGAAGAAGACAGACGCAGATGGTAATGTGACCATCTATAAAGCTCGGCTTGTCGCTAAGGGTTATCGACAAGTTCAAGGGGTTGACTACGATGAGACTTTCTCACCGGTAGCGAAGCTAAAGTCCGTCCGAATCATGTTAGCAATTGCCGCATTCTACGATTATGAGATATGGCAAATGGACGTCAAAACGGCATTCCTTAATGGTTTCCTTAAGGAAGAATTGTATATGATGCAGCCGGAAGGTTTTGTCGATCCTAAGAATGCTGAAAAGGTATGCAAGCTCCAACGCTCGATTTATGGGTTGGTGCAAGCATCTCGGAGTTGGAACATTCGCTTTGATGAGATGATCAAAGCGTTTGGGTTTACGCAGACTTATGGAGAAGCCTGCGTTTACAAGAAAGTGAGTGGGAGCTCTGTAGCATTTCTCATATTATATGTAGATGACATACTTTTGATGGGAAATGATATAGAACTCTTGGACAACATTAAGGCCTACTTGAATAAGAGTTTTTCAATGAAGGACCTTGGAGAAGCTGCTTATATATTAGGCATCAAGATCTATAGGGATAGATCGAGACGCCTCATAGGTCTTTCACAAAGCACATACCTTAATAAGATATTGAAGAAGTTCAATATGGATCAGTCTAAGAAGGGGTTCTTGCCTGTGTTGCAAGGTATGAAATTGAGCTCGACTCAAAGTCCGACCACGGCAGAAGAAATAGAAGAGATGAGTGTCATCCCCTATGCCTCAGCCATAGGTTCTATTATGTATGCCATGCTGTGTACCAGACCTGATGTAAACCTTGCCGTAAGTTTGGTAGGAAGGTACCAAAGTAATCCCGGCAAGGAACACTGGACAGCGGTCAAGAATATCCTGAAGTACCTGAAAAGGACTAAGGAAATGCTTCTCGTTTATGGAGGTGACGAAGAGCTCGTCGTAAAGGGTTACGTCGACGCTAGCTTCGACACAGATCTGGATGACTCTAAGTCACAAACCGGATACGTGTATATTTTGAATGGTGGGGCAGTAAGCTGGTGCAGTTGCAAGCAGAGCGTCGTGGCGGGATCTACATGTGAAGCGGAGTACATGGCAGCCTCGGAGGCAGAACATGAAGCAATTTGGGTGAAGGAGTTCATCACCGACCTCGGAGTCATACCCAATGCGTCGGGGCCGATCAAGCTCTTCTGTGACAACACTGGAGCTATTGCACTTGCCAAGGAGCCCAGGTTTCACAACAAGACAAGGCACATCAAGCGTCGCTTCAACTCCACTCGTGAAAATGTTCAAGATGGAGACATAGAGATTTGTAAAGTACATACGGACCTGAATGTAGCAGATCCGTTGACTAAACCTCTCCCTAGGGCAAAACATGATCAACACCAGAATTCCATGGGTGTTCGATTCATCACAATCTAACTAGATTATTGACTCTAGTGCAAGTGGGAGACTGTTGGAAATATGCCGTAGAGGCAATAATAAAAGCATTATTATTATATTTCCTTGTTCATGGTAATTGTCTTTATTCATGCTATAATTGTGTTATCTGGAAATCATAATACATGTGTGAATAACAGACACCAACATGTCCCTAATAAGCCTCTAGTTGACTAGCTCGTTGATCAACAGATAGTCATGGTTTCCTGGCTATGGAAATTGGATGTCATTGATAACGAGATCACATCATTAGGAGAATGATGTGATGGACAAGACCCAATCCTAAACATAGCATAAAGATCGTATAGTTCGTTTGCTAGAGTTTTTCCAATGTCAAGTATCTTTTCCTTAGACCATGAGATCGTGTAACTCCCGGATACCTTAGGAGTGCTTTGGGTGTACCAAATGTCACAACGTAACTGGGTGACTATAAAGGTAGACTATGGGTATCTCCGAAAGTGTCTGTTGGGTTGACACGGATCAAGACTGGGATTTGTCACTCCGTATGACGGAGAGGTATCACTGGGCCCACTCGGTAATGCATCATCATAATGAGCTCAAAGTGACCAAGTGTCTGGTCGCGGGATCATGCATTACGGTACGAGTAAAGTGACTTGCCAGTAACGAGATTGAACGAGGTATTGGGATACCGACGATCGAATCTCGGGCAAGTAACATACCGACAGACAAAGGGAATTGTATACGGGGTTGATTGAATCCTCGACATCGTGGTTCATCCGATGAGATCATCGTGGAGCATGTGGGAGCCAACATGGGTATCCAGATCCCGCTGTTGGTTATTGACCGGAGAGTCGTCTCGGTCATGTCTGCTTTTCTCCCGAACCCGTAGGGTCTACACACTTAAGGTTCGGTGATGCTAGGGTTGTGAAGATATGTATATGCAGTAACCCAAATGTTGTTCGGAGTCCCGGATGAGATCCCGGACGTCACGAGGAGTTCCGGAATGGTCCGGAGGTAAAGAATTATATATAGGAAGTGCTGTTTCGGCCATCGGGACAAGTTTCGGGGTTACCGGTATTGTACAGGGACCACCGGAAGGGTCCCGGGGGTCCACCGGGTGGGGCCACCTGTCCCGGAGGGCCCCATGGGCTGAAGTGGGAAGGGACCCAGCCCATAGTGGGCTGGGGCGCCACCCCGTAAGGGCCCATGCGCCTAGGGTTTAGGGGAAACCCTAAAGGGGGGCGCCCCCTTGCTTGGGGGGCAAGCCCCCCACCCCTTGGCCGCCGCCCCCTAGGAGATCCCACCTCCTAGGGCCGGCGCCCCCCCTAGCACCACTATATATAGTGGGGGAGAGGAGGGACTTGACACACAGCCTTTGGTGCATCCCTCTCTCCCTGTTACGTCTCTCTCTCTCGTAGTATAGGCGAAGCCCTGCTACTGTGACGCCCTGCATCCACCACCACGCCGTCGTGCTGCTGGATCATCATCAACCTCTCCTCCCCCCTTGCTGGATCAAGAAGGAGGATACGTCTCCCGTCCCGTACGTGTGTTGAACGCGGAGGTGCCGTCCGTTCGGCACTTGGTCATCGGTGATTTGGATCACGTCGTGGTCGACTACATCATCCCCGTTCTTTGAACGCTTCCGCTCGCGATCTACAAAGGTATGTAGATGCATCTGATGACTCATTGCTAGATGAACTCATAGATGGATCTTGGTGAAACAAGTAGGAAAAAAATTTATTTTCTGCAACGTTCCCCAATAAATGTGTGCATGCTATGATCCTGATCTCTACATGTGTTTTTATGTATGCCATGCCATCTTTACAGGGGTGTATGCCATGTATTTTTGTGATATTTTTGGTTACTAGCACAAGCATGCAAAGTAGCTTACTCAATGATGCTGATTTCAGGGACATAGAATTTTACTAAGTCCTTGTTCTGTTATTGTTTTTATGCCATATGTTCATGTTGTTTTCCTAGTGATCCGTGCCTCTTTAGAAGATGATCAGTAAGGATGTTTTGTAATATTGTGGTGCTCTATCTATCCATGTCTTTGTTTGCAAAAATGGAGCACCCAAGCTTGAGTCAATCGAGCTCCACTTTTGCTATAAAATGTTCCTGGCAGATTGTTAACATGTTTAGCGATTTTGCCGAGCTTGTTGTAGTTGATCCGTACATGCTATGATGTTGTTCTTGCCATTTCTAGCTTCTCTGCCATGTCTATTTTCTGGGTGTATTGCAATGCTTTGTAGTGAGTGCATCGAGCTCGTGAACATGCCTACTTGTTAACTGTTTAGCCATGCTCCAGTTTTTCACTAAGTCTGAATCTGTTTATGTTTTTGCTATGTTCACATGCTTGCAATTGTATTTTTTTGATCCCTTTTAGCATATGGTCACTAAGGGACTTTTGTTATACGCTTTGAGTAGCTTCATACCATGCCTTGCTTTGCCATGATATGTTCCTATAGCATGTAGTTTTCGTGCTCTAAACATTGCTTCCTGATGATAAATTCCTGAGATGCTGTTAATTTCACTAAGTCTAAAACCTGTTATCTTTTGCCCTTTTGCCATGCTTGTTTGAACCTGTTAATGAGTGAATTAGCCGTAGCTCAGTGTTCATCTTTTGTTAAGCATAATGAGTGGATCCTTGCCATGTATTTTGTTGCCATGTTTGAGTGCTGTAGAATATTTATCTTGATGCATTTAGTTGGTCACTTGCTGATTTTCGTAGACCAGTGCCATATTTGTTTTGTTTGCCATTTCCAAACCATGCATCCGATTCCGGTGATCTTTATATAGATTTCGACCGCAATCAACTCACCTTTCCAGTGGCACTCTTGGTTTTCCAAGTTGAGGCCAGGTTCAATCATTCCTTTCCAAGTCTTGCATATGCATCACATACTGCATCCCGCACATCATACCATGTTTGCATCATGTTGCTTGAGCATTGCACGTGGTTGATTGTGTTCCTTTTTGCTTGTTGTTCTTGCTTTGGTAGAGCTGGGAGACGAGTATGTGATCGAGGAGCCCGTTGAGTACGCTTACGAGGATCAAGGCAACTCTGAGAACTTTGCAGGCAAGATGACCATACCCTCAAAATCACTTTTATCTTTGCTTGCTAGATGCTCGCTCTTTTTCTATGCCTATGCTATGATACCTACCACTTGCTTATCATGCCTCCCATATTTCCATGTCAAACCTCTAACCCACCATGTCCTAGCAAACTGTTGTTTAGCTATGTTACCGCTTTGCTCAGCCCCTCTTATAGCGTTGCTAGTTACAGGTGAAGATTGGAGATCGTTCCTTGTTGGAACTTGTTTATTGTTGGGATATCACAATATTGTCTTGTTTATCTTAATGCACCTATATACTTGGTAAAGGGTGGAAGGCTCGGCCTTATGCCTGGTGTTTTGTTCCACTCTTGCCGCCCTAGTTTCAGTCATATCGGTGTTATGTTCCCAGATTTTGCGTTCCTTACGCGGTTGGGTTATAATGGGAACCCCTTGACAGTTCGCCTTGAATAAAACTCCTCCAGCAATGCCCAACATTGGTTTTACCATTCGCCACCTAGCCTTTTTCCCTTGGGTTTCACGGACTCAAGGGTCATCTTATTTTAACCCCCCGGGCCAGTGCTTCTCTAAGTGTTGGTCCAACTGAGCGATGTCCGGGGCTACCAGGGGCAACTCTGGGCTGGCCTACCCGACGTCTTGCTCATCCTGTGTGCCCTGAGAACGAGATATGTGCAGCTCCTATCGGGATTTGTCGGCACATCTGGGTGGTGTTGTTGGTTTAGTTTTACCATTGTCGAGATGTCTTGTAACCGGGATTCCGAGTCTGATCGGGTTGTCTTGGGAGAAGGAATATCCTTCGTTGACCGTGAGAGCTTGTGATGGGCTAAGCTGGGACACCCCTGCAGGGATTTGAACTTTCGAAAGTCGTGCCCGCAGTTATGGGCAGATTGGAATTTGTTAATGTCCGGTTGTAGATAACCTGAAACTTAACTTAGTTAAAATGCATCAATCACGTGTGTAACCGTGATGGTCTCTTCTCGGCGGAGTCCGGGAAGTGAACACGGTGTTGGAGTAATGCTTGATGTAGGTTCTTCTAGGATCACTTCTTGATCATAGTTGTTCGACCGTGCGTTTGCCTTCTCTTCTCGCTCTCATTTGCGTATGTTAGCCACCATATATGCTAGTCGGTTGCTGCAGCTCTACATCATACCTTTGCCCTACCTATAAGCTTAAATAGTCTTGATCGCGAGGGTGTGAGATTGCTGAGTCCCCATGACTCACAAATTCCTTCCAAAACCAGATGCAGGGACCGATGATTCCGCTCCAGGTGATGCGTTTGAGCTCAAGTGGGAGTTCGATGAAGACTATAGTCGTAACTATGTTTCTTTCCCGGATGATCAGTAGTGGTGCCCAGTTGGGCCGATCGGGGACTTTGTCACATTTGGGGGTTGATCTTTATTTTGGCTTCGTAGTCGGACCTTGAGTGTAATGGATGAATGTAATGACTTATTTATGTATTTGTGTGACGTGGCGAGTGTAAGCCAACTATGTACCTTTCCCCTTTATTTATTTACATGGGTTGTTGTGAAGATTACCTCACTTGCGACATTGCTTTCAATGCGGTTATGCCTCTAAGTCGTGCTTCGACACGTGGGAGATATAGCCGCATCGAGGGTGTTACAAGTTGGTATCAGAGCCTTCCCCGACCTTAGGAGCTCCCTTCTTGATCGAATCATTGGCGTTGTTGAGTCTAGAAAATGTTTTGAGTCATTTAGGAATTATATATATCGGAGAGTTAGGAATTCTTTTTACTCCTCAGTCCCTTCATCGCTCTGGTGAGGCATCCTGACGTAGAGTTTTGACTCTTCTCTTCTAAAATTTCACTCAATTTTTTTAGGATCACGCGGGTATATTGGAATCGTTCCGATGGTTTTGTGATGAGAACATTGTTATTGGTGCCTCCTGACATTTAGGGGTTGTGGCAGCGTCCCGGGGAGTTCAACTCTGAGGTGTTGTCGTCACAATTTTATCGTTGAGATTCTGGAATACCTGAGTTTCGCCGACATCGATAATCTCTTTTATGTAGTTGTTGGTGAGATAACCTCGACGCCACCCAGTATTGGGGTGGCAGTTCGGGAGTATTGCCATAACTTGTATAACGGATGCTTTTCGAAGGTTGAGGTAAATGATTTCTGAAGGTTTCTTGGTCATGTGTTGAAGGATTGATACAGCTGGATGTAGGATTTGCTAGCTTTGGGTGAGATATTATGCTTCCCCTGTATCCCCAACACCTGATTGCATAAATGGAAAGGTTCAGGAGTTTCATAGGTGGGAATTCTTGTAGCTCTAGTACTTCTTCCACGGATATTTGGTTTGTCATTGGGTAATCCTTACCAAGTATTTGCTCTCGTGCGTACCTTGTTGTTTTATTCTTCTTCCTCTATCTAGTGGCTTCTCAATTTAGGGAAATGTGACCATTTCAACTGGAATGCATTCGTTCATTTTGTTCGGATGTGAAGACTTTATGTTGCAATTTTCGATCCATTTGATTCAGCTTGATTAAATGTCTGTCAAGATGCTAATGGATGTCACCCTCTCCAGGATGGCTCCTCCAACGCGCACGACTCCGAATCCTGATCCGCCACCACCACCTCCACCTCTGGAGGCATGGCAAGCTGTGATGGCCGCTACCAATGCAAACACGCAGATGCTTTTGCAAATCTTGCAAGAGCGCAACCAAGGGAATCATGGCCATGGCAACAATCAGAATCAGTTTGCTACACTCAACCAGTTCCTCGCTAATCAGCCAAAGACGTTCAGCAACTGTGTTGAGGCAACAGACGCTGATGATTGGCTCATGGATATCTGCAAGCATTTCGAGTGCAGCAACGTCAGGCCTGAGGACTTTGTCAAGTTTGCCTCCTTCCAACTCAAAGACCAAGCTGCAGAATGGTTTCAACAATACAGAGATTCCAGAGGAGGCTGTGTGATTACCTAGGATGAATTCCGTCAAGACTTCAAATCTCACCACATTCCTCAGAGTGTTGTTGAGAGCAAGCGTGAGGAATTCTGCAACTTGAAGCAAGGCGGCCTGTCTGTTTACCAGTACAACATCATGTTTTAGAAGCTAGCTCACTTCGCTATGCAAGACGTCCCTGACAAGAAGAGCATGATATACCAGTTTAGGGGTGGCCTCAGAGAAGATCTTCAACTAGCTCTCGTCCTCTTTGAGCCCAAGAAGTACGACGAGTTTTACAACATGGAACTGAAACAAGAGACTGCTCAACTAAAGTGCGATGCTTCCAAGAAGCGAGTCAGAGATGCGACTCCTTCTTCCTCAACTCAACTGGCTTCTAAGCAGCAAAAGTATTGGCTTCCTCCTCCTCCATTCCGTCAGCCTTATCAGCAGAAGAGCAAAGGTGGCAGTGGATCTTCCCACCCACCCAACCCAGGCTTTCAGAACAAGACTTCGTCTCAAGCTCCAAGATCAAGTGCTCCGTATCACCACCCGCTTTCAGAGGTCACGTGCAACAAGTGCCAACATAAGGGTCACTATGCCAACAAATGCTTCAATCAGAGGCGTCTTCCCGCTCCTCCTCCTGTGAGGTCTGCCAGTACCGCAGTGGTCAAGCATAACCCCAAGTCTGCTAAGATCAACATGATGAATGCAGCTTAGGCAGAGGACTCGTCAGATGTGATTATGGGTAACCTTCCTGTTAACGATATTCCTGCAAGAGTTCTTTTTGATACTGGGCATCTTTGTCATTCTTATCGAAGCCTTTTGCATCCATGCATGATGTGCATATTGTTGATTTGCCTAAGTCGATAGCGGTTTCTTCTCCGGGTTTGTTCATGAACACCAAAATGATGGCTCCGGATGTTACTATCACGTTGGGAGACCATAAGTTTCTGTCTTCTCCAATGGTCTTTGGTAACTCGGATATTGATCTTATTCTCGGAATGGATTGGCTTTCTAAGCACAAGGCTCACCTTGATTGTGCTGCCAGGCAGATTCAATTGACTCATTCGTCCGAGGATGTAATTGTCTTTGCCGCAAGGGATAATACCATTCGTGTGTTTTCTCTCAATGAGAAGGGTGAACTAGATGCCATCTCTCAAATTCCATTCGTTTGCGAATATCAATACGTCTTTCTAGAAGAGCTTCCAGGAATGCCCCCGCACCGGCCAATTGAATGCGTCATCGATCTTGAGCCTGGCACGGAACCTGTTTGCAAACGTCCTTACAAGCTTGGACCTGAAGAGTTGAAAGAGCTGAAGAAGCAACTCGATGAACAAGAGCGTTTGGGTCTCATCCGACCTAGTTCTTCTCCGTGGGGTTGTGGAGTTCTTTTTGTGAAAAAGAAGGTTGGAACGGACCGACTCTGTGTCGACTACCGTCCATTGAACAAGAAGACTATAAAGAACAAGTACCCACTTCCCAACATCAATGAGCTTTTCGAACAACTCAAAGGTGCTCAAGTATTCTCCAAGCTTGATCTCCATATGGGCTATCATCAAATTCGCATTCGTGAAGAAGATATCCCCAAGACAGCTTTCAGAACAAGCTTTGGTTCATATGAATACACTGTCGTGTCTTTCGGCCTCGTCAACGCTCCGCCAACATTCTCTCGCATGATGAACTTCATCTTCAACCCCTATACTAATGAGTTCGTCTTGGTCTACCTTGATGACATTTTGGTCCTTTCCAAGAACAAGGAGGATCATGCCAAGCATTTGAGATTGTTGCTGGATAAACTCAGAGAACATCAGTTCCATGCCAAATTTTCTAAGTGCGAGTTTTGTCTCGATGAGGTTCTCTACCTTGGGCATATCATTTCCGCCAAGGGCATAGCAGTTAATCCTGAGAAGGTGTCTGCAATTGTGAATTGTGAACCACCTCAGAATGTAAA
The DNA here is from genome assembly GCA_034509565.1 of Triticum monococcum. Taxonomy (NCBI): domain Eukaryota; kingdom Viridiplantae; phylum Streptophyta; class Magnoliopsida; order Poales; family Poaceae; genus Triticum; species Triticum monococcum. The sequence continues at coordinate 141,927,033 of CM067845.1, read as the reverse complement.
GCAACTCCATAGCTTCCTTGGGCTCGCAAGCTATTGTCGAAGGTTCGTTGGGAACTTTTCATAGATCGCGAAGCCTCTTTCCAACCTCTTGCAGAAGCATGTGAAGTATGTCTGGTCTCCTGAATGTGACATTGCTTTCAACACCCTGAAAGAGAAGTTAGTCACTGCTCTAGTTCTAACTCCTCCTGATGAATCCAAACCATTTGAGGTCTTCTTTGATGCTTCCCTTCAAGGTCTTGGTGTAGTGTTGATGCAAGAGAAGAAAGTTGTGGCTTATACCTCTCGCCAGTTGAAGCCCAACGAAAAGAACTACCCCACTCATGACCTCAAGTTGGCGGCAGTTGTCCATGCTCTTTTAACTTGGAGACATCTCTTATTGGGAAGAAAAGTGGATATCTTCACTGATCACAAGAGTCTCAAGTACATCTTCACTCAGCCTAATCTCAACCTCAGGCAGACTCATTGGGTGGAGATGATTCAAGAGCATAATTCGAGTATCAAATATACTCCAGGCAAGACCAATGTAATTGCTGATGCATTGAGCAGGAAGGCTTACTGCAACAGTCTGATTATCAAGCCTTACCAACCCGAGCTTTGTGAAGCTTTTCGCAAGCTTAATCTTCAAGTTGTTCCTCAAGGTTTCCTCGCCAACCTCCAAGTCTCTCCTACTTTGGAAGATCAGATTCGCGAGGCTCAACTTCTTGATGCTATGGTGAAGAAGGTGAAGATTGGGATTGCCAAGAGTCAACCCAAGTACAAGTGATATCGTCTTGATGACAAGGGTACTCTTTTCTTCGAGGATCGCATTGTTGTGTCTAAAGGTGACCTTTGCAAAGTCATTATGAACGAGGCTCACAATTCACTCCTCTCTATCCACCCTGGAAGTACAAAGATGTACCAGGACCTCAAGCAGTTGTATTGATGGACTCGAATGAAGCGCGAGATTGCTCAGTTCGTGAACGAATGTGATGTCTGCAGAAGAGTGAAAGTAGAACACCAACGACCAGCTGGTCTCTTCCAACCTCTTGCCATTCCAGAATGGAAATTTGACCATATTGAGATGGACTTCGTGACTGGATTTCCAAAGTCCAAACGTGGCAATGATGCTATCTTCGTTGTCATCGACAAACTCACTAAAGTGGCTCATTTCCTTCCTATCAAAGAATCTATCACAACAGCTCAGTTGGCAGAGCTATATACCTCCCGGATTGTCTCTCTGCACGGCGTTTCACAGATGATATCTTCAGATCGTGGCAACATCTTTACTTCCAAGTTCTGGGATTCTTTTCAGAAGGCCATGGGCACCAACATTCGCTTCAGCACAACTTTTCATCCTCAAACTAGTGGCCAAGTCGAGCGAGTAAATCAGATTCTTGAAGATATGCTCAGGGCTTGCGCCATCTCTTTCGGTATGAAGTGGGAAGATTGTCTTCCATATGCCGAGTTCTCCTACAACAACAACTTCCAAGCGAGTTCGGGCAAGGCCCCATTTGAGATTCTCTATGGGAGGAAGTGCCATACTCCTCTTAACTGGTCAGAGACTGGCGAATGTCAACTTCTTGGTAATGACTTGATCACAGAGGCAGAAGAGATGTGCAAAGTCATTCGCGAGAATCTCAAAGCAGCGCAATCGCGCCAGAAGAGTTACTATGATAGTAAGCATCTTGACTTGGCCTTCGAGATCGGAGACCATGTCTACCTCCGCGTCTATCCAATGAAAGGTACTCATCGCTTCGGTATCAAAGGGAAACTTGCCCCTAGATACGTGGGTCCTTTCAAGATCTTAAGCAAAAGAGGCGATCTCGCCTATCAACTTGAGCTTCCCTCCAACTTTGCAAACGTGCACGACGTGTTTCACGTGTCTCAACTCCGCAAGTGCTTCAAGACTCCTGACCAACTTCGAAGACATTGATCTCCAAGAAGACCTGTCCTATCGTGAGCACCCAGTTGCTATTCTTGAAGAAACTGAGCGCAAGACTCGCAACAAGTCTATCAAATTCCTCAAAGTCAAGTGGTCACATCATTCCGACCATGATGCCACCTGGGAACGCAAGGATCACCTCCGTTCTGAGTACCCGGAGTTTTTCCAGTCCTAGATCTCGGGACGAGATCCTTTCGTAGTGGTGGAGTGTTGTAACACCCCAGATGTAATTTACCCTATATGTACTCCAACTCTTGCCGTTTCCGGCACTAAGTTATTTTATTTCCTTGTTGTCGGGTTTTCGTCTTCGTGTGTGTTTGTCTTTATCATGCATCTCATATCATGTCATCATGTGCATTGCATTTGTATACGTGCTTGTCTGATGCATCTAAGCATTTTCCCCGTTGTCCGTTTTGCATTGCGGCGCTCCTATGTCCTCCGGTGTCCCTTTCTACCTCTTTTCGTGTGCGGGTGTTAAACATTTTCAGATTGGACTGAGACTTGTCATGCGGCCTTAGTTTACTACCGGTAGACCGCCTGTGAAGTTTCGTACCATTTGGACTTCGTTTGATACTCCAACGGTTAACCGAGGGACCAAAAAGGCCTCGTGTGTGTTGCAGCCCAACACGTCTCCAAAGTGGCCCAAAACGCACCTAAACCCCTTCCATCATCTAGAGCGTACGATCACGATCGCGTGGCCGCAAATCGCACCTCATTTGGAGCTTCCTAGCTCTCTCTACCTCTATATAAAGGTCACCCTCTCAAAATCCCGGACCCAAAACCACCCTAACCCTAAAAACTCGCTCGCGCTGCCGCCGGACATGTCCGCCGTCGCGCAGGACACCGCCCCGAGCCAGTGAGAGAGCGACACGTGGCTCCGCCGCCCACCTCCCACCGCGCGGCCTGGCGAGCCCGCCGCGGGCCCTCTCGGCCCGGTTCCTCCCGCGTCGCCCCGAGCCTCGTCCTGCTCGCGCCCAACGCCGTGCGCCGCCTTACGCCGCAGCCAGCCGGCCGGCGCCACCGCACGCCATCACCGGAGTCCGCGCCAAGCTCCGGTGCTCCTCCACTGATGCCGCTCCAAGTCCGGCAACCGGGCTCACCGGAGGCCGCCCTCCGCCATGCATCGCCTCGCCGCCTCCAATCCCCGACGAGCTCCTCCGGCCACCGAAGCTCCGGCCACCTCGCCCGAAGCTCCGGCCTCCTTCCTCGGCGACGACGAGCTCTTTTTCCGGTGAGATCCGCGCTGCTACAGTGTCAGCCCGAACCCTAGATCTCAGATCCACTTCTCGGGGTTGACTTTTTTCCCCTCTCTAGTTATTTTTTTGCAATCTTTGACGCATCATAACTCCCTCATAGTGGCCCCTATTCGTGCATGTAGGATATCAAAATGTTCGTCTCGATGAGTACATCATTTCATCTCATTGCATCATTTTTATTTGAGCTCATCTTGATACCCGAAATGCTGTTGGAAGAGGGCTATGTGATGATAGTTTCAGCTCTGTTTCAGCAAATGCACTTTTGTCATTTTTGCCATGATTAATGTGTGCATGTTGTGATCCTGATCTCTATATGTTTTTTGATGTATGCCATGCCATCTTTACAGGGGTGTATGCCATGTATTTTTGTGATATTTGTGGTTACTAGCACAAGCATGCAAAGTAGCTTACTCAATGATGCTGATTTCAGGGACTTAGGATTTCACTAAGTCCTTGTCCTGTTATTGTTTTTATGCCATATGTTCATGTTGTTTTCCTAGTGATCCGTGCCTCTCTTGAGGATGATCAGTAAGGATGTTTTGTAGATATTGTGGTTCTCTATCCATACATGTCTTTGTTTGCAATTATGGAGCACCCTAGCTTGAGTAAATCTAGCTCTACTTTTGCTATAAAATGTTCCTGGCAGATTGTTAACATGTTTAGCGATTTTGCCGAGCTTGTTGTAGTTGATCCGTGCATGCTATGATGTTGTTCTTGCCATGTATAGCTTCTCTGCCATGTATATTTGCTGGTGTATTATTAGATTGCCATGAAATGCTTTGTAGTGAGTGCATCGAGCTCGTGAACATGCCTACTTGTTAACTGTTTTGCCATGCTCCAGTTTTTCACTAAGTCTGAATCTGTTTATGTTTTTGCTATGTTCACATGCTTGCAATTGTATTTTCTGATCCCTTTTGGCTTATGGTCACTAAGGGCATTTTGTTACATGCTTTGAGTAGCTTCATTCCATGCCTGGCTTTGCCATGATATGTTCCTATAGCATGTAGTTTTCGTGCTCTAAACATTGCTTCCTGATGATAAATTCCTGAGATGCTGTTAATTTCACTAAGTTTGAAACCTGTTATCTTTTGCACTTTTGCCATGCTTGTTTGAACCTGTTAATGAGTGAATTAGCCATAGCACAGTGTTCATCTTTTGTCAAGCATCATGAGTGGATCCCTGCCATATATTTTGTTGCCATGTTTCAGAACTGTAGCATATTTATCTTGATGCATTTAGTTGGTCACTTGCTGATTATCGCAGACCAGTGCCATATTTGTTTTGCTTGCCATTTCGAAACCGTGCATCCGGTTCCGGTGATCTTTATATTTATTTCGACCAAAATCAACTCACCTTTCCAATGGAACTCTTAGTTTTCCAAGTTGAGGCCAGGTTCAATAATTCCTTTCCAAGTCTTGCATATGCATCACATACCGCATCCCGCACATCATACCATGTTTGCATCATGTTGCTTGAGCATTGCACGTGGTTGATTGTGTTCCTTTTTGCTTGTTGTTCTTGCTTGGATAGAGCCGGGAGACAAGTATGTGATCAAGGAGCCCGTTGAGTACGCTTACGAGGATCAAGGGAACTCTGAGAACTTTGTAGGCAAGATGACCATACCCTCAAAATCACTTTTATCTTTGCTTGCTAGATGCTCGCTCTTTTGCTATGCCTATGCTACGATACCTACCACTTGCTTATCATGCCTCCCATATTGCCATGTCAAACCTCTAACCCACCATGTCCTAGCAAACCGTTGTTTGGCTATGTTACCGCTTTGCTCAGCCCATCTTATAGCGTTGCTAGTTGCAGGTGAAGGTTGGAGATCGTTCCTTGATGGAACTTGTTTATTGTTGGGATATCACAATATTATTTGTTTATCTTAATGCACCCATATACTTGGTAAAGGGTGGAAGGCTCGGCCTTATGCCTGGTGTTTTGTTCCACTCTTGCCGCCCTAGTTTCCGTCATATCGGTGTTATGTTCCCAGATTTTGCGTTCCTTACGCGGTTGGGTTATAATGGGAACCCCTTGACAGTTCGCCTTGAATAAAGCTCCTCCAGCAATGCGCAACATTGGTTTTACCATTCGCCACCTAGCCTTTTTCCCTTGGGTTTCGCGGACTCAATGGTCATCTTATTTTAACCCCCCCGGGCCAGTGCTTCTCTAAGTGTTGGTCCAACTGAGCGATGTTCGGGGCTACCAGGGGCAACTCTGGGCTGGCCTACCCGACGTCTTGCTCATCCGGTGTGCCTTGAGAATGAGATATGTGCAGCTCCTATCGGGATTTTTCGGCACATCTGGGTGGTGTTGCTGGTTTAGTTTTACCATTGTCGAGATGTCTTGTAACAGGGATTCCGAGTCTGATCGGGTTGTCTTGGGAGAAGGAATATCCTTCGTTGACCATGCGCAAGAGGTTGGGCTAACTTGGGACACCCCTGCAGGGCTTTGAACTTTCGAAAGCCGTGCACGCGGTTATGGGCAGATGGGAATTTGTTAATGTCCAGTTGTAGATAACCTGAAACTTAACTTAATTAAAATGCATCAACCGCGTGTGTAACCGTGATGGTCTCTTCTCGGCGGAGTCCGGGAAGTGAACACGGTGTTGGAATAATGCTTGACGTAGGTTGTTCTAGGATCACTTCTTGATCATAGTTGTTCGACCGTGCGTTTTCCTTCTCTTCTCGCTCTCATTTGCGTATGTTAGCCACCATATATGCTAGTCCCTTGCTGCAGCTCCACATCATACCTTTGCCCTACCTATAAGCTTAAATAGTCTTGATCGCGAGGGTGTGAGATTGCTAAGTCCCCGTGACTCACAGATTCCTTCCAAAACCAGATGCAGGGACCGATGATTCCGCTCCAGGTGATGTGTTTGAGCTCAAGTGGGAGTTCGATGAAGACTCTCGTCGTTACTACGTTTCTTTCCCAGATGATCAGTAGTGGTGCCCAGTTGGGCCAATCGGGGACTTCGTCGCATTTGGGGGTTGATCTTTATTTTGGTTCCGTAGTCGGACCTTGAGTGTAATGGATGAATGTGATGACTTATTTATGTATTTGTGTGACGTGGCGAGTGTAAGCCAACTATGTACCTTTCCCCTTTATTTATTTACATGGGTTGTTGTGAAGATTACCTCACTTGCGACATTGCTTTCAATGCGGTTATGCCTCTAAGTCGTGCTTCGACACGTGGGAGATATAGCCGCATCATGGGCGTTACACGTGGCAGTCTGAGCAGCGCTGAGCCAGGCCGCGACAACCTCCGAGAAGGAGAAGCAGGCCATCGCTCAAGCTGCGGCCGATCACGAGTCGGCGCTGAAGGACGCCGAAGCCGCCCGCGACCACTACCGGGCGCTGGAGGGCGAGCTGAAGAGTCTGCGTGATGAGTGTGCAGAAGAAGCTCGCGGCCGCCAGGCGGTGGAGGAGAAGATGAGGGCCCGGGAGGACGCCATCAAAAACCATGACGCCAAGCTGGGGGATTTGGCGAAGGCATAGGCCACTGAACGTAGCCGGTTGGAGGAGCTAGAGCGGAAGGAGGAGGCGAAGGGGGTCGATCTTGACGCCAAGGTGAAGGTCCTGGCTAAGGACTGTGCGGTCTTCGCGCTTCTGGAGAGGAGGTCTCGCGAGGCCCTGAAGTCACTCTATGAGAAGGGCTTGGAGAAGCCATTGGCCACCAATGAGGATCGCCCCGCGCAGTTGCTTCCCTACTTGGTCGAGGCGCTTGAGGAAGTCGTGCGCGGCATCAACCCTATGGCAGAGGCAGAGGCTCGCGTCCTTTCTTCAGCCACCTCCATCTTCGCGATCCTGCCGCCCGCCTTGATGAGCTGCTGGAGCCCATGGCTGATGAACAATGCTCAGCCGCCACCGTAGCCGTGAAAGGTCAGGTGGAAGCCTTGCTAGAGAAGTTCGACGCCTTTGCCCCCACGCCTTCGACCGGTGGTGCAGGTGAAGGCGACACTATCCAGGAGGGGGCATCTCTTGCAGGTGCCGGCGGTGTCGAGGGATGACGGGCTTGCGGCTCCTTTCCTGTTGAAACTCCTGCAACATGTAGCATGCCTCGTGGAGGCGTTTAAACTTGTGCTTGACGTTTGAGAGAACAATATCTCTTGTAATATTTGTTTTGAGATTTTGCGATTTTCTTCCTATTTTCTTTATGTTCTATGTCGGCAGAGCCCGGCCCCGCCCATACCTCAACCGTCGTTCGCCCGACCGGAAACCAAGATGGAACCAAGGAGTTAGGGGCTATGTGACAAGTTAGGCTCCTGAGTCGCGATGCTCAGGAGTCCCCCTTGACGCGCAAACAACTTATAGGAAGGAGACGTGAGGATAGGATTAGTGTTCTACGTCGACAGGGCCCGACCCCGCGCATACCTCAACCGCCGTTGGACCAACTGGAGACCAGGACAGACCCAAGGAGTGAGGGGCTACGTGGCAAGTTAGGCTCCCGAGCCGCGATGCTCAGGAGTCCCCCTGGACGTGCAAACAGCCTTCATACCTTCGCCCTCGTCGAGGCCTCAGGAGGGGCGCGCGACGACTGGGTCCGAGGGACCCGGTGGGGGTGGCGTATGCTTGGGCATGACCTGAGCGCAGCCCCCGTGCCCAGCTCACTCACGCGGCTCTCCCGAGGGGAGGTGTTGCGCTGAGCCCAGGCACTGAGCCCGGAGGCTCCCTGAGGTTGATACGGCCGTGAGGCCGCCCTCAGTTGTTTATCACCAGGACGGACCATGGCGCTTCCGCACTTGCACGGGCATAACCGCTCATCGACAGTGTCGACTGCCAACGCGGAGCATGGTGCTTCCACTGGTACGTGGGAGGGGACTCCCTATTGCAGAGAGCCCCGGGGCGTGTACAGCCCCGCCCTGACACGTGGCTTGCACGGCAGGGCTAGGCGAGGTGTGTCTGGGCACTCGTGAGCCAGCACCGGACTCACGAGGCCCTACCTTAAGGCGGGTTGCGCCTGGTCTTGGTTCTTGTTTGCTGTGTTGGTCCTGCGAGGTGGTCAGACAACTTATGCCGAACGAATATCCTGAGGTTATCGCGTGAGAAAGCCAAACACCAACGGCCCCAGGAGGTGACGTGAATGGGGCCGGCCCGCTAGACAGAGCTCAGCCTATCGGATTTCAGGTTCCGGCAGACCCTTGAGGTTTGAACACTTGGGTGCGCGCGGAGATCTCTCCCCTGCCGATCTACGTCCAATCTCCTCGTGTGATCTAAGCTGGAAACAACGAACAACACAAGGGACACGAGATTTATACTGGTTCGGGCCACCGTTGTGGTGTAATACCCTACTCTAGTGTGTGGCATGGTGGATTGCCTCAGGAGATGATGATGAACAGTACAAAGGAAGAACAGCCTCGCGAGAGGCGTTCTTGAGCTAGTGCGATGAACTGCTAGGGTGAGTTCAGTCGCCTCTCTCTCTCTCTGCTAGGGCTCTATCAGATCTCTCGATGTCCCTCTGGATCCCTGGATGTCCCTTCTACTCTGTGGTGGCTAGCTCTATTTATAGAGGCCCTGGGCCTCTCCCCAAATAATGAGCGGGAAGGGCGCCAACAATTGGCCATTTTGAAGGGGAACATCTGGTACAAGTTATCCTGACCAAAGGTGGTCTTCGGCTACCAAAAGTACTAGCGGTGACGCCGTCTTGGGCTCCACGGTGACCTCCGTCTAGCCGCTCTGCTGGTCTTGGTCTCGTTGCACCGGAATGGTAACCTTTGCTTGATGCCTTTGCCTGTGCTTGCATCCTTTGCACCAAAGAGGAAACAAGGACACTGCGCAGGCCGGCGCCCGCCTGGCACCCGCCTGGCCTCGATCGTCATGGCTTGCGTCACGGGTTCCTCGCGAGGTATCCCCGCCTTGATCTCTCCGCCTCCTCGCGAGCCTTCCTGAAGAGGCTGCCTTTGAGTAAGCTTCCGGTCATCCGCCCCACGAGGCTTGGCCCCTCGCGAGGGTCTTGAGCTTGAGTTGATGAAGATGGGCCGCGCTGGGCCCCCGCTTGAGCCACGCCGCAGGCCGCAGGCAGGCAAGTCTGGGGACCCCGTTCCCAGAATGCCGACAGTAGCCCCCGGGCCCAAGGTGCGCCCGGGCTTGACCTAGTAGGGGAGCGAAGGGGCAAGCACGAAGCGCCGTGGGCCCCAATAACCTGCGGCCTTGGGCGCCGCATGGCGACTGATTGGACGTGAGCGTATGCACTTCCCCATGATGCCTCGGCAACTGTCCATCTAACAAAAGGGATGCCTGGGCCAGACTTACCTACCTTGTTCTCGTTCGCCTCGCCCCACATCCCCTTTCTCGCTCTTCTCCTTCTTGCCTCCGAAATCCTCCAGATCTGTCCCAATCCTTCTCGTCCGGCACGCCATGGCGCCTCGCAAGTACCCGACCGAGGCCTAGTACTCGCCAGACCTAGATTCCCCGAACCTGTCGGAGAAGAACCTCGCCCTCATGCGCCTGATGATGGTGGCGCAGGGCAGCAAGGGGGCGACCGTGCTCAAGGCCGGCTCCGACCAGCCTGAAGTCAAGGGGAGCACCTTCTATCCGCTCTTCGTGGGCGCCATTGTCGCCGGTCTGGTGCCTCCTTTCTCTAAGTTCTTCTTTGCTGTTCTCCGCCAGTACAACTTGCAGGCTTTGCACCTCCACCCCAACTTTGTTCTTCACCTGGCGATTTTTGCTTACTACTGCGAGGCTCATGTCGGGGTAAAGCCCTCGGTGGCCTTGTTGCGCCACTATTTTTCCCTCCGGGTTTCTGGTGTCCAAGTCTCCGCATGTGCGAGCTTCATTGCATACTCCAATTCCAATGCTATCTCGAAGCCTGGGAAGAGGATCGAAGGCTTCCGGAGCAAGTGGGTCATGGTGGACGTCGGGCACCTCCACCCCCATCTGGTGCTGCCTATGGTGCAGCCCAAGGTCATCGACGCGTGGTCCGGTGTGGAGCTCGTCGACCCTCATGCGAAGGCGGTGCTCAAGAGGATGAACGCGGACCTGAGGCCAAGCAACTTGGGGGCGGCAAAGCTGACCGAGGCCTCGCTCCTGAGGGAGTTCCTGGTGCACCGGGTGGCTCCACTCCAGGAGCACTCGCTCCCATTGTGGAGGCTTGGGGAAGCGGACACCGCCTTGCGCCTAAGCTTGGAGGCCCTGTCCGACGAGGATCTGCTCGCGGCCCTCTATTCCTTGGCTGGGGGAGACATGGCGAGCCCGGTGGGCGCTCGCGTCCCAAATTCCTTCGTGATGACTGGGGGCAGGTGGTGAGCGCCATGCCCACCTTCAACGGTGAGGGGCTGGTGCCCGCGGAAGCTCCCGAGGATCTTGCGGCGCTGGCGATGGTGGGCGTGTCCTCTAGCAGCTCTAGCGAGAGTGAGGAGGAAGAAGAAGCAGAGGAGGAAGAGTCTGTCTTCGAGGCGACTGGCGAAGAGTTGGGGGAGTCCTTCCCTCGGCTCAGGTCTCGGGCCCTCCGCTCCATGCCGGATGATGACGATGCCGATGCCGGGCAAGGAGGGGAGGACTCTCCCTTGGTCAGAAGGAAGGGAAGGTCGGGGCTGGTTCCACCAGGGCCCGTTCTGACCCCTGGGCAGTGTGAAACTAGCCCCAGCCCTCCCGACGTGGCTTCTGCTTCCGAGCCTCCTGAGGCTGACCCAAGCCGCAGGCTCTCGGGCTTCAAGTTTGGCCGGAGGTTACTTGGGTCCATGAGCGACGACCAGTAAGTGCCTGATTCCTGCTTTGCTTGATTTCTGCCACCGAGGCTTGATGTCCATGTTCTCTTGTTAGGCCGGCGCCTATCGCGAAGAGGTTGAGAGGGGCTTCTGCGGCCCCGCTTGGGGCGAGTCCATCTGCCGGGGCGGTACCTTCGTCCGCTGGGGAGGAAGACAGCGCGGCTCGCGCCTCTTTGGTCAGATCGCCCTCGCGAGGCCGACTGGGATGCACCGGCAAGGAGCCAGCCCCCGTGGCCCCGTTGACCCTGGAGTCGACTGCGCCCGATGCTGCAGTCAGGGCGGCCAAGGACCAGGGCGTTCCTTCCCACCAAACCGTGATCACGCCGCCGTCTTCTTCGCCCACTCTGCCAGTTCCCTCTTCTTCTGCTTCCTCTACCGCCATTCTGGACTAGGTCGCCAGCGAACTAAGCCAGCTGCGGGAGGATCTTTTGAGCGCGGACCCTTGCCTGGCGGCCGGGTGCCTGGAGCTAGCTTCTGGTTTGGCCCGTTCCGCTGCCTCTGTCCGAGCAGCGCTGATCCAGGCCGTGGCGGCCTCCGATGGGGAGAATTAGGCCGCCAACCAAGCCAAGGCCGCCCGCGATGCAACCCTGGGTGACGCTGCGGCTGCCAAGGCTCGCTGCATGGAGCTGGAGGCCGAGCTGCAAGGCTTGCGCGACGAGCTCGCCAAGGAGGCCCATGGCCGCCAGGAGAGAGAGAGAAGGAGATGAAGGCTCGGGAGGCTGCCGTCAAGGACCGGGGCGCCAAGTTCGATGACCGCCACGGCGAACTGGAGACGCTGGAGCAGTCGCTGTAGGTGGAGAGGGCCGAGCTAGACGCCAAGGCGAAGGTTCTGGCGGAGGATCGGGTGGCCTTTGCGAAGATGGAGAAGAAGGCTCGTGCCGCGCTGAAGACGCTTTACGAGAGCGGCTTGGAGGAGCCGTTGGCCGGCGCGGAGGACGGCCCCGCCAAGCTGCTTCCCTTCATGGTCCGTGCGCTTGAAGATGTTGTAGACGGCCTTGGTCCCACGGCCGAGGCAGAGTGAAGGAGTCCTGGATTAGGGGCTGTCTGGATGGCCGGACTATACCTTCAGCCGGACTCCTGGACTATGAAGATACAAGATTGAAGACTTCGTCCCGTGTCCGGAAGGGACTTTCCTTGGCGTGGAAGGCAAGCTTGGCGATACGGATATATAGATCTCCTACCATTGTAACCGACTTTGTGTAACCCTAACCCTCTCCAGTGTCTATATAAACCGGAGGGTTTTAGTCCGTAGGACAACATACAGAACAACAATCATACCATAGGCTAGCTTCTAGGGTTTAGCCTCTCCGATCTCATGGTAGATCTACTCTTGTACTACCCATATCATCAATATTAATCAAGCAGGACGTAGGGTTTTACGTCCATCAAGAGGGCCCGAACCTGGGTAAAACTTCGTGTCCCTTGCCTCCTGTTACCATCCGGCCTAGATGCTCAGTTCGGGACCCCCTACCCGAGATCCGCCGGTTTTGACACCGACATTGGTGCTTTCATTGAGAGTTCCTCTGTGTCGTTGCCGTTAGGCTTGATGGCTCCTACGATCATCAATAGTGATGCAGTCCAGGGTGAGACCTTCCTCCCCGGATAGATCTTCGTCTTCGGCGACTTCGCACTGCGGGCCAATTCACTTGGCCATCTGGAGCAGATCGAAAGCTATGCCCCTGGCCGTCAGGTCAGATTTGGAAGTTTAAACTACACGGCTGACATCCGCGGGGACTTGATCCTCGATGGATTCAAGCCACCGCCGAGCACGCCGCACTGTCACGACGAGCATGATCTAGCTCAGCCGCCGAACAGTGCCCTGGAGGCCGCACCCGCATCGGCTTCGACCCTTAATTTGGAGCCAACTGCGCAGATCGAGGATGGGTGGTTGGACGCCGCCTTGGGGGCTGCGATCCCAACGACGATCGAGCCGAACACCAGCCCCGCACTCCGCGAGACTCGTGACTCCAAGGAGCCGGACGCCTCTCCGGACTCCGAACCCTCCACGCCCCTGCCGATCGAATCCGATTGTGCGCCGATCATGGAGTTTACTGCCGCGGACATCTTTCAGCAATCGCCTTTCGGTGATATTCTGAAGACACTAAAGTCTCTTTCTTTATCTGGAGAGCCCTGGTCGGACTACGGTCAGCAAGGTTGGGATACGGATGATGAAGAAATTCAAAGCCCACCCACCACCCACTTTGTAGCCACTGTCGACGATTTAACCAACATGCTCGACTTCGACTCCGAAGACATCACCAACATGGACACCGATGCAGTAGATGATGAAGAACCAGCGCCTATTGGGCCCTGGAAAGCCACCTCGTCGTATGACATATACATGGTGGACACCCCAAAAGAAGGAGATGGCGATGGAACAATGGAGGATGACCCCTCCAAGAAACAGCCTAAGCGCCGGCGTCAGCGGCACCGCTCAAAATCCCGCCAAAGCAAATACGGTGATTCCAGCACGGGAGATAATAATACTCCGGAGAGTGCTGAAGAAAACCCCCTCCAGCAAGATTCAGCATAGGAGGACGAAGAAGCCAGCCCTCATGAGAGAGCGGCAGACAGAGAGGTCGAGGACAATAATTATATGCCACCCTCCGAAGATGAGGCAAGCCTCGACGACGATGAATTCGTCACGCCAGAGGATCCCGTCGAGAAAGAGCATTTTCAACGCAGGCTTATGGCCATGGCAAGAAGCCTCAAGAAAAAAACAGCAACAGCTTAGAGCTGATCAAGATTTGCTAGTCGACAGATGGATTGAAGTCCTTGCGGCTGAAGAGCATAAACTCGGACGCCCCTCCAAGAGCTACCCAAAGCGCAGGTTGCTACCCCGATTAGAGGAGGAAGCACTTAAACCTACATCACCAGCACTTGATATGGCCGACCGGCCACCTCGTGGCCGCAACAGAGAGGCCTCTTGGCCCTCCACTCAAGCCGCACCCCGTACCAAGGCACGGGAAAATACGCCAGACTTGCGAGATATGTTGGAGGACAAGGCAAGGCAAACAAGATCGATCTACGGATCGCGTGGGCGCCCCATGACTCAAGACGGTAAGCATCATGCCGGACACAAATCCGGTAGGGCCGAACACAGTAGACAAAGCTCGTTGGAGCTACGTCGTGATATAGCCCAGTACAGAGGCGCCGCACACCCACTATGCTTCACAGACGAAGTAAAGGATCATCAAATCCCTGAGGGTTTCAAACCCGTAAACATCGAATCATATGATGGCACAACAGATCCTGCGGTATGGATCGAGGATTATCTCCTTCATATCCACATGGCCCGTGGCGATGATCTCCACGCCATCAAATACCTCCCACTCAATCTTAAAGGACCAGCTCGGCATTGGCTTAACAGCTTGCCAGCAGGATCAATCGGTTGTTGGGAGGACCTAGAAGCCGCATTCCTCGACAATTTCCAGGGCACTTATGTGCGACCACCAGAAGCCGATGACCTAAGCCACGTAATTCAGCAGCCAGAGGAATCGGCGAGGCAACTCTGGACACGGTTCCTAACAAAGAAAAATCAAATAGTCGACTGTCCGGACGTAGAGGCCCTAGCAGCCTTCAAGCACAATATCCGTGATGAGTGGCTTGCCCGACACCTTGGACAGGAAAAGCCGAAATCTATGGCAGCACTCGCGACACTCATGACCCGCTTTTGCGCGGGAGAAGACAGCTGGCTTGCTTGTAGCAACAATATGACCAAGAACCCTGGTAATTCGGATACCAGGAACAGTAGTGGCAGGTCCCGTCGCAACAAGTAGAAGCGCCGCATTAACGGCGACAATGCTGAGGATACGGCAGTTAATGCCGGATTCAGAGGCTATAAATCCGGTCAGAGGAAAAAGCCATTCAAAAGAAATCCTAGGGGCCCGTCCAGTTTGGACCGAATACTCGACCACTTGTGCCAGATACATGGCACCCCCGAAAAGCCGGCCAATCACACCAACAGGGATTGTTGGGTGTTCAAGCAGGCAGGCAAGTTAAATGCCAAAAATAAAGACACGGGGCTGCATAGCGATGACAATGAAGAGCCCCGGCCGCCGAACAACAGTGGACAGAAGGGTTTTCCCCCACAAGTGCGGACGGTGAACATGATATACACAACCCACATCCCCAAGATGGAGCGGCAACGCGCGTTAAGGGACGTATACGCGGTAGAGCCAGTCGCCCCAAAGTTCAACCCATGGTCCTCCTGCCCGATCACCTTTGATCGAAGGGACCATCCCACTAGCACCCGTCATCGCGGATTCGCTGCATTGGTTCTAGACCCAATCATTGACGGATTTCATCTCACTAGAGTCCTTATGGACGGTGGCATCAGCCTGAACCTGCTTTACCAGGATACAATGCGGAAAATGGGCATACATCCCTCGAGGATTAAGCCCACCAGAACGACCTTTAAAGGCGTAATACCAGGTGTAGAGGCCAACTATACAGGCTCAGTCACACTTGAAGTGGTCTTCGGATCTCTGGATAATTTCCGAAGCGAGGAGTTAATCTTCGACATAGTCCCATTCCGCAGTGGCTATCACGCACTGCTCGGGCGAACCGCATTCGCCAAGTTCAATGCGGTACCGGACTACGCATACCTTAAGCTCAAGATGCCAGGCCCTTGAGGAGTAATTACGGTCAATGGAAGCACTGAACGTTCTCTCCGAATGGAGGAGCACATGGTGACCCTTGCAGCGGAAGTACAAAGCAGCCTCTCCAGGCAGTTCTCCATTCCGGCCATTAAACATCCGGACACCGTCAAGCGTGCCCGGAGTAACCTACAACAAGACCGCCTGGCATGTTCCGAGCAGGCGTAGCAATGCGGCCGCAACCCCAGCCCTCGCAAAAATGCGACACCAGTACTTCGCGTACATAACTACGCTCTAGAAATACCATGGGTATAGGGGGAGGGGCACCATAACGGCACGCCCGAAACATGGCTTAAACCGCACCAGGGGCTGCCGATTTATTAATTTTCTCTTACTTTCAGGACTCCACTCTTCGGAAGGCCTGTTCGGCAGTTCAATTGCCGCACAAACGATGCAAGAACCAGGGAAGCAGACAAGCCATGCCGCATTACGGAACTCCCAGGTGGTCTCTATCACGAGCAGTATACCTGTTTCGCATACCATTCCGCAGCCTGCCCCTGGAACGGACATGTTAAATAGTCCAACATTTTGCTTATCGCATTATTTGTATCGTTCTGCTTTGATCGCAGCCCTTTTTAATAAACAATGCACAGCTTTTGTCTCTCTTTGCATTACTCTTTTTTTACAAATATATGTTCCTTAACGACATGTTGCACCCGTACACTTTGGTACGGCCAAAATACACCAGGGGCTTTAGTACCCCTCAATATGGTGTGAGAAGTCCGAACACTTTAATAAGTGCGGCACCCCGAACTTATAGCATTATATGCATCGGCTCCGAATCATGTCTTGGGTCAATAGTTGGGTTTGCCCGGCTCCTATGTTTCGGTGCCTTATGTTCCGCTGTGTCGGCTAAGGTAGCACTAGGAGAACTACTGGATTGTGCCCCAGTTGAGCTGGGTCGAGCACCTCAGTAGAGAAAGCTAAAACTGACTGTCATGATGAAGCGAGAGCTCGTCGCTGTTCGAGAGGTTTTTCGAGTCCCTAAATTCCTATGCCGCTTAGAGCGAGGAGTCGGCTCTGTCCGGCCAAGGCGTGGATAGCGCCCCGAACTCGGTCTTCCGAATACCAGGGGCTTCTCCGAAATTTAAAATTATAGAATTCTATGGCTATGTGAGAGTGTTCATGCATTATAGTCCGATTGCCTTGTTCGTTGTGCTGAGCGCCTCCCTCGAAGGACCCAAACATGGGAAAAAGAGCGCTCAGGTTTATCCCCGAGCACCCCAGCACTAGCTGCACGGGGGTAGAAGCCGACGACTCGCCATCTCTCAGAATTGATAAACAGCCGCATAGAAGGTAATATTTTAAATTCCAGCAGCATTGCTTAGCGCATATGAACAAGTTTTTAGTGCCCAGGACAAAACAAGCGAGTTTTACTCAAAAATTACATCCCTAGAACATTCATCCGCCACAAGGCGGGCACCCTTCAGAACATCTATATAATAATTCTCGGGCTTGCGATGCTCTTTCCCCGGCGGTGGCCCGTCCTTCACAAACTTCTCAGCATCCAGCTTGCCCCAGTGCACCTTAGCACGGCCAAGGGCCCTACGGGCACCTTCAATGCAGACGGAGCACTTGATGACTTCGAGCCTTGGACAGGCCCCCACCAGCCGCCGCACCAGCCCGAAATAGCTCCCAGGCAGAGCCTCTCCAGGCCACAGCCAAACTAGGAGGCCCTTCATGGCCTATTCGGCCGCCTTGTGGAGCTCGACCAGTTGCTTCAGCTAGTCGCTTAGGGGCACGGGGTGTCCGGCCTCAGCATACTGAGACCAGAATACCTTCTCTGTCGAGCTGCCCTCCTCGTCTCGATAGAATACGGCGGCATCGGACACGCTACGGGGAAGATCTGCGAACGCTCCTGGAGAGCTCCGGATTCGGGTAAGTAACAAGTAACTCACATTTATGTGTTTGCTTTGCATAAAGAATGCCTTACCCGCCGCTATATTTTTCACCTCATCCAACTCCTGGAGGGTCTTCTGGGATTCGGCCTTGGCAGACTTGGCATTTTCAATAGCCATCGCAAGCTCGGACGCTCGCGTCTTTGAGTCAAGCTCCAAACTCTCATGTTTTTTCATGAGAGCCTGGAGCTCTTTCCGCACCTTGCCAACCTGGGCCTCATACTTCTCCCGCTCGGTGCGCTCCGTTGCGCCCTCTTCTCGGCCTCGGACAGCGCTTGCTTAAGGGTCGCCACCTCAGACGTGGCCCCTACAATAGCCACGATAATCCTGTCATTTTTTGCAATTGCACTTTTTATATATATTTAAAACAAGGTATTTCTTACCTTCCTTGTCCTCGAGCTGCTTCTTGGCACGCCCGAGCTCTTGCTTGGACTACTCGAGGTTCTGCTTTAGCGTGTCCACTTCCGCAGCCAGCACGGCGGACGCCAGCAGAGAAGCCTGCATACGCATATTGACTCCTTTTTGTTAGACTCCTGTGAATTTTATTTGATCCTCTATTCGGCTTTTCTTCCCGAATGCCAAACAGAGCATTAGGGGCTACTGTCTATGCGGTAATATTATTTACACATTCTTTACTTACTTCAAAGCCTGTTAAAAGGCTAGCACAAGCTTCAGTTAGTCTGCTCTTGGCGGACTGAACCTTCTGGACCACCGCACTCATAATGGTGCGGTGCTCCTCATCGATGGAGGCGCCTTTGAGCACCTCCAACAGATTGTCCGGCGCCTCCGGTTGGACGGGGGTCACCGACACGGTGGGCTTGCTCCTCTTGGAAGGAGGTCGCCCGCCGGACTCTGGAACCCTTGAAGGTTTCATAGCGGTGTCCGGCCTAGGGCTGGACTTGGAGCCCTAGGGGGTTTTATCCCCTTTACTCCTGGAGTCCGGGAGGTCGCCTTGCGGCGCCTCCAGGACCACCTCCTCCTGGCTTGGAACCTGTTGGGACAATACTTCAGCGTCGTCTGTAGGGCGGGGGAGGTGGCCGTCGGAAGCGAATTCACATCCGACGAGTCCAGTGAACCGCTCAACGATGCGTCGAGCCGGTCTTTGGGTGGGATCCATAATCATATTCGACATAAGGGAAAGCTGTGCAATAAAGGAATACAATGAATTACTCTGGTATCCGGATACTTATGATTTCGCCAGGGGCTTGGCCCTGAGCGGCCACTCCTCTCCCCCGTCGTCGGCGTCGGCGGAGTAGTCCGGAGGAAGGGTTTTCCCCTTCTTGGACCCTTCGGCCTCCCCAGTGAGGGCGGCCTTCCTTTTCCTCTCTCCCCCCGCTGGAGGGGGAGAGGTCTCTTCTTACTCCTCCTCGTCTTCACGGGAGGAATGCGCCTTGGAGCCGTCAGATGATGAACTCGACACCTCCTGGCGCCGGGCACTTTTTCGAGTCCCCGTGGCCTTCTTCGTGGCCTTCTTCTCCGGCACCACATAGGGTGCCAGAACCAGCAGCTTCGCCAAGCGGGCATCGGCTGGGTCTTCGGGCAAAGGAGCTGGACAGTCGATCTGTCCGGACTTCGCCTGCCAAACCTATCAAAGGTAAGGGAACTTAGATCCCGCATAGAGTTAAACTATGAAAAACTAATACCCTGTAAAAGGTACAAACAACTTACCGCGCTAGCGTGACGCTGCGCGCTGAATCCGCGATCCTCGGTAGCGGATGCGGGTGCCTAGGCGCCCTTGAAATATGCCCTAGAGGCAATAATAAAGTTATTATTTATTTCCTTATATCATGATAAATGTTTATTATTCATGCTAGAATTGTATTAACCGGAAACATAATACATGTGTGAATACATAGACCAACAGAGTGTCACTAGTATGCCTCTACTAGACTAGCTCGTTAATCAAAGATGGTTATGTTTCCTAACCATGAACAAAGAGTTGTTATTTGATTAACGAGGTCACATCATTAGTTGAATGATCTGATTGACATGACCCATTCCATTAGCTTAGCACCCGATCGTTTAGTATGTTGCTATTGCTTTCTTCATGACTTATACATGTTCCTATAACTATGAGATTATGCAACTCCCGTTTACCGGAGGAACACTTTGGGTACTACCAAACGTCACAACGTAACTGGGTGATTATAAAGGAGTACTACAGGTGTCTCCAATGGTAGATGTTGGGTTGGCGTATTTCAAGATTAGGGTTTGTCACTCCGATTGCCGGAGAGGTATCTCTGGGCCCTCTCGGTAATGCACATCACATAAGCCTTGCAAGCACTGCTACTAATATGTTAGTTGTGAGATGATGTATTACGGAACGAGTAAAGAGACTTGCCGGTAACGAGATTGAACTAGGTATTGGATACCGACGATCGAATCTCGGGCAAGTAACATACCGATGACAAAGGGAACAACGTATGTTGTTATGCGGTCTGACCGATAAAGATCTTCGTAGAATATGTAGGAGCCAATATGGGCATCCAGGTCCCGCTATTGGTTATTGACCGGAGACGTGTCTCGGTCATGTCTACATTGTTCTCGAACCGTAGGGTCCGCACGCTTAACGTTACGATGACAGTTATTATGAGTTTATGCATTTTGATGTACTGAAGGTTGTTCGGAGTCCCGGATGAGATCACGGACATGACGAGGAGTCTCGAAATGGTCGAGACGTAAAGATTGATATATTGGAAGCCTATGTTTGGACATCGGAAGTGTTCCGGGTGAAATCGGGATTTTACCGGAATACCGGGAGGGTTACCGGAACCCCCCGGGAGACTAATGGGCCTATTGGGCCTTAGTGGAAAAAGAGAAAAGGGACAAGCCCAAGCTGGCCGGCGCCCCCCCCTTTCCCAAGTCCTAGTAGGACTAGGATAGGGGGCCGGCCCCCCTTCTCTCTCTTTCCCCCCCGGGAGTCCTAATTGGATTAGGATTGGGGGGAGGAGTCCTACTCCCGGTGGGAGTAGGACTCCCCTACGCCTCCTCTCCCTTGGCCGGCCGGCTCCCCTTCTCCAACATATATATACGGGGCAGGGGGCACCCCATAGACACACAAGTTGATCCTTGAGATCGTTCCTTAGCCGTGTGCGGTGCCCCCTGCCACCAAATTCCACCTCGATCATACCGTTACAGTGCTTAGGCGAAGCCCTGCGTCGGTAGTACATCAAGATCGTCACCACGCTGTCGTGCTGACGGAACTCTTCCTCGACGCTTTGCTGGATCGGAGCCCGAGGAACATCATCGAGCTGAACGTGTGCTAAGAACTCGGAGGTGCCGGAGTAACGGTGCGTGGATCGGTCGGATCGGGAAGAAGACGTACGACTACTTCCTCTACGTTGTGTGATCGCTTCCGCAGTCGGTCTGCGTTGGTACGTAGACAACACTCTCCCCTCTCGTTGCTGTGCATCACCATGATCTTGCGTGTGCGTAGGAAAATTTTCGAAATTACTGCGTTCCCCAACAGTGGTATCAGAGCCTAGGTTTTTATGGTTTGATGTTATATGCACGAGTAGAACACAAGTGAGTTGTGGGCGATACAAGTCATACTGCCTACCAGCATGTCATACTTTGGTTCGGCGGCATTGTTGGACGAGACGATCCGGACCAACCTTACGCGTACTCTTACGCGAGACCGGTTCCCTCGACGTGCTTTGCACACAGATGGCTTGCGGAAGACTGCCTCTCCAACTTTAGTTGAACCAAGTGTGACTACGCCCGGTCCTTGAGAAGGTTAAAACGGAGTCTATTTGACGAACTATCGTTGTGGTTTTGATGCGTAGGTGAGATGAGTTCTTACTTAAGCCCGTAGCAGCCACGTAAAACTTGCAACAACAAAGTAGAGGACGTCTAACTTGTTTTTGCAGGGCATGTTGTGATGTGATATGGTCAAGGCATGATGCTGATTTTATTGTATGAGATGATCATGTTTTGTAACCGAGTTATCGGCAACTGGCAGGAGCCATATGGTTGTCGCTTTATTGTATGCAATGCAATCGCGATGTAATGCTTTACTAGATTACTAAACGGTAGTAATAGTCATGGAAGCATAAGATTGGCGAGACAACAACGTTGCTACGATGGAGATCAAGGTGGCGCGCCGGTGACGATGGTGATCATGACGGTGTTTCGGAGATGGAGATCACAAGCACAAGATGATGATGGCCATATCATATCACTTATATTGATTGCATGTGATGTTTATCCTTTTATGCATCTTATCTTGCTTTGATTGACGGTAGCATTATAAGATGATCTCTCACTAAATTATCAAGAAGTGTTCTCCCTGAGTATGCACCGTTGCAAAAGTTCTTCGTGCTGAGACACCACGTGATGATCGGGTGTGATAGGCTCTACGTTCAAATACAACGGGTGCAAAACAGTTGCACACGCGGAATACTCAGGTTATACTTGACGAGCCAAGCATATAGAGATATGGCCTCGGAACACGGAGACCGAAAGGTCGAGCGTGAATCATATAGTAGATATGATCAACATATTGATGTTCACCATTGAAAACTACTCCATCTCACGTGATGATCGGTTATGGTTTAGTTGATTTGGATCACGTGATCACTTAGAAGATTAGAGGGATGTCTATCTAAGTGGGAGTTCTTAAGTAAATTAACTGAACTTAAAAATTATTATGAACTTAGTACCTGATAGTATCTTGCTTGTTTATGTTGATTGTAGATAGATGGCTCGTGCTGTTGTTCCGTTGAATTTTAATGCGTTCCTTGAGAAAGCAAAGTTGAAAGATGATGGGAGCAATTACACGGACTGGGTCCGTAACCTGAGGATTATCCTCATTGCTGCACAGAAGAATTACGTCCTGGAAGCACCGCTGAGTGCCAGGCCTGCTGCAAGAGCAACACCAGAAGTTATGAACGTCTGGCAGAGCAAAGCTGATGACTACTCAATAGTTCAGTGTGCCATGCTTTACGGCTTAGAACCGGGACTTCAACGACGTTTTGAACGTCATGGAGCATACGAGATGTTCCAGGAGTTGAAGTTAATATTTCAAGCAAATGCCCGGATTGAGAGATATGAAGTCTCCAATAAGTTCTATAGCTGCAAGATGGAGGAGAACAGTTCTGTCAGTGAGCATATACTCAAAATGTCTGGGTATAATAATCACTTGATTCAATTGGGAGTTACACTTCCGGATGATTGCGTCATTGACAGAATTCTCCAATCACTGCCACCAAGCTACAAGAGCTTTGTGATGAACTATAATATGCAAGGGATGAACAAGACTATTCCCGAGCTCTTCGCTATGCTGAAAGCTGCGGAGGTAGAAATCAAGAAGGAGCATCAAGTGTCGATGGTTAACAAAACCACTAGTTTCAAGAAAAAGGGCAAAGGGAAGAAGAAAGGGAACTTCAAGAAGAACGGCAAGAAAGTTGCTGCTCAAGAGAAGAAACCCAAGTCTGGACCTAAGCCTGAAACTGAGTGCTTCTACTGCAAGCAGACTGGTCACTGGAAGCGGAACTGCCCCAAGTATTTGGCGGATAAGAAGGATGGCAAGGTGAACAAAGGTATATGTGATATACATGTTATTGATGTGTACCTTACTAATGCTCACAGTAGCACCTGGGTATTTGATACTGGTTCTGTTGCTAATATTTGCAACTCGAAACAGGGACTACAGAATAAGCGGACACTAGCAAAGGACGAGGTGACGATGCGCGTGGGAAACGGTTCCAAAGTCGATGTGATCGCGGTCGGCACGCTACCTCTACATCTACCTTCGGGATTAATATTAGACCTAAATAATTGTTATTTGGTGCCAGCGTTGAGCATGAACATTATATCTGGATCTTGTTTGATGCGAGACGGTTATTCATTTAAATCAGAGAATAATGGTTGTTCTATTTATATGAGTAATATCTTTTATGGTCATGCACCCTTGAAAAGTGGTCTATTCTTATTGAATCTCGATAGTAGTAATACACATATTCATAATGTTGAAGCCAAAAGATGCAGAGTTGATAATGATAGTGCAACTTATTTGTGGCACTGCCGTTTAGGTCATATCGGTGTAAAGCGCATGAAGAAACTCCATACTGATGGGCTTTTGGAACCACTTGATTATGAATCACTTGGTACTTGCGAACCGTGCCTCATGGGCAAGATGACTAAAACACCGTTCTCCGGTACTATGGAGAGAGCAACAGATTTATTGGAAATCATACATACCGATGTATGTGGTCCGATGAATATTGAGGCTCGTGGCGGATATCGTTATTTTCTCACCTTCACAGATGATTTAAGGAGATATGGGTATATCTACTTAATGAAACATAAGTCTGAAACATTTGAAAAGTTCAAGGAATTTCAGAGTGAAGTTGAAAATCATCGTAACAAGAAAATAAAGTTTCTACGATCTGATCGTGGAGGAGAATATTTGAGTTACGAGTTTGGTGTACATTTGAAAAATTGTGGAATAGTTTCGCAACTCACGCCACCCGGAACACCACAACGTAATGGTGTGTACGAACGTCGTAATCGTACTTTACTAGATATGGTGCGATCTATGATGTCTCTTACTGATTTACCGCTATCATTTTGGGGTTATGCTTTAGAGACGGCCGCATTCACGTTAAATAGGGCACCATCTAAATCCGTTGAGACGACGCCTTATGAACTATGGTTTGGCAAGAAACCAAAGTTGTCGTTTCTTAAAGTTTGGGGATGCGATGCTTATGTGAAAAAGCTTCAACCTGATAAGCTCGAACCCAAATCGGAGAAGTGTGTCTTCATAGGATATCCAAAGGAAACTATTGGATACACCTTCTATCACAGATCCGAAGGCAAGATTTTTGTTGCTGAATTCGGAAACTTTCTTGAGAAGGAGTTTCTCTCAAAAGAAGTGAGTGGGAGGAAAGTAGAACTTGACGAGGTAACTGTACCTACTCCGTTATTGGGAAATAGTGCATCACAGAAAACTGTTTCTGTGAGACCTACACCAATAAGAGAGGAAGTTAATGATGATGATCATGAAACTTTAGATCAAGATACTACTGTACCTCATAGATCAACCAGAGTAAGATCCACACCAGAGTGGTACGGTAATCCTGTTCTGGAAGTCATGCTACTAGATCATGATGAACCTACGAACTATGAAGAAGCGATGGTGAGCCCAGATTCCGCAAAGTGGCTTGAAGCCATGAAATCTGAGATGGGATCCATGTATGAGAACAAAGTATGGACTTTGGTTGACTTGCCCGATGATCGGCAAGCAATTGAGAATAAATGGATATTTAAGAAAAAGACTGACGCTGATGGTAATGTTACTGTCTACAAAGCTTGACTTGTCGCAAAAGGTTTTCGACAAGTTCAAGGAGTTGACTACGATGAGACTTTCTCACCCGTAGCGATGCTTAAGTCTGTCAGAATCATGTTAGCAATTGCCGCATTTTATGATTATGAAATTTGGCAAATGGATGTAAAAACCGCATTCCTGAATGGATTTCTGGAAGAAGAGTTGTATATGATGCAACCAGAAGGTTTTGTCGATCCAAAGGGAGCTAACAAAGTATGCAAACTCCAGCGATCCATTTATGGACTGGTGCAAGCATCTCGGAGTTGGAATAAACGCTTTGATAGTGTGATCAAAGCATTTGGGTTTATACAGACTTTTGGAGAAGCCTGTATTTACAAGAAAGTGAGTGGGAGCTCTGTAGCATTTCTGATATTATATGTGGATGACATATTACTCATTGGAAATGATATAGAATTTCTGGATAGCATAAAGGGATACTAGAATAAAAGTTTTTCGATGAAAGACCTCGGGGAATCTGCTTACATATTAGGCATAAAAATCTATAGAGATAGATCAAAACGCTTAATTGGACTTTCACAAAGCACATACCTTGACAAGATTTTGAAGAAGTTCAAAATGGATCAAGCAAAGAAAGGGTTCTTGCCTGTATTACAAGGTGTGAAGTTGAGTCAGACTCAATGCCCGACCACTGCAGAAGATAGAGAGAAAATGAAAGATGTTCCCTATGCTTCAGCCATAGGCTCTATCATGTATGCAATGCTGTGTACCAGACCTGATGTGTGCCTTGCCATAAGTTTAGCAGGGAGGTACCAAAGTAATCCAGGAGTGGATCACTGGACAGCGGTCAAGAACATCCTGAAATACCTGAAAAGGACTAAGGATATGTTTCTCGTATATGGAGGTGACAAAGAGCTCACCGTAAGAGGTTACGTTGATGCAAGCTTTGACACTGATCCAGACGATTCTAAATCGCAAACCGGATACGTGTTTACTTTAAACGGTGGAGCTGTCAGTTGGTGCAGTTCTAAACAAAGCGTCGTAGCGGGATCTACATGTGAAGAAGAGTACATAGCTGCTTCGGAAGCAGCGAACGAAGGAGTCTGGATGAAGGAGTTCATATCCGATCTAGGTGTCATACCTAGTGCATCGGGTCTAATGAAGATCTTCTGTGACAATACTGGTGCAATTGCCTTGGCAAAGGAATCCAGATTTCACAAAAGAACCAAACACATCAAGAGACGCTTCAACTCCATCCGGGATTTAGTCCAGGTGGGAGACATAGAGATTTGCAAGATACATACGGATCTGAATGTTGCAGACCCGTTGACTAAGCCTCTTCCACGAGCAAAACATGATCAGCACCAAGACTCCATGGGTGTTAGAATCATTACTGTGTAATCTAGATTATTGACTCTAGTGCAAGTGGGAGACTGAAGGAAATATGCCCTAGAGGCAATAATAAAGTTATTATTTATTTCCTTATATCATGATAAATGTTTATTATTCATGCTAGAATTGTATTAACCAGAAACATAATACATGTGTGAATACATAGACCAACAGAGTGTCACTAGTATGCCTCTACTAGACTAGCTCGTTAATCAAAGATGGTTATGTTTCCTAACCATGAACAAAGAGTTGTTATTTGATTAACGAGGTCACATCATTAGTTGAATGATCTGATTGACATGACCCATTCCATTAGCTTAGCACCCGATCGTTTAGTATGTTGCTATTGCTTTCTTCATGACTTATACATGTTCCTATAACTATGAGATTATGCAACTCCCGTTTACCGGAGGAACACTTTGGGTACTACCAAACGTCACAACGTAACTGGGTGATTATAAAGGAGTACTACAGGTGTCTCCAATGGTAGATGTTGGGTTGGCGTATTTCAAGATTAGGGTTTGTCACTCCGATTGTCGGAGAGGTATCTCTGGGCCCTCTCGGTAATGCACATCACATAAGCCTTGCAAGCACTGCTACTAATATGTTAGTTGTGAGATGATGTATTACGGAACGAGTAAAGAGACTTGCCGGTAACGAGATTGAACTAGGTATTGGATACCGACGATCGAATCTCGGGCAAGTAACATACCGATGACAAAGGGAACAACGTATGTTGTTATGCGGTCTGACCGATAAAGATCTTCGTAGAATATGTAGGAGCCAATATGGGCATCCAGGTCCCGCTATTGGTTATTGACCGGAGACGTGTCTCGGTCATGTCTACATTGTTCTCGAACCGTAGGGTCCGCACGCTTAACGTTACGATGACAGTTATTATGAGTTTATGCATTTTGATGTACCGAAGGTTGTTCGGAGTCCCGGATGAGATCACGGACATGACGAGGAGTCTCGAAATGGTCGAGACGTAAAGATTGATATATTGGAAGCCTATGTTTGGACATCGGAAGTGTTCCGGGTGAAATCGGGATTTTACCGGAATACCGGGAGGGTTACCGGAACCCCCCGGGAGACTAATGGGCCTATTGGGCCTTAGTGGAAAAAGAGAAAAGGGACAAGCCCAAGCTGGCCGGCGCCCCCCCCTTTCCCAAGTCCTAGTAGGACTAGGATAGGGGGCCGGCCCCCCTTCTCTCTCTTTCCCCCCCGGGAGTCCTAATTGGATTAGGATTGGGGGGAGGAGTCCTACTCCCGGTGGGAGTAGGACTCCCCTGCGCCTCCTCTCCCTTGGCCGGCCGGCTCCCCTTCTCCAACATATATATACGGGGCAGGGGGCACCCCATAGACACACAAGTTGATCCTTGAGATCGTTCCTTAGCCGTGTGCGGTGCCCCCTGCCACCAAATTCCACCTCGATCATACCGTTACAGTGCTTAGGCGAAGCCCTGCGTCGGTAGTACATCAAGATCGTCACCACGCCGTCGTGCTGACGGAACTCTTCCTCGACGCTTTGCTGGATCGGAGCCCGAGGAACGTCATCGAGCTGAACGTGTGCTAAGAACTCGGAGGTGCCGGAGTAACGGTGCTTGGATCGGTCGGATCGGGAAGAAGACGTACGACTACTTCCTCTACGTTGTGTGATCGCTTCCGCAGTCGGTCTGCGTTGGTACGTAGACAACAGTCTCCCCTCTCGTTGCTGTGCATCACCATGATCTTGCGTGTGCGTAGGAAAATTTTCGAAATTACTGCGTTCCCCAACACCAGGCATCTTCGTACGTCGTATCGAAGAGCCTGCTCAAAGTTCAGTGCCGTGCCGGGTCGAACTCCCACAGGTTGAAAGCCCATTGTTGACATGGGAGGATCCGGCGGATGAGCATAACCTGGACTACGTTGACAAGCTTGAGCTACTTGTCCACCAGGGTTTGGACGCATGTTTGGAGTCCGGTCAGCTCTCCTTTTTTACCCCACGACAGGCCCGTCTCTTTCCAGGAGGTGAGCCGTGTAGGGGGTCCGGATCGGAACTCGGGGGCTGGGACCCACTTAGGATCGTCCGGCTCGGTGATGTAAAACCACCCTGATTGCCACTCCTTTAGGGTCTCCACAAAGGAGCCCTCGAGCCATAAGACGTTGGGCATCTTGCCCACCATGGCGCCTCCGCACTCCGCCTGGTTGCCGCGCACCACCTTCGGCTTGACATTGAACGTCTTGAGCCATAGGCCGAAATGGGGGCGGATGCGGAGGAAAGCCCCGCACATGACGATAAACGCCGAGATGTTGAGGACAAAGGTCGGGGCCAGATCGTGGAAATCCAGGCCATAGTAGAACATGAGCCCCCGGACAAATGGGTGGAGAGGGAAGCCCAGTCCGCGAAGGAAATGGGGGAGGAACACCACCCTCTCATGGGGCCTAGGGGTGGGGATGAGCTACCCCTCTTTGGGAAGCCGGTGCGCAATGTCGTTAGACAAGTATCCGGCCTTCCTTAGTCTTTTGATGTGTCCCTCCGTAATGGAGGAGACCATTCAGTTGCCTCCTGCTCCGGACATGGCTGGAGAAGGTTGAGGTGGGGAGTGCGGACTTGGGTGCTGGAGCTCGAGTGCCCGAAAGTGGATAGGCAAAGGAGGAAGAAGGCATAGGTAAAAAGGTGGATCCTTATCCCCTTATATGGGTAGACGCGACTATGCGTCCCCACCAGCCTGGTAAAACTCGCTTATCCCCAAGCGCCATAATCAATGGCGCGGTTGGGTTACCCACGCCCGTATTGATGAGAATCCCGGAATAAGGGGACACGATCTCTGCTTTAACAAGACGTGCCAAGGAAACCGCCTCACATAATACGCTGAGGTGGGATAATAAAACGATTCGAATAAAGGCTTGGCCATGGTGTGATGTCACACTGCACAATACGTCAGCAGATTAGATTTGTGTAAATATTATTCTCTCTATGGCAATATGTGGAAACTTATTTTGCAGAGCCGGACACTATCTTTGTGTTCAAAATCTTCTATGAAGTACTTGGAGGAGGAACCCGCCTTGCAATGCCGAAGACAATCTACGCGCTGGACTCGTCGTCATTGAAGCCTAGTTCAGGGTCTACTGAGGGAGTCCTGGATTAGGGGGTGTCCGGATGGCCGGACTATACCTTCAGTCGTACTCCTGGACTATGACGATACAAGATTGAAGACTTCATCCCGTGTCCGGAAGGGACTTTCCTTGGCGTGGAAGGCAAATTTGGCGATACGGATATGTAGATCTCCTACCATTGTAACCGACTTTATGTAACCCTAACCCTCTCCGGTGTCTATATAAACCGGAGGGTTTTAGTCCGTAGGACAACATACAGAACAACAATCATACCATAGGCTAGCTTCTAGGGTTTAACCTCTCCGATCTCGTGGTAGATCTATTCTTGTACTACCCATATCATCAATATTAATCAAGTAGGACGTAGGGTTTTACCTCCATCAAGAGGGCCCGAACCTAGGTAAAACTTCGTGTCCCTTGCCTCCTGTTACCATCCGTCCTAGACGCACAGTTCAGGACGCCCTACCCGAGATCCGCCGGTTTTGACACCGACACTGAGGCGCGTGCCCTGTCTTCTGCGGCGCTGACGCGTGTCCTCAGCCACGTCTACCTGCGCGACCCCAACGTCGACCTTGACGGCCTGCTGGAGCCCATGAGCGGCGACCTTGCCGCTGCTTCTGCTGAGGCCATGAAAGGCCGAGCCGAAGCTTTGCTGGGGAGGTTCCGCGCCTTCAGCATCTTGCCCGGGCGCGGCGCCGCCAGCTCTGTGGCGTCAGGAGGCGGGGCCATTGGAGAGTGATCCTTTCGCGGCTTTTGTCCTGTTTTTATTCCTGCAACATGCACCATGCCTCGTGGAGGTGTTTAAACTTGTGTTTGGCGTTGTAAAACAATCTATGGCTTGTAATATTTGCTTTGAATTTCCTGAAATTTGCAATTTTCTCCCCTACTTGCTCGCGCTCTACGTCGGCAGGGCCCGGCCCCGCGCATACCTCACCCAGCGTTAGCCCCGATCGGAAACCAGGACGGGACCAAGGAGTGAGGGGCTACGTGGAAAGTTAGGCTCCTGAGTCGCGATGCTCAGGAGTCCCCCTTGACGCGCAAGCAACAAGTAGGAAAGGGTGGAGTAAGGAGTGGATCGGTCGTTCTGCGTCGGCAGGGCCCGGCCCCGCGCGTACCTCACCCAGTGTTAGCCTCGACCGGAAACCAGGACGGGACTAAGGAGTGAGGGGCTACGGGGCAAGTTAGGCTCCTAAGTCGTGATGCTCAGGAGTCCCCCTTGACGTTCAAACGGGTTTCCATACCTTGGCTCCGCTCGGGGAGGGCGTGTGACGACCAGGTCCGAGGGACCTGGCTGGGTGGCGTGCGCTCGGGCGAGGCCCGGGCGTAGCCCCTTTGTCTAGCCCCCTCGCGCGGCACTCCCGAGGGGAGGCGTTGCGATGGTGCCGGACACTGAGCTCTGGGCTCCCTGAGGTTGGTACGGCCGGAGGCCGCCCTCAGTTGTTTATCACCAGCGCAGAGCATAGCGCTTCCGTATGTGTACGGGCATAGCCGCTCCTCGGCAGTGTCGTCAGCCAGCGCGAAGCATGGTGCTTCCACTGGTACATGGGAGGAGGCTCCCCTCCGGGAGGAGCCCCCAGGGCGTGTACAGCCCCGCCCTGACACGTGGCAGGCACAGTAGGGCTAGGAGAGGTGTATCTGGGCACTTGTGAGCCAGTGCGGGACTCACAAGGCCCTACCTCGAGGCGGGTTGCGCCTGGCTCTGGGCCTTTATCAATGGTGTGTTCCTGCAGGGTGGTTAGCATACAAATGCTCTACGTCATCAGGTCCCGGCCATCGAGCTAGCTCAGCCGCCGCTGGTATGACAGGTCGCGATGCCATGGGTCAAGGCCAGGGGGTGAGGGCTGGAGAGCCAGTAGGAGCCCATGAGTTGCAATGCTCAGGTACCCCCCTTTTAACGTGCAAGCGCTTTGCATGAAAGCGGAGAAGTCTGTGATAAGCAGTAGGTGATAATTGAGCGTGAAAGAGCAAATTCATTTTAAGCAGATGCGAGAAAAGCAAACGCCGCTGGGCCATGCCCGAGCAGCTCGGGGGTGATGCAGCCCGAGGGGCGCCCCCAAAAGGTGAGTAAAGAGCATAAGAAAAACGGATACATGCCGTAGGGGTGGACCCACGCGACCTGGGAATGATGCGGCCCTGCGGGCGCTCCGAGCTAAAGACTGAACTTAGAAAGATGTCACCTGGTGCCGTTGAAGACGAAGTGATGTTGAAGAATTGGTCGCGGTGCAATGATAACGTCGACCCTCACGAGCCCCCAGGCCCAGGAGGCTCAGGAGGCTCTGGAGGTGCAGGAGGGTCTCCGAGGGCCATCTCCATCTCCGCCAGGACCGCAGGATGCCTGACTTCCCGAGCCTCTAGAATGCTCCTTGGCAGGCGCTGATGAGCGGCGACCGCGTTCGGCAGGCCAAAAGGAATGCGAACGTAGCTATGGGGTGGACCTTCGCAATGCCCCACGCGAGAAGGCCAGAGGCGCTCCTGAGACGTGGCTCGGTTGAGCCCTGACACGTCGATGCAGACACATAGCCCACCATCCTCGCTTGGATGTGGGGCCATGGTGGGTAAGCGGCGGCTGCCGCGCATGATTCTTGAAGGAAACGTGCCTGGAAGCACCCCTCCAAGTGGTGCCCGAGGGCCTCCCTCGTGACCTTGGCAAGGTCGATGGCTCTCCAAGAAAGAGCCCCCGAGCCCTGCCTGAGGAGGGTGCTGGGCACGCCTTCCTATGCGAGAGAGGGTGGCGCTCCCTAATCGGGTGCAGATCCTGACGCAATACCTCTGGAGGCGCCTGCCTCCTTGTGGCTTGGGCCAGGCAAAACCTTCTTCTTCTTAAGGTTTGCCTCAGGAAGTCTTTCGTTCCTGTGGTTTGGGTCTTCGATTGCTGCGGCTTGGAACACGCGCTCAAGTGAACACACTGCGTCCCTTTCCTCACAGGGCACGGTGATGACTCCACCGCTTCCTGGCATCTTGAGGACATTGTATCCGTGGTGAGTTACTGCCATGAACTTGGCCAGGGCTGGGTACCCGAGGATGGCGTTGTATGGCAGACGGATGTGGGTGACGTCGAAGTTGATGAGCTCGGTGCGGTAGTTGCTGTGCTGCCCGAAGGTGACTGGAAGGCGAACCTGCCCTATCGGAATAGTGGAACCATTGGTGACTCCTGAGAAGGGCTTGGTTGGCTGAAGCTAATCGTACGCCACTTGGAGATTGTCGAACGTCTCGACGGATAGGACATTGAGCCCTGCTCCACCGTCGATGAGGGTCCTGGTGACCTGCACGTTGCTGATGACCGAGGAGCAAAGCATCAGAAGGACTCCAACCGTTTCCGCGCACTTGAGCTGATCCGCTGAGCTGAACATGATGGTGCACGCGGACCACCTGAGTGGGCACGTGCCCTCAAGCTTGGGGAGGAGTGGATTCACCTCGCGAGCAAACTGCTTGAAGACGCGCTGTGAGGCTGGGGCCTGCGCGCCACCCAAGATGCAAGCGATCGCCCGCGGCTCCTGGAAGCCCCCAGCCCCCTCGTCTTGGTGTTGGTCTTTGTTCCTTCTTGGTGGTGGTGGCAGATGAGGAAGGCATGCGTTACCGTGCGGGCGATCCTCACGAGGCTGATCTCTCCAGCTTCCCTCGCGAGGCTGGTCCTGCCTACGATCCTCGCGAGGTCGGTCACGCCACCCTTGGCGAGGGCCACGGTCTATCCATCGTCCGCCACCTCTTCCTCCTCCTCGGCCATAGCCCCTGTCGTTGAGCTCGGGGCGTCGGCCGACATGTCCATCTCACACGGCCCTGAGTTCTTGACATTCGTTGGTGTTGTGGGTGTGGAGGTCGTGGTACACGCAGTACCGGCTGCCCTTGGATGACTCAAGCTGATACTTGCCTCGCTTGGTGTCTGGCTCTGCTGCAAGCACGGCAGCCCCCTTGCGCTTCACGTCCTTGGCCTTGGGTTTCTTCTCTTCTGGGTCGGCAGCCGGGAGTTCGAGGAGGGAAAGGTGCCCTTCCTCAGCCCTGGCGCACTTGGTCGCCAAGTTGAACAGCTCCAGGGATGTGCACAGTCTTCGTGGATTGCTAGCTCCTCCTTCATCTTGATGTCGCGCACGCCATCGGAGAAGGCTGAGATGATGGCTTCTTCAGTCACCTTGGGGATCTTGAGCCGAGCATTGTTGAAGCGCTGGATGTATTTCTACAGGGTTTCCCCTTGCTGCTGCTTGATGCGGCACAGATCGCTCACGGCCGGGGGCCGGTCGCGAGTGCCCTGGAAGTTGGCGATGAAGCGGGTCCACATCTTGTCCCAGGAGGAGATCCTGCCAGGAGCCAGGTGCGGGCCCCGTCCTTGAGCGCCATGGGATACCAGTTCACCATGACCCTTTCGTCTCCGTTGGCAGCTTCGATGCACAGCTCATAGAGCTGCAGGAACTCTGCGGGGTCCGCCGTGCCATCGTAGCGAGGGGACAGGCCAGGCTTGAACTTTCCTGGCCATGCGACACCGCGCAGCTCGGGGGTGAGGGCGCGGCAGCCGGCTGTGGCCACCGGTGCCCTTTGCTGGTACTGAGCTTGCTCTTGGGGATTGCTACGCGCCGCTGCCTAAAGCAGGGTGGGGTCTTGGCGTGGAGGCATAGGGACACGATCTTGGCACACCGGTGCTGGGAGCGCGCGAGCACCTTCCCGGGGACGAGGGATCTCTTGGTAGCTCCTTTCTTGCTGTGTAGACGCCGGACGCGGAGGGTCTCGCCCTGGGGCTGCGCGCCTTGGAACCAGGGCGCCATCTTGGGGAGGAGGTGGTGGAGGCACCTCCTGATCTTCGCCTCCCGCGCGAATGGAGGGCAAGGCAGTGAGAAGGACGGCAAGGGTGAGCCCTCTGCTGCGCTGATGAGCTCGGTGATGCGGGCGAGCCAGTCCTTGTAGAGGTCGTCGACGGGGCAGTAGTGCAGGAGCTCTCTTGCCAGGAGTAGCGCGGCGTGCGCGTTCGCGGGGGCGCGACGGGCGTGGGATGACGAAGCGACTGGAATTGGCAACGGTGTGGCGGTGTGGGCGTCCCGCCACACCGATGGATGCTGGGACGAGGCCTGCTACTCGTTCCCCGCTGGACCGGTGGCGGCGTTGGCGGCAGGCGACGGGGAACGACGAGGGGGACCGCCGACGGGTGCCGTCTGGGCGAGGCGGGTGGCGAGAGCAGCCCGGCGCTCGGCGCGAGCCCGATGAGCATCAGCCATGGACACGATGGAAGATCACACGTGAACAGCGGAAGAAAGATTCCAGCGCACCCCTACCAGGTGCGCCAAATGTCGGATTTCGGGTTCCGGCAGACCCTTGAGGTTCGAACACTGGGGTGCGCGCGGAGATCTCTCCCCTACCGATCTACATCCAATCTCCTCGCGTGATCTAAGCTGGAAACAACGAACAACACAAGGGACACGAGATTTATACTGGTTCGGGCCACCGTTGTGGTGTAATACCCTACTCCAGTGTGTGGCATGGTGGATTGCCTCAGGGGCTGATGATGAACATTACAAAGGAAGAACAGCCTCGCGAGAGGCGTTCTTGAGCTGGTGCGATGAACTGCTAGGGTGAGTTCAGTCGCCTCTCTCTCTCTCTATCTGCTAGGGCTCTATCAGATCTCTCGATGTCCCTCTGGATCCCTCGATGTCCCTTCTACTCTGTGGTGGTTAGCTCTATTTATAGAGGCCCTGGGCCTCTCCCCAAATAATGAGCGGGAAGGGCGCCAACAATTGGCCATTTTGAAGGGGAACATCTGGTACAAGTTATCTTGACCAAAGGTGGTCTTTGGCTGCCAAAAGTACTGGCGATGACGCCGTCTTGGGCTCGACGGTGACCTCCGTCCTGCCGCTCTGCTGGTCTTGGTCTCGTTGGACCGGAATGGTAACCTTTGCTTGATGCCTTTGCCTGTGCTTGCCCCCTTTGCACCAAAGAGGAAACAAGGACACTGCCCAGGCCGGCGCCCGCCTGGCACCCGCCTGGCCTCGATCGTCATGGCTTGCATCACGGGTTCCTCGTGAGGTATCCCCGCCTTGATCTCTCTGCATCCTCGCGAGCCTTCCTGAAGAGGCTGCCTTTGAGAAAGCTTCCAGTCGGCCGCCTCGCGAGGCTAGGCCCCTCACGAGGGTCTTGAGCTTGAGTTGATGAAGATGGGCCGCGCTAGGCCCCCGCTTGAGCCACGCCGCAGGCCGCAGGCAGGCAAGTCTGGAGCCCCCGTTCCCAGAACGCCGACACATCCATTGGATTTATTGATGCTGCAAGAACGGGCCCGAGCACAGACGCCGTGCCTAACCTTCTCACGCGAAGGGTCCTGAAGAAAGACGACCGGCGTGTGGCTCCCGCGGTGGGCGACAATCAAGCAGGTGATAATCATAGATGGGTTAAGCATGGAAGGAAAACTAGCTCAGGTAAATGCATGAACGATACACGCCACTCGGTCCGGCCCGAGCGGCTTGGGGATGATGCAGCCCGAGGGGCGCCCCCAGCAAGGTAAGCTAAAGACATAAAAAAGAAGGGATACATGCCACACGGACGGACCCATGTGGCCTGGGAATAATGCAGCCTCCTGGGCGCTCCCAGCTAAATGAACTTGGAAAATTTCACCTGGTTCCATTGATCAAGGGGTGTTGAGGCAGCTGAAGGTACGCGACGAAGGAGTTGCTCCTCACGAGCCACCGGGGCCCTAAGCCTCGGGAGGCTCTGGGGTCTAGGCAGTTCCTTGAGGACCGTCTCCATCTCTGCCAGGACTGCGTGGTGCCTGGCCTCCTGACCCGCCATGACGCTCCACAGGTTGTGCTGGAAGGCAACAACCATGCTCTGCAGGCCGAACGGCATACGAACGTAGCTGTGAGGTGGACCTTCACAGCGCCCAACACGCGAAGGCCAGAAGCGCTCCTGAGATGCGACTCAGTTGAGCCCTGGTATGTCGATGCAGATGCGCAGCTCACCACCCTCGCCTGGGTGGGGAGCAGCGCCAGGTGGGCGGCGGTCGCCGTGTATCGCTCTTGCTTCTTGAACTCCTCAATGTCGGGCGCTCCTTGCCCAGCGTCCTCCCAAGGGAGACGTGCCGCGAAACACGCCTCCAAGTGGTGCCCGGGCGCCTCCCTCGTGACGTTGGCAAGGTCTGAGGCCCTCCAGAAGAGAGCCCCCGAGCCCTACCTGACGAGGGCGCCGAGCGCGCCTTCCTATGCGATGGAGGGAGGCGCCCCTGGTGCGGGCGCGGATGCTGATGAGGTGCCACTTGCGGCGTTGCCCTCCTGAGGTCCGGCACGGAGTAGTTGCTTCTTCTTCTTGTGGATGACCTCATGAGGGTACTGAGCTGCATTATTGCCGGGGTCTTCGATTGAAGCTACTTGGAAGGCTCGCTTGAGGGAGCACACCGCATCTCTTTCTTCGTAGGGGACTATGATGATTCCGCCGCTTCCTGGCATCTTGAGGACATTGTAGCCGTGGTGCGTCACGGCCATGAACTTGGCCAGGCCCGGATACCCAAGGATGGCATTGTACGACAGACGGATGTGGGGGACGTCGAAGTCAATGAGCTCGGTGCGGTAGTTGCCGCGTTGTTCGAAGGTGACGGGGAGATGGACCTGCCCGATCGGGGTGGTGGAGCCGTCGGTCACTCCTGAGAAAGTCTTGGTGGGCTGAAGCTGATCATACGGCACTTGGACGTTGTCGAACATGTCGATGGACAGGACGTTGAGCCCTGTGCTGCCATCGATGAGAGTCTTGGTAACTTGCACGTTGTTGATGACTAGTGAACAGAGCATCGGGAGGACGCCGGCGGTTGCCGCGCACTTGAGCTGATCTGCCGAGCTGAACGTTATAGTGCACTTGGACCATCTAAGTGGGCGCTTGGCCTCGAGCTTGGGGAGTACTGCATTCACTTCACGAGCAAACTGTTTGAAGATGCACTGTGAGGCTGGGGCTTGAGCCCTGCCCAAGATGCAGGCGATGGCACGCGGCTCCTGGAAGCGCCCAGCCGCTCGTCCTGATGGTGGTCGTCATTCCTTCTTGGTGGTGGCGGAAGTGGAGGGAGACCGACGTTGCCCTGAGGACGATCCTCACGAGGCTAATCCCTCCAGGCGCCCTTGCGAGGCTGATCCTGCCAGCGGTCCTCGCGAGGCCGGTCGCCCCACTCCTGGCGCGGGCCACAGTCATCCCAGTGTCCGCCACCACGTCCTCCTCCACGGCCGTAGCCCCGGTCATTGCGCTCGGGGCATCGACCGAAGTGTCCTTCACGAATGGCTCGGGGCTCTTGATAGACGCTGGTGTTGTGGCTATTCAGGTTGTGGAAGTGAAAGTGCAACTATCCCTGGGTCGTTTTGGTAATTCCTAACAACATATAGCTCATTGAGCTAATGCTATTTCAAGATAAATATTTCAGGAAAAGCTCCATGATTGGCATGGCATGGATTAGAAAGTGGACCCCTCCAAATGCTAAGGACAAAAAAGACTGGCTCAAGCTCAAAGCACAAGACTCTATATTTCATTTTTAGTGATCCAAGATCACATTGGGCCCATAGGAAAGCCAATACTATTAAGAGGGGGTGAGGTGTTGCTTAATGAGTTACTTGCTCAAAATGCTTAGTGATATGCTCCAAAAACCCTCAACTACTTTCTCATATCCAAATATGTCCCAAACCAAAAGTCAAACTCGGCCCCACAGATTTCATCTATCCGGCGCCACCGAGTTCTCTTGACATAGCCACTGCCACAAACACTAGTCTTTTCCGTCTCACCGATAGGGATCTCGGTCTCACCGAGATGGGATTGTAATCTCTCTGTTTCCCTTCGTAACATTTCGGTCCAACCGAGATGAGCGATCGGTCCCACCAAAATTGCAATGCAAACTCTCTGTTTCCCTTTCGTAACGTTTCGGTCCTACCGAGATGAGCAAATCGGTCTCACCGAGTTTGCCTGACCAATTCTCTCTGGTTAGTCTATTACCAAAATCGGTCTCACCGAGTTTATGTAATCGGTCTCACTAAGAATACGTTATGCCCTAACCCTAATGACATCGGTCCCACCGAAAATCCTAACGTTCACATTTTGAACTAAATCGGTCTGACCAAGTTCTCTGAATCGGTCCCACTGAGTTTGGTCAATTGTGTGTATTGGTTAGATTTTGTCTGGAGGCTATATATACCCCTCCACCCACTCTTCATTCGTGGAGGCTATATATATCATAACATGCCTATACTTCCAACATAGATTTATTGAGAGAGAACCACCTACACTTGTGTTGAGGTCAACATATTCCATTCCAACCACATAAATCTTGATCTCTAGCCTTGCCCAAGTTGCATTCCACTCAAATCATCTTTCTACCAAATCCAATCCTATGAGAGAGAGTTGAGTGTTGGGGAGACTATCATTTGAAGCATAAGAGCAAGGAGTTCATCATCAACACACCATTTGTTACCTGTTGGAGAGTGGTGTCTCCTAGATTAGTTAGGTGTCACTTGGGAGCTTCCGTCAAGATTGTGGAGTTGAACCAAGGAGTTTGTAAGGGCAAGGAGATCGCCTACTTCATGAAGATCTACCCTAGTGAGGCAAGTCCTTTGTGGGCGACGACCATGGTGGGATAGACAAGGTTGCTTCTTCGTGGACCCTTCATGGGTGGAGCCCTCCGTGGACTTGCGCAACCGTTACCCTTCGTGGGTTGAAGTATCCATCAACGTGGATGTACGATAGCACCACCTATCGGAACCACGCCAAAAATCTCGATGTATATATTGCGTTTGCTCCCTCCAAACTCCTCCCTTTACCTTCATATGCAACTGTTTTATATTTCGCTGCTATACTCTTAGAATTGCATGTGTAGGTTGATTGCTTGACTTGTGCTAAGTTGCTAAAATCTGCCAAGAATTAAAATTGGGAAAAGGATAGATTTTTATTTGGTCAAGTAGTCTAATCACCCCCTTCTAGACATACTTTCGATGCTACAAGTGGTATCAGAGCTTTGGTCTCCATTTTCTTTGATTCCATAGCTTTTGGTGGTCATATCCTTGGTTTCACAACCTAGGAGAGTATGGCGTCTAGCGAGGGAAATTACCACCGTAGAGGTCCTTACTTTGATGGTACTAATTTTGCTAGTTGGAAGCATATGATGAAAATGCAAATTCTTGGACATAACCCCGCCGTTTGGGCTATTGTGTGTATTGGCTTGCATGGTGAATTCATTGATGGGAGAGAACCAAACTGTGAAGCTACCGTGGAAGAGTTGAAGATGTTGCAATACAATGCTCAAGCTTGCGAGAACCTACGCATGAGAAGTATGATCCTACTTCTTTCCAAAGAACACAAGCTCAAGATGATCGAGAACTACCTTGGAAGATCATCGAGAACTTTTAAAGACTCATAAGAAGCTACGCTTTGAAAAGCTCAACCTTGAGCAAGAGCATGAGTTCATAAAAGCAATCAATGATGATCTTCGCAAGAAAAGTTCTTCTTACATTGCCAAGCGTTTACTCTTGTCTACTTACATGTCACAAGTTAAATCTAGTAAAAAGAGTAAGAAAGATTCTTCTTCTAGTAGTAACAACAATCATGCTAAATCCAATATTGTTGCTTCTAGGAGTTCTCTTGATTCCACTAATGATTCTCTTAGCCAAGTTACACTTGAGCAAGAAAATAGCTTATTGAAGGGAATTATAGAGAAAGGTGTTTACAAGAGCCTTGCCGGGAGTAAGCAATTTGAGGAAATTATACGCAAGCAAGGAAGACACTGGAAGAATCAAGGTGTTGGTTTTGAACGAAAGTTCAAATGCCATTGGAGTTGAGTGGGAAGAAGATCAATACCCCAAGACAAAATTTGTTCATCAACAAGAGAAGCATGCTCCTACTTCTTTCCACGGAACACAGGCTCAAGATGATCTTCCACCATAAGACCACAAGCTAAAAGGCAAGGAAAAGCTTCAAGAGCAGATTGATGCATTTGAAGAAGCTCCTAAGGCCTTGGTTAAGTGGGTTCCCAAGACTACATCAAGTTCCACTTCATCAAGTACGACTACAACTCCAAGGATTCCCATCAAGATGGTGTGGATCCCGAAGAAGAAGAACTAGAGAGTTCTTGAGGGTGACTCCGCCAACATACTTTACTCATATCATTTTGGCAAGGACAAGTGCAAACAACTTCCACATCTTGCACTAAGTTCAAGGATTCACAAACCCTCTTGTTGGTAAGACAAAGGACAAGGTAACCCAATGCTTTCATGGACATCATCTTGTGTGAACATCACTCTATGTCTATGGATATCCTTGCTTGTTCCTTATGGTACTAACCCGTGTAGGTATTGAAAGTGCAACTCACTCTAATGGATTGCTCCAAATGATCTACATCAACATTGAGCATCCACATCTTCATCACCTACATGAAGTCATCATCGACAAAACCCAAGGTTAGTTCATCCCTCTTAGGGGAGATATCACATCTAGGGGGAGCTTTACTCTAATCAATTGAGCTAAAGAAACTCTAATGGTGTGAACAAATCAATGCTTTATGTAAAAGTGGCAACCCCACTTGTGCTTAAACGATGAGTATGACCTACAATCAAATGTTCTCATTTGACTCCTAAGTCAATATACTCATATATAGATGACCTAGTCATCGCCAAATTGCTTGATAGATGCTAGAGTGATTGTGCATGCTTTGTCACATATTTCATTAGTCATTTTATTGTGTGAGCATGTTGGATGCATATTTTACTCATTCGAGGACATCCATTTGTTGCTTTGATTGTCTGGCTTTTTCTCTTTTGCCAAATGGATGGACAAGAATGCCTAAGAACTCCCTCTAGCTATCTATGCTTTTCTCGTCTCAAACTCTATTCATGCTACATCACAAAGTTTGATCAAGTCAGACTCGAACCACTCTGCATGAGGAGCACTCGGAGTCCCCGATTCGTCATAGACTTAAACTTCCAAAACCTCTTTGTGCATTTCGGTATGACCAAGTAATCCATTTCGGTCGCACCAAGATCACTAAGTTGATCTAGGTTTTCAATCTCGATGCCACCGATTAGAACTTTTCGGTCACACTGAGTTGTGGTAACTGCTCATAGTTTTGCATCTCGGTGCCACCGAGTTGTTCCACTCGGTCACACCGACAGGGTCAGGTTATATATACCGACGGGTCAAATTTTGGAAAAAAAATCCAAAACCTTTCGCCCGCGCGTGACCTGCTCTGCCGCCTTGGGTCTCCGGATCGTCCTCTCGCCGCCAGCGACCTCCCGCCGCTGGTCTCCACCGCCGTCAATGGCAATCTGCCCCGCCGTTGCCATCGTAGCAAGTTCACCACAGAAGTAGGGTATGAACTTGATCTTTGTGCTATTCCTTAACTCTGATTCATAGCACATTGCTTTGCCATGATTCTTTCCACGTATGAAATCATCCTGTCCAGCGAAAGCACCCCATAGATTAGATTTGATTTGAAAATTTAGGGTTAGGTCTCCGCCGAACTCAACTCGGACCGACTGAGTTTTAGAAATTAGTCTCACCGATTTGGCTTAGGCCATTGCACGTGCATTTTCGGTCTGACCAAAAATTGCAAATCGGTGTGACCGAGTTCAATTCTTTGTGAAACCCAAGCAGTCTCGGTGCCACCGAACTGTGACTCGGTCTGACCGAGTTCACTAGTTTAGGTTCCAAAAGCTGCTTCCGTATCACCGAGTTTACAAATCGGTAGATCCGATCTGTGAA
Source organism: Triticum monococcum (assembly GCA_034509565.1). Classification (NCBI taxonomy): domain Eukaryota; kingdom Viridiplantae; phylum Streptophyta; class Magnoliopsida; order Poales; family Poaceae; genus Triticum; species Triticum monococcum. The sequence goes on along the minus strand of CM067845.1, from coordinate 141,885,131 downwards.
GAACTACAACTAAGGTTTTAAGTCATATGTTTTGCAAAACTCTACACTTTGTGATGCTCATCTACAAAACCTCATCCACAACCTATTCACAGGGTCTGCTGACAGTTTGCTTGCAAGATGTCTGATCAAAGTGACTGCCAGAACAAGTCTGAGGAGCAGGTTCAATTGAGTGACGGCACTAGTCCCTCCAGCACTTCTGATGATGGAAGGAGGAGCACTCCAAGCAACTTGCCAAAGGCAGCAACCAGGTCTAGGAAGAAAAAAAAACCTCAGAATCTGAAGATGAGGACTATGTGGCTGTTGAGGAGGAAGTCAGCTCCAAGAGAAAGGTGCCGAAGAAGCAATATGGCATAGCTGTTATAGTTAAGCCAGGGATGAACAAGAAGGCACCAGCAAACAGAGTTCCTATGTCTAAGGCCAGAGCCTCAACTGCTGAAACCTCCAAGCCAACTGAAGAGGTAGTTGGAGAAGGAAAGAAAAGGAAGGAAAGGGTCAAGAAGACCACTGCTAGAGTGCTTGGCAGATGATCCATAATGAGAGATCCAGAAGAAGAGGAAGAGGATGATGCACCAGCTCCTAAGGCTCAGAAGCTTATGGGATATGCAATCAAGTCAGGGGCTGCTCCATCTAAGACCAAATATGCTCCCAAGGCTGCTGCTCAGAAACCCCCAAAGCCCAATAGGAACACCAGAAGTATACCTGCTGAGGACAAGAACAAGGCCCCAGTGCCTGAAGCTGAAGAAGAAGATTCTCATGTTTTGAGGAAGTTGAAACCCAAGATCCCTAACCACAATGATGCTCATCCAGTTGCTGAGGACATGCACATCAGGAGAGACTCATGATTGAGATTGTGGAGAGAGTCTGATCCATGTGCGGTCAGGAGGAGAACTGCAGTTGACTACAGGTTCCATACAAAGGACAACAAGATTTCTATGAAACCATTCTGCTTGACAAGAAGCCCATAGTGTGTGACATGAGATGGGTCAATTGGGAATTCATCCAGGAAAATGAAGATCACATCCCAGGAGTGTATGACAACTTTAAGGCTTGTGGAGTAGATGAATTCGTCAGACAAAAGCTCACTAAATGGAATGATGAGCTGATCATGCAGTTTTACTCCACTGTCCACTTCTATCCAGATGGGAGGATAGTTTGGATGTCAGAAGGTACTAGGTACCAGTCCATAGTTGATGAATGGGCTAAGCTGATCAATGCCCCTGCAGAGCATGAACATGACTTGGATGTATATGCGAAGAAGAAGAAAGACCACAACTCCATGGCAAACATGTACAAGGAGATCCCTGACAAAGCTTTGGAAACACATAAGCTTGGATCTATACACTATCTATTGTCTGGTCTGCCTACCATTAACTGGGTCTTAAGGCACACTCTACTACCCAAGTCGGGAGATCACAAGATGATCAGAGGGCATTCTGTAAATCTTCTTCAACTATTTGATGTCCCTCAGAAGTTCAAGGTTATGATCTTAATGGCAGAAACAATCAAGAGGACTGCTACTGGCCAGAAGAGAAGTTGTGGGTATGCTCCACACATTCAAGAGCTCATCAACTCCAAGATGGGCATAGGAACTTATTTGCTAGACAAGGAGCATCTACCCTTATATCCTGATTTTGAAGACAATACCGTTGTGATGACTGAGGAAGATCCATCATGTGTGCAAGCACATGAGAAGAGAGAGAAGGCAATGGCAGAGAAAGCTACAAGGATGCCAACTGCTGAAGAGGCATCTCAAGTATTCTTGAAGAGCAAGCAAGATCAGCTTGGATATCTGATTCAAGCTACACTAAGGATTGAGAAGGGCTTGGCCACCCTGACTCAGAATCCGGAGAGCCTGGAGAGGATTATGGAGACAAAACTCTATGATCTTGATCTTAAGGTGACTGAGATTCAAACTGCAGTTGAGCAGCATCAGGAGGAAGCAGGGGAGAGGAAAGGAAAAGCAACCACTGATGCTTTTCAGCGTGTGCCACGAGGTCCAAGGTCTGCTGAAGTGCCAGTCTCAGATACTAGAGCTTCAGTGTTAGCACCAGTAGCTACAGCTCTAGTGCCACCTCCAGCACCCACTCCATCAGCTCCAACTACATCATCGGAAGCCTTCGTCCTTGGAGTTCTATCTACACCACCTCCCAAAGATCAAGCCTAAGAGACGTATAGCACTATGCATTTTCAAACTTTTTGGTAACTTTTTGCCAAAGGGGGAGAAAAATGTATAGATCATAGGCTTCGAGAGAGAGTGTTTGCTGCTTTTTATCTCTCTTTCTTTTTGGTTGAACTTTTATTGTGTGCTTGTGTGAGATACTTTATGTCTGTCCTTGTGAGATACTTATATGATCATGTGGTTGATCATATGCTACATTAATGTTTGGTTGAATGATGCTACCCTTTATATTGCTTATATGATCATTCACTTGCGATGAGTGCATGCTTTCGATTTCTATCATTTTGAGCGCTCCACCGAGATGTATGTGACATGGAAGAGTAGCCCATGATCCTAATCGATTGTGCATTTCCATTCAAAAGCAAATTTCAAATAATGCACAAACATAGGGGGAGTTCTTGCTTATCACATACTTCTCAAAGCGACGATGTTTTTCAATCTTATAATCATTTGTCGAAGCTTTGATCTATATGTTGTCATCAATTACCAAAAAGGGGGAGATTGAAAGTGAAACTATCCCTGGGTGGTTTTGGTAATTCCTAACAACATATAGCTCATTGAGCTAATGCTATTTCAAGATAAATATTTCAGGAAAAGCTCAATGATTGGCTTGGCATTGATTAGAAAGTGGACCCCTCAAAATGCTAAGGACAAAAAGGACTGGCTCAAGCTCAAAGAACAAGACTCTACATTTCATTTTTAGTGATCCAAGATCACATTGAGTCCATAGGAAAGCCAATGCTATTAAGAGGGGGTGAGGCGTTGCTTAATGAGTTACTTGCTCAAAATGCTTAGTGATATGCTCCAAAAACCCTCAACTACTTTCTCATATCCAAATATGTCCCAAACCAAAAGTCAAACTTGGCCCCACCGACTTGATCTATCCGGCGCCACCGAGTTCTCTTGACATAGCCACTGCCACAAACCCTAGTCTTTTTGGTCTCACTGATAGGGATCTCGGTCTCACCGAGATGGGATTGTAATCTCTTTGTTTCCCTTTGTAACGTTTCACTCCATTCGAGATGAGCGATTGGTCCCACCGAGATTGCAATGCAAACTCTCTGTTTCCGTTTCGTAGCATTTCGGTCCTACCGAGATGACCGAATCAGTCCCAGAGAGTTTGCCTGACCAACTCTTTGGTTAGTCTTGTCGGCGTTCTGGGAACGGGGGTCCCCAGACTTGTGTCTCTTGTGCAGTTCTTTCAGTAGTCCAGATCTTTGCAAGACGGGGAGGTAGAAGGCGTAATCTCCGCGCGCTCCCCAGTGTTCAAACCTTAAGGGTCTGCCGGAACCCGAAATCCGACATTTGGTGCGCCAGGTGGGGGTGCGCCGGAATTCATCATCCACCGCCCTGTTCTCCTCCGATCGTCGCATCCATGTCTGACGCTCGTCGGGCCCGCGCTGAGCGCCGGGCCGCCATCGCTTCTCGCGTCGCCCAGACGGCGCCCGTCGGTGGATGTCCTTGTCGTTCCCCGTCGCCCGCCGTCAACGCCGCCACTGGCCCGGCGGGGGGCGAGCAGCAAGCGTCGTCTCAGCATCCGTGCGTGCGGCAGGACGACCGCACCGCTACTCCGTCACCCGCACCAGCTGGTTCTTCGTTCCGTGCGCTCCACGCCCCCTCGGAGGCTCGAGCTGCGCTCCTCGCGGCAAACGAGCTCCTGCGCTGCCGCCCCGTCGACGACGTCTACGGGGAATGGTTCGACCGCATCGCCGAGCTCGTCCGCGCCGCAGGGGGCTCCCCTGCGCCGTCCCATCGCGCTACACCAACACCCCCGGTCATCGGGGCCCTCCTGGGCGGCTCGCAGGCGCCACCCACAAGTCACCACGTCAAGCCGTTCATCCGCCGGGTCAGCGCCGCTTCCACGCGGCAGGGGGCTCCCCCGGATTGGACAGCGCCCGAGACCGGCCTGACCTTCAGTTCAGAGGACCACCCCTCCAACTCGGCCTGCTCGGGCGTGCTCCCCATGTTGTGCACCCCCACCATCTGCCAGGTGGCCGTCACCAAAACCCTCTTTGATGGCAGCGCGGGCCTCAGCGCGCTCTCGGTCGAGGCCTTCAACCTCCTCCGCATACCCATGGAACGGCTGCAACCCAGCCGGCCCTTCTCAGGCGTCGGGGGCAAGCCGTCCAGTTCCTTGGGGCAGATCCGGCTCCTAGTGACCTTCGGCACCTACGACAACTTCCGCACGGAGCTGGTCGACTTCGACATCGCCCCCATCGGCCTCCCTTACAACGCCATCCTCGGCTACCCAACGCTGGCCCAATTTATGGCCGCGACGCACCCGGCGTACAACCTCATGAAGATGCCCAGGAGCAACGGTGTCCTCACTGTGCACGGGGACAGTGGGGACGCGCTACAGGCGCTCAAGCTCGCCTTCAAGATGGCGGCGTCGGCACAGCCTGCCGACTTGGAGCCCCCCGAGGCCAAGGGGGCTGCACCCGCCAAGAAGAAGCAGTTGTTCACCCAAGACAAGGCAGAAACCAAGCAGATACCCGTCGATGAGGACGTGCCCACCAACGGCACTTTCACCATAGGCGCCCACCTCAAACCCGAGCAGGAGGAGGCCCTGGTCAGGTTCCTGCACGCAAACAAGAAGGTATTCACTTGGGAGCCGGACTAGTTGGCAGGATCCCCAGGAGTGTAATCGAGCATCACCTCAACGTGTGCCCCAACGTGCGCCCTATGAAGCAGAAGGCTAGGCGGTAGTCCACAGAAAAGCAGACCTTCATCGTCCAGGAGACCCGCAAATTAGAGGCTGCTGGGGTCATCCGCGAGGTCCAATACCCAGATTGGTTGGCCAACCCTATCGTTGTGCCGAAGAAAGGAGGGAAGGAGCGTATGTGTGTTGACTTCACGAACCTCAACAAAGCATGCCCGCAAGATCCGTTCCCGCTCCCCCGCATCGACCAGATCGTCGATTCCACTGCGGAATGCGATCTGTTATCCTTCCTGGATGCCTTCTCTAGATATCACCAGATCAAGATGGCGGTAGAAGACGTCGAGAAGACAACATTCCTAACCCCGTGCGGGGTATACTGCTACACGTGCATGCCATTCGGGCTGTGTAACCCAGGGGCGACCTTTCAGCGGCTGATGCACATCACCTTGGGCCCGCAACTCGAGAAGAATGTTGAAGCTTACGCTGATGACACTGTGGTAAAGTCTCGGGAGGCCGGGACCCTGATACAGGACTTGGAGGAAACCTTCGCGAGCCTCAACGCAGTGAACCTACAGCTCAACCCAGAGAAGTGTTTGTTCAGAGTCCCCTCGGGCAAGCTCTTGGGTTTCCTCGTGTCCCGCCGGGGCATCGAGGCTAACCCAGAGAAGATCAAGGCGGTGGAAGACATGAGCCCGCCAATGACCCTTAGAGAAATGCAGAAGCTCACGGGGCGCGTGACCGCGCTAGGGCGCTTCGTCTCCAAGTTGGGAGAGCGAGCCCTACCTTTCTTCCAGCTAATGAAGAAAAAGGGGCCCTTCGAGTGGACTGAAGAGGCCGACAAGGCGTTCTAGGATCTCAAGAGATACCTGACCAGTCCACCGGTCATGGTGGCCCCGCGCCCTCAGGAGCCCCTGGTGCTTTACCTCGCCGCCACTCCTTACTCCGCCAGCGCAGCCTTGGTGGCAGTCAGAGAGGAGCGCCGAATCAAAACCACGGAAGCAGCCCAGGACAAGGTAGAACAGGGACAAGGAAGGCCTACAGAAACCACCACTGCGGCTGAGGAGGATCAGCCGCCGCAGAGGGGTGCACCGGAGGCGGAAGAGGCCCCTCTTCCAGATGGCCAGTCTCAGGAGGCCTCATTGCCTCAAGAGGCGCCATGGTATCCGGAAGGAGACACCAGCACTGACGCACTCCGCCTTGTTGAGCACCCAGTGTACTTCGTCAGCACAGTGCTGCGGGATGCAAGAGCCCGGTACCCCATGCCTCAGAAACTCCTCCTCGCGCTACTGGTGCCTTCGCACAAGCTGCGGCACTATTTTCAGGGTCACCCCATCAAGGTCGTCTCGTCGTACCCCCTAGAGAGAGTGCTCAGGAGCCCTAATTCAGCTGGAAGGGTTGCTAAGTGGAACATAGAACTGCAAGCGTTTCAGCTCGAATTCAGCACGACCAGGGTCATCAAGGGAGCAGCGTTGGCAGATTTTGTGGCAGAGTGGATGGAGGCGCCAGGCCTCAAGGCTGATGAGGATCGGTCCCTATCCCCGGGAAGCGAAGCGCCAGAAGGCTGGGTCATGTACTTCGATGGGGCGTTCTCCAAGCATGGCGCTGGAGCTGGGGAGGTGCTCGTATCGCCCACACAGGACAAGCTCTATTACGCCGTGCAACTCTATTTCCAGCAAGGCGAAAAGGTCTCCAACAACATAGCGGAGTATGAAGGTTTAATAGCAGGCTTGAAGGCCGCGGCCGCCCTGGGAGTGAAACGCCTCACCATCAAGGGCGATTCGCAGCTCGTTGTCAACTTCTCCAACAAGGTGTATGAGCCGAAGGATGAGCACATGGAAGCCTACCTTGCGGAAGTCCGCAGGATGGAGAAGCAATTCTGGGGGTTGGAGTTGCAGCATGTGCCCTATGGCACCAATCAGGAGGCCGACGATATCGCCAAACGCGCGTACAGACGGTTACCCCAGGAGCCCGGCATTTTCGAGGAGCGGCTCTTCAAGCCCTCAGCTCTGCCGTCATTGTCAAACACGGCTCAACCCTTGGAGGAGCTCCCCCGACCACCTGCCTTAGGAGCTCCGACCTATGGCCCGGCCTCAGGAGCGCGCCTGCTCCTGACGATGGAACCTTAGGAGGGATGTTGGATCGCGGAGCTCTGGAGCTACTTGACGCAAGGGACCTTGCCGGAGAAGGAGGAGGAGGCGGAGCGAGTGGCACGTCAGGCCACGGCATACTTCATCAGAGACGGAGAGCTCTACCGGAAGCGACCAAACGATGTATCCCTGCGCTGCATCTCCAGGGAGCAAGGGAAGGAGCTACTGGAAGATATAACGGCGGAGACTACGGACATCATTCATCATCGCGGACCCTCGTCGGCAAGGCGTTCCGCAGTGGGTTTTATTGGCCCACCGCGCTCAATGACGCCGTGGAACTAGTGAAAGCTTGTGAAGCCTGCCAGTTCCACGCCAAACAGATCCATCAGCCAGCAGGACGCTTGCAGACTATTCCCCTTTCGTGGCCATTCGCAGTCTGGGGGCTGTACATCTTGGGCCCGTTTCCTCGGGTGCCAGGGGGCTATCGTTACCTCTACATTGCCATGGACAAATTCACCAAGTGGGCTGAAGTAGAGGCTGTCCGCAACATCCCCGCGGGTTCCGCGGTCAAGTTCATCAAGGGCATCATAAGCCGGTTCAGGGTGCCGAATCGCATCATCACAGACAATGGTTCGCAGTTCACCAGTAACCTCTTCAAAACATACTGTGCTAACCTTGGAACGCAGATATGCTACGCCTCAGTGTCGCACCCCCGGAGCAACGGCCAGGCCGAGCGAGCCACCTCGGAGGTCCTGAGGGGCCTCAAGACCAGGACGTTCAAGAAGAAGCTGGAAGCCTGTGGCAGAGGTTGGTACGATGAGCTTCAGTCCGTGCTTTGGTCCATCCGCACCACCGCGACCAAACCGACTGGGGAGACCCCGTTCTTCCTGGTCTACGGAGCGGAAGCGGTCCTCCCTCATGAGGTCAGACGTCGCTTCGCGCGGGTCCTGGCATTTGACGAGGTGCAGCAGGACGCCATGCGGGGGATGGACCTCGTGCTGGGGGAGGAACGCCGCCGAGAAGCCGCGCTGCAAGCGGCGAGGTACCAGCAAGCGCTGCGGCGATATCACTGCCGCAACATCCGCCCTAGGACTCTTGAGGTAGGAGACCTCGTGCTTAGGAGGGTTCTCACCAGGGAGGGACTGCACAAGCTCTCTCCCATGTGGGAGGGCCTGTTCAAGGTTGTTCATGTTTCCAGGCCCGGCTCCGCATGCTTGGAGATTCAGGAGGGAGTGCCGGTCCAGAATGCATGGAACATCCAGCACCTCCGGAGGTTCTTCCCCTGAAAAGGCCTAGAGCCTGTGAAGCAAGGCAAGTGCCTGTGAAGCTATCGCGTTTTGGAAAAGGCCCAGAGCCTGTGAAGCAAGGCGAGTGCCTGTGAAGCTATCGCATTTTGGAAAAGGCCCAGAGCCTGTGAAGGAAGGCGAGTGCCTGTGAAGCTATCGCGTTTTGGAAAAGGCCCAGAGCCTGTGAAGCAAGGCGAGTGCCTGTGAAGCTATCGCGTTTTGGAAAAGGCCCAGAGCCTGTGAAGCAAGGCGAGTGCCTGTGAAGCTATCGTGTTTTGGAAAAGGCCCAGAGCCTGTGAAGCAAGGCGAGTGCCTGTGAAGCTATCGCGTTTTGGAAAAGGCCCGGAGCCTGTGAAGAAGGCTAATGCCTGTGAAGCTCGCCGCCCGTGACACTCTCACATAATAATGAGTTGGGGCTGTACATGCCCCGGAGTCTCAGGAGCGCCGGCCTCAGGCCCTGGGGCTCCCTCCCACGCCCAATGGCAGCACTTAGCTCCGCGCCGGTGAGAATACGTCGAAGACTAGATTAGGTGCCGGATGCGGCTTTTCATTTGCTTTCCGCAGTTGGCTTGTTCCTTCTCATTTGAAGTTTTATTGAAGTTGTTGCCATCTTTGGCTTGCGGTTCTTGGAATTTTCGCTCTCCTGTCTCGTTTTCTCTTGCGCAAGGCCTCGCGAGGGGGGTAGCTGAGCGCCCTCGTGAGCGTTCCTATCCTAGTCATTCAAAGAGTTCGCGACCTGGGCCCCTCTCAGGAGCACCCCTCCAGTCCGAGCCCCACGGGCGTCGCGACACAAACAAAGGGCCTGGGTCGGTCGCCCCCCCCACGGCCGGGGTCGGGAACTATCCACGCTCGGGCACATAGCCGGAAGGAACGGTAACAAAAGCAAAATGATGATTAACAGCAATAACCCAAACACGCCCCCGCGGGGCTCCGCACTATTGTCTTTGTTGCGCAGGAAGAAGGGAAAAAGAAAGAACAAATCTGGCGCGGCTTGCCTCACACCGGCCCACAGGGAAGGCCCGGGCTGCCTCCGGAGCTCAGGCGGACTCCCTCTCGCGCCTCACCAGGGCGCGGCGGCGTGGAGGCTGATCACGGCCGCCGCTGGAGGAGTCGCCGCCTGAAGAAGAACCAGAGAAGCTTGAGGAACTCCGAGCGCCGCCAGCTGCGTGAGCGCTGCTCCCTCCATCGTCACTTGAGCTGGGTTCCCAACCGCGGTCGTCACCCTCGGGGCAGCACCCCGCGCGGCGACCATCTTCCCCAAACACCCTCACATAGAGGGTGGCGTCGCCGTCGAACTTGAAGTGTAGGGTGCACCGGCGGCCCAGGCCACGCGCACGGGCAAACGTCTGCCAACCGCGGGCCAGGGACAGACTCCCGGCCGCGGAGACCTCCAGGGAGACCCGTGAGGCCCGGCTGCAGCAGCCGTCGGCCTGGAGCCAGAGGCCGCCCGGGGCGCCGGCCGGGAGCTCGCCTAGGAGGAAGCGAGGAAGCGGGAGCCGGGTGCTAGCCAGCTCCGCCGACCACACGACGAACTTCGGCAGCACTTCAGCAGCACGAACGCGCGGCCTGGGGGGACTCGCAGCTGGAGCGCGCCCCTCGGCTGCAGCAACCCGCCCGTCGCCGTGCTGAAGATCACCTTCACGGCCGCGGGGAGCCGCCGTGGTGGCCACAGGATGCTTGCGAGGGCGCCCTCTGCCGCGCTTGGGTGGGGGAGAGACGGGCTCAACCTGGCAAGCCTTCCCCTTCTCGGCGGCCGAGACTCTCTTCGACGGGGCCATGAAGAAGAAGGAGAAGCAAGGAGGAATGGAATGGAAAGGCACGCGCAGCCCCGTACTTATAGCCGGCGAAGGCCAACCGACAGCCTCCACGATCGCAGGTAATCATGACATGATTTGCATGCAGGGACTTGTCCAACTCGCGCAATCACCGAGGCATCATGGGGAAGTGGAGACGCCCATGTCCCATCAACCGCCACGCGGCGCCCAAGGCCGCAGGCTATTAGGGCCCGCGGCGCTTCGCCCTTGCCCTTTCATCTCTCGGCACGGCCAAGCCCGGGCGCGCCTTGGGCCCGGGGGCTACTGTCGGCGTTCTGGCAACGGGGGTCCCCAGACTTGCTTGCCTGCGGCCTGCGGTGTGGCTCAAGGGAGGCCCAGCACGGCCCATCTTCATCAGCACAAGACTCAAGACCCTCGCGAGGGGCCAAGCCTCGCGAGGTGGATGACACGGAGCTTCCTCAGGCACGGCCTTGTCAGGCTGGCTTGCGAGGAGGCGGAGAGATCAAGGCGGTGTACCTCGCGAGGTGCCCGTGATGCAAGCCATGACGACTCAGGGCGCCAGGCGGGTGCCAGCGTGCGCAGCGTCCTTCTTTCCTCTTTGGTGCAAAGGGGGCAAGCGCAGCCGTGGAGTACCGAGGCATCAGGCAAAGGTTGCCATTTCAGTGCAACGAGACCAAGGCCAGGAGGACTATGAGATGGAGGTCACCGTGGAGCCCAAGACGGCGTCATCACCAGAGCTTTGCGCAGGCGAAGACTACTTTTATCAGATTAGTTGATATTTGTTGTCCCCCTTCAAATTAGCCCACCATTGTTGGCTCCCTTCCCGCTCAATATTAGGGAAGAGGACCAGGGCATCAATAAATAGGACCAGCCGCCCACGTAGCAAGGGGTTTGGTTCGTTCGTTCGGTTGGCTAGTAAGAGTAAGAGAGAGAAAGAGAGAGAGAAAGAGAAGGGTGGCTGAACTCCTCCTAGCAGTTCATCACCCCAGCCAAGAACAGACCCTCGCGAGGCTGTTCTTCCTTGTATTATTCATCATCATCAGCCACAAGAGGCAATCCACCAACCACACACTGGAGTAGGGTATTACACCACAACGGTGGCCCGAACCAGTATATATCTTGTGTCTCTTGTGCAGTTCTTTCAGTAGTCCAGATCTTTTTGAGACGGGGAGGTAGAAGGCGTAATCTCCGAAAGCACCCCAGTGTTTGAACCTTAAGGGTCTGCCGGAACCCGAAATCCGACAAGTCTATTACCAAAATCGGTCTCACCGAGATTACGTTATGCCCTAACCCTAATGACATCGGTCCCACCGAGTTGACATGTCGGTCCCATCGAAAATCCTAACGTTCACATTTTGAACTAAATAGGTCTAACCGAGTTCTCTGAATCGGTCCCATCGAGTTTGGTAAATTGTGTGTAACGGTTAGATTTTGTGTGGAGGCTATATATACCCCTCCACCCACTCTTCATTCGTGGAGAGAGCCATCTGAACATGCCTACACTTCCGACATACATTTTCTGAGAGAGAACCACCTAAACTTGTGTTGAGGTCAAGATATTCCACTCCAACCACATAAATCTTGATCTCTAGCCTTCCCAAAGTTGCTTTCCACTCAAATCATCTTTCTACCAAATCCAATCCTATGAGAGAGAGTCGAGTGTTGGGGAGACTATCATTTTAAGCACAAGAGCAAGGAGTTCATCATCAACACACCATTTGTTACCTCTTGGAGAGTGGTGTCTCCTAGATTGGTTAGGTGTCACTTGGGATCCTCCGTCAAGATTGTGGAGTTGAACCAAGGAGTTTGTAAGGGCAAGGAGATCGCCTACTTCGTGAAGATCTACCCTAGTGAGGCAAGTTCTTTCTGGGCTACGGCCATGGTGGGATAAACAAGGTTGCTTCTTCGTGGACCCTTCGTGGGTGGAGCCCTCCGTGGACTCGCGCAACCGTTACCCTTCGTGGGTTGAAGTCTCCATCAACGTGGATGTATGATAGCACCACCTATCGGAACCACGCCAAAAATCTCCGTGTCTATGTTGCGTTTGCTCCCTCCAAACTCCTTCCTTTACCTTCATATGCAATTAGTTTACATTCCGTTGCTATACTCTTAGAATTGCATGTGTAGGTTGATTGCTTGACTTGTGCTAAGTTGCTAAAATCTGCCAAGAATTAAAATTGGGAAAAGGCTAGATTTTTATTTGGTCAAGTAGTCTAATCACACCCTCTAGACATACTTTTGATCCTACAGGAAGGCGCAGAACGGTCGGCTGCTCTTGGATGACTCGGGCTGGTCCCTGCCGCGCATTGTGTCCGGCTCCGCCGTGATCACGGCCGCTCCCTTGCGCTTCACGTCTTTGGCCTTGGCTTTCTTCTCCTCCAGGTCTGTAGGCGTGAGCTCGAGGAGGGAGAGGCGCCCCTCCTCAGCCCTTGTGCACTTGGTCGCCAGGTTGAACAGTTCCAGAGATGTGCACAACTCCTCGTGGATGGCGAGCTCCTCCTTCATCTTGACGTCGCGGACGCCATCGAAGAACATGGAGATGATGGCCTCGTCCGTCACCTTGGGGATCTTGAGGCGAACGTTGTTAAAGCGCTGGATGTACTTATGGAGGGTCTCTCCTGGTTGTTGCTTGACGCGGCATTGTCGGGGTAAATAGCCATGGGTAGCCCAGCCGGCTTCCCCTGGCCCCTCAGAAAAAATCATGAGCCCATCCGGCTCATAAGGAGACTCAAGACCTGGGCCGCCTCCCCCCTAGCCGACTACCATCCTAGCCGGCTTCGGGGGCGGCCCGCCCTTTTTACCCCCATTAAGAAAACTGTGGAGGGCCGGCTACTGCAGGGCCGGCTACGGCAAGGCCGGCTATGGCAAGGCCGGCTACTGCCGGGCCGGCTCCGATAAAGCAGTCAACGCCGTACCCGCGATGTACGCGTCCACTCTGCGATGATGAAGCGGGGCGTGGCTACAGTGGAGCCTGCCACCCCCAAAACCCGGAGCACGCCTGGTACAGCGCGTCGTGTGGGCAGCTGTGGCCCGCCCGGTGCGGCACTGTAGCCACGGCGGCTCTTACGCCATCCACGACGGGCCGCCAGCGTGGCCCCCGGGGCGGTGGGCCCCTTCGGGCAGAGAGATGCCGAAGGCGGCCACACCCCCTCTCAAGCCGGCAAGATAGCGGGCCGGCTTCACGTAGCCGGCCTGCCGCCCTCCTCGAAGGAGACGCCCATTAAGGAGACAAGGTGCAGCGGGGCTACAGTAATCGCCCGCCAGGGCGGCGTTACTGAAGCCACGCTTACCCTGACCAAGCCTGCGCCAACAAACATGGGGCAACAGTAACCAGCCGCCGACCAGGCCCTGGCCGGCGGGGCCGGCCTATCGACCCAGGAGCCGGCAGCCGGCGGGACCCACCAGCCGGCGGGCCCCGGAAGCCGGCGAAGAAGCCGGCGAGCATAGTCACAGACAGCTAGGCCCCGCGCCCAGTCAGATTACCATTGTACCCCTGGGGGGTAGGCCTATATAAACCCCCCGGTGCACCCATGCAAAGGGTTGGACCCTCATTCTAGACCTAGACACATACAAGGAGAGGAAGCAAGCTGTGCTAAGCCCTTCTTCCTCCTTCCACCCCAAACAGCTCAAGGAGCATTGTAGCCACCTGTGAACTTAGTAACCATGCGGAGACCCCGCAGAGTAGCAGTAGGGGTGTTATCTCCCCGGAGAGCCCTGAAGCTGGGTAAGATTCGCCGGCGTGCATGTCTACGCCTCATCCCATTTCCAGGCACCGGCGACGTTCTATTGGCCCCCGCAATGATAAGCCACCCGTTGGCATATGTCGATCCTACCACCCGACATTTGGCGCCCACCGTGGGGCCAGGTGCACCGTCGGAGACCTGTTCTGGACGGGAACCCTTTTCCTTCCTCGCGGGCGCAGCCAGCCTGGCTCGCCCGATGGCACTTGCCGCGACGCGCTGCATGGCGTCGCCGACGTCTGCGCGGCTAGCGGCTTCGCCAACCTCTTCGACAAGGCCCGCATCTCCGATGAGCTCGCCTCCGACGCGGGCACAGATCACCTCGCCAACCTCCTCAGCCAGCTCCACGTCTCCAGCGAGCCCGCTGCGGACTTGGAGTCGGTTGGCTCCACCGACCCGATGCCCGTCGACTCCGACGCGGCATCCTACGACACCTTCCCCACCAACGTCACGATCTACAACGACCCGCTCCCTCCGGCTGGCGATCGCGATTCTGACGCCCCCGAGGTGATGGTTATCGGCCTCGACGGCCCGACTGACGAGGGCGCCCGCGACTCCCCACGCGTGGCAGCCCAAGACTTGTCCATCCCCCTTCCGGCTGACGCCAGCGACGAAGTTCTGGAGGCACACCGCCTCGCCCTCCTCGCGGAGGGCCGGCGGCTGGCCTCCGTAAGACGCCTCACCGAGGCCTACAAGCGCGAAGCTGACCGCGCCGCCTTCGGCACGCCGGCTCCGGCTGGCCCTAGCCGGGCCGGCGCTGTCAGGCAACGCGGCGCCGTCATCGCCGACATGCTTGGGGTGGATCGCCCGGTCTACGCCACCCAGCTCGAGAACCTGCGCGCCGCCCAAGCGGCCGTAGACGAGCTGGATGGCTTGGAAGCCGAAGATCTCCCCCATATGACGCGGCGCATCCAGCAACTAATCGATGCGGCCGCACGACGGCACGCGGCCGACGCCTGCGCGCGGAGCCCTCCCCGGCACTGCGAGCACGGCACGACCTCCCGGTCGCCGACTACCAGCTACACCCGCGCGCGGCGCGAGAAAGAGCCGGCTTCCAGCCGAAGCCGAACCCAAGTCTCCATCGAGCGAGACGCGGACGGCCGCCCCCGAGCCATGGAATGGCGGGGCACCCCGCCTCCGCCTCGAGCTCGCGGGGAAAGATATCCTACCCCGCCTCCAGTGGCTCACCCGACTCTCAGCGGCCGGCTTGGTCGCCGCGAGGGAATCGGCGAAAACGACGCCCGCCACCGGATCGACCGCCTGGCCCGATCCCTGGCGCTAGAAGAAGAAGACGATGTCGGCCCGCCTTGCTTCGGCCCCCGCATCCACGACGAGCCCTTCCCCAAAGGGTTCTCGCTCCCAAGACACACACCCAAGTACAACGGCTCGGTGAAGCCGGAAGACTGGCTGACCGACTACTCCACGGCCGTCAGCATCACCAATGGCAATCGGCGCGTCGCCGTAAAGTACGTGCCCCTCATGCTGCAAGGCACGGCGCGGGCTTGGCTCAACAGCCTTAAGCCCCTCAGCATCAACAGCTGGGTGGATTTCACTGAAGCCTTCGTTCGCAACTTCACCAGCACCTACAAGCGGGCTCCCAAGCCCAGGCAGCTCTCCCTGTGCGTACAGGGCCCAGCCGAGTCCACTCGCGACTACCTGACGCGTTGGGCCGAGCTCCGCAACTCCTACGAGGGGGTGCACGAGGTGCAAGCCATCGAATACTTCACAGCCGGGTGCCGAGAGGGCACCCTCCTCAAGCACAAGCTTCTCTGTGATGAGCCGACTACCCTCGACGAGCTCCTGAACATGGCCGACAAGTACGCCACCGCCGACTCCTCGATGAAGACCGAGCTCCGGGTGGACGCATCCGGAAAGGTGCTCAATCCGGCGCCCAAAGCGCCGGCTGGAGACGGCGGCCGACGCCAACACCAGAATGATCAAAAGCGCAAGGGCCCTGCGCCGCCTCCCGCCAGTCGGCAGGTGGCCACGGTCGAAGACGCGCCACCTGAAGGGCGCCCCGCACCCAAGAAGCCCAAGGGCGGTCGGCCGGCTTGGCAGCCGGCCTTCTCCTATGAGCAAACCCTTGATGCCCCATGCAAGTTCCACAGCGGCGCGAAGCCGTCCAACCACACGACCCGCAAATGCAACTGGCTCGCCCGAATCTCGAAGGGCGAAGGGCTTGCGCCGACTCCGCCTGCCGGCCCGCCGCCGCCGGGTCCGCCGCCCAAAGCCGCCCGGCCCGCGGTCGACGCCGTGCAGGACGAGTTCCCCGACGAGCAAGCGTCTTATGTCGTTTTCACGAGCCAGCCCGAAGACCGGCGCAGCAAGTGCCGAGAGCAACAGGAGGTCAACATGGCCGCCACCAGCCCAGCCGGCCACATGCACTGGTCGGAGAAACCCATCAGCTGGAGCCGGGCCGACCACCCAGAGGTGATGCCATCCCCCGGCTCCTACGCATTGGTCCTGTCGGCCACCCTCGCAACGGATACGCGCGCAGCACGCTTCTCCCGCGTGCTGATCGATGGCGGAAGCAGCATCAACATCCTGTACCGCGACACCATGGAGAAGCTGGGCGTCAAGGCAAAGCAACTTGCGCCGACTCGAACGGTGTTCCACGGCATCGTACCCGGATTGTCCTGTGCCCCCATCGGCAAGCTCAAGATTGATGTACCCTTTGGGGGCAAGGATCATTTCCGCCGGGAAGCAATCTGGTTCGAGGTGGTGGACCTGGAGAGCCCTTATCATGCCTTGCTCGGCCGACCCGCCCTGGCCAAGTTCATGGCGGTCCCCCACTATGCTTAACTCAAGATGAAGATACCGAGCTCCAAGGGTGTCATCACCATCGCCGGCGACTACAAGAAGTCCGCCGACTGCGCCGCGGCCAGCAGCCGGCTGGCCGAATCCCTCGTCATCGCTGCCGAGAGGAAGACGCTGGACCGGGTCATGGCCCTGGCCAGCAAGCAGCTAAACCAACCCGCCGACTCCAAGGAGTATGATGCCCAAGGATCTTTCCAGCCGGCCAAGGAGACCAAGAAGATACAGCTCGAC
The DNA here is from genome assembly GCA_034509565.1 of Triticum monococcum. Taxonomy (NCBI): domain Eukaryota; kingdom Viridiplantae; phylum Streptophyta; class Magnoliopsida; order Poales; family Poaceae; genus Triticum; species Triticum monococcum. The sequence goes on along the minus strand of CM067845.1, from coordinate 141,868,357 downwards.
CCCGAGCACCCCGAGAGGTTTGCCGTCATTGGGGCGAGCCTGGATAGCAAATAGGAAGGCGAGCTCGTTGATTTCCTCCGTGAGAATCGGGATATCTTTGCATGGTCCCCCAAGGACATGCCGGGTGTTTCGAAGGATTTTGCCGAGCACAAATTGCATGTGCGGGAGGATGCTAAGCCAGTCAAGCAGCCCCTCCACCGACTGTCAGAGGAGAAGAGAAGGATCGTAGGGGAGGAGATAGCCCGGCTTCTCGCCGCCGGCTTCATCATGGAAGTTTTCTTCCCCGAGTGGCTCGCGAACCCGGTTCTCGTGCTGAAAAAGAATAACAAGTGCCGCATGTGTATAGATTACACAAGCCTCAACAAAGCCTGCCCAAAAGATCCCTTCGCTCTGCCCAGGATTGATCAAGTGATAGACTCCACAGCCGGATGCGAGCTGTTGAGCTTTTTGGATGCCTACTCGGGATACCACCAGATAAAGCTGAACCCGGATGACCAACTGAAGACCGCCTTCATCACGCCGTTTGGAGCCTTCTGCTACCTGACTATGATGTTCGGCTTGAGGAATGCCAGCGCCACTTTTCAGCGTTGCATGCAGAAGTGCCTCCTCATGCAGCTCGGCAAGAACGCCCACGCTTACGTGGATGATGTTGTGGTGAAGACGGAGAAGCGTGGCACTCTGCTGGAAAACTTGAAGGAGACATTCGAGAACCTGCGCCGGTTCCGGATCAAGCTCAACCCGGAGAAATGCGTGTTCGAAGTGCCAGCCGGCCAGCTCCTAGGCTTTCTGGTCTCTGAACGCGGCATAGAGTGCAACCCTGTGAAGATCAAGGCCATCGAGAGGATGGCGGTCCCAACCAAGCTCAGAGAGATTTAGAAGTTCACCGGGTGCCTGGCCTCTCTTAACCGCTTCATCAGCCGGCTTGGAGAAAAAGCTCTCCCCCTCTACCGCCTCATGAAGAAGAGCACTCACTTTGAGTGGAACGACTAGGCCGACCAAGCTTTCCACGAGCTGAAGACAATGCTATCCACACCGCCTGTCTTGGCGGCACCGACTGAGAAGGATCCCATGCTCCTATATATTGCCGCCACTAGCCGGGTGGTCAGCACCGTCATTGTGGTCGAACGCCCCGAAGAAGGCCGAGCCCAGCCGGTCCAGAGGCCGGTTTATTACCTGAGCGAGGTGCTGTCCGCCTCGAAGCAAAATTACCCGCACTATCAGAAGATGTGCTATGGCGTATACTTCGCTGCCAAGAAGCTGAAGCCGTACTTTCAAGAGCATCCCATCACGGTCGTATGCACTGCCCCGCTAGCCGACATCATAGGCAGCCGGGATGCATCCGGCCGGGTGGCCAAATGGGCCATCGAGCTGGCCCCCTACACGATCTTCTACCAACCCCACACCGCCATCAAGATGCAAGCGCTGGCCGACTTCCTCGTCGACTGGGCCGAGACCCAGTACTTGCCACCAGCGCCCGACTCCACCCATTGGTGCATGCACTTTGACGGATCAAAGATGCGCACCGGCCTGGGAGCTGGCATCGTCCTTACCTCTACAAAGGGCGACAAGCTCAGATACACGCTGTAGATCCACTTCGCCGCCTCCAACAACGTAGCCGAGTACGAGGCGCTCATACACGGGCTCCGGCTCGCCAAGGAACTTGGCATTCGCCGGATCCTGTGCTATGGCGACTCGGATTTGGTGGTGCAGCAGTCTTCTGGCGACTGGGACGCCAAGGACGTGAACATGGCGAGCTACCGTTTCCTAGTGCAGCAAATCAGCGGATACTTCGACGGGTGTGAGTTCCTTCACGTGCTGCGAGCCGACAACGAGCCAGCGGATGCTCTGGCCCGAATAGGCTCCACGCGGCAAGCAATACCAGCTGGCGTCGCCCTGCAGCGCCTCCTCAAGCCTTCAATCAAGCCATCTCCAGAATCCGACTCCATTTTCGTGCCGCCTAACCCCGAGGAAGCCGGGTCCGGCTCAAAGAATCAAGTAGCCGGCCCGGGGACTTCAATATTTGGCTCAGGGACTGCAGTACCCGGCCCGGGGACTGCAGCACCCGGCCCGGGGACTGCGGTAGCTGGCCCGGGGATTTCTTCAGCACAGGAAGCAGCGGCCGACTCCAGCACTTCACTGCCCAGCCCGCCCACCCTGGTGGCTGTGGCCACATTGGTGGCAGAGGAGGTCGCCGCCCCATCATGGGCCCAAACCATCCGCAACTTTTTGGTGAACCATGACCTGCCGGCTAACAAAAATGAAGCAAGACAAGTTCAGCGCTGGGCTGGAGCATACACAATCGTCAACAGAGAGCTCGTCAAGCGCAGCACCACCGGAGTCTTGCAGCGATGCGTCGAGCAGGAGAAAGGCATCGCGATCCTCAGGGATATACACCAAGGAGAGTGCGGCCACCATGCCGCATCAAGATCACTGGTCGCCAAAGCCTTCCGCCACGGTTTCTTCTAGCCGACTGCTTTGGACGACGCCAAAGAGCTAGTCAAACACTGCAAAGGCTGCCAGCTTTTCAGCTCGCAGCAACACATGCCGGCTTCAGCACTCAAGACGATTCCCATCACCTGGCCCTTTGCCGTCTGGGGATTGGATATGGTGGGCCCATTCAAGACGGCGCGCGGCGGCATGACACATTTGCTCATCGCCGTCGACAAATTCACCAAGTGGATCGAGGCGAAGCCGATCAAGAAGCTGAATGGGCCGACTGCAGTGACCTTCATCGCAGATATAACAACCCGGTACGGCGTACCGCACAGCATCATCACTGACAATGGCATGAACTTTGCCAAAGGTGCCTTGGCACGGTTCTGCGCTGCGCAAGGTATCCGGCTGGACCTTGCGTCAGTCGCCCACCCGCAGTCAAACGGCCAAGTGGAGCGAGCAAATGGCCTTATTTTGTTCGGCATCAAGCCTCGACTGGTCGTACCTCTGGAGCGTTCAGCCGGCTGCTGGCTCGATGAGCTGCCGGCTGTCCTATGGAGTCTGCGCACTACCCCCAATAGATCAACCGGCTTCACTCCCTTCTTCCTTGTATATGGTGCCGAGGCGGTCATCCCAACAGACATCGAGTTCGACTCGCCTCGGGTAACCATGTACACGGAAGCAGAAGCCAAGGCAGCTCGAGAAGACGGCGTCGACCTGCTGGAAGAGGCTCGGCTGTTAGCCCTCAGCCAGTCTGCCATCTACCAGCAGGGTCTGCACCGCTACCATAGCCGGAGGGTCCACCCAAGATCCTTCCAGGAGGGCGACCTTGTGCTCCGACTGATCCAGCGAACAGCTGGCCAGCACAAGCTCGCAGCCCCCTGGGAAGGCCCCTTCATCATCAGCAGAGCCTTGGGCAACGACGCCTACTACCTCATCGACGCACAGAAGCCGAAGGCACGCAAGAGAGACGACTCCGGCAAGGAGTCGGAGCGACCATGGAACGCAAATCTCCTTCGGAAGTTTTACAGTTAAAACGCAGTATGTGTTATGCCCACTTTTGTATTTAATATGAAACAGTAGGCTCCCCGAGAAAGACTCGGGGACTGCCACCCGTTATTTTATGAATGAAAGTTATCATGCGTATGATATTACCTTTTCACTTATTTTGTCCGGCACCGGGTCCGACGAGTCGGCCCGGGGACTGGCCGACTAGAGTTATATTAGGAGCCCTACCCGCAGTCAGACAAGTAATGTGCCGACACCCAGGCTTGGCTCTTGCCGAAATCGCAGCTCGAAGAACCGACTGCCCGGCTGGCAAGAGCCACAAGCCAGAAAGGGTGCCCACATGAAAAACGGCTAGGGACCAAACATGCTCACATATATAACAAAAGCCGGCTGACTGCCTCACACCGACCGACTACCAGAGTAGCTGGCCGGCCGGCTTACATTCAGTCTACTTCAAATCCAAGAAAACTCAAGTACTTGCCTTCCCAAAGAGGGAAGGCGGCAAAGGAAAGAGCCTAAGGACAAAAAAGTACACTTGAATGAACGCCAACACATGCATATATTAATATTTACACAAAAGGCCTCCAGAGAGGTCGCCATCCAACATTGTTCGATACACCCCCAGTGGGTGGAATTGCAGAAACTCAAAATTGTCCAAAAAAGTAAAACAGGGACAAAAAGAATGGCAGATCAAGCCGGCGGGGCCGCAAACGAGTCGGGCTAAGCGGTGGAAGTAGTCGCGCCGGCTGGAGGAGCGGCCGGCTGGCCAACCTCGGCTTGATCGTTGTCTCCGGCAGAGGGCGCGCTCCCGCGTGGCTCATTGCTGGAGGCACGGTCGGCTGGGGGACGGTCGGCCGCCTCACCAGTCGGCTCGGCGTCTTCGCCGTCCTCCTCCTCGTCGTCCTCGCCCTCGTCGCTGGAGGCGATCTCTTCGGCCGAGTCCTCGCTGTCCGCCGGGTTCAGCCCGAACCATTCCTCCGGCTGGGCGGCGCCATCGTCGTTGAGCTCCGGCGCGAAGACACTGGTGTCGGTTCACTCGGCGATCGTCGAGGCGTGTTGCGCGATCGCCGGCCGCACCTCCTCCAGCTCGGCGTCGGCTTCCAACCGCCACGTCCGCAGCTGGTCCAGGCTTAGCCCTGGGTACCACGCGCGGACGAACTCCAGCGCGCGCCCAGCTCCAAGACGGGCCGCGGACGCCTTCCAGGCCTCGAAGCGGCCGACTGCGACTTCGAGCCAGTCGGCCGTCCGGCTTGGGGTGCGGGGAATTGTCTGGCCGGGCCAGAGCACGGCCAGCATCGTCGCCCCGACGCGTTGGAGCCGGCGGAGCAACCGGTGGGCCGGCTGCAGCCGCGCCTAGACGGCGATGAGCTGCTCCGACAACGTCCGGTTCGCATTCGGCGGAATCACAACCCCGGCCTGACGGTGCTCCTCGCGGTAGGCTTCGATGGCTTGGGCGGCAAGGACGGACTGGCCGGGGAAGTACTCTGCGCAAGACAGCAAACACAAGTCAAAACAAAACCATAGGCGGCCGGCGGATGGAAGAAGAGCAAGAAAGACAGCCTACCATCGATGAGATCCTCGATCCGGCCGAAGCCTTCTTCCAGCGCCTGGCGCGTCTCGGCCCAGCTCGCCTCCCTGGCCTCGAACTCCGCCTTCAGGGTAGCCTCGCCGTCCTGCGCCTTTTGCAGGGCCGCCTTGTGGCTCTCCTCTTGGTCGGCCAGTTTCGTCGCCAAGCGGTCGCACTCTTGAACCAAGTCAGCATACTCGGCGTCCTTGGCACGAAGAGCGGCCTGCACCACACCGAGTTCCCTCCGCAGGTCAGCGTTGGCCTCTGCACGAGCAAAAGATAAAGAGAAAAGTCAGCAAAGGAAAAGTCGTCGAGTAAGATCCGACCCAACTGCGCTGCAGTCGGCCCGGATCTCGGGGATTACACCCAGTGGGTGCGCTGTCGCGCCCCCACGAGAAATAAATAAGGACAAAACACTTACGCCGGCTGCTGGCGAGGTCTTCGGTCTTCCGGCTTAGCTCCCGAGCCTGGGAGTTGAAGGCGGCAGCGCGAGAATTATGATAATCCTAAGAGATCAGAAAGAACAGTCAAAGATAGTCGTCGAGTAAGATCCGACCCGACTGCGCTACAGTCGGCCCGGATCTCGGGGACTACACCCAGTGGGTGCGCTAGCGCGCCCCCACGGAAAAAATTCAAAGGACCAGAACGGTCAAGGAGTGAAGACTTACCCGGATTGCAGAACGCGTCGACAGAAACTCCTGAGTAAATTGCCTCAGGAGGCCGGCCTGTGCCTGTAGCCGGCTCCGAACCTCTTGAGCCGCGATGTTCAGCTCACCGCTCCCTCCGCTAGGAGTCCATCCGGACGTGGCGGAGCTGGCCGCCTCCAAGGCGTCTGCCGTCCGCTCCGCCCCCGCGGCTCGACGCGTGTCCGGCGGGGCCGTGCCCCCTCCGGCGGGCTGGCCCGCCGCCAGCTCGATCTCAAGGCCGGCTCCTGCCTCGGGCGCGGCCCGGGCCGGCTCCTCCGGCACCGCCAACGATTGGCCGCCTTCGCCTGCTCCGACTGGCGCTGCCGGCGATGTCCTCTCGACGGATATCTCGAAGACTTCATCCCTCTGCACCGGCGGCTGCTCGGGGATAATCTCCTCCGCCGTGGGCAGAGGGATATCCGGATCCAAGGTCTGGAGGGGGATGGCGAGTAGCGGAGGCTGGCTATGCGCGCCTTCCGCCTCTGTCTCCGCAATCGCCCGCTTCGACGGAGTCTCGGCCGCCGTGCTCGCTCGCCCTGGCGCCGTCTAGGCGGCCTCCCGCTCTGCCGCCTCCCGCTCGGCCGCCTCCCTCTCTCGGCGCGCCTCGCGAGCGTTGCGCTCCGTGGCTGCGTCAAGTTCGGCGCGGGGGTCCACTCGGCGGGACCCTGAGGATCCGGCACTCGGCCCGACCACAGAGCCGGCTGGGCCTCGCTCGAGGGAGAGCGGCGCCCTGCTCAGAAAATCAGAAAAGCATTCAAGAAAAGAAGACTTCAGAATAACAAGCACGTAGGTGTTGGGGAACGCAGTAATTTCGAAAATTTTCCTACGCACACGCAAGATCATGGTGATGCACAGCAACGAGAGGGGAGAGTGTTGTCTACGTACCAACGCAGACCGACTGCGGAAGCGATCACACAACGTAGAGGAAGTAGTCGTACGTCTTCTTCCCGATCCGACCGATCCAAGCACCGTTACTCCGGCACCTCCGAGTTCTTAGCACACGTTCAGCTCGATGACGTTCCTCGGGCTCCGATCCAGCAAAGCGTCGAGGAAGAGTTCCGTCAGCACGACGGCGTGGTGATGATCTTGATGTACTACCGATGCAGGGCTTCGCCTAAGCACTGTAACGGTATGATCGAGGTGGAATTTGGTGGCAGGGGGCACCGCACACGGCTAAGGAACGATCTCAAGGATCAACTTGTGTGTCTATGGGGTGCCCCCTGCCCCGTATATATATGTTGGAGAAGGGGAGCCGGCCGGCCAAGGGAGAGGAGGCGCAGGGGAGTCCTACTCCCACCGGGAGTAGGACTCCTCCCCCCAATCCTAATCCAATTAGGACTCCCGGGGGGGAAAGAGAGAGAAGGGGGGCCGGCCCCCTATCCTAGTCCTACTAGGACTTGGGGAAGGGGGGGGCGCCGGCCAGCTTGGGCTTGTCCCTTTTCTCTTTTTCCACTAAGGCCCAATAGGCCCATTAGTCTCCCGGGGGGTTCCGGTAACCCTCCCGGTATTCCGGTAAAATCCCGATTTCACCCGGAACACTTCCGATGTCCAAACATAGGCTTCCAATATATCAATCTTTACGTCTCGACCATTTCGAGACTCCTCGTCATGTCCGTGATCTCATCCGGGACTCCGAACAACCTTCGGTACATCAAAATGCATAAACTCATAATAACTGTCATCGTAACGTTAAGCGTGCGGACCCTACGGTTTGAGAACAATGTAGACATGACCGAGACACGTCTCCGGTCAATAACCAATGGCGGGACCTGGATGCCCATATTGGCTCCTACATATTCTACGAAGATCTTTATCGGTCAGACCGCATAACAACATACGTTGTTCCCTTTGTCATCGGTATGTTACTTGCCCGAGATTCGATCGTCGGTATCCAATACCTAGTTCAATCTCGTTACCGGCAAGTCTCTTTACTCGTTCCGTAATACATCATCTCACAACTAACATATTAGTTGCAGTGCTTGCAAGGCTTATGTGATGTGCATTACCGAGAGGGCCCAGAGATACCTCTCCGACAATCGGAGTGACAAACCCTAATCTTGAAATACGCCAACCCAACATCTACCATTGGAGACACCTGTAGTACTCCTTTATAATCACCCAGTTACATTGTGACGTTTGGTAGTACCCAAAGTGTTCCTCCGGTAAACGGGAGTTGCATAATCTCATAGTTATAGGAACATGTATAAGTCATGAAGAAAGCAATAGCAACATACTAAACGATCGGGTGCTAAGCTAATGGAATGGGTCATGTCAATCAGATCATTCAACTAATGATGTGACCTCGTTAATCAAATAACAACTCTTTGTTCATGGTTAGGAAACATAACCATCTTTGATTAACGAGCTAGTCTAGTAGAGGCATACTAGTGACACTCTGTTGGTCTATGTATTCACACATGTATTATGTTTCCAGTTAATACAATTCTAGCATGAATAATAAACATTTATCATGATATAAGGAAATAAATAATAAATTTATTATTGCCTCTAGGGCATATTTCCTTCAGTCTCCCACTTGCACTAGAGTCAATAATCTAGATTACACAGTAATGATTCTAACACCCATGGAGTCTTGGTGCTGATCATGTTTTGCTCGTGGAAGAGGCTTAGTCAACGGGTCTGCAACATTCAGATCCGTATGTATCTTGCAAATCTCTATGTCTCCCACCTGGACTAAATCCCGGATGGAGTTGAAGCGTCTCTTGATGTGTTTGGTTCTTTTGTGAAATCTGGATTCCTTTGCCAAGGCAATTGCACCAGTATTGTCACAGAAGATCTTCATTGGACCCGATGCACTAGGTATGACACCTAGATCGGATATGAACTCCTTCATCCAGACTCCTTCGTTCGCTGCTTCCGAAGCAGCTATGTACTCCGCTTCACATGTAGATCCCGCTACGACGCTTTGTTTAGAACTGCACCAACTGACAGCTCCACCGTTTAAAGTAAACACGTATCCGGTTTGCGATTTAGAATCGTCCGGATCAGTGTCAAAGCTTGCATCAACGTAACCTCTTACGGTGAGCTCTTTGTCACCTCCATATACGAGAAACATATCCTTAGTCCTTTTCAGGTATTTCAGGATGTTCTTGACCGCTGTCCAGTGATCCACTCCTGGATTACTTTGGTACCTCCCTGCTAAACTTATGGCAAGGCACACATCAGGTCTGGTACACAGCATTGCATACATGATAGAGCCTATGGCTGAAGCATAGGGAACATCTTTCATTTTCTCTCTATCTTCTGCAGTGGTCGGGCATTGAGTCTGACTCAACTTCACACCTTGTAATACAGGCAAGAACCCTTTCTTTGCTTGATCCATTTTGAACTTCTTCAAAATCTTGTCAAGGTATGTGCTTTGTGAAAGTCCAATTAAGCGTTTTGATCTATCTCTATAGATTTTTATGCCTAATATGTAAGCAGCTTCCCCGAGGTCTTTCATCAAAAAACTTTTATTCAAGTATCCCTTTATGCTATCCAGAAATTCTATATCATTTCCAATGAGTAATATGTCATCCACATATAATATCAGAAATGCAACAGAGCTCCCACTCACTTTCTTGTAAATACAGGCTTCTCCAAAAGTCTGTATAAACCCAAATGCTTTGATCACACTATCAAAGCGTTTATTCCAACTCCGAGATGCTTGCACCAGTCCATAAATGGATCGCTGGAGTTTGCATACTTTGTTAGCTCCCTTTGGATCGACAAAACCTTCTGGTTGCATCATATACAACTCTTCTTCCAGAAATCCATTCAGGAATGCGGTTTTTACATCCATTTGCCAAATTTCATAATCATAAAATGCGGCAATTGCTAACATGATTCTGACAGACTTAAGCATCGCTACGGGTGAGAAAGTCTCATCGTAGTCAACTCCTTGAACTTGTCGAAAACCTTTTGCGACAAGTCGAGCTTTGTAGACAGTAACATTACCATCAGCGTCAGTCTTTTTCTTAAAGATCCATTTATTCTCAATTGCTTGCCGATCATCGGGCAAGTCAACCAAAGTCCATACTTTGTTCTCATACATGGATCCCATCTCAGATTTCATGGCTTCAAGCCACTTTGCGGAATCTGGGCTCACCATCGCTTCTTCATAGTTCATAGGTTCATCATGATCTAGTAGCATGACTTCCAGAACAGGATTACCGTACCACTCTGGTGCGGATCTTACTCTGGTTGATCTACGAGGTACAGTAGTATCTTGATCTAAAGTTTCATGATTATCATCATTAACTTCCTCTCTTATTGGTGTAGGTCTCACAGAAACAGTTTTCTGTGATGCACTATTTCCCAATAACGGAGTAGGTACAGTTACCTCGTCAAGTTCTACTTTCCTCCCACTCACTTCTTTCGAGAGAAACTCCTTCTCAAGAAAGTTTCCGAATTTAGCAACAAAAATCTTGCCTTCGGATCTGTGATAGAAGGTGTATCCAATAGTTTCCTTTGGATATCCTATGAAGACACACTTCTCCGATTTGGGTTCGAGCTTATCAGGTTGAAGCTTTTTCACATAAGCATCGCAGCCCCAAACTTTAAGAAACGACAACTTTGGTTTCTTGCCAAACCATAGTTCATAAGGCGTCGTCTCAACGGATTTAGATGGTGCCCTATTTAACGTGAATGCGGCCGTCTCTAAAGCATAACCCCAAAATGATAGCGGTAAATCAGTAAGAGACATCATAGATCGCACCATATCTAGTAAAGTACGATTACGACGTTCGGACACACCATTACGTTGTGGTGTTCCGGGTGGCGTGAGTTGCGAAACTATTCCACAATTTTTCAAATGTACACCAAACTCGTAACTCAAATATTCTCCTCCACGATCAGATCGTAGAAACTTTATTTTCTTGTTACGATGATTTTCAACTTCACTCTGAAATTCCTTGAACTTTTCAAATGTTTCAGACTTATGTTTCATTAAGTAGATATACCCATATCTGCTTAAATCATCTGTGAAGGTGAGAAAATAACGATATCCGCCACGAGCCTCAATATTCATCGGACCACATACATCGGTATGTATGATTTCCAATAAATCTGTTGCTCTCTCCATAGTACCGGAGAACGGTGTTTTAGTCATCTTGCCCATGAGGCACGGTTCGCAAGTACCAAGTGATTCATAATCAAGTGGTTCCAAAAGCCCATCAGTATGGAGTTTCTTCATGCGCTTTACACCGATATGACCTAAACGGCAGTGCCACAAATAAGTTGCACTATCATTATCAACTCTGCATCTTTTGGCTTCAACATTATGAATATGTGTATTACTACTATCGAGATTCAATAAGAATAGACCACTTTTCAAGGGTGCATGACCATAAAAGATATTACTCATATAAATAGAACAACCATTATTCTCTGATTTAAATGAATAACCGTCTCGCATCAAACAAGATCCAGATATAATGTTCATGCTCAACGCTGGCACCAAATAACAATTATTTAGGTCTAATATTAATCCCAAAGGTAGATGTAGAGGTAGCGTGCCGACCGCGATCACATCGACTTTGGAACCGTTTCCCACGCGCATCGTCACCTCGTCCTTTGCTAGTGTCCGCTTATTCTGTAGTCCCTGTTTCAAGTTGCAAATATTAGCAACAGAACCAGTATCAAATACCCAGGTGCTACTGCGAGCATTAGTAAGGTACACATCAATAACATGTATATCACATATACCTTTGTTCACCTTGCCATCCTTCTTATCCGCCAAATACTTGGGGCAGTTCCGCTTCCAGTGACCAGTCTGCTTGCAGTAGAAGCACTCAGTTTCAGGCTTAGGTCCAGACTTGGGTTTCTTCTCTTGAGCAGCAACTTTCTTGCCGTTCTTCTTGAAGTTCCCTTTCTTCTTCCCTTTGCCCTTTTTCTTGAAACTAGTGGTTTTGTTAACCATCAACACTTGATGCTCCTTCTTGATTTCTACCTCCGCAGCTTTCAGCATAGCGAAGAGCTCGGGAATAGTCTTGTTCATCCCTTGCATATTATAGTTCATCACAAAGCTCTTGTAGCTTGGTGGCAGTGATTGGAGAATTCTGTCAATGACGCAATCATCCGGAAGTGTAACTCCCAATTGAATCAAGTGATTATTATACCCAGACATTTTGAGTATATGCTCACTGACAGAACTGTTCTCCTCCATCTTGCAGCTATAGAACTTATTGGAGACTTCATATCTCTCAATCCGGGCATTTGCTTGAAATATTAACTTCAACTCCTGGAACATCTCATATGCTCCATGACGTTCAAAACGTCGTTGAAGTCCCGGTTCTAAGCCGTAAAGCATGGCACACTGAACTATTGAGTAGTCATCAGCTTTGCTCTGCCAGACGTTCATAACTTCTGGTGTTGCTCTTGCAGCAGGCCTGGCACTCAGCGGTGCTTCCAGGACGTAATTCTTCTGTGCAGCAATGAGGATAATCCTCAGGTTACGGACCCAGTCCGTGTAATTGCTACCATCATCTTTGAACTTTGCTTTCTCAAGGAACGCATTAAAATTCAACGGAACAACAGCACGAGCCATCTATCTACAATCAACATAAACAAGCAAGATACTATCAGGTACTAAGTTCATGATAATTTTTAAGTTCAGTTAATTTACTTAAGAACTCCCACTTAGATAGACATCCCTCTAATCTTCTAAGTGATCACGTGATCCAAATCAACTAAACCATAACCGATCATCACGTGAGATGGAGTAGTTTTCAATGGTGAACATCAATATGTTGATCATATCTACTATATGATTCACGCTCGACCTTTCGGTCTCCGTGTTCCGAGGCCATATCTGTATATGCTTGGCTCGTCAAGTATAACCTGAGTATTCCGCGTGTGCAACTGTTTTGCACCCGTTGTATTTGAACGTAGAGCCTATCACACCCGATCATCACGTGGTGTCTCAGCACGAAGAACTTTTGCAACGGTGCATACTCAAGGAGAACACTTCTTGATAATTTAGTGAGAGATCATCTTATAATGCTACCGTCAATCAAAGCAAGATAAGATGCATAAAAGGATAAACATCACATGCAATCAATATAAGTGATATGATATGGCCATCATCATCTTGTGCTTGTGATCTCCATCTCCGAAACACCGTCATGATCACCATCGTCACCGGCGCGCCACCTTGATCTCCATCGTAGCAACGTTGTCGTCTCGCCAATCTTATGCTTCCATGACTATTACTACCGTTTAGTAATCTAGTAAAGCATTACATCGCGATTGCATTGCATACAATAAAGCGACAACCATATGGCTCCTGCCAGTTGCCGATAACTCGGTTACAAAACATGATCATCTCATACAATAAAATCAGCATCATGCCTTGACCATATCACATCACAACATGCCCTGCAAAAACAAGTTAGACGTCCTCTACTTTGTTGTTGCAAGTTTTACGTGGCTGCTACGGGCTTAAGTAAGAACTCATCTCACCGACGCATCAAAACCACAACGATAGTTCGTCAAATAGACTCCGTTTTAACCTTCTCAAGGACCGGGCGTAGTCACACTTGGTTCAACTAAAGTTGGAGAGGCAGTCTTCCGCAAGCCATCTGTGTGCAAAGCACGTCGAGGGAACCGGTCTCGCGTAAGAGTACGCGTAAGGTTGGTCCGGATCGTCTCGTCCAACAATGCCGCCGAACCAAAGTATGACATGCTGGTAGGCAGTATGACTTGTATCGCCCACAACTCACTTGTGTTCTACTCGTGCATATAACATCAAACCATAAAAACCTAGGCTCGGATGCCACTGTTGGGGAACGCAGTAATTTCGAAAATTTTCCTACGCACACGCAAGATCATGGTGATGCACAGCAACGAGAGGGGAGAGTGTTGTCTACGTACCAACGCAGACCGACTGCGGAAGCGATCACACAACGTAGAGGAAGTAGTCGTACGTCTTCTTCCCGATCCGACCGATCCAAGCACCGTTACTCCGGCACCTCCGAGTTCTTAGCACACGTTCAGCTCGATGACGTTCCTCGGGCTCCGATCCAGCAAAGCGTCAAGGAAGAGTTCCGTCAGCACGACGGCGTGGTGACGATCTTGATGTACTACCGACGCAGGGCTTCGCCTAAGCACTGTAACGGTATGATCGAGGTGGAATTTGGTGGCAGGGGGCACCGCACACGGCTAAGGAACGATCTCAAGGATCAACTTGTGTGTCTATGGGGTGCCCCCTGCCCCGTATATATATGTTGGAGAAGGGGAGCCGGCCGGCCAAGGGAGAGGAGGCGCAGGGGAGTCCTACTCCCACCAGGAGTAGGACTCCTCCCCCCAATCCTAATCCAATTAGGACTCCCGGGGGGGGGGGGAAAGAGAGAGAAGGGGGGCCGGCCCCCTATCCTAGTCCTACTAGGACTTGGGGAAGGGGGGGGGGCGCCGGCCAGCTTGGGCTTGTCCCTTTTCTCTTTTTCCACTAAGGCCCAATAGGCCCATTAGTCTCCCGGGGGGTTCCGGTAACCCTCCCGGTATTCCGGTAAAATCCCGATTTCACCCGGAACACTTCCGATGTCCAAACATAGGCTTCCAATATATCAATCTTTACGTCTCGACCATTTCGAGACTCCTCGTCATGTCCGTGATCTCATCCGGGACTCCGAACAACCTTCGGTACATCAAAATGCATAAACTCATAATAACTGTCATCGTAACGTTAAGCGTGCGGACCCTACGGTTCGAGAACAATGTAGACATGACCGAGACACGTCTCCGGTCAATAACCAATAGCGGGACCTGGATGCCCATATTGGCTCCTACATATTCTACGAAGATCTTTATCGGTCAGACCGCATAACAACATACGTTGTTCCCTTTGTCATCGGTATGTTACTTGCCCGAGATTCGATCGTCGGTATCCAATACCTAGTTCAATCTCGTTACCGGCAAGTCTCTTTACTCGTTCCGTAATACATCATCTCACAACTAACATATTAGTTGCAGTGCTTGCAAGGCTTATGTGATGTGCATTACCGAGAGGGCCCAGAGATACCTCTCCGACAATCGGAGTGACAAACCCTAATCTTGAAATACGCCAACCCAACATCTACCATTGGAGACACCTGTAGTACTCCTTTATAATCACCCAGTTACGTTGTGACGTTTGGTAGTACCCAAAGTGTTCCTCCGGTAAACGGGAGTTGCATAATCTCATAGTTATAGGAACATGTATAAGTCATGAAGAAAGCAATAGCAACATACTAAACGATCGGGTGCTAAGCTAATGGAATGGGTCATGTCAATCAGATCATTCAACTAATGATGTGACCTCGTTAATCAAATAACAACTCTTTGTTCATGGTTAGGAAACATAACCATCTTTGATTAACGAGCTAGTCTAGTAGAGGCATACTAGTGACACTCTGTTGGTCTATGTATTCACACATGTATTATGTTTCCGGTTAATACAATTCTAGCATGAATAATAAACATTTATCATGATATAAGGAAATAAATAATAACTTTATTATTGCCTCTAGGGCATATTTCCTTCAGTAGGCGGCTACTAGACTTACGCGGAAACTGAGCGGGGCTTCTTCACCGCCTTCCGGAAGCAAGCAACCTTCGCCGCCGCCTCCTCGCACTTCGTGGCCGCGGCAGAGGCCTTCGGCTTCTTCGGCCGGCTTCCGAAGAGCGGGAGCGCGGCCCGGCGTTTCCCCTTCCCACCACCGGCAGTCGGCACAGCAGACGAGCTCGTGCCGCGGCGGTCGGTTGCCGGCTGGTGGCGCGGAAGTTCTTCGGCTTCAAAATCGTCCGGCCAGTCGTCGAAACTGGCCGAGAGCCCGGTGCCGCCGAGCTCGGCGGCGTCCCCCGTGGCGGCATCCTCCATGGCGACGGCGGAGAGATCCGGGTTGTCGAGGTCGTCCACCGTACGTTCCAGGGCGTACTCACGGTCGACTCCAGCCGCCCCGGCTGGCAGCGGGAGAAGAGGATTCTGATGAAGAGAAAAAAGAGAAGAGCCGCCTGGTCAGAAGCCGGCTGACCCAAGCCGGCAGACGACGAGAAGAAAAACTTACCACAGGCGGAGGATGGGCGCGGGAGTACGACGCCTTGCCGAATTGCCACTCGTCGGTGAGCTTCAGGTTGGCGATGTAGTTCGCCATCAGAGCCACCTCGGCATGGGGCATCTCCCATGTGCTTAGCCGGCAAGGGTCAAACCGACCACTCATTTGGCACATCATGTGCGGCCGGCTTTGGAGGGGCAGAATCCGGCGCTCGACGAAGGCGGTTACCAGATCGGACGCGCGCAGGCCTTCCGACTGGACCATCACCCGCAGCCGGGAGATGGAAGCATTCCCAGCCGGAGACAAGGACTTCGACCGGTAGCCCCAGGTCCGCCGCTTCCCAGTCGGCGGGCCGGCTACGTAAGCCGGCAGATTGACGTAGTCGCCGTGCGGGGCGACGTTCTTGACGTCGAAGTAAGATTTCTGCCAAAGCTTGACAGACTGGATCAGAGGAATGTGGGGGAAGGGGTTGTCGTCGCTTGCCCTCTTCATCGCGATGAAGGCGCCACAGGGAGCCGGCACGCCGGCGGAGACGGTGCCGAGCTTGTTCTGGAACAGCTCCGCCCAGAGCTCCAGCGTCGGCAGCACCCCCAAGAACCCTTCGCAGAGCGAGACGAAGGCCGCAAGCTGCAGCACTGCGTTGGGCGTGACGTGGTGTGGTTGGAGGTTGTAGAATTCAAGAAAGGAGCGCATGAAGCTGCTCGCCGGGAAGCCGAAGCCACGGAGGAAGTGCGCGCGCAAGACGACGCGCTCGCCTTCCTCCGGCGCCGGCGAGACCTCCTTCGCGGGCGCCAGACGCACCTGCACGAGGTTGGCGGCGGGCAGGCGCCGGGTCTGGCGGAGGAACTCAATGTGGTCCTCGTGGACGTTGGACCCATCCCACGAGCTCGACAAAGCCAGAGACATGGCGGCATGGGTGGGCTGCGGCGCGAAGCTGCGTCGGGCGCGAGGAAGAAGAAGAGGAAGAAGAGAATCAGGAGGGACGGGGAGCGGGGGAGCGAACGGGCCTGGGCCTCTCCCCCTCCCCCCCTACTTGTAGGCGCGTGCGCCAGAGACGAGGAGGCGCGGCGTGGGGGATCGTGGGGATCGATCGTGCCCATCCCCCCCACGCCCGCGTTAAATACGCGCCTTGATGACGCAAAGTAACGGCCGCGGGGAGGCGAGCAGCCCCCTCGAGCCACAGAAGATCTGCGCCCGGGCCGAGGCCGGGGAGTGGCGGGCCCGGGCCTGCGGCGGCGTCCCGTCGCGCGTGTGCGACG
This sequence comes from Triticum monococcum, assembly GCA_034509565.1. Taxonomy (NCBI): domain Eukaryota; kingdom Viridiplantae; phylum Streptophyta; class Magnoliopsida; order Poales; family Poaceae; genus Triticum; species Triticum monococcum. The sequence goes on along the minus strand of CM067845.1, from coordinate 141,851,373 downwards.
GCAGGGCTTCCCCGCCACGAGGCTCGTCATGGGGCCCGCGGCCAGCCCGCGGGTCAACCACGGTCACCCTAATAACGAAAAGTGCTCCGAAGCCGGCTGCAACGACGAGGTCGGCCCCTCACGGTATGAAGCCGGCCAAGCTTCCCGTCCTTCCGTCCGCCGTGAAGCTCGCCCGCCTTCGGGGACTACTGTCAGGGTAAATAGCCATGGGTAGCCCAGCCGGCTTCCCCTGGCCCCTCAGAAAAAATCATGAGCCCATCCGGCTCATAAGGAGACTCAAGACCTGGGCCGCCTCCCCCCTAGCCGACTACCATCCTAGCTGGCTTCGGGGGTGGCCCGCCCTTTTTACCCCCATTAAGAAAACTGTGGAGGGCCGGCTACGGCAAGGCCGGCTATGGCAAGGCCGGCTACTGCCGGGCCGGCTCCGATAAAGCAGTCAACGCCGTACCCGCGATGTAAGCGTCCACTCTGCGATGATGAAGCGGGGCGTGGCTACAGTGGAGCCTACCACCCCCAAAACCCGGAGCACGCCTGGTACAACGCGTCGTGCGGGCAGCTGCGGCCCGCCCGGCGCGGCACTGTAGCCACGGCGGCTCTGACGCCGTCCACGACAGGCCGCCAGCGTGGCCCGCGAGGCGGTGGGCCCCTTCGGGCAGAGAGATGCCGAAGGCGGCCACACCCCCTCTCAAGCCAGCAAGACAGCGGGCCGGCTTCACGTAGCCAGCCTGCCGCCCTCCTCGAAGGAGACGCCCATTAAGGAGACAAGGTGCGGCGGGGCTACAGTAATCGCCCGCCAGGGCGGCGTTACTGAAGCCACGCTTACCCCGACCAAGCCTGCGCCAACAAACACGGGGCAACAGTAACCAGCCGCCGACCAGGCCCTGGCCGGCGGGGCCGGCCTGTCGACCCAGGAGCCGGCAGTCGGCGGGACCCACCAGTCGGCGGGTCCCGGAAGCCGGCGGAGAAGCCGGCGAGCATAGTCACAGACAGCTGGGCCCCGCGCCCAGTCGGATTACCATTGTACCCCCGGGGGGTAGGCCTATATAAACCCCCCGGTGCACCCATGCAAAGGGTTGGACCCTCATTCTAGACCTAGACACATACAAGGAGAGGAAGCAAGCTGAGCTAAGCCCTTCTTCCTCCTTCCACCCCAAACAGCTCAAGGAGCATTGTAGCCACCCGTGAACTTAGTAACCATGCGGAGACCCCGCAGAGCAGCAGTAGGGGTGTTATCTCCCCGGAGAGCCCTGAAGCTGGGTAAGATTCGCCGGCATGCATGTCTACGCCTCATCCCGTTTCCAGGCACCGGCGACGTTCTATTGGCCCCCGCAATGATAAGCCACCCGTTGGCATATGTCGATCCTACCACCCGACAGGCATATGTCACCCACAACCGGTGGGCGGTCGCGAGTGCCTTGGAAGTTGGCAAGGAAATGGTCAGGCATCTCGCCCCAGGAGGAGATCGAGCCTGGAGGCAGGTTCAGGAGCCAATAGCAGGCACCATCCTTGAGAGCCATGGCGAACCAGTTTGCCATGACTTTCTCGTCGTCGTTGGCTGCCTCGATGCTCAGCTCGTAGAGCTGCAGGAACTCCGTGGGGTAAGGGGTGCCGTCGTAGCGAGGAGGCAGATCCTGTCGGATCACAGGTTCCGGCAAAACCCTTAAGGTTCGAACTCTGGGGTGCGCACGAAGATTTCCTTCCCTACCGATCCGCGTCTTGACTAGGAAAAGAACTTATGAACTAGCTCGACGAACTCGCAACACAAAGACACAAGATTTATAGTGGTATGGGCCACCGTTGTGGTGTAATACCCTACTCTAGTTTGGTGGTGGTGGATTGCCTCTTGGGCTGATGATGAACAATACAAGGGGAAGAATAGCCTCCTGAGGTTGAGGTGTTCTTGTGCTCGGTGGATGTGTTGCCAAGATGTTTGGCTCTAAGTTGAGGTGAGGTCGATCTGCCTCTCTCTCGGTTTGTCCCCCTAGCTATAGCGGTGGCTAGCTCTATTTATGGAGGCCCTGGTCTTCTCCCCAAATATTTGAGCGGGAAGGGATCCAACAATGGCCAATTTGAAAGAGGACATCTAGTACAAGCTATCCTGACAAAAAGGGGTCTTCGCTTGCGAAAGGCTCTGGTGATGACGCCGTGTTGGGCTCCATGGTGACCTCCATCTTGCCGTCCTTCTGGTCTTGGTCTCGTTGCACCAATATGGAAACCTTTGCTTGATGCCTCAGTACTCCATGCCTGCGCTTGCCCTCTTAGCACCAAGGAGGAAACAAGGACTCTACGCGCGCTGGCGCCCGCCTGGTCTCGATCGTCATGGCTCATGTCACGAGAACCTTCCGAGGTTTGCCTGGCCTTGAACTCTCCGCCCCTCACGAGGCACCGCTCCTGAGGAGGTCTTGTGTTGTACGCCTCGCGAGCCTTGGCCCCTTGCGAGGGTCTTGGTTCCTTGTTGATGAACATGGCTCGTACATGCCTGCTAGCAAAGCCACGTCGTGGGCCGCACACAGGCAAGTCTGGGGACCCCCATTCCCAGAACGCCGACAGTAGCCCTCGGGCCCAGGGCGCACTCAGGCTCGGCTTCGAGGCCTAGCCAAGGGTCAAGTGCGGAGCGCCGCGGGCCCCAATAGCCTGCGGCCTTGGTCGATGCATGGCGGTTGAATTGACGCGGGCGTCTTCGCTTCCCCACGCTGCCTTGATACCCGCCTGGCTAATCGGCCACCACGATCTACACGGTTATTCTTCCATCGCTTGCGCCATTCTCCTCCAATTCCTCTGCTTTCCCCTAGACTCTGCTCCTCTTTCCAATCCGACCTTAGCTCTGCTCGCCCTATCACCATGGCGCCGACACAAGCGGATAAGGGGAAGAAACCTCTATCTTCGGCTAGTGCTCCCCCGGCCGCCGAGCCCGCACTTGACCGACCGCACGTGCTCAACGATGAGGCCATGGGCAAGGTGTGCCCTGTCGGCGTTCTGGGAACGGGGGTCCCCAGACTTGCTTGCCTGCGGCCTGCGGCGTGGCTCAAGTGGGGGCCCAGCGCGGCCCATCTTCATCAACACGAGGCTCAGGACCCTCGCGAGGGGACAAGCCTCACGAGGCGGACGACGCGGCGCATCCTCAGGCACAGCCTCGTCAGACTGGCTCGCGAGGAGGCGGAGAGTTCAAGGCGGGGTACCTCGTGAGGTGCCCATGACGCAAGCCATGATGACACGGGGCGCCAGGCGGGTGCCAGCGCGCACAGCGTCCGTCTTTCCTCTTTGGTGCAAGGGGGCAAGCGTATCCGCGGAGTACCGAGGCATCAGCAAGGGTTGCCACTTCGGTGCAACGAGACCAAGACCAAGAGGACTACGAGACGGAGGTCACCATGGAGCCCAGCGCAGCGTCATCACCAGAGCCTTTGGCAGGCGAAGACTGCTTTTGTTAGGATAGATGTACTCGCTGCCCCCCTTCAAATTAGCCCACCATTGTTGGATCCCTTCCCGCTCAATGTTTGGGGAGAGGACCAGGGCCTCTATAAATAGGACTAGCCACCCACATAGCTAGGGGTTCGATTCCAGGTTGTTCGGTCCGAGATCTGAGAGAGAAAGGGAGAGAAAGGTGAGTGAACTCTTCGTAGCAGTTTATCACCACAGCCAAGAACAGACCCTCGCGAGGCTGTTCTTCCTTGTATTGTTCATCCACACCAGCCCTAGGAGGCAATCCATCCACCACACTCTGGAGTAGGGTATTACACCACATCGGTGGCCCGAACCAGTATATATCTTGTGCCTTTCGTGCAGCTCTTTTAGTAGTTTAGATCCCATCGAGACGGAGAGGTTGAAGGCGAGATTTCCGTGCGCACCCCAATGTTCGAACCTTAAGGGTCTGCCGGAACCCGAAATCTGACATTTGGCGCGCCAGGTAGGGGTGTGCTGGGATCCGTCTTCCACCGCTCCACCCTCCTTCGGCCGCCGCAACCATGCGCGGCGCCAGCCGGGTTCGCGCCGCCCCGGCGGCCCTCGCCGGTGGGCGCTCTCGTCGCCCTCGCCGCCCGCCGTCAACACCGCCACTGGCTCGGCGGGAAATGAGCTACAAGCAGCACCCCAGCGTCCGCCTACGCGACGGAGCAACTGCACCGCGGCGCCGACGCCTCCGGTCGTTGCGGCCCTCCTGGGCGGCTCGCAGGCGCCGCCCACAAGTCTCCACATCAAGCCTTTTGCCTGCCGTGTTAGCACCGCTGTCGCGCAGCAGGGGGATCCCCCGGACCGGGCGGCGAGCGAGGTCGATCTGACCTTCAGCTCGGAGGACCACCCCACCAACCCGGTCAGCTCAGGCGCGCTCCCCTTGTTGTGCACCCCCACCATCTGCCAGGTGGCCATCACCCGTACCCTCGTCGACGGCGGCGCAGGCCTCAGCTTGCTTTCGGTCGAGACTTTCGACCTCTTCCACATACCCCGGGAGCGGCTGCGACCCAACCGATCCTTCTCGGGCATCGGGGCGGATCATCCGACTCCCTGGGGCAGATCCGGCTCCCGGTGACCTTCAACACCTACGACAACTTCCGCACGGAGACGGTCGACTTCGACATCGCCCCCATCGGCCTTCCTTACAACGCCATCCTCGGCTACCCGGCACTGGCCTAGTTCATGGCCGCCACGCATCCGGCGTACAACCTCTTGAAGATGCCCGAGAGCAATGGTACCCTCACTATGCGCAGGGACACCGGGGACGCCCTGCGAGTACTCGAGCTCGCCTTCAAGACAGCGGCGTCGGCACGGCCTGCCAACGCAGAGGCCCCAGAGCCCAAGGGGGCTGCGCCCGCCAAGAAGAAGCAGTTGTTCACCCAGGACAAAGCACAAACCAAGCAGATTCCCGTCGACGAGGACGGGTCCTCTAGCGCCACTTTCACCATAGGCGCCAACCTAGAGCCCGAGCAGGAGGAGGCCTTGGTCAAGTTCCTGCGCTCGAATAAGAAGGTATTTGCTTGGGAGCCGGATCAGCTGGCGGGGATCCCCAGAAGTGTCATCGAGCACCACCTCAACGTATGCCCAAATGTACGCCCCGTGAAGCAGAAGGCCAGGCGGCAGTCCACGGTGAAGCAGGCTTTCATCACCCAAGAGACCCGCAAGCTAGAGGCTGCAGGGGTCATTCGCGAGGTCCGATACCCGGACTGGTTGGCGAACCCTGTTGTTGTGCCCAAGAAGGGGGGAAAGAACGCATGTGTGTCGACTTCACCAACCTCAACAAGGCTTGCCCGCAAGATCCGTTCCCGCTCCCCCGTATCGACCAGATTGTCGATTCCACCGCGGAGTGCGACTTGCTATGCTTCCTGGATGCCTTCTCCGGGTATCACGAGATCAAGATGGCCGTGGAAGACGTAGAGAAGACTGCTTTCTTGACCCCGTGCGGGGTATACTGCTATACATGCATGCCATTCGGGCTACGTAACGCAGGGGCAACCTTTCAGCGACTGATGCACACCACCTTGGGTCAGCAGCTCGGAAGGAATGTCGAAGCCTACGTCGATGACATAGTGGTAAAGTCTCGGGAGGCCAAGACCCTGATACAAGACCTGGAGGAGACCTTCGTGAGCCTCGACGCAGTAAACCTGTGGCTCAACCCGGAGAAATGTGTGTTTGGCGTCCCCTCGGGCAAGCTCTTGGGGTTCCTCGTGTCCCATTGTGGCATCGAGGCCAACCCCGAGAAGGTCAAAGCGGTCGAGGACATGAGCCCGCCAAAGACCCTCAGAGAAATGCAGAAGCTCACGGGGCGCGTGACCGCGCTAGGGCGCTTCATCTCCAAACTGGGGGAGTGAGCGCTACCTTTCTTCCAGCTGATGAAGAAGAAAGGGGCCTTTGAGTGGACTAAAGAAGCAGATAAGGCGTTTCAAGATCTCAAGAGGTACCTGACCAGTCCCCCAGTCATGGTGGCTCCACGCCCTCAGGAGCCCCTGCTACTGTACCTCACCGCCACACCCTACTCCGCCAGCGCAGCCCTGGTGGCGGTTAGGGAGGAACGCAAAGTCAAGGCCGCAGCGGCAGCCCGGGGTAGGACAAAATAGGGACAAGGAAAGCCTGCAGGAGCCACAACCACAGCTGAGGAGAGTCGGCAACCGGGAAATGCACCGGGGGCAGGAGAGGCCACCTGGCCGTGTAGTCCACCTCCCGAGGCCGCGACGCCTCGTGAGGCGCCCTCACCTCCCGAGGGCGCGGCAACCCCAAATACTCCCAGTCTTGTCGAGAACCCAGTTTACTTTGTCAGCATGGTACTATGGGACGCGAGGGCACGGTACCCAATGCCTCAGAAGCTCCTCCTCGCGCTACTTATAGCCTGGCGCAAGCTGCGTCACTACTTCCAGGCTCACCCCATCAAGGTCGTCTCGTCATACCCCCTGGAGAGGGTGCTCAGGAGCCCTAACTCAGCCGGAAGGGTCGCTGAGTGGAACATAGAGCTGCAGGCGTTTCAGCTTGAATTCAGCACAACCAGGGTCATCAAAGGAGCAGCATTGGCGGATTTTGTGGCAGAATGGATAGAGGCACCAGGCCTCAAGGCCGACAAGGATCGGTCCCTCTTCCCGGGGAGCGAGGCGCCAAAAGGCTGGGTCATGCACTTTGACGGGGCGTTCTCCAGACATGGTGCTGGGGCTGGAGCAGTGCTTATATCGCCCAGTCAGGACAAGCTCTACTACGCCGTACAACTCTGCTTCCAACAAGGTGAAAAGGTCTCCAACAACATAGCGGAATACGAGGGTCTAATAGCGGGCCTGAAGGCCGCAGCAGCCCTGGGGGTGAAGCACCTTACCATTAAGGGCGATTCACAGCTCCTCGTGAACTTCTCCAACAAGGTGTACGAGCCGAAAGACAAGCACATGGAAGCTTACCTTGCGGAGGTCCGCAGGATGGAGAAGCAGTTCTGGGGGTTGGAGTTGCAGCATGTGCCCCGTGGCACCAATCAGGAGGCCGACGACATCACCAAGCGGGCATCCAGGCGGCTGCCTCAGGAGCCTGGCGTCTTCGAGGAGAGGCTCTTCAAGCCCTCAGCCTTGCCGTCACTATCAAACACGGCTCAGCCTCGGGAGGAGCTCCCCCAACCACCTGCCTCAGGAGCCCCGGTCTGTGGCCCGGCCTCAGGAGCACGCCTGCTCCTGACGATGGAACCTTAGGAGGAGTGCTGGATCACGAAGCTCCGGAGTTACTTGACGCAAGGGACCATGCCGGAGAAGGAGGAGGAAGCGGAGCGGGTGGCGCGGCAGGCCACTGCGTACTGCATCAGAGACGGAGAACTCTACCGAAAGCGACCCAACGATGTACTCCTGCGTTGCATTTCCAGGGAGCAAGGAAAGGAACTACTGGAGGACATACACGGCGGAGACTGCGGGCACCACTCATCATCGCGGACCCTCGTCGGCAAGGCGTTCCGCAGTGGGTTTTATTGGCCTACCGCACTCAATGACGCCGTAGAGCTAGTGAAGGCTTGTGAGGCCTGCCAGTTCCACGCCAAGCAAATCCATCAGCCGGCCGGAGGCCTGCAGACTATACCCCTTTCATGGCCATTCGCAGTCTGGGGGCTGGACATCCTGGGCCCGTTTCCTCGGGTGCCAGGGGGCTACCGCTACCTCTTCGTCGTCGTGGACAAGTTCACCAAGTGGGCTGAAGTGGAGGCCGTCCGCACCATCCCCGCGGGCTCCGTGGTCAAGTTCATCAGGGGCATCGTGAGCCGGTTCTGGGTGCCGAACCGCATCATCACAGACAATGGTTCGCAGTTCACCAGTAACCTCTTCAAAACATACTGTGCTAACCTTGGAACACAGATATGCTACGCTTCAGTGGCGCACCCTGGAAGCAACGGCCAGGCTGAACGAGCCAACGCAGAGGTCCTGAGAGGCCTCAAGACCAGGACGTTCAAGAAGAAGCTGGAGGCCTATGGCCGATGTTGGTACGACGAGCTTCAATCCGTGCTATGGTCCATCCGCACCACCGCGACCAAGCCGACTGGAGAGACCCCATTCTTCCTGGTCTATGGAGCGGAGGCAGTCCTCCCTCACGAGGTCAGACGTCACTCCGCGCGGGTCCTGGCGTTCAACGAGGCGCACTAGGATGCCATGCGGGGGACGGACCTCCTGTTGGGGGAGGAACGACGACGGGAAGCCGCACTGCGGGCAGCGAGGTATCAGCAAGCGCTGCGGCGATACCACTGCCGCAACGTCCGCCCCAGGACCCTCGAGGTAGGAGACCTCGTGCTCAGGCGGGTCCTCTCCAGGGAGGGATTGCACAAGCTCTCTCCCATGTGGGAGGGCCCGTTCAAGGTTGTTCATGTTTCCAGGCCCGGCTCCGCGCGCTTGGAGACTCAGGAGGGAGTGCCGGTCCAGAACGCGTGGAACATCCAGAACCTCCGGAGGTTCTATCCCTAAGAAAGGCCTGGAGCCTGTGAAGCAAGGCGGGTGCCTATGAAGATCATCTCTTTTGGAAAGGCCCGGAGCCTGTGAAGCGAGGCGAGTGCCTGTGAAGATCATCTCTTTTGGAAAGGCCCGGAGCCTATGAAGCAAGGGGAGTGCCTGTGAAGATCATCTCTTTTGGAAAGGCCCGAAGCCTGTGAAGCAAGCGAGTGCCTGTGAAGATCATCTCTTTTGGAAAGGCCCGGAGCCTGTGAAGCAAGGCGAGTGCCTCTGAAGATCATCTCTTTTGGAAAGGCCCGGAGCCTGTGAAGCAAGGCGAGTGCCTATGAAGATCATCTCTTTTGGAAAGGCCCGGAGCATGTGAAGCAAGGCGAGTGCCTGTGAAGATCATCTCTTTTGGAAAGGCCCGGAGCCTATGAAGCAAGGCGAGTGCCTGTGGAGATCATCTCTTTTGAAAAGGCCCGGAGCCTGTGAAGCAAGGCGAGTGCCTGTGAAGCCCTCGCGCTCAAGGAAAAGGCCCGGAGCCTGTGAAGCAAGGCCAATGCCTGTGAAGCTCGCTGCCCCGTGACACTCTCATGTAATAATGAGTGGGGCTGTACACGCCCCGAAGTCTCAGGAGCACCGGTATCAGGCCCTGGGGCTCCCTCCCACGCCCAGTGGCAGCACTTAGCTCCGCGCTGGTGAGAAGACGTCGAAGACTAGATTAGGTGCCGGACGCGGCTTTTCCATTTGCTTTCCGCAGTTGACGTGTTCGTTTGCATTTGGAGTCTTATTGGAGTTATCGCTGTTGCCGATTTATGGTTCATTGATTTTCGCCCCTCGCTTTGGTTTCTCTCATGAACAACCTCGCGAGGGATGGTGCTCAGACGCCCTCACGAGGGTCTCTGCCCTAGCCACAGGAGGGTTCCACGGCCCTGGCGCATTACAGGAGCACCCATCCTAGTCCGTGCCCCTCGGGTACCACGACGCGCACACAGGGCCTGGGTCGGTCGCCCCACTCCCTGGCAGGGGTCGAAAGCTATCTACGCATAGGCGGGAAATCAGGAAGTACAAAAATGAGATCAAGGTAATAGCTGAAGCGGCAACATTTGCCAACACGCCCCAAGGGGGCTCCATGCATCTGTTCTGTCTTACACAGGGAGCAAAAGAGAAAGGAAAAAAGACGAGCCTGGCGCCGCCCCTCCCGCATCGGCCCACGGCGGCGACACAGGCTGCCTCTGGGCCTTAGGCGGACTCCCTCTCGCGCTGCACCGGGGCACGACGGCGGGCGGACGAACCACCACCTCCTAGGCAAACCCGACGGCGCGGGTGAGGACTGTTGCCACCACTGGAGGAGTCGCTTGAGGAAGAGCTGACGAAGCTGGGGGAGTCGCTGGCGCCGCCGCCCGCTCGGGCGCTATCTCCCCCATCACCATCGGAGCGGGCCCCGCGGACGCGGTCATCGTCCTCAGGGCAGCACCCCGCACGGCGCCCATCTTCCCCAAACACCCTCACGTAGAGGGTGGCGTCGCCATCGAACCTGAAGTGCAGAGTGCACCGACGCTCCAGGCCGCGAGCGCGGGCGAACGCCTGCCAGCCGCGAGTAAAGGCCAAGCCTCCACTGGCGGAGACCTCCAGCGCGACCCACGAGGACCTGCTGCAGCAGCCCTCCGCCTGGAGCCAGAGGCCACCAGTAGCGCCGGCCGGGAGTTCGCCAAGGAGGAAGCAAGGGAGCGGGAGCCGGGCGCGAGCCGGCTCCGCCGACCAAACGACGAATTCCGGCGGCGCCTGCACGGCACGAAAGCGCGGCCCGGGGGAGTGCACAGTCCATGCGCGCCCTCCGGCTGTGGCGGCTTGCCCACCGCCGCGCTGGGAGCCCCCCCCCCCCACGGCCGTTGGAAGCTGCCGAGGCGACCACCGGGTGCTTCCGAGGGCGCCCGCGACCACGCTTGGGTGGGGGAGAGGCAGGACCGACCTGGAGGGCCTTCCCCTTCTCTGCGGCCGAGTACCTCCTCGACGGAGCCATCACACCAAGACGGAGCAAGAACTAAGGCGAAGGAGAGAGCAAGAGGAGATGGACTGGACGGGCACGAGCGGTGCCGTACTTATAGCCGGCGAAGGCCAACCACCGGTCTCCACGATCACAGGTAATCATAACACGTTCTGCATGCAGGGACTTGTCCAACTCGCACGATCACCAAGGCGTCGTGGGGAAGCGGAGACGCCACGGCCAATCAACCGCCATGCGGCGCCCAAGGCCGCAGGCTGATAGGGCCCGCGGCACTTCACCCTTGCCCTTTCGCCTCTCGGCACGGCCCAGTCCATCCGCGCCTTGGGCCCGGGGGCAACTGTCGGTGTTCTGGGAACGGGGGTCCCCAGACTTGCCTGCCTGCAGCCTACGGCGTGGCTCAAGTGGGGGCCCAGCGCGGCCCATCTTCATCAACACGAGGCTCAGGACCCTCGCGAGGGGCCAAGCCTCGCGAGGCGGACGACGCGGCGCATCCTCAGGCATAGCCTCGTCAGGCTGGCTCGCGAGGAGGCGGAGAGTTCAAGGCGGGGTACCTCGCAAGGTGCCCATGACGCAAGCCATGATGACACGGGGCGCTAGGCAGGAGCCAGCGCGCGCAGCGTCCCTCTTTCCTCTTTGGTGCAAGGGGGGCAAGCGTATCCGCAGAGTACCGAGGCATCAACGAGACCAAGACCAGGAGGACTACGAGACGGAGGTCACCATGGAGCCCAGCGCGGCGTCATCACCAGAGCCTTTGGCAGGCGAAGACTGCTTTTGTCAGGATAGATGTACTCGCTGTCCCCCTTCAAATTAGCCCGCCATTGTTGGATCCCTTCCCGCTCAATGTTTGGGGAGAGGACCAGGGCCTCTATAAATAGGACTAGCCACCCACATAGCTAGGGGTTCGATTCCTGGTTGGTCGGTCCGGGATCTGAGAGAGAAAGAGAGAGAAAGGTGACTGAACTCTTTGTAGCAGTTCATCACCACAGCCAAGAACAGACCCTCGCGAGGCTGTTCTACCTTGTATTGTTCATCCACACCAGCCCCAGGAGGCAATCCATCCACCACACACTGGAGTAGGGTATTACACCACATCGGTGGCCCGAACCAGTATAAATCTTGTGCCTTTCATGCAGCACTTTTATTAGTTTAGATCCCATCGAGACGGAGTGGTTGAAGGCGAGATTTCCGCGCGCGCCCCAGTGTTCGAACCTTAAGGGTCTGCCGGAACCCAAAATCCGACATGTCCCATGCTTGCATCCAGCTTCAATGAGTGGGGGGAGACGGTGTCTTGGCCTGCATCCTGTGCTCATATTGACCGGACGGCCACCGAGGTTCCCTTCTTCATCGATGCCCTCTAAGATGGTTTGGTGCCTCCTTTCTCCGCCTTCCTCAATGTTGTGCTCTCCCATTATCAAATCCACATGCTGCACCTTGATCCTCAATCTGTGACCCTTCTCGTCGTCTTCGCCTTCGTTTGTGAGACCATGGTAGGCATTGCTCCTTCTGTGGCTCTTCTCTGCCACTTCTTCTCGCTGCACCTGATTGATCCTCGGCAGAGCTCCGGATGCCTGAGCTTTCAAGTCATGGTGGCGATGGCCGGTGATGGGATCGACTTCGAGCTTCCACCATCCATGAGCGGGTTTTGAGCACGGTGGGTGTTTGTCGATGCCGGTGTGCTCAGCCCCCTGCTCTTTGCTCCGTTAGGGCCCGCCATTCCTAACTCTAGTTGGTGCCACCGGAGGCTAGCCGATTCGCGCCTTGTCCCCATCTGGTTCAGGTTGAGGTGGCTCAAAGACATTGGCGTGACTGTGCCTATGGTGGTGAGGGAGTTCGTCCTGCGCCGAATCGCTCCGCTTCAGTGCCACTGCCGGCCGATGTGGGCCTTGCTCAGCAGCCAGGACCACATGAGACTTCAGGAGTCTAAGCTTCCCCCTGAGGCACAGCGAACGGTGCTTGAGGTCCTGACGGGCGTCTCGTTGCCTGACGACTTGCCGAGGAAGAGCTGCCATTTGTACCGCTGCTTGAACAAGATGGCATTCTCGGAGCGGATGCCCTCTTTCGATGAGTGGGGGCTTCGCCCAGTTGGCCTCGTGGGGCCTCTTGAGAACCCTGTCGTCGTGGTTCCCCTCCTTGCCGCCATCGCCGAGCTCGCCCCAGATGTGGATGCAGGGGGACAAGCACCGCTGGGGGGCGATGGTGAAGGGGCCGAGATGCTGATGCCGCCTAGGGCTCCCGAGGCGTCATCCTACGGAACTCGCGATCCTTGTCCTGGGGCTGCGGTTGAGGTGGCTGCTACCTCTAGAGCACCACGTTGGATTTCCCCGAAGAGGAGAGGATGATGCAGCAAAGTAGCGTAAGTATTTCCCTCAGTTTTTGAGAACCAATGTATCAATCCAGTAGGAGGCTACGCGCGAGTCCCTCGTACCTACACAAAAACAATAGCTCAACACAACCAACGCGCTTAGGGGTTGTCAATCCCTTCACGGTCACTTACGAAAGTGAGATCTGATAGAGATGATATATAATATTTTTGGTATTTTTGGTATAGAGATGCAATGTAAAAAGTAAAAGGGTGAAGTAAAAAAGCAAAGCAATAATAAAGTGATGGAGATTGATATGATGAGAAAGAGACCCAGGGGCCATAGGTTTCACTAGTGGCTTCTCTCAAGAGCATAAGTATTCTACGGTGGGTGAACAAATTACTGTTGAGCAATTGACAGAATTGAGCATAGTTATGAGAATATCTAGGTATGATCATGTATATAGGCATCACGTCCGAGACAAGTAGACCGACTCCTGCCTGCATCTACTACTATTACTCCACTCATCGACCGCTATCCAGCATGCATCTAGAGTATTAAGTTAAAAACAGAGTAATGCCTTAAGCAAGATGACATGATGTAGAGGGCTAGTTTCATGCAATATGATAAAAAAAAACCATCTTGTTATCCTCAATGGCAACAATACAATACGTGCCTTGCTACCCCTTCTGTCACTGGGAAAGGACACTGCAAGATCGAACCCAAAGCTAAGAACTTCTCCCATGGCAAGAAAAACCAATCTAGTAGGCCAAACCAAACTGATAATTCGAAGAGACTTGCAAAGATAACCAATCATACATAAAAGAATTCACAGAAGATTCAAATATTATTCATAGATAGACTGGATCATAAACCCACAATTCATCAGTCTCAGCAAACACACCGCAAATAGAAGATTACATCGAGAACATTGTATTGAGATCCAAAAAGAGAGAAGAAGCCGTCTAGCTACTAACTATGGACCCATAGGTCTGAAGTAAACTACTCACACTTCATCGGAGGGGCTTGGATGATGATGTAGAAGCCCTCCGTGATTGATGCCCCCTCCGGCGGAGCTCCGGAACAGGCCCCAAGATGGGATCTCGTGGATACAGAAAGTTGCGGCGGTGGACTTAGGTTTTTGGCTCCGTATCTGATTGTTTGGGGGTACGTAGGTATATATAGGAGGATGGAGTACGTCGGTGCAGCTTCGAGTTGCCCATGAGGCAGGGGCGCACGCCCTAGGGGGGGCGCCCTCCACCCTCATGACCGCCTCGTGGCTTTCTTGACGGAGGGTCCAATTCTCCTGGGTCTTATCTGATGAGAAAATTGCGTTCCCGAAGGTTTCATTCCGTTTGGACTCTGTTTGATACTCTGTTTCTCCGAAACACTGAAATAGGCAAAAAACAGCAATTCTGGGCTGTGCCTCCGGTTAATAGGTTAGTCCCAAAAATAATATAAAAGTGGAAAATAAAGCCCAATATAGTCCAAAACAATAGGTAATATAGCATGGAGCAATGAAAAATTATAGATACGTTGGAGATGTATCAGTGGCGACGCAGTCCGCATCTCCTAAGGCCTTGGCAAGCCGCTGCGAGGCAGAGCAGGATAGCTCCCCTCAGCTTGGCGCTCCTGAGGCTGCCCCTCGTGTCGGCCACCATGTCCAGTGCTTCGACCGGCTTTGCATGGACTTCGAAGAACTCCGCAAGAGGAAGGAGTCCCAGAGCTGCGGCAGCGGCATCTTTGGGCCGTTAAAGCGGAGGAGGTACATCGCCATTGACGAGTAAGTACATCTTCTACATGTTGCTTTCCTTCCTGACGATTATCTCCTCAGGACCCCTTCTGCCAAGGCCGCAAAATCTCCTGAGAAGCAGCCCCTTCTGGCTCCGCTTCACCCTCCAAGCTCGAGCGCTGCAGGCTCACGCACTACCCATGACGCGGGGTCAACCGTGGAAGTTGGCCCGTCGTCAAGGTGTCTACAACTTGCGCCTTCGTCGCCTTTCCTTCGCGGCCTTGCTCGGAATATAGAAAGCGTGCCAAGGGCTCCCCCCATGGTCGTGGTCGGTGGCCGGTTGGCTTCGATCCTGGGGTCTTCTTCAAGCAGCACGCCCCGTTTGGCTCGATGAAAGTGCGTTATATCGACTAGAGGGGGGTGAATAGGCGATTTTTATGAAATTCTTCACTGAGGAATTTGCCAGTGAGGGAATTCCTTAGCGAAGAACTACTAGCAGCGGAATAAGTACTCAACTGTAAACATGACAGAATACAAGCATGGTCATCATGATGAAATGAAGACAGGCACAGAGTAAAGGTAGCGTGAGCACAGGATAACACAGGATGAAGACAAACAGACCGAAGAAATTGAACTGAGGAAATTAAGAAAGTCTTCGGTCAAAGTCTTCAAGCACAGATATGAACAAGCACACAACACAGTTATGAGGAAATGAAAGAGTTGAGGAAATAGAACTAGTAAGCTTGGTGAAGACAATGATTTGGTAGACCAGTTCCAACTGCTGTCTCAGTTGTACGTCTAGTTGGAGCGGCTGAGTATTTAAACTCGAGGACACACATTCCCGGACACCCTGTCCTGAACACGCTGCTTAGGACACCTACTCCTCACCGTATTCTCCTTGAGCTAAGGTCACACAGACCTCGCCCAATCACTGGTGGTAAGTCTTCAGGCGACTTCCAAACCTTCACAAACTTGGTCACTCAGCAATCCACAATTCCTCTTGGATGCTCTAGACCATGACGCCTAACTTTCTGGAAGTAGCGTAGTCTTCAAAGGTAACAAGCGTTGGTTCCATGTAGGATCAATCTCTTCAGCGATGCTCAATCACTTGGGGTTTGTAGGTGTTTGGGTTTTGGGTTTTTCCTCACTCGATGATTTTTGCTCAAAGTCCTCGGAGGATGGGTTGCTCTCAAATGACAAGTGTCAGTTTCTCTCGGAGCAGCCAACCAGCTAGTGGTTGTAGGGGGCGGCTATTTATAGCCTAGGGAGCAGCCCGACATGGTAAGACATAAATGCCCTTCAATGATATGACCGTTAGGTGTATAGATATTTTGGGACAGCTGGCGCATAGCACAGCAACAGTCAGAATTTTGAGTAGCAAAATCCTCAGGGCTATCATGTTCCTCACTGTGTAGGCAATCGGCACTGGCAAATTCCTAACTCCTTAGTCAGAACAAATTCCTCAAAGACTAGAAGAACTTCGTCTCTATCACTGAAGAAATTGACTGAACTGTATGAGATTTCCAATGGCTTCACTCGAAGGGATTGGTAGGTGTAGGATTTTGAGTTGAGCATCACATGGAAAATTTTCCTTAGTATTTCCTCGACCCCCTTTAACAGTACGATGTTTCCTATGATTCAAGAAAGAGAAAATGAAACTACGAAAACAAAAGTCTTCACGCTTCATGTTCCTCGAATGAATACCAAGTCTTCATGGTCACACCAATTTCTTCACTTTCAAAGTCTTCAAAAAGTCTTCAGAGATTCAAAGTCTTCAGTCGAAGAACTTCATTTTTAGGGGTCGACTTTCTCTGTAAATATCAAACTCCTCATAGACTTATAGACCTGTGTACACTCACAAACGCATTAGTCCCTTAACCTATAAGTCTTCAATACACCAAAATCACTAACGGGCACTAGATGCACTTACAATCTCCCCCTTTTTGGTGATTGATGACAATATAGGTTAAGTTTTCAACGGGGATAAACATATGAAGTGTAATTACTGATATTGAGGAATTTGATTGCAAGATATAGAAGAACTCCCCCTGAAGATGTGCATAGTGAGGAATTTGCTTTTGAAGCAATGCACACTTGAAGAGTTGAATCATGGAGATCTCCCCCTATATCTTGTAATTCATACACGCATTTGACATATCACAATGAAGAATTTGAAATGCATGATGAAATATGGTGACTGATGTAATTCAGCATGCGTGCATTAGCATATATGAGGAATAAGCATGCAGAAAAACATATCAAAAGTATCAGAGCACCATCGGGTTTTTGTTTACAACTCGATCCAATAAAGTTTCAGAAGAACGAGAGTTGTAACTTAACAAAAAATGCCCATATAGAAAGACCCGCTTGAAGACTAACACAAAATTCTCCCCCTTTGTCATCAAATGACCAAAAGGATCGAATATGAGGACTAACGCCCCTTAAGAATATCAAGTTGATGAAGGAGCGCCAGCGTTGTTGGGGTCATTTGTTGTAGTAGGGCCTGCCGCAGTGTCGTCCAAGTCTTCATTTTCATCAGTGTCGCGTGATGAAGAAAATGAGCTGGCCACCAGAGAAGGAACCTTGACCTTCTTGTTTCTTCGGTGGAGGTGCAGACCAGTCAAAATCTTCTTTGAGACCCATTTTCTTCAGATCGTCTTCACCATACAGATGTGACAGGATGGCCCAGGTGCGACCGAAGACTTCATGGAGGTAGTAATGGTTTTTCTTCACTGCATTGTGTGTAGCAGTCATGTTGTGAAGAAATGAACCAAACTGACGCTTAACCCATTTATGATTTCGATCCACCTTCTGGTGAAGACTAAGCAGAAGTTCACGGCCAGTCATCACGCGCGGAGCAGTGGCTTGAGGAGTGGACTTGGGTGCATTGGCAGAGTCATGTGTGGCAGAGTCATCATTGGTGGAATAAGAAGCAGCTTTGCGAAATTGACCATCCAAAGGACGAATGCCTTCATCTATTATAGCTGGTGCCTTGCCCTTTCCATCAACTGAGGAATAGGTTTGCTTGAGGACTTCAATTGGGGGCAAGTAGCTGAGGTGATTCTGAAAATCAACTTTGTAGTTGAGTGAAGACCTTCTCCTGAGGAATCTCATAATCCAAGGTGCATAAGGCTTCATCTCAAATGGAGACAGTGCAACATTTGCCAGAGTCCTCATGAAGAAATCATGATAATTGACAGGAATGCCATGAACGATCTTGAATACTAGATTCTTCATGATGCCAACAATTTCCTCATCAGATGAGTCGTGGCCTTTGATAGGACTCATGGTCCTCGTAAAAATACGATAGACAGTTCTGAGCACATAAAGCAATTCCTTCACGAGGAATTTGGTTCTTGGTGCTTGACCTGGCTTCAAAGGTTTCATCAGCACCTGCATGTAGTGATTTGTAAGCTCAGGTTCACTGTAGATGCAACGAGCTTCATCAAGGGGAGGACTGAGTGGTAAGGCACGAAGCAATTCAGAAGCTGGTGCAGTGTAGTGAGTGTTTTCAGACATCCAGTCCAGCACCCATGAATTCACATCTTCAGAATCTCTTGTGATGTGCAGCATTGCATAAAATTGAAGAATCAGTTCTTCATTCCAATCGTAGATGTCAGAGCAAAATTTTAGCAGTCCAGCATCGTGAAGAACACAGAGGACTGGTGTGAAGCACGGCAGAGAGTCCATATCCACGTGAGGAATGTGCTCATGGTAGAAGATTTTCTCTTTGTTGAACAACACTGAGGAATAGAAATTGGCTTGACTAGCAGTCCAGAAATGCCTCTTCCTAATGCGAGCAGAGTTATAGGGGTTGTAGTCTTCGAAGAATACATGCTCGCCGAAGAAATCATCAGCCTTGAACTTTTTCTTGCATGAGAATGGATCCTTTGGCTTGGGCAGAGGAGTGTTAGCGAGTTGCATCATGATCTAGGAATCTCAATCGCAGGTTCTTCAGGCAGAGAAATTTCTGGTTCCTCTTCGGTGGCAGTCTGAGTCTTCAGTTGTTCAGCAGTAGCAGTTTCTTCAGCGCTAGTGGCTGGAATTTCCTCATGGACAGATGCAGTGGGATGAGTTTCTTCAGAGCCCATTTGAACAGTTTGTGTGGGAGACTGAGGAATTTGATGTAGAGGGTTGAAGAGTGGAGAATTGGGGTGCTGACTTTCCCAAAAGTCATCAGTCATCACTGGTGTGGAGCAGCCAACGTCCGCATCTTCATCTTCCATTTCTTCAATGCCTGCCTCTTCAGCTGTGAACTGAGGCATGGGCGAGGAGATGACAGGTGTTGAAAGGATCTCATCCACTTCAATTTCTTCATCCAACTGCTCAGACGAAGCAGCAGAAGGAGTTTCTTCATCAGATCCGCTGGGGATCACATATTCTTCATCAAAAGGAACAAGGTCCTTTGATGGCCTAGTTGAGATAGGAACAACATCAATGGGATTTGCAAATGAACTTGTCATAGGCTTCATCTTCTTCGGAGCTGAAGAATCTGAAGCAGCTGATGCTTTCCTTTTCTGCACTGCTGCATGCTCTGCAGCCTTGGTCTTCTTCACATCTGATGCAGATGGAAGGATTGGAGTTGAAGTAGGCGCAGGAGCAACTGAGGAATCTGGTTGATTTTCGTCAGGCACAACTGATGCAGTTGCCCTGATTTCTTCATTTTCTTCAGGCACATCTGATGCAGTTGCCCTGATTTCTTCAGTTTCTTCAGGTGCGCAACTAGTGGATGCCCTGGCAATTTCTTCAGCGGCTAGAATGCAGTCATCAGCCCTGGAACTCACATTTTCTTCAGTAGCCTGATTTTCATCAGCGGTGCTGGCATGTTCTTCAGTCGGCTGAGCAGATGCTTCAGCTTGAGGAACTTCCTGTTGCGTTGGGGCTGCAACATTTGAGGTGAAGCTATCCGCAAGTTTCACAAAACGAACATTGGCTCCAAGCCAATCAGCGCGGTATGCGTCAAAGTCATCACTGAGTTTCTTGATCTCAGTTTGAATAGTGACAAGTTCT
Source organism: Triticum monococcum (assembly GCA_034509565.1). Classification (NCBI taxonomy): domain Eukaryota; kingdom Viridiplantae; phylum Streptophyta; class Magnoliopsida; order Poales; family Poaceae; genus Triticum; species Triticum monococcum. The sequence goes on along the minus strand of CM067845.1, from coordinate 141,831,963 downwards.
TCACTTGTCATGGAGACAACGTTTTTCTTCAGATAGCGCTCTTTCTTGTACTGCGCTTTCTTGATCTGCATGGCCTTCTCAAATTTCCACTTTTCTTCTTGAATGAAGTGGGTCAGCATGTGACTTTGGCAAGGAGTTAGGTTGAAATCAGGCATGGGAGTGTTGGGGTCCTTGTGCCAAACATCAGTGTATTCAAGGATCAACTTGGGATCCAAAAGCAGTGGCATTTCTGTTCCCTTGGCTCTAGCGGCCCTGACTTGCCTGTCTCTGATGATTTCTGCAAGTTCATCATCATCAGCTTCGTCTTCTTCCGACGGTACTTGGAAAGTGACCTGCTTCTTCTGAGGACTTGGTCGAGGACCGCGTCCAGCAGTTGACTTTGTCTTCAGCAGTGAGGGGCCAGTTGAGGAACTTGGTGCAGCTGAGGAACTAGTTGAGACACCTGAGGCAATGGAGATGCCTGCAGTCCTTTGGCACGAGGCGAGATGCACAGGTGCAGAGGATTTAGTCGGAGCTACCGAAGACATTGGCGGAGGAGCTGAGGACTTTTGAGGAACAGGAGCAACATGAGGAATTGACCGTGAGGGCTTTGAGGATTCTGGCAGTGAGGGCATTGCTGAGGAACTTGGCCTTGAGGGCACTGTTGGTGAAGCACTTGGCTTGCGCGCAGGCTTCTTTGATATAGCCTTCTTCGGCTTGACAGTAGAGGCAGCAGCAGTAGCAGAGTCTTCATTGAATTTCCTCACTGCTTCTCTGGCTTGCTTAGCCAACTTCGCTTGGCGCTTGGCCCATTCATCAGGATATTCCTCACCGCGCTTGAGGCTGGTGGGATCTGCTATTTGGCCAAGTGCCAATGGAGCTCTTGGGCATGGAGGATTGAGTGCGAATTTCTTCATGTACTTTGGAGTTACATACCTATACTCCCTCCATTCTCTTGCCCATCTCCTTTCTATCCTCTTTATGTGCACCTTGCGCTGATTCTTGTCCTCTTTTCCAAACTTTGCCTCATCAGGAGTGCAGTAATCTTTGTATATGTCCTCAGGGATTTCAAAGGCAGTCATGACCTCAGGCTTCTTTCCTCCTTTCTGTGGCCTTTTACCATCAGCCATTTTCTTCAGTTGAGGAATTTGAACAATCGAGTTCTCTAAAGAAGTATGCAACTTTTCTTCGAGGAACGCTGCAAATGAGTTAAGTTCATGAGAACCTAGTGATTCAGCAGCTGACATGAGTACCTATGAACAGAGTATAGTTGCGAGGAATTTGTAGAGGTCATATGCGTTCTCAGAAGGTTTTGTAAAAAGAAAAAGTTTGAGGAATTTGACCAGATGAGTCTTGAAGAATTTCACTAAGCGTTCTTTGTCTTAGGTTCTAGAGTTGTATAGATCGAAGATCCACACAATTGAGGAATCTTAAAGAAAAATGATGCTTAGAGAAACAAAACAAGAACCGATGACTTGTGAGGTGTTTAGTGTGTGAAGATATGAAGAAAAACACCTTTGAAGATTTTGTAGATAATCATTTGAATCAACGAGGGCAGTAAAAATAACTTTTAATTACCCTGGATGAAGAACACGACGAACTGGAGTGAGGAGATGTGAAGTTCGTCTGTGCAGATCTTCCACGCCCTAACATGGCGGAGAAAGATAGCTACGGCGGCGGCGGAGTGAAGATTTCCGCGGCCGGCGTGAGTACGGTGGAGACGAGGTCGAGGCAGTGAAGCTCTTCCTCACCGTCGATGATGAAGTAGAGGCGGCGCTAGGGTTTGAGAAGCTTGGGATGGAGAGAGATCGAGCGGAGTAAAAGAAGTGAGGAAGGGAAGGGGGGGTATTTATAGCCACAGTGAAAAACCGCTCGCCCGAAGAAATTGGACAAACGTGCCCCTGACCCTTCTCATTCGCATGACATGTGTCACCCACGTAGTGAGAAGTGGAGACCGTGTTAGATCGTGGGTGAGTGGATAAGTATATCATGGGATGCGGAACGGTTTGAGCGGCAAAGCCGAAAATTTAGATAAGATAGATTTTAAAGTTCCGTTCGCAATTTCTTCAGCTGACAAGAACACAGTGAAGATTTTGAACGAGTTTCAAATAGAACGCACATGAAGAATTTGTGAACAGATTGGGTTGAGTATAGCATAGAGGGGAAGGGTCCGATCACATTCACCTAGCAGAAAACCAACTTGAAGAAGTAGCAATAAGTGAATGTTATAGAGGACATAAACTCATATATATATATAGCCAATGAAGAAAAACGACGGAAACAGTGAAGACAATGCAAAGTTGAAGAATATGAACAATTGAGGAATTTCAACTTTTGGTGGTGGCGTGACCCACCGTATAAGAATGATGATTTCAGACACCGCGTACAATTGTCGTAGGGTTCTGAGAATCAAATTCTTCGTTAATTTCTTCACACCAAGAGTGTTATTCTTCATTGATTGAAGAAAAACGTTTCTTCATGTGTTGCACATCTAAGTCATCGGTTTTGCATAAGTGTTAGGATGAGTGTCCTTTTCAAAGAACATTCGAAGATTTTGGGATATTTAGCTCACACCGCAACTTGCTAAATCTCTTCTCATCCAAGGGCTTTGTGAAGATATCGGCTAGCTGTTCTTCAGTCTTCACATGCTCAATAGAAATGTCGCCCTTCAACACATGATCACGAAGAAAATGATGACGAATCTGAATGTGCTTTGTCTTCGAGTGCTGAACTGGGTTGTGAGCAATCTTGATGGCACTCTCATTGTCACAGTAGAGAGGCACATTCTTCATGTTGACGCCGTAGTCCTTGAGAGTTTGCTTCATCCATAGCAATTGGGCACAGCAAGAACCAGCGGCAATATACTCAGCTTCAGCAGTAGATAGTGATACAGAGTTCTGTTTCTTCGAGGACCAACAGACCAAAGATCGCCCGAGGAAATGACATGTACCAGATGTTGACTTGCAGTCCACACGATCACCAACATAGTCAGAGTCAGAATATCCAATGAGATCAAAAGCCGAGCCCTTGTGGTACCATAATCCAAGTGTTGGTGTGTGAGCTAGATATCGAATAATATGCTTCATAGCCTTATGGTGTGATTCCTTCGCTGTAGCTTGAAATCGGGCACACATGCAAACACTAAGCATTATATCTGGCCTAGATGCACATAGGTACAATAAAGAGCCAATCATGGAGTGGTATACCTTATGATCGAAGTCGATACCATTTTCATCAGTGCACAAATGGCCATTCGTGGGCATAGGAATTTTGACGCCTTTGCAATCTTGCATGACGAATTTCCTCAGTACATCCTTGAGGTATTTCTCCTGAGATATGAATATGCCATTGCGTTGTTGATGAATTTGAAGACCTAAGAAGAATTTCAACTCTCCCATCATAGACATTTGATATTTTTCACTCATCATATAGGCAAATTCATCACTATAACATTGGTCAGTATAGCCAAAGATAATATCATCAACATATATTTGGCACACAAACAATTCACCATCATAAGATTTAGTGAAAAGAGTAGGGTCGAGTGAACCGGGTTTGAAGCCTTTCTTCATGAGGAATTCCTTCAAGGTATCATACCACGCCCATGGGGCCTGCTTGAGGCCATAGAGGGCCTTGTTGAGTCTGAAGACTTTGTCAGGATTCTTTGGATCTTCAAAACCTGGGGGTTGAGCAACATATACTTCTTCCTCAAGCTTACCATTGAGGAATGCACTTTTCACATCCATTTGATATATAGTAATATCATGATGGTTAGCATAAGCAAGTAATATGCGAATAGCCTCAAGTCTAGCAACAGGTGCAAAAGTTTCATCGAAATCAATTCCTTCAACATGTGTGTAGCATTGAGCTACGAGCCATGCCTTATTCCTCACCACAAGGCCATTTTCATCTTGCTTGTTGCGGTAGATCCACTTTGTGCTGATGATATTGTGCTTGCGAGGATCTGGACATTTGACCAGTTCCCAGACATTGTTGAGCTCGAACTGATGTAATTCTTCTTGCATGGCCTGAATCCACTCAGGCTCCAGAAATGCTTCATCTACCTTGGTGGGCTCTGTAATAGAGACAAAAGGATAGTGCCCACAAAAGTTAGATAAATGTGAAGCTTTTGAGCATGTGAGAGGACCTGGCGCTTTGATGTCATTGATGATCTTTTCAACTTGCACTTCTTTTGCAATGCGAGGATGAGCTGGTTGCCGTTGAAGAATTTGATCAGCATTCTCTTCAGCACCATTTTCTTCGGTATTTTCTTCAGGTGCATTAGCTCGACGTTCTTCATGTTCTGGAATGAATTCTTTAGCAGATTCTTCAGTAGGAATGACATCCTCAGTAGCCTTGAACTTGATTGCTTCCTCAGGTGCTGGTTCATCTATCATAGTAGGTAGGTGCTCTCTTTGCGAGTCCTTTCCGTAACCAAGCATAAAACCTTCATGTGCTTTCGGTGCAAATTTTGAGTTGTGATGCCTAATCCAACATTTAGCACCGAAGACTTTGAAATAACTTACATTGGGTTTCTTATCAGTGAGGAGTTCATAGGCAGTCTTCTTGAAGAATTTGTGAAGATATACTCTGTTGATGATGTGGCACACAGTGTCAATTGCCTCAATCCAGAATCAACGAGGTGTTTTGTATTCATCAAGCATAGTGCGAGCCATCTCAGCAAGAGTCCTATTCTTGCACTCCATGATGCCGTTCTGCTGAGGAGTGTAAGGAGCAGATAACTCATGAGTAACACCAAGTTCATCAAGATAGTCATCGAGACCATAATTCTTGAACTCAGTGCCATTGTCACTTCTGATGTGCTTGATCTTCACTCCAAAGTTGGTTGATGCCCTTGAGGAAAATCGTTTGAAGACTTCCTACACTTCATGTTTGTAAGTAACAATGTGTACCCATGTGTATCGAGAGTAATCATCAACAATAACAAAGCCATATTGAGATGCTTCATTGGAAACAGCAAAATAATGATTAGGACCGAAAAGATCCATGTGAAGCAATTCAAATGGACGAGTAGTGGTCATGATAGTCTTCGCTGGATGCTTGGCCTTGGTCATCTTTCCAGCTTCACAGGCTCCACATAGGTGATCCTTGAGGAATTTGACATTCTCGATGCCAATGACATGCTTCTTCTTTGCAAGCGTATGCAAATTCCTCATGCCTGCTGTCGGTGTCAAAACCGGCGGATCTCGGGTAGGGGGTCCCGAACTGTGCGTCTAGGCTGGATGGTAACAGGAGGCAAGGGACACGAAGTTTTACCCAGGTTCGGGCCCTCTTGATTGAGGTAAAACCCTACGTCCTGCTTGATTAATATTGATGATATGGGTAGTACAAGAGTAGATCTACCACGAGATCGGAGAGGCTAAACCCTAGAAGCTAGCCTATGGTATGATTGTTGTTCTGTATATGATATATCGACTAGCCTGGCCTCGGTTTATATAATGCACTAGAGGCCTAGGATAACAAGAGTCCTAGACGAATACGCCGGTGGGGAGGAGTCCTTGTCTTGATCGCGAAGTCTTGTGGAATCTTCCTTGTATGCAGCAGCTATCCGAACTGGCCCATGAGTATACGGCCATGGGGGTCCTCGGCCCAATCTAACAGATCGGGAGATGACGTGGTGAGTACCCCCTAGTCCAGGACACCGTCAGTAGCCCCCTGAACTGTTCTTCAAGTTAGGGACGCTCCTCGATTCTTCCGAACCGTTCTTCATCTTCGGTCGTCGGTCTTGAAAACTGGTTCAACAAATCTTCTCATCTTCGATCTTGAAGATCGCCGAAATGTATTCGATGAGTTTATACGTCGGGTATCTGAGGAGCCCCTTTAAGTTCTCGGCCTTTACCAATGCCTTGTTATTTTTATGCCACACCTCGGGTTTGAAGTTGTTCCCGGGCGGCAGCGTCCTCTTGCGTCCGAGCTCCAACGCTGGACTGTATTCGAGGTATCTTTTGCAACCGAGCACCAACGCCGGACCGCTTCCCAGCTCTAACGCCGGAATGTATCCGAGCTCCAACGCCGGACTATGTATTCGAGGTCCAACGCCGGACTATATATCCAAGCTCCAACGCCGTACTATATCCGAGGTATCGTAAATCACCTTGGTTCAAAGAAGTTTGAAGGATTTTAGCCGAGCTTAATGCCGGAAATGCCCTCTATGGAGCCAGCCACTAGTGCCTGAGCTTTATGCCGGGCTGCTTCCGAGGTGGTTCAGCACCGCGAATGTGGGCTGATTTTTTGTGAATATTTTTTATTGGTGCAATTTATTCTCTGCCGAGATATATAGCCAGTAGCCCTCAAGGTGTGTATCGGTCTAAAACCCGAGATGCACCTCAAGGATGACGTAAGACCGCTGATCCCAGTAGCCGCTGAGACTCAGGTTGATTTGCAAAATCGGTCTGAGGATCAAGTCCAAGCTCGGCAGAATAATTCGGGACACTAGAAGCGGCGTGCTCAGTCCTCGAGACTCAGGTTGGGTGCGGCCGACCAACCTGAGGATCAAAATCTCCTCGGAAACTATATTGCACATAAAATTTTCTGCACTGGACAAGCAATGCAGTAGCCCCCGAGACACTGGTCGGGTGGTAACACCAGATCAGGGGATCAATGTGCCCCTTTAATATTTGTAAATAATAAGCCCGAAGCCCAGTAGCCCCTGAGCCTTAATGCGGGCACGGGTGGCCGAATTAAGGATCAATATCCATAGTAAAATCACAAATTATGTGTAATGACTCTATGTATCCAAGTACTTTACGTCATTAATGCTCGGATCTGCATTGTACAAAACTTTGTTGACCGAGCATCAGCTTCCACCTCCTCGGCCAGTAGCCGAGGAGTGTTTTTCCTACTTTATAAAGCCTTCATGAGGGCAAAGATTTACAACAAACAAGGCAATCTGTCCATACGGTTTTATAAACAAAGGTACGTAGAGAGTTATATTACTGTTTAACAGAAGAAATGTCTTCCAAAGAAAATAGTCCCGCTATCTGTTCCTTTCTTTGGGTTGTCATGCTAAGCATGATCATTAAACCTCAGCTCTCATGTAAGAGCAAAATATTGAGGATTTAGTTTGGGAGGCCATTTAATAGCCCCCGGTAGTGTTCGGCGATAGTCGGGGTCAAGCCGTAAACACTTCGGCCAATGTTATGAACGGCCCATCATTTAACATAGTCATCGGATCGCTGACCAGTTTACGCTTATTGTGAAAGTCAGTTTTCGGCTTTCTCCACTGAGGTGCTTAACCGTGTGAGCTGGAAGCACAATCGCAGTGGTTCTCCCTTTGCACGCCTAGCCGAACAAAACGAAACGTAGGAAGCAAGTGCAGGAGCCGGGCAACCCAACTATTGACCGAAGACACAATTTGAAACCGATGCATATATAGCAATATCTGAGAATGTTTTTGCCGAATCCCTAAAGGTGTCCGGCGTTGCACTGCGAGACCAATGCTGGAAAAGCACAAATAGTTTAAAAGTGCCAAAAAGCTTGGAAAACCAAGAAACGTCAGTAAAAACATGACGTCCGAACAATATCAAGTGTTCGGTGCCAATCCAAAAGTTGGTCTTAGAAAAAAGAAGTGCTTCTGTCGTGCTTTAACATGATACATCCTATCTCAAGACTTCGAGCGGGTCAGCCTACGGCTTCAACCTCCTATCCCAAGGGCGGAGTACTTCTCATCAGGCCAGTTTAGCAAACTAAACTCTAGCGGCTTTGAGAGAGAAATTAGGCTCCCCGACTAGTGACCGCACACTCGTGTCGAAAAAAGGAGTGATAAATAATAATAATAAAACTTTGCAACGACTAAGAAGAAGAACACTTATTATAAAATGGATCAAATAAACTTAAGAGCCCCCAAGTGACTTGGATAGAAGAATGATTGCATGTACCAAAGTACTTATATCATATCTATGTTCAACCGAACTTTAAACGCGTCTTAACCGACCGTCAGCTTCTCCCTCTTCGGTCAAGGACCGAAAAGTGCTATGTACTCCATCGGTCGAGAATATCGACGGTGTTTCCAATAACCAGGCAATCAGGCCATAAGGCTGTAACAGACAAAGCGCGCTCAGGGAACTTATGCTATATTACCCTGAAGTGTAAGAAGCATCTTCGAAGAAAATAATACGCCCACCGATACCTTTCTTCGATGCTCATTGTCATTATGAGACTTGTGCAATAGATTTTTTGTACTCATGAGTTCCGTTGTGTGCCGACCATCATTGAAAACTATAAGAGCGCTAGCTTTTGGCTTCACCCAGTCTGAGGTCCGGCTCGGGCGACCCGATCGTGACAATCGCAGAGGTGCTCCCTTTACTCCCTAGCCGAACAATCGGGAACGTAGGGGTAAACACGGGAGCGAGGCAACCCAGCTTGCAAATCGCTTAAGTCAATATGGTGCATATTGTGGCGTAATACACGAACAAAGAACGAAGCCGTACAAGTATAATCATATGCAAGTGGAAAATCTTCATGAAGGAAGCCCCCAAATGAATTGGGTATTTGAATTTATGCGTCACAAACAAAGTTTGGACAAGGAAATTTTTTACAAGCAACTTTTTTCCAAAAAGTATAATGCTTGGTCGAACCGAACACAAGTTAGAAATTAAAGCTTTGAGCATGAAAGCGACTTAGCTGGTTAATGTGTTCGGTATTGATGACGCGGTCCAAGCTTGATGTGGGGAAAGGTTCCATCCCCCAAGCTGGTCCCGAGGTGGCGGAGCGGAGAGCTGGACATGCCGAAGTGGTGACATAGCACGGTCAATGCAGACCGGCAGAGTGACGCCGAAGTCCCCGGATCATTTTCCTGTGCACAAAAAATAGTGCAAACCGGAGTAATAGTAATAACGATAATTAAAAAAATGTTGCATAATAAATAATTTATGCAAAGTGAGGAATAGAAGACATATGGCCTGGCGCCGAAGTCAAGGTCGATGCAGGGCGTCGGCGTGATGTAGTAAAGGCGTGGCAAAGCCTGAATTCACAGGTCGGTCTGAGCTCCGGATGCGGCATTCGCCGGACTATGTACGGCAACTGATCGAACCACCATGCAAACTCGTTAATGCGGTCACCATTTGATAGACCTGTGTACATATCATGGACAAACCAGAGTAATAATTCATTGGGAAAAATGAGCCCACACAAGCAAAAAATACTGGGATTAATAGCACCTGGTTTATTTGTTGTAGCAATCCAAAGGAAGGTGATTCCCAAAATTGGGACTCGCTCCGCACACCCATTGCCTGGTGGGCGATAAAACGACGGCATGGCAATGCTGGTAAAGGTTGACTCGCCGAGGCAAAGCCCTCGGCACAGCTAACGTGACAGAGCTGGTCGGCTAGTGACGCCGAAGTGTCCGGAGTAGGTTGATGAAGAGATGGCGAAGCCCCCGGTCCAGCCGAGATGTCGAAGTAGGTCGGCGTGATGGACACCAGCTTGAAGAAGCAATAGTGCGGCCCTGTCGATGCAGGTCGTGACGTGGTCGATGCCGGCTTGATGAAGCGACCGTGCGGCGATGCCGGTATGCCCGCTCCGTGTAATCCGTGGGGCGGCGATGTTGATGATGATTTATCCTTCGTGATGCCGGACTCTTGTTCGGCTCGCCGAGATGATGATCTGAAGAAGTTGAGCTCGGCTAAAGTGACGATGTGTCTAGCGCAGGTCGGCAGCCGTGGAGTAATATTGCCGGAATGGTTTGACACCAGCATGATGTTGAAAATCATGTTCAAAAGATCTTAAAGTTAGTGGGATGTGTTAGGGAACAAAACACAATACCCCATACAAAACTTCCTTCAAAAGGGATGTCCGAAATCCCATTCATAAAAAAGATGAACTCGGGTCGGATTCGTTTTCGCGTAGAAAACAGATCCGAAAAGTGATGCACTAATCGGAAGGTTCCCAGAGTTTGGACGGTCGGATCGAGCTGAAATTTGGGAGGTGGTAGATATAGGAATTCTGCAGCCGATCAACGGTTGGATCTTCCAAAGGACGTCCGACCTAGAAGCTGGACACCACGCCCTAAACTCATCGAAATTCCCATCCATATTTCACAGGGCTCCGGTATATCGTGGATTGCCAGAGATTCCTCCATCGGAACTCGACGAAATTTTCCATGGTTGTTATAGACTCAATTCCGCACAATTCCACCAAAGTGATCATCAAAGCGATACTCGAGGACGTCGTGGCACAGATACGAGTTCACTGTAAAAAAAACAGCACGGTCGCTTGAGGGCAATGTTGACGTTGAGCCCCCGAGCTCCATAGATGATTCCTCCGTGATCTTGATAGAGATCGGAGTTGATGTTTGATGAAGGCCCTCGTCCGAACATGGTGATCCGAACGCGGGGCGCAATTCTTGGTTGAACCAAGGTGACCAGTCGAACTGGTGACGAAGACGCCGAAGTCGCAGTTGATCTGCAGGCGAGCCATCGATCCTTTTGTCGATCACATAGCGGAACTCTCAATGAAAGCACCAATGTCGGTGTCAAAACCGGCGGATCTCGGGTAGGGGGTCCTGAACTGTAGGTCTAGGTTGGATGGTAACAGGAGGCAAGGGACACGAAGTTTTACCCAGGTTCGGGCCCTTTTGATGGAGGTAAAACCATATGTCCTGCTTGATTAATATTGATGATATGGATAGTACAAGAGTAGATCTACCACAAGATCGGAGAGGCTAAACCCTAGAAGCTAGCCTATGGTATGATTGTTGTTCTGTATATGATATATCGACTAGCCTGGCCTCGGTTTATATAATGCACCAGAGGCCTAGGATAACAAGAGTCCTAGCCGAATACGCCAGTGGGGAGGACTCCTTGTCTTGATCGCCAAGTCTTGTGGAATCTTCCTTGTATGTGGTAGCTGTCCGAACTGGCCCATGAGTATACAGCCATGGGGGTCCTCGGCCCAATCTAACAGATCGGGTGATGACGTGGTGAGTACCCCCTAGTCCAGGACACCGTCACCTGCATGACCAAGTCATCAATGCCAGACCCAGCCCTCTGAAGCTTTTGCAAGTAAGCACACGGCTGGTTGTGGTCGTGTAGAGAAATCAACAATATACAAGTCTCCTCTCCTAAAGCCTTTGAAGACTTTGGAATTGTCAGCTTCCATAACCACAACACAACGGTACTTGCCAAAGACAACAACCATATCAAGATCACAAAGCATTGTGACAGACATAAGGTTGTATCCTAAGGACTCAACAAGCATGACTTTGTCCATGTGTCGATCCTTTGTGATCGCAACCTTACCTAGACCCAATACCTGACTTTTGCCTTTGTCATCAAAGATGATATGCTTCAGATGCGATGAAGATAATGGAGCATCCATCAATAGATTCTTGTCACCAGTCATGTGATTTGTACATCCACTATCAAGGACCCACTCAGTGGCTTTGGGTTGATCATCCTGCAGATGAATTAGTGCAGCTTACAAACTCATGTAGTTCATCAGTGAAGAATATGACATCAATTCATCAGATCAATTTCATCAAGCAAAAGAACAGATAAAGCAATATGAGGACGTGAGAAATGAAAGTTCATTTCTTCATGATTAGCCTGCGTCCTATCAGGCACACTCAGGTCTCCAGCAAATTCTTCAGACGATTACGTATGTCTGGAGACCTGACCCTACAGAAGATATTAGTTCTTTTTCTTCACCACCCGCATCTGAAGGGGGGGGGGCAAAGAGTTCATCAGTCTGCGAGCTCCATACGAGAAGGATGGCATAGAAGCCAGTCTATTTCGTTTCACATAAGAGGGGTTAGAGTAAGCATAAGAGTATGCAGAGAAATTCTTTGAGGACTTATGGACATAATGATTTGAAGAATAATGCACATATCCATAATCCTTAGATCTTCCCTGCAAAACAGACGGGTTAGCATGATAATGTTCATATGAGGACTTTGATCCTTTTGAGGAATATGATCCATGTGAGGAATTTGGTCCGTATGAGGACTTGGGTCCATATGAAGATTTTGGTCCATATGAAGAATTTGATCTGGGGTTCCTATTCTTCACAGGTGGCGTCATGATGACATTCACCTGAAGATTTTCAAGGCATCTTTTGGGAACCCAGATTTTCTTCATAGGGGGACTGTTCCTGCAGTTAGTGCCAACATATATAGCAAATACTTCACCATTCTCATTTTTGAACATTTTATAATTGGAGTCAAATGACTCATCATCAGAATGAGGAGATTCACATGCAAATCCAGATAAGTTAGATGGATCAACTAGAGGTCCCTTTGCAGCAACCCATGTAGTTTTGGGGTATTGCTCAGGCTTCCAATATGTACCATCAGCATTGAGTTTCCTCTCAAAGGCAATACCCTATTTCCTAGGGTTCCTATTCAGGATCTTCTTTTTAAGCACATCACAAAGAGCCTGATGCCCTTTGAGGCTTTTGTACATGCCTGTCATGTACAATTCCTTCAGCCCTGCATCGTCAGTGATACTAGCAATGTCCTCAGATGAGGAATTAGTGATAGCAGAGGCCTGTGAAGAATTTTATACATTAGCAGCATTTGAACATTCAGGTGAAGAATTAGCAGATTCACGTTCAATGCACTTCAAGCATGGAGGAACAAATTCTCCCTGAGAAGCGCTGATTTGTTGAGCAAGTAATGAATCGCGCTCCTTCTTAAGATCTTCATAACTCACTCGTAGCTTCTCAAGATCTTGCTTTCTTTGAAGAAATTCGTAAGAAAGCTTCTCATGATCGGATAAGAGAGTGTTATGATGACTTTGAAGATTTTCAAACCTAGTCTGAAATCTTTGAAGATTTTCAGTCAAGGCTTTAGTGTGATCCATTTCTTCACCCAACAAATCATCACTTTTGTCTAGCATCTTTTGAACCTTTTCTAAAGCCCTTTGTTGTTTTACAACAATCTTAGCAAGTTCAGAATAGCTGGGCTTAAGGTTTTCATCAGATTCATTCTCACTTGATTCAGATGAGGTATATTTGAGTACCTTGGCACCCTTTGCCATGAAGCAATAGGTGGGAGCGTAGTCATCATCCCCTTCATCAGTCTTGTTGGTGAGGTCATTTTCTTCAGTGTTGAAGATAGACTTGCTAACGAATGCAGTAGTGAGAGCTAGGCTCGCCACTCCGTATTCGGACTCCTCAGATGACTCCTCTTCCTCATTTTCTTCAGATTCAGCCTCAGAGTTCATTTCCTTCCCAATGAATGCCCTGGCCTTCTTGGAGCTGCTCTTCTTGTGATATGAAGACTTTGAGGATTTTGATGATGACGATTTTGTGGATTTCTTCTTTTTTTCTTCGCCTCATCAGAACTGTAATCCTTGTATTTGTTCTTCGTTGATTCCTTTTCCCACTGAGGACAATCTTGAATGTAATGTCCAGGTTTCTTGCACTTGTGACAGATCCTCCTCTTGTAGTCACTGGATGAGGAATCATTGCTCCTTGAGGGTCTTCCAAGGCGACCACGTCTTGAGAACTTTTGGAACTTCTTCACGAGTAGAGCCAGATCATGGCTTAGTTCTTCAGGATCACCAAGGCTGCTACCAGAGTCTTCATCTTCGGACTCAGATACTGCCTTGGCCTTCAGTGCACGTGATCTGCCATAGCTTGAACCATAATGATCTCTTTTTTCAGCAAGTTGGAACTCATGAGTATTTATCCTCTCGAGAATATCAGCGGGATCAAGTGACTTGTAATCAGCACATTCTTGTATCATCAATGCCAGAGTGTCAAATGAGGAATCAAGCGATCTCAACAATTTCTTCACCACCTCATGGTTGGTTATGTCAGTGGCACCAAGTGCTTGAAGCTCATTTGAGATGTCAGTGAGGCAATCGAAGGTTTGTTGAACATTTTCATTGTCGAGTCTTTTGAAGCGATTGAAGAGATTGCGAAGAACATCAACTCGAGAGTCATGCTATGTTGAGACACCTTCATTCACTTTAGACAACCTGTCCCAGATAAGCTTCGATGTCTCCAAAGCACTCACTCTGCCATATTGTCCTTTACTCAGATGGTCACATATAATATTCTTCGCTTGAGAGTCGTGTTGCTTGAAACTCTTCACATCAGCAGCATTCAGAGAAGGTGTGACTGAGGGAACACCATTTTCCACAACATACTAGAGATTGTTATCAATTGTTTCGAGATACATTCGCATCTTGTTCTTCTAGTAGGGGTAGTCCGTCCCATCAAAGGCAGGACACCCAACAGAGAACTTGATCATACCTGCGGTCGACATAACTAAAACTCCAGGCGGTTAAACCAAAATCACACAGAACAAGGGAGTACCTTGCTCTGATACCAATTGAAAGCGCGTTATATCGACTAGAGGGGGGGGGGTGAATAGGTGATTTTTATGAAATTCTTCACTGAGGAATTTTCTAGTGAGGGAATTCCTTAGCGAAGAACTACTAGCAGCGGAATAAGTACTCAAAAGTAAACATGACAGAATACAAGCATGGTCATCATGATGAAATGAAGACAGGCACAGAGTACAGGTAGCAAGAGCACGGGATAACACAGGATGAAGACAAACAGACTAAAGAAATTGAACTGAGGAAATTGAGAAAGTCTTCAGTCAAAGTCTTCAAGCACAGATATGAACAAGCACACAACACAATTATGAGGAAATGAAAGAGTTGAGGAAATAGAACCACTAAGCTTGGTGAAGACAATGATTTGGTAGACCAGTTCCAACTGCTGTCTCAGTTGTACGTCTGGTTGGAGCGGCTGAGTATTTAAACTCGAGGACACATAGTCCCGGACACTCAGTCCTGAACAAGCAGCTCAGGACACCCAGTCCTCACCGTATTCTCCTTGAGCTAAGGTCACACAGACCTCGCCCAATCACTCGTGGTAAGTCTTTAGGCGACTTCCAAACCTTCACAAACTTGGTCACTCGGCAATCCACAATTCCTCTTGGATGCTCTAGACCATGACGCCTAACCGTCTGGAAGAAGCACAGTCTTCAAAGGTAACAAGTGTTGGATCCACACAGGATCAATCTCTTCAGTGATGCTCAATCACTTGGGGTTTGTAGGTGTTTGGGTTTTGGGTTTTTCCTCACTCGATGATTTTCGCTCAAAGTCCTCGAAGGATGGGTTGCTCTCAAATGACAAGTGTCAGTTTCTCTCGGAGCAGCCAACCAGCTAGTGGTTGTAGGGGCGGCTATTTATAGCCTAGGGACCAGCCCGACATGATAAGACATAAATGCCCTTCAATGATATGACCGTTAGGTGTATAGATATTTTGAGACAGCTGGCGCATAGCACAACAACGGTCGGAATTTTGAGTAGCAAAATCCTCAGGGCTATCATGTTCCTCACTGTGTAGGCAATCCGCACTGGCGAATTCCTAACTCCTTAGTTAGAATAAATTCCTTAGAGACCAGAAGAACTTCGTCTCTGTCACTGAAGAAATTGACTGAAATGTATGAGATTTCCATTGGCTTCACTCGAAGGGATTGGTAGGTGTAGGATTTTGAGTTGAGCATCACATGGAAATTTTTCCTTAGTATTTCCTCGACCCCCTTTAACAGTACGGTGTTTCCTATGACTCAAGAAAGAGAAAATGAAACTATGAAAACAAAAGTCTTCACGCTTCATGTTCCTCGAATGAATACCAAGTCTTCATGGTCACACCAATTTCTTCACTTTCAAAGTCTTCTGAAAGTCTTTAGAGATTCAAAGTCTTCAGTCGAAGAACTTCATTTTTAGGGGTTGACTTTCTCTGTAAATATCAAACTCCTCAAAGACTTATAGACCTGTGTACACTCACAAACGCATTAGTCACTAAAATCACTAAGGGGCACTAGATGCACTTACACTCGGGGCCCTCACGAGGCCCAGCTGGTGCCTGGGGCAGCGCTAGCCCCCAGCCCCCTGCCGAGAGGGGGCGCACTGCTGCAGGTATCGCCCGCAGCCCCTCTGGCGGAGGACGAGATGGGCCGCGCGCTTGAGTTCGAGCACAGGTGGAGCGTTCTTCGCCGTGAGCTCTTCCAAGAGGCGATGGGCGCGATGAACCGACTCGGTGAAGAACTCGTGGGTGTGGACGCGCGCCTTGAGGCCGAGGGTCTTCGGTTGGCGGAGGAGTAGCGCAAGCTGAAGGTGGCTGAGGGAGTCCTGGATTAGGGGGTGTTCGGGTAGCCGGACTATACCTTCAGCCGGAATCCAGGACTATGAAGATACAAGATTGAAGACTACGTCCCGTGTCCGGATGGGACTTTCCTTGGCGTGGAAGGCAAGCTTGGTGATGCGGATATTCAAAATCTCCTACCATTGTAACCGACTCTATGTAACCCTAACCCTATCCGGTGTCTATATAAACCGGAGGGTTGTAGTCCGTAGGCAATCAACTCCATATACAACAATCATACCATAGGCTAGCTTCTAGGGTTTAGCCTCCTTGATCTCGTGGTAGATCTACTCTTGTACTACCCATATCATCAATATTAATCAAGCAGGACGTAGGGTTTTACCTCCATCGAGAGGGCCCGAACCTGGGTAAAACATCGTGTTCCCTGCCTCCTGTTACCATCCAGCCTAGACACACAGTTCGGGACCCCCTACCCGAGATCCGCCGGTTTTGACACCGACATTGGTGCTTTCATTGAGAGTTCCTCTGTGTCGTCGCCTTTAGGCCCGATGGCTCCTTTGATCATCAACAATGATGCGGTCTAGGGTGAGACTTTTCTCCCTGGACAGATCTTCGTCTTCGGTTGCTTCGCTCTGCGGGCCAATTGGCTCGGCCACCTGGAGCAGATCGAAAGCTACGCACCTAGCCATCAAGTCAGGTTTGGAAGCTTAAACTACACGGCTGACATCCGCGGAGACTTGATCTTCGACGGGTTCGAGCCACGGCCAAGCGCGCCGCACTATCTCGAGGGGCATGATCTAGCTCTGCCTCCGGACAGTGTCCTGGAGGCCGCACACGCATCGGTTCCGACCCCTAACTCGGAGCCTATTGTGCTAATCGAGGACGAGCGGTTGGACGTCACCTCGGGGGCTAAGATCTCAAAGGCGATCGAGCCAAACACTAGCCCCGCACTCTGCATGACCCGTGACTCCGAGGATCCAGACTCCTCTCCAGACTCCGAACCCCCCGCGCCCCAGCCGATCGAATCCGATTGGGCGCCGATAATGGAGTTCACCACCGCAGACATCTTTCAGCACTCGCCTTTTGGCGTCATCCTGAATTCTCTTAAGTCTCTCTATTTATCAGGAGAGCCCTGGCCGGATTACGGTCAGCGAGGATGGGATACGGATGACGAAGAAATTCAAAGCCCACCCACCACCCACTTTGTAGCCACTGTCGACGATTTAACTAACATGCTTGACTTCGGCTCCGAAGACATCGACGGTATGGACGACGATGTAGGAGACAAACAGGAACTAGCACCTGTAGGGCGCTGGAAGGCCACCTCGTCATATGACATATGTATGGTGGATACTCCAAAAGATGGAGATGGCGATGGAACAGTGGGGGATGACACCCCCAAGAAACAGCCAAAGCGCCGGCGTCAGTGGCGCCGCTCTAAATCCCGCCAAAGCAAAAACGGTGATTCCGGCACGGGAGATAATACTACCCCGGATAGCGCCGAAGAACACCCACCTCAACAAGATTCGACACAGGAAGATGGAGAAGCCAGCCCTCATGAGAGAGCGGCAGACCGAGAGGTCGAGGATAACTATATGCCTCCCTCTGAAGACGAGGCAAGCCTCGATGACGACGAATTCGTCATACCATCAGACCTCGCCGAACAAGAGCGTTTCAAACGCAGGCTTTTAGCCACGGCAAGCAGCCTCTAGAAAAAGCAGCAACAGCTTAGAGTTGCCCAAGATTTGCTAGCTGACAGATGGACTGAAGTCCTTGCGGCCGAAGAGTATGAACTCGAACGACCCTCCAAGAGTTACCCAAAGCGCAGGCCGCTACCCCGATCAGAGGAGGAAGCACCTACATCACCAGTGCATTACATGGCAGACCGGCCACCTCGCGGCCGCGACAGAGAGGCCTCTCGGCCCTCCACCCAAGCCATGCCCCGACGCCGCTCAACTAAGGCACGGGAAAATGCGCCAGACCTGCAAGACGTACTGGAGGATAAGGCAAGACAAACAAGATCGATCTACGGATCGCGCAGGCGCCCCACGGCATGTGACGATGATCTTCACTCCGGATACAACAAATCCGGCCGGGCCGAACACAACAGACATAGCTCTTCCGAGCTGCGTCGTGATATAGCCCAGTACAGAGGCGCCGCACACCCGCTATGCTTCACGAATGAAGTAATGGATCATAAAATCCCAGAGGGTTTCAAACCCGTAAACATCGAATCATACGATGGCACAACAGATCCGGCGGTATGGATCGAGGATTATCTCCTTCACATCCACATGGCACGCTGCGATGATCTACACGCCATCAAATACCTCCCGCTCAAACTTAAAGGACCGGCCCGGCATTGGCTTAATAGCTTTCCAGCAAACTCAATCGGTTCTTGGGAGGACCTGGAAGCCGCATTCCTCGACAACTTCCAGGGCACTTACGTGCGACCACCAGATGCCGACGACTTAAGCCACATAATTCAGCAGCTAGAGGAATCGGCCAGACAATTCTAGACACGGTTCCTAACAAAGGAAAACCAGATGGTCGACTGTCCGGACGCAGAGGCCCTAGCAGTCTTCAAGCATAACATCCACGACGAATGGCTTGCCTGGCACCTGGGACAGGAAAAGCCGAAATCTATGGCAGCCCTCACGACACTCATGACCCGCTTTTGCGCGGGAGAAGACAGCTGGCCAGCTCGTTGTAACAACTTATCAAAGAACCCTGGTAATTCGGATACCAAGGACAAAAGTGGCAGGACACGTCGGAATAAGCAAAAACGCCGCGTTAGCAGCGACAGCAATGAAGACACGGCAGTCAATGCCGGATTCAAGGGCTATAAATCTGGTCAGCGGAAAAAGCCATTCAAAAAGAATACTCAGGGCCCGTCCAGTTTGGACCGAATACTCGATCGCTTGTGCCAGATACATGGCACCCCCGGAAGGCCAGCCAATCACACTAACAGGGATTGTTGGGTGTTCAAGCAGGCAGGCAAGTTAAGGGCCGAAAACAGAGACAAGGGGCTGCACAGCGACGACGAGGAGGAGCCCAAGCCGCCGAACAACAATGGACAGAAGGGCTTTCCCCCACAAGTGCGGACGGTGAACATGATATATGCAACCCACATTCTCAAGAGGGAGTGGAAGCGTGCGCTATGGGACGTATACGCGATGGAGCCAATCGCCCCAAAGTTCAACCCATGGTCCTCCTGCCCGATCACTTTTGACCGAAGGGACCATCCCACTAGCATCCATCACGGCGGCTTCGCCGCATTGGTTCTCGACCCAATCATCGGCGGATTTCATCTCACAAGAGTCCTCATGGACGACGGCAGTAGCCTGAACCTGCTTTATCAGGATACAGTGCGGAAAATGGGCATAGATCCCTCAAGGATTAAGCCCACAAAAACAACCTTTAAAGGCATTATACTAGGTGTAGAAGCCAACTGTACAGGCTCAGTAACACTTGACGTGGTCTTCGGATCCCCGGACAATTTCCGAAGCGAAGAGTTAATCTTCGATATAGTCCCGTTTTGCAGTGGCTATCACGCCCTGCTCGGACAAACCGCATTCGCAAAGTTCAATACGGTGCCGCACTATGCATATCTCAAGCTCAAGATGCCAAGCCCTCGAGGAGTAATCACGGTCAGCGGAAACACCGAATGCTCCCTCCGTATGGACGAGCACACGGCGGCTCTCGCAGCGGAGGTACAAAGTAGCCTTTTCAGGCAATTCTCTAGTCTGGCCATTAAAAAGCCAGACACTGCCAAGCGCGCCCGGAGTAACCCACAGGAGGACCGCCCGGCACACTTTGAGCAAGCGTAGCAATGCGGCCCCAACCCCAGCTCTTGCGACATAGCGAAACCAGTACCTCGCGTACATAACTACGCCCTTGAAATACCATGGGCACAGGGGAAGGGGCACAATAACGGCAAGCCCAAAATACGGTTTAAAACGTACTAGGGGCTGTCGGATTCTTTTTTATTTTCTCTTACTTTCAGGACTCCATACTTCGGACGACCTGTTCGGCAATTCGACTGCCGCACAAATGATGCAAGATCCAGGGAGGCAGACAAGCCATGCCGCATTATGGAACTCCCAGGTGGTCTCTGTTACGAGCGGTATACCTATTTTAAACACAATTCCGCGGCCTGCCCCTGGTCAGGACATACTAAATAGTCCAATATCTTTTGCTTACCGCACTATTTGTATCGTTCGGCTTTGATAAATAGCCTCTCTATAAACAATGCATAGCTTTCTGTCTATTTTTTTGCATTATCATCTTTTCATATATATGTTTATGACATGTTGCACCCGTACACTATGGTACGACAAAATACGCCAGGGGCTTTAGTACCCATAAATATGGCATGAGAAGTCCGTACACTTTCACAAGTGCGGCACCCCGAACTTATAGCACTATATGCATCGGCTCCGAATCATGATTTGGGTCAATAGTTGGGTTTGCCCGGCTCCTATGTTTTGGTGCCTTACGTTCCGCTATATCGGCTAAGGTAGCACTAGGAGAACCACTGCGATTGTGCCCCGGTTGAGCTGGGTTAAGCACCTCAGTGGAGAAAGCTAAAACTGACTGTCATGATGTGGCGAGAGACCGGTCGCTGTTCAAGAGGTTTTTCGAGTCCCTAAAGGCTTATGCCGCTTCGAGCGAGGAGCTGGCTTTGTCCGGCCAAGGCGTGGATAGCGCCCCGAACTCGGTCTTCCGAACTAGGGGCTTCGCCAAAATTTAAAATTATAGAGTTCTATGGCTAAGTGAGAGTGTTCAAGCATTATAGTCCGATTGCCTGGTTCATTGTGCTGAGCGCCTCCCTCGAAGGACCCAACTATGGGAAAAGAGCGCTTAGCTTTATCCCGGACACCCCGACACTAGTGGCAAGGGAGAATAAGCCGACGACTGGCCATCTCTCAATTTTTTGATAAACGGCCGCACAGAAAGTAATATTTAAATTCAACAAGCATTGCTTGGCGCATATGAACAAGTTTTCAGCGCACAAGATAAACATGAGCAAGTTCATTCAAAAATTACATCCTTGGTACATTCATCCGCCACAAGGCGGGCACCCGCAAGAACATCCTTATAGTAGTTCTCGGGCTTGCGATGCTCCTTCCCCTGCGGCTGCCCGTCCCTCACAAGCTTCTCACCATCCAGCTTACCCAGTGCACCTTTGCACGGGCAAGGGCCCTACGGGCACCTTCGATGCAGACGGAGCGCTTGATGACCTCGAGCCTTGGACAGGCCTCCACCAGTGGCCGCACCAGCCCGAAGTAGCTCCCAGGCAGGGCCTCTCCGGGCCACAGCCGAACTATGAAGCCCTTCATGGCCTGTTCGGCCGCCTTGTGGAGCTCGACCAGCTGTTTCAGCTGGTCGCTCAAGGGCACAGGGTGTCCGGCCTCAGCATACTAAGACCAGAACACCTTCTTCGTTGAGCTGCCCTCTTCGGCTCGGTAGAATGCGGCGGTGTCGGATACGCTGCGGGGAAGATCTGCGAATGCCCCTGGAGAGCTCCGGATTCGGGTAAGTAACAAATACTTTACTTTTATACTTCTGCTTTGCATAAAGAATGCCTTACCCGCCGCTATCTTTTTCATCTCCTCCAACTCTTGGAGGGCCTTTTGGGCTTTGGCCTTGGCAGACTTGGCAGCATCAAGGGCCGCCGCGAGCTCGGATGCTTGCATCTTGGACTCAAGCTCCAAACTCTCATGTTTTTTCATGAGAGCCTGAAGCTCCTGCTGCACCTCGCCGACCTGGGCCTCAAGTTTCTCTCGCTCGGTGCACCCCGCGGCCGTTTTCTTTTCGGCCTCGGACAGCGCCTGCTTGAGGGTCGCCACCTCAGTCGTGGCCCCTACAATAAGCAGTACAATCCTGTTATTTTTTGCAATCACGTCTTTTTATAGGCACTTTTTCAGTAAGGTATTTCTTACCTTCTTTCTCCTCGAGCTACCGTTTGGCAAGGCCGAGCTCTTGCTCGGTCCGCTCGAGGCCCTGTTTCAGGGCACCCACCTCCGCAGTCAGTGCGGCAGTGGCCAGCAGCGAAGCCTGCATACGCATATTGACTCTTTGTTGTTAGACTCCTGTGAAATTTAATAGATCCTCTATTCGGCTTTTCTTTCCAAACGCCAAACAGAGCATCAGGGGCTACTGTCTATGCGATTATATTTTTACATATTTTTTACTTACCTCGAAGCCTGTTAGAAGGCTAGCGCAAGCTTCACTCAGTCCGCTCTTGGCGGACTGAACCTTCCGGATCACCGTACTCATAATAGTACGGTGCTCCTCGTCGATGGAGGCGGCGTCAAGCACCTCCAGCAGATTGTCCGGCACCTCTGGTTGGACGGAGACTGCCAGCTCAGAAGGCTTACTCCTCTTGGAAGGACTTCGCCTACCGCGATGCGGTGTCCGGCTTAAAGCCGGACTTGGAGCCCTGGGGGGTCTTGTCCCCTTTACTCCTGGGGTCCGGGAGGTCGCCTTGCCGCTCCTCCAGGACCACCTCCTCCTGCCCCGGAGCTCGTCGCAACACCACTTCGGCGTCATCCGCGGTGCGGGGGGAGACAGCGGGCGGAACTGAGTTCACGTCCGATGAATTCAGGGAGCCGCTCGATGACTCGTCGAGTCTGGCCCGGGGCGGACTGCATAATTGCATTCGACATTAGGGAAAGCTGTGCAACAAAGGAACATCATGAGTTACTCTGATATCCGAACTTACGATTTCGCCGGACGCTTGGCCCTGTCTGGCCACTCCTCTTTGCCCTCTTCGGCGTCGGGGGCGTAGTCTGGCGGAAGGGTCTTCCTTTTCCTAGACCCCTCGGCCTCCCCCATTGGGGCGGCCTTCCTCTTCTCTCCTCCCTCCGCTGAGGGGGGAGAGTTTTCTTCTTCCTCCTCCTTGTTTTCACGGGAGGAAGGCGTCTCGGACTCATCAGATGATGAGTCCGACACTACCATGTTGTGGGCACTCTTTCGAGTCCCCGTGGTTTTCTTCTTCTTGGCCTTCTTCTCCAGCACCACATAAGGCACCGGAGCCATCAACTTCACTAGTAGAGCTGGAGCTGGGTCTTCGGGCAGCGGAGCCGGATATCGGTCCGGACATCACCCGCCAAGCCTGTCAAAGGTAAGGGAGTTTAGATCCCGCATAGAGTCAAACTATGAAAAAAGCTTAACATCCTATAAAAGGTGTAGATGGCTTACCTCGCTAGCGTGACGCTACGAGCTCTATCCGCGGTCCTCGGAAGCGGATGCGGGAGCCTCGGCGCCCTTGAATAGCATCTTCCAGGCATCTTCGTATGTCGTGTCGAAGAGCCTGCTGAGGGTTTGATGCTGCGCCGGGTCCAACTCCCACAGATTAAAATCCCGTTGTTGGCACGGGAGGATCCGGCGGAGAAGCATAACCTAGATTACATTAACAAGCCGGATTGGCTTGTTCACCAGGGTCTGGATGCATGTTTGCAATCCGGTCACCTCTTTTTCGTCACCCCATGACAGGCCCGTCTCTTTCCAAGACACAAGTCGCGTGGGGGTCCGGATCGGAACTTGGGGGCTGCGGTCCATTTCGGATCACGCGGCTCGGTGATGTAAAACCACCCGGATTGCCATCCCTTTAGGGTCTCCACAAAAGAGCCCTCGAACCATAGGATGTTGGCCATCTTGCCCGCCATGGCGCCTCCGCACTCCGCCTGGCTACCGCGCACCACCTTGGGCTTGACGTTGAAGGTCTGGAGCCAGAGGCCGAAATGGGGGCGGACGCAGAGAAAAGCCTCGCACACGACGATAAATGCCGAGATGTTGAGGATGAAGTTCGGGGCCAGATCGTGGAAATCCAGGCCGTAGTAGACAATAAGCCCCCGGACAAATGGGTGAAGTGGAAAACCCAGTCCACAGAGGAAGTGTGGGAGAAATACTACCCTCTCCTGGGGCCTTGGGGTGGGGAGAAGCTGCCCCTTTTCGGGAAGCCGGTGCACGATGTCCTTGGACAGGTATCCGGCCTTGCTTAGCTTCTTTACTTGGCCCTCCGTGGTGGAGGAGACCATCCACTTGCCTCCCGCTCCGGACATTGCTGGAGAAGGTTGAGGAGGGAAGTGCGGGCTTGGGCACTAGAGCTCGAGTGCGCAGGAGATGGATAGGCAAAGGAGGAAGAAGGCGTAGGTAAAAAGGTGGATCCTTATCCCCTTATATGGGCGGATCTGGTTGTGCGTCCCCACCAGCCTAGTAAAACTCGCTTGCCTCCCAAGCGCCGCAATAAGTGGCACGGTTGGGTTACCCACGTCCGTATTGATGAGAATCCCGCAGAAGGGGGGTACACGATCTCTGCTTTGACAAGACGTGCCAAGGAAACCGCCTCGCAAAACACGCTGAGGTGGAAAAGTGAGAACGATTCGAGTAAAGGACTTGGCCGTAGTGTGATGACGCACCGGGGAATACGTCAGCAGATTTAATTTGTGTTAATATTATTCTCTCTATGGCAATATGTGGAAGCTTATTATGTAGAGCCGGACACTACTCTTGGTGTTTACAATCTTCTATGAAGGACTTGGAGGAGGAACCCGCCTTGCAATGCCGAAGACAATTTGCGCGCTGGACTCGTCGTCATTGAAGCCTGGTTCAGGGGCTACTGAGGGAGTCCTGGATTAGGGGGTGTTCTGGTAGCCGGACTATACCTTCAGCCGGACTCCAGGACTATGAAGATACAATATTGAAGACTACGTCCCGTGTCCGGATGGGACTATCCTTGGCGTGGAAGGCAAGCTTGGCGATGCGGATATTCAAGATCTCCTACCATTGTAACCGACTCTATGTAACCCTAACCCTATCCGATGTCTATATAAACCGGAGGGTTGTAGTCCGTAGGCAATCAACTCCATATACAACAATCATACCATAGGCTAGCTTCTACGGTTTAGCCTCCTTGATCTCGTGGTAGATCTACTCTTGTACTGCCCATATCATCAATATTAATCAAGCAGGACGTAGGATTTTACCTCCATCGAGAGGGCCCGAACCTGGGTAAAACATCGTGTTCCCTGCCTCCTGTTACCTTCCGGCCTAGACACACAGTTCGGGACCCCCTACCCGAGATCCGCCGGTTTTGACACCGACAGTGGCCATCAACCTTGGGCACCATCAGCGCGAGATGGATAATGCGAAGGGTAAGGCCTCCCTCGTAGCCTCCCGTGAGGCCTGCTCCCGGGCGCTGGAGGAGGCCCGGGAAGCCGACCGCCGTCGCGAGGCCACAGAGAAGCATGTGTGGGAGCTCCAAGCCTGGGGCGCTGTCTTGGATCAATAGGTGGAGTCGCGCAGGGCTGCCCTTGTGTCGTTGAGGGGGATGCCCGCCGATGAGGAAGAGGTCCAGAAGCGCGAGGAAGCACTGGCACTGGAAGCCGTGGAGCGCGGCCTTGAACTCGAATGGCTCGAGATGAGGGAGCGCCAGGTTGCTCAAGTGGAGGACGATGTCGGTGCGTGCGAGGTCAGGGCCCAGGAGAAGGTCGACCGCCGGGTGGCCGAGGCTCGCGCAGATATCGAGAATAGGTACGACCTAAAGCTGAAGCTTGCGGAAGCCGATACCGCTGGTAGGACTACAACCCTCAAGTCTAGGTTGGTCGAGGTGGAGCGGCGTGAGGAAGTCGCCGCAGCTGCCCTGGCCTCAGCGCAGGATGAGCTGGCTTCCGCCCGCACCGAGTTGCTTTCTCTTCGGCAGCGGGCTATCGACGCCAAGTCTGTGACACGGTAGAACAAGGACGAAGTGCTTCAGCGGCAGACGTTGGAGCGTGTGCACACTCCCATGCTCCAGGATCTCAGGAACCGGGCCAACACCGCCCTTGGCTACATCTGTGACGAGAATTCCCCTCATCCCCACGCGAACGACTACGCCAGGCACCTCCGCTTCTTTTGCAACGTGGTGACGCGTCTGCAAAACCATTCCGAGAGGGCTCATCAGCTTGTTGAAGAGAGGAGTCGCAGCCTGCTCGGGCGCGCATTCTCCCGCGTTTTCAGCCATCTCCAGAACACCGACCCCGACTTTGATTTCAACGCCGCCATCGCTCCCGTACCCGAAGCCATCCGGGATGACCTGGCATGATGGGTCGAAGACAACGTGGATGCGCTGATCAGGGCCTTCGCTTGTGACGACGACAGGGTAGTGATTGTGGCAGACGAAGGTGACGTGGTCAATGATGGCGACGGCGGCGCCGGTGAAGGCGGTGGCGACGCTGATGATGGTGACAACGACACCGGCAGTGTGTCTGAAGATTACATGGGGGATGCGGCAAGCGACATATCCGGATGATCCAACAACGGCCAATTTGAAAGCGGACAACTAGTACAAGTTATCCTGGCAAAAGGGGTCTTCGCCTGCAAAAGGCTCTGGTGATGACGCCGTCTTGGGATCCATGGTGACCTCCGTCTTGTCGTCCTTCTGGTCTTGGTATCGTTGCGCCAATATGGAAACCTTTGCTTGATGCCTCGGTACTCCGCGCCTACGCTTGCCCCCTTAGCACCAAAGAGGAAACAAGGATGCTGCACGCGCTGGCGCCCGCCTGGCGCCCGCCTAGTCTCGATCGTCATGGCTCATGTCATGAGAACCTTGCGTGGTTTGCCTTGCCTTGGACTCTTCACCCCTCACGAGCCAGCCTGGCGAGGCCGCTCCTTAGGAGGTCTTCTGTCGTCTGCCTCGCGAGGCTTGGCCCCTCGCAAGGGTCTTTGTTCCTTGTTGATGAAGATGGGCCGTACAGGCCTGCTAACATAGCCACGTGGTGGGCCGCATGTAGGCAAGTCTGGGGACCCCCATTCCCAGAATGCCGACAGATCCAGCTTGAACTTGCCTGGCCAAGCGATGCTACGCAGCTCAGGGGTGAAGGCTCGACAGCCTGCCGTGGTCACTGGGACTCTGCGCTGGTGGATAACTTGTCCTTGAGGGGGTCCGCGCACCGCCGCCGCAGGCGGCGTGCGGTCTTGCCGCACTGGCGCAGGGAGCATGGGAGAGTTTTCTCGTGGCCGAGGGACTTCTTGGCAGCTTCTTTCTTCTTGCGCGGGCGCCGGACGAGGCGCATCGCGCCATGGGGCCGCGCGCCTGGGCGCAAAGACTCCGTCTTGGGGCAGAGGTGGTGGAGGCGCTCCATGGGCCGCACCGCTCGTGGCTGGCGGAGGGCGAGGCAGCGAGAGGGACGGCCCAGGGAAGCCCCCTGAGGCGCTGATAGGCTCAGCGATGTGGTCAAGCCAGTCCTCGTAGAGGTTGCTGACGGGGCGGTAGCGCAGGAGCTCGCGTGCCATGCACAGAGCGGCCTACGCGTCTACGGGAGCGCGACGAGCGTGGGATGACGAGCCGGCCGGGGTCTGTGATGGAGTGGCGGTGTGGCCGTCCCGCCGCACTGAGGGGTGCAGCAAGGATGCTTGCTGCTCATTCCTCGCCAGGCCGGTGGTGGAGTTGACGGCAGGCGACGGAGAACGACGAGGTGGCCCACCGATGGGAGCCGTCTGAGCAACGCGGGCGGCGAGCGCAGCCCGACGCTCAGCGCGAGCACAGCGAGCTCCGACATGGAGACGATGGAGCAACGAGACGCAGAGCGACGAAAGGGAAGCTTCGGCACACCCCTACCTGGCGCGCCAAATGTCGGATCACGGGTTCCGGCAAAACCCTCAAGGTTCGAATACTGGGGTGCATGCGAAGATCTCCCCCTACCGATCCACGTGCTAGATTCACTAGATCTCAAGGACTAACTCAATGAACTCGCAACACAAGGGACACAAGATTTATACTGGTTCGGGCCACCGCTGTGGTGTAATACCCTACTCCAGTGTGGTGGTGGTGGATTGCCTCTTGGGCTGAGGATGAACAGTACAGGGGGAAGAACGGCCCCCTGAGGAGAGGTGTACTTGTGCTTGCTGGATGTGTGGATGAGCTCAATGAGTTTGAGACTAGTTGAGGTTGATCCCCTAGCTACGGTGGTGGCTAGTCCTATTTATAGTGGCCTTGGTCCTCTTCCCAAATATTGAGCGGGAAGGGATCCCACAACGGCCAATTTGAAAGGGGACAACTAGTACAAACTATCGTGACAAAAGCAATCTTCGCCTGCCAAAGGCTCTGGTGGTGACGCCATCTTGGGCTCCGCGGTGACCTCCGTCCCGCCGTCCTGCTGGTCTTGGTCTCGTTGCTCCAATATGGAAACCTTTACTTGATGCCTCGGTACTCCACGCCTGCGCTTGCTCCCTTGGAACCAAAGAGGAAACAAGGACACTGTGCACGCTGGCGCCCGCCTGGCACCCGCCTGGCCTTGGTCGTCATGGCTCACGTCATCGAAACCTCGCGAGGTTTGCCTTGCCTTGAAATCTCCACCCCTCGCGAGCCAGCCTGATGAGGGTGCTCTTGAGGAGGTCTTGTGTCATCCGCCTCACAAGGCTTGGCCCCTCGCGAGGGTCTTTAGTGCTTGTTGGTGAAGATGGGTCGTACGGGCCCGCTCACAGAGCCACGCTGTGGGCCGTAGGCAGGCAAGTCTGGGGACACCCGTTCCCAGAACGCCGACAAGTAGCCTGTTGGTCTGCCATGTATCAGTTCGTCGATGACGTCCTATAAAGGAAGAGAACGAACGGTGTGTAATTGAAGTGCATTCCATGGGAGGAAGGACTGGAGCTGTTGGCGGAGATACACGGAGGCATATGTGGATCCCACATAGGGCCGACGACCCTTGCCGGCAAGGCATTCCAGCAGGGTTTCTTCTGGCCCACTTCCCTCTAGGATGCAACAGCACTAGTAACCAAGTGTGAAGCTTGTCAGTTCCATTCAAAGAAGCTTCATCAACTAGCTCAAGCCCTTCAAACAATTCCTCTTTCCTGGCCATTCTTGGTCTGGGGGCTCGACATCCTGGGCCCTTTCCCCCATGCTGTCGGGGGCTTTGAGTATTTGTATGTTGCAATCGACAAGTCCACAAAGTGGCCAGAGGTGGAAGCAGTGAGGAAGGTGATAGCACAGTTAGCCGTCAAGTTCTTCAAGGGGCTAGTGTGCCGTTTTGGTGTGCCAAACAGAGTCATCACCGACAATGGCACGACTTCACAAGCCACACCTTCATGCAATACATCCAAGACCTCGACAGCAGGGTCTATTTCGCTTCCGTGGCACACCCATGAAGCAACGGCCAGGCGGAGAGGGCAAATGCTGAAGTGTTGCGAGGCCTGAGGACAAAGACTTTTGACAGGCTGCACAAGAGCGGAAAGCACTGGATTGATGAGTTCCCGGCAGTTCTTTGGTCGATCAGAACGACGCCAAATCGAGCCACCGGCCAGACACCCTTTTTCCCAATATACGGGGTAGAAGTAGTTCTCCCCATGGAACTCATACGGGTCACCTCGAGTGCTTGCTTACGACGAGCTTGAGCAAGAGCAATTGTGGCAAGATGACGCAACGCTCCTTGAGGAAGATCATCTTCGGGCGGCTATGAGAGCAGCACGCTACCAGCAAGCCTTGCGCCGCTACCATAGCCGCAAGGTTCATGCCCGAAGCCTTGAGGAAGGCGACCTTGTTCTTCGGCGCATTCAGTCGGCCAAGAATTCCAACAAGTTGACGCCAAAGTGGGAAGGCCCTTATCGGGTAATACGAGTCACCAGGCCTGGCGCAGTCCGCCTGGACACCAAAGATGTTTTTACAGTGAGCAACTCCTGCAACATTGAACATCTTTGCAAGTTTTACCCATAAGGCGCTGTTGCCGGGCCCCTCGGCAACCCACCTTTTGTACAAGCCTTGCCGGCAAGGCATGTAACCCTCTGTATAAAGCCAGGTGCAGACCCTGAGCATAAATAAATGAAGCACTGGCGCCCTAAGTTTTAACATGCATGCTAGGTTAAGTCTCTCCCTCGGTTAGGGTTGATAGTGAATAGCAGCGACTAACCCCTAGCCTAGAGGTCGAGTATGCGTCTTTCTGTCTTCTTTGGTTCGTAGGGCACATGGACACTTCTGCTGAGCCGCTTGGGAGAAATAAAACGAACCAGCGCTCTGGCCCTGGCAAGCCAAGACTGCCGAGGGCTGAAGACACAAGGATCTAACCACATCAAGACAAAGTTGCCGGGGGCTGTGGATTCAGATAAGTCCTTCATCCCCTGTTGTGCATTTCCGTATGGAACTGGGACAAATGAAACCTCGTTTTGCTCCAAGACCTCTGTGCTCCCCCTTCTTCTTGTACGTAAGTCCCTGGGACAGAACGGGGTCGTAGACGCAGTGGCAAGGAAATAAATGAAGGGCCTAACTCTACTTCGCCCCTGCGTCCGGCAAAAGCATGAGAATGCTCGACTGAAGTCAAGGTACGGCAAGGCCTGTTGCGGGGCGACAATATTTATCTTAAAAATAAAAAAGGATTCGTTCCTTGGCATGGGCCTTGCTCATGCATAAAGAACCCGGCAAGCACCCTTTTTCATTAAAAACATCCCAATAGGTACAGTTCATACGGAATTAAAAACACGAGCAAGGGGATTACAAGTCTTCAAATTAACAAGTGCCCACAGGCTTACAAACTAAAAAGAGATAAGATGCCCATAATCCCTTTCTTGTCCCTCTGTGACACCCCAAAAATTTTAAACATGATTTGTCTATTAGAATCTTGCCAGGAAATTAATTTTTTCTTTTTTTTGGTATTTCTTTGATTTCAGAACCATCCCCTCTTTGATTTTTCTGGAGTTTTTACCCCAAGTGAAAACTTTCCAAATATATTTTTGGACTTATTTATCCCCTCAAGAAAAAAATTTCTATTATCAGTGGATTTATTGGCATAATTATTTCTCTCTGGGCTTTATTCCTTAAAGTGATTTTTCATTAGTTTTGGAGCTCTATTTGCACTACAACCCTTTGATAAATTTATTTAAAATTCCAACCAAAATTTGGGGATTGGATGTGATGTTTTTAAATCACTTTT
The DNA here is from genome assembly GCA_034509565.1 of Triticum monococcum. Taxonomy (NCBI): domain Eukaryota; kingdom Viridiplantae; phylum Streptophyta; class Magnoliopsida; order Poales; family Poaceae; genus Triticum; species Triticum monococcum. The sequence goes on along the minus strand of CM067845.1, from coordinate 141,800,992 downwards.
AGGTAAATATATATTTCATTCATTTAATATTTTGAGCTATACACCAATTTTTCAAATCTGGTCTAGTGGGCAATTTTGCACTACAACCTATTTAAATATTCCTTTAAAGCCTCCACCAAAATTATGGGATGATAGTAGTAGTGTATTATTCAACTTTATGCAATAAACCATTGATGTCCTTTGAATAAATTTGAGTGAATCAACTTCATTTCCATTCTGGTCCGGTTTGGCTTTTTCTACTGCAACCCTAATTTATTTTGCTCTAGTGCCCTTGGGTTTTCTCCTGCTTATAACCCATCCTACAAAACCCTTAAGTCCAGGAGATTGGACTCATTGGAGCATTTTTGGTTCATGAAATAATGCCATTTACCTTCTGTCCAAAACTGAAGTTTTGCAAAACTTGCACTAGCAAGTTTCTGGTTTTTCCCAAATGACCTTGCCACTTTCTTTACCATCTAAAGAGACTATGATCTCGAGATTTTGGCCACCCCAAGAGTTACCTAGATACCATTGACATTCTGTCAAGCACCTTGAGGGCATGCATAGTTTTGGCATGATTTTTGTCTTTGCACTGTGACCTTGCACCTCTGGACAAACTAGCATGTCCAATAAGCTCCTAGATGACACTAACCACGACTAGTTAATCGCCAACCTCACCACAGCCTCCTAGCATGCCCTGGCATTATGCCAAACACGCAGCGTGTGTATGCTGGGCGCGCCCAGAGCGCACGTTTTGCACGCGCGTGCACCGAGTCGCCGCATCGCACTGCCGCCTTCCCGCGCCCGCTCTGGCCACTCACCACTCGCAGCCAACACGCATGCCCCCTCCCTTGCCGCAGAGTCGTCCCTGGAGCCCTACACTGCCGCCGTCAGGTCGGCCACGGCAGCTAGCGGCCAGCCACAGCAGCCTCTGTCGCGGACGGGGCCGCCCGAGCCACCCTCGCTTGCCAGCTGCCCCCTGGAGCAGCTCAAGCTTATCTGCAAGCTCGTCCCCTAGCGCACGTCGCTGCCACGTCACCCTGCAACTTCAGGACGACGGTTCACCGTCGATCCTATCCATGGCCGCCGCGGAACCGACCCTGATCGCCAATTTAAGGACCCCCCGAGCTCGCTAGACCCTTGGGCAACCTTCAAGCCAACCCCCTGGAGCTCCCCTGGCCAACAATCGACGGCGGGAAGCTCTCTTCCCCATCTCCGGCGAATTCGGCCACCGCCACCCTCCGGCTCCGCTCGTCGCAAACAGAGCCTTCCCTATCATTCCGGCGCCACCGTTCGACTCCCCATGATCGTGCGGAGCCACCCGAACCCTCAGCTAAGTCGCGGAACCATCGTAGCCCAAAGCCCCAAACCTCCCGAAGCCACCGGCCGCCGCGAAGCTCACCGCCGGTGACTCCCTCCACCCCCACCGATCTAGCGACCACCGAGAGGACCGCCCCGGGCTGGCGGATCCATCCCTGCCCTCGAGAGCCCGTGAGGAGCTGCCAATCGCCGGTGACGATCACCGGAGCCCCGCCCCGCTCGGACAGAGGAGGGAGAAGAGGCGCGGCGACTGGTCAAACCTGACCAGTGGCCCCCCTGGACCAACTGTCGGTGACCTCGAGCCGACCCGCGTGTTTTAAGTGAAAGCGCGAATGAGCAAAGTACGTCTCCTCTGCCCAAAAGCGTATTCTTGTTTGAAACGTTTTCTTTTTTTGTTTTATTTTAAAAAACAGAGTTTGACTGAAACTTTGACTGGCTATAACTTTGTAAATATAAATCCAAATGACTTGATTCTTTTTCCGTTGTTTCCCAAATATTGTCTAGTTTATTTTCATATTTATTTGAAAATTTTCCAAACAACTTTTTTGTACTGTTTTAAAACTATGTGTTAATTTGAATATTTTCTAAAATTGGATTTGTTGGAGAGAGAAGAAAACTTTCAAAAAGTATTGGAGTGCACCTCACCTCTCCACACCTTGAAGGCAAGCATCTTGAACAACAGATATGATATTTTGATGACTGCTTGCTAGGAGTAGTAAGCTATGTTTATGTTACATGAAATAGTGAGTTTTGCATACGATGACAAGTCATGCATGAATGCATCTGATGAGAAGTTGAATTGCTGTAATCATGTGATATACATGTGAAGTGGTTACTGCCTCATGCCACGTATGCCTGAGCTGGTCCGGGCAAACTTCGGGGAGAAGCTTTGTCATGGATAAAGTATGACCATGAAAATGGTACCTCACGGTGACGCGAGAGATCAGTGAAGGCATGATGAGGCATGATGGGTGGTGAACCTGTTGGTGTGGAATATATTTGTTATGCAAATCATACAGGTGATGCCTAAACCTCCTGAGTTGACCATAGATCAAGTCTTGTTCCGGTAACCCCCATACTTGTGTCGTACTACCACTGGTCCCTGCCATAGGTAGGGTACGGTTCAGTAAGTTGTCAACCCCTTTCCTAGCACACACTGTACAGAGAGGCCATGGTGGACGATACCGGAGGCATCCGGTAGGCATGCCACCTAGTCCGGGGGCATGGGTGTTTTCGGTTGTAGCCGAAGGGGTAGCTCCCCTAGTTTGCGCGCGGTATAAATTTTGTGATCCCATGCTAGTCAAGGTTGTAGCCTCCCCACTTAGAGTTTCGCTTAATACGTGTCAAGGGTGATTCCAGACACCGGTGAGTTAGGCCGGTGTGTGCGGTCAGGTGTGTTTTCAATCAAAAGACCATAGACGGAATTAGTCCCGATGGACTAAAGAAATCCGTTACTCATGTGTAAAGAGTACACCCTCTGCAGAGATTATACCTATTCGAATAGCCGTGTCCATGGTGAAGGACTACAGTCTGGGATGGGTCAAGTGTCGGTCTTCGGAGGCAAAACTACTAATCCAGAACATTGATTATGACCTATGACATGTGATGATTATGGTTATTATTATTGTGGACTAACCATTTGTATTATTTGAATTATTAAGTATCCCTGGGATGGTTCTACCTCCTGGATATTCAATGTGATTATTCTTATATAAGCCCTTTATGTGGTGTCGCTCAGATGCCCGACTGTGGCATGTTTGTTATTTAAATTACTTATCAGCCCTTTATGTGGTGTCGCTCAGACACCCGACTGTGGCCTGCTCGTTATTTCAATTACTTATAAGACCTTTATGTGGTGTCGCCCCGCCGCCGGACTGTGGCATGCTTGTTACATCTTTCATATATAAGCCCTTTATGAGGTGTCGCTCAGACGCCCGACTGAGGCATGCTTTACATTATTATCCTTTCGAGGCGTCGCTTCAGACACCCGATCGGTGCATTCTATTTCTACTCTCTGAATGCATAGTCATATTTGACATGAATAACTTGCTTGCATGCATCATGGTTTATTTTTATGACTGATGTTGTGATCATAGAAAGTTTTAAAGCATGTTTATTCATCCATTATATCATACCTGTGTTCATAATGTTTGTGAGTACATTCAAAGTACTCACTGGCTTGTCCCTGGCTATTGTCTTGGCCAGATTCCTTGCGTGGAAAGGAGCGTTGCGATGATAGCCCCGGAACCAACGCAAATGGAGATAGCAGCCTCGCGAAGATAGGAGTTATCCTGGTTAGCTGTTCCTGTGGGAAATGGAGTCCCATAGACGCTGATGAACCGCAACCCGCTTCCGCCATCAACCACTAGAAACCATTTGTTGTACTCATAGGCTAGAATGGTCTTGTACTACATATTTTGTGTTTCTGCTTGGAATTTCTGTATCAAGTTGGTGCCTCATCAGCTAACAGTAATCCTGGGGCTGGTGAGCACAAGGGCCATTTTTTGGGAAATTAATGTCCCGAAAATCCGGTCCTAACAATCTTGGTATCAGAGCCAGGCTGACCATTGGCTAATCCTATCTTAGCCAGGTCGAAAAACCTAGGAAAACCAACCCACTAGACCTGAACCCAACCCGGCCAAGCTTCTCATGTAAGATAGCCACACAGTGACCCAACACCTTTTGGCAGTCGGTGCCCAACCTATCAGCCTAGCCTGTCGATCACACGACCGGCCCCTAAATAGTCTTTTTTTGCAAGCGTGCGAAGGAAGACCCCGTCCCCTTTTTCTATAAAAAGGGCACGCTAGCCTCAACCCGGCACATCACCGCCTCTTGCCCAAACCGAGCTATAATGCTTGGACCCATTGTTCACAATGAGACCACAGCAACCAACCTTGGAGGTTTTGTGACCGTGCTAGCAAACCTCACCTGCCGTGCCTTCGCGTTAGAAGAACCCCCAGAATATGTTGTGTACCAGGGGTCCATCAGCGATGAGAGCCGTCAATTTTGGGCCACTGTGCACGTCTATGGTAGGGGTCTATCGCCAGAATGCCCCTATAGGTTCACCGGAAGGACAACTTCCTTTGAGCCACAAGCCATCCAACTAGCTGCTCAAGAAGCTATAGTTCAACTCCGGCACTTGTCGCCCAGAGTTAACTGCCGCTCCTTCTACTACTACCCCAGCCGTGACGCGTATGGTAGACCACCCAAGTTGCCAACGGAGACCGCGAGACGGACCCTGCATTATTGCATCTGGTGCGCTATGTAAATGCACTAGAGGGACTGTTCGATCAAATCACCCTTGATCTGATTGCAGGTCGTGGAGAACTGGTTCGCCGAACCCCAGCAAGAAGGGAAGGTGAGCCCGACGCCGACAACCCAGTCGTGCTATTCGGACAACCGATCGAGCCCCTGAGGTCTGCCCCAGCCATCGACCAAGGTGGTTTGATGACCCTAGAAGTACTTCGTCGCCTTTTGGGAACACGCTCCAACGGGATTGTGGCCAACAACCCCCGCGATGGTCATCATCACTACCCCGACCCTGCAGTTCCTCAACCACCCGCAGCTAACTCCGACGGTGAAACCCGTGGAGAAGTCTCGACAAACACAAGGCACGCCCGCTTAGACATAAACGAGGTGGACTAAGTCACTCGAGTAGTACCGAGTTTCAGTATGTCCACACCCTGTAATTGTGTGATCTTGTATCGCCACAATGTTGTCGGCATGTGCGTCCTTGTTTTTTTTAAAGTAGCTGTGCATGAGTATGTTGAGGTACAGTTGCATTTTAATTGCGGGCGTAGCTACCAAAAAAACACCCCGACGACTCCCACAGTAATGTGTCGCTTTTGTGAGATATGTGTATTTGTGGCACTGACCCCGAACCCCCCCCCCCCCCCCATAGAGCAGAACCGACAAACCAGTTGCCCCTCATCGCGGTAAATAACCCAGCCCAATTGCTATATAAAAGGCCACCTCATGACCTTGCCAAGTACCTCTCATCTTGTGGGCAACCCTCACAACCATTTCTTGCCATGTCGAGCCCTAGCATTTATCTGAGAACCCCAGATGCAACCCCGGGTAGTTTTGTTAAAATATTGTGGGACTTTACCTGCAGTACCATGGGTTCTACCCAGCCACCCCAATACGAGCTGCTCAAATCAAGAATCACCTCATCCACCTTGAAATATTGGGCAGTAGTGCACATCCCTCCTGTAAACTCAAACCAAGACCCAACGGAAGTCTCCTTCCTGGGGAAATCTATGCCGACTCCGCAAATGGCCATAGAAGCTGCTGCGCATGAAGCACTTGTTCGCCTTCGATTCGCGGTACCTTATGCCAGCGACCGAGGGTATTATTACTTTCCAAGCCATGCTGCACCTGGAGAAGTAGCATCTTTTCCCGGTGGACGAATTGAGAGAGACCCAGTACTGGCCAAACTTGTCCAGTATGTCATCGCTCAAGAACGTTTGACCCAGTGAATAATGGGTTATCTCCAGAGCCTCGCTGATTTAAATCCTCAGATAGCCATCGACAGACCACTGAGGCCCGACCAGGAGAGACGTGTTCATCGACTAGTCAATTCGCTTCCCCCAATAGAAGAAGAGTGCGCCCCAGTACCAGAGACGTTTTCTCGGGACCCCGTCCAGTTGGCATTTTCATTGTAGACGTCACTGCTATGTTCTTTTATTCCCGCATTTAGTTAAGTGTTGTAACTTATGCGTGTTGTTCTAAATTTTGTGCGATGAGATAAATATTTGTTTTTAGTTATTGTGAGTAGTTTTTACTGCCGTTAATTCTTGATTAACCAATTTTCACTCGCAAAAATCCTGGAGTGAGATTTCTTTTCCCTGAGCTGCTACAGCATATATCTCCTCACGACAAAGATTTTATTCACGCAGCACCATGGCAGTAGACTCACAACCATAACCACTCGAACACCTGCACTAATTGCAAACCACGTAACCGTGTTGCATATAACTCATCACCTCCCTAACACACCACAGTCTCTGAAGGAGAGATTAGTGGATAATCATCCGGGTACAAGTTACCTCCAACACACTAACAATAGTTAGCACCCGACACCACCCTAATCCTCGTGATCTCCGCCACCGCGGAGAGCCAACACTCGAGCAGCAGCATCGCGACGATCATCGAGGATCATCGCGTACAGGAGCACGGAGAGCCCCAGCAATGCCGCTAGCCCTCCGCACATCAGGATCACGTACCAATCCGGCATCGCCTCCACCATTAGAGACTCGTCCCGAGCTTCTACAAACGGGAATGGAGGAGAAAGAAGGAGAAGGAGAAGCGTGGCCAGGTATGAGGAAGAAGAGAGGAGCACCTCAGCCGTTTTATAGCTCAAGATCGGTGTACCATGGGCAAAGTCCACCTGCGCCGCTCATCGCCCGATCGCCGGTGCTCGGAGGCGAATCCGCGAGCAGTGCCGACAGCACACTGGCCCGCGAAGTGAGTGCACGCTGCACCAGTAGCTAGCACGCCACGCATTACCGCAGTACGGCCCAGATGCCCTACGCGCTAGACATTGCCGGTGGAGAAAGCGCGGGAAAGCGCGCGGGAGAGAGGAAGAAGAGAGAACCAGAGGAAGAAGAAGAGACTGACAGTGGACCCCGGGTCCACCTGTCAGCCAGAGAGAGCATTGTGCCCTCGGGTACGACCAGCGTATTTTAGAAATTTAGAATTTATTCTAAATTTACTGTATCCAACGTAGAAATCTCTCGTTTTGCACCTAACCATGGATTTTTCCACGCAACGCGAGTGTTCCACACTGTAGTTTTACACCACTTATTGCCCTCTCACTGTAGCCACATTTTTTTGCATATATTTTCTTAAAATGGCTTTTAGCAAATCTCGAGGACGAGATTTTTCTTAAGGGGGGTAGTGTTGTGACACCCCAAAAATTTTAAACATGATTTGTCTATTAAAATCTTGCCAGGAAATTAAATTTTTCTTTTTTTGGTTTTTCTTTGATTTCAGAACCATCCCCTCTTTGATTTTTCTGGAGTTTTTACCCCAAGTGAAAACTTTCCAAATATATTTTTGGATTTAGTTATCCCCTCAAGAAAAACATTTCTATTATCAGTGGATTTATTGGCATAATTATTTCTCTCTGGGCTTTATTCCTTAAAGTGATTTTTCATTAGTTTTGGAGCTCTATTTGCACTACAACCCTTTGATAAATTTATTTGAAATTCCAACCAAAATTTTGGGATGTCATGTGATGTTTTCAAATCACTTTTATGTAAATATATATTTCATTAATTTAATATTTTGAGCTCTACACCAATTTTTCAAATCTGGTCCAGTGGGCAATTTTGCACTACAACCTATTTAAATATTCCTTGAAAGCCTCCACCAAAATTATGGGATGATAGTAGTAGTATATTATTAAACTTTATGCAATAAACCATTGATGTTCTTTGAATAAATTTGAGTGAATCAACCTCATTTCTATTCTGGTCCAGTTTGGCTTTTGTACTGCAACCCTAATTTATTTTGCTCTAGTGCCCTTGGGTTTTCTCCTGCTTATAACCCATCCTACAAAACCCTTAAGTCCAGGAGGTTGGACTCATTGGAGCATTTTTGGGTCATGAAATAATGCCATTTACCTTCTGTCCAAAACTGAAGTTTTGCCAAACTTGCACTAGCAAGTTTCTGGTTTTTCCCAAATGACCTTGCCACTTTCTTTACCATCTAAAGAGACTATGATCTGGAGATTTTGGCCACCCCAAGAGTTACCTAGATACCATTGGCATTCTGTCAAACACCTTGAGGGCATGGACAGTTTTGGCATGATTTTTGTCTTTGCACTGTGACCTTGCACCTATGGACAAACTAGCATGTCCAATAAGCTCCTAGATGACACTAACCACGACCTGTTAATCGCCAACCTCACCACAGCCTCCTAGCATGCCCTGGCATTATGCCGAACACATAGCGTGCGTACGTTGGGCGCGCCCAGAGCGCACGTTTTGCACACGCGCACACCGAGTCGCCGCGTCGCACTGCCGCCTCCCCGCGCCAGCTCTGGCCTCTCCCCACTCGCAGCCAACACGCCCCCCTCGCCGTAGAGTAGTCCTTGGATCCCTATAGCGCTGCCGTCAGGTCGGCCACGGCAGCTAGCAGCCGGCCACAACAGCCTCTGCCGCGGACGGCGCCGCCCGAGCCACCCTCGCTCGCCAGCTGTCCCCTGGAGCAACTCAAGCTTATCCGCAAGCTCGTCCCCTAGCGCACGTCGCCGCCACGTCACCCTACAACTACAGAACGGCGGTTCGCCGTCGATCCTATCCACGGCTGCCGCGGAACCGACCTCGATCACCTATTTAAGGACCCCCCCCCCCCCGAGCTGCCAGACCCTTAGGCAACCTTCAAGCCAACCCCCTGGAGCTCCCCTGGCCAGCAATCGACGGCGGGAAGCTCTCTTCCCCATCTCCGGCTAGTTCGGCCACCGCCACCCTCCGGCTCCGCTCGTCGCAAACAGAGCCTTCCCCATCATTCCGGCGCCACCGTTCGACTCCCCATGACCGTGCGGAGCCACCCGAACCCTCAGCTACAACGAGGAACCACCATAGCCCAAAGCCCCAAACCTCCCGAAGCCACCGGCCGCCGCGAAGCTCACCGCCGGCGACTCCCTCCACCCCCACCGATCTAGCAACCACCGGGAGGACCGCCCCGGGCTGGCGGATCCATCCCTGCCCTCCAGAGCCCGCGAGGAGCCGCCAATCGCCGACGATGATCGCTCGAGCCGGCCCGCGTGTTTTAAGTGAAAGCGCGAATGAGCAAAGTACGTCTCCTTTGCCCGAAAGCGTATTCTTATTTGAAACGTTTTCTTTTTCTGTTTTATTTTAAAAAACAGAGTTTGACTGAAACTTTGACTGGCTATAACTTTTTAAATATAAATCCAAATGACTTGATTCTTTTTCCATTGTTTCCCAAATATTGTCTAGTTTATTTTCATATTTATTTGAAAAATTTCCAAACAACTTTTTTTGTACTGTTTTTAAACTATGTGTTAATTTGAATATTTTCTAAAATAGGATTTGTTGGAGAGAGAAGAAAACTTTCAAAAAGTATTGGAGTGCACCTCACCTCTCCACACCTTGAAGGAAAGCATCTTGAACACCAGATATTATATTTTGATGACTGCTTGCTAGGAGTAGTAAGCTATGTTTATGTTACATGAAATAGTGAGTTTTGTGTATGATGACAAGTCATGCATGAATGCATCTGATGAGAAGTTGAATTGCTGTGATCATGTGTACATGTGAAGTGGTTACTGCCTCATGCCACGTATGCCTGAGCTGGTCCGGGCAAACTTCGGGGAGAAGCTTTGTCATGGATAAAGTATGACCGTGAAAATGGTACCTCACGGTGACGCGAGAGATCAGTGAAGGCATGATGAGGCATGATGGGTGGTGAACCTGTTGGTGTGGAATATATTTGTTATGCTAATCATACAAGTGATGCCTAAACCTCCTGAGTCGACCATAGATCGAGTCTTGTTCCGGTAACCCCCATACTTGTGTCGTACTACCACTAGTCCCTGCCATAGGTAGGGTACGGTTCAGTAAGTTGTCAACCCCTTTCCTAGCACACACCATACAGAGAGGCCATGGTGGAAGATACCGGAGGCATCCGGTAGGCATGCCACCTAGTCCGGGGGCATGGGTGTTTTCGGTTGTAGCCGATGGGGTAGCTCCCCTAGTTTGCACGCGGTATAAATTTTGTGATCCCATGCTAGTCGAGGTTGTAGCCTTCCCACTTAGAGTTTCGCTTAACAGGTGTCAAGGGTGATTCCAGACACCGGTGAGTTAGGCTGGTGTGTGCGGTCAGGTGTGTTTTCAATCAAAAGACCATAGACGGAATTAGTCCCGGTGGACTAAAAAATCCGTTACTCGTGGGTAAAGAGTACACCCTCTGCAGAGATTATACCTATTCGAATAGCCATGTCCATGGTTAAGGACTATAGTCTGGGATGGGTCAAGTGTCGGTCTTCGGAGGCAAAACTACTAAACCAGAACATTGATTATGACCTATGACATGTGATGATTATGGTTATTATTATTGTGGACTAACCATTTGTATTATTTGAATTATTGAGTATCCCTGGGACGGTTCTACCTCCCAGATATTCTATTTGATTATTCTTATATAAGCCCTTTATGTGGTGTCGCTCAGACGCTCGACTGTGACATGTTTGTTATTTAAATTACTTATAAGCCCTTTATGTGGTGTCGCTCAGACGCCCGACTGTGGCCTGCTCGTTATTTCAGTTACCTATAAGCCCTTTATGTGGTGTCGCCCAAACGCCCAACTGTGGCAGGCTTGTTACATCTTTCATATATAAGCCCTTTATGAGGTGTCGCTCAGACGCCCGACTAAGGCATGCTTTACATTATTATCCTTTTGAGGCGTCGCTTCAGACACCCAATCGGCGCATTCTATTCCTACTCTATGAATGCATAGTCATATTTGACATGAATAACCTGCTTGCCTACATCATGGTTTATTTTTATGACTGATGTTGTGATCATAGAAAGTTTCAAAGCATGTTTATTCATCTATTATATCATACCTATGTTCATAATGTTTGTGAGTACATTCAAAGTACTCACTGGCTTGTCCCTGGCTATTGTCTTGGCCAGATTCCTTGCATGGAAAGGAGCGTTGCGATGACAGCCCCGGAACCTACGCAAATGGAGATAGCAGCCTCGCGAAGATAGGAGTTATCCTGGTCAGCTGTTCCTGTGGGAAATGGAGTCCCATAGACGCTGATGAACCGCAACCCGCTTCCGCCATCAACCACTAGAAACCATTTGTTGTACTCATAGGCCAGAATGGTCTTGTACTACACATTTTGTGTTTCTGCTTGGAATTTCTGTATCAAGTTGGTGCCTCATCAGCTAACAGTAATCCTGGGGCTGGTGAGCACAAGGGCCATTTTCTGGGAAATTAATGTCCCGAAAATCCGGTCTTGACACCATCCCCTCAAAAAGCGGAACAAGGTGGCGGGAGGGCAAAAAGAGCACTTAGGCAAGGTACGAGGAGCGAAAGGCACCATGAGAACATCTTGGTGCCAGAAAAGGAGCTGAAAGACGAGGCAGCGGGCCGGCAATACGCAGTGCCAGAAAAGGAGCTGGAAGACGAGGCAGCGGGCCGGCAATACGTGATGAAGGCGTCGTTGCCCGTGTGATCCGATTTGATGGCCGCCACCCGCCTTCTTCGCTTTCTCCAGCCCTCCTACGCCAGCCGCCCAAGGAGGCGACGGGGAGCGCCCCGATGGAGAGCTTGACGAGGAAGGCCCTCGGCAGGGCGCGTGGCCGAGGGAGGGGTGGAGCGGTCAGTCGGATTTGGGGTAGGCATCCCGCCACTCGACTCCTTCGTTGTCGCTGTCACTATCCTCCTCGTCACTCCCGCTCGAGGAGGAATCTTCATCATCGGAAGAGCTCTCCACGCAGCACTTTAGGCGAGTTCCAAGATCTCCAAAGACCTTGACGGAGAGCAGGCCGCCCTCCATTAACTTGAAATAGAGGACAATCCCCGTCGTCAGGCTATGGACGTGACCAAAGGTCTTCCATCCGCGACAGAGGTACATGACTTGAGGAGTGGGGAAGTTGACGTCGACCTGCGTGCCACCGTTCCCGCAGCCCCTCATGTGTAGCCTGAGGGTCTGGGGAGGATTGAGCTCCATCTCCCGAGCAAATGGGGTGGGGAGGCGGAGATGATGACGCGGTGGCCGGCGCAGCCTAATGAAGAACTCGCAGGGCTGGTCCCCGACATGGCCCTCCATCGCGGGGAGCATCAATAGTGGAGGCACGTCCATTGCGCCGCCTCGCCCCCCTCTTCCTCGAGCGCCACGGTGACCGCGGGCTCTTGGGAAGGGGGAACGCACTGTCGAGCGCGGCGACCCTCGCTGCCACCGTCGAAGGGCCAGCACCCCCTCTCGCCATGGCGGGTGGAAGGAAGGAGCGGAGGTGGAAGAGGATGGATGCTAAGAGAATGTGGGATGACATCCCCCTCCCCCTCCTTATAAAGGGGCGGGGTCGAGGCTTGGCTGCCCCACTCAACCAATCCAGCCAATGGAGGCGCAGGGAATCAGGACCGACCCGCTGCCCCAATCAGCGACGACCCGGTTTCCCGCCTCCACCGCCTGCCACCTTCATGGGGGGCGCGTGGCAATCGAGCAGGATCAAGGGGACGGGTGAGGCGACCATTCCCCACCCCATGATCGTGGGGCGTGGGCGCCTTGAAGACTGCGACCCGAGTCCACTTAGTAAATGAGCCTCTCCTCTGCGCCTCCCTCTTCTTTTTTATGGGGAAGGCGCGAGCCGCCTCTTTACCATGATGTGACGCATGCGTGTGGAAACCGCCCCACACATGACCCCCACGTCATGCACGACCCTCCACGTCACACGTTCAACGCAGGTCGTGGGGAAGTGCAGCGAACGAGAAGTTACTGTGGTAAAATCCGCCCCACCTACCCGTGCACCGTTCTGGGCCTAGCCCAACAACGCAGCACGCTTATGTGTGGCCCAGGCCCGGGGGCTCCTGTCTGCATACAAAAGTAGGGGCTCCCCCTTTTGACCCCTTTACTTGTGCATGGGCAGTCAGAGCCGCGCCCACGGCCACACTTAACCAGGTGGAGGAGGGAAGCCGGAGAGAAACCGAAACACGAGACAACCAAGGCAACGCCTAGACCAGAAACGCAGGAGAGCAAGAGGGCAAGGTGGACTCCCTTGGCAAGATCCTTGCCGAGGCAGCCTCCGCAGCCCCGGCAAGAGCCTTGCCGGGGCAACTTGCCCGATGCCAGCGGAGCAAGCCACCCTTGAGCCCATAGGCTCCAACCCAACTAGCTACATTGGAACCAAAGCTCGGGAGGTGCCTCTGTGGTGGCATGCAAATCTTCGTTAAGATCATAAAACATGTGAGATCAGATGAGGACCAGAAGACGGCGACCCTCGGCGGGATCCTAGACGAGGAAATCCACAAGATCCCCGGCAAGACCCTTGCCGGGGACGACTGCAACGCCATGGCAAGATCCTTGTCGTGCCCCCGGCAAGACCGTTGCTGAGGGCATCAGCAGGGCCACTGCCAGGCCTGCGTCTGCCAAAGCTCCACCATCGTCCCCAAGCAGCAGCTAGCTCAACCAGCTGGGCAGGCACCTGCGTGGAGACAGGAGGCCTCTACACCGACTCAGCAAGCACCTGCGTGGCAGCATGCGACCCTTCATGAAAGCTCCACCACCGCGCCAGCCCAGCAGCCACCCAACGTGGCGCCGCGATGCCTCATCAGCTCGGACGCGTGTCGAGGCCAGGCGAGGCGGCGACGGCTGCGACGTGCTTCCTTGGCGTCCCCGTTAAAGCAAGGGGGCACGTCGGCAGCACATTAAATGCGTTTGTCTGACGGTCCCAGAGGTTAGGCTTATCATCTGTAGACCTTTCCACCTCCTGTGTGCCACTGTGGCAACCCCTTTTTCCTATAAAAGGAGGCCCGAGGCGACCAGGAGAGGGATTCAGATCTTTTGGGCAAATTTGCACCCCGTAGCTAGCTCAAGAACACAAGAACACTCTCAAATACATCCACCAAAGAAGGACTAGGGTATTATGCATCTTCACGGCCCGAACCCGGGTAAACGATCTGTGTGCTTCCTGTCAGACCCGCTCTTTGCACAACCTCGCGCTCGGCAATCGTAGAAGGGATCCCAGTGACCCCATAGGTGTCGTTTCTACCGACATTTGTTATCTAGAACATCAAGTAGAAGGTCGGACTTTGTGAGCACAAGAATCCAGAAGGAATAATTTCTGGAACAAGTCATATGGAATCCTCACGAGGAAGCGGACAACTTTTCAATTCAAGATATTACAATAATAGGTCTTTTGGCTTGGTTTGTTGGCCACAACTCCCACTTAGCCGGGTTATAGAGAGACCAATATTACAATTCTTGGAAAACGTTCCAACCATCATATCTGCCTGAGATTCAGATCTAGTAGGCAACATGATATTTCAGACAGCAAGTCTGGAAAAGAAAGCTTGCAACACAAACCGATGAGATGATGTTGCGGGATTCTCGGGAAATGAACTATGATAGCAAGCTCCAAAACATGAGCTAGTTCAGCTACACACATGTGAACACGCGGTCCCAGACAAGCATGACCATGTAGTAGTCTTATAATAAACACTACCGAGTTCTGGTTGGGAACCATCATTGCGGAGAGTGAAGTCCTGTGCATGTACCTTTGGGTCCTTAAGGATTAGCACTTAAGAACTTCTTTTCCTTGAAAAAACCAATCAATGCCTTTAGGTGCTAGGGAATACATGTGGAATGGTGGTTGCAAATCCACCAAACCATAGTATACTTCACACGTGTGTGAATGACTTGGGATGATTCCGGAGGAAGCAAAACTAACTTTCTCGAATTCACGGCGGCAACTTGCATCAAATGCCCATGAATTAAAGGAAGTCACTTCTTTCATCAAACATATACTTCATGAGCTAGCACAATGGAGATGCTTACAAACGTTTCCAACACTAACTTGATGTTCAACATAATCATGGAGGAGATATAATGTTGTTGATGGGCTCAACTACAAGTCATCAGGATGACCATGTAAGTGGAATTCCATAGTTATGTGAACAAGGACATAGCATGGGTCAGACCAAAAGATGTAATGGTGTATGCTCGAGGAACAACCGCAAGTAAAACAACATTACGAACATCGTTGGTTCTAATTTGATTTGACAATAGCCCATACTCAAATCAAAGTTTTGTCAAGACAATAGATCCGACAAATGATCACGAGGATCTTTCTTCAGTACATACACAAAAAATATCCCTTTGGAATGAACTAAGTCAGATAAAGCTTTATCTTCCAACTCCCCAAGTTGTTGTTTAGCTCAACCGACTAGTTTAGAGTATCCAACACAGAATCTTGGAGAATGGGTGGTTTACAAGAAACCAACTTGATCACGAGCTCAACATAACAGTCAGGGCCTACCTGGTGATACTTTCGAGAAGATATTCGGAGAATCACGAACCGTCGATATGTTATTAAACTTGAGAACAATCTTGCTTTTCAGGGCAAGACGATATGATCAAAAGAGCGAGAGATTGGAAAATCCTAACTCATTGATCGGGAGAGTGCACCAAGAAATATGGACTAGGTAGCATGATCATTCTTAGGATGATGACTCAATAACCTGCACGCTAAGAATGAGAGTACTGTCCATTAACTACCAAGCAACATGGTTGCTAGGAGTATTGAGTTCACACTTCACAATTCACTTGTCGGCATTCCGGTTACAATAACATGGAAACCGAGGAATGACTAGTGATGGCGATAAGTATCACTACGTCAAAAATTCATAAGAGGTTGTGCAATTCTTATGATATTCTCGACATAAAGGGGGTAACACTCCGAGGTAGAATAGAACAAAGCTGGATTGACATTTTGATATGCGAAATACAACTGCTTTGACCCAATCCTAGAAATGGATAAGGTACTGGAGTTTGTTTCTCCTAGTCATTCCGGAATAGAACGGATCGACGGACCATAAAAATAATAGGCATCAATGAATGCAAATGCACAACTACTCCTGACTATCAATTGATAGACGTAGGTCAGAATACAACTAAAGAGGGAAAACTCAAAGGAACATATGGTTTTCTGAGTTGTGAATGCATAGATTAGTATGTTGAACAAAGCTCAACATATTTCTTTCGGATAACCCATGCAGAAAGGTAGAACTGGCAGAGTCACAACATAGAACCGAGAACTCGTCAAGAGCACTCTGGTTGTGATCTTTCGGTTCAAGTAGGAACTTCTGCCATAAGTATTTCATGGTATTTGGAAGAGGAAAATACCACGGACCTCGAGGACTATCGCAAAGGTTACTAATATCCTAAAGGAACTAGCAAACATTATCAACTTGAAGTAAGTAGGGTGAATCTCGGGTCAAGAACCCAGGAGTAGAATACCTACTACTGAATGGCATCACGGGATACTTTCGAGAATAATGGACATAATCATCACACTGGGATGCAAAGCATTGCTAGATTACTAAGTGGTCCTCTAAGACACCTAGGGCCATAATAATAGCTCCAACATATATGTCAAGATAACAGAGTACCTCAACTCACCGATTAGTGTGGTTAAACTGGCCCAAAGAAACATCGGGAACGAAAAGAAGGAATTTGCAAATGCATCAGACTATTTAGAAACCTGGGATGACTCGGACAGCATAACGGCTATTAATGCTCAAAAATATTTGAGACATCCTGCAAAATAGTGGCATGACCACTCAACATCACAATATCAAGGTTCTGAGGCCAGTATGAACATACGAAAGTAATAGAACTGAACTGAGGCTTGGATCCATCAACCCTATGAGTCTACGGAGTAGTAACACGTGATCCTGATAGAAAGAATAGAAAGCCTAGTTCCTAATCCCCGTAGAAGAGAAGAGGATGACCCAGATCAGAAGGCATAGGATAAAGGAGTAACAAGAGCCTTATGTTCCCTTCCCCAATCAATTCCCTTATATAACTAAAGCATTTCTAGACTCGACTTCGACCAGTTTGGCTTAGTAATCCTACAGGCAGTCAGGCTCTGATACCAAAGCTCTCAGAACCCCGATTCTAAGTCACACCGATCTAGCATTTAACACATCATATTACTTTGCGGCCTCACGCACGGTAATCCCACGGGTGCCACCTTACCTGGCCCGAGACCGTTTGCGCCTTTTGGCTCACGTATATGATAGTGTCACTAGCATCCATATGACAGAGAACCCGGGCCGACATGACTAGTCATGAACCCAAAGTGGCACTAACTTACGGGGACAGGCATACATGACCCTGTCTCGAACATGTTGGTCATCAACGTGTGAATCTGGGCTGTAGCAACTGGGCTAATAGGACTCCGGGAACCCGGGCTGTAGCAGGCTAGCAGGACTCAGGAAATCACTGCGTGACATTTCCCCGAAGGGACAGACACAGGAACGAAGTGGGACACATGCCGACTAGTCTAAGTGTTCCGGAGCAGTAGTAACTGGGCTAGCAGGACTCCGGTAAACCGGGCTGTAGCAGACTACCATGGCTCAGTGGAAGCACCAGACTACATTTCCGCATCAGAGAGGCTACCAAGAATAGACAACTCGGTTGTCGGATCCCACACATACCAAGAATTTCAATCATACACACAATATGCTCGACATGTGCAAATACAAGATGGCATCACAACAAGACTCTATGACTCAGAGTATTTATTCATTAGGCTCCGAGGAGCCAAGTATTACAAACATGGGTCTCATGACCCAACATACAGAGCATACAAGCATCAAGCGGAAGCAAAAACCTGTCTGAGTACAGACATCTACAAATGAAAAGGCTGAGAAGCCTTACTATCTACATGACCCTCCCGAGGGTACAAGATTGTAGCTAAGGTTACAAGCTATACATCGAAGTCCACGCGGAACTACTAGTGAGACTGAAGTCTCTCTGCAAAACATAAATTAAGCAAATGTGAGTACAAATGTACCCACCAAGACTTACATCAGAACTAGCTACATATGCATCAGTATCAACAAAGGGGTGGTGGAGTTTGACTGCAGCAAGCGAACTTTGACTCGGTGGCTATCCTGAACTATGACCGCAAGTAACTCTTTGAGGTGGCGCACATGAGTCCACATATTCACCATATCAATACACCACTATGGATCTTCTCCCGTCTCCCTACGAGAAGGCCATCCATAGCACTCACGCTTATCTTGTGCATTTTAGAGTATCCACTTCTAGTTATCTATGAACTATACAGGCAACCCAGAAGTCCTTTACTGCGGACACGGCAATTCGAATAGATGATGTTAACCCTGCAGGGGTGTACTTCTTCACACACGCTCTCGCCACTTACCACCATGTACACATTGTGTATCTCAGCAACCTTCAAGAGGAAGCCTCGCGAGGGAGTCGGCCACGACCTGACTAACCACACAAGTCTCTTGTCCAGGTTTATCGCCTATTCGGGTTCCATCCGCAAGGAGATCCAGCCGGGGTGTCGCTCACGGCCCCAAATGATGTGTATAGGGTTCCAAGCCCACCAAACGGGCGACGCTTGGCATACCCGGCCATGGTGCCTAGTCTGTCCCAAGCCCACCTGTACTGAGTGCCACTTGGTAGACTAGTAACACTACCTACAAACACCAAAAACTAGGTGCAACTCCTGGACAGAGATCATGTTGATTAATAAGCCGAGAGGGGCACTTAAGCATTCCAATGCGTGGTAATAGCTGTTCATGGATCACAAACACAGAACTCAGTTCCTAAGGACGGCTTCAATGATACAACCCACCATGTACTTCTACATGGCCTCTCACCGATACCTTTACCAAATCGTGTTCACACACTTAGCTCTCAACAGTAGGACATGTTCACACACCTCTAATTCATCCCCGCTAAATCGGACTTGACTCAACTCTAAGCAGTAGCAGGCATGACAGACAAGCATGAATGAGTAGGCATATCAAGGCTCAAACAACTCCTACTCATGCTAGTGGGTTTCATCTATTTACTGTGGCAATGACAGGTCATGCAGAGGAAAGGGGTTCAGCTACCGCAGCATGTAACAGTTGAAACGTTGTTGTCCTAATGCAGTAAAAGAGAGCAGGAGCAAGGGAGTGGGATTGTATCGGAATGAACAAGGGGGTTTTGCTTGCCTGGCACTTCTGAAGATAGTATAGTTCTTCATCGGTGTCATCGAACTCATCGTCAGAACGTCGTCTACTGAGAGGGGTAATTACCGGGTGATACGTCTCCAACGTATCTATAATTTTTGATTGCTCCATGCTATATTATCTACTGTTTTGGACTATATTGGGCTTTATTTTCCACTTTTATATTATTTTTGGGACTAACCTATTAACCGGAGGCCCAGCCCAGAATTGCTGTTTTTTTGCCTATTTCAGTGTTTCGGAGAAATAGAATATCAAACGGAGTCCAAACGGAATGGAACCTTCGGAAACGTGATTTTCTCATCAGATAAGATCCAGGAGACTTGTACCTTCTGTCAAGAAAGCCCCGAGGCGGCCACGAGGGTGGAGGGGCCCCCCCTAGGGCGCGCCCCCTGCCTCATGGGCCCCTCGAAGCTCCACCGACGTACTTCTTCCTCCTATATATACCTACGTACTCCCAAATGATTGGGGACGGAGCCAAAAACCTAATTCCACCGCCGCAACTTTCTGTATCCACGAGATCCCATCTTGGGTCCTGTTCCGGAGCTCCGCCGGAGGGGGCATCGATCACGGAGGGCTTCTACATCATCATCCAAGCCCCTCCGATGAAGTGTGAGTAGTTTACTTCAGACCTACGGGTCCATAGTTAGTAGCTAGCACTACAAAAAAAGACATATCCCTGACATTTTGGGCCGAACAAAAAAATTTCTGTCATACATATGACACTTCTATGACGATAATTGTGACAAAACCCGGTATCATCATAGATGTGGTGGGCTCCTACTTCTATGACAAAAAATCATGACAGAAAATGGGCTTTTCATCCTGTGCGGGCCGGAGACGCAGTTGCATGACATTCTTTGGGCCGTCCATGATGGAAAAACCGTGGTAGAAGCGAGGGGGAGGAAAATTTCAGGGAGTTCCTGGTTATGGTGGGAGGTCGGGGGCCGAGCGATGCGCATTTCTCTCGTACACGTACGCGCGTGTGTGCGAGGCGTTGACTCTAACTGAACCCGAGCGAGGCGTTGGGCTATGAATGAACCTGAGCAATTGCACTG
The DNA here is from genome assembly GCA_034509565.1 of Triticum monococcum. Taxonomy (NCBI): domain Eukaryota; kingdom Viridiplantae; phylum Streptophyta; class Magnoliopsida; order Poales; family Poaceae; genus Triticum; species Triticum monococcum. The sequence continues at coordinate 141,780,893 of CM067845.1, read as the reverse complement.
CAGGCTACGCATTACTGAACCCGAGCGATCGATCGATGTCTGTTAACTGAACCCGATCAAGCGATTCCTTCGCTACTGCTGCAAACTGAAGCCGATCGATGCTGCCTCTGGATGAACAGTGAGCGTTGCAGGGGGGTTGGATGAACAGTTCCCGGTGGGGGTGGATGAACAAGACCCCGTGGTGTTGCCTCTAGATGAACAGGACCCCGATCGATCGAGCCGGTTGGGGCTGGATGAACAGGACCCCGTGGAGGGCTGGATGAACAGGACCACCCCGTGGAGGGCAGGATGAATAGTAGATGGTGGAGGGCAGGATGAACAGTACCCCGTCGAGGGGTGGTTGAACAGGAGCCCGTGGAGAGGGCTAGTTGAACAGTAGCCGGTGGAGTAGCGCGCGGTGGAGGCTGGATGAATAGGAGCCCGTTGATGAACAGTCGCAGGTGGAGGCTGGAGGAGGTCGACAGTGGATGAACAGTAGCCCAGGGAGGCTGGAGGGGGTCGACGGTGGAGATGAACGGTATCCCGTGGAGTCCCGTTTTGCGGTACGCCACACCCCTCCCGATGAACAGGACCCCCGTTTTGACCGTAGCGCTCCAACACAAGTCTGTTTCCTCCGTTTTGCGGTACGCCACACCCCTCCCGAGGAACAGGACCCCCGTTTCGACCATAGGAGGTCCGTTTCGTCCTTTTTGCGGTACGCCACACCCTTCCCGATGAACAGGCCTCCCGTTTCGACAGTAGGAGGTCCATTTCCTCTGTTTTGCGATACGCCAGACCCCTCCTGATCAACATGGCCCCGTTTCGAATGTAGGAGGTCTGTTTCCTCCGTTGTGCGGTACGCCAGGCCTCGTTTCCATCGCTTGTTCCGTCTAAGCCCTCCCGATGAACACGACCACGCATTCCGTTCCGACCCAGCCGGTTGGCTCCCACGCGTTCCGTTGCCTCCCCATGAACACGACGCATTCCGTTGCCTCCCCATGAACACGACGCATTCCGTTGCCTCCCCATGAACACGACGTCGACGTTGTTTCTCTGTTCGGACCCAGCCATGTACACGAGCCCTCGTCGTACGTATGTGCGAGTAGGCATTCGAGACCCCGCCCGTATGTACACATACGTGGTCATATTTTCTTTCTTGCACCCTGGCCGCTGTACGTACGTGTACATGCTACGTGCGCGCCTCTACTATGACACGTGCACGCCACTACTACGACACGTCTGCGCCTCTACATCGACCAGTATGTACGTACACGCTCGCGACTAGAATGACAACGCTATGTACGCTTCGACTAGGTGGGTCCTGACTGTTAGGCACTTCCTTGCCTGCGAAGATGTAGCTGGTGGGTCCCAGCAATCAGGGGGTGAATCGTTTTTTTGCCCGGACACACTTCCTTGCATGCGAAGATGTAACTGGTGGGTCCCAGCAGTCAGGGGGAAACATTTTTTTCATGAAATACAGTGGCCCGTCCGGTGGTCCCAGCTGTCAGGTGGAGGAATCATTATTTTCCGCGTGATAAGGAGGCACTTCCTTGGTGCGGCCGTGGACCCAGCTGTCAGCCTCTCCACATACAGTCCACGTCCGATGGAAGTCGTTCCTTGACCATGTTGACCACGCCGCGCCGAGAGCACCAGGGCGGTGGACGACGGCGAGGCCTAGGAAGGGGACGACACGGAGGCAAGGAAGACTCGGTAGTTGTTTCCCACACGGAGGGGAGTATGACTATACGAGGGTTTACTAGTTCGTCTGCCATCGCCGGAGAATAACAACAGGTGTGGGTGAGTAGAGGGATGGCTAGGCCAGCGATGGGAGTACGGTCGGGCGGTGAGGCCTACGCGGCAGCACAGCCGGCTGCGAGGAGGAGGGAGCAAGCAGCCCCGCCGGCGCTTGTTTGAGCGGCTGGAGCAGGAAGAGCATAGATTGAAGAAGCACGACGGCCGTTGGATGGACATCAACAGTCAGTGCTTGTGCGTCAACCTTTTTTTTAGGAAAGCCTCAAATCTGTGGAAAACAGCATACATCCCATCTGCCATTATTTCTAATAATTTACAGCCCATTTGCTAATTCTTAAGGTTTTTTTGGATCCCATATTCTTTTTGTTAGCATTACAGCCCATATTGTGGCAACGGTTAAAAAATTATACGAAATTTTGCATATTTCGGTGCGGTCCAAACTATTTTTTATTCCAAAATTTCGACTCGCATTCAAACTGATTTTAAAAATAAATGTATATCAATATAAAATCCAACAAATTCTCCATGCATAAAAATTAATGTAATTTAAAATCTTGAAATGAAAAAAAAGATATTTGAAGCTAATTGCCGGTTTGATGTGTTTTAAAAATGTACAACCCATTTCTCATTACTGATGGGTCATTTTCTCGGCCAGCCGAATGAAAGCTCTCCTTGTCTTGAAAGATTTGCAGCCCAACAGGCCTGACAAAGCGACTTACTTGGCAAATAAAAAAAACTGGGTTGTGGCCGTGGACCCAGCTGTCAGCCTCTCCACGTATAGTACTCTTCCGATGGAAGTCGTTCCTTGACCACGTTGACCACGCCGCGCGAAGAGCACCACGGCGGTGGACGACAGCGAGGCCTAGGAAGGGGACGACGCAGCAGCGGAAGCCCGCACGGAGAGGACTACGAGGGTTCACTAGTTCGACTACGGTGTGAGGCTGCCGTCGCCACAGGGCCTGGACAGCGGTGTGAATAGTAGGGGGCGGTGAGGCCTCTGCGGCAGCATAGCTGGCCACGGGAGGCAGGAGCATGCGGCACGACCGGCGCTGCTTTGGGCCACTGGAGCAAGAAGACCAGAGGTTGAAGAAGCACTATGGCCGTTGGATGGACATCGTACGGTCACTCGAGCTAGAATCGTTCATATTGACTAAGTTGACAAAGCCCTTCGTCCCCGTCAACTTAGTAGGCCCACAAGTCAGCCTCCCAGCAAGGTGGGCCCGAGCTAGCCGGGGGAGTATTCATTTTTTGTGCATAATAAGGAGGCACTTCCGGTGGGTCCGAGCTGACAACGGGGGGAACATTTTTTCGCGAAATACGGTGGCCCGTCCGGTGGGTCCCAGCAGTCAGGGGGAAATGATTTTTTCGCAAAATATTGGTGGCCCGTCCGGTGGGTCCCCGCTATCAGGTGGAGGAATAATTATTTTCCGCATAATAAGGAGGCATTTCCTTGCGGCTGCCATGGACCCAGCTGTCAGCCTCTCCACGTACAATACTCTTCCGATGGAAGTCGGTCGTTGACCACATTGACCATGCCGCACCGAGAGCACCACAGTGGTGGACGACGGCGAGGCCTAGAAAGGGGACGACGCAGAGCCGTGCAAGACGCGGCAGTGGATGCCCACGCAGAGAGGAGTATGAGTGTTCACTGGTTTGGCTGTGGTGTGAGGCTGCCATCGCTGCAGAATAACAGGGGGTGTGAGTGAGTGGAGGGATGGCCTGGCTAGTGGTGGGAGTAGTATGGGGGCGGTGAGGCCTCCGCGGTAGCACAGCCGTCCACGGGAGGCAGGAGCAGGCGGCACGACCGGCGCTGCTTTGGGCGGCTGGAGCAAGAAGACCAGAGGTTGAAGAAGCACTATGGCCGTTGGATGGACATCATACGGTCACTGGAGTATTGACTAAGTTGACAAAGCTCCCCGTCCCTGTCAACTTAGTAGGCCCACAAGTCAGCCCAACAATATGATGGGTCCCAGCTAGTATGGGGGTATTCATTTTTTGGCCATAATAAGGAGGCACTTCCTTGTGTGCGAAGATATAGCTGGTGGGTCCGACCTGTTAGCGGGGGGAACGTTTTTTTCGCGAAATACAGAGGCCCTTCCTGTGGGTCCTAGCTGTCAGGTGGAGGAATCATTATTTTGCGCATAATAAGGAGGCATTTCCTTGCGTGCGGCCATGGACCCAGCTGTCAGCCTCTCCACATACAGTCCACTTCCGATGGATGTCGTTCATTGACCATGTTGACCAGGCCGCGCCGAGAGCACCAGGGCGGTGGACGAGGCGAGGCCTAGGAAGGGAATGACACGGAGCCAGGGAATACTCAGCAGTTGTTTCCCACGCGGAGGAGTATGAGGGTTTACTGGTTCGTCTGCCGTCGCCGGAGAATAACAGCATGTGTGGGTGAGTAGAGGGATGGCTAGGCCAGCGATGGGAGTATGGTGGGGCCGTGAGGCCTGCGCGGCAGCATAGCCGGCCACGGGAGGAGGGAGCAGGCAGTCCCGCCGGCGCTTGTTTGAGCGACTTGAGCATGAAGAGCAGAGATTGAAGAAGGACGACGGCCATTGGATGGACATCCAACAGTCACTGCTCTCGTGTGTTGACTAAGTTGACAAGGCATTGCGTGTGCGTCAACCTTTTTTTATGAAAGCATACGCGTCAACCTGTAGTAGGCGCACAACTCAGCCTCAAATCTATGGAAAACAGCATACAACCCATCTGCCATTATTTCTAATAATGTACAGCCCATTTGCTAATTCTTAAGATTTTTTTGGAGCCCATCTTCTTTTTGTTAGCATCACACCCCATATTGTGGCCTCGTTAAAAAGTATACGAAATTTTGCATATTTCGGTGTGGTAAACTGTTTTTAATCCAGAAATATCGATTCACATTCAAACTATTTTGAAAAATAATTTATATAGATATAAAAATCCAAATAATTGTCCACGCATAAAAATCAATGGAATTTAAGATCTTGTAATGAAAAAAATTGAAACTAATTCCCCGTTTGATGTGTTTTAAAAATGTACAGCCCATTACTGGGCAAAGCGAATGAAACTCTCCTTGTCTTGAAAGATTTGCAGCCCAGTAGGGCCGATAAAGCAAGTAGGCCTTGTTTGGGTATTTCTTTAAAAAGATAGAACTGGGCTAGCCATTTTTAGCAAGACAAAAACACAACTGGGCTCATGATGTCGTAAACATAAATAAAACCCTGTCTAGACGGGCCACAGCCCCCGCATAGCCCCGTTGTTACCCTGATTCGTCGCTAAAACTAGTATAAATAACAACTGTTTGTTCCTAAAAAACTGTGCAACTTGCTGGGTCGCTGGTGTCAGCCGCTCCTAGTGTAATTCTCTCGTTTATTGACTACGTTGACAATGGCATGAGCCCCAGATGTCCAACCATTAGGAGAAACCATATTTTTGGGCTTGTACTATAGAGGCACTTGCTTGCGTACTGCCATGATGCTGGTGGGTCCCTACTGTCATCCTCTCCATGTACAACCATCTCCTTGTTCCTCTCGGTTGTTGACGACGTTGACAACGCAAGAGGGTGGCGCACTGCGCATGGCGAGCGAACCAAGGCCGCAAGGCGGAGGACGACGGCAAGGCCTCGAACGGAAAGAACAAGAGCCGTTGAAGATGCGCCGGTCCAGTCGCAGGCGGAGGGGAGTACGAGGGTTGACTGGTTCGGGCGCGGGTGCGTGTTGGGGCTGACATTGCCGGAGAATAACATGACGTGTGGGGGAATAGAGGGAGGGACTGGCCAACGTTGGAGGGTACGTACGGTAGGGCGGCGGAGGCACAGCCAACCATGGGAGGCGGGAGCAGGCAGAGCCAACGGGGTGGTTTTTTTTGGGCGATTGGAGGAAGAAGAAGACAAGAGATAGAAGATACATGACAGATGTTGGATGTCAATCCAACGGCTGGTAGGCAGAATCGTTTGTTGACTGGCTAGTAACTCGACACCACCTTGGATAGGCTATTTCCTCGCGGGTCCCAAATGTCAGAATCCAAATCTGGCACGGTCATGTAGCCTTTCCTATGAAAATTTACAGCCCATTTGATGTGCTAGTTCGAAATAAGTTTGTGGGTGCTGGTGGGGGCTAATCACTTGGCTTCTGTAATGCACAGTGAGCTCAAGCAGCCGGCGAGAATGATGTTATTTCCCTTGGTTTGGATTTGTTACAATATTTCACTCTAAATTAAACGAATGGCAAGCCATTTGCCTTGTTTCAAAGAAAATATGACAGTCACAGCTGAGTTGAAAAGGGCAGGAACATCTGTAGGATCTAGAAGAAGGAGTGTCTAGAGGGGGCTGAATAGACACTTAATGCTAAAGTTGCACTTTTTAAGCTTTTTCGGTTTAAGTGGAGTTCGGGCACAATTTTAACATACACAATACATATCAAGCAAGCATGCAAAGAGTATATAGGCAGCGGAAAGTAAAGCATGCAACTTGCAAGAATGTAACAGGAAGGGTTTGGAGGATTCAAACGCAAATTGGAGACACGGATGTTTTTCCCGTGGTTCGGATAGGTGGTGCTATCCTACATCCACGTTGATGGAGACTTCAACCCACGAAGGGTAACGGTTGCGCGAGTCCACGGAGGGCTCCACCCACGAAGGGTCCACGAAGAAGCAACCTTGTCTATTCCACCATGGCCATCGCCCACGAAGGACTTGCCTCACTAGCGGTAGATCTTCATGAAGTAGGCGATCTCCTTGCCCTTACAAACTCCTTGGTTCAACTCCACAATCTTGTCGGAGGCTCCCAAGTGACACCTAGCCAATCTAGGAGACACCACTCTCCAAGAAGTAACAAATGGTGTGTTGATGATGAACTCCTTGCTCTTGTGCTTCAAATGATAGTCTCCCCAACACTCAACTCTCTCTCATAGGATTTGGATCTGATGGAAAGAAGATTTGAATGGAAAGCAACTTGGGGAAGGCTAGAGATCAAGATTCATATGGTAGGAGTGGAATATCTTGGTCTCTACACATGAGTAGGTGGTTCTTTCTCAGAACATATGAGTAGGAATGGTGTATGTGTTCTAATGGCTCTCTCTCCGAATGAAGAGGTGGTGGAGGGGTATATATAGCCTCCACACAAAATCCAACCGTTACACACAGTTTTCCAATCTCGGTGGGACCGAATCATCAAACTCGGTCGGACCAAAATGGTAAACCTAGTGACCGTTAGAGATTTCTGTGGGACTGACTGGAACAACTCGGTGGGACCGATGTGCTAGGGTTAGGGAAAATCCAAAACTCGGTTTGACCGATTACTCAAACTCGGTGGGACCGATTTTGGTAATAAGTGAAACAGAGAGTTGGCCAAGCAAACTCGGTGGGACCGATTGCATATCTCGGTGGGACCGAAGATATTGCAACAAGTAATAGAGAGTTTGCAAGCCCATCTCGGTGAGACCGAGATCCGTATCGGTAGGACCGAATTGCTAGGGTTTGGCAGTGGCAAATGACAAGTGAAACTCGGTGGTGCCGGATTGACAGAATCGGTATGACCGAGTTTGGCTTAGGGTTTAGGTCATTTGTGGAAGTGGGAAAGTAGCTGAGGATTTTGGAGCATATCATTAAGCACATAAAGCAAGAGGCTCATTAAGCAACACCTCATCCCTTCTTGGTAGTATTGGCTTTTCCTAAAGACTCAATGTGATCTTGGATCACTAAAATATATAAAATGAAGACTCTTGAGCTTGAAGCTTTAGCCAATCCTTTGTCCTTAGCATCTTGAAGAGGTTCCCACAACCTTTAGTCCATGCCACTCCATTGTTGAACTTATCTGAAATATACTAGGTAAAGGTATTAGTCCAACAAGAGATATGTTGTCATCAATTACCAAAACCACCTAGGGAGCACTTGTGCTTTCAACATCTAACTCCAGCTTACAAACTGTACAAAAGCACGAGGGTTAATTGTTCATCAGGTTTACAAAAAAATAGATTGAAAAGGGCAACAACATCTAACTCCAGCATTGTTTTTGGCAGTCATAGTCAAATGGATCGGTCAGGTCCATAGAATGAACATCCTGGGTCGTAAAATTTACTGGATTATGACCACAATATGTTGTAAATAGAAGCCCGGCATGTTCAGAAGCTCTTTTGCCCACCTGAAACTCCTTTTTTTTGCTCTTCGACATACCCATCCGTCAAAACCATGCTGCTGATAAACTTAAGCCTGATGGACAATAGTAACCTCGCATTCAGCAGGAAGAATGTGACAAATCTTGTGTTTGCACGGTTCGCTACATATCGTTCTAGCATTATTGTCTTCAATCGAATCTCATGAGAAGTGAGAAAATCCCGATGCTTACGAATCCACCGATTGGTTATAACTTTCTTACCACGTCTTGTTGCCTAAATAGACATGAAGATTGAAAACAGTTAAGGTCTAAAAGAAGAGTGTCGAAAGAGCAACAGCTGAACGGTTAATTCTAGTACACTATATGCGGGCTTCCGATGTGCGTGAAATTATCACCTTTATATACAACTTCTCCAGACATGGAAAGCATTGCAGCAAGCCAATAATCTTGCTCAGATCAAAACTATTCATTTGGATATATAAGATCTTGATAGAATCCAGCACCATTGATAGGCCATCCATGGAGATACTCTTCATTGAGCATAGAACATAATATTAGTACAAAATGTGTACTCCAAGATGATATATAAATTATGCGCAGAAATTTAAAATGCAGTTTATGGTTACAAGTGTAGATGATAATATAAAGTACCTGAAGAACTGTGGAGCCAAACACCATATTGAAATGAGCACAGAGATCATGTATTACACCCAAGGTCTCCAGTTTAGGCGCAGAGAGGATGGTTATTTGCAACGGTGAATAACTAGAATCAAGGATCAACCTTTGAAGTGAAGGGGCATCTTTGATGATGAGCTGCCTTCCGTCAAAAGAAATTCCAATTCTTACAAGGTTAGGCAACTTTATTTGGAGACAACCGATTCTTACTGTGAAAACAAGCACAAAGCACTCCAGCGCAGGGCAACTGGAGTGGATGATGTTGTGCAATGAGGCCTCCGATATATGAACCCGCACAAGTGAAAGTTTCTTGAGAAATGGGAGTCGAAGGTTTAGTACCAGATTGTCCGGTAGGTAGCACTGCGCAATGGTGGCGGTGTGAAGAGAGGACGAAAACCCCGAGATAGACATCGGTGTTGAGGGCACAAGTTCATGGTGTTCGGTATGTGGTATGTGATTTCCAGGGGAATAGTAGAACTCAAGCAGCTGTAGTTCTGTGAATTCAGGGGATTCCAGCCAGGCGTCCACCATGCAGGGCATGGTATGCTTGCTTAGGTAGCATGACGGGATGCAGAGGCTTTGAACGGAGCCCTGGTGGGAGGAGATGATGGCTTTGGGGATTTCAAAATCATTGAAGAGAGATAGCTGACAACAGTCAAGATTAAGGGGAACGGCGCGCCATAGAGGGCGCCACCAAATTGAGAGGACTTGGGTGCGGCAGCAATCCTTGGTGGGGAGAAGTGAGATGATCTCCCCAAGGATGGCGTCTGGGAGATCGCTGAGGCGGTCCACCCGAGATTCTACGGGTTCCTGGGATCCGGTGGGGGCGGGGTCGCCGCTTCTCCCCGCGCTGCCGGGTGCGGGATCTACAATAGGCGTCACCGCTGGCGAGAGCCTCATCTTCTTGGCGCTAGGGTCAGCTGACTCCATTTTCCTCGAGGGCATCACGTCGCGCTCATGGATTTGAGCAGAGTAACGAATGACGAGCCTAGTTGTAGTGAGAGCAATGAAGAAGGGGGGCTGGGGTTTTTTGTAGGAGTGAGGAAGAAGGGGAGCTGGGGTTTTCTGTAGGAGTGAGGTTAGGAATTTGGGGGTACGAGTGGAGCGAGCTGACGTGAGGTGGGTGGGAGTGAGGAAGAAGAGCACCCAGGTTTTTTTTGGGGGGGGGTTGTGCTGGGTGTGGGTAGCGCCTCTCATTCAGTAAATATATGGGCTTTTGAATTGGTTTTACTATTTACTAGTGTGGATGGGCTGTTTTGTCTTGGGACCCGAGAAACAATTACTACTAGTACAGTGGAGACACTCTACAGCTACCCAGAAAAACAATTACTACTTGTACAGTGGAGACACTCTACCGCTTCTGGCTCCTCCTAGGTCATTGAAACCTTTCCCTCTACTGAATGCCGTTATACTTTTGTTCACCGACATGCGGGCCATGCAGTGGGTGGACCCAAATGCCATCCACCAAATTAGAAGGCAGTATGCAGGCGGAGAGTCACGCCGGTCATAGCGCGGCAGTAACGAGCCGTCGTATCACAAAACCCCACCTCCCCGCAGTCTAAGTTTGATGGACGAAGCCACCATCATTTCACTCTTCGCTGAATCCCCTTCTCCCTCACCATCTTCAAGAAAGGCAACACTTGCATCTGCCACTGTTCTTCTGTCCAAACGAAGGGAAGGTAAGCGGATCCGTGATGTTGGTATATTTTCGTTCAGAGGAAAAAAAAGAACTTTTGCAAAGTAGTAACCGATCCTCACTCTCTTTTTTGTTTCATTGTCATTGCGATTGTGTTTTCCTTTCAGTGGTCTCCTAGTATTCGTCAGTTTCATGATGGACCAAGGAGAACCAGGCAAAGATCTACAGATATTGGAGCAGACGCGGGAGGCTGATCCCCACGAGATAGAGAGCTCCAAGAAGATGGAGGCAACCACCGAGGCGACCCTAGATACTGAGATGGTCAATGCCCCGTTTGAGGTTATAGCCCCCGTGGCACTGTAGGAGCATTTTTTCCCCCTTCGAGGATGTGTCCCCCCCCCCCCCCCCCCCGCTGAGTTGCCCAAGGTGATTTCCTCCTTTGCCAATCTCGATTGTAGTTTTTCATCTAAGTATGTGGTGATTTTTTTTAGAAAAGGAAGTATGTGGTGATTAATAATGCAAAATTTTACTAGCTTCGATGCCATGGTATATGTAGTGGTTTAAATAACTTGTGTTTCTTATACTGAAAAGTAATTCAAAATTTGTTTCTGTTTCAATTAGAGCCCTGATGCAGACAAGGATTGTGTGGTTGTGCATGTCACTCGCTATGAGGCGGACGACTTGAATATACGCACTGGGAAAACAGAGTTCTTAGGCTGTTGGATCCTGGAAGCCATTTGTGGTTATACTAATGAAGAGTTGTATTCCAGCCTCACTGTTGTCAGGCGTGTTGTCCAGGGTGTACTGAAGCACAAGAAGTTCAAAGCTACTCCTTCGTTTGTGAGGAATAATGTTCTTGTCAAGCTTACGTAGGAAGATGACGTGGCATGCCTCCACAAACAAGTTTATCAGTGGCAAGGCCACAAGGTTGTCTTCATGAAGGTTCACATGATTGAGCTGCTGCGTGACATCCTTGATGATGTTCATGGCAAGGTCCTTCTTGTGTCCAGCCCAAATTAGATCGAGGCATGAAATAGTTGCCCCAGCTAGTGTTTAATAGTAGTTTGGATTGTGTCTAATTATCCGAACCTTGCCTGTTATCGACCCCTCTGGGGCTAGTACTCTATTTGAATCCGTCTATGGGAACTGCTGCTACTTTTGTGTGCCCGTGAATCATGTGAGAACCATCATAATTGTTGCTGAAACAGATGCGTCCTCACTAGTTTTTCATGAATATGGCATGGTAAGACATAAGTTGTCACGGTTTATCGTACGAGCAGTGTGTGTTTTGATGAAATAGAGCACTCGTTCGAGAACCGTGCACCGGCGTATACATAAGTACTTGTAAACACTGTTGGTGCTACCCCACTTGTAAGCAGTTGTGCAAAACACGGCACATTGGCTCAGCTCGCTTCAACTCTAGGCTATCGACCAGCTAACAATCAACAATCTGCTGTCTGACATATAAGCAACTATGTATCTTGTTACAGTGGTTCATGAAGTTAATTGAGGCCACAATGTAATAAATTCCAAACGTTCACATGCTAGTCCAGTGCTCATGTGGAACACTCACATTAAACTCGTCTTCATAAAAACTTGAAAAGCATAAGTTAAGCAATTTTATACATCTCAATGATTCATAGAACATAACAAACATATACTAGTTCACAGCAAAATACAAAGTTTTGAGAAGGTTTACAAATCAGGAAAAAATAAGCAAGGCTTCTCTCTGAGCAAAGGGCCTCCCGGCAGGCTTAAATTTCCTGGAGTTCACTCTGATTTTTTCTTGTTGCCACCATTTAGGGTTAGGTTCTCTCATTCCAGAATAACCAATTATAATTGTGGTCTCAGCTAGAATGCTGAACTGAACCATGCAATGTACTGACCAGTTGAAATGCTTGTGCATTCCACTAAATTTAAGCACCGCTATTTGCAGAAATAAGCAGACCACAATGCATCTTGTCCGCGCACCTGTCCAAAAAACCGTCGTGCAGCCGTGCGAGCTAGTCCTTGGTCCATGGATGAACTGGTAGAAAGTGCATTCTGGACTAGGATGCAGTTGTTTTCGCTCATCCCTGCACTGCAATCAGGAAGTAAAATGTACGAATCAGCTTCTTTTAGATTGCGTTGATCATTCTACCTTAGTTACTACCAATGTAGGGATACCTTGAAGACGGGAGGTTAGACGACGGCAGTGAGGGATAGCCATCTCATTTTGCGCAGTTGTACTAAAACTGAGGTGTGTGCTTTTGATTGCACGGATAGAAACGATACGGAGACAGACATCCCGAAACGATATGGAGACAGACATCCCTGTGTGCGCAAATAAGAAATATGGTTATTTAAACAGTGACAGATATTACTACTTTCCTCCGTTTCCTCTTAGAACCAAGTCCTATATTCATGCTACAGCTTTCCCACTTTCTTCCTTGTTTGAACCAACGCTTTCAGTCGACTGTATGAAATAGCTTTACTTCTAATAATAGTAGAAGTCTAGGTGGCTTTGGAACAGCGGACGGAAGTAGAAAAGGATCCACACGAAGGGAGCTGGGGCAGTAGAGCAAGGCAAGTTTCGAAGGAATATGTACCTGAGGGTCGTCGGCATGTCGCAAAGACGGCGTCGGGAGGCCGCATCTTGGCCACAATACCACAGGGAGGAAGAAGGGGTCGGAGGCCCTCCCGAGCCGGTGCTCTCTCGGAGAGAACGGCACGGCCGCTGATCGAGACGCGCGGGGAGCCGTTGGTCTCCTCCCTCGCCGCCGACGACAGCGTGAACAATGCACCTACACCCCCGCCCCGGTCGAGGTTGTTCGGCCGGATTTGTGACCAGCCGTGAGCTGAGAGAGAGTGTGGCCACCTATGTGTTGCTTAAATCTGGAGAGCATGAGAGAGTGAACGAGAGGAACCCTAGTAAAGCAAGCACTAAGGCTCCTGCTTTTATATATAGTGGAGTGATTTTGTTGTACCAGCTTCAAAAAAATGCGCTCCTACATGTACCCACGAGTGGGTGTGAGAGAACTAGTGCGTGCGTGCACCGCTTCTCTTCATGAGGATACAATATACTATGCTCAAAGAACGTTCGCCGCAAGAGTAATAGTACAAGTGTGTGATGTGTGAGCTAAAATAAAATGTGTGCGCCGTCTTTTGTTTTTTAGAAGTTCTGAGGGTAGGGTGTGAAGAGCACATATGTGCGTGACGTCTACCTGCAGATAGACGGTGGGTGCGACGTGCGAGTCTGCGAGAGGACTCGGGAGAGTCGTGACTCGTGAGGGTGCGTGTGCGTGAGAGAGAGAGGGGGGCACGGATCAATGCAATGCATGCGCCCGTAAGTCATTATCCGACAAATGTTCGCCACAAGCCTTTTCCTGATGAACGCCGTAAGGACCGTTAGGTCGGCATCTGACAGTGTCAGTTTTGCCATGTAATTTAACAAAACAGCTACTCCTCCTACACACAAATCTTCCCCGTGAGTGTTAGCAACTGCCGTATGCTCCCTCTGTTCTGAAATGCAGTTGTAGGATCGAAAGTATGTCTAGAGGGGGGGTGATTAGACTACTTGACCAAATAAAAACTTAACTTTTTCCCAATTTTAGTTATTGGTAGTTTTTAGCTATCTTAGGACAAGTCAAGCAATCATTACACAATTCAAGCAAAATGCAAAGAGTATATTGGCAGCGGAAAGTAAAGCATGCAACTTGCAAGAATATAAAGGGAAGGGTTTGGAGAATTCAAACGCTATTGGAGACATGGATGTTTTTCCCGTGGTTCGGATAGGTGGTGCTATCCTACATCCACGTTGATGGAGACTTCAACCCACGAAGGGTAACGGTTGCGCGAGTCCACGGAGGGCTCCACCCACGAAGGGTCCAAGAAGAAGCAACCTTGTCTATCCCACCATGGCCATCGCCCACGAAGACTTGCCTCACTAGCGGTAGATCTTCACGAAGTAGGCGATCTCCTTGCCCTTACAAACTCCTTGGTTCAACTCCACAATCTTGTCGGAGGCTCCCAAGTGACACCTAGCCAATCTAGGAGACACCACTCTCCAAGAAGTAACAAATGGTGTGTTGATGATGGACTCCTTGCTCTTGTGCTTCAAATGATAGTCTCCCCAACACTCAACTCTCTCTCATAGGGTTTGGATCTGATGGAAAGAAGATTTGAGTGGAAAGAAACTTGGGGAAGGCTAGAGATCAAGATTCATATGGTTGGAATGGAATATCTTGGTCTCAACACATGAGTAGGTGGTTCTCTCTCAGAACATATGAGTTGGAATGGTGTATGTGTTCTGATGGTTCTCTCCATGAGTGAAGAGGAGGTGGAGGGGTATTTATAGCCTCCACACAAAATCCAACCGTTACACACAATTTATCAATCTCGGTGGGACCGAATCAGAAAACTCGGTCGGACCGAAATAGTAAACCTAGTGACCGTTAGGAATTTCGGTGGGACTGACATGCATCTCGGTAGGACCAATTCGGTTAGGGTTTGGGCATAACATAATCTCGGTGAGACCGATTGCACAAACTCGGTGAGACCGAGTTTGGCAATAAGCTAACCAGAGAGTTGCTCAGGCAAACTCGGTGGGACCGACTCGCTCTTCCGGTGAGACCGAAAAGTTACAAGAAGGAAACATAGAGTTTACATTGCATTCTCGGTGGGACCGATTCGCTCTTTCGGTGAGACCGAAAAGTTACAAAAGGGAAACAGAGAGTTTGCAAGCCCATCTCGGTGAGACCGAGATCCTTATTGGTAGGACCGAATTGCTAGGGTTTGGCAGTGGCAAATGACAAGTGAAACTCGGTGGCGCCGGATTGAAAGAATCGGTATGACCGAGTTTGGCTTAGTGTTTAGGTCATTTGTGGCTATGGAGAAGTGGTTGAGGATTTTGGAGCATATCACCAAGCACATAAAGCAAGAGGCTCATTAAGCAACACCTCATCCCTCCTTGATAGTATTGGCTTTTCCTAAAGACTCAATGTGATCTTGGATCACTAAAATATAAAATGAAGAGTCTTGAACTTTTGAGCTTGAGCCAATTCTTTGTCCTTAGCATTTTGAGGGTTCCACTTTCATATCCATGCCATGCCAATCATTGAGCTTTCCTGAAAAAATCATCTTGAAATATCATTAGCTCAATGAACTATATGTTGTTATGAATTACCAAAACCACCTAGGGATAGTTGCACTTTCAATCTCCCCCTTTTTGGTAATTGATGACAACATATAGATCAAAGCCTCGACAAATGATAATAAGCATGAAATATATCGTAGCTTTGAGAAGTATGTGACAAATAAGAGCTCCCCCTAAATTTGTGCATATTTAAAATTTGCTTTGGACTGCAAATGCACAAGGAGTTAGAGTCATGGGTTACTCTTCCATGTCACATACATCTTGGTGGAGCGCTCAAAAATGATAAGATTGAAATACATGCACTCATCACCAAGAATAGTGAGTGATCACATAAGATAGATAGAATGATAATATTTAAGCAACCATTAAGCAAACATTAAGTGTAGCTTATGATCAAACACATGATCATCGATGTCTCACACACAAGCAAACAAAGTTTGAAAAACCACCAAATAAAACAAGAGAGAATAAAAGCAACACTCTCTCTCAAAGCCTATGATCTATACATTTTCTCCCCCTTTGGCAACAAGTTACCAAAAAGTTCCTAGAAAATGCGTAGTGCTAAGTCGACGCTCAGGCTTGATCTTCGGGTGGTGGTGGAGTCCAGAGCACTCCAAGGACGAAGCCTTCGGTAGACGTGGTCGGAGTTGAGGCTGAAGTGGATGCTGGAGCTGGTGGAATTGAGGCTGTGGCTGGCGCAGACGTTGTAGCTCTGGTGTCAGCAACTGGCAGTGCAGACGACCTCGGACCTCGTGGCACCCTGGCAAAAGCATCAGTCGTGGTCCTGCCTCTCCTCTCATTCATGTCCTCCTGGAGCTGCTCCACGACAGTCTGTATCTCTGTCACCTTGATGTCCAAGTCATAGAACCTCTGTTCCATTATCCTCTCTAAGCTTGCCTGGTTCTGAGTCAGGGTGGCAAGTCCTTGCTCAATCTGCAGGGTGGATGCAATCAGGTAACCAAGCTACTCTTGTTTGGTTTTCAGGAAGTAATCAGATGCCTCCGCTTGAGTAGGCATCCTGGCAGCTTTCTCCTTCTTCGCCTTCTCTTTCTGAGCTTGTGCATGGGCAGATGATGGCTCATTCTCAGTCATGACCACTTGGTTATCTTCAAAATCTGGACGGATGGGCAGGTGTTCCTTATCCAAGAGGTATATGCCCGTGCCCATCTTGGAGTTGACGAGCTCCTGAATCTGTGGGGCATATCCACAGCTCCTGTTCTGGTCTGCTGCTATCCTCTTGATTGTTTCCACTATGAGACTCATGACTTTGAATTTTTGAGGCACGTCAAAGACATGAAGCAAATTGATCGCGTGACCTCTGATCATCTTGTGATCTCCAGACTTGGGCAACAGGGTGTGCCTTAGAATCCAGTTGATAGTGGGCAGTCCTAACAGAAGATAGTGCACTGAGCCAAACTTGAACGTGTCAAGTGCTTCATTCAGAATCTCCTTGTACATGTTGGACATAGAGTTGTGGTCCATCTTTTTCTTGGCATAAATGTCCAAGTCATCTGCTTGCTCCTCTGGGGCATTGATCAACTTCGCCCATTCCTCAACGGTTGATTGGTACCTTGTACCCTCTGACATCCAAGTGATCCTGCCATCCGGGTAGAAGTGTGTTGTGGGGTAGAATTGCATGATTAGCTCCTCGTTCCACTTTGTGAGCTTCTACCCAACAAAGTCTGCCACTCCACACGCACTAAAGCTGTCATATACTCCAGGGTAGTGTTCCTCATTTTCCTTCATGTAGGTCCAGTCGACCCATCTCATGTCACATACAGTTGGCTTCTTGTCAAGCAAAACTATCTCATAGAAATCCTGCTGCTCCTTGGTATGAAACCTGTAGTCCACTGCAGTCCTTCTCCTAGAAGCATACGGATCTGCTTCTCTCCACTTCCTCAACCCTGAATCTCTCCTGAGCTTCATATCATCAGCCACAGGATGAGCATCGTTGTGGTCTGGGATCTTGGGCTTCAGCTTCCTAAGGACATGTTCTTCTTCTTCCTCTGCAACTTTAGGCACTGGGGCCTTGTTCTTCTCAGTGGCTGGGATGCTTCTTGTGTTTCTCTTTGGTGCACTCTTAGGCTTAGATGCAGCCTTGGGTGCTTCCTTGGGCTTGGATGCAGTTGTCCCTGACCTTATGGCATATCCCATAAGTTTGGCTGCCTTTGGTGCTGGTGCAGCAACCTCTTCTTCTTCCTCCTCATCTTCCATGATGGAGGCTTTCCCAAGCACTCTGGCTACAGTCTTCTTCACTCTTTCTTTCCTCTTTTTGCCCTCAGCAGCAACGGGCTCAATGGGAGCAGGCTTCACAGTTGAAGCTCTAGCCTTTGACATGGGCTGCCTGCCTGCTGGCCTTTTGATTTTTAGGCCTGGCTTTGTGCCTTGAGCTGGCTCAACTCTCTTTGATGTGGCCTCTTCCTCTGCCACATAGTCTTCATCTTCAGAATCAGAAGTTCTCTTCTTCCTTTGTCTAGTGGCAGCTTTAGGCAGGTTGCTGGGTGTGCTCCTGCTGCCATCATCTGAGGAACTTGAGGGGCTAGTGCCCTCACTCAACTGCACTTGCTGCTCTGACAAGTTCTGGCTGTCACTCTGGTCTGACATGATGCAAATTCTGACTGCTGACCTTGTGAATAGATTATAGATGAGATAGAGTGGATGAGCATCACAAAATGCAGAGATTTTTGCAAAAGAATAATTCAAAAACTTAGTTTTAGTTTCCCACTGAAATCATCTCGGATCTGCCGATTTTCAAACTCGGTGACACCGAAGCAGTTTTGGCACCAGAACTAGTGAACTCGGTCAGACCGAGTCACAGTTCGGTGGCACCGAGACTGCTAGGGTTTCACAGAGTTCCAAAATCGGTCACACCGATAAGTAATTCTCGGTCAGACCGAGTTTTACTTGTGCAATGGCATAAGCCAAATCGGTGGGACCGAGTTTTTCAACTCGGTGGGTCCGAGATGGTTTCGGTGGAAACCTAACCCTAAAATTTTCGAATTAAACCTAATCTACGAGTTCATTGACTAGATAGGAGTTTATCAAACGTGGCAAGAATCATGATGATCACAATGTGCTAGGAATCGGATTGGAGAATAGCACAAAGATCGAGTCCATACCCTAGTTCGGCGGAGACTCGCTACGGCGGCAACGGCGGGGCAGAATTCCCGTTGACGGCGACGGAGACAAGCGACTGGAGGCTGCTGGCGGCGAGGAGGACGATCCGGAGACCCAGGAGGCAGAGCGAGCTATGCGCGGGCGAAGAGGTTTCGGAGAAATTTCCAAAATTCTGCCCGTCACTATATATAGCCCGACCCTGTCGGTGTGACCGAGTGGAACAACTCGGTGGCACCGAGATGGAAAACTGTATACAGTTATTGCAACTCGGTGTGACCGAGTGGTTCAAATCGGTTGCACCGAGATCGAAAACCTAGATCAACTTAATGATCTCGGTAGGACCAAAAGTATGGTATCGGTCAGACCGAGAATCACAAAGAGGTTTTGGAAGTTTAAGTCTATGACGAATCGGGGACTCCGAGCGCTCCTCACACAGAGTGGTTCGAATCTGACTTGATCAAATTTTGTGATGCAACATGAATAGAGTTTGAGACGAGAAAAGCATAGATAGCTAGAGGAGGTTCTTAGGCATTCTTGTCCATCCACTTGGCAAAAGAAGATAAAGCCAAAAAATCAAAACAACAAGTGGATGTCCTCGAATGAGTAAAATATGCAACCAACATGCTCACACAATAAGATGGCAAATGAAATATGTGGCAAAGCATGCACAAACAATTCTAGCATCTATCAAGCAATTTGCGATGACTAGGTCATCTATATATGAGTATATTGACTTAGGAGTCAAGTGAGAACACTTGATCGTAGGTCATACTCATCATTTAAGCTCAAGTGGGGTTACCACTTTTACATAAAGCATTGTTGTATTCACATCTTTAGAGTTGCTTTAGCTCAAGTCTTAGAGTAAAACTCCCCCTAGATGTGATATCCCCCTTAAGAGGGATGAACTAACCTTGGGTTTTGTCGATGATGACTTCATGTAGATGTTGAAGATGTGGATGCTCAATGTTGATGTAGATCACTTGGAGCTATCCATTTGAGTGAATTGCACTTTCAATACCTACATGGGTTAGTCCCACAAGGAACAAACAAGGATATCCATAGACTGAGTGATGCATACACAAGATGATGTCCATGAAAACTTTAGGTTACCTTGTCCCTTGTCTTACCAACAAGAGGGTTTGTGACTCCTTGAACTAGTGCATGATGTGGAAGTTGATTGCACTTGTTCTTGCCAAAATGGTGAGAGTGAAATATGTTGGCGGAGTCACCCTCAAGAACTCTCTAGTTCTTTTTCTTTTGGATCCACACCATCTTGATGGGAATCCTTGGAGTTGTAGTCATACTTGATGAAGTGGAACTTGACGTGGTCTTGGGAATCCACTTGACTAAGGTCTTAGGAGCTTCTTCAAATGCATCAATCTCCTCTTGAAGCTTGTCCTTGCCTTTTTGCTTGTAGTCTTGTGGTGGAAGATCATCTTGAGCTTGTATCCCCTTGAAAGAGGTGTCATACTTCTCTTGTTGAGGAACAAACTTTGTCTTGGGGTATTGATCTTCTTCCCATTCAACTCCATTGGCATTGAACTTTCGTTCAAAACCAACACCTTGATTCTTCCGGTGCATTCCTTGCTTGCGCACAATTTCCTCGAATTGCTTACTCCCGGCAAGGCTTTTGTATACTCCTTTCTCTATAATCCCCTTCAATAAGCTATTTTCTTGCTCAAGTGTAACTTGGCTAAGAGAATCATTAGTGGAATCAAGAGAGCTACTAGAAGCAACAATATTGGATTTAGCATGATCATTGTTACTACTAGAGGAAGAATCTTTCTTGTTCTTGTTACTAGACTTGACTTGAGGCATGTAAGTGGATAATAGTAAACGCTTGGCAATGTAAGAAGAACTTTTCTTGCGGAGATCATCATTGATTGCTTTTAAGAACTCATGCTCTTGCTCAAGATTGAGCTTTTCAAAGCGTAATTTCTCATGAGCTCTTAAAAGTTCTCGATGATCTTCGAAGATAGTTTCATGAGCTAACTTAAGAGTGTTTAGTTCTTTAGTTAGAGCCTCAATCTTCTCCTTATCATTTTCATTCGTTTTAGCATGATTAATTGATGTTTCATCATAGTACTCATCACTAGAGTTGTCAACAAGCAAGTCATCATCATCTAACAAGTCATCTTCATCACTATTAAAATCAACATACTCGGGGTGTGTTACCTTAGGACCTTTGGCCATGAAGCATCTTCCAATTCCTTCATTTGGTGAGTCAAATATGTCGTAGGAGTTGGTTGACACAAGTGCTAGACCGGCAACACCTTCATCTTGAGTATCTTCGGAGTCAGAGTGATAACTTCTCTCGTAGTGGCTGTCGGAGTCGGAGCCGGATACCCATTCACCAACATGAGCTTGATGTCTTTGTTTTGTATAGCTCCTTGATGATTTTTCCTTCCTTTCCGAATCCTTGCTTCTCCATGAGTATCTCCATTCATAACGATCATCTCTACTCCTTCTCTCTCTTGGTGGTGATTCTTTGCTTCTTCTTTTTGTAGAATCTTCTCTTCTTTTGTAGGGAGCCGTACACTCGTTGGAATAGTGTCCGGGTCTTCCACAATTATAGCAGTTTCGCTCTCGACTAGAAGATCTTTTGTCATTGTATGACCTTGACTTGAAGCTTCTATCTTTGCTTCTACTCTTGTAGAACTTGTTGAAGTTCTTCACCATTAAGCTCAATTCTTCATTGAAGGTTTGTTTCTCACTTGATGATGTGGGGACTTCACATGAGGCTCTGTAGGCACCACTTGATTTGTTGTGAAGTTCCTCTTTATCCTTGAGTGACATATCATGAGCAACAATCCTTCCAATCACTTCCGTTGGCTTGAGATCTTTGTAATTGGGCATCATTTGAATCAATGTGCACACGGTATCATATTTCCCATCCAAGGCTCTTAGGATCTTCTTGATGATGAATCTATCGGTCATCTCTTCACTTCCTAAGCCGGCAATCTCTTTTGTGATGAGAGCAAGCCTAGAGTACATTTTGGCGACACCTTCACCATCCTTCATCTTGAACTTGTCAAGTTGACTTTGGAGCACATCCAACTTGGATTCCTTGACGGAGTCGGTACCTTCGTGCATATCAATCAAAGTGTCCCAAATTTCCTTTGCATTCTCAAGGCGGCTGATTTTGTTGAATTCTTCGGGGCACAATCCATTGAAGAGAATATCACAAGCTTGAGCATTGTATTGCAACATCTTCAACTCATCCGCGGTAGCTTCACGGTTTGGTTCCCACCCATCGAAGAACTCACCTTGCAAGCCAACACAAACAATAGCCCATACGGCGGGGTTATGTCCAAGAATATGCATTTTCATTTTATGCTTCCAACTAGCAAAATTAGTACCATCAAAGTAAGGACCTCTACGGTGATAATTTCCCTCGCTAGACGCCATACTCTCCTAGGTTGTGAAACCAAGGCTATGACCACCAAAAGCTATGGAGATCAAGGCAAAAGGAGACCAAAGCTATGATACCACTTGTAGGATCGAAAGTATGTCTAGAGGGGGGGTGATTAGACTACTTGACCAAATAAAAACTTAACTTTTTCCCAATTTTAGTTCTTGGCAGTTTTTAGCTATCTTAGGACAAGTCAAGCAATCATTACACAATTCAAGCAAGCATGCAAAGAGTATATTGGCAGCGGAAAGTAAAGCATGCAACTTGCAAGAATATAAAGGGAAGGGTTTGGAGAATTCAAACGCTATTGGAGACACGGATGTTTTTCCCACGGTTCGGATAGGTGGTGCTATCCTACATCCACGTTGATGGAGACTTCAACCCACGAAGGGTAACGGTTGCACGAGTCCACGGAGGTCTCCACCCACGAAGGGTCCACGAAGAAGCAACCTTGTCTATCCCACCATGGCCATCGCCCACGAAGGACTTGCCTCACTAGCGGTAGATCTTCACGAAGTAGGCGATCTCCTTGCCCTTACAAACTCCTTGGTTAAACTCCACAATCTTGTCGGAGGCTCCCAAGTGACACCTAGCCAATCTAGGAGACACCACTCTCCAAGAAGTAACAAATGGTGTGTTGATGATGGACTCCTTGCTCTTGTGCTTCAAATGATAGTCTCCCCAACACTCAACTCTCTCTCATAGGGTTTGGATCTGATGGAAAGAAGATTTGAGTGGAAAGCAACTTGGGGAAGGCTAGAGATCAAGATTCATATGGTTGGAATGGAATATCTTGGTCTCAACACATGAGTAGGTGGTTCTCTCTCAGAACATATGAGTTGGAATGGTGTATGTGTTCTGATGGCTCTCTCCACGAGTGAAGAGCAGGTGGAGGGGTATTTATAGCCTCCACACAAAATTCAACCGTTACACACAATTTATCAATCTCGGTGGGACCGAATCAGAAAACTCGGTCGGACCGAAATAGTAAACCTAGTGACCGTTAGGAATTTCGGTGGGACTGACATGCATCTCGGTAGGACTGATTCGGTTAGGGTTTGGGCATAACGTAATCTCGGTGAGACCAATTGCACAAACTCGGTGAGACCGAGTTTGGTAATAAGCTAACCAGAGAGTTGGTCAGGCAAACTCGGTGGGACCGACTCGCTCTTTCGGTGAGACAGAAAAGTTACAAGAAGGAAACATAGAGTTTACATTGCATTCTCGGTGGGACCGATTCGCTCTTTCGGTGAGACCGAAAAGTTACGAAAGGGAAACAGAGAGTTTGCAAGCCCATCTCGGTGAGACCGAGATCCTTATCGGTAGGACCGAATTGCTAGGGTTTGGCAGTGGCAAATGATAAGTGAAACTCGGTGGCGCCGGATTGAAAGAATCGGTATGACCGAGTTTGGCTTAGTGTTTAGGTCATTTGTGGCTATGGAGAAGTGGTTGAGGATTTTGGAGCATATCACCAAGCACATAAAGCAAGAGGCTCATTAAGCAACACCTCATCCCTCCTTGATAGTATTGGCTTTTCCTAAAGACTCAATGTGATCTTGGATCACTAAAATATAAAATGAAGAGTCTTGAACTTTTGAGCTTGAGCCAATTCTTTGTCCTTAGCATTTTGAGGGTTCCACTTTCATATCCATGCCATGCCAATCATTGAGCTTTCCTAA
Source organism: Triticum monococcum (assembly GCA_034509565.1). Lineage (NCBI taxonomy): Eukaryota > Viridiplantae > Streptophyta > Magnoliopsida > Poales > Poaceae > Triticum > Triticum monococcum. The sequence continues at coordinate 141,757,412 of CM067845.1, read as the reverse complement.
AAAAAATCATCTTGAAATATCATTAGCTCAATGAAATATATGTTGTTATGAATTACCAAAACCACCTAGGGATAGTTGCACTTTCAGCAGTGCATATAGCTTTATTGAAAATTCGAACCTCGCAAACTTTTACCGAGTTTTCGTGTACCAAATTGCACATGTAGAATACCATGTATATATCATTTCATTCATCTTCGAGAGGTAACTATAAAGTTGGGTGAGGAGTCTACAAAGAAATACCATTGTATCACCCACAGCAATTTCAAGCATCCTTTAGTGTCGAGGAATATCATAGGAACTCTATATGATATGATTTTATAGGATTTTTCCTTTAGAGCCAATTGGTTCATAGGAATAGATTCATATACTCCACATTTCAAAGGAAATAAACATGATATCATTTCTATAGCTTTAGAGCCACTTGGTCATATGAGTGGATTCCTATACTCCCTTAATTTCAAAGGAAACTAAACATTAGCGTATATTCAATAGAAAAGTTCGTATGATATGAACCAAATTACATCTCTTTTCTAATCCCTCCTCATAGGAATTGAGAAACATGTCATCTCTAGATTCAATAGAAAAGTTCCTATGATGTGAACCAAATGACATCTCTTTTCCAATCCCTACTCATAGGAATTGAGATGCTCCATGTCATCTCTTTCCCTACAACTTCCATGTATACATCTTCTATTCCTAAATAGATAGTACAACCCACTAGTAACTTTTTTCCAAAACATGCAACTATGGCACAACAACTATATAGTGTGCCAATAACTTTGAAAGATGGTCGCTAGATGAAGCTAACCCAACAGTGCAGAGATAGGCAAATCCGAGCACTACTGGCCGTTGGATATCATCAACATTCCACCAGATCTGCCACATGTACAATTTAGAAGACTCCATGGTTGAACTTAAGCATAATGCACAAACCTCAAAACACAAGCACTTCTCCATTGTTCTAGAATCTTCTGTATCATAATTGATTTTTTAAATGAATTGCTATTATTTGTTTTTTACTTTATGATTTACTCCCTCCGTTCCAAAATAGATGACCCAACTTTGCACTAACTTTGAGGGAGTACAATGCACAACCCCATGAATCTTAACATTTTTATAAAACTTATTGATGAATGAGATGAACTATAAGAACTAAACGAACATCTACATCATGCCTATGTGACTCAAAGCTTTACATGCTATAGTGTGTATTTATTCATAATTTGGTTTCAAACTCTCATGCGTTCAATACATGTGTACCTTACTAGTTTTGAGTAGAGTAGCAAATTTCACATGGCCCCGGGTATATCAAAATGCAGGGCCCGTGCATCATTGCCTTTCGGTCGAACCTACGTCCACAATTTTTTGTACGTACTATATCTCCACTGGTCCCCGAACCCAAAATGTTGCCTCGTTCCCGTAAAACCAAGCGGCCCACACATATTTAAGGCGTCGGCTCTAACTCATTTACTACGACGTGGCCCCGCACGCCGTAGTACTCCTACAAACCCTACCGCCGCACTCGTCATCGATTTTCTTGAAGACGACGAGGGAGAAGCCGATTTGTAGTGGAGGCGCTTTCAAAAAAAGGATCTGTAGTGGAGACCCCTACCCTAGGGTGCCCTAGGTAGCTGCCGCACGCATCATTGTTTTCTCTTTTCTTTATGCTCTTGTGCCCTAGAGATAAATGATGGTTGCTTCGTCCGTCCAGCTTAATGCGGGAAAGGTGGGGCTTTGTGATTTGACCCCTCGTCGCTCATTTTCTACTACTGCGGCACTACGACCGGGGTGCCTCCAATTCCAACCGCTGCTCCGAACTGTAATTTGGTGCATCGCACGTGGAACAAGATAGTGGATGAGCCACATGTCGTCCAAAGGGGTCCTGTTAAGTGTGTCGCCATTTTGTGTGCGGACTGACCCTGCTTGAGTTGCTACGCCAACACGACAGGAGCAGCCTACCACTTGGTTTTGCTCCTTGGTGAATCCCAACTATATTGATATAATAAGATATGTGCTGAACTACCCTCTCCATCTCGGCTTTTTATTTTTAGGCGTCTCGGTTTATAGGGCCTACACGTAGTTCTAGGTCATCCATTTGACTAACTAAGTATGAGTTACTATGTCACAAAAAGTATATCATTGGATTATTAAGAGGATGTAGTTGTATTTAATAGTCGAGGGCGGGGCTTTTCCTGCGCGGTAGGTAGCGGGGCAGTTCCGCCTAGTCGGTTCAACAGAGAGGCGAGAAGACGAGGGAGTAGGCTGCTGCAAATGTAGGGTTGTGTGATTTGACAACGAGTTACTGCTGGACAGGTGGGGCCCCATGATTTGACTTGCCATTATCATTTTAACTATGACGCTACGACCGGCGTGAGTCTCCCAGATTCCTGACCACCTCCATACAGGTGCCTCTCCCAATGCTCCACCATGTAGTAGAGGCTGGCTCTTGCATGAGAGCCCACTTCTCCACTTTTTCCTTGCCTCTCTTTCTTCCACATATGGAAAAATTCCATGTAAAGCGCACTATTGTACTTACTTTTACTTGCTCCTACAGGTGCTTAAGCTTGCCACATAGGCATAAAGTATGATGTGGCAAGTTAATCAAGAAGAGAGAGACTAGTTTGGTGACCCAAGGAAGAAACGGTGCTAAGCGTGTGTACCTAGGTGAAAAGACAATTTTGAGTCTATAGCTAATTAAATGAAGCAAACTTAGCAACACCATTTCATTGGAAGAGGTCACTCCTTGGCAAATGCAATAAATACACATGCTTAGCACTGTTTCTTCCTTGAGTATGAAGAAAGAGATAGAGATGAGTAAAAAAATACACTTATAGCCAACCTTGTTGTAGTATGAGTGACTAAGTGATGACTATGTATGACATGCCAACATCAGATAGCCTAATGCACCGTGTTAAATCTCCAAGGGGGCGACCGCGCGAGCGATGCGACGGTCGTGGTAGGCGCGACCATGATACGGGCTGCTGGCAGCCCTTGGATCTGAGATCAAACGGTCGCATGCTAAGTTGCTGAAAATTTGCAGAATAACCCTCCAGGATAGGATATTCACCCATAGGTCTAGAATCATGCCATGCAACCATTCGATATCAGATCCAAGGGCTCTCGGAAGCCCGTATCATGGGAGAATGGAAAGCCACTACCCTGCCATTCGCATGCTGGCAGTTCGCTCCTACTCGTCCCCGCACGTCCTTCAATACTATGGTGGTTCGCTCCTAGTCATCCCGTCCATTCACATTACGGCATTTCCACTAATCCTAACTGAGGGAGTCCGAGATTAGGGGATCTCCGGACAGCCAGACTCTATCCTTTGGCCGGCCTGTTAGACTATGAAGATCCAAGATTGAAGACTTCGTCTCGTGTCCGGATGGGACTCTACTTGGCGCGGGAGGCAAGCTAGGCAGTACGGATATGGATATCTCCTCCTTTGTAACTGACCTTGTGTAACCCTAGCCCCCTCCTGTGTCTATATAAACCGGAGGGTTTTAGTCCGTAGGACAACATACAATCATACCATAGGCTAGCTTCTAGGGTTTAGCCTCTCCGATCTCGTGGTAGATCAACTCTTGTAATACTCATATCATCAAGAATAAATCAAGCAGGATGTAGGGTTTTACCTCCATCAAGAGGGCCCGAACCTGGGTAAAACATCGTGTCCCCTGCCTCCTGTTACCATCTGCCTTGGACGCACAGTTCGGGAACCCCTACCTGAGATCCGCCGGTTTTGACACCAACATTGGTGCTTTCATTGAGAGTTCCTCGGTGTCGTCGCTGTTAGGCTTGATGGCTCCTACTATCATCGATAGCAATGCAGTCCAGGGTGAGACTTTTCTCCCCGGACAGATCTTTGTGTTCGGCGGCTTCGCACTGCGGGCCAACTCGCTTGGCCATCTGGAGCAGATCGAAAGTTATGCCCCTGGCCACCAGGTCAGGTTTGGAAGCTTAAATTACATGGCCGAAGTCCGTGGAGACTTGATCTTCGATGGATTCGAGCCCCGGCCTTGTGCGCCACGCGGTCACGATGGGTATGATTTAGCTCTGCCATCGGACTGTATTCAGGAGATCGCACTGGCAGCCACTCTGAGCCTCAATTCGGAGCCAGTTGCTCCATCCATGGACGGGTGGATAGACCCCGTCACGGAGGTCATATCCTCAGCGGCGATCGAGCTGAATATTGACCTTACCCATCACGAGAGCCGTGTTGTCAAACTGTCGGATCCTTCTCCGTCCACGGACTCCGAACCGCCTGCGCCCGTTCCTATCGAATCCGATTGGGCGCCGATCATGGAGTTTACCTCCGCGGATATTTTTCAGCAATCTCCCTTCGGCGACATACTGAACTCATTAAGGTCTCTCTCCTTGTCAGGAGGATCCTTGCCGAACTATGTCCGGCAGGATTGGGATGCGGATGACGAAGAAATTCGCCGCCCACCCACCACCCACTTAGTAGCCACTGTCGACGATTTAACCGACATGCTCGACTTCGACTCCGAAGACATCGACGGTATGGACGATGATGCAGGAGACGAACAGGAACCACTGCCCATAGGGCACCAGACGCCCACTTCATCACATGACGTATACATGGTGGACACACCAAAAGAAAACGATGACGAGGAACGGAAGGATGCAACGATGGGTTGTCGCCTCGAGAAGCAGTCAAAGCGGCGGCGTAAGCGCCTCCCCAAACCCCACCTCGGTAGAAACAACGATCATATAGACCCAGCGTTAGAGCAGGGTGAACCGTCGCTGGACCACGGCAACACGGAGAATCAAACAGAACAACCCGACTCTACCAAAGATAATAATCCGGATGACATCACACCGGACAGACACCCGGAGCAACAGAATGCCCATCAAAGGCTTGTTGCCACCGTGAGGAGTCTAAAAAGCAGAAGCAAAGGCTCAAGGCTGCGCAAGACACACTCAGAATCAGATGGAGTAAAGTATTCAACACAGCAGTGAAGTACGGCGGTCATCGCCACAACAAGAGCTACCCGAAGTGGAAGTTGCTACCTGAATTCGATGAGGAGGCCTCAGATCCCCCGCAACCAAAAATTAAAACAGCCATCCGGCCGGATAGACGACCTCACGGCCAACATAGAGCGGCAAACAACGCTGCACATAGGCCAATACGCAATCCACGCGAGGGCTCGCATCAAAAGGATGGCGCAACCAGATCCATTTATGGACCACGCAAGCGCGCTCCAGCATACGATGCAACACAACAAACATCCGAACACCATGGTACACCCAGATACAGGGGTGCCACACACGCCCTATGTTTTACCGACGAGGTGCTGGACCATGAATTTCCAGGGGGATTCAAACCCGTAAACATAGAGGCATACGACGAAACAACAGACCCTGGGATCTGGATTGAGGACTATATCCTCCATATCCATATGGCTCGAGGAGATGATCTCCATGCCATCAAGTACTTACCCCTCAAGCTCAATGGGCCAGGTCGGCACTGGCTTAAAAGCCTCCCCGAGAGCTCCATTGGAAGCTAGGAAGAGCTCGAAGACGCTTTTCGGGCGAATTTTCAAGGGACTTATGTCCAACCTCCGGATGCGAACGATTTGAGTCATATAACTCAACAGCCCGGAGAGTCAGCCCGAAAGCTTTGGAACATGTTTCTTACTAAAAAGAACCAAATAGTCGACTATCCGGACGCCGAAGCCTTGGCAGCCTTTAAGCACAGCGTCCGAGATGAATGGCTTGCCAGACACCTCGGCCAAGAAAAGCCGAGAACAATGGCAGCATTAACAAGCCTCATGACCCGCTTTTGCACGGGCGAGGACAGCTGGCTAGCCCAATGCAGCACCAGCGACCCAAGTACATCCAAAATTAGAGACGGAAACAGGAAATCACGACGCGGCAAAAATAATAAGCGCCGGAATAAATAAGACAACCCGAAGAGCACGGCGGTAAACGCCGGATTCAGAAGCTCTTGGCCAGGTCAGCAAAAGCCGCCCTCTAAAGGCACCAGAGATGAACTGTCCAGCTTAAACAAAATTTTGGACCAAATATGTCAGATCCATAGCACCCTTGATGAACCTGCAAATCATACCCATAGAGAATGTTGGGTCTTCAAGCAGTCCGGCAAGCTCAACGCTGAACATAAGGGGCAGGATACACCAAGCGAAGACGAGGATGAGCCTCGCAAGCAAAACACTGGGGAACAGAAGAAATTTCCACCAGAAGTCAAAACAGCAAACGTGTTACACGTGATAAAGGGGAGAAACAAAGCGACACTCCCAGATAAACATGCCCAAGGGCCTATCACCGCGGAGTTCGGCCACTGGCCGTCCCAACCGATCACCTTTGACCATCAGGATTACTCAGCAAGTATCTGGAGCGCAGGATGGGCTGCCTTGGTATTAGATCCAATAATTGACGGATACCACTTCACACGAGTCCTGGTGGACGGCGGCAGTAGCTTAAACATGATATATCAGGACACAATCAGCAAAACGGGGATAGACCCAACGAAAATTTGCCACAGCAATACTACCTTTAGAGGAGTAACTCCAGGCCCAGGGGCTCATTGCACAGGCTCCCTGCTACTAGAGGTTATATTCGGCTTCCCCAATAACTTGCGTAGTGAAAATTTAACCTTCCACATTGCTCCATTCCAAAGTGGCTACCAAGCACTACTTGGACGCGAAGCTTTCGCTCGCTTTAATGCAATACCGCATTACGCTTCCCTCATGCATAAGATGCCCGGTCCATGTGGCATCATTACAGTAATTGGAAATATTGAGCGATCCCTGCGCGTCGAAGAGAGTGCGGCTGCCTTGGCAGCCGCACACTAAAGTGGCCTCACCAACTAAAGCACTCGATAAGTCGTCAAGACCATGGACACGGTTAGACGAGTCCGGCGCAGCTATATGTAATTCATACAGGTTTGATGGACACACCCCTATTACAAATACAAGGGGCCCAATACCCGCAGACAAATGACCATCGTGCTACACCCGTCCAAGATACGGCACAATGGAGACACAGGCGTAGACGTGCAGCAGGGACCCGTTCCAAGGATTCTTTTTAGATTAAGACCCTGCGTCAACCTTTTTTACTGTCTCTTGTTGATACACATCCCTCGGATTCTCAGTACAATTGAGAAGGATGCTGACGTCTTGGCATGTGGCCACGTCAGAATAATGCACGTACCTGGACACCAGGGGCTTATTACAAAGGGCACTGTTTAGGCCCGGTTTACACCATAAAGACCGAATACCTTAGGGAGTGTTCGGCGTCGCGAGTTTGGCCTTATATGCATCAGCTCCGAATCATGTCTTTGGTCAAATGTTGGTTTTGTCGGGCTCCTATGTTTTGATGCCTTACATTTCGCTCTATCTGTTGGAAATATGCCCTAGAGGCAATAATAAATTGATTATTATTATATTTCCTTGTTCATGATAACCGTTTATTATCCATGCTAGAATTGTATTGATAGGAAACTCAGATACATGTGTGGATACATAGACAACACCATGTCCCTAGTAAGCCTCTAGTTGACTAGCCCGTTGATCAATAGATGGTCACAGTTTCCTGACCATGGACATTGGATGTCATTGATAACGGGATCACATCATTAGGAGAATGATGTGATGGACCCAATCCTAAACCTAGCACAAGATCATGTAGTTCATATGCTAAAGCTTTTCTAATGTCAAGTATCATTTCCTTTGACCATGAGATTGTGCAAATCCCGGATACCATAAGAGTGCTTTGGGTGTGCCAAACGTCACAACGTAACTGGGTGGCTATAAAGGTACACTAAAGGTATCTCCGAAAGTGTCTGTTGGGTTGGCACGAATCGAGGCTGGGATTTGTCACTCCGTGTAAACGGAGGGGTATCTCTGGGCCCACTCGGTAGGACATCATCATAATGTGCACAATGTGATCAAGGAGTTGATCACGGGATGATGTGTTACGGAACGAGTAAAGAGACTTGCCGGTGATGAGATTGAACAAGGTATCGGGATACCGACGATCGAATCTCGGGCAAGTATCATACCGATACACAAAGGGAATTGTATACAGGATTGATTAAGTCCTTGACATCGTGGTTCATCCGATGAGATCATCGTGGAACATGTGGGAACCAACATGGGTATCCAGATCCCGCTGTTGGTTATTGACCGGAGAACGTCTCGGTCATGTCTGCATGGTTCCCGAACCCGTAGGGTCTACACACTTAAGGTTCGATGACGCTAGGGTTATAAAGGAAGTTTGTATGTGATTACTGAATGATGTTCGGAGTCCTGGATGAGATCCCGGACATCACGAGGAGTTCCGGAATGGTCCGGAGGTAAAGATTTATATATGGGAAGTCCTGTTTTGGTCACCGGAAAAGTTTCGGGTTTTATCGGTAACGTACCGGGACCACCGGGAGGGTCCCGGGGGTCCATCAAGTGGGGCCACAAGCCCCGGAGGGTTGCATGGGCCAAGTGTGGGAGGGGACCAGCCCCAGGTGGGCTGGTGCGCCCCCCCCACCAAGGCCCAAGGTGCAAGGAAGAGGGGAAGGGGCAAACCCTAGGGCAGATGGGCCCTAAGGCCCACCCTGGTGCGCCTCCCCCTCTCCCCTCCCCTTGGCCGCCCCTAGATGGGATCTAGGGGGCTGCCGCCACCCCTAGGGAGGGAACCCTAGGTGGGGGCGCAGCCCCTCCCCTCCCCCTATATATAGTTGAGGTTTGGGCTGCCCAATACAGATGAGTTCCTCTCTTTCTTGGCACAGCCCTATCCCTCTCTTTCTCCTCATATCTCGCAGTGCTTGGCAAAGCCCTGCTGGATCACCACGCTCCTCCATCAACACCATGCCATTATGCTGCTGCTGGATGGAATCTTCCTCAACCTCTCCCTCTCTCCTTGCTGGATCAAGGCATGGGAGACGTCGTCGGGCTGTACGTGTGTTGAACGCGGAGGTGCCGTCCGTTCGGCACAAGGATCTCCGGTAATTTGGATCACGACGAGTACGACTCCATCAACCCCGTTCACTTGAACGCTTCCGCTTAGGGATCTACAAGGGTATGTAGATGCACTCTCCTTCCCTCGTTGCTGGTTTCTCCATAGATAGATCTTGGTGACACGTAGGAAAATTTTGAATTTCTGCTACGTTCCCCAGCAGTGGCATCATGAGCTAGGTCTATTGCGTAGATTCTATGCACGAGTAGAACACAAAGTAGTTATGGGCGTCGATATTGTCAATTTGCTTGCCGTTACTAGTCTTATCTTGATTCGGCGGCATCGTGGGATGAAGCGGCCCGGACCGACCTTACACGTACTCTTACGTGAGACTGGTTCCACTGACTGACATGCACTAGTTGCATAAGGTGGCTAGCGGGTGTCTGTCTCTCCCACTTTAGTCGGATCGGATTCGATGAAAAGGGTCCTCATGAAGGGTAAATAGCAATTGGCATATCACGTTGTGGTTTTTGCGTAGGTAAGAAACGTTCTTGCCAAAAACCCATAGCAGCCACGTAAAACATGCAAACAACAATTAGAGGACGTCTAACTTGTTTTTGCAGGGTATGATATGTGACGTGATATGGCCAAGAAGAATGTGATGTATGAGATTGATCATGTTCTTGTAATAGGAATCACGACTTGCATGTCGATGAGTATGACAACTGGTAGGAGCCATAGGAGTTGTCTCTATTTATTGTATGACCTGCGTGTCATTGAACAACGCCATGTAATTACTTTACTTTATTGCTAACTGTTAGCTTTAGTAGTAGAAGTAATAGTTGGCGAGACAACTTCATGAAGACACGATGATGGAGATCATGATGATGGAGATCATGGTGTCATGCCGGTGACGATGATGATCATGGAGCCCCGAAGATGGAGATCAAAAGGAGCAAAGTGATGATGGCCATATCATGTCACCTTTTGATTGCATGTGATGTTTATCATGTTTTTGCATCTTATTTGCTTAGAACGACGGTAGTAAATAAGATGATCCCTCGTTAAAATTTCAAGAAAGTGTTCCCCCTAACTGTGCACCGTTGCAAAAGTTCGTCGTTTCGAAGCACCACGTGATGATCGGGTGTGATAGATTCTTACGTTCACATATAACAGGTGTAAGCCAGATTTACACACGCGAAACACTTAGGTTGACTTGACGAGCCTAGCATGTATAGACATGCCCTCGGAACACAAGAGACCGAAAGGTCGAGCATGAGTCATATAGAAGATACGATCAACATGAAGATGTTCACCGATGTTGACTAGTTCGTCTCACATGATGATCGGACACGGCCTAGTTGACTCGGATCATGTAATCACTTAGATGACTAGAGGGATGTCTATCTGAGTGGGAGTTCATAAGATGAACTTGTTTATCCTGAACATAGTCAAAAGGATTTTGCAAATTATGTCATAGCTCGCGCTTTAGTTCTACTGTTTAGATATGTTCCTAGAGAAAAATTAGTTGAAAGTTGATAGTAGCAATTATGCAGATAGTAAAAGGCTTATGTCCTTAATGCACTGCTCAGTGTGCTGAACCTCGAACGTCGTCTGTGGATGTTGCGAACATCTGACATACACGTTTTGATAACTACGTGATAGTTCAGTTAAACGGTTTAGAGTTGAGGCACCGAAGACGTTTTAAAACGTCGCGAAACATATGATATGTTTCGAGGGCTGAAATTGGGATTTTAGGCTCGTGCCCACGTCAAGAGGTATAAGACCTCCAATGATTTTCTTAGCTTACAAACTAAGGGAGAAAAGCTCAATTGTTGAGCTTGTGCTCAGATTGTCTGAGTACAACAATCGGTTGAATCAAGTGGGAGTTGATCTTCCTGATGAAATAGTGATAGTTCTCTGAAGTCATTACCACCAAGCTGCTAGAGCTTCGTGATGAACTATAATATATCAGGGACATATATGATGATCCTTGATATATTCGCGATTTTTGACACCACAAAAGTAGAAATCAAGAAGGAGCATCAATTGTTGATGGTTGGTGAAACCACTAGTTTCAAGAAGGGCAAGGGCAAGAAGGGATACTTCATGAAACGGCAAATCAGCTGCTGTTCTAGTGAAGAAACCCAAAGTTGAACCCAAACCCGAGACTAAGTGCTTCTGTAATAAGAGGAACAACCACTGGAGCAGAATTACCCTAGATACTTGGTAGATGAGAAGGCTGGCAAGGTCGATAGAAGTATATTGGATATACATTGTGTTAATGTGTACTTTACTAGTACTCCTAGTAGCACCATGGTATTAGATACTGGTTCGGTTGCTAAATGTTAGTAAACTCGAAATAAAAGGCTGCAGAGTAAACGGAGACTAGCTAAAGGTGAGCTGGCAATATGTGCTGGAAGTTTTTCCAAGCTTGATGTAATCAAGCATCACACGCTCCCTCTACCATCGAGATTGGTGTTTGCGTTGAGCATAGACATGATTGGATTATATCTATTGCAATACGGTTATTCATTTAAGGAGAATAATGGTTACTCTATTTATTTGAATAATACCTTCAATGGTCTTGCACCTAAAATGAATGGTTTATTGAATCTCGATCGTAGTGATACACAAGTTCATGCCAAAAGATATAAGATAGTAATGATAGTACCACCTACTTGTGGCACTACCACATAAGTCATATCGGTATAAAACGCATGAAGAAGCTCCATGTTGATGGATCTTTGGGCTCACTCGTTTTTGAAAAGTTTGAGACATGCGAACCATGTCTATTGGTGTATATGCATGAAGAAACTCCATGCAAATGGACCGTTTGGACTCACTTGATTTTGAATCACTTGAGACATGCAAATCATACCACATTGGCAAGATGACTGAAAGCCTCATTCTCAGTAAAATGGAACTAGAAAGCAACTTGTTGGAAGTAATACATTTTGATGTGTGCAGTCCAATGAGTGCTGAGGCATGTAGTGGATATCGTTATGTTCTTACTTCACAGATGATTTTAGTAGATGTTGAGTATATTTACTTGATGAATCACGAGTCTGAATTATTGAAAGGTTCAAGTAATTTCAAGGTGAAGTTGAAAGATCGTCGTGACAAGAGGATAAAATATCTATGATATGATCATAGAGATGAATATCTGAATTACGAGTTTGGCATAGAATTAAGACATTGTGGAAATTGTTTCACAACTAATACAGCCTGGAACACCATAGTGTGATGGTGTGTCCGAACATCATAACTGCACCCTATTGGATATGATGCATACCATGATGTCTCTTATCGAATTACCATGATAGTTTATGGGTTAGGCATTAGAGACAACCACATTCACTTTAAAAGGGGCACCACGTAATTCCGATGAGATGACACCGTATGAACTATGGTTTAGAGAAACCTAAGCTGTCATTTCTTAAAAGTTTGGGGCTGCGACGCTTATGTGAAAAAGTTTCAGGCTGATAAGCTCGAACCCAAAGCGGATAAATGTATCTTCATAGGACACCCAAAACAGTTGGGTATAGCTCCTGTCTCAGATTCGAAAGCAATAAGGGATTGTTTCTAGAATCGGGTCCTTTCTCGAGAAAAAGTTTCTGTCAAAAGAATTGAGTGGGAGGATGGGGGAGACTTGATGAGGTTATTGAACCGTCTCTTCGACTAGTGTGTGGCAGGGCACAGGAAGTTGTTCCTGTGGCACCTACACCAATTGAAGTGGAAGCTTATGATAGTGATCATGAAACTTCCGATCAAGTCACTACCAAACCTCGTAGGATGACAAGGATGCGTACTACTTCAGAGTGGTACATAATCCTGTCTTCGAAGTCATGTTGCTAGACAACAATGAACCTACGAGCTATGGAGAAGCGATGGTGGGCCTGGATTCCAAAATGGCTCGAGGCCATATAATCCGAGAGAGGATCCATATATGAAAACAAAGTGTAGACTTTGGCAAAACGGCTCGTTGGTCATAAGGCTGTTGAGTACAGATGGATTTTTAAAAGGAAGACGGACAATGATGGAAAGTATCACCATTAAGAAAGCTCGACTTGTCGTTAAGATGTTTTCCGACAAGTTCAAGGAGTTGACTACGATGAGACTTTCTCACTCGTAGCGATGCTAAGAGTCTGTTGGAATTATGTTAGCAATTATTGCATTATTTATGAAATCTTGCAGATAGGATGTCAAAACATTGTTTCCTCGATGATTTTTGAGGAAAGGTTGTATGTGATACAACCGGAAGGTTTTGTCAATCCTGAAAGATGCTAACAAGTATGCAAAGCTCTAGCAATCCTTCTAAGGACTGGAGTAAGCATCTCGGAGTTGGAATGTATGCTTTGATGAGATGATCAAAGATTTTGGGTGTATACAAAGTTTATGAGAAACTTGTATTTCCAAAGAAGTGAGTGGGAGCACTATAGAATTTCTGATGAGTATATGTTGTTAACATATTGTTGATCGGAAATGATGTAGAATTTCTGGAAAGCATGCAGAGTTATTTGAAAAGTGTTTTTCAATGGAAAGCCTGGATTAAGCTACTTGAACATTGAGCATCAAGATCTATAAGGATAGATCAAAACGCTTAATGGTACTTTCAAATGAGCACATACCTTGACATGATCTTGAAGGTGTTCAAGATGGATCAGTCAAAGAAGGAGTTCTTGCCTGAGTTGTAAGGTATGAAGTTAAGACTTAAAGCTCGACCACGGTAGAAGAAAGAGGAAGGACGAAGGTCGTCCCCTATGCTTTTGTCGTAGGCTCTCTACAGTATGCTATGCTGTGTGCCGCACCTGAAGTGTGCCTTGCCATGAGTCAGTCAAGGGGTACAAGAGTGATCCAAGAATGGATCACAGGACAGCGGTCAAAGTTATCCTTAGTAACTAGTGGACTAAGGAATTTTCTCGATTATGGAGGTGGTAAAAGAGTTCGTCGTAAAGGGTTACGCCGATGCAAACTTTGACACTAATCCATACTATTCTGAGTAGTAGACTGGATTCGTATAGTAGAACAGTTATTTGGAAATGCTCCAAATAGAACGTGGTAGCTGCATCTAGGAGATGACATAGAGATTTGTAAAGCACACACGGATCTGAAAGATTCAGGCCCGTTGACTATAACATCTCTCACAAGCATAACATGATCAAACCCAGAACTCATTGAGTGTTAATCACATGGTAATATGAACTAGATTATTGACTCTAGTAAACTCTTTGGGTGTTAGTCACATGGGGATGTGACCTTGAGTGTTTATCACATATCGATGTGAACTGGATTATTGACTATAGTGCAAGTGGGAGACTGTTGGAAATATGCCCTAGAGGCAATAATAAATTGATTATTATTATATTTCCTTGTTCATGATAATCGTTTATTATCCATGCTAGAATTGTATTGATAGGAAACTCAGATACATGTGTGGACACATAGACAACACCATGTCCCTAGTAAGCCTCTAGTTAACTAGCGCGTTGATCAACAGATGGTTACAGTTTCCTGACCATGTACATTGGATGTCATTGATAACGGGATCACATCATTAGGAGAATGATGTGATGGACAAGACCCAATCCTAAGCCTAGCACAAGATCATGTAGTTCGTATGCTAAAGCTTTTCCAATGTCAAGTATCATTTCCTTTGACCATGAGATTGTGCAACTCCTGGATACCATAGGAGTGCTTTGGGTGTGCCAAACGTCACAACGTAACTACGTGGCTATAAAGGTACACTACAGGTATCTCCAAAAGTGTCTGTTGGGTTGGCACGAATCGAGACTGGGATTTGTCACTCCGTGTAAACGGAGGGGTATCTCTGGGCCCACTCGGTAGGACATAATCATAATGTGCACGATGTGATCAAGGAGTTGATCACGGGATGATGTGTTACAGAACGAGTAAAGAGACTTGCCGGTAACGAGATTGAACAAGGTATCGGGATACCGACGATCGAATCTCGGGCAAGTATCGTACCGATAGACAAAGGGAATTGTATACGGGATTGATTAAGTCCTTGACATCGTGGTTCATCCGATGAGATCATCGTGGAACATGTGGGAACCAACATGGGTATCCAGATCCCACTGTTGGTTATTGACCGGAGAACGTCTCGGTCATGTCTGCATGGTTCCCGAACACGTAGGGTCTACACACTTAAGGTTCGATGACGCTAGGGTTATAAAGGAAGTTTGTATGTGATTACCGAATGTTGTTCGGAGTCTCGGATGAAATCCTAGACGTCACGAGGAGTTCCGAAATGGTTCGGAGGTAAAGATTTATGTATGGGAAGTCCTGTTTTGGTCACCGGAAAAGTTTCGGGTTTTATCGGTAACGTACCGGGACCACCGGGAGGGTCCCGGGGGTCCACCAAGTGGGGCCACAAGCCCCGGAGGGCTGCATGGGCCAAGTGTGGGACGGGACCAGCCCCAGGTGGGCTGGTGCACCCCCCCCCCACCAAGGCCCAATGCGCAAGGAAGAGGGGAAGGGGGCAAACCCTAGGGCAGATGGGCCCTAAGGCCCACCCTGGTGCGCCTCCCCCTCTCCCCTCCCCTTGGCTGCCCCTAGATGGGATCTAGGGGGCTGCCGCCACCCCTAGGGAGGGAACCCTAGGTGGGGGCGCAACCCCTCCCCTCCCCCTATATATAGTTGAGGTTTGGGCTGCCCAATACAGATGAGTTCCTCTCTTTCTTGGCGCAGCCCTATCCCTCTCTTTCTCCTCATATCTCGCAGTGCTTGGCGAAGCCCTACTGGATCACCACGCTCCTCCATCACCACCACGCCGTTGTGCTGCTGCTGGATGGAGTCTTCCTGAACCTCTCCCTCTCTCCTTGTTGGATCAAGGCATGGGAGACGTCGTCGGGCTGTACGTGTGTTGAACGCGGAGGTGCCATCCGTTCAGCACTAGGATCTCCGGTGATTTGGATCACGACAAGTACGACTCCATCAACCCCGTTCACTTGAACGCTTCCGCTTAGCGATCTACAAGGGTATGTAGATGCACTCTCCTTCCCTCATTGCTGGTTTCTCCATAGATAGATCTTGGTGACACGTAGGAAAATTTTGAATTTCTGCTACGTTCCCCAACACTATCGGCTAAGGCGGCACCAGGAGAACTACTGCGATTGTGCCCTGGTTCATCTGGACGAGCACCTCAGTAGAGAAAGCCGAAAACTGACTGTCATGATATAGTGCGAGACTGGTCAACCACTCGATGACCTATCAGAATCTTAGAATTCCTCCGCCTTAACGAAGGGCCGTTTCCCGGCCAGGCATGTATGCACCCCGAATTCAGGTGAGTGCGGAGCCACCAGGGGCTATATAGTAGCCCCACTATCAAACTCCTCTGGCTAAGTGAACGTGTTAAAGCATTATAGTCCGGTTGCCTAGTCCGTTGCGCTATCACCTCCTTAATAGGACCAAGATGTTGGATTAAGTGTGAACACGCGTCTTCTGCGAACACCCCCACATTGTATGCGAGGGGGCTGAAGCCGGCAACTGCAATCTTTCAGGATATACATACATATATATATATATATACGCAAATGGCCGCACGGGAGGCATCATATTACCTTCGGGCAAAAGTATAAATACTGCCTCGATAAATTTAATAAAACATTGTTTTTACAATGGGAATACATGTCACTCAAACATAATATTCTTCGAGCACTAGGCCTCTATCAAACGAGCACCCTCAAGAACTTCTTCAAAATAGTGCTCGGCAGCCACTCGGCCTATGGCCGAACCCTGCGCCGCAACAGTGGTAGCATCCATCTCCGCCCAGTATGCTTTGACACGGGCAAGGGCCATCCGCGAGCCTTCTATGCACGCCGACCTCTTCATCGCATTGATGCGCGGCACCGCACCAAGGAACTGTTGCACTAAGCTGAAATAGCTGTTCGGCTTTAGCCTTTCCAGCCACAGATGATCTACGACGGACCTCATGGCGAGTCCGGACAATCTATTGAGTTCGGCCCATTCAGCAAGCTGATCAGTTAGTGGAAGCGGACGCTCTGGAACGTTAAACTGCGACCAGAATAGCTTGTCCAATTCACGATCTATTTGATCTCGGAAGTATTTGGCCGCATCGACAGCACTCGCCGTCAAATCTAGATATGCGTCTGCCGAACTCCACAGCCGATCCAGAGGGGCATACCGCGGATCTCCGAACTACCTCCGCTGCTAAAAGGGCTTCCCAGCCACAATATCACCGGCTTCATGCAGCTCCTCCTTCTTCGCTCTCATGGCAGAGTGGGTGTCTTTGGTCACCATCGTGGCCTTTTCGAGGTCCGTCGCCTTTGCTCGGTTTTCTTCCTCAAGGAACTAGCAACGGTCGGCAGTGTCTTTTAACTTTACAGCCATCTTGGCCATCTTCTCTTTACTCTCGCAATGCGCGGCCTTCTCAGCTCTTAATTCTTCGGCCGCCTTCAAAGCAGCCGCATTACTACTCCTTGCTTGTTCTTTGGCTTGGGAAAGTTCCACCCAAAGGGTCTCCACGGTGGCAGCTCCATCTGCAGTCAAAACATATTAAAGATACTGGCCTCACGCTGCTCTTACTATGTGACATTCACCAGAAAACATCACTTACCCTGTGCCTTGTCAAGCTGCTTGTTAACAAGCTCGATGTCGGCATCCGCCGCATCCAGTTGCCGCTTTAGTTCGGCAAACTCATTAGTCCGGCTAGCCACCGGAGCTCCCACCACCTGCACATAAAAGCAGTATGGTTATTACCTAGGACTATGATCCTTTGTTTCCCGCCATTCTCGTCAACAACCAGAGTCTCACGGGCTAGTATCTACACAGGGTACACCTAAAAATGTGCGATACTATCACAAATGTATATCATTTTATGTACCTCAAATCCCGTCAGTAGACTCATAAAGGCGTCATGCAACCCTCTTTCGGCATTCTTCCGAGATGGTCGCTCGCTTTGGCAGATCCCTCAGTGCGTCCGACCGCATACCAGACGGCGCCGGACTCCTTTGTTTGCCCTGTTCAAGAGCCGGATGCCGGGGACTTCGGGTGACTATAGGATTATCTTCTGGCCTCACCGGATCCGGAGAGGCACTCCATGACGACACTACAAGGTCGCCCGCTTCTTGAGCGGGGGAGTCCGGGGGAGGCGTTTCGCTCTCCATCATCTCCGGAAGAAGGTCCTCTGAAGACGAGCTCTGTTCAGAAGGGCTAAGATCCGAACTGCAAGATAAACGCTTCAGTTATTTTCCTCAGAAGTAAGGTAGAATATCTTTACTATTAAGTTTTTTTATTACTTACGGCTCGTTAGAGGGCTGATCCCCGCGCGGACTTTGTGCGGCAAGAGCACCCCCCAAGGCAGGACCCTTTATTGGAGACTTCTTCTCCCGTTTGGAAGCCTTGGTTTCCGGATCTTCAGAGGCAGCCCTCTTCCTTCCCTGGAGCGAGAGTAGGTCAGAATCTTCCCCTTGGTTATCCTCCCTCACAGAGGCGCTCATTCCCTCGGTTGGAATTGGGAGCGATGAGGGCCCGCTTTCACCCTCATTATTCCCCCCTTTATCTTCCTTTGAGGGCTCTGGGCAAGGTGCTAGCTCGAGCATCTTTTCCAGTACCGGATTGTCCAAACCCTCAGGAAGGGGGGCCGAACACCGAATCATCTTCGCCTTTGTTAGCCAGTCCTGGTCAAAGAGCGATTTCTCAGAATGACATCATGATAAATGAAAGAAGGTGTGTTCGGCTAGAGGATTACTTACTCGGTCGGCGGTGCGGTTGCTGCTCAGGCCGACGTCCTCGGTAGTATCCGGACACTCTATTTGGGGTCCGAACAATGATTTATACATCTCCTTGTGCGTCAGGCCGAGGAAATTCTGAATAGTGCGTGTTCCTTCTGGGTTAAACTCCCACATGCGGAGGGGCCGGCGTTTGCATGGCCGGACTCGACGAACCAGCATGACTTGCACCACCATAACCAGACTGAAATCTCCATCAAAGAGATCTTGAATGCGGCTCTGCAGTATAGGCACGTCCTTGGCTGGACCCCAGCTCATCCCTCTGCTAATCCATGACATCAGTTGTGGTGGAGGGCCTGAGCGAAAAGCAGGGGCAGCTACCCACTTGGCACTTCTGGAAGCTGTGATGTAAAACCACTCATGTTGCCATAATCCGGATACCTCTGGAAAGGAACCCTTTGGCCATGAAGCACCAGCAATTTTGCTTATTAGAGCGCCTCCGCACGCTGCGTGCTGCCCTTCAACTATCTTCGGCTTCATGTCAAAGGTCTTGAGCCACAGGGCGAAGTGAGGGGTAATGCGGAGAAAGACCTCACAAACGACAATGAATGACGATATGTGTAGGAGGGAATCCGGGGCTAGATCATGAAAATCCAGCCCGTAATAGAACATGAGACCCCTGACAAAGGGATCCAGAGGAAGGCCTAGTCCTCGGAGGAAGTGGGGGACGAACACGACGCTCTCGTTGGGTTCGGGAGTAGGGATGACCTGCCCTTCGGCGGGCAGCCTGTGTGAAATCTCGACGGTCAGATATCTGGCCTCCCTCAACTTTTTGATGTCCTCCTCCTTGACGGAGGAAGGCATCCACCGGCCCTGGAGGCTGGATCCGGACATGATTGGAGATCTGAAGCACCTGACATGGGCTTTGGGTGTTAGAACTCGAGGTGGGCCAAGGATTCGATTGAGCAAGGGAGGAAAAAAAGTAAAAGCCTTGTCCCTTTATAAAGAGGGTGACTATCAAGCGTCCTCCCTGTAGCCGTTCGGGCCTTGCCTAAAATCTAGGAGTCCTAGGCACGGTTGGGTTACCCACGCCCGTATTAATGAGAATCCCGTAATAAGGGGGACACGATCTCTGCTTTGACAAGACATGTCAAGAAACTGCCTCGCGTTATGTGCGGGGCTGGTTAAAGAAAAACGGTTCGAGTAATCGCCGAGCCATGGCACGATGTCATGTTGCCAAAACGTGTCAGCAGATTAGATTTGTGGAAATATTATTCTCTCTACGGTGGTATGTGGAACTTATTTTGCAGGGTCGGGCACTACCCTTTTATTCAAACTCTTCTGTGGTATATCCGGTGGAGGTACCCGCCTTGCAATGTCAAAGACAACACTGCGCGCCGGACTCATCGTCATTGAAGCCTGGTCCAGGGGCTACTGAGGGAGTCCTGGATTAGCGGGTCTCCGGACAGCTGGATTCTATCCTTTGGCCGGACTGTTGGACTATGAAGATACAAGATTGAAGACTTCGTCTCGTGTCCGGATGGGACTCTACTTGGCATGGAAGGCAAGCTAGGCAGTACGGATATGGATATATCCTCCTTTGTAACTGAACTTGTGTAACCCTAGCCCCCTCCGGTGTCTATATAAACTGGAGGGTTTTAGTCCGTAGGACAACATACAATCATACCATAGGCTAGCTTCTAGGGTCTAGCCTCTCCGATCTCGTGGTAGATCAACTCTTGTATACTCATATCATCAAGAATAAATCAAGCAGGATGTAGGGTTTTACCTCCATCAAGAGGGACTGAACCTGGGTAAAACATCGTGGCCCCTGCCTCCTGTTACCATCCGCCTTAGACGCACAGTTCAGGACCCCCTACCCGAGATCCACCGGTTTTGATACCGACACTAACCCTCCTCCCAGATCCATGGGGTCCCAAATCTCCACGATCGGCGGTGAGTACAAGCTTAGAACCATCACCGGCGATGAGTTCGACGTCATCTACACCCGTTCTTCCGCGATGGTGAAAGGATGCCTTTCTCGCTTCAGATGCATGTTCGAAAACTCAGATGATGAGTGGGCCGTTGGGCTAGATGTTGAGTACACCACAGTCCTGGGACGAGAGAAGGATCTAAAGGATGAAGAGAGGAAGAAGCCCGCCATGATCCAGGTTTGCGTACATAACGTTTGCTTGGTCTACCACATATGCCATGCCGACGTTGAGTGCCAGGATTTAAGAACTTCCTCAAGGACAAAACAGTGAAATTCGTTACTGTAGACTTTACGAACGACGAAGAAGTCCTGGGTCGGATAGGCCACGTTGTAGGCAACCCCTTTGACCTCCAGAAGAATCGGCTGGTGCTCTCTCGTCAGCCTTCAATGCTGAACCTGGCAGGAGCCATGGTTCATCCTTCGTATGGTAAACTGGAGAAACCTCCATACATGTTTCATCATCATGCATGGCAGCGGAATGTACTAGATATAGACCACATCCACTACGCTGCAATGGATGGCTACCTTTGTTTCAATATCTACAAGGGTTGGATGAAGAGCAACAGCCAAGTGTGTGGTTCAAGCAAAGAAGTATTGGCCAAGATGAATAGGGACAAGGACGAAGTCGAGGACGTGGACGATGACTCCGAGTAAGGTGGCAGTGTTGTTGCTCATGGTGGTTCTAAACTTCTAATGCAGTGTCTACCAGATTAGTTGCATAGTTTAATTTCAGGTGTGCTTAGTTTAATTTGAGGGGTGTGTTGTGCTGAGCCCCCAACAGAAATATGTTATGTTTCTTCTCATTACTTTAACTCTTCAGTATGTAATTACTTTAATAGAATTTAGCACCCCAATTAAGCACGTACTAGCTTTTTTAATAGTACTATATGCATAATTTGGTGACGAGCGCTCTCTATATGTACCACCTTTTTTTTAATTTCAATTTTTGCTCCATGGCGCAATCCATCGATAGTACTACTATACAAAAGTATACATTTTTTAAAAGGCTAAAGTACTGTTCATCACATATATAGACAGTTAAATTCTCAACCTAGAACAATGTGCATGCCATGTAGTAAACCGATACGGAGGAAGTATAGTAAAAATGGGGTGATTTTACCTAGCGATCGGTGGGGGAGCATGGCCTGTCATGCGGTCCCACGTGTCATGATGTACCAAGGCGATGCGCGTGTCCCTCTTGAGGTAGAAGCAATACTAGTACGTGGTTTCAGATGATGGCGAACTGAAGTGTGAAATAATGGTTGCTTCGTCCGTCTGGGAAAGTGCGGCATTATGATTTGACGTCTCATTGCTCATTACTACTACTGGGCCGGTACGAGTGGGGTGCGTCCCCCTGCTGTTCTACACTGTTATTTGGTGCTTGACACGTCGACTCGGTTGCTATATGTCCCACATGTCGGCAGCAGGATGTACAGAATTCATGAAAGGGAGCGTCGACGGAGGAGTATACTACAGAATTCATGAAAGGGTGCGACTTAGTTTTGGAAAAAACTGTTTTTACGGAGTACGTACCCACTAGGGTTTATAGGGCTCATCTAAAAACATTTGTTTTTCCGTTTGATAATTCCATATTCTACTATACTAGTAGTAGTACCATTACATGTTGGATTTCGAGGTGCGTTAGATCACCCGACGCAAGCAGTGTCAAGAGGAAACTAACCAATGCATGTACAAGTTCATGGAAATTTAGTGGTCATTCATGCATTCGTTCTAATTAATGCCTCGGTAAACATAACTTCTTGAGAAAAACGAGCGTACTAATTACTTGTGCAAACTACGAAATTAATTCGACCACTCACCGTCTACCTTGGTTGGAGAGATTTTGAAATTGAGCCATAAACTGGAAAGGAGGGAGTAGTAACTTTTGTCTCGATTACTATTTGTGGCCTTGTATAGATGGAAACTGTATTTTTTATAGTGGCCTTATATAAGTAAATGGAGGGAGTACTAACCAAAGTACGTAGTAGGGACGAGGAGTAAACAGAGGGAGTAGTAAAATTTTCTCCTCGTGCTGCGAGCCACCGCGCGCGTGGGCGAGCGAGCGGGCGTAAGGCATAGTAAGCAAGCTTCACCTCATCCTACGAACCACCACGCCCGTGGGCGGGGGATACGGCGTACTAAGTAAGCTTCTCCTTGTTCTGCGAGTTGACAAGACACATCAAAAGTACTCCAGTGTATAGAGCCTTGCCTCTAAGGTAGGCCCCACATGGTTTGCCTCTTTTTTTAATTTAACATAACGCGTCAAGTCATAATTTGTTTGTTCACCCGTGGTAGATGATCCTCCCTCCACCAAGTGGACAACCAGTACACGTGCCAAATTACCATGTGGGCTGCCTTTTTCGTACAGAAATGAGCTCCACCATGTACCCGCGTGGGTGTGGTTGGGAAAGAGACAGGAGTACGTGCGCCGGGCGTGCACCTCTTCTGTTCGTGCATGTCCCCCACCTACGTGGGTGTGTGTGAGAGAGATACAAACCTAGACATAATGCGCCGTCCATCCCCATGCCTCCGCCCAGTCCGACCACCAGTCACCACCACACCCCACTCCTCCTCACCTTATCTCTCATCTTTCTCCCTCCATTTTTATATACAAGGGGCCACTATCAAAATTACAATTTGTAGATATACAAGGCCACTAATACTAATCGATGCGATATTAATGGTGTTTGCCTCGTGGTACTAGCAAAGGAGGACATTAATTATCCCTTGCATGCATGCGGGAGTTTGTAAAAAAATGCATCTTGATGTTCCGTGCAATGCATGGGCATCTTGGTAGTCCATGAAAACAACACATGGCAAAATTCCACGGCGAACGAGGGATTGGAATCTATTGGGAGGGGCTGTTTGGATCTTGCCCGGGGTAGCCAAAATATTGGCGACCCTTTTGTCCACCAGTGCCTTTGCCACCGATGAACGAGGAATGGCTCGTGTGCTCATGCTGTCATGCATCCTCCAGCGCGCATGTTGGAGACGAGCTCGCACGAGCTGTGTTTTTTTCTCCCACAACGCCGCCCGAGCCGCCCGCAGACCGACCGGCGACCCGCAAATTACGCCATCCAACCGTAGCCGCACACATTATGACAACAACTCAACCAACCGGACGAAATTCACGCAAACACATAGACAAACTGATATTTCATATAAACAACGATGGAAATCATATAAAATACCAGATTTTCATACAAATATGACGGATTTCATTACATTCAAATGAACTACGCGGTGCTAGTTCTGGACAGCACAGGTATATAATACCTGGCCTAAATGGTCGCCCGCCAATCGATTTGTGTTCCTCATGTCCGGCAGCACGATCACCGGACTGCCGAGAGCCCCAGAGGTTTATGCTTCAGCGCAAAGGACGGCTCGCTTCCCCACTCCCAACTGATATCATTGGCTGGTGCCGAAGATGATGGTGGCCGGCACCGGTTCGAGTTCATCACCGGCCACTACTTCGCCATGGCCGGCACCGGCTCGAGTTCATCCTAACATTCATCTCTTCCATGGAGCCCATGCGGGGTCGACGAAGGTCCTCGCAAAAAAAGGATCAAGCAAGACACCTACTGTGTACGCAGGCGTCGCCTCCGCGGTGGCCTTCATGGGACCTGAGGGAGTCCTGGATTAGGGGGTGTCCGGATAGCCGGACTATACCTTCGGTCGGACTCCTGGACTATGAAGATGCAAGATTGAAGACTTCGTCCCATGTCCGGAAGGGACTTTCCTTGGCGTGGAAGGCAAGCTTGGCGATACGGATATGTAGATCTCCTACCATTGTAACCGACTCTGTGTAACCCTAGCCCTCTCCGGTGTCTATATAAACCGGAGAGTTTTAGTCCGTAGGACGAACAACAATCATACCATAGGATAGCTTCTAGGGTTTAGCCTCTTTGATCTTGTGGTAGATCTGCTCTTGTACTACCCATATCATCAATATTAATCAAGCAGAATGTAGGGTTTTACCTCCATCAAGTGGGCCCGAAGCTGGGTAAAACATCGTGTCCCCTGCCTCCTGTTACCATCCGCCTAGACGCACAGTTCGGGACCCCCTACCCGAGATCCGCCGGTTTTGACACCGACATTGGTGCTTTCATTGAGAGTTCCTCTGTGTCGTCACTTTTAGGCCCGATGGCTCCTCCGATCATTAACAGCGATGCGATCCAGGGGGGAGACCTTTCTCCCCGGACAGCTCTTCGTATTTGGTGGCTTTGCACTGCGGGCCAATTCGCTTGGCCATCAGGAGCAGATCGAAAGCTACGCCCCTGGCCATTAGGTCAGATTTGGAAGTTTGAGCTACAAGGCCGACCTCCGCGGAGACTTGATCTTCGACGGATTCGAGCCGCAGCCAAGCACGCCGCACTGTCACGATGGGCATGATCTAGCTCTGCCGCCGAACAGTGCCCTGGAGGCCGCACCCGCATCAGCTTCGATCCTTAATTCGGAGCCAACTGCCCCAATCGAGGATGGGTGGTTGGACACCGCCTTGGGGGCTGCAATCTCTACGGCGATCGAGCGGAACACCAGCCCTATTCTTTGCGAAGCCCATGACTCCAAGGAGCCGGACTCCTCTCCATACTCCGAGCCCTCCGCGCCCCTACCGATCGAACCCGATTGGGCGCCGATCATGGAGTTCACCGCAGCGGACATCTTTCAACATTCGCCCTTCGGCGATATTCTGAATTCACTAAAGTCTCTCTCTTTGTCAGGAGAGCCCTGGCCGGACAATGGTCAGCAAGGTTGGGATGCGGATGATGAAGAAATTCAAAGCCCACCCACCACCCATTTCGTAGCCACTGTCGATGATTTAACTGACATGCTCGACTTCGACTCCGAAGACATCGACGGTATGGACGCCGATGCAGGAGACGATCAAGAACCAGCGCCTATAGGGCACTAGAAAGCCACCTCGTCATATGATATATACATGGTGGACACCCCAAAAGAAGACAATGGCGATGGAACAGCGGAGGATGACCCCTCCAAGAAGCAGCCTACGTGTCGGCGTCAGCGGCGCTGCTCTAAATCCTGCCAAAGCAAAAACGGTGATTCCGGCATGGGAGATAATAACACCCCGGACAGTGCCGAAGACAACCACCTCCAGCAAGATTCAGCACAGGAGGATGGAGAAGCCAGCCCTCATGAGAGAGCGGCAGACAGAGAGGTCGAGGACGATAATTATATACCTCCCTCCGAAGACGAGGCAAGCCTCGACGACGACGAATTTGTCGTGCCAGAGGATCCCGTCGAACAAGAGCATTTCAAACGCAGGCTTATGGCCACGGCAAGCAGCCTCAAGAAAAAACAGCAACAGCTTAGAGCTGATAAGATTTGCTAGCCGACAGATGGACTGAAGTCCTTGCGGCCAAAGAGTATGAACTCGAATGCCCCTCCAAGAGCTACCCAAAGCGTAGGTTGCTACCCCGATTAGAGGAGGAAGCACCTAAACCTACATCACCAGCGCATGATCTGGCCGACCGGCCACCCCGTGGCCGCGACAGAGAGGCCTCTTGGCCCTCCACTCAAGCCGCACCCCGGTGCCGCTCAAAAAATACCAAGGCATGGGAAAATGCACCAGACCTGTGAGATATATTGGAGGACAAGGCAAGGAAAACAAGGTCAATCTATGGATCGTGTGGGTGCCCCACGGCACGAGACGGTAATCGTCACTTCGGATACAGTAAATCCGGTCGGGCCGAACACAGTAGACAAAGCTCGTTTGAGCTGCGTCATGATATAGCCCAATACAGAGGCACCGCACACCCACTATGCTTCACAGATGAAGTAATGGATCATCAAATCCCCGAGGGTTTCAAACCCGTGAACATCGAATCATATGATGGCACAACAGATCCTGCGGTATGGATCGAGGACTATCTCCTTCATATCCACATGGCCCGCGGTGATGACCTACACGCCATCAAATACCTCCCACTCAAGCTTAAAGGACTAGCTCGGCATTGGCTTAACAGCTTGCCAGCAGAATCAATTGGTTGTTGGGAAGACCTGGAAACCGCATTCCTCGACAATTTCCAGGGCACTTATGTGCGACCACCAGACGCCGATGACCTTAGCCACATAATTCAGCAGCCAGAGGAATCGGCCAGACAATTCTGGACACGGTTCCTAACCAAGAAAAATAAAATCGTCGACTGTCCGGACGCAGAGGCCCTAGCAGCCTTCAAGCATAACATCCACGACGAGTGGCTTGCACGGCACCTAGGACAGGAAAAGTCGAAATCTATGGCAGCCCTCACGACACTTATGACCCGCTTTTGCGCGGGAGAAGATAGCTGGCTAGCTCGCAGCAATAACATGACCAAGAGCCCTGGTAATTCGGATACCAAGGACAGCAGTGGCAGGTCGCGTCGCAACAAGCAAAAGCGCCGCATTAACGGCGACAATGTTGAGGATACGATAGTTAATGCCGGATTCAGATGCTCTAAACCCGGTCAGCGAAAAAGCCATTCAAAAGAAATACCCCGGGCCCGTCCAGTTTGGACCGAATACTCGACCGCTCATGCCAGATGCATGGCACCCCCGAAAAACCAGCCAATCACACCAACAGGGATTGTTGGGTGTTCAAGCAGGCAGGCAAGTTAAATGCCGAAAGCAGAGACAAGGGGCTGCATAGCGATGACGAGGAGGAGCCCGGGCCGCCGAACAACAGTGGACAGAAAGGTTTTCCCCCACAAGTGCGGATGGTGAACATGATATACGCAACCCACGTCCCCAAGAGGGAGCGGAAGCGTGGGCTAAGGGACGTATACGCGATGGAGCCAGTCGCCCCAAAGTTCAACCCAAGGTCTTCCTACCCGATCACTTTTGATTGAAGGGACCACCCCACTAGCATCCGTCATGGCGGATTCGCCGCATTGGTTCTAGACCCAATTATTGACGGATTTCACCTTACTAGAGTCCTTATGGACGGCGGCAGCAGCCTGAACCTGCTTTACCAGGATACAGTGCGGAAAATGGGCATCGATCCCTCGAGGATTAAACCCACTAGAACGACCTTTAAAGGCGTCATACCAGGTGTAGAGGCCAACTGTACAAGCTCAGTTACACTTGAAGTGGTCTTCGGATCTCCAGATAATTTCCAAAGCGAGGAGTTAATCTTCGACATAGTCCCGTTTCGAAGTGGCTATCACGCACTGCTTAGGCGAACCGCATTTGCTAAGTTCAATGCGGTGCCGCACTACGCATACCTAAAGCTCAAGATGCCAGGCCCTCGAGGAGTCATCACGGTCAATGGAAACACCAAACGCTCTCTCCGAACGGAGGAGCATACGGCGGCTATCGCAACGGAAGTACAAAACAGCCTCTCAAGGCAATTCTCCAATGCGGCAATTAAACGTCTGGACACCGTCATGCGCGCCAGGAGTAACCTACAACAAGACCACCTGGCATGTTACGAGCAAGCATAGCAATGCGGCCCCGACCCCAGCCCTCGCGAAATTGTGAAACCAATGTTGTGCGTACATAACTACGCTCTAGAAATACCATGGGCACAGGGGGAGGGGCACCATCACACCACGCCCGAAACGCGGCTTAAACCGCACTAGGGGCTGCCGATTTCTTCATTTTCTCTTATTTTCAGGACTCCATTCTTCGGAAGTCTTGTCCGGCAGTACAATTGCCGCACAAATGATACAACCAGGGAAGCAGAAAGCTACGCCACACTATGGAACTCTAAGGTGGTCTCTATAACGAGCAGTATACCTGTTTTACATACCATTCCGC
Organism: Triticum monococcum; assembly: GCA_034509565.1. Taxonomy (NCBI): domain Eukaryota; kingdom Viridiplantae; phylum Streptophyta; class Magnoliopsida; order Poales; family Poaceae; genus Triticum; species Triticum monococcum. Next base: position 141,729,023 of record CM067845.1, on the reverse strand, counting down.
AGCTCACCCCTGGAAAGGACACGTTAAATAGTCCCATTTTTTGCTTATCGCACTATTTGTATCGTTCTGCTTTGATCGCAGCTTTTTAAACAAAACAATGCATAGCGTTCGTCTATTATTGCATTACTCTTCTTTACGAATATATGTTCATTAATGACATGTTGCACCCGTACACTTTGGTACGGCCAATACGCCAGGGGCTTAAGTACCCCACAATACGGTGTGAGAAGTCCGAACACTTTCACAAGTGCGGCACCCCGAACTTATAGCATTATATGCATCGGCTCCGAATCATGTCTTGGGTCAATAGTTGGGTTTGCCCGGCTCCTATGTTTTGGTACCTTACATTCCGTTATATCGGCTAAGGTAGCACTAGGAGAACTACTGCGATTGTGCCCCAATTGAGCTGGGCTAAGCACCTCAGTAGAGAAAGCTAAAACTGACCGTCATGATGAGGCGAAAGCTGGTCGCTGTTCGAGAGGTTTTCGAGTCCCTAAAGACTTATGCTGCTTAGAGCGAGGAGTCGGCTTTGTCCGGCCTAGGCGTACATAGCGCCCCGAACTCGGTCTTCCGAACACTAGGGGCTTCGCCGAAATTTAAAATTATAGAACTATATGGCTAAGTGAGAGTGTTCAAGCATTATAGTCCGATTGCCTTGTTCGTTGTGTTGAGCGCCTCCCTCGAAGGACCCAAGAATGGGAAAAAGAGCGCTCGTGTTTATCCCAAACACCCCAGCACTCGTGGCATGGGGGCAGAAGCCGACGACTCGCCATCTCTCAAATTTGATAAACGGCCGCACAGAAGGTAATATTTTAAATTCAAAAGCGTTGCTTAGCGCATATGAACAAGTTTTCAGCGTACAGGATCACAAATGCGAGTTTACTCAAAAATTACATCTTTGGAGCATTCATCCGCTATAAGGCGGGCACCCTTCAGGACGCCCTCATAATACGCTTCCGGGACGCGATGCTCCTTGCCCGGCGGCGGCCCATCCTTCACCAGCTTCTCCGCATCCATCTTGCCCCAGTGCACTTTAGCACGGGCAAGCGCCCTACGGGCACCTTCGATGCAGATGGAGTGCTTGATTACTTCAAGCCGTGGACAGGCATCCACCAGCCGCCTTACCAACCCGAAGTAGCTCCTACAAAGAGCCTCCCCAAGGCAAAGCCGAACTATGAAGCCCTTTATGGCCTGTTCGGCCACCTTGTGGAGCTCGACCATTTGCTTCAGCTAGTCGCTCAAAGGCACCAGGTGTCCGGCCTCAGCATACTGAGACCAGAACACCTTTGTCGGCGTTCTGGAAACGGGGGTCCCCAGACTTGCCTGCCTGCGGCCTGCGGCGTGGCTCAAGCGGGGACCCCGCGCGGCCCATCTTCATCAACACGAGGCTCAAGACCCTCGCGAGGGGCCAAGCCTCGCGAGGCGGACGACACGGCGCATCCTCAGGCACAGCCTCGTCAGGCTGGCTCGCGAGGAGGCGGAGAGTTCAAGGCAGGGTACCTCGCGAGGTGCCCATGACGCAAGCCATGACGACACGGGGCACCAGGCGGGTGCCAGCGCGCGCAGCATCCCTCTTTCCTCTTTGGTGCAAAGGGAGCAAGTGTATCAGCGGAGTACCGAGGCATCAGGCAAAGGTTGCCACTTCGGTGCCACAAGACCAGGACCAGGAGGACTACGAGACGGAGGTCACCATGGAGCCCAGCGCGGCGTCATCACCAGAGCCTTTGGCAGGCGAAGACTACTTTTGTCAGGATAGATGTACTCGTTGTCCCCCTTCAAATTAGCCCGCCATTGTTGGATCCCTACCCGCTCAATATTTGGGGAGAGGACCAGGGCCTCTATAAATAGGACTAGCCACCCACGTAGCAAGGGGTTCGATTCCTGGTCGTTCGGTCCGGGATCTGAGAGAGAGAGAGAGAGAGGGTGACTGAACTCTTCATAGCAGTTCATCACCACAGCCAAGAACAGACCCTCGCGAGGCTGTTCTTCCTTGTATTGTTCGTCGACACCAGCCCCAGGAGGCAATACATCCACCACACACTAGAGTAGGGTATTACACCACATCGGTGGCCCGAACCAGTATAAATCTTGTGTCTTTTGTGCAGTTCTTTTAGTAGTTTAGATCCCATCGAGACAGAGAGGTTGAAGGTGAGATTTCCGCGCGCACCCTAGTGTTCGAACCTTAAGGGTCTGCCGGAACCCGAAATCCGACATTTGGCGCACCAGGTAGGGCTGCGCCGGAATTCGTCTTCCACCGCTCCATGCCCCGTCGCGTCTTCATCGCCATGCCAGGCAACCAGGAGGTCAGTCCCGACCCGTGGGCTGCATGGCCCAAACGCGTGGAACCGCTCGCCTTGGGCGACCCCGCGCCCCAGGCAGCTCGCGGTCCACAGGGCGCTGCGGGCCGCGGGCGACGCGGACAGACTTCGGCAACTCTTACGCCGCGGCAGGCTCGGTCGGCGGCAAGGGCCTCCAATCACGCTACGACAACGACACCATACACCCGCCGGGAGCAGGCGAATTCGAGGGCTGCGCTCACGGTGGCCCTAGAGCTGCTGCGATGCAGGCTGCTGGAGGGCGGCCACGACGTCCTGCTAGAGCGAGTGGCGAAGCTCCTAGGCTTCGCCGCCTCGGGGGCTCAACCCTTCTCCACCCAGCTCCCATCTCAAGCCCAGAGTGACCCGCACGGGGGCTCCACATGCGCCCGCGGGCTTCAAGGCTACTCCGACGCCAGCGAAGCTGTCAGCACTGGACCGGTGGCGGTGCTGCCCCTGCCCCCGGCCCGCGAAGGAGAAGGACTCGACGCGACCCGCAGCCCCGGAGGGCGGCCACATTGCCACCCAGTGGCATGCATGACAGGTGGGGCCGCATGGCATGCGGGGCGCCATGGCATGGCGTACGGGATGAAGGCGACGGAAGAGTACGTGCCCTGCATGATGGACCAAGGACACCCTCACGAGGACGGGCAGGGCTCACTCCTCGGCCCCAGCTGGGGGGACGAGGTGATGGAGGCTGAGCCCTTCCCGGCGCCCCAGGACGAGCCCGCTGGCCACGCTAGAGGCAGCGATCACCGGGCGCCGCTAACTCTTCAGGGGCAGGTTTACGCTAACCGTGGATCGCAGGAGGTGCAGGTCGCCGCAGCGAGCGGCCGCCCCGCTCCTACAGCCCCTCACCCCTCGGGAGGAGGGTGCAGGGGGCTGCAGGGGAGGGGCCGGGATCCGACATCACCACCGCGGCGTTCGGAGCAAGGCGTTCTCAGGAAGTAGGCCCTCTTCTGGGGAGGTGCCTCAGGGCCTGCCCCTGGCAGAGGACCCGTGGTCATCGGGGGAACCGCTGGCGACCGCTCTACCCCATCGGGCGGCGCCCTGGGTTCCAGTCGTTGCTGATGGCACTAGAGTGTGGCGCAAGGCGGGGCCCTCGTCTGGCGATATGAAGCAAGGCCAGTACCTGTGAAGAAGGCCCAGTGCCTGTGAAGCTCGCCGCCCCGTGATACTCTCACATAATAATGAGTGGGGCTGTACACGCCCCGGAGTCTCAGGGGTGCCGGCCTCAGGGCCTGGGGCTCCCTCCCACGCCTAGTGGATAGCACTTAGCTCCGCGCTGGTGCGAAGACGTCGAAGACTAGATTAGGTGCCGGACGCGGCTTTTTGTCTGCCTTTTGTTGCCTTGCCCTTTGGCTGTTGCTTTCCCCCGCTGGATTTAAGTTGGATTCGAATTTGAGATTTGCGTGTGTTCGGGGAAGGGGTGCTTATTCTCGCTCGAGCCGTTTCTTGCGTTCTGGTTACCGCTCCGTCACAGCTGCCTCCCCCCACGAGCCCCTCGTGAGTCAGGTCAGGCCTGGCTCGTGCGCAACCCAGACTGCCGCTGTTACTCCCCCTCGAGAGGATTTTCGGGGGCCTGCGGAGGTTGTTCGTTTTAAAAAGGCCCTGAGCCTGTGAAGCAAGGCGAGTGCCTGTGAAGCTCTCGCGCTCGAGGAAAAGGCCCAGAGCCTGTGAAGCAAGGCGAGTGCCTCTGAAGCTGACGCGCTCAAGGAAAAGGCCCAGAGCCTGTGAAGCAAGGCAAGTGCCTGTGAAGCTCTCGCGCTCGAGGAAAAGGCCCAGAGCCTGTGAAGCAAGGTGAGTGCCTATGAAGCTCACGCGCTCGAGGAAAAGGCCCAGAGCCTGTGAAGCAAGGCGAGTGCCTGTGAAGCTCACGCGCTCGAGGAAAAGGCCCAGAGCCTGTGAAGCAAGGCGAGTGCCTGTGAAGCTCTCGCGCTCGAGGAAAAGGCCCAGAGCCTGTGAAGCAAGGCGAGTGCCTATGAAGCTCACACGCTCAAGGAAAAGGCCCAGAGCCTGTGAAGCAAGGCGAGTGCCTGTGAAGCTCTCGCGCTCGAGGAAAAGGCCCGGAGCCTGTGAAGCAAGGCGAGTGCCTATGAAGCTCACGCGCTCGAGGAAAAGGCCCGGAGCCTGTGAAGCAAGGCGAGTGCCTGTGAAGCTCTCGCGCTCGAAGGGAAAGGCCCGGAGCCTGCGAAGCGAGGCGAGCGCTTGTGGAGTCATCGCGTTCGGAAGAAGGCCCAGGGCCCGTGGAGAAGGCCAACGCATGAGGAGTTTCTCATCAGCGACAACCTCACATCCTGAGGACCCAGCTAGAAAGCGCCCAAGGCGTCGCACCCTCCTGCAGGCCGCCTCTGAACCAGCATGGGACAAAGGTAAACCAGCCCACCATCGGGCGCAAGCGCAATTTGGTTACTACTGATATGATAGACACAGGTTTTTACATGAGGGGCTTCCCCTCCCAAAATGCTCTCACACACCACCAGGTCGAAAGCCTGAGTTCTATTCATGCAGAGTGAAAAAGACAGGAGCGATACACTCTCAGTCGGACCAATCCCCCAATGCGTCCCCAGAAGCACCTCCTGAGCCCTCGTCGGAGTCGCCGAGCTCGCCATCGACGCCCGCGTCGCTGCCGGCGGCGTCAGGGCCGCTCGCCGTGCCATCCTCGTCAGCACCCACAACCACGTCGCTGTCGTCCAAAGCGAAGGCCCTGACGAGGGCGTCCACGTTATCCTCCACCCAGCACGACAGGTTGTCCCGGACGGCCTGGGGGACTGGGGCGATGATGGTGTCGAAGTCGAAGCGGGGATTCATGTTCTGAAGATGGCTGAAGACACGGGAGAAGGCGCGCTTGAGCAAGGCACGGCTCCTCTCCTCCACCAACCTGTCGGCCCTAACCAACCGCACCTCCAGCTCCGCCACCACGGCGGTGAAGAACTGTAGGTTACCGGCGTAGTTGATCGTGTGTGGCTCACCGACGGACGCCTCGCAGATGTTGCCCAAGGCCGAGTTGGCCCTCTCCCTAAGCATGGTGAACATTGGGCCATGCGCGTGCTCTAGGAGCCGCCGCTGGCGTATTTCATCGGCGTTCTGGCGCTCGACGGCCTCGGCCTCTTCCATCCGTTGGCAAAGGCGGAGCACCTCGGCTTGAGAGGCGGCCAGCTCTTTCTGCGCTGCCTCAAGGGCGGCCCGGGAGACGTCGGCCAGCCGCATCGCCTCGTCCCGTTGGGTCCTCAGGGCTGTGGTTCTGCCTTCAGCCTCGACCCGGATCATCCTCAGCTTCCCCTCGAACTCACGCTCGAGGCCTTGGCGCACCATCGCCACCCAATGACAAACCTCCTCCAGGGCACGCGCTTCCCGCGCAGCGATGTCGTCCTCCGCCTGCGTCACTAGGCGCTCCCTCGTCTCCAGCCTCTCGTACTCACGGGAGTGTTCGGCGGCCTCCAGCGCCAACGCTTCCTCGCGCTTCTGAAGCTCAGCTGGGTCATCGGAGGCGACCTCCATCGACGCAAGGGCTGCCTCGCGCAGCTCCGCTTGCTCCTCCAATGAGTGGCACCGGGCCAGGAGCTCGCGAGCTCGTTCCTCCGCCGCCTCTCGCCACCCGTCAGCTCTCCGGGCCTCCTCGATGGCCTGGGAGCGGGCCACTCGGGAGGCCTCCAGCGACGCCTTCGCTTCTTCATCATCAAGTTCGCGTTGGCGGCGCGCAAGGGCGACGGTGGCTTCCAGCTCGCGCCTCCATGCAGCTAGGTGCAGGCCCTCGGCCTCCAGGCGAGCATCTTCAGCGGCAAGCTCTTCCCCAAGCAGGTCCACCGCGTCGGCCGCTCATCGAAGGAACCCTTGGCGGCGCGAGCGGTGCTCCCGAGCGCGCTCGAGCACATCTTCAACGTCATCATCCACCCCAAGCAGGCGCCGGGGGCTGCGGGTCATCGTTCCCCCTCCGGGCAGGGGGCTGGGGGTTGGCGACCTCCCAACGGCCGGATGCGCCATATCAGAAGCCCGACCAAGGGCCAGCCCGCCTCCAGATGACGGGCGTAGGTGGCGCCTCAACCAGTCGCAGCCCAAGACCAGACGGGAGGTACCCGACAGGCTGGCTATCCCCTGAGAAGGCCCGCGAAGGAAAAGCGCGGGGAATGAAGGGCCGCGGTGCACCTCGGGACGATCCGCCCCATCAGACGCCCTCACCACGAGGGTAGAGCTGCTCGGAGCACTTGAGGATGGCGGAGGGGCCGAAGCCAAGGGAGGTGGTGCCTCGGCGACTCCCGCGATCTCAGTTGGAAGGGGCCTGCGGAGCAAGAATCAGCGAAAGCAACAAGTGGATCGGGAGTCAGAGAGGAAAAAGGCTTACTCGTTAGTGGCGAAGTACTTCCTGCGCTTCAGCACGCGACAAGGGGAGTCAACACCCAGAGCCTCCCTCTTCCTCCGGAGGGCCTTGAAGTCCACGCGGAAGTGGCCCAAGAGAAGAGCGCAAGGATCAACCTGCCGCGAGGACGAGGCACCAGGGCGGCCCGCGTCGGGAGCGCCCGCCTGGCGCGTGCCACCAATCACCTCGTCATAAGCCGGGACCAGGGCCTCCAAGGCCCCAGCCCCGGGCGCTGGGAGAGGCTGCCTACCACCTTCAGCCGCAGTAGTGCGGGCCTCAGTAGCTGCCCCCGCGCGAACAGCCTCGGGCGCCGCACCCTCCTCCGGAGCTGTCCCCTCACGAGCGGCACACAACGCTGCCCCCTCCTCCGGAGCCTCCTCGGCCTCAGGCGCCTCCTGCCTCCCTTCTCCGCCGCTTGAGGAGGAGTCGCCTTGGCCGATTGGGAGGGGAGTCACCACTACAAGGTTCTCGTGAGGCCCTTGGAGACCGGCGGGGCGCAGCCCCCACTCATCAAAGGCGGGCATCTGCTTCACGAAGTCAGCCTTGCTCTGAAAGAGATATAGCAAGGCACCGCCTTGCCGGATGTTGGCAGGATTGGGGTCCCTGGCTAAAGTCAGGAGCGTCGACTTCAGCGCCGCGGGAGCCAGATCTTCTTCCTGGAGCCTCATGTCGTCCTCGCGCCCCCGGAAGGCCAACATTCGGCGAGAGTGCCGCTGCAGGGGAGCGACGCGGCCCAACAGAAACTCCTTCACCACTTTGGGCGCTGTCACGCCGAGTTTCCTCAGGAGCGCGAAGCGGGGCCAGACGAAGACAAGCAGAGGGCTCTTCAGCGTCTCCTGGCCCCAACCCGAATTGGGGACGGTAGGCGAGGTCGGCTCTGATAGCAGGGGGCTGGGCACCCCTGCGTCCACATACAACCATCGCTCGCGGAACCCGGCCGCGGGCTGGGGGAGTTGGAAGTCAATTCCATATGCCTCAGACACAGGCTCGGCAGTGAAGCTCGCGCATGCCCAGCGCTGGGAAGGATCGACAAGATGCAGCAAGAAGAAGTGGCGCAGCAGGGCGACCGAAGGAGGGATGCCCACCATGGCTTCGCAAACAAAGGCAAAGACCGAAAGGAGGGTGATGGACTCAGGGCTTAGATGCATTAAGTGGATCTGATAATGCGAAAGCACAGCATTGAAGAAATTGGAGAAAGGGGGAACTAGACCCGCCCACAAGGCATCGGTAAAACATGGGACCTCAGTGGCTGTCCTGTCAATGGAGAAGTGGGACGTGGGCCAGGCAGTCGTCCTCCCGCACTCATTGAAGACGGTGGCCAGGGCCAAGCTGTCCCTGCCCAGGCACTCTTGGTTGAGCACAGTCGACCGGCCGACAAGGGGGGCCACCGCTGGCGGCGCACAAGACGAAGGCATGGATTTCTCTGCTCTCTCCTTCCTCATCAGAGCCATGGCGATGGGAAGGAGGGGGGATTCGAGATTGGATTGAAGGCAGGGGGAGGCGCTCGAAAGAAGGAAGAACAGAGGACACCCGAGCAACAGGAAAGGGGACAGCTGTGTACAACTACCAGTCCGCCTAGCAGGGCGCACAATAAGGAAGCGTGGGGGAACGGTGCCGCCCACGTCCAATCAACCGCCACGCGGCGTACAAGGCCGCAGGCTGTTAGGGCCCGCGGCACTTCGCCCTTGCCCTTTCGCCTCTCGGCACGGCCAAGTCCATGCGCGCCTTGGGCCCGGGGGCTACTGTCGGCGTTCTGGGAACGGGGGTCCCCAGACTTGCCTGCCTGCGGCCTGCGGCGTGGCTCAAGCAGGGACCCAGCACGGCCCATCTTCATCAACACGAGGCTCAAGACCCTCGCGAGGGTCCAAGCCTCGCGAGGCGGACGACACGGCGCATCCTCAGGCACAGCCTCGTCAGGCTGGCTCGCGAGGAGGCGGAGAGTTCAAGACGGGGTACCTCGCGAGGTGCCCATGACGCAAGCCATGACGACATGGGGCACCAGGCGGGTGCCAGCGCGCGCAGCGTCCCTCTTTCCTCTTTGGTGCAAAGAGAGCAAGCGTATCAGCGGAGTACCGAGGCATCAGGCAAAGGTTGCCACTTCGGTGCAACGAGACTAGGACCAGGAGGACTACGAGACGGAGGTCACCATGGAGCCCAGCGCGGCGTCATCACCAGAGCCTTTGGCAGGCGAAGACTGCTTTTGTCAGAATAGATGTACTCGTTGTCCCCCTTCAAATTAGCCCGCCATTGTTGGATCCCTTCCCGCTCAATATTTGGGGAGAGGACCAGGGCCTCTATAAATAGGACTAGCCACCCACATAGCAAGCGGTTCGATTCCTGGTCGTTCGGTCCGGGATCTGAGAGAGAGAGAGAGAGAAGGTGACTGAACTCTTCATAGCAGTTCATCACCACAGCCAAGAACAGACCCTCGCGAGGCTGTTCTTCCTTGTATTGTTCGTCCACACCAGCCCTAGGTGGCAATCCATCCACCACACACTGGAGTAGGGTATTACACCACATCGGTGGCCCGAACCAGTATAAATCTTGTGTCTTTCGTGCAGTTCTTTTAGTAGTTTAGATCCCATCGAGACGGAGAGGTTGAAGGTGAGATTACCGCGCACACCCCAGTGTTCGAACCTTAAGGGTCTGCCGGAACCCGAAATCCGACAACCTTCTCCATCGAGCTCCCCTCCTCGGCTCGATAGTAGGCGGCGGCATCAGACGCACTGCGGGGCAAATCTGCGAATGCTCCTGGAGAGCTCCGGACTTGGGTAAGTAACAAGTAATTCACTTTCACGTGCTTGCTTTGCATAATGAATGCCTTACCCACCGCTATCTTCTTCATCGCTTCAATTTCTCGGAGGGCTTTCTAGGCTTCAGCCTTGGCAGACTTCGCGCTTTTGAGGGCTGCCGCAAGCTCGGACGCTTGCATCTTTGAGTCAAGCTCCAAACTCTCGTGTTTTTTCACGAGAGCCTGGAGCTCTTTCTGCACCTCCTCCACCCGCGCCTCCTGCTTCCCTCTCTCTGTGCGCTCCACGGCCACTCTGTTTTCGGCCTTGGACAGTGCTTGCTTAAGGGTTGCCACCTCGGTCGTGGCCCCCATAATAGCACGTTGATCCTGTCATTTTTTGCAACCACATCTTCTCTATATACTTGCGCAAGGTATTACTTACTTTCCTTCTCCTCGATTTGCCTCTTGGCATGGCCGAGCTCGTTCTCGGACCGCGCAAGGTTTTGCTTCAGCGTATCCACCTCTGCAGTCAGTGCGGCGGAGGCCAGCAGCGAAGCCTGCATACGCATATTGACGTGATTATGTTAGACTCCTGTGAATGTTATTAGATCCTCTATTCGGCTTTTCTTTCCAAACGCCGAACAGAGCATCAGGGGCTACAGTCTATGCAGTAATATTTTTACATATTCTTTACTTACCTCAAAGCATGTTAGAAGGCTGGCACAGGCTTCAGTCAGTCCGCTCTTGGCGGACTAAACCTTCTGGATCACCACACTCATAATAGTGCGGTGCTCCTCGTCGATGGAGGCGTTGTTAAGCACCTCCAGCAAATTGTTCGGTGCCTCCGGTTGGACGGAGGTCACCGACTCGGCAGGCTTGCTCCTCTTGGAAGGAGGCTGCCTACCAGAGTCCGGAACCGTTGAAGGTTCCGGCACGGTGTCCGGCTCAAGGCCGGACTTGGAGCCCTTGGGGTTCTATCCCCTTTACGCCTGGAGTCCGGGAGGTTGCCTTGCGGCGCCTCCAGGACCACCTCCTACTGGCTTGGAACCTGTTGGGACGCCACTTCGGCACCGTCCGTAGGGTGGGGGAGGAAGCCGTCGGAAGAGAATTCACATCCGACGAATCCAGGGAGCCGCTCGACGACTCGTCGAGCCCGGCCTTGGGCGGACTGCACAGTCATATTTGGCGTAAGGAGGAGTTGTGCAAGAAAGGAACACTATGAATTGCTCTGGTGTCCAAATACTTACGATCTCGCCAGGGGCTTGGCCCTGTGTGGCCACTCCTCTTCGCCGTCGTCGGTGTTGGTGGACTAGTCCGGAGGAAGGGTCTTCCCCTTCTTGGACCCTTCGGCCTCCCCAGTTGGGGCGGCCTTCCTTTTCTTCCCTTCCCCCGCTGGAGGGGGAGAGGTCTCTTCTTCCTCCTCCTCGTCTTCACGGGAGGAGTGCGCCTTGGAATCGTCGGATGATGAATCCGACACCTCCTGGCGCCGGGCGCTCTTTCGAGTCCCCGTGGCCTTCTTGGCCTTCTTCTCCGGCACCACATAGGGTGTCAGAACCAGCAGCTTCGCCAAGCGAGCGTCCGATGGGCCTTCGGGCAAAGGAGCTGGACAGTTGATCTGTCCGGACGTCTCCTGCCAATCCTGTCAAAGGTAAGGGAGCTTAGATCCCGCATGGAGTCAAACTATGAAAAACTAATACCCTGTAAAAGGTAAAAACAGCTTACCGCACGAGCGTGACGCTGCGTGCTAAATCCGCGATCCTCGGTAGCAGATGCGGGGGCCTCGGCACCCTTGAAAAGCACCTTCCAGGCATCTTCGTACATCGTGTCGAAGAGCCTGCTCAGAGTTCGGTGTTGCGTCGGGTCGAACTCCCACAGGTTGAAAGCCCATTGTTGACATGGGAGGATCCGGCGGATGAGCATAACCTGGACTACGTTGACAAGTTTGAGCTTCTTGTCCACCAGGGTTTGGACGCATGTTTGGAGTCCAGTCAGCTCTCCTTCTTTACCTCATGATAGGCCCGTCTCTTTCCAGGAGGTGAGCCGCATGGGAGGTCCGGATCGGAACTCGGGGGCTACGACCCATTCAGGGTCGCGCGGCTCGGTGATGTAAAACCACCCCGATTGCCACCCCTTTAGGGACTCCATGAAGGAGCCCTCGAGCCATAGGACGTTGGGCATCTTGCCCACCAAGGCGCCTCCGCACTCCGCCTGGGTGCCGCGCACCACCTTCGGCTTGACATTGAAAGTCTTGAGCCATAGGCCGAAATGGGGGCGGATGCAGAAGAAAGCCTCGCACACGACGATAAACGCCGAGATATTGAGGACAAAGTTCGGGGCCAGATCGTGGAAATCTAGGCCATAGTAGAACATGAGCCCCCAGACAAATGGGTGGAGAGGGAAGCCCAGTCCGTGAAGGAAATGGGGGAGGAACACCACCCTCTCATGGGGCCTAGGGGTGGGGATGAGCTTCCCCTCTTTGGGAAGCCGGTGCGCAATGTCGTTAGACAAGTATCCGACCTTCCTCAGTTTTTTTATGTGTCCCTCCATGACGGAGGAGACCATCCACTTGCCTCCCGCTCCGGACATGACTGGAGAAGGTTGAGGTGGGGTGTGCAGACTTGGGCGCTGGAGCTCGAGTGCGCGGAAATGGATAGGCAAAGGAGGAAGAAGGTGTGGATGAAAAGGTGGATCCTTATCCCCTTATATGGGTGGACGCGACTATGCGCCCCCACCAGCCTGGTAAAACTCGCTTATCTCCCAAGCGTCATAATCAATGGCGCGGTTGGGTTACCCACACCCGTATTGATGAGAATCCCGGAATAAGGGGACACGATCTCTACTTTGACAAGACATGCCAAGGAAACCGCCTCGCTAAACGCGCTGAGGTGGGACAGTAAAATGATTTGAATAAAGACTTGGCCGTGGTGTGATGTCATGCTACGGAATACGTCAGTAGATTAGATTTGTGTAAATATTATTCTCTCTATGGCAATATGTGGAAACTTATTTTGCAGAGCTGGACACTACCTTTGTGTTCAAAATCTTCTATGAAGTACTTAGAGGAGGAACCTGCCTTGCAATGCCGAAGACAATCTGCGCGCCGGACTCGTCGTCATTGAAGCCTGGTTCAGGGGCTACTGAGGGAGTCCTGGATTAGGGGGTGTCTGGATAGCCGGACTATACCTTCGGCCGGACTCCTAGACTATGAAGATACAAGATTGAAGACTTCGTCCCATGTCCGGAAGGGACTTTCCTTGGCGTGGAAGGCAAGCTTGGCGATACGGATATGTAGATCTCCTACCATTGTAACCGACTTTGTGTAACCCTAGCCCTCTCCGGTGTCTATATAAACCGGAGAGTTTTAGTCCGTAGGACAAACAACAATCATACCATAGGCTAGCTTCTAGGGTTTAGCCTCTTTGAAATCGTGGTAGATCTACTCTTGTACTACCCATATCATCAATATTAATCAAGCAGGACATAGGGTTTTACCTCCATCAAGAGGGCCCAAACCTGGGTAAAACATCGTGTCCCCTGCCTCCTGTTACCATCCGCCTAGACGCACAGTTCGGGACCCCCTACCCGAGATCCGCCGGTTTTGACACCGACAGGACCCAAGCGGCAACGGCCTCCCGTGTTCTACTTCTCCTCGATGATGGCGGCGGACGCGGAGGCGCTGGCCACCGACTCGTCGCTCTCCGTGCACCCGGCTTCTGTTGCTGCTTGCATGGCGCGGCCGCCGGCATGGGAGTCTCGGCCACAGAAACGGGAGACGCGGTACGAGGCGGCCGCGTGGACGGCAGCAACGACGCCCGTGCGCCGCTCGTCGTCGAGCTGGCCTAGAGCGGCGAGTTGTTGAACCGCGCGCTGTCTTGGGGCGGCAACTGGCTCCGTTGGGCGAGGGGAGGGAGGTGGATCAGCGAGCTGCATAGCTCGTATCCGGTGGGCTACCCAGCCGGCTTGGATGCGGAATAACTACTCTTCGTAAGCCATTGTAAGAGTGGACAAAATGGTGGAGGAGATAGGGGAGCGGCGGAGGTGTGTGATTCTTGGCCGTCGTTTGTCCTCGTTTAAATAGGAGATTAAGTAGATGGCGGATGGGAGGAGCTCGGCCGGCGTTGCATTTAACGCCGGCCCGGTCATGAACGGACGTGTGTCTAGAGTGGGTTTCTCGGCTTCCACACGGGCGGGTTTCATGGAGGCGTTTGAATGCGGCACGGAGGCGTGTTCAGCCGGGCGTGCCGCGAGTGGCGCCCTCGACTCTGACCTAGGACACCGCGCCGTTCTTCCACTGACATGTGGGCTCTTTGGGTGCATGGCATGCATGTTAGTGACCCAACGCAGGCAACGCACAGCAGAGGAACCTTTGGTGGGCCAGGGCGGTCAGAAGCGGGCATTTCATAAACTGATGATTGTTCATTGAGTGTGACGTCATCTTTTTCATGTAGATGAGCCTACTATGTTGATAGCCTGTTCGATACGTTGTGATTCATAAAGACTGCTGCAAACATCAATGTTCTGCTTATCACAGATAAGATTCATTAATACCTGTAACAATCCATGTCCTTAACAAAGGGTGCATGCACGTATAGGTTGAACGTGTGTCTTATGTTGTGTGTTGTGTGCATGCAGGCGTGCGAGTGTTGCGTGTGTGCATGGGTACGTTTCAGTGTTGCATGCATGAGTGCGTACGTGCGTGTGTTTGTGAGTGCATGTGTACGTGTCAGTGTTGCACGCCAGCATGCGTGCGTGTGTACGTGTCAGTGTTGCACGCCTACATGCGTGCGTGTCTTGCGTGTGCGCATGTGTACGTGCGGGGTGAGGCTACACGTCAGTCGACTGACTTTTTCATCTCTGGTCATTAGATTTTCCAGCCGTTGGATACGAAATCAAGGGCCTCTAGTTTATCATCAAACTCCACCCCCCCCCCCTGAGCCGCCAGCCACCACCGGCGGAACCGCCAGCCCCCGCCACCCGCGGCTGGCCCACCCTCCCCGAAATCACTCCCCACCACCGGTCCGCCGCCGCACCGGCCATCCGTCTACCCCCCCCCCCCCCCGCCGAGCTTTTTCTCAGGGGATCCCCACCCCACCGCCCAATGAACGCCCCCCAACCACCGGTAACTGTCAACCAGAGGTCTCACGACTTCGAATACCCACCGACCACTAATTTATTACCATTGATGTCCTTTATATACGCGCTGACGGGTGGGCCCTATGGTAATGTGCGCTGCTGAATGTGGACCGTTTGACTGGTCAATTGATCGTGTTATCAACAAATTACGAAGCTGTATGGTGAGCCAGTGACCGTATGATCACCCTAAAATGTACTCCTATTTTATTAACATAGTACAGACTCAAACTACCATTTCTTTCTTTCATATACGGGCTGACAGGTGGGCCCCACGGTTACACGCCCCGATGGTGCAACACTAGTTGCGCCGCGTGGAACCTTTGACTGGTCAATTGATTGTGTCATCAACAAAATATGGAGTTGTACGGGTGAGCCAGTGACCGTATAATCATGATATGTGTTTGTTTTAACACGGTACAGACGCAAGGGCTCATATATACGCGCAAGCACTCACCGCTATAAGCGCACACACGCGAACCCTACCCCTATGAGCACCTTCGAGAGAGTGGGCCAGCATATATGATCTTGAGATTTTACGAAGTCACCATAGGTGCCTCGTAGTCGAGTGGAACGTCTCCTCCCACTGAACGTACGTCACCGGAAAATACTGAAATTAACACAAGATAAATGCGAGCACCGGGACTTTAACCTTGGTGGGCTCGAGAAACCACTGTCCTCTAACCATCCAACCACATGTTGGTTAGCATGACAAAATGTATGTGGTAACCGTGATGAGCTTATTCTGAAGTCCAGTGACCATATCGTGCTTTCGCTTCAAATACAATGACCGTGAGTGTCGTCAACAAAATACGGAGCACGCATCAAATGCAAAGTCCGTCGGTGTCATCAACAAAATATGGAGATGTATCGTGAGCTAGATGCTGTTGTACTATTGTATATGCTTATTTTCTTAGTGGCCGATTGCGTGTGCGGTGTGGTGGGCACATCATTTCTAGTTGTGGTGGGTCAACATGAGGACTCATGGGTTGGTTCCATCCTGCACCACATATAGGTTGGACCGAGACGTGTTATACGAAGACCCATGTGGAGGACTCGGCGTACAACACGAAGCTACCAGAGTCGCAGAGGACTCTATCCCCACTGGTGATAAGCCGAGAATATATGATTTGTAACCCTAGGCCCTTAGCATGTTATACAAGCTTGGGGGCTAGTCCGTTGATAGTATACACACACGCACAATGCCTGGTATTCACATGTACTTTGTACACACCCCTATCACTAATATACAGTACCAGGAGTAGGCTCTTTCTTCAACTGCAATTGAATTCTAGCAGGTGCATGTGTTTATTTCATATTATCGATCCATAGGGTGAGAGAGGTTTGAAATACAGGCAATGGATGCTTTTGCAATTCATATATAAACATTAATTAGTGCACTCCATGTTGTTAGTGTGAAGCACTTTATACATTTGTCACTTGCATGGATACATTCCAAATTGCTAGCTACAAAATAGAATACATGTTGAATTCAACAAAAAGGGGGGTTTCGAAGATTCGAATTCATAGGAAGTGCATTCATCTCTTTGAACCCGAGATAATGGCATTTCTAAATCAGATGTAAAAGGGGGCATCAATCTTTGTTGTGAGTTTGAACATGCTATATATATTGATACGCATATCTAACTTTTTTTTGAAACCAAGGAGATTATATCTGGAACCATGCATGAACTGAGGTAAGTTGCATATTTTTTAATATATACTCATGTACAATTTATATTCAAATGTACCCCCTCCATTCCAAAATAATCGTAGCTTTAGGATTTTCAAGAGTAAAGATTTGTGAAGTTTGACAAATCCTGAAAGTTCAATTCAAGAGAACCGAAAACGTTAATGCTTATGCTCCCAAATATTGAACGAAGCGCCAAATAGGCCTCTGGTCACCCGAAACCGAGCGAGACTAATGTTTTGGTGGTAGGAAATTACTGTCCTGACTCTGGCCCGTGTAGCCTATCGGCCCGATGTCCAAAGGTCTACATCGGGGTAGGTTTGTAACTTCACCAAGACGCCAGAGAAGCATTCATACGCCGTGGGTGCCTACCCATGCGCTCGGCCGAAATCTATCACGCCCACATTTGGGACACCTGACATGACTGTCCTACCCCCAACCCACAATATGTCCGAAATTTTAGATGGGGGGAAAGTTTGTAAGTTTCCCCAAATTTCAAACAAGCGTGTCTCAAACCGAAACATTGTTCCCCCTTAGTTCCCCGCCTCCCTCCGTTTCCCCATACATACTCCATGGGCGCAAAAGCGCCCTCTCCACCAGCTGCGAAACCCCAGCCTCCTCCGTCCTCCACCCCATAGCGGCCAATCCACCGCTGCCCTCCTCCATCACGCCGGAGCCGGTACCCCGACGTCGTCGTCCAACGCAACCGCAACCGCAACGCCCTCAAGGACTTAGCAGCTGAAGCCGAGGCAGAGCTGCCTCCACGACGCCGACGCCAACGTGCGCCGTAGCAGAACCACACCTACCACACCGTCCTGTGCCTCACTACTGCAGCTCCACTGTCGCAACCGTCCACCGCACCGGAGCTGTTCCCGCTACGCCATCGTTCGCCGCCTTGGATCTGCTTCCCCGCCGCCGACAGATGGCCACCTCACCACACTCAACAACTTGGCCATGGGTTTGTCCAAGGCTGCACCATCCTCCACAACTTCTGGTTTCCGGCGAACAACAAGAAGATCATTGGAAAAACAGAAGGAGGATACAGCACTGCCAGCAGAAAGAGGTACTCCTCTTCCCTTATTCGTGCAAATATTACGTCTCCGCTCACACCGTATTCATCCCACGAAAGAAACTAGTTGAGCGCTTCTTACTGCATCTTCTTCATGATACTAGATGCACAAGGTTTCCTCCCTTTTACTATTTCACCTTTGCTAGAGGTCAGTAGCCCGCCTGGATTTCAATTCAGGGTCAGTTGAACCGCAATTAAAAGAAGCAGCACCCGCTTAGGCGCACGGAGCACCTAGTCTGCCTGTTCCCCGAGGAAGCGGCGCATCGGTGTCTATCATAGGGGTGTGGGGCGCAGGAGCTGCTTGCGCCCGATTTGGAGGTCGGCGGGGCTTGAATGGATGGACGGGGGTGGTGCCAAGCACGGCGGTGCGGTGAGGTTGACGGGAGGGCGCAGGCAGGGGAGGAATACTGGGTCGGTGGTCGCTGGCGTTTCGAGGAAGATCGTCAACACTGACTCGCTGGAGGTAGATGAAGGCGATCTGCCCGTTCTTTGTACATCGGACGGTGCAGAAAAAATGGACTGACCTATTTGCTTTCAGTCGATTGTTATTTTCATAGAATCATGTAGTAATTTAGTGTGCCATGCATGTTGTAGAGCTATCATATGTCTCCCGTCATTTATTTCTCACCGACCTGCTATCTGCTACCTTTACACTGTACTAATTGTGCACACACTTCACCCATACTCACACTATTGTTTTTTATGCATGGGTATTTCAGACTCTAACGCAGTGTTGCTGAATGCAGAAAAGAAAAGACAGAAGTCGCTCCAGTGTAATTCGAAGATAAGCACTAAGCGTTCCAGCACTCTAACGGGTGTAGTGTCAGCAGTTGGACACAGTAAACGTAGCTCTGCAGTTGATGACTGAGGGAGTCCTGGATTAGGGGGTGTCCAGATGGCCGGACTATACCTTCAGCCGGACTCTTGGACTATGAAGATACAAGATTGAAGACTTCGTCCCGTGTCCGGAAGGGACTTTCCTTGGCATGGAAGGCAAGCTTGGCGATACGGATATATAGAGCTCCTACCATTGTAACCGACTTTGTGTAACCCTAACCCTATCTGGTGTCTATATAAACCGGAGGGTTTTAGTCCATAGGACAACATACAGAACAACAATCATACCATAGGCTAGCTTCTAGGGTTTAGCCTCTCTGATCTCGTGGTTGATCTACTCTTGTACTACCCATATCATCAATATTAATCAAGCAGGACGTAGGGTTTTACCTCCATCAAGAGGGCCCAAACCTGGGTAAAACTTTGTGTCCCTTGCCTCCTGTTACCATCCGGCCTAGACGCACAGTTCGGGACCCCCTACCCGAGATCCGCCGGTTTTGACACCGACATTGGTGCTTTCATTGAGAGTTCCTCTGTGTCGTCGCCGTCAGGCTTGATGGCTCCTACTATCATCGATAGTGATGTAGTCCAGGGTGAGACCTTCCTCCCCGGACAGATCTTCATCTTCGGCGGCTTCGCACTGCGGGCCAATTCACTTGGCCATCTGGAGCAGATCAAAAGCTATGCCCCTGGCCGTCAGGTTAGATTTGGAAGTTTAAACTACACGGCTGACATCCGCGGGGACTTGATCCTCGACGGATTCGAGCCACTACCGAGCACGCCACACTGTCACGACGAGCATGATCTAGCTCTGCCGCCGAACAGTGCCCTGGAGGCCGCACCCGTATCGGCTTCGACCCTTAATTCGGAGCCAACTGCGCCGATCGAGGATGGGTGGTTGGACGCCGCCTCGGGGGCTGCGATCCCAATGGCAATCGAGCCGGACACCAGCCCCGCACTCTGCAAGACTCGTGACTCCAAGGAGCCGGACTCCTCTTCGGACTCCGAACCCTCCGCGCCCTTGCTGATCGAATCCGATTGGGCGCCGATCATGGAGTTTACTACCGCGGATATCTTTCAACACTCGCCTTTCGGCGATATTCTGAAGACTCTAAAGTCTCTCTTTTTATCAGGAGAGCCCTGGCCGAACTACGGTCAGCGAGGTTGGGATACGGACGATGAAGAAATTCAAAGCCCACCCACCACCCACTTTGTAGCCACTGTCGACGATTTATTCGACATGCTCGACTTTGACTTCGAAGACATCGACGGTATGGACGCCGATGTAGGAGACGATGAATAACCAGCGCCTATTGGGCCCTGGAAAGCCACCTCGTCATACAACATATACATGGTGGACACCCCAAAAGAAGGAGATGGCGATGGAACAGCCTAAGCATCGGCGTCAGCGGCGCCGCTCAAAATCCTGCCAAAGGAAATACGATGATTCCAGCACGGGAGATAATAATACTCCGGAGAGTACCGAAGAAAACCCCCTCCGGCAAGATTCAGCACAGGAGGATGGAGAAGCCAGCCCTCATGAGAGAGCGGCAGACAGAGAGGTCGAGGACAATAACCATACGCCTCCCTCCGAAGACGAGGCAAGCCTCGACGATGATGAATTCGACGTGCCAGAGGATCCCATCGAGCAAGAGTGTTTTCAACGCAGGCTTATGGCCACGGCAAGAAGCCTCAAGAAAAAACAGCAACAGCTTAGAGCTGATCAAGATTTGCTAGTCGGCAGATGGACTGAAGTCCTTGCGGCCGAAGAGCATAAACTCGAACGCCCCTCCAAGAGCTACCCAAGCGCCGGTTGCTACCCTGATTAGAGGAGGAAGCACTTAAACCTACATCACTAGCACTTGATACGGCCGACTGGCCACCTCGTGGCCGCGACAGAGAGGCCTTTTGGCCCTCCATTCAAGCCGCACCCCGTACCAAGGCATGGGAAAATGCGCCAGACCTGCGAGATATGTTGGAGGACAAGGCAAGGTAAATAAGATCGATCTACGGATCGTGTGGGCGCCCCACGACTCAAGACAATAAGCGTCACGCCGGACACAAATCCGATAGGGCCGAAGACAGTAGACAAAGCTCATTGGAGCTACGTCGTGATATAGCCCAGTACAGAGGCGCCGCACACCCACTATGCTTCACAGACGAAGTAATGGATCATCAAATCCCCGAGGGTTTCAAACCCGTAAACATCGAATCATATGATGGATCAACAGATCCTGCGGTATGGATCGAGGATTATCTCCTTCATATCCACATGGCCCGCGGCGATGATCTCCACACCATCAAATACCTCCCACTCAAGCTTAAAGGACCAGCTCGGCATTGGCTTAACAGCTTGCCAGCAGGATCAATCAGTTTTTGGGAGGACCTGGAAGCCGCATTCCTCAACAATTTCCAGGGCACTTACGTCTGACCACCAGACGCTGATGACCTAAGCCACGTAATTCAGCAGCCAGAGGAATCGGCCAGGCAATTCTGGACACGGTTCCTAACAAAGAAAAATCAAATAGTCGACTGTCCGGACACTGAGGCCCTAGCAGCCTTCAAGCACAATATCCGTGACGAGTGGCTTGCCCGGCACCTTGGACAGGAAAAGCCGAAATCTATGGCAGCACTCATGACCCGCTTTTGCGCGGGAGAAGACAGCTGGCTTGCTCGTAGCAACAATATGACCAAGAACCCTGGTAATTCGGATACCAGGGACAGTAGTGGCAGGTCACGTCGCAACAAGCAGAAGCACCGCACTAACAGCGACAATGCTGAGGATACGGCAGTTAATGCCGGATTCAGAGGCTATAAATCCGGTCAGCGGAAAAAGCCATTCAACAGAAATCCTAGGGGCCCGTCTAGTTTGGACCGAATACTCGACCGCTTGTGCCAGATACATGGCACCCCTGAAAAGCCGGCCAATCACACCAACAGGGATTGTTGGGTGTTCAAGCAGGCAGGCAAGTTAAATGCCGAAAATAAAGACAAGGGGCTGCATAGCGATGATGATGAAGAGCCCCGGCCGCCGAACAACAGTGGACAGAAGGGTTTTCCCCCACAAGTGCGAACGGTGAACATGATATACGCAACCCACATCCCCAAGAGGGAGCGGAAGCGCGCGTTAAGGGACGTATACGCGGTAGAGCCAGTCGCCCCAAAGTTCAACCCATGGTCCTCCTGCCCGATCACCTGTGATCGAAGGGACCATCCCACTAGCACCCGTCATGGAGGATTCGCCACATTGGTTTTAGACCCAATTATTGACGGATTTCATCTCACTAGAGTCCTTATGGACGGCGGCAGTAGCCTGAACCTGCTTTACCAGGATACAGTGCGGAAAATGGGCATAGATCCCTCGAGGATTAAGCCCACCAAAACGACCTTTAGAAGCGTAATACCAGGTGTAGAGGCCAACTGTATAGGCTCAGTCACACTTGAAGTGGTCTTCGGATCTCCGGATAATTTTCGAAGCGAGGAGTTAATCTTCGACATAGTCCCATTCCGCAGTGGCTATCATGCACTGCTCGGCGAACCGCATTCGCCAAGTTCAATGTGGTACCGCACTACGCATACCTTAAGCTCAAGATGCCAGGCCCTCGAGGAATAATTACGATCAATGGAAACACCGAACGCTCTCTCCGAACGGAGGAGCACACGGCGGCCCTTACAGCGGAAACACAAAGTAGCCTCTCCAGGCAATTCTCCAGTCCGGTCATTAAACGTTCGGACAACGTCAAGTGCGCCCGTAGTAACCAACAACAAAACCGCCTGGCCCGTTCTGAGCAGGCGTAGCAATGCGGCCCCAACCCCAGCCCTCGCAAAAATGCGACACCAGTACTTCGCGTACATAACTACGCTCTGGAAATACCATGCGTACAGGGGGAGGGGCACCATCACGGCACGCCCGAAACACGGCTTAAACCGCACCAGGGGCTGCCGATTTTTTAATTTTCTCTTACTTTTACGACTCCATTCTTCGGAAGGCCTGTTCGGCAGTTCAATTGCCGCACAAACGATGCAAGAACCAGGGAAGCAGACAAGCCATGCCGCATTACGGAACTCCCAGGTGGTCTCTATCACGAGCAGTATACCTGTTTCGCTTACCATTCCGCAGCCTGCCCCTGAAACGGACATGTTAAATAGTCCAACCTTTTGCTTATCGCATTATTTGTATCGTTCTGCTTTGATCGCAGCCCTTTCTAATAAACAATGCATAGCCTTTGTCTATTTTTGCATTACTCTTTTTTTCACAAATATATGTTCCTTAACGACATGTTGCACCCGTACACTTTGGTACGGCCAAAATACGCCAGGGGCTTTAGTACCCATCAATATGGTGTGAGAAGTCCGAACACTTTAACAAGTGCGGCACCCCAAACTTATAGCATTATATGCATCGGCTCTGAATCATGTCTTGGGTCAATAGTTGGGTTTGCCCGACTCCTATGTTTTGGTGCCTTACGTTCCGCTATATCGGCTAAGGTAGCACTAGGAGAACTACTGCGATTGTGCCCCAGTTGAGCTGCGTTGAGCACCTCAGTAGAGAAAGCTAAAACTGGCTGTCATGATGAAGCGAGAGCTGGTCGCTGTTCGAGAGGTTTTTCGAGTCCCTAAAGACTTATGCCGCTTAGAGCGAGGAGTCGGCTCTATCCGGCCAAGGCGTGGATAGCGCCCCGAACTCGGTCTTCCGAATACCAGGGGCTTCGCCGAAATTTAAAATTATAGAATTATATGGCTCAGTGAGAGTGTTCAAGCATTATAGTCTAATTGCCTTGTTCGTTGTGCTGAGCGCCTCCCTCGAAGGACCCAAACATGGGGAAAAGAGCGCTCAGGTTTATCCCCGAACACCCCAGCACTAGCGGCACGAGGGCAGAAGCCGACGACTCGCCATCTCTCAGAATTGATAAATAGCCGCACAGAAGGTAATATTTTAAATTCCAACAGCATTGCTTAGCGCATATGAACAAGTTTTCGGCGCACGGGACAAAACGAGCGAGTTTTACTCAAAAATTACATCCGTAGAACACTCATCCGCCATAAGGCAGGCACCCTTCAGAACATCCTTATAATAATTCTCGGGCTTGCGATGCTCCTTCCCCGGCGGTGGCCCGTCCTTCACAAGCTTCTCAGCATCCAGCTTGCCCCAGTGCACCTTAGCACGGGCAAGGGCCCTATGGGCACCTTCAATGCAGACGGAGCGCTTGATGACTTCGAGCCTTGGACAGGCCCCCACCAGCCGCCACACCAGCCCGAAATAGCTCCCAGGCAGAGCCTCTCCAGGCCATAGCCAAACTTTGAGGCCCTTCATGGCCTGTTCGGCCGCCTTGTGCAGCTCGACCAGTTGCTTCAGCTGGTCGCTCAGGGGCACGGGGTGTCCGGCCTCAGCATACTGAGACCAGAACACCCTCTCTGTCGAGCTGCCCTCCTCGGCTCAATAGTATGCGGCAGCATCAGACATGCTACGGGGAAGATCTGCGAATGCTCCTGGGGAACTCCGGATTCGGGTAAGTAACAAGTAACTTACGTTTATGTGTTTGCTTTGCATAAAGAATGCCTTACCCGCCGCTATCTTTTTCACCTCATCCAACTCCTGGAGGGTCTTCTGGGATTCGGCCTTGCCAGACTTGGCATTTTCAATAGCCACCGCGAGCTCGGACGCTCGCGTCTTTGAGTCAAGCTCCAAACTCTCATGTTTTTCCATGAGAGCCTAGAGCTCTTGCCGCACCTTGCCAACTTCGGCCT
Source organism: Triticum monococcum (assembly GCA_034509565.1). Lineage (NCBI taxonomy): Eukaryota > Viridiplantae > Streptophyta > Magnoliopsida > Poales > Poaceae > Triticum > Triticum monococcum. The sequence goes on along the minus strand of CM067845.1, from coordinate 141,705,146 downwards.
CATACTTCTCCCGCTCGGTGCACTCCGTGGCCGCCCTCTTCTCGGCCTCGACCAGCGCTTGCTTAAGGGTCGCCACCTCAGACGTGGCCCCTACAATAGCCATGATAATCCTGTCATTTTTCGCAATTGCACTTATATATATATATATATTTAAAACAAGGTATTTCTTACCTTCCTTCTCCTCAAGCTGCTTCTTGGCACGCCCGAGCTCTTGCTCGGACTGCTCGAGGTTCTGCTTTAGCGTGTCCACTTCCGCAGTCAGTGCGGCGGACGCCAGCAGAGAAGCCTGCATATGCATATTGACTCCTTTTTGTTAGACTCCTGCGAATTTTATTTGATCCTCTATTCGGCTTTTCTTCCCGAACGCCAAATAGAGCATCAGGGGCTACTGTCTATGCGGTAATATTATTTACACATTCTTTACTTACCTCAAAGCCTGTTAAAAGGCTAGTACAAGCTTCAGTCAGTCCGCTCTTGGCGGACTGAACCTTCTGGACCACCGCACTCATAATGGTGCAACGCTCCTCGTCAATGGAGGCGCCTTTGAGCGCCTCCAACAGATTGTTCGGCGCCTCCGGTTGGACGGGGGTCACCAGCACGGAGGGCCTGCTCCTCTTGGAAGGAGGTCGCCCGCTGGACTCCGGAACCTTTGAAGGTTCCAGAACAGTGTCCGGTCTAGAGCCGGACTTGGAGCCCTGGGAGATTTTATCCCCTTCACCCCTGGAGTCCGGGAGGTCACCTTGCGGCGCCTCCAGGACCACCTCCTCCTGGCTTCGAACCTGTTGCGACAACACTTCGGCGTCGTCCGTAGGGCGGGGGGAGGAAGCCGTCGGAAGCGAATTCACATCCGACGAGTCCAGTGAACCGCTCGACGACGCATCGAGCCGGTTTTTGGGTGGGCTGCATAATCATATTCGACATAAGGGAAAGCTGTGCAATAAAGGAATACTATGAATTACTCTGGTATTTGGATACTTACGATTTCGCTAGGGGCTTGGCCCTGGGCAGCCACTCCTCTTCGCCATCGTCGGCGTTGGTGGAGTAGTCCGGAGGAAGGGTTTTCCCCTTCTTGGACCCTTCGGCCTCCCTAGTTGGGGCGGCCTTCCTTTTCTTCCCTTCCCCCGCTGGAGGGGGAGAGGTCTCTTCTTCCTCCTCCTCGTCTTCACGAGAGGAGTGCGCCTTGGAGTCGTCAGATGATGGATCCGACGCCTCCTGGCGCCGGGCACTCTTTCGAGTCCCCGTGGCCTTCTTCTTGGCCTTCTTCTTCGGCACCTCATAGGGTGCCAGAACCAGCAGCTTCACCAAACGAGCGTCCGCTGGGCCTTCGGGCAAAGGAGCCGGACAGTTGATCTGTCCGGACGTCTCCTACCAATCCTGTCAAAGGTAAGGGAGCTTAGATCCCGCATGGAGTCAAACTATGAAAAACTAATACCCTGTAAAGGTAAAAACAGCTTACCGCACGAGCGTTACGCTGTGTGCTGAATTCGTGATCCTTGGTAGCGGATGCAGGGGCCTCGGCGCCCTTGGAAAGCACCTTCCAGGCATCTTCGTACGTCGTATCAAAGATCCTGCTCAAAGTTCGGTGCCACGCCGGGTCGAACTCCCACAGGTTGAAAGCCCATTGTTGACACGGGAGGATCCGGCGGATGAGCATAACCTGGACTACGTTGACAAGCTTGAGCTGCTTGTCCACCAGGGTTTGTACGCATGTTTGGAGTCCGGTCAGCTCTCCTTTTTTACCCCACGACAGGCCCGTCTCTTTCCAGGAGGTGAGCCGCGTAGGGGGTTCGGATCGGAACTCGGGGGATGCGACCCACTTAGGATCGTGCGGCTCGGTGATGTAAAACCACCCTGATTGCCACCCCTTTAGGGTCTCCACAAAGGAGCCCTCGAGCCATAAGACGTTGGGCATCTTGCCCACCATGGCGCCTCCGCACTCTGCCTGGTTGCCGTGCACCACCTTCGGCTTAACATTGAACGTCTTGAGCCATAGGCCGAAATGGGGGCGGATGCGGAGGAAAGCCTCGCACGCGACGATAAACGCCGAGATGTTGAGGAAAAAGTTCGGGGCCAGATCATGGAAATCCAGGCCATAGTAGAACATGAGCCCCTGGACAAATGGGTGGAGAGGGAAGCCCAGTCCACGGAGGAAATGGGGGAGGAACACCACCCTCTCATGGGGCCTAGGGGTGGGGATGAGCTGCCCCTCTTCGGGAAGCCGGTGCGCAATGTCGTCAGACAAGTATCCGGCCTTCCTTAGTCTTTTGATGTGTCCCTCCATAACGGAGGAGACCATCCACTTGCCTCCCGCTCCGGACATGGCTGGAGAAGGTTGAGGTGGGGAGTGCGGACTTGGGCGCTGGAGCTCGAGTGCGCGAAAATGGATAGGCAAAGGAGGAAGAAGGCATAGGTAAAAAGGTGGATCCTTATCCCCTTATATGGGTAGACGCGACTATGCGTCCCCACCAGCCTGGTAAAACTCGCTTATCCCCAAGCGCCGTAATCAATGGCGCGGTTGGGTTACCCACGCCCGTATTGATGAGAATCCCAGAATAAGGGGACACGATCTCTGCTTTAACAAGACGTGCCAAGGAAACCGCCTCACATAACACGCTGAGGTGGGATAATAAAACGATTCGAATAAAGGCTTGGCTGTGGTGTGATGTCACACTGCACAATACGTCAGCAGATTAGATTTGTGTAAATATTATTCTCTCTATGGCAATATGTGGAAACTTATTATTCTCTCTTTGTGTTCAAAATCTTCTACGAAGTACTTGGAGGAGGAACCCGCCTTGCAATGCCGAAGACAATCTGCGCGCCGGACTCGTCGTCATTGAAGCCTGGTTCAGGAGCTACTGATGGAGTCCTGGATTAGGGGGTGTCCCGATGGCCGTACTATACCTTCAGCCGGACTCCTGGACTATGAATATACAAGATTGAAGACTTCGTCCCCTTTCCGGAAGGGACTTTCCTTGGCGTGGAAGGCAAGCTTGGCGATACGGATATATACATCTCCTACCATTGTAACCGACTTTGTGTAACCCTAACCCTATCCGGTGTCTATATAAACCGAAGGGTTTTAGTCCATAGGACAACATACAGAACAACAATCATACCATAGGCTAGCTTCTAGGGTTTAGCCCCTCTGATCTTTTGGTAGATCTACTCTTGTACTACCCATATCATCAATATTAATCAACAAGGATGTAGGGTTTTACCTCCATCAAGAGGGCCCAAACCTGGGTAAAACTTCGTGTCCCTTGCCTCCTGTTACCATCCGGCGTAGACGCACAGTTCGGGACCCCCTACCCAAGATCCACCGGTTTTGACACCGACAATGATCTCAATTGCCACACACAACCATCCCAGGTGCTTGCTTTAACTTTGCACTGTCAAATGTGGTTGCATGTTGCATATGGTGTCTAGCTTGTATTGCTTCCAATTTGGTTAAATTGCATCTTCTTACTTTACACATTATACCTTTGATAATGACATGCCTTCCTGTTTTTGATACATACTACATATGTCTATTAACCATGTTCGTACATCAAACTAATGCTCTTTTGTATCCCTCGTCAATCACTTATGATGAGACAGTCACCCGGGTGGGTTTCTGTGAGACGCCATACTCGTTTAAAGAGTGCAGTGTCATCCTCCCCACATGATTCTCAAGAAATAGCAAGGCTAAATGAAGATAGTCATCGTAGCTCTTTAGTTGATCACCGCAATTCCCCCACACCACCATCGTAGGTGCTTGCTCTTACTTGGCAGTGTGATATGTAGTGTTCGTCTTACATGAAAGTAGTGTTCGTCAGTATCATGCATCAATGAGTTCTGAAGAGCAAATTTTATTCCTTTTTCCTGTGGGTTTGACTTGACAAGGCAAAATCAAGAAAGAGGAAGGAAAAGAGTAAGGAAGGCGCTGATGGTGGTCCTCTGCAGCAACGTAAACGGAGCATCTATGCCGATTCTCCTTGTACTGATAGTGCATTACAAGGTCCAAGTCTCCGCTCCCCTACTCCACCATCCAAGGTGCTTGCTCTAACTTGGCAGTGTGATATCTGGTTGCATGCTGCATATGGTGTCTAGCTCGTATTGCTCCTAATTAGTGTAAACTGCATCTGCTTAGCTTACACATGATACATGTGAATATGACACGCTTTCCTATTTTTGGTACATACTATATCTTATGATAAGGCACATTTAAGTCGCCACTGTGATATTGGTTGTGTCTTGCATATGATTTCTAGCATGTACTGCTTCTAATTTGTTGAAACGCCATACAGTTTGAACTTGGTAGAGTGATATTGGTTGCATCTTTCATATGGTGTCTAGCTTGCAGTGGTTCTAATTTGTTGAAATGCCTTCTGCTTAGTTACCACATCATAGGTGTGAATATGTCACACCATCCTGTTTTTCATACATTTCCATCCTCGCATCATGTGTTTTCCTTTCATCCGAGTAGTGTTCGTCAGTATCCTGCATGAATGAGTTCTGAAGAGCGAATTTTATTCCTTTTTCTTATCGGTTTGACTTCACAATGCAAAATCATTACAGCTGAAGGAAATTAGTCCGGGCAGTGGATGATGGTGGTCCTTCGGAGCAACTCAAACAGGGGGGTCTCTACAGATTCTACTCCGCCATCCTCCCAACAAGATTCGCAAGACAACACAAGGCTGCACAGTCAACGTAGCTATGTAGATGATGAGCACATCTCCCCTACTCCACCATCACAGGTGTTTGCTCTAACTTGATACTATTATATGTGGTTGCATGTTGTGTATGATGTCTAGCTTGTATTGCTTATAACTTGAATTGCATCTTCTTACTTTACACATAATGCTTGTGAATATGACATGTGTTCCTGTTTCTAGAACATACGTGTACATGATGAGCACATCTCCCCTACTCCACCATCACAAGTGCTTGCTCTTACTTGGAACTGTTATACATGGTTGCGTTTTCCGTATGATGTCTAGTTTGTATTGCTTCTGATTATGTTGAATTGCATCTGCGTAGCTTACAACTTATACCCGCAACGATCACTTACCCATAAGACACATTTAACTTGGGACTGTGATGTAGGTTGCATCTTGCATTGTCTTCTAGCTTGTACTGCTTCTAATTTCTTGAAATGGCACTTACGACGAGACACTTTTTACCTGATAGAGTGATATTGGTTGCATGTTCATATGGTGCCTGGCTTTCATTTCTTCTAATTTTGTTGAAATGCCTTCCGCTTACTGTTTTTTCATACATATTCCATCCTCCTATCGTACATGTGAATATGAAACACTGTCTTTTTTGTATATATTCCATCCTCCTATCCTGCGCTTGCCTTACATCAAAGTAGTGTTCGTCTGTATCATGCATCAACCAGTTATGCAGAGCTAATTTTATTCATCTTCTTGTGGTTTTGACTTCATAAGGCAATATCAGAAAATAGGAAGGAAAAGAGTAAGTTAGGGGATGTTGGTGGTCCTCCGCGCCGACGCAAACATAGACTCTCTAGATTTGCCACTACTACTACTAATGAAGTTGAAGTCCCAAGTCGACATGATGAGTTCATCTCCCGTACTCCACCATCGCAGATGCTTGCTCTAAGTTGACAGTGTGATAATTGGTTTCATGTTGCATATGTTGTCTAGCCTGTATTTCTTTTATTTTGATTAAATTGCACCTGCTGAGTTTATACGTTATACATGTGCATATGACATGGCTTTCTGTATCTAGAATACACTGCATCTATCTATCATACCATGTTCTTACATCAAAGTACTGTTGTTGTGTATCCCACATCAGTCACTCATGATTGGACGCTTTTAACATGGTAGTTTGATAGTGGTTGCATCTTGCATTGATTTCTACGTTGTACTGCTTCTAATTTTTCGAATTTCCACTTATGACAAGACACTTTTAACTTGGCAGAGTAATATTGGTTGCATCTTTTATATGGTGTCTAGCTTGCATTACTTCTATTTTCTTGAAAATCCTTCTGCTTAGTTTGCACATCATAGCTGTGAATATGTCATGCCGTCCTATTTTTCTTACATATTCCATCCTCATACGGTTGTCTTACATCAAAGTATTGCTTGTCTGTATCATGCATCAATGAGTTCTGAAGAGTGATTTTATTCTTTTGTGTTGTGGGTACAGCTTGACATGGCAAAGTCAAAAAAGAGCAAGGAAAATAATATAGTAGGGAGTGCTGTTACTCGTCGGGTGAAACGGAAAAGGTTCTGCCATCGAGATTCTGCTGGTACTTATAGTGCAGTAGAAGGTCCAAGTCCACCGGCTAAATCTACAAACACAGTATCACCTGCTCCACCAGCTCCAGCATCCGCTTCAACTGTACCAGCATCTCAACCAGTTACTCATTCGTTTGCTCCAGAACTGGCCAGTTCCCAAGCTGCCTTCACACTTAACACTACTTCCGAAGCACTGCTGACACAACAGGACTTGGCAAGATCAGATGAACCCCATGAGCATCAACACCAAGATGGTACCTAACCGAGTCAAGTTGCAGCTGCATGCTCCTTTATATGTACTCTCACAGTTTGATGTACACTAACACTTTCCATATTCGTTGTTGAACTAGCACCACAGCGCAAGCGGAAACAGACATCAGGGATAATGCTTGACAGATTAACAAAATCTAAAGGAGGAAGAATGGAGATCCATTTTGAGGCAGGTTTAAAAAGGCATGCTACATGGACATACGTTCCGAAAGTGATTTTATTATGTAGTTGGCACTACAATACATGCTAATGTATTACAGTAGTTCACCAAAATAAGTTATGTATAAACGTTTAACCTACTTTGTTTGTTTTTGTCTCATTAGTAACTTATCTGGTACACTAATCTACAAGTTCAAATTTTCAGGAAGCTATGGAACAAATGATTGAACAGCCACAACCACTTGAAGGTGACGAGGCTACTACAGGCACAATGTCACCTCTTGCTGCAGTGTGTCAGTATCTCTCCACTAACAATGCAAAAAGCACCTTCCTGCGTAATTCTGGGTTGGTTGTTAAGGTAACCTCGTCCAAATCGCCTACTGAGCAAAATCTTCCTGCTAGACAGAGTGATATATCTGTGCTCCAGACACAAGTCCAATCCCTAATGGACGTTGTTTCGGAAACAAGAATAGTGGTTGAGAAATGTCATCAAGATATGAATGGTTTTGAAACCAGACTATCAGACATGCGCTTCGTTGTTCAAGAGCAATGGCGGAAAAAAGGTGGAGATCGTGCTGCTCCATCAGATTCTACAGCCTGAAACATTAGCACTCAGGTCAAATGATCTGTGCTTCTATACATCTGATGGTGCTTTTATCTGGAAGGACTGTAAACTTTGTGCCAACAGGCCTTTTGTTGTGTGGTTGGAATTTATTTTGTTGTGATACAACATTTATGATGCTGCCTCAGGCTGCAGTAATTACGACGCTATTTTTGTATAGTGTAGGTTTATCTTAGTAATGTATTCGACTAAAAGCTTCGTAGGAGCCCAACATGCCAACATTCGTCGGGCCCATTCCAATTGGGCTAAAAACGATTACGGGCCGAAATTGGCATGTAGCCCACTAAAAATATCTAGGCCTAAATCAGCATAAGCTTTCATATTTTTCTGGTAGGCATGTGCCCATAGTGGGCCTTTAACAGGCCTAAACATAATTTGGGCCCTCAGTAAAAATAGGCCGTTTACAGGTGTAAATATCTCGAGCCCATAAAATACATGGGCCTTTAATAGAACGAAAGTGAGATTGGGCCCTGATTGTGCCAAATAACCCACTGGACTTTAACAGGCCGAAATTCGGACGGGCCGTAAATGCGTCGACCTAATACACGGGCCTTTAACAGGCCGGAACTTCGGTCGGGCTAGATTAACATCATTTTTATATGGGCCGTTAATGGGCCCGATATGACGTTGGGCCACATATGGCCCATGGTTTACGTCCGGTGTTAACAGGCCGAAAATGACAACAGGCCGAAAGTGGCCAAAAGCTATAGTGGGCCTCTAACAGGCCGAATGTTAGACATGGCCGAATATGACCCAAATCCTTCACGGTCATTTATGGGCCGAAAGTTTTGATGGCCTGTAAATGGGCCCAAATGAAGCCGGACCTTTAACAGGACGGAAATACACCGGGCCGTAATTCGGCCCAATTACTTAGCGGACTGTTAACGGGCCAGAAGTGACCATGGGCCACGTTGATGACAAGTTTAGGATAGGCCATTGACGGGCCGATTTGACAGAGAATGTTGGGCCTTTAGTTGGGCCGGTCCATTATGGTCGGTTGAATCTTGTGGGCCTTTAGCTAGGCCGGCCCATTGTGGTCCGCAAAATCTTGTGGGCCTTTAGCTGGGCTAGCCCATTATGGTCTGCAAAATCGTGTGGGCCTTTAGCTGGGCCGGCCCATTATGGTCTGCTAAATTTTGTGGGCCTTTAGCTAGGCCGACCCATTATGGTCCGCTAAATCTTATGGGCCGTCGGTTGGGCCGGCCCATTTAATCTTTGTGGGCCACTTTTGGGCCGGTCCACGTGTCAACATATCATAGGCCCATCTCAACTGTTGGATGAGTTACACCTGTGCCAACGCGGAGCTGACGCGTGGATCCGTCATCCAATGAGAATTTTACACATGGAAAATCGGCATTGGTCATGGCTGTTAACGGGTTATCGGATCCAAAATCCGACCCGATAGCTTAACGGCGTTCCGTTACGATGGATGCCATGTGTCGGTCACCCTTGACGAAAGCACTTCTGTGACGCGCGATTTATCGTCATGGAAGTGGACACTTCCGTGATGATAATTTTGGCAATGTTATGGAACACTTCTACGACAACACATGTATGACTATCTTGATTCTATCATAAATTTTTCATGGATGTACATGCATGACAGAAAACGCGACCTACTGTGACAAACACGTATCATCACGGAAGTGTATTTTTTTGTAGTGTAGATGGCTTCTTCTCTCTTTTCGGATCTCAATACAATGTTCTCCCCCTCTCTTGTGGAGATCTATTCGATGTAATCTTCTTTTTGCGGTGTGTTTGTTGAGACCGATGAATTGTGGGTTTATGATCAAGTCTATCTATGAATAATATTTGAATCTTCTCTGAATTCTTTTATGTATGATTGGTTATCTTTGCAAGTCTCTTCGAATTACCAGTTTGGTTTGGCCTACTAGATTGGTTTTTCTTGTCATGGGAGAAGTGCTTAGCTTTGGGCTCGATCTTGCGGTGTCCTTTCCTAGTGACAGAAGGGGCAGCAAGGCACGTATTGTATTGTTGCCATCGAGGATAACAAGATGGGGTTTTTATCATATTGCATGAAACTATCCCTCTACATCATGTCATCTTGCTTAAGGCGTTACTCTGTTTTTAACTTAATACTCTAGATGCATGCTGGATAGCGATCGATGAGTGGAGTAATAGTAGTAGATGCAGGCAGGAGTCGGTCTACTTGTCTCGGACGTGATGCCTATATACATGATCATACCTAGATATTCTCATAACTATGCTCAATTATGTCAATTACTCAACAGTAATTCGTTCACCCACCGTAGAATACTTATGCTCTTGAGAGAAGCCACTAGTGAAACCTATGGCCCCGGGTCTCTTTCTCATCATATCAATCTCCATCACTTTATTATTTCTTTGCTTTTACTTTGCTTTTACTTTTTACTTTGCATCTCTATACCAAAAATATTATTTATCATCTCTATCAGATCTCACTTTCGTAAGTGACTGTGAAGGGATTGGCAACCCCTAAGCGCGTTGGTTGCGTTGAGCTATTGTTTTTGTGTAGGTACAAGGGACTCGCGCGTAGCCTCCTACTGGATTGATACCTTGGTTCTCAAAAACTGAGGGAAATACTTACGCTACTTTGCTGTATCATCCTCTCCTCTTCGGGGAAATCCAATGCAGTGCTTAAGAGGTAGCAAGAAGAATTTCTGGCGCCGTTGCCGGGGAGTCTGCGCACAAGTCAACATACCAACAACCCATCACAATCCCTATCTCCCGCATTACATTATTTGCCATTTGCCTCTCGTTTCCCTCTCCCCCACTTCACCCTTGCCGTTTTATTCACCCTCTCTCTCTCTATCCTCCCTCTCTCTCTCTCTCTCTCTCTCTCTCTCTCTCTCTACTTGCCTCTTTTGCCCGTTTGTTTTTTGTTTCCTCGTGTGTTGAATTGCTTGTTTGTCGTGATGGCTCAAGATAATACTAAATTGTGTTACTTCACCAATACCAACAACAATGATTTTATTAGCACTCCGATTGCTCCTCTTACTGATGCTGAATCTTGTGAAATTAATGGTGCTTTGTTGAATCTTGTCATGAAAGATCCGTTCTCCGGCCTTCCTAGTGAAGATGCCACTACCATCTTAATAGATTCATTGATTTGTGTGACATGCAAAAGAAGAAAGAGATGTCGATAATGATATTGTTAAATTGAAGCTATTTCCTTTTTCGCTTAGAGATCGTGCTAAAGCTTGTTTTTCATCTTTGCCTAAAAATAGTATTGATTCATGGAACAAGTGCAAAGATGCTTTTATCTCTAAGTATTTTCCTCCCGCTAAGATCATCTCTCTTAGAAACGATATTATGAATTTTAAACAACTTGATCATGAACATGTTGCACACGCTTGGGAGAGAATGAAATTAATGATACGTAATTGCCCTACTCATGGTTTGAATTTGTGGATGATTATACAAAAAATTTATGCCGGATTGAATTTTGCTTCTAGAAATCTTTTTGATTCGGCCGCGGGAGGCACTTTTATGGAAATCACTTTAGGAGATGCTACTAAACTCCTAGATAATATTATGGTTAATTATTCTCAATGGCACACTGAAAATCCACTAATAAAAAGGTGCATGTGATAGAAGAAATTAATGTTTTGAGTGGAAAGATGGATGAACCTATGAAATTATTTGCTAATAAGAGTGTTTCTTCTGATCCTAATGATATGCCCTTGTCTACCTTGATTGAGAATAATAATGAATCTATGGATGTGAATTTTGTTGGTAGGAACAATTTTGGTAACAACGCGTATAGAGGAAATTTCAATCCTAGGCCTTATCCTAGTAATCCCTCTAATAATTATGGTAATTCCTACAACAATTCTTATGGAAATTATAATAATATGCCCTCTGATTTTGAATCTAATATTAAAGAATTTATTTCTTCGCAAAAGAATTTTAATGCTATGATTGAAGGAAAAATTGCTTAAGATTAATGATTTGGCTAGGAACGTTGATAGAATTTCTCTTGATGATGATTCTTTAAAGCTTAGATCTATTCCTCCTAAACATGATATCAATGAGTCTCTCAAAGCCATGAGAATTTCCATTGATGAGTGCAAGGAAAGAACCGCTAGGACGCGTGCTATGAAAGATGCCTTTATTAAAGCATGTTCTTCTAGTTCCTATGAAAATAATGATGAAGATCTAAAAGTTATTGATGTGTCCCCTATTAAATATTTGTTTTGCAATATGAATCTTGATAATGATGGGACTGAATATGATCCACCTTTACCTAGAAGGCGTTCCAATAATTCTGAATCTTTTGATCTTGATGCTAAATTTGATAAAAGTGGGATTGATGAAATTAAAACCCTAGGTGTTGCTAAACCCACTATATTGGATTTCAAGGAATTTAATTATGAAAATTTCTCTTTAATTGATTGTATTTCCTTGTTTCAATCCGTGCTAAATTCTCCTCACGCTTATAGTCAAAATAAAGCCTTTACCGAACTTATCGTTGGTGCCTTGATGCAATCTTATGAAGAAAAACTTGAGTTGAAAGATTCTATCCCTAGAAAACTTTATGATGAGTGGGAACCTACTATTATAATTAAAATTAAAAATTATGAGTTTTATGCTTTGTGTGATTTGGGTGCTAGTGTCTCTAATATTCCCAAAACATTGTGTGATTTCCTAGATTTCCGTGATTTTGATGATTGCTCTCTAAACTTGCATCTTGCGGATTCCACTATTAAGAAACCTATGGGAAGAATTAATGATGTTCTTATTTTGAAAATATGAATTATGTGCCCGTAGATTTTATCGTTCTTGATATAGATTGCAATCCTTCTTGCCCTATTATTCTCGGTAGACCTTTCTTTAGAATGGTTGGTGCAATTATTGATAGGAAGGAAGGGAATATTAGATTTCAATTTCCATTAAAAAGGGAATGGAACAATTTCCTAGACATAAAATAAAATTACTATATGAATCTATCATGAGAGCCACTTATGGATTGCCTACCAAAGATGGCAATACCTAGATCTATTCTTGCTTGTTATGCCTAGCAAGGGGCGTTAAACGATAGCGCTTGTTGGGAGGCAACCCAATTTTAGTTTTATTCCTTTATTTTTGCTCCTGTTTAGTAATAAATAAATTATCTAGCCTCTGTTTTGTTTGTGTTTTTTGTGTTTAATTAGTGTTTGTGCCAAGTAGAACCGTTGCGGAGACTTGGGGAAAGTCTTGTTGAACTTGCTGTAAAAAAACAGAAACTTTAGCGCTCACGAGAACTGATGTAATTTTTATTTGGAAAGTGATATTTAGTTAATTATTTTTGAAGATGATTAATATATAAATTCCTCAAGCCCAGAAATTTATTTTAGAATTTTTGGGGTTCCATATCTTGAGCTAGATACATATTACTACAGACTGTTCTATTTTTGACAGATTCTGTTTTTCGTGTGTTGTTTGCTTATTTTGATGAATCTATGGCTAGTAAAATAGTTTATAATCCATAGAGAAGTTGGAATACACTAGGTTTAACACCAATATAAATAAATAATGAGTTCATTACAGTACCTTGAAGTGGTCTTTTGTTTCTTTCGCTAACGGAGCTCACGAGATTTTCTACTTTAAGTTTTGTGTTGTGAAGTTTTCAAGTTTTGGGTAAAGATTTGATGGATTATGGAACAAGGAGTGGCAAGAGCCTAAGATTGGGGATGCCCATGGCACCCCCAAGATAATCTAAGGACACCTAAAAGCCAAAGCTTGGGGATGCCCCGGAAGGCATCCCCTCTTTCGTCTACTTCTATCGGTAACTTTACTTGGAGTTATATTTTTATTCACCACATGATATGTGTTTTGCTTGGAGCGTCTTTTATGATTTGAGTCTTTTCTTGTTATTCTACCACAATCATCCTTGATTTACACACCTTTTGAAAGAGCCATACATGATTTGGAATTTGATAGAATACTCTATGTGCTTCACTTATATCTTTTGAGCTTTATAGTTTTGCTCTAGTGCTTCACTTATATCTTTTAGAGCACGATGGTGGATTTGTTTTATAGAAACAATTGATCTCTCATGCTTCACTTAGATTATTTTTAGAGTCTTAATAGCATGGTAATTTGCTTAAAATCCTAATATGCTTGGTATGCAAGATTAATAATAAAACTATCGTATGAGTGTGTTGAATACTAAGAAAAGTTTGATGCTTGATGATTGTTTTGAGATATGGAGGTAATAATATCAAAGTCATGCTAGTTGAGTAGTTGTGAAATTGAGAAATACTTGTGTTGAAGTTTGCAAGTCCCGTAGCATGCACGTATGGTAAACATTATGCAACAAATTTGAAACATGAGGTGTTATTTGATTGTCTTCCTTATGAGTGGCGGTCGGGGACGAGCGATGGTCTTTTCCTACCAATCTATCCCCCTAGGAGCATGCGCAAAGTATGTGAGTTCTTTATGACTAATGTTGATTCCATGGATTATACGCACTCTCACCCTTCCATCCTTGCTAGCCTCTTCGGTACCGTGCATAGCCCTTTCTCACATTGAGAGTTGGCGCAAACTTCGCCGGTGCATCCAAACCCCGTGATATGATACGCTCTTTCACACATAAACCTCCTTATATCTTCCTCAAAACAGCCACCATACCTACCTATTATGGCATTTCCATAGCCATTCTGAGATATATTGCCATGCAACTTTCCATCATTCTGTTCATCATGACACATTCATCATTGTCATATTGCTTAGCATGATCATGTAGTTGACATAGTATTTGTGGCAAAGCCACCATTCATAATTCTTTCATACATGTCACTCTTGGTTCATTGCATATCCCGGTACACCACCGGAGGCATTCATATAGAGTCATCTTTGTTCTAGTATCGAGTTGTAATCATTGAGTTGTAAATAAATAGAAGTGTGATGATCATCATTATTAGAGCATTGTCCCAAGTGAGGAATAAAAAAGGCCATAAAAAGGGAGAAGGCCCAAAAAAAGAGAAAGGCCCAAAAAATGAGAAAAAAAGAGAGAAGGGACAATGTTACTATCCTTTTACCACACTTGTGCTTCAAAGTATCACCATGATCTTCATAGTAGAGAGTCTCTCATGTTATCACTTTCATATACTAGTGGGAATTTTTCATTATAGAACTTGGCTTGTATATTCCAACAATGGGCCTCCTCAAGTGCCCTAGGTCTTCGTGAGCAAGCAAGTTGGATGCACACCCACTAGTTTCTTTTGTTGAGCTTTCATACATTTATAGCTCTAGTGCATCCGTTGCATGGCAATCCCTACTCCTTGCATTAACATCAATCGGTGGGCATCTCCATAGCCCATTGATTAGCCTCGTTGATGTGAGACTTTCTCCTTTTTGTCTTCTCCACATAATCCCCTCATTATATTCTATTCCACCCATAGTCCTATGTCCATGGCTCACGCTCATATATTGCATGAAAGTTTATAGGTTTGAGATTACTAAAGTATGAAACAATTGCTTGGCTTGTCATCGGGGTTGTGCATGATGAGAGCATTCTTGTGTGACGAAAATGAAACATGACTAAACTATATGATTTTGTAGGGATGAACTTTCTTTGGCCATGTTATTTTGAGAAGACATAATTGCTTAGTTAGTATGCTTGAAGTATTATCATTTTTATGTCAATATGAACTTTTGTCTTGAATCTTTCAGATCTGAATATTCATACCACAATTAAGAATAATTACATTAAAGTTATGCCAAGTAGCACTCTGCATCAAAAATTCTCTTTTTATCATTTACCTACTCGAGGACGAGTAGGAATTAAGCTTGGGGATGCTTGATACGTCTCTAACGTATCTATAATTTTTGATTGCTCCATGCTATATTATCTACTGTTTTGGACTATACTGGGCTTTATTTTCCACTTTTATATTATTTTTGGGACTAACCTATTAACCGGAGGCCCAGCCCAGAATTGTAGTTTTTTGCCTATTTCAGCGTTTCGGAGAAACAGAATATCAAACGTAGTCCAAACGGAATGAAACCTTCGGAAACATGATTTTCTCATCAGATAAGATCCAGGAGACTTGAACCCTCCGTCAAGAAAGCCACAAGGCAGCCACGAGGGTGGAGGGTGTGTCGTCCCCCCCATAGGGCACGCCCCCTGCCTCGTGGGCCCCTCGAAGCTCCACCGATGTACTTCTTCCTCCTATATATACCTACATACCCCCAAATGATCGGGGACGGAGCCAAAAACCTATTCCACCGCCGCAACTTTCTGTATCCACGAGATCCCATCTTGGGGCCTGTTCCGGAGCTCCGCCGAAGGGGGCATCGATCACGGAGGGCTTCTACATCATCATCCAAGCCCCTTCGATGAAGTGTGAGTAGTTTACTTCAGACGTACGGGTCCATAGTTAGTAGCTAGATGGCTTCTTCTCTCTTTTTGGATCTCAATACAATGTTCTCCCCCTCTCTTGTGGAGATCTATTCGATGTAATCTTCTTTTTGCGGTGTGTTTGTTGAGACCAATGAATTGTGGGTTTATGATCAAGTCTATCTATGAATAATATTTGAATCTTCTCTGAATTCTTTTATGTATGATTGGTTATCTTTGCAAGTCTCTTCGAATTATTAGTTTGGTTTGGCCTACTAGATTGGTTTTTCTTGCCATGGGAGAAGTTCTTAGCTTTGGGTTCGATCCTGCGGTGTCCTTTCCCAGTGATAGAAGGGGCAGCAAGGCACGTATTGTATTGTTGCCATCGAGAATAACAAGGTGGGGTTTTTATCATATTTCATGAAACTATCCCTCTACATCATGTCATCTTGCTTAAGGCATTACTCTATCTTTAACTTAATACTCTAGATGCATGCTGGATAGCGGTCATCGAGGATAACAAGATAGTAGTAGATGCAGGCAGGAGTCGATCTACTTGTCTCGAACGTGATGCCTATATACATGATCATACCTAGATATTCTCATAACTATGCTCAATTCTGTCAATTGCTCAACAGTAATTTGTTCACCCACCGTAGAATACTTATGCTCTCGAGAGAAGCCACTAGTGAAACCTATGGCCCCCGGGTCTCTTTCTCATCATATCAATCTCCATCACTTTATTATTGCTTTGCTTTTACTTTGCTTTTACTTTTTACTTTGCATCTCTATACCAAAAATACCAAAAATATTATTTATCATCTCTATCATATCTCACTTTCGTAAGTGACCGTGAAGGGATTGACAACCCCTAAGCGCGTTGGTTGCGTTCAGCTATTGTTTTTGTGTAGGTACGAGAGACTCGCGCGTAGATTCCTACTGGATTGATAACTTGGTTCTCAAAAACTAAGGGAAATACTTACGCTACTTTGCTGCATCATCCTCTCCTCTTCGGGGAAGTCCAACGCAGTGCTCAAGAGGTAGCACCAGGAAACAAGGAAGAACACAATCAATGCAATGCACAATATGATGCATGATCATGACATGGCAATATGTTGTGGCTGAGCTAATGCAACTAAGACCAGATGGGTTTGAGTCATTTTGAACCAAAGGTTCAACTCCAAACTCATCTTATGAATTTAAGTAATGCTTTATCATGTTTTGATATAAACAGCAGGGTTAAGTTGCTCTAACATGCATGAAACCATTACAGATGGAAATATTGGATTTTTCTGATCATTTTTCATATATAAATTATTTCAATCTGAGCTACAGTTGAATTTATATGAATTTTAGAACTTTTGCTAAATTTCTGGAATTTCCTGATTTAATAAAACCCAGAAAAGCTTTATTGCATCAGCACTGCATCATGCCTGCATCAGCAAGTCAGCGGCGCTGGCCAGAGACAAACCTAACGTGTAGGGTCCACACATCAGTGACACGGTGTTAAACAAGGGGGTTATTTCTAATCTAATTAAAAGATTAGGGCGCCGGGGCCCACTGTCAGTGTCACAGGGGGGGTTAATTAGCATGGGTTGACCGGTTTGACCGGCAGTTAGTCGCCGGCAAGGCCGAACGCGGCGGAGCGCGTCGGGTTCGTCGCTCTGGCGACCATTTGGGCGGCAGAGGCCACGGGTGAGGAGCCAGGGCTCGTACGCGTTGTCTGGAGCAAGCGGGAGAGGCGGCGGTGGCCCGAGCTCGCCGGAACGAGCTCGGGGCGGCGGCCGAGCACAGCCAGGTGCGCGCGGGGTGCTGTAGGGCACGGCTGGAGCTGCGGGCGGCGGCTTTGGTCTTCTGCGAGGCTCCAAAGCGCGATGGCATGTGCGGGCGCGAGCTGCGGTGGCTCTGGCCACGACGGTGAGGATCCATGGTGGCGTGACCGCTCGGGTATGGTGGTTAGCACGGCTACGGCATACGAGTGACAAAACGGAGAGGGGGAAACGGCGGGAGGGCTCACAGCAGATCCGACGGAGGCGTCAACGAGCTCGGAGGAGGTCCAAAGCGGGCAGAACGGCGACGGTGATCTCGGGCGGCCGGAGGTGAAGACGACGATGATGGCGGCTCCACAGGGCGTCCGGAGACGCACGGCTGATGACGGCGTGGAGCTCATGGGCACGACGGAGGGGCAAGGCCGTGGCGGTGGGCGCGGCGACGGCAGCGCTCGGACACGAGGTGCAGAGCAAGAGGGAGGCGGCCGAGGAGGGGATCGACACGAGGGGGAGTGAGAAGGGTCTGGGGTGCGTTGTGGCGACGTCCAGAGAGGCCAGAGCATCGAGGGGGAGGGGCAAGCAGGCGGGTGGCATGGTGCCCATGCACGCGGGCGGCGAGCACGTGCCCCTCATCCTTCTGTCATCGCCAAGAGGACGATGACTGGCGGTTGGGCCAGTGGGCCACACAGTGCTGGGCCGGCTGGAGACACCAGGTAAGTTTCTCCTTTTCTCTATTTTGTTTCTGTTTTATATTTCTGACATTTGTTTTAATTTGGTTTTTGAACCAAACTAATTTTGTTGCTTCTGATAAATTTTGCATGGACTAAAAGGATTATTCCAAAGCCCCTCAACAAAAATCAGAATTATTGGAGCAATAAAGTATTTGTAGTATTTATTTGCTCCAATTCAAAATACAATATGTGTTAATTCAACAATCCAAAATGTCATGCAAAAATGTGCATCACCTCTGGTTGCTGTTTTCAGCATTTTCCAAAAATGATGAACATTTTTGAAGGCCATTTGGGTTCACTAAAAAATATTTTAGTTGAACCTGGTGGATTCCTTTTTATGCTAGGGTTTGAACATCCCCCATTTCAAGTTCATTTGAAAATTTAAACATGATGCACACATGAAGGGCGAGCCTAGTGCATACCAGGACTAGGGATTTTACATGGATGAAAAGTTCCCTAAGAAAACTTGAACTCCCTTATGGTTAACATTTAACAGGAAAGGAACATCACCTTGATATATAGCTTCTCCAGGCACGGAAAGCATCTCAGGAAACTGACAACTTGCTCCAGTTTGGGGCCGATAGATTCTAGTGCCAAGACCTTCACTGTGCACAGTTTTGGAGTCAACCTTGTCGGAATCATTTTCTGAATGACAGACGAACAAACATCTTCAAAAATAGAAATAATGTTAATTTGTAGAAGCAGAGGTAGAAGGCAGTTGTTGTACCTGAACGGGTGTGGATCCAATGACAAGTTTGGAGTATTTGTCAGACGAGTAGCCCACCACTGTCAATTTTGGCGCTAAAATGACATTGATTCTTGTTGGACCTTCTTGATCAACTTCAAGTAATCTCTCAAGTACAGGTGTGTCCTTAA
The DNA here is from genome assembly GCA_034509565.1 of Triticum monococcum. Classification (NCBI taxonomy): domain Eukaryota; kingdom Viridiplantae; phylum Streptophyta; class Magnoliopsida; order Poales; family Poaceae; genus Triticum; species Triticum monococcum. The sequence continues at coordinate 141,686,145 of CM067845.1, read as the reverse complement.
TGACCATACTGTGGTACACATCTTGTGATGTCTTCCTTTCACACCAGCAACACACATAAATAGTTCAGAGAGTCATGGAGGTGATGTGGAAGGTACTCAACCCATTGATCGCCTGAAGACGAAGGTACTCGAGTGCAGAACAACCACGGAGCAGGCGCTTCATGTCACTGTTTGAGAGGCAGACGGCGACGAGCTCGAGGTGCTTCAGTCGTGGTAGAATAAGAGCGGGCGCGTCATTAAGGGGGGTGGCAGTTCCTGAACTTGGCGACGCGCAGCGTGGGCGCGAGGCGGAGTGCGGACGTTGGCAGCGACCGCATATTCCCATCATCAAAAGTGAGCTCCTCGAGCTAATCTAGGGCGGGGGATCAGAACCCGTCGTCAAGCTTGGCTCGGTCCTTGCCGTTGGAATTGAACTTTCCCACTCTAAGGCCTTTGGTTGGGCCAAGGTGACTGCCGAGGATCTTGGAGAACGCATCCAAGCTTTTGCGATAGCAATGGCAGAGCTCGTGGGTGTCGATGAGGTCGAGAGGACTGGAGTTCCATAGGAGGCGCCACCGCGGGGAAAGGACGGTTGTCCATGCCCCATATTTGATTGGGAGGAGGGAGATGATGACTCTCAACATATCATTGGTGAGGCTACTGATGAAGTCTAGGCCTGCTGGAGTCGCTTGCGGTTCTAGCTCGCCCCGCCTCCGCTTGTTGGCAGCCCTGTTCTCTAGCTCCCGAGTCTCCTTGTTAGCGGCGCTTTCTGATAGAAATGGGAGTACAGGGATTTTTTGGTTAAAACAAGGCAATAGAAAAGTGTATTGGTAACTAGAAGTTATTTGGTAGGAATATGGTAAGAAAAGGGAATAACAATAGGTTGCTTAAATACTACACAATTCATTTTAAAATTTTCTACGCATCACCAAGATCAATCTATGGAGTCATCTAGCAACGAGGGAGAGAGGAGTGCATCTACATACCCTTGTAGATCACGCGCGGAAGCGTTCAAGAGAACGGGGTTGATGGAGTCGTACTCGTCGTGATCCAAATCACCGATGACCTAGTGCCGAATGGACGGCACCTCCGCGTTCAACACACGTACGGTTGGGAAGACGTCTCCTCCAACTTGATCCAGCAAGGGGAAGGATAGGTTGATGAAGATCCAGCAGCACGACGGCGTGGTGGTGGAAGCAACGGTGATCTCGGCAGGGCTTCGCCAAGCTCAGGGAGAGGGAGGACTGTCACGGGAGGTAGAGGGAGAGGCCAGGGGCTAGGGTGCGGCTTCCCTCCCTCCCCCCCCCACTATATATAGGACCCCTAGGGGGGGCGCCGGCCCTAGGAGATTGAATCTCCAGGGGGGCGGCGGCCAAGGGGGGTGGAGTGCCCCCCAAGCCAAGTGGGGCGCCCCCACCCCTAGGGTTTCCAACCCTAGGCGCAGGGGAGGCCCATGGGGGGGCGCACCAGCCCACTAGGGGCTGGTTCCCCTCCCACTTCAGCCCATGGGGCCCTCCGGGATAGGTGGCCCCACCCGGTGGACCCCCAGGACCCTTCCGGTGGTCCCGATACAATACCGATTACCCCCGAAACCTTCCCGATGGCCAAAACTTGACTTCCTATATATAAATCTTCACCTCCGGACCATTCCGAAACTCCTCATGACATCCGCGATCTCATCCGGGACTCCGAACAACTTTCGGGTTACCGTATGCTAATATCTCAACAACCCTAGCGTCACCGAACCTTAAGTGTGTAGACCCTATGGGTTCGGGAGACACGCAGACATGACCGAGACGACTCTCCGGTCAATAACCAACAGCGGGATCTGGATACCCATGTTGGCTCCCACATGCTCCTCGATGATCTCATCGGATGAACCACGATGTCGAGGATTCAATCAATCCCGTATACATTTCCCTTTGTCAATCGGTACGTTACTTGCCCGAGACTCGATCGTCGGTATCCCAATACCTCATTCAATCTCGTTACCGGCAAGTCACTTTACTCGTATCGTAATTCATGATCCCGTGATCAACCACTTGGTCACATTGAGCTCATTATGATGATGCATTACCGAGTGGGCCCAGAGATACCTCTCCATCATACGGAGTGACAAATCCCAGTCTCGATTCATGCCAACCCAACAGACACTTTCGGAGATACCTGTAGTGTACCTTTATAGTCACCCAGTTACGTTGTGACGTTTGGCACACCCAAAGCACTCCTACGGTATCCGGGAGTTGCACAATCTCATGGTCTAAGGAAATGATACTTGACATTCGAAAAAGCTATAGCAAACGAACTACACGATCTTAGAGCTATGCTTAGGATTGGGTCTTGTCCATCACATCATTCTCCTAATGATGTGATCCCGTTATCAATAACATCCAATGTCCATAGTCAGGAAACCATCACTATCTTTTGATCAACAATCTAGTCAACTAGAGGCTCACTAGGGATGTGTTGTGGTCTATGTATTCACACATGTATTACGATTTCCGGATAACACAATTATAGCATGAACAATAGACAATTATCATGAACAAAGAAATATAATAATAACCATTTTATTATTGCCTCTAGGGCATATTTCCAACAGTCTCCCACTTGCACTAGAGTCAATAGTCTAGTTACATTGTGATGAATCGAACACCCATGCAGTTCTGGTGTTGATCATGTTTTGCTCTAGGGAGAGGTTTAGTCAACGGATCTGCCACATTCAGGTCTGTATGTACTTTACAAATATCTATGTCTCCATTTTGAACACTTTCATGAATGGAGTTGAAGCGACGCTTGATATGCCTGGTCTTCCTATGAAACCTGGGCTCCTTGGCAAGGGCAATAGCTCCAGTGTTGTCACAGAAGAGAGTCGTTGGGCCCGATGCATTGGGTATGACTCCTCGGTCGGTAATGAACTCCTTCACCCAGATTGCCTCTTGTGCTGCCTCCAAGGCTGACATGTACTCCACTTCACATGTCGATCCCGCCACAATGCTTTGCTTGCAACTGCACCAGCTTACTGCCCCACCATTCAAAATATACACATATCCGGTTTGTGACTTAGAGTCATCCAGATCTGTGTCGAAGCTAGCATTGACGTAACCCTTTACGACGAGCTCTTCATCACCTCCATAAACGAGAAACATATCCTTAGTCCTCTTCAGGTACTTCAGGATATTGTTGATCGCTATCCAGTGTTCCATGCCGGGATTACTTTGGTACCTTCCTACCAAACTTACGGCAAGGTTTACATCAGGTCTGGTACACAGCATAGCATACATGATAGACCCTATGGCCGAGGAATAGGGGACGACACTCATCTTTTCTCTATCTTCTGCCGTGGTCGAGCATTGAGCCGTGCTCAATCTCATACCTTGCAATACAGGCAAGAACCCCTTCTTTGACTGATCCATTTCGAACTTCTTCAATATCTTGTCAAGGTACGTACTTTGTGAAAGACCAATGAGGCGTCTCGATCTATCTCTATAGATCTTGATGCCTAATATATAAGCAGCTTCTCCAAGATCCTTCATTGAAAAACACTTGTTCAAGTAGGCCTTTATGCTTTCCAAGAATTCTATATCATTTCCCATCAATAGTATGTCATCCACATACAATATGAGAAATGCTACAGAGCTCCCACTCACTTTCTTGTAAATGCAGGCTTTTCCATAAGTCTGCGTAAACCCAAACGCTTTGATGATCTCATCAGAACGAATGTTCCAACTCTGAGATGCTTGCACCAGCCAATAAATCGAGCGTTGGAGCTTGCACACCTTGTCAGCATTCTTAGGATCGACAAAACCTTCTGGCTGCATCATATACAATTCTTCCTTAAGGAAACCATTAAGGAATGCCGTTTTGACGTCCATTTGCCATATCTCATAATCATAGAATGCAGCAATTGCTAACATGATTCGAACGGACTTCAGCTTCGCTACGGGTGAGAAAGTCTCATCGTAGTCAACCCCTTGAACTTGTCGATAACCCTTAGCGACAAGCCGAGCTTTATGGATGGTTACATTACCATCCGCGTCTGTCTTCTTCTTAAAGATCCATTTATTTTCTATGGCTTGCCGATCATCGGGCAAGTCATTCAAAGTCCATACTTCGTTTTCGTACATGGATCCTATCTCGAATTTCATGGCTTCCAGCCATTTGTTGGAATCTGGGCCTGCCATCGCTTCTTCATAGTTCGAAGGTTCACCGTTGTCTAACAACATGACTTCCAAGACAGGGTTGTCGTACCACTCTGGTGCGGAACATGTCCTTGTGGACCTACCAAGTTCAGTAGCAACTTGATTTGAAGTTTCATGATCATCATCATTAACTTCCTCTCTAGTCGGTGCAGGCACCTCAAGAACATTTTCTTGAGCTGCGCCACTTACCGGTTCAAGAGGTAATACTTCATCGAGTTCTACTTTCCTCCCACTTATTTCTTTCGAGAGAACCTCTTTCTCTAGAAAGGATCCATTTTTGCCAACAAAGATCTTGCCTTCGGATCTGAGGTAGAAGGTATACCCAATAGTTTCTTTAGGGTATCCTATGAAGATGCATTTTTCCGACTTGGGTTCGAGCTTTTCAGGTTGAAGTTTCTTGACATAAGCATCGCATCCCCAAACTTTTAGAAACGACAGCTTAGGTTTCTTCCCAAACCATAATTCATACGGTGTCGTCTCAACGAATTTCGATGGAGCCCTATTTAAAGTGAATGCGGCAGTCTCTAAAGCATAGCCCCAAAATGACAGCGGTAAATCGGTAAGAGACATCATAGATCGCACCATATCCAATAGAGTGCGATTACGACATTCGGACACACCATTATGCTGAGGTGTTCCAGGCGGCGTGAGTTGTGAAACTATTCCACATTTCCTTAAGTGTGTGCCAAATTCGTGACTCAAGTATTCTCCCCCACGATTTGATCGCAAGAACTTGATTTTCTTGTCACATTGATTCTCAACCTCACTCTGAAATTCCTTGAACTTTTCAAAGGTCTCAGACTTGTGTTTCATTAAGTAGACATACCCATATCTACTCAAGTCATCAGTGAGGGTGAGAATGTAACGATAGCCACCACGAGCCTCAACACTCATTGGACCGCACACATCAGTATGTATGATTTCCAATAAGTTGGTTGCTCACTCCATTGTTCCTGAGAACGGAGTCTTGGTCATTTTACCCATGAGGCATGGTTCGCACATGTCAAATGATTCGTAATCAAGAGACTCCAAAAGTCCATCTGCATGGAGCTTCTTCATGCGTTTGACACCTATGTGACCAAGGCGGCAGTGCCACAAGTATGTGGGACTATCATTATCAACCTTACATCTTTTAGTATTCACACTATGAATATGTGTAACATTACGCTCGAGATTCATTAAGAATAAACCATTCACCAGCGGAGCATGACCATAAAACATATCTCTCATATAAACAGAACAACCATTATTCTCGTATTTAAATGAGTAGCCATCTCAAATTAAACGAGATCCTGGTACAATGTTCATGCTCAAAGCTGGCACTAAATAACAATTATTGAGGTTTAAAACTATTCCCGTAGGTAAATGTAGAGGCAGCGTGCCGACGGTGATCACATCGACCTTGGAACCATTCCCGACGCGCATCGTCACCTCGTCCTTCGCCAGTCTCCGCTTATTCCGCAGCTCCTGCTTTGAGTTACAAATGTGAGCAACCGCACCGGTATCAAATACCCAGGAGCTACTACGAGTACTGGTAAGGTACACATCAATTACATGTATATCACATATACCTTTAGTGTTGCCGGCCTTCTTGTCCGCTAAGTATTTGGGGCAGTTCCGCTTCCAGTGACCACTTCCCTTGCAATAAAAACACTCAGTCTCAGGCTTGGGTCCATTCTTTGACTTCTTCCCGGCAGCTTGCTTACCAGGCGTGGCAACTCCCTTGCCGTTCTTCTTGAAGTTCTTTTTACCCTTGCCTTTCTTGAACTTAGTGGTTTTATTCACCATCAACACTTGATGTTCCTTTTTGATTTCCACCTCCGCTGATTTCAGCATTGAATATATCTCAGGAATGGTCTTTTCCATCCCCTGCATATTCAAGTTCATCACAAAGCTCTTGTAGCTCGGTGGAAGCGACTGAAGGATTCTGTTAATGACCGCGTCATCCGGGAGATTAACTCCCAGCTGAGTCAAGCGGTTATGCAACCCAGACATTTTGAGTATGTGCTCATTGACAGAACTATTTTCCTCCATCTTACAACTGAAGAACTTGTCGGAGACTTCATATCTCTCGACTCAGGCATGAGCTTGGAAAACCATTTTCAACTCTTCGAACATCTCATATGCTCTGTGTCGCTCAAAACGCTTTTGGAGCCCCGGTTCCAAGTTGTAAAGCATGCCACACTGAACGAGGGAGTAATCATCAGCACGTGACTGCCAAGCGTTCATAACGTCTTGGTTCTCTGGGATGGGTGCGTCACCTAGCGGTGCTTCTAGGACATAATCTTTCTTGGCAGCTATGAGGATGATCCTCAGGTTCTGGACCCAGTCCGTATAGTTGCTGCCATCATCTTTCAGCTTGGTTTTCTCTAGGAACGCGTTGAAGTTGAGGGCAACATTAGCGTGGGCCATTTGATCTACAAGACATAGTGTAAAGATTTTGGACTAAGTTCATGATAATTAAGTTCATCTAATCAAATTATTCAATGAACTCCCACTCAGATAGACATCCCTCCAGTCATCTAAGTGAAACATGATCCGAGTTAACTAGGCCGTGTCCGATCATCACGTGAGACGGACTAGTCAACATCGGTGAACATCTTCATGTTGATCGTATCTTCTATACGACTCATGCTCGACCTTTCGGTCTTCCGTGTTCCGAGGCCATGTCTGTACATGCTAGGCTCGTCAAGTCAACCTAAGTGTATTGCGTGTGTAAATATGGCTTACACCCATTGTATTCGAACGTTAGAATCTATCACACCCGATCATCACGTGGTGCTTCGAAACAACGAACCTTCGCAATGGTGCATACTTAGGGGGAACACTTTCTTGAAATTATTACGAGGGATCATCTTATTTAAGCTGTCGTCGTTCTAAGCAAATAAGATTTAAAACATGATAAACATCACATGCAATCAAATAGTGACATGATATGGCAAATATCATTTGCTCCTTTTGATCTCCATCTTCGGGGCTTCATGATCATCATTGTCACCGGCATGACACCATGATCTCCATCATCGTGTCTTCTTGAAGTTGTCTCGTCATCTATTACTTCTACTACTATGGCTAACGCTTTAGCAATAAAGTAAAGTAATTACATGATGTTTATGTTGACATGCAGGTCATAAATAAATAAAGACAACTCCTATGGCTCCTGTCGGTTGTCATACTGATCGACATGCAAGTCGTGATTCCTATTACAAGAACATGATCAATCTCATACATCACATATATCATTCATCACATCCTTTTGGCCATATCACATCACACGGCACATGCTGCAAAAACAAGTTAGACGTCTTCTAATTGTTGTTGCAAGTTTTTACGTGGCTGCTATAGGTTTCTAGCAAGAACGTTTCTCACCTACGCAAAAACCACAACGTGATATGCCAATTTCTATTTACCCTTCATAAGGACCCTTTTCATCGAATCCGATCCGACTAAAGTGGGAGAGACAGACACCCGCCAGCCACCTTATGCAACTAGTGCATGTCAATCGGTGGAACCAGTCTCACGTAAGCGTACGTGTAAGGTCGGTCCGGGCCGCTTCATCCCACGATGCCGCCGAATCAATATAAGACTAGTAATAGCAAGCAAATTGACAATATCCACGCCCACAACTGCTTTGTGTTCTACTCGTGCATAGAAACTACGCATAGACCTAGCTCATGATGCCACTGTTGGGGAACGTAGCAGAATTTTAAAATTTTCTATGCATCACCAAGATCAACCTATGGAGTCATCTAGCAACGAGGAAGAGAGGGGTGCATCTACATACCCTTGTAGATCGCACGCGGAAGCGTTCAAGAGAACGGGGTTGATGGAGTCGTACTCGTCGTGATCCAAATCACCGATGACCTAGCGCCGAACGGATGGCACCTCCGCGTTCAACACACGTACGGTTGGGAAGACATCTCCTCCAACTTGATCCAGCAAGGGGAAAGGAGAGGTTTATGAAGATCCAGCAGCACGACGGCGTGGTGGTGGAAGCAACGGTGATCTCGGCAGGGCTTCGCCAAGCTCAGGGAGAGGGAGGAGTGTCACGAGAGGGAGAGGGAGAGGCCAGGGGCTAGGGTGCGGCTGCCCTCCCTCCCCCCCCCCACTATATATAGGACCCCTAGGGGGGCGCCGGCCCTAGGAGATTGAATCTCCAAGGGGGGGCGGCGGCCAAGGGGGGTGGAGTGCCCCCCAAGCCAAGTGGGGCGCCCCCACCCCTAGGGTTTCCAACCCTAGGCGCAAGGGAGGCCCATCGGGGGGCGCACCAGCCCACTAGGGCCTGGTTCCCCTCCCACTTAAGCCCATGGGGCCCTCCGGGATAGGTGGCCCCACCCGGTGGACCCCCGGGACCCTTCCGGTGGTCCCGGTACAATACCGATTACCCCCGAAACCTTCCCGATGGCCGAAACTTGACTTCCTATATATAAATCTTCACCTCCGGACCATTCCGAAACTCCTCATGATGTCCGGGATCTCATCCGGGACTCCGAACAACTTTCGGGTTACCATATGCTAATATCTCAACAACCCTAGCGTCACCGAACATTAAGTGTGTAGAACCTACGGGTCCGGGAGGCACGCAGACATGACCGAGACGACTTTCCGGTCAATAACCAACAGCGGGATCTGGATACCCATGTTGGCTCCCACATGCTCCTCGATGATCTCATCAGATGAACCACGATGTCGAGGATTCAATCAATCCCATATACAATTCCCTTTGTCAATCGGTACGTTACTTGCCCGAGACTTGATCGTCGGTATCCCAATACCTCGTTCTCTCATTACCGGCAAGTCACTTTACTCATACCCTAATGCATGATCCCGTGATCAACCACTTGGTCACATTGAGCTCATTATGATGATGCATTACCAAGTGGGCCCAGAGATACCTCTCCGTCATACGGAGTGACAAATCCCAGTCTCAATTCGTGCCAACCCAATAGACACTTTCGGAGATACCTGTAGTGTACCTTTATAGTCACCCAGTTACGTTGTGACGTTTGGCACACCCAAAGCACTCCTATGGTATCCGGGAGTTGCACAATCTCATGGTCTAAGGAAATGATACTTGACATTCGGAAAAGCTATAGCAAACAAACTACACGATCTTAGAGCTATGCTTAGGATTGGGTCTTGTCCATCACATCATTCTCCTAATGATGTGATCCCGTTATCAATGACATCCAATGTCCATAGTCAGGAAACCATGACTATCTTTTGATCAACGAGCTAGTCAACTAGAGCCTCACTAGGGACATGTTGTGGTCTATGTATTCACACATGTATTATGATTTCCGGATAACACAATTATAGCATGAACAATAGACAATTATCATGAACAAAGAAATATAATAATAACCATTTTATTATTGCCTCTAGGGCATATTTCTTACAGATAGTTGAAAAGAAAGCTTACTTCGAACAAAGTCTGGTCGGATGATTTTGTCGAGGAAGTTAGCATCTATCTCATGACCATGCCCTTTTATGTGCAATACAATTTTAGTGCCAGCTTTCAGTACATAAAACTTTGCAATTTCTTTCCAAAAGCCAGTACCAAAATAGGAGTCACCACGTTCATCAAGTCTTTCAGTAGCAACGGTTGTAAATATATGGTTTGTGTGCAATATGTCATCCGTGGAGCCTTCATCTATGTAAACGGAAAAATTGTGCACTACATAATCTGTTGCATAGCAAGGGATGTTCTGCAAAAAATGGTAGGACTGTTAAAGAAAATATGGCAACATCCAAATATGGGCCCAAATTGAAAGAACTGTACAACAGTTGAAATCAAAGGACAAAAATCTATAATTAAACAGATAGGGTGAACATGATGTTATGGAAATATGAGAGTAATCGAAAGAACAATACATCATTAATTTGCCTAATATAGAAAGAAGAGGGGGGAAATCCACTTTGATGTATATGGTGCATGTGGCACCTTTTATCCAAACTAGCAAAGTGGCCCGCTCTATGCGCGGGCTAGAATTTTATAAAGTTGAATCATTGAAACATTTGTTTACAGAATATTGCCACCAAATATGATCAAATTCACAAATATGAGCCTTTTGAAAACATAGTTTTGTCTAAAGTATGTTCGATTGTCATTGATATATATGTTATGAGGTAATCATGTACCTTGTTGGTATGCATACTTTTGGAATGATTTGTGTTGTGCAATTTATATCTGTATCATTTTCACTTGCACGGGCAACATCAATTTTCCTAGATATATTGTTAACCTATTGAAAATAAATATTGAAGTTGTAATCATTCAAAATTTTGTACCTCCCTTAATTAATTAACTTTCAATACCATTGGAAGAAAAATCTTTTTGAAATTAATTATTGGGCCACTTTGACTTTTTATGAGGGAAATTAGAAATGGATATATTAGTATAGTAGAATTAGGAAATGCCTACACTTCTTTACAAAAGAACAAAATGTCGGATCTTTTGGAATACTTAAACAAATAACAATGTGCCATTTTTATTGAATAGTAGATATTCATTCAGTAGCATGTTGGACATAAACACAATTTGAACGGGATAGAATTTTTTTTTGACAATAAATACATAAGGATGTAGCACCAAGTCTTGTAGACTCTCACATACTTGATATTGTCTTGTGCGTGACAGTCAAATAGATAGCATTTATGTCATCTAAAATTAACATTTATTAACTATCATCAATTAGCCAAATTAGAATCAACCAAATATATTATAACCTCTTGTGGGTCTGTAGGCACATCTCTAGTGAACACATCTATTACATCTTGGTTCCTCACCCTTGAGGCTATCGCCGCTAACATGATAATCATGTGACCTTGTCCATTCCTCTGCCGAAAATCTAAAGTTACAAAAGGGATGGATCATCTTGTAAAAAAACATCACCTACAATTAGACTAATTAAATTGCCAACTTTGTAAAATCACTTGTGTATTCACACTACCTTCCAAGGCCAAAATTTTAACTACCTTGTGATACGTCTCCGTCGTATCTATAATTTTTGATTGTTCCATGCCAATATTCTACAACTTTCATATACTTTTGGCAACTTTTTATACTATTTTTGGGACTAACATATTGATCCAGTGCCCAGTGCCAGTTCCTGTTTGTTGCATGTTTTTTGTTTCAAAGAATATCCATATCAAACGGAGTCCAAACAGGATAAAAACTGACAGAGATTTTTTTGGAATATATATGATTTTTGGGAAGAAAAATCCACGCGAGACGGTGCCCGAGGGAGGTACGAGGCAGGGGGCGCGCCCCACCCCCCTGGGCACGCTCCTAACCCTCGTGGACACCCCGTAAGGCGATTGCTACCCTTCTTTCTCCGCAAGAAAGCTAATATCTAGATAGAGATCGTGTTAAAATTTCAGCCCAATCGGAGTTACGGATCTCCGGGAATATAAGAAACGGTGAAAGGGAAGAATCCGAGAACGCAAAAACAAAGAGAGATAAAGAGACAAATCCAATCTCAGAGGGGCTCTCACCCCTCCCACGCCATGGAGGCCATGGACCAGAGGGGAAACCCTTCTCCGATCTAGGGAGGAGGTCATGGAAGAATAAGAAGGAGGGGGCTCTCTCCCCCACACTTCCGGTGGCACCGGATTGCCACCGGGGGCCATCATCATCACCGCAATCTTCAGCAACAACTTCACTGCCATCATCAACAACTCTTCCCCCTCTATGCAGCGGTGTAACCCCTCTTTTACTCATTGTAATCTCTACTTAAACATGGTGCTCAACGATATATATTACCCAATGATGTATGGCTATCCTATGATGTTCGAGTAGATCCGTTTTGTCCTATGGGTTATTTGATGATCGTGATTGGATTTGAGTTGCATGTTTTGTTATTGGTGTTGTCCTACGGTGATCTCCGTGTCACACAAGCATGAGGGATCCCCACTGTAGGGTTAGCAATATGTTCAAGATTTGCTTATGGTGGGTGGCATGAGTGACAGAAGCACAGACCCGAGTAAGTAGGTTGTTTGCGTATGGGATAAAGAGGACTTGATACTTTAATGCTATGGTTGGGTTTTACCTTAATGATCTTTAGTAGTTGCGGATGCTTGCTAGAGTTCCAATCATAAGTGCATATGATCCAAGTAGAGAAAGTATGTTAGCTTATGCCTCTCCCTCATATAAAATTGCAATAATGATTACCGGTCTAGTTATCGATTGCCTAGGGACAAATAACTTTCTCGTAACAAAAACCCCTTTACTAAAACTAACTTAGTTGTGTCTTTATCTAAACAGCCCCTACTTTTTATTTACATGCTCTTTATTATCTTGCAAACCTATCCAACAACACCTACAAAGTACTTCTAGTTTCATACTTGTTCTAGGTAAAGCGAACATCAAGCGTGCGTAGAGTTGTATCCGTGGTCGATAGAACTTGAGTGAATATTTGTTCTACCTTTAGCTCCTCGTTAGGTTCGACACTCTTACTTATCGAAAGAGGCTACAATTGATCCCCTATACTTGTGGGTTATCAAGACCTTTTTCTGGCGCCGTTGCCGGGGAGCAATAGCGTGGGGTGAATATTCTCGTGTGTGCTTGTTTGCTTTATCACTAAGTAATTTTTATTTGCTGTTCTTAGTTGTTCTTTATCTTTAGTTATGGATACGAAACACGAAATACCAAAAAAAATAGGTGTACTTGCTGCTCATGGAGATGAGGAACCTCCTAAAACCCTCGATGTTCGTTATGTGACAGAAATTATGTACTACTTTGATAATCCTGAGAAAACCCCATTCAATTTGGTAATGGGAGTAACGTTGGATCGACGTGAATACTTTAGGGATTATTCCTTGACACAAAAAGGGAAACTATTATGAGATCAAATTTATATATTGAAGTGGTATGTTCGGCAAGTATGCTTGAGTTATGATTACACTTGTTGCTCTAGGATGAAGGCTCCACACCTTCCCTTTTCATGCAAATTTAATGATAATGAAACCTTAGCTTCTTATGCTAATTGTATATATGATTACTATGATGTGAAACAAATAGAAAATTTTGTTGCTTTTAAGGGTGCTTATGAAATTGAATCTTTGTTTGAAAAGTATGAAGCTTTTGATGATGATGTTTATAGGCCTGAAAATTTGGCTATATTGAAATATTGCTATGATAATTATGAATATAATTCCTATATTAATGCGCTTATTGAGAAAGTCTAAGCTGTCCAAGAAGAGACTAATATTTTGCAGGAGTCTATTGAAGAAGAAATTGATGAAACTGTGAGCTCATTGGATGAAAAAGATGAGGAGGAGAGCGAAGAACAAAAGGAGGAAGAGCGGATTGATCACCCGTGCCCACCTTCTAATGAGAGTAACTCTTCAACTCATACATTGTTTAATTTCCCTTCGTGCTTACCGAAGGATGATTGCTATGATGATTGTTATGATTCCGTTGATTCTTTTGAAATATCCCTTTTTGATGATGCTTGTTATGCTTGTGGTCAAGATGCCAATATGAATTATGCTTATGGAGATGAACTTGATATAGTTCCTTATGTTAAACATGAAATTTTTGCTATTGCACCCACACATGATAGTCCTATTATCTTTTTGAATTCTCCAAACTACACTATATCAGAGAAGTTTGTGCTTATTAAGGATTATATTGATGGGTTGCCTTTTACTGTTGCACATGATGATTTCGATAGATATAATATGATGTGCTTGCTGCTCCTACTTGCAATTATTATGAGAGAGGAACTATATCTCCACCTCTCTATGTTTCCAATACGATAAAATTGCAAGAAACTAATTATACTATGCATTGGCCTTTACTATGTGTGCATGAATTGTTCTTTTATGACATGCTGATGCATAGGAAGAGAGTTAGACTTTGTTGTTACATGATATATTTTACTTTGTGCTCATTACTAAATTACAAATCATTATTAATTAAAATTGGCTTTGATATACCTTGGGATCCGGGTGGATTCACTACTTGAGCACTATATGCCTAGCTTAATGGCTTTAAAGAAAGCGCTGCCAGGGAGACAACCCGGAAGATTTAGAGAGTCATTTATTTCTGTTGAGTGCTTTTATATAGTTTAAAAACAAAAAAATAAAGAGGGGAACCCGAAACTTTTCAAAAAGAGAAGCGAAAGTGATGATGCTTCCTATGCTTGTGGTCAAGATGCCAATATGAATTATGCTTATGGAGATGAACTTGATATAGTTCCTTATGATGATGCTTGCTATGCTTGTGGTCAAGATGCCAATATGAATTATGCTTATGGAGATGAACTTGATATAGTTCCTTATGTTAAACATGAAATTTTTGCTATTGCACCCACACATGATAGTCCTATTATCTTTTTGAATTCTCCAAACTACACTATATCAGAGAAGTTTGTGCTTATTAAGGATTATATTGATGGGTTTCCTTTTACTGTTGCACATGATGATTTCAATAGATATAATATGCATGTGCTTGCTTCTCCTACTTGCAATTATTATGAGAGAGGAACTATATCTCCATCTCTCTATGTTTCCAATACGATAAAATTGCAAGAAACTGATTATACTATGCATTGGCCTTTACTATGTGTGCATGAATTGTTCTTTTATGACATGCTGATGTATAGGAAGAGAGTTAGACTTTGTTGTTACATGATATATGTTACTTTGTGCTCACTACTAAATTACAAATCATTATTAATTAAAATTGGCTTTGATATACCTTGGGATCCGGGTAGATTCACTACTTGAGCACTATATGCCTAGCTTAATGGCTTTAAAGAAAGCACTGCCAGGGAGACAACCCGGAAGTTTTAGAGAGTCATTTATTTCTGTTGAGTGCTTTTATATAGTTTAAAAACAAAAAAATAAAGAGGGGAACCCAAAACTTTTCAAAAAGAGAAGCGAAAGTGAGAAAGACAAGCATTGTTGAAGTGGGAGCTAGCCTTGAACTTTGTTCATGCTCACAGAAACTTTGTGAATCTTGATTACAGAAACTTTTCAATAAAATAATTATCCCCTTGTACAATTCCATTATATTATAAAAATAATGTGCCAAGGTTTGCCTTTAGGATGTTTACTTTGCTTGTTTTTCTGTACGGTGCAGGACAGAAACTTTGGCTGTAGTGCGCGATTTTACATTTTTTTGCTGGAACATCAAATGGTTCTGATTCTTTTTGCACTGTATTTCTATACAAATTTTTTATTTTTCCTAATTTTGGTAGAATTTTTCATGTATCAGAGGTATGGTGAATGTTCAGATTATTACAGACTGTTCTGTTTTAGACAGATTCTGTTTTTGATGCATAGTTTGCTTGTTTTGATGAAACTATCAATTCCTATCAGTGGACTAAGCCATGGAAAAGCTATATTACAGTAGACACAATGCAAAAACAAAATATGAATTGGTTTGCAACAGTACTTAGAGTAGTGATTTGCTTTATTATAATAACGGATCTTACTGAGTTTTCTGTTGAAGTTTTGTGTGGATGAAGTGTTCGATGATCGAGAAGGTCTCGATGTGAGAAGAAGGAAGAGAGGCAAGAGCTCAAGCTTGGGAATGACTGAGGCACCCCAAGTAAATATTCAAGGAGACTCAAGTGTCTAAGATTAGGGATGCCCCGGAAGGCATTCCCTCTTTCGTCAACAAATATCGATATGTTTTCGGATTCGTTTCATTCATGTGATATGTGTAAATCTTGGAGCGTCTTTTGCATTTAGTTTTCATTTTTTTTATGCACCATGCTGGTATGAGATAGTCCTTGGTTGATTTATATAATGCTCTATGCACTTCACTTATATCTTTTGAGTATGGCTTTATAGAATGCTTCATGTGCTTCACTTATATCATTTGAAGTTTGGATTGCCTGTTTCTCTTTACATAGAAAACTGCCATTTGTAGATTGCTCTTTTGCTTCACTTATATTTGTTAGAGCACGGGCATATCTTTTGTAGAAAGAATTAAACTCTCTTGCTTCACTTATATCTATTTAGAGAGATGACAGGAATTGGTCATTCACATGGTTAGTCATAAAATCCTACATAAAACTTGTAGATCACTGAATATGATATGTTTGATTACTTGCAATAGTTTTGCGAGATAAAGATGGTGATATCATGCTAGTGGGTAGTTGTGGATTAGTAGAAATACTTGTGTTGAGGTCTGTGATTCCCGTAGCATGCACGTATGGTGAACTGTTATGTAACGAAGTCGGAGCATGAGGTATTTATTGATTGTCTTCCTTATGAGCGGCGGTCGGGGACGAGCGATGGTCTTTTCCTACCAATCTATCCCCCTAGGGGCATGCGTAGTAGTACTTTTCTTCGAGGGCTAATAAACTTTTGCAATAAGTATGTGAGTTCTTTATGACTAATGTTGAGTCCATGGATTATACGCACTCTCACCCTTCCATCATTGCTAGCCTCTCTAGTATCGCGCAACTTTCGCCGGTACCATATACCTTCCTCAAAACAGCCACCATACCTACCTATCATGGCATTTCCATAGCCATTCCGAGATATATTGCCATGCAACTTCCATCATCATATACATGACTTGAGCATTCATTGTCATATTGCTTTGCATGATCGTAAGATAGCTAGCATGATGTTTTCATGGCTTGTCCATTTTTTGATGTCATTGCTACGCTAGATTATTGCACATCCCGGTACACCGTCGGAGGCATTCATATAGATTCATATCTTTGTTCTAGTATCGAGTTGTAAGTAAATAAAAGTATGATGATCATCATTATTAGAACATTGCCCCAGTGAGGAAATGATGATGGAGACTATGATTCCCCCACAAGTCGGGATGAGACTCCGGACAAAAAAAAGAGAAAGGCCAAAAAAAGAGAAGCCCCAAAAAACAAAAAATAATAATGAGAGAAAAAGAGAGAAGGGGAAATGTTACTATCCTTTTACCACACTTGTGCTTCAGAGTAGCACCATGTTCTTCATATAGAGAGTCTCTTGAGTTATCACTTTCATATACTAGTGGGAATTTTCATTATAGAACTTGGCTTGTATATTCCGATGATGGGCTTCCTCAAATGCCCGAGGTCTTCATGAGCAAGCAAGTTGGATGCACACCCACTTAGTTTTAGTTTGAGCTTTCATATACTTATAGCTCTTAGTACATCCGTTGCATGGCAATCCCAACTCACTCACATCGATATATATTGATGGGCATCTCCATAGCCCGTTGATACGCCTAGTTGATGTGAGACTATCTTATCCTTTTTGTCTTCTCCACACAACCTCCACCATCATATTCTGTTCCACCTATAGTGCTATGTCCATGGCTCACGCTCATGTATTGCGTGAGGGTTGAAAAAGTTGAAGCACGTTAAAAAGTATGAACCAATTTCTTGGCTTGTCATCGGGGTTGTACATTGATGTCTACTACGCAACCTTCTTCTTGTAGGCGTTGTTCGGCCTCCAAGTGCAGAGGTTTGTAGGACAGTAGCACATTTCTCTCAAGTGGATGACCTAAGGTTTATCAATCCGTAGGAGGCGTAGGATGAAGATGGTCTCTCTCAAGCAACCCTGCAACCAAATAACAAAGAGTCTCTTGTGTTCCCAACACACCCAATACAATGGTAAATTGTATAGGTGCACTAGTTCGGCGAAGAGATGGTGATACAAGTGGTATATGGATGGTAGATATGGGTATTTGTAATCTGAAATTATAAAAACAGCAAGGTAACGAATGATAAAAGTGATCGTAAACGGTATGGCAATGCTAGGAAATAAGGCCTAGGGTTCATACTTTCGCTAGTGTAAGTTCCCTCAACAATACTAACATAATTGGGTCGCATAACTATCCCTCAACATGCAACAAAGAGTCACTCCAAAGTCACTAATAGCGGAGAACAAACGAAGAGATTATGGTAGGGTACGAAACCACCTCAAAGTTATTCTTTCCAATCAATCCGTTGGGCTATTCCTATAAGTGTCACAAACAGCCCTAGAGTTCGTACTATAATAACACCTTAAGACACAAATCAACCAAAACCCTAATGTCACCTAGATACTCCAATGTCACCTCAAGTATCCGTGGGTATGATTATACGATATGCATCACACAATCTCTGATTCATCTATTCAACCAACACATAGGACCTCAAAGAGTGCCCCAAAGTTTCTACCGGAGAATCACGACGAAAACGTGTGCCAACCCCTATGCATAGGTTCATGGATGGAACCCGCAAGTTGATCACCAAAACATACATCAAGTGAATCACGTGGTATCCCATTGTCACCACAGATACGCACGGCAAGACATACATCAAGTGTTCTCAAATCTTTAAAGACTCAATCCGATAAGATTACTTCAAGGGGAAAACTCAATCCATTACAATAGAGTAGAGGGGGAGAAGAAACATAAGATCCAACTATAATAGCAAAGCTCGCGATACATCAAGATCGTGCCAAATTAAGAACACGAGAGAGAGAGAGAGAGAGATCAAACACATAGCTACTGGTACATAGCCTCAGCCCCGAGGGAGAACTACTCCCTCCTCGTCATGGAGAGCACCGGGATGATGAAGATGGCCACCGGAGAGGGATTGCCCCCTCCGGCAGGGTGCCGGAATGGGTCTAGATTGGTTTTCGGTGGCTCCGGAGGCTTCTGGCGACGGAACTCCCGATCTATATTGCTCTCGGATGTTTTTAGGGTATATGGAGATATATTAGCGAAAGAAGTACGTCAGGGGGGCACGAGGGTGGAGGGCACGCCCAGGGGGGTGAGCGTGCCCCCCTGCCTCGTGGCCTCCTCGTTGCTTCCTTTATGTGGACTCCAAGTCTCCCGGGTTGCTTTCCTTCCAAAAATAAGTTCCGTGAAGTTTCAGGTCAATTGGACTCCGTTTGATTTTCTTTTTCTGCGATACTCTAAAACAAGGAAAAACAGAAACTGGCACTGGGCTCTAGGTTAATAGGTTAGTCCCAAAAATCATATAAAATAGCATATAAATGCATATAAAACATCCAAGGTTGATAATATAATAGCATGGAACAATAAAAAATTATAGATACGTTGGAGACGTATCAGCATCCCCAAGCTTAATTCCTGCTCGTCCTCAAGTAGGTATATGATAAAAACAGAATTTTTGATGTGGATTGCTACCTAACATATTTCTCTAAGTAATTCTTCTTTATTGTGGCAAGAATATTCAGATCCATAAGATTCAAGACAAAAGTTTAATATTGACATAGAAATAATAATACTTCAAGCATACTAACAAAGCAATCATGTCTTCTCAAAATAACATGGCCAAAGAAAGCTATCCCTACAAAATCATATAGTCTGGCTATGCTCCATCTTCACCACACAAAATATTTAAATCATGCACAACCCCGATGACAAGACAAGCAATTGTTTCATACTTTTGATGTTCTCAAACTTTTTCAATCTTCACGCAATATATGAGTGTGAGCCATGGACATAGCACTATAGGTGGAATAGAATGGTGGTTGTGGAGAAGACAAAAAGGAGAAGATAGTCTCACATCAACTAGGCGTATCAACGGGCTATGGAGATGCCCAGCAATAGATATCAATGTGATTGAGTAGGGATTTCCATGCAACGGACGCACTAAAGCTATAACACTACTAGAAAACAGGGCTTTGGTCCAGGCCGGGTCAGCCCATTAGTCCCGGTTCAGTCCAGAACCGGGACCAATGGGGGCATTGGTCCCGGTTCGTGAGCCCAGGGGGCCGGCCGGGCCACGTGGGCCATTGGTCCCAGTTCATCTGGACCTTTTGGTCCCGGTTGATGGGATGAACCGGGACCAATGGGCCTCGCTCCTGGCCCACCACCATTGGTCCCGGCTGGTGGCTTGAACCGGGACCAAAGGCTCCCCTTTAGTCCCGGTTCATGCCACCAACCGGGACCAATGAAGTGCCTATATATACCCCCTCGCGTAAGAGTAGAGCACACTGCTCTGTTTTTTCTGGCCAAGGGGGAGAGGGCTTGGTGGTGCTCTAGCTCACCTCCTATGCACACAAGGTGTTCGATGGAATGCCCGAGCCACACTACTTAAGCTTTCTCCTCTCCAAGCTCGACCTCCAAGCTCCATTTTCCACAATATTTGTCTAGGTTTAGCGGTCTGTCACGCCCCGTCCCCGTCTTCACTGATGAAGCTACGTACCTAGGGTAGGGGCATGGACCTGTCCTAAGTGCCCTACTCAAGGACATCGCTAGAAGAAGTCACATTTCAATTAACTTGGAGGTATCCCACTCGGCGGATTCGAGACACTCGACCATGAAGCCAACCACTCGACTGCCAGGAGATTTAAAGTCACTCCGCACGCAAACGGTCGGTCATTAAGTAGCTTTTATGGTCATCATAGCACTTCATTAGGGGCATTACCAGTAACCCCCATTCTTAATGTACTTTAAACCCTGCATTACTGAGGGCTGGAGGGGCCTGGCGAACTCTATATAAGCCACCCCCCTCCTCAGTATCAAGGGTTCGCACCCCTATTATTCACACACACATAATTCAGTCGACCGCCTCCGGGCACCGAGACGTAGGGCTGTTACTTCCTCCAAGAAGGGCCTGAACTCGTAATCCTCGTGTGCTTACAACTCCTCCATAGCTAAGATATAGCCTCTCCATACATACCCCCCTACATCACTGTCAGAGTTAGAACCACGACAGTTCGCGCCCACCGTGGGACCGAGGAGTCTTAGCGCCTAGTTGGAGAAGTTGCGATTTTTTCCGATCTCTTTGATCATGGTTTCAGGCGGAGCTTTGGTGGAGGGCCGTGAGATCCGTCTCGGCGCACTCTCGTTCATCGCCGACGACTCCGCTTGGCTTCAGGAGGCTCCACTCGACATTGACGCGTTCCCCGTCCGCGGGGCAACGCACTTTCATGCATGCCTCCGTGGTGTCCTCCTGCGGCAGTCGTCGACCCAGTATCGGTCGGCTCCTGTGGCATCTCCCTGCCCTGTTTCTCGCTGGCGCAAGCGCTCCGGTCGGTCGAGGCTTCAGAGGTGGGTGAGGCATGCGGTGGCCCGCCAGTCGGCCACCCCACAAGTCCCGGCGATCGAGCCCGACGAATCCCTCTACGGCCTGTTCGACTGGCTCCGTAGAGACCGCATCCGAATGCGATAGCAGTGACCCGGCGGCAGAGGTTCTGGTGATCGATGGGCCACACAGTCCTCTCAGTTTTCCCTGCACTAACGGAGGCGCGGATGGAGGCGACTCGTCGCGTCCCCACGAAGAGTACCTCCCCGAGCCTCTCACGTCAGTGCAGCGAGAGGAGCTTCGCCGCCGAAACATGGATGCACTCCGCACTCTATCGTTGGAGAAACCCCCGAGGCCCGGGCCTTGGAAGATGCGTGCTTGGCTAACTTGGCCGAGCGCACTCGACTGGAGAATCTTCAGCGAGCACTCGACGAGCGAGCACGTCAGCGGGCTCCGGAATCCAGTCGACGTCAACTCTTTCCGCCCCCGCAGGTATATCGAACTCCGATTCAAAATTTAGCAGCTGCAGCCCGTATAGCAGAGTCAATTCAACCCTCCCAGTTGGAGGCTGGCAGAGGTTTCTTGCAAATCAGAGCGTTGCTCCGGGCAGCAGGAGACCAGAATTCCGCTGTTTCTCAGTCGCGGAACAGGATCCACAGTCGATCCGTTGCAGCGGATACAGTCCAGTCGGCTCACAGCCCAAGATCGCCTCCGAGGCGTGAGGGACGTGGATACCGGCGTGATCAGTACAGAAGGAATGAGCAGTATGATCACCGATTCGATCGTGATGATCGACGTCGGGTGCCAACCCCTCCCCCGAGGAGTGGATCATATGTGCCTCGACAGCAGGATGACAGGCGCCCTCATAGTGTTGGGCGGAGAATTCCAGTCGACCCCAGGGAACCAGGCTTTGATGCGAGATCCACTCTCATTCAAGGTTTGGTCGACAGGAATAGAGCTCACCGAGAAGGCCACAATAGAGATGCGCCTACCAGTAGCAGAGTACATGTTTCAGGGCCGGAGTGTTTCAGTCGAGCCATCAGAGCCGCGGTAATTCCTCCCAACTTCAGGTTGGCGACTGGAGTTAGTAAGTTCCCGGTGAGTCCAAGCCCGATACTTGGCTCGAAGATTACCGAGTGGCTGTCCAGATTGGCGGTGGGAATGATGAGGTAGCCATGAAGCACCTGCCTCTCATGTTAGAAGGCTCGGCCAGAGCGTGGCTGAATCAGTTAGCACCCAGCAGCATTTACACTTGGGAGGATCTCTCCCGAGTGTTTGTCACCACATTTGAAGGAACATGCAAGCGACCTACAGGCCTTACGAAATTGCAGTCTTGTGTGCAGAAACCGAGTGAAACTCTGATGGATTACATCCAGAGGTGGATCACATTGCATCACACAGTTGAAAATGTACCAGATCATCAAGCAGTTTGTGCCTTTAAAGAAGGCATTAAGTACAGAGAATTGAATCTGAAGTTCGGTCGAACTGGAGAGATGTCTCTGAATCGGATGATGGAGATTGCCACCAAATACGCCAATGGTGAAGATGAGGATCGACTCCGGAGTGGCAAGCATAAAGCAGTCGCCCAGGAAACCGGAGGAAATTTTAGTCGGAAACAGAAGAGGAAAGCCGAGCCAGCCGCTCCTGGAGAGGCCCTGGCCGTAACCCAAGGAAAATTTAAGGGAAAACCCGAAGGGCCTTGGAACCCTAAGAAAGTTAAAGACCAAGATGGAAATGATGTTTTGGATCTACCGTGTCACATCCACACCAAGAAAGATGAAGAGGGTAAATTCATTTACCCAAAGCATACCACTCGACAGTGTCGGCTCCTGATCCAGCAGTTTCAGGGCAAGCAGTCCAAAGATAAGGAAAAAGAGTCGGACAAAGTTGAGGACAAGGAAGATAGTGACGATGGGTAACCCCAGGTCAATTCCACCCTGATGATTTTTGTTGATGTTGAGAGCAAAAGTCGACTGAAGGTTATTAACCGTGAGGTAAATATGGTTGCTCCGGCGACACCCAATTATCTGAAGTGGTCCCAGACTGCCATCACATTCGACCAGTCTGATCACCCTACGCACATTGCCACCCCTGGGAGGCAAGCTCTGGTGGTCGACCCAGTTGTCGAAGGCACTCGACTGACCAAAGTCCTGATGGATGGAGGCAGTGGTTTGAATATACTGTATGCAGAAACATTGAAAGGGATGGACATTCCGATGTCCAGACTCAGTACCAGTAACATGAGTTTCCATGGATTCATTCCTGGGAAGAAAGCCGAGTCACTCGGCCAAATTGCTCTTGATGTGGTTTTCAGTGATTCCAAGAATTACCGCAAGGAAAAGTTGACATTCGAAGTTGTGGATTTCCAAAGTGCTTATCATGCTATTTTGGGCAGGCCAGCTTATGCATGCTTCATGGCTCGACCATGTTATGTGTATCTCAAATTGAAGATGCCTGGTCCCAAAGGTGTGATCACTATTACAGGCAATCGGAAGAAGGCAGAAGAGTGTTTTCAAAAAGGCTCAAAGATTGCTGACGCTCAGATGGCAGTGGTCGAGCTGCAAGAGTATCAGAAGACTGCAGATCCGAGTGAGTTGCTACGAGCTAAGAAGCCTGCTTCAGAATCAGCTTTTCAGTCGTCGGGTGAAACGAAGGCAGTTCACATTCACCCGACCGATCCAAATGCTGCTCCGACTCACATCTCAACGACGCTCGACTCCAAATAGGAAGAAGCGCTCATCCAGTTCCTCCATGAGAACTGGGACATCTTCGCATGGAAGCCTTTTGACATGCCTAGAGTTCCCAGGGGGCTGGCTGAGCACCGCCTACGAGTCGACCCAAAATTTAAACATGTGAAAGAACATCTTCGACGGTCCGCCGTCCAGAAGAGGAAGGCCATTGGCGAGGAGGTGGCTCGGCTCTTAGCAGCGGAGTTCATCCGAGAAATTTACCACTCCGAGTGGCTCACCAATGTTGTCATGGTCCCCAAGAAGGACAAGTCACTTTGCATGTGCATTGATTTTAAGCATATCAATCGGGCCTGCCCGAAAGATCATTTTCCTCTCCCCGCATCGACCAGATAGTCGACTCGACTGCGGGATGTGAGCGCTTGTCTTTTCTAGACACCTATTCCGGGTACCATCAGATCCGTATGTACGGGCCCGACGAAATCAAAACAGCTTTCATCACTCCGTTCGGGTGCTTCTGTTATGTTACCATGCCATTCGGCCTCAAGAATGCCGGAGCCACGTTCATGAGGATGATTCAGAAGTGTTTGCTCACTCAAATCAGTCGGAACGTGGAGGCATACATGGATGATATTGTGGTTAAGTCACGCAAAGGTTCCGACCTACTGACTGACCTTGCTGAAACCTTTGCCAACCTCAGGGGGTATGATATCAAGCTCAATCCATCAAAATGCGCATTCGGAGTTCCAGGTGGAAAGTTACTCGGTTTTCTCGTTTCCGAACGGGGAATCGACGCCAATCCTGAAAAAATTGGTACTATACTCCGGATGAAGCGTCCTGTGCGTGTACATGACGTTCAGAAGCTTACAAGTTGCTTGGCCGCTTTAAGTCGATTCATATCTCGTCTCGGTGAAAAGGCATTGCCTCTTTACCGACTGATGAAGAAGTCCGACAAGTTCGAGTGGACTCCGGAAGCTGATGCAGCGTTTGCAGAGCT
The DNA here is from genome assembly GCA_034509565.1 of Triticum monococcum. Lineage (NCBI taxonomy): Eukaryota > Viridiplantae > Streptophyta > Magnoliopsida > Poales > Poaceae > Triticum > Triticum monococcum. The sequence continues at coordinate 141,661,325 of CM067845.1, read as the reverse complement.
AAAAGCTCTGCTCTCCACCCAGCCGGTGCTTGCTGCCCCAATCAGCAAGGAGCCTTTGCTGCTTTACATTGCAGCCACAGGACAAGTTGTCAGTACAGTACTTACGGTCGAGCGGGAATAAGAAGGAAAGGCCTTCAAAGTTCAGCGCCCAGTATATTATGTTTCTGAAGTTTTGACTCATTCAAAGCAAAGATATCCTCACTACCAGAAGCTTGTATATGGAATTTATATGACCACGAAGAAGGTTGCACATTACTTCTCTGATCATTCCATTACAGTCATCAGCGACGCTCCGCTATCAGAGATTTTGCACAATATATGACCACGAAGAAGGTTGCACATTACTTCTCTGATCATTCCATTACAGTCGTCAGCGACGCTCTGCTATCAGAGATTTTGCACAACAGAGATGCAACTGGTCGAGTGGCCAAATGGGCGATTGAACTTCTTCCCCTAGATATCAAGTTTGAGGCAAAGAAAGCTATCAAGTCCCAAGCAATTGCAGATTTCATCGCCGAGTGGATCGAACAGCAACTTCCGACTCAAGTTCACTCGGAGCACTAGACCATGTTCTTCGATGGATCTAAGATGCTGAATGGTTCCGGTGCTGGGGTAGTATTGGTTTCCCCCCGAGGAGATAAGCTCAGATATGTTCTCCAAATTCACTTCGATTCCTCCAATAACGAAGCAGAATATGAAGCACTTTTATATGGGTTGCGCATGGCCATTTCACTCGGCGTCCGTCGCCTCATGATCTATGGCGACTCAGATTTGGTGATTAATCAGGTGATGAAGGAGTGGGACGTCAGAAGTCCAGCTATGACTGGGTATTGCAATGCAGTGAGGAAGTTAGAGAAGAAATTCGAGGGGTTAGAGCTCCATCACATCCCCCAACTGAAAAATCAAGCGGCTGATGATTTGGCAAAGATAGGCTCCAAGAGAGAAGCCATCCCTAGCAATGTGTTCTTGGAACACATCCACTCGCCGACAGTCCAAGAAAATCCTTTTACAGATGAAGCCCCGCAGCCAAAGAGCGCCACAGATCCGACTGAAGTTGAAATTCCGGCAGTGGTCGACCTAATCATGGAAGTTTTGGCGATCACCCCCGACTGGACGATACCGTACATCGCGTATATCCTGAGAAAGGAACTCCCGGAGGACGAAGAAGAGGCTCAACAGATCGTTCGCTGATCCAAGGCCTTTACAGTCATAAAGGGACAGTTGTATAGAGAAAGCGCGACTGGAGTCGGTCAAAAGTGTATAACACCAGAAGAAGGTCAAATAATCCTTGATGATATCCACTCGGGGACCTGTGGTCATCATGCGTTCTCTCGGACCATTGTGGCTAAAGCATACCAGGCGGGATTTTATTGGCCAAGAGCGAATGAAATGGCAAAAGAGATAGTTGACAAGTGTGGAGGGTGCCAGTTCTACTCCAACATGTCACACAAGCCTGCATCAGCCCTAAAGACCATTCCACTCGTCTGGCCCTTCGCTGTTTGGGGACTGGACATGGTTGGTCCACTGAGAACAGGCAGGAGCGGTTTCACACATGTGCTTGTGGCAGTCGACAGGTTTACCAAATGGATTGAAGCTAAGCCTATCAAGAATCTTGATGCTTGCACTGCTATCAGTTTCGTCAGGGAGTTAACATTCAGATATGGAGTCCCGCATAGCATCATCACTGACAATGGGTCAAACTTTGATTCGAACAAGTTCAGAGCTTTTTGCGCCTCTCAAGGCACGCGAGTCGACTACGCATCGGTCGCCCATCCCCAGTCGAATGGACAAGCAGAAAGGGCAAATGGTTTGATTCTCAAAGGACTAAAGCCTCGGCTGATGCATGATCTCAAGCACGCAGCAGGCGCATGGGTCGACGAGCTTCCATCAGATCTGTGGGGATTGAGGACCACCCCAAATCGGTCGACTGGAAGAACTCCGTTCTTTCTGGTTTACGGAGCTGAAGCAGTCCTGCCGAGCGATCTACTTCACAATGCGCCACGAGTCGAGCTTTACACTGAAGATGAAGCAGAACAAGCCCGGCAAGATGCAGTCGACCTCCTGGAAGAAGAAAGAGAAATGGCTATGATCCGATCGACCATTTACCAGCAAGACTTGCGTCGATTCCATGCCAGAAATGTGAAGAGTCGAGCCTTCCAAGAAGGAAATTTGGTCCTCTGAGTGGATCAATAGAAACCACACAAGCTCGCCCCTACTTGGGAAGGCCCCTTCATCATCACCAGAGTCCTCCACAATGGAGCATATCACCTTTACAATATCAGTCACTAGATCGATGAGCCACGAGCTTGGAATGCGGAACTGATCCGCCCCTTTTACACTTGAATTCTCACTCGGATGAGATGTAATAAGAAAAACTTCTGTAGTCTATTTATCAAGAGTGTTACAATTCTTCCTATAATTGTTGTCGCCTTTGTTTGCGTATGAAATCCCCCAGTGGGTAGCTTAGCTGCGAATCTGTTTCGCCTAAGTTTGTGAAAAAAATCCTACCGAGTGGTGAGCCAGACTCCCACTCGGGGGCTTAGCTGCAGCCCAGTGCTCGCCTAAGTGTTTAAAAAATCCTACCGAGTGGAGAGCAGACCTCCCACTCGGGGGCTTAGCTGCAGCCCAGTGCTCGCCTAAGTGTTTAAAAAAATCCTACCGAGTGGCGAGCCAGACTCCCACTCGGGGGCTTAGCTGCAGCCCAGTGCTCGCCTAAGTGTTTAAAAAATGCTACCGAGTGGAGAGCAGACCTCCCACTCGGGGGCTTAGCTGCAGCCCAGTGCTCGCCTAAGTGTTTAAAAAATCCTATCGAGTGGCGAGCCAGACTCTCACTTGGGGGCTTAGCTGCAGCCCAGTGCTCGCCTAAGTGGTTAAAAGATCCTACCGAGTGGAGAGCAGACCTCCCACTCGGAGGCTTAGCTGCAGTCCAGTACTCGCCTAAGTTTTTAAAATCCTACCGAGTGGAGAGCAGACCTCCCACTCGGGGGCTTAGCTGCAGCCCAGTGCTCGCCTAAGTGGTTAAAAAATCCTACCGAGTGGAGAGCAGACCTCCCACTCGGAGGCTTAGCTGTAGTCCAGTACTCGCCTAAGTTTTTAAAATCCTACCGAGTGGCGAGCCAGACTCCCACTCGGGGGCTTAGCTGGAGCCCAGTGCTCGCCTAAGTGTTTAGAAAATCCTACCGAGTGGAGAGCAGACCTTCCACTCGGGGGCTTAGTTGCAGCCCAGTGCTCACCTAAGTGTTTAAAAAATCCTACCGAGTGGAGAGCAGACCTTCCACTCGGAGGCTTAGCTGCAGTCCAGTACTCGCCTAAGTTTTTAAAATCCTACCGAGTGGCGAGCCAGACTCCCACTCGGGGGCTTAGCTGCAGTCCAGTACTCGCCTAAGTTTGAAAAAATCCTACCGAGTGGAGAGCAGACCTCCCACTCGGAGGCTTAGCTGTAGTCCAGTACTCGCCTAAGTTTGAAAAAATCCTACCGAGTGGAGAGCAGACCTCCCACTCGGAGGCTTAGCTGCAATCCAGTGCTCGCCTAAGTTTTTAAAATCCTATCGAGTGAAGAGCAGACCTCCCACTCGGGGGCTTAGCTGCAGCCCAGTGCTCTCCTAAGTACGGAACGCATCCCAATCCGCAAGGACGACGAGGTGCAAATCGACTGCTACCTTCTCCTTAGGAGCTGCACCACAAATACAAAGTTATTTCGAGTGAAGAACAAGTTCCACTCGACAGATAATTCATGAAGATATTCAACGATAAATCAAGTTCAGATAAGGTCCAAAGGTCCTAGACCGCAGATCAAAGTACTTGAGCCTCCAGCTCGACAGAGTTTAACGGTTACAAAATCCACTCGGCATTCCGAGGCAAATTTAAAGTGAAGCATAAAAGTTTTTATTCCTCAGGCGGAGGACTGGAAGGGGCGACGAACTCGTCCAAGTCGATCCCGTCTGCAATGCGAGTGGCAGCAGCAATGAAAGTCTCCATGAAGTCTTGAAAGTTTTGCTTCCTGGTATTGGCAACTTGGATAGCGGCCAACTTTTCTTCTCGCACCTCCTTACAGTGGACGCGGACCAGAGACAGAGCGACGTCGGCGCCACATCTAGCAGAAGATTTCTTCCATTCCACCACTCGACCTGGGACTTCATTCAGTCGAGTCATCAGGGACTCGAGGTCATTTTGAAGCATCGTCCTAGGCCAGAGCGACGTATCGATCCGCGACATCGCAACCTTCAACCGAGCAAGATAGTCCACAACTCCGGCAACACGAGATTCTAGTCGGAGCACGTTCATAGCAGCCTCGTCCTTCACTGGAGAATTGATGGGGTCCAAGCCTATCTCCACTCGACTGGTCCCCTCTTCAAAGTTCTGGCAGAATTCTGTAAACACAATTCAAGGATAAGTCAATGACTCTACGCAGGTTTGGTAACTGCAAGTCAGTCGGACCGGAGTAATTACCCTCGAGCATGACGAACAGCTTCTTGGCAAGTCCACCAAGATAAACCTCCAGATCGTTCCTCTGCCCCGCCAGTTCACCTGCCTGGTCACTCATAGTCATCTTGTCTTTCTTTAGACGGCTGACCTCTTGATTAGCCATGTTGAGAGCACTTTTCAGCCTGGAGTTTTCCTTTTCAAGAGTACCGACCGAAGCCAGTTTTTCTTTAGCAAGCTTCGTTTTGTTCAGGGCCTCCTTCTGAGCTTCTGCAAGGTCTTGATCCTTCTTCTTTAGAGCCTCCTCCACTTTGTCTATGAAACAGCAAGTGAGATCAACATCGAGGACGGCCAGAAAGAAAGGACAGTCAACAAAAGCTCACCAACCATACCTTTTGCTTCGTCCCTCGCCTTCTGCAAGTTCTCCTGAGCAAGCTTCAAGTCAAGGTTGAGCTGGATCTGTTTGTTCTCCAACTCAATGTAGCGAGCCACAAGTTCGTAGGATTTCTGCAAAAAATCAGTCGACAGACGTCCAAGATAAGTTGCTTCCGAGTAACCAAGAGACAATGATGGCGTTTCTAAGACTACAGCCGAATCAAAAACATTTGACAGTAGTCTCGGGGACTACACCCAGTGGGTGCACTCAGCGTGCCCCCACTAGTTCGACCAAAAAATCGACTGCCCACAGTCGACTGTATACAGTTCCATTCGCCATGGCCTGACCAGACCGAGTGAAGAAGTTCAACTAAAGCAACACAATATAAAGACTACAGTCGACTGCCAGCAGTCCACCGTAGTCTCGGGGACTACACCCAGTGGGTGCACTCAGCGTGCCCCCACTCACACCCAGTGGGTGTACAGATATAAAGACCTTCGGAAAAGAGATTCTTTAGATAGCATATCCTAACAGAACAAGCGGCGAATTGATTGACATGGACGTTGCTCTGAAGAGCTGAACTTGCGTCATAAGTTGCTTGGCTGGCTTCCCGAACCACCTTCACTTGCTCCATCATGATCCCCGCCTGGCGTATAGCCTCCTTAGCGGCACCCGCTTGGTCCTCAGGGACGTGGTGTGTGGCAAAAAGTGAAGGCGGATTTTCAGTCGACGTCGAAGGCCGGACACTCGTCAGAGGAACAGCGAAGGTCACAGAAGCCCGAGTGGTGTCACCACCCTCCCGAGCTACGGCCTCAGGCGCCGAAGTAGTTTGTGGGGTCTGGCCAGCCGACGCCCTCCTATTCCTTCTCGCCCTCAGTGGCACTTCGTCTTCATCATCAGGGAGGTCGATGACATGAGGAGGAGCTACAAGAAAAATCCAATCGACCGAAATTATAAGAAATCGTCAGTCGACTAAAAAGCAGAGCGTCAGTAATCATACCAGGGTTGGAGGTAACAGCGTCTTCCATCTCTTGATCATCGTCCTTGGCGGAGATCTCCGAGATGGCAGCACTGCAAATTTCGAAAGTCAGTCGTCTTATTCAACGAATCAACCAAGAGTCCGTCACGTTCGACAAAGGAAAACAAATTCTACTATTACCCAGAAATGGTGGGGACAGTCATCTTCATCTTGGGCAGAGCCTTGGGCGGCTTGGACGGCGTCGCGGGTGGATGCTTGGGAGTTTTTTCTGTTGGTGCTGGAGATGAGGTCCGAGGGCGCTTCGACGACTGCCCAAAAGGGACAGTTGCCTTACCACGTTCCCGCGCAGGGTCGTGTGTAAGCTTGGATCGCTGTTCCGAGCGGGGATGTTCGACTTCTTCCTCCTCTTCTTCACTGGAGTTGTCGTCATCATCCCCCTCTCCTTCGCTGTCAGATTCCCACTCTTCTCTCTCGTCTCCACTTTCGCCTCCGCTCGCCTCTCCTTCCTCGGCCTGCTCCTGTGCTCCATTGGGTGTCGAATACATCTCAGTAGTGGCCTAGAGGACAGCAAACAAGACAAAAGTCAATCGACTGATCCAAAGAGAACAAATAAAGAAAGCAAGATCTCAGTCGGAAACGCAAGGTCAGACCTAATCCACTTCGTATGATTGGTCGAGTGGAGGAATCCTCCTGGCACCTCGGGGGTTGTCCTTGTTCCCTGTGATACTCGACAGCCACCCTTCCAACATCTCATCAGTGACCTCCTCTGGGTGAATCCGAGTGGTGTCTTCGAGACCCGAGTACAGCCACATCGGGTGGTCACGAGCCTGAAGCGGTTGGATACGCCTCCGAAGGAAGACTTCCAGCAAGTCCATGCCAGTCACACCCTCGCGGACAAGCTGAACCACTCGACCGACCAGCACCTTGACTTGCGCCTTTTCCTCCGGCATCACTTTCAGAGAAGCAGGTTTTTGTGCTCGATTCAGAGAAAAAGGGGGAAGCCCAGTCGACTGTCCAGGGGTCACCTGGTCTTTACAGTAAAACCAAGTCGATTGCCACCCATGGACTGACTTGGGAAAAGTGATAGATGGAAAGGAACTTTTTCCCCTCATCTGGATCGCCAGGCCCCCGCACAGCTGAATCACCTGCGTCCGTTCATCACTCGACTTGGCCTTCTTGACCGACTGAGAGCGGCAAGTGAAGATGTGCTTGAAGAGTCCCCAATGGGGGCGGCAACCCAAGAAGTTTTCACACAAGGAAACGAAAGCAGCAAGATACACAATAGAATTGGGAGTAAAGTGATGGAGCTGCGCTCTGAAGAAGTTCAAGAAGCTCCGGAAAAAAGGATGAGGAGGCAGAGAGAATCCGCGATCGATATGGGTGGTGAGGAGGACGCACTCACCATCACGAGGCTGGGGTTCGACTTCTTTCCCCGAAAGATGCGCAGATTCGTGGGGAATGAATCCCCCCTCGACCAGATCATCAAGATCGTCCTGCCGAATCGCTGACGGCATCCAGTCGCCCTGGATCCAATCCTTGGGCAGAGCAGTCCTCGAGGAAGATCCGCCCTGAGCAGACTTCTTCCCCTTCCCCTGCACCGCCGCCTTCTTCGCGCGCTCCAGAGCCAACGTCTTCTCCTTCACCATCATCGCCGGTGAAGCTCGAACAGGCCTACGGCACCAAGGTGAGAGCGGAGGTGGCGGAGGATCTTGTGAAGGAAGAGGGAAAAGTGGAGGCGCACTGTTCGGGGGCCCCGAGCTGGCAACTTATAAGAGGTCGCTTCCGAGTGGCTGACTGGTAGGCCCAGACAATCCCGTCAAATCCCGCAACAGATGTGCGCGCGGTACATGGTGAAAAAGGTGGCGCGGGGATCGTGGAGCTTCCGTCCTATCCCATCTGATTACTGCGGCCGCCCCCGTCCCGCGCGCTTCCCGGAATTCAAATCCCGCAAAATCCGCGGACCGCGGGACAACTCATCAAACAGAAGATCCCTTTCATACCATCACTCGGAACTTCACAAGTAAAGAAATTCACTCGACAAGAGGCCAAGAATGGATCAAGGCGACTGAAAGAAGTTGACGACGTCATCCGTGACAATTGATCCAAAACAAGACGTTCATCTAACATGAAGAACCAGTCAGAAAGATCCCCAACTCCTTCCCCACTCAAACCTCGATCCATTCGGGGGCTAATGATGAAGCTACGTACCTAGGGTAGGGGCATGGACCTGTCCTAAGTGCCCTACTCAAGGACATCCCTAGAAGAAGTCACCTTTCAATCAACTTGGAGGTATCCCACTCGACGGATTCGAGACACTCGACCACGAAGCCAACCACTCGACTGCCAGGAGATCTAAAGTCACTCCGCACACAAACGGTCGGTCATTGAGTAGCTTTTATGGTCATCATAGCACTTTATTAGGGGCGTTACTAGTAACCCCCATTCTTAATGTACTTTAAACCCTGCATTACTGAGGGCTGGAGGGGCCTGGCGAACTCTATATAAGCCACCCCCCTCCTCAGTATCAAGGGTTCACACCCCTGTTATTCACACACACATAATTCAGTCGACCGCCTCCGGGCACCAAGACGTAGCGCTGTTACTTCCTCCGAGAAGGGCATGAACTCATAATCCTCGTGTGCTTACAACTCCTCCTTAGCTAAGATCTAGCCTCTCCATACATACCCCCCTACATCACAGTCAGAGTTAGAACCACGACATTCACCGCCGTCGATCACCTGCGCCGAGCTCATCGCCGGCACCACCGTGGTGAGCCTCTTGTTCTTATCTTCTTTCTGAAAGGAAAAATATTCTTACTTGTATGTTTACATAGATACTTGTATTATTTTCTTACTTTTATTATTGCATCTTATATAGTGCAATGGTTTTGGTATCCGCCCCCGTCGGCCCTCGTCCTGTCTATGATTCGGATGTGGTATATATATTATCTTTATAACTATTGGTTCATTTATTGTTTATGAAAATTATGCCGACCAACGTGACATAGATTTTATTTATGTAGGATGTATGTGAATCGGAAATGCCAACCGACCCTATTGTCGAGAGGTTAAATTTAGTTGAAGAAGAAAACAATTTGTCGAAGGAAAAAATAAAAAAATTGAGGAGGAGAAGATGATATTGGAGTTGCATGTTGCGGATGTCATCGATGATCACAATATCAAGATGGATGCAATGCGCTTGAAGATTAGAAAGATTAGAAAATATGCCATTCATACTGAGGCTTGGTATCATTATGCCGTTGGATCAATTGTTACCTTGGTTGCGATTATGATCTCATTTGTTTTCGCATTGAAATGTTTTACATAGTTTCAATGTATGGTTTAATTAATTAGATGCTCTGGAGAGCTATATGTTGTTAGATGAGAACTATGTATGCACTTTGGTTTTAGTGTGATGATGAACTTCTATTAATTTGGACACTTAATTATATATAATGCACACAGGTGAACCGGCAATGGATGTACGGTGACAGACACACCTGCGAGTACATTAAGGGCGTGCATGAGTTTCTCGATGCGGCTGAGGCAAACAAGCAGAATGGTTTTATGTGTTGTCCATGCACTGAATGTGGGAATATGAGGTCTTACTCTAACCGGAAAATCCTTCACTCCCACCTGCTTTACAAGGGTTTCATGCCACACTATAATGTTTGGACGAGGCACGGAGAAATAGGGGTTATGATGGAAGACGGCAAAGAAGAAGAGTACGATGACAACTATGTGCCCCCTGAATACGGTGATGCTGCAACGGGGGGAGCTGGTGAAGATCAAGAGGAACCAGACGATGTGCCCAATGATGCTGCAACGGGTGAAACTGCTGAAGATCAAGAGGAACCAGACGATGTGCCCGATGATGATGATCTCCGCCGGGTCATTGTCGATGCAAGGATGCAATGCGAAAGTCAAAAGGAGAAGCTGAAGTTCGACCGCATGTTAGAGGATCACAAAAAAGGGTTGTACCCCAATTGCGAACATGGCAACACAAAGCTCGGTACCGTACTGGAATTGCTGCAGTGGAAGGCAGAGAATGCTGTGGCTAACAAAGGATTTGAGAAGCTACTGAAAATATTGAAGAAGAAGCTTCCAAAGGATAACGAATTGCCCGACAGTACATACGCAGCAAAGAAGGTCGTATGCCCTCTAGGATTGGAGGTGGAGAAGATACATGCATGCCCTAATGAATGCATCCTCTACCACGGTGCATACAAGGATCTGAACACATGCCCGGTATGCGGTGCATTGCGGTATAAGATCAGACGAGATGACCCTGGTGATGTTGACGGCGAGCCCCCCAGGAAGAGGGTTCCTGCGAAGGTGATGTGGTATGCTCCTATAATACCACGGTTGAAACGTCTATTCAAAAACGAAGAGCATGCCAAGTTGATGCGATGGCACAATGAGAACCAAAAGAAAGATGGGAAGTTGAGAGCACCCGCTGACGGGTCATAGTGGAGAAAAATCGAGAGAAAGTATTGGGATGAGTTTGCAAAGGACCCAAGGAATGTATGGTTTGCTTTAAGCGCGGATGGCATTAATCCTTTCGGGGAGCAGAGCAGCAATCACAGCACCTGGCCCGTGACTCTATGTATGTATAACCTTCCTCCTTGGATGTGCATGAAGAGGAAGTTTATTATGATGCCAGTTCTCATCCAAGGCCCTAAGCAACCCGGCAACAACATTGATGTGTACCTAAGGCCATTAGTTGAAGAACTTTTACAGCTGTGGAATGGAAACGGTGTACATACGTGGGATGAGCACAGACAGGAGGAATTTAACCTTAAGGCGTTGCTGTTCGTGACCATCAACGATTGGCCCGCTCTCAGTAACCTTTCAGGATAGACAAACAAAGGATACCATGCATGCACGCACTGTTTAGATGACACTGAAAGTATATACCTGGACAAATGTAGGAAGAATGTGTACCTGGGTCATCGTCGATTTCTTCCGACCAACCATCAATGTCGAAAGAAACGCAAGCATTTCAAAGGCGAGGCAGATCACCGGAAGAAGCCCGCCATGCGTACCGGTGATCACGTACTTGCTATGGTCAATGATTTACATGTAATCTTTGGAAAGGGTCCCGGTGGACTAGCTATTCCGAATGACGCTGAGGGACACGCACCCATGTGGAAGAAGAAATCTATATTTTGGGACCTACCCTACTGGAAAGACCTAGAGGTCCGCTCTTCAATCGACGTGATGCACGTGACGAAGAACCTTTGCAGGAACCTACTAGGCTTCTTGGGCGTGTATGGGAAGACATAAGATACATCTGAGGCACGGGAGGACCTACAACGTTTGCACGAAAAAGACGGCATGCCTCCGAAGCAGTATAAAGGTCCTGCCAGCTACGCTCTTACGAAAGAAGAGAAAGAAATCTTCTTTGAATGCCTGCTCAGTATGAAGGTCACGACTGGCTTCTCGTCGAATATAAAGGGAATAATAAATATGCCAGAGAAAAAGTTTCAGAACCTAAAGTCTCATGACTGCCACGTGATTATGACGCAACTACTTCCGGTTGCATTGAGGGGGCTTCTACCGGAAAACATCCGATTAGCCATTGTGAAGCTATGTGCATTCCTCAATGCAATCTCTCAGAAGGTGATCGATCCAGAAATCGTACCAAGGCTAAGGAGTGATGTGGCGCAATGTCTTGTCAGTTTCGAACTGGTGTTCCCACCATCCTTCTTCAATATCATGACGCACGTCCTAGTTCATCTAGTCGACGAGATTGTCATCCTGGGGCCCGTATTTCTACACAATATGTTCCCCTTTGAGAGGTTCATGGGAGTCCTAAAGAAATATGTTCGTAACCATGGGCCATCAAATAGAGGATGTTATCGGGTTTTGTGTTGACTTCATTCCTGGCCTTAAGAAGATAGGTCTCCCTAAATCGCGGTATGAGGGGAGACTGTCTGGAAAAGGCACTCTTGGAAGTGACTCAATAATATGCAGGGACGGATATTCTTGGTCTCAAGCACACTACACAGTTCTATAGAACTCTACCTTGGTGACCCCGTATGTCGATGAACACAAGAATAGTCTGCACTCCAAACACCCGGAGCAGTGCGACGACTGGATTACATGTGAACACATTAGGACTTTCAGCAGTTGGTTGGAAACACGTCTCAGAGGTGACAACACTGTTTTTGATGAGTTGTACTTGTTGTCCAGGGGACCATCTTTGACTATATTGACTTACAAAGGATACGAGATAAATGGGAATACATTTTACACGATCGCCCAAGATCAAAAGAGCACCAACCAAAACAGCGGTATCCGCTTTGATGCAGCAACCGAGAGCGGAAAGGACACATATTATGGTTACATAGCGGACATATGGGAACTTGACTACGGACCTGATTTTAAGGTCCCTTTGTTTAAGTGCAAATGGGTCAATCTGTCAGGCGGCGGGGTACAGGTAGACCCACAGTACGGAATGACAACAGTGGATCTGAAAAATCTTGGGTACACTGACGAACCGTTCGTCCTAGCCAATGATGTGGCACAGGTTATCTATGTGAACGACATGTCTACCAAACCGAGAAAAATAAAATATGAGGAAGCGAATACATCATACGATGAGCCAAAGCGCCACATAGTTCTTTCAGGAAAAAGGGACATCCTGGGAGTGGACGGCAAGACAGACATGTCTGAAGATTATGAAAAGTTTCATGAAATTCCTCCCTTCAATGTCAAGGCTGACCCAAGCATCCTGATAAACGATGAAGATTATCCATGGTTCGGCGCAATAAGCAAATGACACAAGCAAAGAAAAAGTGAAGACTTTCTCCCGCAACTATTATGATGATACCATGCCAACTTTGTAACACACGAAGTGCATCCAATTTTTGCTGTAACCATCTCAACTTTGTTGCACATGCTATGTGGGTGAAATGATGATACCATGCCAACTTTCAACCTTTTCGGAGTTCATTTGAAATGCTTTTCAATTTCAGAGTCTTATAGCTCAAAAAATCAGTAAATGCATGAAAAATAACCAATGAAGTCAGAAAGGGTTGAAAATTGATGATGTGGCTTTGAATGGTGCATTTTGAACACGTAAAAAATATGGAGTTCAAATAAGTTCAAGAAAATGAAATCCCTTTGTAACAGATGATCTTTCGTCTGAAACCCTGATACTTCGAAAGAGATTGTCCGTTTTGTACACGAAGTGCATCCAGTTTTTGCCGTAACCATCTCAACTTTGTTGCACATGCTATGTGGGTGAAATTATGATACCATGCCAACTTTCAACCTTTTCGGAGTTCATTTGAAATGCTTTTCAATTTCAGGGTCTTATAGCTCAAAAAATCAGTAAATGCATGAAAAATAACAAATGAAGTCAGAAAGGGTTGAAAATTGATGATGTGGCTTTGAATGGTGCATTTTGAACACAGAAAAAATATGGAGTTCAAATAAGTTCAAGAAAATGAAATCCCTTTGTAACAGATAATCTTTCGTCCAAAACCCTGATACTTCGAAAGAGATTGTCCGTTTTGTACACGAAGTGCATCCAGTTTTTTCCGTAACCATCTCAACTTTGTTGCACATGCTATGTGGGTGAAATGATGATACCATGCCAACTTTCAACCTTTTCGGAGTTCATTTGAAATGCTTTTCAATTTCAGGGTCTTATAGCTCAAAAAAATCAGTAAATGTATGAAAAATAACAAATGAAGTCAGAAAGGGTTGAAAATTGATGATGTGGCTTTGAATGGTGCATTTTGAACACAGAAAAAATATGGAGTTCAAATAAGTTCAAGAAAATGAAATCCCTTTGTAACAGATGATCTTTCGTCCGAAACCCTGATACTTCGAAAGAGATTGTCCGTTTTGTACATGAAGTGCATCCAGTTTTTGCCGTAACCATCTCAACTTTGTTACACATGCTATGTGGGTGAAATGATGATACCATGCCAACTTTCAACCTTTTCGGAGTTCATTTGAAATGCTTTTCAATTTCAGGGTCTTATAGCTCAAAAAAGCAAAAGGAATGAACTAAAAAGTTTTTATAAACCTCTAGTATTTTTGAAACTAAACTTATATAAAATTTATGCAACTTAAATTCAGAAAGTATTTTTTTTGTTCAACACATTAATAGCAAAAAGAATTTAATAGCAAAAAATAACAAAATTTGTTTTTGATTAAAACAGATATTAAAAATAACCTAAAATTACCAAATAGAGTATAATGATAAAACACTGTAATATTAAGTAGCAGGAAAAAGAATCACTCAAAAATCTAACTTCATGGTAAAGTTATTCATAAACTAGTGATTCACATAAATTTTAAAACTATAAGTATTTAGTACAAATAAAAAAATAAAAAACAAAAGAAGAAAACAAAAGAAGAAAACAAAAAAATCAAATTTTAAAACTAATGGCACTAACAGAAAGTTTATAATTTTTGTGACCTAAAAGCAAAAAGAAATCACTAAAAAACTATAAGTATTTAGTACAAATAAAAAAGCAAAAAAGAAAACAAAAGAAGAAAACAAAAAAATCAAATTTTAAAACTAATGCCACTAACAGAAAGTTTATAATTTTTGTGACCTAAAAGCAAAAAGAAATCACTAAAAAACTATAAGTATTTAGTACAAATAAAAAAATAAAAAACAAAAAAGAAAACAAAAGAAAAAAAGAAAAAAATGCCACCTACTAGGCCTCCACGGCCTGAATACGACTAGAAACCCTTCCATGGGCCAGGATTCAGGCCCGCAGAAGGCCCAACAGGCCCAACAAGCATAGCAGTGCACAGATTAGGCCCGTAAGCCTGCAATAGATAGGAGTTCGAGAGGGATGTGGCAGTGAGGCTTATAAACCACTCCGAGCCCCTCTCAACTAGCGAGGTGGACTAAACTTACGACCGCACCGTGCCAGCACAGGGCGTTTGGTCTCGGTTGGTAGCACCAACCGGGACTAAAGGGGTGCATTGGTATCGGTTCGTAACACCAACCGGGACGAATGCCCCCCTTTAGTCTCGGTTGGTGCGACCAACCGGGACCAAACGCCTCTGCTTCCCGCCCTTTGGGCTGCCGAAAAGAGGCCTTTGGTCCCGGTTGGTAGCACCAACCGGGACCATAGGTGCGCATTCGTCCCGGTTCGTGCGACGAACCAGGACCATAGGTCCGCCTATATAAGCCCACACTTGCGAAAATTTCGCCAATTGTTCCATTCCCCATCGCCGACGCCGCCAGGCTGCTCGTCCTCCTCGTCACCGTCGCCGCGCCCTGCCCCATCCCCGCGTGCTTGCCGTCGCCGCGCCCTGCCCCGCCGCTGTCGCCGCGCCCTGTCGCTGTCGTCGTCGTCGCGCCTTCCTGCCCGTCGCCGGCCGCCCTGCCCCGAGCCCGCTGCCGTCCGCCCTGCCTCAAGCCCCGCCTCCTTGTCCCCATCGCCGTGTGCCGCCCCGAACCCGCCGTCGTCCCCGTCGCCGTGTGCCACCCCGAGCCCGTCGTCCCCGTCACCGCGTGCCGCCCCGCGCACGTCGTCCCCGTCGCCGGCATCCCCGAGCCCGCCGTCCTCCTTCCCGTCGATGGCCTCCTCTCCCCATCGCCGCCCGCCCCCAGTGAGCTCCCCCATTTCCCATCCCCGTCGCCGACGACGCCACCCATTGCCGCCGCTGCTCTCTGTTTATACGCTCATAGATTTTTTTCCATGTATGTATGAATGTCGATATGTATGTACGTATGGATATGGCTATATATGCATGTATTTTCTCTGTGTATATATGTTCATATATGCAAAAGTTACATTTTTAGAAAATCATCTATATATGTTCATATATGCAAAAATTCTATATGAATGTGGCTATATGTATGTTCATGGAAAATAATTTTGCTCGATGATCTTTTTGTTCACGATGTTCATATAATTTTTTTCATGTATGTATGAATGTCGATATGAATTGTACCTATGATGTTTTTTTATTCATAGATGAATATGTATGTGGCTATGTGAATATGCAAAGGAGAGGAGATGAAGAAGATGATATATTTTCTTATTTGTGGGTGTGTCGAGAGGGTCGTCGATAACTTTAGTGCATTCTAGGTTATTTTCATTTTAGGTCATTTTAGGTCGTGGGTGTGTCGAGAGGGCGGCCGAGGGGTCGAGGGTCGTCGAACATGAGAGGGGGGATGATAGATGATGATGAGGGGGGAGGGGGGACGTCGGACATTCATGAGAGAGGCGGGGAAGAAGGGGAAGAAGAGGGAGAAGAAGAGGAGAGGAAGTCTTCTCCTCTATTCTTTCTCCTCCTCTATTCTTTCTTCTCTTTTTTTTCTTCTTCTTCTTATATGTATTAGTTTTTTTATTTAGGTTGTTAATTAGTAGATATTAATTTTGTTCATATATGTATGGATGCATGTGATATGTATGTATGTATGTATCGGGTATGTCGTTGTCGATATACCCCCTACCCGATAACTTCGACATGAGGGGGTCGAGAGGGGGTCTAGGGTTGCCGAGGGGTCGAGGGTTGTCGAACATGAGAGGAAGAAGAGGATAAAAAAAGAAGAGGAAGAAGAAGAAGAAGAAAAAGAGGAGAAGAAAGAATAGAGGAGATCTTCTCCTCTATTCTTTCTTCTCCTCTTTTTCTTCTTCTTCCTCTTTTTTTATCGGGAACGAGGGTCGTCGAGGGTCGCCGAGCGGTAGAGGAAACCCTAAATAGCAAGTATCATGGGTGTGAGATACATGTGGCCGTCAGTGTCGGACAGTACATCCACGTCCCACAAGTGACGCGGGCTTCTTCTCTTTTTTTCTTCTTCTTCCTCTTCTTCTCTTTTTTTTCTTCTTCTTCCTCTTTATTTTATCGGGAACGAGGGTCGTCGAGGGTCAGGGTCGCCGAGCGGTAGAGGAAACCCTAAATAGCAAGTATCGTTGGTGTGAGATACATGTGGCCGTCGGTGTCGGACACTACATCCACGTCTCACAAGTGACGCGGGCTTCGACGCCCACGTCACTTGTGGGACGTGGATGTAGTGTTCGACACCGATGGCCACATGTATCTCACACCCATGATACTTGCTATTTAGGGTTTCCTCTATCGCTCGGTGACCCTCGATGACCCTCGTTCCCGATAAAAAAAAGAGGAAGAAGAAGAAAAAAAGAGGAGAAGAAAGAATAGAGGAGTTCTTACTCCTCTATTCTTTCTTCTCCTCTTTTTTTTCTTCTTCCTCTTCTTTTTTTATCCTTGAAGCGTTGTCGAGGCCACCCCAAACCCTAGAGAAGCAGCGTCGAGGCCACTAATTAATATTAGTTCTACGTTTGCCACTAATATATCCATCTGTCATGTTTGAATAATAATTGCCATGTTGTCAATATTAGTAGAAACTATGGACACCGCCCGAGATGAAGTACAAGAAGAGTTGTTGGGGGACATAATCGCACGAGGAAGTGATGCCGTCTGCTCGTTGTTTCTCAATGACACCGATGGTCTGGAAGCAGCTGGCTATGATTATGATGTCTCCGGTGACCTAATGCCGGTGTAAGAAGGAGACCATGAGGACGGCTCCGGTGACCCAATGCCGGTGCAAGAAGGAGACCGTGATGACGTCTCCAGTGACCGAACCGAGTCCGGCCAGGTATATATATTAGTTAAGCTTCTGCTGACTAGCTAATTGATGCATTCATTGTTTTGGTATGTACACATATTAATTAAGTCTTTGTTCTTTTTTCTAGCCCTCCGGATCGAGCACAACTTCGGTAAAGAGACGAGGACCGAAGAAAAAGTTGAGCTCGGATGAAATTTTTGAGATCATAGCAATCGCGCCCGACGGCCAACCAATTGAACCCCTCCGGACAAAGAGCGCATTTGTTGCTCAGTGCGGGGTTTTGGTTAGGGACAAGATCCCGATCAGCATCCAGCAATGGTTAAAGCCGGCTACAGAAGACCCTGAGGTGTCTTATGTCAATGATATGCAGAAAAATGATCTTTGTACTGAGCTGAAGTCAAATTTCACCCTACCGCCAGAGGATGATCCAGAGAAGCCAGTTAAAGAGTAATTAATCAAGTCTTTTGCTCTTAAGAGGATGGCAGAACTATTCAGGAGGTGAAAGAAAGAGCTGAATAAGTTTGTCGAAAATAAAGAGACACCAGAATTCAAGGACAGATATGAGAAGATCAGAGATCACTGGCCCGCATTTGTGGCCCACAAGACATCGGAAAAGAGTAAGAAGATGTCGGCGACAAACAAGCAAAATGCTGCGAAGAAGAAGCATCACCATCGCACGGGGTCAGGTGGCTACCTCGTAGCCCGGCCTAAGTGGGCCAAGACTGAGAATGATCTAGTTGATAAAGGGATCGAACCAGAGACAATTAACTGGCCAGACCGTTGCCGGACTTGGTTCTTCGGGGCTGGCGAAACCTTGGACCCTGTAACAGGGAAGTGCATTTGGACAAACGATGAAATGGACATATCAGTCAGGAAGCTTCAGCAGTATATCGAAGCAGCGCAGCAAGGGATGTTCTTTCCAGACAGAGAGAACGACGAGCTCACAATGGCCCTCGGGAATCCTGAGCACCCTGGACGGAGACGAGGCACGCCAGGCTCCATTCTGTGGAAGGTTGGGTTTCCGAACGCAGGTGGTTACAAATCCCAGGAGAGGAGGAAAAAATTGCAGCAGACCCAAATGCAGGCGCTGCAAGCAAGGGTACAAGCGATGGAGGAACAAGAAGCAAATCGCAGCAAACGTACTGCCGAAGCTTCCCCCGAAGCTACCCCGCCATCTCAGCGGAGAAGCAGCGTGGCTTCCACCGAGCTGCTTCAGCCGGAGCATGCCTTGACGGCTCCTGCCAGCTATCCCGTGGATGCTATCACGGAGTCTCAAAATTGCCACCTTATGACGCAATGGATGAATTTGAAGGTCAAGGCGGTTGTTGGTTTTGTTTATCCTACTGAACCCGGCGCAACTTTTCACTGCCGGCCGATTCCAGAAGGATATGCTAGGGTGATGGTGGATGAAATAACGGAGGGATTTGAGGACCTCCAGCTTGACCACCCTACCGGTGAAGGGGAGACTAGGCTGGGGTCTGCTCTGAAGACTCCATGCCTATGGCGGAAGGAGCTCATCAACCTTCCGAACTGGACGCCTCCGCCTCCTCCTCCTCCTCCGGCAAGTCAGGGCACTCCGCCTCCTCCACCGCCTCCTCCTCTGGCGAGTCAGGGCACTCCGCCTCCTCCACCGCCTCCTCCTCCGGCGAGTGACAATCAGGGCACTCGACCGGCTCCTTCTCCGGCGTGTGGCGGCACTCCACCTCCTTCTCCGCCTGCGCCGACGCGCCCGAGCAGCCAGCCTCGTCCTTCTCCGCCTCGTCAACAAGGGCGGAAGCGACCTGCCGCCGCTCCGGCTGCTCCGGCACATCGTAGTCCTTCTCCTCTGCCTCGTAAGCAAGTAAAGAAGACAACCGCTCCGTCTGCTCTGCCGGCGTCTAGCAGTACAGCCAGAGACGGGAGGAAATACAGATTCGGTCCTTCGCTGAAGGCTCCAGAGAAGTTACCATACGAGAGGACCCCATAGGAGAACGCCGAGATCGCATGAGAAGAAGTGAGGAACTACTTTGAAGGGGTGAAAGAAAAAAAACATCCACCTCCGGAGGAGAAGGTACATCCGGTGAAAGCGAAGCGCACTCTGGCTGCCCTGACAAAACCACCCAAGTCTCCGCCGAAAGGAAACTATGAGCGCATTATTGGAAAGGAATTTGCCGAAGCGGAGCGGTCGGGAAGTACTGTCAGTGATCAAAGGCTGAAAGAACAACGAGCTGGGAAACAAATTGCCCAGCTCGGCGAACAAGCAAAGCAATCGTGCCCCACGCTCAAGGTGCCTAGCGACAACGTCGCTAATGATCTGAGGATGGTGCCCGGTTATAGCAATCTTGGCGATTACCTGCCCGACGATGTACATTATGATTTCATGGAGGTGCAAATACAAAGATACGAGTACGGGAAGCCTCTCGTCAAAGATGAAAGATCTCTATCAACGATGATGCGAAGATTGCATTATTGGTACTTGAAAATCTGTAGAGACTCTGGGGGGAGTACTTTGTATGTGAAAGTTAAAAAGGAGCATGACCTCGTTGGAATTGAACTGTTATCTGTTCCATTTGAGGAGTTCTTTTAGTTTTTCAATCAATTGGCCCTCGATAAAACAACGGTCACCTGCTACTGTCTATAAGTAGTACTACTTTTGTCATTAAGTCTCTCTATATAGCTCAGCTCTTTCATTGCATGTATTTATAATCATCCTCACTATATTATGCAGATTGAAGATCGCCGAATTGAAGAAAAGACAAGTCGGTGATATTGGGTTCATTAACACATATCTCATAGATGCAACTCAGGTTAAATTTCATGCCGCAGATACCGAGGCCAACTTGCTACGATCGTTGGTAATAAATGAAAACAAAGATATAATACTCTTTCCTTACAACTTCAAGTGAGTGATACTGTCTTGTGCGTATTTGGTTTCCCTTATATATTAGTCAAGGTTATAGTAATGTAATTGATGAGTTATGCATGCGTGTGCAGTTACCACTATATTCTCCTAGAGATTAAGCTTGAGCAGGGACTAGTAACCATCTTAGACTCAAAACGAAAAGATCCCCAGGACTATGCGGACATGACTCAAATGCTCGAGAAGTAAGTTAAATCGATCATTATCCACCATATCAGCAACTTTGTTCATTTCCTGATACATCAAGTAATTGTTTTCTTTGTCTGGCAGGGTTTGGAAAAAATTCTCCAAAAAAGCTCCAGGACTCCCGAAGAAGCTACAATTTAAACACCCGAAAGTAAGTACTATAGTAGCATGTTCCGCGCATCTCCTATTGATTCAAGCGCTAGTTTCATCAATACCATTTGGCATTCTTGCTTATCAGTTTGATTGACCTCTATTTCTTGTAAAGTGGTTGTGGCAGGAACAAGGGAATGATTTCTGTGGATACTACGTTTGCGAGTCCATCCGCCACACAACCTGTGAGCGGGGCTACACTGACGAACAATATGAAGTACGTAAATAACAACATTCACAATTTTATTTTATTACCATCATTTGTGTTGAGTTTCATTCATTCATATATATATATATGTATTGACCCCCCTCTTCAAATTAGATGTTTCGGAAGCGGGATGAAGTCCTAGCACCAGCTCGCATGCGAGCAATTCAAGAGGAATTGGCGGCATTCTTTCTTGACCACGTGATCGCTGAAGACGGAGAATACTATGTGGACCATGAGTCCGTATGATTATATTTGTAAGAGATAATTATTGTATATATGTAGCTGGTAGTGTCGGATAGATATACGAGAACTTGTTATTCGACCAATCTTTCGGAGAAGGAGAGGTGGTCGATATCACTTATCTCTGTATGCATATATGTTCATGACGATCTTCGGTTTCCTTTGTTTGCTTACTAGCTAGCTAGCGTGCCTAGTCCTCTCTATACGTATGTATAGTACGTAGCGTCGACCAAGCACGGACATAAGAGAGGACACTTCTCTCTATTATTATAGCTAGCTAACACAATATATGAAACACCTAAATTAACCCCCAACCCCCCCCCCCTTTCAAAAAAACAAAAAACCCAGCCACAGAAATGCTGACGCGTGAATGCCTATTGGTCCCGATTGGTGCCACCAACCGGGACCAAAGGGTCTCCTGCATCGGCTCTGCGCACAGGCCACGTGGAGGCCCATCTGTCCCGGTTCTGGATTGAACCGGGACTAAAGGGACAGGGCATTAGTACCGACCCTTTAGTCCCGGTTCAGGAACCGGGACAAAAGGCCCTTACGAACCGAGACAACAGGCCCTTTTTCTACCAGTGTAAATGTATGAAAGCTCAAGAAAAGAAACTAGTGGGTGTGCATCCAACTCGCTTCACGAAGACCTAGGGCATTTGAGGAAGCCCATCATTGGAATATACAAGCCAAGTTCTATAATGAAAGATTCCCACTAGTATATGAAAGTGATAACATGAGAGACTCTCTACTATGAAGATCATGGTGCTACTTTGAAGCACAAGTGTGATAAAAGGATAGTAAAATTGTCCCTTCTCTCTTTTTCTCTCATTTTTTTATTTGGGCCTTTTCTTTTTTATGGCCTCTTTTCTTTCTCTTTTTTATTTGGGCTTCTTTGGCCTCTTTTATTTATTTATTTTCGTCCGGAGTCTCATCCCGACTTGTGGGGGAATCATAGTCTCCATCATCCTTTCCTCACTGGGACAATGCTCTAATAATGATGATCATCACACTTTTATTTACTTACAACTCAAGAATTACAAGTCGATACTTAGAACAAGATATGACTCTATATGAATGTCTCCGGTGGTGTACCGGGATGTGCAATAATGCATGAGTGACATGTATGAAAGAATTATGAGCGGTGGCTTTGCCACAAATACGATGTCAACTACATGATCATGCAAAGCAGTATGACAATGATGGAGCGTGTCATAATAAGCGGAACGGTGAAAAGTTGCATGGCAATATATCTCGGAATGGCTATGGAAATGCCATAATAGGTAGGTATGGTGGCTATTTTGAGGAAGGTATATGGTGGGTCTATGGTACCGGCGAAAGGTGCGCGGTATTAGAGAGGCTAGCAATGGTGGAAGGGTGAGAGTGCGTATAATCCATTGACTCAACTTTAGTCATAAAGAACTCACATACTTATTGTAAAATTCTATTAGTTATCGAAACAAAGTAATACGCGCATGCTCCTAGGAGGATAGATTGGTAGGAAAAGACCATCGCTCGTCCCCGACCGCCACTCATAAGGAAGGCAATCAATAAATAAATCATGTTCCGACTTCATCACATAACGGTTCACCATACGTGCATGCTACGGGAATCACAAACTTCAACACAAGTATTTCTCAAATTCACAACTACTCAACTAGCATGACTCTAATATCACCATCTTTATATCTCAAAACAATCATCAAGAATCAAACTTCTCTTAGTATTCAATACTCTATATGAAAGTTTTTACTATTCTTGGATGCCCAACATATTAGGATTATTAAGCAAACTACCATGCTATTTAAAACTCTCAAAATAATATAAGTGAAGCATAAGAGTTCATCTATTTCTTCAAAATAAAACTACCACCATGCTCTAAAAAGATATAAGTGAAGCACTAGAGCAACAACAAACTACTCCGAAAGATATAAGTGAAGATCAATGAGTAGTTGAATAATTATGCAACTATGTGAAGACTCTCTAACATTTAAGAATTTCAAATCTTGGTATTTTATTCAAACATCAAGCAAAACTAAATAAAACAAAATGACGCTCCAAGCAAAACACATATCATGTGGTAAATAAAATATAGCTCCAAGTAAAGTTATCGATGAACGAAGACGAAAGAAGGGATGACTTTCGGGGCATCCCCAAGCTTAGGCTCTTGGTTGTCCTTGAATATTACCTTTGGGTGCCTTGAGAATAACAAAGCTTAGGCTCTTGCCACTCCTTATTCCATAGTCCATCAAATCTTTACCCAAAACTTAAAAACTTCACAACACAAAACTTAACAGAAAACTCGTAAGCTCCGTTAGTATAAGAAAGTAAATCACCACTTCAAGATACTGTAATGAACTCATTCTTTATTTATATTGGTGTTAAATCTATTGTATTCCAACTTCTCTATGATTTATAAACTATTTTACTAGCCATAGATTTATCAAAATAAGTAAACAACACATGAAAAATAGAATCTGTCAAAAACAGAACAGTCTGCAGTAATCTGAATAAAACATATACTTCTGAAACTCATAAAATTCTCAAATAAATTTCTGGACCGGAGGAATTTATCTATTAATCATCTGCAAAAAGAATTAACTAAATAGCACTCTTCAAATAAAAATGGAAGCAATTCTCGTGAGCGCTAAAGTTTCTGTTTTTTTACAGCATGATTAACAAGACTTCTCCCAAGTCTTCCCAAAGGTTCTACTTCGGACAAACACTAATTAAAAGCATAAAACCACATCTAAACAGAGGCTAGATGAATTATTTATTACTAAACAGGAACAAAAAGCAAGGAACAAGAATAAAATTGGGTTGCCTCCCAATAAGCGCTATCGTTTAATGCCCCTAGCTAGGCATGAGGATTTCAATGATGCTCACATAAAAGATAAGAATTATAACATAAAGAGAGCATCATGAAGAATATGACTAGCACATTTAAGTCTAACATATTTCCTATGAATAGGGATTTTGTGAGCAAACAACTTATGGGAATAAGAATCAACTTGCATAGGAAGGTAAAATAAGCATAACTTCAAAACTTTAAGCACATAGAGAGGAAACTTGGTATTATTGCAATTTCTACAAGCATATGTTCCTCCCTAAAAATAATTTTCAGTAGCATTATGAATGAATTCAACAATATAACCAGCACCTAAAGCATTCTTTTCATGATCTACAAGCATAGAAATTTTATTATTCTCCACACAAGCAAAATTATTCTCAATCGGAATAGTGGGAGTATCATAAGAGACTCGAATACTATAAATTGTTTCCACATTAAAAGAGTAATGTTCAGAGAAGGGGTAATCATAATCATGACAAGTTTTATAAATATAATCACTACTTTTTGTAGCATAAGTATCATCACAATAATCATCATAGGTAGGAGGCATGCTATCATTATTATAAATTTGCATATCAAAATTTGGGAGACTAAAAATATCATATTCATTAAACATAGCTTCCCCAAGCTTAGGACAAACATTAATTTCGGCAAATATATTCTCCAAAAACATCATCTTTATCAAACATAGCATCCCCAAGCTTGGGCCTTTTCATATCATAAGCATAATCACTCTCACAAGTAATAGTATGAATAGCACCAATAGTATAGCAATTATCATATTCTTCCAAGCAAGTGCCAAAAAGATTTTAAAGATCATAAGAAGTATCATTATCTTCCACAATTATATTTTCATGAGGCACAATAATAATAGGAGCAACATTATTTGGGAGATATATCTTCTTACCTCTCTTCCTTTTTCTTTTTTTCTTCTTCACCACATCATGTGTGGGTTCAATCCTCTTTTTGAGCTCCTTATTAATGAGATTGGTTGAATAGGAGGCTCCTCCTCGTTACCTGATTCATCATAAGAAATAATAGAAGGGTATTGGGAAGCCTCTTCTCTTTCATTAGTATTCTCTTTATCTTCTATTTGTTTTGTTTTCTTTATGTAATTGGCAATATAAGGTTTTCAATACAATTCACCGCACAATACATATAAATTTCCTCTAGATCAAATCCAAAAAGTTTATAACAGGCAAATTCTAGAAGATAATTAGTTATACATTTCATTTCTTCGTAACTCATAAGCAAACTAAGTTCATTATGATGTGCAAGGGAAATCAAGTCATCACAATTTTTGGACACGATACAATCATGAAACAATTTTCTCACAAGTATGGCCAATATAATTTAAATTTTCAGCACATTCATCTAGCCTTTCTTGCAACAATTTAGTTTCTAAGTACTTATACCTCTTGCAATATCTATCTTCCCTATTTGGTGTGTTCGTACAAACCCAATGTACTCCACAAAAATTGACATGTTTATAGAAGACATCATAACTAGTGCAATCATCATTAGTATCATGGATATTCAAAGAATTCATACTAATAACATTGCAATCATGCTCATCATCTAAAGATTTAGTGCCAAACATTTTATAGATTTCTTCTTCTAGCACTTGAGCACAATTATCATTTCCATCATACTTACGAAAGATATTAAAAAGGTGAAGCGTATGAGACAAACTCAATTTCATTTTCTTATAGTTTTCTTTTATAAACTAAACTAGTGATAAAACAAGAAACTAAAAGACTTGATTGCAAGATCT
Source organism: Triticum monococcum (assembly GCA_034509565.1). Classification (NCBI taxonomy): domain Eukaryota; kingdom Viridiplantae; phylum Streptophyta; class Magnoliopsida; order Poales; family Poaceae; genus Triticum; species Triticum monococcum. Next base: position 141,635,672 of record CM067845.1, on the reverse strand, counting down.
AAAGATATACCTTCAAACGCTAACCTCCCCGGCAACGGCGCCAGAAAAGAGCTTGATGTCTACTACACAACCTTCTCCTTGTAAAAGTTGTTGGGCCTCTAAATGCAGAGGTTTGTAGGACAGTAGCAAATTTCCCTCAAGTGGATGACCTAAGGTTTATCAATCCGTAGGAGGCATAGGATGAAGATGGTCTCTCTCAAGCAACCCTGCAACCAAATAACAAAGAGTCTCTTGTGTCCCCAACACACCCAATACAATGGTAAATTGTATAGGTGCACTAGTTCGGCGAAGAGATGGTGATACAAGTGGTATATGGATGATAGATATGGGTATTTGTAATTTGAAATTATAAAAACAGCAAGGTAACGAATGATAAAAGTGAGCGTAAACGGTATTGCAATGCTAGGACATAAGGCCTAGGGTTCATACTTTCGCTAGTGTAAGTTCCCTCAACAATACTAACATAATTGGATCACATAACCATCCCTCAACATGCAACAAAGAGTCACTCCAAAGTCACTAATAGCGGAGAACAAACGAAGAGATTATGGTAGGGTACGAAACCACCTCAAAGTTATTCTTTCCAATCAATCCGTTGGGCTATTCCTATAAGTGTCACAAACAGCCCTAGAGTTCGTACTAGAATAACACCTTAAGACACAAATCAACCAAACCCTAATGTCACCTAGATACTCCAATGTCACCTCAAGTATCCGTGGGTATGATTATACAATATGCATCACACAATCTCAGATTCATCTATTCAACCAACACATAGGACCTCAAAAAGTGCCTCAAAGTTTCTACCGGAGAATCACGACGAAAACGTGTGCCAACCCCTATGCATAGGTTCATGGACAGAACCCGCAAGTTGATCACCAAAACATACATCAAGTGAATCACGTGGTATCCCATTGTCACCACAGATACGCACGACAAGACATACATCAAGTGTTCTCAAATCTTTAAAGACTCAATCCGATAAGATTACTTCAAGGGGAAAACTCAATCCATTACAAGAGAGTAGAGGGGGAGAAGAAACATAAGATCCAACTATAATAGCAAAGCTCGCGATACATCAAGATCGTGTCAAATTAAGAACACGAGAAAGAGAGAGATCAAACACATAGCTACTAGTACATAGCCTTAGCCCCGAGGGAGAACTACTCCCTCCTCGTCATGGAGAGCACCGGGATGATGAAGATTGCCACCGGAGAGGGATTGCCCTCTCCAACAGGGTGCCGAAACGGGTCTAGATTGGTTTTTGATGGCTACGGAGGCTTCTGGCGGCGGAACTCCCGATCTATTGTGCTCTCGGATGTTTTTAAGGTATATGGAGATATATAGGCGAAAGAAGTACGTCAGGGGGGGGGCACGAGGGGCCCACGAGGGTGGAGAGAGCACCCAGGGGTGGGCGCGCCCTCCTGCCTCGTGGGCTCCTCGTTGCTTCCTTTACGTGGACTCCAAGTCTCCCGGGTTGCTTTCCTTTTAAAAATAAGTTCCGTGATGTTTCAGGTCAATTGGACTCCGTTTGATTTTCCTTTTCTGCGATACTTTAAAACAAGGAAAAAACAGAAACTGGCACTGGGCTCTAGGTTAATAGATTAGTCCCAAAAATCATATAAAATAGCATATAAATACATATAAAACATCCAAGGTTGATAATATAATAGCATGGAACAATCAAAAATTATAGATACGTTGGAGACGTATCATGCATGATGTGAATATTTTGTGTGGTGAAGATGAAGCATAGCCAAACTATATGATTTTATAGGGATAACTTTCTTTGACCATGTTATTTTGAAAAAACTTGATTGTTTTATTACTAGGCTTGAAGTATTATTGTTTTTATGTCAAATGATAGACTATTTCTTTGAATCACTCGTATCTTAATATTCATGCCATGGTTAGATATGTGATCAACATTATGCTAGGTAGCATTCCACATCAAAAATTATTTTTTTATCATTTACCTACTCGAGGACGAGTAGGATTTAAGCTTGGGGATGCTGATACGTCTTCGTCGTATCTATAATTTTTGATTGTTCCATGCCAATATTCTACAACTTTCATATACTTTTGGCAACTTTTTATACTATTTTTGGGAATAACATATTGATCCAGCGCCCAGTGCCAGTTCCTGTTTGTTGCATATTTTTTGTTTCGCGCAATATCCATATCAAACGGAGTCCAAACGGGATAAAAACTGACGGAGATTTTTTTGAAATATATATGGTTTTGGGGAAGAAAAATCCATGCGATATGATGCCCGAGGGAGGCACGAGGCAGGGGGCGCGCCCCACCCCCTGGACGCGCCCCTGACCCTCATGGACACCCCATAAAGGCGGTTCGTGCCCTTCTTTCGCCGCAAGAAAGCTAATATCCGGATAGAGATCGTATTAAAATTTCAGCTCAATCGGAGTTACGGATCTTCGGGAATATAAAAAACGGTGAAAGGGAAAAATATGAGAACGCAAAAATAGAGAGAGACAGATCCAATCTCAAAGGGGCTCTCGCCCCTCCCACGCCATGGAGGCCATGAACCAGAGGGGAAACCCTTCTCCCATCTAGGGAGGAGGTCAAGGAAGAATAAGGAGGGGGGCTCTCTCCCCCTCACTTCCAGTGGCACCGAAGTGCCACCGGAGGCCATCATCATCACCGCAATCTTCACCAACAACTTCACCGCCATCATCACCAACTCTTCCCCCCTCTATGCAGCGGTGTAACCCCTCTTTTACCCTCTGTAATATCTACTTAAACATGGTGCTCAACGCTATATATTATTTCCCAATGATGTATGTCTATCCTATGATGTTTGAGTAGATCCGTTTTGTCCTATGGGTTATTTGATTATCGTAATTGATTTTGAGTTGCATGTTTTATTATTGGTGCTGTCCTATGGTGCTCTCCGTGTCGCGCAAGCATGAGGAATCCCTGCTATAGGTTAGCAATATATTCATGATTTGCTTATGGTGGATGGCGTGAGTGACAGAAGCACAGACCCGAATAAGTAGGTTGTTTGCGTATGTGATAAAGAGGATTTGATACTTTCATGCTATGGTTGGGTTTTACCTTAATGATCTTTAATAGTTGCGGATGCTTGCTAGAGTTCCAATCATAAATACATATGATCCAAGTAGAGAAAGTATGTTAGCTTATGTCTCTCCCTCATATAAAATTATAATAATGATTACCGATCTAGTTGTCGATTTCCTAAGGACAAATAACTTTCTCGTAACAAAAACCTCTTTACTAAAACTAACTTTGTGTCTTTATCTAAACAGCCACTACTTTTTATTTACATGCTCTTTTTTATCTTGCAAATCTATTCAACAACACCTACAAAGTATTTCTAGTTTTATACTTATTCTAGATAAAGCGAACATCAAGCGTGCGTAGAGTTGTATCGATGGTTGATAGAACTTGAGGAAATATTTGTTCTACCTTTAGCTCTTCGTTGGGTTCGACACTCTTACTTATCGAAAAAGGCTACAATTAATCCTCTATATTTGTGGGTTATCACCTTGCTGCAATAGAGTTCATGAAAAATGAACACTTCAGTTTGAAACTGAGAAAACTTTGTAAACACGGCACATCTTTTATATACCTGCACAATGAAACTGCAGCATCTTCCTTTTGTCAAAAACAATGCATGTAAACACAGTTGTGTGGAGCCGCAGACCAAGATATATATGTGGCGGCACCCATGCATGCACATCTAACCAGCCGCTGCAAGAAGGTACGGAGCTTGTACGTAAAAATCATGTATAGAATAATGGCCAGGCTGCATCCTAGAGACTGTCTATACTAAAAACCTCATGTATTCTGGAAGAAAGGAAGTATGATATTTATAGATGACTATCAATAACATAAGAAATATCATGTAGTGTGTCGTTCCATTAATCCTTAATTAACCTATCAGAGTTCTTTAACCTCGACCTTATGTATCATAGTATTGAGATTGGTTAAATTAATAATGACATTAGATATATCCTGTGTAATATTTTTGTAATCATGCAATTCTTTTTTCAGCAATAATTTGAAGGTGCATCTTGCAGACTTGTCAAATGCACGCAGTATGCCGTTCAATTAATTCTTTGAGTAACTTGTTAAATTACATTAACTCCTAAGTAACATACAACAAGATGTTGTCGATATAGTTCTCCACTTACCTCCTAACACCTCATGCATGTACTGGCAAAATGTAAAGTAAACTAAATTACGATTTCTACTTTTTAATTCCGAAATATTTTATTAGGTCCAAGGCACAGACTACATGTAAGTTCTTGCTTTGCTAAGATATTAGAAACATGAAGCAAGGGGAAAAAAGATAGGAATAGCCTACATACCGTACTGCTCGATGGGAATATTTCTCGCTCTCTTCAGGTCCACAGAAGGCATAACAGCAAACCTATAAGGATGCTTGGCTTTTCTGTAGAATTTTGGCACCGCCAGTGGAGAAGTCCTCGGGTCGAGGACAGGCAGGAAGCTACAGCCGATTCCGAGGAAATGTGCATCGACGGCGGATGTGGAATTTTGAGGCAACATGCCGTGGACCCAATGCTTTTACTTGTAGTCTTTTTTCCCCTTTTCCTGGGCAGAGATGACAGTAAAACAGAGCTGTTCCTAAAGTACATCAAAGGGAATGATTCATCATGTTATAAAATAGTAATTGGTATATATGAGCATTACAATATACTTATTATTACTATGGGAAGGTAGAACTACAGTTTTTATAGATGTATAAGTAATTTTGGTAGTCTTACAACTGATGCAAATCATGCAATTCAAGCAACACAGTTGTTCGTGAGCTTCTCGGGATAATCTGAAACAGAAGAAAAAGAAAAACTGTAGCATGGAAGCTATAGAACATACACTCGCTGCATATAATTCATTTGGAGGAAGAGCTTAATTATGCAATACTAAAATTTGAACATATCGCTTGTGGTTGTTCCCAAAGAGGAAAGGAAAGCCCCCCACCAAAGAATGGAATAAACACTGGATTAACTATTGATGCCTCGAATTAGACTTAACGTATCTAACATCCAACACATCAATTTTCATAGATGCAGATGTATGAAAAACTTGTCAGATGGTTGGAAAGATCACATAATTTGGTGTCCTATTTTTTCCTGCCTGACCAAATATCTTTCATACATACAAATAACATACAAAGAAACATCGCTAGATCAAATAAACATTCTAACAAACTTATATTGTGAAATCATGTATATTAGGTGAGTCTACACTTCTCACATACGCAATGCAAACGATTGAGGATTTCCTTGTAAAAACTTTTTAGCATCGTGTCACCTATTTAGATGGAGAATGGTTGAAAAGAGAGAATACACACCACTACATAGAAGTCAAACAGCTAGATGACGCACCTATGAGGCTATGATATAACCATTGTTTGCAACTACATTACACCAACATTCAATGGGGTTCTGTACGTGTATTCTTGATACTAGATGAATTTAAGGTGCAGCTAAAAAGTACAAAAAAATAATAGTGTCAAGAAAATTCTATGGAAAACATTATTAATGATGCAGCTATGATGGCCAATGTTATTTGCTACATCGCTAAGAATAGCCTTGTGAACAAATTAATATGAAGATACTACACAAATCTCTCTCTCTGATTTCCTGCAAATAATGGTCAATGAAATTCATGTGCCATGTCTCTGACCTAAGAAGCGAAAACTGCAACTTCAAGCTAAGTGCTTTTGTTAAGCCTCTGGAGCTCCTCATGGTAGCAAACAACCTAGTATGAAAGCCAAATCCTTCTGTTTTTTATAACTGAAATCATCACATGTCTAGTTTTTCCCCCACGAGTAAAATTCTACAGCTCCTCTAGGTAGCAAGGAACCTAGGGAGCAACCGAAGTATATTAATCATTTTCTAATTCATATCAAACGGGCAATATTGGACATCATGAGTTCAAAGAACATCAGAGAGAATACAAAATCTCTTAACACTAAGAAAATTTAGGTGACCGCAGAAACATGTTTGCACTCTCACTTGGACCTCCACCTCATCTTGAATCCTGGAACCTAACATGGTGGAGGTAACACTACTGGGAATCCAACTACAAAAAGTTTCTGGACCCCTTCTCTTTTTATTCGGTCATTACAAATTATATACTTTCCTGCCATTAAAGACATAATAAATGTTAATTCAGAAGCATAGCTGCAGCAACTATAGAATGTTATGCAGGTCCGTGAGTGAAATTAACTCAATGGTATACATATAAACATAGGTCTTATTTGCTGAACAATCATTGATTTGGCACCTTAGTTTTCAGTAGGCTAGTGTCCAAAAGCTTATCAAACATGCATATCATCGGCTACAAAATTCTTGCACTGAAATCACAATCATAATGACATAAATTTTTGCACGCTCTAGCATCATTGTAATGCCAGTGGACACATACTTACCAAATGTCGAATCAATATAGTGACACACTGGAACATAGTTTCTAATCTTATGCTGCTCCATCTCCCACTGCTACCTCCATCTGCACGTACTCCACTCATCACACAACTCCTTTTTCAGCTGCAGCTGTACATATGTTGTTACCTGCGCCGCACAGGACTGATTTGGCTAGGACCTGAAACCGAGTTACATGTACCTCTGTGCACAAGGTATACTAATTGATCGTTCATGAAGATTCAAGAAACAAAACGTTGGGCTTGTTGGTAGCAGAAATCGGCGGCGACCGTCGTCAATCAGATTTGCTCCTGGAGTCCTGCACGTGTGGTTCAATTAGGAAACATATGGAATATATAAATTTTGAAGTGAAGCTCTACTCGTGTGGGAATAAGATAGTTTTTCTTTTTGCTTTTTTGCAAAGTGTTCCGCACACAGATCATATTGAGATTTCTTCATTGAACTACATTTACTCACTCAGCTACAAGCAAGTAGAGAAGCACTTCTCATGTGGAAATTAATTAGTATTTTAGATGAATTTGCAGCTGGTCATGAGAGCAATTATATTAGTTCCTTGAATAACCTAATAATGTACTGAAATTCTAAAGCTTGAAGTTACACTAACCTGTATGTACCAAAACAAAGATATTCAGGAAAATAATTAAGCTTTTCTTGATTTCAAGGTGGCCACTAAATATGGTACTTTGAAGAAACCGTAAAGAGCAGGACCATAACTCACAATTATATAGGTTTGTTACCTGAAAATGCAACTTTCAGTTACTCTTCAATTAAGATGTTTTTTTTTTGTACCGAATGAACGTCGATTCATGTACCACTTCCTTGGAGCTCCACATTAGGGATCCTCAGGACTGATTGGCATCATATATAAAAAAGAACAAAACACAGTCACATTCAGCAAGCGGCTAGTGAGAGCCGTACATCTGCAGTTCATGCATAATTATCTAAACCAATCTGTAATTTATCCTGAATCTAAATGATTTTGTATGAAACTAAGTTACTCAGTTAATCTTGGAACATGCTATGTTGGAAATTGAGAGGGGATGGGAAAATCTCGATAGAAGCAATGGGGACAATGAACATTAACCAATCTACGCCTAGGGTTTGGGGAAGGGCGTCCTACTAATAAAGGGATAAGTGGAAGAAGGGAGTTGGCGGTGTACCTTGTCATCTTTTTCGGTCTCCGATGATAGCCGTCATCGCCCGCGCTCGCGGCCTGGGTGATGATCATGGCTGCTGCTGGTCGCCTCCCTGGCTCCTCTGTTTCACGTTTGAGAGAAAGAGTAGGGATGGAAAAGATTGAGCGAAGCGCTATGAGGTTTAGGTTTTTTTTAACTTAAATCTAGTCCGCTATTATTATATTTTGAGGAGCGTTAATTTTTTTTATTTTTTTAACATCAGTACAAACACAAACGCTCATATACACGCATACACTCATCCCTATGAACGCACACACGCACACCCTATCCCTATGAGCACCTCCGAGAGACTGAGCCGGCATATCATCTTGAGATTTACGAAGTCACCGTAGGCGCCTCGTCGTCGACGGGAACGTCTCCTCCCACTGAAAGCGCATCATCGGAAATCCTGAAAAAAATCCAGGATTAATGCGAGCACCAGGATTTGAACCCTGGTGGGTTAGGAATACCACTTTGTCGTAATGAGAGATCGTACTGATTTGCCTTGTATTTTTTGACGTCGGCGAGATTGTTTTTTAGTGGATGACGTGGGGGAGATAACTTATTAAAGGCAATGGTGGGTAATTTTCTCTACCTTCTAATCCATTGGCTATAATCATCTAATCAGTTTAAATTGATGGCCAGATGTTTCTGATTATTGTAGGATTTTCTAGATTAATTCTCTTTTTTCTTATTATCTCGTTAAGGGTTTTTTATATATAACAGATGTAGCAATATTTAGAATATGTTTAGGAAAGTAGGCCATGCCAACCGATTTAGGGTGAGATTGAACATACCGTGTGCGCCCTCAAGTTATCTGGTGCGGTGAGATGGAATCTCTGGCGAAGGTCGCAAAGTCATGAAGTGTCGGTGCACTGTACATTATATGAATGGAAGAAAACCCTCAAATCAGCTCGAATAAAAATGAATTCGCGGCAATTTCCGCCGGGTGATTAAAGGAGGCAGATGAACTGGGATAAGAGATGAGATAATATCTCGTTAAATTAGTTACCTTGTCATCCATGAGAAAGAACCCTCAACACGGCAGATTCCCCAACCGAGCGAAGCTTGGTCAACCGCGAGCAGCGTCGAGAAAGTCGATGGCGATAGGCGGCGGCAAGCGAAAGTGGTGAAATGCGGTGGGCTTTGACGGCAGCCTGGCGGCGGCGGCAGGCGTCGAGCTAAGTGTTTACCGACGCGATAGACGGTGCCATGGCATAGACGCGGAGGAGCTTGTGCAGGTGTGAACGGGGAACGTACCGGAGGGGGCGAGGGGGTGGCGGGTAGGGTGAGGGTTTTTGTGACATGGGGATGGTGAGAGTTTTCTTTTTTCTTTTTTGAATTGGGTGGTGAGGGTTTTCTGTCCCACAAATGATTTTGGGGGCGACGGTTTACTAGAGCGAACCGTTTGTGATTGACGCAACAGACAAAATGAAAGTCATTGCACACGGTTCCAATTTTGGGAACCATGTGTGATCGACGTACTACCTCTGTCCTGGTTTATTGGTCCCTCTTTGTAAATTTTATCAAATTTTGACCAAATACTTAACATACTCAAATATAGATAATAAGCGTACACGTACATAAGCATAGTTCAACCATAAGTACATAGTTGAACCGCATTAAGCATATATATACTCAAGCATACATAGTTCGATCCATCCCCCATCTCATCTCACATGTGGCCGGTATGATCCTCAAGCTTCTCCAGGTACTCGGCGTACGCGTCGTGCACCACCCTACAAGAATACTTGTGCTTGAAGGAGCCAATGGCCCGTCCTCTTGCATGCGCCAAAATACTTAGATACGCGTCATGAAGCTTCTAGTTGCAAAATGGGCATCCATAGCCGCCGTTCCAGGTCCTAATACGCCTGTTATGCATTCCCGCATAAAGCTCCCTCAGGATTTGCCTGTTGTACCTCCTCCGGACATCTTCATCCTTGTTGTCCAAATCGTCAGACAATACCTATACAAATAGTAAAACAAATTTGACATCAAATCAATGATTACATGTCGTGAATTAGGATTAGGAATTTATGGCTATTTATTTATACATATCTAGATATTATGGTTTGATTTTTAAGCACAGTCGTCTATGTACAGACCAATCTTGAAGAAAATAATGGCACAGACATATGTAGGTCATCTTAGCACGAACACTAACCCTAGTTAGATTACTAGCAAAAATCATTTGCATAGATGAAACAACTACTCACTTATCACCTGTATCATTCAAACAATCAATACACTACATGGATCTAACAAAACTTACTCAGATTTCATGGATCAGGAGAACATAACCATATGATTTTTATTCCAAAAGGGGGGAGGCAGGAGTAACCAGAGAAACCCTATGATCTATTTGACACATAAATGGGTATAGATGACTAACCAGTTGTCCCTCGTCGTCGGAGTCGTCGCCGGAGTCGGAGTCGGAGTGCTCGTCGGAGTCGGTGTGGAAATCCACCTCCGGCTGTGGAAGCTCGACGTTGTCGATGATGTCAGGGTGCAGCGATAACTCGCCGGCGGTGACGGCAACCTCTGTCTCCATCTCCACGCTGTGCTCCAGTGCTTTAGCAGCCCCGATGTCGCCACTCCCTCCAATGGGGCGCTTCGGCGGCATCCTCATACACCGACGGCTTTGAGGACTAAGAGCGGCGTCGAGGATGCAAGCGAATCGGAGAGAGAGGATTGTGTGTTTAGCGAGGATGGGGGTGCGGTCGCTCGGGTGCACCATTAATATGGAGTAGTGGGAGTTGTGGGAGAGAGGTGGGTGGCGGTCAAACCGATGGCTCGCCTCCCGGTGAGCCTGCGCACCGGACTGCTGGCATGCCTACCAAAGTTTCACACAGCTACTCGCACGCCTCCCGGTGACACTGTGCGGCGAGCATGCCTCTGTCAATTCACACACCTGCATGCACGCCACCCCATCTGCCTGTGTGGCGGACACGTCCCGTCAACTCATGTCTGCTCGCACAGCACACGGGTCGCGCGGTGGCACGTATATTGTTTTTCTATTTGGATGATTAATGCTGCCGCTTTATTGCTTAACCGAAGCATGGCACGTATCCATTGTTGGTCTAACACTCATGGTTCGAATAAATAATCCGTTTGGGATATTGGTTCCCAATTATTAATAATCTCCCGTCTGTAATTAGATAAAGATTACATCAAAACTGGTCTCAAATTTGACAAAAAAGTACAATGCCACTTTGTATTGGTGTCCATATGACAACACGATAAGTTTCATGAACTTCAAATATGTTTTGGATGTACTAGGATTTAAAAATCAAGATTCTCAATATTTGAAATTTGTTGCACGGGGAGTAAACATGCACCAAGTGAGACACATGTGTTTTTGCAATCTATTTAGGTGCACTATCACGTGTGCATGTAGCTCAAATTTGATTTTTGCACATTATACCTGTATAAAATCAATCAATCAATGTACTAAAACGTCTTAATGATCTCTGTGATTTTTTTGAAATTAAAACGTCCCTCCTTTGGTAACATATATGTTCACCGCGGGATAATTAATTTAACATGCATCGTAGTTGCGGTGGATTCGCGGTGTGGGTGTGTGTGTCTGGGGATGGCGGGTGGCTCGTAGTACACTACGAGTTGTGAGCCACCGTGTGGGTTGGCCATTTTGTTAGGCATGCCGGTGCCACATCAGAGTCGTGAAATCGTTATTTAAAACATTACACAATCCTTTCATACAAAAATATTTTGGCCACATGCAGTCGATGGTTTTCCTACACGACACTCGAAACTCGCGTGTGACGCTTTCTGTGGGCCTGCAAGGTCGTCATCCATCACTTTGACGAACAGCCGACAGTGAGGTTAATTTGACCAGCAAGGTAGAATCTTTTTTGTTTGTGTTATGGTGGTATATAGTATGCATCGAAGAGGTGGGAGGGGACTAGCATATATACTATACATACGCATCCGTGAATAAGTACACCTCACTCAGTGTCGGGACTTTTTGGTTTCCGAGGCACGTGCCAAATCAAAATTGTGAAATTGGCTATTCAAACATCACACAACACCTTTTTGGGCCACATGCATATCCTAGCTAGGACACTCATGCGTGATGCTTCCATATGTGGGCCCACGAGGCCATCGTCGATGCATGCATGCATCACTTTGACCTACATCGGGAGAGGTTACTTAATTTCACCATCGATGAGGATTCTTTTGGGTTGTACATATATTACGGCAGGAGCATATAGTATGCGGTGAAGAGGGGGGAAGGGGACCATCATATGTAGTACACTTGATGAACCTCGCTCTGTGTGGGTGCATGGTTTACGGTTTTTGAGGCATGTGGCACATCAAAGTTGTGCATTTTGGATATTCAACATATATATGTTTGGCCCACATGCAAAGCGATGATGGTTGTCCTCTCGCACCCACTTAAGCGGTTATCAGTGATATCGATGTTTTCCATCTGTGGGCCCGCTTGGTCCATCACTACTTTTTGCCTGACAATAAGAGAGGTTAATTTGACTTAGGAGGGGATTATTATTTTTTGCTCTAGGATGACATGCATGATATAGTTTGAGCACACACACATGCATGTGTACGCATGAATCCCTCCCATCGAGTCGAAGTGGCTAGTACAACGACACATCATGAACCGATCTCGCTTTGTGTGGGGAGCTAGTGTATGATTTTTTACGCACACGCCGCATCAATGTTGTGTATTCAAACATGCATGCACGCATCACCTCCATACATATGCATGTAGTGGTTGCCTTTGAATGGTGCACTCCCTCGCGTGGTTATCGACAACAAGCCTATATATTCGTGAGCCCGCGTGGACATCCATGATCACCTCGACCAACAACAAGATAGGTTATCATGGTGGATTCTTCATTTGGTTCATGTTATCATAGTATAGGTCATGGTGAGATTCAGACCTTAAGTTTGAGCGCGTATACTATGCATGCATGCATGCATGAATCCCCGTCGTTGGCATGAAGTGTGGTGTAACATACATATCCATCGTCAACCTAACCCTCACTCAGTGTGGCGATTTCTAGTTCAAAATCACGATGCGACATCAAAGTTGTTCCATTGTTACTCAAAAACACACCTCTCCATACATATATTTGCGCCACACGCATGCAGTGATTGTCTTCGGGGACTAGCTACTTGTATGATTATTGGCGAGCTAGCTCATCTCCAGGGTCGCATGGACGACCATCACTTTGACCAACAACAAGAGAGAGGTTGTATGACCAAGGTGGATTATTCTTGGTCCGCTTTACGATCCATCATGGTGAGATACGCCTCTCTGGCCCGCCGACTGAAAGTGTGTGTGTGGGGGGGGGGGGGGCTACTTCGCACTTTGCTAGGTGAACCTCGGTTGGGGGGCATGCATTCATAGCTTAGGATTCCCTTCATGGCGACACGAGGGGTGTGGGTGGGGGCTGCTAGCTACTTCTCACTTTGCTTGGTGAACCTCGGTTGGGGGAGAGGGGGCATGCATTCATAGCTTAGGATTTCCTTCGTGCTGACACGAGGGGGGAGGGTTGCTAGCTACTTCGCACTTTGCTAGGTGAACCTCGGTTGGGGGGGAATGCATTCATAGCTTAGGATTCCCTTTGTGCCGACACGAGGGGGGCTGCTAGCTACTTCGCACTTTGCTAGGTGAACCTTGGTTGGGGGGCATGCATTCATAGCTTAGGATCCCCTTCGTGCTGACACGAGGGAGGGGGGGTTGCTAGCTACTTCGCACTTTGCTAGGGTGAACCTCGGTTGGGGGGCATGCATTCATAGCTTAGGATTCCCTTCGTGCCGACACGAGGGAGGGGGGTTGCTAGCTACTTCACACTTTGCTAGGGTGAACCTTGGTTGGGGGCATGCATTCATAGCTTAGAATTCCATTCATGCTGACACGAGGGAGAGGGTGGGGCTGCTAGCTACTTCGCACTTTGCTAGGTGAATGAACCTCGGTTAAGGGGGCATGCATTCATAGTTTAGGATTCCCTTCGTGCCGACACAAGGGAGGAGGGGGGCTGCTAGCTACTTCGCACTTTGCTAGGTGAACCTCGGTTGGGGGAGGAGGGGGCATGCATTCATAGCATAGGATTCCCAGTTCCTGCCGACACGAGGGGGTGGGGGAAAGCAATATCGTGCGCTTTGCGAGAGATGTGCCACATCGAAGTTGCATTTGGTATTTGAAAATCAAACCACCCTTTTGATACATAAATTTGGTCCACATGCAAGTGTGTTCGTGTTCTGACCCTCTACCGCGTCAATTTTCGCCAAATTTATGAACATTAGACAAGTTGGATGGCGCAACAGACACGTGTTCACTCAAACTAACCATGTGCCATGCCAGTGCCCCTGTCACACACACATCTGCATAGTACATTGGGATCCATGAGTCTCCCCCTCTCAAAAATATCTGCCCGCCTCGAGGGTTTTTTTGTTTCATAACACATGGTTGTTATCTCCGGACCGTGTTCCATGTTTCTTGTTCATAATCCCGCCTGCATCCCTAGAAAATATCTACCCGCCTCGGCGGTTTTTCTGTTTCATAACACACGGTTGTTATCTTTGGACCATGTGCGATGTTTCTTATTCCCAATCCCGCCTGCATCCCTAGAAAATATCTGCCCACATCAAGGGTTTTTTCTGTTTCATAACACACAGTTGCTATCTCCGGACCATGTGCGATGCACTATCATCAAAATTTTGAATAGCCCGGCATTTCACTCCCTCGTTTGACTCCCGCATAGTAAAATTTTCAGTACCCGTGTCATTTGCTCAAACACCCCGCCCCCCCCTCCACACACACACACCAAAAACCCCTCGGGCGTGCGCAGACATACACACACACCCTTCCTCGCTTGAAACCCTAGCAAGGTCCCCGCCGCCGCCGCTGCCGCAAGGCCTCCGTTGTCAACATCTACCAGTTTGCCCGTGTAGCTTACCCACCGATCTCCATACCCAGGCCGCCCTGAGTTTCTTAGATGACGCCTGCCGAACGCCCCCTTTCCCATCCCCATCCCCCACTCCAGAGCGTCGCAGCCTAAGCCCGGTTACGCTTCCCGTGGAGCTCGAGGAGCGACTGGCCGAAAAGAGGTGTATAGTTGTCTCTTCGCCCAACGTCGCCGAGGAAGCTGTCGACCATTACTGGCGGCGGGCACTCAAGTAGTGGGCTAGAGTATGCGGGCATGTATCGGCCGCCGGCTACGACATCGAGGTCATCGACAACGATGGCCTGAGGCGGGCTATGTCATAGCTTAAGTGGCCATCCCAACCCCTCAGGTTCAACCGCCATCGATCTCATTCATGGCTCCGCCGCTGATCTCCTCTGGCTCGCTATCAACAATTTGCCATTCTACATCACCATCGAGCCCCTTTTGTCATTTCTGAAGGACACATTCTGTGACACTGGCTTGGGATCCACAGCTTCCAAGTCAGACCTCATCGACGGCGACCACGAGGAGGGCACCCTCTCTGGCTCTTCCAAAGGTAAAGCGCCCGTCTGCGACATCAGGGAAGGCACCCTACAGCCGTGCTCTTCCAAGGGGAAGGAGCCCATCTGCGACAACAGGGAGCACATCCAGGGTCCCTGCTCTTCCCACAGGAACGAGCCCATCTATGACAAGTGAGGAAACCCATGATTTGTTTTGTCGTGCATCTTCACAGGGGGGAACCCATGATTTGTTTTGTCGAGTCCCTTTTGTAGTGTAGTGAGAATATGTTCAGTTTTAATTGCTATATCTGGTTATTTGCAGTATGCCTTGTTTATTTCAGTTGTTCACAATGTGATGCTCTATATGTGTAATTATTTACTGTGCAGTACATTTCATCAATCCAGTTTTAAACATATCGATAGGAATGCATATATTTGCTTGCTGTTAAGCCTGTTATAGCTAGCATATGCCTCTTTTAAAGTTTTTTGATTGTTCGGTTGTTTGTAGTTAGCATATGTCTAGTTTCAAATGCTATCTTTGGTTGTTCGTAGTATGCCTTGTTTATTCCAGTTATTCACAATGTGATGTTCTATATGTGCAAGTATGAACTGTTGTGCTTAACATGCTTCTCGATGTACCTACACAGGACAATTTTGGGAACGACTGTTGTTTTCCATCGAGATTAGTTTCATCCCATGGCTTATATCTGCTCATTGTTCGGGATATCAGTAGCTGGTACCATATAGGTCGGCGGCTGATAAGGGACTAATTGGTGAATCGGACTTTTAAGTGAATATATCTGCAACCCATTTTTCGTTAGGTTAACTAGGGCCATATGTAATATATCTGAGGCTACATAGCAACATGCACTGTACGTAATGTCTAAATATGCAATCCTAGGCTACATAGTAACAAGGAAGAGTGTTACTTTTGTTGGGGAACGTAGTAATTTCAAAAAATTTCCTACGCACACGCAAGATCATGGTGATGCATAGCAACGAAGGGGAGAGTCTGATCTACGTACCCTTGTAGATCGCAAGCAGAAGCGTTATATCAACGCGGTTGATGTAGTTGAACGTCTTCATGATCTGACCGATCCAAGTACCGAAAGCACGGCACCTCCGAGTTCTGCACACGTACGGCTCGGTGACATCCTCGCCTTCTCGATCCAGCAAGAGGGGCGAAGTAGTAGATGAGTTCCGGCAGCATGACGGCGTCGTGACGGTGTTGGTGAAGAACAATCTCCGCAGGGCTTCGCCTAAGCACTACGAAAAACTATGACGGAGGATAAACTAGAGGGAACGGGGTTGCCGGCACACGGCTTGGTGTTTCTTGATCTGTCTTTGGTGCTAGCCCTGCCCCTCTATTTATATGTTGAGCCTTGGGGTCGAAACTTGGAGTAAAAGCCTCCACAAAGTCGGTTTCACCCGAAAGGCAAGAGTCCTTCTCGGACTCCAGGGCCAGACGCCAGGGTTCCCGGCGTCTGGACCCAGACGCCAGGGACCCTGGCGTCTGGCCCCTGGACTCCGCAAAACTTCCTTTTGCGCTTTCCAAAAACCTTGTGGGCTTTCCCCTTTGGCCCAAATAAAGTGTTCTCGTACCCAAACATTTCGGGAAACATCCGGAACCCCTTCCGGTGATTTCCGGAACCCTTCCGGTGATCAAACACTATTATCCCATATATCGAACTTTGTCTCCGGACCATTCCGGAGTTCCTCGTCATATCCGTGATCTCATCCGGACTCCGAACAACATTCGGTCACAAACATTCATAACTCACACAGTACTATATCGTCAACGAACATTAAGCGTGCGGACCCTACGGGTTCGAGAACTATGTAGACATGACCGAGACACCTCTCTGGTCAATAACCAATAGCGGGACCTGGATGCCCATATTGGCTCCTAGATATTCTACGAAGATCTTTATCGGTCAGACCGCATAACAACATACGTTGTTCCCTTTGTCATCGGTATGTTACTTGCCCGAGATTCGATCGTCGGTATCCAATACCTAGTTCAATCTCGTTACCGGCAAGTCTCTTTACTCGTTCCATAATACATCATATCGCAACTAACTCATTAGTTGTAATGTTTGCAAGGCTTATGTGATGTGCATTACCGAGAGGGCCCAGAGATACCTCTCCGACAATCGGAGTGACAAATCCTAATCTCGAAATACGCCAACCCAACATCTACCTTTGGAGACACCTGTAATGCTCCTTTATAATCACCCAGTTACGTTGTGACGTTTGGTAGCACCCAAAGTGTTCCTCCGGCAAACGGGAGTTGCATAATCTCATAGTCATAGGAACATGTATAAGTCATGAAGAAAGCAATAACAACATACTAAACGATCGGGTGCTAAGCTAATGGAATGGGTCATGTCAATCAGATCATTCAACCAATGATGTGACCTCATTAATCAAATAACAACACCTTGTTCATGGTTAGGAAACATAACCATCTTTGATTAACGAGCTAGTCCAGTAGAGGCATACTAGTGACACTAAGTTTGTCTATGTATTCACACATGTATTATGTTTCCGGTTAATACAATTCTAGCATGAATAATAAACATTTATCATGATATAAGGAAATAAATAATAACTTTATTATTGCCTCTAGGGCATATTTCCTTCAGTCTCCCACTTGCACTAGAGTCAATAATCTAGATTACACAGTAATGATTCTAACACCCATGGAGCCTTGGTGCTGATCATGTTTTGCTCGTGGAAGAGGCTTAGTCAACGGGTCTGCAACATTCAGATCCGTATGTATCTTGCAAATCTCTATGTCTCCCACCTGGACTAGATCCCGGATGGAATTGAAGCGTCTCTTGATGTGCTTGGTCCTCTTGTGAAATCTGGATTCCTTTGCCAAGGCAATTGCACGAGTATTGTCCAAAAGATTTTCATTGGACCCGATGCACTAGGTATGACACCTAGATCGGATATGAACTCCTTCATCCAGACTCCTTCGTTTGCTGCTTCTGAAGCAGCTATGTATTCCGCTTCACATGTAGATCCCGCTACGACGCTTTGTTTAGAACTGCACCAACTGACAGCTCCACCGTTTAATGTAAACATGTATCCGGTTTGCGATTTAGAATCGTCCGGATCAGTGTCAAAGCTTGCATCAACGTAGCCTCTTACGGTGAGCTCTTTGTCACCTCCATATATGAGAAACATATCCTTAGTCCTATTCAGGTATTTCAGGATGTTCTTGACCGCTGTCCAGTGATCCACTCCTGGATTACTTTGGTACCTCCCTGCTAAACTTATAGCAAGGCACACATCAGGTCTGGTACACAGCATTGCATACATGATAGAGCCTATGGCTGAAGCATAGGGAACATCTTTCATTTTCTCTCTATCTTCTGCAGTGGTCGGGCATTGAGTCTGACTCAACTTCACACCTTGTAACACAGGCAAGAACCCTTTCTTTGCTTGATACATTTTGAACTTCTTCAAAATCTTGTCAAGGTATGTGCTTTGTGAAAGTCCAATTAAGCGTCTTGATCTATCTCTATAGATCTTTATGCCTAATATGTAAGCAGCTTCACCGAGGTCTTTCATTGAAAAACTCTTATTCAAGTATCCCTTTATGCTATCCAGAAATTCTATATCATTTCCAATCAGCAATATGTCATCCACATATAATATTAGAAATGCTACAGAGCTCCCACTCACTTTCTTGTAAATACAGGCTTCACCGAAAGTCTGTATAAAACCAAATGCTTTGATCACACTATCAAAGTGTTTATTCCAACTCCGAGAGGCTTGCACCAGTCCATAAATGGATCGCTGGAGCTTGCACACTTTGTTAGCTCCCTTTGGATCGACAAAACCTTCCGGTTGCATCATATACAACTCTTCTTCCAGAAATCCATTCAGGAATGCAGTTTTGACATCCATCTGCCAAATTTCATAATCATAAAATGCGGTAATTGCTAACATGATTCTGACAGACTTAAGCATCGCTACGGGTGAGAAGGTCTCATCGTAGTCAACCCCTTGAACTTGTCGAAAACCTTTTGCGACAAGTCGAGCTTTATAGACAGTAACATTACCGTCAGCGTTAGTCTTTTTCTTGAAGATTCATTTATTCTCAATTGCTTGCCGATCATCGGGCAAGTCAACCAAAGTCCATACTTTGTTCTCATACATGGATCCCATCTCAGATTTCATGGCTTCAAGCCACTTTGCAGAATCTGGGCTCACCATCACTTCTTCATAGTTCGTAGGTTCATCATGATCTAGTAGCATGACTTCCAAAACTGGATTACCATACCACTCTGGCGTGGATCTCACTCTGGTTGATCTACGAGGTTCAGTAGTATCTTGTCCTGAAGTTTCATGATCATCATCATTAGCTTCCTCACTAATTGGTATAGGTGTCGCAGAAACAGTTTTCTGTGATGTACTAGTTTCCAATAAGGGAGCAGGTATAGTTACCTCGTCAAGTTCTACTTTCCTCCCACTCACTTCTTTCGAGAGAAACTCCTTCTCTAGAAATGATCCATTCTTAGCAACGAATGTCTTGCCTTCGGATCTGTGATAGAAGGTGTACCCAACAGTCTCCTTTGGGTATCCTATGAAGACACATTTCTCCGATTTGGGTTCGAGCTTATCAGGTTGAAGCTTTTTCACATAAGCATCACAGCCCCAAACTTTAAGAAACGACAACTTTGGTTTCTTGCCAAACCATAGTTCATAAGGCGTCGTCTCAACGGATTTTGATGGTGCCCTATTTAACGTGAATGCGGCCGTCTCTAAAGCATAACCCCAAAACGATAGCGGTAAATCAGTAAGAGACATCATAGATCGCACCATATCCAGTAAAGTACGATTACAACGTTCGGACACACCATTACGTTGTGGTGTTCCGGGTGGCGTGAGTTGCGAAACTGTTCCACAATTTTTTAAATGTACACCAAACTCGTAACTCAAATATTCTCCTCCACGATCAGATCGTAGAAACTTTATTTTCTTGTTACGATGATTTTCAACTTCACTCTGAAATTCTTTGAACTTTTCAAATGTTTCAGACTTATGTTTCATTAAGTAGATATACCCATACCTGCTTAAATCATCTGTGAAAGTGAAAAACTAACGATATCCGCCACGAGCCTCAATATTCATCGGACCACATACATCGGTATGTATGATTTCCAACAAATCTGTTGCTCTCTCCATAGTACCAGAGAACAGTGTTTTAGTCATCTTGCCCATGAGGCATGGTTCGCAAGTACCAAGTGATTCATAATCAAGTGGTTCCAAAAGTCCATCAGTATGGAGTTTCTTCACGCGCTTTACACTGATAAGACCTAAACGGCAGTGCCACAAATAAGTTGCACTATCATTATCAACTCTGCATCTTTTGGCTTCAACATTATGAATATGTGTGTTACTACTATCGAGATTCATCAAAAATAGACCACTCTTCAAAGGTGCATGACCATAAAAGATATTACTCATATAAATAGAACAACCATTATTCTCTGATTTAAATGAATAACCGTCTCGCATCAAACAAGATCCAGATATAATGTTCATGCTTAACGCTGGCACCAAATAACAATTATTTAGGTCTAATATTAATCCTGAAGGTAGATGTAGAGGTAGTGTGCCGACCGCGATCACATCGACTTTGGAACCGTTTCCCACGCGCATCGTCACCTCGTCCTTCGCCAGTGTTCGCTTAATCCGTAGTCCCTATTTCAAGTTACAAATATTAGCAACAGAACCAGTATCAAATACCCAGGTGCTACTGCGAGCTCTAGTAAGGTACACATCAATAACATGTATATCACATATACCTTTGTTCACCTTGCCATCCTTCTTATCTGCCAAATACTTGGGGCAGTTCCGCTTCCAGTGACCAGTCTGCCTGCAGTAGAAGCACTCAGTTTCAGGCTTAGGTCCAGACTTGGGTTTCTTCTCCTGAGCAGCAACTTGCTTGCCGTTCTTCTTGAAGTTACCCTTCTTCTTCCCTTTGCCCTTTTTCTTGAAACTAGTGGTCTTGTTAACCATCAACACTTGATGCTCCTTCTTGATTTTTACCTCCGCAGCTTTCAGCATTGCGAAGAGCTCGGGAATAGTTTTGTTCATCCCTTGCATATTATAGTTGAAAGTGCGTTATATCGACTAGAGGGGGGGGGGGGTGAATAGGCAATTTTTATGAAAGTCTTCAAAACGTGGAAGTTATGAAGACAAACAGAGTGAACAAGCCTATCACTATGCAGCGAAAGGTAGATTACACAACGCAAGCCATAGTCAAATATACAATACAGTGAAAGCACAGAGACAAATAGCTTCAGTGTAATGAGGATCAGGTTGGAAGAAGTTATGAAGCCAAACAGATCATACAGTCAGGTTGTGAAGACAGAAGATAAAGCAAGCATGCAATAGCTTCACAATGTGTACTGGTAAGTAAAGGGAGGTGAAGATGAAACCAGTGACACGATGAAGACAATGATATGTTGGACCAGTTCCAGTTGCTGTGACAACTGTATGTCTGGTTGGAGCGGCTAGGTATTTAAACCAAAGGACACACAGTCCCGGACACCCAGTCCTGAACACGCAGCTCAGGACACCCAGTCCTCACCGTTTTCTCCTTGAGCTAAGGTCACACAGACCCCGCCCAATCACTCTGGTAAGTCTTCAAGGTAGACTCCCAAACCTTCACAGACTTCGTTCACCGGCAATCCACAATTCCTCTTGGATGCTCAGAACGCGACGCCTAACCGTCTGGAGGATGCACAGTCCTCAAGTGTAATAAGTCTTCAGATCACTCAGACAAGAAGACTTAAGTGATGCCCAATTACTCTGGCTCTGGGTGGTTAGGGCTTTTCTCCTCACTAAGGATTTTGAATCAAAGGCTTCGAGGTGGGTTGCTCTCAAACGACAAAAGCCGTGCACTGAAATCTGAGCAGCCAACCGTTTATGGTTGTGGGGGTGGACTATTTATAGCCACTTGGCAACCCTGACCTGATTTGTCCGAAATGACCCTGGGTCACTAAGGAACTGACACGTGTACTAACGGTCGGATTTTGAACTCTCACGACAACTTTACTTGGGCTGCAAGTAAAGCTGACTTGTCTGACTCTGGACAAGATTTTCTCTCATTGTCTTCACTCGAAGACATAGGATTTGAATTAGGCATCACTTCAGTCATCCTGACTGGTTCTCTTGGACCCCACTTAACAGTATGGTGGTTCCTATGACACAACATGAATAAAGTAAAACTACGAAGGATCTAAGTCTTCGAGTTCCAAAGGCTTCATGGGGAGTCTTCATATGTCATTGTCTTCGACATGAATGTCTTCATGAACCACCATTGTCTTCAATGTCTTCGTACATTTTTGGGGATCATCTCTGGTAGCTAAACCGAATCAATGAGGGACTTCTACCTGTGTTATCCTGCAATTCTCACAAACACATTAGTCCCTCAACTAGGTTTGTCGTCAATACTCCAAAACCAACTAGGGGTGGCACTAGATGCACTTACAATCTCCTCCTTTTTGGTGATTGATGACAAACTAGTTGAAGTTTTCAACGGGGAACATAATTTGTGAAATTGTAAAGGAATTGTCTTCATAAGCTGCAAGGGCTCCCCCTGAAGATGTGCATATAAGTGATTTGCTTCTGGAATGCAAATGCACATAGCAGGTTGTATTTGTGGGAATCCACTTCAACTTATGATGACAATCCATCATGCACGTAAAGATATGTGAAGAGAATGATATGCATGATGAAAAATGGACGTCTGCGAAATGATAAGAGTGCGGAAATTATCATCGTACATGCGGAATTTATCTTCGCAAAAACACAGTGGCAAACATAGTAGCAGACGACCATCAAGTTTAAGTGTTACAACTCAAAGAACCAAATGTAGCAAAACGAGAGTTGTAAGCACGAAGCAAAATGCAAAATATAAAGCACCCGCCCATATTATTGACCTGCTTGAAGACTATAAACATCATATGCTTCTCCCCCTTTTGTCAGTGATGACCAAAAAGGTTTGAAGACATAGAGTTTTCTATGCGTTCCCAGGCGCAGCAGGGTCGGTGGAGGCGTTTGGTGGTGCAGGCGAGCTTGGTGCAGTGACGACGCGCGCTGAAGACATTGGTGGTGATGTAGCGTCGTCTTCTTCCTCAATGATTTTTCCCGTCACGGTGGCAGCAGAGGAAGAGAACTCGGATTCTTCAAGCGACGGAGTCCCACGCAACACAGCTCTTCTGGGGGGTGTGGAGTCAAACTTGAATCGCTCCTTGAAGCCATCCTCTTGCAATTCAGCTTCAGTGCACATCATTGTGAGGCCTTTCCAAGTGCGGCGACAGGTTTCATGTGCGACGAAGGCGTTCTTGGTGGCCAGATTCCTGATGCGATTGACGTCTTGCATGATACTGTGCATCTGCCTCTTGAGTCAGTCGTGATGCCTATCTTGCTTTTGATGCAGAGCCACAAGAAGTTCACGATCAGTGAGTGTACGAGCGCGTTTCTTGGGTCTCTGTGCAGCTTCGCTGTCAGTGGCTTCAGTGGATGCAGGGGCACATGTGGTGCCAGCCATTGGATAGACTCTGGAAATGGCTTCAACACCTTCATCATGTTGAGTGAAGCTTTGGTGTTCTGCATTCTGAAGACTTAGTGGCTGTTTGGCAGGCTCAGGATAAATCGCTTCAGCAGAGGTGTCCACA